>CP136059.1:377087899-381887899 GCA_032464435.1 Aegilops umbellulata
AAATAATAAGTCACCAAGTACCCAACAATTTAACTGGACAGAGACATACACTTGGGTATTAGCACCTTGCTAAGTATTTGGCCTTCTCTGCCTCCTCCCAGGCAGCTGCACGGACTTCTGTTGCATTTTGTGCAGATTGGTCTGATGACACTGTCTTGAGAGAAAGCGATGCGTCCTTCTCCTCTTCCTTCTTACTTGCCCATGCCGCGATGCTGGTTTTACCTAGCTGGGTGCCAAGAAGCATTATCTCTCTCCTAGTCTTCATTTGCAACTCTTCTTCGCTTAAATCTGCATTGCTACATTCACCGCGGTTGATAGCAGCGCCAACTGCATTGATACCCAATGTCCTTCGTGGAGTAGTTGGCCGAGAGCAATCCGGGCTTGTTGCTCTCACAGGTGTTCCTGTCCGGGATGGTTCTTGGCTTGCAATTGGGGTCATTTCAGTACCCATATCCCTCATCGATACTGACCGGACAGTTGGTGGGGGAGGTATGCATGCAGTGGCACTCTGCAGCGTGGTAGATGAATCACAGCTCAAAGTAACTGCACAAGTTCAAAAATTATGCACTTGTGTCATGATTTTTAACTTTCCAGATAGAAAGTATGCAGGTAGATAAAATCTGATGTACATTTTGTAAAAGAGGAGAAAGGTGTTTGTCAGTTGTCACCTACATAACATACCAACTGAATTAATAGCTGGACATACAATAGGTTATTCGTCCAGGCTAGATGATGAATTATGAAACTAAACGTACTGTAGGGACATATTTACATGGTGAATTATGGAAGACTGATGAAACTATGCTATCACAAAATCTGGCAAGGACAGTCTTGCTCATATTCTTGCATCACCTGAGGCTGAGGGCTCTATCTAAAGAAGCAAACAGACAAATAAATTATCTGCATTCGTCTATGCATGCATTGTGTTCAGTGAATCAGTGTTCAGTGTTCACTAAAGTTTTGGATTTGCTAACAAGCTCCGTGCATGTTCAAATTAATAATTATCATTTTGAATGATACTGGAAGAATTGTGATACAGATAATGTGCGGAGCCCTCCATGTTCTAATGCTCCACTCAGCTAATGGTAAGAGGCGATGCAATCATATCTTATCAGTAGAATTAATCAGATCACATATAGCACTACCAACTACTTTATGAGAAGTGGAGGAGCTGGGGTATGATGGCATAAAGAGTGCACTACTTACCAGCTGAATCAATTATAGTACTTTCTGCACCAGGTGCAGACTTTGCGCAAGGCTCCACTTCTGGATAGGGCTCGGGCGTGGCCCAGTTCGCCGCTTTCTGCCACCCAATCTCCCTCTTCTCCTGGCTCGGATCGATCCTCTTGGTATCTATTTCCTCCATGGCCTCCAGCACAACCTTTGTTGCCGGCAGCCTCCCTCCACCAAAGCCAGTTTTCTCCATTTTCCTTGGGAAAGCTCCACCGGCCCTACCAGGCCGGTTTGTCGTCGGGCTGGCGATCCATTTCTGGGCATCATCCCACTTCGACGGCGGGGGCTTGGAGAACGGCGCGACCACCGCGGTGGGTGCGGACCGAGCGGAGGCCCCTCGCTCCTTATGGAACTCGAAGTTGGACGCCACGCTCTCGGAGTCACACGAGTCCTCCTCGGGCACCCTGAACCTCGAGCCCATGGAGTGGGAGTCTCGCGACCGGTGCCCGCTCCCGGTGTCCAACGAGGAGGAAGAACCCGACATTGTGCTCACCACGTCCACGTCCTTGTACTCTTCGCACATGCTGCCTCCTCCTGCATCAAAACAATGGCACAGTTTCAGACTATGAAATCTCAAGAAAAAGGTTCAGCTTTCAAGCAACCATTGCCTCTCAATTTTGGTTGAGCTTAACCAGGGCCTCTCGTGCAACTAATTCAAGCATGAGAATTGCCCATTTCACCTCGGGGATACTGAACTTTGAACACATATCCATTTGATGAATGCAAGCTTAATTTTTTTTCCTATTACTCCAATCTTTGCCTCAGTAATGGAGAACGTGTACTGACTGAACTGAACACATAAAAAAGTCATTGAACAGTACAGTGGACCCGAAATTGACAGATAAAATGCTCCAAATCGAGCAATGCAGGCGTCCATGGGCAGGAACGTGGGAGGGGAAATGCTCACTGCGCTCGTCGTCGTCGGATCTGACGGAGGCCATGGGCACTGCGCCGTACTCCTCCTCCAGCTCCGGCTCCCCGGCGTCGTCGTCCCCGGCGCCGGCGTCCTTGCGCCGCCTCTCCACGCCCAGCAGCATCGCGCGCAGCCGCTTCGGCGAGAAGCCCCCGCCCTGGTGAAAGGCACAACAGCGAACAGCGCGCGCGCGTCAGTTAACTCCGCCGAGAGAGGAGGAGGAAAAGCCGGAGGAACAATGGCGCCGCGAATGGGGGAGGGGAGGGGAGGGGGGGTGCTTGCCTGCGTGGGGAACGACGGCTTCTCGATGCGCTCGTAGTCCATGGCGGCGGAGGCGGCGGCGCGCCGGAGGAGGGAGATCTGCGGCGGCGGCGGCGGGCGTGGGAGTGCGAGAGGATGGGAGAGTGATGGGGGACACAGTTAAAGCTCGGGACTCGGGAGTGTGGTGCGTACTTTGACTGCCGTTTGACGGGACGGAGGTGCTGCTTTTGGGCTTCTCCTTCCCGATAATTTACACTCACCGCCACTGATCAATTCATTCATACGACGAGTATAGGACCATATGAAGAAAAAAAAATACAGTTATCAAACATATAATTTAGTCGAATTTTTCTATTTATCAGTTGCCGAAATTGCAACCTTGATCAGTCAATTTTGTGCAAAACTACGAGGCTAACACACGCGAGACTAAGCCAGGAGTGACCCGGAGCCGGGGTTGACACAACAACGGCATCTCCACTGAAGGAGAGTCAGTGGTTGACGGGTTCAGGTGCAGGGAAGGGGGCTGCGGGGAAGGTCGTCGGCGATGGAAGTTGTTGAGGTCTACAAGGGCTGGAGGCGCTGGTGGCACGACAATCGAGGTGGCTCGGGCAGGGCAGGGCTACGCGGCAGTGCCTCGCCGACCACGAGTGGCACTGGATGACAGTTTTATCAACGCTAGAGGGGGGCACATGAGTAAGAGAGCCGCGGGGAATTCCAATTGGAATGGACCGTCTCGTGATACAAGTTACCCTAGATTTCTTTCTATTTCTATTTCGCTGGGCAATTCTAATTTTGCTATGATGATCTCATGGATAGTACTTGTTAACGTATAATGTGCTGCCTAGTCTCTTCCATCACATCGGTCTTTTGGTTGCATTGGCTAAAGCATGCACTTCTACATGGTATCGGAGCCAAGAGGTCTTGAGTTCAAGACCCGGCTGGCGCAATTATATTGCAGCACAATTTTGGTCCACGTTTAGGCCCGAGGGAGCCACACGTGAGGGGGAGTGTTGACGTATAATGGCACTTCTACAGTACTCCATCCGTCCCAAAATATAAGAACGTTTTTGACACTATTTTGGGACGGATGGAGTAGTATTGAGTTCTATAAACAGATTGATAGTAGGTTTTAAGATAGCTTTAGCCCTTGCTATGATTCAATTTGTATTAGAGAATAGGGGCGCCAACAAGGAAAGCGAGACGAAGATAAACAAAACAAGGGTTTGCGCAATTGTATTGAAATCTAATGGTGACGACTAAAAATGACATACCTAGACCCTGAAAGCTCCCACGCTAGGCGAGGTGTGGGTAAAGATTATACACAAGATAAGTCTTACCATTGCATGTTGCAACGTAGGGAGGGAGACTGCGTCGAATCCAGAACATCTGGACACAAACTGAATATACTTCACAAATGAAAACTTAAAGTCGTCTCGGCAGCCGCATTTCTATTATAATAGGAGCAAGAAACATATTCATAGGTTCAAATCAGGAAGCGATAATTGCGGCATAAATGTTCTCTATGAATTGTGACCCTCCATGTGACAACTAGTTGTTTAACAAGGGAATGGGGTCTTATTGCAGCTACTCGCTAGGGACTCATTGGTGGGGTTCCTCCCTCCCCTTCTGTGTGGGAGGTGGTTTGCCTACCTGCTCGGCTACTTGCGTTTGAAGTTGATGCTATGGCTCTTTTGCTATGGCATGTATGAACTTTATGGTGCGGCGGTTGCTTTTATAATCTAAAGCGGAGAACCCTTTTTTCGTCTGCGAATTTACAGAGATGCAAGATAGGCCAACAGCTTGGAAAATCAACTTGAAGCATCGAAAAGTGCCTGCTGCAGAGGCCGAGCTCCATTGACCGCTTTATTTTTTGCAGCAAAAATACATTGTCCACATCTAAAAAAAATCTGAAAAAAGTTTTCATGTAGACATACTTGTAGTATACATGTATAAAATTTCATGACCATATATACTCATATGTGATACACACAAAAAAAAGACATGCACAAATTAAAATCAGGCTTTTTCTTAGTTGTATTTGTGTCAGATATTTGTCTTTTTGTGTAGCATGCAAATAATCAAATTAGTTGATGAAATTTTGTATATACTCGTGTGCAAAACGAGCTCCATGCAGCCCGGCCTTTGCTACGCCACACTCGTCGAAGCACCAACATTGCACGATATGAGACTAGGCTACCGGAGAGAAGATGGGCCGCTCGAGGGGCAATATGGTCAAGAGAGGACGGCACGGGATGTGATGATGCGGGGATCACCTCAGCCGGCAACGGCCACTTTGCACGCACTCACCTCCACCCTTCTCTACTCTCATTGGCCCCCGCGCCTGACCAGTCTTCTCCATGCCTCCTTTCCAAAAAAAACTTACCCCGACGCCAACACTACACACACACAACCGGGACCCAGCGAGGGGCCCGCGCGTCCGTGAGGTGCGTAGAAGCCTCGGCCGTCCAGGTTGGTCTCGGGCTCTCGGCCCGTCGCGTCGCGACTCGCCAGGCGAGTGTGCGTGCGGTGTGCCGCCGTGTGCGTGCATGCGCGACGTGCCGACTGCCCGTGGGCCCTCGCCCCAATCATGCTGTCCGTCTTCTTGTTCCTTCCCGCCACGTGACTCGCTGGCTCGGCTGACTGGACTGACTCAGATCGAGCCGGGAGGAGCTCGCTTGCGTCTCGATGACAAGTGGGACCCGATGGCAGGGCTTAGAACAAACAGACTGGTTAGAGCGGGGAACGTATCTGTATCTGGTGCACCGGACTCCGTTGCACACTCAAAAATATTTGAAAAAATCCGGACAAAAATTTAGTGCATTTACACAACATCAGTGTAAGTTGTCACAAAAATTCAAATCAAAATTCGAAACATTGCTCGAGATACAAAAATGACAAATTTTACATCAATGTGCTAATGGGCCAAAACTAAAGCCCAACTTGTGCTATGTACTATTCAGTGTCAAATTTGTCATTTATGTATCTCGAACAATGTTTCAAATTTTGATTTGAATTTTTGTGACAACGTACATTGATGTTGTGTCAATGCATTAAATTTTTTACAGATTTTTTCAAACATTTTTTAGTGTGCAACATGGGGCCGGTGCACCGGTAGCACCAATTGCCCCGGTGCACCACATACATTCCCGGTTAGAGTGTTCGCATGTGCACCGATTAGACCAGCGTTGAAACGGAGAAAAAAGGAAATTATACCAGAGTTACACGAGGTGCCCCGATTGATGCAGCCAAAAACGCTTCTGAAATGTTCCAACAGAAAAGAAAAGCTTCTGAAGTAAGAGTAGAGCATTTTGAAGACCGAGCTCCATGTGGCCCTTTATTTAAAAAAATCAAAATTCATAAATTTAGGTTTAAAAAAAATTCTGAAAATAATTGCACATGTACGCAAGGATGTAAAGTGTATGTGAAAAAAAATTCAGGATGAAATACCTAATATTGCAAGCTGCAAAAAAAATAAAAAATCATGGACTTTAAAGATGAAAAGTACATATGCTAAAAAGCCCCATATTTGTCTTTTTTGTGTAGCTCACATTTTATTGTATTTCGACCTAAAAATTTGCACAGATGTTTAAAATAAAAGCCTCCATGAAGCTCGGTCTCCTTTTGGCATTTTCGCTAAAGTACCGAGTAATAACCTAGGACTAGCTTCGTTCAAGATTAAAAAAAAGCATAGTTTCTTAAAAATTACTCCTTTCCACTCTAAATATAAGTCTTTTTTAAAGATTTCACTGCGAACTACATATGGATGTATATAGATATAATCTAATGTAGATTTAATCATTTTGCATTGAAACACTGAGTATAACATAGCACCAGCCCAGTTGAAATGTTCGCAGTTTTCAAGTTTGCGTTGCAAAACAGCACCGACTAGCTGTACGAGGACAACCCCATCCTCAGAACCTTCTCCACCTTTCAAGCTTTCGACTTACTTTGATTTGATTATCAAACAGCCTGAAAACTCATACCCCCGATTTTTTGTTAAGAGCACTTGCATAGAGGTGGACCACTGCCGAGATATTTCAGGAGCACTTTAATAGACGTGTCCGCATTTCATTTAACTAGTAATCCGTGGAAGAGCCATGTCTTTCTTTTGCTGTTAACGCTTTTCTTTGGTTTAATAATATTCAATTTAACAATGGTTTTTCCCTAGCATTATCCCACAAAGAAAATGGAGAAAAGAAAGTCAGGTCACATTCCTTTTGAATCGTTGGTTAAATTTCGTGCAAGTGTTTCCAATGGTACACATAACAAATGTATAATGTCTTTAATGTTTACTAACATTGTTATATGGTTAATTTTGCTAAAACTATATCAAAATGTAATGCCTAAAATCATATGTCGATGGATGAAATTATAAAAAAGCATTAAAGTTTAGTACAAATATGTCAACACACATTTAATTTATATTGCGGAGATGCATCCTTGCGGCATGAATGGCACATGACAAAAAGAACAAAATAAGGAACAAGAATAATGATTGAACTTCTGACGAAGATAAAGCGCATGAGAGCCAATGTTCTCGTGGTCACTGCCCTTAGAACCCACCAGTCGAACCTGAGCTCATAATGTTCATCGTGCAAATTGTGTCTGTATTGGGGCAGAAAGAGTAATTAAAGTGTGGGTGTGCTTTAAAAACAGAGCGAGAAAACAAAAGCTTAGGGCCTGTTCTGAAGTCCTCCCAACTCTCCCAACTCCAAAAATCCAGCTTCTCAGCCTAGCTTCTTGCTCCACGCAGCGATTCACGACCGTTCTGCACTGAAAACAATTTCTCCATCGCCATCTTGGGCTTCCTGCGGCTGTAGTGCCATGTTGGGCTGGATGGAGATCGTCAAATGGGCTATATGCGGCCCAAAATTAAAGGACGGACCTGCTGAGCGTGCTTCCACGATGAGAAACGGGAGGAGAGATATGAAATGAAGCGTTTTCTTCACTTGGCGGTGGCAGTCCTTGTAATTTCAGCCAACTCCAAACTTCTGTGGATTTCTGAAGCTGCGATTGCCTAGCTTCTCAAACTCCTTCAGATTTACACTAGGATCGACAAGGGCTTCTCGAAGCTAGCTTCCTAGAGCTAAAACGTTCGGCTCAGCTCCGCACATTCAGATTGTGAAGCGTGGAGCTGGAGGACTTCAGAACAGGCCCTTAGTCTATCACTTTACTTCCCAGAGGGATGGATGGCACATTAGTTTTACAGAGTGAATTGTTCGTGTGTCTCCGCCACGTTACCCGCTCAAGGTTTTATCATTATTATTTGGTCTAACAAGCAACATAATATACATGAGTATATATAATTTGGAAAGTCAAAGTTGCAACTTGCTTTAATATTAAATCCCAACTTCAGAATCGGTCGCCCCACACCCAAACAAACCATATGGTCTTCAAATCAACCCCTGGCCACTTTTGACTCATGAGAGCAATTCTGACTGCATTGACTATCGATTGGGCATCGCCATGTCAGATGCGCGAGACAAGTCATCAAGTAGGGTTGGCTCCTCTCTCTGTCATCTCACCGGGCCAGGCCAAGCCTACATGGACCTTTACGAGCCAAGATAACCCTGTGCCACTAATGGGCATAAAAATAACAATGGCCCTAAACTAGCCAAAAGTACCGTTAGACGTAAATGAGTCCAATTACAGAACATGTTGTTGATGAGTGTGTTTTTGACACTCATCACACTGTTTTTTAGACCATTTTATCTTATAAAATTTGAGATATAGTCCTTCCGATATTGCCACTAATGACTAATGAATGCAAGAGATTTTGAAATCCCCTCTTTATTTTGTTTTCATAGGAAAAGGAGGCATACATAGGTAAAAGTCATCGTTTATATGGAAAGTAGCAAAATGAAGAAAGAAGAGATCAATTGCGAGGCGCACTAAAAGAAATAGACCGCAGGACGACATCTTGTACGAGCGCATGCGCTCATAACAACGCTTGTACCAGGTGCCAGCCGCACAGTGGCGTCCAACCCTCCAACTTTTATAAAGGACCATGTACCAGAATCATGAAGGGCAGTTGCCGAAACCTCTATCTCCGCATCAGAAGCCATTCACAAACCCTAGCCACCATCATTTCTCGTATCATCTCCATAGCCACCACCACCTTCACCACAAGATCAATCCACCTTCAAGTTTGCCATACTTGTAGTCGTCTATCACATCAGCCACCATTGTAACACATATTATCAATAAATCATTCATGTTGATGTCTGCTTCAATGATTTCTTCATGCCATTCAATTGTCATGTGTAAGTAATTTGGTAAAGCAATGGCTTGAGGATAGCCTTGCAACCTGGTGTGTTTGCAAGAGGGATCGATCGAATGACTTTAAATGAACATCATGTATGTGTGAAATAAAATTACATTGTAGTTGTCTCTTGTCCCTCTCGTGTTCTTTGACCCTGCAGGTACCTAGGATCACAGAGTTCGAGCCACGAGGATATTAGGAGTAGGGAGGAAGTGGGCGCTATTATGAAAACCAGAGGCAGAAAGATTTAGTACGGTAGCGTGGAGCCAATCCTTGGGGATACATGAGGTGTAGTCATTAAACACCTAATGCTTTTGTCTGATTTATCTTAATTAGGTAACCTTGCGTGACGGATAGGGCCTACGGTTGGACAACTAACTCTTGATGCAGAGCGCGTTCCAGTCAAGACATAATTTGAACATATCCCCCATTTTGTGTCATTGTAAGCACATCTTAACGAGTATCTTCGAGAGCACGAGTTAAATGTGTTGCTGCGCCGCTTGATCTCCTTGGCATGGTCATTGAGGGCTGTCGGCCTTTCCCCTGCCGCAATGACTAGCAGAGGCCACCGCCGCCACCTTCATTATTATGTGCTCCTCCATCACCGATGATGTTGTGCAGATCAACACCACCAGCCGCTCTATCGCGCACCGAGATGCAGACTCCAACATATCAATGCACATCTCCTCAAACTAGGATGTCAGCCGATGCCACCAAGGCTCCTTCTACTATGGCAACACAACTTCACCTGCACAAGCATCCATCAAACCCTTGATCTTGTGCCCATGCGGTGTAGATAAGGCACACCTCATCGCCGAGCACAGGACATCCTCACGTCCCGAGGTGGGAGATGGCGACGTGGATGAGGAGGCCACTGTCACACACATGGCAAAGGACCCCTTCCCCTGCCGTGCAGTGGTGGAGCCAGGAATTAAAGATTAGGGGGCCAAATGACACAATTTTTTTATTACCGGGGCCAAACGACACTAACACATGTTCTATTTTTCTAAATTCTGCAATGTTCATCTTCAATAGCAAATCAGTGATGTAGGAAGGGGGGGGGGCTGTTGGTCCCCTGTCTCCGCCACTGCAGTCGTGTCTCGTGTGAGGGCAACAGTGGCGATACTGATGACCCAACTCTAGCCAGGAAGTTCTTCCCTCGCAGCACCAACGAGCCAATCGCCACCAGATAAGCTTGTGCAATCCCCGCCGGGATAGTGAAATCCACAACCTCCATGCCATCAATCACCAGCAGCACGCCAATATCGGCGCATGCAAATGACCGCCGCGCTGGCCATCGCCCACGACGACGAATCCGGCGCGTCAGGACGCCGGGACCGCCATGCTGCCGCAACCGCGAAGAACCGCATGGTCCTCCTAGACGCGCCCTGGCCGCCGACGCAGCGTCCAACTCTGCTGCAGCAAGGAGGGCTGCCACCCCCCACGGCGATGACCCGCGGCAACTGTGGCTAGGGATGGCAATGTGGTGGATCTCCGGCCACCGACGCGACCAGGCGCTCCGAAACAGCTTTCTTTCTGTGCACATTTTAATATTGGAAATGATAAATTCCAAATGTTCCAGATTGATTTGCACATGGCAAATCGAATTTTATTATAGCAATTTTAGTAGACGCGAGGATGTCAAGTTTAGTTGACAAGCGCCGCACTTTTCTGGCAAAAAATAAAGTGAGGACGAAATTGACATGCTTATCAACTAAACTTGCCATCTCTCATTGGACTTATCGGTGTCCTTTAATATAAGTTAGTATACTCAGTGATGTTCCTCAATCAGCTGGGCTTGAATTGAAAACACCGTCAGTTTTTTGAAAACTTCGTGCTAATTAGTTTTGTTACCCTGCAAAAAAAAGTTTTGTTCATTTTGGTCCTGCAGGCCAGAGGCCTACTACTCCACAAACAGAATCCGATCTCACGTTGGCCAAGGCTGCATCAACCAAGAGCTAGACTCATGCTGTTCATATTTATCAATCTCTTTAGGCTCATTATTTGGGGAAAATATATACTTGTTGTCGGTTCTAAAAAGAATTAGTCGCCTCATAAAAAGACAAATTCGTCAAGTAGCTTTGAAGTCCTCCGGCTATGTTGAGGAAGCTCTCAAAATCTCTGTCTCAGTTCTCTTTCAGATATTTCTTGAACCAGACTCCCATGTTGAGGAAGCTCTCGAAGTCCGACCGCGGTCTGCAGACCAAATTAACCCGAACCAAGATGAAAGGACGATGACAAGAATCCCAAAATGGGAGGGGGGAATCAGTTTAGTCAGGCTTACATATCGATTTCGTGCGTGTCCTCTGGGAACATGATAGTTTTGACCTTGCCCCCTCTTTCTCTCAGAGTTCTTGCATACTGAAATGGCCGGTAACAACACGGAAAGAAGGTATATATAAGCAGAAGAGCGGTTTTTTCGAGAAAAAAAGAAGCAGAAGAGCGTTTCATATTTGTTGGTAAGTTTGTTAGATAGATGTAAAATGCTAGAAATATGTCGAACAATGGATGCACGTACCTGTAGGCCATTGGACATGGGTACCCGGAGATCTGCTCCTCCGAGAAGCATAAGCAAAGGTGCTTTCACCTGAAGAATCAGAATCAGTCGGGTTTACCCTAACATGTTTTTCATCGTTCCACTGCTCCAGTTCCGACAACTACAGGGCATCAAGGAATGAAGGAAGGACATACTTTTGAAATATGGGCAATTGGTGATTTCTGGTGGAGGATCCGAAGATGGTCAAGTGAAGGTGATTCAGAGGCAAGACGTCTCACTTCAGTCCTGCAGGCCACGGCGTAGCACCAGTCTGGGATGTCTGTGGTGCCAATCATTAGTGACAAGTTACAGACCGGGTTTCGAGCCGCCGCCACAGCAAATCTCTCGGGAGCCTGTAGAGAAAGTGACAAATTAACTACAAGAAGAAGAAGAAAAATGCAAGTATCAAGCAGTCAACTGTGCCTTGCTAGAATGCTCACCTGGCCGATTAAATGGGTTGTCAAGAAGCCACCGTGGGAGATCCCGACAACGGCTACTTTGGATGCATCCACCAGTCCTTCCTCGATCGCGTGGTCTAGTGCCGCAAGACAATCTTGGACATCCTGTTTAACACAGTTCAGAAATTTATTTGATTTTGTTCAGAAGGACAACCATCAACAACACAATTGGAGAGTACCCACCCACCTGAGATCCAACCTTCCCAGGGAGTGATTGCAAAGCCTCCTCCCCGTAGCCCAGCGTACCTCTTTTTTATTTACACCAAAGCATGAGTGAGATGATAATGGCACACAAACACCCATTGGCCATCATTTACCAGAATGAACTGCAGAGAAATTTCAAGATAACAAACACCTGCCTACCTATAATTTACAATGAGCAGGTTAAACCCAAGTGACGCGAGAAACGCCGATGATTTTGAATAGCTTGATACAGATGTTGAGTGTGGGCCACCATGAAGGATCAAAACCGTTGGTTTCTGTGAACTATCTTCGCAGGACACAAAGATGGCCTCAAATGGAAGCCGGCCACCTGAAGACAGGAAAAAGTATAGATAATCTAGTGAAGGATGGTATAATATTAGCTCACAACATTTGTTTACATGATGAAGAAATACCATCGGAGAGTTCATCAGAGGGGGTAGGGACCGGGATTCTGAGTATGCTCAACTTGTGATGAGATAACAAAGCTTTTACCTGCGGCACACGAAAAACAGTGATGCATGTTTGAGTAAATTCCTGAGCAAAGAAAATGTCTGCTGCTAAGAATTTTGCATGGTCAGCAAGGAACCTTGTTATTGGCTGCTGTCAACGGACTCGTAACTTCGTCCCAGACCCATGCGCTTGCATCATGATCCTCTGTTGACGCTCGACGGCCATACCTAATTTGAGGAGGGTCGATGGGGCTACTTGACACTATATTACAGTCAGAAGAGAAACAGGTGTTGTTAGCACTCAAAATAAGAAGATTACATGCATAAACACACAGCCTCTGGTTCCAAGTAGAATTACCAGAGAGGACATCGTTGCCATCTATTGCAAGGGCGCTCCATGAGTAATCTGAGTATTCTGGACTTATTCTGGTTACTTCCCCACTGCCAAATGAAACAAAAAAGTACACATGAAAAGTGATACTTTAAGGTCTGGAAAAGGTGCATGCCGGCAACTTTTATTTACTTACTATACCTTAACACATCTATTGACAGTATCACTTCAGTACTTCTCCAAGTAGATGTTAATACCATCGTACAATGATCAGAAAGCCAAGGATCAGACAGCATGGATGAGCAGTACAGACCAGGAAAACATCCATCTTGAGGGCACATTACAACAGGAACCTGGCGTAATTCAAATATGGTTCAGAGCGCAGATCACAGTGGGATAAGCAGATTATATATGCTACCATACCACATCGGTCACGCTGAGTTGTTGCTCTGCTTTCCAATCAGAAGGCCAGTCGATTCTGTGCAGCGAATCTGTGGCATTATGTGCTCCAGTATCTACTGCGCGCTTTGAAGACAGAAACACCAGGAGTTTTCCATCCTTGCTGTTGCCAGAAAAGATGAGCCATTCAGTGAAAAGTATCGGTTTCAAATCCTTCAAGAAGGTGCAACAGTTATTTTACCTGAACCGTGGAAAGAAAGCGCTGCTTATACTTGGGGTTAAGTTGGTTGCTACCGAAGCAGGTACTGATTCACTACCACTGGAACAACAAAAGGGATGCATCATATTACATAGCAGTTGAGAGTTTCTTTCTCCTTCCATTTGAACAAAACAGCAATATGGAGCAGATACTCTAAAAATTCCAGAGTTACAGCATGTGCTCACCTTACCGATGCGTTATCGGCATTTGGTTCTTCTTCAAAAGGGGAATGAATTGCATAGAGAGAACATGGCCTGTTAGAACAGTACTTGATGCCGAGTTTTCTAGCAGTGCCCTGAAATCCGTTGTGTTCTAACCAGCCGACGAAGACCAAAAGCCTTCGATGGCCACTTGAAGATGGCGTAGCCCAAACAACTTGACCAACACTCAATGATTTTGTGACGTCTCTAGCAGCACGTACTTCTCCACTGCATGCACCAAAGATTAATACATGCTTGGTTTAGTAAGCCATACTGTTGGATCAAGGATTGATAATTGACACGTTCATTAGAAGGTGTGCTAATATAAGAGACCTAGCAATATCAAGAACAAACAATGAGGGTCTCCCCTTTCTGGAGTAAGTTTCACCCCAGTCCTCTTCCCAGTCCCCCTGTCCTCTCCAGCTATTACAGTCTTCCTCAGAAGAGCTTTCCTTTCTGTATCCGGCATCGTCGAAAGCTGGTTTCGGTTGAGGTGGCTGTTCAGCGATGTATGCTATGAAGGTCTCTTCATGGTTCCAGGAAATCCCTTGAAACCTGCAGCACCGACAAACATAATGTCATATGTTACATATAGCAGTGAAGCAGAGACTGGAAATGCAGACTTTATGCTGTACATTTACCACTCATCGGTATAAAGTGGACCATGGATAGACTGGTCAACATGTATCTCTTTCTCCACATGTGATTGATTAACAATCTGAAGTCTCGTACGCGAACCTTTCTCCCCATTCCGCACCACGAGAAGCTTTGACCCCGAAGGGGATGGAACGACAGCCGACACTCCGGTCATTTCAATAGGGAAAGGAGACCAATGGCACTCGAGGGGCATGGTTTTATGTGTCACAATATGGGAATGCAAAATATATTTCCTCTTGTTGTTCGCCAGCAGGTCCGGTTGACTAATGGAAAACATCGCTGTGGATCTGTCTTCTGCAATAATGAAGCGAGGAATGCTTTAGGCCAGCTCCTGAGAAGAACTAGATGATGATTGTGAACCAGGTATAGATAGAAATATCATTCCTACCATTGTTGGTTTTGAAAAGCCAAGCACTTTCAATGGTTGGGACATTGGTGAATTCTTGCAGTAACTTAGACTGCGAAGCATATTCTTCAGACGACATTGCATCCATTCCCAACTGTTTTTCTTTCTTGAAAGCAGACCGAGAGTCTTGCATTTCTGACAATAGCTCCTGACAAGAGAAGAAAATTGAGAATTCTCACTTGAAACATCAGGATGTATACGGTCAGGGAAGCAAATGTGTCGGCCAGGCGGGCCAATTGACCCGTTTCTAGTAAAATTGCTTGACATAAATTTAAAATTCGATATACAGTTAAACTAGGATGGAATTTACACCAAGCGAGATCACTGGACTTGCATCCCTAGGTATGGTCTGCAGTTCAAGCTGCAACTAGAATAGAAGCACACCACTCAATCAAATATCATCTCAACTCTTGTGTGATCCAAGCTCCAGGCGCAGCCACCCATGGAAAACCTGGATGCATTAAGATCCCGAGCTAATATAGTTTCAGACACAAACAGTAGCTTTACTAATTTCGCTGACAGTCAAGACCCAACCCAGCAAAATTCATGAGAAAATATGCTGGATGATCTGAAAAAGAGGACACTGGAAGCTGCTTTGGTGCCTACCCCAAAAACACTGGACTAAGGAAAAAAGGACTAAAGGAGTTCTGCTGCTTACCTAGTAGTTCTGCTGCGTTTGCAGTGGATTAGCAATGGCAGGTCCAAGCAAGACTCCTGGACGGTGAGCTCTAGAATGCCATCAGTACCTTGGAAAGACACCTCCCATCCCATGTTACCAGACTGCCTTAAGATAACAACCTAGCAGCAATCATTGGGTCAGATGGCTCCAAGTTCTCTCGCAAAAAAAAAAAAAAAAAAAAAAAAAGATGGCTCCAAGTTCTGTTTCCTTCTCTTTTGTCAGCATGTCACCAAAGTCTTCAAAAGTTACAAAAATAAAAGGAATCTTGATCATGCATTGCATACCACCACTAGGCAATAAGACAAAGGGAATCAAACGATAATGTTGCTTCACATGTGCATACACCACTCATGACACCACCGAACAGCAGCATCTTGTTGTCATTTTCTCTCTACTTTGTTCTCTTGTCATTTTCTTTACATTAGTAGTGCAATTTACAATAACATAATCATGTTGCTTTTCTAGATACTACTGAGAACGAGATGATCAAGCGGACAACTTAAGCCTCGTTCTGTTGCTGGGATTCATTCGCCACAGGGAACCAGCACCTGCAGGGATTGGGCTGATCCCCTCATCACCCAATCCCTGAATCTTAATTTGACTTGTTCGGTTACTTCACAGGGAATCAAGCAACACAGAATGAATCAAACAAGGCATTGCCCGATTAGAACAAATAGCAAGCAACATCATGATTTTTTTTAAAAGCAAGCAACATCACTGTACATGCTAAAATTTGGTACATATAAAATAAGCTATCTTTAGGACAGCAAGAACCGACTTAAATTCAGTATAGCTAAAATAGGCTGTCTTATCTAAACGATGCCGTTGTCGACGAGCTTCTTGGATGGTGGCGTCGAGGGTGTCACATTCTCCCTTGGGTACGAGCAGCTTGACCTCGTGCATGATCAGCCTCTGCTTATAGTAATCCAGAGATGTGATCTGTAGCGGTCACCACCAAGCTCGCTCTGCTGCAACAATTAAATTTCTTCATCAATTTCATTGACTTCATCAGTTAAAAAGGAAAAGCTAAAAGACTGCATTGCACATGCTCAAATTCTCTTCACATGTCTAATTATTTCTGCAAGTCTTATGCCTATGTAGGGAAAAAAATTATATGAGACCAGGTCTCATAAAATTCGGGTGAGACCCATCCTGATGGATGACATGTGGCATTAACAAATCACAAAGCATCTAATCTCTCCCCCCCTGATTTCAGATGGGGGGTGGGGTGGATGCTTTGTGATTTGTGAATGCCACGTGTCATCCATCAGGATGGGTCTCACCTGCTAACCCGTGAGACCTGGTCTCATAGAATTTTTTTCCCCTATGTAGGAAGGGTGTAGGGGGTCATCACTAAAAAATACTATTGCCATTTAACGCATCCAGTTTAATCTGGGCTAAACAAATGCAGACTAGTACTGCTTATAGTACTTTGTTTGTCAATGCTTTGGCATCATCACCTGGAAACATAGAAGGACAAACTAAATTATCATCTTAGGATTTGCACTGCTTTAGCTCCAACTACTTATAGCCTTCTAGAGTGCGAAACGATTAAACATGGAAGGACAGAAATTATTACTCTGAATTGCCTGCACGGTAAACTGAAGGGTGCGGAATATATAGCAGTTGATATGTTGATGCATCACTAATCAGACAAAAATCAGCTCAAGTGGCAACATACAACTCACAAGATTGAGTATTTAAAATTCACAAAAACTCTGCTATATGCCACAGCCAGTTCACCAATCAAAAAGGCGTATTTCCTGTCGATGGGAATTCAGATGCAAAAAAGCTTGTGCTGGAGCTCTGAAACTAAGCAAGAAGCACCTAAAAAACTAAAGTAGCTGCGGCGCCCGCGCAAGATCATCTCCGGGTTGCCGCCAATCGACCTTGGCGGGCAATGGCGGTGAGGCGGCAAGCATTCTGGCCGGCGGAGCGGCGGGGCAACGCCCAAAATCGGCGGCAACGGGCGGCGCCGCCCCGAGCTTCCGCGTCGGCCGCGGGGGTCGCGACGGTCGTCTCGAGCAGGAACGGGCAGCAGGTTGGCGACGGCGCTGGGGACGGCCGACGGAGTGGCGGCGGCGGCGGCGTCTTTTTGTAACTGGATTTGTTAGCCAAGGTCCCAACTCCCAACAACGAAGCATGGGCTGGACCGTGCATAATCTTTTTTCGTAAAGGGTAGTACTACCAATTTCACTCATTCAGTTTACATACAATCGACATTTTTGAAACTTTTATGTTCCATAACAAGGCATCTTCAAAGCCAAGGTATTTCCTCCATGTTCGCAAAAAAAAAAAAGGTATTTCCTCCATGTTGTTCCAAAAGCCATTAGGCTGCAATGTCCATAATAATGAAATAGACAATAAGGAGGTGGCAAGCATAAATTATTGAAGTTTTTGGGCACTGATATATACCTGGGGCAATACACGGTCCTCTCCGTAAGTGTACAAATACAGTTCAATCAATCAGTGGTTGTTTGGTTGGGAGCCCCAACCTACGAAGCCAAATAATGGCGTTGACCAGGTGAATGGGCATTGTTTGGATTGTAGCCCATCTTTTGGTGCGCCAACGCTCCGCTCAGCCCTCCAGTTCATTTTTGCGCCAACGATTTGGCAAGACGCAGGCGGCAGAAAGCTGCGCCAATTTTTTGGCTCGCCTGTGCGTTGGCTGGGCCAGCCTGGGCAAAAACCAAACATGCCCTCATTCTCATTGACTGGCCCAACCAACACCTGAGGGTTGTTATCTCCGATTAGGGGTGGGGGCATGGCCCCCCTCCTCCCATGGCTCCATCCATGAGGTTGTCGGCCTTTTCGTTGTGTAGAAACAATTATTTTTTAAAAAAATAATGAGTTAATTATTATAGTTTTGTTTTTTCTTTAAATAATTGTAATAATTTTTAAAAATCTTTCAAGATTTTGATTTGATTCTTCTTATTCTTCTTCTATGCACTACGGTTAGTATTGCCTTACCCTTTAAATGTTGGAGAAAATTGCAGGATTATGGATACATGCCATAGTTCTGACGTTTCTGATACATGACCTCCCATCATTCCTCGCGACATCACTTTGAATAATATCCTGCTTGAATCTAACTTTGAGCCACAGTTGTGTGATTTTGGCACCATAAAGTTGCTTGGCTCTGCTTCGACAAACTGAACTCCTGTGGCAGGATCGTATGCCGCATGGCTCTAGGTACACATCTTACACATACAATATATATGACTTTACAGTGAGTACCAATCCAGTAATACAACGGTGACGACTGTCCTGCTCATTTGGGATAAACATCAAATATTACGTTAATCATTGGCGTCGAGGATGATGATATGTACCTGGGACAGTACACAGTTCTCTTAGTAGGCAGAGTTGCAAAACTTGATCGGAAGTGTACAAATACAATTCGTTCAATCATTCTCATCGACTGGCCCAACCAACAACTGAGGGTTGTTATCTCTGATAAGGGGGGGGGGGGGGGATGGGTCCCCTCCTCTCATGGCTCCATCCATGAGGTTGCCCACCAATAGGGCCTTTTTCGTTGTGTAGAAACAATTATTTTTTAAAAAAATCATGAGTTAATTATTATACTTCTATTTTTTCTTTAAATAATAGTAATATTTTTTAAAAATCTTCCAAACTATTGATTTGATTATTCTTCTTCTGTGCACTACGGTTAGTTTTGCCTTACCCTTTAAACTGTTGGAGAAAAATGCGGGATTGTGGGTACATGCCATACTTCTGACATTTCTGATAGATGACCGCTCATCATTCATCGCGACATCACTTTGAATAATATCCTGCTTGAATCTAACTTTGAGCCACAATTGTGTGATTTTGGCAACGTAAAGTTGCTTGACTTTGCTTCGACGAACTGGACTCCTATAGTAGGATCTTATGTCTACATGGCTCCAGGTACACATCTTACGCATACAATATATGACTTTGCAATGAGTACCACAACAGTATTGTGATAGTACTGACTATCCTCCTCATATGGGATGAACATCAAATATTATGCTAATTATTGGTGTCGTGGGCACTGATATGTACCTGGGACAATACACGGTTCTCTCCATAGGTAGTGTTGCAAACTTGATCATAAATGTACAAATACAAATCAATCAATCATTCTAACTGACTGGCCCAACCAACAAACTGAGGCTTCTTATTTCTGATTAAGGGGGGCATGGGTCCCCTCCTCGATCCCATGGCTCCATCCACGAGGTTACCTCCCAATAGGGCCTTTTCGTTGTGGAGAAACAATTTTTTTAAAAAATATTGATGAGTTAATTATTATAGTTCTGTTTTTCTTTAAGCAATAGTTATAATTTTTAAAAATCATTCAAACTTTTGTTTTTCTATACTCCTATATAGTATACGAGTATCAAGGTATATGGACCATTGGATCTTTGTAATCCAATGGTTCACATTCGATTGCTTTGGATAGAGGACTACGTGGCTGCATACAGACCGTAGGATGGGCTAATCTAACGGTCCACCATGCAGGGATTCGCCGTGGGTGACCATCCTTGTGCTGCCAAACTGACACCATGCATGCAGGCTCGCGATTCTTCCATACTGGGCACCGCTCCCTAGAAATCTCTGGCAGGCTCACGAGTAAACCACTAGTAGAAAAGGGGGCTATGGTCCAGGCGGGTCAGCCCATTAGTCCCGGTTCAATCTAGAACTGGGACCAATGTGGGCATTGGACCCGGTTCGTGAGCCCAGGGGGCCGGCCGGGCCACGTGGGCCATTGGTCCCGGTTCGTCTGGACCTTTTGGTCCGGTTGGTGGGACGAACCGAGACCAATGGGCCTGGCTCCTGGCCCACCACCATTGGTCCCGGTTGGTGGCCTGAACCGGGACCAAAGGCTCCCATTTAGTCCCGGTTCATGCCACGAACCGGGACTAAATGGTCGGTCCTCGTTGCGATTCACAGTTTAGTCCCACCTCGCCAACCGAAGGGCGCCCACACTGGTTTATAAGCCCGTCCCTCTATGCATTGTTGAGCTCCTCTCAAAATGAAAATAGATGCCCCTATACAGGAAATTTGACCTAAATTCATAATGAATTTCTTTGGAATTCATGGAAATTGATTATGAATTTAGGTTGAATTTTCTCTATAGGCGCATCTATGTTCATTTTTTTAGTAATTTTAATCACAAACTTGAGATTCACACAAATTTCAAAGAATTCAAATTATAACTATTCTAATTTGAAAACTAGAATCACTAACAGAAAGTTTATAATTTTTGGTATCTCTGTGCAGAAAGATTGTACATAGTAAATATAATACATAAAGTGTTTTCACACAAATTTAGAAAACTAGTGATTCATAAACTAGTGATTCACACAAATTTTAAAAAATTCAAATTTAAACTATTCAAATTTTAAAGCTAATGGCACTAACAGAAAGTTTATAATTTTTGTGACCTAAAAGAAAAAAGAAATCACTAAAAAACTATAAGTATTTAGTTCTAAGTAGAAACGAAAAACTAATGGCACTAGTAAAGTTAATCACAAACTTGAGATTCACACAAATTTCAAAGAATTCAAATTATAACTATTCTAATTTGAAAATTAATGGCACTAACAGAAAGTTTATAATTTTTGTGACCTAAAAGAAAAAAGAAATCACTAAAAAACTATAAGTATTTAGTTCTAAGTAGAAATGAAAAAATAATGGCACTAGTAAAGTTAATCACAAACTTGAGATTCACACAAATTTCAAAGAATTCAAATTTTAACTATTCTAATTTGAAAACTAATGGCACTAACAGAAAGTTTATAATTTTTGTGACCTAAAAGAAAAAAGAAATCACTAAAAAACTATAAGTATTTAGTTCTAAGTAGAAATGAAAAAATAAATAGGAAAAAAGAAAAAAAGATGCCACCTACTGGGCCACCACGGCCTGAATACGACTAGAAGCCCATCCATGGGCCAGGATTCAGGCCCGCAGAAGGCCCAGCAGGCCCACAGGCATAGGGGTGTGAGATTAGGCCCATAGGCCTGCAGTTCTAAGGAGTTCGATGGAGATGGCGAGGCAGCGCTTATAAACAGGTGTTGCCGCTCCTCAGCAGCGAGGTGGGACTAAACATCCCACCGCACCGCGGCTTTGGCAGGTGCAGGATATTGGTCCCGGTTGGTGCCACGAACCGGGACCAATGCATACCTTTGTTCCCGGTTCGTGGCACCAACCGGGACCAATGCCTTCCTTTAGTCCCGGAGGCCTTTGGCACCAACCGGGACTAAAGAGAGGCATTCGTCCCGATTTCTGTCACTAATCGGGACCAATGCTTCGTCTATATAAGTAGCACTTGTGAAATTTTCATTCAGTTCGTTCTTCCCCGCCCGATCGACGACGCCGCCAGGCTGCGCCTCGCCGTCGCCGTCGTCGCCGCGCGCCGTCCCGCGCCCCTCTGACGCCGTCCCGCGCCGCCCCGACGCCGTCGCCGCCCCGCGCCACCCCGACGTGGTCGCCCTCTCTGCCCCGACCTCACCGTCGCCGCCCGAACTACCGCGCCTCGTCGTCGCCGCCCAGTGAGCCCGGCCCCTCCCTTCCCCCATGCCGCCGCCCCTGCCTTCTCTGCTTGCCGCGCGCCGCCGCCACCGCCCCGGCCTGCTCTGCATTGCCGCGCGCCGCCGCTGCCGCCCCAGCCTGCTCGATCTCTGTTTTTTTCATATATATTTTGGATGATCCACCGCCCCGACATGTATATATGGATGTTGTATGTATATCTATATATGTGCAGATGTATGTATGATCCATTGATATGTATGAATTGATGTATGATTTTTTTTGTTCATAGAATTATTTTTTTCAATTTATGTATATATATGTTCATATGTATATATGTGCATATTCAGAAAAAAATTGTGTTGCAAAAGTTACATTTAAGGTTAGTTGATTTAATGCACTTGAGGTTATTAGTTCTACACTGTTAGTGCATTTTAGGATAGTACATTCTAGGTTAATTAGTGCTTCAAACTAGTTTAATTAGTAGTTGAATTAGTTAATTTAATAAGTACTATTTTATTTTACTATATATACAAGTAGGAGAGTGGCATTTTGGTGGCCGAGCTACCTGGAGGCCGGAATCTCGCGCCATACAACACGGCGACGCGATGTGTGCTGTGCTATTTTCTCGCGTTTATACGCTGGCAGGTAAGTTGAAATACACGGGTGCCATGGGCTGGCGTGCTAACATTGTACGTGGGCCTTGGGTGCAATTGGCTACGCATGCACGTCATGTTGAAATACACGGGTGCCATGGGCTGGCGTGCTAACATTGTACGTGGGCCTTGGGTGCAATTGGCTACGCATGCACGTCATGTTGAAATACACGGGTGCCATGGGCTGGCGTGCTAACATTGTACGTGGGCCTTGGGTGCAATTGGCTACGCATGCACGTCATGTGTTTGCTGGGCTGATTTAAAAATAGCACATGTAGGTGGCGGTAGGTGGGGCTGGTCGATATTAATTTCTGTTTTAATGGGCCCATCTTACACTGCAGGGAAGCTTAACTCCCTCAAGCGTAATTCTCAAAAAGAAAAAAAACCTCTCTCAAGCGGTGCTTATTATTTTTCCCTAGCTAGACCATTCATCGCGTGGTAGCTATGGGAATGTATCCGGTGCGCCCACACTTGTGGTGTTACCGGTGCACCGGATGCCATACAATATTTTTAAAAATCTGAAAAAAAAATTCTAGCATGTTAACGCAACACCAATGTATCATGTCATAAAATTTTGTATAAAAATTTGAAATGTTTCTTGAGATGAAAATATGACAAATTTGATATCAGTATGATAATGGGCCAAATCTAAAGCCCAAGTTATGTTATGTACTATTCAGTGTTGGATTTGTCATTGTTTTTTGAGTTATGTTTCGAATTTTGAGTTGAAATTTTGTGACAACCTATATTGATGTTTTGTAAGTGTAATAATTTTTTTTCAGAATTTTTTAAACATTTTAAAAGCACAATGTGAGTTCAGTGCAGCGGTAGCACCACAAAGCTCCGGTGCACCAGATATTTTCCCTGGTAGCTATAGCAGAGCGGGGATTCGCCATGGGTGGCCTCAAGTTTTTTGCGAAATCACTAATTAAGAAATACTCCTTGCAAAGATCACTCCCACCTTCTCAGGTGGCGCGCTGCATGTGCGCCACTTGTCGCAATCTGTGAGTTCTCCTTTTTTTCATAGATCTATTTATTCAAAATGTTTTATCTCTTAAACCGTGCATCTAAATCTCGAACCGTTTTCATCGTTGGATTCCTCGCGTCGAGATATTCAAAAGTAGATCCCATGTTGATAGATTTTGACGGATTTTTTTCATGAAAAAACCCGGAGGAATAACCGAACCGGGAGCATGGTTTTTTCCCTTTCCGAAAGAGGCACAACCGTGCTTCTCGCGGAAGCAAAACCATGCCTCTCGCGGAAGGAAAAGAAAAACAGAAAACTTGTTTATTTTTCCATTTTCGAGAGGCATGGCCATACCTATCGCGAAGCACTACGGTGCCTTTCGCGGAAGCAAAACCGTGCCTCTCACGGAAGGAAAAAACAGAAAATGCATTTTTTTTCGTTTCCAAGAGGCATGGCCATGCCTTTCGCGAAAGCAAAACCATGCCTCTCGCGGAAGCAAAACCGTGCCTTTCGCGGAAGCCAAAAGATAAACATATTTTTTTGGAAAAAAATGAATTAGTGAATTCGCGAGAGGAAGACCGATAGAAAACCCTAAAGTCAAAAAAACCAGAAAAAAAAACCCGTTTAAAAAGCTGAAAAGGCGTGCGAAAAAAATAAAAAAATCCGAAGGGAGCGCCCGGAGCGCGACACATAGCGGCGGCTGAGAGCGCCGAGTGGCGCGGTCCCAGCCCACCCGCAAGTGATCGTTGCTAGGCTCCCGAAGTAGCGCTCGTCAACTAGTTTTTCCCCTTTTTTTAGGAAGCAGAATCATTGTAAAAAAACCTACCGACTCTGCTATATTATGGCACTTGCTCTTATTCCTTCCAATAAGAAATCTATGTGTCATGGTATCTTGCTGCTTGATTTCACCATGATTCGTTTGTTACTTCTTTCTCTACCTTTGTTGTTGGATAGAGACAATCATGGACGTGTTGCAGATTGGTTGCTACGGTAGATGCGGGTGGTTTTTTTCAGGGGGGGGGGGGGGAGGGGGTCGATTTTATTTTGCTTTTTATGTTTGATTTTTTTTTTTGAAAATCAGACTTGAAAACTCAGATGTTTGTCGCCTGAGAAATAATAGTGGGCGAAAGTGTGTTTGTGTGGTTGTCAGACTGCTAGTATCTATTCCAGATTTTAGTGAATCTCTGGATCTGTACTGTCATTATTGTCAAGAAATTATTTTGAGACGCTGTGTCCATTATGGGAAATTGGAATATTCTTTGTGTTTTGCCGATTTGGTTCTTTCAGCGATTTGGTGATGAAAAACTGAGATGAAAATGTTGCTTTAATTGGTACTCCTATATCACTTAATTTGCAGGGTTGTAAAATAATAACTTAATTTGTAGTTTTTTTGTTTCCTGCCAATGTGCACGAATAATGGCAAAAAAACCGGAAGAAAAATACGTCGCAAATTGTAAATGAAGCATGGCTAAAGTTGAAAAAAAAAAGATGTGCGGGCTACCTTGCGTTGAGCAGTTTTAGTGGGCTGTGCACACCGTGCGTTTCCAGTCATGGCACATGTTGACTAGGTCAATCCCGTACCGTGTACAAGTGCCTCTGACATGCTGCGCGCGTGACGGCGACATGCAGCTGTGCAGCACTCCTGTGCCTACTACTCCTGAGTAGTATACGAGAATTACTAGTAAATACGGGCATTGTGCAACGGCCTCTTTTACAAAATACAGCAGCGGCTACCAGCTTGGCACTCATCGCGACGAGCGCTGACGGGGCTGATTCCGGCCTTCAGGTAGCTCGGCCACCAAAGAGCATTTTCGTACAAGTAGTTTATTTTTAGTTAGTACTACTTTATTTTATTTATAATAATTAACTACTTATATTATTAGTAGTTGAACTGGTTGATTTAAGAAAACTAGTTTATTTACTATATATAGAAATAGTTTATTTTTAGCAAGAAAATTAATAAAACTAGTTTATTTTTTTAGTTAAAGCAATTATTCTCGCATCAACGTGGACGATGCCTATCCCGCATCCTCGTCGTCGAGTCGGCGGAGGACGACACATGCTTGACCAGATGGGCCATGTCCGGGACTGAGCTCCGCCGGGGTGGTACTGGGAGGCGCTACCTTCCGGGGGGCGTAGCTTGGTGAGGAGCTAGCCCGTCGTTGACCCGATCCTTGTTTGTGTTGGAAATATGCCCTAGAGGCAATAATAAAAGCATTATTATTATATTTCCTTGTTCATGATAATCGTCTTTTATTCATGCTATAATTGTGTTATCCGAAAATCGTAATACATGTGTGAATACATAGACACCAATATGTCCCTAGTAAGCCTCTAGTTGACTAGCTCGTTGATCAACTGATAGTCATGGTTTCCTGACTATGGACATTGGATGTCATTGATAACGAGATCACATCATTAGGAGAATGATGTGATGGACAAGACCCAATCCTAAGCATAAGCACAAAGATCGTATAATTCGTTTGCTAGAGCTTTTCCAATGTCAAGTATCTTTTCCTTAGACCATGAGATCGTGTAACTTCCGGATACCGTAGGAGTGCTTTGGGTGTGCCAAACGTCACAACATAACTGGGTGACTATAAATGTATACTACGGGTATCTCCGAAAGTGTCTGTTGGGTTGACATGGATCGAGACTGGGATTTGTCACTCCGTATGACAGAGAGGTATCACCGAGCCCACTCGGTAATGCATCATCATAATGAGCTCAATGTAATCAAAGTGTTTGATCACGGGATCATGCATTACGGTACGAGTAAAGTGATTTGCCGGTAACGAGATTGAACGAGGTATTGGGATACCGACGATCGAATCTCGGACAAGTAAAATACCGTTTGACAAAGGGAATTGAATACGGGATTGATTGAATCCTCGACATCGTGGTTCATCCGATGAGATCATCGAGGAGTATGTGGGAGCCAACATGGGTATCCAGATCCCGCTGTTGGTTATTGACCGGAGAGGTGTCTCGGTCATGTCTGCATGTCTCCCGAACCCGTAGGGTCTACACACTTAAGGTTCGGTGACGCTAGGGTTGTAGAAATATGAGTATGCAATAATCCGAAAGTTGTTCGGAGTCCCGGATGAGATCCCGGACATCACGAGGAGTTCCGGAATGGTCCGGAGGTGAAGAATTATATATAGGAAGTGCAGTTTCGGCCATCGGGAGTGATCCGGGGGTCACCGGTATTGTTCCAGGACCACCAGATGGGTCCCAGGGGTCCACCGGGTGGGGCCACCCATCCCGGAGGGCCCCATGGGCTTAAGTGGGAGGGGGGACCAGCCCTTAGTGGGCTGGTGCGCCCCCCAAGGCCCACCCCCTGCGCCTAGGGTTGGAACCCTAGGGTGGGGGGGCGCCCCACTTGCCTTGGGGGGTACTCCACCCCCCTGGCCGCCGCCCCCCCTGGGAGATTGGATCTCCAGGGGCCGGCGGCCCCCCATGGGGCCTATATAAAGGGGGGGAGGGAGGGACAGCCGTACCCTTGACCCCTGGTGTCGGGGATATACCCCGCGGTGTAAACCGGCCGGAAGTTAAACCGGCCGGACTTGGCGGTTTATCTGAAGACCCGCCCTGACCTTGGCGGTTTACAAGCAACCCGCTTGGTCGTTATGACTCACTGGTAACCCGGCGGGCGAATTAGACGGATGACAAGGCCCAAGACCCAGAAGGCCGGTTCAACTATGATGGGTCGGTTTAAGAGGAAAGGAATATTTTCCTTACAAGGAGTTAAAGCCAGGACTTGTATCCGGTTTGTATTAGAGATAGACTAGTCTTAATCCTAATAGGACTCCACATGTAAACCGCCCCTTCAACATATATAAGGAGGGGCAGGGCTCCCTAAAGAGGGACAAGTTAGAAACAACAATCAATAATCTCTAGGGCTAGACACAAAGAGCCGGTTTACGGCGTCTCCCTCGGGATGATAATGAGACCTAGCCTCAAACAGCATGTAGGGTTATTACCGGATGATGTTTCCCGGGGCCCGAAGCTGTCTAAATCCTTGCCTTGCGTGTTGATCCCCCCTGCGTCTCTCGTCCCACTCAACCCCTCTCAAGCTACCACATAGATGCGTTGGCCTCGCGACTAAGTCCTGACACTAAGGACATCTGCCGTGACAATTCCACGACAGTTGGCGCCCACCGTGGGACCCGCGCACGGTGGTGTTAAGTTCTTGGAGGGATCTCAACCAGGGATCAAGAAGCTCGCAGTTTTGATCAGACAAAGAAGAGCCGGCGCAAAAAGACCAAAGGAAAGTCAATCTCCGTGGTTGCATTATCCTACAAGGGCACGCGAGTCCCAAAAAGATTCATCAGGGTGGCAGCAGGCAGAACCAAAAGAGGTTTTGTCATTGATGTTTTCCATGCGAAGGAAGAAATTGTTTAATCAGACTAGAGGGAGTACTAATCCACGGAAGAATCAATCAGCAAGTCACATCAATGTACAGTAGCAAATACACCCAACCGGCGTCAAGTCAAGATCAATCTGGCAGGAGACCTCATCTGGCAGTACTACTTTTTCAAAAAAGGAAATCCACGACCCGAAGAGGGACGCGGGACACGGAGTCGGTTTTGCCTCATTGGTTTAACGTAGGACATGGAATCGGTTTTGCCTTGCTAGCCAACGCACCGGCCTCGCCTCCACCTCTGCCGCACATCATCGCAGTCTCGAGTCGCCGCCTCCGTGGCTGGCCTCGCCTCGCCCTCGCGGAGTCCCTAGGCCCAGCTCGCATCCGCCGCGGTTGACCCGGCCCTTCAAGTGCTAGAAGTGGCCCGCGTCAGTACAGGTATCCTTGGTGCACGAGGTTAGCGGTCACCAGTGAATCGGCCAGAAGCCAGTAGCACCGTGAAGAAGCAATCAGAGTATTCAAAGTCGCTGCCTACAGACGTAATCAGATCCGCTCGTTCGTTGGTTCCACTCTGCTACGCTGGAACCGTCGCGTTTAAACCGCCGGTTTGCATGAAGTACACATATGTGGAGACTAGCTACGCGCTAATGGCCACGCCCGCATGCGTCCAAAAAATAAATCAGGTGTTATTTCTCCTATGCATTTTATCTGTATATTTTAATTACTCTGAGCACAACTACTCTGCTCTACGGTATTTTTTTTATATGCAGGAGAATTATTCATTACAAAGGGGTGTTATGCCACGGACGCACGTTCGGCTGTACCGCACGGCTTGACTAACAGGGTATCGCGGTCCGATTTACGTCAACGTACCAGCTGACTCGCCCGTCCGCACCACCTAACAACGCCATGGACAACTCGCCCGTCCGCCCTCGCGGCCGGTTCACGCGTCCGCGCCGGCTTACAACACGGAGGACAACTTGCTCGTCCAGACCGGCTCACAACGCCGTGGCCGGTTTATCTGTCTGCTCCCGCGGCCGGTTCACCTGTGAGGGATTTCAGTTTCACATAGTTATCATCAACTTCATGGCGGGTTATTTCCGGCCCAAACGAATCAGGTGATATCCATCTAAATCTATTTTTTGACATATATTGTTTTTGTAAAAAGAACAATTACGTTGGTTTTGCATATTTTTATACGCAGGACAATTATTCGCCACAACATTGGTGTTACACCATGCATGTGGAGCATGCACCGGCGTCATTATATATTGGCTTTTGACCATTCCACACTGCTTAACGGACGCGCGCAAACCGCTGGTGGTCCGGTTTTCATCAACACGCGACCGGTTCTCCATCTGCGCCGGCTTACAACACCTGCGGCCGGCTCTCCGTCCGTGCGGGTTTATAATGCCCGCAGGCGAATCTCCTCCGCGCCGGTTTATAATGCCCGCAGGCGATTCTCCGTACGCGCCGGTTTACAACTCCCGCGGCCGACATTCGTCCGCACCGGTTTACAACGCCGTGGCCGGCTCGGCCGTGATTAATTTCAGCTTCACCATGGTGATCATCAACTCTACGGTGGATAACCCCTGGCATGATATATCAGGTGAAATCCATCTGGTACATTTTATATTATATATTGCTTTCTTTAAAAAAAGAGCAATTACTCTGGCTTGCAAGTTTTCTAATACAGGACAAATTGTCTATTGCAAAAAGGGATTATTATATCGATGAGCTATTGGATAACCCGTGCCGGTTTATATCGCGATCCAGTCCGCGTCAACTCGTCAGGACCATGCGAATTACCCAATAGCGCATGCACAGGCTGCCATCCCCCGCAGTCCGGTCTACATCAACATACCGGGCCGCACCTGTCTGCACGAGCCATTTATTGAGTATGAACAAGTCACAGCTTGGGTAGCCTGGTTTTCTTTCAAATTGGAGGCAAATTATCATCAACCGCCGTCTGCACTGGATGGATCAATGGGCAGGCGCACAAGTCGCCGCCGCTACAGTTTGGTTAACTTCAAATCACCAGTTGGAAGGAACCATTGGCCGAGTTGCTGACACGGTTCATACGGGATCATTTACAACCCGCCGCAGTCACCTCAACCTTCTGTGGATTCACATCGTGTTATCAACACCAATGATATACAAGTTATGCCGGTTTATATCACAGTCAAATATGGAGAGTTTCGAGTCACCTTGAGACTTGGGGGCTACGATGACATCACTCAGCAAATCTTGCTAGTTTCAGCCGGTTTAAGAACCCCAGGACGATGGAGGGAAAGATAACCCGTCCCGGAGGCTACTGTTATAGTGATGAAAATTTAAAGGCCGTCAGAAAATTTCCGGCTTAGAAAGCATATGACAGTTACAAAATCCCGGTTCAATGTAGAAGATCCGGGTCATCAGAAAGGATTCCGGTTTAAAATCCGGTTTAAGGGAAGTCAGTTTCATTGAAGCTCTCAAAAATCCGGTTTACAATCCGGTTCAAGAGAAATCTATTCTCCCACATAGCTCTGAAGCGCTCAGATCCGGTTTAACAATGTCCGGTTCAAAAAGGAATTAACTTCTCGCAAGTTCGAGTTTAAAGACCGTCAGAAAATTTCTGGCTAAAAATGAAGATTCCGGTTTAAAATCCGGTTCAAGGGGAAGATGTGTCCCACAAAGCTTTGGAGCTCTCAATATCCGGTTTAAAATCCCGGTTCAAGAAGAATTTATCTCTTGCAAAAAGTTAAAAATTACCGAAGAAGACCTGCTGCCATGATGCACGGTTCAAACATGGGTATCCTGCCTTATTGGCCTGACATGCTGATCACATGGGGGCTTCTGCTTCATAAAGCGGGGTATCTGTTCTTTTATATCATAGGTGGTTACATGGAGTTGTTTTAAAACAACATCCGGTTTACCCCTTGCAAGTCTTAACAAGATCACTTGGGGCTTCCTGTTCAAACATAGGTCGTATTCGAACCAAAGAGAACATAGCTGTCCTTATAAGGTCATTTGGGGGCTCGGTCATGTTTTGAACCGATGCAATACCTCTTGGCCGGCGAAAGCCACCAGAGTCATTTGGGGGCTCGGTCGTGTCCGAACCGATGCAATACCTCTTGGCCGGCGAAAGCCACTAGAGTCATTTGGGGGCTCGGTCGTGTCCGAACCGATGCAATACCTCTTGGCCGGCGAAAGCCACCAGAATCATTTGGGGACACGGTCACATCTGAACCGGTCACGCCTCTTGGTCGGCCTACGGGCCTTAGAGTCATTTGGGGGCTTGGTCGAACCCGAACCATAGCAATGCCACTTGGCCGGCGTAACGCCACGCGTCATTTTGGGGTCCTGGCTGACTGGCACCATCGCTACGCCTTCGGGGGGCTTGGTTGCGTCTGACCATGGTAATTCCATCTGACCAAGCTCAGTAGAGCTCTTCTTTTGCAAAAAGTTGTTGCCATTGCTTTTGCTTTAATAGCCTTTCTTGAGAATTTGCTATTTTATTTGCGTTTTTTAAACCGACAGTATTTTGTACCGGTTCAAACAGCTAAATTGGCGGAACACGGTCCATTTTTAGACCGGAGATTATTCGCCCGGTTTGATTTTCTGTTACCATCCTATTATGGAGTAAACCGGTGTTTATCAACCCGGCTCGGCTTTCAACTACAAGTTGTCAGTACACGATCAAGTTATAATCCGGAGACTATCAGCCCGGTTTGGTTTGACTACGAGTCGCCAGTATAATATATGGATAATCCGGTGTCTATCATAACCCGGTATGGTTTTATTATAAACCGGCACAGTATGAAAGGAGTTATCATTACTCAAGATTGGGGTTGTCACCCTTACTACAAAAAGTTGGTAAACCAACGATGTGATTCAATGTCACAGGTATGATATATTTCATATTTGATTATTCTTAAGTGCAGCCTTGGTTAGAAACCTTGGTTATATGTTGGGCATTATGACCCGTCCAGCGGTAAACCGCTAGGACACTTTAAACGTGTTGTATGCAGGAACAGGTTGAATAAAGCATGATGAAAAATTGTCCGGTGTTTATTAAACCGGACTGGCTTTTCGACTATAAGTCGCCAGTATGATGAGAAATTGTCCGGTGTTTATTAAACCGGACTGGCTTTTTGACTATAAGTCGCCAGTATGATGAGAAATTGTCCGGTGTTTATTAAACCGGCCTGGCTTTTCGACTATAAGTCGCCAGTATGATGAGAAATTGTCCGATGTTTATTAAACCGGTCTGGCTTTGGGCTATAAGTCGCCAGTATATATTTGGATTGCGCCATTGGAATCATGCGCTTATAAATTATTGGATTATATTATTCAAATAGCCAACATGGCTGGATTTTTATTACGGTTATCAATAACCAGTATTATGATTGAGGTTTTTAAAGTCGCTTTAGCGCAATGGTTGTTATTTTATCAATGGATATGACTTATTTTACAATTGAAGGAATAGTCCCGAGTCGCTGCAGGATTACAACCCGGCACTTGGGGGCTACATTGTTCAAAGTTGAGATTCAAATATGCAGGTCTCATGTCACTGCAAGCATGCACCATGACACTTGGGGGCTAATGCAAAGTCATTTTTGCTCATCTTATTAAAGACCCAACTCATCACATCGTAATGAGCTGGCCCTTGGGGGCTACCAATTGCTCCTGTCAACTATTCAAGGTACAAAGCTTTTTATCCATTATATTGAAGGGTCCACTGCTCAGTTGGTAAAGCACAAGGCTCTTAACCTTGTGGACGGGAATTCAAGCCCCATGATGGGGGTTACATCATATGATGTTATTTTCATTGAAGTATATATCAACTACATTGACCCGGCCCTTGGGGGCTACATTGGTTGAAGTTTTATGGGCATCAGTCAATTACAAGTCCCAGGTTGCTGCAAGCATGACAACCCGGCACTTGGGGGCTACAGGTATTATATTATTATCGAAGAAATATTTTCAAATTCTCTGTTTAAGCAAACTAAATTGACCCGGCGTCACCAATCATTATGACCCTGTGGCTGCAACCCGGTGTCATCAATAATCATAAACCGGTGTTGGCAACAATCATGAACCGGTATCTGCAACAATCATGACCCGGAATTATCAGTTTTTGTAACCCGACAGTTTTTGGCAACGATAAACCGGCAAGTTCTGCATCTTCAAACCGGTTGAATATCAGATGAGTATTTCAAGACCAACATTTCGTAAACCGGCGCTTTGGAAGCCGACTCAAGTGGATTATTCATCACAATATTTTTTTATGAGAAACCAATGTCAGCAATTTGAGTATGAAGCTGGTTATTGATCCGGATTTTCTAGAAGGAGGGAATAACAAGGACTTAAGGATGATCAGTGCCGGTCTACAAGAATTCTTAACCCAGAGCACAACCTGTCAAATTTGTTCTTGTGTTTATTTTGCAGCATAAGTTTACCATGGATAAATCCAAGCTAAACTTGGGGGCTAATGTCGGGGATATACCCCGCGGTGTAAACCGGCCGGAAGTTAAACCGGCCGGACTTGGCGGTTTATCTGAAGACCCGCCCTGACCTTGGCGGTTTACAAGCAACCCGCTTGGTCGTTATGACTCACTGGTAACCCGGCGGGCGGATTAGACGGATGACAAGGCCCAAGACCCAGAAGGCCGGTTCAACTATGATGGGTCGGTTTAAGAGGAAAGGAATATTTTCCTTACAAGGAGTTAAAGCCAGGACTTGTATCCGGTTTGTATTAGAGATAGACTAGTCTTAATCCTAATAGGACTCCACATGTAAACCGCCCCTTCAACATATATAAGGAGGGGCAGGGCTCCCTAAAGAGGGACAAGTTAGAAACAACAATCAATAATCTCTAGGGCTAGACACAAAGAGCCGGTTTACGGCGTCTCCCTCGGGATGATAATGAGACCTAGCCTCAAACAGCATGTAGTGTTATTACCGGATGATGTTTCCCGGGGCCCGAAGCTGTCTAAATCCTTGCCTTGCGTGTTGATCCGCCCTGCGTCTCTCGTCCCACTCAACCCCTCTCAAGCTACCACATAGATGCGTTGGCCTCGCGACTAAGTCCTGACACTAAGGACATCTGCCGTGACAATTCCACGACACCTGGCGCCTCACTCTCCCCTGTCACACCTCTTCCTCTCACGCAGACGCTCGGCGAAGCCCTGCTGCAGGTGACAACTGCATCCACCACCACGCCGTCGTGCTGCTGGATCTCCATCAACCTCTCCTTCCCCCTTGCTGGATCAAGAAAGGAGGAGACGTCATCCGCTCCGTACGTGTGTTGAACGCGGAGGTGCCGTCCGTTCGGCGCTTGGTCATCGGTGATTTGGATCACGGCGAGTACGACTCCATCATCCACGTTCTAGTGAATGCTTCCGCTCGCGATCTACAAAGGTATGTAGATGCATCCGATCACTCGTTGCTAGATGAACTCATAGATGGATCTTGGTGAAACCGTAGGAAATTTTTTGTTTTCTGCAACGTTCCACAACAGTGGCATCATGAGCTAGGTCTATGCGTAGTTCTTTTTGCACAAGTAGAACACAATTTGTTGTGGGCGTAGATGTTGTCAACTTTCTTGCCGCTACTAGTCTTATTTTGCTTCAGCGGTATTGTGGGATGAAGCGGCCCGGACCAACCTTACACGTACGCTTACGTGAGACCGGTTCCACCGACTAACATGCACTAGTTGCATAAGGTGGCTGGCGGGTGTCTGTCTCTCCCACTTTAGTTGGAGCGGATTCGACGAACAGGGTCCTTATGAAGGGTAAATAGAAGTTGACAAATCACGTTGTGGCTTTTACGTAGGTAAGAAAACGTTCTTGCTAGAACCCTAACGCAGCCACGTAAAACTTGCAACAACAATTAGAGGACGTCTAACTTGTTTTGCAGCAAGTGCTTTGTGATATGATATGGCCAAAGTTGTGATGAATGATGAATGATATATATGTGATGTATGAGATCATGTTCATGTAATAGGAATCACGACTTGCATGTCGATGAGTATGCCAACCGACAGGAGCCATAGGAGTTGTCATTTTTTTTATGACCTGCGTGTCAATGGAAACAGCATGTAAATTACTTTACTTTATTGCTAAACGTGTTAGCCTTAGTAGTAGAAGTAATAGTTGGCGAGCAACTTCATGGAGACACGATGATGGAGATCATGATGATGGAGATCATGGTGTCATGCTGGTGACAAGATGATCATGGAGCCCCAAGATGGAGATCAAAGGAGCTATATGATATTGGCCATATCATGTCACTATTATTATTTGATTGCATGTGATGTTTATCATGTTTTTGCATCTTGTTTACTTAGAACGATGGTAGTAAATAAGATGATCCCTCATAATAAATTTCAAGAAAGTGTTCCCCCTAACTGTGCATCGTTGCGACAGTTCGTTGTTACGAAGCACCACGTGATGATCGGGTGTGATAGATTCCAACGTTCACATACAACGGGTGTAAGACAGATTTACACATGCAAACACTTAGGTTGTCTTGACGAGCCTAGCATGTACAGACATGGCCTCGGAACACGGAGGACCGAATGGTCGAGCATGACTCGTATAGAAGATACGATCAACATGGAGATGTTCACCGATGATGACTAGTCCGTCTCACGTGATGATCGGACACGGCCTAGTCGAGTCGGATCATGTATTCACTTAGATGACTAGAGGGATGTCTAATCTGAGTGGGAGTTCATTAAATAATTTGATTAGATGGACTTAATTATCATGAACTTAGTCTAAATAAACTTTGCAATATGTCTTGTAGATCAAATGGCCCAAGCTAATGTCAACATGAACTTCAACGCGTTCCTAGAAAACCAAGCTGAAAGATGATGGCAGCAACTATACGGACTGGGTCCGGAACCTGAGGACCATCCTCATAGCTGCCAGGAAACAATATGTCCTAGAAGCACCGCTAGGTGAAGCACCCATCCCAGAGAACCAAGACATTATGAATGCTTGGCAGTCTCGTGCTGATGATTACTCCCTCGTTCAGTGCGGCATGCTTTACAGCTTAGAACCGGGGCTCCAAAAGCGTTTTGAGCATCACGGAGCATATGAGATGTTCGAGGAGCTGAAACTGGTTTTCCAAGCTCATGCCCGGGTCGAGTGATATGAAGTCTCCGACAAGTTCTACAGTTGTAAGATGGAGGAAAATAGTTCTGTCAGTGAACACATACTCAAGATGTCTGGGTTGTACAACCGCTTGACTCAGCTAGAGATTAACCTCCCAGACGAGGCGGTCATTGACAGAATTCTTCAGTCGCTCCCACCTAGCTACAAGAGCTTTGTGATGAACTACAATATGCAGGGGATGGTAAAGACCATTCCTGAGGTATTTGCTATGCTGAAATCAGCAGAGGTTGAAATCAAAAAGGAACATCAAGTGTTGATGGTCAATAAAACCACCAAGTTCAAGAAAGGCAAGGGTAAGAAGAACTTCAAGAAGGACGGCAAGGATGTTGCCGCGCCCGGTAAGCCAGTTGCTGGGAAGAAGTCAAAGCATGGACCCAAGCCTGAGACTGAGTGCTTTTATTGCAAAGGGAAGGGTCACTGGAAGCGGAACTGCCCCAAATACTTAGCGGACAAGAAGGCCGGCAACACTGAAGGTATATGTGATATACATGTAATTGATGTGTACCTTACCAGTGCTCGTAGTAGCTCCTGGGTATTTGATACCGGTGTCGTTGCTCATATTTGTAACTCAAAACAGGAGCTGCGAAATAAGCGGAGACTAGCGAAGGACGAGGTGACGATGCGCGTCGGGAATGGTTCCAAGGTCGATGTGATCGCCGTCGGCACGCTACCTCTACATTTACCTACGGGATTAGTTTTAAACCTCAATAATTGTTATTTAGCGCCAAGTTTGAGCATGAACATTGTATCTGGATCTCATTTAATGCGAGATGGCTACTCATTTAAATCCGAGAATAATGGTTGTTCTATTTATATGAGTGATATGTTTTATGGTCATGCTCCGATGGTCAATGGTTTATTCTTAATGAATCTCGTGCGTGATAATACACATATTCATAGTGTGAATACCAAAAGGTGTAAAGTTGATAACGATAGTCCCACATACTTGTGGCACTGCCGCCTTGGTCACATTGGTGTCAAGCGCATGAAGAAGCTCCATGCTGATGGACTTTTAGAGTCTCTCGATTATGAATCATTTGACACATGCGAACCATGCCTCATGGGCAAAATGACCAAGACTCCGTTCTTCGGAACAATGGAGCGAGCAACCAACTTATTGGAAATCATACATACTGATGTGTGCGGTCCAATGAGTGTTGAGGCTCGCGGAGGATATCGTTATGTTCTCACTCTCACGGATGACTTGAGTAGATATGGGTATGTTTACTTAATGAAACACAAGTCTGAAACCTTTGAAAAGTTCAAGGAATTTCAGAATGAGGTAGAGAATCAACGTGACCGAAAAATAAAGTTCTTACGATCAGATCGTGGAGGAGAATATTTAAGTCACGAATTTGGCACACACTTAAGAAAATGTGGAATCGTTTCACAACTCACGCCGCCTGGAACACCTCAACGTAACGGTGTGTCCGAACGTCGTAATCGCACTCTATTGGATATGGTGCGATCTATGATGTCTCTTACTGATTTACCGCTATCATATTGGGGATACGCTCTAGAGACAACTACATTCACTTTAAATAGGGCACCGTCTAAATCCGTTGAGACGACACCGTATGAATTATGGTTTGGGAATTAACCTAAGCTGTCATTTCTAAAAGTTTGGGGATGCGATGCTTATGTCAAGAAACTTCAACCTGAAAAGCTCGAACCCAAGTCGGAAAAATGCGTCTTCATAGGATACCCTAAGGAAACCATTGGGTATACCTTATACCTAAGATCCGAAGGCAAGATCTTTGTTGCCAAGAACGGATCCTTTCTGGAGAAAGAGTTTCTCTCGAAAGAAGTAAGTGGGAGGAAAGTGGAACTTGATGAAGTATTACCTCTTGAACCGGACAGTAGCGCAGCTCAAGAAAATGTTTCTGTGGTGCCTCCACCAGTTAGAGAGGAGGTTAATGATGATGATCATGAAACTTCGGATCAAGTTACTGCTGAACTTCGTAGGTCCACAAGGACACGTTCCGCACCAGAGTGGTACGGCAACCCTGTCCCGGAAATTATGTTGTTAGACAACGGTGAACCTTCGAACTATGAAGAAGCGATGGCGGGCCCAGATTCCAACAAATGGCTAGAGGCCATGCAATCCGAGATAGGATCCATGTATGAAAACAAAGTATGGACTTTGACAGACTTGCCCGATGATCGGCGAGCGATAGAGAACAAATGGATCTTTAAGAAGAAGACGGACGCGGATGGTAATGTGACCATCTATAAAGCTCGACTTGTCGCTAAGGGTTATCGGCAAGTTCAAGGGGTTGACTACGATGAGACTTTCTCTCCCGTAGCGAAGCTGAAGTCCGTCAGAATCATGTTAGCAATTGCCGCATACTGTGATTATGAGATATGGCAAATGGACATCAAAACGGCATTCCTTAATGGCTATCTTAAGGAAGAACTGTATATGATGCAGCCGGAAGGTTTTGTCGACCCTAAGAATGCTAAGAAGGTATGGAAGCTCCAGCGATCCATTTATGGGCTGGTGCAAGCATCTCGGAGTTGGAACATTCGCTTTGATGAGATGATCAAAGCGTTTGGGTTTACGCAGACTTATGGAGAAGCCTGCGTTTACAAGAAAGTGAGTGGGAGCTCTGTAGCATTTCTCATATTATATGTAGATGACATACTTTTGATGGGAAATGATATAGAACTTTTGGACAACATAAAGGCCTACTTGAATAAGAGTTTTTCAATGAAGGACCTTGGAGAAGCTGCTTATATATTAGGCATCAAGATCTATAGAGATAGATCAAGACGCCTCATAGGTCTTTCACAAAGCACATACCTTGAAAAGATATTGAAGAAGTTTAATATGGATCAGCCCAAGAAAGGGTTCTTGCCTGTATTACAAGGTGTGAAATTGAGCTCAGCTCAATGCCCGACCACGGCAGAAGATATAGAAGAGATGAGTGTCATCCCCTATGCCTTGGCCATAGGGTCTATTATGTATGCCATGCTGTGTACCAGACCTGATGTAAACCTTGCTGTAAGTTTGGTAGGTAGGTACCAAAGTAATCCCGGCAAGGAACACTGGACAACGGTCAAGAATATCCTGAAGTACCTGAAAAGGACTAAGGACATGTTTCTCGTTTATGGAGGTGACGAAGAGCTCGTCGTAAAGGGTTACGCCGACCCTAGCTTCGACACAGATCTGGATGACTCTAAGTCACAAACCGGATACGTGTATATGTTGAATGGTGGAGCAATAAGCTGGTGCAGCTGCAAGCAGAGCGTCGTGGCGGGATCTACATGTGAACTGGAGTACATGGCAGCCTCGGAGGCAGCACATGAAGCAATTTGGATGAAGGAGTTCATCACCGACCTAGGAGTCATACCCAATGCGTCGGGGCCAATCAAACTCCTTTGTGACAACACTGGAGCTATTGCACTTGCCAAGGAGCCCAGGTTTCACAAGAAGACCAGGCACATCAAGCGTCGCTTCAACTCCATTCGTGAAAATGTTCAAGATGGAGACATAGATATTTGTAAAGTGCATACGGATCTGAATGTCGCAGATCCGTTGACTAAACCTCTCCCTAGAGCAAAACATGATCAACACCAGAACTCTATGGGTGTTCGATTCATCACAATGTAACTAGATTATTGACTCTAGTGCAAGTGGGAGACTGTTGGAAATATGCCCTAGAGGCAATAATAAAAGCATTATTATTATATTTCCTTGTTCATGATAATCGTCTTTTATTCATGCTATAATTGTGTTATCCGGAAATCGTAATACATGTGTGAATACATAGACACCAATATGTCCCTAGTAAGCCTCTAGTTGACTAGCTCGTTGATCAACTGATAGTCATGGTTTCCTGACTATGGACATTGGATGTCATTGATAACGAGATCACATCATTAGGAGAATGATGTGATGGACAAGACCCAATCCTAAGCATAAGCACAAAGATCGTATAATTCGTTTGCTAGAGCTTTTCCAATGTCAAGTATCTTTTCCTTAGACCATGAGATCGTGTAACTCCCGGATACCGTAGGAGTGCTTTGGGTGTGCCAAACGTCACAACATAACTGGGTGACTATAAATGTATACTACGGGTATCTCCGAAAGTGTCTGTTGGGTTGACATGGATCGAGACTGGGATTTGTCACTCCGTATGACAGAGAGGTATCACCGGGCCCACTCGGTAATGCATCATCATAATGAGCTCAATGTAATCAAAGTGTTTGATCACGGGATCATGCATTACGGTACGAGTAAAGTGACTTGCCGGTAACGAGATTGAACGAGGTATTGGGATACCAACGATCGAATCTCGGGGAAGTAAAATACCGTTTGACAAAGGGAATTGAATACGGGATTGATTGAATCCTCGACATCGTGGTTCATCCGATGAGATCATCAAGGAGTATGTGGGAGCCAACATGGGTATCCAGATCCCGCTGTTGGTTATTGACCAGAGAGGTATCTCGGTCATGTCTGCATGTCTCCCGAACTCGTAGGGTCTACACACTTAAGGTTCGGTGACGCTAGGGTTGTAGAGATATGAGTATGCAATTATCCGAAAGTTGTTCGGAGTCTCGGATGAGATCCCGGACGTCACGAGGAGTTCCGGAATGGTCCGGAGGTGAATAATTATATATAGGAAGTGCAGTTTCGGCCATCGGGAGTGATCCGGGGGTCACCGGTATTGTACCGGGACCACCAGATGGGACCCAGGGGTCCACCGGGTGGGGCCACCCATCCTGGAGGGCCCCATGGGCTGAAGTGGGAGGGGGGACCAGCCCTTAGTGGGCTGGTGCGCCCCCAAGGCCCACCCCCTACGCCTAGGGTTGGAACCCTAGGGTGGGGGAGGGGCGCCCCACTTGCCTTGGGGGGTACTCCACCCCCTGGCCGCCGCCCCCTGGGAGATTGGATCTACAGGGGCCGGCGCCCCCCCAGGGGGCCTATATAAAGGGGGGGGAGGGAGGGGCAGCCGTACCCTTTACCCCTGGTGCCTCCCTCTCCCCTGTCACACCTCTCCCTCTCGCGCAGACGCTCGACGAAGCCCTGCTGCAGGTGACAACTGCATCCACCACCACGCCGTCGTGCTGCTGGATCTCCATCAACCTCTCCTTCCCCCTTGCTGGATCAAGAAAGGAGGAGACGTCATCCGCTCCGTACGTGTGTTGAACGCGGAGGTGCCGTCCGTTCGGCACTTGGTCATCGGTGATTTGGATCACGGCGAGTACGACTCCATCATCCACGTTCTAGTGAACGCTTCCGCTCGCGATCTACAAAGGTATGTAGATGCATCCGATCACTCGTTGCTAGATGAACTCATAGATGGATCTTGGTGAAACCGTAGGAAAATTTTTGTTTTCTGCAACGTTCCACAACAGTTTGGTGGCGGTCGCGTGGGCCAATGACGGTGCCGAGGCTTCCGGACACCGCGGAGGTGGTACGTCACCGTGTCAGCGAGGAGGACGAGCACGTCCGTCGCTACATGGTTGCGTTGGAGGGCAGGTTCGAGAATACCTGGCAGGTTCTTCAGGGATCTCACTGGAGCTATGATCCTGTGATGGTTCCTTCCCTTTGGGTGTCCACCGCCCGCGCCGATACCCGTCGGGCGCTACGGTTCTAGCTGTACTGGCGATATGTATGATATATAGTATTCGACGTATATTAGTGATAATATTCGATGTACGGACACATGGAGATGATGTAGTTTTTCTTATAATGGAAGGCATCCTAATTTTAATACTACTTTATTTTGTGATTTGATTTTTCTTATTGAATGCTCAAATTGGAGAGCACTATATGCAAGGCATATGCATATGACTAGTTGAATAATAATGATCTAATTTAGTCTTTGAATTATGAACGTATAGGAAATGTCATCATCGGACGACGAAAGTCTCTCGGGGGAGTGTGACTGGTGCCACGACGATCGAGGTGAGTGCGACAGGCCTCACCTGAACGATGGTCGGCGCTTCAGCATTAAGCTCGAGGAGACCTTCGAAGTTGAAACGGTACGCAACGACGATAGGTGTTTTTTTTTCATAATTAAGCATGACTTCAACTATTTCAACGTGTAATTTTCATCTTTTACAATTCGAGTATAGTTGATCCCATGCCATGCAAGACGCTATGTCTTGGAGAGGATGGATTTTGAAGACCATGAAAATTTTGAAACGAAGAAAATTCACCTAAGGACCCATCATGATGTGGATTTTGAAGTAAACTTGTATAATGCTGAGAGCGTAACCCATTTTGGTTGCAAAAATTGGGAAGCATTTTGCAAATTGTATGGTTTTGATGAGGGTATGCTTGTCACCATGGATCTTGGTGATCCTGAAATCGAGTAAGACAATATGGACATTTGGATCCTTGTTGATACTCCTCCAGTTCTACCGCTATGTGAGTTTCTCAAACATAGTTAATTATTAATAGAACTTATATTGTTCATTTCAAAATAGTTGACAGCTTATTTCCATTGACAGCTTATTTTCGAGTATCAAAGAATGTGCAGAAGATGGTAGATAGAACTTACTACACCGATGGCTCTGAGTTAACTTACAAGGAGAAAACTCATCTGGTTGGATTTTGTAATGATATTGAGAATTACAATATCTACAATCGAACTCCTCAACATTATGGTCAATACGTGCCACTAGTGCACGTGTTGAACTACGGTAACTACCATGGAGATACCCTGGTAAGTTTTTTTACTATTACGACATCCGTGCATCTTTTTGCATACTTCTAAAACTAGTACATCATTGCTAACTACGAAGTTATTACTATGTTTTTCAACAGCTTATCCCAGAGGATTGTGTGCCTCATTTGATGTATCAGAATGGCGGCAGCCTTCATGTTTTGAACATATATCCAGGTCATCCTACGAATCTCAACTGTCCATACCGGATTTCTAAAAGAAGTGGAGACATGACAGTCAAAGGATGGAAAAAATGTATGGACAGTCGTAAGGAGCTTCTGTTGGGTAACGTTGCAGAAAATTAAAATTTTTCCTACGGTTTCACCAAGATCCATCTATGAGTTCATCTAGCAACGAGTCATGGGAGAGAGAGATTGCATCTACATACCACTTTGTAGATCGCGAGCGGAAGCGTTCAATGAACGGGGATGAAGTAGTCGTACACACCGTGATCCAAATCACCGGAGATCCTAGCACCGAAAGCACGGCACCTCCGCGTTCAACACACGTACAGTCAGCGTAACGTCTCCTTCTTCTTGATCCAACAAGGCAAAGGAGAGGTTGGGGAAGAAGACTCCAGCAGCAGCACGACGGCGTGGTGATGGTGGAGCCGCAGTACTCCGACAGGGCTTCGCCGAGCTCTTACGGAGGAGGAGGATGTGTTGGAGAGGGAGAAGGAGGCGCCAGGGCATAAGGTATCCAGCCCCCCTCCCCTCCCCCCTTTATATAACCCCTTGGGGGGCGCCAGCCCTAGGAGATGGAATCTCCTAGGGGGGGCGGCGGCCAGGGAGAGGGCTTGCCCCCCAAGCAAGGGGGGCGCCCCCTTTAGGGTTTCCCCCTCCCAAACCCTGGGCGCATGGGCCCTTGGGGGGAGGCGCACCAGCCCACTATGGGCTGGTTCCCTCCCTCATACAGCCCATGGGGCCCTCCGGGATAGGTGGCCCCACCCGGTGGACCCCCCGGGACCCTCCGGTGGTCCCGGTACAATACCGATAACCCCGAAACTTGTCCCGATGTCCGTATGATGACTTTCCATATATAAATCTTTACCTCCGGACCATTCCGAAACTCCTCGTGACGTCCGGGATCTCATCCGGGACTCCGAACAACATTCGGGTTACTGCATATACATATCTTCACAACCCTAGTGTCACCGAACCTTAAGTGTGTAGACCCTACGGGTTCGGGAGACATGCAGACATGACCGAGACGGCTCTCGGGCAATAACCAACAGCGGGATCTGGATACCCATGTTGGCTCCCACATGCTCCTCGATGATCTCATCGGATGAACCACGATGTCGAGGATTCAATTAATCCTGTATACGATTCCCTTTGTCAATCGGTATTTTACTTGCCCGAGATTCGATCGTCGGTATCCCAATACCTCGTTCAATCTCGTTACCGGCAAGTCACTTTTCTCGTACCGTAACACATGATCCCGTGATCAAACACTTTGATCACATTGAGCTCATTGTGATGATGCATTACCGAGAGGGCCCGGTGATACCTCTCCGTCAAGCGGAGTGACAAATCCCAGTCTCGATCCATGTCAACCCAACAGACACTTTCAGAGATACCCGTAGTATACCTTTATAGTCACCCAGTTACGTTGTGACGTTTGGCACACCCAAAGCACTCCTACGGTATCCGGGAGTTATACGATCTCATGGTCTAAGGAAAGGATACTTGACATTGGAAAACTCTAGCAAACGAACTAAGCGATCTTATGCTATGTTTAGGATTGGGTCTTGTCCATCACATCATTCTCCTAATGATGTGATCCCGTTATCGATGACATCCAATGTCCATAGTCAGGAAACCATGACTATCTGTCGATCAACGAGCTAGTCAACTAGAGGCTCACTAGGGACATGTTTGTTGTCTGTTATTCACACATGTATTACGATTTCCGGATAACACAATTATAGCACGAATAAAGACAATTATCATGAATAAGGAAATATAATAATAATGCTTTTATTATTGCCTCTAGGGCATATTTCCAACAGTCTCCCACTTGCACTAGAGTCAATAATCTAGTTACATGGTGATGAATCGAACACCCATAGAGTTCTGGTGCTGATCATGTTTTGCCTTAGGGAGAGGTTTAGTCAATGGATCTGCGACATTCAGATCTGTGTGCACTTTACAAATCTCTATGTCTCCATCTTGAACATTTTCACGAATGGAGTTGAAGCGACGCTTGATGTGCCTGGTCTTCTTGTGAAACCTGGGTTCCTTTGCAAGTGCAATAGCTCCAGTGTTGTCACAGAAGAGCTTGATTGGCCCCGACGCATTGGGTATGACTCCGAGGTCGGTGATGAACTCCTTCACCCAAATTGCTTCATGTGCTGCCTCCGAGGCTGCCATGTACTCCGCTTCACATGTAGATCCCGCCACGACGCTTTGCTTGCAACTGCACCAGCTTACTGCCCCACCATTCAAAATATACACGTATCCGGTTTGTGACTTAGAGTCATCCAGATCCGTGTCGAAGCTAGCGTCGACGTAACCTTTTACGACGAGCTCTTCGTCACCTCCATAAACGAGAAACATTTCCTTAGTCCTTTTCAGGTACTTCAGGATATTCTTGACCGTTGTCCAGTGTTCCTTGCCGGGATTACTTTGGTACCTACCTACCAAACTTACGGCAAGGTTTACATCAGGTCTGGTACACAGCATGGCATACATAATAGAACCTATGGCTGAGGCATAGGGGATGACGCTCATCTCTTCTATATCTTCTGCCGTGGTCGGACATTGAGCTGAGCTCAATTTCACACCTTGTAACACAGGTAAGAACCCTTTCTTAGATTGATCCATATTGAACTTCTTCAATATTTTATCAAGGTATGTGCTTTGTGAAAGACCTATGAGGCGTCTCGATCTATCTCTATAGATCTTGATGCCTAATATATAAGCAGCTTCTCCAAGGTCCTTCATTGAAAAACTCTTATTCAAGTAGGCCTTAATGCTGTCCAAGAGTTCTATATCATTTCCCATCAAAAGTATGTCGTCTACATATAATATGAGAAATGCTACAGAGCTCCCACTCACTTTCTTGTAAACACAGGCTTCTCCATAAGTCTGTGTAAACCCAAACGCTTTGATCATCTCATCAAAGCGAATGTTCCAACTCCGAGATGCTTGCACCAACCCATAAATCGAGCGTTGGAGCTTGCACACCTTGTTAGCATTCTTAGGATCGACAAAACCTTCCGGCTGCATCATATACAATTCTTCCTTAAGGAAACCATTAAGGAATGCCGTTTTGACATCCATTTGCCATATCTCATAATCATAGTATGCGGCAATTGCTAACATGATTCGGACGGACTTCAGCTTCGCTACCGGTGAGAAAGTCTCATCGTAGTCAATTCCTTGAACTTGTCGATAACCCTTAGCGACAAGCCGAGCTTTATAGATGGTCACATTACCATCCGCGTCTGTCTTCTTCTTAAAGATCCATTTATTTTCTATGGCTCGCCGTTCAACGGGCAAGTCAGTCAAAGTCCATACTTCGTTTTCATACATGGATCCTATCTCGGATTTCATGGCTTCCAGCCATTTGTCGGAATCCGGGCCCGCCATCGCTTCCTCATAGTTCGAAGGTTCACCGTTGTCTAACAACATGATTTCCAAGACAGGGTTCCCGTACCACTCTGGTGCGGAACGTGTCCTTGTGGACCTTCGAATTTTAGTAGGAGCTTGATTAGAAGTATCTTGATCATCATCATTAATTTCCTCTCTAGTCGGTGCAGGCACCTCAGAAACGTTTTCTTGAGTTTCGCCATTTTCCGGTTCAAGAGGTAACACTTCATCAAGTTCTACTTTCCTCCCACTTACTTCTTTCGAGAGAAACTCTTTCTCTAGAAAGGATCCATTCTTGGCAACAAAGATCTTGCCTTCGGATCTGAGGTAGAAGGTATACCCAACAGTTTCTTTAGGGTATCCTATGAAGACGCATTTTTCCGACTTGGGTTCGAGCTTTTCAGGTTGAAGTTTCTTGACATAAGCATCGCATCCCCAAACTTTTAGAAACGACAGCTTAGGTTTCTTCCCAAACCATAATTCATACGGTGTCGTCTCAACGGATTTCGACGGAGCCCTATTTAAAGTGAATGCGGCAGTCTCTAAAGCATAGCCCCAAAAAGATAGCGGTAAGTCTGTAAGAGACATCATAGATCGCACCATATCTAATAGAGTGCGATTACGATGTTCGGACACACCATTACGCTGAGGTGTTCCAGGCGGCGTGAGTTGTGAAACTATTCCACATTTTCTTAAGTGTGTGCCAAATTCGTGACTCAAGTATTCTCCTCCACGATCTGATCGTAAGAACTTTATTTTTCGGTCACGTTGATTCTCTACCTCATTCTGAAATTCCTTGAACTTTTCAAAGGTTTCAGACTTGTGTTTCATTAAGTAAACATACCCATATCTACTCAAGTCATCCGTGAGAGTGAGAACATAACGATATCCTCCGCGAGCCTCAACACTCATTGGACCGCACACATCAGTATGTATGATTTCCAATAAGTTGGTTGCTCGCTCCATTGTTCCGAAGAACGGAGTCTTGGTCATTTTGCCCATGAGGCATGGTTCGCATGTGTCAAATGATTCATAATCGAGAGACTCTAAAAGTCCATCAGCATGGAGCTTCTTCATGCGCTTGACACCAATGTGACCAAGGCGGCAGTGCCACAAGTATGTGGGACTATCGTTATCAACTTTACACCTTTTGGTATTCACACTATGAATATGTGTATTATCACGCACGAGATTCATTAAGAATAAACCATTGACCATCGGAGCATGACCATAAAACATATCACTCATATAAATAGAACAACCATTATTCTCGGATTTAAATGAGTAGCCATCTCGCATTAAATGAGATCCAGATACAATGTTCATGCTCAAACTTGGCGCTAAATAACAATTATTGAGGTTTAAAACTAATCCCGTAGGTAAATGTAGAGGTAGCGTGCCGACGGCGATCACATCGACCTTGGAACCATTCCCGACGCGCATCGTCACCTCGTCCTTCGCTAGTCTCCGCTTATTTCGCAGCTCCTGTTTTGAGTTACAAATATGAGCAACGACACCGGTATCAAATACCCAGGAGCTACTACGAGCACTGGTAAGGTACACATCAATTACATGTATATCACATATACCTTCAGTGTTGCCGGCCTTCTTGTCCGCTAAGTATTTGGGGCAGTTCCGCTTCCAGTGACCACTTCCCTTGCAATAAAAACACTCAGTCTCGGGCTTGGGTCCATTCTTTGGCTTCTTCCCGGCAACTTGCTTACCGGGCGCGGCAACTTCCTTGCCGTCCTTCTTGAAGTTCTTTTTACCCTTGCCCTTCTTGAACTTAGTGGTTTTATTCACCATCAACACTTGATGCTCCTTCTTGATTTCTACCTCTGCTGATTTCAGCATAGCATATACCTCAGGAATGGTCTTTACCATCCCCTGCATATTGTAGTTCATCACAAAGCTCTTGTAGCTAGGTGGAAGCGACTGGAGGATTCTGTCAATGACCACTTCATCCGGGAGATTAACTTCCAGTTGAGTCAAGCAGTTGTGCAACCCAGACATTTTGAGTATGTGCTCACTGTCAGAGCTATTTTCCTCCATCTTATAGCTAAAGAATTTGTTGGAGATCTCATATCTCTCGACCCGGGCATGAGCTTGGAAAACCATTTTCAGCTCTTCGAACATCTCATATGCTCCATGTCTCTCAAAACGTTTTTGGAGCCCCGGCTCTAAGCTGTAAAGCATGCCGCACTGAACGAGGGAGTAATCATCGCAGCGTGACTGCCAAGCGTTCATAACGTCTTGTTCTGCAGGGAGAATAGGTGCGTCACCAAGCGGTGCTCGTAGGACATAATCTTTCTTGGCAGCTATGAGGATGATCCTCAGGTTCCGGACCCAGTCCATATAGTTGCTACCATCGTCTTTCAGCTTGGTTTTCTCTAGGAACGCGTTGAAGTTGAGGACTACGTTGGCCATTTGATCTACAAGACATATTGTAAATATTTAGACTAAGTTCATGATAATAAAGTTCATTTAATCAAATTATTTAATGAACTCCCACTTAGATAGACATCCCTCTTCTAGTCATCTAAGTATTACATGATCCGAGTCAACTAGGCCGTGTCTGATCATCACGTGAGACGGACTAGTCAACATCGGTGAACATCTTCATGTTGATCGTATCTTCTATACGACTCATGCTCGACCTTTCGGTCTTCTGTGTTCCGAGGCCATGTCTGTACATGCTAGGCTCGTCAAGTCAACCTAAGTGTTTTGCGTGTGTAAATCTGTCTTACACCCGTTGTATGTGAACGTTAGAATCTATCACACCCGATCATCACGTGGTGCTTCGAAACAACGAACTGTCGCAACGGTGCACAGTTAGGGGGAACACTTTCTTGAAATTATTATGAGGGATCATCTTATTTACTACCGTCGATCTAAGTAAACAAGATGCAAAACATGATAAACATCACATGCAATCAAATAATAAACGTGACATGATATGGCCAATATCACATAGCTCCTTCGATCTCCATCTTGGGGCTCCATGATCATCTTGTCACCGGCTTGACACCATGATCTTCATCATCGTGTCTCCATGAAGTTGCTCGCCAACTATTACTTCTACTACTATGGCTAACACGTTTAGCAATAAAGTAAAGTAATTTACATGGCGATTCTCAATGACACGCAGGTCATACAAAAATAAAGACAACTCCTATGGCTCCTGCCGGTTGTCATACTCATCGACATGCAAGTCGTGATTCCTATTACAGTAGCATGAACATCTCATACATCACATATAGATCATTCATCATTCATCATAACTTTGGCCATATCATATCACAAAGCACTTGCTGCAAAAACAAGTTAGACGTCCTCTAATTGTTGTTGCAAGTTTTACGTGGCTGAATTAGGGTTCTAGTAAGAACGTTTTCTTACCTACGTTAAAACCACAACGTGATTTGTCAACTTCTATTTACCCTTCATAAGGACCCTTTTCATCGAATCCGCTCCAACTAAAGTGGGAGAGACAGACACCCGCCAACCACCTTATGCAACTAGTGCATGTTAGTCGGTGGAACCGGTCTCACGTAAGCGTACGTGTAAGGTTGGTCCGGGCCGCTTCATCCCACAATACCGCTGAAGCAACATAAGACTAGTAGCGGCAAGAAGAGTTGACAACATCTACGCCCACAACAAATTGTGTTCTACTCATGCAATAGAGAACTACGCATAGACCTAGCTCATGATGCCACTGTTGGGTAACGTTGCAGAAAATTAAATTTTTTCCTACGGTTTCGCCAAGATCCATCTATGAGTTCATCTAGCAACGAGTCATGGGAGAGAGAGATTGCATCTACATACCACTTTGTAGATCGCGAGCGGAAGCATTCAACGAACGGGGATGAAGTAGTCGTACACACCGTGATCCAAATCACCGGAGATCCTAGCACCGAAAGCACGGCACCTCCGCGTTCAACACACGTACGGTCAGCGTAACGTCTCCTTCTTCTTGATCCAGCAAGGCAAAGGAGAGGTTGGGGAAGAAGACTCCAGCAGCAGCACGACGGCGTGGTGATGGTGGAGCCGCAGTACTCCGACAGGGCTTCGCCGAGCTCTTACAGAGGAGGAGGATGTGTTGGAGAGGGAGAGGGAGGCGCCAGGGCATAGGGTATCCAGCCCCCCTCCCATCCCCCCTTTATATAACCCCTTGGGGGGCGCCAGCCCTAGGAGATGGAATCTCCTAGGGGGGGCGGCGGCCAGGGAGAGGGCTTGCCCCCCAAGCAAGGGGGGCGCCCCCTTTAGGGTTTCCCCCTCCCAAACCCTGGGCGCATGGGCCCTTGGGGGGAGGCGCACCAGCCCACTATGGGCTGGTTCCCTCCCTCATACAGCCCATGGGGCCCTCCGGGATAGGTGGCCCCACCCGGTGGACCCCCCGGGACCCTCCGGTGGTCCCGGTACAATACCGATAACCCCGAAACTTGTCCCGATGTCCGTATGATGACTTTCCATATATAAATCTTTACCTCCGGACCATTCCGAAACTCCTCGTGACGTCCGGGATCTCATCCGGGACTCCGAACAACATTCGGGTTACTGCATATACATATCTTCACAACCCTAGCGTCACCGAACCTTAAGTGTGTAGACCCTACGGGTTCGGGAGACATGCAGACATGACCGAGACGGCTCTCGGGCAATAACCAACAGTGGGATCTGGATACCCATGTTGGCTCCCACATGCTCCTCGATGATCTCATCGGATGAACCACGATGTCGAGGATTCAATTAATCCTGTATACGATTCCCTTTGTCAATCGGTATTTTACTTGCCCGAGATTCGATCGTCGGTATCCCAATACCTCGTTCAATCTCGTTACCGGCAAGTCACTTTTCTCGTACCGTAACGCATGATCCCGTGATCAAACACTTTGATCACATTGAGCTCATTGTGATGATGCATTACCGAGAGGGCCCGGTGATACCTCTCCGTCAAGCGGAGTGACAAATCCCAGTCTCGATCCATGTCAACCCAACAGACACTTTCAGAGATACCCGTAGTATACCTTTATAGTCACCCAGTTACGTTGTGACGTTTGGCACACCCAAAGCACTCCTACGGTATCCGGGAGTTACACGATCTCATGGTCTAAGGAAAGGATACTTGACATTGGAAAACTCTAGCAAACGAACTAAGCGATCTTATGCTATGTTTAGGATTGGGTCTTGTCCATCACATCATTCTCCTAATGATGTGATCCCGTTATCGATGACATCCAATGTCCATAGTCAGGAAACCATGACTATCTGTCGATCAATGAGCTAGTCAACTAGAGGCTCACTAGGGACCACTGGTGGAAAAAGGGCCTTTGGTCGCGGTTCGCAACTGCCATTAGTCGCGGTTGCACAACCGCGACCAAACAGGCGGGACTAAAGGCTCCACCCTTTAGTCGCGGTTGCTTAAGAACCGCGACTAAAGGCCCGTCCACGTGGGCGCCAGGTGGCCGTCGGGGCGGAGGACTTTTAGTCGCGGTTCTTCTGGCCAACCGCGACTAAAGACCGCCGCAGGTTTAGGGTTTTAGCCCCCCCCTAAACCTGCCCCCCCCCTAAACCTGTTTTCTGTTTAATTTGTATTGTTTTATTTCTTTTATGCTTTATTTTAATTTTGAAGGAGTTTCACATATTCTACGCTACTACATACATGCATATGAATGTACAATTTCAAACAAATTTGAAATTAGAACCAAAAAGAATTCAAGAGGAATATACAGTATATATTAAATATCATCGGATGACCATATACAATTTTGAACAAGTTTCCATACATAATTTAAGGCATATAAAGTTCTACGTCCTCGTAATGGTGTTCTCCTTTAGGATGGAGGACTTCCCTCCTGAACCATCCAGCTAGTTCCTCTTGAAGTGGTCGGAAGCGAGCTTCTGGACTAAGCATCATCCGGAGGTTATTCCTCTGAGCATTGGTATCACTCGGAACCCGCTCAAAGGTGTATCTCCGGATCATCTCACAGACATAGTATCCACATAGATTGGTCCCCGCTGGCTGAATATCCCCAGCATTCTTAGCCTTTGACTTTTTGAATTCTAGCTCTTTTTTGAATTCACCGACCTTTGTATCTACGAACCGTCTCCAAACCCTACGAGGCAAAGAAAATTAAATGAACAAGAGAGTTATTAGTTACTTGATATTAGGAAATGAACGAAATAGGCCGATCGATATAGAGCGCAAATGAATGAAAATAATTACTTCTGCAGCATTTTTCTCAGGTCGCCCCAAAGCTTTGGATCCATATTCAGAGAGTCGTGGACGAGACATTCTGAGGTGTCAACTTTAATTACTAGCAGAATCCAGTGGAACCTGCGGACACGATACATGCACAGTACGTCATGCATAACTCATCGATTAGCCGGCCACATACCATGCATGGAGTAAACAAAAGAGAATGTGCTCAAGACAGAAACACTCACCCAAAATGGTAAGGAAATAGAATATCACTTTTGAGTTCCTGCTTTGTAAGAAACTGCCACAGGTCTGCCTCCATGTCGTCGGGGTGATGCCGCAACACATATCCATTAACGATGTGTGGGTCAATGAACCCAACATCATGGATGTTCCTTACTCTGCATTCCTTAATCTTCATTCTGCATGTATAATAGCGGACACAACAATATAGTTAGGACATATATATAGTGCAGGCAATATGAACGAGATGGGGTAGAAATAAATCACTTACAGAACGTAGCAACTGATGATAGATTTGTCGAGCTCGCGCAGATTGAAAAGCTGGAACAATTCACTCAGATGAATTTGTACATAGTAATGTTTGAAGTGATGCTCATATCTAACTTCCGCATAAATATATTCGTTGGCGTTTTTATTTTTTATGTAACCCTTGTACCATTTCAGCAGACCTTTCATTTGTGGAGGTAGATCCTGTTCCTGCGCAGGCTCGACGAGAGGCCCATTCTTCACATATGTAATTACTACCTCCTTCACTGGCGCCTCATCAAGACCTAACAGTTCACTAAGAGTAATACCTAAGTTGGCCGCTTGTTCTCTGGCACTCGTTACAGTCAATCCAAGTGCTGCCGCAGCTGCTATGATATCGGGGTCATCCGGACCGGCGGCTTTCACTATAAGCGGGGCAATCGATTGTTTACTTTGTTCCCCGAGCTGGGCAACTCGTTTACTTTGTTCCGGATCGGGGTCATCCGCCCGCCCTTTCTTCTCCTTCAACATGAGTGCCTGCCTACGAAGTTCACGTGCATAGTCCTCAGGCAGATTCTTCGCGGCTTGGGACGGTGTGCTCAAAAATGACTTAGCCCACTTCTTTTGCTCATCAGAAAATACTGGCTTGGGCTCGGGCTCTCTTTTCTTCTTGCAGTCCGCCTTCCATTTCTCAAGATCAGCAGCCGCGGCCGCGGCAGTTTCCTCGGCACTACGTTCCCAAGGCCTTGTGGGGAGAGGCTTCAGTGATGGCTCCGGTACCTTTGTGGTCTTAGGTACATAAGGGTCCGGGTTAATAATCCAGGACTGCTTCTGCTTCTTTGCCGGAGGTGGATTGGGGGGCGGCGTCTGATCACCCGCCGGACGAGGACTGGGGGGCGGCGTCTGATCACCCGCCGGACGTTGTGGACTGGGAGGCGTCGGCTGACGTGACGGAGGTGTAGGTGAACCGCCACCACCACCACCACCACCACCACCGCCACCGCCACCACCACCACCGTAGGGGGGTGGACTTGTTGTCCTTGGCGCCTCGCCTGGAAACTTGATAAACTTCTTTTGCCATAGAATGAAATGGCGCTTGACATCTCCAAGTCTTTTCTCCCCTTCAGGTGTAGCAATGTCAATCTCCAGGTCCTCAAACCCTTGGACTATGTCCTCCACCGTGACACGAGCATAGCCATCTTGAATGGGGTTGTTGTGGTGGAGTGCTCCAGGTAAACATGGTAAAGCACTGCCGATGGCTACCTTCATGGACATGTTCCCGATAGGATAATACAGATGACATTCTTTCCTCTCCTTTATATCGTCCACGGGGTAGCGAGGAGGCTCCGGTGCGGTAATTTCGACCACCAGAGGCTCCGGTGCAGTAAATTCGATCGTCGGTGCATCTGCACCAGCCGGTGGGGCCTCCGTGGAAGCCACGCTGCTTCTCCGCTGCTGGCTATCGAGATCCGCTGGATGATCTTCATGCTGCGCCCAAGCTGCATCTCTTTCGGCTACTAGTACACTCACGGTTTTCTTCATCACATCCATTTCCGATGCCAACCGCGCCACAACATCTGCTTCCCGATCCATCTTTCTCTTACGGCTTCTGTAACCGTACGGGTCATCGTTCTGGGGGAACCCTATTTTCCACGGAATGCGCCCCATGCCTCGTACACGTCCTCCGTGTTCAGGATTCCCGAGGGCTTTTGTCAGTGCGTCGTTCTCTCTGTTGAACTTGATCTTCCCCTCTTGAGCATCCCTCATTGCGTCAATAAGGGCTTGGGTGGGTTTCATTATTTTGCCCTGGTAAACACACTCCCCTGCCTCCGGGTTCAGCGTTCCCCCATGCCCGTACCACCAGCTTTTGGCCCTTGGGTCCCATCCCTCCGTACCTGGACGGATTCCTCGCGCCCTCAGCTCGTTCTCCATCTTCTCCAACCTAGGCTGCCAAAGGCGATACCCTCCTGGCCCCATAATATGATTGTACTCCTTCTTAGCCGCATTTTCCTTAATTTTTTTTCGATATTTGAATGAACTGCTCCGATTTCTTTTGCTTCACAAATTCTGGCCAATCATGTTTCAGTTTCTCATATTGTCCTTTGAAATCCGGAGTCTTGTTCTGCTTGACAAAGTCATGGTTTAGATTTTGCTTGAATTTCCGGAATGCGTCGGCCATCTTATGAAGAGCGACCTGTTTGACTAGCCTCCTCCTCTCCTTGTTTTCCTCAATCTTGTTACCCTCCTCATCGAATTTGTTGTATTCCGGAGGTAGAACGAAATGTTCCATAAGCTTCTTGAAGCAATCTTTTTTTGTTCTCTTATCGACAAAAGTGAAACCAGCAATTCGTGCCTTCTTTGGCTCATTCCACTCCTGGACGGTGATCGAGACGTTGTCTCTAACAACGGCTCCGCATTGGCTGACAAACTTGATGGCGTTCTTGCGGGGCTCCAGCGGCCTGCCGGTTGCACTGTCGACAACCTCGATGGTGCATGTTTCTCCTTGTTTCATCGTCTTGGTTGCGCCACGCTTTGACGATGTACTCGATTGTTTCGACGATCCGGCCGAGGGCTAAAATAAGAAAGAGAGTCGCGCCCGTTAGTACACACATATTTATTCAAATCAGTTAGTTTGTATCACCAGAGGCTCAATGTATATATATACCTCGGCGCCGGAGGTGGTTGCTACTTCCATTTGAAGATCGTCGTTTATCGACGTTTGTTCGGCATCATCTTGCTGACGGCGCCCTTCATCTTCACCGTCAAGGTTCAGATAAGAAGAGACATCATCTTCTTCTTGTCCGGTCGGCACATATTGAATATCGCCGTTTATGATGCCGAACATATGTGCTTCACCGTCCGGATCATAGTTGTCCATAATCGGGTCAGCTCTATCGTCCGCCATTATGTCAGTCCTGAAAACATGTAGTAAAAACAAATTAATTAAGTGAAGAAGGGGGGCGGTGGCGGTGGCGGTGGCGAAAGGGCGGTGGCAAAAGGAGGGGGCGAGGAAGGGGTGGGAGAGGGTGTCGCGGTAGAGCGCGAGACGGGGCGGCAGACGACGGCGTCACGGAGAGGGAGGCGAGGACAACACACATGTATAACCCTCGCCATTTGGTTAATTATCAAATTTTACGGTTTTTTGTTAATTATCAAGTTTTAAGTTACTTTTTTTCTTCTTCCTTTTTCCTTTCTTCTTCTTTCTTTCTTCTTCTTCCATTCTTCTTCTTTCTTTCTTCTTTCCTTTCTTCTTTCTTTCTTCTTCTTCCTTTTCTTCTTATTCCTTTCTATTCTTTCTTTCTTCTTCTTTCCTTTTTCTTTTTTCTTTCTTTCTTCTTCTTCCTTTCTTCTTCCTTTCTTCTTCTTTTTTTCTTCTTCCTTTTTCTTTCTTCTTTCTTTTGGTTTTCATTTGGTTTTTATTTGGTTTTCATTTTTTTTCTTCCTTTTTCTTTCTTGTTTTTTCTTCTTCATTTTTCTTTCTTCTTTCTTTCTTCTTTTTTTTCTTCTTCCTTTTTCTTCTTTCTTTTTTTCTTCTTCCTTTGTTTTTCTTCTTCCTTTCTTTTTTCTTCTTTCTTTTTCTTTCTTGTTTTTTTTCTTCTTCCTTTTTCTTTCTTCTTCCTTTGTTTTTCTTCTGTTTTTTTTTCTTTTGTTTTTTCTTCTGTTTAATTTGTTTTTTTTTGTGTTTTCCTTTTTCCTTTTTCTTTTTCTTCTTCTTCTTTTTCCTTTGCTTTTTCGGCCGGCGCGGGTAAAATAAGCAGGGCCGGCCGGCGCCGGCCAGCAGGGGGACGGCAGGGCGACGGGCGGCGGGCGGCAGGGCGTCGGACGGCGGGCGGCAGGGCGGCGGGCAAGGGCGCGGCGCGCGCGCGGGCAAGGGCGGCGCGCAGGCGCGGGCAAGGAAGCGGCGCTCACTGGGGACGGGGGCGGCGGCGCTCACTGGGGACGGGGGCGGCGGCGCGCAGGGCTTCGGCGCCGGCGTCGGCGTCGGGGCAGGGCTTCGGCGTCGATCGGCGTCGGGGCGGCAGCGCTTCGCGGTGCGTCGAGAGAGAGGAGATGGAGTGGCAAAACTGCAGAGTGAAGTATATATAGAAAACCCTTTAGTCGCGGTTGGGGAGGCGGTCCGCGACTAAAGGTGCCCTTTAGTCGCGGACCGCCTCCCCAACCGCGACTAAAGGGTTTTGGCGCCGCTTCCTTTCCCGCGCAGGAAGACCTTTAGTCGCGGTTGGGGAGGCGGACCGCGACTAAAGGGCACCTTTAGTCGCGGTCCGCCTCCCCAACCGCGACTAAAGGGTCTGTGCTGAACTGGCGCGTTGCGGTGGGAAGTTTAGTCCCACCTCGCTAGCCGAGAGGCTTCGACAGTGATTTATAAGCGCGGCTGCGCTCACCACTTCGAGCTCCTCTCAAATGCAGGCTTACGGGCCTATTCTGTTACTATGAGCCAGTGGTCCTACTGGGCCTTGTGCGGGCCTGAATCCTGGCCCATTAATGGGTTTCTAGTCGTATTCAGGCCGTGATGGCCCAGTAGGTGGCATATTTTTTATTTTTTGCCTGTTTTTTGTTTTCATTTTTGCTTTATTTATTTTGTTTTGTTTCTACTTACAACAAAAAACTTATTTATTTTATTTTATTTTGTTTCTAATTACTTATTTATTTTTACTTTATGATAATTACTTATTTATTTTACTTTATGATAATTATTTTATTTTATTAAAGTTTATATTATTTTGTTTCTAATTCATTTTAAAATCTTAAAAATACAATTATATATCAAAAAAATCAGAAAATAAAACTAATTCATTTTGTTTCTTGTGTTTGTTTCTTCCTTTTTCTTGTTTTTCTTCTTTTTCTCTTCCTTTCTTCCTTTTTCCTTTTTTAAAATCTTCTGACTTTTTTAAAATCTTAAAAATACAATTATATATCAAAAAAATCAGTAAAATAAAACTAATTCATTTTAAAATCCCTTGAAGGTTTGACAAAAGGTTTGATACATCATTCAGTTCATCGACCAAATACAAAGTTTGGTACAATAAATTATTACACATCAATTCTTCCCTTGTGTCCCTACTTGCTTACGATTGTGCCGTATCCATGGAGTATCCTCATCATTTAACTTAATGCTTGGGTCGGTGTTCACTTTGAAGGGCGGAATTTCAGCAAACATATTATAATCTTCTGACATGTCTGTCTTGTCCTCCACTCCCACGATGTTTCTTTTCCCGAAAGAACAATGTGGCGCTTTGGATCATCGCATGATGTACTGATCGTTTTCTTATCTTTCCGTTTCCTCGGTTTGCTACTCATGTCCTTCACATAGAAAACCTGAGCGACATCTTTCGCTAGGACGAATGGTTCGTCAAGGTAACCAAGATTGTTGAAATCCACCATTGTCATTCCGTATTGCTGGTCCACCTTTACCCCACCTCCTGTTAGCTTGAACCATTTGCACCGGAACAAAGGGACCTTAAAGGAGGGTCCATAGTCAAGTTCCCATATCTCCTCTATGTAACCATAATATGTGACCTTTTGCCCATTCTCGGTTGCTGCATCAAAGCGGACACCACTGTTTTGGTTGGTGCTCCTTTTATCTTGGGCGATCGTGTAAAATGTATTCCCATTTATCTCGTACCCTTGGAAAGTCGTTATAGTTGAAGATGGTGTCTTGGCCAACATGTACAGCTGATCTACAACATCATTGTCATTCATTAAATGTTTTCTCAACCAACTGCCGAAAGTCTCCATGTGGGCCTTCCTAATCCAGGATTCAGGCTTCCCCGGGTTGTCCGAGCGTAAAATATTCTTGTGTTTCTCAAAGTACGGAGCCACCAAGCTGGAATTGGTCAGTACAGTGTGGTGTGCTTCAGTCAGAGAATGGCCGTCCATACATATCGTTGATTTCCTTCCGATCGTGCCTTTTCCACTTAGTCTCCCCTCGTGCCGCGATCGAGGAAGGCCAATCGGCTTAAGGTCAGGAACAAAGTCAACACAAAACTCAATTACCTCCTCATTTCCATAGCCCTTGGCGATGCTTCCTTCTGGCCTAGCACGGTTACGAACATATTTCTTTAATACTCCCATGAACCTCTCGAAGGGGAACATATTGTGTACAAATACAGGACCGAGAATGAAAATCTCTTCGACTAGGTGAACCAGGAGGTGCGTCATAATATTGAAGAAGGATGGCGGGAACACCAACTCGAAACTGACAAGACATTGGACCACATCGTTCTGTAACCGTGGTAGATCTTCTGGATTGATTACCTTCTGAGAGATTGCATTGAGGAATGCACATAGCTTCACAATGGCTACTCGAACATTTTCCGGCAGGAGCCCCCTCAAAGCAATCGGAAGCAATTGCGTCATAATCATGTGGCAGTCGTGAGACTTCAGGTTTTGGAACTTTTTCTCCGCCATGTTTATTATTCCCTTTATATTGGACGAGAATCCAGACGGGACCTTCATACTGCTCAGGCATTCAAAAAAGATGACCTTCTCTTCTTTGGTCAGAGCGTAGCTGGCACGACCTTGAAACCATTCCGGATGCCGGTCATCAGGGTCTTTCAAACGTTGCTGGTCCTGCCGTGCTTCCTTTGTATCATTTGTCTTCCCATACACGCCCAAGAAGCTTAGGAGGTTCACGCAAATATTCTTCGTAACGTGCATCACGTCGATTGCAGAGCGGACTTCTAGGACTTTCCAATATTCTAGCTCCCAGAATATAGATTTCTTCTTCCACATGGCTGCGTGCCCGTCAGCTCCCTTCGGAACTGATTGTCCGCCAGGACCCTTTCCAAAGATGACTTTCAAATCCTTGACCATATCAAATACCTCAGCACCAGTGCGTTCTGCAGGCTTCGGCCGGTGATCTGCCTTGCCGTTGTAATGCTTGCCTTTCTTTCTTACTGGATGAATTTTCGGAAGAAATCGACGATGCCCAAGGTACACGTTCTTCTTACAATTTGGCAAATGTACACTTTCAGTCTCATGTAAGCAGTGCGTGCATGCATTGTATCCTTTATTTGACAGTCCCGAAAGGTTACTAAGAGCAGGCCAATCGTTGATGGTTACGAAAAGCAACGCTCGTAGGTCAAATTCCTCTTGTTTGTGCTCATCCCACACGCGGACACCAGGTCTGCCCCACAGCTGTAAAAGTTCATCAACTAATGGCCTTAGGTACACATCGATGTCGTTGCCGGGTTGCTTAGGACCTTGGATGAGCACTGGCATCATAATGAACTTCCGCTTCATGCACAACCAAGGAGGAAGGTTGTAGATGCATAGAGTCACGGGCCAGGTGCTATGGCTGGAGCTCTGCTCGCCAAAAGGATTCATGCCATCTGTACTTAGACCAAATCTTATGTTCCTTGCGTCAGCTGCAAAATCTTTGAACTCTCTGTCGATCTTTCTCCATTGCGTTCCATCTGCGGTGTGTCTCAACTCCCCGTCCGACTTACGGTCCTCTTTGTGCCATCGCAACAACTTGGCATGCTCTTTGTTCCTGAACAGACGTTTCAACCGTGGTATTATAGGAGCATACCACATCACCTTGGCGGGAACCCTCTTCCTGGGTTTCTCGCCCTCAACATCGTCACCAGGGTCATCGCATCTGATCTTATAACGCAATGCAGTGCATACCGGGCATTCATTCAAATTCTCGTATTCACCGCGGTAGAGGATGCAGTCGTTGATGCATGCATGTATCTTCAGAACCTCTAAACCTAGAGGGCAGACAACCTTCTTTGCTTCGTACGTACTGGCGGGCAACTCGTTATTCTTTGGAAACATATTCTTCAACATTTTCAGCAAGTTTTCAAATGCCGAGTCAGCTACACCTGCCTGTGCCTTCCATTTCAGCAAATCCAGTGTGCAGCCCAGCTTTTTCAGACCATCATCGCATCCGGGGTACAACGACTTTCTGTGATCCTCTAACATGCGATCCAAATTCTCCCTCTCCTTTTCAGTTTCGCAGCGTCTCCGTGCATCAGCAATGGTCCGACCAAGATCATCAACGGTCTTATCACATGCCTCTTCTTCACCTTCCCCTTCCCCTTCACCTTCCCCTTCGCCTTCCCCTTCACCTTCAGCATCCTCCATGAAAGTATCACCGAAATCAGCAAGATAGCTTTCATCGATGAAATCATCCCCTTCTTCATCTTCTTCCATTATAACCCCTCTTTCTCCATGCTTGGTCCAACAATTATAGCTTGGCATGAAACCGTGCCGAAGCAGGTGCAGGTGAACTTCTCTTGAGGAAGAGTAACCCTTCTGATTCTTACAGTCAACACATGGACAGATAACAAAACCCTTCTGCTTGTTCGCATTAGCCACTACGAGGAAATCTTTCAAACCCGTAGTGAACTCGCGGGAGAGTCGGTTACCGTACATCCATTGCCGATTCATCTGCATTATTATAATATAAAATATATAATTAACCATCATGCATTTGTTAAACTAACTAGCTATAAACAATAGAAATTAAACAATTAATGAACAACACACATGCATATTTTATCAATGACACACATGCATGAAAGGTTCAAGTTGTTAACCGCGATCGAGGAGGAAAAAAATGAATGAGGAACCTCAAGTGTGGCTCTTGGGGCATTTCATCAAACACCTTGTGTGCATAAGAGGAACCAAAAGCAAACCTACACCCCCTTGTGAAGCTTGTGAAGAGAAGTGGCACCAAATGGCTAAGTGAGTGCGCTGAACTGGTATATATAGGGGAGGAGCTTTAGTCGCGGTTGGCCTGGCCAACCGCGACTAAAGCCCCTCTCGTGCACCAGCTGGCCACCGAGCGCCCTGGGCGCAGGCCTTTGGTCGCGGTTCGTCTGCCGAACCGGGACTAAAGACTTCATTAGTCGCGGTTCCTACAGTTCCGCGACTAATGGGGCTGGACGGAAGCCTCTTTTTCTACCAGTGGACATGTTTGTTGTCTGTTATTCACACATGTATTACGATTTCCGGATAACACAATTATAGCACGAATAAAGACAATTATCATGAATAAGGAAATGTAATAATAATGCTTTTATTATTGCCTCTAGGGCATATTTCCAACAGCTTCTTGGAAGCAAAAGGAAGCGAGGCGCAAGAATTGGAGACAGGATGATCTCCATTCTTCATAATGGAGAGTCAGGGTCTATATTGTTTTATGCTATTTTACCTTAAGTGTGTTTAGGTCCTACCTGATACTGATGATCATGTGCTAAGAACAATTAGGTAGGGTTGGGTTCGATGACTATGAGGATGATGATCGTATGACTTATTATTAATAACGAGTAGAAGTTGTATGATGATGCTTGATTAATTAGTAGGACTTGTTATTATATATGATGATGTACGTATGATGCGAACATGCGTGAGTTATTATATATATATCTGTGGGTGAAATGAACATAGTAGTAGCGTAGGTAAACCAAGGATGAAGATATAAGAGAGGACACTTCTCTCTATTAGCTAGCTAATAACAACCTAAAAATAACCCCCTAAACCCCTGAAACAACCACTTTTTTTAAAATAAAAAGAAAAACCTCAGCTTCAGCCAGCTGCTGACGCGTGGAAGCCTTTTGGTCCCGGTTTATGTCATCAACCGGGACCAAAGGCCCCCCTGCCTGGGCTGCCGACAGCGGCCACGTGCAGGCCCATCTGTCCCGGTTCTGGTTTGAACCGGGACTAAAGGGTGAGGGTATTAGTAACGACTCTTTAGTCCCGGTTAAGGCCCTTATGAACCGGGACAAAAGCCCGGTTTTCTACTAGTCAACAAGTGCTGCCCTACAGTGAATTACTACTTCAAGCTACTGTACCAGGCAAGTACTGCTACTAGGCGACGTGACGAGGGAGAAGAAAAGAACGCATGCAGCATGCAGCCTCGGAACGGACGGATTAGAAATGACAAGTAGAGTAGCTTAGTATGTGTTGTGACTAAATAGCTACGTATATATACTTCCTAAACTCACATAGGTTCTCAGGCATGCCAAAAACATTTTCTCATTTTTTTGGTTTGTTAAAAGTTCACACATGTACTGTGATGTACAAGTTTGTCGAACTGATATTTTTTATAAAATAATTATGAAGAATACAGCCGCTGCAAAAATAAGAAGTCTGTTCATGTTTATATGGATTTAAATAAGCTTTTTTGACCCCCTCATGCTTGTCATTTTTGTACTGCATGCAAATTGCAGTATATTTGTTTTGAAACTTTTTTTATGCTAAAGAACGCCTCTATTTGCATGCATGATTTTTCCGATGATTGTTTTGTATTAGTAGCGTATTTACCTTTAGGGGAATATTACTAGCATATTTGAAAAAACAAATTGCTCCCCAGGGTGCTCGAGAATCAAAAAGGCTGCTTTGCTACTTTCTCTTATAAATTCATTTTACAAATATTATGGCCCAGTTTTTCCTTTATTTTCCCAATGCTTTTGTTGCGTAGACTTCTACTCATCAGACAAAGTAATCACTGTATGCATGCGCGGGTATGGACTTTACTTGAAAAAAGTATTAAAAAAATTCAACAATCTGGTTGTATATTGTATAAAAAAAAGGCTGCAATCCCTCCCACCACACAACATTTCACGGTGATCCTTAAATCTACACGTGCATGGCACGTGCCATGTACTAGTTATTACTAGCACAAATGCACATGTGTTGTAACGGGGGACATGTTACATGTCTCATGCCTCACTAATTTTCGCCCGTCCTCGGCTCTTCTTCCCAGTCCGCCACACACCCATGTGTTGCAACGGGATAAAAATCACTCGCACTCCTATGGTTTTTGTAAAAGAAAAAAAATGTTGCAACGGTATGAAAATTCCTGGCACTCCATTGGTTTTACTATGGTTTTCTTAAACAATAGATCTGGCGAAGCGCTTCCATTTTAATGTCCCAATAGGTCATCGTCATTTTTTTCTTATGAGCTCCATATAATTCCGTTTTAATTAGAGAGCTTTTCGAATGATTTAGACTAGTGTATGACTTCATCTTTTCACTCGACATCCATGGCGTGTACCTTTCCAACCATAATTTTTAAGGCACTTTACATCAAGGTTCATTTAAGCAGCCTCTCTTTTCCAACAAATTTAGTGTAACAAAATGGATGATTGGTTTATTCATTTTGATGCTCGCTCTCACCCGTACATACTTGCCTTCAAAGTACCTCTTACGGCGTTCATCTCTACACTCCTGATAATGCTCACCCTCCAAGCTAACTCATCAATAATTTCTTGGAGGTCGGGGATGCTATGAATTTGTGTCAATACTACCAAACCGTCGAACTTCACAAATTCAGGTAGATCACGTCCATCATACTCTCCAATCAGCACCATTAGTTCATGGAAGATCCAAGGTTCCTAGAACATCACCTTCTCCCAATGGCCAAGACAAAAATCTGGATGACAAATAAGTTGTCGCCAACCCCATGGATGACCCAATCATGGGCGAGGCTCCATGCAAACTTACATGTCCTTCAAAGCACTACCGCTAAAACGGTCTCGTTGTATCAATGTTTTCAACCGCCGGCCAGCCATCGAGTTACTTTCGCAAGCTCGCCTATCTTTTCTTCAGCGACAAAGACACCATCTAGCTCACCCTCTTTCATATTCATAGTCTTCATGGTTGTCTCAAGTAGTCCTTCGTTAGCGCCAAGAATACTCCTGCCGTTCAGCTAGCCTCGCCTGAAGAGAGGCGCGAGATGGGCCGACCCAGGCATGTGGAAGGCCACAACCTTATTTTTTCTTTTTTTCACCTTTGTTGTGATTTAATTTCTTTATTTTACTTTTGTTTATACTTACAAATACTTAAAATAAATATATTACAGAAACACTCTGCATAAAAATACTTGAAAAATGTTAATCTGGCATTTATTAAATATCAAAAGTGTATATGAAAATGGTTTTTATGTATACAAAAATGTGTAAAAAAATACAATATGTCTAAAAACAAAGTTGATCACGTATTTAAAAAATGTTCACCAACCATTTTTAAAAATGTAACCATGTATAAAAAGATATTCCTGATGTATATAAAAAATTTAGGACGTGTATAATTTTTTTAAAATTGATCATGTATCAAAAAAAGTTAATCATATATTTGAAAAATTTAACCTTGTATATAAGATTTTCCTGATATATACCGGAAATGTCGAAAGTAGTCATAAAACACAAAAGTTTGAGAAAATGTTAATCATATATTTCAAAAATAATAAATGTGTACAGAAAATATGCTCCTGATTTATATGAAAAATGTAGAACATGTTTTAGAAAATTTGAACATATATTTTTTAAATGTATAAAAAAACTGAAGATGCCTGATGTACACATAAAATGTACAAATGTGCATGACAATGTAGACATGTGTTAAAAAATACAACAAAGAAAAACAGAGAAAACCGAAGAAACGCCTAAAAAGCAAAAGAAAAACCCATGTGGAAACGCAAAATACCAAGAAAACAAACCCGAAAAAAAAGCAAAAAAAAATTTTAATCATTAAGAAGGAAACAAAAAACCCGAAGAAAATAGAATAGAAAATAAAAAACAATCAAAACGGAGAAAGGAAAAAAACGAATAAAAACAAAAAACTAAGAAATAAAGAAAATTAAAAACCCAATAAAATCCGGAATAAAATGATAATGAACAATGGAAAACTAAAAACCGAAAAAAAATGAATATAAAAACAAAAGAAAAGCGAAAAATAAAAGGCAAACGAAATAAAATACGAGCAAAACGCATCGAACGAACGAGAGAGCCGGTGAACGGGAAGAAACGGGCCGGCTCATTACTGGATAGAGAGAACAAGGACCCTTCAGCGAGACAGAGAGTAGTCTCGCACTAAGCGAGATATAGCTTTGGCGCTGTACAGGAGTGGTTGTCGCTGTTCGCTGGACCAGCCCATGTAGGCTTCGCTTTTCCTACCAGGTAATAGGAAGCTTTGAGGAATGAGGACTAGTGCGTTGCTACGGGCTATCCGCAATATCTGTAACATCCGGGTTTAACACAAAAACCCTATCCAATGATGCACCTTCCTTTTTTCTGTCAGAACCTTTCATTCTTGACAGATTTTCCGCCGTAGCGAGACATTTCTCGTTTTCTCTCTCACTGGCGCCACCTCCTTTAAAAGCAGAGGACAGTTAACTCTTCTTCGCCATGCATTGCAGTAAGGATGAAATTTTCTTGTTTACGATATAATAGAGTGGGTTAAACTAACACATACTATTGACACAAAACAACAAATAACTACATCGATCTTTCCTAGTCACCAATAAGCTTCACCTCCATCCCACATACGCTAGAAGGGATAATTGTCGTTCTTCTCTTTTTCATATTTCCCTACGTCTTCAACTCTATGCCTCTTCGCCAATCCGTTTAATTGGCACCAACCAGCACCACGTCAACATTAGTGTGTTCATCATCGATGCCTCATCTTCTTCTTTCTCATTCCTCGACAACTTTAGTTCTCGTTCCTACTTATTTCCTAGAATACTTTTTCTTTCTTTTTTCTCTTATTATTTGGAACACTCTTACTTTCTCCAACACCATGCACCACTTTGGCTTCAGTTCTTTTTCCTTCTTGTTTTTGGAACACTCTTCCATTTTACTATAGCATGAACCACCTAGCTCACCCGCGAACATTTCGGCCACCGTCATCGAGTGGACATCCCGCGGAGCATAGACTTCATCCATCTTGGTGAATGCTAGGTCGCCCATGTCGCGAGCGCATGGTGGCCGTTGTCCATGTTGGCAAGCGGTGCTCGGTGCTTGGCAATGTAACTGCGAGCCCGTTGATTGTTTTGCCCACAAGCGCTTTCAAAATGATTCGCCATGACTAATTGCTTGCTTAATTAATTAAGTACACAAAAAATGAATGACCTACCTATTTCTCTACACGCCTATTAATTGCCAATCAAATCAATTAATTATCTGACTAATTGGAAAATATCCCTACTTCTAATTATCTGTAGGCATAAAGAATTGGCTAACAAATTAATTAATGCAATTTAGTGCATCCCTACTTCTAATTAATGCAATTTAGCCAAATTTTCGCACCGAATCAATTTAAAAATTGAGTTATTAATGCACTCCTTGGCATTCTCGAGCATCGCGACAGGGTTAGACCCAGCCATGACATCTTCCATGGTGTCGTGCACGACGTCCCTCCGCAGGAGCGAGCGTATGCGTACGCCCATAGGAAACTTGTGACTGTCAATTAATAGTAGAGATAATGATAATAATAAATAATATAGCATGGGGATTAGCAATTTGTTATGAAGTAATATATTATTTCTTTTTTGCCAAATAAAAACGGAGGGAGTACTTGGTTTATTTCTTTTTTTGCTAATTTTGGGAAATCAGCACCAAGCAAGGCATTGCTTATCCTGGTAGTTTCTCTAATTTTGTTGAAATAGTAAACATGGTTTTGAGGATCTCGTCTTACAATTTTAACATCATGTCAGCTAAACTTACACATCACACAGGTAAACCAGCTAGAGATTGAGAAGTAGTGCATTTTGGTCACCAAGAGCATTCTCATATATTTGACCAAAGAAAGTTTTCCAAACAAAAAGCACGCCGTTGCAGCTGGATGGCTGTGCCAATGCATGCGCTAATTAACCCCACACGACCAGCAGCCAAGACACTTCTGCAACTGCATGTTTGCTGAACCCGTCACTTCATCTGAGCACGCCAAAACTATGAAGCTATATTGGTTTACTACTTCCGGTCGCAAATCAGTTTCAATTCACCTGGCCAGGCAAAAGTTGCAATCAAGAAGCGTAAGCACGATCAGGAGGATTGACAAAAATCCAGATAATTAGTGTACCTGTGACTTGGAGTTGACTTGATGCAACTGCCGCTTCTTGATTCGCCTACTCCTTCTTCGGTCTCCTCTCAACACTACCACTCTACCAGATCCGTGTCCATGGAATCGGACCCTTCGCCATTACGGAGGCAGGGGAGGTGGCGTTGGGAGGCGCCGAGCAAGGTGGCCAGCAGCGAGCGGGACGGTGGCGGCGGCAGTGAGCCATCGAAAGGACGGCGGCAGTTTGCAACGGGAGCGGCGGCGGGCTGCGTGCGAGCAGAGGTTAGACCTCTCGCTCGGAAGTCCCAAAGGATGTGGGCGTTGGTTTTCTTTTGAGGGGTGCCCCATCATTGATTTGGTTTGGAGAGGATCGGAAAACGGGATCTGTTTCCTCATTGATTTGGTTTGGAGAGGATCGGAAAACGGGATCTGTTTCCTCATTGATTTGGTTTGGAGAGGATCGGAAAACGGGATTTGTTTCCTTTTTTGTGTGCGGCGATATAATTGGAAGGGACGACGACTGACGAACGAAAGTAGGAAACCGACCATCACGACCGCAGACTCCTCCATTACGAGTAGAGACAGCCTTTGAGGTAATTGAAATCTATTACCATATAATTACGGTATTCGAAATTTTCTGAGTTATGGCCTTACCATACCTGGATTGATAGCCTTTAGGATAATTTAAATTTATTACCATATAATTACCATATTCGAAATTTTCTGAGTCATGACCTTACCATACCTGGATTGATGAGATTTCTGAGTTTATAGCCTTGCCATACGTGAATTAATTGTGATTGATTACCATAAATACGTTGGGTATTGTCGACCAGACGAGAGAAGAGGAAAACCGATGGAAGGGGGTGGTGGGAGGTGGGACAAAAAAACCAGATGAAAAATAACCGGTTGAAAATAAACCGGTTGAAAATGATGGGACTATTCAACCAACTCGTTCATTAGGAGTAGAGATTCTCAAAAGAAAAAGGACGCTTCCGAGCTTTTTCTTCTGTTTTTCTCTCATTGCTTTTCTTTTTTGCTCTTTTTTTGTGTTTTTTCGTTTCTGTGTTTTTGGTGCTGGAACTGTCCAGTTTTCCCGTATTCTGTATTTTTAAAATTCGTGAACTATTTTCCAAATTTCGGAACATTTTTCGGTTAGCCGTTTCTTTAGACAAATATTTAACTAGTCATGGTGTGGGAAGAGCAGACCTTGGGCCGGTCCATCGCATACCGCACATCATCTGGAAGAAAAAAACATATACTCCTACTTGTTAGCCCCGCCCGCCCGTCGGCTCCGTCCGTCGCCGGCTAGAACTCGAGTACAAAACGGAGCCAGAAACAAGGACAAACAAGGAGAGCAGAGCAGAGCTGGATAGGAGTTGGGATCTGAAGGAGGGGGGAAACGGAAGTGGTTTCTCGGCCAGATCCAATCCGAGGGAGGAAGGTTTCTTTGGTCGGCCACTCTCTCCAATCACTCTATCAGACTGGGTGACACCCTGCCTGCATATATATAGGTTTACTCATGATCAGATCGGGCGCCTTCTCTGCTTTTTTCTTGTATATATCCATAACGATCCCCTCTTTTCTTCCGTCGCAGCGCAGGTCGGCTCATGGCCTCAACGACAACGGGTAAAAGAAAGGGATCGGCCTGTGGAGAACAAGGCGGCGGCGATGGCGATTCTCAGAACGGCAAAGCAACGCGGAGCTCAATCCCAGACCTTCCTGAGGTACCCACCACCGATGCGTTGAATTCTGATGATTGCAACAATAGCAGTAGGCATCATGGCATGGGGACTACTCCCATCACTCTATCAGACTAATTCTCGATCGGGACTGCCCTAAGCATAATACTCCCTCCGTCCGGTAATACTTGTCGCTCCATCAAAATGGATGTATCAAGCACGCGTTACGGTGCTAGATACATCCGCTTGAGCGACAAGTTTTTCCGGATGGAGGGAGCGATTTATAAATAGAGGAAAGATATTTCTGGTCGCATCCTAACGTTGACACAAAAAGGTCGGTTTTTACTGAATGAGTGAGAAATTCGACGATTCGTTCTAGTAACTGTAAGTCTTCTATCTGCTCATTTGGTACTCCTACTACTGTAACTCGTGTGTTTTTGTAATTACTCTCCTTTTCTTATAAGGTGCAGTTTTGGAGACAAGTGACGTTGTTTCAACTAAAACAGCGTCACTTATTTCTGAACAATATGGGAGTAGTAAACCGTGAGTCATGTGCTTCAGAATTGACACGCCTGGGTTCGTATTCATAAGCACTTGCTGACCATTATGATTTTCTAACTATCAACAGACCATTGTGGGGGGAAAATGATGGTCAAAACTCTGATTTTGTAGGGCTTAGAAAATTAACCGAAGGAGCGACGACTAGCACTATAGATGACGCTAGTGTTGTGCTGTCGCAAACTTCATGCGATCAATGATTGCATATTTATTCTAGAAGAAATTGGAAAAATGATTCATCTTTCCACCTGTTTCGATCACAACCCTCTCCAAAGCATTGATTCTGCTACCGTTTCGATCACGACCCTCTCCAAAGCATTGATTCTGCTACCGTGGTATCTAAAACCCGTAAAACCATAACAAGATTTCACAGCTGTGCTCTAGATGTTATAGGATTTATTTATTTATTCCTTCTGTGCAATTTGTGCTACCTGAATCCAGAATACATTATTTTATTTATGCACTGAACTCTGTATTTTTCGACTTTTTCTTTGCCTTTATGGTCTTGATCAATTAATCCATACCCTGCGCAACCGTGTGGAGGGCCACCTGGGGTACGATGTTACTCTGTGTCTGTGTGGTTATACTGATTTTCTTTTTCCAGTCGAGCTAATGTGCCTCACAATTTCAATCTTGATTTTATCCAATGCTTGTGTGTGCAGGACATATTGTGTCGCATACATTCCCTACTGCCAATGCGTGAAGCTGCTCGTACTGCTTGCATATCTCCCACCTTTTTCCATTCCTGGAGATGTCATCCCAATCTCATCTTCACTAAGGATACGATTGGCTTGAAGAGAAGTGCGTGTGGAGAGAATTTTGACGACAAGATTGACCGCATTCTCAGGAACCACTCTGGCTGCTTGAAAACATTCAACATTGACTACTATGGCACGCGCGGGTTCACTGGCACTAGTTATTTTGACCGTTGGCTTCAGATTGCTCTTAGACCAGGGATCGAAGAACTCACCCTCGTGTTGTCTGAAACAAAGCGAAAGTACAACTTCCCATGCTCGCTTTTATCTAACGGGGTTCGAAACTCACTTCGGTACCTTAGACTCCAATTTTGTGCCCTCCATCCCACAGTTGAACTGGGCCCCTTGAGAAGCCTGAAAAGCCTGTATCTGTGGCGTGTGAGCATTACATGGAATGAGTTAGAGTGCCTTATTTTCAACTCTCTTACTTTGGAGCTACTGGATCTTATTAGTTGCCCTGAGATTGAATGCCTGAAGCTACCTTGTGCTCTGCAGCGGCTCAGCACGCTTAGTGTGTTAGCATGCGAGAGACTGAAAGTGATAGAGAGCAAAGCTCCAAATCTCTCCGGTTTATACCTTTGCGGAAACTGGTTAGACTTCTCACTTGTGGAAACATTGCCGATAAAGGAACTAGAATTGCAACAAACAAACCTTATCCGTGATGCTCGTGCCAAGCTGCCATCCCTTATGCCAAATATTGAAACTCTTGCCATACAATCATCGAGAGAGGTATATATTCTCCACAATGTAGGGTGTTGTAGGCCAGCGGAGTATATTGTTAAATTACTCTCATATCTGGTGTATCTGATACATGACATCGTTCTTGTGCAGGTGGTTGATGCACCAATGCTGCCTACCAAATTCCTCCACCTTAAGCACCTGACCATCACTGTGAGATCAGGAGCAATTGTTTCCAGAGCATATGACTACTTTTCTCTGGTTTCTTTCCTCGACGCTTCTCCTTCCTTGGAGACTTTGATATTAGATGTAAGGCGGTAACGCTGTTCATTTCTTTCATCCTGCAAAGCCATCCGATCAGTCTGGGTCCGGTTAACTGAATCATACTATCTTTTTTATCGTCAGGTGACTCAGCGGCGTATGGTGCATGAATCAATTTTTGCGGATTCACAACTGAGGCACATGCCTGAACACCACCATGGCCACCTCAAGAACGTCAAGATTAGCGGTTTCAACTCTGCGAAGTGCGTGGTTGAACTAACATGTTATATTCTCAAGAACGCGGTGTCACTTGAGTGTCTTACATTGGACACCATATATGGGAGGAGGTGTGATGATCAAGGCGAGGACAACTGGTGTACTCCCATGACGGATGGCATTCTCATGGAAATTCCTTGGGCACTCTTGGCTATCAAAACACACATTGAGAATAAAGTTCCACCTACAGTTCACTTAACTGTTCTGGAGCCTTGCAGCAAATGCCATGCTAATGGACTAGAGCGGGTATTATCGCAGTCGTGACATGGTGTCATTTACATTTAGTTCTAAATGAGCCATGTTTTGTATCTTGAACTATTTATGTGTGACCCTACTGTACAAAAAAAATTTAGTTCAATCTTGGATGGACATTTTTATATTTTTCCTGGTGTGGCATGTTGATATGGTTGCAAGGGTTTGTTGTGCTGTGCCCCAGCTGAACCTATTTTGTACCTTGTTGCACTCCTTGCTTTCCTTTGAACCTTGAACCTTTGATGTTGTCGCATGTTGGTGCGGTTGCTTTATAATATAAAGCGGTGGGAAACCCTATTTCGTTGATATGGTTGCAAGGATTAGCTGGCCAATGTTGAGATACTCAGTTGCAAGATGTGCTGTGGTTTTTTTTTTCTCAAACTATATTGTTACCGGCAGCCAAGCTTAGTGCTTAATCTGCTACAACCAATTGCCAAGAGAGGCACAAGCTGCGGCAAGTTGCCAATGAATACAACTCTTGACCAAAAAATATACTATTTTAAAAAGTATAAAAGGAAATAAAAATTATTTGAAGAATAAGGTAAGAGGATACAATTATTTTCAGGGATTATCGTGAAAATGCTTCAAAAGAGTACAAATAAGGTATTCCTGTGTCCCATCGCATGAATGTGGCCTTGATTTTGAGATGGGTTTGAAGGATTCTCAGGGACGATGGGGGTTTGTGGCTGCAGCTTATTAAAGCGAAGTACTTGCAAGGCTACCCTCTTCTCACTTGTGAGCGTAGAAGGGGTCAAATTATGGAAGTCTATGTAGTCAATGAAGGATGAGATTCGACTTGGGTTCACCATCTCCATAGGCACTAGAGATGGGACCCCCTTCTGGTTAGATCCATTGCTGGCATGAGATTTGACTTGGACTTTTCATCTCCATAGGCAATGGAGACGGGACCCACTTCTGGCTAGATCTATGGCTGGGACGATCTCCACTTTGTGCCGAGTTCCTGAATCTGTTTGCTATTTGCTTGGACCCGATGATTTTCGTTGCCTCGTACGCCCATGATGGGAATTGGAATGTCTCGCTCCGACAAACATTTGGGCCTGAGCAAACCGTAGCTGGCCCGACCTTCGGGCGGCCCTCTCACCAATACTTTCGGACTATCTAGACGTCATATCTTCGCACTTGGCCCCATCAGGGCTCTTCTCTGTCAGCTCGGCATATCATACTCTATGTCGTGAGCTGACTCGTGCGTGCACCACACCTCTGTGGAAAACGTCCCTTCCGTAGAAGATCAAGATTTTCGTATGGTAGCTTCTACGTGGTCGCCTCCCATCGGGAATGGAAGTGGTTAAGCGGCAAGGGCCTAGGTATGGGCTTTGCCCTCTTTGTGGTGTTCTGGAATATGGAACCCACATCTTCTTCGTCTGCCCGCTACATGTTTCCTTTGGAGCTTTGTCTATGAAGCTCTCGGGCTTGAGTGGGAGGCCAGGACCTGGCTGAGTTTCTGGAAACTCAGGCCAACCATAGTAGTATGAGGAGACACCTCTTTTGGTTAGTGTTTGTGATGATGACATGGACCCTTTGGATGACGTGTAACAAGACGAGTAGGTTTTCTTTCGACGGGCCACTGACTCTATTTTCAAATTTCTGGCCTTTTGCAGCACTAACATCCGCTCTCTAGGCAACGAGGCCGAGATAGGTTAGGCGGCATGATGGGTGCTCTGATTGTGGCAAGGCGCGCCTTGCAATGCCTTCTACCCATTGATTTGTTGGCCTCTTCGTGGCGTTTTTCCATATATTTTTATTAGGGCATGTTTGTATTATTGCCCTTGCAGACCATTGTTTATTTTTTCTCAGTACCTAAACATATTGTATGGATATCCTGGTTTGTTTTATCTATAAAGGGGGGAGAAAGCTTGTTTGGAGATGAGAAATTTCAATACTAGTGGAATACATATCGTCTCTCATGGAACGATATAAAAGTGCACAACGACGACTCTAACCAACACTGCAGGGGCAGGGTTGGTGCTACCGGTGCATGCAATTGAAAAAAATTTCCTATGTGTGAATGTCGAAAAGTTATGAAAGAAATGCCACGGTGGCAACGAGAACATATTGCAAGATTTGGCTTGAAGTCAACAAGTCGGCCCCGACTCCCTCCCCTCCCCCGCGCCGCTCCTAGTGGGCGTCTCGGGGGAAACTCCCCCCTCGCCGGAGTAGCCCCTCTCCCTCCCCCCTCCCCCTTGCCGCCGCACGAGGCTGCCGCCGGGCAAGGCCCATGGCGCAGCCGGGGACTGCGGCGGCGGGGCATGCGCTGCTCTGGTTCACATCCGAGGGTCTTGGATCTGGACGGCGGCCCCCGACGAGGCCCCTTCCTGCGATGAGCAGTGGGGTGGGCGCGGTGCCGGCGATCTGGTCGGGTGGCCGGCGGATCTTCGGTGGGCTGGGACCTCGCGTGGCTGCCCTTGTGGCTGGCGGCGTCAGATCTGGCTGTTGGCCATCTTCCCCTGCTCGGTGCGTTTCATCCTCGATGGTCCCTGGTTGTGCAGGCGTCTGGCCTGCCTCTGGGTTGCGGGTGATTCTGGTGGTCGGATCCAGATTGGGGGAAACCCCTGGTCGGCTGCAGCCGGCCGCGACGACGACGACGTCTGCGGGCGCCGATTTCTTCATGGAGACGTCGGTCGAGGTCTGCCCTTCCACACCCCACCACCTTGCTTTTCGGGTGAAAACCTAACTCCGGTGGGCGGCGGCGGCGTCCTTGGCGTCGTGACCTTCTTGAAGGCGTCACCTTGAGGGCAGTGTGGTGGCGGGCTCAGTATGGGGTCGGTGACAGCAGCCGATGATCGAGGGACCAGTGGACGCCTTTTTTTGGTGGAGCGCTGCTTCATCCTACACATTGATGACCGCGGATCTTGGCGGCGTGGTGCAGTGGAGACTCGGCGCCCGATGCGCGGTGATGGACTCGCGCAGGTGGAGGCAGTTGTCTGGCGTCGATGGCAGAGTGGCCTGACAAGGTAGAAGCCTCAATATCTGCTCTGAAGACGGACCTGTGGAAGATGGCGGCGACGACACATGTGAGTGCGTCAGACCAGTTTATGCCCCAGACCAGGTATGTGGCTCGGCTGGGGCTTCTGGCTTTTGATGATAGGCTTAGGTGAGTGGTCCGGGTATTTGGCCCAGGTAGCACCCCTTCATCATATGGATAGGAGTAGTGGCATATGTTGCCAAGATGGTGGATTCAGACATATTGTTGTAATACTTTGTAAGGTCCTCGAAAATAATCAATAAAGTGGCCGTATGCATCTCCTAGATGCAGAGGCCGGGGGTCATCCTCCTTTTCTAAAAAAAGATTTGAAATCCAAATTCGAAACAAAAAATGACAAATTCCCCAATGATGAAGAGATGAGAGAAATCATGAACGTTGATGCGTATTTGCATGAATCTTGGAGATAACAGAAATATGAGAGAGAGAGAGAGAGAGAGAGAGAGAGAGAGAGCGGGGGGGGGGGGGGACCAAACTCTGACCGAACCCAGAGGCATCTCTGACCGAACTCCAAAAATATAACTCTTCAAACTTCTACTCAAACCTTAGCTGATCAAATTTGAGGAACCAAAAAAACGGGAACATGAACAAACTCCTCAAACGAACTAAACCCCACATGGAAAATTCTCTCCCATTTCTTCCTTCTTCCTTCTTCTTTCCACACGGCCAATGACGACTTCACGTCACTATATGGTATCCATGAGTTAGCTAGGACCTAGGATAGATGCTGCACGGAAGCAATTTGACAGAGAGTTACCGTGTGTGACATAAGTGTGCGAGGAAGTAGTCGAGAAAGTAGCCAAAATTCCTCCTACACGGGCTATGACTTGGGCGCTCATCTGAATGATTTCTTCCACTCATCTTTATCTTAGTGGCACAATGGTGTGGTCCATAACGAAATTCATCCGAATCGGCAAAGATGGCCGACGACCACTTTTCATGTACATTTTCTTAGTGTACATGAGCTTTTCCTTTGTAGGTGTTTCTTCGCGTGTGTTGCACCTTTGCTAGTGGAGCTTTGCCACGCCTATGTGAAATAGTTGTGAAATTTAGTGTACGATATTAGTTGGCAAGTTTTAGCGGAAGGGGGGCCACCCTGAAATTCAAGGGGAGGAGAGAGATTTATGAGACAAGTTATGTAGGTGTAGGAGTTTCCTTGCGTGTGACTGGGAGATGACAAGGGGAACGCCGCCAAGCTAGGGACGATGAATAGAAGCGCCGTCATGGGCGGAGACCACGAGAAGACAAAAAAGTGTCAAAGGAAATGTTCATCAAAAGGGAGGCTGGAGGGGCCACAGGGTTTCAACCGGGTGCAGGGTGGTCGTTGAAGGCAAGGAACACAACAAGGCGACGCCGTGCACGCAGCCGAACAAGAGAAAGAGGCGGTCGTGTAAGAGAGAGGAAATCTTTTGCTAAGGCTTGATTTTGCTCTCTCAACTCTGAGAGGCGGCAAACACTTTTGTTAAAGGTTCTGAGAGTTCGCCAACTTATTAGGGAAATGATTGTGACCGGTGCGCCGGCCGAATTTTCAGCCGGCCGCGAGCCTCGCTGGCATCCCGCGCTCACCAAAACAGCACCCCCACGTGAGACGCGTTTTTTAGGCCCCACGTAGATCGCACCCTCCTCCCTTATCTTTTCCCAACCGCACACCTTCATCCCCTACCTCCACCCGCATCCCTCCCTGTGGCCATGTTTTCTTCTTCCTTTCCCCCCGTGTTGTTGCCGGCCGTGGCCACCTATGTCGCCGGCTCGTCGCACCACCCACGCTCCGGTTGCACCACCGCACACCCATTGTAGCAAATTTGGTCGCCGGAGGTAGCTTTTTCCACTGCCGGTTGCAACAAATTCGCAACCGTCGTCGCCGGCCACACTTTTGCCGTCTTCGTGTTTGTAGCAAAAACGGATAAAGCTTCAACCAGTGCATGAAAAAGATTCATCCGGTGAGTGAAAAAGCTTCAATGGCCATGAAAAAAAGCTTCATCGGCGACCATTTGTTACAAACTTTGTTAGTTTTTGCTACAACCGACGACCTATTTTGCTGCATCGCTGATGGCCGGAGTTCTTCAGATAAGGTGCATGTCAACGATGGAGCTCTGATTTGTTGCAACCGGCAACTTGCAAAGCTTCCACCAATGAGTTATTTTGCTTCGATGGCGATAGATGGAAGTGGCAACCAGGGAGACGACGACGATGCGAGCGGCATGCACCCGATGGCGAGCGTCGTCGGCGAGGGCGTCCGGCGGCACACCTAGCGTTGCAACCATTGGGGCGGTGAGCTGCAGCCGGTGCTACAACGGCGTGAAGTCGAAGCGGCGACCCGTCATGGCGATGAGCTGCAAAAACACGACGGTCAGCGATGAGGGGCCGGCGACGAGGGATGCGAACGGTGGCGACAAGTTGCAAGCACGGCGCGGGAAGGCCGGTGGTGCTCGCTTTCGGCTTTTCTTCTCTCCGCGCACGGTTGAAGGGACTGCATTGCACGCTGCATCGAATGGCTAGGGCTCGACCAGCCCAACAGTTGGGCCAGCCCGCCGGCGCAGATAGCTGCCCAACTTATTATCTTATAAAAGAGGGATTTTTTTTGAGGAAAGTCCATCATGGCTAGCTTTATTGGTATCAGATAATTGTTACATCATCAACAAGCTTACTGACCAAGAAGTCAGGAGGCTCGTTCAACCAACTAAAAGAAACTTTATTACAATAACTATGACTAGCTAGCACATGCGCTGCTTGATTCGAAGATCGAAAACAATGTTTAAAGATGACCTTTCCTATAGAAGTAGTTGTGTCCACACATTCTGCAAAAATAGCTGCTGCTGAATCCCACCATGTAGACTCTCCTGTGCAATAGCTTACCACTTGTAACGAGTCAGACTCTGCTTCCACCCGATTGATGCCCAGAGAATTTGCCAATTCGAGCCCGTCCCTCATTGCCAATGCTTCGGTTGTCACAACATCTGCAGCATATGGTATTAGCTTGCATTGGGCTGCTAGAAAATTACCTTTTTCATCTGAAGTTGCACCCATTCCTTCATCCTCATGAAAAGCTGCATCTACGTTAACTTTCACGAACTTTGGGTCCGGCCTGCACCACTTGTGTTGTTGAACCCCTGTGGATTTCGAGAAGGCCTTCTGGTAATTACTAGCAATTGATAATACCGACATAGGCCATCTTACCATTGGAGGGACTGCTTCATTATGAGTTATGCGGTGTCTGATCCACCAAAGATACCAGCACGAGATAGCCACAACCTGTTTAAAATTCAGACTAGGATCAAGAAGGCATGGACTGTCCGGTAAAGTGAGCAAGAACTCCAATATAGCCGAGCCCGAACGATCAACTGCAATTGCAGGGTTAATTGTGTCCAACATTCTCAAACGCTGCCACATCTCCCTTGCATGTGTGCACGTGAATAGGAGGTGGCGAAGATCCTCAGGTCCTTGGTGGCAGATCGGGCAGGCTCCATCAGTGCCTACATGCCTATTCATGAGTATAGACTTATAAAAGAGGGAATTAAAAAAGAAATCAAAGGAATTTTGAGGAGTGGAAGCCTTCTAGGAGTTCGGCTGGAGGCGCTCTTAAAAATCCTGACAGTTCGAAAGAGAGAGCATGCAATCCTGACAGGAATCCCTGGGAAGAAGGTATCTTGGGCAGGCCTCATTGCAGCTGTCCACCACCCGAAGGAAAGAAAAAAGCATATACTCCGTACTTACTAGCAGTTGATAGCCCCGCCGCCGCCCGCCCGCCCGTCGGCTCCGGCGCCTGCTCGAAGCTGAGTTCAAGAACAGAAGTGATTGATTTCTCGACCAAAAACAGAGATTGATAAGGAGAACTCGAGAGTCGAGAGGAGTTGAGATCTGAAGTGCTTTCTCGGCCAGATCCGATCCGAGGGAGGAAGGTATCGTCGTCTGCTCGTCCATGGGGATGCTAGGGCTGAACCGGCTCGTGTCTCTGCAGAGCGACCGGCCCCGGCGACAGCAACGGGGAGTTTCAGGTGGGGAAAAGAAAAGATGTCGACAGATTGGGTGAATTTTCTGCTTTCTTCTATCCATGTCTAGGGTACCATGAGTCCATGACCATCCTCCCTTTTTTTTTCCCTGTCGCAGGTCGTCGGCTTACGGCCTCAAGGACGAGTAAAAGGAAGGGATCGCCCTGTCAACAAGATGACGATGGCGATGATTCTCAATCTGGTAAAATTAGGAGAACGGCAATCAAGGAGCTTCCTGAGGTACGGAGGCGGTGAAGTTTTGATGATCGCAAGCATGATATAACTGCGACTACTCTCATTAGACTAATTAATTCTCGTGACTATGCTCGGCTAGCTGCATGGTATTACGATTTGCAAACAGAGAAAAGATCCTTTTGGTCACATATATACTGATGTGACAGAGAAAATTTCTTTTTTTGGTCGTCTTGTGCTGTAACAAAGTTCGAGCGATCATTGATTGGCATAGTCATTACAGAAGAAATTGGAGAAACGATTCATCTTTCCACCTGCTTCACAGCCTCTCCAAATCATTGATTCTTCTATTGCGGTGCCTAAATAAATAAATCTATAAAAAGATAACAAGATTTTTCACAATTGTGCTATAGATGCCATAGGTTTGATTTTTTAGCTTTTGTGCAATTTTGTGCTGCCTAAATCCATAACAAAATTTTGGATTTATGAATTGAACTCTGCATTGCTTGCCCTTTTCTTCATCTTTATGGTCTTCTTGGACAACTATCTCTTCATCTTAGTTACCCCGGTTCTGGTTTATCATAGGATGTGTAACTGCCAGATTGGCAGATTCCGTTTCATGGTGTGCCATTCAGATATGCTATCTTTGCCGTTTGTTTAACACTGTTAGCAAAACTTCTCTATGGGTTGCTGAGTTTCCCTAGCAAAGTTAGTTCCTTTGCACTGCCTACTATCTAAAGTAGCTGGATTTCTACTGTTATTTTTTTTGTCCAGTTGAACTAATGACCTTATGTTCTCAATATTGATCTTTTATTATCCCATGCTTGTGTGTGCAGGACATATTGTTTCGTATACACTCCTTAATGCCAATGCGTGAAGCTGCTCGTGCTGCTTGCGCATCTCGTGCCTTTTTACATTCGTGGAGATACCATCCCAATCTCATCTTTGATAAGGATACAATTGGCTTTCCCTTTTTACATTCGTGGAGATACCATTCCGGCCTCATCTTTAATAAGGATACAACTGGCTCGAAAGAAAGTGCGAGTGGAGAGAATGTCCACCACAAGATTGACTGCATTCTCAGGAAACACAAAGGCAGCTTGAAAACATTCAAGCTTGACTACGCTCGAATGAATGGGCTCGACGACTTCAGTTATCTTGACAGTTGGCTTCAGATTGCTCTTAAACCTGGGCTTGAAGAACTCACCTTCATGTTGTCTGCATACATGTCTCAAACAACTGGAAAATACAACTTCCCATGCCCGTTGTCTGGAGCAAAGAGAACATACAACTTCCCATGCGCGCTTTTATCTGACAGGGTTGGAAACTCGCTTCGGTGCCTTAGACTTGGTCTCTGTGTCCTCCATCGCATAGTTGAACTTGGCCCCTTGAGAAGCCTAACACGCCTGTACCTCTGTCATTTGAGCATCACATGGAATGAGTTAGAGCGCCTTCTTTCCAACTCGCTTGCTTTGGAGCTATTACATCTTACTGGTTGCAATGAGATTAAATGTCTGAAGTTATCTAGTGCCCTGCAGCGGCTCAAAGGGATTCATATTTTAGTATGCCAGAATTTGAGACTGATAGAAAGCAAAGCTCCAAATCTCTCTAGTCTTTACTTTAGATCAGGATGCAAGTTAGACTTCTCACTTGTGGAAACATTGCAAATGAAGAAACTATACTTGGTACAAAACAATCTTATATATGATGCCCGTGCCAAGTTACCACCTGTTCTGCCAACTATTGAAACTCTTCACATAGAATCACAGCATGAGGTATATATTCGCTACAAGATTATGTGTTGTAGTTTAGAGATATACGCATATTATACAAAGTTTTAAATAGCGTGCTAAGCCTCTTAGCGGCGGACCTATTCTAAATGCTATAGCGTGCTACAGCGGTGCTATAGCGAGCTATTTAAAATGTTCGCTCATGTGTTTGGACAAAAGACCCCTAGCGCAGGACTTCTTTTAGACGCTATAGCGTGCTATAGCGAAGCTATAGCGGACTATTTAAAACCATGATATTATATTAGTCATAATATCTGGTGTGTAGTGTATCTGGTACATGAAGTTTTGTGCGTGCAGGTGGTTGATGCACCAATGCTGCCTACCAAATTCCTCTACCTTAAGCACCTGACCATTATTTTGAGATTAGGACCAGACGGTTCCGGGGCATATGACTATTTTTCTCTGGTTTCTTTCCTGGATGCTTCTCCTTCCCTGGAGACTTTGACATTAGATGTAAGTCTGTGGCGCTGTTCATTTATTTAATCCTGCAAAGCCATACGATCAGTCTGGGTTCAGTTAACTGAATCATATTATCCTTTTTATTGTCAGGTGACTCAGCGTATGGTGCATGAATCGATTTTTGTGGATTCACAGCTGAGGCACATGCCCGAGCACCGCCATGGCCACCTCAAGAGTGTGAAGATCAGTGGTTTCAGCTCTGCGAAGTGCTTAATTGAACTGGCATGTTATATTCTCAAGAACGCGGTGTCACTTGAGTGTCTTACATTGGACACCATTTGTGGGAATAGGTGTTATGATGAAGGCGGTGACGATTGGTGTTTTCCCATGGCGGATCCTATTCTCATGGAAACCCCTAGGACACTCTCTGCTATCAGAACATACATTAAGAATAAAGTTCCATCTACAGTTAAGTTCACTGTTCTGGAGCCTTGCAACAAGTGCAATGGTAAAAGACTAGAGCGGCTATTATCACTGTCGCGCAATGTCATTTCCATTTAATTTTAGATGGCCCATGTTTTGCTTCTTGAACCATCTGTGTGACCTACTGTACAACAATTTTTTAATTCAAATCTTGGATGGACCATTTTTATCTTTTTTCTGGTGTGGCATGTTAATATGCTTGCAAGGATTAGCTGACCAATGTTGAAATATTCTGTTGCAAGATATGATGTGCTTTTTTTCGCAAAGTATATTGTTACTGGCAGCAAAGCTTAGTGCTTAATCTGCTACAAACAATTGCCAACGGAGGCACAAGCTGCGGCAAGTTGCCAAGTATACAACTGTTGACCAAAGAATCCATGGAAGGAAATAAAAAAATAACATAAGAATAGACTATAGTAAAAAGTAAAAGGAAAAAAACAAGCCAATCTTTCATGCTTAACCATACCGTGAGATTCTTCAAAAGAGCATAAATTATATTAAGAATAAGGCGCGATTGTAAAACTCTTGTGTTTTCTTTTTCAAAATTTCCCCCTAGAGCTAGGCCAAGTGTAAAATATCTATTTTTCTTGGAACAAAAGCACTTAAAAAGAAGACCTGGCACTTGACACTTTATTAATATGTTATAATTCAAGTAAATCATAAAAACATGCATATTCAGTGTTATTAAAGCATTGAACCTACAAAAATTATGAATACGTTTAACACGTATCAGCGGGCTTAAGCTTTTGCGTACTTACTCCTTGTCAAATACTCCCTCCGTTCCAAAATAGATGACCCCATTTTGTACTAAAGTTAGTACAAAGTTGGGTCATCTATTTTGGAACGGAGGGAGTAGCTTACATACTTGACATAGTATTTCCTTTGTTTCGTCTTAACACGTGATAAGATGGACGGTTCAGAAGTGGAGTGACGGGTATGAGGTCAATCTGTTGTTCGATGCCTCGTAGAGGAGGAAGTCGCGGTGGTATCTCTGATGGGAAAACTTTGGTGAACTCCCGCAAAACATGAGATATAGAGCTAGGCAAAGTGTGTGAGGGGTTAGTTACATGAGTACAAAATGAAGGATTGATGGGTTCTCACTAACTTTACTCAACTCGGATTTGGTAGCTAGAAGGCCCTTGTCTTATGAGAACTCATCATGGATGCACTCATGTTTGGCTGTGGCACCCACTTACTTTTAAGTGGCTCGCTCCCTTACTCATCTTCTCTCAATTCTTGTGTAGTCCTTCTCGACGCTCGAGTCTTGTCGGCAATGAATATGGCTTGGTGACATAGGACGGAGGATGTACTACTTTGTGCTTCCTTCAAGGCTATAAAGTTGGTGCGTCCATTTTGGACGACTCCTCGCTTATATTTCCATGGTCTTCCCATGAGTAGGTGGCAAACAACCATGGGAAACAACATCACACTTGCCAAGTTGTGACAACTTCCAACATCGATTATGGCTTTGATGGATTGTCCATTAATGCAGGCTTTGGGATGGAAGAGGTTGCCATGTTGTTTGGCTCCATATTGTTGTTGGATGGTCAAGGTCTTCAAGACAACAAGAGTTGGGCTCAAATCATTTTTGCAATAGACTTCAGAATCTTCTTATTTGTTGACATCTGGGTGCCTAGCAACATCTTTCAAAGCTTCCAATTCACCTTCGCTTATAGATTCTTGCTTTGTTGATCACCATGGTGTGCTTATTGGGGGACACTCATAGGTCTTGTGCCCACAACCGTTGCAAGTGAAGCATTCAATCTTGCTATTATTGTCGGTGGAGGCCATGGTGGCACTTGATGTTGAACGCTGTTTGTAGGTATTTGTAGGATGACTTGATTGAGTTGTCGGAGTTTTGGAGATTGAGCGATCACTACTTGAGGGTGTACCGAGTATCTGAAGTCTCCTTGCTCTTATCTCTCTACCTTCTTGGCTTCATGGGCCAACTCAATCAAATTGGGGTACGGTTCAAAATCCGAGGTTTGCAATGGTTTGTTCCTTGGCCTTGGTCATGTTTGCTCGGATCATGGCAATTTTCATTTCTTTGCATTACTCCTTGACACTCTTCATTCCTTGCTTGAACACTTGGGTTTCTTGAAGAGGTCCTGAGTGTAGTGACTAGGAACAAAACAGTCTCGCATGACGTCCGTCAAAGCATGTGGAGACTTGGGCAACTCATGTGACAATGAGGGTATGGAACGTTTCTACCCCCACCACGACCCGGGGGGGGGGTGGTGGCAAGCTTTTAGAACGTGCCACGGTTGATGGGAATGCATCCGAAAGACCTCACGCTGGCCATCTTTCAGATCTCCAAGAGAAATTGGTGTGTCCACCAAGCTTGCGGAACAACATGTGGGTGGCTCATATTGAGGTCTCCATGGTAATGTTGGTCGACCACATGCATGATGCAGCCGCTTGTCTTGCATCTGGAGTTTAGGGACACCGCCTATGCAAACGGCCAACGACGCGTACTACTCCTCGACCTACATTATTCAGTTCCAAAACATTGTGGTTCCCATAAAAGAGGTCATTTGGAAAAACTGAATGCAGTTTTTTCTAGTGGTTGATCATTCAACCCGTGTTTGGGCGGTGGATAGGCTTCACTGTCCTGGCCTCTTGGGTGGCCTAATTGTTTTTTTAGAACCAAGGCTCAAGAAGAGCCCGACTTTAAATTAACAAAGTCATCAACCGGCCAGGATTACAAACCCGAAATCAACTCAAGAAAACATAAAAAACGACAAGGTACAAAGGCGCTGGAAAGCAGCTCACAAGCCTCACACACACCAAGCTAAAAATGATCATACATGGAGACACGCAGCTCGCGATGTGTAGGTCCTCAAATGCGTACAGGTCACTAGGGAAAGATAATGTCAGCACAGGAGCCGCACTTTCGACGGCGAGGAAAGGCAATGCCGTCGCCAAATCACCAGCGGCCCCGACATGCCATGTCCTCCCAGCTTCACTGCCAAAGAAGGCCCCTGCCTCCTCGCCTGGCTCGAAGGTGCCGAACCGTTGGCAGTGAAGAAGTTCACCCTAGAACTTGGGAGGAAGGGCAACGACAGGCTGCAACTGGGCAGGAACCGAGCTCACCCGACTAGCCACGGGGTGCTCACCTGGAGCAGAGCACCACCAAACCCACGAACTGGACACAAAAGAGAAAGAGATGCCGGAACGGACGGAGCAGAGCAGTAGCAAGTGACCCAGGAAGGAATTGAGAACCAAAGGCCTTGACTGAAAATGAAGCCTTAGCTCTCACAGGGCACTGAGATGAGCCACCGGAGGGGAACCCGCTCCCCTCCCGCGCTAGAAGGCAAGGCACATCTCCTCTGCCGTGAGAGCACCTGAATGCAAGGAGCCACTGAGGATCTTGCCGCAGACATAGGGCACCAGCTGCCGCCGCTGCACACCCACTCACCGAGAAGCCCAAAGCCCACCTAGTTCCCAAAAACGGCGCCTTCAAGAAGGATGCGACGCCAAGGGCGGCGGCGCCGCCCAACAGAGTTGTGGTTTTCACCTGGGAGACTAGAGGGAAAGGGGGGTGGGAGACTAGAGGAAAAGGGGGGTGTCTGATTTGACCTGAACGGCGCCTCCAAGGAGGGGAACGGCGCCCTCGAGCGCCGTCGCCGGTTTTAGGCCGGCTTGGGATTTCTCCCGGTCTTCGAATCCCCGGGGTGGCCTAATTGTGGCGTGTGTCCCCTTTGTAGGCATGTACAATTTGAAAGTACCTCACTCAGATGGTTTGCCAGAGCATCACACCAAGTAATAATTTTCCAAGAATGCTGGTGTGTATAGGGCAAAAGAACACAAACACAAAATATTGGAAATAATCATTTTAGTCAACTTAGATCCATTTTATAATCTGGGTAACAATCCATAGTTGCATCAATATATATCTCACCAAACCACATTTTATGCAAACGATTGGTTTAGATGTTATGCTGTTGTATGAATTCATATGCAAACCATTGGCCAGAATGTTATGCTGTCGTCGCTTTATTTTACCCTCAGCTATCACTTTCTACAGCAGCAATCTGAATCCCTCTCGGCGGCAGTGTTGTCCTGTCGGCTGACATAGGTCTCGTATATCTCCACGAGGATCCTCGGGTCCCTCTCGACGAGCTCCTTGTACTCTTCCCGCTCCGCCAGCGTGGGCATGCTATCCATGAGCGCCGACATGGAGGCCTCGAGCAGCTGCTTCGCGCCGTGCCGGTGCGCAAACGCGTAATGGACGATGGCGTTGTCGTTGTTCACCTTGGACGTGATGAACTTCTCGCAGTAGGTCTTCAGGTGCTTTACCTCGTACTTCTCGGCCAACACCAGGAGATCGCAGGCCATTTGCTCGTCCAGGAGAGCCTCGCCCGTGTACATGTAGTGGACGAAAGCACGGAGGACATCATAGGACACGTCGTACATCTTGATGACGCCGCTCCGGCTCTCTTCCATCTCGCTGTCAAGCATTGCTCTGAACACAGGAGACCTGCTGGCCTGTTCGAAAGAGAAACACAGCTTCACAGAAAGATACGTTCACGCCACAGCAAACCAGCATAAGCAAATCAGTAATAATTCACAAATGTGAAATGTGTCGAGTAATAACTAGTTAATGTGGACTTAAGGTGGCAGGGAAATAAGAGAATGGTGGCAATCTTCAAGATACAAGGCGAATAAATAGGAGTTAAAGCAATTTGCTGCTTGCTAAATCAGATAGCTACGCATCTGACTAGCACGAAAGTTAAGTACTGTACTGGAAAACATCATAGACTGACAAAGCATTCTGCTGAACAAAAAGCCAACAACAAATAAATTTAAACATGCCATATAGTCTAAAACCATTTATACTGAGAGCAAAGTTGAAAATTTGAATAATGATGCAACTATGGCTGTTGATTCAGGTTTTGTCGGGTTTTAGACCGAAGCAATTTTGGTTGAAAGTTGAAACTCGCACAAAAATGGAAAGACGTAGCCAAAATGGTTGACAAATTGAAAAAGGAGCTACCATGGAGAACCTTACAGCGCAAGACAAAATATCCTACTATGACTGAATAGTGCACGTCTCAACTCTTTCACCTGGTGGTACAAATAGGCATTTTGTCTTCATATAATTATTCTTTGTACGAATAGTTTTATTTCCCATGAAAAACTCGAACAAGCATGCATGGGTCACGGATGCTGTACAGTTGGTCAGAAGTTGACCAGACACCTGATTTGCCTCTCTTCCTAAACAGGGCCATACGAGGCGACAATTTAAGAGATGGTGCTCACCAAGTAGATGGTGCTCACCAAGTGCATGGGGCTGCCAGAAGCAGCACCAAGCTATAGAAGGATGAGCAGGGAGAGATGTAGTATTGTGAACTTAGATCCACAATGGGATTATTATCATGCTGAAGATAGTCAGACAGTGTGGCCGCAAGGGATTGGTACACATAGGTTGAGACGAGAGAATAACTGGGAGAGATTAGATTGATTCTTCTTGCTAGATTAAACTGAGAGACAACGCATACTTTTTATGCCAAATAATGCATCCTTTTTACCGAATAATGCAACCTTATATACTGGATGTTTTGCATGTGGACCTATCCTAATACAATCAGACCCTACCCCATAGACAATTCTACATGAACTCCTCTCCAAAACCAACTCAACAGCTATCCTACCACATCTGCTAGCTGACTCCCTCTGGTTCACAACACAGAGATAAGTTAGATGTGTGTTACTCTTAGTGTATCCTCACAGTTCAATATTTCGCTGCTTCCATAAAGCAAGCCATATCATGCAAATCAGCAATCATCCAGCATAAGGAAATTGCAATTAAGTGAATGGAAATAAACACAAGTCAGGAAGCCGCTCTAAATATCATCCCATTTTCAACTTTGTGAAGTCATTCCTATCGTTTTGTCTATGTGTGCAGAACTGCAGATAGTAAAGTCAGAATGCATTATCCTGCAGTGCAAGAAAAGATGCTGCCTCTACGCACACAAATTCATATAACCACCACACCGTTCACCTGCCCACCACACCCACCAGGTCGATTGCATGGCTAGGCAAGAAAGCCATTGCGTGTGTTCATTTTGCCACCATGGCCACCAGGAAAATAAGTCCTAAAGATGGTGTGCTCTGTGACAGAACTACGTTGGGGCCGACCTGGGCTGTGGCTCGCCCAGCCCCAGCAAAAACCAGTGGAGGGTGAGAGCAAAACTGGGCCTTAATGACAAACACTGTGTGTTATTCCTTAGCCTGGCCTGCCCAGCAACTTTCTTGTAGCTCTGCTGCTGCCGTGTAGTGATTTATTCCAGATGCAGGCATACCCTTAGCCTGGAACCTCCTCACATGCACCGAAAGAAAAGGATAGAAAGTCGTGTCAAGTTCAAACAAGAATACGGCTTGGTCTTTGGAGCTGTTTCTTAGCTTACTGATTCTGCTTCCATTTAATTGTCTTCCTAATATGCCACGTCATTGCTGACGTTTGAGAGGCTTTATATGAGCAACAACACGCCCGAAAAGCCAGAATACCATATGACACGCACACCTATCTCTAATTGTTGCTTTCCACCCACTAATCAAGAGGTGAGGACTGCGTCCTGCTGCGCTGACCAACCACTCAACCCTGCCACGTCCTCTGGGTGGGTGAGTTGTGCCTACAGAGTCAGCAACTGATCTGTTCTTCATGGCAGGAGCTAAACAGGGTTTGTGAGGGCACTGAACTCAATGAATCTCCAGTACCTGTATGGTCACTCTACTTATTATCATTAGGACATGTGTTCCTATTTTCACCCTACTATTTCTAGATTGAGAAATTTCCCGATAAATGTTGATGAGCACAAGATCAATGTTGACGTCCAGGCCCCATTTTGCCTCAAGCTGTCAACAACGTATTTCCTCTAAACCATTTTCGTTAGTCTAATACAGTGAACTACAGACTACAGAGCAGCCCCTGGTGACTGATGTCACATTGGATAAGCTGGTCATCAGCACATCATGTGCCATACAGTAGAAAACATGTTTCAATTCTAATAATACTTCACACAAAACGTGTCAAAATTCTATCCAGACATGTTCAGAGAGGATGGTGCTCACTGCTTGACGGCAGCAGTGCAGACTAATGACACTCAAGTGAGAACACTGACTTGTGGAATTTCGGGCGTCTTGACAGTATCAGTGCAGACTAATGACAGTACCAACATCAAAGAACACCGAGCTAGACTCAAATTCTCAAATCTAATCAACAACCACCCTAGCCAAATCTGGCAGCACGCAGGTTAACCAGTCCGAATTTGAACTGAACCGCATCAAGAAAACAAAAGGAAAGGGGGGAAATGGCTCACGAGGATGACGCGGTGGGCCGGGACGGCGGGGGTGTCGAGGCGGGCCCCGTCGGCGTCGCCGGAGGGGGAGGGGGAGGAGGCGGGGATGGCGTGGAGGAGGAGGTCGGAGTGGCCGGCGGCGGAGGCGTCGAGCGTGGGGGAGGGGAGGCGCAGGAAGAGGAGGCGGGAGCGGAGGTCGTCGATCTCGCGCTTGAGCTCCTCCTCCGTCTCGCTCGCCTCCTCGTAGCACTCCTTGCAGGTCCCGGCGTCCTCCTCGTCGTACACGTTCTTGCACGACTGGCAGTACATCTCCTCCAGTTTGCGGCGGCCGCCGGCCAGTTCTGACGGCGAGCCCCTCGGAGGTGCCTGCCCCCTGCTCGCTTGCTCCGGTGGATTTGATTGTCTGCTCGGGCGGGTGGGTGGATGGATGGAAGGTGGTGGACTCGATTGTCGCGGCCGCCGCCGCCGCCGGAGATGGTGGTGAATCCGAGGATCTCTCTGTTTTTTCCTTTTGAGAACCGGTGAATCCGAGGATGGCTTGGGCTTGCAGAAGTTCAGATGGGCTGGTTGACGCCCATTGATGTCGTCAAAATGGTCAGAGCTGGCCAAATGGGCCGGCACGGTGCGGGCCTGCGTGCTGCGCCTATCAGCCCAGGCACAGCTCGATTCTTATTCAGCGCTTTATTCTCCCGATACACAGAGGGAGCTCCTGTTCAGCGCCTTAAGCGCCCGAACGGGTAGCTGGCGCGCTTTGAAGGAGACCCAAACCTGATGTACACAGTTTCAGGCTAGTGAATTTAGCCACGAACAGCGCATATGTAATAAGAAAGCACATCACATAGCTAGATTATTTTTTCAAGAAAAAACTTTCGATCTATTCATCAACTATCAAGGCAGTACATGAAACACCATAAGTAAAAAATACATTCAGATCTATAGATAGATTTTCTACTACTTCACATCCTGGGCGCCATCTTTGGCTGCTCGAGCCACCTGTTGGCCTTTGTATTCTTACCAACAATGCTATTTATTAGATTTTCAAATTATTTGCAAAAAAAAAATGGGACAATTGATTTTTTATGAAAGGGAGTTCAACAAACTTCAAAAACATACAAATTCGAAAAAACAGTTCATTGATTTTTTTTAAAGTTCCTCAAATTAAAATAAAAGTTCATCGACTTTGAAAAAAGTTTCATTGAATTAAAAAATGTTCATTGATTTGAAAATAGTTCATCAAATTTTTAAAAACTTCATCCATTTTGTAAAAAAATCATCAAATTTGAAAAAAAATCATTGGTTCTGAAAAAGTTCTTCAAATTTGAAAATTTTATCAAATTTGAAAAAAGTTCATCGAACTTGAAAAATAGTTCAACGAATTAGGAAAAAGTTATTGATTTTGAAATAAAAGTTCATCAATTTTGTAAAGAACTGTTCAATTTAGCAAAAGAATAAAAAAAATTACTAAAAGACCGAACAAAAAGAATAATGGAAAAAGGAAAGAGAGATACGAAGAAAAGATTGAAGAATATATAATTGAGCACATGAGGTGAGGCCGGTGGGATGGTTAGCACAGTGAACGAATGACCGGGAGGTCGCTGATTCGAATACCATAGGCATTTTTTTGTTTTATACAAACAGAAAGAAAGAAGAAATGGGCCGACCCCAAGTAGTCGCGCCCTTCAGGCGCCTATTTGCGAACGGGCACTTAAGCGTCAAATAGGATCCACCCATGTTACAAACATTCATGCAAACGGGCGCTCACGCTCCTCCCTTCCTCTGTACCTACATTTTTTTTGTTTTATACAAACAAAATGGAAGGAGAAATGGGCCGACCCCAAGTAGCCGCGCCCTTCAGGCGCCTGTTTGCGAACGGGCGCTTAAACGTCAAATAGGATCCACCCATGTTACAAGCATTCATGCAAACGGGTGCTCACCCTCCTCCCTTCCTTCGTTGTTCCTTGTTTTGGGAAACTTCCAGAAATCTCACAGCCGGTTTTGGGAAGCTTCTTGTCGGGTTTTTTTAGTTTAGGTTTTTCTGGACTGGTTTTATGCGGTTTAATATTTTTTCCTTTTTCTTTGATTTCGTTTTTCTTTTCTTATTGCTTGTTCCTTTTTTGTTTTCCTTTTTCCTTTTTGTTCTTTCATTTCCTTTTGTAAAAGTCGATGAAAATTTTCATGTTCAATGAACTATTTTTCAAAATTGAGGATCTTTTTACAAATCGATGAAGTTTCTTTCATTTTTCAATGAACTTTTTTAAATTTGATGTACTTTTTTATAATTCAGTAAACTTTTTTCCAAACTCGGTGAGCTCTCTTAAACTCGATGAACTTTTAAAAATGAATTATTATTTTTGAAAATAGATTAGCTTTTTCAAATAGAATGAATTTTTTTTCAAACTCGTTGAACTTTTTTTAAACTCGATGAAATTTTCTAAAATCCATGAACTTTTTTTCCAAATCAATGAATTTTCTCCAAATTCGATTTTTAAAAAATTGTTGAACTTTTTTGAAATTCGATGAACTTCTTAAAAAAATTCATACATTTTTAATTCACAAAGTCAATGGTTGACCGGTCAACCATGACAAGCTAGCAGTGAAGCAGGCGACTAGTCAACACCGAAGCTACGTGGGCAGCGAGCGAACGCTCATGTTTTGGGCCGGGACCAATAGCGTGCCTGCATGAGCGTCGAGACCCCTAGTTGGTGCCAACGGCAGTGACTAGGAGCTCCCTAGGCATGGCCCCTCGGTTAATCGGGCTGGCATACCGGCCCACCAGGCACGGTAGGCCCATGTGTTGTTCGGCCTGCTAGGCTATTTTTGGCCTATTGAGTTGTTTTTAGGCCATATATATAAATAAAATTCTAAATAAAAATAAAGTAAATAAATAGGTCATGTCGTGTCGGCCCAGGCACGGCCCCTAGCGTGCCACATGCCAGGTACGACCCGTTTAGCCCATGTCGTGTCGTCCCCAGGCTGCATCGTGCCCAAGTTATGTTGTACCTGCGTACTACCAGGCCAACCCAGCTAACACAGCATGTTTTGCCAGTTCTGACTCGGCCCCCCTTCTCAATTCCTATTAACGTGCATTTCGTTATCTAACGCTTGAAGGCGTCCTGCATAAGCCGAACCATATAGGGTTGCAGCGGGGTTAGCTGTTCCAGTTCATTTATTTGGGGTTTCTTTCTTCTTTGTCATTTAGGTTTTTCTGAACCAAATTTGTTTTGTTTTGTTCTTTTTCTTTTTCCTTTTTCCTTTTACTATTTTTCTTTTCCCCTTTTTATGTTTTCTTTTCTAAAGTATGTGAACTTTTTTGAAATTTGAAGTTTTATTCACACTTTTAAAATTTTCAAATCTATGAACTTTTACAATTCCATGGACTTTTTTAATATTCTTGAACTTTGTTTTTCAAATTGATGAACTTTTCCTTAAAAAACGAATTTTTTTCAAATTCATGTTTTTTTAAATGGGCGAAAATTTTCAAATTCATGTTTTTCTATTTCAGGTTTTTTATGAACTTTTTCATTCGTTAACTGTCTGATTTTTTGAACTTTTTCGAAATTACGAACTTTCTTAGTCATGAAATTTTTCTCAAATATGTGATTTTTTTTCCAATTTTCAAGATTTTTTTCTGAGTTTTGTTGAATAATTTTCAACTTTTTAAACTTTTCCATTTTATGAATTTGTTTTCAAGTTCTTGAACTTTTTTCAATTCTGCAAAAGTTTTTCGAATCATGATTTTTTCAAATCCATGAACAATTTTGTAAATTCATGTTTTAAAACACTTCTTTTAAGTTAATGGTCAACTGGTCAAGGTGGACCGATCAACCCCGTCCGGTCAACTGTGATCGGTCAACTGTGAACTAAATGACCAGAGAACGAAAAAAAACCATGCATGACGAGTGATCGCTCCCCTGCTTGTTGGGTCGGCTGACGAGATACCCCCTGGAGCGCTAGTTCGCCTAGTGGTGCATATGGCATTGAGGAGGAGCTCTTGCGACCCTTATAACGAGACCAATATGGTGATTGCGGCGACTATATCTCGTTTATAGCGAGACATGTGGTACACTTGCCTGGACAATTTTCGCTTCTGGTTTTACCTAGGTCAGCCTAGTTCTTCTTATCGCTTCGCTTCGTATTTTAACTCATGCTTAGCTCGATCGCTCGCTGGCCTGGTTTGGTGGGTTGGCTACTGATGGTTTAGTCCATTTTTCCTTTTTGTTTTGTTTTCTTTGTTTCTTCAAGGTTTTTTGTTTTGTTCTTTTGGATGAATACCATGTGTATCTTTCTATGTCCTCAAATAGAGCCCTTGTTGTTTGGCCCGCGATTTAACATTGTGATTGCAAGTGATGCTACTTTTACCAAGTACGTAGCACGATTTTATTCAATTGTTGAATTAAATAACACAAAAGGCATATCTCGCCATTAAAGTACATATGAACAAGCAATGTCTATTATTTGAGGGAAAATACCTGCTAGACACCTTTTATACTGTAGAATTTTCTACTTATATCTATATGGAAGATAAGACAACCATGTACTATTGTAAAACATTCAAGACATTTGTTAGATTGAGGAGTTCCCCATCAAAATGTATAAGAATACTGAAACAGACCTGGACACATACATTTCATCAAAGTGGCACAAACTAATCCAATGAGGCATGCAGTCTAGTTCTTTGTTGCTTTTCTTTGGTTTAGGGTAATACAATTTAATTATGATTTTTTAGAAGAAGTTTCTCGAAAAGGGAAAAAGTAATGTTACTTCCTTGCAAAATATAGTTTGAGATTTGTGCACTTTTTTGCAATTGTAGATATTTGTATTTTCTAAGGACATCTCTAGCAATCCATGTCAAACATTATTAGGGGTATGGCTTTTCAACATTCTGATTTTGTGAATTAGAGAGTGTAAGGAGGGAGGGAGGGATATATATATATATATATATATATATATATATATATATATATATATATATATATATATATATATATATTAGGTAACCAGTAAGAGAGAGGTAAAGGTTTTATTGCGAAAACTACCAGATTTATCATTGACAACCTAATTGTTTCTTCCACAGACTAAAACCTGATCAACATCAAACACATATAATATTTTATGATAATACTAACAAGATTTTGTATATATTTAAATAAAAGTCAGTCTTCTCTCTCCTATTAACAATGCAAAGAATAATTTGTTCAAGATGCCCTAGTGGATGTATTGCCTAATAATATTAAGCAACAGTTTGATATAGTTATTTCTAAATAGTAGGAAAAAATATTGCTTAAGATAATGAGTTATAACAAGTAAAATTGTTTCGTATAAATTTGCCTTTATTTTATTCACTATGCAACCAGTAAGTTCCTATGCAACCTTGATAACAAATAGATAATCATATATAAGATAGAGCATCACTTGCCTACTTTATTAGCAGAAATGAATGGTTGGGTGTCAAAAGATGATGATCATCAAGCCGTCCTTGGTACACCTGCCTCAGTTAAAGGCTTATTTAATGTTTTCCCAGATTGGATAAAAAAATTAACACGTTCTTGCTATTTTTTCTTTTTCATATACATCAAGTATACTTAGTTACAGTCAATGGCCATCATTTCCTAGATTTCTAGGTAACTATGTGAATCATGTTGGAATGGCTCCCTCGATTTTAGTTCTGAATTTGTTTGCTTAAATAAAAAAATAAGCATATAACATTTGATGTATAATAACCACTAGATAGTTGAAAAAGAAGATAAATAAAATTGCATGGTAACTTTCCGATAAATTTATTATATGACCAAGAAAATACAAAAGAATATGAATGATTGTACGCATAAAATGACAATGGAGTCCTCTTGTTTAGAAAGATGAAGCTTTAATAGATTACTGTTAAGTTTCATGTCATTTTTGTCGATAAATAATATTCCCTCCGATCCATAATAAGTGTCGCAGTTTTGAAATACCTTAGTTCAAAGTTAGTTCAGAACCGTGACACTTCTTTTGGATCAGAGTGAGTACCACTTTTAGTTTAATGCGCTTGAATATTTTTTCTTTCAAGAGGTCATAAATTTTTGCTTGCAGTAACGATGGAGTTGAGATCCCAAGAGTAAAATAGGCAACATGGTAGGGGTCGATGGATGTGGGATGTGCATGAAGATCCTAAAGCTAAATAAATATATGTGACACTTAACGTTGAACCGATCGAATATGTGTGCCCCTGTTACAACACACGGGCAATTCCCTATTAAGTATGAACCCATGAGATTCTCGGCAAGCATCATGAGAAGCTGATATCGCGTTCAATTTTTTGGAAGTGCTAAATTTATTGAACATTGCTACAAGGGAACAAATTTTTGATTTGCATATGTATGCTTATGTAATTACTAGGAAATATGCTCGTGTGTTGCAACGGGAGAAAGCATCCCTCACATGCCGTTACCTACTGAGCATGGCTAAAGACTTCACCCTCATGCCCATATACTACGGGAAACAGGAGATTTGCCGTCAATACCGCTCTTTGCCGTCAGCATTTCATCGAGACAGACGGTAAAGATTAAATTTGCCGACAGCTACTGACAGCAAAGAACAACTGACAGCAAAGACATACTTTGCCGTCTGCAGGTAAAACACAGACGGCAAAGACTGCATTTTTATTTACAGACGGCAAAGAGGTTACTTTGACGTCTGTTAAAAAAATGCAGACGGCAAAGTCTTTGCCTTCTGCGTATTTTTTAACAGACGGCAAAGTAACCTCTTTGCCGTCTGTAAATAAAAATGCAGACGGCAAAGACAGCAAAGAGAAAACACATCTCGTGGATCGATCCCACGGATCGATGAGGTGGCACCATCAGGCTAGTCATAGTGGGAGTAACTTAGCTAGTAACATAGCGCACTTCAAGAAATTTTTGCTTATGTGGCAAGTATTTAATGTGAGGTGGTAACATAATATGTTACTATAACATAGCGCTTTCCAAGACAAAATAAGTCTACAAACTAATAAATGAAGCCATCTATGACACTACTATCATGTTACTTTGCATTATGAAGGTAGTAATTTAGACTAGTGTCATGCATATGACACTAGTCTAAGTTACTCCCCACTATGACCAGCCTCACAGCCACCCCACTACTCGCCTCTCCTCCCTGATATCTCACCCACCCCGACCCCACCACGTTCTCTCTGCCTTATCCCTTCACTCGTTCTCTCTCTCTCCCTTATCCCTGCACGCAACCCACCCCACCACCTCGCTCGCCTCCAGATCTCGCCACCAGTTCTGTCCCCCGTCCCTGGTCACCGGCGAGTGCCGCCAGCCGGTCCCCCATCGCCACCGGCGTGCCCGCCCTATTCCCCATCCCACTCGCCACAAGCTCCATCCCCAGTCCCCCGTCCCTGCTCGCCTACTCGCCATTGAGCGCCGCCAGCCCGGCCCCCGTCGCGCCCGGCGTGGCCGCCCCGTCCCCATCCCACTCGCCACCGGCGCGGCCGGCCCATTCCCTCGTCCTCCCCACGCGGCAGGCCCCGTCACCAGCTGGTCCGGCGCGGCCCCATCACAAGCCGCCCCGACCAGGTCCATCGTCGCCCCCGGCGTCACCGGTCACCGCTGACCGCGCTGGCCTCTGCGCTTCGGAAGGAAACCGCATCGACGCCTCGCGATACCGGCATGGCCAGCCACATCCTCCGTCGCCCCCGGCGCGGTCGTCATGTCCCCCTCGTGCTCGGAAGGTCGCCTCCCCATCAACTGGCCGTGACACCACAAGCTGCTGCACACTGGAGTGGCCTCCTCCCCATCAACGTGTCGCTCCACTGGCCGCATCAGCTTCTGCCCGTCATGGTCGAAAGGTGGCGATGCAAGCTTCGGGGTTAACTTGGCAGCCCTGTGTAATCTAATTTTTTTGTCTTCATAGATGATTGTCAGACTATTGAATGATTGATTGTCAAACTAACAAAACGCAAGTGAAGATTTTGCCTACGCCTTTTTATTAGCTGTTTTTATAATGAGCAAAAAAATCCTATGCCTTCGACCATCTAGGGCCTCTGTACCTGGACTATTGCTACCTATATTTCTAAAAATAATAAAAGACTCTTTGCCGTATGGGATGTATGAGGCTGATGGCAAAGGCATAGTCTAGCTGACGGCAAAGATGGTTTTCTTTGCTGTCTGCTACTACTAAGCTTGATGGCAAAGAGAGAGTTGGCTGACGGCAAAGTCTTTGCCGTCTTCCTTATAAAATGCTGACTTTGCCGTCTTCCTTATAAAATGCTGACGGCAAAGTATTCTTTGCCGACTTATCTTTGCCGTTTGAGTTTGCCGTCTGCTTCCTGACGGCAAAATCTTTGCCGTCTGGATTTAGGTCTTTGCCGTCTGGAATTCACAGACGGCAAATTACATGTTTCCTGTAGTGATAACATAATAAACATGACTAATACCTCATCCTCAGGTCCACATCCTTCATTTTAACATAACACCAGACACATGTTTCCGCTTGTCGTCCGTGCCGTCCTCGTCGCCGGTGGTCGCAGTACCAGTTGTCACTAACCAAGGCCGGCAAGGTCCAATAGCTGGATTGTTGAGCCGCCTTCGTGTACGATGAAGACCAAAAGCTTTGAACACATTTTTTTTATCATTTAGCTAATATAATAGGGAAAAAGCACTGCACATAATATATGTCTGTGTCATCATGTAAATTGAGTAGTTTGTGTCAAATAGACCATGAAACCTTAGCTGGACTCTCATGCATTTTGACGGGAGTCACTGGGCCGAGTGAGACTGGTTGTACGTGAAGACGCAAAAGACAAAAAGATTCCTTTCATATCCCTAGTTTAATAAAATGAAGTAAAACAAAACATCATGTGGGCATATTTCAAATATTCGCCAAGTTTTATTAATATATGTATAGATTAAAACAATTGAGCTACAGTACCTCCCAGTTTAAAAGAAACATGTTTACAAAAATGTTTGCCTTTTCAAATTTAAAGTTCAAAAAATATTTGTGTTTTTTAAATGTTTCCAAATTCGAGAAATAATCACAACAGTACCTCCTAGTTTTTAAAAATTGTCTGTGTTTTAAAAAATACTCAGGTTTCAAAAAAAATAAAAAGACAAATATTTTTCTTTAAATAAATGTGCGACTTTAAATTTTTATTAACAACTTTGCGAATTTTTCGCATTCTAAAATATATTCACTTTGAAAAATATATTTTCCTCTCAGTATCTGGCACCACTGTGTACTTAATTTAAAATTTTGTGGTGCTAATAAAACACATAGTCTTGTTTAGTCTATTGGTAAGCACTTGAGTGTTCTAGCATGAGTGGCTGGGAACCGGATCCTCTAACATCCTCAAGGGATGTCACATAAGCTACAGTAACCATGACATCCCTTCTTCACATCCATGTGGTTAAACCTAAAACGATTATAATTAATTTGCAAATTACAAATCTACTGTATACATTTACAAAAATTACATATAAACAAAATTATGGTGCAATAAAATTATTTTTTAATTTATTTTTGTACATGCTACAGTAAATCCACAACAGTAGTTGCTACAGTAACCCTAACATCCCTTCTTCGCTTTACACACATATTTCACTGTAGCTTCGTGACATCCCTTGAGGATGTTAGAGGATCCGCTTCCGAGTGGCCGGGTTCGATTCCTCCTGTAGCAGTATTCTTTTAGCGCGGGCTCTTTGTACGCTAATGGGCCGGCCCATTGCGGCACTACGCGTCCTGTGATTTTTTTTTGATAGAAACGAATCGGGAGAAAGAGGAACGGAAGCCTGGGACGTACGAAAATTATGTGGGTCCACCGTGAACGAAAAAAACTGGAGAAACAATCCTCCCTTTAATATTAGGGAAAGATAAATGCTATCAAAGTTTTATGAAGTGGAAAGGCTACGCATTTGCAAGTTGGATCGGACGACATGGTGTAAATCATTCGGCTACACCTGTAATTGTTAAAACTTATTTCAGCTGCACATGGTGTAAACCATTTTTGCAATGAACATATGTTCTTGGACAATATGTTGTAAATTCAAAACTTATTTCACTGGGATACTTTACTTTTCATGGGGACAGTGTAACATGGATTGATCGTACATCTTCATTCCACATCTTTCACCTCCAAACTTAATCGACAAAAATACTTACGAGGAAGGAGAATAAAACCCAAGAAAAATGCGGCAAGGTTGATTTATCTACAAGGGACCAATGTATGGCATCCAAGGGGTGGGCACATGTCCTAAGGCTAGGGAAATACAACCCTAGGTCGTACAAAGGTCATGGGCCCAAGTGGAAGGTGGTGCATACCTTTTGACTCGATTTCTGTAACAAACTCCAACTACTTTGGAAATTGCATCATGGAATCAACCACCCACACCAATAAAATCATTAAATCAGTGAGATGCTATATATCCTCATAAAGAATGGGCATGGAAGGATTTGGGGAAAGGACATGATTTTCAAACATATGCGAAAGAAAGGCAATACATTCCCGAAAGTGCTCTTTTGATATCGAGCTCACATGCTCCCGGATGAACAATAAAATTGAAAAATAAAATTAAAACAACTGAATTTCAATATCATAAACACTGACGAAGGTTTCAACCATGCGAAATTTTGTGATGAATTGACATTCGTGGAGCTCTGGGCAAACACAGAAATGATGCTCCAAAATGCTTCCGACAATAGTCTTTTTGGAGCATTGATTTTGCTTTTTTGCCCACACCTCCATGAATGTCATTTCACCAAGAAATTTTCTATGCATGTGAAGAATTCATCAATGTTTATCATAAAAAAAAATCAGAATTTTTGAAACTTTTTTACTATTCGCCAGGGTGCATGTGAGCTCGGGATAAAAAACTCCATCTCTAGTTACACATTTTGTAATGCCCTGACCCAAATTCGCTCAATGCCTTGCCGACCAGTGGGTGGCCTACACATACATTGCACTCCTCTTACATTTTCATTCTTACTTTGTGTAAAATTGTTAACCTATGCTACGACTGGAACACACACGCATGCGCGCGCGCACACACACACACACACACACTATATTATGTTACTACTCATAGAATATTATTTTGTTAATCTCATTGAACTCTCTCTGCTTCTGTACCTGAACTGCATTCGGAGAAATTTTGACTTTGCTTTTTTTGTCGGAGTGAGGTGTGTAATATACCATAGGAAAGCCGTGGACAAGAAGATCAGTTCTCATGTAGAACATTTTTGCAAAACCCTCAAGGTTTCAGATCGGTTTTGAAAAGGGAGTTTTTTTTATTAAAAATCATGAATTATATTTTTGATCCCATTTTCAAATGGTTTGTCAAAACTGTCCAAATGATATGATGCTAAAAAGCTGATGCAAGTGCACTCATTTTCATGTAATTTTTTCCCAAATTCAAAATTCCTAAATTTTAATTTAGGAATATTTCAAAGTTCATAAACATTTTTACATGCCGTGAATTTATTTTAAAATTTTGAAATTGTTTGAAATTCATGATTATTTTTAATTTCACGAACATATTTAAAAAATTCATGATTTTTGACTCACAACATTTTTTAATTTAATATTTCTTAAAGTCCTCGAATATCTTCTTATTTAATACTATACTAGTATACCATTTCTTGATTAGTTAGTGTGGCACACGTTAGAATTACCGATAATTGCAGGAAGTTGATGAGTTCTTTGGGCAAAGCGACTATTAGACATTGTGTGTGTGAAGCTAATGGGTGTGCCCATGAACTTGCTCGTTTTAGTTTCGAGGGACATGAATATGGAGCGTGGAATGATAAGGCTTTGGACTTCCTGATCCCATTTATTGTAAGAGCATCTCCAATTAATGATGTATATTTAGAGATATAAAACCAGGTGATGTATAATTTACATCATTAAAAAGTATTTTACATCTTTGAAAATTTGTAACTCTAACAGATAATGTATATATGGTGATGTAAAACTCCTACTCCAACAGATTATGTAGAGGCGGTTAAAGGCAGCGATGCAGCTGTTGTACAGTAGCATTTCAGCCGCACTCCAGACGCACAACAACCGCATAAATTAAACTAAAAACATCCCAAATTAAAACTTAAAATTTTATCTGTTCACAATATTAAATTATTACATCATTAATCAAATTCACAACATCAAATGCAACACGAATACAACAAAGTTTTTGCACAATACATACAACAAACAAAGAATGAAACTAAGAGGTTCTTTTGCCATGACATTTGCAATACTCCTCCATCAAATCTTTCTAAAGTTCATCGTGTGTATCAACATCTCTAATTTCATGGTACACCTTGATGATGCGTTTGAATTCGCTCCTCTTTTCTCATCGACATAACGTGTAGACCATAAAAGATGTAATCCAAATCCTGGCCACCCTCATTCTCAATGATCCTGTTATGCATGATCACGCAAGCAATCATGATGTACCAGAGGTTATTTTGACCGTAGAATCTAGACGGTCCTCGCACAATAGCAAAATTGGGATTGCAAAATCCCAAATGCCCTCTCAACATCTTTCCTATTTGCCACTTGAGCATTGTGAAAATAGACTTGTTTCTTTCCTTGAGGGGTTTGGATTGGCTTCACCGCAAGGTAGAACCCATAGTTGTATGTGCGGCCATTTGATTTGAAGGTCACCGGTGGAGCCTCAACCCGTTCTCTTCGAATGAACTCACGGCCAAACATGAACCCACCGTGTTTCGACTTCTTCTTCTTGTGCATCACCACTAGCATAGCAATATCCTCTTCTTTCATCAAATCAAATTCCTCATCCGATGAGGAATCGTCCACGAAAGAGGAGTCACAGGAGCTCATCTACAATATACGAATCATCGTCAAACTACATCTTCATGCCCGATAAAAAACTCCTAGTTTGCACGATTTTTTACCTTTGGGAATTTTGTCGAACACGTTGCGTGCGAGGTGGAAGAAATCGCCCGGCGGCGGATTGAAGCATTGATGGGTGGCACAAAGGCCATCGAGGGTGTTTGGCGGCTGCTTCAATGACCTCTGGATGGCCACGCGGTTGCCAGAGGACTCCACTTGCGGCGACGCACCGGCAACGGCAACGACCGAGAAGCCAGTTCGGTGGGTTGAGGTGGTCGCGCGACTGCACCTACTAGCTCTGGCGGTGGGAGGCGGCTACCCGAAAAGGCGGTGATATCTGCTACAACCATTACGATCGTCGGTGCTCCGACGAACCTCCGAATCCGCCGCGTGGTCGTCGGCAGGACATACTCAAATCGACTGGTTTTGGGTGGCTAGGGCTGCGCGGCTGGCGACGCGGTCGGGGATGGACTGTTGAGCGGCAACGACGGCGTTTCCGGGCACAAACTACCGGCGGCATAGGCGAGCGGATGACTAGAATTTTAGATTCGGCGGTTGGCTGTTGCAAGCGGTTGGAAATGCAAAATTACATCTTTTCATCTACATAGGTGATGTATTTTTTCTTTACATCTACGTCATCTGCTTGAGCAGCGTTTTTAGGCAAATCAAAGTTGTAAAAAGCAATTGCTTGTCCTCAACCGACTGGCGCCTTTTCTTTAACTAAAAATAAAACAACGTAGATGCACACACAGACTTCTCGACATCATGCTAGTCTAATTAAGATCCTCTAAGAGACATGCTTGTTATCAAAATAATCCTGTGGTTAGATGATTAGAGGGACCGTGATATTTCCATCTCATCAGGATTCAAGTCATGGTGCTCGCATTATTCCTGGATTTATTTCAGCATGTTTGGTGTTGCGCTTTCATTGGGAGGAGGTGCCCCATTGAAGACGAGGCGCCTACGGTGATTTTATAAATCTAAAGATGACATGTCACTGCTTATAGGGTCAGGATGTGCGTGTGTGCGCTCATAGAGATGAGTGTATGCGCATATGTATGAACGCTTGCGTCTATATTATGTTCAAAAATAAAATATAAACTAAAGTCCCCGAAGTTCAAAAAGAAAAAGAAAATCGTTGGAAAAGCGCAAATGCAAATCGCCTCGGCCTCTCTCCACCCCTTGGCCTCATCAGGAACTGTTACCCAATCTTATCTCCCAGCTCGCGCCACCACCGCCGCACAGCCATGCCGCTCCTCCCGCCGGCGCCGGCGCCGCTGCCGCTCTCCTCTCACCGCCCCGGCCTCCCCTTCCTCTCGCTCCCCTCGCCCGCCGGCCGCCCCCTCCGCCGCGGGGACCTCGTCATCCGCATGGGCGGCGGGCCGCGCACGTTCCCGGGCGGCGTCTCCAAGTGGCAGTGGAAGCGCATGCAGGCCCGGAAGGCGAAGCAGCTCCTCAAGGCCCGCCTCGCGCGCGAGCGCCAGCTCTACGAGATGCGCAAGCGCGCCGAGCTCCGCGACGCCGTCGTCCACCTCGAGCGGCCCTGGGACCCCGACTCGGCCCGCGTCCCCGCCGCCGCGCTGGCGCCCACCCTCCTCTCCGTCGCCGCCGACGACCAGCTCAGGGGCCTCGCCGACCGCTTCCACCGCCCCGGCGGCGTCGACCTCTGGAACGACCGCGACGGGCCCCAGGTCTTCGCGTCACCGGGCACGGGCTTGGCCTCCGCGCGCTTCTTCCCCAGGGACGCCGTCCACAGCGTCCAGCCCTACGCCCGTCTCGGCGCCGGCGCCGGAGCCGGAGCCGAGGGCGCGCAGGGTGTTCGGCGGAATGACGCTGTGGAGGAGGACGCGTATGGTTGCAGCGAGCCTGCGGTCCAGCTGATGGAGAGGGATGGGATGTGGGAGCCGGTGATTGCTTTGGAATGTGGAGATGAAGACAATTCGAGCGTCAGGAGTTGGATTGATGATGATGAGGATGCTATTTCTGATTCAGACAACGAAGAGGATGTTGATTTTGGACACCAACGACAGGCAATGGTAAGACGAGATGGAAGAAGGGATGGTGAAACTGCAAGCACTATGCGTGTTGGAAGCGAGAGGGGCAGGCATTGGAGAGGTCATGGTTCCTTTTCAGATTCAGAAAGCGCAAGAAAAGGTCATCCTGATCAAAGATGGTCAGACAGAAGTAGTGGGAGTAGAAGGAAACCTCCCGCCGCAAGATGGAAGCCTTGGAACGGCGAGGGCAGTAACGCCATTGGGAAGGACCGAATAGGTGGCGGTTCTTTCTCGGACTCAGAGGTGAGCCGCCGTGGTTCTGAGCCAAAATCAAGGGCAAGGAATAGAGAGGACACAATGGACGCCGTGGTGAAGTGGAAACTCTCGTACGATAGCCATGGCAATGTGGTAAGAAAGGTTCGCGTTGGTGGTGAATTTGATTCTAATTCAGACAGTGGAAGGGGCGACAAAATGGAACCAAAATGGGGAGCCCCGAATAGGTCTAGTCCAAGTGAGAACCGAAGAGGTCGAGCAGGGCTGAAATATAGGCCTAATGCCAAAAGTGGCGAAAGGCCAGGAGGATACACGAGGGGTCACAATGGTGATGAAAGGGATCAATTTGGTAACGGCTTTGCCTCGGACTTGGAGGAGCCGACATGGAACCCAAGAAAAAAGAACGAGGCTAGGAACAGCAATGGCAGCAGAGAGTACAACAGTGATATGAAAAGTAGATTCAGGAGCGGTGGAAGCGGGGCTGCAAGATGGATAGACAGTACTCGTCCTGTGATGAACACCAACAGAGAAGATGGAGGAGGGCGGCGGTCAAGGGGAGATGGATACTCTCTACGACCAACATCGGAATTTCACAGCTCGATGGACCGGAATGGGGGGCGGCAGTTCAGAGGAGACGGATATTCGCTCCGACCAACATCAGAACTTAGATAAAATGTACTGTGTGTTAAGAGTAAAGCTAATGTAGTATGTGTGTGTGCTAACTACTGTATGACCAGAAGTTCAAATATAACATACTTGTACTGAGGATTTGCTTCGTTCAGCTCGTGTGATATTTGCTATTCTCGCTGACTGAGTGCCTATCAAAGAATGCCAGGAACTTGTCCATACTACATCTCCAGTTTTTTTTGCCAAATGGTAAATTAACTTCTACGCACCACATGAATATCTTCTGCAACTACACATTATATGTTCTTCCCTACTAATTTTGTCTGGCTATCGTGTTCTTCTTGCTGCAGATTTGGATTCAGCCGGAACATCCGAAGCAGCTCACTGCTATATTCAGAAACCTGATGAATGTTTATCTATCTGATATCTTTTCTGAGTGTGATCCAATCTGGACCCTCTTTATCCTTGAAGCTGCACCATGCCTGCAAAATTTTGGAGTATGGCATGTTGCTTTCTCTTCTTTTAATTTATTTGGAGGCTGTGACTCATTCAAGTATGGCATGTTTCCAAAATGTTCGACATCAACGACATACCATACTGCATCTCCAGTTTTTCTGCCAAATGGAAAGTTAACTTGCACGCACCACATGAATTTCTTCTGCATCTACACATCATATGTTCTTCCCTACTAATTTTATCTGCCCATCGTGTTTTTCTTCTTGCTGCAGATATGGATTTAGCCGGAACAGCCGAAGCAGCTCACTGATATATTCAGAAACTTGCTGAATGTGTATCTTTCCTGTGTGATCTGATCTGGACCCAGTTTACCCTTGAAATTGCACTATCCCTGCAGAATTTTGGATTATGGCTTGTTACCATATCTTCTTTTAATTTATTCAGAATTTCAGAGGCTGCGACTTATTCTAGTATGTCCTGTTTCCAAAATATTCGACATCAACAATATACCAGGAAGTTGATCTGATTTTTAATCACTCACCAAACTCTAACCTATCACGGTTATTAAAAGTAGTGTTGTAATTTCATATGAATCCTATAAGAATATTCACGTGTTGTATTTTACCTAAGATTTAGTTCATTGCTAATTCCTCCGAACACTCTACAGGGTCCTAAACTTATATTTGATTGAAATTGTTGTTACATTGTCCTACATGGATCTGGTGGCAAGATTAATTGACATGTGGTATTTATTTTCTTTGTCCTTGCATGAAGTTATCTCGATCTCAACATTTATGTCTCTGAACTCCCGAGGATAGTGCCGAGAAGACCAACGTGGTGTGGGAGCCATCCAAGGATTTTAAGCACCTGAACTTGAATTTGCTCCAGATGTCCTGGTTCGAGGAGGAAGACAAGGTGACAACATATATAAGGCTTGTCATGGAACGAGCTGTGGGGTTGAAGAAAATTGAGCTGCAAGTTACAGCCCATGCAGGGGCTGCAATGCCACCGACCCTGGCAGAAAATAACAGGTGGATGAAGCTAGCAGGTGTCGGATTAAGGAGCGACTCGAGCATGGATCCTCCTTGTCTGTGGACATAATAATCTGATGACAGGTATGGTCAAGGAATGTAAGTTTCAGAACGCTTGACGACTGTGTGCGGTCAGTTTATAATTTTAATTTTCAGTTATCGATAGGCGAGAGTACTTGATTGGTCTGAACCTCCCAATGTAGCTAGATTATGTGTACTCCAATCTGGGATCATGGTTTTCTCTTTCAATTTACCGAGTAATTTCCTACCCATCATTGAAATTCTCAACTTGCTGTGGCTCTCTCTTTTCAGAAATATCAACCGGCAATCTGACCGAAAATTGTGCAGATTAGTTCAGTTCTGCTTCAGTCGAACTTTTCCCAACATGCCAGCATTTATTCAGCCAGAGATACACAGCAAGAAGTACAGATGGCCTCCCAAGAATAATACAGGAGACCAGGAGTACATCAGAGTCTGCATTTCACCACCGGACTGCCATCACAAATTCCATTAATTAAAGCTCAAAGGATCAATAATATATGAATCGACTAAAGTCGCGTAAAAAGGACGGATCAAGAAATGAATCATGTAGAAGAGCTTGTGCGATAGTATCTCATCTGGTTCTCTCAAAGAAACTCTGAAAATTCTCCAGCTGTAACACACTAGTCTTTATTCCATCATATGCTAATACCCGTGTTTTTGATGAAATAAAATCAAGAGGATAGCTCAACCCAACAAACAGCAGTTAAGAGCATCTACAACAGCATACCCAAATTTTCTTAGAAAACCCCAAAAAGGAAAATATGGGTATGTTTGCTAAAAATGGATCTCCAGCAAGATACCCAAAAGTGCATGGGTACCATATTTTTTTGGGTAGGTGCTTATATTTTGCTACCAAATACCAAAAAATGGATATTCCCACCCAGAGTACGCAAAAGACCCATATTTTCATAGAGGTGAGTATGCGCGTGTATATGAGCGTTTGCGTCTATACTGTGTTAAAAAAAAGACCCAAAATGTGGCAGGAAGGGCCAACTACCCGAGCGGAAGTTTCAAGCATGAGTTGCCACCCCACTCGCCGACTCTCATTTAATAAATTTTATAGAAAAATTGTACCCTAAATACACCATGTAAACACTAAATTGGTTATCTCTGTTGGCTAGATATTTGCACCTTATAAGTTATTTCTAACTTAACCCGTCGCTACATTATTTTTGATTTACTATTCAGTTATAAGAATAATTGAGACAATATGTCGATCGTGTAAAAAATATATTGAAATTCATTGAGATTATTTCCATTAGTTGTATAATGTTGCATAGGCAATTAGGTTCATCAACCCTTAGGTTCTTATGTAGGGGAACGTGCTACGCAAAACAAAATGAAATCCACGCAGGATCCAACCAAGATCACTATTGAGGCGCAGGTAATGAGATTCCTCTGCAAATTACGCTCTTCTACAAAATTTCGATGCTATGTAGCTCCTGTTGCATGCATGCAACTCTACGTTAATTCTTCCAGTAATTTTGATTACGGATCATTTTATTCCGAAGCAAACGATTCCTCATGTCTCCAAGGATTAAGTAAGCTCAAGTATCTCGACCCCACTGACAACAATTTCATGGGGAGTATCCTAGGGTCCGTCAGTAAATTGGTTTCACTGGAAATCGCAATGGAACTGACATTAGTGGGGCTCTTAATAGTACATGTACTGTATGGGCTCCTCTAAGCTACAAAGCTCCTGCTGAATCGGCTTCTTTTTATTGCACCAGATCGTCAAAGCACCTGTAGATTATTTGTACGAGCAGTAAAACTTCTATTTCTAGCAGAGTTCCTAGCATTTTTTGCAAAGGATTGGTAATCATTCTCTTGCAGCCACCAATTGTCAAATTTGAAAGTTTGCTTTGGTTTTTTAAACATGTTGTCAACCTTCTTAGAGCATCTACATCCGGACGCCTCAAATGATCTCTCACACGCCCGCGGACGCGCCCGGTCAGTGACTAGACAGGAGAGAGAAGGAAAAACGTCACCCAACCGGATCCCTCATATTATCCCTATACGCCCGGGCTGTCCGCAAACCCTTAAATTCATCTTAAATATGGGAAAGATATGAGGGCTCGCGGACGGACCCGGGCATGCCCGGTCAGCCCGCCACATTGGATGCGGCCTCATCCCAGACCACCTTTTCATTTTCTTTATTCATTCTTTTCTTTTTCTCTCTTCATCTTCATCAATCACATGCACGTGATCGAACATATGAGGAATAAAATGAAAAGTGTTGCTATATGGATGGACAAATAGAGGCTCAAAACGAACACGCCCGCTCACTGACCGGCGCGTTCGCAGGCGTTTGAAGGATCGAATTAAAGGTACGTAACTGAAGATGCTCTTAGAACATTGGATTAGAAAACTTGTGGCAAAAAAATTTAGTGACTCTTGCTCGAGGTACGAAGGAGTTGATCTAGTTTGGATATCTCTCAACCAGAGCTGCAGCGCGTTGGTCTGCTCCAGCGGCATTTCACTGTTGAGCGATGTGGGACATGTGTGCTACGAAGCCTAGGATATGGTTATGTCACAGTGTAGCTACACTGCCTAAAAACTTTTCATTGGGAAATGCCTGCCCATGTGATGGTGGTGGATTGGGCATGGCAAGATTTGTTTCGTACACAACGGTGGAGTCACAAATGGGCTACTTAGGGCAGGTACAATGCTGTCATATGGATACAGATGCTCCATGGCAAACAGTAGTTTAAAGCATGTATATTGGTTTTTTCTCCTCAACGCAAGCTTCACTGATGGGCCTCATCAAATAATATAAAATAAACTATCAATACACATACATTCTTACTCTTCACTTTAACTTTTTCAGCTTTATGCATCGAACCATATTTTTTCTCCCCAAGCACCCGCATCCTGTCGAGGATCCCGCTACACCATCCAAACCTACTTTTTCTGATACCCGATCCTACATGGCCCGCGGGACATCACCCCAGGGCTATGCATTGGCCATGCCCTTAATGGGGATGTAGCTTCAGTGGCAGAGCTTCACCGAGGACAAAGGGGGCATTTGCCCCCCCCCCCCCTCCACACACACACACACATTCTAGGAGAACTCTTTAAGTTTACCCTTAAATATGGGTGGTGGACAGATCGCAAAAACTTTAGCACACCGGGACATGACAAAAAGCGACACTCGAGTTGTTCCATCATGCACAATTGCCTGTCTTGCAATTACTGCATCTAACACGACAATAGCCGGGTAGGCTAAGGAAATTTATTTGGTTAGTTCATTGAACCATGTAAAAAGGATGATTAGTTAGTTTACTGTACCGTTAAATTCCAAAAATAGTTACAAGACTGTACAATGGGGTTGTTAGATAACAGACTAGGCTTGAAGATGGTTTGTGGCAAAAGAACAAAACTTTTGGGTAATGCCAAGAAAAATATGATGAGACTAGTTTATTCTTTTTCTCTCTGAAGATGGTTTGGAGCAAACGATGTTAGAAGTATAATTATATTTAAGTTAGAGATTAGAAGTTAGATATAGGATTGGTTTAAACAACTTGTTTCCTACTACAAGTCTCTCTCTTATATTGTACTCTATATTTATCCCACGCTTGGGTGGCTGGGCCAGATCAATACAACAGAGACATTAGCCAATTTCCATATGGTATTAGAGCGGTTAGTCTCACAACGCCGATCCTAAGACCTTTCACCAATTCCGAAGCCACAAAATAAATCCAAGACCCAAATCCCGGTGAGAAAAAGCGCAGCAGATGGGAGCATAAATCGCTATCCCAGACGGCACGACGGCGGCCAAATCACTCCACCAGGCATGGGTCCCCGTTCCCTCGGCACGGCCACGGCGCTAAACGGGCTGCATCGGGCGCACCTCTCACAGGTCCGTTCCCGCGGAACATGCAGCACACGACGCCGCCAACCGACAGCAATCCAGTCAGCAGCACGGCCTTCTACATCGACCCGAGGTCCTCGTCACGCACACCTACATCGACGGTGCGTCCGGTGGACCGCCGACACACGGTTCAGCTACGACGCTTACATCGGCTTTAACCAATCTACATCAACAGCGCGCTTTGCACAAGTCGTGTCGACTCGTACGCCGGCGGCCTCGCACGCAGCCAGCGGCGCAGATCAAGGAGCCAGAAACCACCAGCATGCGGCTGTCTGTGTACTTGCTATCAGTCAGGAACATGCAGCCGACGGCGTCCTACCGTCGCGGACACGCACTACCTCGTCACGACCCACGCGACTCCCCGAGAACATCTGCACCGACCGCATGCGACGCACGTCTACACCAATCCGACACGTCGATCTACACCGAGCAATCTGCATCAATATTCGACGACCCGAGCCTGAACGACATCAACCTGTACGACTACACCGGGCTATGAGCCAACATACTTCTTCAGCACGGCACGACATCGACACTTCGTCGCCTTGGAGGGACGCCTTCCAGCGACGCACCATCGTCGACATGCCGCTGCAACATCATCGCCGACACTTCATCGTCAAGGTCTTCACCAGCATCTTCATCAATACACCGCCGCCGCCTCGTGCACAGGATGGGCATCTAGCGTTCTCTGATAGACTTTCTGCAAGACGCGATCTCGACGACGGCAATGACCGCGTCACGACGACGGCATCGACCGCGTCATCCACGACGGCACGACCGCATCGACATGGCGTCACTATAGTGACACCTCTACACGGCCACACGGTTCTGGCTAAACCAATGTGTGCTCGATGGGTTTCCTCCGGTCTTGGCAAAACCAGTGGATTCATCGCTGACGGCACCCTCTGACATCCACAAGGTGCACTGTCCACGAGTGCAGCTCCGTCATCTACAATATCGCGCAATTTTTTGCGCCTCCGACTTTGTGCGGCTTCATCATCCACGACTATCTCGTCCACGGCTACATCACATGATTGGCTACCTCGACATTGACATTCATGGCTACATCTACATCAACACATCGACAACTACTCCAGTCAACAGCGTCCGCGTCTTCACTAGCGTCCATGTCACTCCCGCTGTGACAGCGGGAGGGAATAGAGGAGAAGGCAGGAAGGCACCAGAAGGGGACACAATCACCGCCCTAGGTGCCGACCCATCAAAGATGCAGTTGATGATGGCGAAGCGGAGAAGACGACGGAAGCACAAGAGTTCAAATTTAGTCGTCATCGTCCGCTTTACTCCCGCTACGACTGAGGGGGAATGTTAGAAGTATAATTATGTTTAAGTTAGAGATTAGGAGTTAGAGACAGGATTGGTTTAAACCATGTATGACTTGCCCCCTACTCTAAGTCTCTCTCATATTGTACTCTCTATATATTCCACACCTGAATCAGATCAATACAACAGAAACATTAACCAATTTTCACAAACGATTCCTCGGGTCTCCAAGGATTAAGTAATCTCAAGTATCTCAACCCCAGTGACAACAATTTCATAGGGAGTATCCCAGGATCTGTCAGCAAATTGGTTTCACTGGAGGTTATAAATCTCAATGAAACTGACATTAGTGGGGCTGTTAATAGTCCATGTACTAATTAAAACTAATGGATTTAGCATTGCCATTCAGTTGGTGCAATTAAATCTTTAGTTGTTTTAAGCATGTATACATGACAGGTTTCAATAATCTTGTAACCTTCGAAAATTGCATTTGAGATCCAATAATTGAATGGTAGCCTCCCATCATGCGTATTTTCACTTCCATGCCTTGAGTACTTGGATCTTCCAAAAAACCTCTTTGAAAGACATAGATTTTTTTTTTTACTTTTGATCTGTTATCGTCGCGCCCATGCTTATTGCGGTCAACATTTTCATAGCAATCAACATAATTCTCCTTTTACTCTAATTTGCAAAAATGAAACTTAATTTTGAATGAAAAAATATATACTCCGTATAATCATAGTTAATGCCCTAATCACTCAGCCCTATAGCGCGCTGGTTCTTTCTACTCCCTCCGTCACGGTTTAGAAGACGCGCTTGGAAATTCTCTGGGACCTAGGTGGTTATCTATTGGTTGTGAGATGGGCTAAAAAATAGCATTCACACTACGCATGCATATGAAAATAGTATATCAGAGTACTAATTAGCTACTAGAAATAAATGCAATGCGCCTTAAACCTTGTCTATTGTGGAAACGCACGCAAATTTAACTGTGCCTTCTAAACTGTGACGGAGGGAGTAAAAAACGTACTAAAATTAATGCGCCTTAATTAGCCGGACAGCTAGAACGGACGCGCTTCCCATGAACCTGCACACGCTTTCTGACTACCATAAATACAGCAGCAGAAAGACATACTCACTCCGTCCCCCATAATATAAGAATGTTTTTAACACTACACTAGTGTAAAAAACGCTCTTATATTATGGGACGAAGGAAGTACTATACTGTCTTCAAAGTGATGGCGACGCAGCAGATTGCTCTCTTCCTCCTACTCCTCGCCGGCGCCACCCATCATGGCCTTGCCGTCGCCGTCACCGTCAGCCCTACGCCCGTCATCAACACCACATGCGCCGCGCTTGCCCACAGCCCTAACTTCACGCTGCACGTCAAGTACGAGTTCTGCGTGGGCGCGCTCTCGGCCGACCCGGCGGCCTCGTCTGCCAGGGATGCCCGCGGGCTAGCGGTGGCCGCGGCAAGCCTCGCCGTTGCCAACATGACGTCCACGGAGCACATCATCGCCGACCTCGTCCGAAACCTGGGCAGCTGTCTCGACTACTACAAGGAGATCAATGGCATGGTGCAGCGCGGGCTCGACGACCTCCGCGCCGGCCGCGCCGCCGACGCTTCCGAGAAGCTTTTGGAAGCGGCGGAGTCAGACGCTCCGTCCTTGTGCGACCTCATCTTGATAGAGGGAGACGCCAAGAGGAACCCCATAGACCAGGAGAACCAGAACGCCTACTTCTTGTCCGTCATGGCCTCCGATATTGCCCAGCTGATGCTGGGTTCTCATGCATCATCGCCGAAAGATCCTAGCTGAATACATGATGCCTCTTGTCTTCTTCCAGTTTTTGTAATTTACTAGACCGTGATGGAGTTGCCGCGCCTGTTTGTTTTGTGTGACTTGCTCATATATTTGTTGGTAATAATCTAATAGAAGAAGAATTTTCAAAGGAACAAAAATCATTGGAATCTATGTCAAAACTTTGACTGTTTCAAATTATAATGCCTCCATGTAGAGGGCGGGCAAATTACATTTGTTCAAGTCTTTACGTATAGGATCACTAAAATCGATATGTTGGAATGACACCATCTAAATCTCTACTTCTAAAGAGGAGTTGGCAGTCTTGCCTCACTCTCATTAACTCGTAAGCAAACACTATATTTTGCCCGTAAGCGTCTACAGACGATATTTCGCTCAAGTGCAGCCAATTTGGACCGGCCCATTTGACGCGTGCATTAACTCAATTAAATCGGCACTTTCCCAAAATGATGTCATGCATTAACTTATTCAAATCAAATCTTCAGAAAATCTCAACTAAATCCAAAATTTTCTTACCTTCTACTACTCATACCTAAATCAAATCAAATCATATCAAAACATCAATTATATTAACTCAATCAACCCTTTACTAAAAATAACATCATGCATTAACCGATTTAAATTAAATCTTCAAAAAATCTCAACTAAATCCAAAATTTCCCTGCCTTCCACTACTGAGAGCTAAATCGAATCAAATCTTACCAAAACATCAACTATTATCAAAGTTGACCGGCCCATTCGACGTGCACGCATTTTTTTCTATGTCTCTTTTTTTTCTTTTCTTTTTTCTTCTCTGTTTCGACCATGGTTTTAAATAGCCCGCTATGGCTCCGCTATAGCATGCTATAGTGTTTAGAAGAGGTCCTATGCCAAGGTTCTTTGATCCAAACACATGAACAAACATTTTGAATGGCGTATTGTCCGCCACTAAAAGGCTTAGCGTACTATTTAAAACTTTGGTTTCGACGATACACACAACTTTCATGTTGAGCACTTCTTCGTCTGAGGCCATCTTCCTTGCGTTTTGTTGTGTGTTCTCATATGTTGTCCTCCAAGCCATTCTCGAGCCATCAACACAATGAGACTGTAAGCAGGATTGTGGTATGACTCTGCGCTAAACATGATAACTTGCCGAGTAAATATAACATGTCGTGTGGAGCATGGCGGCTCCTTACTGACTGGGTCGTAGAGCCTGCCGATTAGGCATAGCGGTAACTGGACAGAACCTGCCGACTGAGACATGGCGGCATGCCGAGCTGAATCGGTGAGCCGTTTGCCGATTGGAAGATGGCAGCTTCTATCACCTTGGGAGATCTACAATTGGTAACTGTCGGACTCGTGCGCCTTTCTACCGAGTTTTTTCTGCATGTCTCTTGCCTGCTCTTCGCACGTTATGAGTACCTCTTCTTGTGCGCCTCAACCGAATCATCTATTATGGCAGTTATGTCTCGTTTGGCAAGAGGTTTGCCAAAAACAAGTGCGAATAATACATGACATGTTCCATGTTAAAAATGAAGAAACCACGTAGCACATGTGGTAAGCAATTCAATCAATTGAAAAAAATGAAGAAAAAATGGCCATGATTGTAGACTTTGTTTTTTGTACATTTGCCATGTGAGTAATACACATTAATTTAGTTGCAACAGAAATTGCCGTGAAAAGAAATAAAGGTTCATGGACATGAAGGCATGGCAATTTCAACTCGGTTGCAGGCTTGTTTCAAAAAGAAAAAGAAAAAAGAAAAAAAAAGAAACAGTATTGATTTCGGTCTGGCCGGCCGCGGCCCCATTTCCGTGCCGTGCCCCCTACGCATGCGATTCCGAGAGTGGCTAGCTATCCGAGTCGAGAAGGAACACACACAGCTAGCGATCGAGCTACTATAAATGTGTGCTCCCAGGTAACTCGTGGACTCATCTATTTCTTGATCGATTTCCTTCCACGTCTTCTATCAATCAGAAGGAGCAACTGATCTGTGCATCGTCTCCATCAAACAATCCATCGACATCTCCCTCTCGCGCGTACGTGGTGGCTGATCCACGAACAGCAATGGCGGCCGTAGCAGGACCTCTTCTCCCGCCGCTGCTCCCGACGCCGCCCAGGAGCGAGATGCTGCCGATCCTCCCAACTCCGCCCAGGAGCAAGATGCTGCCGCTGTTGCCGACGCCGCACGGTGTCGTCCTCACCAATCACCATGATGGTGTCCGCCATGTCAGGCCGCGCTGACTTCGTCCAGAGGTGGGACTGGAACAAGACGGGCAAAAAGCCATGCAACTCCATCTGCTGGTCGTCGTCTTCATCGGACGGAAGCGAGAGCACCTGTCGTGCTGACTCCGTCGACAGGTGGGACTCGGACAAGAAATACAAGAAGTCCCGCACCACCATGTCCTCGTCCTCGTCGTCATCGTCATACAGCGCCGGGAGCCCCGGACGCGCCGACTCTGTGGAACGCTGGGACAGCAAGAAACTCGCGACCTCGTCCCCGCCCACAGGTCGCGGCCGCCGCCATGACGGCAACAACAAGCGCCTGCCTATAACTGGCCGCGCGTCCTCGGCAGAGCGCTGGGATTTACAGAAGAAGCCTCGTCCGGAGCACATGCCTGAGACTAAGGCTACCGCCACGGCACCGCAGAACTCCGCGTTCGCCGGGCCAAGCTTCTACGCGTCGCCGGACCCGAGCATGCTCCCCATGCCCTCCTTCTTTCTGCTGGCACATTAGCCTCCACTCTGTACTAGTAGTAATCATGTTGGCGATCTAGCTAGTTCCTTCCCAAGGAGTAGTGCTGTAGTAAGATGATGTGGAAAAATCATGACTTTACTCCCTTTGATTTCATCTCGGCTAGTGAAAAAGCATCGGTCTCCACAACATTTGGCCGGTGCTACTCCTGTGTTATGATTCCAATGTAACCAAAATACAGGAAATGATTTTTAATTTTCAAGATTTTTTTCATGTTGTATGTAACTTAATTTCAGCAACTTATAATGTATCCCAGCGTTCAGTTTGAAGTTAACTAATAAGATGAACAGATTATATGAAGTTCTTATAACTAAAAGAGTTCATATTGCTTCTTGAACCAAACACAGACATGAACGGGTCATCCCCGTCGCTCGCTTGATGGAACACCATTCCACTCTTCACTCTTCTCCTCCTCCACATGATCTCCCCCAAGTGTGGCCAGAAAGTCACGGCACTCGCTGCTGCCTTGATAAAGCATGAGACGTGGGAGTTACACATTGGTTGCCTTGCCGGTCCATCAAGCTCGTCATAGCCTCGCTGGTCTCCCTCATCATCATAATTTATGACGCCCTAACATTTGCTCCATAGAACCAGAGAGCGAGGGCTTGGTCTTAAGATTTTCCAGTGCTTTTTCTAGATTATATTTCCTAGTACTAAATGGCAACACATACATCATGCTTGGTCACAGGCGGCCCATTTGTCGCCCAGTTTAATCAAGCATTGGAGCCTAATAGCCATGTACTGATGCATGTGGCCTATCATCTGATAGTTTGCATGCCAGATTTGGGGCTAGGGTTCCCATAAACTACCACTATTTTGAAATTCCCTAAAACTACCACTTTTTGGGTTAGTGGTCTCAAGAAACTACCATGTTGCATTGATGATTTTGTTAGTTAATTTTAATCATGTTTATGACAGATTCGGTCCACTTGTCAGGTCTGACGTGGCATAAAAGTTAACAACGTTAGTTTTGACCGCTAGGTTACCGTTATGACAGGTGGATCCCACATGTCGATCCCTGCAATAAAATATAAAAGCAATTAGGTCCTGTAACTTTTTAAAAAACACAATCAGGTCCCTATAACTTTTTAAAACAAGCTCGTCCCCACCTCAGCACTGCATTGGAGCAGTAGCGGCGCCATCCCTACAGCCCAACTGTGGTGGCGGAGCTCAAGGGCATGCTCCCTACTTCCGGCTGCTACACGCTCTTGCCCGACCTCCTCCCCGCGTAGTCGCACAACGATGCCCCACGCTTGCATCGTCGACCATTGTCTTGCAGGAGACAGACATAACGTTGTCCGGTTGGACAAGCTCTACCGCGCAGCACCAGCGGCTGAGTAGGGCGGCCACAGAGCGCACCAACGGCAGCGAGGAGACCACCACCAGGCTGTGTTGGAACATGCGAAGGAGGTAGTTCTAGCCAAACTTGCAGGCCATAGGCGCCAGGTTGCGGTCGTACAGGTCGTAGCGGCCCTGCAACCAGTTGGCCAAGATGGGGACAGATTGTAGCCTCAGCTTCCGTCCCTGGATCTTGGACACTCGCCTAGGTCAGCGCTGTGCATACGGCTCAGGAGGAAGATGCGGGGAAGGAGAGCACTATTGGAATTTTCATATACGCCGGGTGTCGGCGTCTTCGCCGAGAGCCAAAACACGGGCACTCGGCAAAGTAACAAACACCAAGAGCTGCACTCGGCAAAGTAACGAACGCCGAGAGCCGCACTCGGCAAAGGGAATAAATCGGCAAACATATGATAATGCCGACATTATTGCTCAACAAACAGGCTATACTCGGCAAAGGAACGATTTGCCGAGGGCCATCTGGTCACACACGGCAAAGTTTTGCCACGTGGCACATTCGACGGCGACTAACAGCACGGTCACGGTTGCAACTCTTTGCTGAGTGTGGCTCTTGGCAAAGATTTAGTCCCACCTCGCCTACGGACTAGCAAAAAGACATGTTTTAATAGTTCAACAGTCCAACCGCATTAAACTTCAGTCTTCATTAGTAAGAGTCCATACAGTCACTATGAATATTCATGTTCCGAACAGAGTAGATTCATAGTGTCTGTCGTATTCCAAAATGGATGCTAGCGTTCTTTAAAATTTATGATCCACACCTTTACCGAGAGTAGCTCTTGGCAGAGCAATAGTTACCCGAGAGTCCCTCTTGGTAAAGGAACAGTTGCCGAGAGTAGCTCTCGGAAATGATAAGGCCACCATCAAGGTTTAGTGCCACCTTGCCTAGAGACAAGCAACAAAAACTATTTAAATAGTGGGATTGTCCAGATGCAGTCAGCTTCGGTATTCATTACACTCTTGTTAAGGAGATATGGACTATCACTTTGAATGTTCACCTGTTTCGAGCAGAGAACATTCAAAGTGATAGGCCATCTTCTTAATGGTGGATGCCGGAGTTTTTTTTATTAATGGTGTCATCACAGGGCCCCTGAGGCCGCTTGTAAATGCATCGTCTCCGAGCTAGTATCTGGGTATCGAGAGGGAACGTGTCCGGTTTGTGCAGGAAGTGCTGGTCCTGTTGCTCCATTGGCCTCGATACTTCTCGTGCTCTAAGAGGGGGCAACCGCATGGCACGTGCCATGGCCTCGCATTTTTAGGGGACGCGTGCAATATTCGAGAAATTTATTGCTCTGCAAGGTTTCATCGCTGGGAATTGCAGAGAAACAAGGCGGCACATGAAATTATGCCTGGTAGCAGCATGGGAAATCATTTGTGATGTCCTTGTGGCATGCCTAGGCCTTGTACAGACGAGGGAGCGGCATGCCCTCCCACCGGGTTACCGAAAGTACCTCGGTGTCATTCCTGATGCAACCGTTGAAATCCTCGGAAAATCGTACGATGGTAGGATTGCTCGGGATCTGGCACAGTGTCATCACAGGGCCCCTGTAGGGTGTGGTAAAAGTTTGGACGCTTTTCGAGTTAGCCTCCCCTAAGGCCGCTTGTAAACGGCACCGTCTCCGAGCTAGTATATCTGGGTGTCGAGAGGGAACATGTCCGGTTTGTGCTGGTCCTGTTGTTCCGTTGGCCTCGAAACTTCGTGTGCTCTAAGAGGGGGCAACCGCATGGCATGTGCCTCGGCCTTTGCATTTTTCGGAGACGCGTGCAATATTCGAGAAATTTATTGCTCTGCTAGGGTTTCATCACAGGGAATTGCAGATCAGCAAGGCGACACATGAAATCATGCCCGGTGGCGGCATGGGTAGTCATTGATGATGTCCTTGTGGCATGCCTAGGCCTTGCACAGACGAGGGAGAGGCATGCCCTGCCACCTGGTTACCGAAAGTACATTGGTCCTGATGCAACCGTTGAAATCCTCGGAAAGTTGTATGATGGTAGGATTGCTCGGGATCTGGCACGGACTCATCACAGGGCCCCTGTAGGGTGTGGTAAAAGTTTGGACATATTTCGAGTTAGCCTCCCCTGAGCCCGCTTGTAAACTGCACCGTCTCCGAGCTAGTATCTGGGTATCGAGAGGGAACGTGTCTGTTTTGTGCTGGTCCTATTGCTCCATTGGCCTCAAAACTTCTCGTTCTCTAAGAGGGGGCAAGCGCATGGCACGTGCCACGGCCTCACATTTTACAGGGACGCATGCAATATTCGAGAAATTTATTGCTCTGCTAGGGTTTCATCGCTGGGAATTGCAGACCAGCAAGGCGACACATGAAATCATGCCTGGTAGCGGCATGGGAAATCATTTGGGATGTCCTTGTGTATGCCTAGGCCTTGCACAGATGAGGGAGGAGTGTCTTTTCCGAGTGCAGCTCTCGATATGTGTGGCATTTTTGAGTGCTGCTCCCGGGATAACGTAAACTAGATCTTAAGTTTTATCCTTTACCGAGCGTGACTCTCGGAAAAGGTGTAAACCCTAGATCTAGGTCCCGTACCTTTACCGAGAGCCGCACCGACATACGCTCGGTAAAGGTCGGCGAACACTTAACTCCCCCCGCACGGTCTGTTCTCTCTCTTTCTACCACCTCCCACCACACCACACCGGCGCCCCAGCCCCACCGGCACCCTGCCCCTCGGCCGGCCCCTCACCACAACGACCCCTCCCCCTCGGCCGCAACCTACCCCATCGGTGCTCCCAACCCTGCCGGTGCCCCCCAACCCCGCCGGCACCACCTCCCCCTCCCGGTGAGCTTCGTCTTCCCCTCCCCGATCTTGTATGTATGCATGAATGTATGTATGGATGCATGAATTTTTATATGGATGCAAGGATTGATGGATGCATGGATGTATGAATGTATATATGTATGTATTAATGCATGGATTGATGCATGTACTTTTTTTTGTAGTTTTTTGTATGTATCAATATACAGATGGATGTATGTATGTATGCATGAATGCATAGATGGATGCAAAGAAGGATGGATGAATGTAGATAATTGTTGATTTTTCATATAGATAATTGTTGATAATGCATAGGTAATTGTTGATTTTTTTTGTAATTTTTCGTTGTTTGCATCTATTAGTTCTTGTTGTTTGTATGGATGGTATGGAGGTCACCCCAATGATATTTGATAGATGCCGGTTGTTGTCGTAGGGGTTCGCGCTTCCTCTGTTCCTCTTCTGTGATCTTTTCATAGTAGGAGGAACAGAGGAAGATCGACAATCACCGACAGTTGATGAGAGTTGTTTTTGGAGGAAGAAAATCGACTTTTGATGATGGCAATCAATCTGGGCGAGTTCTTCTTGTGATATACATTTGTCATGCACGACGGACTTGCCCAGCTTGGCCATCACTGAAAGTCAAAATATCCGTGAGATAGTGTCCACCATATATACCACCACCAAAGGGAGTTCCACCATATATATGTCAGAGAGATGAGAGTTGTTGGAGGAAGATAATCGACTTTTGACAATGCCGGTCGATCCGGGTGAGTTCTTTTTGTGATATACATTTGTCACGCACGATGTACTCACCCAGCTCGACCATCACCAAAAGTCGAAATATCTGTGAGATAGAGTCCACCATATATACCACCACCAGAGAGAGTTCCACCATATATACGTGAGAGATATGAGAGTTGTTCTTGGAGAAAGAAAATCGTCTTTTGCCGATGGCGGTCGATCTGTGCGAGTTTGACCTGTGATATACATTTTTCACTCACGATGGACTCGCCCAGCTCGAACATCATCGAAAGTCGAAATATCTATGAGATAGTGTCCATCATGATTAATTTTCTTAGAAGTAATCTTTGATGTTTGGTTCTTATGCTATTTTTCATTCTGTGATGAAAGGTGTTAGCACTGATCGATTTCGCGGCTATGGCTTCCTCCGACGATGCATCTTCCATTAGGGTTGACTCCGCGGTCAAGGAGAAGCTCTCTGAGGACCACGTGGCGACGCTCATTGAGAAGCTCCCGCGGCTGATCCTAATAAAGTATTTTGAGGATCTGGCCAAGAAGAATCCGCCAGCTAAGGAGAAGAAGGCCCCACCATGTAAGGAGTGTGACGACTCGATGCCATTGAGTCCACCGGCGTACATTCCTGACAACGCTTGGTCCTCCACCATGGGAGATGCCTCAACGTGCTCTGACTCCACGATCACCGGTTTCACAGACTACACCTCCGAGTAGTCCACCTAGATAGTTTGGCATTGATTTAGTCATATACTCATTTAGGTGCTGATATGGACTTCTTAGATTGCCACTTGCGATGCTTTTGATTGTATGAGTGATGAACGCTTATGTGGATTATGTATGATCTGATATTTTTAAACCTTGCATTCCTTCTCTGCCTTTTTTTCTCGGTGTACAGAGGTAGCTATCCAGGAGTCTACGATTCATGGTCTTAATGCAATGAACAAGTGATTTACTACGAAGGCAGCTCCCATGACTTGTTCAATAGCAGAGAAGGCAGAGTATCATTGCAATCAGTATGTGCTTAAGCAGAAGAGAAAATCCGAATTAGTGGGTTCAGTGGTTGGGTTCACTAGATGTGCTAGCCAGAAACGGCGTATCGGGTTCGGTGGATGGAAGAGCTTGATAATTCTTCTTCAGCTTGTGATAATTGTGGTGTTGCTTTTATCTTGTAGTCGGATGTGGAAATGCATTGACCACTTTATTGTTTAGTAAGTAGGCATTTTCACTAAAGAACTACCCTGTGATCTCAAAACAAGTTCGTGTGAACTATTTTATATAATGGTTATGTGATCACTTTGTTGTTAGACACTGAGACTTGAAATGCATGTTTGTGTATTGTATATATATTTTTGCGGCAGGGATCCGGGGGTAAGCAGTAAAAAGTTGTCTGGGAACGGATCTTTTCCAAGAGCGGCTCTCGGCAAAGTGGCACGCTGGCAGTTGGCTGTGGCAGTTTTGCCGAGAGCCACTCGCGGGAAAGTGGCATGCGTTGGCGGTTGGCTGTGATGGTTTTGCCGACAGCCACTCTCGGCAAAGAGCCGACGAAACTGGCTGACGTGAAAGTCACTTTATATTGCCGGGTGGTATTGTTTGGCTCTCAGCAAATGCTTTGCTGAGTGCCCATGTCCTGACTCTCGGCAAATTCATGTTTGTTGGAGAGGTGTACACCGGGTGGTTTTGACGAGTGCAGCACTCGGCAAAGGCTTTGCCGGCGGTAGTTGGCCCTTTGCCGAGTGTCCGTGGCACTCGGCGTATAACGCGATTCCAGTAGTGTAGGAGGCTACAGAGGTAGAGCCGGCGGCGACTCTAGTGGGTAGCGGATGACCGTCACAGCAGGCGGGCGGTGGCGCCGGTGAGCGCCCTATGTGGCAGGCACATCAGGTGGAGAGAGAGAGAAGAGAAGCTTACATGTGGGACCACCAGGTCACAGCGGTCAACCTAACTGTCTAGATAACGGTGTTGACTTTTTTGCCACGTGGAGCTGACTAGCGAGCCCTCCATGTCATAAACCGAATTAAGACTTAACCATTCAGTCACTACTAAAAAAGTGGTAGGTTTTAGGGATCTAAAATGTGGTAGTTTTTTATAACCCTAGCCCCAAATGTGGTAGTTTTATGCTATTTACTCTTTAAGAACTATAGTTGTGGTGTTTCTTTTAGAACAAGTATAATAAGGTACAGTCAGCAGGCTGTAAGGAGTAAAATAATATTTCTATACTTAGTTGGAGGAGAGAGGATAGGAGACAGAATGTAAGCGGACTCTCATGCAAGAGCCAGCTGCAGCACGTGCTCCTAGGCACGGCGTGAGAGTGAAATATGGGTCATGTATTAATAAAGTAGCACATACTTATAGCTAATTATTATACATGTTGGCTATAGGGTTGGCTATAGATGACACGACACTTTCTTATAGCCAACAGTTGGAAACACTATTGTCCTTGCTCTTATAGTGTGATCGTACATAACATGCATTGGCCACATTTTGTCTTAGTAAGGAAACACTCGTGCTAAATAACTACTTGTGACTTCATATGAAACTTGTGTGGGTCATATATGTTGCTTTTATGAGTTTGTTGTTATATATATCATTCTTATCGAGTATACAAGTTTATGTATGTGATTCTTATAGAAATCGACAACAATAGCTACATCTCGAAGTATATGTGGATGGGGAACTAAGTAGTGAGAGACACGCGACTTTCCGAGCTAACATGCATCCCCTCTAAGTATTTTTTTTCTCCATTTCTGCTTTTTGGGAGTGACTGGAAAACCCGGTTTACAAAAACTCGGTGTTATTGCATTTTTTGGGCTAAAAAATTTCAAATGAAATTCAAAATTTAAAACCTTTAGCTACTGAATATATTAAATCAAGTGAATTTTGAGCATGAAGGTCTATCCGTTCAACTGGTATGCCCGCCTTGCTTCAGTCCTGAACCGTCGGTTATGAGACACCCCCAACCATACTGCGGTATGTCTTGCAAAGTGCTAAAGAAGAAAATCCGTATTTCAAAAACACTCTGTTTTTGGCTTTTTTTCGCTCAAAAATTTCAAACGAATTTCAAATTTTAAGACCTTTGGCTACTGAATATATTAAATTGAAGTGTATCCTGAGCACGGAGGTCTATCAGTCAGTTCAACTGGTAAGCGCACACCTTCCTTCGTTCCTGAATTCTCGGTTTCTTTTTACGATACACCTCAACCCCACTGCCGCGCGAACCAATCTGTAGTTGGATGGTTAAAGGGACAGTGGTATCCCAGCCCACCAGAGTTCAAGTCCTGGTGCTCGCCTTATTCCTGAATCACTTTTAGGATTTCTGGCGATGCGTTTTCTGTGGAAGCAGACGTCCCCATCGACGACGAGGCCCATACAGTGACTTCGTAAATCTCAAGATGATATGGCGGCTCAGTCTCTCGAAGGTGCTCATAGGGGTAGGGTATACGTGTGTGCGTTCATAGGCATGAGTGTATGCACGTATGTACAAGCCTTGCGTCTGTACTGTGTTCAAGAAAAAAACCCACTGCTGCGTATCTTGAAAATAGTAAAAGGATCCCCTAGTAGAAAAATAGTAAAAGAAACGGAAATGTTAACTCCCACACGTGTGGGCGTTCACCATCCTGACCACACGCAAGCATCTCCGTTGGCAACTTTGTGCACGAATCTTGGAACAAACCGGCCGGTTTTCTGCGCCACATAGGACGAGGTGCGTGTGCGGTGTGCGAGTCAGTTCGCCCGCACATTGGTTGCCATCCCACGGTCAGCGGTTGCCACTCGGAGGCGTGCGGTGGAACTGCTATGCGTCCGCACGCCACGCTTCGACCGCGGTTGACGTCAAACACGTCGCACACCTCTGCCGCCTCTCCCTCACGGTTCCATTTACTCAGCCGCACCGCAGTTACTGGCACAACCCACTCGCATTTCGAACCATTGGAAGAGAAGGCGAGGGGAGAAGGCGACGGCGGAGGCGGAAGAATCGACGGTGTTCGCGGCCATCGGTGGTGCTCACCGGAACGGAGCGGCTTTGCCGGAGCGCCTGCGGGTTGAAGGTAATGCTCGCTACAACTCTCGCAATCCCTTCCTGCATTTCCCCCCTTCCCTCCCTGTTTGATTCCTCGATCGAGATTCGTAGAGATTCAGGCGATTCGCTGATGCGTCGGCGTTCCCGCCGGCGCCGAAGTCGTCTGCTAGCCGTTTTTGGTGGCACTGGGCAGTTTCGTCGCGGCCGCGGCGGCGGCATCGTCGGTGTGGTTATGCCTGTTCGGAGGCACGCACTAGTCTTGCCTATGGATTGGGCAGGTGTCTCCCGGTTTGTTTTATGTGCATTGGTTCAAATTTGTGTTTGCAGTCAGTTCGTGGGAGAATTTTGAGGGTGAATTTGAAGTCGCGGTAGTTGCCATTGAACCCGAGATCTAGTTAGTTGGGTTTTGAAACTGTAGTATGAGGCGAACTTGATAGTTTCATTAACTATCATGATTGTGTGGCAACTAACTCCCTCAACAAATGTGATAGTTGCCACAAACGTGTTTTCCCTTGCGGCAACAAATTACTGAAATGATTGTGTTAGTTGCCACATATAAGCTTTCGCATGGGGCAACAATTTTTATTGAATGACTGTGATAGTTGCCACACACACGCTCTTCCATGTGGCAACTAAATTTGCCGAATTACTGTGATACTAGCCACAAACATGCTTTTTCATTGTGGCATTTAATTTTTCTGAATGATTTGTGATAGTTACCACACTGTGATAGTTGCCACAATCGGTAGTCAATGCAATTTCAGGAGCCAACTGCACTGGACGGCAACTAATGTGCACATCAAGTGTGTCTGTTGCCACTTGGATAGTATATTCATGTGGCAAATAGAATGTGAACACACTGTCTGTTGCCATTCTACAGATAAGACAGTGTGGCAAATTGGCTGCATAATGTGGCAATCAAATTTGCATATCAATTGTGTCAGATGCCATACATATGCTTTGCATGTGGCAAGTTTTTGGCTGACCACATCATGTCTGTTGCCATGCCACAGTCAGTACAATATGGCAAATTCATTGTACTGTAGGCGCAATTTTTTTTTGCCACAACGACTTTGTGATATCTGATCACACTGTGGCAATTTTCAGGTTCTTGATTAGCTGTGGTTTCATCGATTTGTTATAGTATGTGTTGCATTTCATCACGGCAATTTCACCCTAGCACATGTCTGCCACTGAACAAGTGGCATTTGATTGGTGTATTTTTAGGATAGTGTGTGAGCTGCCACATCTTAGTTTTTGTGATGTGGAGGATTTTGTGACTTTCTATCGTACTATCTTGGGCTAACATGGCAACTTCAACATTTTTTGTTTTCAAGTGCATTTACCATATGTACACTTTTTTTACTTGATAATGCAACCAACGTTCTTACTTGCCACGTTTATGTTTTCGACAATCATGGGAGGGGTGCGTGTGTGTTCATGTTATTTTTTCTGCATTCACTAGTTGACATTTTCTGTTAGGTGGCAACTGCTTACCTTTTGCATTTACATTTCCACCATGACAATTTGGTCTGTTCCTATCTCAGCAGAATGGCTCGTGGCGATCATCAAAACGATGATGATGATTTCATGGATCCACCACAGCGTAATCGGGCAACTGGACGGAGAAAAGAGGGTGATGAGGTAAATGTTCACACATCCCCCCTTCCTCCTGCTTTATGTTACTGGTTGACACCTCGAGCTTGCAGTCGTCTGACACGAACTAAAATTTCATGACATTGCAAAACATGGCAACAACTGATCACTTTTTGCAAAAACATGGCAACAACTGATCACTTTTTGTCTGTTTTTTGCAGAACGTATTCGCAATAGAGCCTCCCAAGAACGACTGACTGCGTTGACTGACAAATTCACCGACGATCAGAAGGCGGCTGCTGCTGAGATGGGTATGCAGTCTATGATGGATGTCCGGTGCACGAACCTTGTCAACCCTGTATGCGACTGGCTTGGTGAGATCTACGACCCCGCCTCCAGGGAATTCGTGATTCCGGGACGTGGAAGACTACCGTTGAACGAGGAATCCGTGTTCTGCACTTTGGGTGTGCCTCGTGGACATATCAAAGTCCCGTACGAGGTCAACAATGAGATCGAGGAAGCGCTGTTCCCCCGTTTGTTTCCTGGGTCGGAATCCATGCCGAACACGTCTGTAGTGGCAGATTCGCTGCAGGCCATGACGACGCATGGAGATGTGTTCAAGATGAAGCTACTCATGTACCTCATCTCAGCTGTTTTCGCGCCGACCACCTCTCTTCACCCAAGCAACAAATGCTTCCCCATCCTGGTGAATGATCCATCTTTACTACTTTATTTTGTAGGGTAACGCAGCAGAAGACAAAAATTTTCCGACCTACGCACCAGCCCAGGACCACTATGGAGACTGCATACATGGTTTGATCTTTTTCGTTACCGACTCGTAGCACAGCGGGTAGTAGAGTCGATGACGAACGGCGGTGCAGATCCCCGCAGCTAGGATTTACAACCTCCCAACCGTGAGGATGTATACCCTCATCTGCACCTCAGACAGCCCTCCGGGAGGCGGTCGAACAGCCCCCCGGACGGTGTCGCGGACAGCCCTTCAGGAGGACCTTCGAAACTCGAACGGTCACTTGGACAGCCCTTCGGGAGGACCTTCGAAACTCGAACGGTCACACGGACAGCCCTTCGGGAGGCACTCACGAACTAAGACCGAAACTACGATCTCTCTACAGAGTTGCACACATACGATGTCATCTATCCGGCAGGGCTTCGCCGTCCAGAACTAGTTCCTGCCGGAACCCAGACAACCTTTCGGCTCTATGAAACTATTTCGCTGGGAGGGAGAGAGAAGCCAGATCATGCATGGCACTTGTATGTGAGAAGGGATGAGTGTGGAGGGCTGCCCCTCCACCTCTATTTATAGGAAATCCCAAGGGGTAGGGTAGTTTCACACAAAAACCCAAAATGCACATGAATGAAGTCCTTCCACAAGGACCTAGGAGTGAAACCAAGGAACAAGAGGGTCCCCAAGGGGGGATACCCCATGTGGCCGGCCACACCCCCATGAGGGGCCCAAAAAATGGCTCCTATCCATCCATGTCATCCCCAAGATCTTTTGGAGCAAAGCACCAAAAGGTGGCTTTCCATAAAGTAACCATAAAGCTGATTTTCACTATTCACGACGACAATTTTCAGCGTCTGATCGAACTGAAAATATTTATGTGGGCTTAGAACATTTCTAGTACCCACCATAATAATTTTCAACGCGTTCTGGAACAATTCCAGTTTAGTGATTTTCATCTGCGAAAAGCATCTGAATCAGTTCCTGCAGCTCCAGAACATTTCCGGTTTTTATTTATGAAAATTCCAAAAAGCTTCCAGAATGATTCTGGCATCCTCCAAGAATTATCAGGCATGTGCCGAAACCAATTTGACTTAATGGTATATCCCGAAACAACTTTTCGGTATCATCTAAACTTATCCGATGACCTCTCTCTGCGGAACTTTTCAACTGTCCGAAACTTTTCGGTGTCCGAAACTTTTTCGGTGATTTTCTCTCAGACTCCTTGTCTAGTATTCAACAGATAGATGACCCTTAAGCGTGTGACCCTATAGGTTCGGTGAAGTATAGACATGACCGGAACCCTTTCCGATCAATGATCAACATCGGAGCCGTGGACACCCATATTGACCCCTATACCCACACGAATGAATATTCGAGTGAACCTCCAGTTGCCGTGTGCTATTCCTGTTGCTTCACGATATGTTACAAATACCCGAGGTGAGACATGTTGGCATTCCCGTGGATCAACAATTTGTCCACTATGCTAGTTACCTCGTTACTGGTTTTGTTCTCTTTTCTCGTTACCATGTTCCGGCATCCCCGTGATCAAATCACAAAGTGTCTGGCCAGACGATGATGGATACCGTAACACCGAGAGGGCCCAGAGATATCTCTCCATCGTCGGAGGAGCAAATCCCAATCTTGAGCTATCAAGTTACTTGACATACTTTTCCATGAACCCGTAAGCCGCCGTAATAGCCACCCATTTACGGATGACGTTTAACAAACCCCAAAGTTCATGAAGCAAGCATGAAGAAACTCGATACTCTCATGGTCTAAGGAATCATGCAAACGTTAACCATCTCTGTGTTATGTACCATTAACTTGTGACGAAAGAATCTCTTAGCATAACATCAATCCGGGTCGATTCAACACAAATGTTCACTTAACATTGTGTCCTCAAGGTTGCTGGCATAGACATGCCCATGATCAGGAAAACAGAACCATCATGCAACACTTGAGCTAGTCTTAGAGGCCAGACTAGGAATACATTTTACCGTTTATTATTCCACACGTGCATATGAGTCTTCCTCCGAGCCTCGTGGTTATTGTAGACTCGAGAACCATAGCAGTTATAGCATGGAACATAAACATAATTATGAACTCGGAGATAAATAATATCATTTATTATTGCCTCTATGGCATATCTCCTACAGACTCCCACTTGCACTAGAGTCAATAATCTAGTCCATGCTAATGCACTTTACACCTATGGCACACTGGTGTAAATATGCTTCGCTTGTGGTATAGCCTGGTGTCCAACGGATCTGACGACTTCAGCTCCGTGTGTATCATTGCATATTCTAGCGTTTTCACGCTTTCACAAAATTCATATTTTGTGTGGACTTGGCTTTGTATGTATGTGAATCACAGGTCGAACCTGGATTCCTCAGACTGAGTGATGGAGCAACTACCTGCAGTAGTGTCCCATTGACAAAAGCCATCTTGGAACCATACTAAGTTCATGAATGAACTATATGATTCAACATCTTGTTTGTCGCTTCTAAAACATCAACATACTTAGCCCTTGTTATAGAAATCGCCACAGTATATTGTTTGGAACAATTTCAAACTACCGTGCCACCATATTGTGTATCACACAAAAAACCCTTAATTTTAAATCGAAAATCGCATGGAGCATTGATGAAGACTGTATCGATGCAATTACTTACAACGAGCACTTTCATAATCTCTGCTTGCAAGAAAACATGTCATCAGTACTTACTCTAGTACTCAATAACATCTTTCACTGTTGTCCCACGATCAGTACTTTGATCACTTTAGTATCCATACTCGCAACACCTTTGGAGTATTGGACATATCTGGTTGTTTTTACATACCATGGAATACATGATTCATCCAAACACAAGAGTGTGTGGAATCTCCATCATGTATTTTGCTCATCAGTCTTTTTGGGACACCGAGTCTAGCAAAAACTCTTTCCATGTGACTTCGGCAAGAATCACTCCTTGGCGTTTTTAATGCTAAAAGATTTTAGCATCTTGTCAATATGTATCCATTGCTTTAGCCCCATTAGGTAAATCTATCTCCATAGATCATCATGCCTAATATTGAGGCTATTTAGCCTAGGCACTTCATCGAAAAACTATTTTCAAATGAAGTCCTAATTCGTGTCAAGAAATTTATTTCCAATTACCAATGTGTCAAGCACACAAGGTTTTTAGAAATATTATTACGCTCCCACTTACTTTCTTGAATTACAAGCATCTTCGTTACCCATTGATGAAGTCAAAACCCCTTTTGACCATTTCATCAAAACACGAAGAATCCAACTCCAATTTGCTCTCTTCTGTCCATCGCTGGAACTCTGAAGTTTGCACCCTTACTAGCATCTTCTGGACCGACAAATTACTTAGAACTGTATCACATACAAGTCCTAGGTTTTATTTCCATCAGATGGAAATCCTTTTGTCATCCATGGTTCATATCTCATGATTGAAATATGTATCAATTGCTAGTTCAACCCGAACCGACTTTAAGCATCGCTACGATGAAAATAACCTCACCGTAGTCAACTCTTGAACTTGTTATTTCAACAAGTCGAGCTTTATGGATAAAACATTTTATCCTTATCAGTTTTAAGTTCCATAAATATTCGTTAGACTCTAAGTCTTCCGAAAGGTGTATCAAGGCTTTAATCTTGAATCACTTATATGGAAACTAACTCGGGTGGTATTGGCATTTAGCCAATTCCGGAGTCAGGGCCCATCAACGCTTCCTTGTGTATCGTAGGTATAATGTTGTCTAACAACAATATCTCGTTTGCGCACCTGAGAGGTTTGCACGAGCCTTACCTACGTGGTCCAGCTGCAAGTTCGACCGAAGTTCATACATTTTATTGTAGTGACTTCCGTATCAGTCGCTGTAGGAAACTCTGGAATTACTTCCAAGGTCTCTTTCCTTTTCCAGGTTCGCCACGCCACGCCACGCCTCGCCACACCACGCCTCGTCAGGACGCGCCGCGCCGCGGATTGCGGGAATGATCCGAGCCGATGTCTAAAAACTTGGTCTCGACATTAATGACGGGAGTAGTTACGTCCAGTATGTCCCCCCTCGATTCCCGACATGCTATGATACCCCAGGGTGGGTAGGAGCGGGTCGAGTCCGTATCACCGCGGAACAACTGCAGCGTCCGGATCTGATCTATCTACTCGGCAATTCATCCGGTGACTTCACGGTCGCCAAAGAAGCCCCAAGAAGCATCAAACATTTCCGATGAGATCCATGGAGCTATTCTGAGATAGCAAGCACTAGCTCCCAGTGCGACTTCATAAAAAGCAATCAAAGATAAGATCGAAGAAAATGGAACGCACGTGGTGGTCATTATAGCGGTTCCTTCAGATCCTAGAAAACGTCCAAAAAAACCGGCTACGGAACTACCGAGCAAAGGCAAAAAGACAATAAGTAGATACATATGATCGAGTCTCTTAAAAAATCGGACAATGTTCAAGCGGCCTGTCATTGAGACAAAAACGTGTTAAGCATATAAGCACTTTCAACTTGATTTGCAGTGGTCAGTTACGCAAGATGGGAAGAGAGTTTCCTTCTTCAGAGTCCTTTTATCCCAATATTAAGGATAATGTGTGGGCCTTTACTGAAAGAAGATGGTTGATCCCCTTGCCGACTCATTCCATCCTCCCCCCGGTGGGTCGTCCTCTTATTCACTCTCGCGAGCAAAGAAGAAGAGAGACATCATTCAAGCCAGCAATGGACTGAGGTATGAGACAATAAAGGTAAAGACAAGGGGCCGTCGTTGGTGCATAACAGATCTTTCCTATCTACGATCTTTCTTGGTGCATAAGCGAGGCTCCGCGGTCGAAGTACCACATAAGCAATAAAGCCAATAGACCTTGAATAGCTTGTACGAAATAACTTGTGAAGAGGATTTACTAGAGTCTAAAAATCTTGTACGCAAGTTGGCACAACGCTTTCAATCAATCTCGCTCATCTGGTCTGCCCGGTCAAATCAGCGATCATGCCCCCCTTATTCTAGCGGAGGAACAACTTCATCAGATTCATTCCCTTGCTAATCCGCCTTCAAGTCTTCTTCCTTCTTCCGCTTCATCTATCGTAAAATTCTATATGCCACAAATAGAAGTAGAAAGAAATCCTAGCAGTCATTGAGATTGAATCCAGAGGAAGAAGCAGCTCCCCGAAGGAATCCTTCTAACTACCACCTACCTACCTCCCGCTTTTGTTCGGACAAGGAGAGTTTCCTAAGATTCACCCGTCGCGGATACACTAAACGTTCTTCCCATTGGTAAATCTGATTCTTCCAAATCAACATCAGACTTAGAAGCTTCATGGGGTCTGGTCTCGCCATTTGGCAATTTAAGCCAAACAAAATACAGTACAGAGGTTATAACCAATACACAAGCAGGCGTGAACCAGTCAGAAATTAGAATGGAGAAGTAGACACAGAAGAGGAGGTGTTGGGACAGTATCGATAGCCTCCTTTTCACTTATTGCTAGGAGTGATTGTGAGAGAATACATAACATAGTTGAAAGCCAAAAGGCATATATGACCCGCTCAGCCCAATGGAAGTGATTTGAAACTGACGTTTCTTTAGAATTCGATTAAGAATAAGAACATAGACCGGCTTCTAGAAAAAGAGACGTGCCCTCTTCTCTGTCTGTAGATTCAGCAGCAACATGCTGGTTCCTTTTGTCATAATACCTAACGGCTGTGGGTAGAATGAATGAAAAGGCAGATGAAAGACACTATACATACCAATAGAATGAGAAATATAGAATAAAGCTAGGCGACGTCACGGCATTTGAGAACCAATTGCTTCTTTTGCTTTTCACCGACCTTCATGTACAATCTTATTTCGTATTGGAGCACAGCCTATCGTAGGCCCAGCAAAGGCAAGACGGAAAGCAAGCATTAAGTGAAGAAGCAAGGTCCAAACAAAGTAGTGAAATATTGACATTGAAAAGCTTCTCTATGTCTATATCTGTCCGATGGACCAAGTTCAAAGGAAACGGCTTCTCTACTGCATCAAAAAACCAATCCAAGCCTGAAAAGGAGAGTTGCGGTTAACGATTCCTATAAATTGAGAAATAAGCATGTTCTTCATGCGCAAGGATAAAGTAGATGGAACCAGTTCTCTAACCTTCTTTTTGTAGCAGATACTGCATCAAGTTTACATGCCTTGTAAGGCTTTTGTAGGATTAATCAAACTTTCTTTTTCTCGTTCTATCTCAGAGTATCCATTCATTCGATCTTGCTATCCGCTCTCAATTGAATCCCTTCTCTATTGTCGACAGGTGTGTCTGCATCAGGACCAGAATCACGGTCTAGTACCTCCGTACTCGAATACCTCCTACTTTATTAATTAAGAAGTGAAGTAGGGAAGTGTTTCCTATTCAAAGTACAGTGCCTTTGGTACATTGGTGCATTGGGGATTTCCAGGTAGCAAGTCGGTTGAGTGAGGGCTCCATCCATAACAGATATAGCTAGCGCACATGATCTCCCTTCTGCGAACAAAAGGACAAAAGAGCCGGGTCGGGCGTTGATTCGCCGTTGCTATCTGTCAGTCTACTTGTGCCTGCCGCTTACTTTCTCGATCGTTTATTATTCTCAAATAGAAGATGATAAGATGCATACCCCCTCCTCATTAACTATGTTACTTATTTCCTCACAGCCTCTTGATGCAAAAAACCTATTCTTTCAAGGAAAAGACCTTTATAATTCAGTGTAGTTTTTCACTGACTATTCTAGTGTAGTTTGACTCAAGTATACGTTTTCTGAAGTCTCAGATTGCATGCATTTCTTAAACAGTATTGCACACTACTAACTAAAAAACTATTACTTTACTGACAGGAAGTTAATAAGTATATAATATGCAAACAATCCCTCGCTTGGTAGTTTCCTTTCTTTCCTACCACGCAATCAATCTCTTGCTTACTTAAAACTCTAGTTTTGTCGGACAACCTTGCTTCTTTCTTATAGCAAAGTGCTGAATCCATAAGCTTTTGTCGGAGCCTGCCACCAATCAGTCTAAATTAGTTACTTAATTCCTTAACTACCTAGCTTGCAGAGAATAAAGTAGGCTTTGGCTGAGATACGTAAAGGAGGAATAGTCAACTATACTCCGAATGTGCTTTGAGCAGACAGATATGTAGGTTGCTAGAAAGGAGGTAAGCGCTTGTCTTTCTGATGTCAAGAAATTGTAGACTAACCTGTTTAATTGAGTAAATTCCAAACGTGCATACAGTCAGAAAAGAATAGTTCCAAATTCAGAGAGGAAAGGAATGACACCTCAGATAGTATAACGCATAATAACTGTCAACAAAGGCAGTGGAGTGGAAAGGTTTATTTGTGAAGGAAGCAAAATTATCTCTTTTTAGGCATCCTGCTAGCAAACGTTTGAAATTGGTGGAAAGGAATGAGAAAAACAAAGATATATATTAGCAATCAAGCAGTATGTAATCAAAAAATATATACATGTGTGTGCGCGTGCGTGTGTGAAAGAGCATGACCCTCTGCTTCATATGTTGGTCTGTGATCACGAGGCAAATACATAGCCATGCCTTTCCTGCATAGAATTACTCTGCTCGGCAATCCTCAGGATTTTCAGCCAAAGATCAAAGCTGTAAAGAGTTGTGGTTCCTGACAATCGGCTGAAAACGGAATCATTTGCAAGAGCAAGGTCTGTACATATGAAAGCTTTGCTGATTGAGTTTGCGACAGATTTAGTAAAAAAACATCTTGTACTGCTTCTGGGAACTCTGAATCTTCAAAGAACACATGGCTTATTTTATGATGTAGTGCGCTGCATCAGAACCTCCATGGAAATCAAAAACCTACTAACAAATAACATGGTTAGTTCAAATAGTGCAAGATGTGGGAGTACACTTCGTAGGGTAGGTTGGCTTGGTGTAGTATGACGGATTATTTGAGCATGAAGATGGTGAACGTAGGATACTATAGGAAGTCTCCTGCTTCCTGCCTCATCGAATAGACCCAAATTGCCATATTGATTCGTCTAAATTGCTATCTAGTCTAGGATATGAAAAGAACTGCAATGTGCAACTCTTGTACACTTGGTCTGATCCATTGGAACCGACCGAACCAGCCTCCAAGCGGCGCCGAGTTAGCTTGGCCAGAATGGAGCAGACATGACAGGGCAGGAGTACCAAATACATTACAAATCAAATTCACGACCATTATTTCGTAGATGCTCAGGGCACCCAATCAGCACCGGCAAGGAACCGCAATCCTAGATCGTTGTTGGAAGTGAGGCAGACCTATGGCAGCCCATGGCAAGGTACATGGGGGCGGCAAAAGGAGGTGAGACCGGAGGCCGGCTGCGCCGCGAGGCAACCGGCAGCGCGAGCAACGTAGTGATATAGTTGGGGGATTGAGAGAGATGCAGCCTCAGGAGAGAGGTGAGTCGAGCGAGTAATAATCATGGAAGAGGAAATCGCTTGATTGACCGGTCAGTTACAGGAGGCAGAAGAGGAAGCGGCCGCTCTCTTCGGTGGCCATGAGATCCCACGCATGCAGCAAATTAGAGATCAGAGGGCTGCAGATGGCTGGGCTATATTGAATCAATGCCTAAAACAATATTGATGGTCCACTCATATGGTAGATGGGATCTCACGGGTACAGAAGGTCAGATGGCTGGGCTGCGAGTAATAATCAACGCCTAGATTGGATCTCATGGGTACAGAAGGTTGCGGTGGTGGAAAAGTGTTTTCGTGGGTGCCTCTGTTGGTTTGGGGATATATGAGAATATATAGGCCCATAAATTAGGCCAGGATGTGCACGAGGGCCCACAAGGGTGGGGGGCGCGCCCTACCCCCTGGATGCTTCCTTCGTCCTTGTGGCCGCCTCGTGGCTCCTCCGACTTCATCTCCAAGTCTCTTAGTTGTCTTCTGGTCCAATAAAAATCCGTTTCTGCGAAACTCAAAAACAGGGAAAAACAGGAACTGGCACTGGGCTCTAGGTAATAGGTTAGTCCCAAAATAATATAAAGTAGCATATTCATGCATATAAAACATCCAAAACAGATAATATAATAGCATGGAAAAATATAAAAATTATAGATACGCTGGAGACGTATCATTATGATCCGGCAACCCCGGAGTGACAATAGTTGGGACACTTCCGGGTGATCATCATAGTGTGAGGAGTTCATGTATTCACTAAGTGCTAATGCTTTGGTCCGGTACTCTATTAAAAGTAGGGCTTAATATCCCTTAGTTTTCAATAGGACCCTGCTGCCACGGGAGGGTAGGACAAAAGATGTCATGCAAGTTCTTTCCCATAAGCATGTATGACTATATTCGGAATACATGCCTACATTATATTAACGAATTGGATCTAGTTCTGTGTCACCTATGTTATAACTGTTGCATGATAAATGCTATCCGACATAATTATCCATCATTGATCCTTTGCCTATGAGCTTGTCTCATATTGATCTTTTCTTCGTTACTTTTCTGTTGCCACTGTTACGATTGGTACAAAACTGCTATTGTTACTTTTGCCACTGTTACCATTACTTCTATATTACTTTGCTACCAAATATTTTGTTGTTGATATTAAGTCTTCCAGATGCGGTTGAATTGACAACTCAGCTGCTAATACTTGAGAATATTCTTTGGCTCCCCTTGTATCGAATCAATAAATTTGGGTTGAATACTCTACCGGAAAACTATTAGGAACCCCTATACTTGTGGGTTATCACCTGTCTCGCGTTGGCGGTGGTGATGCCCATCTCCTCCTCACTCGGGGGTGCTGCGGCGGGGCAGCATGCCGGCGTGGGATGCGTCGAGGACGGCGGCACTCAGTTCCCTGTGGAGGCAGGGCGCGGGTGGATGGCGGCCTCGAATTCCTCATGATTGGGGGAGGGGGGGGTGCGTGTCTGCAACTCTGCCGATCTAGATAGTGATTGGCTCGATCTGGATCCAGCGGATTGCGGATGACGCGGGCGGCTGTCAGGGCGGCTCCCCTAATGCGCGACGGCGATTGGAGCGTCCATGGTCGGCGGTGTGGTGGCTGCATGCAGATGAATGGCTTCGATGGCTGCGGATCTGGCGTCCTGTCTAGATTCGTCTCGGTTCGGCCTTTCCTAGCTGGTGGTGAGTAGGACCGTGAGTGACGGCTAGAGGCTCCCTGCCAGCGTGCCGACGGCGGCCCTCGTCTCCATGGCGAGGCGCCGTTCGGTTCCACCCAGCAGCGAGATCAGGGAGACGTGACATCCGGTGAATATCGCGTCGACTTCGGTCATGGCGGATGATGGAGGCATCTATGACGTCGTTCCCTTCTCGAGGCATCGTTGTTGCAGGTCCTGGCACCCCAAATGTGATGCTCCAGTGGACCCTAGATCTGGATCTACCGAGTCGAACGATGATGGCACCTTCGATGTCATTGACCCTCATGGGGGCATCGTTTTGGAGCAAATGCTAGTTGGACGGGACAAGCGAAGGAGCGGTGTCACAGCCACCGCATGGCCGATGACTGATCCCGGCATGGCGCGGCGGAGGTTCGGCGACGGGCGCGTGTGGACGGATATGTGCAGGAGGGTGGAGTTGTCTGGCGTCGTGGTTGGGTCCACGGCAGGCCAGGCAAGGTCGATGCGTCAGTTCCTGCTCTGGAGATGGACCGGTGGAAGATGGAGACGGCAGCCTCTGAGAGTGCTCGAGACCGGTATGGGACCCAATCCTGGTGTGTGGCTGTGCTGGGGAATCCGGCTATAGATGTTAGGGTTTGGTGCGATATCCGTTTGCTATTTGGCCCGGATATTTGGCAAAACTTCATCGAGAGATAGGAGTAACAACAGGTGTTGCCTAGATGGTGGCTTCAGGCTGACTGATGTATTATTTTGCATGGTCTTTGTGAATAATTAATAAAATGACTGCATGCATCGTCTTGATGCAGAAGCCGGGGGTTTATCCTCCTTTTAAAGAAAACCTCTGTTCCTAAATATAAAACATTTTGACAGTTCAATTTAAACTGCTAAAATGTGTGATATTTACAAAACAGAGGTAGTACTTGGTGTGTTTCTAAAGCCAGCCCGGCCTCGACAGGGAAGAAAGTGCGCTTGTTAGGGCTGCAGTCTAATGGGACGATCCAGGAGTCGCAGTGGAATAATGTGTGGGCGGATGAATTTGGGTCCTCGCAAGCAGGGAAGACCTTGATTTCTCCTATGAACATCTCGCTGTGGTGGCAGTGTGATGGGGCCGAACGATGCTGGCACAGTGAAGCTGGCTTCGTATATGTCCAAGACATCTTTGGTTGCACCTGAGTGCTTAATTGACTTTCCCATAGATTACATCCCATTCCTGTCCCGTTTCTACAGTGGACAGCTGCATCCATTTAGGCCAAGTTTCTAGAGAAAAATGACCTCAAAAGTCCCAAGGTCAAATGTTTCCTTGTTGGGAAGAAACAAAAGAGAGAGTCCTGATGTAAAGTCAGCACGGATCTAGATGCAAGCTGGATGGCCTAGATAGAAGGTGTAGCTACATGGTAAGAGAGGAAATCCACACTATCCTCCCAGAGGGGCCGGCAAGAAAAACTCAAGCTAACTCATTCACCAACCATGTGTGTGCTTACACCTCTGGGAATTTCCTGAAATGTGTTCTGGTTTTCCTCCTAGAGGTTCCTTCGATTGCAGGCGTTTCCTTGTCCAATACTCGAGCAATAAACCTTATCCCTCTGATGGTTATTGGAGTGGTGCACCGAGCAGGTGGTGCTCCAAGAGGAATATTTGCGTGGCCATGGTGAGAGCGCCAATAGCGCCGGGAGGACTAAGGAGAGGTTGGCAGCTTCATGAGACACATATGACGGAGGTGTGGGCTAAGTTCTGGGAGGAAGTTAAGGAGCTTGGGAGGAAGTGCAGTAGTTTGCTAGCGGCCGGTTAGAGCTCCATACGGAGATAAGGAGAAGATACTTAGGTTTTCTTAAGAGAGTGGATGTTCTACTCTCAGGTGTACTTATACCTTGGCATATCTCAGGCCGGGCTGGGCTTCGGGTTGGGCCAGAAAAAATCCGGTGCTGTAAACCTAGGCCCGAGCCTGGCCAAACCGAATCGTCGGGCCTACTAAATTGGGCCTGAGCCCAGAAAAGCCTGACATGGCCCATTCGGCCTGGCCTGACTACAACTAAAATCTTGTTTTTCGCAAGCCCAAGCCCAACCCGATTTGCCCGTTGGGCTCAATTTTCAGGCCCAAGCCCAGCCTGATGGCAAGCTCGGGCTCAGCCAAAGAACACATTCGAGGAGTTCTCACTGGAAAAGAAACAACCGAGATTAAATGTTTGAGCGCCTTGCAATGTTATAGCCAATGTTTGGGCGCCTCGAAAAAACATGATCAAACCAAATCCAAAAAATCTAAAAATTTAAGACATCAAACTTTATCAAATGTTTGAGCGCCTTGCAATGTTTTAGCCAAAGAACACATTCGAGGTGTTCTCACTGAAAAATATAAAATCAATGTACAAAGTTTTATGCGCTTTTTGAGCATCGATTTTTATTTTTACAGTGAGACCACCTTGGATGTTATTTTCGGCTGAAAATTCGCAAGAAGCTCGAAAATTTGTATGGTCTGATGTCACAAATTTTCAGATTTTTTGGATTTTGTTTGATCTTGTATTTTCAGTTTTCGGCAAACTCGGGTTTATCCAACCTAGAGTAGCGGCTACTTTCCGTTTCCTAAAGAGCGTTTAATCTCTAATATTCTGCTCTCATGTTCTTTTTTGTTGCATTACATATATCTAACGGCCATAGTCTTCAAATTGATTATATGAAAAGATGGATGATTGATTGATGTGGGATTTTGAAGACTATTTACCTAAGTTACCAATGATATAGTGATACAAAGCACCCCACAATGAAACAAATAGTACAACTAGGTCCCTCAAGAACCGACCAGCCACAACCACCGACGCAAGTTGATGGTGCGATGACGCCGACATAAATGTGAGCCGTCGAGATACCGTATTATGGGGACGGAGACTCCACAGACGGGAAATCGTCAACTTTTGTCCAACTGGACCATCACGTCGGAGAAGCAGTATGATCAAGAATCACCACAATCAAGTCGCCGCCTCCATCACGAGTGAAAAAGAGGTAGGGAGATTTTACGCTGGTCCAACTCCTGTACAAGACTCGCAGGCTACATGACGAGAACAGAGCGAACCCCGCCACAACAAAGGAGCCCGGAGACAAACTCCATAGCCTATGTGCCATCTCGACAGGGTGACAATGCCCAGAGACACCAATGCTAGCCGGATCGATCCAGAGAATCCCAAGCACCAAAAGCCGCATGCACAGAGGACGACAACGCAAAGGGAAAGGAAACACAATATATTTAACATGCTATTTACACAAAAGTTTCCAAATGGTACATTTTTCAACAAATCTTTTTTCAGGTCAAAAGTTATCATGGTGTTTTCTCTTAAGTAGTTCACTTGCACGTGGGGAGAAGATTGGATGACCATTTTCATGCTCCGGTAATTCATATACAAACAAATTGGTAACTTATGTAACAGAGACGTGATAACTTATGTAGCACACGCTTGGTAACTTTTTGGCTCACAAAAAAGTTGTCAGAACATAAAAAATTGTGATCTAGTTACGAAGTTCTCATTGCGACGAATCTTTTATGTGAAAACAGCTTTCCATTTGGACATACCATTTGGGCTACATATCATTTTGAACTTCTGCATTGAGAAGAAATTTTTATGACATCATAATTTTGGTTTTCTTTCCATCCATATGCGTGCATCTATACCAATATAAAAAGACCCAAAGGGCAGATTCAATTAATCTCGTCCATCAAATCATGTCAATCCAATGACTTAGACTGCTTCAATGTCGAGCGCTCAACATGTTTAGCGTGCAGTTAATTTCATGCCAAATATAGTGCTAATCACATAATAACACGCAAATAATAACCTATTTAATATCCGCACTACTTAATATACTTCCAAATTAACGTGCATTGCACATACACATTGACTAGTCCATGTAAGTGGCTCAAAGTGATGTGCATGCATGGCCATGTTTTGGCTAAAAGCAATGATTAGCAGAAAGGAAAGGGGCATGCGCGTGATTAGCAGAAAGGGTACGAGCGCGTGCAGCCCTTGATACAAAAATATCGGACGGCGCAAAGTGTGTTCGGGATTGTTATAAACTTCCTACCGTTCGGAAGTTAGATTTATCGACAAAATTTTGATCAGTTCCTTGAGCAATCTATGGAAATGGCATAGATTTTCCATGATTAACCAGCTTCATCGATAAGTTATTTTGGTATTTTTTTTTCTTAATTTGCATATGGTTAGAACTTTATAGCCCAGTTCCATATACATGTTTAAATGTTTCTTTTTGCCTTTTAAGGATTGAGGTTGCATCATGATATATATATATACTTGAATGGTAGCCTACCAATATCACGCCAAAGGGAAGATATGCCATGCAGAAGCAGGTGGATTGAGAGATGCACCTAAGTATCGCACCACTTCATGTAAATTCGCCAATAACACATGAAATCTTGAATTTATTTTATATACATCTATCTATCTATCTATCTATCTATCTATATCTATACCTCTATACCTCTACTAATTACAGACTTCCTAGAAATTATCACGTTAATTAGAATTTACAAGCCGTTAATCTCGTGGGGCCAGATTTTCATGGTCTAGATCAACCCGCAGAATCCTATGTTCTAATATTGCTTAGTTGTGAAAAAAACATCTCAACGCAACCTTTCTTCCTGGGCTACTCGGCCCTCCTCTATCACGTGGACTCCTCTACCCTCCTCTATCTCCACGCAGCCTTTTCTTCGTAGACTACTCGACTCTCCAATCGCTAGGCTTTGTTAGTCAGATGGCATCAACTCAAAGATGACAAGAAGCTGTTCCATCCTACAATGGAGACGTGATGGCATCTCCCGTATCCTTCTGTTCAGTTTTCTCAAGACAAGACGGTGTGCCATCCCACAATGGAGACGTGATGGCGTCTCCCGTACCGTTCTGGTTAGTTTTCTCTAGATTTGGTTCTTTAATTATGTATTTTCTTCAGATTACATGGAAGGTAAGCATCACGTACATGAGAATTTTCAGGGAATAGAATTATTAAGCACAATAACTTCATACTTGGAAGGTTGTGGCTGCACGGGGAAAATCGAAATACATGCCGCTGAAAAGAGTTTAATGTAGCCACAAATCAATCGGGCTCCTACCAAAATCGGTCGTCTTCCTCCTTATTTGCATCTACCTGAGGCCCCACGGAAGATTGGCCGCAGTACGAGCCTTCCGTAGTCTCGCGGCTCGGGTTTTCTTGGAGCCTCGGCTGTGGATCGAAATACATGCCGCTGAAAACAATTTAATGTAGCCACAAATCACTCGGGATTCCTACCAAAATCGCGGTCGTTTTCCTCCTGATTTGCATCTAGCTGAGGCGCCACGGAAGATTGGCCGCAGTACGCTTCCGCAGTCTCGCGGCTCTGATTTTCTTGGCGACTCGGACGTGGGGTGCGAGAGCGCTGGACTGCATGCGGTTCCGACGGTGCATCTTCGCATGATGCATCACGTGAGAAGTGAGAATCAACATCAACCCTTACTTTTGAAGATGCAGAGGGCGGAAAACCATGGATTCCTGGTAAGTTTTCAGTTCAGGGGTCAATCAATTGGGATCGAGAACCTAAAAACTGGGGCCTCGATCAGGTTCGTTTCTCATATATTTTTCTCACGTACAATTTCTTGATAGGGCATGGATCTGGCATGACCAAGGGGATTACTGCCTCAAATTTATTTGCATCATCTAGATCAGGTTCGTTTCTCACGTTGCTTTCTCACGTACAATTTCTAGGAGATCTTGATTTACCCAATGGAAAGGAATTCCATGGTCTCTCTCAAACTGATTGAAACAAGTTAGGGCATGGATGTGGCATGGTCAACCGGTGTATTGCCTCAAATTTGTTTCCATCATCTATATCAGCTGGTTCGTTTCTCTCACTTTTGTGCAGAAAATTTTCTTCGTGTGTTTACGATAACTTTCCTTTTCGTTTCCGATTCCATTGATTATTGACGTGTCCTTTGATGGTGTTCTGCTCCAATTCATCCTAAATTAGGTCTTTATTCGGTAGATTCCAATTCAAGCCAAAATCTTATCACGTACAATTTTTGGATATCAGTAGTACATGGTGATTGGGTTGGAGGAGGGCACAACTCTGGCAATCATGTGATCTTGGAAATTAAACATGTTGACTGTAAAAACAACATCAACGTCTAAAAGCCTCCCGTGCATCAAAGAGCTTCCAATACTTTTTCTAGCGATTTCTCATATGGCTTTTTCAGTCACATTATTAGAATACAGAGTTCATGTTGCTTACATAATGTATGGCAACCAGGAGCTATTCAAAGTTTGACACTCCTTTCTTTCCAGTTTGTGTCTTCCATAATCTCCTTTCTTTTCTTATATTTCAAAATCAATTTTGTGTTACTTATTTGTATTGAAGTTATTTTTTCTTTGTTTTCCTTCTTCATGATGCATTGTAATTTTTTCAGGGCACTATGATACAGGTCAAGGTAATGAAACATATGATTAACATGTTAAGGCCATTGATCTACAAAGGTTCACTCTACATGATAAAATTTTGGTTACATCTGCGCTGGAATTCCATCCAGTTGAACGCGAGAAGATACTAATTTTTTTGCACATGATGAGATTTTAAGATATAACAGGTCTATAAAAATATCGGAATAGTACAACAAAGCTTCACATTTTCTACCATTGGTGAAATCCTTTCCATCAGCGACGCCATAAGATTTACTTAACCAGTAGATTTAGCAGGTGTCACTGGCAACGAACTTACATTGGACATACTGAAGAAATGCAGACAACTCATGGGGTTTGAAGGATTTGAGATGTTGTGGTCCGTATTGAGTGAGTACACTAAAAGGAAATAAATTAGTCAACGTACCATGCTTGCTAATAGTTACGACTCTTGAAACATACGAGAATAAAAAAATGTTACAGTAGGGGGTATGAAGTTCAACCAAACTGATGTAGATTATTTGGGGTGTGTTGTCATAGTAATATCAGAAACTGCCAAAAAATTAAATGTGTGCATTTTTTTATAGTATATAAGTATTTATATGTGTATATTTATTGTATACAGAAGTTAATATTAAGTGTATGCAGAGTTGCAGACTACTCACTGTCATTTATAGTAGCAAACAGAATCTCTACTCCTAATGGACGAATTGGTTGAATAGTCCCCCCACTTTCAACCGGTTTATTTTCAACCGGTTTTTCTTCGTCCCACCTCCCACCAGCCCCTCCCACCGGTTTTTCTCTTTTCTCGTTAACTGACACAATCGAAAATAAACCACCGAGAGAAAATCGCACGCAGGATCGACGGGGCTCCCCTCGATCTGTTTCCCAGGTCGATCCTCAGGACGCCCCAGCGGCGACATCCCTTCGCCATCGCCGAGATCCGAGGGGAGCCGCCGCCACCGAGGTCCGGGAGGAGCCGCCGCCGCACCGTCTTCCTCCTCCGCCGACCTCCGAGGCGCCCTACTCGTGGGACGCCGCCGCCTCGCGGAACCCGAGGGCGGGGCAGGGCATGATCGCGTTGCGGTCGAGGTCCAAGATCGCTGCCGCCGAGGTCCAAGATCGCCACCATCGACCTCTGAGATCGCCATCCCTCTCTATTTCTGGTTCGCCGGCCTCTCTCCCTTTTCCCAATATCTCTCTTTTGTGCGCGTGCATCGCTGCCGGCGTCCAGTACCGGCCGCCTCCGCCGTCGATTGGTGCCCCCATGGCGCTACTAACTCCGATGAGATCTCCTATTTCCAACATATGCAGCCGCCTCGCTGTTCTGGCCCCATGTGCGGACCCGTGGCTAACCCTAGCCATCTCTATCTCCGACGGTGACGCCTCCTCTTCCTCTTGCAGCCCCGTCCTCGTCCTTGCTGGTGCTCCACACGTATATCCGACGGTGACGACGACCGACGGGCTGTGGGTCTACCAGAAGGCGTGGCACGCGACAGTGCAAGGCCGCTCGCAGCAGGGCGCGTGGTCGATGCGTGCGGGTGGTAGCCGGCGAGGACATGTTGATGTTCATCGGGGGCACACGGTGAGTATTCAATGTTTATGTGAATAGATGCATCAGCCATACGGCTGCATCATCTCCAAGTATTTCTGGGTCAATCGTCCGAGCCCCCCCGCCGAGGTGGTGGTCGGCGTTCGGCGTCTAGCAGAGGTGCGTGGACTAGCAGCGGCCGCGGCGATGCAGAGAAGTTGGAGGCCAGGAGGCAGGGCAAGAAGATGGGGATGGCGAGGCAGAGGAAGCGGTGGGCGGAGGCAGAGGAAGGAGAGTGGGCAAACTGCATAGGGAGATGCAGAGGAGACGGGTCGGCAGCAGGCAGAATGAGCAGCTGGGCGGCAAGGGCATGGGGGCCGGAGGAAGTCTCCTTTGAGGTGCTCTGCGTGCTCACCTGGGTGCTCCTCTACGGCTGGGTCATTGTTCCCGCGCTGAGCAAGTTCTCCATCTCCTCGGGCGGCGGCTGCGGGGAGCTGTCGCAGCTGCAGTGGATGGGCGCGGGCCGCGTCCTCATGGCGATCTCCATGGCGATCGCGGCCATCGTGGAGACGAGCCGCCTTGCCAGCACGGATCGTACATGGGCATGATTGGTGGGGATCGGACATGGGCATGACTGGTGGAGCTCATAACGGACACATCAAGAAACGACCATAGCTCCTCGAGCCAGGTAATCTGCTCGTTGCTCTCTCTATCTCCTGATTTGCCTCTCTGCTCTCTTTTCCATTCATCTCTTTTTATTTAATCCCCCCAAAATATCATCTTTGTTGGTTCTATGCCTTCAAGGTGTTTTATGAAAGTTTAACTAGGCTGTAGGTATATAGCATGTAACATTTATCCTATGTTGTCTTTTGATAATTTCTTCTCCCTGAAATTTAGCTGCAGACCTGGGTTATGTGACTTGCCTGTAGTATATGTTGCCTCTGGGTTATGTGGACTTGCCTGTGCAACATATCATTTGATAATGAGCCTGAGGAAATATACTTGTGCTGGATTGTTTGAGATATATGCATCAGATAAGCCCATGTTGCTGTGAATTTTGCTGGTCTGACCATCACTTTATTTATGCTTGCGTGCGTAATTCCTATTTTGTGCGCCAACAGTGGCCACTATTTTGTCTCACCGGACAAAACCTGAAAATGATGGGAGGCCGCCGCCGCAACAGAGCGTCGGTGGCCATGTGCGGGTGTCTCCCGGGATCCAGCTGTGGTCGTCGCCGTCATATGGGTACCAGGGGAGGTGGATGCTAGAGGAGGAGGAGGACGTGCTTCTCCGGCCAGACCCAGGGTCAGGGCTGGCACGCCGCGGGCATCTATCCTGCGACCATGGCCACACGCCTGGGCTGACGCCGCTGATGAAGCTGCACACCCTCAGCCACAATTTTGTCCCCGATCCCATCCATGCAACTTCTAAGCATGTCTGTTTCCATTAGCTGGCTTCTTGTTCTGTTCACTGATGCAAAGCCATTTGTGCAGGTGGGCTTCGCTGCCATGGAATGGCGCCTCTGATTTCTCAGGTAGATGAGCTCGAATTCATGGATGCTATGTCCATACAGCAAACTGAGTGCTTCAAAGGTACTGACTAATTAACTCATTTGTGTGATCAGCAAGCAACATTTCATTAATGACATGAATCAGCATATCTGAATACTACCTCGCCAAAAAAAGCATATCTGAATACTGTTTGATTTCTTCTCCTTGACCATGTATCTGAACTTTATTACGCTTTGTTGAGTCGATTAAATGAATTGTTGCTGAACATTGATGGGATGCTCACAGAAGATGAGGTCAAGAAGGTGGCTACGCAAATGATCACAAAGAGAAGACTACCGCTGGTTCGTCTTCCCCCGCCCCTTCAACTATGTTCACATCTGCACATCAATCTATTGATATTGTTTGGGATTTTTTTTCCAGGGCCTTTTGATCGACCACGCGATTCAAAAAGCTCTTTAGTGCAGTTTGCAACAACAAAAATCAGAGGATTGGTCGTTTGTAAGGGTGGATATCTCAGAGGAGGCAGCCACCCGGATTGGAATTTAATTTCAATCTATTTCCCTGTCTGAAGTCTCATACTAGACGGTATGTTCCTATGATGTGTTTTGTTTGCGGAGATGGAGAGATGTGTAGGCACTTATTAGTTTAGAATTTTGCGATAAGATGAAACTAACTACTGATCTTTTATGCTCTTAGAGTTGCAAGTGGTACTATGTTCCTACGCTGCGTCGACCTGAGCAGTTGCGAGAGCGAATGAAGCTGCGGTTGCACGGACAAGCTTGTGGAGGTGTCAATATGCACGCATGCATCCCTGATTTGGAGCATGCCTCTGGCCTGGTAGGATTCTCGCTCTGCCCCGACCTCAAGGGCGTTCGTCTATCTGTGTCGTGCTCGGGACCATGCACTAATGCAGGTGCGGTTCTTCAGCTTTTCTTTGTCTTTTTCTTGGTATGTATATCTCTCAATCTTGTGAGCCGTGATTTTCATGCTGCCATGTATGCCATTGTGTCCTGTATAATGATTCTTCTTATTATTTTTGAATGGCATACTTATTCTTATTGAGGCACTGCCGCTGCCTAATTTGCTTATAGAAATAACATACTAATTAATAAAGGGAGAGAGTACGATTTTTTGACACAATCTGCAGTACCCGTGAGCCTGCCTATAGGTAGATGTGGATAAATTTTGTAGCTTCCATTCTTGTTTTCTCTCATTGAAATTATGGATTTGGAAACTAATCATGGAGTGTCTAGATTGCCTGCTAGATTACCAAGTGCGCTGAAGGAAAAGTTGCTGCCACCGTTGATGACCACTCTAGGTGATATAATTCTTGTTTGCTTTGTTGTTTCAGTAACTTCCTGTAGCATATTGGTTCCATCTTTTCTTTTGCATCATGGTAAATTATTCTCATCTTGATATATATCATTTGGTCAACTGAAGATTTGAGTGCAGGGTAGAATTCTTGGTTGATTTTAGAATTTCGTTGTTGATTAGTTGGCCAACAGACTTTTATGAAATTCAAGGCGTCATTTAGGGTACTATATGTCATATTTGTCTTATTTCTATACTCACAATATTTCCGCATCATCTGAACAAATAATGCTCAATTGATATAATCATTCTGGATCAGTGTCATCTTCTCAATGCTGAATAGCCAAAATATATACATAGTGAGCAGTCCGCGCACATGCTCATACGTCATATTTATGTACTGTTTAACACGGCAAGAATTGGTCAAACATTCAAACATTTCTACTGTTTAACATAGCCAAAGTATATACATAATGATCAGTCCTCCGCTGCACGTTAGATCCAGCCTCCCTCCCTCGACACCATTCTTCTTACTTATTATTATTTATTTAAAAAATATCTTTAGTTTTATTTTCTAGCTACTTCAATTCATTTGTATATGGTTAGCTCCATCGCACTACGAGGATGATCCATGGCTGGTCGCGAACGATCACCTACGAGGACGATTCATGGCCGGTTGGGGATGGTCAGTTCCATCACACTGCGAGGAGATGATTCATGGCCGGTCGGGGATGGTCACCTGCGGTGAGCACGAGTACCTCCTCCATATCCTCACTATACTAGCACCCTTGGCGATGAAAATGATAGCCAGGAGAATCCCTCCTTCACACCTCTTTTCCATCTCTGTCAGATTGTCCTCTCCAGCAAGGTGTCTATGCATGAATCATATTTATGATTTCTTTGAATTTTTAACAATTAATATAGATTTTTGTACCCACAGCCCGAAGGCCAACCTTAATACTGGACCTCTAGAGGGGCATGTGGCCAACCATGCCGGAGGACGCAGAGGAGTTGTTTGGGAATGTTATCATCAGAGGACCCAAGAAGCAGCCCACCACGGATGCATAGACGAACCACACAAGTCCATTGTGAGTTTGATGCTTCTCATGTGTTCACCGTGGTGCAATGAAGATCTGATGGGCAATGGTCTCATGACATTTCCTTTTTGAAAACTTAAATTTATAGCTTGCAATCCATCTGTGGCGAGGGTTCATGACAGACAAGCCAATAGATTTGGGGGTCCACTTCCCGGTGAAACAAATGTTCACTGCGGACAATACGAAGACGATGATTGGTACAATGAGGTGAATATATTATAATTTTTATTCTTCTCTCTCCATGTCTATGTTTGTGCTTGATTAACTATCCACTTAATTATTTTAGTTGTACAAAGTCCTAAGCTGGCCTCACTAGGTCGTACCCAGTGGCGGAGATAGGGGGGACCAGAAGGGGCCCTGCCCCCCCCCCCCTAACACCATGATTTTGCATGTAATTTGCTATGAACAGTGGCAAAATTAGTACTAATTTGCTGCTAAAAATCTATTTTTCAACACTTTGGCCCTCCCCAACCTGTTTTAGTAGCACTTGGCCTCCCTTACAGATATTTGCTGGCTCCGCCACTGGTTCGTACTCGTACCACACCATGGGAAGGTTATGGGCAAGGTGGTTGAGCTTGATGCCAATGAGTTGGAGGTTATTGCTTTGGCGACGCCGAAGGCCGTTCACGCAAAGAGGAGATGTGCTTGGTGATGAGAAGTCTTAGACCATCGGTGAGTTTTGCTTCCTATGAGTTCAGCAGTGTGTGTACATGTTCAGAATTGTTGGCTATAAACACTTGAATTATCTCCAATCATGTACTTCAGGTTCTACCATCTTCCATATTTACCATGTTTTGTCACTTAACAAAAGTTACATAACTATTTTGTGTATGTATGCAAAATTTTGGTTTAGAAACTTAATGCAGAATTATGAACAAAATTATCATTCAGTATTAAGAATTTACATTTATCATAAGAAATGGCAAACTCATAGGTATTTCAATCTAGAAATTACAATGCAATGTTCAGGGAAGATGGCGAGCTTCTAATTAGCGGTAACTTTATTCTGTTTAAATCGAAAGATATGGATGAGCCATGATAATGAGTGTTAGGGGGTTGGATGGCATGACGTAAAAATATATCATTTTTACTAAATAACTTCATTTTCCGCAGAAACTTCCTTGCACTAAACTTACAATATTGGCTTCTCCAGATGTAAATAAGCTATTAGCTCTTAGCTCTATTTAATTCCACTCATATTTACGAAAGTGCTCTTTTGATCCCGAGTTCACAATCTCCCTGATGAACAGTAAAATCCAAAAACTTAGTTAAAGAATTCGAAAAGATTTTGGATTTAAACATCGATGAAAGTTTTAACTTCCTACAAATTTTGGAGATGAAATAACATTGGTGGAGCTCTGGACAAAAAGAAAAAAATCGATGCTCCAAAATGCTTCCGAGAACAAATCTTTTGGAGCGTCGATTTTTTTGCCCAGACCTACACGAATGTCATTTCATCAAAAGCATTTGCAAGAAGTTAAAACTTTCATAGTTTTTATAGAAAAATCAGATTATTTTATATTTTTTTACTTTGTTTTCGGATTTTACTGTTCATCAAGGAGCATGTGAGCTCGGGTTCAAATACTCCACGTCTTCACATTTATTCCTATTCTCCTTTTGTCATTTTTTACATCTAGGCATATAGTGTTTCGCTGTGTCTCAAAGTTTTACCTTTTTAAAAGTGATGTGTGTTTATATTTTGTGGATGTTTTTGTTGCTGGTATATATTCTCAAGTGATAATCATCATATCTTGTCAATCTCTATGTTATGAGAGGTATAAAAATATAATCGGGTCTAAATTTGATAGTATGCTACCTTGGACAATATACTGCATCATGTGAAGGCTGCAAGGTTGCACCTTGGAGCTCAAAATTTGGTGTCTTCGCATTGAAGGATCCAATCCATCGACTTTGGAGTTTGAACATGTCACTTGTGATGGGGAGAGGAAGACATGACTTGCATACACTGGACAATGAGTGTGTTAGCAGCGTGGTGGCTCAGGACTGTACAAGTTGTAGTAGCCCCTTCCCTTATAAATGTTTTGTTTTGATTGGAAGCACCTTATAATTTAGCTAATATATGGATTTCATTTACATCGTCTGTCCAAGTATGCGAGGCCCATGAGACGGGCATTAATCACTTCTCTTTTTTGTCAGTATTTTGATAGGGGACCTATGTATATGGAAGGAGTTAGTATCACTTAAATCGTATCACCAATTTAAGGATCCTCATGTTTTCTTACTTTTCAACACTTATTTGTGATTTTGTTCACAAGTTTTCAATTTCATTCAGTAGAATGAAGATGATATTTTTTTTTTGTATTTTTTGTCCATGTAGAGGATGCAAGACATCATACTAAGTAATCAATTAATGAAATAATGAATTAACTTACGTATGTGTATGTTTATGCCTCACTCTTTGTCCCTCCTAGCGAGAGGGCGACGATAAGGATGGTTGTCTTCGGGTGTCCCCCAACGTGGTTGACGGGTTGGCGGTGTGAGGAAATGTGTGACTATGGAGGGAGCTCAACAATTGGGCTACAATGACAGGAAGAAATGATGTTATGGGAAGAGAGTGGTTGATTGCAAATAAAGTGTTAGCTATGTTGCAGCGATTGTCCACACAACTGAATTTGGAGAGCCTATTGGTCGTCCAAGACAACTTTAGTCATTTGTTTAATTCATTTATATGCATTGTATTGTAGCCCGTAGCAACGCACGGGCGGTCTACTAGTTTATATTGTTTTCCTTTTGAATATCCCTGAGACAGGTGATTCCAATGAGCTAGAAGGCTCTCCTACAATTATATAAAGAAATATTATTCAATCAAGTCCACCAATACTTCTGTACGTGCAAAAAACATATATTGCTCCCAAGTCATCAATTCAAGAACAAATGCTTTGTAAAAGAACAAGACTACAAGAAATAACTGAAATTACATATGAATCTGAAAACGGATAGTTCTTATCGTGTTGTTTTACATTTCTTTGTTACATTTCCTTATGTTCTAATTCCAGTAAAAAATCATAAAGGACAGGGAAATTATATACTATAGAAGCAACAGTTGTACTGATTAAAATGTCAGATGAATGGTAATACTTAGATGCTGCAAATGCGGCAAGAAAGTATAAAAGCAAGGCAACCACATTGGTTCCAAGTGTGAAAAGGAACCTGAGCAGACATATCCAAGGTGTTTCTCATTATTTAGGTAGTAATTTATCCTGTACTGACCTGTATATGCCTTATTATTTGCAGGCACCAGTTTAAGCTAGAGATTTGTGATTTTTCTGTAACGACAGCTTGCGCCATGTTTTATGGATAAGAATTATTTTTTATGAAGTACTATGTATAATTATGGATAGATATGGAGGACTGTGATATCTGGATAGCAATTGATATTTTAGTTCAGATTAAATGACTATACCTCAAGTATATGGTTTCTAAGATTACTGTGTATATAATTTTTCTCATATATTCTGAAATAATATCGTTGGTATTGCATTGAAATGTTGAATGGGAGCCTTTTCTACTATACGATGCTCTAAACTGTTCACTATCTACTACCTGCCACACTATATATAATTCTTATTTTACTGTAGCTGACACAAATATTTTATGTTTTTTTGTAGAAAATGTTCCCGACAATAAACTAATTATGCAGGACAAGAAAATGACTAGGTACAGTACACATGTTGTGTTGTATTCTGGTGAAGAGTTCGAAACTAATGGGTCAGTACAAGGATGAATTCATATTCAAGGAAGCAAGACCCAAGAGAAAGCGTACAATACCTCACAGCTGTGGTGGCGTTGATAAAGAATACCGGAAAACAATATTGATGTTGGACACTCAAAGATTAAAGGAACTGAGATTATTCAAATATTTCCCTAAAAAAAGATTATTCAAAGATCAATCGAAGTACTGGCATGAGAAAAGGAACAGAAAAGGATAAATATGAAAGCTTTTTTCTTGGTGTACTTTCCTGTTCTCTCTATGTTTTCAGGAGAAAGCCAAAAGGTTGTTTGTTTTTTAAACTATAAAGCCAGATCTGATTGATAATAAATTCATTGTACACCAGACTAAATGGCTTGGGAAAAGGAGCGTAAGTTGTGTTATGCATCTAAGAAACTGAGGGAAGTCGAGAAATACGAATCAAAATTCATGGAATCATACTCCATGAGGAAGCATGCTGCAAATTAAAACACACCAGTATTCATAAGATTTTTTTTACGATGCGAAATCAAGAAATGATGGTACTCAGACACACTAAGATTCAGGACCTACCAAAAAGAGACTCAAAAGACAAACCGCACATTGATGAATGTTTGTTAACATTTAGGATTGAATAGAACGTACCGGAATATCCAATTGTACATTATGTATACTTCATCGTTAGTCCCTTCTTTTCTGTCAACAAATTAATAAAATGTGTTTTATCTACAGTAGATGCTAGATTTATATCTTGGGAACCCCTGTTGCACACTGTTGGTATTCAACTTGCGTGTGCTATACCCGTTAATCTACATGTATTTTTTTGGGGTGAATCTTCTTGGATTCTTTAATGATAAAAATTATAATATAACATATACAGATGATTAAACAAGTGGAATGTGAAAAACACGGAAGGAAATCTTGCGATACTAGAATCAAATGATAGTCAGTCAGACATCATTGGATCAGCAACAAAGAAAGCCACAAGGAAAATGAAACAGATACTCCAGCACGAAATATTAAAGAAATACTCCAGCTGACTTCTAAATATGCTAGCCCGTGCGAATGCATGGGTTGACGACTAGTTATTATAATGCATAACTATTTTTTCTCACATTGTAACGCATGGAAATATGAGTGCCCTTTTAAGCAAGCATGCAGCATCACAGGCGTGTCCTAGACGACGACATCCGGGAGTTGCACCGGGTAGCGGTTGATAGAGTCAGCCCACGGCCCCCCGTCGTTGCCGGCGGCGGGTTTGATGCACACCCACGCGACGCTATTGCACTCGAATCCAGCGCCGAACGAGACCATCCACACCCGGTCACCCTTCTTCATACGGCCCTTGGCCTCCATGTACGCCAGCTCGTACAGCACGGAGCTGCTGGACGTGTTGCCGAACCTGTGCAACGTCATGCGCGATGCCTCCATGTCGTCGTCGGAGAGCCCGAGCCCGTGCTGAGCCTCGTTGATCACGCTGCGGCCGCCTGCGTGGATGCAGAAGTGCTGGAACGCCGTTCGGAAGTCCGGCCTGTAGAGCCTCGCCTGGGCACGTCGGCTGAGCAGGAGGAGGAGCTTACGCTTGAGGATGGACAGCGCCACATGGATCTGCTCGGAGGCTGGCAGGACAAGTGGGGCGAAGTCGGCCACGTTGTCCCTCAGCGCGCTGCCGGCGGTGGCCGGGAGATTCCGCGAGAGGCGGATCGCGGTGTTTCCCTTGTCGTCCTCGTCCATGTACACACACCGGTAGTCCTTGTCCCGTGCGGAGGTGACGGTGCGTACCACAGGGCCGAGCCGGAAACGCGCGCCCTCGGGGGAGTTGGAGAGGATCGTGGCGGCGGCACCCATGCGGAACAAGCAGTTGGGGAGGAGCATCGAGCGGTCCGTGCCCGTGTAGTAGGTGGACGACAGGATCTCCGTGGACACGATGAGAGCGCGCGTGCCAGGCCGCGCCACCCGGAGGATGTTCTTGACGAGGCCCACCGATACGAGCGCGGCGCTGCACCCCATCCCGGACAGGTTGAAGCTCCGGACGTCGGCGCGGAGCTTGTACCTGTTGACGACCATGTCGGCGAACGAGGGGGTCGGCGCCAGGACGCTGCAGTTCAGGACGAGCACGTCCACGTCCGCGGGCTTCACCAAGCTCGTGGTCTTGGCGAACGCCTCGTCCATGGCGGAGAAGATGACCAGCTCGGCCTCCTCACGTGAGGCATCGAGGCTCCGGTCCGGGGGAATGTAGTGGTACGCCTCCGGCACGCAGGTCTCTGCGCCGAGCCCTGACCGTTCGATCAGCCGCATCATGAAGTTGATGCTCTGCTCGTCGAACATCTCCGGCATGAGCTGCGCGTGCTCGCGGCATGTCGCCAGCGGCGCGCGATAGCAGGGTCTGGGTCCGAAGCAGCCGTACTCCACCAGGTACACGTCCTTTGGCCTGCACATGCGCCTCAACATGGACGACACGGCCGCCGCCGCTAGGAAGAAGGTCGCCGCAGCGAGAACATAAAACGGCGGCAAGGAGCGCAGCCGGCCGCCGGTTACCTCGCCCGGTGCTGCTAGAAAGGAAGCGGCAGCTACCGCCACCGCGAGGAGTACGGGAACAAAGTTATTCAAGACAAAACTTGCAGTACGCCATGTGTTGAGGAACCTCACGTGAGGGTAGGATCCCAGCATAATATATAGTAGGATTTCCAAAGTGTTACTGTATATGCAAAGTGTCTAGTACTGAATTATGAATGAATGACTCGAACTCCCGTAGGGATTTATATAGGAAGTGATCGACTTGGGCGCGACACATTCTGCAAAGTAATCGACGGGCATTAAACTATACCTTGACTATCCTTACCCGCGGCTCTGCCATTTCCGCAACTAACATACTGTAGGATAAGTACTTTGGTGGCCCACGCCACCCATGTGGTTTATACATACACATCCCAATCATATAATTTTAAAACTTATTCATGCATGGGAGACACAAATACAAACACTTGAATAAACCATCTGTCTAATACTTCCCCCGTCCGACGATATAATATGTTTTTTCAAGTTATGTAAGCTTGCAAAAAACGTCTTATATTATGTGACAGATGCGGTATATATTAGTCCAAATAAAAATAAGTAACCACTTTGATCTCTTTAATCGGGTCTGACTATGGCGCCGATCTAAGGTCGGACACAAAGGACGTGCGAGGCCGGGGTGGCGCAGTCACTTTCGAATCCGGCGTCCCGTAGGGGCGCTCAGCCGGCACGCATGACATGACCCGACGCCTGCTGATGAAGAACTCGACATCCAGCTGCCTTAGCCAAGACCCGCTGACGCTAGACCGGTGAACCCGTAGTGCCGCAGCCACAAAGGCTTCGGTACACCCCCAAAGAAATGTCGACACCCTGGACAAGTCGAATAGCGCCCGCGACCAGAATGGAAAAGGCAACATGGGTGTGCACCACCTCGACTTCCTTGTTGACCTGATTTTAGAACAAGGAGAGGTCTTGGGTGACAAATTTAGGAGGCGGCCGCTGAAGAAAACACAAAGATCTGGAGGAGTTGCCGTGAAAAGGAGAAGATGTACGTGATGAGATAAGAGATATGGAGAAGATGTACGTGATTTTAGCTTTTGGTTATTTGGTGACGTGTCTACGTAAGATTATCTGTGACGTGGATTTTAAATCGCACGCCATCATTAACATTTTTTCATTTCAGGATAAATCGGTCGGATTACCGGTGGCATGCAATTAGTCCACACACGATCAGTAATCATGTTACTCATGACGTGACCATATATAAGCACCCCACCTGTAACTGGTCCAGTTCCTTCTTATTTTTAAGTAGACTCGACTCATTACTCGTGATATATCAATTAGTCCACCGCTATTTTAAAATTAAAACTTTCGTGTCACGACACCAATTAAGGTTGTCGATAACCATTTCTCTACAAGTGTTGGTAACAACCCTCATCATCAACAGATCCTTGCACCACTAATACTATTTCTTTTAATGCACCCTATTCATCAACAGATCTATGGTTGAATGGTTCTTTCGAGTAAGATAGTACTTCCTCCGTCTAGGTGTGTAAGTCATCTTACGAACACGGTGTGGTGCATTAACTTCTTCCTCGTTTTTTTGCTTTTTGACATATCAGCCAATAAGAGATGATGGGTGTGCATGCTTTTAATGACTTAAAACTAGCAAACACGACATGCAGTGGTTAGTTTATTGCATGCAATGCTACTAATTAGCAAATAAACATTAAGGTCTCTCTTTTTCCACTCCTCCTTGGTCAAGATGCACAATCTAAGATGACTTACTTATCTAGACAGAGGGAGTAGTAAACACGGAACTACTTGAGGATGGATCTATTCCCAGGTTAAAGGATAAATAATTATGCTATTAATGCACCGACTAATATACTGTATGATAGCTAATAAAGACTTTGCTTGAACACGGATGATCTAACATAACTATATACTATTAAAGAACCAACTACTATACTGTTGGATAGGTGACCAGGCCTGTCCTGTCGTACGGTCACTAGTAATTAACACACCATATCTTTCAACCGCTGCATATAGTTGAATAACGAGGCAAGCATAGAAGTATGATGATTGGTAAACACTATCTCTGATTGCGACTATCTTTTCACTAATAATAAAGCACGAATTGACTCCGTGGGTTCACCGTCACAATACGCTTCTATTCAGTCGTAATACGCTTTTATGATTCGTATAGACAAAATCATAATATAAATGAGGTGGGACTAATAGTAAATAGTATGTTCGTCCGTCCGTCCCAACGTTTCGTATTTGACAAAAGAAGAAAAAAAGACCACCCCGAGTCAAGCGCCCCTCCTGTCACCCCCATCTGGATCCGCCGTCGGCCAGCATACTCCACCGTGCCGTCCTCTCCGGTTCGCCAATGCCAAGACCCAGGCCGCCGCGCTCCGGGCTCGCGCCGGCCGGCTCGAGCGGGCGCCGCCGACCACGACGGGCTGCTCAACACGCTACTCGCCGCCACGGGCAATGGCCAGGAGGAGGAGGAGGACGGGTGGGAGGTGGTGCAGCGTCAGAATCAGCGCGCCTCAGATCCGGCCGAGGGTTACGGCGACACGGACGAGGAAGCTCTTGTTGGGGAACGTAGTAATTTTAAAAAAAATAATTCTTACGCACACGCAAGATCATGGTGATGCATAGCAACGAGAGGGGAGAGTGTCGTCCACGTACCCTCGTAGACCGTAAGCGGAAGCGTTATGAGAACGCGGTTGATGTAGTCGTACATCTTCACGATCCGACCGATCCAAGTAACGAACGCGCGACACCTCCGAGTTCAGCACACGTTCAGCTCGGTGACGTCCCATGAACTCCGATCCAGCAGAGTTTCGAGGAAGAGTTCCGTCAGCACGACGGCGTGATGAAGGTGATGATGATGCTACCGATGCAGGGCACAGACAACCTCATTGATGCGGTCCAGGTGGCACGGCCGTTGCTTCAGTTCGTCATGATGGACCACGGCGTGCAGTTGGTACAATAAAAGGGCTCACAGCTAACTTATCCGGCCCAACGTGAACCTAGGCGGGGCGCTCTCCAAGCCCGCTTGGCATCTCCAGAACCGCTCTAGAAAGCCAACGAGCGTTGCCCGCTCTAAAACAACTAGAAAAATCACTATGATGGCCCGTGTCTCAAAACAGTTGCCAGGGTCTAAAAACGGTGTAGGCTCAAAAAAATAGACGAGGGTTTCAGACTTGTCAAAAATTGGGGCAAAACTATGGGAAAGCGCGCAAAATCGGCTTCGGCGGCTGCCGCCGCCTGTATTTTTAACTCCCGGCGTCACCCACTTCTACACGTGGTTCGCGCGAAGTTCCACTCGCTCGACCAATTTCGTTTTCCCGCCTTAAATTTGGTTTTCTTTCCCACTAGAAATTCGTTTTCCTGCCCAAATCTCATTTTCCGTCCTATTTTCGTCTTGGGATCTCTCTCTCTCTCTCTCTCTCTCTCTCTCTCTCTCTCTCTCTCCCCATGTGGAACCCTCGTCTATTTTTTGTGGAACCCGCAAAGAACATGAGGAATCTCTACTCGGGCTCAAAGGTTGTCTTCTCGAAATCCCCGGTGTCAAGCGACTGCATCCTCACCACCATCCCCCTGCGAAGCAGCATCGCCATCCGTAGGATTGGTTGTGTGGCCGACAAATGGATGACCAACGTGTCTAACGGGAAGATCCTTAAGGACATCGTATTCTACAATGGAAAATTGTATGGCCTCACCGCCTCAATGAGCCTGATCAAATTCAATATAGGCGTGAACAAATACGGCAGGCCTCTGTTTGCTGTTGACGTCGAGTTGCGTATCCAGATTGATAATGAACCTTTCGTATGGTCAACTAACATTGTTGAGCTGCGAGGCAAGCTAGCGATGGTGCTAGGGAAATTGCCATTCTACAACAACAGCCACGAGCCTTTCTTCAAGGTTTTTGTGCTGGCTGATGAGTCGACGACAAAGTATGCTTGTAAGTGGGAGGAGGAAACGAGTCTGGGTGACTATGCCTTATTTTTGGGGAAAATGTCAAGGGCGGTTGACGTGCAGGCGCTTGGACTTGGCAGGGTGTAGAGAAACCACATCTACGCTGATGATATGACATACTTGACAAGTTTGGATGGCAATGGTAATCGTGTATATCCTATGGAAGACGAAAGTAGTGACAGTGTCGCACAGAGGGTCAAATTAACAGGATCTTATGTAGCAGCTCGCGATCAAACTGGCATGTGGGTACTCCCTCTTGGCATATGGGTACTCCCTCCATATTTCTAGCCAACAAAGTTTTAACTATTTCTAGTGTACCTGGTGTTTTGGTCATACATACAATAAATTTGACCTTTGTAGATTATAAAAGCTTTACAATATAAAAGCGTCACATTTTACTATAAGATATAGTGGTTAGGATATGTGTGGAAAATACTAGAATTTATATTTATTCTCTTGACAAGTTTCATGGGAACCGTATTTTCTCATATATTAGAAAGTGGCAGAAACCCGAGTTTTTACATGGAGAGAGAGAGAGAGAGAGAGAGAGAGAGAGAGAGAGAGTGAGAGAGAGAGGAGGGGGTGGTAGTCAAGCCAGGAGTCCACATCGTCCCTATAGGACTAGGGCTGGCGACGTCGTCATGGCATAAGCTCCAAAGGCATGCGAGAGAGGGGGTGTCACCATTGAATACAGCCTCATTGTGGTGCTTCTGTAGGCACCAGAAACAAACGGAGAACGAGCTTGACACCGACCGCCAAGGGACAGAGGGCGGAAGATAGACGTCCTGCAGAGGCCAAGAAAGCGCTGGGCTAAGGAACACCGGAAGGCACCTATAAGACCTTTTCGAGTAGTGTCTGTGCATCTTTCTGATATCGTTTGGGTGGTTCAGCTTTGATTTCTTGCTGCGGTGTGATATCTTAATTGAGCTTGCGCTAGGTTCTGAATTTTCAATATTGTTACTGCAAAACTACCTTTCGTGTAGAAACTGCTTCGCTGGGAGTTTGGATATTTAAGCAGTAAATATCTTAGTGACATCCATAGCATGTGGCTCCTGTGTGCTCACCCACACTATGGCTGCGTCTCCTCAGCCACTCTGCCTACCGTGTGTCTTCACCATCCTATTTTTTTTTCTACATGATGCACTACACTACAATGATTTACGGGAGTCTGGAAGATATAGCAAATGTTCTGCAGGACTTATCCTCATGGCTTGTATAGTTTCTAATAATGAGGTTTTTCTGCCATTGCGTGTGATCGGTGTAAGAAGCCAATGATGGCCGAGCTGTGCAACTTGACAAGGGCCATGATGGGCGTGAGCGTCACTGATTCCGTCACCAGCTAATCAGCCCGCATCTCTTGCCGTCCCTCCATCCCTTTATAAAAACTGCCTTCCCTCCCATCCTCTTCCACATCGAACTGAACTACTACTCCTACTGGTTAATTGTGTCCATCCAAGCATCCAAGGATGGCGCCCAAGCTGGCCGAGAAGAAGCTCGTGGAGACTGTTGCGGCTGCGGAAGCAACCAAGCCAGCGGAGAAAAAAGTCGCGGCGGTGGAGGCATCCAAATCTGCCGAGAAGAAAGCCGCGTCCGAGGAGAAGCCCAATACCAGGACATCGTCGCGGCCAGCACTGAGGAATTCCTTCGTCAACAACGTCTTTGAGAGGGTCGCCTCGTAACTTGGAGCGCGACGTCAAGAAACCTTCGTTTCCTTCCCCCACGAGATCGATCATGTCCTCGTGTTGATTTCTTAGAGTGTACTCCCTCCATTCCACAATGTAGTGCTTCCTCTATCCCCGTGCTTTAACTTTGACCGTGAATTTAACTATCAAGACCGATTGCGGCGGGAGCAAAAATTATATCAGTGAATTCATATTCGAAAGAAGTTTTCAATTATATATTTTTTTCTCCCGCCGCAGTTGGTCTCCTTGGTTAAATTTATGATCAAAGTTGGACCTCGGAAAGCGTGGGCGCACTATATTTTGGAATGAAGGAGTATCGACTATCAAGTAATAATGCATGGCATCTACTTATTTATAATATTCCATCCGTTCCAACATGTATAAAAGCATTACGTAGTTGGTTACTACAAAGCTTTCCCTAACCATCAAGACGTCAATCACGCTGTAACAATTAACCAGTTTCTTCCTCCCGATGTGATAATCATGGGGATAACTAAATTCAGTAGTACTCCCTCCGTCCCTTCAACCTGGCAAAACGCAACTGCACAGGACCTACAAGATGTAGTTTTTGTGATCGGGATGAATCCATCAAACACCTCTTTCCTGACTGCCCGTTGGCAAAAAATTTATGACGGACGGTTCACATAGCCTTTAACATTACTCCTCCGAATACTGCCATCACGTTATTTAGGACGTGACTTGACGGGATAGATTCCGAAATAGCGAGGCACGTTCGCGTAGGAGTATGTGCTTTATTTTCGGCAGTCTGGAACTGCAGAAATGATTTGGTCTTTAACAGAACAACAAATATTCATTTTTTGCAGGCTATCTTCCGAGCCACTGCGTTGGTCCGTATGTGGTCGCTACTCACTCCGACAGAGGCCAGTGAGCGTATGGTTACTGGATCTATCCGATGGAAGATGGTAGCACGGGCTATTTTCAACCGGTTTGGATGGCGGTCATGTAATAGGATAGGCAATTAGTTTTCCTGTCTTTTTTATGCCAGCCGGTTGTGGCTTTACTTTTATTTTTCTTCTCTTTGTGAGCATTTTTTGTTCTTTTGTTTAAGACATCAAGACTTGTGTTGAACCTATTTGTTTATTAATTAAGTTGGCCGTATGCATCGTTCTGATGCAGAGGCCGGGGAGCTCCTCCTTTTCGAAAAAAACTCCCTCCGTCCCACAATGCAGTGATGGAGGGAGTACTATTTAAGTACATATACATATTGTGGGAAGGGCAACTTGCATGCATGGGTGCGGTGCCACTTATAAATAATCAATAATTTTGCTAGAACAAAGGCCTAATCGTTGCTTCCGCCAATGATGTGAGCACGGACGAGCTTTTTAACTGAGATGGGAGCGAGAGGGAGAAGAATTGAGGACGGCAAACATGGTGGTGCTCCGCGGTGCTTAGGCGTCCGCTTCGGTGCCAGGCCAACAGCTCCGTCAGTCGCTCGGCATCGGTCAGAGAGCACTGGGATGGGAGCTACTCGTGCTCGTGGGCTGGTTGCTCAAGCATTCGCTCGCACAACGGGATGTCAGCGACACAGTGAACCCGTGGCTCTGTGGTCCTAAGACCTCGAGGACTCCGCAGCTGTGCTTATGCAGGGCATGGTTTCTCGAAGAAACTAACACGACAGATTTTGTGCGGCAAAACTAAGGTTTTCTTATGCCAAATGTGTTTTTAGAGAACAGATAACAGGACATGATGACCCTGTTTTATAGAGAAAGCAAAAAAGTTCAGGTAGCAACAATATTACAGTGCACGAAAGCGAAAAAACCATATAGAGGGCACCACTAGAAACAAAACAAGGGCAACTGCTTTTATTCCGAACGCGAAAAGTGATGGGTTGCGGTACACAAACATGTTTGTGTGCTCTACTTACACTTGAAAGTAGAGGAAAAGTGAGATAATGAACAAGTTGTATCTAACGAACGAGATACTGATAGTGACCTTACATGATAACAATGGCCCGGCCTGAGGAAGATCGATAACTTAATTAACCTTACCCAACGCATGACTTCATGCATTAAGGGAACTCCAGGCCCTTCTTGCGGATGCAGAGGTCGTAGCAGTAGTCTTCTCGGTTTTAGCTCAGTTGGACGGCGGCATCCTCTTGCTTGCTCTTCCCTTCTTTTCTTCTGGGCCGGCATGCTCCGCCGGCATCGCGAGGAGACCGGCTCCTCCTCCTCCTCCTTCTCTTGCATCTTCACCTTCTGCCCCTTGACGCACCGTATTCCGGAACCCCAAGTAGCATTCACGGACGCAAGCCATGTGGGAGTCAGGGTCAGAGTCTGGATCAACTATGTCTTCGCATTCGAGTTCGCAAGACCAGGGCGGGTGGATGACCATATTCCCTTGCTTCCTCTCTTCTTCGCGCCCGACGCCCTCCCCCACGAGACCAGCTCCTCCTCCGCTTGCTCTTGTCTCTATGTGATGCCAGACGCAGGCCCGCACCGCTGCTGGCCAGCCAGGCAGCATTGCCAGCCAGGCAGTTGGACGGCGGCGCCCCCTTGCTTCCTCTTCGCCGCTGCAGTGTCGACGAGCAGGGCTAGGCCTAGGACTACAAACCACACAACAACACTGTCGGCACCGCTGCTCTTCTTGTTGGAACACATACCCACACACATGGCTAGCAAGGTGGCTACCTGGCTGGCTGCTGAACTATGCTATGCCTAACAAGTCACACACACATATATAAGAGAGGTTGGCTGGGTAAGCTATGGATAGAGGTTCCTCTGATGATTCTGATCGAGAGCTATCGATCTGATTAGATCCGACATCTGCGCGCGTGAAATTAATGGGCGGGCACGAGCCTGCATACATATGTGCTCTTCTGTTTCGGAGACACTATGCAGCAGATGCGTGTGCATATTACTATCCAGTTGCTTCAAAATCAACTTTACGTACTGTACTACATATGACTAGGTGAAAAGAAGCATCTAGCTACTCCTCCATCACTAATATATGCACACAAGTAGTTTCAGTGAACAAATTACTACCTCTGTCCTGATTTATTAGCCTCATCGTATTTTGGGTCATATTTTGACCATGATTCAGTTCTTGTAGGGAGGTGACTAATAATTAATTTGTAGGGGCAATTAATGTGATGCATTGATCAGCATATGAGCTCCTCGTTTGACCGCACCAGATGCACCTCTTGTTTGTAATTTGGCTTTCGCCTTGGGTGTGGTCCTCCCTGCCAAGTTCAAATGAATACCCACTTTCCTCCCTGCAGCAGAGCTCATCATGTAAAAAATCATAATAGCAAAGGGTAAAAGATTGGCACACATATACGGAAATTTTATCAATGTAATATGAAATTCATGTAAAAAATTCTTTTCTACATGCTGACTATACATGCACTGTTTGCATGTATTATATCTCCACAAAAAATTCATTTTTATGCAACTCATCATATGTTAAAAGTATCTCTTAGTGAAATGTTACACACACACACACACATACACACACACACACACACACACACACACACACACACACACACACACACACACATATATATAGAAGTAGAATTTTTTGGGTATTCCAGGCCAGCCTCACGTTTCCACCTCACTTACCTTTGACCTTCCTGGGATCTTCTTTTTAGTCTTTTTAGTCCGCCACAGCCACCTTCTTCTCCTCCAGATCCGCCGCCGCAGCGACCGATCCAGCGCGTGGGGATGCAGCAGCTCCTGCACCCGCGCCGCCGACGAGGGTCTGCACGGCATCTGCCACGGTCTCCGCGCCCGTCTTCTGCAGATCTCCGCCCGCGACGGCGGCTTCGCGACGGCCTTGCTCCATCCGAGCCAGAAGCAAGCAGGAGAAGAGAGGGAGGCGGCGGTGGTGGTGAGCGAGCAGGTGGGGTGGCCGGTGAGGGAGACGATGAGGCAGAGCAGAGAGGAGGGAGAGGGAGGCGATTTGGGGGAAATGGGGTGGGCGATACGGCCGGTGCCCATTCCCCTCCTCTTATACTAGGGTTTTTTTTGGAAACTACCCACGAACACGTGCACGCGCACGACCGCGGGGAAACGCAACCGCCAGCGTATAATACACGTACACGCCCGGCGTACAATAGTACACGGGCCGGCGGGGGCTCATACAGGGCTCTATGACTGGTCTACGCGCGCTATACACCCACCTAAAATGACCATCGTGCCCCTCATTACGAACCGCCATCGACGCATCTGGACCGTCCTTGTGTTTTTCCCACTCACGTTCAGCCCAGGGGGGAGCACCGGAGCAGAAATCCAGATTGACGGGATCGGCCTCTGCCCCCCTCTTCTCTTCTTCTCCTCATCCGGCGCGCTCCGTCGGCATCGCCAGGAGCCCAGGTCCGCGTCCTGCTCTTGCTTCTTCTTCTTCTTGCTTCCGTCCCTCTTCCGGCGCCGCCAGTAGCCCAACTCCCCCCCTCTTGCTACTTGTCGTTTTTTGCACTGCTCGAAGCAGGCATTGTAATTTTCTGCGTGGTGACAGCGCAGGTGGCAGTTTGGTAGGTCTCCCAGACGCATGCCCCGTAGGCACGCGGTGTGGCAAGGTTTGTAGTCCTCCTGGCCGCTACACTGCGCCTTGCAGGAGGAGTTTGGTCTGTTCCTAGCCGTCGCCGCAGCCCCGACGAGGAGCAGGGCTAGGCATATGACCATGCACGACGCAACAACGCTGCCGCTGCTGCTACGCTTCATCTTGGAACGCATACCCATGGCTAGCTAGCTAGGTGGCTGGCTGTGTAGCTGATGGATTGACCGTTGGAACCCGAATCCTGAACCCTAGCTCTCTCCCTCACGCTTGCTGCGCTCGAATGACAGAAGGAAGAAGAAGGAAGGGAAGAAACACAGGGACACGGTAGTTTGCCGTTGCACATACGCCCACCGCAAGAACGATGATCTTTTTCCGCCGAGCATGAACTCGACACCACCGCCGCACGGTGAGCACACATACACTCTCAAAGGCTACATCATCTCTCTCTAGCTACTCTACACACAAGCACCACGGCCACATTAATACGCAGAGGCACGCACAGCCCAGCCGCCTAGATCAGCCACTAACCCATGCACTAACTACCTAGCAAATCCCTAGCTACATGCACGCTAGTAACAACCTGGACGTGGCCGGCTTTGTAGCCTGCAGAGACGCAGCTCCCACGCACCATAGATGTAGGAACTGCCGCACAGAGACCCGGCCGGCTTAGAGACTCCACTCGCCACGTCCATGGACGCGGCCAGGCACCGGCGTCCGGACTCGACCAACACACGCACATGCTGATCACTTTCGTTGTGTGGCTTACTCTAACATTGAGGAGATGGAGACACACATATATATAAAGAGGCAACAGTTATGATCCAGCAAATCGGATGAAATTCATACAAACACGGGCGTTGGAGCTAGCTAAAGCATGTGATGAATCTGATCCATCGAATCCTGTCGGCCACCACCACAAGGGCCACGCAAGAGTTTTGGATCCAACTTCTGCTTTCGTGCAATCCATGTGCATGGATGGATAAAATTGCATCCAAGTTCCACTTCATCTAGCACTTGCTGGATTAAGAGGCCGGCGTTACGGCCTTGTGAAAGAAGAACCTAAACAGCTGTTTGCGCCCATGAGACAATTAATGTGTAGAATTTTCCTTGTCTGACCATATCGCGCAATTTAATACAATACATGGATCAGCTGCATGCATGCCACCTGTTCACCTTGTTTATTGGCTGCGCTGTTGACGAAAAAGGGTTTTCCCGCTTTTATATTATAAATCAACTTTCACCGGTCACAAGATAACTGCAAGGGCGAATAACACATCAAGCCCAAAAGAGAAAGAAAGAAAAACTAAATGCCAACAACGACAACTCGACAAAGCATGGATGATCCGCCACCACTGTGCCCTCCAGATTCGTCCCACAACACACCAAGGTTCTGAACCACCGCATACCAAGTAACACCTTCAAGAAGGGATGCGACGTCGACAGAAACTATTGCCCGAACATGTCCTAGTGTTTTCCCCGCACGCGGGGAGGAGTGGAGGATGGGTAACACTGACGCCCTTCACGAAGTAAAGGCGGCACCCGCAGGCTACACCGCGCCAGTGCCGAATGAACTGGTAGGGATTTCTCCCGTATCCCAACCACCACTATCCGCCCGATCCGGAGCCGACCAGCCACTCGCTTTTGTAGCCTAGCTAGGTGGCTGGCTGTGTAGCTAACAGTACACGATGCTGGGTGGATGCATTGAGCAGACGGGGATACACGCATATATAAAGAGGCAAGTAGAGTTTGTTTAAAGCTTGTGATACACACATATATGGAAAGACCTTGTCAAAGTCCGGCCGGTGTTTAAATCTCTTGTTAAATTTGTGGTCGGTAATGCAAATCCACTCGCTTTTGGCTTGACTGGTGGTGCGGTACCTCCCCTTTAGTGATATCCTTTGACTGGTGGTCTGGTTGGGGCCCCTAAATGACTGTTCTGGGTGGGATTCCCGGCTATCTGCTGGGCAATGTGGACTACGAGGAACAAGTTCACTTTCGAGCATATTTTTCCTGCTAAACCTGCTGATTGCTTATTTAAAACTTGCCTATTCTTGCAGCACTGGAGATTATTGACTAAGGAGGCTGGCCGCGAGGCTTTTGACTTGATGACTGCCAAGATGCGTGCTACTGCTACTTCCCTTTTACAGCATCAGTCAGACGGCAAAAGGAACTTGCTGGTCCTTTTGCCGTTCCTTCTCTTTATCTCTCGGCCTGCATGCCGTATGTTGGCCTGGGCGCTGTGTACCTCATTCCTTTCAGTACTCTATGTGTTGTTGCTACTCCTATGTCTGGTTGTCTGTCCTGTGGTGAATGCTGCCTGGTGGCTTTATCTATAAAGTCGGTTTGTTGCCTTCTCTCTAAAAACCAATTATTATCCGATCTCCACCACTGGATCACAAAAATGAGCGGACCAAAATAGTAAGATTTACTGGAAAATATCCTTTTTTTAAAACTACCATTGGAATGGAAAGCCTACCCGCTTGAAAATATGTAAGTCTTTAACAGTTCAACTGATCAAAGGCGAGAGTGAGGACAGGAAATCACACCATAGACCGATTTGATTCTCTTAGTTCAACTGATCTTGCAGTTTTCGAAGCAGGTGTCGTAGTCTTTTGCGTAGCAGCAGCGAAGGTGGCATATTGGCAGGTCTCCCAGACGGATGCCCCACAGGCACGCGGCTTTGCAGGAGTTTGGGCTGTTCCTAGTGGCAGCCGCCCCCCCCCCCTCCTCGACGACGAGTAGGGCTAGGGCTAGGACTACACATGAAGGCTGCCGGTGTTGCTCCTTCTACGCTTCATCTTGGAACCCATACCCACGGCTAGCTAGCTAGGTGGCTGGCTATGTAGCTAACAATGTACCTTGCTGGATGAATGGATTGAGGAGACGGGGGCACACACATATATAAAGAGGCAAGTGGAGCTAGCTAAAGCATGTGATGAATCTGATCGATCCATCGAATCCTGTCGGCCACAACCACAAGGGCCACGCAAGACTAATCGATCCAATCACTGCTTGCATGCAATCCATGTGCGTTGATGGATCAGATTGTACTCAACTTCCTCCTCATGTACTACTTGCTGGATTAAGAGGCCAGAGTTACGCCCTTCTGAAAGAAAAACCTAAACAACTGCTTACGCCCATGAGACAATTAATGTGTACAATCTTCCTTGTTTGACCAGATCACGCAATATAAGACAATACGTGGATCATCTGCTCACCTTGTTTAGTAAAACAATATGTGGAACAGCCACGGGGTTTAGCCCTCGGTGGGGGAGTAACAACTTGCTTCAGTAAAACGAAGCTAGTCGTCGCTGACCATTTCGAGTGTTAGCTAGGACATGGGTTAAAGGATTCATATGTACAGCTTATCTCTGGATCTTTTTATGACAAATTAGAAAACAACAGTGGCCTGAAAAGCGCGGCACACACACAAATTTGCAGACTAACACATGAAATTAAAAGGGTTGGCATGCCTAGAAAAATGGAAATAACAAACTAGCTAGCAATCTTAAATCATACTGCAGATAGTCATGCACTGCGAATAGGCGGAGGAGGATCGATCGTATGCTTGGCTGCATTGCTCGTCGCACTGTGAGTTGGATAACAGGTTGACGGCGTTGATCCCTCGCTTCATCTTCTTGCCTCCTTCACCTCTAGTGTTCCCATAGATTTGCAGATGCATGTTGTCGCTGAAGCCAAAAATCACAGTCGAACATGCACCCCACATAGGAGTCAGAGGATGAATCAAATTGCTGGCCGCACTTGGGTTTGCAGGAATTGCTGATGTCGGCTATGTCGTTCGCTGTTGCCACAACAAGGAGCAGGGCTAGACCTAGGACTACACAGACAAAAACAGAGCTGCCACCACTACGCTTCTCCCTGGATCCCATACCCATACCCATACCCATGGCTAGCTCGGTAGCTGGCAGGCTTGCTGCTGCTGAACTAATTGGCTATAGCTAACTACGCTGGATGTTGATGGATTGGTGAGATCGGCACACACACATATATAAAGAGTCTCGTGTCGCTAGCTAGTGGGTGGCACCTCTGATGGATCCAATGCACTAGCTTCAGATCAGATCCGACAACTACGTGTCTGCAATGAATGTGGCTGTAACCTTGTTTGACCGCACCAGTTGCTCCACTTGTTTGTTGTTTGCGCTTTTGCCTAGGATCCTGTTTACGAAGAAACACAAACTCACCCAAATGGCTGTAACATTTTCTTGTGCTGATTAGCACGGGGTAATTTTTTTCCAAAAATATCGAGTAAAACTGTTCATATATATAGCATAAATTATACAGTAGAGCAGTGTGTGTTAATTTGACCGACAGAAAATCAGAAACCATGTGCGCTTGAATTCGATTTCCATCTTGATGAGCTATTCAGTTTGGTACATGTTTACATAAGCATGTTCTTTTTTGTGGGTTATGGAAGTGTGTTATTTCATACATACATACATACATACATACATACATACATACATACATATGGAAGTATGTTATTTCATACATACATACATACATACATACACACTATTTTTTTATCGTAGCTTTATAACAGATTTTACCAACGACGTGTCAAATATTGTTATAGATGTACTAAGATGATGTGTAGTAGTTCAATCGACGATGAAGAGGGCCCACATCAATACAGTTTTGCCCCGCAACTACAAAATATAAGTTATATTTCATAAAAATTATTGCTACTTGAATGACTTTGCTTACTTCATTTTTACATCTATAAGTTGGTACGGCACTATGGATATATGGCTACTGCGAGAGGTTGCATGGATGTTAAAGTTTGTATTCTGGATCAATGACTATGGTGATATGTTGTAAATCTTCTATGTGCTATAGTGAGCAAGAGCGCAAAAGCCTAATCGTGTGCTCCGGCCGCTATACGCCCGCTCGGCCGAACAAGCGGTTGCTAATGATCGTAAAACCACTCGCAAAAAAAGTAATACAATTTAATTGGTTACTACATGCCAAGGACAACTCCTCCGCTTAGTAAGGCCATGGTAAAATTGCTTGAATCCATAGTAATGTAATTAATTCTATTACCGTCAGCCATACACCATCCTCCGCCCCGTAAACAACTAACCATTTGTCTTTCTTGCATGTGCTCGTAAAATAATAAGTCACATAGTAATGCTCCAAGAGTTGGTCAACCCGCATTGTGATAGTAAGTTTTAGAACTCAAAATCAACATGAGATTTGATAGTAACATACCTCATGTTTTATAATAAAGGTGATAGCCTCTTTTACTACTTCTAGTGTGTTGAGATTTGATGGTAATCCACATAATGTTCAATAGTAAACCACATTGGATACTTTTACCATCTATTACTACATAGAGGAGGTGTGCACGGGTGGATTTAGTTGGTGTTGATAATTTGATAGTAACGCACTTAGTATTCAGTAGTAAAACTGATAATTCTTTTACCACCCACTACAATGGAAGGGGACGTGCACAGGTGGATTACGTTGATATTTTGATGGTAATGCACTTGGCATTCAGTAGTAAAAGTGATAAATTCCTTTACCACCCACTTTTATAGGAGGCGAGACGTGCATGAGTGGGTCTAATTGGTTGCTTCGTTCGCGCCGGATGGCCGGAGCGCATAATAAGGAAAATATGCTCAGGAGCAGTTTAGCATGCCTATATATACAGTTGCTTGCTTCCATCAGCAAGCTAGCTAAAAACAAGTTTACTTCTCTGTCTTACGCTTTCATGCAAAATCAAATTCAGTTGTATTATCAGCGCTTAAGCATCTTCTTTTGTATCACCTTACAATCGATGCTACAAAACTAGTTGTCAAACATATTGGCGGCACAACCAAAAGGGAAAACATATACCTGCAGTTTTCTTATATCACCTCCTTTTATTTCAAAAGGGAAAACGATGGTGGCTTCAAAAGTGTGGCACACACAGAAGATTGTGTGCTCACACATGGATATGGGGAAAATGGAAGTACTCAAAAGCCATGATAACAACGTACAACGTTTATGACCTAATTAACATCTTGTTAGGAAAGCAAACGATGTAGTCCGGTGCAGGAGGCAGCACCAACTTCTCGATAGCAATAGATCAGGTTCACGGCGCACCCTCATGCTTCCTCTTCACTTCTTCCTGTTATGTGCCGTCTGCCGTCGATGCCAGGAGACCGACTTATCACCGTCTTCCTTCGTTTGGCGCTGCCTCGCACTTTTGGAGGCAGTCCCCCTTGTCATGTATGTGGCGGCACATGAAGGAGCAGAATTCTGGGTCGTAACCCAGCTGGACTCGGGCGGCGTCCACTTGCTTCTTTTTCTCTTCGTCTTCCCATCCGGCGCGCTCCGTCGGCATCTCCAGTAGCCTAGCTCCTCCTCCTCTTGCTTCTCCCTCTTGCTCTCTTCCCTCTGTCGGCCCCTCCAGGAGCCCATGTCCTCCCCCTCTTGCTTCTTCTCCTTCTATCCCACTCCTGCACCGTTTGACGCAGGCGTCGATGTCCTCCTTGGGCTCATGGCGGCAGCGCTCGTAGCAGGTAGGTGGGGCAGCTATTCCTCTGATTGCCTTTTCTCCTTCTCCCCTCTCGTGGGCTCCGACGACGAGCAGGGCTACGCCTAAGACTACGCACGACACAACAATGGTGGCGCTGCTTCTCTTATTGGAACCCATACCCATAGCTAGCTAGGTGGCTGGCTGCTGCTTAACTAACTAGCTGTGTGTGGTGTGTGTAGCTAACTGTGTACCTGAATGGATGGGTTGAGGAGACAGGGACACACAGATATATAAAGAAGCCGGCTGGTGATGCTACCTAAAGGTTCCTCTCATGAATCTGATCCATCGCTAGTATCCCGTGGCCACCACCACATGGGCCACGCAAGAGGTATCCATGCGACATTTGCGCGTGTGCAATGCATGTGCACAGATGGTAGATGGATCAGACATCAACTTGCTCTTTATCTATATGTATGTCTACTCGCTTTAAAGCCAACTACTCCTTCCGTTCGGAATTACTTGTCGCAAAAATGGATGCATCTAGACATATTTTAGTTCTAGATACATCCATTTCCGAGACAAGTAATTCCGAACGGAGGGAGTAGCTACTACTTGCATGATTTCATTGGAAGAAGAACTGTTTAAGCCCACTACGGTACAAGCTTCATTGTTTGACCGGCTGGATGCGTGCCACATGCTCCCGTTGGCGGTGCAGCGGACGCAGTCTGCGTTCTTCCCCTCGACAGTTGACGTGTTTGAGCTTCGGGAATCCTTCAGGCCCCTGTGGGGCGTGAAGACGGGGGGAGAGAAGTCGGGGCATCCAGCCCCAAATCGGTACCCCTTCTTTGTCGATTATTTTTCCTGTGGGCTCTGTCCTCCCTTCTCCGGTTTCTTCAGCGACATCGTGCACACCTTTGGCTTCTGCCTCCTGGATTTTACCCCGAATGCGGTGGCGTGCATGGCCCTTTTTGCGCATCTCTGTGAGGGCTTCGCCGGGGTGCACCCCAACACGGCGCTCTTTCTCCATTACTTCTCTCCTCGGATCAAACCAGGGGGCGCCATCTCGGGTTGCATCGCCTGGGTCTCAAGGTCCAAGGGAGCGTATCCGAAGGGCGCCATGAAGGAGAGGTGGGAAGAATGGCGGGGCCGGTGGTGCTGCATCGAGGAGAAGGACCCGCCGGCGTTCTACGAAGTTCACCGGGCGCCGCCGGTCCGCAGAAGCGATTGGAGTGACGTTGATGCTGATGACGAGAAGCTCACGGTCGCCGCCCGATCACAATCTGACCAAAATCCTTCGGCTCACCGAGCCCGGGCTCTTCCTTGAGATGATCGGGGCGGACTTCATTCGCCCCCCGATCGCCCCACTGCACAACAAGGGGAAGCCAACCTGGCTCTTTACCAACCCTGCCAACATCATGCGGCTCCGCCCCGGCCTCGAACACAACTTCACCGTGATGGGACATGCCCATTTCTGCCAGCGGCTCTTCCAGCTCGATGTGGGCCGCGACGGCGAGATCGAGTGGACCGGCAAGGTCGCGAGGGCCGCCGCGAAGGCCGACAAGGTCTTCAAGGAGCCTTTGTTCAAGCGGCCGACGGGGGTGGTCCCGTTGTGTAATAACTCGCGCCGGTCCGATATCATCGCCATGATGCCGGACTGCAATGCGCATGGCCCTGACCCGAGGTGGAAGGAGACGGAGGATGCCGAGGTGCAGCAGTTCTTTAACACTCTGCACGAGGGGTACGCCAACGCCGACGCCGAGCGGCTGCTCGTCCAGGACACCACCCAGGCGGAAGTGGACTACATCGCCACCAGGGCGAGGGAGGCACAGCTTGCCGAGGAGGCCGGCAGCAATGGTGGTGTGGAGGAAAAGGCCGTGACAGCCGCAGAGGAGGTGGAGCTCGCCCGGTGGGCAGCGACCGCTGGGGAAGCTAGCAGCGCCGGCACCGAGGCTCCTCTGGTTGAGGCAGCGGCCGACGAGTCGTCGTCGGACGAGGCCGTGGCCGTTGACCCTCCGGCCATGGGGAGAGGGCGAGTCCTGCAGCGGGCCACCTGCGGCGAGCCGGTGCGGCCCGTCAGGGCCGCACGGCGGCCAAAGTTCCCGGAGGAGGCCACCCGTCAGACGAGAGCCACGGTGGCGAAGAAGGTGGTGAAGGCCGCGGCAACAAGGAAGAAGGCATCTGCTTCTTCTTCGTCCACGCGCCCGCAGATTCCGCCCTCCTCCCCTCCTCAGGCAGACGCCGACGAGGGGGTCACTTTCGACTACGGATCCCTCAATTCGAGGAGGAAGAGGAAAACAACAGAGGAGGAGGCGGACGATGAGTGAGCACCCTGTTTTTTGCCATTCCTGTTTCCTCAACCTATGTCACTTGTCTTGACTTGTCTTCGCCTTTGTAGGGACATGGAGACACTGGTCCAGAAAGTGAAGAGAGCCATGGTCTCGGTGGGTGGCCAGCCCCCGGCTGGTACTTCGAGGGCGCCACTGGTGGTGTTGACCAGCCGAGACAGCAGCCCCCGGCCCAGCCCCCAGCGTAAGTTCATTACTCTCCCCTTGTCGACATGTGTCAGGGGCACGACACTTCGGTGCTGACCTTGCCAGGTACGCGGGTGGAGAGCAGCAGCAGGAGGAGCCACAGAGGGCTACTCGCAACACGCCGCCCCCATCGACCACGCCGCCGCGAGGGGCGTCCCAAGCAAGGGCACCAAGCACCGAGCCCACGCACATGGAGGAGGAGGAGGAAAACTTGGGCACCGGAGGCTTTGCCTCGACGCCAAATGTTGGCGGGGAGGGGACGTCTTTTTCCCAGCCTGGGCCTGGCGCTGGTAAGTCGCTCGCCTTTTGTCCATGTTCCTTTTCCTTTCTGGTTCTTGGTTTTGGCCTTGCCTCATTCCCTTCTTTGGTGTCCAGTTCCCTCGTTGGTGAACCTAGAGGACGTGGACGCCGTCATCGAGGACGTCGCCAAGGCCGCCGAGGCGGACTCCGAGAAGATCGCTGCCGAGGAGGCCGCCAAGAGCGCTGCCGAGGACGCCACCAAGGGGCCTGCCTGGGAGGCCGGCAAGGCCGCTGCAGAGGAGACTGGAAAGGGGCCTGCCGGGGAGGCAGACGGGGCCGCTGTCGAGGAGGAGGAGGAGGAGGTGGCTGATGACCAGCCTTCCTCCTCTACTGCTTCCAGATCCGGCAAGTACCTGAGGGTGAGTGACGACTCGTTCGTCCACCTTCCAGGCGCATCGAGCACAAAGACACCTGTCGAGGGAGAGGTGGTTGACGACGAAGTGCTTGCTGCCGCCAGGCTTGAGGTCGTCGTCGAGCCGAGCGTCAGTGGCGACGGCTCCCAAGAGGAGCGGCTGCTCCAGGCCATGGGCGCCAACTTCCGGAGGCTCCAAGCCCTCCATCGTGCCTGCCTGGATAAAGTCAGGTCTAGGACAACAGTGGTGGAGAAGGTGGAGGCGGACCTCCAGAAGCGCGTCACCGAGGCGCAGGAATGGTTCCGCCAGGCCCGCGATGAGCTGAAAGCCGCCCAGGGCGAGCTGACTAAGCACGACGTGGAGCTCACCATAAAGCTAGCCGATACCAAGAAGGCCCAGGAGACGGCGGAGGGCTTGGCCGCGACTGCCGAGGCCGCCCGGACTTAGCACCAGGCCGCACTGCACTCCCAGGAGGAGGACCTCGCTCCGCGCGAGGAGAAGCTTGTCACCATGCTGCGCGGCAAGGACGAAGAGGTGGAGAAGCTTGTCTTGCAGCGGACCAGTGAGCTGGAGCAGAGGCACAAAGAGGCACTCGATGCCCAGGCCCAGGTTCACGCCGACAAGGTGATAGAGCTGGAGGCGGAGCGGGTCGGGCTGAAGGAGCAGGCCCTGAAGCTGTCCTAGGAGAAGGATACGCTCAACAGCGCCCTGACGGAGGCGCAGGGCGGGGCCATCAGCAAGGCCGGGGAGCTCTCCGAGGCCAACAAGTCCCTCAAGGACCTCACTCTGAATCTCGAGGGCCTCGTGGGGATGCTCACGGAGGCCCAAGCCCGGGAGGGGACCCTGGCCAAGAAGCTGGAGACCGAGAAGCAGCTGCGGAAGGACGAGGCCGCCGAGCATAAGGATCTCTAGGAGGGCGTGAACCGCTCGATCGGCCGTCTTGAGGACGTCGCCGACAGGATCACCGCGCAGCTGGCTACCATGGGGATGCCAAGCGTGAGGTACGCCCCAGAGCGCAGCGGGACCACCAACGCCAAGCTGACCTTGTTCTTCGAGTGTGTTCTCGGGGCCCTGGAGCAACTTCACGCCAACCGGGCGGCCTCGCTGGCCGACGAGGCCCGGAGGCTTTGCCAGGGCGCCATGACCAAGGTTCTCACCAAGGTGGTACACTGGCACCCCGACCTCGACTTCAACGCCGCACTGGAGAGCTTGCCGGAGGGTACTGACCTCCCGCCGCTCAGGGAGCGCATCAAGCCCATCATCAGCCGTGTCGGCGGAATTCTGAGGGTGGAGAGCCAGCGCCGGGATTAGGCACCCTGTTTCTTATCGCCGCTGTAGGTTCACAACCAAGACAATTGCTATCTGTAGTTAGAACCGCAGGAACAATTTGATGTAATATGACTCTGCACCACTTTTGATATTATGCATGTTATTTTTTTGTTCGATTTTCCTTTGTATGTCCACCCTATGTTGACTGGGTAGGTTTGCGGGTGCGTAAACCCAGGGCGGCATCTTGGGGACAGGTCCCCAGTGGCCCGTCGGGTGTGCTTGCTCCCGGGCGAACCACCTTACCACCCTTAGCGCGGCCGCCTGAACTGTCGAGTTTGACTCGAGTCAGAGTCAGGAGCATTGCCAAGTGCGGAAGGCAACCCCGCCACTCTCAACGCGGCCACCTTGAGCTGTTGAGCGGAGTCGAAACAGAACAAGGGCATTGCCAATTGCGGGAGGGCCCCTTTGCGTGCAGGTTTCTCATACATAGGCAAGATCTCCGAGGATGATAACCTTATATATAAAAGGAAATAACTCAATGCTCTGAATGACTTAGCTTCTCTGTTGCCGCACTGGCATCCTTCACGTTCGTAGGCGGCGCCCCTTTCTCATGATCGCCTCCTTCATGGGAGCTATGGCGATGAAGAAACGCTAGGCTAGCTACTAGACCAGATTCTCACAATTGCACCCCCTACCTGGCGCGCCAAAGATGTCGGTGTGGAACGACACCTATGGGATCACAAGAATCCCTTCTACGGTTGCCGGGGCGTGGGGTTGCGAGAAGAGCAGGATCAGTAACCAGCACGAGGATCGTTTACCTAGGTTCGGGCCGCGAGGATGCGTAAAACCCTAGTGCTGCTTTGGTGGGTGTATTTCAGAGAGTTCTTGAACTCTCGAACTAGCTGTGGTGAGTGTGTGGTTCGAAAGAGCCGAATCCTTCTCCAGTATGCCATGGGCCTCCTTTCATAGTTGAAAGGGGCTGCCATAGTGGCACACAGGAGGTGGAAAGGCGCACAGTGCTATGAGCTTATCGCTTGTATTACAGGACAAGACGCATTTAATGCGTAGTTTAGGTGTCGTCTTGCTTCATTGGGGACGGGGGCGAGGCCCGTCCCGTCCGTCGCCGCACCTCCTTGCTTCGACACGCGCCCTGACTAGCGACGCATGCGGCACCACGTAGGCAGGCAGGCAGCTGAGGTGGCACGGTGGTGGAGCCTCTGCGAAGATCTGCATGCCGCCACGCAGGCGCTTGATGAGTTGGCCTGGGAGCTGCTTGTTGCCACGCAGATGCCCGCCCAGCTGGTTGGGCTGGCAGCTGCATGTGAAAGGCGGTGAAAACTTGGTTGACGCGGGCCTGGCGGTGGCCCCGCTGGCGTCTTCGGTGAGGGCCTTGCCGTGGCGTGCTGTGTCCCCGGCAAGGACCTTGCCGGGAGTCTGGTGGCCTTCCTCGGCAAGGATCTTGCCGAGGATCTTCATCTTCTAATCCTCATCTGATCTTGAGTGTTCCTTGTCTTCACAAAGATCTGCATGCCACCATGGTGGTGCCTCCCGAGCCCTGGCCCAACGTGATGTTGGAGACTGAGGGAGTCCTGGATTAGGGGGTATCCGGACAGCCGGACTATAACCTTCGGCCGGACTGTTGGACTATGAAGATACAAGATTGAAGACTTCGTCCCTTGTCCAGATGGGACTCTCCTCGGCGTGGAAGGCAAGCTTGGCAATACGGATATGTAGATCTCCTTCCTTGTAACCGACTCTGTGTAACCCTAGCCCCCTCCGGTGTCTATATAAACCGGAGGGTTTAGTCCGTAGAAACAACAACAACAATCATACCATAGGCTAGCTTCTAGGGTTTAGCCTCTCTGATATCGTGGTAGATCAACTCTTGTAATACTCATATCATCAAGATCAATCAAGCAGGAGTAGGGTTTTACCTCCACCGAGAGGGCCCAAACCTGGGTAAACATCATGTCCCCTCTCTCCTGTTACCATCTGCCTAGACGCACAGTTCGGGACCCCCTACCTGAGATCCGCTGGTTTTGACACCGACATTGGTGCTTTCATTGAGAGTTCCTCTGTGTCGTCATCGTTAGCCTTGATGGCTCCTTCGATCATCGATAGCGATGCAATCCAGGGTGAGACTTTCCTCCCCAAACAGATCTTTGTATTCAGCGGCTTCGCACTGCGGGCCAACTCGTTTGGCCATCTGGAGCAGATCAAGAGTTACGCCCCTGGCCACCAGGTCAGGTTTGAAGCCTAAACTACATGGCCGACATCCGCGGAGACTTGATCTTCGACGGATTCGAGCCCCTGCCGAGTGCGCCACACGGTCACGATGTGCATGATTTAGCTCTGCCGTCCGATAGTGTCCAGGAGATCGCAGCTGCAACCACTCCGACCCTCAATTCGGGGCCAATTGCGCCATCCATGGACGGGTGGCTAGACCCCGCCACGGAGGACGCAGTCTCAGCGGCGATCGAGCCGAATGCCAACCTTACCATTCACGAGAGCCGTGACTCCAAACTGCCGGATTATTCCCCGGCCACGGACTCCGAACCACCTGCGCCCGTGCCTATCGAGTCCGACCGGGCGCCGATCATGGAGTTCACCTCCGCGGACATCTTTCAGCACTCGCCCTTTGGAGACATACTGAACTCATTAAGGTCTCTCTCCTTGTCAGGAGAGTCCTGGCCGGACTATGCCCGGCAGGATTGGGATGCGGATGACGAGGAAATTTGCCGCCCACCCACCACCCACATAGTAGCCACTGTCATGCTCAACTTCGACTCCGAAGACATCGACGGTATGGACGACGATGCAGGAGACAAACAGGAACCACTGCCCACAGGGCACTGGACAACCACCTCATCATATGATATATATATATGGTGGACACACCCAAAGAAGGCAATGGCGATGGGACAGCAGAGGATGACCCCTCCAAGAAGCAACCCAAGCGCCGATGTCAGCGGCGCCGCTCTAAGTCTCGCCAAAGCAAAAGCGGTGATACCGGCACAGGAGACAACAACACTCCGGATAGTGCCGAAGATGACGACAATCCCCTCCAGCAAGATTTAGAGCAGGAGGACGGAGAAGCCAGCCCTCCTGAGAGAGCGGCCGATGGAGAGGCAGAGGATGATAATTACAAGCCTCCCTCCAAAGACGAGGCAAGCCTCGACGATGACGAATTTTTCATGCCTGAGGATCCCGTCGAGCAAGAGCGCTTCAAGCGCCGGCTTATAGCCACGACAAATAGCCTTAAGAAAAAGCAACTGCGACTTCGAGCTGATCAAGATTTGCTAGCTGACATATGGACTGAAGTCCTGGCGGCCGAGGAATATGAACTCGAACGCCCCTCCAAGAGTTACCCAAAGCGCAGGTTGCTACCCCGATTAGAAAGAGGAAGCATTAAAGCCTACATCTCCAGCGTATGACACGGCTGATCGGCCACCTCTTGGCCGCGACAGAGAGGCATTTCAGCCAAAAGCTCAGGCCGCACCCCGACGCCACTCAAATAAAAATGTCAAGGCATGGGGAAATATGCTTGACCTGCGAGACGTATTGGTGGACAAAGCAAAACACGCAAGATCGATCTATGGATCGCGAGGGCGCCCCACTACGCGAGACGATAACCGTCACGCCGGATACAATAAAAGTAAATCCGGCCGGGCCGAACACACCAGACAAGACTCATTTGAGTTGCGTCGCGATATAGCCCAGTACAGAGGCGCCGCACACCCCCTATGCTTCATAGATGAAGTAATTGATCATCAAATCCCAGAGGGTTTCAAACCCGTAAATATTGAATCATACGATGGTACAAAAGATCCTGCGGTATGGATCGAGGACTACCTCCTGCACATCCACATGGCCCGCGGTGATGATCTACACGCCATCAAATACCTCCCACTCAAACTCAAAGGACCAGCTCGGCATTGGCTCAACAGCCTGCCAGCAGAATCCATTGGCTGTTGGGAAGATCTGGAAGCCGCATTCCTCGAAAACTTCCAGGGCACTTATGTGCGACCACCAGATGCCGATGACTTGAGCCACATAATTCAGCAGCCAGAGGAATCGGCCAGACAATTCTGGACACAGTTCCTGACAAAGAAAAATCAAATTGTCGACTGTCCGGATGCAGAGGCCAAAGCAGCTTTTAAGCATAACAGCCGTGACGAGTGGCTCGCCCGGCACCTTGGTCAGGAAAAGCCAAAATCTATGGCAGCCCTCACGACACTCATGACCTGCTTTTGCGTGGGAGAGGACAGCTGGCTGGCTCGTAGCAATAAGATATCAAAGAACCCTGGTACTTCGGATACCAAGGATATCAATGGCAGGACACGTCGCAACAAACATAAGCGCCGCATCAACCGCGACAACGCCGAAGATACGGCAGTCAATGGCGGATTCAGAGGCTCTAAACCCGGTCAGCGGAAAAAGCCATTCAAAAGAAGCACTCCGGGCCCGTCCAGTTTGGACCGTATATTCGATCGCTCGTGTCAAATACACGGCACCCCCGACAAGCCAGCCAACCACACCAACAGAGAATGTTGGTTGTTCAAGCAGGCCGGCAAGCTAAATGCCGAAAACAAGGATAAGGGGCAGCATAACGTTGACGAGGAGGAGCCCCGGCAGCCGAACACTGGAGGACAGAAGAGGTTTCCCCCACAATTGCGGACGGCGAACATGATATATGCAACCCACATCCCCAAGAGGGAGCGGAAGCGTGCGCTAAGGGACGTATATGCCTTGGAGTCTTAGGTTGACCATTGCTTCGTGGGTGAGCAACGGAAGCGAAACAGACTTTGCTGCCGAGGTCTTGGGTATATTGCATGAAGGTGCGGCTTGTGAACTGTGTGTCGTTGTCGGTGATGACCCTGTTGGGTACACCAAAACGGCACACTAGTCCCTTGAAGAACTTGACGGCTGACTGAGCTGTGACCTTCCTCACTGCCTCCACCTCCGGCCACTTTGTGGACTTGTCGATTGCAACGTGCAAGTACTCAAAGCCCCCGACAGCGCGGGGGAAAGGGCCCAGTATGTCGAGCCCCCAGACCGAGAAGGGCCAGGAGAGAGGAATGGTTTGAAGGGCTTGAGCTGGCTGATGAAGCTTCTTTGAATGGAGCTGACATGCTTCACACCTAGTGACTAGTGTCGTCGCATCCTGGAGGGCGGTGGGCCAGAAGAGGCCTTGCCGAAATGCCTTGCCGGCAAGGGCCCTTGACCCGATGTGGGGTCCACATATGCCTCCGTGTATCTCTGCCAACAGCTCCAGTCCTTCCTCTCGAGGGATACACTTCAATTTCACACCGTTCGGCCTCTTTTTGTACAGGACGTCATCGACGAACTGGTACATAGTAGAGCGACAGGCTACTCTTTCCACTTCTTCCTACTCCTCAGGAAGTTCCCCTATTTGGAGGAATCGGACGGTATGTTGTGCCCACGCTGGAGCCTGGGGCTCGACGGCGAGGACTAAAGGCATTTCCTCCGCTATAGGAGCGGCTGTCTCGACGACAAGAGCTTGACGCTCCGCCGGAGCTAGCCGTCCCGTGGCAGGCTTAGTGTCCCCGGCAACATCCTTGTCGGCGGCTCCGGGGAGCTCGGCGGGAAAGTACTTGCCGGGCCCTGATTTCCTCTTCTTGTTTTGCTTTGTTGATGGATCAACGGATGGCTGAGTTAGCTGAAGCACAAAGGTACCTGGTTCCACACGTAGCTTGAGGGCAGCGCGTTTTGACAGGTAATCGGTGACGTCGTTCTCCGCTCGGGGAACGTATTCTGCCTGTATACCATCAAAACGCTCTTCCAGCTTTCTCACTTCATGGACGTAGGCCTTCATCAATGGGCTTTGGTAATCTTTGTTGACTTGCTTGACGACAAGCTGCGAGTCGCCCCAGACGATGAGTTTCTTGATTCCGAGCTCCGCCGCGATCCTAAGACCGGCAAGCAGCCCTTCGTACTCAGCCGTATTGTTGGTTGACACCTCCCTGGGGAAGTGCATCTGGATCACGTACTTGAGGTGCTCTCCGGTGGGCGCTACAAGCAGTACGCCATCCCCGGCGCCTTGTAAGGAGAAAGCTCCATCAAAGTACATCATCCAATTGCAACTTGCCTCCTTGCCGGGGAGAATGGTCTCTTGGATTTCTTCATCAGGCGTCGCGGTCCATTCTGCAATGAACTCCGCCAGGACTCGGCTTTGAATCGTCGAGGTACTTTCAAACTTGAGGCCAAAGCTGGGCAGCTCCAGTGCCCACTCTACAATTCTTCCCGTTGCATCTGGATTGTGCAATATCCTTTGCATAGGGAGGCGAGTGACGACAGTGATTTCGTGCGCCGGGAAGTAGTGACGCAGCTTCCTCGAGGCCATAAGAAGGCCGAAGAGAAGTTTCTGCACACCGGGGTACTTTGATCTAGCCCCCTGCAGGAGGGAACTAACAAAGTAGACCGGGTGCTGCATCATTTTCTTCTTTGGCGGCACTCCAACTGGTTGTGTCGTCTCTGCATCAGTGGCATCGGGCTCCGTCGCTGCCACCACCTCGTCGTCAACCTCTCTCTGCACCACTAGTGCGGCGCTGACCACCTGGTTCGTTGTCTGGATTGGCCTCTATCCCATGCTGTGACACAAAGAACCCGAGAAGCTTGCCGGACGGGACGCCGAAGACGCACATCTCAGGGTTCAGCTTGAGGTTGATCTTGCGCAGGTTTGCAAATGTTTCTTGTAAATCCGGTATGAGGATTGCCCTGTCTTTGGTTTTGACCACTATATCATCCATATAAGCTTGCATATTTCTATGGAGCTTGGGTTCAAAACCAATCTGGACCGCCCTTGCAAACGTTGAACCAGCACTCTTCAACCCGAAAGGCATCCGCATGATACAATACGTACCACATGGGGTGATGAATGCCGTTTTCTCTTCATCTTCTCTTGTCATGAAGATCTGGTGATAGCCGGAGTAGGCATCGAGGAATGACAACAGGTCACACCCAGCTGTGGAGTCAACAATCTGGTCGATGCGCAGCAACGGGAAGGGGTCCTTGGGACAAGCCTTATTGATATCTGTGTAATCAATACACAGCCTCCACTTCCAATTTGCCTTGCGCACTACCACCGGATTGGCCAACCACGTTGGATGGAGCACTCCTCTTACCAAACCCACTCCTTCCAGTTTCCGAATCTCCTCTGTGATGAACTCTTGCCGTTCCAAAGCTTGCTTTCTGACCTTCTGCTTGACGGGCCGCGCATGAGGACAGACAGCAAGGTGGTGCTCAATCACCTCCCTGGGAACGCCGGGGATGTCGGAAGCTTGCCATGCAAACACATCGACATTCACCAGCAGGAAGGTGACGAGCGCGTGTTCCTACTTGTCGTCAAGGGTGGACCTTATGGTGAAAGCTCCTCCCGTGCCGTCCTCATTGACAGAAACCTTCTTGGTTCCCGGCGGTATGGCCTTGGGCTTCTTTTTTCCGCCGGTGGAGCTCTCTGGCACGTCCTCGACGGGGGCGCTACACTCCGAGAGGCGCGCTTGCCGGAGTGGGTGCCTGAGGTCTCACCGGTCTTCTTCTTCTTCTTCTTCCCTCCCGGGGTCCCAGCAGCAGGAGCAAGTGCCCTAGTGGCGGCAGCTGCTGCAACTGCTTGCTGGTATAGTTGGTCAGCACAAATCAGCGCATCTTTCTTATCGGAGGGATGGTGATGATCGTCACAGGTCCTGGCATCTTCAGGGTATTGTAGACATAGTGTGACGCCGCCATGAACTTGGCAAGCGCTGGGCGGCCAAGGATCCCGTTGTAGGGCAAGGGGATCTTGGCAACATCAAACACGATCCTCTCCGTCCTGTAGTTCAGATCACTTCCAAAAGTCACGGGCAGCACTACAAGAAATATGTCAACTTGTGACCACCACTATTGGTCACTGAAAGGTCACAAATTTCCATTTGTGACCTTTTTGTGACCAAAAACAGAAGGTCAAAAGCTGGCGGTTGTAAACTGACTATAGCGACCTTCTCTATGAGAAGGTCGTGGACATTTACGACCAAAATATTCCTACTGTGGTGTTTTGGTCACTAGCAACCTCCCCAGGCCATGTAGGCATCCAGCGTGGCAATCTGGTGTGGCACAAGAATCAGCCCGGTCCAATTCGGTGTTTTACATGGGCCGAGCCCATTAATTCGGCCTATTTGTGTTTTTAACATGGTCAACTAAATGGGCCAAGCCAAATTTTATGGCCTTTTTCCTTTCTAGGCCCTTTCATTTTTCTAGTAAAATTCTTTTTTTGTTGGCCCTTTCTTTTTGTTTCTACAACTTTCACCAGAATTATTATTATTTTCTCTATTTAAAATAAACAAGATCATCAGTTGGGCTATAGCCTTTTCATGCGCAGTACAACTTTAAGCATAGAAAATTGGAAAACATATATTTAACCCATACATATTGTTGAGAAATTTCATAATTTTGCTGTCAAAGCAAAATGTACACATGAATACAATTTTGCTGTCAAAACAACATTTCAAACGTACATCTTCATGACATCGTACATAAAAACCAGAAATAAAAAGATTACAATATGCCATATGGCTCAGATCACATACCAGGTTCCAGCAACAAAAAAGATAACTACCACATCATACCATATGCACATTCAAAGATAACAAACTATATGTCAAAAGAGAACTGAGCAAAACAATGTTGCCTAAGAGAGTTTTCATTTTATTTGCACGGAAAATACATTTTCCATTTTCCGAGTGCCCGAAAGGAGGTTTTTTTGTGAAGGAACTACCAAATAATTGTTGCAAAATTGGACCAAATCATTTTTATAAAATACTAGGCCATATTTAATGCACAATTGACAAAATGGTTAGGTGTAAGTTTTTTTGATCCACCTCTCGTGAAAAAGACAAATTTCCGCCGATTCAGGTGGAAGCGGGGCAAATTTGAACTGTAGTTGCCTCATAGTTTGCTATTTATTTTTTCCAAAAATCATTTCTAGTTACATAAGTACCTATTTAATCATAAATACATGGTTTGGTGGCGATACGTCGAGGTTTGGGCGGTGGCCGAGGGCCCAACTCTAGAGCGCGTAAACTCGCATGCCCGCTGCGTGGTCACTGTGTGACTGTGGCGTCGCCATGTGTTCTGGGAGGCCTAGGCATGTCTTGTGGGTTGGGCACTCCCCAGGTAGGTGCTAGGAATAAAATTACAACATAAGATTCTCACGAGGAGACCGATCGATGCTCAAACATGAATTAGCAGCCAAGTGTTTGATTAGCGGTATGGGAAATGTACATGCCTAATGGGCGTGAGTTTTGGCCGAGGATGATCAGTTACTAAGAAGACCGTCTTCACAAATTTTCAGCTCAAAAGGAGGAGCCTAGGTGGTACTTGCTATGCAAACCACCACACTGGACATAAATACGAATGTTGAAGCTTGGCTCAAAATAATGAATGGATTGAGCTGGCATTTGGTGGAGGATGGTTATTTGGGCATAGGAAAGCACTGTAGAAAATGGATAGTATTTGGACATGCCAAAGTGGTACTTCCTTCACAAAATGTTACTCTGAACAGAATAGGAAAATGAATATTTTTGAATTATTTTTGAACTAGGCAAGAAAGGTTTTTACATATTTGACGCAGATATGACCCAAGGAATTTATGAGATTTTTTGGGGAATTTTGAAAATGACAGAAATATGAGACATAGGCTATGGACATGAGACATAGGCAAAACTGATGAGGTGGTGCATAGTCATAGCAACCCACCACAGTTTACAAGGCTATGATCATCTATATTGGTCGTTAACAACTAGAAATAAGGCAGCGGACTAGCGTTGTTTGCTTTATGACCATTTCGTGTAAGGAAATTACGACCTTTTTGACCAAAATGGTCGCAATGGTTTAGGGTTTGGAGCCCCCCAGACAGCTTTTGACCAATTGGTCTAAAATGGTCATAAATTTATGACCAATTCTTCGAGGGTCACTGGCAGAAGGTCATAAGTTGACATATTTCTGGTAGTGCAGTGTGACCTTCCCCTTTGGTTTGCTTCTTCCCGGGTTGACCCCCTGAAACGTGCCAGTCTCTTCGAGGTCTTCATCAGGAATCTGAAATTTCTCGACCACGGCAGGCGAGATTAGGTTCAGACCGGCCCCGCCATCGACTAGCATCTTTGTCACCTTGAGGTTGCGCATTGTTGGTGAAACCAACAATGGCAAGCACCCGACCGCAGTAGTGCGATCAGGGTGATCCTCAGTGTCAAAAATGATAGGTGTGCTGGACCACTTCAGCTGCCTTTGGGCATCAAACAACGGCTCCGTTGCTGTAATCTCACGCGCGCACTGTTTAAGCTGGCGGTGAGAAGAATGCAGCGAGGCGCCGCCATCGATGCACATGGCCTCTGTAGCTTTCTGAAACTCTTGGTCGCCGGACTCGTCTTCCTCTTCGTGATCGTCGTCTTCTGTGTCACATCCTAGCTAGTCATGCATTAGAGTGTTGCATCATGTTTACCTTTCATCAGAAACTTGAAATGGGGAAGGCAGAACCCCCCAGCACCCCCCCTGAATTCAACTAGGGTTTACTAAAAATATTTTCAATGAACCTGAAATGCCCTTCCAAAATGTTCACCCCTTTGTCTTGGGTTGGAACCCCTGGCAAAATAGGTGCACAATTTTCTAGGTCAACTAAAGGTCACTGAATTAAATCATATGTATGTTGCCTTTGGACATTTAAATGCTAATAAATATTTTAAATGTTCAAATAATTCTAGAAATAAGTCCGGGCTGTTAGGAATAATCCCAACAGACCCCACAAATATTTTCAGGATTTTAGAAAGTGCCTAAGCATTTTTAATAATGCCACAAAGTTACAGAAAAATAGAAAAGGAAAACAAAAGAGAGAAACTTACCTAGCGCCACCCACCAGGCCCACCTGCCGGCCCAGCCCAGCCACCGCGCCAGCGAGCAGCTTGGCTAGGCCAGGCAGGCAGCCAGGTGCTCGATGGCGAGCACCGCATGCGCGCCACGCAGCTGCCGCCGCCTCGCCGCTCCCCTCGTCGCGCTGTCGACGCAGGACGAGCTCACTCTGTTCCCCCCGACCTCGCAGACACCGCACTTCCCCCCTGGCTCCTCTCCCTCACACTCCCCCGCCATGTCCGACGCAGTCGTCGCCGTTCTGCCACCGTAGTCGCGACAAACGCCGTCCCCGTGCTGCATCACCGTGTCCACTAGCTCCGTCGTCGTCGACTGCTTTGAACAGGCCGAGCCCCGAGCGCTCGCACGCTCTGCAGCATCTCCATCGACCTCGCCTTCGTCAGCCACCGCCGGAGATCCCTTTTGACGCCGCCGCCGCATCAACTCGACCCCGACCGCGCCGGCTAGCTCTACGTGACCGCCGTGAGCTCAGCTACCTCCCCATCCTCCCCGTTTTCTTCCTTGTGCACTGCAGCGACTGCACGAAGCTCACCGCACGCACCGCCGCGGAGCTCGTCGCCGACGTGACTCCGGCCAAGCTCTGGCCACGCCACCGTGTCCGAACACCTCACCGCATCACCAGGAGCACAACGCACCACTCCGTGCACCTCACCGTGCCCCGTAGCCTCCGGCGACCGCAAAGCTCGTCGCCGGCGCCGTTTCCGGCCGCCCCGAGTCCAACCACTGCCACCGAACGCTGCGACTTGCTCCCAGCTGCACGTAGATGCCCTCCGCCGCTCGTTTGGTCGCCGGAACATGGAAGTGCACTTCCTCCGCCGCGTCTGGCCTCGCCGGCGGCTAGACGCCGGCGAGTTTGACCTATTGACTTGACCAGGTGGGCCCAAGTTGACCCCTGAGTCAATGACAAGTGGCCCCCCCTCTGCTAACTAACTGGTTTAGTTTTAATTAAAATTAATTAGTTTAAGTAATTACTAACAGGCGGGACCCACTGTTCAGTTGACCTGGACGACCCCGTTGACCTCTGACGTCATCCTGACGTAGTGCTGACGCCGTAATTTAATTACTGGAATTATCTTTATACAGGAAATTCCAGAAATTAGTCCAAACTTCACAAATTCATAGAAGTTAATCTGTAACTCCAAATGCAAAGATTTATATATGAAATTTGATCAGAAAAATTCAATCTACCAATTGGAAGTGGTTTCATGCATGTCAGAACAAGTTAAACTTGCTGTTTAAGCAATACAAGATGATGCACTTAAATGACATTGTTAAATGATCTAACACTTGAACCCTTGGTTCAATTAAGCACTTTTCTTTCTGTCCTAGTCTGCATTAGGCCAAAACACAATCATATTTCCATGTCATAGCATGCATCATGTTGTTGCATATCGTCATGTATTGATTGTGTACCGATGTGTTCCTTGTGGTAGGTCCTACCTCCGAGGATATTCATGAGTATCCAACTGAAGGGCAGTATCCCGCTACCACTCCATCAGGCAAGCAACCCATTGATCATTCCGATACAAACCCACGTTCTCGCTTCTACTCTCGTTTACTGCATTAAGACAACGCGATCCAAGCTGCTGTGTGTTGCGATAGTTGAATTCACTTCCTGTGCATGACCTGTCATTGCCACAGTAACTAGATGAAACCCACTAGCATGTGTAGGAGTTGATTGAGCCATATGTGTGTGTGTTCCTACCATGCTATGCCTGCTATGCTTAGAGTTGTGTCAGGTCTGGCTCATCAGGATGGTGAACTAGAGTGAAAGGTTGTGTCGGTGACAAGAGTGAAGTGTTGAATACGATTTGGTAAAGGAATCGATGAGAGGCCATGTAGGAGTACATGGTGGGTTGTTTCATTGAGGCCGTCCTTAAGAACCGAGATCTGTGTGTGTGATTTAAGACTCAGCTACTACCACACATTATGCCCTGAAATATCACCCCGCTCGACTTACTGACCCCTCTTGTCCTCTGTCCAGGAGTTGCAAGTAGTTTCTGGTGTTTGTAGTTGCTGGGGGCCGCACGTAGCGCTGACCATAGGGGTGGGCTGTGTTGCGGTAGGCACGTGGCCCGGTGTACCGATTCACCCGTTTGGTGTCTCGGGAACCCTGCACACATCGTTTGGGGCCGTTGAGGACACCCCGGCCAGATCTCCTTGCGGATGGAACCCGAATAGGCGATAAACATGGACTAGAGACTTGTGTGGATGGTTAGGTCGTGGTCTAAACCCACATCGGCTTTCGCTTGAAGTCTGCCGAGCACATGTCATGTGCAGATGCTAAGTGGTGGAAACATGTGTGAAGAAGTACACCCCTGCAGTGTATAAAACTATTCGAATAGCCGCGTCCGCGGTAAAGGACTACTTGGTCACCTATACAGTTCATAGACAAGTAAATGGATTCTACTAAAAATCTCAAGATAAGTGTGAGTACCGCGGATGGCCCTCTCGTAGGATGACGAGGGAGGATCCACGATGGAGTATTGTGGTGGTGATAGTGGACTCGTGTGCGACAAATGATTTACAAGTTGTGTCTATCGTAGGATAACTTAGCCAAGAGTCAAAGCTGGCTTGCTGCAATAACTCCACTACCTTCTTGAGAATGTGCATGTATTGTAGGATTCTGTTGTAAGACTTGCTGAGTACCTCCGTACACATGTTGCTTTAATTAATGTTTTCAGACGACAACACCAACCCCTCCGATGGGTTCTATGTAGACCTCGACGTCGACGAGTGACTTATCACCCAGGTAGTGATCCAAGACTTGTGAAGGGTCGATGTAGATAGACGGGCTTCGTCAAGCCTTCTTTCTTTCTAGAGTCTGTACTCAGACTACTTTGCTTCCGCATGTGCTTGTATGTTTGTATGACTTGAGTGTCGGGTCAAGTGACCCCTACCTGTATGAATGATATGTATGGCTCTTCGGGGCCTCTTAAATAAAGTACTTGAGTTGTAGAGTTTTGTTGTGATGCAATGTTGTATTTACTCATATCGGGCATATTGTGTATGATTGAAATGCTTGGTATGAGTGGGATCCGACTATCTAGTTGTTTATCCTTGGCAACCTATCATATGGGGAAATGTAGTCTAGTGCTTCTGAGCGATAGTAGTTCGCTACAGCCCGGTTCACCGGAGTCCTGCTAGCCCAGCACTACTGCCCGGAACACTTGACTCGCCGGCATGTGTTTCACCTCGTTCCTGTGTCTGCCCCTTCGGGGAAATGTCACGCGGTGACTTCCGGAGTCCTGCCTAGCCTGCTACAGCCCGGGTTACCGGAGTCCTGTTAGCCCAGTGCTACAGCCCGGATTCACACGTTGATGACCGACATGCTCGATGTGATTCATGTATGCCTGTCCTCATGGGTTAGCGCCGCTTTGGTTTCACGACTAGCCATGTCGGCCCGGGTTCTTTGTCATATGGATGCTAGCGACACTATCATATACGTGAGCCAAAAGGCGCAAACGGTACCGGGCCAGGTAAGGTGGCACCCGTGGGAGTACCGTGCGTGAGGCCGCAAAGTGATATGATGTGTTACATGCTAGATCGATGTGGCTCAGGATCGGGGTCCTGACAGCGTTGGCATCAGAGCCGGACTGCCTGTAGGTTCGCTAAGCCAAACTAGTCGATGTCGAGTCTAGAAATGCTTTAGTTATATGTAGGGGAATTGATTGTGGGAGGGAACGTAAGGCTCTTTTACTCCTTTACCTTATGCCCTCTGTTTTGAGCCATTCTCTTCTCATTCTACGTGGGTTAAGGACTAGGCTCTCTTCTCTCTACCAGGTTCACGTGTTACTAATCCGTAGTAACTTATAGGATTGATGGTTACAACCCAGTTCAGTTTCTACTAAATTTTTGTATCTTGCCAGTTGAACCAGAACCTTGATATGATGTGGTTGAGTGGTTTTGCAAACTGTTGTGGATGTCTCATCTCTTTTTCTGAGCATTTACAACCCTTATGCTGTCCAATTTCTCCTAGAAAATTCTAATGCCTTTGCATTATTTCGTGCTTCCAGATGGCCACCCGTTCCCAGAACCAAGTGGTTCGTCTGACTCGTTGCATCGATGTATGTGGGCACACAGCCATGTTGGTTCGAGTGATGGTTGAGACAGGTTACCGATGGTATCTTGAATACAACGTCGAGGAGCAGTTTAGAGACTTTAACCAAAGCCAATATCTATGCACAGTCAGGATATATCCATCTTATCCCGGAGCTACTGAACCGCTCCATCGTTCTTATGGATTTGGGATCACTATTGGGATGTCCGGGCAGGATGCAGCCTACTCGATGATGACTATCATTCGAGCCAGAACTGCCTTGCTGAGCAACACCGAATTCCGCTACATGCCAGCATCCCTCCCTGGGGCGCATGGTTATCTCCAGGGTATGTACAGTGATGCATCCCATGAGGACTCACTCCTCCGCACCACTACTGAGATGTTGGAAGACAAGGACCGTGAAAACCGGGCCTTGCGTATGGAGCTCTTTAATGCTCGTTCTGATCACTGGGCCACTTTGACTCGGTTTGCCCCTGCAGTGCAAGCCGGATACATGGACATGAGGGACTTGTACCCTGTGCGTGCCAGTCTGCCAGATTTCATGGAGTGGAGTGAGGTGGGAGGCATCACCCCTCCTCATGGACCTCGTTTGCCGCCATTTGTTGGACCAAGGCCACACCCAAGTCCCTATGGTCCACAGGCTCCACAGGATCGTCTGTTCCCAGATGATCATGTTCCGCTTCCAGGCTTGGGTGGTGACTTCCATGAAGATTACTACGGAGCTGTCTGAGCTAGTAGTAGATCCGCTAGTATTGTAACAGTTGTATGTCCACCGTCCTGTGTGACTTGTGGAATATGACTTAGTGTGTATCCATTCCGGAGGTGTAGAAAAATAATGTATAGGAGCTTGGAATGCCTCCGATGAGATGTAACGTCTTTCATCATAGTTGTACCTTAGCCTGGGCTTGTACTAAACTATGTATGGTGTGTATGACCGTTGGTATATATATGGCAGTTTCTATATTACCATGTCATACGGATGATCATCTCTGCACTCCGTGCTATCCATTACATTCTGCACTTCTTGCCCAGTTTTTGCCATCCTGGTCTAAACCATTGTTTTGTTCTCCTAGGATGGTCAACACCCGCAGCAACCCTGCTGCTCCGGAGAAGGGTGAAGCTAGCGCAGCTAGGGATGAAAATCTGCCTCAACCGCCTTCTCTGGCCGAAGTGATGCTGGAGGCAGAACGAAACAAGCGTGAGACTAACCGCTTGCTGGAGCGGATTGAGCAGAATACTGCACGCCAGCCAAGGAACAACCTGGTGTCAATCAATGACTTTGTCAAGCTATACCCACCAAAGTTTAACCATTCCATCGAACGTCTCAATGCGGATGACTAGCTTCGCAACATCGCCCACAAGCTACGTTCTGCCAACGTAGCCGAAGATGATAAAGTCACCTTTGCTGCTTATCACCTCGAAGGCCCTGCTAGCCTTTGGTGGGAAAATTATGAGGCTATGCGCCCGGTCGGCCAAATCACTACTTGGGCTGAGTTCAGTGCTGCTTTCCGTGAGCATCACATCCCGGAAGGCCTCATGGATCGCAAGAGGGAGGAGTTATGTAACTTCACCCAGGGTAGACTGACTGTGGATGCATACAGTCGTGAGTTTGGAAAGTTAGCACGTTATGCTCCCAAAGAGGTATCCACCGACGCCAAGAAGCAGGCAAGGTTCCGCAAGGGACTTAGCCCTGAGCTTCGCCGTGACCTTCGTCTGCACGATTGCACCTCTTTCCCGAAGTTGGTCAACAAGGCCATCAGTGCCGAGACAGGGCAGAATGACTTTGAAGCTTCACGCAAACACTCCCGTGACTTTGGATCTTCATCCGGCTCTAGATCTCAGAAGCGCCAGGTCTGGATCCCAAACACCGCAGTGCCTTCCAGGTTCACCCCGAGGCCGTCCTTTGAGGTGCCTCGCCCCAACCAGCAGTATGCACCGCCCAAGACTTATGATGGTCCCGCTGCTAATGCTGCTCCACGCCCCAATATGATAACCTGTTTCAAGTGTGGTGAGCCGGGTCACTATATCCATGAGTGCCCCCAGAACAACCCCAACCAGTTCGAATAGTCTGTTGGCCGTGGTAAGCCAACAGCAAAGGTGCTCGTCGCCAAGCCAGCCACCACTGCTCGTGGCCATGTCAACTACGTCTCAGCTGAAGAGACTCAGGAGGACCCCAACGTTGTTCTCGGTACGCTCCTTGTTAATTGCCATCCGACAACTGTTCTCTTTGATACTGGAGCATCTCATTCATTTATTTCTGAGAGCTATGCTCGATTGCACAACACCACATTTAGTGACATGCCCACCTCCATGGAAATTCAAACTCCTGGTTCTAGATGGCAAACCTCTAGGATCAGCCATGGAAATTAAATTCTTGTCGACAGATTGGTCTTCCTCATGTCACTAATAGCTCTCAAGTCCTCGGACATAAACATCATCTTGGATATGGACTGGATGTTAGCTCATTACGCCAAGATTGATTGCTCAACTAGAACTGTTCAACTCACCCATCCATCGGGCAAGACAGTCCATGTTTTGACTCGAGTGTCGTAGCGTCAGCTCTACTCTCTAAATGCCAACCCCCTTCCAGACCTTGAAGATATTCCGGTAGTTCGTGACTTCCCGGATGTCTTTCCAGAAGAACTGCCAGGTGTTCCACCTGACAGAGATGTCGAGTTCGTAATAGACCTTGTTCCAGGAACCGTCCCAATCTCTAGGAGACCTTATAAGATGGCACCCCTAGAACTAGCCGAGCTTAATAAACAACTCGATGAGTCCTTGCAAAAGGGTTTCATCCGTCCTAGTTCTTCTCCATGGGCTTGCCCCGTCCTCTTCGTCAAGAAGAATGATGGAACGGATCAGATGGTTGTAGATTACCGACCTGTCAATTTGGTCACTATCAAGAACAAATATCCGCTCCCCAGGATCAACGATCTGTATGACCAGCTCGCTGGATCCTCAGTCTTTTCCAAGATGGATTTGAGGTTGGGCTACCATCAAATCAAAATGAAGAACGGGGACATTCCCAAAACGTCCTTTGTTACTCGTTATGGCCAATACGAGTACACCGTCATGTCCTTCGGTTTAACCAATGCTCCAGCCAGCTTCTCTCGGTTGATGAACTCGATCTTCATGGAGTACCTGGATAAATTCGTCGTGGTTTACCTCGATGATATACTCATATACTCCAAGAATGAGGAGGAACATGCCAAACATCTAAGGCTAGTATTGACGAAACTTCGAGAGCATCGCCTTTATGCCAAATTCTCCAAGTGCGAATTTTGGTTGCCAGAAGTGACCTATCTGGGCCATGTAATCTCTGGCAAGGGCATTGCTGTCAATCCCGAGTGAGTTCAAGCCGTCCTTGATTGGACTCCACCAGAAACGGTCAAGCAAGTTCGGAGTTTTCTTGGTTTAGCGAGCTATTGCCGCCGCTTTGTCGAGAATTTATCCAAAGTTGCTAAGCCTCTAACTGAACTCCTCAAGAAAGATAAAAAGTTCGAGTGGACCCCACATTGCGAGTTCAGCTTTCAGGAACTGAAACGACGCCTGACATTTGCTCCCGTACTGGTACCACCAGATTTTTCTAAGGACTTTGTTATCTATTGCGACGCCTCGCGACAAGGACTAGGTTGCATTCTCATGCAAGATCGTCATGTGATTGCCTACACTTCTCGACAATTGCGTCCACATGAGGATAACTATCCCACACATGATCTAGAGCTTGCATCTGTAGTCCATGCACTCAAAACCTGGCGACATTACCTTCCTGGTAATCGTTGCGAAATCTACACTGATCACCAAAGTCTGAAATACATCTTCACCCAACCGGATTTGAATCTCAGGCAAAGACGTTGGGTTGAGTCGATCACGGATTACGACTTAGGAATAACTTACACCCCAGGCAAAGCCAATGTCATGGCTGATGCACTGAGTCGTAAATCTTATTGTAACAATCTGATGTTACAACAAAGTCAACCACTTCTCCACAAGGAATTTCGTAAGCTTAACCTTCACATTGTTCCTCGAGGATTCCTTTCCACCCTGGTGGCGAAACCTAACCTTACGGATCAAATCATAGCAGCCCAGAAGCGCGATAAGGGCATATCCCGTATCAAGGAAAACATTGCTAGCGGAGTTGCTAAATGTTTTTCCATGGATGAGCAAGGTGTTGTCTTCTTCGAGAACTGTTTGGTGGTCCCCAAGAAACAACATCTACGGCAACTAATCCTTAAGGAAGCTCATGAATCCCCTCTCACCATTCATCCCGGTAGTACTAAAATGTATCAAGACCTACGCCAGAGGTTTTGGTGGACTAGGATGAAAACAGAAATCGCTCAATACATTGCTAATTGCGACGTTTGTTGTCGCGTTAAAGCAGAGCATCAACGGCCTGCTGGCACCCTGCAACCTTTGGAAATTCCTGAATGGAAATGGGATAAAATCGGTATGGACTTCATCACCGGGTTTCCCAGAACAAAAAGAGGGAATAATGCTATCTTTGTTGTTGTCGACCGTCTTTCCAAAGTAGCCCACTTCTTACCTGTTCGTGAGAGTATAACCGCTAGCCAGCTAGCTGATTTGTACATCTCCCAAATAGTGTCTCTTCATGGTGTTCCATTGGAAATTAATTCAGATCGTGGAAGTCTTTTCACCTCGCGATTTTGGGAGAGTTTCCAAAATGCTATGGGAACTCGTCTCTCCTTTAGCACCGCCTTCCATCCTCAGTCAAGTGGTCAAGTAGAACGAGTCAATCAAATTCTGGAGGACATGCTTCGAGCTTCTGTCATCTCTTTCGGTATGAATTGGGAGAAGTGCCCTCCATTCGCTGAGTTTGCTTATAACAACAGTTATCAAGCTAGTTTGGGCAAAGCTCCTTTCGAAGTTCTCTATGGACGAAAATGTCGAACGCCTCTTAACTGGTCAGAAACCGGCAAGAGACAACTCTTTGGCCCGGACATGATCCAGGATGCAGAAGAGCAGGTTCGCATTATTCGTGAGAAGTTGAAAACAGCCCAATCTCGATAAAAGAGTCAATATGACCGCAAGCATAAGTCTATGGCTTATGAAGTCGGCGAGATGGCTTACCTTCGGGTTACACCTTTAAACGAAACCCATCGATTCGGTATCAAGGGCAAGTTGGCCCCTCGTTACATTGGACCCTTTCGCATTCTCGCCAAACGAGGGGAAGTTGCCTATCAATTGGAACTCCCTCCGCATCTCTCCAGAGTTCATGATGTCTTCCACGTCTCTCAACTTAGGCGTTGCTTCTCGGATCCTATCCGTGGAGTGGACCACGAAACGCTTGATCTCCAAGATAACCTCACGTATCGAGAATACCCCGTTCGTATCCTTGATCAAGCCGAGCGTACCACTCGACGCCAGAATATCAAGTTTCTCAAAGTTCAATGGTGACACCATTCCGAGCAAGAGGCAACTTGGGAGAGGGAGGACCGTCTTCGACTCGAGTACCCCACCTTCTTTCCGACGGATCCTAAATCTCGGGACGAGATTTTTTCGAGTGGGGGTGAGTTGTCACATCCAAGCTAGTCATCCATTAGAGTGTTGCATCATGTTTACCTTTCATCAGGAACTTGAAATGGGGAAGGCAGAAACCCCAGCACCCCCCTGAATTCAACTAGGGTTTACTAAAAATATTTTCAATGAACCTGAAATGCCCTTCCAAAATGTTCACCCCCTTTGTCTTGGGTTGGAACCCCTGGCAAAATAGGTGCACAATATTCTAGGTCAACTAAAGGTCACTGAATTAAATCATATGTATGTTGCCTTTGGACATTTAAATGCTAATAAATATTTTAAATGTACAAATAATTCTGGAAATAAGTCCGGGCTGTTAGGAATAATCCCAACAGAGCCTACAAATTTTTTCAGGATTTTAGAAAGTGCCTAAGCATTTTTTAATAATGCCACAAAGTTACAGAAAAATAGAAAAGGAAAACAAAAGAGAAAAACTTACCTGGCGCCACCCACCAGGCCCACCTGCCGGCCCAGCCCAGCCACCGCGCCAGCGAGCAGCTTGGCTTGGCCACGCAGGCAGCCAGGTGCTCGACGGCGAGCACCGCATGCGCGCCACGCAGCTGCCGCCGCCTTGCCGCTCCCCTAGTCGCGCTGTCGATGCCGGACGAGCTCTCTCTCTTCCCCCCGACCTCGCAGACACCGCACTTCCCCCTGGCTCCTCTCCCTCGCACTCCCCCGCCATGGCCGACGCAGCCGTCGCCGTTCTGCCACCGTAGTCGCGTCCAACGCCGTCCCCGTGCTGCATCACCGTGTCCACTCGCTCCGCCGTCGTCGACTGCTTCGAACAGGCCGAGCCCCGAGCGCTCGCACGCTAGCTCTGCAGCATCTCCATCGACCTTGCCTTCGTCAGCCACCGCCGAAGATCCCTTTCGACGTCGCCGCCGCATCAACTCGTCCCCGACCGCGCCGGCTAGCTCTACGTGACCGCCGTGAGCTCAGCTACCTCCCCATCCTCCCCGTTTGCTTCCTCGTGCACTGCAGCAACTGCACCAAGCTCATCGCACGCACCGCCGCGGAGCTCGTCGCCGACGTGACTCGGGCCAAGCTCCGCCCACGCCACCGTGTACGAACACCTCACCGCATCACCAGGAGCTCAACGCACCACTCCGCGCACCTCACCGTGCCCCGTAGCCTCGGGCTCACTTCCACCCGACTCCGGCGACCGCAAAGCTCATCGCCGGCGCCGTTTCCGGCCGCCCCGAGCCCAACCACTGCCACCGAACACTGCGGCTTGCTCCCAGCTGCACGTAGATGCCCTCCGCCGCTCGTTTGGTTGCCGGAACGTGCAAATGCACTTCCTCCGCCGCGTCTGGCCTCGCCGGCGAGTTTGACCTATTGACTTGACCAGGTGGGCCCAAGTTGACCCCTGAGTCAATGACAAGTGGGCCCCCCTCTGCTAACTAACTGTTTAGTTTTAATTAAAATTAATTAGTTTAACTAATTACTGACATGCGGGACCCACTGGTCAGTTGACCTGGACGACCCCGTTGACCTCTGATGTCATCCTGACGTAGTGCTGACGCAGTAATTTAATTACTGGAATTATCTTTATACAGGAAATTCCAGAAATTAGTCCAAACTTCAAAAATTCATAGAAATTAATCTGTAACTCCAAATGCAAAGATTTATATATGAAATTTGATTAGAAAAATTCAATCTACCCATTGGAACTAGTTTCATGCATGTCAGAACAAGTTAACCTTGCTGTTTAAGCAATACAAGATGATGCACTTAAATGGCATTGTTAAATGATCTAACACTTGAACCCTTGGTTCAATTAAGCACTTTTCTTTCTGTCCTAGTCTGCATTAGGCCAAAACACAATCATATTGCCATGTCATAGCGTGCATCATGTTGTTGCATATCGTCATGTATTGATTGTGTACCGATGTGTTCCTTGTGGTAGGTCCTGCCTCCGAGGATATTCACGAGTATCCAACTGAAGGGCAGTATCCCGCTACCACTCCATCAGGCAAGCAACCCATTGATCATTCCGATACAAACCCATGTTCTCGCTTGTGCTCTCGTTTACTGCATTAAGACAACGCGATTCAAACTGCTGTGTGTTGCGGTAGTTGAACCCACTTCCTCTGCATGACCTGTCATTGCCACAGTAACTAGATGAAACCCACTAGCATGTTTAGGAGTTGATTGAGCCATATGTGTGTGTGTTCCTACCATGCTATGCCTGCTATGCTTAGAGTTGTGTCAGGTCTGGCTCATCGGGATGATGAACTAGAGTGAAAGGTTGTGTCGGTGACAAGAGTGAAGTGTGGAATACGATTTGGTAAAGGAATCGATGAGAGGCCATGTAGGAGTACATGGTGGGTTGTTTCATTGAGGCCGTCCTTAAGAACTGAGATCTCTGTGTGTGATTTAAGACTCAGCTACTACCACACATTGGGCCCTGAAATATGACCCCTCTCGACTTACCAACCCCTCTTTTCCTCTGTCCAGGAGTTGCAAGTAGTTTCTGGTGTTTGTAGTTGCTGGGGGCCGCACGCAGCACTGACCATAGGGGTGGGCTGTGTTGCGGTAGGCACGTAGCCCGCTGTACCAATTCGCCCGTTTGGTGTCTCGGGAACCCTGCACACATCGTTTGGGGCCGTTGAGGACACCCCGGCCGGATCTCCTTGCGGATGGAACCCGAATAGGCGATAAACCTGGACTAGAGACTTGTGTGGCTGGTTAGGTCGTGGTCTACACCCACGTCGGCTTTCGCTTGAAGTCTGCCGAGCACATGTCGTGTGCAGACGCTAAGTGGTGGAAACATGTGTGAAGAAGTACACCCCTGCAGGGTATAGAACTATTCGAATAGCCGCGTCCGCGGTAAAGGACTACTTGGTCACCTATACAGTTCATAGACAAGTAAATGGATTCTACTAAAAATCTCAAGATAAGTGTGACTACCGCGGATGGCCCACTCGTAGTATGACGAGGGAGGATCGACGGTGGAGTATTGTGGTGGTGATAGTGGACTCGTGTGCGACAAATGATGTACAAGTTGTGTCTATCGTAGGATAGCTCAGCCAAGAGTCAAAGCTGGCTTGCTGCAATAACTCCACTACCTTCTTGAGAATGTGCATGTATTGTAGGATTCTGTTGTAAGACTTGCTGAGTACCTCCGTACTCATGTTGCTTTAATTAATGTTTTCAGACGACAACACCAACCCCTCCGATGGGTTCTATGTAGACCTCGACGTCGACGAGTGACTTATCACCCAGGTGGTGATCCAAGACTTGTGAAGGGTCGATGTAGATAGACGGGCTTCGTCAAGCCTTCTCTCTTTCTAGAGTCTGTACTCAGACTACTTTGCTTCCGCATGTGCTTGTATGTTTGTATGACTTGAGTGTCGGGTCATGTGACCCCTACCTGTATGGATGATATGTATGGCTCTTTGGGGCCTCTTAAATAAAGTTCTTGAGTTGTAGAGTTTTGTTGTGATGCAATGTTGTATTTACTCATATCAGGCATATCGTGTGTATGATTGAAATGCTTGGTATGAGTGGGATCCGACTATCTAGTTGTTTATCCTTGGCAGCCTATCATATGGGGAAATGTAGTCTAGTGCTTCTGAGCAAGAGTAGTTCGCTACAGCCCGGTTCACCGGAGTCCTGCTAGCCCAGCACTACTGCCCGGAACACTTGACTCGCCGGCATGTGTTTCACTTCGTTCCTGTGTCTGTCCCTTTGGGGAAATGTCACGCGGTGACTTCCGGAGTCCTGCCTAGCCTGCTACAGCCCGGGTTACCGGAGTCCTGTTAGCCCAGTGCTACAGCCCGGATTCACACGTTGATGACCGACATGCTCGATGTGATTCATGTATGCCTGTCCTCATGGGTTAGCGCCGCTTTGGGTTCACGACTAGCCATGTCGGCCCGGGTTCTTTGTCATATGGATGCCAGCGACACTATCATATACGTGAGCCAAAAGGCCCAAACGGTCCCGGGCCATGTAAGGTGGCACCCGTGGGAGTACCGTGCGTGAGGCCGCAAAGTGATATGATGTGTTACATGCTAGATCGATGTGGCTCAGGATCGGGGTCCTGACATTCTGGCTTTCCGTCGCGGCGCCGGGCGGGCCTCTCCTGTTGTTTATCCTTGCCGCGACGGCCCGCCTGGCCGTCACGCTTCTTGCCGGACCCCTCAGTACCGTCTTGTCCTTTCTCCTTGTCCCGCCTCTCATATTCAGCACTCTGCTTCTCAGCGAGGAGCTCAACCTGTCGGCAGTTCTGTAGATCATGGCCTTTGGTGCGATGGATCTTGCAGTATCGCTTGTCGGAGTTTCCTGGCTTCTCGGCAGCCGCCAAGGCCCGGCAGGCGACACATCCGGCAATTTCCTTGCCGGGGTCATCTGCCTTGGTTTTCTTGGTGGAGCCGGTGTCATCACATCCCTTGACGGCAATCACGGCTTTACCTTTAAGCTTCCTGTTGCGGCGCCGGCCTTTCTTTGCCGGGGCGGCACTATCCTCATCTAAGGAGTCGATTTCCACACCAGCATCTTCGCCGGGGTACTTCCTTCCCTCTTCAGCTCGGGCACATATGTCAACAAGAACATAGAGTTCTGCCACATCTTTCACCTTGTTCATTGCCAGCTCTTCGCGCATCTTGCGGTTACGCACGTTCTGATGGAACCCGCTGATGATGGCGGCAGGGTGAACATCAGGGATATTGTACTGTATCCGGCTGAACCTCTGTATATACTTGCGGAGACTCTCGCCTCCCTTCTGGGGAATGACGTGCAAGTCGCTTGCTTGGCCATGGGCTTGGTGACCTCCAGTAAAGGTGCCCACGAACTCATGGCACAAATCCGACCAGGAGGAAATGGAGTCTACCGGCAAGTGCATCAACCATGACATGGCGTTCGGTTTAAGAGCCAATGGAAAGTAATTTGCAAGCACCTTATCGTTGCGGGCTCCGGCAGCTTGCACCGCGATGGTGTAGATGCTGAGGAACTCGGACGGGTGTGTCTTGCCACTGTACTTTTCGCCCACGTCAGGTTTGAAGGTGCGGTGAGTGGGCCACTGGAACTGCCGCAGCTCACGGGTAAAAGTAGGACAGCCTACCTCGTAAGGTAGGCCTTCAGGGCTCTCCGGTGCCGGGTGGTTTACAGCAGGCCCTGGTCGCCTGTCTGACTGGTGGCGCGCTCCGCGCCAGCGCTCGATAGTGGTTGGAGTGTCTTCATGTTCTCGTTCCTGAAGAACTTGGCACTGGTCATAGTGGGTCCGCGGGTCTGATGACGCTATGGAGATTTCGTCGCCCGTAACGTCGCGACGAGCTGCCGTCCGCGGTACCGGGCGAGGAGGAGGCGAGTGCACCGTGGTCGCGGCGCCGCCGGCTTTCCTGCCACTGGTGTGTGGGACTCCGTTGGAGCGTCGACCCGAGGGCTCCACCGGACTCGGTTCGTCTTTGTTGGCCACCGCAACAAGGCTTCGGATAGTGGCTCTCCATTCGTCGAGTTTCCCCGTAGTGGGAGGAAAATCGAGGAGCAACTGCGAGCGCGCCAGGGCTTCTGCTGGCGTTGGTGGCAGCGAAACCTGCACGGATGGTGACACGCTTCGACTTCTGACCATGTCAGAAGGAGCTCTATCACAACCCCGCGGTCGCATGCCATCTTCACCAGCTCCTCGGCGAGCGGGCAGGTCTTCTACGTCCCGGGAGTGGCGCTCGGGGTTCTTCCCGCGGCGACGCCCGGGGTCTTCGGCGTGATTACGCCGTTCGTCGCGCGCCGCTTGAGAGGGGCGCGCCGTCAGCGCCGGAGTGGGAGTCTTGGAAGCCCTCGCGTCGCCTTCGGGCAGTGTGGCAGCGATCTTGGACGGCCCCGCGCCACTCGTCGAGGGCCTGGCTCCATCTTTGGATTTGGCGGTGTGCGGCCCGTTACCAGGCGCACAAACATCGCCGCCTCCCAAACTCCGGCTGCTGGGACGGTGTTGGTGTTCGCGAGCGGCGCCCCGGGTCCTTTCTGCGACCGGTTCGCTGCTCGCCAGCGTCGGGACGGGATGCCCGGCTTCCGACTGGCCAACCGCCACCATCGTCTTCTTCTTGGGCGCCATGACGATGAAGAAACGTCGAACTAACTGCTATAGCCAATTCTCACAACTGCGATCCCCTACCTGGCGCGCCAAAGATGTCGGTGGGAACGACACCTATGGGATCACAAGAATCCCTGTCACGGCAGATGTCCTCATGAAAGGACTTAGTCGTGGAGCCATCGCGACGGGTTAGCTTGAAGGGGTTAAAGCGGCCACAGGGACGCAAGAGAGTTTATACTAGTTCGGCCCCTTCGATGAAGGTAAAAGCCTACGTCTAGTTGTTATGGAATTGATGGGGTTTCGATGACTAGGGAGCAAACAAGCTTCGCCTAAGTCTCGAGTTGTTGTCTGTCCCTCTTGAACCGTCGCCGGGTCATCCCCTTATATACATGGCTGACGCCTGACGGTTCACAGAGTCCCAACACTAGTTCATATTCGTATCCGGGTTGGTCTCTCCTTATTCCTAACTTATAGTACAAGTTTATATCCAAACGCCGGTTTACGGCTATAGGTCTTAAACCGACTACGGGCCTTAGGCCCTTATCTGGCTCTTTGGGCTTTAACACCTTTGAACTGATGATGAAGTTAACCCGAGCCAGACCGGTTTACGCCTAGTAGTTATATCCCCAACATTAGGCCCCAGATTGATTTGAACGGGTTCATGTCAATCCTTAGCAAAAAATCTTCGTCTTCAACATCTTCTTGTAATTGTTGACCCGCCGTGATGTCACCTTCTCTGGTTGCTGTAAACCGGCGTGATGTCATCTATCATAAAGAAAGCATCCATGATATCTTCTTGTTTAATAGATCCGCAATAATCGAGGCGACAGCTCCACTTCCAAAAGTCGCGGTCCCTTGATTCACGCGCCTGACACATGTCCTTTGCCTTATAAATAGGACCGAAGGGTCATTTCTTTTTCTCCCCTTCGTGCCCTTCATCTTTGTCTTCCTCGCGTCGCCAGCCTCAGAACTCCGCCGCCGCCATCGTCTTCAGCACCGACCTTGGCCGCTGCATCAACCTGAGCGCACCAGAAAAACCGCGGCGACCTTCCGCATCATCCTCAGCTCTGGTAAATTTTCTGCTCTTCTCAATACAGATCTGTTCTAGGGTTTCGTGTTCTTGCCGTGTCCATCACTTGTTCATATTCATACACTAGCTCCTTGGATGCATCTATGAATCCCTGCTCTGTATAGCGGTACTCTTGTTATCCGCCTTTAGTTTCATGCACAAAACTGTAGATCTCACATATACTTCTGCCCATTGATTCAATACCGTTCTGTTTTGAGCTTTTGAATATTTTCCTTATTTTCTGAACTTGCTTCAGATCCAATGCTGTAAGGAAATCTTGTGAAATCTGTTTCCGTACACTTATCCATCCGCAATCTCAACTGTTTCAATGCTTAGATCAGGCGGTTTAACTTGTTGTAGAAAAATTAACAAACCAGCATATATCATTAGTCCCCTTGTTGAACCGCCAAATGCTGTCGCTTCATAGAACTCCGGTTTAGATATAGCTGTCTCCGATTTAATCATTGTACATGCCAGTGTACATTTAACCAACACATTCTTGAAACGGAATCACTTATTTTGTAGATTTCACCATGGCCAAACAAGTATATGAGTGCAACTGGGTTCCTTCTCGCGTCACAGAAACTCAACTGAATAATCTAGTCCTGACTGGCGCTTTAAGCAGCAAAGACACTATCCATTGGAGGGTCCCTGGTAAAGAATGTCCTCCCACACCTCAAGAGGGAGAGGTCGTCGTTTTCGCAGATCACTTAGCCCGGGGCTTTAATCAGCCTGGTTCTAAATTTTACCGGGATGTCTTAGCCAATTTTCAACTCCGCCCGCAAGACACTGGCCCCAACTCTGTTAGCAACATATGTCACTTCCAAGTGCTCTGTGAGGTATTCTTTCAAGAGGAACCCATAGTTGAGTTGTTCAGAGACTGCTTCCATCTAAACCGCTGCACAGAATTTACTGACGGTTCCAATACGGAACTGGGTGGTGTGGCGATTAAGAAAAGAAAAGAGGTCACTTACCCTCATGCTAAACTGCATAGCCACCCCAAAGAGTGGAATCAAACATGGTTCTATTGCAAAGACACCTCCCCTGCTGATGAAAATCCTCTGCCTGGCTTTCGTCCGGAGCGGCTTAGCAATACACACCCTTTTCCGCAAAGGTTGATTGCAAAGGAGAAGTAAATAGGCTCCTCAACTATCCAAGCTCAGAGCCTTCATGGCCAACAGTTTAACAGGAGTTGATCTCGCTCGCTCTTGGATACTGCCCCTCAGTCAGTGCTCCGGTTTGATGTGCGAGTATACTGGTAGTGTCGATGACCCACTGCGACATGTTAACATCCAGCTCACAGAATCTTTGATCAAAATGTTGAACGAATTGGAACATCTCTGCGCTCGAACCGGCCTGCTTCCGTTCTGTGCCACCAACAAACCGCCAGCTGTAAGATTTAATCTTTACTTTTTACTGAGCCTTTCCTTGCTAAATTTGCCCATTATTTACCATCAACATCTGTCTGAACAGGGCGATGATCCATTTTGGAGCAAGAAACTTCCACAGGAGAAACCAGACAAACCAGACAAACCGGAAAGACCAATCCGGCCAAAGACTAAAGTCGTGAAGAGGTCTGCTCACAGGAAAAAAACCACTGCATCTTCTGATCCGGCAGTTGACGATGATGTGGGTAACCCGGACCTTGAGGTAGAGCTTGATTCACTTGGCTTATTTTTCACACACCTTATTGATGATGATATTTATCAGGATGATGCTGAAGCCAGCCATGCTGATGCCGCAGAGGTAATTACTCTCTCTTCCGATTCAAACCCTTTGCCTTCGCTAAAAATCCGCTAGGCAAACCGGAACGTTAAATTTTCTCATCCTCTTGCTTAATTGGATCCCAACTTTCTTATGAAGAGCCAACAGCACGAAGCTCGCCGTACAACCCGGCACAGCGGCCAGGTAGTTAGCTCCGCCGGTTTACCGAACAGTCCGGTTCAGAAACGCCGTTCAGAGGTCTCTAATTTGTTTGTCAGTGCTTGTCCTAAAGGGGGCTGTTTTCGTCAACCTCTTAATTCATCTGACTCCGATTATCAGGTCACTTCCCATTCATCCTCTGGCGAGTCATCGGCTACTCAGCTGCCACAGCTCAAAACGGTGCTTGGGTAAGCTATATTCATCATCATATTTTCGATGTATTATTTTGTAATATATACTGTATTTGACTTTTGTTACTCCTTTCAGGGCCAAGCCTAGGCCGAGCAAGAAGGCTCGCCTGGATAAAGCAGCCGAGGAGGACGCCGCCCCTGAACCGGATAAAGCCCCAAATCTTTAAGCGGCTATTCGTGAAGATATACCCAACGACCCGCCATTGCAAGATGATGACTTTATTGCTGAAGAAAGGCCTATTGACACCTCAGGCCTTGTCGACCAGCCCACAAGCCCCATCCGGATTGAGAGATCCACCAGTCTGTCCTAGCCTGCTGATACACCGACTGCCCCAGCGCAAACCGGTGATGCTAAGGATGACGATGTTGTGATTACTGGCATTGGCCGTATAGAGCCAAACAATCCTGTCACCTTATCAAAGCATACTGCCAAAGAAGAATTTGCTGCCATGGGCAAAGGCAAGTGGAATGTTGATCTGGCGACTTATGCTGCTCTGAATGCCAAAGATCTTCATTCCGGCTACCTGAACCGGCTGTATACCAGCCGTGATTATGAAGATGGTCTGGTGAATATGATGAAAGAAAAATTTGAGGTAACTTCCATGTTCTTGTTCCTGCTTGGATATTTCAATCTTGCTAACTCTCCTAGCCCCCAAGGGCCGGTTCATAATCTTCATTCAAACCGGGACTTGTGAAATATAAATCTCAATGCTTAGGAATTTGCTGATGTAGCCCCCAAGGGCCGGCGTTCAACTTAGTGTAGTTAAACTGGGACCTTAAGTAATTGAGATCACAACATCAGAATTTATTCGAGCAAATAGCCATTAGCCCCCAAGTGCCAAGTTGAATACTTGTATTGAGCTTGGGACTTTGTAATCAATTGAAAGATGAAGATCAAATATGCATTAGCCCCCAAGTGCCAAGTGCATAACTTGTTATGTGGTTGGTACTTCAATTCTTGTACCGTTTTCTGAATCATATGACTGTCTGTATGCAGGCTGAGCTGAAGACAAAAGAAAGCCAACTCGCTGATCTCCAAGAAAATTTGAAGTCCCAACAAGCTGAAACCTCAAAAGCAAAAGAGGAGTTGACCAACGCTTTAAGCGTCATGGAACAGCTTAAGGAGGGTTTCAAGAAAGAGCGGGCGGACTGGGCCACTGAAAAGGCCGCTTTGATGAAGCAAGTTGAAAACGCCGAAGTCGCACTTAAACCGGTGGTAGATGAACTGACCAACGTAAAGCGTCAAGTGCATGCCATGACTGCCGCCATCTTTGGTAAGCTCTTCTTGATTTCTGTTGTAATTCGGCCTTCCTATGATTGGTCCGGTTTGTGAATTCTTTATAATATTGCAGGGACACGCATTGGTCACTTGGGGTCAGATGTGCGGAAGAAGTTGAAGGCTGCCTATACACTTATAGAACAATTGTATACTGGCGCGCAGCGGATCATCTCAACTGCGTCCCACAACAACCCGGCGCCCACCTTGATCCAAGACACCCTAAAAATACTGTCTATGCTTCCTGCCCGGGTTGAAGAGCTGAAAAAATCTGCTGCTCGAACCGGTGCTATCAATGCCTTAATCCGGGTAAAAGTGTGGGTGCCGGATTTTGATCCTGTTGAAGCGGCTCAAGGCTATTCCCACCTTAAGGAAGATGGCTCAGAGTTCAGTGAGGAGGATCTGAGAGCAATAAGCCGGGAGGTGCGCCCTCTAGCTTGTCAATTGGTGGAAGAAGCAGACTTGTCTCACTATCAAGCCCAATATGATAACCAGAACAAACGAGTGGCTGCACCAATCCCTGAAGCGGAGAATCTGATCCCTTCAATCCATAAGCATACTTAGGCTCCTGATATTGAACTGTCATTGCTGATCAATGATGTAGCTGTCTTTCAAGCCTTAATGGGAATCGACTGGACAACTGTTGATTTCCAGCCACTGGGCAGGGAAACAGGAGCTGAAGCGGCGCAAGATGACCCGCAACCATCAGGCCAGGCCGGCGACCAAGCTTGAACCGGAGGCCAGTTTAAATTGCTGTTCTCTTATGCTTGACAGAAAAACAATGAATTTATTTGGGCCGCATGTTGCCTTGTAATAGGCTAGCTAATACTCTTGATCATGATATGCCTTCGTGCATAAGTACTGCAACCTGTACTTCTTCTGGATGATTTTAAATGCCCAAGCTATTTATTCTGCAATCAAAAAATCTTAAAGCGCCAGAGTGGTTGTACCGCCAGACGGATTATGACCGTTGCATATATATAAAATGAACTTGAGGTATATGATCAAATCTTGTGATACAAAGTACCTGCTATCCTTGGGCATGAAGTTGGCTTGGCCAATCTTGAAACGGAGGTTCATAAACCTATACCGTCAAAGGAGAAAACAACTCATGTGTATACAATGCCTGATAACCATGTAAACCGTGCTGGGTTGTGATAAACACCGTGTTACTCCATAATAAGATGTGAACAGAAAATCAAACCGGGCGAACAATCTCCAGATTAAAAATGGACCATGTTCCGTCAATTGACAGTTTGAACCGGTTTAAAAAACTTTTTCGGTTTAAAAAACCCAACAAAGATAAAGAAATATCTATCAAAGAAAATTTTCAAGCAAAGGCAATGATAAAACCGTTTGCAAAAAGAGGCTTACTGAGCCAATCAGATGGCGTTACCATGGTCGGACACGACCAAGCCCCCAACAGGCGTAGCTATGGTTCAAGTCAGCCAAGTCCCCAAATGAAAGAGTGGCATTATGCCGATCATGAGGCGTGGCAATGGTTCGGGTTCGACCAAGCCCCCAAGTGATTCTGTGGCCTTAGGCCGATCAAGAGGCATGACTGGTTCAGACTTGACCATGTCCCCAAGTGATCTGGTGGCTTTCGCCTATCAAAAGGTGTTGCATTGGTTCAGACACGACCAAGCCCCCAAGTGACATCATAAAAGTTTTTGAAAAGCAAATTCAAGGGGTAAACCGGAGGCTGCTTTAAGACAGAACAACTCTGTGTAACCACACATGATGTAAAAGAACAGAGACCCCGCTTTAGCTGAGGCTCCGGTTTATTGCATTGATCATAATATATACATTGTCATAATATGTACATAGGTAGAGCCGATGGCTTAGTTATAGTAAGGCCAAAGATGAGCTATGTTCCACGGCCTGTTGGTCTCCTCCTCTGATGTACGTGAGTCTTTATGCTCTCGAATATCGATCAGATATTATGACCCGTTGTGCAGATTCTTGCTGTCCACGAAAGGTCCCTCCCAAGGTGGGGATAACTTATGCATATCTGTCTGATCTTGGATGAGCCGAAGCACCAAATCTCCTTCTTGAAAGGTTCTGGTTCTGACTCGGCGACTGTGATAACAACGAAGATCCTGTTGGTAAATCGCCGAGCGGGCAGCTACTATGTCACGCTCCTCATCCAACAGATCCAAAGCATCTTGTTGTGCTGTCTCGTTGTCCGCTTCAACATAAGCCGCCACACGAGGTGAGTCATGACGGATATCACTGGGGAGAACCGCCTCCGCTCCGTAGACCATGAAGAACGGTGTGTATCCTGTGGATCTGTTGGGCGTAGTATTGATGCTCCATAACATAGATGGTAACTCTTCCACCCAACAACCCGGTGTTCTCTGCAAAGGAACCGTAAGCCGGGGTTTGATGCCTCTCAAGATCTCTTGATTAGCCCTTTCTGCTTGACCATTGGACTGTGGGTGGGCTACTGATGAAACGTCAAGCCGGATGTGCTCACGTTCGCAGAACTCCTTCATGGCACCCTTGGACAAATTGGTACCATTATCTGTGATGATACTGTGTGGAAAGCCAAACTGGAAAATCACCTTTTTGATTAACTGAACCGCCGTGGCCGCATCACACTTGCTAACAGGTTCTGCCTCCACCCACTTTGTAAACTTGTCAACCACCACCAGGAGGTGGGTCTTCTTATCCTTGGACCTTTTGAAAGGTCCAACCATATCCAGCCCCCAAGTTGCAAACGGCCAAGTGATTGGAATCATCCTCAATTCTTGAGCCGGCACATGAGCACGTCTTGAAAACTTTTGGCAACCGTCACATCGTCTGACCAGATCTTCCGCATCAGCATGAGCAGTCAACCAATAGAAACCATGGCGGAACGCTTTAGCCACCAAAGATTTTGAACCGGCGTGATGACCACAATCTCCTTCGTGGATCTCACGCAAAGTTTCACAGCCTTCCTCAGGAGACACACAGCGCTGAAACGCCCCTGACACACTGCAATGATGCAACTCGCCATTAACAATAGTCATAGACTTGGATCGTCGGATTATCTGCCGAGCCAAAGTCTCATCCTCTGGTAATTCGCCCCGGTTCATGTACACAAGATAAGGAAGCGTCCAATCCGGAATGACGTGAAGAGCTGCCACCAATTGAGCCTCCGGATCAGGAATAGCCAAATCCTCTTCACCAGGGAGCTTGACCGACGGGTTGTGCAGCACATCAAGAAAAACATTAGGCGGGACCGATTTACATTGAGAGCCCAGCCGGCTTAAAGCGTCCGCCGCTTCATTCTTCCGGCGGTCCACGTGGTCCAGATGATAGCCCTTGAAGTGACTTGCAACAATATCCACCTCACGATGATACACAGCCATGAGTGGGTCCTTGGAATCCCAAGTGCCAGACACCTGTTGAGCCACCAGGTCCGAGTTATCGAAGCACTTAACTCGGCTTAGATTCATCTCCTTAGCCATCCGGAGACCATGGAGCAAGGCTTCATACTCAGCTGCATTGTTAGTACAAGGGAACACTAAGCGGAGAACGTAACAAAACTTATCACCTCGTGGGGAAGTTAATGCGACTCCAGCTCCCAAGCCCTCTAATTGCCTGGATCCATCAAAATGGATGGTCCAATATGTGTGATCCGGCTTCTCTTCAGGTGCTTGCAGTTCCGTCCAATCATTGATGAAATCAACAAGTGCTTGAGACTTCACCGCCGTCCGAGGCACGTACTTCAACCCGTGTGGCCCAAGTTCTATAACCCACTTGGCAATCTGGCCAGTCGCTTCCCGGTTCTGGATAATATCGCCCAAGGGAGCAGAACTGACCACCGTAATGGGGTGCCCTTGGAAGTACTGCTTAAGCTTCCGGCTTGCCATAAAAACTCCATATACTAGCTTCTGCCAATGTGGATACCTTTGCTTGGACTCAATAAGCACCTCACTGATATAATAGACCGGACGTTGAACCGGATGCTCCTTGCCTGCCTCCTTCCGCTCCACCACAATAGCCACACTGAGCGCACGAGCATTGGCGGCAACATATAGTAGCAACGGCTCCTTGTCAGTGGGAGCGGTGAGCACAGGCGGATTGGCCAGTTGCCGCTTTAAGTCCTCAAATTCCTTATCACCAGCAGAACTCCAGACGAATTGATCCGTCTTCTTCAACATTTGATTCAAAGGGATTGTCTTCTCACCAAGGAGGCTGATAAACCGGCTAAACGCGGCAATCCGGCCTGCCGGGCGTTGAACATCATTGATACACTTAGGCTTAGCGAGGGAGGTGATGGCTGTGATCTTCTACGGATTAGCCTCGATTCTCCTGATGGACACCAGAAAACCAAATAACTTGCCTGCCGGTACAACAAAGACACATTTAGCCGGATTGAGCATCATCTTGTATGTCCTCAGGTTATCAAAAGTTTCTTTCAAATCGTCAACCAGAGTCTCTTTCTCCCTTGACTTAACCACGATATCATCCATGTAAGCATGTACATTACAACCAATCTGCTTGTGAAGGCAATTCCGTACACACCGTTGATAAGTCGCTTGGGCACTCTTGAGCCCAAAAGGCATAGATACATAGCAGAAGGCTCCAAATGGAGTTATGAACACCGTCTTCTCCTGGTCCTTAACTGCCATTTTGATCTCATGATAGCCGGAATATGCATCTAAAATGCTCAAACGCTCACAACCCGCCGTAGCATCAATAATTTGATCAATACGGGGAAGGGCAAAAGCATCTGCTCGACAAGCCTTATTAAGATCTGTGTAATCCTCACACATGCGCCAGGTGCCGTTTTTCTTCAGGCCCAACACCGGATTAGCAAGACACTCGGGGTGGAAAACTTCAATGATAAAGCCAGCTGCTAAGAGCCTGGCTACCTCTTCTCCAATAGCCTTGCGTCTTTCTTCGTTAAACCGACGGAGGAATTGTTTCACCGGTTTGTATTTAGGATCCACATTAAGAGTGTGCTCAGCGAGTTGCCTCGGTTCACCTGGCATGTCAGAAGGCTTCCACGCAAAAATGTCCCAATTCTCACGGATGAACTCGATGAGCGCGCTTTCCTATTTCGGATCCAAGTTGGCACTGATGCTGAACTGCTTGGACGAATCGCCAAGCACGAAGTCAACAAGCTTGGTTTCAGCTACCGATTTGAACTTCAGGGCCGGATCATGCTCCGTAGTTGGCTTCTTCAATGGAGTCATGTCCGCCGGATCAACATTGTCCTTATAGTACTTCAGCTCCTCGGTAGCACAAACCGACTCTGCATAGGCCGCATCTCCTTCCTCGCACTCCAAAGCGACTTTACGGCTTCCGTGAACCATTATTGTCCCCTTGTGACCCGGCATCTTGAGCTGCAAATACACATAACAGGGCCATGCCATAAACTTGGCGTAGGCTGGTCGCCCAAACAGGGCGTGATATGGACTTTGGATTTTTACCACTTCAAACGTCAATGTCTCCGATCTGGAATCATGATCATCTCCAAAGGCCACTTCCAGAGCTATCTTACCAACAGGATATGCTGACTTGACAGGTACCACACCATGGAACACCGTATTGGACGGTTTGAGATTTTTATCTGTTAGTCCCATACGACGGAAGGTTTCATAGTACAAGATATTAATGCTTCTCTCTCCATCTATGAGCACCTTGGTGAACTTGTAACCTCCCACTTGAGGCGCCACCACTAAGGCCAACTGACCCGGATTGTCAACCCGGGGAGGGTCATCCTCTCTACTCCATATGATTGGCTGTTCAGACCAGCGTAGATAACGGGGCACGGCCGGTTCAACAGAGTTGACTGCCCGCTTCTGAACCTTTCGGTCTCGCTTGTCTAAGCTAGTGGTGAAGACATGGTACTGCCCACTATTCAACTGCTTTGGGTTGCTCTGGTAACCTGACTGTTGCTGCTGCTGGTTGTAACCACCCTGGTTATTCTGATTATTTTGATTGTTATGTCCGCCCAGATTACCATTAAATCCTGAATCAGAATTTCCTCCACCGTAACCCGGCCCGGATCCTAAGCCACCGCCGGAGCCGTGATCATACCGGAAAGCATTAGAATTCTTGAACTCCTGCATAATGTAGCAATCCTTCCAAACGTGGTTTGCTGGCACCTCCTTCGTCCCATGCTTTGGATAGGGCTGGTTCAATAGATAATTTAAGCAGTCCGGGTTAGGGTTAGGTGCTCCACTGTGATTCGGAGGTTTACCCTTGCATCGCTGGCCCATGTCCTGCGCGTTGGTATTTGTTGGAAATATGCCCTAGAGGCAATAATAAAAGCATTATTATTATATTTCCTTATTCATGATAATTGTCTTTATTCGTGCTATAATTGTGTTAACCGGAAATCGTAATACATGTGTGAATAACAGACAACAAACATGTCCCTAGTGAGCCTCTAGTTGAGTAGCTCGTTAATCGACAGATAGTCATGGTTTCTTGACTATGGAAATTGGATGTCATCGATAACGGGATCACATCATTAGGAGAATGATGTGATGGACAAGACCCAATCCTAAACATAGCATAAGATCGCATAGTTCGTTTGCTAGAGTTATCCAATGTCAAGTATCCTTTCCTTAGACCATGAGATCATGTAACTCCCGGATACCGTAGGAGTGCTTTGGGTGTGCCAAACGTCACAACGTAACTGGGTGACTATAAAGGTATACTACGGGTATCTCTGAAAGTGTCTGTTGGGTTGACATGGATCGAGACTGGGATTTGTCACTCCGCTTGACGGAGAGGTATCACCGGGCCCTCTCGGTAATGCATCATCATAATGAGCTCAATGTGATCAAAGTGTTTGATCACGGGATCATGCATTACGGTACGAGAAAAGTGACTTGCCGATAACGAGATTGAACGAGGTATTGGGATACCGACGATCGAATCTCGGGCAAGTAAAATACCGATTGACAAAGGGAATCGTATACGGGATTAATTGAATCCTCGACATCGTGGTTCATCCGATGAGATCATCGTGGAGCATGTGGGAGCCAACATGGGTATCCAGATCCCGCTGTTGGTTATTGCCCGAGAGCCGTCTCGGTCATGTCTACATGTCTCCCGAACCCGTAGGGTCTACACACTTAAGGTTCGGTGACGCTAGGGTTGTGAAGATATGTATGTGCAGTAACCCGAATGTTGTTCGGAGTCCCGGATGAGATCCCGGACGTCACGAGGAGTTCCGGAATGGTCCGGAGGTAAAGAATTATATATAGGAAGTGCTATTTTGGCCATCGGGACAAGTTTCGGTGTTATCGGTATTGTACCGGGACCACCGGAGGGGTCCCGGGGGTCCACCAGGTGGGGCCACCTGCCTTGGTGGGCCACATGGGCCTTAGGGGGTGCGCCTTGGCCTTCTTGGGCCAAGGGCACCAGCCCCAAGAGGCCCATGCGCCAAGAGAGAAAAAAAAGGGGAGAGTCCTACAAGGGGAAGGCACCTCCGAGGTGCCTTGGGGAGGATGGACTCCTCCCCACCCTTGGCCGCACCCTTCCTTGGAGGAAGGGGCAAGGGCTGCGCCTCCCCCTCTATCTTGGCCCTATATATAGTGGGGAAAAGGAGGAGCAAACGAACCCTATGCCCTGGCTCCCCCCTCCTCCCTGCAACACCTCCTCCTCCTCCCGTAGTTGCTTAGCGAAGCCCTGCCGGAGTTCTGCTGCATCCACCACCACACCGTCGTGCTGGATCTTCCTCAACCTCTCCTTCCCCCTTGCTGGATCAAGAAGGAGGAGACGTCTCCCGTCCCGTACGTGTGTTGAACGCGGAGGTGCCGTCCGTTCGGTACTAGATCATCGGTGAATTGGATCACGGCAAGTACGACTACCTCATCCACGTTCACTCGAACGCTTCCGTTGCGATCTACAAAGTGGTATGTAGATGATATCTAATCTGAATACTCGTTGCTAGATGAACTCATAGATGGATCTTGGTGAAACCGTAGGAAAATTTTTAATTTTCTGCAACGTTCCCCAACAGTGGCATCATGAGCTAGGTCTATGCATAGTTCTTCTTGTGCGAGTAGAGCACAATTTGTTGTGGGCGTAGATGTTGTCAATTCTTCTTGCCGTTACTAGTCAATCTTGATTCAGCGGTATTGTGGGATGAAGCGGCCCGGACCAACCTTACACGTACGCTTACGTGAGACCGGTTCCACCGACTAACATGCACTAGTTGCATAAGGTGGCTGGCGGGTGTCTGTCTCTCCTACATTAGTTGGATCGGATTCGATGAACAGGGTCCTTATGAAGGGTAAATAGAGATTGACAAATCACGTTGTGGTTTGAACGTAGGTAAGAAAACGTTCTTGCTAGAACCCTAATTCAGCCACGTAAAACTTGCAGCAACAATTAGAGGACGTCTAACTTGTTTTTGCAGCAAGTGCTTTGTGATATGATATGGCCAAAGTTGTGATGTATGTTGAATGATCTATATGTGATGTATGAGATGTTCATGCTATTGTAATAGGAATCACGACTTGCATGTCGATGAGTATGACAACCGGCAGGAGCCATAGGAGTTGTCTTTATTTTTTGTATGACCTGCGTGTCATTGAGAATCGCCATGTAAATTACTTTACTTTATTGCTAAACGCGTTAGCCATAGTAGTAGAAGTAATAGTTGGCGAGCAACTTCATGGAGACACGATGATGAAGATCATGATGATGAAGATCATGGTGTCAAGCCGGTGACAAGATGATCATGGAGCCCCAAGATGAAGATCAAAGGAGCTATGTGATATTGGCCATATCATGTCACGTTTATTATTTGATTGCATGTGATGTTTATCATGTTTTGCATCTTGTTTACTTAGAACGACGGTAGTAAATAAGATGATCCCTCATAATAATTTCAAGAAAGTGTTCACCCTAACTGTGCACCGTTGCTAAGGTTCGTCGTTCCGAAGCACCACGTGATGATCGGGTGTGATAGGTCCTTACGTTCGCATACAACGGGTGTAAGCCAGATTTACACACGCAAAACACTTAGGTTGACTTGACGAGCCTAGCATGTACAGACATGGCCTCGGAACACAGAAGACCGAAAGGTCGAGCATGAGTCGTATAGAAGATACGATCAACATGAAGATGTTCACCGATGTTGACTAGTCCGTCTCACGTGATGATCGGACACGGCCTAGTTGACTCGGATCATGTAATACTTAGATGACTAGAAGAGGGATGTCTATCTAAGTGGGAGTTCATTAAATAATTTGATTAAATGAACTTTATTATCATGAACTTAGTCTAAATATTTACAATATGTCTTGTAGATCAAATGGCCAACGTAGTCCTCAACTTCAACGCGTTCCTAGAGAAAACCAAGCTGAAAGACGATGGTAGCAACTATACGGACTTGGTCCGGAACCTGAGGATCATCCTCATAGCTGCCAAGAAAGATTATGTCCTCAGAGCACCGCTGGGTGACGCACCTATTCTCCCTGCAGAACAAGACGTTATGAACGCTTGGCAGTCACGCTGCGATGATTACTCCCTCGTTCAGTGCGGCATGCTTTACAGCTTAGAGCCGGGGCTCCAAAAACGTTTTGAGAGACATGGAGCATATGAGATGTTCGAAGAGCTGAAAATGGTTTTCCAAGCTCATGCCCGGGTCGAGAGATATGAAGTCTCCGATAAATTCTTTAGCTGTAAGATGGAGGAAAATGGCTCTGTCAGTGAGCACATACTCAAAATGTCTGGGTTGCACAACCGCTTGACTCAACTGGAAGTTAATCTCCCGGATGAAGCGGTCATTGACAGAATCCTCCAGTCGCTTCCACCTAGCTACAAGAGCTTTGTGATGAACTACAATATGCAGGGGATGGTAAAGACCATTCCTGAAGTATATGCTATGCTGAAATCAGCAGAGGTAGAAATCAAGAAGGAGCATCAAGTGTTGATGGTGAATAAAACCACTAAGTTCAAGAAGGGCAAGGGTAAAAAGAACTTCAAGAAGGACGGCAAGGAAGTTGCCACGCCCGGTAAGCAAGTTGCCGGGAAGAAGCCAAAGAATGGACCCAAGCCCGAGACTGAGTGTTTTTATTGCAAGGGAAGTGGTCACTGGAAGCGGAACTGCCCCAAATACTTAGCGGACAAGAAGGCCGGCAAAACCAAAGGTATATGTGATATACATGTAATTGATGTGTACCTTACCAGTACTCGTAGTAGCTCTTGGGTATTTGATACCGGTGCAGTTGCTCACATTTGTAACTCAAAGCAGGAGCTGCGGAATAAACGGAGACTGGCAAAGGACGAGGTGACGATGCGCGTCGGGAATGGTTCCAAGGTCGATGTGATCGCCGTCGGCACGCTGCCTCTACATTTACCTACGGGATTAGTTTTAAACCTCAATAATTGTTATTTAGTGCCAAGTTTGAGCATGAACATTGTATCTGGATCTCGCTTAATTCGAGATAGCTACTCATTTAAATCCGAGAATAATGGTTGTTCTATTTATATGAGAGATATGTTTTATGGTCATGCTCCGATGGTTGATGGTTTATTCTTAATGAATCTCGTACGTGATGATACACATATTCATAGTGTGAATACCAAAAGAGTGAAAGTTGATAACAATAGTCCCACATATTTGTGGCACTGCCGCCTTGGTCACATAGGTGTCAAACGCATGAAGAAGCTCCATGCAGATGGACTTTTAGAGTCTCTTGATTATGAATCATTTGACACGTGCGAACCATGCCTCATGGGTAAAATGACCAAGACTCCGTTCTCAGGAACAATGGAGCGAGCAACCAACTTATTGGAAATCATACATACCGATGTATGCGGTCCAATGAGTGTTGAGGCTCGAGGAGGCTATCGTTATGTTCTCACCCTCACTGATGACTTGAGTAGATATGGGTATATCTACTTAATGAAACACAAGTCTGAGACCTTTGAAAAGTTCAAGGAATTTCAGAGTGAGGTTGAAAATCAACGTGATAGAAAGATCAAGTTTCTACGATCAGATCGTGGAGGAGAATACTTGAGTCACGAATTTGGCACACACTTAAGAAAATGTGGAATAGTTTCACAACTCACGCCGCCTGGAACACCTCAGCGTAATGGTGTGTCCGAACGTCGTAATCGCACTCTATTAGATATGGTGCGATCTATGATGTCTCTTACCGACTTACCGCTATCTTTTTGGGGCTATGCTTTAGAGACTGCCGCATTCACTTTAAATAGGGCTCCGTCGAAATCCGTTGAGACGACACCGTATGAATTATGGTTTGGGAAGAAACCTAAGCTGTCGTTTCTAAAAGTTTGGGGATGCGATGCTTATGTCAAGAAACTTCAACCTGAAAAGCTCGAACCCAAATCGGAAAAATGCGTCTTCATAGGATACCCTAAAGAAACTGTTGGGTATACCTTCTACCTCAGATCCGAAGGCAAGATCTTTGTTGCCAAGAATGGATCCTTTCTAGAGAAAGAGTTTCTCTCGAAAGAAGTAAGTGGGAGGAAAGTAGAACTTGATGAAGTATTACCTCTTGAACCGGAAAATGGCGAAACTCAAGAAATCGTTCCTGAGGTGCCTGCACCGACTAGAGAGGAAATTAATGATTATGATCAAGATACTTCTGATCAAGCTCCTACTGAAATTCGAAGGTCCACAAGGACACGTTCCGCACCAGAGTGGTACGGCAACCCAGTCTTGGAAATCATGTTGTTAGACAACGGTGAACCTTCGAACTATGAGGAAGCAATGGCGGGCCCGGATTCCGACAAATGGCTAGAAGCCATGAAATCCGAGATAGGATCCATGTATGAAAATGAAGTATGGACTTTGACTGACTTGCCCGCTGAACGGCGAGCCATTGAAAATAAATGGATCTTTAAGAAGAAGACAGACGCGGATGGTAATGTGACCATCTATAAAGCTCGGCTTGTCGCTAAGGGTTATCGACAAGTTCAAGGGGTTGACTACGATGAGACTTTCTCACCGGTAGCGAAGATGAAGTCCGTCCGAATCATGTTAGCAATTGCCGCATACTATGATTATGAGATATGGCAAATGGACGTCAAAACGGCATTCCTTAATGGTTTCCTTAAGGAAGAATTGTATATGATGCAGCTAGAAGGTTTTGTCGATCCTAAGAATGCTGACAAGGTGTGCAAGCTCCAACGCTCGATTTATGGGCTGGTGCAAGCATCTCGGAGTTGGAACATTCGCTTTGATGAGATGATCAAAGCGTTTGGGTTTACACAGACTTATGGAGAAGCCTGTGTTTACAAGAAAGTGAGTGGGAGCTCTGTAGCATTTCTCATATTATATGTAGACGACATACTTTTGATGGGAAATGATATAGAACTCTTGGACAACATTAAGGCCTACTTGAATAAGAGTTTTTCAATGAAGGACCTTGGAGAAGCTGCTTATATATTAGGCATCAAGATCTATAGAGATAGATCGAGACGCCTCATAGGTCTTTCACAAAGCACATACCTTGATAAAATATTGAAGAAGTTCAATATGGATCAATCTAAGAAAGGGTTCTTACCTGTATTACAAGGTGTGAAATTGAGCTCAGCTCAATGTCCGACCACGGCAGAAGATATAGAAGAGATGAGCGTCATCCCCTATGCCTCAGCCATAGGATCTATTATGTATGCCATGCTGTGTACCATACCTGATGTAAACCTTGCCGTAAGTTTGGTAGGTAGGTACCAAAGTAATCCCGGCAAGGAACACTGGACAGCGGTCAAGAATATCCTGAAGTACCTGAAAAGGACTAAGGAAATGTTTCTCGTTTATGGAGGTGACGAAGAGCTCGTCGTAAAAGGTTACGTCGACGCTAGCTTCGACACAGATCTGGATGACTCTAAGTCACAAACCGGATACGTGTATATTTTGAATGGTGGGGCAGTAAGCTGGTGCAGTTACAAGCAAAGCGTCATGGCGGGATCTACATGTGAAGCGGAGTACATGGCAGCCTCGGAGGCAGCACATGAAGCAATTTGGGTGAAGGAGTTCATCACCGACCTCGGAGTCATACCCAATGCGTCGGGGCCAATCAAGCTCTTCTGTGACAACACTGGAGCTATTGCACTTGCAAAGGAGCCCAGGTTTCACAAGAAGACTAGGCACATCAAGCGTCGCTTCAACTCCATTCGTGAAAATGTTCAAGATGGAGACATAGAGATTTGTAAAGTGCACACAGATCTGAATGTCGCAGATCCGTTGACTAAACCTCTCCCTAAGGCAAAACATGATCAGCACCAGAACTCTATGGGTGTTCGATTCATCACAATGTAACTAGATTATTGACTCTAGTGCAAGTGGGAGACTGTTGGAAATATGCCCTAGAGGCAATAATAAAAGCATTATTATTATATTTCCTTATTCATGATAATTGTCTTTATTCGTGCTATAATTGTGTTAACCGGAAATCGTAATACATGTGTGAATAACAGACAACAAACATGTCCCTAGTGAGCCTCTAGTTGACTAGCTCGTTAATCGACAGATAGTCATGGTTTCCTGACTATGGACATTGGATGTCATCGATAACGGGATCACATCATTAGGAGAATGATGTGATGGACAAGACCCAATCCTAAACATAGCATAAGATCGCATAGTTCGTTTGCTAGAGTTATCCAATGTCAAGTATCCTTTCCTTAGACCATGAGATCATGTAACTCCCGGATACCGTAGGAGTGCTTTGGGTGTGCCAAACGTCACAACGTAACTGGGTGACTATAAAGGTATACTACGGGTATCTCTGAAAGTGTCTGTTGGGTTGACATGGATCGAGACTGGGATTTGTCACTCCGCTTGACGGAGAGGTATCACCGGGCCCTCTCGGTAATGCATCATCATAATGAGCTCAATGTGATCAAAGTGTTTGATCACGGGATCATGCATTACGGTACGAGAAAAGTGACTTGCCGATAACGAGATTGAACGAGGTATTGGGATACCGACGATCGAATCTCGGGCAAGTAAAATACCGATTGACAAAGGGAATCGTATACGGGATTAATTGAATCCTCGACATCGTGGTTCATCCGATGAGATCATCGTGGAGCATGTGGGAGCCAACATGGGTATCCAGATCCCGCTGTTGGTTATTGCCCGAGAGCCGTCTCGGTCATGTCTGCATGTCTCCCGAACCCGTAGGGTCTACACACTTAAGGTTCGGTGACGCTAGGGTTGTGAAGATATGTATGTGCAGTAACCCGAATGTTGTTCGGAGTCCCGGATGAGATCCCGGACGTCACGAGGAGTTCCGGAATGGTCCGGAGGTAAAGAATTATATATAGGAAGTGCTATTTTGGCCATCGGGACAAGTTTCGGTGTTATCGGTATTGTACCGGGACCACCGGAGGGGTCCCGGGGGTCCACCAGGTGGGGCCACCTGCCTTGGTGGGCCACATGGGCCTTAGGGGGTGCGCCTTGGCCTTCTTGGGCCAAGGGCACCAGCCCCAAGAGGCCCATGCGCCAAGAGAGAAAAAAAAGGGGAGAGTCCTACAAGGGGAAGGCACCTCCGAGGTGCCTTGGGGAGGATGGACTCCTCCCCACCCTTGGCCGCACCCTTCCTTGGAGGAAGGGGCAAGGGCTGCGCCTCCCCCTCTCCCTTGGCCCTATATATAGTGGGGAAAAGGAGGAGCAAACGAACCCTATGCCCTGGCTCCCCCCTCCTCCCTGCAACACCTCCTCCTCCTCCCGTAGTTGCTTAGCGAAGCCCTGCCGGAGTTCTGCTGCATCCACCACCACACCGTCGTGCTGGATCTTCCTCAACCTCTCCTTCCCCCTTGCTGGATCAAGAAGGAGGAGACGTCTCCCGTCCCGTACGTGTGTTGAACGCGGAGGTGCCGTCCGTTCGGTACTAGATCATCGGTGAATTGGATCACGGCAAGTACGACTACCTCATCCACGTTCACTCGAACGCTTCCGTTGCGATCTACAAAGTGGTATGTAGATGCTATCTAATCTGAATACTCGTTGCTAGATGAACTCATAGATGGATCTTGGTGAAACCGTAGGAAAAATTTTAATTTTCTGCAACGTTCCCCAACAGTATTAGCCACGAAATCCATGTTGCCATCCGCTTTACGCTTGCCTCCGCTACCATTACCCGCCGAGTGATGCTGCTGACCTTTGGAGTTGCTGTTCTTCTTTCCCTTCCCTGTCTTGTCATCATCAGACTCGGGATCCTTGGTACTATCCGAATCAGCATACTTTACCAAAGCAGCCATGAGAGTCCCCATGTCAGTGCAATGGCGCTTCATCCATCCTAACTTCAGTTTTAAGGGCCCAAACCGGCAATTGCCTTCTAGGGTTATAACCGCGGTGTCAGCGTTGATGCAGTCTGATTAATGCAGAACTTGCGAGACCCGACACACCCAATGAGTCGTCGATTCTCCATCCTCCTGGACACAGGCAGCTAAGTCCACTATCGACATAGGCTGCTTACATGTATCTTTGAAATTACTGATAAACCGGGCTCGTAATTGGGCCCATGAACTGATAGAATTGGCCGGTAAGCTTTTTAACCAAGTACGGGCTGTTCCTTCGAGCATCATGGTGAAGTACTTCGCACATGCCGCATCATCCACATCAAGCATCTCCATGGCCATCTCATAGCTCTCCACCCATGTCTCTGGAGGTTGATCCGCCGTGTAATCTGGTACCTTGCGCGGGCCCTTGAAATCCTTGGGCAGGCGCACATTGCGTAAAGCGGGGACAAGGCAAGGCACCCCCAAAGAACTAGAGGTAACTCCAAGCTCGACCGAGGTACTCGTATGAACCGGCGTAAGCTGACGAGCCTGATACTGTGCTGCTAACTCGGCCTCCCTGCGCACTCGGGCCCGGTCCACCACTTCCTGAGCATTATCAACACCACCTGCCGGATTGTTAACACGGGGCGCTCCACGTCGTGCATTACTTGATACGGCCGGCTCATCCATATGCTTGTTATAGCTCCGGCTTGGTCGAGGAGTGGAATGGATCCGGTCGCGGCTATACGAGTATGCTTCCTATTGGACCAAAGCTGTCCTAAGAAGCTCCTTGACCCGGCGCGTTTCCACTGCCTGCGGCGAATCACCTTCAATTGGAATGGTCTCCAACCATGCAGCAGCTGCAACAAGGTTGTCCATCGGGTTGGTGTAGTGACCCGGAGGTGTTGGAACAGCCTGAGGTACAACAGTATGATGACGAGGCAGATCTATCAAACGGGGCTGAACCGGCACGCCCGTCCCAGGTGCTTCCACCCGGTTTACCACTGGCGGATTACTGGTTCCCGCCCCCGGGGTATTGAAGAGATCTCTGGCTTCGAAAACCGGAGGCAAACGGGATGTGTATTTCCTCTTCATGACTTCATTCGACGAGCTCTGCAGTCATCCTGGTATTTTCAGCTGCTACGTCCGCCTTGGCCTGAGTGATCTGTTCCCTCACCTTTGTAATCTCAACATTGTGAGCGCCCTGATCCGCCGGGTTAGCCTCTGCCATGAGCGCAGCCAACGCATCAAACAGATCCGATAAAACTTGAGCCGGCGGGCGCACAGAGCCTCCTGCCCCACCAGCCGTCGCCACTACTGAACCGGAGATCATTGCCGCAGCGGTTGAAGAATGAAGCACTGCTTGTGTACCGGCCATGAATATTCCAACCCGGTTGGGCAGATCAGAGGGGTCCGGAATACTGTCGCCATCGGAACAGCCCCCAATCCGGCCATCTTGTAGCTGATATAGAGATTCAGTTTCTCCGGTTGATGACTCGTCGCCGGAGTAAACGATGGTCTCACCACCAGATTCTGATCCATCCTCATAACTTCCTCCATGGATGACTCCCACGAAGGCACGCTTCACGGCCAGTTTAACCTGGGCAGATCGCGCACGCTGAGCCGTTTGGACGAGGTCGGTGCAGATGTCCGGCTTAGGGCCTGGTTCATCGATCTTGCCAATGAAAATGTGTATGCCACCAAAGGGGACCCGGTACCCGTACTCAATTGAGCCGGCCTCGGGGCCCCAGCCCGTGTCGTCGATGTAGTGCTTGCCGCGATGACTTTTAGTCATCCGACCCATATCGCAGCCCTCGAGTCCTTCGAAGCGGCCCTCCATGAACTTGAAACCATCGTGCGATAGCCCCACGGTGGGCGCCAACTGTCGTGGTTTTGTCACGACAGATGTCCTCATGAAAGGACTTAGTCGTGGAGCCATCGCGACGGGTTAGCTTGAAGGGGTTAAAGCTGACACAGGGACGCAAGAGAGTTTATACTAGTTCGGCCCCTTCGATGAAGGTAAAAGCCTACGTCTAGTTGTGATGGAATTGATGGGCTTTCAATGACTAGGGAGCAAACAAGCTTCGCCTAAGTCTCGAGTTGTTGTCTGTCCCTCACGAACCGTCGCCGGGTCGCCCCCTTATATACACGGGACGCCTGTCGGTTCACAGAGTCCCAACACCGGTTCATATTCGTATCCGGGTTGGTCTCTCCTTATTCCTAACTTATTGTACAAGTTTATATACAAACGCCGGTTTACGGCTACAGGTCTTAAACAGACTACGGGCCTTAGGCCCTTATATGTCTCTTTGGGATTTAACACCTTTGAACTGCTGATGAAGTTAACCCGGCCCAGATAGGCCGGTTTACGCCCAGTAGTAATATCCCCAATAGTTAGCGGGGCGCGGGGTCGTGAGAAGAGCGGATCAAACAGATAGCACACGGTTCGTTTATCCAGGTTCGGGCCGCGAGGATGCATAAAACCCTACTCCTGCTTTGGTGGATTGTATATCTGTGTTCTTGAGCTAGCTATGGGGCGTGAGGAGCTCCAAAAAGCCGAATCCTTCTCCTGGTCGCCTCGGGCTTCCTTTTATAGGGAAAGGGGTTGCCACAGTGGCACACAGGAGGTGGAAAGGGTACAGTCACATGAGGTTATCCCTCGCATTACATGACAAGGCGCATTTAAAGCGTCTTGCTTAGGTGTCCTTGCTTTATCGGGGACGGGGGAGAGCCCTGTCTGGTCCATCGCCACTCCCTCTTGTGTCGACACGCACCCTGGCCAGCGGTGCCTGCGATGCCATGTAGGAAGGCATGCAGCTGAGGTGGCGCAGTGGTGGGTCTCCATGAAGATCTGCATGCCGCCACACAGGTGCCTGCCCAGCTGGTTGGGTCGGCAGCTGCATGCGAACGGCGGTGGAGGTTTGACTGGCATGGGCCTGATGGTGGCCCTACGGGTGTTCTCGGCAAGAGCCTTGCTGTGGCCCCGGCAAGGGTCTTGCCGTGGCGCCTGCTGTCATCCCCGGCAAGGCTCTCGCCGAGGGCCTTGTGGTCCTCCTTGGCTGGGATCCCGCCAAGGGTCATCATCTTCTATAGTGTGTATCTAATCTTGAACGTCTTCACAAAGATCTGCATGCCACCACGGGGATGTCTCCCGAATCCTTGCCCCATGGGGGCAGTGGACTCAAGGGTGACTTGCTCCGTAGGTGTGGGGCGAGCTGCCACGGCAAGGGTCTTGCCGGGTTTGCTAAAACCGCCTCGGCAAGGATCTTGCCGGGGGAGTCCGCTTCGTCCCCTTTGCTCTTTGTGGTCTTGGTCTTGGCGTCGTTTTGCTTCTCTTGAGCTTTGGTCTTACCTTGGCTCACCTCCCTTGCCTTGCTCAGTGTGGTGGTGCCCGTGGCTCAGACTACCCGTGCACAGTTTTAGGGGTACAAAAAAGTGTACCCCTCTTTTCGTACACTGACACCTTAGGAGCCTTGCTCCCCTTGCGCCTAGAGTCCGGAAAGTCGCCTTGAGGCGCCTCTAGGACTACCTCCCCTTGGCTCGGAACCCCTTGAGGCAATACTTCGACATTGTCCATAGGGCGAAGTGAAAAGCTATTCACGTCCGACGAATCCAAGGAACCGCTCGATGAGGATACGTCGACGCGGGCTCGGGGCAGACTGCATGATTATATTCGGCGTTGGGAGAAGTAGTGCAATAAAGGTATGCTATGAGTTACTCTGGCATCCGAATACTTACGACTTCACCAGGGGCTTGGCTCTGAGTGGCCACTCGTCTCCGCTGTCGTCGGCGGTGGTAGAATAGTCCGGAAGGAGAGTCCTTCCCTTATTAGACCCTTCGGCCCCCCGGTTGGGGCGGCCTTCCTTTTCTTTTCTCCCCTGGCTGGAGCGGGAGAAATTTCCTCTTCCTCCTCCTCGTCTTCGTGGGAGGAGTGCGCCTCGGAGTGTTCGGACGACGAGTCCGATACCACCTGGCGCCGGGAACTCTTTTGGGTTCCCGTGGCCTTCTTCTTGGCCTTCTTCTCCGGCACCAAGTAAGGTGCCAGAACCAGCATCTCTGCTAAGCGAGCGTCTGCTCGGTCTTCGGACAGAGGGGCCGGACAATCGATCTATTCGGCCGTCTCTAGCCATTCCTGTCAAAGGTACGGGAGCTTAGATCCCGCATACAATTACACTGGGGAAAATAAATACCATGTAAGTAATAAAAGAGCTTACCGCGCCGGCTTGGCGCTGCGCGCTGAGTCCGCGATCCTCAGTGAGGGGTGGGGGAACCTCGACACTCCTGAACAGCACGTTCCAGACGTCCTTGTGCGTCGTGTTGTAGAGCTCACTCAGAGTCCGGTGCTGGGCTGGGTCGAACTTCCAGAAATTGAACACCCGTTGTTGACACGGGAGGATCCGGCGGATAAGCATGACCTGTACTATGTTTACAAGCTTGAGCTTCCTGTTTATCATATTTTGGATCAGGTCTGGAGTCTAGTCGGCTCTACCGGATTACCCTAGGACAGGCCCTTCTCTTTCCAGGAGGTGAGCCGCGTGGGGATTCCGGATCAGAATTCGGGGGACGCCACCCATTTGGCGTCGAGCGGCTCGGTGATATAGAACCACCCCGATTGCCACCCCTTTATAGTCTCCATATAGGAGCCCTCGAGCCATGTGACGTTGGGCATCTTGCCCACCATGGCGCCTCCGCACTCCGCCTGCTGGCCGCTCACCACCTTCGGTTTGACGTTAAAGGTTTTCAGCCATAGGTCGAAGTGGGGCTTGATGCGGAGGAAGGCCTCACACACGACGGTAAACGCCGAGATGTTGAGGATGAAATTTGGGGCCAGATCATGGAAGTACAACCCATAATAGAACATGAGGCCGCGGACACATGGATGGAGGGGAAACACCAGCCCGCGGACGAAGTGGGTGAGGAAGACTACCCTTTCGTAAGGTTCCGGGGTAGGGACGATCTGCCCTGCGGCTGGCAACTGGTGCGCGATATCCGCGATAAGTATCCGACCCCGCGCAGCTTTTTGATGTGTCCCTCCGTGATGGAGGAGACCATCCACTTGCCTACCGCTCCGGACATGATCGAAGAAGGTTGAGGAGGAGGATGCAGACTTGGGCGCTGGAGGCCTGGAGCTCAAGTGCACGAGAATGGATGAGCCAGGAGGAAGAAGGCGTGGGTAGAAAAAGGTGAATCCTTATCCCTTTATATGGGCGGGCGAAACTATGCGCCCCCACCAGCCTGGTAAAACTCGCTTATCCCCCAAGCGCCGTAATTGATGGCACGGTTGGGTTATCCACGTCCGTATTGATGGGAATACCGCAATAACGGTACACGATCTCTGCTTCGACAAGACGTGCCAAGGAAACCGCCTCATGAAATATGCTGAGGTTGGTTGTAAAAAATGATTCGAATAGTGACCTGGCTGTGGTGTGATGACACACTGTGAAATACTTCAGCAGATTAGATTTGTGGAAACATTATTCTCTCTATGGTGGTACGTGTGACTTGTTTTTCAGAGCCGGACACGATCCTCGTGTTCAAAATCTTCCATGAAGTATTCGGAGGAGGGACCTGCCTTGCACTGCCGAAGACAATCTGCGCCCCGGACTCATCGTCATTGAAGCCTGGTTCAGGGGCTACTGAGGGAGTCCTGGATTAGGGGGTATCCAGACAACCAGACTATAACCTTTGGCCGGACTGTTGGACTATGAAGATACACGATTGAACACTTCGTCCCGTGTTTGGACGGGACTCTCCTTGGCGTGGAAGGCAAGCTTGGCAATACGGATATGTAGATCTCCTTCCTTGTAACCAACTCTGTGTAACCCTAGCCCCCTCCGATGTCTATATAACACTAGTAGAAAAAGGGTCAAACGTGAAGCACATTAGTGCCGGTTTGTATTTGAGCCAACACTAATGTATACATTAGTGCCGGTTCCAACAGCTAGCCAGGCCGCTTTCATTAGTACCGGTTCGTGGCGAACCTTTAATACCGGTTCGTGCCATGAACCGGTACTAATGAGAGTGGTGGCAGGATGTTGTCAGTCTGGGGCCCCTCCATCACCTTTAGTACCAGTTCGTGGCACGAACCGGTACTAAAGGTCGTCGTACATAAACCCTTCGTCCACCCGAGCTCGCTTTGTTCTTCCCCTTTCCCCTCTCCTCTTTGTTCTTCCCCTCTTCCTCTCGAGCTCATCACACATTTTGCCCAAATTTTGTCAAGATTTGAAGGCCCCCATCCATTGAAATGATCACAAAGGTTAGCGACTTTTTCCTTTCATCTTTCATTGCTAGATTTACTCTTGCAATGCTTTATATACTGATTAATTTGTGAGTTTAGTAATTTGGGAGGAAATATAAATATGTGCTAGTATTTGATTTATATGCAATTTGAGGTCAAAAATAACACTTGGTTTGCATATGTAGGTGTGGTTTACTTAGTGCCTTCTAAATCTCCGTCGTAACCACCGTCGATCGCCCGCACCGTCCCGTCGCCGGCACCACCTTGTGGTGAGCCTCTTTGTTCAAGAAATTTTATATAAAAATTGATGTTTGTGTGATTTGGATATATAGTTACTCGTATAATTATCTTACCCGTACGTTGTTTGTTATACATATAGTGCCATGGTTTTGATATCCGTCCCCGTCGGCCCTCGTCCTTGTTATGATTCGGATGTGGTATATATATTCTCTTTTAAAACTAGTTGCATTTCGTGTTTATGACAAATTATGCCCATCAAGTTGACATATAAATTTTTTCTAGGAGGTATGTGAACCGGAAATTCCATCCGACCCTATTGTCGAGAGGTTAAATTTAGTTGAAAGAGAAAACGAATACTTGAAAGAAAAATTGAAAAGAATTGAGGGGGAGAAGATGGAATTGGAGTTACATGTTGCCGATGTCGTCGATGATCACAAGATCAAGATGGAGAAAATGCGCTTGAAGATTAGAAAGATTAGAAAATATGCCATCGATAGTGAGGCTTGGTATCATTATGCTATTGGATCCATTGTTACCTTAGTTGCGATCTTGATCGCATTTGTTGTTGCATTTAATGCTTTAGCTAGAGAGTTATTTGTTTGTTGCATTTAAGTGTTGTATGAACTTTATGTATGAACTTGTATTAATTTGGTCTATTCGGTGTTGTGTAATGAAGATGAGCCGGCAATGGATGTACGATGACCGATGCTCTCCCCAGTTCGTTGAGGGTGTGCATACATTTCTGATTGTGGCTGAGGCAAACAAGCGGGCGGATGGTTTTATGCCTTGTCCATGTGTTGGCTGTAAGAATGGTCACAATTACTCTAAGTCAAGAACCATTCACGTCCACCTGTTTGAGTCTGGTTTCATGCCCCACTATAATGTTTGGACCAAGCACGGAGAAAGAGGGGTTATGATGGAAGACAATAAGGAAGAAGAGGACGATGACAGCTATCCTGGCGATGGGTTCCCTGAATACGATGATACAACAATGGGGGAAGAAGCTGAGCCGGTAATGCGGGAAGAAGCTGAGCCGGCAATGCGGGAAGAAGCTGAAGAAGAGGCATCAGATGAGCCCGTTGATGATCTAGGTCGGGCCATTGCCGATGCAAAGAGAAACTGCGCAAGTGATTTGGAGAAGAAGAAGTTGCAGCGCATGTTAGAGGATCACAAAAAATTGTTGTACCCGAATTGCGTAGGTGACAAGAAAAAGCTGGGCACCACACTGGAATTGCTGCAATGTAAGGCAGAGAATGGTGTATCTAACAAGGGATTTGGAAAGTTGCTGGTAATGATAAAGGATATGATTCCAAGGGACAACGAATTGCCCGAGAGTACGTACGAAGCAAAGAAGGATGTCTACCCTCTAGGGTTAGAGGTGCAGAAGATACATGCATGCCCTAATGATTGCATCCTCTACCGCGGTGAGTACGAGGATTTGAACGCTTGCCCGATATGTGGTGCATTGCGCTATAAGATCAGCCGCAATGATCCTGGTGATGTCGAGGGCGAGCGCCCCAGGAAGAAGATTCCTGCCAAGGTGTTGTGGTATGCTCCTATAATACCACGGTTGAAACGTTTGTTCCAAAACAAAGAGCATGCCAAGGCGATGCGATGGCACAAAGAAGACCGTAAGAAAGACGGAAAGTTGAGAGTACCCGCTGACGGGTCGCAGTGGAGAAAAATCGAAAGAAAGTACGGGAAGGAGTTTGCAGATGACGCAAGGAGCGTATTGTTTGGTCTAAGCGCATATGGCATTAATCCTTTTGGGGAGCAGAGCAGCAACCATAGCACCTGGCCTGTGACTCTATGTTTGTATAACCTTCCTCCTTGGTTGTGCATGAAGCGGAAGTTCATTATGATGCCAGTGCTCATCCAAGGCCCTAAGCAACCCGGCAACAACATTGATGTGTACCTAAGGCCATTAGTTGAAGAACTCTTACAACTGTGGAATGGAATAGGTGTACGTGCGTGGGATGAGCACATGGGGGAAGAATTTGACCTAAAGGCGTTGCTGTTCGTGACCATCAATGATTGGCCTGCTCTCGGTAACCTTTCAGGACAGACAAACAAGGGATACCGCGCATGCACGCACTGTTTGGACGATACCGGCAGTATATATTTGGCTAATTGTAAGAAGAATGTGTACCTGGGACATCGTCGATTTCTTCCGAGCAGGCATCCCGTAAGAAAGAAAGGCAAGCATTTCAAAGGTGACGCGGATCACCGGACGAAGCCTGGCCACCATACTGGTGCTGATGTACATGATATGGTCAAGGATTTGAAGGTGGTCTTTGGAAAGGGTCCTGGTGGACAACCTATTCCGAATGACGCTGACGGACGCGCACCCATGTGGAAGAAGAAATCTATATTTTGGGACCTGCCCTACTGGAAACACCTAGAGGTCCGCTCCGCAATCGATGTGATGCAGTGACGAAGAATCTTTGTGTGACCCTGCTTGGCTTCTTGGGCGTGTATGGGAAGACAAAAGATACACCTGAGGCACGGGAGGACCAGCAATGTATACACGGGAAAGACGCCATACATCAGGGTCATGCAAGCTACGCTCTTACCAAAGAAGAGAAGGGAATCTTCTTTGAATGCCTGCTCAGTATTAAGGTACCGTCTGGCTTCTCGTCGAATATAAAGGGAATAATAAACATGACAGAGAAAAAGTTCCAGAACCTAAAGTCTCATGACTGCCACATGATTATGACGCAACTGCTTCCGGTTGCATTGAGGGGGCTTCTACCGGAAAACGTTCGATTAGCCATTGTGAAGCTATGTGCATTTCTCAATGCAATCTCTCAGAAGGTAATCGATCCAGAAATCATACCAAGGTTACAGAATGATTTGGTGCAATGTCTTGTCAGTTTTGAGTTGGTGTTCCCACCATCCTTCTTCAACATCATGACGCACGTCCTAGTTCACCTATGCGAAGAGATTAACGTTTTGGGTCCTGTATTTCTATACAATATGTTCCCCTTTGAGAGGTTCATGGGAGTCTTAAAGAAATATGTTCATAACCGTGCTAGGCCAGAAGGAAGCATCTCCAAGGGCCGTCAAAATGAGGAGGTCATTGAGTTTTGTATTGACTTTATTCCTGACCTTAAACTGATTGGTGTTCCTGAATCGCGGCATAAGGGCAGACTGGATGGAAAAGGCACGCTAGGAGGGAAACAAATAATATGTATGGACGGACATTCTCTCACTGAAGCACACTACACAGTTCTATAGAATTCCGCCTTGGTGGCTCCGTATATGGATGAACACAAGAATTTGCTACGCTCCAAACACCCGAAGCGGTCTGATGACTGGATTGCACGTGAACAAACCAGGAGTTTCGCCAGCTGGTTGCAAGCACATACCATGCATGACACCTCTATTGAAGATGACCTGTACTTGCTGTCCCAGTTACCATCTTCGAATATAATGACTTTTAAAGGGTACGAGATAAATGGTAGTACATTTTACATGATCGCCCAAGATAAGAAGAGCACCAACCAAAACAGTGGTGTCCGCTTTGATGCAGAAACCAAGACGGGAAAGGAAACATATTATGGTTATATACAGGACATATGGGAACTTGACTATCGACGTGGTTTGAAGGTCCCTTTGTTTCGGTGCAAATGGGTCAATATGACACAAGGCGGGGTAACGGAAGACCCGCAGTACGGAATGACAATAATGGATCTCAAGAATCTTGCGTATGCAGACGAACCATTCGTCCTAGCCAATGATGTGGCACAGGTTTTCTATGTGAAGGACATGTCTACCAAGCCAAGAAAAAGAAAAGATAAGGAAGTGAATGCATCGTACGATGAGCCAAAGCGGCACATAGTTCTTTCTAGGAAGAGAAACATCGTGGGAGTGGATGACAAGACAGACAAGTCAGAAGATTATGAAAAGTTTGATGAAATTGCTCCATTCACAGTGAATATTGACCCGAGCATCCCGTTAAATGATGAAGATTTTCCATGGTTACGGTGCAAAGGGACACACGCGAAGAAAAAGTTTCACACCCAAAGATCTGGGATATGATCGGCTTCACTATCTATCATCACTTTCTTTTGTGTTTCACACCCAGAAGGGAATCTCTGTAATAGTTAGGGTAGTTAATTATGTGTTTTGGCATTTGAAACGCGAATAAATTTTATGTGCAAACAAATTCTTTCATGCCTTTACTGATTTTTAAAGTTAAGTTATTCACAAACTAGTGATTCACACTAATTTCAAATAATTCAAAATTTAAACTATTCAAATTTGAAAACTACGGGCACTAACAGAAAGTTTGTAGTTTTTTGTACCTAAAGCTTTTTTGTACCCAAAGCAAAAATATTCACAAAGAAACTTTAAATACACAAAAAAAACAACTCAAAAAATAAATAAAGCAAAATAAAAATAAAAAAGCCCGCCTACTAGGCTAGTGGGGCCTGCATACGACAAGAAACCCAACCAGTTGTTGGGCCAGGATGCAGGCCCGCGAAGGCCCAGTAGGCCCACGGGCCAGCACAGCACAGGTAGGCCCAGAAGGCCTGCATTTGAGAGGAGCTCGAAGGAGCAGCCGTGGCTGGGTTTATAAACCAGTGCGGCTGCCCTTCGCTAGGCGAGGTGGGACTAAACTTTGCGCCCCTCGCCTGGCAGCGCACACCCCTTTAGGACCGGTTCGTGGGGCCTTTAGTACCGGTTGGAGCCACCAACCGGTACTAAAGGGGGTCGCTTCCCGCCGCTTGGCCTGGCCAAAACAAGCCTTTAATACCGGTTGGTGGCTCCAACCGGTATTAAAGGTGTCCCCTATATAAGAAACACTTACGAAAATTTCGTCAGTTTTCATCTCTCCCTCTGCTTCTTCTCCTCTTCACACCGTCGCCCGCTGCCCCCGCCGTCTCCATATCCCTCGTCGCCGCCCCCGTCGCCAGCCCCGTCGCTGCCCCGTCCCCGTCGTCGCCGCCCCGTCATCCCGTCCCCGTCGTCCCGCGTGTCGTCACCGCCGCCCCGTCCCGGCCCGTCCCGCGTCGTCACCGTCCCCGTCGTCGTCGCCGCCCCGGCCCGTACGTCCCCTTCCCCGTCGTCGCCGCCCCGTCGTCGCCGCGCCCGTCGCCGTCCCCGTCGCCGCGCGCCCTCCGTCACCGCCCCCCGTCGCCTCTCGCCTCACCGGCCGGTGAGCGCGCACACACACACACACATTTTGTTAGAATTGTTAGACATTTTTCTGTTTTCTAGAAATAGTTAGCAATGTTAGAATTGTTAAAATAGTTAGAAATGTTAGAATTGTTAGAAATGTTAGGATTGTTAGAAATTTTTTCTGTTTTTTAGTTATAGAAATAGGTATAAAAAAGTTAGAATTGTTAGAAATTTTTCTGTTTTTTAGTTATAGAAATAGTTATAAAAAAGTTAGAATTGTTAGAATTTTTTCTGTTTTTTAGTTATATATAGCATTGTTAGAAATGTTATAGAAATTGTTAGAAATTGTTATAGAAATAGTTATAAAAAAGTTAAAAAGTTAGAAATGTTATAGAAATGTTAGTTATATATAGCATTGTTAGAAATGTTATAGAAATGTTAGAAATTTTAGTTATCAAAATCCAATCATTAAAAAAATGTTACTTTTTGCGGGCATATAGCTAGTATTTGTTGTCGACGATGCCCGGCCCGCATCCTCGCCGTCGACACGTCCGCGACGACGTCCAGCTGACCCATGTCCGGGACTGGGCTCCGCCGGGCTGGGACTGGGAGGTGCTGCCTGGAGGGGCGCGCCGCTTGATGAGGAACCCGGCCCCGGGTCCCGTCGTCGACCCAGATCTCGTTTGGTGGCGTTCGCGTGGGCCAGTTTCGGTGCGGAGGGAGCCGGCCCCGCCGGAGGTGGTACGTTATCGTGTCAGGGAGGAGGACGAGCACGTCCATCGTTACATGGTTGCGTTAGAGGGCGGCAGGTTCTCCAATACCTGCAGTTTCTTCAGGGATCTCACTTCAGCTATGATCCTGTGAGGGTTCCTTCTCTTTGGGTGTCCACCGCCCGCGCCGCAGGAACCGCGAGTGTCCTAGATTCTTCTGTAGTATTCGATCTTTATTAGCTACCTAGCCAATGATGTATTCGAGATTATATATTCGAGACGGTGTATTCGAGATTATATATTATTCGAGACGATGTATTCGAGATTATATCTGTTATTCCAGACGATGTATTCGAGATTATATCTATTATTCGAGACGATGTATTCGAGATTATATCTATTATTCGAGATTATACTAAATTGTTTTATATTTCTTTTGGCATAATTAAATAAAAGCTATGGCGGACAATACCGACAGAGACAGAGAACAGACCATGTTCGATATGATACTCGGGCCAGATGATGATCAGAATGAAGAAGATTATGACGGCTCCAAATTTCTAAACAACACCGGAGAGGGTGATATGATATTCGATCGCGACGACCGAATTGATGAAGTCATGAACAACGATTATGACGATGACGAAGAACATGTTGATCCTGAAACAACAAACACCGGCGAGGTATATATTTTTATATAAGCAGGAATCTGGTGATCATCACATGTTTTAAATGAGTTGAAGTTATATTAACGAATCAATCTTTCTTCTTTCAGCCATCCGGATCGAGCAAATCTTCAGACAAAAGGACAAAACGAGGCCCGAACAAAAAGTTGAAGGAGGGCATTCAAACCTAGTGGCGAACCATTAGCGCCAAAGAAGATTGCGGACAAGTTCGTTCGTCAGTGCGGATTTCTTGTGAAGGACCAACTCCCGATCTCCCTTCAAGAATGGAGAAAGCCAGCAAAGCCACGTCCAAATGTTACTTTTGTCGACGAGAATAAAAAAAACTGCTTTGGGATACTCTTATGGAACATTTCACCCTACCAGATCATTTCACAGAAGCAGATGTGCAGAAAGTCAAGGACGCTGCTTTTAGGAAGATGGCGGTTGCATTCAAGAACCACAAGAGATGTGAATGGGAGAAGTACGTCAAGGGAGGAAGGAAGACTCCAGTATTCGAGGGGATACTAGAGAATCAAAGTGCTCATTGGGACGATTTCGTGAAATTCAAGGATTCAGAATTAGCTAAGGAACAGTCAAGAATAAACAAGAAGAATGCCGAAAAAAAGGATAAGTTCCATAAGCTGGGGCCAGCTGGCTATGCGGTGGCAATGCCTAAGTGGGATAAGTCTGAGAAAGAGATGGAGGATGCAGGTGTCATTCCGGTTACTAAGAGTTGGCCCCTCAGGTGCAGGAGTTGGTTCTATGCGCATGGGGGGGAGTTGGACCCGAAGACAGGCAAAGTTTCGACGAAGGCATGTCTGAACGGAGCCGACGATAACATACTTGTTGCAATAGAAGAGGCTCGAACGGGGGTGTTCCAGCCGAACAGAGAGAACGACGAGCTTACACGTGCCCTGAAAAATCCTGAACACCCGGGAAGAGCACGAGGCAAGGGCGCTATTCCGTGGTATGAGGGGTTTTCGGAATGGAACGCCGACTATAGAACCCGTGCGAGAAGGAAGATTGCAGAGGAGAAGCAGAGGAAGATGGAGGAGGAGAAGAGGAAGCAGGACTATGAACGCCTTCAAGGCCTAGAATCCACGTACGCGGACTTGGCAGAAAAATTCCAGCGGCAGCAGGAGCAGATCGACTCACTTAGCCAGCAAAGGGGGTCTCAGCAGCTGCAACAGCTAGCGGATGATCCAACATTGGATACCACCGCCCCATCCATGCCGAGAAGCAGCGTGGGTTCCGCCCCGTTTGATGCAATGCTGGATAGATACCCCGTGGATGACATCATGGAGAACACTAACTGCGAGCTACACTTCAAAATGAAGAACATATCCATGAAGGTGGCGGACGCCGTTGCTTATACAAATTCCCCCGATGCAAACTTCCATTGCAACCTGATTCCAGCAGGCTATGCTCGTGTCGTGGTTGATGAGGTGGTGGACCAATATTCGGGGCTAGAGCTTGAGATTCCTGGAGGTGACGAGGAGCACACACTCGGAGATGCCAAACATCGTATCATCCTATGGAGAAAAAATTGCATCATCTTTCGAAGGCCATCGACACCGCGTCACCCGACTCCTCGTCGAAGTCCGCCACCGAGTCAGCAGACTCCCGATCCTCCAAGTCCACCAACGCGTGAGGCCACTCCTCCTCCTCCAAGTCCGGCAAAGTGTCAGGCCACTCCTCCTCCAAGTCCGACACAGCGTCAGACGTCCACTCCTCCTCCAAGTCCGGCAAAGTGTCAGGCCACTCCTCCTCCAAGTCCGACACAGCTTCAGGTCACTCCTCCTCGTCCAACTCAGCCCCGTCAGCCGTCTCCGCCGCCTCAGCAATCCACAAAGAGACACCCCACAGCTATGGTGCATAGCGGTACCAGTCGAGGTCATAGTACAGGAAGTACAGACGGAGGCAAGCGATATAAATATGGTCCAAACCTCACTACTCCTCTTCCTGAGAGGGCTTACGACAGGACCAAGGAGCAAACCAATGCCATAGTGCGGGCAGAAGTCGACGCCCATTTTGGACCGAAACCGCCACCGCCGCCAAGGGAGAAAGTGCCTGTGGAAATTATTGACCACTTCATTCGTATGGCTGAACCACCACCTCCTAAGCCTGTTGACACAGACTATGAGCGCCACATCAAGAAGTTACATCGACAACGTCTACAGAAGGAGGCGAGCTCGACCTCGAGCTCGAGCTCGAGCAAACAACAAGCAGCTGTCAAAAAATGCGGGAGAACCGTTGCCCAGCTGAGAACAGTGGGCGCAACCGATCCCCCCGCTTGTTGTGCCACCAACAACACGTGACAGTACGCGCGGCCAATATTATTGTTGGCAAACAGTTTATGTCCCCCAGGTGGGCGATGTGGTAATAACCCAGCAGCATATAACGCAGGCTGAAGAACTCAAGATCATTGTTTGACAACTCCTCGAGATCGAGGACATGCATGTGCTTACAGAGGAGGAATTAAAATGGAAATATGTCCGGGGCCAACCTTTGGTCAAGCCAGAAGATGTCAAGAAGCTCCCAACGAGAATGTATGAATTGCATCAATGGTACATGGACATTACCAAGAGATCCGATCGACAGTCCCTCATGGTGCAAGTCAACAAGGTTCATGACTACCATCTGAAACCTGTGACCGTTGAGTATTATGAACTATTTCAGTTATACAATCAAGACGCACTCGACAAATCTATCGTCAGTTGCTATTGTCTGTAAGTGATTTCTTTCTGTAATTTAAGTCTCAAGCTAGCTGTATTGAACCTTTTGATCAATCATTACCTGTAATTATCCTCACTATATTCTTTTATGTGGTATTATGCAGGATGAAGATGTATGAAATGAGAAAAGGTCGACGCTATGGCATTGGATTCATTGACCCAAACACCGTTAATGAATACACATGGAAAATAAGCAAGCATTAGGAAAAGCAGGTAGAGGACAGCATGTTCGAGTTCTTGAAGCGCCTCAAATACAATGAAGATATACTACTTCCTTACAACTTCAAGTGAGTCACACTTTCTTGTACTACAAATTCTCTGTTTTTGCCTACTAGCTAGCTAGCTACATGTTTTTGCTTACATATGCCCGCTTAATTAAGACATGCAAACGTGTGTGCATGCAGATTTCACTGGATCTTGTGTATCATTAAAGTTGACGAAGGAACAGTTGAAATACTGGACTCACTACTCAAAGAAAATAGTGACTATAACATCTTGTTTGGGATAGTCAACAGGTAATTTCAATCATTATTAACTATATATCTCGGCCTATTTAGTTCGTCATTTCATGATATGAACTATTTAATAACCCCTTCATTCATTTTCTTTGTCGGCGGGCAGGGCCTGGGCAAGGTTCATCAGCAAAACGGAAGGCGAATGGAAACGACAGCTGAGATGGCTTCGACCCAAGGTAAGTAATTAAGTAGTGCTAGCTAGCTGCCATCTTTTTAATATTGTCATGCTTGATTAATTATTATCTGATCAAATTAAATTCCATTCTCGTAAAGGCCATAAAGCAGGCGCAGGGGACTCATCTGTGTGCATACTGCGTTTGCGAGAACATTCGCATGATGGCGTCCGAAAGGAGCAGATCTGAAAGACAGGAATGGGTACGCTTGTCAGAACACTATTCACAATTTGTGCACCATTATCGATATCTAGTCACACAACTAATACACATGCATATTGATCTCCTTCTTAACAGTTCAAAGAGGTGCGGGACAAGCTCCTAGATACGGAGCGCGTACAAGCACGTCAAGAGGAAATAGCAGGATTTTTGCTCGACCAGGTCATAAATCCGAAGGGAGAATACTATTACCCGCTACCGCCCCCATCGACCAGGTCATGAACCACTTCCAATTTATCATCATGCTCTGAAGGCACCAATTAGGCTAATGCAACTGGCTCGGAAGGCAACATGCATATGTACGAGAAATTGTATATAGCTATACATGTGTGTATGTGTGAATTAATATGGTGGTTTGTGAGACATTGATGATCTATATATATGATTGGTTCTACTAGCTACCATATATATGCATAACGTGTACAATGTGTAGTATCGTAAAATACCAGCAAACGAAAAAGAATTAAAATGGAAAACACAAAATTAAATGAAAAAGAAATCATAAAACAAAAAAAACCCCAAACATTTTAGTACCGGTTGGTGTTACCAACCGGTACTAAAGGGCTCCCGGCCCCCGGAGCTGGCTCGTGCCACGTGGTTTCCCTTTAGCACCGGTTCGTGCTGAACCGGTACTAAAGGGGGCGGGGCCTTTAGTGCCCACACGTTAGTGCCGGTTATGGAACCGGCACTAAAGGGCCTTACGAACCGGTGCTATTGCCCTGTTCTGCACTAGTGTAAACCGGAGGGTTTAGTCCGTAGAAACAACAATAACAATGATACCATAGGCTAGCTTCTAGAGTTTAGCCTCTCTGATCTCATGGTAGATCAACTCTTGTAATACTCATATCATCAAGATCAATCAAGTAGGAGTAGGGTTTTACCTCCATCGAGAGGGCCCGAACCTGGGTAAACATCGTGTCCCCTGTCTCTTGTTACCATTTGCCTAGACGCATAGTACGGGACCCCCTACCCGAGATCCGCCAGTTTTGACACTGACAGAGACCGTGGGCTCAATGGTGGCTCGCTCTGCTGGTGTGGGGCGAGCTGCCCCGGCAAGGGTCTTGCCGGGGGAACCTACTTCGTCCCTCTGGTCTTTGTGGTCTTGGCCTTGGCGTTGCTCTGGTTATCTTGGGCTTTGGTTTTACCTTGGCTCACCTCCCCTGTTCTGCTTGGTGTGACCGTGGGCGCGGCTCCGACTGCCCATGCACAGTTAAAGGGGTACAAAAGTGCGCCCCTCTTTTTCTGCACCGACAAAATATTAAGCCAACTTCTGTAAACTTCTGTAAACTAACCATGCCAACTTAAACAAGAATCCAACAGAATATATATATACTTATTTTAGTGATTTAAATGCATGGATAATATCATTTGTTCAAGTTTAAAAACCACAAATATTGCAATGACACCATGAAAATGTTGCTGTGGCTTGCCTTAGTGCAGATGAGGTTCACACTCCTTCTGGTGATCCTCAAGACAAGCTTCACCTTCTGGAAACAATTATAAACACAAAAAGAAAATATCAAGAACCACTCTGAAATTCACCTGAAAATCTAGATAGCAGAGAAAAATCTCATTTTTTGTGTGCTGCTAGATCTTTTCATTAAGAACACAATGCAAAAAGAATCAATTCATTTGGACTTATGGTTAAAAAGTTGTGATTGTTTGAAGTTCTCTGAAATAATCTATTATATAATTAAGACAAGAGACAAATAAGCCATCACGTTCATCCACATAAGCTATTACCAATACCGTTTATCTTGAAATTTAACGGCCGAGATTTTGGTACAAAAAGTCAACCATGTCACGTAACAAACAGGTTTGTACCATATAACAACGAAAAAAAACAAAGCTATGTAATAACAAATCTATCTAAAGATGAATCCCCCTTAATAAGGTAGATAACATGAGTCCGTATTGCCACCATAAAGAAAACATGAGTCCCTATTGCCAACTACCATGGCAGCGCCCATGGTGCAAATTACCCCAGCCATGAAGTTGTCAAAAAATAATAATTTACCCCAGCTAGGAAGGATTCCCGACAGCAATAGATGATGACATCATAGATGACCGCACCAAATTCTTGCATTACATCTCTCACTTCTATTTTAATCTCAATGGCAATGTTAGAGTCAGCCTCCATCACGGCCAGCAAGACATCCTCTCCTGGGTGCCCCCTTAAATCCTCAAGCTGCTGTGTACATCACCGCGTCCGCTTCCTTCACGGTCTCATGGTCTCCATCACCACATCATCTCTCTCGCTACGACACGCCATGACTGTCCTCCTACAGATCAGTACCACGCCGGCCTCCTGTATGGCAGCAGCTACCTCGCCGGATCGCCGTAGCAGCCTACTCACTCATTGGATGAGACAGACAGTCGCATACTCCCTGAAGTGCGACTCTATCGGTCCTAAGAAGATCTTCTAATTTAGTCCTCCTTGAAGATCTGCTATGGACGAAAATTGACCTGACAGCCGTGCTATCTCTGAACTATGTGTCATGACTGCAAGATGAAGATGCCGATTATGCCTCCCTATGGTGTGTACAAATCATGTGGTTAACAACCGACGAAGCACTGGGTGATGTGTGGTAAGCAATGTGCTCTTCTCTTTCTATTAAGGTTCATGATTTACACTACCACTATTGATAGATCGTGTTGGCAGGCTGTCTCTACCCATATGGTATAGCAATACTTCGTCATTAACAATTGATGTTGCAAGCTGCTGTTGACATTAGCTTTTATAGTATTGGATATGTACTGCACAATTTTTGTACCATATGATTTTGCAAGCTGCAGCTGACATTCAAAGTTAATAAGTAACTATATATGCATGCAGAGCAGAGGAACTAAGAATAACACCTGTTCAGCTCATGTCTGAGCGGTCAGGGCTGTAATCTCATTGGAGGCTATTTTCATGTCCTTCTGTGTGCTTCTAATGAGCTTCAATTTATAAAGTCCACGTGATGCATAAAAATAAAGTTGTTAGTAAGAATATATCTCTATCGTTCCATATTCAGGAAGATATATTCAAGCTATGTTTTTTTTGTTAGTCTGACATTGCACGCAATGGTATTTGCACAATCGAACTAATTTTTAATATAAATGCGCATGAAGTGCTAATTCTACAAATATAAACCCAACCTCTTCCTAATTTTTACAAGCAGGCAAAAACAATGGTTATTCTTCTGAGAAGAAGCTTTAATTATACCATGGAACTCTTTCATGAGGTCTCACATTTACATGGAGAATGAGTCACGAGCGGGAGGAGATTGGATGATTGATTTGTGTCGTACTAGACCTAGATCGATCCGGACTTGAAGGCGAATATCAATCTGGCTCGGAGAATAAAAGTGGTGGACTTCGCGCGATTTGGTTTTGCTTGGAAGGTTAGAACAGATTTTCGCGCCACATATCCCTCAAAGAAAATGTTTTTCGTGCCACACAATGTGTAACGACGTGTCCACTTTATTTCTTTTTGTGCTGAATTAATTTTTTATTTTAAATTCTGTATATTTGTAGTTTTATAATATATACAATTTGCAACCAATAGATAGCAACAAATAAGATCTGTTGCACCATGACAGGATCATGAGTCACGATCCTGCAATGCATATGCTACACCACTTATATGCGTATCAACCGTGAATTTTGCAACAAATAGTTAAAAGAATGTAGAATATGTGTTGCTTTATAGGGGGTATCCTTGTAGTGAATCTAGTAGGAGGCTACGCGCGAGTCCCTCGTACCCACACAAAACAAATAGCTCAACGCAACCAATGCAATTAGGGGTTGTCAATCCCTTCACGGTCACTTATGAGAGTGAGATCTGATAGAGATGATAGATAGTATTTTTGGTATTTTTGATATAGAGATGCAAAGTAAAATAAAAGGTAAAGTAAAAAAGCAAAAGAATAATAAAGTGATTGGAGATTGATATGATGAGAATAGACTCGGGGGGCCATTTATTTCACTAGTGGCTTCTCTCAAGAGCATAAGTATTCTACGGTGTGTGAACAAATTATTGTTGAGCAATTGGGAGAACTGAGCATAGTTATGAGAATATCTAGGTATGATCATGTATATAGGCATCACGTCCGAGACAAGTAGACCGACTCCTGCCTGCATCTACTACTATTACTCCACTCATCGACCGCTATCCAGCATGCATCTAGAGTATTAAGTTAAAAACAGAGTAACGCCTTAAGCAAGATGACATGATGTAGAGGGATAGTTTCATGCAATATGATAAAAACCCCATCTTGTTATCCTCGATGTCAACAATACAATACGTGCCTTGCTGCCCCTACTGTCACTGGGAAAGGACACCGCAAGATTGAACCCAAAGCTAAGCACTTCTCCCATTGCAAGAAGAACCAATCTAGTAGGCCAAACCAAACTGATAATTCGAAGAGACTTGCAAAGATAACCAATCATACATAAAAGAATTCAGAGAAGATTCAAATATTTTTCATAGATAGACTTGATCATAAACCCACAATTCATCAGTCTCAACAAACACACCGCAAAAAGAAGATTACACCGAATAGATCTCCACGAGAGAGGGGGAGAACATTGCATTGAGATCCAAAAAGAGAGAAGAAGCCATCTAGCTACTAACTATGGACCCGAAGGTCTGAGGTAAACTACTCACACTTCATCGGAAGGGCTATGATGATGTAGAAGCCCTCCGTGGTGGATGCCCTCTCCGGCGGAGCTCCGGAACATGCCCCTTGATGGGATCTCGTGGGTACAGAAGGTTGCGGCGGTGGAATTAGGTTTTTGGCTCCGTATCTGATCGTTTAGGGGTACATAGGTATATATAAGAGGAAGGAGTACGTCGGTGGAGCAAAGGGGGGCCCACGAGGCAGGGGGGCGCCCTCCACCCTTGTGACCACCTCCCTCCTTTCTTGACGGAGGGTCCAAGTCTCCTGGATCTTATTTGTTGAGAAAATCACGTTCCCGAAGGTTTCATTCCGTTTGGACTCTGTTTGATATTCCGTTTCTTCGAAACACCGAAATAGGCAAAAAAACAGCAATTCGGGGCCGGGCCTCCGGTTAATAGGTTAGTCTCAAAAATAATATAAAAGTGGAAAATAAAGCCCAATATTGTCCAAAACAATAGATAATATAGCATGGAGCAATAAAAAATTATAGATACATTGGAGACGTATCAGGCATCCCCAAGCTTAATTCCTACAAGTCCTCGAGTAGGAATATGATAAAAAGAGAATTTTTGATGCGGAGTGCTACTTGGCATAATTTCAATGTAATTCTTCTTAATTGTGGTATGAATATTCAGATCCGAAAGATTCAAGGCAAAAGTTCATGTTGACATAAAAATAATAATACTTCAAGCATACTAACAAAGCAATTATGTCTTCCCAAAATAATATGGCCAAAGAAAGTTATCCCTACAAAATCATGTAGTCAGGCTATGCTCTATCTTCACCACACAAAGTATTTAATTCATGCACAACCCCGATGACAAGCCAAGCAATTGTTTCATAATTTTGACATTTTCAAAACTTTTTTGATCTTCACGCAATACATGAGCGTGAGCCATGGATATATCACTATATGTTGCATAAAATGGTGGTTGTGGAGAAGACAAAAAGAGGGGAAGATAGTCTCACATCAACTAGGCGTATCAACGGGCTATGGAGACGCCCGTCAATAGATATAAATGTGAGTGAGTAGGGATTGCCATGCAACGGATGCACTAGAGCTATAAGTATATGAAAGCTCAACAAAAGAAACTAAGTGGGTGTGCATCCAACTCGCTTGCTCATGAAGACCTAGGGCATTTTGAGGAAGCCCATCATTGGAATATACAAGCCAAGTTCGACAATGAAAAAATTCCCACTAGTATATGAGAGTGACAAAATAAAAGACTCTCTATCATGAAGATCATGTTTCTACTTTGAAGCACAAGTGTGGTAAAAGGATAGTAACATTGTCCCTTCTCTCTTTTTCTCTCACTTTTTTATTTGGGCCTTTTCTCCTTTTTATGGCCTCTTTTCCTTTTTTTTTATTTTCGTCCGGAGTCTCATCCCGACTTGTGGGGGAATCATAGTCTCCATCATCCTTTCCTCACTTGGGACAATGCTCTAAAAATGATGATCATCACACTTTTATTTTTCTTACAACTCAACAATTACAACTCGATACTTAGAACAAAATATGACTCTATATGAGTGCCTCCGGCGGTGTACCGGGATATGCAATGAATCAAGAGTGACATGTATGAAAGAATTATGAATGGTGGATTTGTCACGAATACGATGTCAACTACACGATCTTGCTAGCAATATGACAATGATGGAGCGTGTCATAATAAACGGAACGGTGGAAAGTTGCATGGCAATATATCTCGGAATGGCTATGGAAATGCCATGATAGGTAGGTATGGTGGCTGTTTTGAGGAAGGTATATGGTGGGTGTATGATACCGGCGAAAGGTGCGCGGTATTAGAGAGGCTAGCAATGGTGGAAGGAATGAAAGTGCGTATAATCCATGGACTCAACATTAGTCATAAAGAACTCATATACTTATTGCGAAAATCTAGAAGTTATCAAAGCAGTATTACGCGCATGCTCGTAGGGGGATAGATTGGCAGGGAAAGACCATCGCTCGTCCCCGACCGCCACTCATAAGGAAGACAATCAATAAATAAATCATGCTCCGACTTCATCACATAACGGTTCACCATACGTGCATGCTACGGGAATCACAAACTTTAACACAAGTATTTCTCAAATTCACTACTACTCAACTAGCATGACTCTAATATCACCATCTTCATATCTCAAAACAATTATCAAGCATCAATCTTTTCTTAATATTCAACGCACTCAAAAGAAAGTTTTACAAATCTTGAATACCAAGCATATTATTATTAAGGAATTACCATGCTATTTAAGACTCTCAGAATAATCTAAGTGAAGCATGAGAGGTCAATAGTTTCTATAAAACAAATCCACCACCGTACTCTAAAAGATATAAGTGAAGCACTAGAGCAAAACTGTATAGCTCAAAAGATATAAGTGAAGCACATAGAGTATTCTATAAAATTTTAAATCATGTATGTCTCTCTCAAAAGATGTGTACAACAAGGATGATTGTGGTAGACTAACAAGCAAATACTCAAATAATACAAGATGCTCCAAGCGAAACACATATCATGTGGTGAATAAAAATATAGCTCCAAGTAAAATTACCGATGGAAGTAGACGAAAGAGGGGATGCCTTCCGGGGCATCCCCAAGCTTTGACTTTTTGGTGTCCTTGGATTATCTTGGGGGTGCCATGGGCATCCCCAAGCTTAGGCTCTTGCCACTCCTTGTTCCATAATCCATCGAAAGATTTCACCCAAAACCTGAAAACTTCACAACACAAAACTGAACAGAAATCTCGTGAGCTCTGTTAGCGAAAAAAACAAAAGACCACTTCAATGTACTGTAATGAACTCATTCTTTATTTGTATTGGTGTTAAACCTACTGTATTCCAACTTCTCTATGGTTTATAAAATATTTTACTAGCAATAGACTCATCAAAATAAGCAAACAATACACGAAAAACAGAATCGGTCAAAAACAGAACAGTCTGTTGTAATCTGTAACTAACGCAAACTTCTGAAACTCCAAAAAATCTACCAAAATAGTATGGCCTAGATTTTTTTATTGATCAGAAGCAATTGGAATCAGTATTTTATCATGATCTCGTGATTTTTAACAATTGTTTTGGTGAACAGAAAGATTCTGGAAATTACAGCAAGATCAAATAACTATCATCCAAGAAGATCCTATCTATACCTATACTAATTAGCCACTCCCTAAAAATTCCCATATTAATCAGTAATTAGGAGCCGTTAATTTGGTGGGGCCGAGTTATTATGGTGTAGATCAATCGTAGAAACTCTCACGTCTACAATAATTCCCTGAAAAAAAAACAGATCTTTTTAGTCAAGAAAAAAAAACCGATGTCTTCTGCCTCTCTCCCAATCTCTCACGACTCTTTCTTTCTCTCGGTAAGCCCATGCACGTACACGTACAAAAGTTCTATAGAAAAAAAAATCAAATTAGCCCCATCTACACGTTACAACAATTCTCTAGAAAAAAACAAATATGCTCTGCCTCTCTCCCAATCTCTCACGCCTCTCCTCACCCTCCATGTACGCCATGGCCATGGCTGCCCCAAGCCTTCTATTTCAATCAGCCAAACAAAAAAAGAGCTCGCGTCATGCACAATGCAATCGTGGCCGCCACATGACTTCGGCAGGTTGACCATTCATGTTTCTCCTGTACGTACATCTACAACCCGATGAACCGAAATTCTTCGCCGTATGTCTCCGCGTTAGTATGTTTTGCGTACGAAGACATAGAGGACGATAAGACCCATGGCACCACGTTTGATATACTGGCTATAATATGTATGGTTTCCCAGCAGCAGGAGGAAGGTTGCCTCGATTTCTCACACCCACACATCCTTACCTTCCCTTTATACCCAGCGTACTTTGCCTATGCTCAACAGGTGGATGAAAGCATGGTTGGATGCATCTAACTACATCATGTATTTAACTTAACTAGCAAAAGGCCCCGTGTGTTGCAACGATAGAAAAAAATAATCATAACCCCAATCGCATGACCATATTTCTGCTGCATCACCGAGATAGACTATCACTCTCAATTTTTTCCTAAAATCATGAATTTTTTTTGAAATCATGAACATTTTTTTGAACTAAACATTTTTTTGAACTTGTGCACATATGTGAAATATTTTTCAAATTCATGAACACTTTTACAAATTTTTGAACATTTTCTAGAATAAAAAATATTTTTTGAATTCATGAATATTTTATACTATTTGCAGACATTTTTAAAACATGAACATTTCATTTGATATTGTTTGTAGAGTATTACTACTCAGATTTCAACCATATGCCACTCAAAATTCCCCTCTCCCAAAAATTTCACGGCTATTTAGTTGAGCATTAGCTGTTTGTCAAGAGACAGTTGAAAAGATGATTTTATCCATGGCCATTAGGGGCATTGCCATGTGGTATTCATGGCCACCGAGAACTTTGTTGTTAAACAATTTCAGGAGGTGGCACACTATCTGAAATATTCCTAGCCAAACGATGCATGTACTCATTTTGGAATTAGTTTCACAGCCGATATTTTTTGCATGATTATGAGGCGGAAGTCTTAATTAATTTTAAACTGAAAGTGCAAAAAAAATGTATTAATGTTATCTTGCAAAACAAATGAAAACTCTGACTTTCTGAATCAAGGTGATTATTTACTGCTGCAGTTAACTGTTACAGTATACGCTTGATTGAAATTGGCCCTTAACCGATCTAAACAGGGTACATACTGTAGTAGGATCAATGGTATCATGTTAGCGCTGCTGCTGTGGGATTTTTTCATGCTTGGTGATTCACTGGTTTCTGAACACCAACGAAGATAGCTTCAAGGAAAGAAACATCATCCTTCTCGGTAGCTGCATTTGTCCAACACGCGCCGGAGACGACTTCCCGATCAAAACCGGGTGGCGTTAGCAACATCTCAGCCAAGAAAAAAATGGCAACGCTGACAGGACAGACGAAAACGGTAGCGACGCCGGGCAATCTGTGCAAGGTGGGCGCGGCCTCCAGCGGCACCTCGGCCATATCTGGGCATTCCCGATGGCATATTAATTGGACAGAGAAGAAGCTGAATATCCATCGTGCACCGAACAGAGCTGCGGCGTGCTGCCATTTTTCTTGACTCCATCTTCTTCTTCCTGCACTCCACGGCAACCGGGACTCCAGGAGCGGCGCCGCTATCCGCTGCTCTATCCTGCGCATGCCTTCAGGTCTGCACACATGGCAGGTGATAGGTGAACTCATCCTCTGTCATGGGCTCGTGGCCACAATCGCAGGCCCTACCCTCGAGGCGTCATGATAGGCCCTCAGCATGAACAAGCACTCGCCGCTCACGGAGAAGAAGCGAAACGCCACGAGGCTTTAAAGGGAGCTCGAGCGTTACCTCTGCATAGCCCGTGCTCGTTCCCACTGACAACAGCGACCAAGGCCGACATACAGGACGCCATGGACAGGGTGCTCGTTCTCGACTCCGCGTACCCACTCCTCTGCTCCCTAAGGTCGTCCAGCTTGTGCTTTGGGTCGTGCTCCCCGACGTCGTTGTGCAACAGGGACGTTGCCTTGACGTAACTACACATGCAGTGGGTGGCTTCTCCAGCGGTTAGCAACGACGCGTCATACCTCGTAGATAGTGCGCGGCGGCAGACATAGATGGAAGGCCGAAGCGGCGCGCCACGGCGGCAGCATGAGCAAGGAGGAGGAGGTCAAGCAGAGCTAGGGGAAGGAAGTACGATGCAGAGATGACGTAGGCGAGGGCGACGGCGTCTCAACGAGCGCAGGGAGGTGCAGCTAGGGGGAAGAGGTGCGCGGGGGCCGTGTAGGGAGAGTGGCGGCTGGGCAACCCCCGTCGTGCAGCGGGGAGTAGAGGAACCCGGACACCAGGACACAAACTTGAATCAGGCGATGAGAGCCGCCGAGGCAGTAGCCGCGCCGTCCTTACTCTCCCTTCTCTTCTCTCCATCTCACCCCGTCTGTTCTTCGCAGGAGACCGAGTCGCCATGACCATGGAGCGCCGGCGGGCCCTTGCTCCGCGTACTCGCTCCTCCTTCTCGGGTTCTGGCGTCAGCGACGGTGACGGCGACATCTATGGGCCCTTGCTCCGCTTACTCGATCGCTCCTCCTTCTCGGGCCGATTTGGTTCCTAATCCTCGTGGTTCTCAGGATAAATTGGACGGGTGCAGCAGCAGCAGTGTTTGCATCGGCTTGTCTCTTTTTCTGAGGGAAAGATGATTTTTTTAGGGGTACGTTTTCCACTTATCAAACAATTTCCGGATCGATTAAAATAGGGACTATACGGGTTAATATTACAATTTTGTCTATATAAATCGTAAAACGTATTATGACATGGGAAGAAAGCGTATTGTGACGGTGAACCCACAGAGTCAATCCGTGCTTTATTATTAGGGAAAGATATGAGGAGATCCATTGGGACATAAGCTGTTGCGCGCTACTTGATTTCACATGCACAAAAATTAAGGTAATTCAATCAAGTTAGTTTGATCAGCTATATGTGCACAAGGGAATTCATTACCTTTATACCTTAAGCATCTATATAGCAGATCAGATTGAGTCCGGGAACCTAGCGCAGAATCGCATCGATCATACCGACAGGCATCATCAATCAAACTCAGGACACGTTCAGCTCACATCATAGTGCCCCAACGACAGTCTGCTGCCACTTAGACGGAGGCCTGCATGTTGAGAGTATACATTGTATGATGTTGCATGCATGGCAGAATGACTCATGTTATGGCATCCAATTTCCAGGTTAGTGGACTGATGTGCATGCTTGGTTCTATGTTCTTCACATCAGAGACGGACAAGAGGAACTTATGATGGAGTCCCAAGAAAATCCCCAAAAAGACTATAGGTGCAGCCTATCCTATTGTCTCATTTGAGGAAAAACCTGCTTTGATAATTTAAACCGCTCAAGATGGTAAGTTTTTTTTTCTGAGTTCTAATTAGTGTAGTACGAGGTGTTTCAGTTCTTATGTTTGTTAGTTTTCTTTTCTGAGTTCTAATTAGTGCAGTTCCCTTTCTTTCTTTTTTTACAGAATAGTATAGGCGCTATATACAATAATTTATACCCCGAGAGAGCAATAGCACCGGAGGCCTAAGGTCTGGACGTCAGGGGCATGAGAAAACATGGGATTGTTCAGGTCGCGCCGCCGGACCCGTTGTTCTGCAAGCCACACCTGCTGCCTTCCAGTTCAATAGACAAGGAAAATCACGAGCTTCATACATGCATGTTGAGGCATGCAACGGAAATGTACATGGCAATTTTGACTGTGCAATACTGCTGCAGGGGTATATATGCATGCATTGAAGTGTGTATAGGTTGATCTATGGATGGTACTCTACAGCAGGTACATTTGAAATAATATAACAGTATTTATAGCATGCATTATTACAATATTTCCTTTAAATTAAAAAGCTTTGGTTTTCTACCTTCGTAGTAGTAATTAATCCCCCACATATTATCTCATCTCAAATATCTCATGCCTACAAGTTTTATCGGTGCGAGTTACCGGATGTCCGTTTCTCTTACATTGTGGCGGCTGCTACGAGTTCGGGCAGGAGTAGACCAATCGCTCGCAACACAGGATGTGTGGCAGCCTAGAAGCAGCTTCAATCCGAGGCCCACGTCCATGTCTGTAGTATAAATATCATGCACATCATTGATTCATTCATTGTACAGTGGTGAAAACGGGATTAACAACCTAGGACATCCGACACCCACAGTTTAGTATTCATTGGTGCAATATAAACATATCTTTCTTTTAATCCATATATCTTCCACTGTGAAATTTATCTCTCCCACCACATGGAAATAGAATTCATGTAAAATCCATGTGGCGATGGTGATACTGAATAATGTTGTAGAAGAGATGGATTTTTGGCAGCGGATATGCATGATATAAAATCTATCATAGATGTAAAATCTAATTAAGAAAAGTAGTATTTGCACATGATCTCTTCTCCTTCACAACTTGGTCCGATTCTCATGTATTTGATCGACCGCAGGTTATTTCTTCTTCTCATGTCGAAAGTTTGAACCTACCAGAATTCTTATGTAGTTTCCTTCTACATTACTAACCTGTACCATCGATTTGCCACAATGATCATGACCAGAGTTTCTTTGACCTTGACGTACATGGAGACAAAATCGTACTAAAAGGCGCACAAGTGGTTGTTTCAGGCGTACTGATTTATGCCTCTGTCGTAATCAGTTTGCACCAACTCATGGTTCAGAGTCTTGAAGGAGCCTGTCCAATTGCATACAGTAGGTTTGATATGGGTATTGTTACATTTCTACAACATTTTCTCCTAGAATTTTAAACCGGAAGATATTACATGAACATGTTAAGATGAGATATTATTATCACCAACTGTGAAGCAAGGATATTTTTTTTAGACACCCAAAATCATTTAGTTCAAATATTTATCAAATAAAAAATCACTCATTTTGATTTTACTTCCCATGTTAATATTGTATTAACCCAAACATTCTAAACTTGGACTGTGTTTATTGGAAAAATTATTAACATCTACCATACCATATCAATAATCGGTTGCCTCACTGAATATATTTTCACATCACCTGTACATATATTTTTCTTAGCATCAACATTTGTATTGTTCTCTACAAAATTTTGATTTAAAAAAATCTAATATCAAAGTAAATTGAAAGGGGTTCAATAAGGCCACCTAATGAATATAAATTAATTAGTACATAAAATTCTAATTTACACTCACTTTTGTAGGCTAGCCCGTGCGAATGCACGGGTTGACGACTAGTAGGTTTAACTTGGCACAAACACTAATTAAAATATAAAACCACATCTAAACAGAAGGAAGAAGGATTATTTATTCCTAAACAGAAGCAAAAACAAAAAAAAAATAAAAAAAATTGGGTTGCCTCCAAACAAGCGCTATCGTTTAATGCCCCTAGCTAGGCATAAAAGCGAGGATAGATCTAGATATTGCCATCTTTGGTAGGCAATTCTTCAATGAGGCATCTAACTTCCTTAGAAATTTCTTTCTTTCTAGTAATTATCAAACTTTTAGGCACAAAATCGAAAAATTCATTCGTAGCAAATGGTTCCTTAATGATAGCAAAAAGATTGGGATGAATACTTATAGATTTAATATCCGCAGTTTCCTTACTAGAGGATTCACCTTTATTTTTAGGAACATACACAAGCTTGGAAATTTTAGTAGGTGGACTTGGAGTATTCTTTACGGAAGAAAAAGCGGTTCCCAAATTAGTAATCATACTCTCAAGTTTATCGATTCTAGTGGAATCTTGCTTTATTCTTTCATTAACTATGGGTTCCTTCTCCTTAATATTTTTCAAAGTTAGTCCTACCTTAGATCCATATTGGGTAATTTTATTGTGGATCTTTTTATCTAGATTTTCAATTAACTCAATGGTAGCAACTTTATTTTCAATAATTTCAAGTCTTTGCATTACATGCTCCAAAGTTAACATAGTTCCATTAACCAAAAGAGGTGGTGAGCCAAATAAATCTATCATAGCATTATAAGAATCAAAAGTGTGGCTACCCAAGAAATTCCCTCCAGTAATGGTATCAAGGATATATCTATACCAAGGATTAGCACCTACATAAAAATTGCGAAGAAGAACCGAAGTAGATTGCTTCCTGGTGGATCTATTTTGAGCATAGCAAATTCTATACCAAGCGTCTTTTAAAATTTCTCCTTCCCTTTGTTTAAAATTTAGAACTTCCTTCTCGAGAGACAACGGAGAAGATATAAGACTAGCCATGACAACAAGAAAGCGAGAAAGAGGCGAACGGAAAAGAGAGGGTGAATTAAAACGGCAAGTGTGAAGTGGGGGAGAGGAAAACGAGAGGAAAATGGCAAATAATGTAATGCGAAAGATAAGGAATTGTGATGGGTACTTGGTATGTTGACTTTTGGGTAGACTCCCCGGCAACGGTGCCAGAAATCTTCCTGCTACCTCTTGAGCACTGAAGTGGATTTCCTTGAAGAGGAAAGGGTGATGCAGCAGAGTAGAGAAATTATTTCCCTCAGTTTTTGAGAACCAAGGTATCAATCCAGTAGGAGGCTACGCGCGAGTCCCTCGTACCTACACAAAACAAATAGCTCAACGCAACCAACGCGATTAGGGGTTGTCAATCCCTTCACGATCACTTACGAGAGTGAGATCTGATAGAGATGATAGATAATATTTTTAGTATTTTTGATATAGAGATGCAAAGTAAAATAAAAGGCAAAGTAAAAAAGCAAAGCAATAATAAAGTGATTGGAGATTGATATGATGAGAATAGACCCGGGAGCCATAGATTTCACTAGTGGCTTCTCTCAAGAGCATAAGTATTCTATGGTGGGTGAACAAATTACTGTTGAGCAATTGACAGAATTGAGCATAGTTATGAGAATATCTAGGTATGATCATGTATATAGGCATCACGTCCGAGACAAGTAGACCGACTCCTGCATGCATCTACTACTATTACTCCACTCATCGACCGCTATCCAGCATGCATCTAGAGTATTAAGTTAAAAACAGAGTAACGCCTTAAGCAAGATGACATGATGTAGAGGGATAGTTTCATGCAATATGATAAAAACCCCATCTTGTTATCCTCGATGGCAACAATACAATACGTGCCTTGCTGCCCCTACTATCACTGGGAAAGGACACCGCAAGATTGAACCCAAAGCTAAGCACTTCTCCCATTGCAAGAAGAACCAATCTAGTAGGCCAAACCAAACTGATAATCCGAAGAGACTTGGAAAGATAACCAATAATACATAAAAGAATTCAGAGAAGATTCAAATGTTGTTCATAGATAGACTTGATCATAAACCCACAATTCATCGGTCTCAACAAACACACCGCAAAAAGATTACATCGAATAGATCTCCATGAGAGAGGGGGAGAACATTGTATTGACATCCAAAAAGAGAGAAGAAGCCATCTAGCTACTAACTATGGACCCGAAGGTCTGAGGTAAAGTACCCACACTTCATCGAAAGGTCTATGATGATGTAGAGAAGCCCTCCAGGGTGGATGCCCTCTCCGGCGGAGCTCCGGTATAGGCCCCAAGATGGGATCTCGTGGGTACAGAAGGTTGCGGCGGTGGAATTAGGTTTTTGGCTCCGTATCTGATCGTTTGGGGGTAAGTAGGTATATATAGGAGGAAGGAGTACGTCGTTGGAGCAAAGGGGGGCCCACGAGGCAGGGGGTGCACCCTAGGGGGGGGGCCCTCCACCCTCGTGACCACCTCCCTCCTTTCTTGACGGAGGGTCCAAGTCTCCTGGATCTTATTTGTTGAGAAAATCACGTTCCCGAAGGTTTCATTCCGTTTGGACTTCGTTCGATATTTCGTTTCTTCGAAACACTGAAATAGGCAAAGAAACAGCAATTCTGGGCTGGGCCTCCGGTTAATAGGTTAGTCCCAAAAATAATATAAAAGTGGAAAATAAAGCCCAGTATGGTCCAAAACAGTAGATAATATAGCATGGAGCAATAAAAAATTATTGCTCGACTTCGACTCCGAAGACAACGACGGTATGGACGGCGATGGAGGAGACGAACAGGAACCACTGCCCACAGGGCACTGGATAGCCACCTCATCATATGATATATATATGGTGGACACACCCAAAGAAGGCAATGGCGACAGGACAGCGGGGGATGACCCCTCCATGAAGCAACCCAATCGCCGATGTCAGCGGCGCCGCTCTAAGTCTCGCCAAAGCAAAAGTGGTGATACCGGCACAGGAGATAATAACACTATGGACAGTGCCGAAGACAACGATAACTCCCTCCAGCAAGATTCAGCGCAGGAGGATGGAGAAGCCAGCCCTCCTGAGAGAGCGGCAAATAGAGAGGTAGAGGATGATAATTACATGCCTCCCTCTGAAGACGAGGCAAGCCATGACGACGACGAATTTGTCATGCCTGAGGATCCCGTATAGCAAGAGCGCTTCAAGCGCCGGCTTATGGCCATGACAAATAGCCTTAAGAAAAAGCAACAGCAGTTTAGAGCTGACCAAGACTTGCTAGCTGACAGATGGACTAAAGTCCTTGCGGCCGAGGAATATGAACTCGAACGCGCCTCCAAGAGTTACCCAAAGCGTAGGTTGCTACCCCGATTAGAGGAGGAAGCATTAAAGCCTACATCCCCAGCGTATGACGCGGCTGATCGACCACCTCGTGGCCGTGACAGAGAGGTATTTTAGCCAAAAGCTTAGGCCGCACCCCGACGCCACTCAAAGATAAATGTCAAGGCACGGGGAAATACGCTAGACCTGCGAGATGTATTGGAGGACGAAGCAAAGAAAGCAAGATCGATCTACGGATCGCGAGGGCGCCCCACTACAAGAGACGATAACCGTCACGCCAGATACAGTAAAAGTAAATCCGGCCGGGCCGAACACAGCAGACAAGACTCATTCGAGCTGCGTCGTGATATAGCCCAGTACAGAGGCACCGCACACCCCTTATGCTTCACAGATGAAGTAATGGATCATCAAATCCCAGAGGGTTTCCAACCCGTAAATATCGAATCATAAGATGGTACAACAGATCCTGCGGTATGGATTGAGGACTACCTCCTGCATATCCACATTGTCCGTGGTGATGATCTACACGCCATCAAATACCTCCCACTCAAGCTTAAAGGGCCAGCTCGACATTGGCTCAACAGCCTGCCAGCAGAATCCATTGGCTGCTGGGAAGATCTGGAAGCCGCATTCCTCGACAACTTCCAGGGCACTTATGTGCGACCACCAGATGCCGATGACTTGAGCCACATAATTCAGCAGTCATAGGAATCGACCAGGCAATTCTGGACACGTGTTCCTAACCAAGAAAAATCAAATCGTCGACTGTCCGGATGCAGAGGCCCTAGCAGCTTTTAAGCATAACATCCGCGACGAGTGGCTTGCCTGGCTCCTTGGACAGTAAAAGCCGAAATCTATGCAGCCCTCACGACACTTATGACCCGCTTTTGCGCGGGAGAGGACAGCTGGCTGGCTCGTAGCAATAACATATCAAAGAACCCTGGTAATTCAGATACCAAGGATAACAATGGCAGGTCACGTCGCAACAAACAAAAGCGCCGCATCAACAGCGACAACATCGAAGATACGATAGTCAATGCCGGATTCAGAGGCTCCATACCCGGTCAGCAGAAAAAGCCGTTCAAAAGAAGTACTCCGGGGCCGTCCAGTTTGGACCGTATACTCGATCGCTCGTGTCAAATACATGGCACCCCCGACAAGCCAACCAACCACACCAACAGGGATTGTTGGGTGTTCAAGCAGGCCGGCAAGTTAAAAGCCGAAAACAAGGACAAGGGGCTACACAGCGATGACGAGGAGGAGCCCCGGCTGCCGAACACCGGAGGACAGAAGAGGTTCCCCCCACAAGTGCGGACGGTGAACATGATATACGCAACCCACATCCCCAAGAGGGAGCGGAAGCGTGCGCTAAGGGAAGTATATGCGTTGGAGCTAGTCGCCCCAAAGTTCAACCCATGGTCCTCCTGTCCGATCACTTTCGATTGCAGGGACCATCCCACTAGTATCCGTCATGGCAGATTTGCCGCATTGGTGCTACACTCAATCATCGACGGATTTCACCTCACTCGAGTCCTTATGGACGGCGGCAGCAGCCTGAACCTTCTTTATCAAGACACAGTGCGCAAAATGGGTATAGATCCCTCAAGGACTAAACCCACAAACACGACCTTTAAAGGCGTCATACCAGGTGTAGAGGCCCATTGCACAGGCTCAGTTACACTAGAAGTGGTCTTCGGATCCCCAGATAATTTCCGAAGCAAGGAGTTAATCTTCGATATAGTCCCGTTCCGCAGTGGCTATCATGCATTGCTCGGGCGAACCGCATTCGCAAAATTCAATGCGGTGCCGCACTATGCATACCTCAAGCTCAAGATGCCAGGACTTCGGGGGGTCATCACAGTCAATGGAAACACAGAGTGCTCTCTCCGACTGGAGGAGAACACTGCGACCCTCGCAGCAGAATCGCAAAGTAGCCTCTCAAGGCAATTCACCAGTTCGGCTATCAAACACCCGGACACCGTCAAAGCGCGCCCGGAGTAACCTGCAACAAGACCGCCTGGCACGTTCCGAGCTCGCATAGCAATGCGGCCCCCACCCCAGCCCCAGCCAAACGGCGAAATCCGTTCCACGCGTACATAATTACGCATTGAAAATACCATGGGCATAGGGGGTGGGGCACGACTACGGCACGCCCCAAAACGCGGCTCAACCGCACTAGGGGCTTCCTACTTTGTTATTTCTTCTCTCTTTCAGGAATTTACTCTCTAGAAGCCCTGTCCGGCAGTATAATTGCCGATCACATGATACAACAACCAGGGAGGCAGAAAGCTACGTCGCACCATGGAACTCCCAGGTGGTCTCTATAACTAGCGAAATACCTGCTTTAAATACCATTCCGCAGCTTGCCCTTGGATGGGACATGTCAAATAGTACCACTTTTTGCTTATCGCACTACTTGTATCGTTCTGCTTTAATGCACCCCTTTTCTTTGAATAAACAGTGCATATCACTAGTCTATTACTGCATTCTCTATTCCTTCCTTTTTTATGTATGTATGTTCATTCATGACATCCAACACCCATACTCTCTGGTACGGCCAATACGCCAGGGGCTTGAGTACCCCATAATACGGCGTGAGAAGTCCGAACACTTTCGAAGTGCGGCACCCCGAACTTATAGCATTATATGCATCAGCTCCGAATCATGTCTTCGGTCAATAGTTGGGTTTGCCCGACTCCCATGTTTTGCTACCTTACGTTCCGCTATATCGGCTAAGGTAGCACTGGGAGAACTACTGCGATTGTGCCCTGTTCATCTGGGCTAAGCACCTCAGTAGGGAAAGCTAAAACTGACTGTCATGATAAGGCGAGAGCTGGTCGCTCTTCGAGAGGTCTCGAGTCCCTAAAGACTTATGCCGCTTAGGGCGAGGAGTCGGCTTTGCCCGACTTAGGCATGTATAGCACCCCGAACTCGGTCTTCCAAATACTAGGGGCTTCGCCAAAATTTAAAATTGTAGACTTCTATGGCTAAGTGAGAGTGATAAAGCATTATAGTCCAATTGCCTTGTTCGTTGCGCTGAGCACCTCCCTCGAAGGACCCAACAATGGGAAAAAGAGTTCTTAGATTTATCCCGAACACCCCATCACTCGTGGCATGGGGGCAGAAGCCGACGACTGGCCATCTCTCAGATTTGATAAACAGCCGCATAGAAGGTGATATTTTAAATTCAGACAAGCGTTGCATAGCGCATATGAAACAAGTTTTCATAAATACAGGATCACACGAGCAAGTTCGCTCAAAAATTAAATCTATGGAACACTCATCCACCACAAGGCGGGCACCCTTCAGGACGCCCTCATAGTACATTTCAGGGTGGGGATGCTCCTTGCCCTGCGGCGGTCCCTCCTTCACCAGCTTCTCCGCATCCATCTTGCCCCAGTGTACTTTAACACGGGCAAGCGCCCTGCGGGCACCCTCGATGCAGACGGAGCGCTTGATGACCTCAAGCAAAGGACAAGCATCCACAAGCCGCCTCACCAGCCCGAAGTAGCTCCCTGGCATGGCCTCTCCAGGCCATAACCGGACTATAAGACCCTTCATGGCCTGTTCGGCTGCCTTACGGAGCTCGACCAATTGCTTCAGCTGGTCGCTCAAGGGCACCGGGAGTTCGGCCTCAGTATACTGAGACCAGAACACCTTCTACGTCGAGCTCCCTTCTTCGGCCCAGTAGTACTTTGCGGCATCTGACACGCTGCGTGGCAAATCTGCGAATGCTCCTAGAGAGCTCCGGACTCGGGTAAGTAACATATAATTTACTTTCACATGCTTGCTTTGCATAATGAATGCCTTACCCGCCGCTATCTTCTTCATCGCCACAATTTCCTGGGGGGCCTTTTGGGCTTCAGCCTTGGCATGCTTTGCGCTCTCAAGGGCCGTGGCAAGCTCGGACTCTCGCGTCTTCGAGTCAAGCTCCAAAGTCTCGTGCTTTTTCACGGGAGCCTGAAGATCTTGCTGCACCTCGCCCACCCGTGCCTCTTGCTTCTCCCGCTCGGTGCGCTCCGTGGCCGGTTTGTTTTAGGCCTCGGACAGCGCTTGCTTCAGGGACGCCACCTCGGTCGTGGCCCTTGGTATATCCATGATGATCCTATCATTTTTTGCAATCACATCCTTTTTATATATATATACAAGGTATTACTTACCTTTGTTCTCCTCGAGCTGCCTCTTGGCAAGGCCGAGCTCTTCCTCGGACCACTCGAGGTTTTGCTTCTGTACGGCGACCTCCGCAGTCAGTGCGGCAGAAGTCAGCAACGAAGCCTGCATACGCATATAGATATCATTTGATCCTGTATTCGGCTTTTCTTTGTGAACACCAAACAGAGCATCAGAGGCTACTGTCTATGCGGTAATATTTTCCTATATTTTAGATACTTACCTCAAAGCCTGTTAGAAGGCTGGCACAGGCTTCAGTCCGTCCGCTCTTGGCGGACTGAACCTTCTTGATCACCGCACTCATAATAGTGCGATGCTCCCCGTCGATGGAAGCACCGTTAAGCACTTCCAGCAAATTGTCCGGTGCCTCCGGATGGACGGAGGTCCTCGGCACGGATGGCTTGCCCCTCTTGTCTGGGGGCCACCTACCGGAGTCCGGAACCATTGAATGTTCTGGCGCGGTGTTCGGCGGAGGGCCGAACTTGGGGCCCTTGGGAGCCTTGCTCCCTTTGCGCCTGGAGTCCGGAAGGTTGCCTTGAGGCGCCTCCAGGACTACCTCCCCTCGGCTCAGAACCCCTTGGGACAATACTACAACATTGTCTGTAGGGCGAGGAGAGGAGGCGGTAGGAAGTGAAAAGCGATTCACATCCGACGAATCCAAGGAGCCGCTCGACGATACGTCGACGCGGGCTCGGGGCAGACTGCATGATTATATTCGGCGTTAGGAGAAGCTGTGCAATAAAGGTACTCTATGAGTTACTCTGGCATCCGAATACTTACGAATTCGCTAGGGGCTTGGCCCTGGGTGGCCACTCGTCTTCGCTGTCGGCGACGGTGGTAGAATGGTCCGGAAGGAGTGTCCATCCCTTCTTGGATCCTCCGGCCTCCCCGGTTGGGGCAGCCTTCCTTTTCTTTTCTCCCAGTTCGACCGCGGATCATTGGTGCTTTCATTGAGAGCCTGCTGGGTGTTCGCCGCGGATCGATTGGATGATCAGGTGATGTTTTTTCAGTAAGATCGGTTTCATATAGATGATCTTTTTTGCAAAATCATTGCTGCCGTGTCGTACTACTTTGCCTACAGGCAGACCCGGAACAAAATAATATAGCGGCGGCTGTGTGTCCGTCATTGGGCAGCACGTCGGATCTCGGAAGCGTCCGCGTTTGCAGACTCGATCTAGGTCAACACAGAAGAAATTGTGTATGGCGATCTAATAACGGCGTTTCCCCGAGGAGAGTATGTATGCATTGTACTTCCGTGGAGCAGTACACCAGGGCCGAGATGAATTCCGCTATGCGCGTCGACGGACCATACTTCAGCTCGGTGGAGCAAATCAGTAAGATTCCTATCCTTCTTTTTTAATTGAGCTCCCAGTTGGTCCGCAGGTTGTCTGCTACCTTTCTCTGAAAAGTGCAAACCGATAGTACCATCTAAGTACTTCTTTTCCAAGCACGGTCTTCAACATCTGGGCTACACACACCACTCCACGTATTGGTAAATACTACTAGTTCAATTAGTACTACTTCTTGGAAAGACCAATTCGGTCTGGTGCTAGTTCAATTCGGACCAGTTTTTCTGTTATTTGCCTTGATTTTGCTATAGCTCTGGCCTGTTACAGTCGTCGGGTCAAGCATGTTTTATTTTTCTTAGCTATTATTTAGCACATAAGTTGTTACACGTGGGATATTTCTCTGTTGGCGTGTATCTGCATTATTTTTGCAGAGAAATTCTACCGATGTTTGTACCGGGCGTTAGTTCGGCCAGGCCCTCCCTATCACCTGGGCAGGCCAACCTTCGCCGACATTGTCGTACCACGACGCCATCCCGCCATCAAGCAATCTATTTAGGTTGGGCCGCGCTAACACCTTGGCAAGGCGATATCGTCGTCTCGCCGATGTTGACCAAGTCATGGCGTCGCGTCGACCCGTGTCCCTTTGTCAACATTACCACACGACGACTTCACCGGGCCGACCTCGACGCTCATGCCATATCTCTTTCATTATTTACTTCACTTATTATATTAACTAAGTAGAAGAATTTTTTTAATATACATTATTATCTTTATTTGTCATTACTTTTGGTTAGCACTATCTTATCTGTGCAGCCAATTGACTTAGACTGAGCCGCGCTGTCGCCTCCTTCGACCAAATTGTGTCGTCGCCTTGGAGCGCTGCCCTATGTTGGCAACCCCGTGTCGCCGCTTCATCAACCTGCTCTGCGGGAGACTCCGGCATCACCCGGCCGACCTGCTTCGTCACATCGGCTTAACTGGGAGCTTCACCTCTCCACAGCGGCCGTGCTATGTCACCTCTTCAGATTGCGAGCTCTTCGCTCGGCCACATCGGGCTTGGGGGCTGAGACCTCCTCCCACACCAAGCTAGGACCACGTCATTAACGCCGAGCACATTAACCAGCTAAGTCGCTTTCATGCTAAAAAAACTTTCGGTTTTCAATTTTGTTCGGTTCGACCAAGCACTATTGTCGGTGTCAAAACCAGCGGATCTCGGGTAGGGGGTCCCGAACTATGCGTCAAGGTCGGATGATAACAGGAGACAAGGGACACTTTGTTTTACCCAGGTTCGGGCCCTCTCGATGGAGGTAAAACCCTACTCCTGCTAGATTAATATTGATGATATGGGTAGTACAAGAGTAGATCTACCACGAGATCAAGGAGGCTAAACCCTAGAAGGTAGCCTATGGTTTGATTGTGTATGAAGATGATTCCGTCCTACGGACTACCACCCTCCGGTTTATATAGGCACCGGATAGGGTTAGGGTTACACAGAATAGGTTACATTGGTAGGAGATCTTGAATATCCGCACGCCTAGCTTGCCTTCTACGCCAAGGAAAGAACCTTCCGGACACGGGACGGAGTCTTCAATCTTGTATCTTCATAGTCCTGGAGTCCGGCGGGAGATGTAGTCCGGCTATCCGAACACCCCCTAATCCAGGACTCCCTCAGTAGCCCCTGAACCTGGCTTCAATGACGACGAGTCCGGCGCGCAAATTGTCTTCGGCATTGCAAGGCGGGTTCCTCCTCCAAATTCTTCAAGAAGATGAATAACACCAAAAAAAAGTGTCCGGCTCTGCAAAACAAGTTTCCACGTATTGCCATATAGAGAATAATATTAACACAAATCAAATCTGCTGACGTATCCCGCGGCGTATCATAACACTACGGCCAAGCCTTTTTGTACGGAATATTTTTACTGTTCCACCGCTACACGTTCAACGAGGCGGTTTCCTTGGCACGTCTTATCGAAGCAGAGATCGTGCGCCCCTTTTAACGGGATTCTCATTGATACGGACGTGGGTAACCCAAACGTGCCTGTTAGCACGTCCTGCCTAACTCAAGGCTAGTCCAAGACGGTTACGGGGAGGGCTCTCGGTATTCCACCTCTTATAAAGAGACCAAGGCCCCGTCCCCTCTTCTATTTTCAAAACGAGCTCGCCTGTCGCCTCGAGTTCCAACACCCTAGGCTCCCAGATTTCAGGCGCGCCGAACCTTCAAAAATGTCCGGTTCTGATCTTCAGGGTCGATGGATGCCCTCCTCTGTCACGGAGGAGGACGTATCAAAGTTGAGGGAAGCTAGATTTCTGACCAGCGAGATTCCGCACAGGCTGCCTGTTCAAGGACAAGCGATCCCTAGCCCTCAGCCAGGTGAGAGCATAGTATTCATCTCCCACTTCCTCCGTGGATTAGGCTTCCCAACGGATCCTTTTGTAAGGGGGCTGATGTTCTATTATGGGCTGGAATTCCATGACCTAGCTCCAGAGTCCATCCTCCACATCCCCTCTTTCATAGTTATGTGTGAAGCATTCCTCCATGTTACCCCTCACTTTGGGCTATGGCTCAAGACCTTCAAAGTAGAACCGAAGATAATTGAGGGGCGCCACGTAGAGTGCGGAGGTGCCACTATAAAAAGAAAAGCCAACACTCCTTGGCCCGAGGGCGTTTTTCAAGAAGAGTCCGGTTTATGGCAACGGGAGTGGTTCTACATCACCGCTCCTCGGGGCACCACATGGGTGGCGCCTCCTGCCTTTCGCTTGGGTCCCCCACCACAGTTAGCATCGCGGATCAATACGGGATTAGATCGGGGTTTGCCCAAAGACGTTACCCTGTTACAGGATCGCATTGAGGAACTCCTAAAAGGAGGCCTCAACCTGGTCAAGGTGACACAAGTCATGCTGATTCGCCGGATACTGCCCGGCCAACGTCGCCCCCTTCGCTTATGGGAGTTCAACCCAGAGGGACCGCGAGTTCTTCGAACTTTTATGGGCGTAACGCCTAAGGAGATGCATAAACTGTTCTTCGGATCGCAAGAAGCGAGTCCGGACCTGATCGAGGATGCTGGCCTAAGCCGCAATCGCCCGGATACTCAGGTAGGTGACCTTGTGTTCGGACCTTCTATCCGCATAATTTTAACTTGCTTCTTAACAGCATTTCCTCTTTTAAGCAGGAGTGGATAGCAAAGGCGAAGCTGATCCGGTGTCCGGCTCCCCTTCCCGAAACCAGGCTGGATCCCGTGCTAGTCAGGATGCTAGAGGTAGTGCCTTTGGAGGGAGATAAGGGGACCGACAAGGGAACCCTGGCCTCTTCGAGAGAGGCTACTCCGAAGGGGGGAATTGAAAGTCCCCCTCCTAGGGGAAAGAAGAGGGCCACCACTGACGACCCGGAAGTCCAAGCTTCAAAACGGGGGAAAGAATCCATGTCAGAGGACCCGTCGCCGAGGAGCCCCTCGCCCGAATTGAGTCTGCAAGGGGAGCGGTTCTCCAACGAGCCGTAAGTAGAAAAGGAATTGTTCTTAAGAGAAATCCTTGTTTTATATCTGAAAAGTGTTTAACCGAAACTTTACCTTGTAGTTCGGACCTCGACCCCTCTCAGCAGAACTCATCGTCGGGGGATCTCCTTCCGGAGATGATGGAGAGCGGAACGCCTCCTCCTTCTATATCGCCTGGTAAGGCGGACGACATCGAAGTTTCGTCGTAGAGGATTTCTCCGAGTCTGCCAGAGGCAGAGGGTGATCACATGACCCCTCAAGGCTCTCCGTGCCCGACCTCCGAAGAGGGCCATGGGACGAGTCCGGCGCCAACTGGTGTTCGGCCGGTGGAGCTGAAGGTTCTGGTGGGCCGAGCTTCTATTTCAGAGGAACATCGTGCGTTGATGCACACGGTGGTTGAAGAAGTTGCAGCCGCGGGAAGCGGACTGAACGAGGCCGTCAAGAGTTTATTGGCGGGCTTTGAGGTACGTTTTAAATAACGGACATTAGTGTTAATTACGCATAATAACATGCGTCCTGTGTAGATAGTAGCCCCTGAGACTCTGTGTGGCGCAAAGATGTGCGGCACGCAGAGGATCTTAATCCCAGGTCCTTTAAAATGGCGTCTGTATATGTAGGCGGCTAATTGTCCGGGGTCGAGCCGGACTCAAGATTTTGCCGAAATAAAACGGCAACTTGACGAAGCAGAGGCTGACATCGCGCTGGTTAACCAGCGGCTTGATGATGCTCAAGGTATTGTTTTTTCATGGCGATTGTTAGTAAGAGGAGATCTAGGTCAAAATCTTACCGTGTGTATACTTGATGCAGATGGTGCGGCTGCCGTGGAAGGACTTAGGGCCGAACTCGCCAAAGCGAAGAGCCAAGCCAGAAGAAGCGATGCAGCCGCCTTGAAAGCCCGTGAAGAGCTGAAGGCCGAACAGGCTGCCCATTGCCAAAGCAGGGAGGAGATGGCAAATATTGCCGTAGAGTTGAAAAGTGTTACTGACCGTTGCAAATATCTTGAGGAGGAAGGCCGGGCCAGGCAGACGGATTTGGAGAAGGCCGTTGCTGACCTCAAGAACGCCCGCTCTGTGGTGAGAGCGACAAAGGAAGAGCTACGTCAAGCCGAACTGATTGCGGATGGAAAGCCCTTCTTGCTGCGGAGACAATTTTGTGATCCAAGGTTTGCCCTGTTGGACCGAGCGTGGAGCGTGAAGGACATCTACCTGGATTTGGCGGCTAGTGCTGCCGATGCGACCAGACACTTTCAGGATAAGGAGAATCATGAAGTGGAGAAACTCTTCTGGTCGCAGTTCATCAATCTAAGGCGTCCACTTGCAGTGGACGATCGCCTGGCCCAATGGGCCGAGCTGAATAGGTTGTCCGGACTCGCCATGACGTATGCCATGGATCGCCTATGCCCGGGCGGATCGAAACCGACAAGCTATTTTAGCTTGGTGCAGCAATTTCTTGACGTGGTGCCTCGAGTAGAAGCTTTGAAGAGGTCAGCGTGCACAGAGGGTGCTCGGCTAGCTCTTGCCCGAGTTAAGACATATTGGGCAGATATGGATCCTACCGCTGTTGCGGCTCGTGATTCGGCTGAAGGCCGAAATCCTGCCGAACACTTTTTCGAGGAGGTCCTCGCGGGCGCTCGTATAATTGAGACGCAGTGTTCGAAAGATGCTGCGTTATGACAGCATATGTAATCATAGATCAGTATTTTTATAGATGGCTTATTTTAGACTTGTGCCTTCAAGTAATAAAAACCTCTCCTGTGCGGCCGTTTTAATATATATATATAAATTCTGAAAGATTGCAGTCGTTGGCTTCGGCCCCCACGCACATAGTGCGGGGGTGCGCGCTGAAAACGCAATATCACACTTAACCCAACGTCTTGGCCCTACAAAGGAGGTGATAGCGCAGCGGGCTAGGCAATCCGGACTATGATGCTTTAACACTTTCACTTAGCCATAGGAGCTTGATAATGGGACTCTTTAGGTAGCCCTGAAATGGCGACTGCACTCATCCGAATTCGGGGCGCATGCTGGCCTGACCGGGAAGCGGCCCTTCGTCAAAACGGAGGAGTTCGATAAACCCCTATGAGTCATCTAGTGGCGACCAGTCTCTCGCTACATCATGACAGTCGGTTTTCGGCTTTCTCTACTAAGGCGCTCGCCCGGTCGAACCGGGGCGCAATCGCAGTAGTTCTCCTGGAGCTACCTTAGCCGACAGAACGGAACGTAAGGTGGCCGAACACAGGAGCCGGGCAACCCTACATGTGACCAAAATCATGACTCGGAGCTGATGCATATAGTGGCAAAACTCGCGACGCCGAACACTCCCTAAGGTGTTCGGTCTTTTTGGGTGTGTGCGGAACAACACCCTCCCCCTTTTATATAAAAAGAAAGAAAAAAAAAGCCCTTCGTGTCCAGGTACGAGCAATAATTCTGGCGTGGCCACATGCCAAGACGCCAGTATCCTCCTTGTACGGGTCCCTACTGCACGTCTACGCCTGTGTCTCCGCTGTGCCGTGTCCTGGACGGGCGCCGTACGACATTCATCTGTAAAAGAGAGGAATTTAAATTTAACATGGGTCGTACGGAACAAAAAGAATAATAAACAGAATATAAAATCAAAAATTAATTAAGTCGAGCTTTATTGTCTCTGTTTGCAGCCCCTGGTATGGCGTAATAAGCCTACAATGATGAGGGGCTCTTGCCGAACTCATGGAGTCCGGAACCATGGCCTTCTGTGACTTATATCGAAAAAGTCTGTTGGATGGCGAGGCCATTTTATTGTGCGGCTGTTTAGGCGGCCGTGCAGTCCTCCTTTTGGAGGAGACGTATTTTAGTGCGTTCCCTTTAAAGAGATGATGCCTCGAGGACCGGGCATCTTTAGCGTGAGGGATGCATAATGCGGTATTGCGTTAAAGCGTGCGAAAGCTCCTCGTCCCAGTAGTGCTTGATAGCGACTTGAAAACGGGAGTATGTGGAAGATCAGCTTTTTGCGACAAAAGTTATTGGCAGAGCCAAATATAACTGCCAGCCCGAGAAAACCCATGCAATGGGTGTCCGGGCCGGGTGCTACCCCCTGAAAGGAGGTTTTACTGTGACGGATTCTTGCTGGGTTTATGCCCATGCTGCGAATTGTATCTTGATATATCAAGTTTAGTCCACTGCCCCGGTCCATAAGGACATTGGTAAACTGGAATCCGTCTATTATTGGTTTAAGTACCAAGGCGGTCCGGCCCGCATGCTTGATATTTCGAGAATAATCTAGCTGATTAAAAATTATTGGCTTTGATGACCAGTGGCGGGACGCCTGAGGTTTAGGCTTGAATATGCGGACCTTTACGGGTGCCTCATGCCTTGTTATGTGAAGTGAGTTCACTGTTTTGACCTCCTGTGGGAAGTTCTTTTGCTTCCTGGTGTGATGCTTTTGGGGTTCGTCTTCTTCATCACTAGGTGTGTCAAGCCCCTTGTGTTCGGCATTGAGCCTTCCGGACTGTTTGAAAACCCAACAGTCTCTGTGGGTATGATTAGCAGGTTTCCCAGGAGTGCTCTGTATCTGACATGTCCTGTCCATGATTCTTTTTAGGCTGGACGGATCTTCCCTATTATCTTGAGGGGTTGGTTTTGTCTGATTGTGCTGTGAGCTTTTGAATCCGGCGTTGACTGCCGTGCTCTTCAGACTTTTCTTTTTGATTCGGCGATGATCCTTATGTCGTCGCGGCTTCCCATTTCCATCTCTGATTTCTGATGTACTTGGGTCGATGGGGCTGCATCGTGCCAACCAGCTGTCTTCTCCCGCGCAAAAGCGGGTCATGAGGCTTGTGAGTGCGGCCATTGTTCTTGGCTTTTCCTGGCCGAGGTGTCTGGCTAGCCATTCGTCTCGGACATTATGCCTGAAAGCTGCTAGGGCTTCGGCGTCCGGACAATCCACTATTTGATTCTTTTTAGTGAGGAATCTGTTCCAAAACTGTCGAGCTGATTCTCCGGACTGCTGAGTTATGTGACTGAGGTCGTCTGCATCCGGGGGGCGGACGTAGGTCCCTTGAAAATTTGCTCGGAAAGCATCCTCGAGCTCTTCCCAACTTCCGATTGTATTTTCAGGAAGGCTTTTAAGCCAGTGCCGAGCTGGCCCTTTGAGCTTAAGAGGTAAGTATTTTATGGCGTGGAGATCGTCTCCTCTAGCCATATGTATGTGGAGGATATAATCCTCGATCCAGACTCCAGGGTCTGTTGTTCCATCGTATGACTCTATGTTAACAGGTTTAAACCCCTCTGGAAATTCATATTCCAGAACCTCATTGGTGAAGCATAGGGGGTGTGCGGCACCCCTGTATTTGGTTGCGCCAGATTCTGATGGTGTATTTTCTACATTGCTCATGGGAGCGTGCTTCCTTTGTCCGTAAATGGATCTGGCTGGGGCGTGATGCGGACCTTTAATTGGGTCGCATGCCGCATTGTGTGCGGCGCCGTTTGCCATTTTGTGGTGGCCGGTAGGTCGGCTGTCCGACCGCGCAGCCTTTTTATTTTCCATGTTTGGAGGCTCTAGGGCCTCCTGATCGAATTCGGGCAGTAGCTTTCTCTTCGGATAGCTTTTGGTGCGGCGGCTGCCGCTGTATTTGTCTGCGATCTTGATTACTTTGCTCCATCTTGTCTTGAGTGCATTTTCCGCCGTCCTTAGCTTTTGCTTCTGCTTTTTTAGGCTGCGTATTGTGGCAGCTAGTCTTTTTTGGAGATTCTTCTGCTCCATGATTTTATACGGCGTGATATCCTCTGGAGTTTGGTTATGACAGGGGGAAGATTGTTGGTCTTCTCTACCCGTGCTGCGATATTCAGATGGCTGTTCTGAGGCATGTTCGTCACCTGCCGATTCGTCCTGCTCTATGGCGGGGTCTTGATCGAGGCGGGGTTTAGCTCGGCGTTTACGTTGCCGCTTTGAGTGTTTCTCGGAGGGTTTACCCTTCTTTTCGCCCCCTTTTTCCTAATTGTCGATATTTTCCGGTGTATCCACCATGAGTACGTTATTGTGTGCGGTGGATAGCCAGTGCCCTGTGGGTGCTGGTTCCGGTTCGTCTCCGTATTCGTCGTCCATACCGTCGAGATCTTCGGAGCCGAAGTCAAGCATGTCGGTCAAATCTTCGGGAGTGGCTATCAAATGGGTGGTGGGTGGGCTTTGAATTTCTTCATCGTCTGAATCCCAACCTTGCAGACCATAATCCGGCCTGGGCTCTCCTGATAAAGAGAGAGACTTGAGAGAGTTCAGGATGTCACAAAAAGGTGAGCACTGAAAGATGTCCGCGGGGGTGAACACCATTGCGGTTGCCCGATCAGATTTGATCGGCGGGGGCTTGAAAGGCCCGGAGTTCGGAGAAGAATCCGGCTCCTTGGAGTCATGGGCAACGCGGAGTGCGGGACCGGTGTTCGGCTCGATCGCCTTTAACGTCGCAGCCCCTGAGGTGACGTCCAACCGTTCTTCCTCGACGAACGCAGCGGGCTCCGAATCAAGGATCGGGGCCGGAGCGTATGCGGCCTCCAGGACACTGTTCGGGAGCAGAGCTATATCATGCCCTTCTTGACAGTGCGGCACGCTTGGCTGCGGCTCGAATCCGTCGAAGCTCAAGTCTCCGCGGATATCCGCCGTGTAGTTTAAGCTTCCAAACCTGACTTGATGGCCAGGGGCGTAGCTTTCGATCTGCTCTAGATGGCCAAGCGAGTTGGCTCGCAGAGCGAAGCCGCCGAAGACGAAGATCTGTCCGGGGAGAAAAGTCTCACCCTGGACCTCATCGCCGTTGATGATCGAAGGAGCCATCGAACCTAAAGGCGACGACACAGAGGAACTCTCAATGAAAGCACCAATGTCGGTGTCAGAACCGACGGATCTCGGGTAGGGGGTCCCGAACTGTGCGTCAAGGTCGGATGGTAACGGGAGAAAAGGGACACTTTGTTTTACCCAGGTTCGGGCCCTCTCGATGGAGGTAAAACCCTACTTCTGCTAGATTAATATTGATGATATGGGTAGTACAAGAGTAGATCTACCACGAGATCAAGGAGGCTAAACCCTAGAAGCTAGCCTATGGTTTGATTGTGTATGAAGATGATTCCGTCCTACGGACTACAACCCTCCGGTTTATATAGGCACCGGATAGGGTTAGGGTTACACAGAGTCGGTTACATTGGTAGGAGATCTTGAATATCCGCACGCCTAGCTTGCCTTCTACGCCAAGGAAAGAACCTTCTGGACACGGGACAGAGTCTTCAATCTTGTATCTTCATAGTCCTTTAGTCCGGCGGGAGATGTAGTCCGGCTATCCGAACACCCCCTAATCCAGGACTCCCTCAACTATACTTTTTTTAGCAAAAAGTTGTTTGTGAAGAACTTCCTTGTCCAAACTTTGTTTGTGACACACATATTCAAATACCCCATTTATTTTGGGGCTCCCTTGATGGAGCTTTTCCTCTTGCATATGATTATACTTGTACGGCTTCGTTCCTTGTTTGTGTATTATGCCACAATATGCACCATGTTGACTTAAGTGATTTGCAAGCTGGGTTGCCTTGCTCGTGTGTTTACCCCTACGTTCCCGATTGTTCGGCTAGGGAGTAAAGGGAGCACCTCTGCGATTGTCATGACCGGGTCCTCCGAGCTTTGACCTCAGACTGGGTGAAGCCGAAAGCTAGCGCTCTTATTGTTTTCGATTATGGTCGGCACACAACGGAACTCATGAGTACAACAAATCTATTGCACAAGTCTCATATTAACAATGAGCACCGAAGAAAGGTATCGGTGGGGGTACTATTTTCTTCGAAGATGCTTCTTACACTTTATCAGTAATATAGCATAAGTTCCCTGAGCGCGCTTTGTCTGTTACAGCCTTATGACCTGATTGCCTGTTTATCGGAAACACCGTCGATATTCTCGACAGGTGGAGTACATAACACTTTTCGGTCCTTGACCGAAGAGGGAGAAGCTGACGGTCGGTTAAGACGCGTTTAAAGTTCGGGTGAACATATAGATATGATATAAGTACTTCGGTACATACAATCATTCTTTTACCCAAGTCACTCGGGGGCTCTTAAATTTATGTGAGCTGTTTTATAATAAGTGTTCTTCTTCTTAGTCGTTGCAAAGTCTTTTTTCTATCACTCCTTTTTTCGACACAAGTGTGCGGTCAATAGCCAGGGAGCCTAATTTCACTCTCGAAGCCGCTAAAGTTTGTGAAACTGGCCTAGTGAGAAGTACTCCGCCTTCGGATAGGAGGTTGAAGCCGTAGGCCGACCCGCTTGAAGCCTCGAGATAGGATGTGTCATGTTAAAGCACGACAGAAGCACCTTTTTCTTTCTAAGACCAATTTTCGATTTGGCACCGAACACTTGATCTAGTTCGGACGTCTAGTTTTTACAGACGTTTTTTGGTTTTCAATTTTGTTCAGCTAGGTGTGCAAAGGGAGAAATACTGCGATTGTGCTTCCAGCTCGCATGGTTAAGCACCTCAGTGGAGAAAGCCGAAAACTGACTGTCACAATAGGCGTAAACCGGTCAGCGATCCGATGATTATGTTAAATGACGGTCTGTTCATAACATTGGCCGAAGTGTTTACGGCTTGACCTCGGATGTCGCCGAACACTAACCGGTGGCTCATAGCTAGCTTCCCCGGTCTAAAGCTCCTATGAATAAGCAAAAGTTATAAAGCCCACATATCTGATTGCCTCGTTTCCGCTAACACAACCGCCTCCGGTCACCGAGACGTCGGCTAAGGGTCGTTTTGTTAGTGCGGAAACACCCTGCGTAGTATCTACCAAGGGGTAGAAGCTGACGATGGGCCACTTTCAACTGATAAACGGTCGCAATGGAGTCAAAATAATGATGTAAAGTACTTGGATTCATAGACTCATTACACATAATCTGTGATTTTACTCTGGATATCGATCCTTAATTTGGCCACTCGTGCCCACATTAAGACTCGGGGGCTACTGGGCTTCGTGCTCATTATTTACAAATATCAAAGGGGCACATCGATCCCCTAATCGGGTTTTGCCACCCAACCAGTGTCTCGGGGGCTACTGCATTGACAATCCAATGCAGAAAATTTAAAGTGCAATATAGTTTTCGAGGAAATTATTATCCTCAGGTTGGTCGGCCGCACCCAACCTGAGTCTCGAGGACTTTGCACACCGTGTTTCTATTCCTAAGTATGCTGCCGAGCTGGGTATTGATCCTCAGGCTGATTTTATGAATCGACATGAGTCTCAGGGGCTACTAGGGTCAGGGGATTGATTCTTTCCTTCAGTAGCATCCCGGATATTAGGCCAACACGCACCTTGAGGGATACTGGCTATACATCTCAGCAGAGATTACATTGCATAATTCGGAATTAATTTCATAAAAATCAGCCCATGGCCGAGGTGGTGCACCACCTCGGATAGAGTCCGGCATAAAGCTCGGACGCCAGTGGCTGGCTCCGTAAAGGGCATTTCCGGCATTAAGCTTGGCTAACCCCCTTCGAATTTTTTGAACCAAGGTGATCTATGACACCTCGGATACAGTCCGGCGTTGGAGCATGGACATAGTCCGGCGTTGGAGTTCAGATACATTCCGGCGTTGGAGCTCGGATACATTCCGGCGGTGGAGCTCGGATACAGTCTGGCGTTGGAGCTTGGACATAGTCTGGCGTTGGAGCTCGGATATATTCCGGCAGTGGAGCTCGGATACATTCCGGAGTTGGAGCTCGGAAGCGGTCCGACGTTGGTGCTCGGCTGAAAAAGATACCTCGAATGCAGTCCGGCGTTGGAGCTCAGACGCAAGAGGACACTGCCTCCCGGGAACAACTCCAAACCCGAGGCGTGGCATAAAAATAACAAGGCATTGATAAAGGCCGAAAACTTAAAGGGGCTCCTCGGATACCCCATGTGTAAACTCTTCGGTTGCACTTCGGCGATCCTCAAGATCAAAGATGGGAAGATTAATTGAACCAGTTTTAAAGACCGACGACCGAAGATAAAGAATTGTTCGGAAGAATCAAGGAGCGTCCCCAACTTGAAGACCGGTTCAGGGGGCTACTGACGGTGTCCTGGACTAGGGGGTACTCACCACGTCATCTCCCGATCAGTTGGATTGGGCCGAGGACCCCCATGGCCGTAAACTCATGGGCCAGTTCAGACAACCCATACCGCATACAAGGAAGACTTCACAAGACTTGGCGACCAAGACAAGGAATCTCCTAAACCCTAGGCCTCCGGTGTCTTATATAAACCGAGGCCGGGCTAGTCAATAGACAATCTCAGATTCATTACTACAATCTCGTGGTAGATACATGTACTCTGTACTACACCCATATGAATACAATCAAAAGCAGCATGTAGGGTATTAACTCGTCAAGAGAGCCCGAAGCTGGGTAAAACCCCGTGTCCATGTTACCATCGCTCCAAGACGCCTAGCTTAGGACCCCTACTACGAGATACGTCGGATATTAAACCGACACCCGGCTAGAGGGGAATAAGCTTCTTTTTCCTCCTCCTCATCTTCATGGGAGGAGTGCGTCTCGGAGTCATCAGACGATGAGTCCGATACCACCGGGCGTCGGGAACTCTTTCGAGTTCCCGTGGCCTTCTTCTTGGCCTTCTTCTCCGGCACCACGTAAGGTGGCGGAACCAGCATCTCCGCTATGCGAGCGTCTACTGGGTCTTCGGGCAGAGGGGCCGGACAGTCAATCTGTTCGGCCGTCTCCAGCCATTCCTGTCAAAGGTATGGGAGCTTAGATCCCGCATGTGATTATACTGGGGAAAATAAATACCCTGTAAGTAATAAAAGCTTACCGCGCCGGCTTGGCGTTGCGCGCTAAGCCCGCTATCCTCGGTGAGGTAAGGGGGAACCTCGGCACTCTTAAACAGCACCTTCCAGACGTCCTTGTGCGTCGTGTCGAAGAGCTCGCTCAGAGTCTGGTGCTGGGCCGGGTCGAACTCCCACATATAGAACGCCCGTTGTTGACATGGGAGGATCCGGCGGATGAGCATGACCTGGACTATGTTGACACGCTTGAGCTTCCTGTTTATCATATTTTGTATGCAGGTCTGGAGTCCGGTCAGCTCTACCGGATTACCCCAGAGCAGGCCCTTCTCTTTCCAGGAGGTGAGCCGCGTGGGGATTCCGGATCGGAATTCGAGGGCCGCAACCCACCTGGTGCCGCGTGGCTCGGTGATGTAAAACCACCCCGACTGCCACCCCTTTATGGTCTCCATGTAGGAGCCCTCAAGCCAGGTGACGTTGGGTGTCAGTGTCAAAACCGGCGGATCTCGGGTCGGGGGTCCGGAACTGTGCGTCTAGGCGGATGGTAATAGGAGACAAGGGACACGATGTTTTTACCCAGGTTCGGGCCCTCTCGATGGAGGTAAAACCCTACTCCTGCTTGATTAATATTGATGATATGGGTAGTACAAGAGTAGATCTACCACGAGATCAAGGAGGCTAAACCCTAGAAGCTAGCCTATGGTATGATTGTTGTTGTTGTCCTACCGACTAAAACCCTCCAGTTTATATAGACACCAGAGAGGGGCAGGGTTACACAGAGTCGGTTACAATGGTAGGAGATCTGAATATCCATATCGCCAAGCTTGCCTTCCATGCCAAGGAAAGACCCTTCCGCACACGGGACGAAGTCTTCAATCTTGTATCTTCATAGTCCGAAAGTCCGGCTGAAGGTATAGTCCGGCTATCCGGACACCCCCTAATCCAGGACTCCCTCAGTAGCCCCTGAACCAGGCTTCAATGACGACGAGTCCGGCGCGCAGATTGTCTTCGACATTGCAAGGCAGGTTCCTCCTCCAAGTACTTCATAGAAGATTTTGGACACCAGGATAGTGTCCGGCTCTGCAAAATAAGTTTCCACATATTGCCATAGAGAGAATAATATTTACACAAATCTAATCTGCTGACGTATTCCGTAGTGTGACATCACACCACGGCTAAGCCTTTATTCGAATCGTTTTTACTGCTCAATCTCAGCACGCTTCGCGAGGCGGTTTCCTTGGCACGTCTTGTCAAAGCAGAGGTCGTGTCCCCTCATTTCACGGGATTCTCATCAATACAGAGGTGGGTAACCCAACCACGCCGTTGATTGCGGCGCTTGGAAGATAAGCGAGTTTTATCAGGCTGGTTGGGATGCACAGCCGCATCCGCCCATATAAGGGGATAAGGATCCACCTTTTACACCTACGCCTTCTTCCTCCTTTGCTTATCCATTCTCCGCGCACTCGAGCTCCAACACCCAAGTCCGCACTTCCCACCTCGACCTACTCCAGCCATGTCCGGAGCGGGAGGCATGTGGATGGTCTCCTCCGTCACGGAGGGACACATCAAAAAACATAGGAAGGCCGGATACTTGTCTAACGACATCGTGCACCGGCTTCCCGAAGAGGGGCAACTCCTCCCCACCCCAAGGCCCCATGAGAGGGTAGTGTTCCTTCCCCACTTCCTCCACAGACTGGGCTTTCCTCTCCACCCATTCGTCCGGGGGCTCATGTTCTACTATGGCCTGGATTTCCAAGATCTGGCCCTGAACTTTATCCTCAACATCTCGGCGTTCATCATCATGTGCGAGGCTTTCCTCTGCATCCGCCCCATTTCGGCCTTTGGCTCAAGACTTTCAATGTCAAGCCGAAGGTGGTGCGTGGCACCCAGGCGGAGTGCGGAGGTGCCATGGTGAGCAAGATGCCCAACGTCCTATGGCTCGAGGGCTCCTTTGTGGAGACCCTGAAGGGGTGGCAATCGGGGTGGTTTTACATCACCGAGCCGCGCGACCCTGAATGGGTCGCAGCCCCTGAGTTCCGGTCCGGACCCCCTACGTGGCTCACGTCCTGGAAAGAGACGGGCCTGTCGTGGGGCAACAAAGGAGAGGTGACTGGACTGCAAACATGCATCCAAACCCTGGTGAACAAGCAGCTCAAGCTTGTCAATGTAGTCTAGGTTATACTCGTTCGCCGGATCCTCCCGTGTCAACAACGGGATTTCAACCTGTGGGAGTTTGACCCGGCGTAGCACCGAACCCTGAGCAGGCTCTTCGACACGACGTAGGAAGATTCCTGGAAGGTGCCATTTAAGGGCGTCGAGGCTCCTGCATCCGCTTCCGAGGACCACGGATTCAGCATGCGGCGTCACACTAGTGCGGAAAGCTATTTTTACCTTTTACAGGATGTTAGTTTTTCATAGTTTGACTCTATGCGGGATCTAAACTCCCTTACCTTTGACAGGATTGGTGGGTGAAGTCCGGACAGATAGACTGTCCGACTCCTTTGCCCTAAGACCTAGCCAATGCTCGCTTGGCGAAGCTGCTGGCTCCGGCACCTTATGTGGTGCTGCAGAAGAAGGCCAACAAGAATGCCACGGGGACTCGAAAGAGTGCCCGGCGCCTGGAGGTGTCGGATTCCTCATCCGACGAATCCGAGACGCGCTCCTCCGTGAAGACGAGGAGGAGGAAGAAGAACCGTCTCCGCCTCCAGCGGGGGGAGGAAAGAAGAGGAAGGCCGCCCCAACAGGGGAGGCCGAGGGGTCCAAGAAGGGGAAGAACCTTCCTCCGGACTACTCCACCGAAGCCAACGACGGCGAAGAGGAGTGGCCGCACAGGGCCAAGCGCCCGGGGAAATCGTAAGTATTCAGATACCAGAGTGATTCGTAGTACTCCTTTATGGCTCAACCTTTCCTTACGTCGAATACAATTTATGCAGTCCGCCCAAGGCCGGGCTCGACGAGTCGTCGAGCGGCTCCCTGGATTCGTCGGATGTGAATTCACTTCCGACGGCTACCTCCCCCCGCCCTACGGACGACGCCGAAGTGTTGTCCCGACAGGTTCCAAGTCAGGAGGAGGTGGTCCTGGAGGTGCCGCAAGGTGACTTCCCGGACTCCAGGAGTAAAGGGGATAAGACCCCCCAGGGCTCCAAGTCCGGCTTTGAGCCGGACACCGCGCTGGAATCCTCAACGGTTCCGGAGTGCGGTAGGCGAACTCCTTCCAAGAGGAGCAAGCCTACTGAGCCGGTGGCCCCCGTCCAACCGGAGGCACTGGACAATCTGCTGGAGGTGCTTAACGGCGCCTCCATCGACGAGGACCACCGCACTATTATGAGTGCGGTGATCCAGAAGGTTTGGTCTGCCAAGAGCGGACTAACTGAAGCTTGTGCCAGCCTTCTAACAGGCTTCGAGGTAAGCAAAGAATATGTAAAAATATTACCGCATAGACAGTAGCCCCTGATGCTCTGTTTGGCGTTCGGAAAGAAAAGCCGAATAGAGGATCTAATAAAATTCGCAGGAGTCTAACAAAAAACGAGTCAATATGCGTATGTAGGCTTCGCTGCTTGCGACCGCCGCACTGACTGCGGAGGTGGGCACACTGAAGCAGGGCCTCGAGCGGTCCGAGCAAGAGCTCGGCCTTGCCAAGCGGCAGCTCGAGGAGGAGGAAGGTAAGAGAAACCTTATAGAAAAATATGCAAAAGATGTAATTGCAAAAAATGACAGGATTAACGTGGCTTATTGTAGGGGCCACAACTGAGGTGGCGACCCTCAAGCAGGCGCTATCCGAGGCCGAGAAGAGGGCGGCCATGGAGCGCACCGAGAGGGAGAAGTATGAGGCCCAGGTTGGTGAGGTGCGGCAAGAGCTCCAGGCTCTCATGAAAAAACATGAGAGTTTGGTGCTTGACTCCAAGACGCGAGCGTCCGAGCTCGCAGCGGCCATTGAAACTGCCAAGTCTGCCAAGGCCGAAGCCCAGAAGGCCCTTCAGGAGGTGGATGTGGTGAAGAAAATAGCGGCGGGTAAGGCTTTCTTTATGCAAAGAAAACATGTAAAAGTGAGTTACTTGTTACTTACCCGAAGCCGGAGCTCTCCAGGAGCATTCGCAGATTTGCCCCGCAGCGTATCCGATGCCGCCGCATTCTACCGAGCCGAAGAGGGCAACTCGACGGACAAGGTGTTCTGGTCTCAGTATGCTGAGGTCGGACACCCTGTGCCCCTGAGCGACCAGCTGAAGCAACTGGTCGAGCTCCACAAGGTGGCCGAACAGGCCATGAAGGGCCTCATAGTTTGGATGTGGCCTGGAGAGGCTCTGCCTGGGAGCTACTTCGGACTGGTGCAGCGACTGGTGGAGGCCTGTCCAAGGCTTGAGGTCATCAAGCGCTCCGTCTGCATCGAAGGTGCCCGTAGGGCCCTTGCCCGTGCTAAGGTGCACTAGGGCAAGTTGGATGCTGAGAAGCTTGTGAAGGACGGGCCACCGCTGGGGAAAGAGCATCGCAAGCCCGAGCTATATTATGAGGGCGTTCTGAAGGGTGCCCGCCTTATGGCGGATGAATGTTCCAGGGATGTAATTTTTTAGTAAAATTGCTCGTTTTGTCCTATGCGTTGAAAACTTGTTCATATGTGCTAAGCAATGCTTTCTGAATTTAAAATATTACCTTCTGTGCGGCTGTTTATCAAAATTGAGTGATGGCGAGTCGTCGGCTTCTGCCCCCATGCCACTAGTGCTGGGGTGTTCGGGATAAACGTGATCGCTCTTTTTCCCATGTTTGGTTCCTTCAAGGGAGGCGCTCAGCACTACGAACAAGGCAATCGGACTATAATGCTTGAACACTCTCAATTAGCCATAGAATTCTATAATTTGAAATTTCGGCGAAGCCCCTAGTATTCGGAAGACCGAGTTCGGGGCGCTATCCACGCCTTTGGCCGGACAAAGTCGACTCCTTGCTCTAAGTGGCATAAGTTTTAGGGACTCGAAAAACCTCTCGAACAACGACCAGTCTCTCGCTTCATCATGACAGTCAGTTTTAGCTTTCTCTACTGAGGTGCTTAGCCTAGCTCAACTCGGGCACAATCGCAGTAGTTCTCCTAGTGCTACCTTAGCCGATATAGCGGAACGTAAGGCACCAAAACATAGGAGCCGGGTAAACCCAACTATTGACCCAAGACATGATTCGGAGCCGATGCATATAATGTTATAAGTTCGGGGTGCCGCACTTTGTTAAAGTGTTCGGACTTCTCACACCATATTGAGGGGTACTCAAGCCCCTGGCGTATTTGCCGTACCAAAGTGTACGGGTGCAACATGTTGTTAACGAACATATATTTGTAAAAAAGAGTAATGCAAAAAAATAGACAAAAGCTATGCATTGTTTATAGAAAGGCTGCGATCAAAGCAGAACGATACAAATAGTGCGATTAGCAAAAAGTGGGACTATTTAACATGTCCTTTCCAGGGGCAGGCTGCGGAATAGGTATACTGCTCGTGATAGAGACCACCTGGTAGTTCTATAATGCGGCGTAGCTTTTCTGCTTCCCTTGTTCTTGCATAGTTTGTGCGGCAGTTGTATTGCCGAACAGGTCTTCCGAAGTATGGAGTCCTGAAAGTAAGAGAAAATGAAGAAATCGGCAGCCCTTAGTGCGGTTTAAGCCGTGTTTAGGACATGCCGTGATGGTGCCCCTCCCCCTGTGCCCATGGTATTTCAAGAGCGTAGTTATGTAGTGCGGTACCGCATTGAACTTTGCAAATACGGTTCGCCCGAGCAGTGCATGATAGCCACTGCGGAACGGGACTATGTCAAAGATTAACTCTTCGCTTCGGAAATTATCCAAAGATCCGAAGACCACTTCAAGTGTAACTGAGCCTGTACAGTTGGCCTCTACACCTGGTATGACGCCTTTAAAGGTCGTTTTGGTGGGCTTAATCCTCGAGGGATCTATGCCCATTTTCCGCACTGTATCCTGGTAAAGCAGGTTCAGGCTGCTGCCGCCGTCCATAAGGACTCTTGTTAGATGAAATCCATAAATAATTGGGTCTAGTACCAATGCGGCAAATCCGCCATGACGGATGCTAGTGGGGTGGTCCCTTCGATCAAAGGTGATCGGGTAGGAGGACCATGGGTTGAACTTTGGGGCGACTGGCTCCATCGCATATACGTCCCTTAACGCACGCTTCCGCTCCCTCTTGGGGATGTGGGTCGCGTATATCATGTTCACCGTCCGCACTTGTGGGGGAAAACCCTTCTGTCCACTGTTGTTCGGCGGTCGGGGCTCCTCCTCGTCATCGCTGTGCAGCCCCTTGTCTCTATTTTCGGCATTTAACTTGCCTGCCTGCTTGAACACCCAACAAGCGGTCATGTATTCGGTCCAAACTGGACGGGCCCTCAGTATTTCTTTTGAATGGCTTTTTCCACTGATCGGATTTATAGCCTCTGAATCCGGCATTGACTATCGTATCCTCGATGTTGTCGCTGTTAATGCGGTGCTTTTGCATGTTCCGACGCGACCTGCCACTGTTGTCCTTGGTATCTGAATTACGAGGGTTCTTGGTCAAGTTATTGCTACGAGCTAGCCAGCTGTCCTCTCCCACGCAAAAGCGGGTCATGAGCGTCATGAGTGCTGCCATAGATTTCTGCTTTTCCTGTCCAAGCTGCCGGGCAAGCCACTCATCACGGATATTATGCTTGAAGGCTGCTAGGGCCTCTGCGTCCGGACAATCGACAATTTGATTTTTCTTTGTTAGGAACCGTGTCCAGAATTGCCTGGCCGATTCCTCTGGCTGCTGAATTATGTGGCTTAGGTCATCGGCGTCTGGTGGTTGCACATAAGTGCCCTGGAAGTTGTCGAGGAATGCGGCTTCGAGGTCCTCCCAACAACCAATTGACTCTGCTAGTAATCTGTTGAGCCACTGCCGAGCTGGTCCTTTAAGTTTGAGTGGGAGGTATTTGATCGCGTGTAGATCATCGCCGCGGGCCATGTGGATATGAAGGAGATAATCCTCGATCCATACCGCAGGATTTGTTGTGCCATCATATGATTCGATGTTCACGGGTTTGAAACCCTCGGGGATTTTATGATCCATTACTTCATCTGTGAAGCATAGTGGGTGTGCGGCGCCTCTGTATTGGGTTATATCACGACGCAGCTCAAACGAGCTTTGTCTATTGTGTTCGGCCCGGCCGGATTTATTATATCCGGAGTGACGATCACTTTCACGTGCCGTGGGACGCCCGCGCGATCCGTAGATCGACCTTGTTTTCCTTGCCTTGTCTTCCAGTATGTCTCGCAGGTCTAGCGCATTTTCCCGTGCCTTAGTATGTTTTGTGCGGCGCTGGGGCGCGGCTTGAGTGGAGGAACGAGAGGCCTCTCTGTCACGGCCACAAGGTGGCCGGTCGGCCATGTCATGCGCTGGTGATGTAGGTTTAGGTGCTTCCTCCTCTAATCGGGGTAGCAACCTGCGCCTTGGGTAGCTCTTGGAGGGGCGTTCGAGTTCATACTCTTCGGCCGCAAGGACTTCAGTCCATCTGTCAGCTAGCAAATCTTGATTAGCTCTAAGCTGTTGCTGTTTTTTCTTGAGGCTGCTTGTCGTGGCCATAAGCCTACGTTTGAAACGCTCTTGTTCGACGGGATCCTCTGGCTCGACGAATTCGTCGTCGTCGAGGCTTGCCTCGTCTTCGGAGGGAGGCATATAATTGTCGTCCTCGACCTCTCTGTCTGCCGCTCCCTCATGAGGGTTGGGTTCTCCATCCTCTTGTGCTGAGTCTTGCTGGAGGGGGTGTTCTTTGGCGCTATCTGGATTATTATTATCTCCTGTGCCGGAATCACCATTTTTGCTTTGGCGGGATTTAGAGCGGCGCCGCTGACGCCCGTGCTTAGGCTGTTTCTTGGAGGGGTCATCCCCCGCTGTTCCATCGCCATCTCCTTCTTTTGGGGTATCCACCATGTATATGTCATACAACGAGGTGGCTTTCCGGTGCCCTATAGGTGCTGGTTCTTGATCGTCTCCTGCATCGGCGTCCATACCGTCGATGTCTTCGGAGTTGAAGTCGAGCATGTCGGTTAAGTCATCGACAGTGGCTACAAAGTGGGTGGTGGGTGGGCTTTGAATTTCTTCATCGTCCGTATCCCAACCTTGCTGACCGTAGTCCGGCCAGGGCTCTCTTGATAAAGAGAGAGACTTTAGTGACTTCAGAATATGGCCAAAGGGCGAGTGCTGAATGATGTCCGTGGCGGTGAACTCCATGATCGGCGCCCAATCAGATTCGATCGGCAGGGGTGTGGAGGGCTCGGAGTCCGGATAGGAGTCCGGTCCCTTGGAGTCACGGGTCTTGCAGAGGACAGGACTTAGCCACCACTTCCACCGAATGCACCCCCCCTGTGGATCGCCTTTTCAGTTTTAAAAAAAATAAAGAAAATGATGAAAATGTCAAAAAAATAAAAGAAAATAAGTTTCCCATGTGATATGTGGTCTAGTTGTTGGGAAAATTTGCAAATATGAATTTCGACTTCATTTGCAAAATCTTGCGAGAATTTGTAAAAATGGGCATAACTTTTGCGTATGAACTCGGATGAAAAAGTTTTTTATATGAAAAATCATCTACTCGAAAAGTTACATCCGAATTTAACCGGGGAACCTTGTTAAACATTTTCAAAATCCTCAAAAACCTAACAGAAAAAAAGATACGTGGCTTTTAAGATCTCAAGAGGCAAAAAAAATTCAAACTTACTAATGGCGCACCTGCCCATGGTGCGCCATTAGTATCTTCCCACCTTCAAAATTCAAAATAAGTCAACAAAATAAAAAAAGTTACTAATGGCGCACCTGCCCGTGGTGCGCCATTAGTATCTTCCCGCCTTCAAGATTCAAAATAAGTCAAAAAAATAAAAAAAGAGAGTTAGTAATGGCGCACCTGCCCATGGTGCGCCATTACTATGTCGTATATATGGCTGGGCGCACCTCCTCCACTCCACCTCTCCTCCACTCCATCTCCTCCTCTCCTCTCCTCCACTCCATCTCCTCCTCTCCTCCACTCCATCTTCCCTTACACTCCTCCTCTCCGGCGACCTCCTCCTCCTCCTCTCCGGCGACCTCCTCCTCCCTCCTCTCCTCCCCTCCCCTCCCCTCCCCTCCCCTCACGGTTTCTTCTCCCTCCTCTCCAGTGAGCTCCTCCTCCCTCCTCTCCGGTGAGCTCCTCCTACCTTCTCTCCGGTGAGCTCCTCCTCCCTCCTCTCCGGTGAGCTCCTCCTCCCTCCTCTCTGGTGAGCTCCTCCTCCCTCCTCTCTGGTGAGCTCCTCCTCCCTCCTCTCCTCTCATCACCTCATGGTTTCTCCTTCCTCCTCCCCGATGCTCCGGTGAACTCCTCTCCAGCGACCTCCTCCTCCTCCTCTCCGGCGATGTAGGCGAGCGCCTCTCCGGTTACCTCCTCCTCCTCCTCTCCGGCGAACTCCTCTCCGGCAAAAGAACACGGCAAAAGAACGTACAAGATCCAAAAACAGGAACAAAATTTGAAATAATGTCGTGCCAAAAACGAGCAAAAAAAAGAGAAAAAATGGGCAAAAAATCACGATCCAGATCGAGATTCAAAATGGCGCATCACTAATGGCGCATCACTAAACAGTGCGCCATTAGTATGCCGAAGTTACTAATGGCGCATCTCGTTGTCGTGGGCCATTAGTATGCCAAAGCACCTGGGTATACATGGCCCCTGGGAGGAATACTAATGGCGCACCGTGGCCTATACTAATGGCGCACCAGTGGTGCGCCATTAATAAAAATTACTAATGGCGTGCTAGTAATGGCGCACCGCTGATGCGCCATTAATGGCCAAATTAGGTGCGCCATTAGCAGCGGTTTTTCTAGTAGTGCTCACAGGATTTGGATTTGGTGGAAAGAAGATTTGAGTGGAAAGCAACCTGGGGAGGCTAGAGATCAAGATTCATATGGTTGGAATGGAATATCTTGAGCTCAACACAATTGTAGGTGGTTCTCTCTCAGAACATGTGTATTGGAAGTGTAGATGTGTTCTGATGGCTCTCTCCACGAATGAAGAGTGGGTGGAGGGGTATATATAGCCTCCACACAAAATCTAACCGTTACACACAACCTGCCAAACTCGGTGGGACCAAATGGTTAAACTCGGTCAGACCGATTCAGCAAACCTAGTGACCGTTAGGATTTTCGGTGGGACTGAGATGCAACTCGGTCGGACCGATATGTTAGGGTTCGGGTATAACGTAATCTCGGTGTGATCGATTACACAAACTCGGTAGGACTGATTTTGGTAATCAGCTAACCAGAGAGTTGGTCAGGTAAACTCGGTGGGACCAATTCGCTCTTTTCGGTGAGACTGAAATGTTACGAAAGGGAAACAGGGAGTTTACATTGCAATCTCAGTGGGTCCGATCGCTCACTTTGGTTTGACTGAAACGTTACGAAGGGAAACAGAGAGATTGCAGTCCCATCTCGGTTAGACAGAGATCCCTATCGGTGAAACCGATTTGCTGGGGTTTGTGGCAGTGGCTATGACATGTGAAACTCGGTGGCGAAGAATAGAAAGAATCGGTGGGGCCGAGTTTGACTTTTGGTTTAGGTCATATGTGGATGTGGGAAGATAGTTGAGGGTTTTGGAGCATATCACTAAGCACATGAAACAAGAGGCTCATTAAGCGACACCTCATCCCTCCTTGATAGTATTGGCTTTTCCTATAAACTCAATGTGATCTTGGATCACTAAAATATAAAATGTAGAGTCTGATCTTGAAGCTTGAGCTAATATTTTGTCCCTTGAATTTTGAGGGATCCACTTTCCTCATCCATGCCATGCCATTCATTGAGATTTTCCTGAAATATTAATCTTGGGATAATGTTAGCTCAATGAGCTATATGTTGTTAGGAATTACCAAAACCACCCAGGGATAGTTGCACTTTCAATCTCCCCCTTTTTGGTAATTGACGACAACATATAGAACAAAGCTTCGACAAATGATAATAAGAGTGAAAGATATCGTCGCTTTGAGAATTATGTGATAAGCAAGAGCTCCCCCTAAATTTGTGCATATCTTAAGATTTGCTTTGGACTGCAAATGCATAATGAGTTAGGATCATGGGTTACTCTTCCATGTCACATACATCTTGGTGGAGCGCTCAAAATGATAAGAATTAAATAAATGCACTCATCACCAAGCAAAGTGAATGATCATATAGGGATAAGTAAGATAATATCATCCAACAAGCATAAGTGTAGCTTATGATCAAACACATGATCATCAATGTCTCACAGATAAAAGCATAGTATCTCAAGCACTCAAAAGCAAACAAAGTTCAACCAAGAAGACAAGAGAGAACAAAAGCAAACTCTCTCTCTCTCTCGAAGCCTATGATCTATACATTTTTCTCCCCCTTTGGCAACAAGTTACCAAAAAGTTCATAGAAAATGCATAGCACTAAAACGACTCTCAGGCTTGGTATTCAGGTGGTGGAGTCCGGATAACGCCAAGGACGAAGGCTTTAGTTGAAGTAGATGGAGCTGTTGGGGTAGGTGTTGGAGCTGGTGGAACTGAGGCTATAGCTGGTGGAGAAGTAGTGGCTCTGGTGTCAGGGACTGGCACTACAGATGATCTCTGAGCTCTAGGCACTCTGGCAAATGCATCAGTTGTTGTTTTGCCCTTCCTCTCCTGCATATCATCCTCTAGTTGCTCCACGGCATACTGAATCTCAGTTACTTTCACATCTAAGTCATAGAACTTTTGTTCCATGATTCTTTCCAAGATCTCTTGGTTTCGAGTCAGGGTGGCCAGTCCTTTCTCATTCCTCAGAGTTGATGCTATCAGATAACCGAGCTGCTCCTGCTTTTTCTTCAAAAAGTACTCAGATGCCTCCTCTCGAGTTGGCATCTTGGTAGCTTTCTCCATCTTTGCCTTCTCATTCTTTGCTTGAGCTTGTGCTGATGATGGTTCATTCTCAGTCATCACAACTTGATTGTCCTCAAAATCTGGATGGATGGGCAGGTGTTCCTTATCCAACAGGTATGTGCCTGTGACCATCTTCGAGTTAATCAACTCCTGAATATGTGGGGCATATCCATAGCTCCTCTTCTGATCAGCTGCTGTCCTCTTGATGGTCTCAACTATGAGGCTCATGACCTTGAACTTTCATGGCACATCAAATATGTGAAGCAAGTTAATTGCATGGCCTCTGATCATGTTGTGGTCACCTGACTTGGGCAAAAGAGTGTGCCTAAGGATCCAATTAATTGTAGGCAGCCCTGATAGAAGAAAATGAACTGATCCAAACTTGAAAGTTTCAAGAGCTCTGTCTGGGATCTCCTTATACATGTTTGACATGGAATTGTGATCCATCTTCTTCTTGGCATAGACATCCAAGTCATCTTCTGGCTCTTCTGGGGAATTGATCAACTGAGCCCATTCCTCAATAGTTGATTGGTACCTTGTACCTTCAGACATCCATACTATCCTGCCATCTGGATAGAAATGTGATGTGGAGTATAATTGCATTATGAGCTCCTCATTCCACTTTGTGAGCTTCTGCCCAACAAAGTCTTCAACTCCACAAGCATTGAAACTGTCATACACACCAGGATAGTGTGCCTCATTCTCCTTGATATACTCCGAGTCGACCCATCTCATATCACACACTATGTGTTTCTTGTCCAGCAACACTGTCTCATAGAAGTCTTGCTGTTCCTTTGTGTGGAACCTGTAATCAACAGCAGTCCTTCTCCTTGTAGCATATGGATCTGCTTCTCTCCATTTTCTCAGCCCTGAATCTCTCCTTATCTTCATGTTCTCAGCCACAGGGTGAGCATCGTTGTGGTTTGGAATCTTTGGTTTGAGCTTCCTTAGAACTTATCCTTCATCATCTTCCTCAGCAACATCAGGCACTGGGGCCTTGTTCTTCTCAGCAGCAGATATGTTCCTAGTGTTCCTCTTTGGTGCACTCTTGGGCTTGGAGGCAGCTTTGGGTGCTTCTTTGGGCTTTGATGAAGCAGCCCCTGACCTTATAGCATCACCCATAAGCTTCTGTGCCTTCGGTGCTGGTGCAGCAACCTCTTCTTCCTCTTCTTCGTCAGAGTCTCTCCTCGTGGAGGGTTTGCCATGAACTCTGGCAGTAGTGGTTCTGACTCTCTTTTTCTTCTTGTCCTGGCCACCTGCTTCCTCTTCAGATTCCAAGGAAAACTTCATGGTTTCTTTAGTTGCAGCCTTCCTAGGCTTGGAAGTGGGAACTCTCCTTGCAGGTGCCTTCTTATGCATACCAGGCTTTGTGGCTGCAGCTGAGCCATATTCCTTCTTGAGCACTTTCTTCTTTGATGTGGCTTCCTCTTCCTCTGCCACATAATCTTCATCCTCAGATTCTGAAGTCCTTTTCTTGCTTGCTCTAGTGGCAGCCTTTGGCAAGTTGCTTTGGGTGCTTCTCCTACCCTCGTCTGAGCTGCTAGAGGCACTAGTGCCCTCACTCAAGTGAATCTGCTCCTCTGACATGTTCTGGTTGTCACTTTGATCAGACATGTTGCAAACACTGACTGCAGACCCTGTGAATAGATTGTAGATGAGATAGAGTGGATGAGCATCACAAAATGCAGAGATTTTTGCAAGAGAATGAGTCAAAAGCTTAGTTTTAGTTTTCCACAGAAAGCATTTCAGATCAACCGATTTGCAAACTCAGTGATACCGAAGCAGCTTTTGGAACCAAAACTAGTGAACTCGGTCAGACCGAGTCATAGTTCGGTGGCACCGAGACTGCTAGGGTTTCACAAAGTACTGAACTCGGTCACACCGATTTGCAATTCTCGGTCAGACCGAGAACCACATGTGCAATGGCCTTGGCCGAATCGTTGGAACCGAGTTCGGCAACCCGGTGGGTCCGAGATGGTTTCGGCGGAAACCTAAACCTAAATTTTCGAATCGCATCTATTCTAAGGATTGTTTTGACTGGATATAGGTGTTTCAATCGTAGCAAGAATCATAATGAACACAATGTGCTAGGAATCGGACGGGGATAGCACTGCGTGATCGAGTCCATACCCTAGTTCGGCGATGAACTCGCTACGGCGGAGATGGTGGAGACGAAATCCGTTGACGGCAGCGGAGACCAGCGGCAGGAGGCGGCTGGCGACGAGGAGGACGATCCGGAGACCTAGGAGGCAGAGCGAGCTATGCGCGGGCGAAGGGGTTTCGGAGAAATTTCCAAAATTTTCCCGTGAGTATATATAGCCCGACCCTGTCGGTGTGACCGAGTGGAACAACTCGGTGGCACCGATATGCATAACTGATGACAGTTACAGCAACTCGGTGTGATTGAAAAGTTCAAATCGGTTGCACTGAGATGAAAACCTAGATCGACTTAGTGATCTTGGTATGACCGAAATGGAGGAATCGGTCAGACCGAAACACACAAAGAAGTTTTGGAAGTTTAAGTCTATGACAAATCGGGGACTCCGAGTGCTCCTCACACAGAGTGGTTTGAATCTGACTTGATCAAATTTTGTGATGTAGCATGAATAGAGTTTGGGACAAGAAAAGCATAAATAGCTAGAGAGGGTTCTTAGGCATTCTTGTCCATCCACTTGGCAAAAGAAAAGAAACCCAATCAATCAAAACAACAAGTGGATGTCCTCGAATGAGTAAAATATGCAATCAACATGCTCACACAATAAAATGGCAATTGAAATATGTGGCAAAGCATGCACAACCAATTCTAGCATCTATCAAGCAATTTGCGATGAGTAGGTCATCTATATATGAGTATATTGACTTAGGAGTCAAATGAGAACATTTGATCATAGGTCATACTCATCGTTTAAGCACAAGTGGGCTTACCACTTTTACATAAAGCATTGTTGTGTTCACATCATTAGAGTTGCTTTAGCTCAAATCTTAGAGTAAAGCCCCCTAGATGTGATATCCCCCCTAAGAGGGATGAACTAACCTTGGGTTTTGTCGATGATGACTTCATGTAGATGTTGAAGATGTGGATGCTCAATGTTGATGTACATCATTTGGAGCTATCCATTCGAGTGAGTTGCACTTTCAATACCTACACGGGTTAGTCCCATAAGGAACAAACAAGGATATCCATAGACATAGAGTGATGCACACACAAGGTGCTGTCTATGAAAGCTTTTAGGTTACCTTGTCCCTTGTCTTACCAACAAGAGGGTTTGTGACTCCTTGAACTAGTGCACGATGTGGAAGTTGATTGCACTTGTTCTTGCCAAGATGATAAGAGTGATGTATGTTGGCGGAGTCACCCTCAAGAACTCTCTAGTTCTTCTTCTTCTTCTGGATCCACACCATCTTGATGGGAATCCTTGGTGTTGTAGTTGTACTTGATGAATTGGAACTTCAAGTAGTCTTGGGAATCCACTTGACCAAGGCCTTAGGACCTTCTTCAAATTCATCAATTTCCTCTTGAAGCTTGTCCTTGCCTTTTTGCTTGTGGTCTTGTGGTGGAAGATCATCTTGAGCTTGTGTCCCTTTGAAAGAAGTGGGATCATACTTCTCTTGTTGAGGAACAAACTTTGTCTTGGGGTATTGATCTTCTTCCCACTCAACCGCATTGGCATTGAACTTTCGTTCAAAACCAACACCTTTATTCTTCCGGTGCCTTCCTTGCTTGCGTACAATTTCCTCGAATTGCTTACTTCCGGCAAGGCTCTTGTAAACTCCTTTCTCTATAATTCCCTTCAATAAGCTATTTTCTTGCTCAAGTGTAACTTGGCTAAGAGAATCATTAGTGGAATCAAGAGAACTACTAGAAGAAACAATATTGGATTTAGCATAATCATTGTTACTACTAGAGGAAGAATCCTTTTTGTTCTTGTTACAAGACTTTTCTTGAGGCATGTAAGTGGATAAGAATAAACACTTGGCAATGTAAGAAGAACTTTTCTTACGAAGATCATCATTGATTCCTTTTAAGAACTCATGCTCTTGCTCAAGGTTGAGCTTTCCAAAGCATAATTTCCCATGAGTCGTTAAAAGTTCTCGATGATCTCCTAAGATATTTTAATGATCTAACTTAAGAGTGTTTAGTTCTTTAGTTAGAGACTCAATCTTCTCCTTATCATCGTCATTCATTTTATCATGATTAATTAACGTTTCATCAGAGTATTCATCACTAGAGTTGTCAACAAGTAAATCATCATCACCTACCAAGTCGTCTTCATCACTATTGAAATCAACATACTCGAGATGTGATACCTTTGGGCCTTTAGCCATGAAGCATGTTCCAACTCCTTCATTTGGTGAGTCAAATATGTAGTAGGATTTGGTTGACACAAGTGCTAGACTGGCAACACCTTCATCTTGAGTATATTCGGAATCGGAGTGATAGCTTCTCTCGGAGTGGTTGTTGGAGTCGGAGCCAGATACCCATTCACCAACATGAGCTTTATGTCTTTGTTTTGTGTAGCTCCTTGATGACTTGTCCTTTCTTTGCGAATCCTTGCTTCTCCGTGAGTGTCTTCGTTCATAACGATCATCTCTACTACTTCTTTCTCTAGATGGTGATTCTTCTCTTCTACTACTTCTCTTGGGAGAATCTTCTCTTCTTTTGTAGGGAGCCGTACACTCATTGGAATAGTGTCCGGGCCTTCCACAATTGTAGCAGTTTCGCTCTCGACTAGAAGATCTTTTTTCATTGTAGGACCTTGACTTGGAGCTTCTATCTTTGCCTCTACTCTTGAAGAACTTGTTGAAGTTCTTCACCATTAAGCTCAATTCTTCATTGAAGGTTTGTTTCTCACTTGATGATGTGGGGGCTTCACATGAGGCTTTGTAAGCACCACTTGATTTGTTGTGAAGTTCCTCTTTATCCTTGAGTGACATCTCATGAGCAACAATTCTTCCGATGACTTCCGTTGGCTTGAGATCTTTGTAATTGGGCATCATTTGGATCAATGTGCACACAGTATCATATTTTCCATCCAAGGCTCTTAGGATCTTCTTGATGATGAATCTATCGGTCATCTCTTCACTCCCTAAGCCGGCAATCTCATTTGTGATAAGAGCAAGCCTAGAGTACATTTCAGCGACACCTTCACCATCCTTCATTTTGAACTTGTCAAGTTCACTTTGAAGCACATCCAATTTGGATTCCTTGACGGAGTCGGTACCTTCATGCATATCAATCAAAGTATCCCAAATTTCCTTTGCATTCTCAAGACGGCTGATTTTGTTGAATTCTTCGGGGCATAATCCATTGAAGGGGATATCACAAGCTTGAACGTTGTATTGCAGCATCTTTAACTCTTCCGCGGTAGCTTCACGGTTCGGTTCTTTCTCATCAAAGAAGTCACCTTGCAAGCCAACACACACAATAGCCCAAACGGTGGGGTTATGTCCAAGAATATGCATTTTCATCTTATGCTTCCAACTAGCAAAATTAGTACCATCAAAGTAAGGACCTCTACGGTGATAATTTCCCTCGCTAGACGCCATACTCTCCTAGGTTGTGAAACCAAGGCTATGACCACAAAAAGCTATGGAAATCAAAGCAAATGGAGACCAAAGCTCTGATACCACTTGTAGGATCGGAAGTATGTCTAGAGGGCGGTGATTAGACTACTTGACCAAATAAAAATGTAGCGTTTTCCCAATTTTAGTTCTTGGCAGATTTTAGCTATCTTAGCACAAGTCAACCAATATCCACACAATTCAAGCAAGCATGCAAAGAGTATATGAGCAGTGGAAAGTAAAGCATGCAACCTGCAAGAATGTAAAGGGAAGGGTTTGGAGCATTCAAACGCAATTGGAGACACGGATGTTTTTGGCATGGTTCCGATAGGTGGAGCTATCGTACATCCACGTTGATGGAGACTTCAACCCACGGAGGGGAACGGTTGCGCGAGTCCATGGAGGGCTCCACCCACGAAGGGTCCACGAAGAAGCAACCTTGTCTATTCCATCATGGTCGTCGCCCACGAAGGACTTGCCTCACTAGCGGTAGATCTTCACGAAGTAGGCGATCTCCTTGCCCTTACAAACTCCTTGGTTCAACTCCACAATCTTGTCGGAGGCTCCCAAGTGACACCTAGCCAATCTAGGAGACACCACTCTCCAAGAAGTAACAAATGGTGTGTTGATGATGAACTCCTTGCTCTTGTGCTTCAAATGATAGTCTCCCCAACACTCAACTCTCTCTCACAGGATTTGGATTTGGTGGAAAGAAGATTTGAGTGGAAAGCAACATGGGGAAGGCTAGAGATCAAGATTCATATGGTTGGAATGGAATATCTTGAGCTCAACACAAGTGTAGGTGGTTCTCTCTCAGAACATGTGTATTGGAAGTGTAGATGTGTTCTGATGGCTCTCTCCACGAATGAAGAGTGGGTGGAGGGGTATATATAGCCTCCACACAAAATCTAACCGTTACACACAATCTGCCAAACTCGGTGGGACCGAATGGTTAAACTCGGTCGGACAGATTCAACAAACCTAGTAACCATTAGGATTTTCGGTGGGACTGAGATGCAACTCGGTAGGACCGATATGTTAGGGTTCGGGCATAACGTAATCTCGGTGTGACCGATTACACAAACTCGGTAGGACCGATTTTGGTAATAAGCTAACCATAGAGTTGGTCAGGTAAACTCGGTGGGACCGATTCGCTCTTTTCGGTGAGACCGAAATGTTACGAAAGGGAAACCGAGAGTTTACATTGCAATCTCGGTGGGACCGATCGCTCACTTCGGTTTGACCGAAACATTATGAAGGGAAATAGAGAGATTGCAGTCCCATCTCGATGAGACAGAGATCCCTATCGGTGAAACCGATTTGCTAGGGTTTGTGGCAGTGGCTATGACATGTGAAACTCGGTGGCGCCGGATAGAAAGAATCGGTGGGGCCGAGTTTGACTTTTGGTTTAGGTCATATGTGGATTTGGGAAGATAGTTGAAGGTTTTGGAGCATATCACTAAGCACATGAAACAAGAGGCTCATTAAGCTACACCTCATCCCTCCTTAATAGTATTGGCTTTTCCTATAGACTCAATGTGATCTTGGATCACTAAAATATAAAATGTAGAATGTGATCTTGAAGCTTGAGCCAATCTTTTGTCCTCAGAATTTTGAGGGATTCACTTTCCTCATCCATGCCATGCCATTCATTGAGCTTTCCCTGAAATATTAATCTTGGGATAATGTTATCTCAATGAGCTATATGTTGTTAGGAATTACCAAAACCACCCAGGGATAGTTGCACTTTCACCCGCCTTGCAATGCCGAAGACAATCTGCGCGCCAGACTCATCGTCATTGAAGCCTGGTTCAGGGGCTACTGAGGGAGTCCTGGATTAGGGGGTATCCGGATGGGACTCTCCTTGGCGTGGAAGGCAAGCTTGGCAATACAGATATGTAGATCTCCTTCCTTATAACCGAATCTGTGTAACCCTAGCCCTCTCCGGTGTCTATATAAACTGGAGGGTTTAATCCATAGGACAGAACAACAATCATACCATAGGCTAGCTTCTAGGGTTTAGCCTCTACGATCTCATGGTAGATCAACTCATGTAATACACATATCATCAAGCAGGAGTAGGGTTTTACCTCCATCGAGAGGGCCCGAACCTTGGTAAAAACATCGTGTCCCTTTTCTCCTGTTACCATCCGCCTAGACGCACAGTTCGGGACCCCCTACCCGAGATCCGCCGGTTTTGACACTGACAGCCGGCGAGATCCTCAAGGGGCCGTTGTTCAAGCTGCCAACGGGGGTGGTCCCGTTGTGTAATAACTCATGTCGGTCCGATATCATCGCTATGATGCCGGACTGCAACGCGCATGGCCCCGACCCGAGCTGGAAGGAGCCGGGGGACGCCGAGGCGCAACAGTTCTTTGACACTCTGCGCGAGGGGTATGTCAACGCCGACGCCAAGCGAATGCTTGTCATGGACACCACCCAGGTGGAGCTGGACTACATCGCCGCCAGGGCAAGGGAGGCACAGCGCCACGGAAGCTGGCAAAGATGGCGGCGTGGAGGACAAGGCTGCAACGGCCGCGGAGGAGGAGGAGCTTGCCCGGTGGGCGGCTGCTGCTGGGGGAGCCAGCAGTGCCGGCACCAAGGCTCCACTGGTTGAGGATGCGACCGTCGATTCGTCGGAGGAGGGGGACGAGACCGCAGACCCGATGCCACCTGCGGGGATGGGGCGAGTCCTGCGGCGGGCCTGTTCCGGTGAGCCGGTTCGGCCCCATAGGGCTGCGCAGCCGCAGCCGACCTTGGAGGCGTCCCGGCCCCACACGAGGGCCGCGGCGGCGAAGAAACCGGCGAAGGTCGCGGTGAAGAAGAAGACGGCCGCTCCTACTTCATCCAAGCATGCCCAGACGCCGCCTCCCTCCCCTCCTCCGGCGAACGTCGTCGCGGGGATCACCTTTCATTATGGATCCGTCACTCCGACGAAGAAGAGGAAGACCGCAGATGTCATAGCCCTAGCATTAGCCTTGCTTGTCTTTAAATCATCATCTTGCATCATGATTAAATTCCATTTAAACTTGAAATGGGAATTGGTAAACCCTAGCACCAAATGAAATTCAAATAGATTCAAATCAAATATTTTTCAATGACCCAGAATGACCTTTGGAAATGTTCATGATTTCTGATAAAGGTGAAAACATCTGCCAAAAATGATGAATGTATTATAGGTCATTCCTGGATTTTTGAATTAAGTCATAATGTATTTGAATTGGGGCATTTAATTCTATATATATATTAGAATGCTCCAAATATTCTGGAAAAATTTGTGGGCCGTTGGAATAAACCAACTAGTGTCCACAATTTGTCTTAGGAGTTTTAAAAATGAATTAGCATTTTTACTAATTCAAAACAAAGGAATAAAAATAGAAAACAGAAACAGAATTAGCAGAGAGAGAGAGAACAACACCTGGGCTTCTTACCTGGCACCCACCAAAGCCCACCTGGCTGGCCCAGCTGGCCAGCCCAGCCCACTGGCCTCCCCCTGTTGTCTTCCACGTGATAGAAGGACGATGGGCGTGTGGATGCCGTGCGCGCACACGCACCCCGGCCACCTCCTGCTTGCCGCTTCCCCTCGTCGCCCTGCACCTCCCTCGCGATGCCACGCAGCCCCGACCGCTCCCTCACTCTCTCCCGTGCTTCTCCCCTCCTCTGTTTCTCTCTCGCACAGCCACCCGAACGCGCCGTCACCGCCGCTCGTTGTTTCCGCGACCATCGGCCATCCCACGCCTCACCTACGCGCCCACGAGCTCCGCCTCGTCCCTCTCTTCCTCCTCACCGAGCCGCCCGATGCCGGAAGCCCCTGGACGCCGCAAGCACCGAAATTCCCCTCATCGGCCACCGAGGATCGCCACTGCCGATTTGCCGCCGTCTCCGCCTCCCCAAGCTCGCTGAGACCGTCTCTGACCCCGCTGTGAGCTCCGCCATCTTCTCCCCTGCTCCCCGCGCTCGTACGCACCCTCTAGCTGCCTCCTCTACCGGAGCCGAGCCAATCCGCCGCACGAGCTCGACACCCGCGTCACTCCGGTGACCTTTTGGTCACCGCTGGTGTCTAATGCACTCCTCGCACTCCGCAGCGCCTCGCTAGTGCCTCCATCCGCCCGCTAGCACACCGCAGCAGCAAACCGATCGACGCCCGAGCTCCGGCCGCCGCCGCCGTTGCACGCCATCCCAACACACACAACAGCCACCATTAGATGCGCCGCATCGCAGGTTTTCGAACGCGCCCAGCCTTGCGTCCAGCCGACGCCAGAGTCGGCCAGACAGGCATCGCCGCCGCACTTCGGTTATCGCCGGAGTTAATCCGGTGACGTGGCAGATTAGTTTAGGCTAATGACGCCCTAACTAATCCCCCTAGCTCACTAACACCTGGGGCCCACGCTCTAATTAACATAAGTTTTATTTCTGTTTAGATTAAACTAACACGACGGGCCCCACAGGTCAGTTTGACCTGGCCACGTCATCTATTGAACGACCCCACACGTCAGCGTTGACTTGCTCACGTGGCTGTTGACCTGACCCCACCTGTCGGTGACCTAGAGAGCACAGTGTGACTGACCAGTGGACCCCACTGGTCAGGTTTGACCTGGTCAGCTGCAGTTGACCTGCTGACGTTACAGTGACGTAATGCTGACGCAGTTACTAATTTTCTGGATTTAAAACAATTCAGGAAATTCCAGAAAATAGCCAAAACTTCTAAAAATCATAGAAAATCAACCGTAGCTCAAAATGAAATACTTATATATGAAAAATGATTAGAAAAATCCAATCTATCCATCTGTACCATTTTCATGCATGTTTGAACAACTTCAAGTTGCTGTATAAGACAATGTGATTAAATGGCATTTAAATAACCACATGCTGAGTTTGAATTTGAATCTAGTGTTCAATCCAACTCCATTTAACTTGTTGCTAGTTGCATTAGGCCAATCAACAGCATATTGCCATGTCACATTCATGCATCATATTATTGCATGGTATTGATAGTGTTTCTCTCTATTGCTGGTATTTGTCCCCTCTCGATAGACGTATTCCGATGACGTGTTCGATGACCCCGATGAAGAACTATATTATCTTCAGAAGTGCCAGGCAAGCAAAACCCCCTTGTTCATTCCGATACAATCCCGCTCTCTCGCTTCTGCTCTGTTTTACCGCATTAGGACAACAACGATTCAACTGTTACATGCTGCGGTAGTTGAACCCCTTTCCTCTGCATGACCTGTCATTGCCACAGTAAATAAATGAAACCCACTAGCATGAGTAGGAGTTGTTTGAGCCCTCACTACTAGGAAAAGGGCTATAGATGGGATGGAACTAATGGCGCACTGTACATGTGGTGCGCCATTACTAAATACAAATGGCGCACCATGTGTTGGTGCGCCATTAGTGGGCAAATACTAATGGCGCACCACTCCCACGGTGCGCCATTTTTTTTACTAATGGCGCACCGTGGGATGTGGTACGCCATTACTAGTTTTAACTAGTAATGGCGCACCACACCCACCGTGCGCCATTAGAAGTTTTGAAAAAAGAAGTAAAAAAAATATAAAAATTTTGTTAGTAATGGCGCACCAGTGGACAGTGCGCCATGTGCGCCATTACTAGTTAACTAGTAATGGCGCACTGTCCACTGGTGCGCCATTACTATGTTTTTTTCAAAAAAATTCAAACAAAAATTCAAATTTTTTTATATTTTTTTTGAAAACTAGTAATGGCGCACCGTGGTTGTGGTGCGCCATTACTAGTTTAACTACTAATGGCGCACCACCCCACGGTGCACCATTACTAGTTTGCCCGGCTTTCACCGAATGCACCCCCCCTCCCCGTGGACCGCCTTTTCAGTTTTAAAAAAAATAAAAAAAATGATAAAAATGACAAAAAAATAAAAGAAAAATAAGTTTCCCATGTGATATGTGGCCTAGTTGTTGGGAAAATTTACAAGTATAAATTTCCACTTTATTTGCAAAATCTCTCTCGAAATTTGTAAAATGGGCATAACTTTTGCATACGAACTCGGATTAAAAAGTTTTATATATGAAAAATCATCTACTCGAAAAGTTACATCCGAATTTAACCGAGGAAACCCGTTAAACATTTTCAAAATCCCCAAAAACCTAACACAAAAAAAGTTACGGGGCTTTCAAGATCTACAGGAAAAAGATTTCAAAAAAATATTGGTTTTGAAATTTTTTTTGAAATTTTTTTCAAAAAATGTTACGTAATATGACCGAGAAGTTTGAAATATTTTTGAAAAATTTCATCATAGTCATGAACATGAACAAAGTCCTAGACATCAACAAGGTATAATAGGATTAATATGCTAGATATATCAACAAGTGCCTGTGAAGTGAGCTGAGTTAAGCGTGCTTGGGCTGGAGTAGTGTGAGGATGGGTGACCTTTCGGGAAGTCTGACCAGGGAGTGCGATTTGACCTGAGATTAAGCATAATGAGCCGAGATTAAGCCATAGTGACCTGAGATTAAGAAAAAAACGAAAAAAATATTTTATAAAAATGAAAAAAAAATTTAAAAATATTGAAAACAAAATGTTACTAATGGCGCACTTCTATGTGGTGCGCCATTAGTATACCAGATACTAATGGCGCACCGTGGGCTATACTAATGGCGCACTGCGTGGTGCGCCCTTAGTATACCAGATACTAATGGTGCACCAGTGGTGCGCCATTAGTTAAAAATACAAATGGCGTGATAGTAATGGCGCACCGGTAGTGCGCCATTAGTAGGCAAAACCGGTGCGCCATTAGTAGGCCTTTTTCCTGTAGTGCCTGATGTGCCTACTCATTCATGCTTGTTTGTCACGCCTGTTACTGCTTTGAGTTGAGTCAAGTCTGATTCATCGGGGATGAATTGGAGGTGTGTAAACATGTCCTATGGTGTGTGAGCTAAGTGTGTGAACACGATTTGGTAAAGGTAGCGGTGAGAGGCCATGTAGGATTACATGGTGGGTTGTCTCATTGAAGACGTCCTCAGGAACTGAGTTCTGTGTTTGTGATCCATGAAACAGTTACTACCATGCATTGGGCCCGAAACAAATGGACCCTCTGGACATATTAACTGCCCTTGTCCTCTGTCCAGGAGTTGCAAGTAGTTTCTGGTGTTTGTAGTATGCCGGGGGCCATGCGCAGTGCTGACCTAAGGGGTGGGCGGTGTTGCGGTAGGCACGTTGCACGGTGTACCGGGCGCCCGTTTGGTGTCTCGGGAACCCTGCACACATCGTTTTGGGCTGTGAGCGAAACTCCGGCCGGATCTCCTCGTGGATGGAACCCGAATAGGCGATAAACCTGGACTAGAGATTTGTGTGGTTAGTCAGGTCGTGGCCGACTCCCTCACAAGGCTTCCGCTTGAAGTTTGCCGAGATACACGACGTGCACATGGTGGTAAGTGGCAAGAGCGTGTGTGAAGAAGTACACCCCTGCAGGGTTAATATGATCTATTCGAATAGCCGTGTCCGTGGTAAAGGACTTCTGGGTTGCCTATAACAGTTCATAGAGAAGTGAAAGTGGATACTCTAAAACTGGCAAGATAAGCGTGAGTGCTATGGATGGCCTTCTCGTGGGGAGACGGGAGCGGATCCATAGTGGTGTATTGATATGGTGAATATGTGGACTCGTGTGCGCCATCTCAAAAGAGTTGCTTGCAGTCGTAGTTCAGATTAGCCACTGAGTCAAAGCTGGCTTGCTGCAGTTAAACTCCACCACCCCTTTTGTTGATACCGATGCATATGTAGTTAGTTCTGATGTAAGTCTTGCTGGGTACATTTGTACTCACGTTTGCCTATTTTATGTTTTGCAGAGAGACGTCAGTCTCGCTAGTAGTTCCGTGTGGACTTCGACGTTTAGCTTGATACCTCAGCTACGATCTGGTGCCCTCGGCAGGATCTGGTAGATAGTCAGGCTTCTCAGGCTTTTTCATTTGTAGATGTCTGTACTCGGACGTGTTGAGCTTCCGCATGTGCTTTGACTTGTATGCTCTGAATGTTGGGTCATGAGACCCATGTTTGTAATATCTCGCTCCTCGGAGCCTATTGAATAAATACTTGTGTCGTAGAGTTATGTTGTGATGCCATGTTGTATTTACACATATCAAGCATATTGTGTGTATGATTGAAATGCTTGGTATGTTTGGGATCCGTCAATCTAGTTGTTTATCCTTGGCAGCCTCTCTTATGGGGAAATGTAGTGTAGTGCCTCCATGAGCCATAGTAGTCCGCTACAGCCCGGGTCACCGGAGTCCTACTAGCCCAGCACTACTGCTCAGGACACTTGACTGGCCCGCATGTGTTTCACTTCGTTCCTGTGTCTGTCCCTTTGGGTAAATGTCAAGCGGTGACATCCGGAGTCCTGCCTAGCCTGCTACAGCCCGGTTCACCGGAGTCCTGTTAGCCCAGCGCTACAGCCCGGATTCGCACGCTGCTGACCGACATGCTCGATGTTGATTCATGTATGCCTGTCCCCGTAAGTTAGTGCCACTTTGGGTTCACGACTAGTCATGTCCGCCCGGGTTCTCTGTCATATGGATGCTAGCGACATTATCATATACGTGAGCCAAAAGGCGCAAACGGTCCCGGGCCATGGTAAGGCGACACCCGTGGGAATACCGTGCGTGAGGCTGCAAAGTGATATGAGGTGTTACTGGCTAGATTGATGTGACTTGGAATTGCGGTCCTGACAGCAGAGGAGGATGAGGACGATGAGTAAGCGTCTGGTTCCTCTCCGTTATCTCTGCCTCCCCAACCTGCGTTACTGATCTTGACTTGTTTTTGTCTTTGCAGGGACGCGGAGACGCTGGCCCAGAGAGCAAAAAGGGCCAAGGACTCGGCGGGTGGCCAGCCCCCGGCTGGTACTTCGAGGACGACCTTGGTGGTATTGAGCAGCCCGGACAGCAGCCCCGGGCAAAGCCCCCGGCATAAGTTCATCATTCTGCTCTCTTCTACATGTACCAGGGGCACGACAATTTGGTGCTGACCTTGCCAAGTGTGCAGGAGGGGAGCGGCAGTAGGAGGAGCCACACGGGGCTACTACAACACGCCGCCCCCATTGACCACGCCGCCCGGAGGGATGTCCCCGGCAAGGGCGCCAAGCACTGAGCCCACACACATGGAGGAGGAGGAAGAGAACTTGGGCGCCGGTGGCTTTGCCTCGACGCCTAATGTTGGCGGGGACGGGACTTCAGTTTCCCAGCCGGGTGCCGGCACCGGTAAGTCGTCCACCGTTCGTCCCTACTTCTTCTTCTTCCCAGTTCTTGGACTTGGCTTTGCCTCACCCCTGTCTTCGGCGCCCAGATTCCTCCTTGAAGGACCTAGAGGATGTGGACGTCGTCATCTAGGGCATCGCCAAGGCCGCCGAGATGGACGCCGAGTAGGTCGCCGCCAAGGAGGCCGCCAAGGACGCTGCCGAGGAGGCCGCCGAGGGGCCTACCGGGGAGGCTGACAAGGCTGCCGCTGAGGAGGCCGGCAAGGGGCTTGCCGGGGAGAAGGTGTAAGAAGCTGGTGACCGGCCTTCCTCCTCTGCTGCTTCCGGCTCCGGCAAGTACCTGAGGGTGGGCGACGACTTGTTCGTCCACCTTCCAGGCGCGTCGAGCACCAGGACTCCTGTTGAAGGAGAGGTGTTCGACGACGAGGTGCTTGCCGCCGTCGGGCTCGAAGTTGTTGACGAGCCAATCGTTGGTGGCGACGGTTCACAGGAAGAGCGGGTGCTCCACGCCATGGGCGCCAGCTTGCGGATGCTCCAGGCACTCCACTGCGCCCGCCTGGACAAGGTTAAGTCCAAGACGGCGGTGGTGGAGAAGGCGGTGGCGGACCTCCAGGAGCGCGTCACCGAAACGCGATATTGGTTCCGCGAGGCCCACAAGGAGCTCAAGGCAGCCCAGGATGAGTAGGCAAAGCGCGACGTGGATCTTACCATTAAGCTTGCCTACGTCGAGAAAGCTCTGGAGGCGGCAAAGAACTCGGCTGAGGCCGCCGAGGCCGTTCGGACCCAGCGCGAGGCCGCGATGAACTCCCAGGAGGAGGACCTTGCCACACGCGAGGATAAGCTTGCCGCCACACTTCGTGGCAAAGGTGCCGAGGTCGAGAAGCTTGTCCTGCAGCGGACCAGTGAGATGGAGTAGAGGCATAAGGAGGCACTCAATGCCCAGGCCCAGGTTCACGCCGGCAAGGTGAAGGAGCTGGAGGAGGAGCGCGACGGGCTGAAGGAGCAATCGTTAAAGTTGTCCCGGGAGAAGGACACGCTTAACGGTGCTCTGACGGAGGCACAGGGCGCGGTCATCAGCTAGGCTGGGGAGTTCGCCGGGGCCAACAACTCCATCGGGGATCTCAAGCTGAATCTGAAGGGTCCTGAGGAGGCGCTGGAGGAGGCCAAGACTAGAGAGGAAACCTTGGCCAAGGCGCTGGAGGGTGAGAAGCAATTGCGGGAGAACGAAGGCCTCAACTTCGCCGATCATGTGGCAGACGAGAACCGTTGGCTCGAACGCCTTGCCGCCGTCCCCAACCAGGCCGCTGCATAGCTTGCCACCATGGGGATGCCGGACGTGAGGTATGTCCCGAAGCGGAGCATGAGCGCCAATTGCAGCCTGACCTTGTTCTTTGAGAAGGTCGTCCATGCTCTGGAGCGGCTCCACGCCAACCGGGCAGCCTCACTGGCCGAGGAGTCCTGGATGCTTTGTCAGGGCGCGATGACCAAGGTTCTCACCAAGGGGGCGCACTGGTACCCCGACCTCGACTTCGACGCCGCGCTGGAGAGCTTGCCGGAGGGTGTCAACCTCGCGCAGTTCAGGAAGCGCATCAAGCCCATCATCAGCCGTGTCGGCGGAACTCTGAGGGTGGAGGGCCAGCGCCGGGATTAGGCATCCCGTTCCTTATTGCCACTACGGGTTCACAACCAGGACAATTGCTATCTCTAGTTAGAACCGCGGCAACAATTTGAAGTAACATAACTCTGCAGCACTTTCAGTACTATGCATGTTATTTCCCTGTTCAATTTCCCTTTGTATACGCACCCTACGCCAACTGGTCAGGCTCGCCGGCACGGAAGCCCAAGGCGGCGTCTTGGGGACGGATTCCCATTGGCCTGCCGGGTATGCGTGCTGCCGGGCGAGCCACCTTACCGTTCTTAACGCGGCCGCTCGAACTATCGAGCTTGACTCGAGTCAGAATTGAGAGCTTTGTCAATCGCGGAAGGCTACCCTGCCGCTCTCGACGCATCCGTTTGAGCTATTGAGCGGATTCGGAACAGAGCAAAGGCGTTGCCGACAGCGGGAGAGCCCCCTGGCGTGCAGGTTTTCCATACAAAGGCACGACATCTCCGAGGGAAATAACCTCATATGAAAAGCAAAGAAAGTAGTCAGGGTTTGATGTGACTTAGCTTCTGCTTGTAGTCGTGACGGCGTTGATATTTCGACCCCCTCTCCTGCTTCTCTTAGAGCCATCACAATGAAGAAATGCTCACTTAACTGCTAAAACCGATTCTCACAATTGCGCGCCCCCTACCTGGCGCGTCAAAGATGTCGGTGGGAAACGACACCTATGGGATCACAAGAATCCCTACTGTGGTTGCTGGGCGCGGGGTTGAGAGAAGAGCGGGTCTAACAGAGAGCACACGGTTCGTTTATCCAGGTTCGGGCCGCAAGGATGCGTAAAACCCTAGTCCTGCTTTGGTGGATGTATTCTGAGTTCTTGAGCTAGCTACGGAGTGTAACAAGCTCCAAAAAGCCGAATCCTTCCCCTGGTCGCCTCGGGCCTCCTTTTATAGGAAAAAGGGGCTGCCACAGTGGCAAACATGAGGTGGAAATTTCTAAGTGGCACGAGGTTATCCCTCGTATTACAGGACAAGGTGCATTTAATGCATCGCTTAGGTGTCCTCTTGCTTTATTGGGGGTGGGAATGGAGCCCGTCCCGTCCGTTGCCGCCTCGCCTGGCTTCGACACGCGCCCTGGCCATGATGCGGGTGGCGCCATTTAGGCAGGCAGGCAGCTGAGGTGGCACGGTGGTAGGGCCTTCACGAAGATTTGCATGCCGCCACGGAGGCACTTAATGAGTTGGCCTAGGAGCTGGATGTTGCCACGCAGGTGCCCGCCCAGCTGGTTGGGTTGGCAGCTGCATGGCAACGACGGTGGAAGCTTGGTTGGCATGGGTCTGGTGGTGGTTCTGCTGGCATCCTTGGCGAGGGCCTTGCCGGGTGGCCCGGAAGGGTCTTGTCGTGTGGCCCGGCAAGGGTCTTGTCGCGACGCGCTGTCGTCCCCGGCAAGGATCTTGTCGAGAGTCGTTGTCTTCTAATCCTCAGCTGATCTTGAATATGTCTTCACAAAGATCTGCATGCCACCATAGAGGTGCCTTTCCGAGCCCTGGCCCCACGCTAATTATGGCGCTGGGGGCCGTGGGCTTAAGGATGGCTCGCTCTGCTAGTGTGGGGCAAGCTATCTCGGCAATGGTCTTGTCGGGGCCGCTGAGGCCACCCGGCAAGGGTCTTCCCGGGGGGAACCTGCTTCGTCTCTCTACTCTTTGTGGTCTTGTCCTTGGCGTTGCTTTGATCGTCTTGGGCTTTGGTCTTACCTTGGCTCACCTCCCTCGCTCTGCTTCGTGTGGTCGCGGGCTCGGCTCTGATGGCCCGTGCACAGGTAAAGGGGTACAAAAATGTGCCCTTAGTTTTGTACACCGACAGCCCCTAGTTCTGTATCCTTCTGGAACTCTTGCTCGCCGGACTCGTCGTCCTCGTCATGATCATTGTCTTGTTTCTTCTGGTCTCGGCCCCGGGCGGGGCTCTCTTGCTGGTTTTCCTTGTTGCGGCGGCCTCCTTGGCTGCCACGCTTCTTGCCGGATCCCTTGGCACTGCCCTAGCCCTTCTCCTTGTCCAGCCTCTCATATTCGGCCTTTTGCTTTTCAGCAAGCAGCTCGACTTGCTGGTCTGGAGGTCGTGGCCTTTGGTGTGGTGGATCTTGCAGTACTGCTTGCCGGAGCCCCCTGGCTTGTCGGCGGCTGCTAGGGCCCAGCAGGCGACACACCCGGCAATGTCCTTGCCGGGGTCGTGTGCCTTGACCTTCTTGGCAGCGCCGGTGTTGTCAGACCCTTCAACGGTAAGCACTGCCTTACCCTTGCGTTTCCTGTTGCGACGTCAGCGCTTCTTCGTCGGGGCGGCGGTGTCTTCATCAGTAGAGTCGGTTTCCACACCGGCGTCTTCGCCGGGGTACTTCCTTCCCTCTTCAGCCCGGGCGCACCTGTCGGCCAGAATGTAGAGTTCGGCCTCATCCTTAACCTTGGTCATCGCCAGCTCTTCACGCATCTTGCGGTTGCGCACGTTCTAATGGAATGCTCTGATCATAGCGGCAGGTTGAACGTTGGGATGTTGTACTGCACTCGGCTGAATCTCTGGATGTACTTGCTCAGGGTTTCCCCTTCCTTCTGGGGAATGATATGCAGATCACTGGCCTGGCCATGAGCTTGGTGGCCCCCAGTGAAGGCGCCGACGAACTCATGGCATAGATCCGACCAAGAAGAAATGGAATCCGCCAGCAAGTGCATCAACCAAGACTTAACATTGGGCTTCGGTGCCAACGGGAAGTAATTGGCAAGCACCTTGTCGCCTTGAGCTCCAGCAGCCTGCATCGCGATGTTGTAGACGCCGAGGAACTCGGATGGATGGGTCTTGCCAGTATACTTCTCGCCGAAAGGGGCTGCCACAGTGGCACACACGAGGTGGAAAGGCCTATAGTGCTGCGAGCTTATCCCTCATATTACAGGACAAGGCGCATTTAATGCGCTGCTGAGGTGTCCCCTAGCTTTATCGGGGACGGGATCGAGGCCCGTCCCGTCCGTCGCCGCTCCTCCTCGCTTCGACACGCGCCCTGGCCAGCGATGTGTGCGGCACCATGAAGGTAGGCAGGCAGCTGAGGTGGCATAGTGGTATGGTCTTCACGAAGATCTGCATGCCGCCACGCAGGTGCTTGATGAGTTGGCCTGGGAGCTGCATGTTGCCACGCAGGTGCCTGCCCAGCTGGTTGGGCTGGCAGGTGCATGCGAACGGCAGTGGAGACTTGGCTGGTGTGGGCCTGGCAGTGGCCCCGCTGATGCCCTCGGTGAGAGCCTTGCCGGGTGGCCCAGCAAGGGTCTTGCCGTGGTGCGCTATCGTCCCCGGCAAGGATCTTGCCGGGGGTCTTGTGGCTCACCTCGGCAAGGATCTTGCCGAGGACCTTGTCTTTTAATCCTCATCTGATCTTGAATATTCCTCGTTCTTGACAAAGATCTGCATGACACCATGGAGGTGCCTACCGATTCCTAGTTCCAACGTGGTTGGTTGAGTTGGAACCCGTGGGCTCGAGGGTGGCTCAGTCCGCTGGTGTGGGCGAGCCGCCACGTTAAGGGTCTCTCCGGGGCCGCTGAGGGGGAACCTGCTTCGCCTCTCTACTTCTTTGTGGTCTCGGCCTTGGCATTGCTTTGGCTTTCTTGTACTTCCGCTTCTCTCCGGCTTCCCTCCCTCGCCATGTGCCGTGTGGCTGCGGCGCGTGGCTCTGACTGCCCGTGCACAAGTAAAGGGGTCAAAAGGAGAGCCCCTACTTTTGTACACCGACAAATAATATAATTTCGAATACATCGTCTTGAATATCTCGAATACATCACTAGCTAATACAGATCGAATACTATCGAATAATCTAGTTCACTCGCGGTTCCTGAGGCCCGGGCGGTGGACACCCAAAGAGAAGGAAGCATCATAGGATCATAGCTCGGGTGAGATTCTCGAAGAACCAGCTAGGTACTGGAGAACCTGACATCCAACGCAGCCATGTAGCGATGGACGTGCTCGTACTCCTCCCTGACACGACGACGTACCACCTCCGGCGTGGTCGGCTGCCTCCGCACCGAAAGTGGCCCACACGAACGCCACCAAAGGAGCTCCAGGTTGACGACGGGACCCGGGGCCGGCCTCACCAAGCGGCGCGCCCCTGCAGGTAGCACCTCCCAGTGCCAGCCTGGCGGAGCCCAGTACAGGACATGCCTCCTCTGAAGCAGGACGTCATCGTGAACGGGTCGACGGCGAGGATGCAGCTCGGGCATCGTTGATGTCGAGAAAAAAATTTAGAATCACAAAAGATTGGATTGTGATTTCTTATATACGAGGAAAACCTTTAGTCCCTGGTTATAACACTTCAAGGGATTTAACAAAACACTACTAGATAAAACCTTGTACGCAAAGGTATAGCAGTAGCGCTGGTTAGAACAGAGTGCTACTACTACTTACTAGTAGCACTTGTCAATAAAGACGCTAAGGCGACGGTTTTAGCAGTAGCGCGTCTCCACATAAAAGTGATACTACTATAATTCCCACAGTATTGCCGGTAGTCTAGGAATAGTAGTAGCGCGGCTGCAAAAAGCACGCTACCTCTAAGTGCCTTGTAGGAGTGCGTTTCCTGTATAGAGCGCTACTGCTAGAAGAAGAAAATAAAATAGAAAAGAAGTAGAAAAGTAAAGGAAAACAAAACAAGTAGAAAAAGGAGAAATGAAAAAAAAAGTATAAAGATAAACAAAATAAAAAGAAAAATGAAGGAGAAAGGGATAGCAGTAGAGCTTGTTGCCGCAAAGCGCTGTAGTTACTATAGCAGTAGCACGTTTCATAGGTGAGGGAGTCCTGGATTAAGAGGTCCCCGTGTGTCCGGCCCGTGTGTTATGGGCCGAACTGATGGGCCATGAAGATACAAGGTAGAAGGCCTTCCCCCGTGTCCGGATGTGACTCTCCTTTGTGTGGATGGCAAGATTGGTGTCCAGATGTATAGTTTCCTTCTTCTGTAAACCCACTCTGTACAACCCTAGGCCCCTCCGGTGTCTATATAACCGGACGGTTTAGTCCGTAGACACAATCTAAAATCATATTGGCTAGACATCTAGGGTTTAGCCATTATGATCTCGAGGTAGATCAACTCTTGCAACCCCTATACTCATCAAAGTCAATCAAGCAGGAAGTAGGGTTTACCTCCATTAAGAGGGCCCAAACCTGGGTAAATCTTTTGATCCTCAGACGCACAGTTCGGGACCCCCAACCGGAGATCAGCCGGTTTTGACACCGACAGTTGGCCCGCGCTATAGCTACATTCCTTAGATAAAAAGAACAGAAAAAGGAAAATAAATAACTACTTCCTATAGCCGTAGCGCGTTTTGGTAGAAAGCTCTATAGCTAAGTTAGCTATAGTGTTTTTCCGCACAAGCGCTACCGGTATGATTTGACTTAACCGGCCCGCGCGGTTTCCCACCGGCAACTTCCCCCAAATCCCCACTCACCTCTGTTGTCGCCGCCGCTGTCGCCCTACATCGATGCCGCCCTCCGCACAGTTCGGGACCCCCTACACGAGATCTGTCGGTTTTGACACCGACATTGGTGCTTTCATTGAGAGTACCACTGTGTCATCGGCAGAAGGTTCGATGGCTCGTTCAATCATCAACAACGATGCTGTTTCTGGGAAAACCTACCTCCCCGGTCAACTTTTTGTGTTCGGCGGCTTCTCTCTGCGTGCCAATTCGATTGGTCACCCTGAACAGATTCGGGAGGCTGAATTACGTCGCCGGCATCCGAGGAGACTTGATCTTTGAAGGGCTCACGACCTCGACCACTGTTCCTCTGCTTCAAGAAGGAAACCCATCGGACCCGTTATTAGGCACTGCTCAAAGACCAACTATCATCCCTGACGGGTGTTAGATCCAGAGAAGACTACTTCATCCGGAGATGGGTAACTGAAATCCGCCGGACTCACTCCTACTATAAAACTTTTCTCCGGAGACAAGGAGGCCACTATGTCTTCGGCGAGCCTGGAATCAAGTAGGACTCTCCCTGTCATCGGAGACCCGAACTCACCTGCTACCTCTTGAACACTGCGTTGGTTTTCCCTTGAAGAGGGAAGGGTGATGCAGTAAAGTAGCGTAAGTATTTCCCTAAGTTTTTTAGAACCAAGGTATCAATCCTGTAGGAGGCCATGCTCAAGTCCCTCACACATACACAAACAAATAAAAACCTCACAACCAACGCAATAAAGGGGTTGCCAATCCCTTCACAGTCACTTACGAAAGTGAGATCTGTTAGATATGATAAGATAATATTTTTGGTATTTTTATAATAAAGATGCAAAGTAAAATAGAAGTCAATAAAAGTAGCTAAGTGTTGGAAGATTAATATGATGGAAAATAGACCCGGGGGCCATAGGTTTCACTAGTGGCTTCTCTCAAGAGCATAAGTATTACGGTGGGTGAACAAATTACTGTTGAGCAATTGATAGAATTGAGCATAGTTATGAGAATATCTAGGTATGATCATGTATATAGGCATCACGTCCGTGACAAGTAGACCGACTCCTGCCTGCATCTACTACTATTACTCCACACATCGACCGCTATCCAACATGCATCTAGAGTATCAAGTTCATAAGAACAGAGTAACGCTTTAAGTAAGATGACATGATGTAGAGGGATAAACTCATGCAATATGATATAAACCCCATCTTGTTATCCTCGATGTCAATAGTACAATACGTGCCTTGCTGCCCCTGTTGTCGCTGGGAAAGGACACCGCAAGATTGAACCCAAAGTGAAGAACTTCTCCCATTGCAAGAAAGATCAATCTAGTAGGCCAAACCAAACTGATAATTCGAAGAGACTTGCAAAGATAACCAATCATACATAAAAGAATTCAGAGGAGATTCAAATATTGTTCATAGATAAAATTGATCATAAACCCACGATTCATTGGTCTCAACAAACACACCGCAAAAGAAGATTACGTCGAATAGATCTCGACGAGAATCGTGGAGAACTTTGTATTGAGATCCAAAGAGAGAGAAGAAGCCATCTAGCTGATAACTATGGACCCAAAGGTCTAAGGTAAACTACTCACACATCATCGGAGAGGCTATGTTGTTGATGTAGAAGCCCTCTGTGATCAATGCCCCCTCCGGCAGGACGCCGGATAAGGCCCCAAGATGGGATCTCATGGGTAAATAAGGTTGCAGCGGTGGAATTAGGTTTTCGTGGATGTTTCTGCTGGTTTGGGGGTACGTAGGTATATATAGGTGGAAGAAGTACATTGGTGGAGAAAAATGGGCCCCGCGAGGGTGGAGGGCGCGCCAAGGGGGGTAGGCGCCCCCCTGCTTCGTGCTCTCTTGGTTGCTTTCTTGACGTAAGGTCCAAGTCATATGGATCACGTTTGTTCCGAAAATCACGTTCCCGAAGGTTTCATTCCGTTTGGACTCCGTTTGATATTCTTTTTTCCGCGAAACACTGAAATAGGCAAAAAACAGCAATTCGGGCTGGGCCTCCGGTTAATAGGTTAGTCTCAAAAAATAACATAAAAATCTATAACAAAGCCCGTTAAACATATAAAACAAAATATAATGTAGCATGAAGCAATAAAAAATTATAGATTCGTTGGAGACGTATCAGATGCCAACTCCGAACTCTCAAGGTCTGTATCTAGTGAGCACAGCCTGGTAGAATCTGCCGGGCCAAGCCCCGTAGGTCCTCGGTTCCCCGTCCGGCCTTCGCTCTTAAGAGAGGCCTTGGACTTAATGAGATCCCTCGCCATTACGGATGTATCGCCTCCGAACTACGCCCAGCCCGAACTAGGGGCTAAGAGCAGGGAGTTTTACGTCCCACCCACCACCCACTTATAATAGCCACTGTCGAGGATTTGACCAACATGCTAGATTACGCCTTCGAAGACATCGACGGTATGGACAACGATGACGGAGACAAACAAAGCCAAGACCCACCGTTCACAGGGAAGTGGATGGCTACCTCCACATATGATATGTATACGGTGGATACACCCAAAGAGGACGATGACGAAGGCAGGAAAGAGCTGATCGAGGACAAGCCCGGTGAGGCACCACTAAAACATCAACGTCAGTGGCGCCGCTCAAAACCGCTTCGCAAAAAAGAAAGCAACACCGGCACCAGAGACAATAACACCCCGAACGATGCCGAAACTCTGGAAGACCCGGTCGAGCCTGTGTCCGAGCAGGAAGAATGGGAGGAGGGACAATTTAACCCCCAGGAGCCGGTCAGGAATGAGGATTCGGAAGATTTACCGATCTCCAAGGATGATGTCAGCCTCGGCAATGAACACTTCATCGTACCAGAGGAACCCTCGAGCAAGAGCACTTTAAGCGGTAGCTAATCGCAATCGTGAGAAGCCTAAAAAAGAAACAGCAACAGCTCCAAGCCGAACAGGATACCCTCAACGAAAGACGGATCCACGTCCTAGCTGCCGAAGAATACGGCCTCGAGCTACTACCACAATTCGATGACGAGGCCCTTGAGCCAATACCGTCAAGATATAATCATGCTGATGAACCAGACCGACCACCACGTGGGTGAGACAAAGCGACTGCTTATGTAGAACACCAGCCCGTACCACCTCGTCGTTGAGCCAAAGAGGTAGAAGCTCCGGGCTATACCTACAACTTATGCCAGGACCTGGACAATTGACCCGGTCAGGCTAGATCAATCTATGGGTCAAGGTGGCGTGCAGCAAGGCGCGACGATGGCCATCAAGCCTGGCGCGACAGGCATAACCTCGCCTGGGCTGAAAACCGAACATGGATGTCATCCGATCTCCATCGTGAGGTCGCCCGATACAGAGGCGCCGCACACGCCATATGTGAAGGAAATATGCCCTAGAGGCAATAATAAAGTTATTATTTATTTCCTTATTTGATGATAAATTTTTATTATTCATGCTAGAATTGTATTAACCGGAAACTTGATACATGTGTAAATACATAGACAAACAGAGTGTCACTAGTATGCCTCTACTTGACTAGCTCGTTAATTGAAGATGGTTGAGTATCCTAGCCATCGACATGAGTTGTCATTTGATTAACAGGATCACATCATTAGGAGAATGATGTGATTGACTTGACCCATTCCATTAGCTTAGCACTTGACCGTTTACTATGTTGCTATTGCTTTCTTCATGACTTATACATGTTCCTATGACTATGAGATTCTGCAACTCCCGTTTACCGGAGGAACACTTTGTGTGCTACCAAACGTCACAACGTAACTGGGTGATCATAAAGGTGCTCTACAGGTATCTCCGAAGGTACTTGTTGAGTTGGCGTATTTTGAGATTATGATTTGTCACTCCGATTGTCGAAGAGGTATCTCTGGGCCCTCTCGGTAATGCACATCACTATAAGCCTTGCAAGCAATGTGACTAATGAGTTAGTTGCGGGATGATGCATTACATAACGTGTAATGAGACTTGCCGGTAACGAGATTGAACCAGGTATTGAGATACCGACGGTCGAATCACGGGCAAGTAACATACCGATGACAAAGGGAACAACGTATGTTGTTATGCGATTTGACCGATAAAGATCTTCGTAGAATATGTGGGAGCCAATATGAGCATCTAGGTTCCGCTATTGGTTATTGACCGGAGACGTGTCTCGGTCATGTCTACATAGTTTTCGAACCCGTAGGGTCCGCACGCTTAAAGTTCGGTGACGATCGGTATTATGAGTTTTTGTGTTTTGATGTACCGAAGGTAGTTCGGAGTCCCGAATATGATCACGGACATGACGAGGAGTCTAGAAATGGTCGAGACGTTAAGATCGATATATTGGACGACTATATTCGGACACCGGAAAGGTTCCGAAAGGTTTTGGACATATACCGGAGTACTGGGGGGTTACCGGAACCCCCCGGGGAGTTAATTGGGCCTCATGGGTGTCGGTGTGAAAACCGGCAGATCTCGGGTAGGGGGTCCCGAACTGTGCGTCTAGGCGGATGGTAACAGGAGACAAGGGACACAATGTTTTACCCAGGTTCGGGCCCTCTTGATGGAGGTAAAACCCTACGTCCTGCTTGATTAATATTGAAGATATGGGTAGTACAAGAGTAGATCTACCACGAGATCAAGGAGGCTAAACCCTAGGAGCTAGCCTACGGTATGATTGTTGTATGTTTTCCTACGGACTAAAACCCTCCGGTTTATATAGACACCGAAGAGGGTTAGGGTTACACAAAGTCGGTTACAATGGTAAGAGATCTAAATATCCACATCGCCAAGCTTGCCTTCCACGCCAAGGAAAGTCCCATCCAGACACGGGACGAAGTCTTCAATCTTGTATATTCATAGTCCAGGAGTCCGGCCGAAGGTATAGTCCGGCTATCCGGACACCCCCTAATCCAGGACTCCCTGAGTAGCCCCTGAACCAGGCTTCAATGACGACGAGTCTTGCGCGCAGATTGTCTTCGGCACTGCAAGGCGGGTTCCTCCTCCAAGTACTTCATAAAAGATTGTAAACACTAAGGATAGTGTCCGGCTCTGCAAAGTAAGTTTCCAAATACTGCCATAGAGAGAATAATATTTGCACAAATCTAATCTGCTGACGTATTCCGTAGTGTGACATCGCACTACGGCCAAGCCTTTATTCGAATCTGTTTTACCTCCCTACCTCAGCGCTTTTTGCGAGGCGGTTTCCTTGGCACGTCTTGTCAAAGCAGAGATCGTGTCCCCTCATTTACGGGATTCTCATCAATACAGACGTGGGTAACCCAATCGTGCCCGTTAGCATGTTTTCTCGATTAAAGGCGAGTCCCAAATGCTTACGGGGGGGGGGGGCTCTTGGTATTCAACCTCTTATAAAGAGACCAATGCCTTACTCCTTTCTTCCAACATCAAACGAGTTCGCCCGTCGCCTCGAGTTCCAACACCCTAGGCTCCAAATTTCAGGCGCTTCGAACCTTCGACAATGTCCGGTTCCGACCTTCAAGGCCAATGGATCCCCTCCTCCGTCACGGAGGAGGACGTGCTAAAGTTGAGAGAGGCCAAGTTCTTGACCGGCGAAATTTCGCATAGCCTGCCTGCTCAAGGGCAGGCTATTCCCAGTCCCCAGCCCGGTGAGAGCGTGGTGTTCGTGTCTCACTTCCTTCGGGAGTTAGGCTTCCCAATGGATCCCTTCATGAGGGGGCTGATGTTATATTATGGGCTGTAATTTCACGACTTAGCTCTGGAGTCCATCCTCCATATTTCCTCATTCATCGCCGTGTGTGAAGCATTCCTCCGTGTTACTCCCCACTTCGGATTATGGCTCAAGACCTTTAAAGTAGAGCCGAAGATGATTGAGGGACGACACACAGAGTGCGGAGGCGCTGTTATAAGCAAGAATGCTGATGCTCCATGGCCCGAGGGCCCTTTTCAAGAGGAGCTCGGCTTATGGCAACGAGAGTGGTTCTATATCACCGCTCCCAGGGGCACCAAGTGGGTGGCTCCGCGTGCCTTTCGCTCGGGTCCCCCAAAGCAGCTAGGATCGTGGGTCAATAAAGGCTTAGACTGGGGGGCCATCCCAAGACGTGCCTTTGTTGCAGGGCCGCATCAGGGATCTCTTAGAAAGAGATCTCAGCCTGGTCAAAGTGACGCAAGTAATGCTGATTCGCCGAACCCTGCCTGGCAAACGTCGCTCCCTTCGCCTGTGGGAGTTTAATCCGGAGGGACCGCGAGCTCTCCAGCATTTTATGGGCGCAACGCCCGCGGAGCTGTATAAACTGTTCATCGGATCACAAGCAATGTGTCCGGATTTGACCGAGGACACAGGTCTGAGCTGCAATCGTCCGTATACTCAAGTAAGTAGCCTTGTGCCCAGACTCGCTATCCGTATATTTGTCATTAACTTGCCCCTAAATGAGTTGTCCTTTTAAATAGGAGTGGATAGCGAAAGCAAAGCTGATCAGTTGTCTGGCTCCCCTCCCCGAGACCAGGCCGGATCCCGTGCTGGTCAGGATGTTGAAGATTGTGCCTTTGGAGGAGAGCAAGGTAGGGGACAAGGAAACTACGGCCTCCTCGATGGAGGCTGTTTGGACAGGAGGAACCGAAAATTCCTCTCCTCAGGGGAAGAAGAGGACTGCCTCTAAAGACCCGTAGACCGTGGCCTCAAAGCGGGGGAAAAATCCTCGTCAGAGGGTCCTACGCCGGGGGGTACCTCGGCCGAATTGTGCCCTCAAGGGGATCAGCCCTCCAGCGAGCCGTAAGTAGAGAAAGATTTTCTTTTTGAGAGATAAGAGAAATCCTTGCTTTATATCTGAGAAGATTAACCGAAATTTTACCTTGTAGCTCGGACCTCAACCCTTCTCAGCAGAGCTCGTCTTCAGGACCTTGTTCCGGAGATGATGGAAAGAGGAGCGCCTCCCCTTGCCGTACTGCCTAGCGAGGCGGGCGTTCCTGAGGTTTCGTCGCAGAGAGTTTCTCCGAATCCGGAACGGGTGGAAGGTAGCCATATGCCCCCCAAGGTTCTCCGCGTCCGGCCTCCGAAAGAGGCCATAGGACGAGTCCGGCACCGTACGGTGCTCGGTCGGAGGAGCTGAAGAATCTGCTAGGGCGAGCATCTATCTTTGAGGAGCACCGTGCATTGATGGGCACGGTGATTGAAAGGATTTCATCTACGGAAAGCGGATTGCATGAGGCCGTCAGAAGTTTACTAACAGGTTTTGAGGTACGTGAAATAATGTTCACTTCTTTTACAGTTGCGCATGAATAAGATGCGCCCTGTGTAGATACTAGCCCCTGAGACTCTGCGTGCTGTCAAAAGTGACGGCGCGCAGAGGATCATAATCCCAGGTCTGATATGCCTCCTTTATACATAGGCGGCGAAGTGTCTGGTGGCTAGCCGGACTGATGAGTTTGCCGAACTAAAGCGGCAACTTGACGTGGCAGATGCCGACATCGCGCTTGTCAACAAGCGGCTTGACAAGGCACAAGGTATGTAACTCCTCGGGCGACACCTTGTAAGAGTAGCTTTATGGCAGTATCTTACGATGTGTGCGCTTGATGCAAATGGTGCGGCCGCCATGGAGAGTCTTCGGGCGGAACTTGCCCGAGCCAAGGAATAAGCCAGAAAAACTGATGCGGCTGCCGAGAAGGCCCTTGAAGAGCTGAGAGCCGAACAGGCTGCTCACTGCCAAAGCAAGAAAGAAATGGCCGAGATGGCCGTGAGGCTAAAAAGCGCTGCTGACCGTTGCAAGCTTCTTGAAAAAGAAGAGCGGGCGGAACGGACGGACTTGGAGAAGGCCGTTGCCGATGCCAAGGATGCGCGCTGCGAAGGTGGAGCTGCGTCAGGCTGGAGAGATCACAGCTGGAAAGCCCTTCATGTCGCGGAGAAATTTTTGTGATCCTAAGCATGCTCCGTTAGACTGGCTATGGAGTACGGCGGACACCTATCTGGATTTGGCAGCGAGTGCTGCTGATGCGACCGAACACTTTTGAGACCAAGATCGCGAAGTGGAAAAGCTTTTCTGGTCGCAGTTCCACAATCCAGAGCGTCCACTGTCAGTGGCCGATCGTCTGGCCGAATGGGCCGAACTGAATAGGTTGTCCGGACTCGCCATAAAGTGCGTCATGAGTCACCTGTGGCCGGAGAGATCGGAGTCGAAGAGTTATTTCAGCTTGGTGCAGCAATTCCTTGGTGCGGTACCGCGTATTAATGCAATTAAGAGGTCAGCATGCATAGAGGGTGCACGGATGGCTCTCGCCCGTGTCAAGACATACTGGGCGGAAATGGAGACCACCGCTGTTGCATCCCGAGATTCGGACAGAAGCCGAGTACCTGCCGAACACTATTTTTAGGAAGTTCTGCAAGGCGCTCGTGTAATAGAGACGCAGTGCTCGAAGGATGCTAAGTTCGAGTAGCATATGCGATTTATAAAACGATATTTTGATAAATTGTTGGAACTTTTTATACTTGTGCCTGCAAGTATTGTAACACCTCCTGTGCGGCCGTTTAATATATAAAATCTGAAAGATGGCAGTCGTCGGCTTCATCCCCCACGCAAATAATGCGGGGGTGTTCGTAGAAGGCGCGTTTTCACACTTAATCCAACGTCTTGGTCCTACAAAGGAGGTGATAGCGCAGCGAACTAGGCAATTGGACTATAATGCTTTAACACTTTCAGTTAGCCATAGGAGCTTGACAGTGAGGCTATTTAGATAGCCCCTGTTGGCGACTGCGCTCGCCCGAATTTGGGGTGCGTACGTGCCTGGCCGGGAAACGGCCCTTCGTTAATGCGGAGGAATCCTATAGATTCAGGTGAGTCATCGAGTGGTTGACCAGTCTCACGCTATATCATGACAGTCAGTTTTCGGCTTTCTCTACTGAGGTGCTCGCCTGGCCGAACCGGGGCACAATCGCAGTAGTTCTCCTGGTGCCGCCTTGGCCGATAGAGCGGAACGTGAGGCAGCCGAACATAGGAGCCGGGCAACCCAACATTTGACCAAAGACATGATTCAGGGCTGATGCATATAAGGCCGAACTCGCGACGCCGAACACTCCCTAAGGTATTCGGTCTTTATGAGGGCGGGCGAGACGACGCCCTTTGTTATAAGCCCCTAGTGTCCAGGTACGCGCAAAAATTCTGACGTGGCCACATGCCAAGACGCCAGCCTCCTCCTTGGTTATACCAGAGAAAACCAGGGGATGTGTATCAACAAGAGACAGTAAAAAAGGTTGACGCAGGGTCTTAATCTGAAGAGAAACCTTGCAACGGGTCCATGTTGCATGTCTGCGCCTGTGTCTCCGTTGTGCCGTATCCTGGACGGGCGCAGCACGATGTTCATCTGTAAAAGAGGGGAACTTAGTTGAAAAAGGGTCGTGCCGGACAGAAGTTATACGAAATAAACAAAGTATAAATTGAAATGGGAAAAATATAGCTTGATTGTCTCTTATGTTATGTGTGCGGAGCCCCTAGAGCAGGGGTATACGGCTATGAAGCCCTTATCGATGATATTTTGGTGCCGGACTCGTCTAGCCGTGTCCGTGGTCTTAATGACCTGCTCAAATGTTTTGGTTGGTGAAGCCGTTTTATTGTGGGGCTGTTAATGCGGCCGCATAATCTTCCGCGCGGGGGGCGCACTCAATGCTTCCCCTTTAAGGAGATGATGCCTCGTGGACCGGGCATCTTAAGCGTAAGAGATGCATAATGCGGTATTGCGTTAAAGCGTGCGAAAGCTTCACGTCATAGCAGTGCTTGATAGCAACTTGAGAATGGGACAATGTGGAAAGTTAGCTTTTCGCGGCGGAAGTTATCGAGGGAGCCGAATATAACTTCAAGCCGGAGAAAACCCATGCAATGGGTATCTGGACCTGGCGTTACCCCTTGAAAGGAGGTTTTGCTGTGGCGAATTCTTGTTGGGTCTATCCCCATGTGGCGGATTATGTCCTGATATATCAGGTTTAGACCGCTGCCACCATCCATCAGGACGTTTGTGAACTGGAGTCCGCCCATTATTGGATCGAGTACCAAGGCAGTCCAGCCTGCGTTCCTGATACTTCTTGAGAAATCCAGATGATCGAAGATGATTGGTTTTGACAACCAGTGGCGAGACTCCTTTGGGGTAGGCCGTATGGCGCGTACCTTTGTGGGCGCCGCATGTTTTGTTATGTGAAGTAAGTTTACTGTTTTTACTTCTTGTGGAAAATTCTTTTGTTTCCTGGTGCTCTGCTTTTGGGGTTCGTCATCGTCTTCGCTTGGTGTGTCATGCCCCTTGTGTTCGGCGTTGAGTCTGCTGGATTGTTTGAAGACCCAACAATCTCTGTGGGTATGGTTAGCAGGCTTCCCGGGAGTACTTTGTATTTGACATATCATGTCCAGGATTTTGTTTAGGTTGGATAGCTCGTCCCTGTTATCTTGGAGGGGCGGCTTTTTCTGATCCTGCCGTGAGCTTTTGAATCCGGCATTAACTGCAATGCTCTTCGGACTATTTTCCTTAGTCCGGCGACGGTCCTTGTTGCGTCGCGGTTTTCCGTTTCCATCCCTAGTTTCGGATGTACTCGAGTCGCTGGTGCTACATCTTGCCAACTAGTTGTCCTCTCCTGCGTAAAAGCGGGTCATGAGGCTTGTTAAAGCGTCCATTGTTCTTGGCTTTTCTTGGCCGAGGTGTCTGGCGAGCCATTCGTCTCGAACGTTATGCCTAAAAGCTGCCAAGGCTTCGGCGTCTGGACAGTCGACTATCTGATTCTTTTTAGTAAGAAATCTGTTCCACAATTGCCGAGCTGACTCTCCGAGCTATTGAGTTATGTGACTGAGATCGTCTGCATCCGGAGGGTGGACATAGGTCCCTTAAAAATTTGCTCGGAAAGCGTCCTCGAGCTCTTCCCAACTTCTAGTTGTGTTTTCAGGAAGGATTTTAAGCCAATGCAGGGCTGGCCCTTTAAGCTTGAGGGGTAAGTATTTTATGGCGTGGAGGTCATCTCCTCTAGCCATATGTATGTGGAGGATATAATCCTCGATCTAGACTCCAGGGTCTGTTATTCCGTCGTATGCCTCTATGTTTACGGTTTGAATCCCGCTGGAAATTCGTAATCCAGGACCTCATCGGTGAAACATAGGGGGTGTGCGGCACCCCTGTATTTGGGTGTGCCGTGATGTTCGGGTACTGGTTTTGTTGCATTGCTTACGAGAGCTTGCTTTCGTCGCCCATAAATAGATCTAGCTGGGCCATCTTTCTGATGCGAATCCTTGAGTGGGACGCATGCCGACATGAGTGCCGCACCGCTTGCCGCTTTATGCTGGCCATGGGGTCATCTATCCGACCGGGTGGCTTTCTTATTTTTTGAATGCGGGGGCTCTAAGGCCTCTTCGTTGAATTCGGGCAGTAGCTTTCACTTCGGATAGCTTTTAGTATGGCGGCTGCCACCGTATTTGTCTGCGGTATTGAGTACTTTGCTCCATCTCATTCTGAGTGCATCTTCCGTAGTTTTTAGCTTCCGCTTCTGCTTTTTCAGGCTGCGTGCGGTTGCAACGAGCCTTTTGTGGAGGTTCTTCTGCTCCGTGAGCTTATCCAGCGTAAGGTCGTCCGGAATGCCGTTTTCGCCGGGGACGGGCTGTTCGGTTTCTTTATCTGGGCTGCCCTGTTCGGACGGATGCTCTAAGGCATGCTCGTCGTCCACCGGCTCACCCTGCTCTAAGGCTGGGTCTGTATGGCTGTTGTTTTTATCGAGGCGGGGCTTTGAGCGGCGTTTACATCGCCGCTTTGAATGATTTTCGAGAGATCGATCCCTCGTTGCCTCCCTGTGTTCCTTTTTGTCGCTTTCTTTGGGTGTATCCACCATGTACACGTCATGAGATGAGGTGGCTGTCCAATACCCTATAGGTGTTGGTTCATGTGTGTCTCCTGCATCGTCGTCCATACCGTCGATGTCTTCAGAGTCGAAATTGAGCATGTCGTTTAAATTATCGACAGTGTCTACCAAATGGGTGGTGGGTGGGCTTTGAATTTCTTCATCGTCCGTATCCCAACCTTGCTGACCGTAGTCCGGCAAGGGCTCTCCTGATAGAGAGAGAGACTTTAGTGACTTCAGAATATCGCCGAAGGGCGAGTGTTGAAAGATGTCCGTGGTGGTGAACTCCATTATCGGCGCCTAATCGGGTTCGATCCGCAGGGGCGCGGAGGGCTCGGAGTCCGGGATGGAGTCCAGCGCTTTGGAGTCGCGGGCTTCGTAGGGGACAAAGCTAGTGTTCGGCTCAATCGCCGTAGGGATTGCAGCCCCCGAGGCGGTGTCCAACCATCTGTCCTCGATTGGCGCGGTTGGCTCCGAATTAAGGGTCGGAGCTGACGCGGGTGTGGCCTCCAGGTCACTGTTCGGCGGCAGAGCTAGATCATGCTCATCGTAACAATGCGGCGCGCCCAGCTGTGGCTCGAATCCGTCGAAGATCAAATCTCCGCGGATATCATCCGTGTGGTTTAATCTTCCAAACCTGACCTGATGGCCAGGGGCGTAGCTTTCGATCTGCTCCAGATGGCCAAACGAGTTGGCTCGCAGTGCGAGGCCGCAGAAGACGAACATTTGTCCGAGGAGAAAAGTCTCACCCTGGACTGCATCGTTATTAATGATCAGAGGAGCCATCGGGCCTAAAAGCGATGACACAGAGGAACTCTCAATGAAAGCACCAATGTCGGTGTCAAAACCGGCGGATCTCGGGTAGGGGGTCCCGAACTGTGCGTCTAGGCGGATGGTAACAGGAGACAAGGGACACAATATTTTACCCAGGTTCGGGCCCTCTTGATGGAGGTAAAACCCTACGTCCTGCTTGATTAATATTGAAGATATGGGTAGTACAAGAGTAGATCTAGCACGAGATCAAGGAGGCTAAACCCTAGGAGCTAGCCTACGATATGATTGTTGTATGTTGTCCTACGGACTAAAACCCTCCTGTTTATATAGACACCGAAGAGGGTTAGGGTTACACAAAGTCGGTTACAATGGTAGGAAATTTAAATATCAGGATTGGCAAGCTTGCCATCCTCGCCAAGGAAAGTCCCATCCGGACACGGGACGAAGTCTTCAATCTTGTATATTCATAGTCCAGTAGTCCGGCCGAAGGTATAGTCCGGCTATCCGGACACCCCCTAATCCAGGACTCCCTCAATGGGCCTTAGTGGGAGAAGAGGAGGGGCGGCCATTGCAGCCGTGCGCCCCCTCCCTCTCTAGTCCGAATTGGACAAGGAGGGGGGCGGCGCCCCCCTTTTTCCTTTTCCTCCTCTCTCCCTTCCTTCCCTTCTCCTACTCCAACAAGGAAAGGAGGAGTCCTACTCCCGATGGGAGTAGGACTCCCCCTTGGCGCGCCCTCCTTGGCCGGCCACATCTCCCCCCTTGCTCCTTTATATACGGGGGCAGGGGGCACCTCTTGACACACAAGTTAATCAGTTGATCTCTCCCAACTGTGTGCGGTGCCCCCTCCACCATATTCCACCTCGGTTGGTAGCAACATCATCACCGTCATCACGCCGTCGTGCTGACGGAACTCTCAGATGAAGCTCTGCTTCGGAGTTCGCAGGATGTTATCGATCTGAACATGTGCTAAACTCGGAGGTGACGTACGTTTGGTACTTGGATCGGTCGGATCATGAAGACGTACGACTACATCAACCGCGTTGTGCTAACGCTTCCGCTTTCGGTCTACGAGGGTACGTGGACAACACTCTCCCCTCTCGTTGCTATGCATCACCATGATCTTGCGTGTGCATAGGATTTTTTTTGAAATTACTACGTTCCCCATCAGTATGCTTTACCGATGAGGTAATACATCACTAGTTCGCAGAAGTGTTTAAAACCGTAAACATTGAAGCATACGATGGAACGACTGATCCCGCGGTATGGATTGGAGACTTTCTTCTCCATATTCACATGGCTCGCGGTGACGATCTCCAAGCCATCAAATACCACCCCTTAAAGCTGAAAGGACCAGCACGGCACTGATTAAACAGCCTCCCAAAGAACTCCATGTGACAGTCTGGTTTTTGCCCTCTTCTCTTTGTCTGATTTTCAGTTGGTTTGGTTTTGAAATTTGGAGTTTTCAATCTTTTCAGATGGACTTAAACACTTGGGTACCCCTTGACTTTCACCCAAGTGCCTCATTTCCCTCTCTAACTATCACTTCCTCTCTAGTTCACCTCAAAATAACATTTTGAATATTTGTCTTAAAGGAAAATATTCATTTCCCTCTCTAAAATCCTAGCTACCTCAATGTGCCCCAAAGCAACCCCAATTTTTCTTGCCCACAAAAATCTGAGAAAATTCCCAAATATTCTTTGAAGTCTAGGGCACCTTCCTGAGAAAAACTATTTCCTCACTTTTTGGAATGTTTTTGGTACAGAAAATATTTTCTGTTATGGACAGAAATGGTAGGTTCTACAGCAACTAGCATTTTACTTGCTCTATTGTGGCTGATTTTTCTTATGCATCATCACCTTAGTAGATGATTGCTAACCTCCAAAGACTAGCTCCCAACTCTCAGTAGTTTGACCACAGTAAGCTCTCAAAGTTACTGACCACCCAGGAAGTTGAAATCCATTCTACTGCGTCTGAGCTAAAACCGAAGCGTGGTAACCTCTCAATCTACCACGAACTACACGCCAAACATGAAGTTTGGGCTTAGGTCGGCCTGAGGTCAGAGTTCACGCGGTGATCACGCGTGTGCATGATGCCAACCTGCATGTCGCCGCGCTCTGAGTGCCGCCGAGCGCTCTTATGCGCGCGTGCTTGCTTCCCCGACAGCCAAGCCTTGCCAAACTTCGCCATGATCTTTGTCCCGGCCTTCTTAACTCCCTCCTGGAGCTCGCCGATGTCGTAGCTCGCCGCAGCGAGCACGGGCGCGGTCCGGCAAACACAATAGTGCCCTGCGCACTGTGTTCGTCGCCACCATCTTGCCCCTGTGATTGTCTCCGCTCACCCACAGTTCCCGCGTGAGCTGCGTCGCCTTCCCCCTTGCTCACTGATGTCGTTCGTCACCGGGCGCCATGTCCAGGTGTCCTCTTTTCGGTCAGCTATAAATAGAGCCCTCCCCAGCCTCCTCGAGCATCATCCACTCCTCACACAGACTCCACGATCTCGTAGAAAGCTGTAGCCCGGCGGGGCAGGCCGCGGGCCGCCGTCCCGGAGCTCGAGCTCGCCGGCGATCCCCTCGGTCGTCTCCGCAGCTCCAGCCCCTCCCAAGCTCGGGAAACCCTTCCAGGGCCTCCGCCGTGCCTCGGTGGTGCCGTTCCGCCCGGTTGGAGCCCCTGGTGTCGCCTCTAGTCGCCATCATCTTCAACTCCGATGACCTCTGCTTCCTGTCGCCACCGGAGAGGTCGTTTCCGACGCCATTCGACCACCCCTAGCTAACCTACGGGTATGGGCAGGTGCTCCTCCGTCTCCTTTTTTGATCCCTGCGTCTAGTTCGGGCCCTCCTCGCCGGCGTGTCCTACAGCAAAGCCGCGCCGTCCTCTGTTTCCCTCTCCCCCACCTTCTCACCTGACTAGCGGGGCCCGCTAGTCAGCCACTCTGTACACATGCGAAGCGGTACGAGTGGTGGCGTCCGCGAGGTTTACGCCTTCGACGTCACCCCCCCTCAATTCTGTTTTATTTAAATTCAAATTTAATTCTATCCAGAGAGCTTCAAACTGCTAAAACTTTTTAACCATAAGTCCAAATGAACTGATTCTTTTTGCATTGTGTTCTTTACGAAGAAATCTAGCAGATCAACAAAAATGAGACTTTTCTCTTTTGTCTATATTTTCTGGTGAATTTCAGAAGGTTTCTTGTTGTTTTCTTTTGGTGTTTATAATTATTTTCAGAAAGTGTAGCTTGTCTTGAGGATCACCAGGAGGATTGTGAACCTCATCTACACTAAGGCAAGCCACATCAACATTTTCATGGTGCCATTACAATATTTATGATTTTTCAACTTGACTGAATGATTTAATCCATGCATTTAAATCACTAGTATATTGTTTAAGTTGATATGCTTAGTTTACAGAAAGTTTCAAGCTAACTAAGTTGGTTAAGTAACTAGAAGTAATATTTTTTATGAAGAAGTGATATGGTTAAGGATATAGTAATTATTTTGAGTTATTTTATTGGAGGAGAAAAAAGATAAATTTGCTCAGTGAAGATTCTGTTTAAAGCGATGATTAATCATAACCAGGGAAGTGTTATGAGTTGTTGATGTCTATGCTTACTGTGGATATAGTTGACCCAGTTATTTTCGATGATATATGATGCATATATTTGTGTTGCACTTTCATGGCATGTTATGACACTGGTTAGTTTCAAGTTAAGTTGCACCTGCTAATAACTCAACTTGAATATATCGTTGACCAGGTCATGATGCCACTGAATCGAGTTTTCCCAGTGCAACCACATTTCCCTTTATGGTAAGTCCTTTATTCGGTCTGTTGTCATGCCTCTGGTCGGTGCCTCCAATGAGGGAAGGTTATGGGCGTGCGGTACCCTAGCCTGGTAAGCATACATAACCTTGTGTGCCCGTTGTTGATGTTATGGTACCTGTCCCCGTCTGGGACCGTTTATGTTTTGCCACGACGGTGGCAGTAGGTGTCTTTGGTAGACACGGGGCCACCTAGGACTAGCCCAGTTGGGAGTGAGTCGGAGTGGCCGAAAGAGTGTCATGGCAATGGAGGGGTTTCATCGGAATGCCGTTGGTCCACCCGAGTGGGAGTGCGAGGCCATGGGTTCCGTGGTGTGGGTACAGTGCGCTACCTCTGCAAAGTGTACTAAATATATCGATAGCCGAGTCCACGGTTACGGACATGCTCGAAAGTAGGTCACACCATGGGTCCACGTTTAAATTAATCTTGCACACTAAGTTATGAACATCGCACTATTGAGAAAATGATGGTGGGTAAACCATTTTGATGTTGGAGACCAAGTGTTGGTCAAGGTTGTGATCACCGGAAAGATCACCGCTTGAGACCAAGTGTTGGTCATGATTGTGATCGCCGGAAATATCACTGTTTGGTTACAAGGAAACCTGATCCAAGACCACGAGGTTGGTCCGTTTGTGATCCGAGAGCGATCACCGTTGGTAACCAAGTCACAGGGAAGTTTATCACGAGATCATGATCACACCATGTATGATATGTTGTTCCATTGCTAATTGGTTAAGTATCATGATATTGTTTGTCATTATGTTTATGTTTGTTGTGACTTTGCAAGTACATTCAATGTACTGACCTGGCGTGTCATGCCAGCTTTTAGGAAAGTCTCGTTGGAAAGGAGTGCTGTCCGAGTCTAGATCGTGTCCACATTGGTGTCGCTGTGCTATGGAGTTCCGCTACGACGTTGTTCCGCTGCAACGTAGTTGCTATGATCGAGGCCCCTTTATGTTCACTAAATAATGTACATATTGTTCAGCCGCACCTTGTGTGCCGCTTGGCCTCGCCACCTGTTGTAATATAAACTATGATCCACTAGCATCAATAAAGCGGTTGTTTTCTGTACCAAGATGTTGTGTGTTACCAGAAGACATGGTCTCTGGGCTGGTAATGCATGGTATACCGGTTGCTCTGAGCCGGGGTGCTACAACGCTTGGAATCAGAGTCGCGCTGACTGTAGGCCACGCTAGACTACGATGTGTTAACCGGACGTTAGTTACGAGTTTAAGTTGAGTGCCGGTAGCATTTGTAGCTGGTTGTCGCATTGTATGCACTTTTTTTATTTTTGTGCTAACCTGCTAATGGTTGTGTGTGTCGATGGCTCCAGTGCAATATCCTGCCAGTTGCAGCTGATGCCGTACACGTCGCCGCATCTCCTTCGTAACGTGTGGCGTCGACTCTACCCCCTTGGTGACGGCCCAGTCTATTGTGTGTACTAGGAGCGTCTAGCAGACTCAGTGTATGAGTATCACGCAGTGGTTACTCCGTGCACCAGTTCATTCCATCACCTACACCTGTACCTCCCGGAGCGGTTTTGCTTCTACCGTTTCTCAGGCTGTCCGGTTTGCTGCATTCGAGGTCGTTGTCGAGCTTCGTTATAACGAGGTCCGTATGCAGAACCACCCAGATTTCTACTACTATCCCTCTCTGCACGACAATGGTCGTGTCCGTTTCCCTATCATTGATCCGGAGCCTGATAGTGTTGCTAGCCACCTTTCCCATTATACTAGCTGCTAGCTATCTTATGATACACAAGGTGGCTCAAGAGCTGACTCGTGCTGGTACTGCTTTGGCCTCTACTAGAGCTTTCACTGCTCCATCCTCTATGGGATTTACTCCTTATATTCCATCCAGTTCTAGTTCCCCTATTTCACTGGTTACTCCTCCGAGTAGCTTGGGCACCTCAACCGTGAATCCTCTCAGTGCTCCTGCTCAGTGGGTTTCAATTTTCACTACTCCTATAGCCCCGATGCTTCAACCTGCACCTGCCCCGAAGGGAGAGCCCTCGAGGCATCGTCGTCGTGTTAGCTTTAACCCGGAGGTTTCAGTTAACCTCGTCAGTTCAGGATCTGAGTACGCTTCAGGAGAGGACCCTGCAGCACCAGCAGAGTGATACGTGTCCCTCGTATCTATAATTTTTGATTGTTCCGTGCCAATATTCTACAACTTTCATATACTTTTGGCAACTTTTTAAACTATTTTTGGGTACTAACATATTGATCCAGTGGCCAGTGCCAGTTCCTGTTTGTTGCATGTTTTTTTCACAGAAAACCCATATCAAACGGAGTCCAAATGGGATAAAAACGGACGGAGATTATTTTTGGAATATATGTGAAATATGGGAAGAAAATCAACGCGAGACGGTGCCCGAGGGAGCCATGAGGCAGGGGGGCGCGCCCCACCCCCCTGGGCGCGCCCCTGACCCTCGAGGGTCTCCCATAAGGCGGTTAATGCTCTTCTTCGGCCGCAAGAAAGCTAATTTTCGGAAAAAAAATCGGAGCGAAGGTTTCAATCCAATCGGAGTTACGGACCTCCAGATATATAAGAAACGGTGAAAGGGCAGAATCTGAGAACACAGAAACAGAGAGAGACATAGAGATAGATCCAATCTCGGAGGGGCACTCGCCCCTCCCATGCCATGGATCGGAGGGCAAGGACCAGAGGGGAAACCCTTCTCCCATCTAGGGAGGAGGTCAAGGAAGAAGAAGAAGAAGAAGGGGCCCCGTCTCCCCTCTTCCGGTAGCGCCGGAACGCTACCGTGGCCACCATCATCATCACCGCGGTCTTCACCAACACCTCCGCCATATTCACTAACATCTGCATCACCTTCCCCCCTCTATCTATAGTGGTCCACTCTCCCGCAACCGACTGTACCCTCTACTTGAACATGGTGCTTTATGCTTCATATTATTATCCAATGATGTGTTGCCATCCTAAGATGTCTGAGTAGATTTTCGTTGTCCTATCGGTGGTTGATGAATTGCTATGATTGATTTAATTTTCTTGTGGTTATGTTTTTGTCTTTTGGTGCCCATCATATGAGCGCGCACGTGGATCACACCATAGGGTTAGTTGTATGTTGATAGGACTATGTATTGGAGGTCAAGAGTGTCAGAAGCTTCAACCTAGCATAGAAATTGATGCATACGGGATTGAAGGGGGACCAATATATCTTAATGCTATGGTTGGGTTTTACCTTAATGAACGTTAGTAGTTGCGGATGCTTGCTAATAGTTCCAATCATAAGTGCATAGAATTCCAAGTCAGGGATGACATGCTAGCAGTGGCCTCTCCCACATAAAACTTGCTATCGGTTTAGTAAAGTAGTCAATTGCTTAGGGACAATTTCGCAACTCCTACCACCACTTTTCCACACTCGCTATATTTACTTTATTTTTTATTTATCTAAACAGCCCCTACTTTTTAGATACGCTCTCTTTATTATCTTGCAAACCTATCCAAAAAACACCTACAGAGTACTTCTAGTTTCATACTGGTTCTAGGTAAAGCGAACGTCAAGCGTGCGTAGAGTTGTATCTGTGGTCGATAGAACTTGAGGGAATATTTCTTCTACCTTTAGATCCTCGATGGGTTCGACACCCTTACTTATCGAAAGAGGCTACAATTGATCCCCTATAATTGTGGGTTATCAAGACCTTTTTCTGTCGCCGTTGCCAGGGAGTCATAGCGTGGGGTGAATATTCTCGTGTGTGCTTGTTTGCTTTATCATTAAGTAATTTTTATTTGTTGTTCTTAGTTGTTTTCTATCTTTAGTTATGGGTAGGAAACGCAAAATACCAAAAAAATTAGTTGTACCTACTGAACCAATGGTTGAACAACCACTCAAAATCTATCACACTCCTGAAGCTTATTTCTTGGATCATCTTTGATCCCTATGTGCTCGTGCTGAAACCCCAACTAGCTTACTTTAGGGCAAATTTTTAGATGAGCGTGCTTGTTATGTGTGACACCGCATACCTGAAAAAGGCAAACGTTTACTGGATCAAATTCATTGTTTGCAATGCTATTCTTGGAATTTAAGCGAAATATATGATATTACTTGTTGTTCTGAAGACCCTATGAAACACCTTCCCTACCAATGCAAATTTAATGATGATAAAACCTTGGCTTCTTATGCTAATGGTATATATGATTACTATGATGTGGAACAAATAGAAGAATTTGTTGATTTTATGGGTGCTTATGAAATTGAATCTTTGTTTAAAGAGTGTGAAAATTTTGATGATTCACTTTATAGAGCTGAAAATTTAGCTATCCTTAAATATTGCTATGAGAATTATGAATTTAATACCGATATTGATGTGTTTATTGAGAAAGTCTCCGCTGTCCAAGAAGAGACTAATACTTTGCAGGAGTCTATGGAAGAAGAAATTGATGAAACTGTGAGCTCATTGGATGAAAAAGATGATGAGGCACTAGTAGAAAAAGGGTCAAACGTGAAGCACATTAGTGCCGGTTTGTATTTGAGCCAGCACTAATGTATACATTAGTGCCGGTTCCAACGGCTAGCCGGGCCGCTTTCATTAGTACCGGTTCGTGGCGAACCTTTAGCACCGGTTCGTGCCATGAACCGGTACTAATGATAGTGGTGGCAGGATGTTGTCAGACTGGGGCCCCTCCAGCCCCTTTAGTACCGGTTCTTGGCACGAACCGGTACTAAAGGTCGTCCTACATAAACCCTTCGTCCACCCGAGGTCGCTCAGTTCTTCCCCTTTCCCCTCTCCTCTCTGTTCTTCCTCTTCCTCTCGAGCTCATCACACATTTTGCCCAAATTTTGTCAAGATTTGAAGGCCCCCATCCATTGAAATGATCACAAAGGTTAGCAACTTTGTCCTTTCATCTCTCATTGCTAGATTTACTCTTGCAATGCTTTATATAGTGATTAATTTGTGAGTTTAGTAATTTGGGAGGATATATATATATATATATATATATATATATATATATATATATATATATATATATATATATATATATATATATGTGCTAGTATTTGATTTATATGCAATTTGAGGTCAAAAATAACACTTAGTTTGCATATGTAGGTGTGGTTTACTTAGTGCCTTCTAAATCTCTGTTGGCACCACCGTCGATCGCCCGCACCGTCCCGTCGCCGGCACCACCTTGTGGTGATGAGCCTCTTTGTTCATGAAATTTTATATAAAAATTGATGTTTGTGTGATTTGGATATATAGTTACTCGTATAATTATCTTACCCTTACGTTGTTTGTTATACATATAGTGCCATGGTTTTGATATCCGTCCCCGACGGCCCTTGTCCTTGTTATGATTCGGATGTGGTATATATATTCTCTTTTAAATCTAGTTGCATTTCGTGTTTATGACAAATTATGCCCATCAATTTGACATAGAAATTTTTTCAAGGAGGTATGTGAACCGGAAATTCCAACCGACCCTATTGTCAAGAGGTTAAATTTAGTTGAAAGAGAAAACGAGTACTTGAAAGAAAAATTGAAAAGAATTGAGGGGGAGAAGATGGAATTGGGGTTGCATGTTGCCGATGTCGTCGATGATCACAAGATCAAGATGGAGAAAATGCGCTTGAAGATTAGAAGGATTAGAAAATATGACATCGATAGTGAGGCTTGGTATCATTATGCTGTTGGATCCATTGTTACCTTAGTTGCGATCTTGATCGCATTTGTTGTTGCATTTAAATGCTTTAGCTAGAGAGTTATTTGTTTGTTGCATTTAAGTGTTGTATGAACTTTATGTATGAACTTGTATTAATTTGGTCTATTCGGTGTTGTGTAATGAAGATGAGCCGGGAATGGATGTACGATGACCGATGCTCTCCCCAGTTCGTTGAGGGCGTGCATACTTTTCTGATTGCGGCTGAGGTAAACAAGCGGGGCGGATGGTTTTATGCCTTGTCCATGTGCTGGCTGTAAGAATGGTCACAATTACTCTACGTCAAGAACCATTCACGTCCACCTGTTTGAGTCCGGTTTCATGCCCCACTATAATGTTTGGACCAAGCACGGAGAAAGAGGGGTTATGATGGAAGACAATGAAGTAGAAGAGGACGATGACAGCTATCCTGGCCATGGGTTCCCTGAATACGATGATACAACAATGGGGGAAGAAGCTGAGCCGGTAATGCGGGAAGAAGCTGAGCCGGCAATGCGGGAAGAAGCAAAAGAAGAGGCATCAGATGAGCCCGTTGATGATCTAGGTCGGGCCATTGCCGATGCAAAGAGAAATTGCGCAAGTGATTTGGAGAAGAAGAAGTTGCAGCATATGTTAGAGGATCACAAAAAATTATTGTACCCGAATTGCGTAGGTGACAAGAAAAGGCTGGGCACCACACTGGAATTGCTGCAATGGAAGGCAGAGAATGGTGTATCTGATAAGGGATTTGGAAAGTTGCTGGTAATGATAAAGGATATGCTTCCAAAGGACAACGAATTGCCCGAGAGTACGTACGAAGCAAAGAAGGTTGTCTGCCCTTTAGGGCTAGAGGTGCAGAAGATACATGCATGCCCTAATGATTGAATCCTCTACCGCGATGAGTACGAGGATTTGAACGCTTGTCCGGTATGTGGTGCATTGCGCTATAAGATCAGCCGCGATGACCCTGGTGATGTGGTATGCTCCTATAATACCACGGTTGAAACGTTTGTTCCAAAACAAAGAGCATGCCAAGGCGATGCGATGGCACAGAGAAGACCGTAAGAAAGACGGAAAGTTGAGAGTACCCGCTGACGGGTCGCAATGGAGAAAAATCGAAAGAAAGTACGGAAGGAGTTTGCAGATGACACAAGGAGCGTATGGTTTGGTCTAAGCGCAGATGACATTAATCATTTTGGGGAGCAGAGCAGCAACCATAGCACCTGGCCTGTGACTCTATGTTTGTATAACCTTCCTCCTTGGTTGTGCATGAAGCGGAAGTTCATTATGATACCAGTGCCCATCCAAGGCCCTAAGCAACCCGACAACGACATTGATGTGTACCTAAGGCCATTAGTTGAAGAACTCTTACAACTGTGGAATGGAACAGGTGTACGTGCGTGGGATGAGCACATGGGGGAAGAATTTGACCTAAAGGCCTGCTCTCAGTAACCTTTCAGGATAGACAAACAAGGGATACCGCGCATGCACACACTGTTTGGACGATACCGACGGTATATATTTGGCTAATTGTAAGAAGAATGTGTACCTAGGACATCGTCGATTTCTTCCGAGCAGGCATCCCGTAATAAAGAAAGGCAAGCATTTCAAAGGTGAGGCGGATCACCGGACGAAGCTTGGCCACCGTACTGGTGCTGATGTACTTGATATGGTCAAGGATTTGAAGGTGGTCTTTGGAAAGGGTCCTGGTGGACAACCTGTTCCGAATGACGCTGACGGACGCTCACCCATGTGGAAGAAGAAATCTATATTTTGGGACCTGCCCTATTGGAAACACGTAGAGGTCCACTCCGCAATCGATGTGATGCATGTGACGAAGAATCTTTGTGTGACACTGCTTGGCTTCTTGGGCGTGTATGGGAATACAAAAGATACACCTGAGGCATGGGAGGACCAGCAACGTATGCACGAAAAAGACGGCATACATCAGGGTCATGCAAGCTACGCTCTTAACAAAGAAGAGAAGGAAATCTTCTTTGAATGCCTGCTCAGTATTAAGGTGCCGTCTGGCTTCTCGTCGAATATAAAGGGAATAATAAACATGGCAGAGAAAAAGTTCCAGAACCTAAAGTCTCATGACTGCCACGTGATTATGACGCAACTGCTTCCGGTTGCATTGAGGGGGCTTCTACCGGAAAAATCATCCGTTACAAAGGCATTTTGTTTTTTAAATAACCTAAGCATTACCAAATTGAATATAATGATAAAACACACTAATATTAAACATAAGAAAAAAGAATCACTGAAAAATCTATTTTCAAAGTTAAGTTATTCACAAAAATAAATAAAGCAAAAAAATAAGAAAAAAATGCCCACCTACTGGGCCACAGCGGCCTGCATACGACTAGAAACCCAAATTCAAGTTGGGCCAGGATGCAGGCCCGCTAGCCCAGTAGGCCCAAAAGGGCATCGCAGAAGAGGTAGGCCCAGAAAGCCTGCTTAAGAGAGGAGCTCGAGACAGCAGCGACGGTGGGGCTTATAAGCAGGTGCAAGTGCCCCTCGGCTAGCGAGGTGGGACTAAACTTTTGTGCCCCTCGCCTGGCAGCGCACACCCTTTAGTACCGGGTCGTGGCAACAACCGGTACTAAAGGGGGGGCCTTTAGTACCAGTTGGAGCCACCAACCGGTAGTACCGGTTGGTGGCTCCAACCGGTACGAAAGGTGTCCCCTATATAAGAAACACTTACGAAAATTTCGTCAGCTTTCATCTCTCCCTCTGCTTCTTCTCCTCTGCACACCGTCGCCCGCCGCCCCCGCCGTCGCCAGCCCCGTCGCCGCCCCGTCCCCGTCGTCGCCGCCCCGTCGTCCCGTCCCCGTCATCCCGCGCGTCGTCACCGCCGCCCCTTCCCGGCCCGTCCCGCGTACGTCGTCACCGTCCCCGTCGTCGTCGTCGCCCCGGCCCGTACGTCCCCTTCCCCGTCGTCGTCGCGCCCGACGCCGTCCCCGCCGCCGCGCACCCCCCATCGCCGCCCCCCGTCGCCTCTTGCCTCGCCGGCCGGTGAGCGCGCACACACACACGCACATACATTTAATTTGTTAGAATTGTTAGACATTTTTCTGTTTTTTAGAAATAGTTAGAAATGTTAGAATTGTTAGAATAGTTAGAAATGTTAGAATTCTTAGGAATGTTAGAATTGTTAGAAATTTTTCTGTTTTTTAGTTATAGAAATAGTTATAAAAGAGTTAGAATTGTTAGAAATTTTTCTGTTTTTTAGTTATAGAAATAGTTATAAAAAAGTTAGAATTGTTAGAAAATTTTCTGTTTTTTAGTTATAGAAATAGTTATAAAAAAGTTAGAATTGTTAGAAATTTTTCTGTTTTTTTAGTTATATATAGCATTGTTAGAAATGTTATAGAAATTGTTATAAATTGTTATAGAAATAGTTATTAAAAAGTTAAAAAGTTAGAAATGTTATAGAAATGTTAGTTATATATAGCATCGTTAGAAATGTTATAGAAATGTTAGAAATTTTAGTTATCAAAATCCAATCATTAAAAAAATGTTACTTTTTGCGGGCATATAGCTAGTATTTGTTGTCGACGATGCCCAGCCCGCATCCTCGCCGTCGACACGTCCGCGACAATGTGCAGCTGACCCATGTCCGGGACTGGGCTCCACCGGGCTGGCACTGGGAGGTGCTTCCTGGAGGGGCGCGCCGCTTGATGAGGAACCCGGCCCCGGGTCCCGTCGTCGACCCTGATCTCGTTTGGTGGCGTTCGCGTGGGCCAGTTTCGGTGCGGAGGGAGCCGGCCCCGCCGGAGGTGGTACGTTGTCGTGTCAGGGAGGAGGACGAGCACGTCCATCGCTACATGGTTGCGTTAGAGGGCGGAAGGTTCTCCAATACCTGGCAGTTTCTTCAGGGATCTCACTTCAGCTGTGATCCTGTGAGGGTTCCTTCTCTTTGGGTGTCCACCGCCCGCGCCGTAGGAACCGCGAGTGTCCTCGATTCTTCTGTAGTATTCGATCTTTAATTAGCTACCTAGCCAGTGATGTACTATTCAATATGGTATATTATTCGAGTCGATGTATTCGAGATTAAATCTATTATTCGAGACGATGTATTCAAGATTATATCTATTGTTCGAGTCGATGTATTCAAGATTAAATCTATTATTCGAGACGATGTATTCGAGATTATATCTATTATTCGAGACGATGTATTCGAGATTATATCTATTATTCGAGATTATACTAAATTGTTTTATATTTCTTTTGGCATAGTTAAATAAAAGCTATGGCGGACAATACCGACAGAGATAGAGAACAGACCATGTTCGATATGATATGCGGGCCAGATGATAATCAGAATGAAGAAGATTATGACGGCTCCGAATTTCTAAACAACACCGGAGAGGGTGATATGATATTCAATCGCGACGACCGAATTGATGAAGTCATGAACTACGATTATGACGATGAAGAAGAACATGTTGATCCTGAAACAACAAACACCGGCGAGGTATATATATTTATATAAGCAGGAATCTGGTGATCATCACATGTTTTAAATGAGTTGAAGATATATTAACGAATCGATATTTCTTCTTTCATCCATCTGGATTGAGCAAATCTTCGGGCAAAAGGACGAAACGAGGCCCGAACAAAAAGTTGAAGGAGGGCGTAAAGTACAAGATCGAGGCATTCAGACCTAATGGCGAACCATTAGCGCCTAAGAAGATTGCAGACAAGTTCTTTCATCAGTGCGGAGTTCCTGTGAAGGACCAACTCCCAATCTCCCTTCAAGAATGGAGAGAGCCAGCAAAGCCACGTCCAAATGTTACTTTTGTCGACGACAGACAAAAAACTCTGCTTTGGGATACTCTCATGGAACATTTCACCCTACCAGATCATTTCACAGAAGCAGATGTGCAGAAAGTCAAGGACGCTGCTCTTAGGAAGATGGCGGTTGCATTCAAGAACAACAAGAGATGTGAATGGGAGAAGTATGTCAAGGGAGGAAGGAAGATTCCAGTATTCGAGGGGACACTAGAGAATCAAAGTGCTCATTGGGACGATTTCTTGAAATTCAAGGATTCAGAATTAGCTAAGGAACGGTCGAGAATAAACAAGAAGAATGCCGAAAAAAGGATAAGTTCCATAAGCTGGGGCCAGGTGGCTACGCGGTGGCAATGCCTAAGTGGGATAAGTCTGAGAAAGAGATGGAGGATGCAGGTGTCACTTCGGTTACTAAGAGCTGCCCCCCCTGGTGCAGGAGTTGGTTCTATGCGCATGGGGGGGAGTTGGACCCGAAGACAGGCAAAGTTTCGACGAAGGCATGTCTGAACGGAGCCGATGAGAACATACTTGTTGCAATAGAAGAAGCTCGAACGGGGGTGTTCCAGCCGAACAGAGAGAACGACGAGCTTACGCGTGCCCTGGGAAATCCAGAACACCCGGGAAGAACACGAGGCAAGGGCGCTATTCCGTGGTATGAGGGGTTTTCGGACTGGAACGCCGACTACAGAACCCGTGCGAGAAGGAAGATTGCGGAGGAGAAGCAGAGGAAGATGGAGGAGGATAAGAGGAAGCTGGACTATGAACGCCTTCAAGGCCTAGAACCAAAGCACGCGGACTTGGCAGACAAATTCCAGCGGCAGCAGGAGCACATCGACTCACTTAGCCAACAAAGGGGGTCTCAGCAGTTGCAACAGCTAGCGGATGATCCGGCATTGGATACCACCGCCCCATCCATGCCGAGAAGCAGCGTGGGTTCCGCCCCGTTTGATGCAATGCTTGATAGATACCCCGTGGATGACATCATGGAGAACACTAACTGCGAGCTACACTTCAAAATGAAGAACATATCCATGAAGGTGGCGGACGCCGTTGCTTATACAAATCCCCCCGAGGCAACCTTCCATTGCAACCCGATTCCAGCAGGCTATGCTCGTGTCGTGGTTGATGAGGTGGTCGACCAATATTCGGGGCTAGAGCTTGACATTCCTGGAGGTGACGAGGAGCACACACTTGGAGAGGCCAAACATCGTATCAACCTATGGAGAAAGGATTGCATCATCTTTCGAAGGCCACCGTCACCGCGTCACCCGACTCCTCGTCGAAGTATGCCACCGAGTCAGCAGACTCCCGCTCCTCCAAGTCCACCAACGCGTGAGGCCACTCCTCCTCCTCCAAGTCCGGTAAAGTGTCAGGCCACTCCTCCTCCAAGTCCGACATAGCGTCAGACGTCCACTCCTTCTCCAAGTCCGGCACAGCTTCAGACCACTCCTCCTCGTCCAACTAAGCCCCGTCAGCCGTCTCCACCGCCTCAGCAACCGCAGAAGAGACACCCCGCAGCTATGGTGCGTAGCGGTACCAGTCGAGGTCATAGTACATGAAGTACAGGCGGAGGCAAGCGATATAAATATGGTCCAAACCTCACTACTCCTCTTCCTGAGAGGGCTTACGACAGGACTAAGGAGCAAACCAATGCCATAGTGCGGGCAGAAGTCGACGCCCATTTTGGACCGAAACCGCCACCGCCGCCAAGGGAGAAAGTGCCTGTGGAAATTATTGACCACTTCATTCGTATGGCTGAACCACCAGCTCCTAAGCCTGCTGACACAGACTATGAGCGCCACATCAGGAAGTTAAATCGAGCACGTATACAGAGGGAGGCGAGCTCGAGCTCGAGCAAACAACAAGCACCTATCAAAAAATGCGGGAGAACCATTGCCCAGCTGGGAGAACAGTGGGCGCAACCGATCCCCCCGCTTGTTGTGCCGCCAACAACACGTGACAGTACGCGCGGCCAATATTATTGTGGACAAACAGTTTACGTTCCCCAGGTGGGCGATGTGGTAATAACCCAGCAGCATATAACGCAGGCTGAAGAACTCAAGATCACTGTTGGACAACTCCTCGAGATCGAGGAGATGCCTGTGCTTATAGAGGAGGATATAAAATGGAAATATGTCCGGGGCCAACCTTTGGTCAGGCCAAAAGATGTCAAGAAGCTCCCAACGAGAATGTATGAATTGCATCAATGGTACATGGACATTACCAAGAGATCCGATCGACAGTCCCTCATGGTGCAAGTCAACAAGGATCATTACTACCATCAGAAACCTGTGACCGTTGAGTATTCTGAACTGTTTCAGTTATACAATCAAGACGCACTCGACAAATCTATCGTCAGTTGCTATTTGTCTGTAATTGATTTCTTTCTGTAATTTAAGTCTCAAGCTAGCTGTATTGATCCATTTGATCAATCATCATTTCCTGTAATTATCCTCACTATATTCTTTTCTGTGGTATTGTGCAGGATGAAGATGTGGGAAATGAACAAAGGTGGACGCTATGGCATTGGGTTCATTGACCCAAAGATCGTTAATGAATACACATGGAAATTGAACAAGCATTTTGAAAAGCAGGTAGAGGACAGCATGTTCGAGTTCTTGAAGCGCCTCAAATACAATGAAGATATACTACTTCCTTACAACTTCCAGTGAGTCACACTTTCTTGTACTACGAATTCTCTGTTTTTGCCTACTACCTAGCTAGCTACATGTTTTTGCTTACATATGCCCGCTTAATTAAGACATGCAAACGTGTGTGCATGCAGATATCACTGGATCTTGTGTATCATTAAAGTTGATGAAGGAAAAGTTGAAATACTGGACTCATTACTCAAAGAAAACCGTGACTATAACATCTTGTTTGGGATAGTCAACAGGTAATTTCAATCATTATTAACTATATATCTCGGTCTATTTAGTTCGTCATTTCATGATATGAACTATTTAATAGCCCCTTTATTCATTTTCTTTGTCGGCGGGCAGGGCTTGGGCAAGGTTCATCAGCGTCACGGAAGGCGAATGGAAACAAAAGCTGAAATGGTTTCGACCCAAGGTAAGTAATTAAGTAGTACTAGCTAGATAGCTAGCTGGCATCTCTTTAATATTCTCGTAAAGGCCCTGAAGCAGGCGCAGGGGACTGATCTGTGTGCATTCTGTGTTTGCGAGAACATTCGCATGATGACGTCCGAAACGAGCAGATCTCGAAGACAGGAATGGGTACGTTTGTGAAAACACTATTCACAATTTTTACACCATTATCGATATCTAGTCACACAACTAATACACATATGCATATTGATCTCCTTCTTAACAGTTCACAGAGGTGCGGGACAAGCTCCTAGAAACGGAGCGCGTACAAGCACTTCAAGAGGAAATAGCGGGATTTTTTCTCGACCAGATCATAAATCCGAATGGAGAATACCATTACCCGCTACCGCCCCCATCGACCAAGTCATGAACCACTTCCAATTGTCATCGTGCTCCGAAGGCACCAATTAGGCTAATGCCACTGGCTCCGAAGGCAACATGCATATGTAGGAGAAATTGTATATAGCTATACATGTGTGTATGTGTGAATTAATATGGTGGTTTGTGAGACATTGATGATATATATATATGTAATTGGTTCTACTAGCTAGCTACCATATATATGCATAACGTGTACAATGTGTAGTATCGTAAAATACCAGCAAACGAAAAAGAATTAAAATGGAAAACACAAAATTAACTGAAAAGGAAATCATAAAACCAAAAACCCCCCAAACATTTTAGTACTGGTTGGTGTTACCAACCGGTACTAAAGGGCTCCCGGCCCCCGGAGCTGGCTCGTGCCACGTGGTTGCCCTTTAGCACTGGTTCATGCTGAACCGGTACTAAAGGGGGGGGGCCTTTAGTGCCCAGACTTTAGTGCCGGTTATGGAACCGACACTAAAGGGCCTTACGAACCGGTGCCATTGCCCGGTTCTACGCTAGTGAGGAGAGCGAAGAACAAAAGGAGCAAGAGCGGATTTGCTACCCATGCCCACCTTCTAATGTGAGTAACTCTTCAACTCATACATTGTTTAATTTCCCTTCGTGCTTACCGAAGGATGATTGCTATGATGATTGTTTTGATCCCGTTGATTCTCTTGAAATATCCCTTTTTGATGATGCTTGCTATGCTTGTGGCCAAGATGCCAATATAAATTATGCTCATGGAGATGAACTTGCTATAGTTCCATATGTTAAACATGAAATTGTTGCTATTGCACCCACGCATGATAGTCCTATTACCTTTTTGAATTCTCCTGACTACACTATATCGGAGAAGTTTGCACTTATTTAAGCATTTATATTGATGGGTTGCGTTTTACTATTACACATGACGATTTTGATGAATATAATATGCTTGCTGCTCCTACTTGCAATTATTATGAGAGAGGAACTATCACTAGTAGAAAAGGGTCAAATGTGAAGCACAATAGTGCCGGTTTGAATTTGAGCCGGCACTAATGTATACATTGGTGCCGGTTCGTGGCCGCGATCAATAGTAGCAGTTCATGGCGAACCTTTAGTACCGGTTCATGCCACGAACCGGTACTAAAGAGGCGGTGTCATCCTGCGGTCAGGCTATGGCCCCACCATCACCATTTAGTGCCGATTCGTACCACGAACCGGTACTAATGAGGTTATGGCAAGCTGTTTTTAGTCCCACCTCGCTCCCCTAACAAGCCTTTTACCACTATAAATATGTTATTTCTCAAACTACAACAAGCACATGGTCTTCATTGAACTCTATGTGTAGAATTTGTGGCAGCAATATGAGTCTTCATCGGTTTATAAATCGTTGATGAGTCATATTGAAAATTCAGATTGTACACACAAAGATCATTGATGATCAAAGTATTTTTTATGTATAAGATCATATTGACAATTTAGACTATATAGAAATATAAGATCATGATCTAAATGCTCTTATATTGTTTGCGTTCAGTGTGCACCATTCAAAGCGACGCCATCAACTTTCAACCGTTTATGCCTTCATTTGCTATTTTTCATGCATTTAATGATTTGTTTTGAGAACTAAATGACCTGGAAATTGAAAAGCACTATAAATGAACTCTGAAAAAGTTGAAACTTGGCATGGTACCATCATTTCATCCACATATCATGTTCAAAAAAGTAGAGAGGATTACGAAAAAAACTGGATGCACTTCGTTTACAAACTGGACAAACTCTTTCGAAGTATTCGGGTTTCGGACGTAATTAAACTCATCTGTTACAAAGGCGGTTCATTTTTTAAACTTATTACAACTCCAGACTTTTTGTGCATTCAGTATGCACCATTCAACTTCTTTGCGGGAGGAGCTCTTTAGTACCGGTTCCAACTGCTAGGCGGGAGGAGCTCTTTAGTACTAGTTTGTGGTGAACCTTTAGCACCAGTTCGTGCCACGAACTGGTACTAATGAGGTTGTGTCAGGTAAGGCTGGGGCCCCACGAGCACCTTTAGTACCGGTTCATGGCATGAACCAGTACTACAGTTTCTTAGTAAGTTGTTTTTTAGTCCCACCTCGCGAAGAGAGAGGGACTAGGAGCGGTTTATAAGCCCTGAGTGCAGAGACGATGAAGAAGAGGCTCAATGCTCACGTTGCTTAGCTTCAAGACTTGAGGATTATGGTAGACTGCATGGAGCTATGTGTAGTGCAGTTTGCACTATCCCGAAAGGCTTAAAGCTATTTAACGAGCATTGCACCTCTTTTTTATTTTTAATAACTTATTACAACTCCGGACTTCTTCTGTTATGGCAAAAACTAGTTGCACTTCGGCATTTCATTTTTTTAAACTTTGGTTATAACTCCAGACTTTGACCATCAAAAAATAAATAAAGCAGAAAAGAAAAAATAGCAGAAAAGAAAAAAAAACTATAGCCGAAAAGAAAAAACTATATAAAAAACTACTGAGAAATAAATAGAGGAAATAAATATAGCAGAAAATAAAAAAAACTACTCAGAAATAAATAGAAGAAAAAATAAAGCAGAAAAGGAAAAAAATATATTTGCTCACAAAATGACCGTGAAATTGAAAATCACTACAAAATGAACTCTGAAAATGTTCAATTTTGGCAAACTAGATGAAAAACTACTCACAAATAAATAGAAGAAAATAAATATAACAGAAAATAAAAATATATACAAAAAACTACGCAGAAATAAATAGAAAAAATAAGGCAGAAAAGAAAAAAATATAAAAAAATTGGGGCGCTGCCCTGTGGGCCTGTTACGCCATAGGCGTGCAATTACAGGCCCTAAAGGCCCAGCAGACTCACAGGGCAGCGCTCAGAAGTTAGGCTCACAAGCCTGCTATATAGAGGAGTTCAAAGAGGCAGCCGCGGCTGGGTTTATAAACCAGTGCGGCTGCCCTTAGCCCAGCGAGGTGGGACTAAACTTTGTGCACTGCGGGGTGGCAGCGCAAAGCCTTTAGTACCGGTTGGTGGCTCCAACCGGTACAAAAGACCACCCTTTAGTACCGGTTGGAGCCACCAACCGGTACTAAAGGCCTGCTCTTCCCGCCTCTTGGCGTGACCAAAGTTGGCCTTTAGTACCGGTTGGTGGCTCCAACCGGTACTAAAGGCCCATCCTATATATATGGCACTTACGAAAATTTCAGTTACATCTCCCCACTTCGTCTCCAACCTCTCGCGAGACATCGCCGCGCGCCGGTCGATCCCGTCGTCGCCGTCCGTCGTCGTCGTCGCTATCCCCGCAGCCGCCTGTCGTCGTCGTCGTCTCGCGCCGCCGCCCCAAACGCCGCCACCGTCCGTCGTCGTCGCCGCGGTCCCGTACGTCTCTCTCGCACCCGCGCCCCCGCCCCGTACGCCGCCGCCCCCGCCCCGTACGCCGGCGCCCCCGCTCGTACGTACGGGGCGGCGTACAGACATACACACACATACACACACACACATATTTTTTACTTATTTTCTGTTTTCTGTTTTTTAGGAAAGTTAATTAGATGATCAAATGTTAGATTAATGTCGAATGTTAGATGAGTTAGCTAGATAGAAAAGTTAGAGATGAATATATCTAGATATTAATTAGCTAGGTATATGAGATTTGAACTAGTTGAATAATTAATATAACTAGTTTATTTTTAGTAAGAAAATTTAGGTATCTGAGATTTGATGATCTCATTAAAATATTATTTGTTAATGAGTTTTTCTGTTTAGTTTATATAAATGTTAGATTAATGTCGAATGTTAGATGAATTAGCTAGATAGAAAAGTTATAGATGAATATAGCTAGATATTAATTAGCTAGGTATATGAGATTTGAACTAGTTGAGTAATTAATATAACTAGTTTATTTTTAGTAAGAAAATATAGGTATCTGAGATTTGATGATCTAATTAAAATATTATTTGTTAATGAGTTTTTCTGTTTAGTTTATATAAATGTTAGATTAATGTCGAATGCTAGATGAATATATATTTGAATTGGCTAGATATTAATTAATGTTAGATAGTAATAAGTGTTTAATGTTTCACCTATGTGAACATAGGAAATGTCATCTGACGACGAAAAAGATTTCATTATGTGCGAACACTTTGAAGACCAGCGCGGCCTGTGCGACAAAAATTTCCTTGTTGATGGTAGGCGCTTCAGCATCAAGCTGAATGAGATATAAGCGAAGCAAGGGAGTTTAATTCTTTTGACAAAAGATATGCCCACGCTCTAACAAATATAAGTGAAGCAAAAGAGCATTCTACAAATGGCGGTTTTCTATGTAAAGAGTAACAGGCAATCCAAACTTCAAATGATATAAGTGAAGCACATGAAGCATTCTATAAAGCCATACTCAAAAGATATAAGTGAAGTGCATAGAGCATTCTATAAATCAACCAAGGTCTATCTCATACCAGCATGGTGCATAAAATAAAAAATGAAAACTAAATGCAAAATACACTCCAAGATCTGCACATATCACATGAATGAAACGAATCCGAAAACATACCGATACTTGTTGAAGAAAGAGGGGATGCCTTCCGGGGCATCCCCAAGCTTAGACGCTTGAGTCTCCTTGAATATTTACATGGGGTTCCTAGGGCATACCCAATCTTGAGCTCTTGCCTGTCTTCCTTCTTCTCATATCGAGACCTTCTTGATCATCGAACACTTCATCCACACAAAACTTCAACAGAAAACTTGGTAAGATCCGTTAGTATAATAAAGCAAATCAATACTCTAAGTACTGTTGCAAACCAATGCATATTTTATTTTTGCATTATATCTACGGTAGTATAACTTTTCCATCGCTTAATCCACTGATATAATTTCATAGTTTCATGAAAACAAGCAAACTGCTCAGAAATAAATAGAACAAAATAAATATAATTTGATATTAATTAGCTAGGTATATGAGATTTGAACTAGTTGAATAATTAATATAACTAATTTATTTTTAGTAAGAAAATTGTCGAACTAGTTTATTTAGGTATATGAGATTTGAACTAGTTCAATAATTAATATAACTAGTTTATTTTTAGTAAGAAAATTTAGGTATCTGAGATTTGATGATCTAAGTAAAATATTATTTGTTAATGTGTTTTTCTGTTTATTTAATTTTTTATATATCTAAGTAAAATATTATCTGATGATCTAAGTAAAATATACAGTAATGTCAATTGTTAGAGATGAATATAGTTAGATATATTAATGTCAAATGTTAGATGAATATATATTTGCCTAGATATTAATTAATGTTAGATAGTAATAGGTGTTTAATGTTTCACCTATATGAACATAGGAAATGTCATCTCACGACAAAAAAGATTTCATTATGTGCGAACACTGTGAAGACCAGCGCGGCCTGTGCGACAGAAATTTTCTTGTTGATGGTAGGCGCTTCAGCATCAAGCTGGATGAGACATTCGAAGTTGATACAGTAAGTCACTTTGGCAATTATTATGTTAATGCAAAACTTATGCTTCATTTGCTTCAACTTATAATTTTAATTTTTCACTATTCTACTAGCGCTTCCCCTGCCATGCAAGAATTTTTGTCTTGGATAAGATAGGTTTTAGTGCTATAGATGATATGGGGGTAAAGAGAGTTTACTTGAAGACAGAGCATGGGTATACTTTCAACGTCAAATTATATAATGGAGACACATACACCCATTTTGAATGCAAAACTTGGCAAGCACTATGCAAGGCTTATGCATTTGAGCCTGATATGGTTATCACCTTTAATATTCATCTGGAAGATGATATTGAAGGTAATATAGACATCTGGGTCGGTGTCCAAACGCCTGCAGTTCTACCATTATGTGATTTTTTCTCAACCATGCATGCATATGTTTATGTCTTTGATACAGTTTATTCAAAAATAGTTGACAACTAATTTGTGTTGTCAGCTTATTTCGGTTCAAGCAAACATGTCCGGCGCTTGGTTGACAGGACCTACTACTGCCCCGGCTCAACTAAACTGCGAGGAGATAAGTCATTATGTTTCATGGCTTGAGGATCTTAATACTATCAAGACAAAAAAAATTCCTGAACTTAGAAATGTTAGTACTCAAAACGTGCGACCAATGGTGATGGTATTGAACTACGGTCACATCTATAATCGAAGGATGGTAATATTTTAACTATTTGTCCTTAATTAGTGCATCTTTTGCATACATTATTTTTGAAGCTAAACTTTCATTGCTAATTAGTATATTAATTACTATACGATGTTCTTCAACAGGGACTTCCGATGACAGTTGTGCCTCAGTGGATCTAGACTAAAGGTGACATGTCAATGGTTAGCTTATGACCAAGATATCCTACATTGCACATGAGTGCATTCAGGATTTCTGAAAGCGAAGAATGCTTAATAGTGAAAGATTGGAGCAAAATTGTTAACGATCGCAGAGAAGTACTAGGGTGCAGCAAGGAGAAGCGCAACCCAAGATTAGGAGACAGATTCATCTGCATGCTCCAGTATGATGAATCAGGAGAGCTATACATGTTCTATGCTATTCTACCTGAGAGGGAGCAGCAGGAGTAGCTAGTTCATGCTCTTAATTAGTACTTGTCTCATGTCCGTGTCCTGAACTTCGATGTTGGTGATGATTATGTTGAACTCGATGATATCTTTGCTTCTGTTACAAACTGAATGTTTTCCTCTTTAAGCTAGCAAGTGTTGTTGATGATTAGATAGCTAGCGGGAATGACTATGTTGATTAAATAGTGGTAATTAATTAGACGACTACGATGATTTTTAGCTAGCTAGAGTTTATTTATTTATTAATATGCGATGATGATGATGATGATGATGACGACTACAACTCATTATAATGTAAAACAATCCTAAATTAAATTGATAACACAAATTTAAATGAAAAAGAAAAAATAAAACAAAAACCCAAAATCATTTAGTACCGGTTGGTGTTACCAACCGGTACTAAAGGGCTCCCGGCCCCCGGAGCTGGCTCATGCCACGTGGTTGCCCTTTAGCACCGGTTCATGCTGAACCGGTACTAAAGGGCGGGGGGGGGGGGGGCTTTAGGGCCCACCCTTTAGTGCCGGTAATGGAACCGGCACTAAAGGGCCTTATGAACCGGTGCTATTGCCCGGTTCTGCACTAGTGCTTTCTCCCTTTTTGTCTTCTCCACATAACCCCCATCATCATATTCTATTCCACCTATAGTGCTATATACATGGCTTGCGCTCATGTATTGCGTGACGGTTGAAAAAGCTGAAGCGCGTTAAAAAGTATGAACCAATTGCTCAGCTTGTCATCGGGGTTGTGCATGTTGTGAATATTTTGTGTGGTGAAGATGGAGCATAGCCAAACTATATGATTTTGTAGGGATAACTTTCTTTGGCCATGTTATTTTGAAAAGACATGATTGCTTATTAGTAGGCTTGAAGTAGTATTGTTTTTATGTCAAATGATAGACTATTGCTTTGAATCACTCGTATCTTAATATTCATGCAATGATTAGATATGTGATCAAGATTATGCTAGGTAGCATTCCACATCAAAAATTATTTTTTTTATCATTTACCTACTTGAGGACGAGCAGGAATTATGCTTGGGGATGCTGATACATCTCCGTTGTATCTATAATTTTTCATTGTTCCATGCCAATATTCTACAACTTTCATATACTTTTGGCAACTTTTTATACTATTTTTGGGGACTAACATATTGATCCAGTGCCTTGTGTCAGTTCCTGTTTGTTGCATGTTTTTAGTTTCGCGGAAAATCCATATAAAACAGAGTCCAAACGGGATAAAAGCGGACGGAGATTATTTTTGGAATATATGTGAAATATGGGAAGAAAATCAATGCGAGACGGTGCCCGTGAGAGGCACGAGGCAGGGGGGTACCCCTGACCCTCGTGGGCCCCCGTAAGGCAGTTAATGCTCTTCTTCGGCCACGAAAAAGCTAATTTTCGGAAAAAATCGGAGCAAAGGTTTCATTCCAATCGGAGTTACGGATCTCCTGATATATAAGAAACGGTGAAAGGGCAGAATCTGAGAACGCAGAAACAGAGAGAGACAGAGAGACAGATCCAATCTTGGAGGGGCTCTCGCCCCTCCCATGCCATGGAGGCAAAGGACCAGAGTGGATACCCTTCTCCCTTTTAGGTAGGAGTTCAAGGAAGAAGAAGAAGAAGCCCCCCTCTCCCCTTCTCTTCCGGTAGCGCCGGAACGCCGCCGTGGCCACCATCATCATCACCGCGATCTTCACCAACACCTCCGCCATCTTCACCAACATCTCCACCACCTTGCCACCTCTATCTACAACGGTCCACTCTCCCGCAACCCGTTGTACCCTCTACTTGAACACGGTGCTTTATGCTTCATTTTATTATCCAATGATGTGTTGCCATCCTATGATGTCTGAGTAGATTTTCGTTGTCCTATCGGTGGTTGATGAATTGCTATGATTGATTTAAGTTGCTTGTGGTTATGTTGTCGTCCTTTGGTGCCCATCATATGAGCACGCGCGTGGATCACACCATAGGGATAGTTGTATGTTGATAGGACTATGTATTGGAGGGCAAGAGTGGCAGAAGCTTCAACCTAGCATAGAAATTGATGCATACAATATTGAAGGGGGACCAATATATCTTAATGCAATGGTTGGGTTTTACCTTGATGAACGTTAGTAGTTGCAGATGCTTGGTAATAGTTCCAGTCATAAGTGCATAGAATTCCAAGTCAGGGATGACATGCTAGCAGTGGCCTCTCCCACATAAAGCTTACTATCGGTCTAGTAAATTAATCAAATGCTTAGGGACAATTTCGTAACTCCTACCACCACTTTTCCACACTCACTATATTTGCTTTATTTTTTCTTTATCTACACAACCCCTAATTTTTATTTACGCTCTCTATTATCTTGCAAACCTTTCCAAAAACACATACAAAGTACTTCTAGTTTCATACTTGTTCTAGGTAAAGCGAACGTCAAGCGTGCATAGAGTTGTATCGGTGGTCGATAGAACTTGAGGGATTATTTGTTCTACCTTTAGGTCCTCGTTGGGTTTGACACTCTTAATTATCGAAAGAGGCTACAATTGATTCCCTATACTTGTGGGTTATCACAGAGAAGTAGAGCTTCCGAGTATCCGCAGTTGTCAGGATGATGTACATATGTAGTCGTACGAGTCATGATGTTCCGTTTCGTGTATGAGAGTAGTTGAACCTTGCATGATGTTTATCTTTCATGTATGATTCTATGTATAGATATGTTGGAACTCTATTTTATTCATCATATTTTCTTCGTTATTTCGTTTTCTCTCGGGATTTGTTGCTGGCTTTTCCCAAAATTATTTTTGGATGTTTCTCATCTCGGTTGCGTTGTCTTGGGAAAAATCCACAATAGGATGACGCGGGGAGGCAACAGTAGCGACGTTCATGAGGATACTCATGTTCATCGTTCCGCGCGACAGGGAGGACACTCCCCCGAGCTGTACGTTCAACCACCGCCTCCACCGCCAAATCCGCCCTCCACAGAGCAAATTCTGCGTATGTTTGACGAAAGAACGAATAATGATCTGACTGAAATATTAAGGAGTGTGCAAGCTATGGTTGGACAAAATGGAAATCACAACGGTCATCACTCCAAGCTATCAGATTTTTAGAGAACAAAGCCTCCCAGTTTCAGTCAGGTTATTGATCCCTTGGATGAAGACGATTGGTTGCGAACCATTGAGAGGAAGCTCGAGATTGCTCATACTGAAGAAGATGATAAAGTTCCATTTGCAACCCATTATCTTGAAGGCGCTGCTGCCATATGGTGGGAAAACGCAAAAGTCATGTGGCCTGCTGATGAAGAAATCACCTGGGAAAAATTCAAGGATCAGTTCCGGAAATATCATATTCCTATTGGAATTATGAAGGTTAAGTAGCGTGAATTTCTCGCGCTCCTTCAAGGAAATCAGTCTGTGGGTGAATATTTGCAAAAGTTCAATCATTTGGCCCATTACCCTCTTTATGACGTGGCCACCGAAGAAAGGAAGATTGACAGTTTTCTTGGGGGATTAAACCCGCAACTCCGGTGTACCCTGAGTATGTTTGATTTCCCAGATTTCCAAACTCTGGTAAACAAGGCTTTCATTGCTGAAAGGGAGCACAAGCTCATATCAGGCAATAGGCCTACTAATAATGATCACAAGCGCAAGTTCGAGGCAAGGAAGGAAGGGCAGCCAGTGCAAAAGGCTCGTACCTGGCAGCATACTCAGGTGGAATACAAGCCCAATTGGCAACAGAATGTTAACAAGACCACCATACAAGTCAATAATGTCGTGACCAACCCGGTGCGAGAAGAGTGCCAGCGCAACAATTCTTTCTTCAGTTGTGGGCAGACCGGACATTATGCTAGACAGTGTCCCAAGAACGGCAAGCCAAATGCCCTATTCAGGCCACAAGTCAGCTTTATGGAGTCATGCCCTAGCCAGCAAAACATCACTGGGCACGTTCATCACCTCTCCGTAGATGAGGCCCAAGAGAACCCCGAAGTCGTCATTGGTATGTTTTCTGTTAATAACATACCTACCGTAATTTTATTTGACTCTGGGCTTCCCACACTTTTATTTCGCGGAGTTTTGTGGCCCAAAACAAATTTCCTAGATCGCTTTTGGGCAAGAATATGCTGGTACAATCCCCGGGATCCTTAATCAGGAGCAATCTGGTATGTCGTAATCTGGAAATCAATATCAACGGAGCCCGTTTTCCAAATTCCTTGATAATCATTGAGTTTGTAAAGTAGGATGTTATCTTGGGTATGAATTGGTTGGCCCAATATCAAGTATGCATAAACTACGCGACCCGAGAAGTCACTTTGACCAGTCAAGAGGGGCAGACTACCAAATTTTATGCTCGCAGAAGCATACCCAAGAAAAAAATGGTTTTGACTGCTATGGCTGGTGAGTTGGAATTATTTCATGTGCTCAGTGAGTTTCCTGATGTATTCGTAGAAGAACTGCCAGGCATGCCACCCGATCGAGAGCTTGAGTTTGCAATAGATCTCTTGCCTGGGACCGCACCGTTATACAAGAAGTATTACCGGATGCCCTCATGAGAATTAGTGGAGCTAAAGAAACATCTTGATGAAATGATCCAGAAAGGATATATCCGTCCAGCTCTTCACCATGGGGATCACCTGCTATCTTCATGGATAAGAAGGATGGCAGCCTCCGCATGTGTGTGCATAACCGTCAGCTGAATGATGTGACCATCAAAAATAAATATCCACTGCCCAGGATTGATGACTTGTTTGATCAGCTCAATGGGGCCAAGGTATTCTCCAAGATTGATTTAAGGACAAGATATCATCAACTCAAGATTAAAAACGAAGATATTCCTAAGACCGCATTCACTACTCGGTACGGTCTTTAAGAATATACAGTTATGTCCTTTGGTCTCACCAATACCCCTGCCTTCTTCATGCATATGATGAACAAAGTATTCATGGACTTCCTTGATAAATTCGTGGTAGTATTTATCGATGACATACTTATATACTAAAAAGGTGAAGAAGAGCACAAAGAACACCTCCGAGCAGTGCTATAATGACTCCACGACCATCAGCTATACGCCAAATTCACTATATGCGTGTTTTGGCTCAAGCAAGTTAGATTTCTCGGACATATGCTATCCGTCGAAGGTATAGCCGTGGACCCGAGCAAAGTAAAGTATGTGCTATATTGGTTGCCACCCACAACCGTATCACAGATCCGGAGTTTTCTTGGCTTAGCCTGATACTACCGTTGTTTCATTGAAGGATTTTCCAAGATTGCTAAACCCATGACGGAGCTGCTCAAGAAGGATAAGAAGTTTGAATGGACTGAGGATTGTGGGAAAAGTTTCAATGAGCTAAAGATACGGCTGAGAACCGCACCTGTGTTGACTCTTCCAGATATCTACCGCAGCTTTGATGTGTACTGCGACGCCTCCAAACAAGGTCTTGGATGCGTACTTATGCAAGACGGCAAGGTGGTCGCATATGCATCGCGACAGCTATGACCCCACAAGGGAAATTATCATACTCATGATATGGAATTAGCCGCGGTGGTTCATGCTCTAAAAATTTGGAGACACTACCTCATCAGGAAGAGGTGCCAAATTTTTACCGACCACAAAAGTCTCAAGTATATATTTACTCAGCCAGATTGAAATCTTCGTCAAAGAAGATGGCTTGAGTTAGTTAAGATTATGATCTTGGAATAAATTACCACCCGGGTAAGGCCAACATGGTTGCCGATGCACTCAGTCAAAAGCCTGTCATCCTGAATGTCATAATGAAAGCCTTGCCTCCTGAACTTCAAGCGGAGATTGCTCAGCTCAACCTGGTCATAGTTGATGCTGCTCTTGCTAATATTTTGGAAATTGCTCCTACACTTGAGGAAGAGATCCGCAAGGCCCAGCCAGCTGACACCGTACTGCAGAAATGTGCCAAGCGTATGATAGCAGGACAGACTTTAGATTTTTCTAAGGATCAACTTGGTACCCTCCTATTCCGTGGAAGGATTTGTGTACCCAGTGAGGCAGATTTAAAGAAGAAAATCCTGTCGGAAGCACACGAATCTTCGTATACTATGCATCCTGGAGGTACTAATATGTATGAATACCTTCGACAAATATTCTGGTGTGCTGGAATGAAGAAAGACATTGCCTATTTTGTGGCACGTTGCGACATATGCAACAAGGTGAAGGCAGAGCATCTGAAGCCAGCCGGACTTCTCCAGCCGCTGCCAGTTTCACAATGGAAATGGGATGATGTCTGCATGGATTTTGTCACAGGGCTACCTAAGACTCAACGAGGCAATGATGCAATCTGGGTCATAGTGGACAACTTAACCAAGGTAGCTCATTTTATCCCGATCAGAACCACATATTGAGCAGATCAACTTGCACAACTATATGTATCCAGGATAGTCAGTCTGCATGGAGTACCCCGAACAATCACTTCTGACCGGGGGTCACTTTTCGCCTCCCCTTTCTGGTCACGTCTCCATCAAGCCTATGGGACAACACTAAAATATAGTATCGCTTATCATCCTCAGACTGATGGACCGACTGAGCGGGTAAACCAAATACTCGAAGATATGCTATGAGCATGTGCTTTGGCCTAAGGATCTAAATAGGAAGACTGCCTGTCATATGCCGAGTTCTCATACAATAACAGCTTCCAGACCAGTCTAAAGATGTCACCATATGAGGCTTTGTATGGCCATAAGTGCCGCACCCCTTTGAATTGGTCTCAAACTGGAGATAGTCGTATTTTCGGAATGGATCTCATGATGGAAGCTGAGAAGCAAGTCAAGGAAATCCGAGACAGATTGCAATTGGCCAAATCGCGACAATAGAGTTATTATGATGCAAAGCACCGACAGATCAGTTTTGAACCCGGAGAACATGTGTACCTCAGATTCACTCCTATAAAAGGAGTCAAGAGATTCCAGACTCATGGAAAGTTGGCACCCAGATTTATTGGTCCATTTCCAGTTATGTCCAGATTGGGTACTATTGCATATCAGTCGGAACTACCCCCCAAATTGTCGGAAGTGCACAATGTGTTCATGTTTCACAGTTGAGGCAATGCATATAGCCGCCTGAGAAAAAGACTGCTACGACTGAAACAGAGTTGGCAAAGGATTTAACATATGAGGAGAGACCGGTCAGAATTTTGGATCACATGGAAAGGGTCACTCGTAGTAAAGCAAGGAAGTTTTACAAACTTCAGTGGGAGCATCACACAGAGGCAGAATCGACTTGGGAACGAGAAGAATTTCTAAAGGCACATTATCCAGAATGGTTTTTCCAAGCAACCGAATCTCGAGGACGAGAATCATCCTAAGTGGGGGAGGTTTGTGACAGTCTGGTTTTTGCCCTCTTCTCTTTGTCTGATTTTCAGTTTGTTTGGGTTTTGAAATTTGGAGTTTTGAATCTTTTCAGATGGACTTAAACACTTGGGTACCCCTTGACTTTCACCCAAGTGCCTCATTTCCCTCTCTAACTATCATTTCCTCTCTGGTTCACCTAAAAATAATATTTTGAATATTTTTCTTAAAGGAAAATATTCATTTCCCTCTCTAAAACCCTAGCTAGCTCAATGTGCTCCAAAGCAACCCCAATTTTTCTTGCCCGCAAAAATATGAGAAAATTCCCAAATATTATTTGAACCTTAGGGCACCTTCTTGAGCAAAAATATTTCATAACTTTTTGGAATATTTTTTGCTACAGACAATATTTTCTGTTCTGGACAGAAATGGTAGGTTCTACAACAACTACCATTTTACTTACTCTATTGTGGCTGATTTTTCTTGTGCATCATCACCTTAATAGATGATTTATCAACTCCAAAGCCAAGCTCCCACCTCTTAGTAGTTTGACCACAGTAAGCTCTCAAAGTTACTGACCAGAAACTTACTAGGAAGTTGAAATCCATTCTACTGCATTTGAGCTCAAACCAAAGCGTGGTAACCTCTCAATCTACCACGAACTACACGCCAGACATGAGGTTTGGGCTTAGGTAGGCCTGAGGTCACAGTTCACGCGGTGACCACGCGTGTGCATTATGCGAACCTGCATGTCGCAGCGCTATGAGTGCCGTCGAGCGCTCTGTTGCGCGCGTGCTTGCTTCCCCGACTACCAAGCCTTGCCAAACTTCGCCATGATCTTCGTCCCGACCTTCTTAACTCCCTCCAGGCGCTCGCCGACGCCGGAGCTCCCCGCAGCGAGCACGGGCGTGGTCCAGCCAACACAGCACTGCGCTATACTCTATCTTCGTCGCCACCCTCTCGCCACTATGCTCGTCTCCGCTCGCCCATAGTTCCCGCGTGAGCTGCGTCGCCTTCTCCCTCACTCACTGACGCCGTTCGTCGGCGGGCGCCGTGTCCAGGTGTCCTTCGGCGAAGCCCGATCCCCTCTCGTCGCTCGGTTATAAATAGAGCCCTCCCCAGCCTCCTCGAGCATCATCCACTCCTTACACACACTCCACGATCTCGTAGAAAGTTGTAGACCGGCCGGGCAGGCCGCGAGCCGCCGTCCCCGAGCAAGAGCTCGCCGGCGATCCCCTCGGGTCGTCTCCGCTGCTCCAGCCCCTCCCAGGCTCGGGCCACCCTTCCAAGGCCTCTGCCGTGCCTCGGTGGTGCCATTCCGCCCGGTCGGAGCCCATGGTGTCGCCTCTAGTCGTCATCGTCTTCAACGCCGACGACCTCTGCTTCCTACCGCTGCTGGAGAGGTCGTTTCCGATGCCGTACGACCACCCCTAGCTAACCTACGGGAAAGGGCAGGTGCGCCTCCGTCTCCTCTTTTGATCCCTCCCTCTAGTTCGGGCCAAGAAGCCCTCCTTGCAGGCGTGTGCTCCGCAAAGCCGCGCCGTCCTCTGTTTCCCTGTCCCCCTCCCTCTCACCTGACTAGCGGGGCCCGCTAGTAAGCCACTGTGTACGCGCGTGAAGCGGTACGAGTGGTTGCGCCCAGGAGGTTTACGCCTTCGACGTCACCCCCCCCCCTCAGTTCTGTTTTATTTAAATTCAAATTTATTTCTATCCAGAGAGCTTCAAACAGCCAAAACTTTTTAACCATAAGTACAAATGAATTGATTCTTTTTGCATTGTGTTCTTTATGAAGAAATCTAGCTGCTCACCAAAAATGTGATTTTTCTCTACTGTCTAGATTTTCTGGTGAATTTCAGAAGGGTTCTTGATGTTTTCTTTTGGTGTTTATAATTATTTTCAGAAAGTGAATCTGGTCTTGAGGATCACCAGGAGGATTGTGAACCTCATCTGCACTAAGGCAAGCCAAAGCAACATTTTCATGGTGCCATTACAATATTTGTGATTTTTCAACTTGAATTAATGATTTAATCCATGCATTTAAATCACTAGTATATTATTTATATTCTGGTTGGTTTCTTGTTTAAGTTGATATGCTTAGTTTACAGAAAGTTTGAAGCTAACTAAGTTGGTTAAGTAACTAGAAGTAATATTTTTTTGAAGAAGTGATATGGTTATGGATATATGCAATTATTTTGAGTTATTTTCTTGGAGGAGAAAAATGATAAATTTTCTAAGTGAAGATTCTGTTTAAAGTGATGATTAATCATAACCAGGGAAGTGTTATCAGTTGTTTATGTCTATGCTTAGTGTGGATATAATTGACCAAGTTATTTCCGACGATATATGATGCATACATTTGTGTTGCACTTTCATGGCATGTTGAACCTGCTAATAACTCAACTTGAATATATCGTTGATCGGGTCATGGTGCCACTAAATCGAGTTTTCCCAGTACAACCACATTTGTCTTTATGAGAAGGCCTTTATTCGGTCCGTTGTCATGCCTCTGGTCGGTGCCTCCAACGAGGGAAGGTTATGGGCGTGCGATACCCTAGCCCGATAGGCAGACATAACCTTGTGTGCCCGTTGTTGATGTTATGGTACCTTTTCCCCGTTTGGGATCGTTTATGTTTTGCCACGATGGTGGTCGTTGGTGTCTTTGGTAGACACGGGGTCACCCAGGACTAGCCCAGTGTGGAGTGAGTCGGAGTGGCCGAGAACGTGTCATGGCAATGGAGGGGTTTCGTCGGAATGCCGTTGGTCCACCCGAATGGGAGTGCGAGGCCATGGGTTCTGTGGTGTGGGTACAGTGCGCTACCTCTGCAGAGTGTATTAAATCTATCAATAAACGAGTCCACGGTTAAGGACATGCTCGAAAGTAGGTCACACCATGGGTCAACGTTTAAATTAAACTTGCACACTACGTTATGAACGTCACAGTGTTGAGAAGATCATGGTGGGTAAACCATTTTGATGTTGGAGACCAAGTGTTGGTCATGGTTGTGGAAGCCGGAAAGACCACAGTTTGAGACCAAGTATTGGTCATGGTTGTGATTGCCAGAAAGATCACCGTTTGGTTACAAGGTAACCCGATCAAAGACCACGAGGTTGGTCCGGTTGTGATCGAGAGCGATCACTGTTCGTATCACAAGATCATGATCACAGCATGTATGATATGTTGTTGCAGTGCTAATTGGTTAAGTATCATGATATTGTTTGTCATTATGTCTATGTTTGTTGTGAGCTTGCAAGTACATTCAATGTACAGACCTGGCGTGTCATGCCAGCTTTCAGGAAAGTCTCGTTGGAAAGGAGTGTTGTCCGAGTCTAGATCGTGTCCACATCGGTGTCCCTGTGCTATGGAGTTTCGCTACGACGTTGTTCCGCTGCCACGTAGTTATTATGATAGAGGCCCCTTTATGTTCACTAAATAATGTACATATTGTTCAGCCGCACTGTGTGTGCTGCTTGCTCTCGCCACCTGTTGTAATATAAACTATGACCCTCTACCATCAATAAAGCGGTTGTTTTCTGTACCAAGATGTTGTGTGTTGCCAGAAGACATGGTCTCTGGGCTGGCAATGCATGGTAAACCGGTTGCTCTGAGATGGGGTGCCACACTCCATTAATAGATGGGAAGATCTGGAGGATGCCTTTAGAGACAACTTCCAAGGTACCTATGTCCGGCCTCCGGACGCTGATGCCTTAGTCATATAGTCCAGCAACCCGGAGAGTCAGCCCGCAAACTCTGGACTGGGTTCTTAATTAAAAATGACCAAATCGTCGATTGTCCGGACGACGAAGCCCTCGTAGCCTTCAAACATAGCATCTATGACGAATGGCTCGCCCGACACCTCGGACAAGAAAAGCCAAAGTCTGTGGCAGCCCTTACCGCACTCATGACCCGCTTTTACACGGGAGAAGACAGCTCGTTGGCTCGTAGAAGCAACAGTACTAGCGACCCCGGCACCTCCAAAGCAAGAGATGGCAACGACAGACCACAATGCAACAAACACAAGCGTCGAAGCAACATTGAAGATACCGAAGACACGGTTGTCAACGCCGGATTCAGTGGCTCTCAACCCGGTCAGCGGAAGAATCCATTCAAATGAAATAGGGACCACACATCCAATTTAGACAAAATACTTGGTTGGCCTTGCCAGATTCATGGTACCCCTGACAAGCCTGCAAACCACTCCAACATAAATTGTTGGGTCTTCAAACATGCCGGTAAGTTAAATACCGAACGCAGGGGGAAAGGGCCGCCAAGCGAAGATGATCATTAGTATCTGGTGCGCCATTAGTATAGCCCACGGTGCGCCATTAGTATCTCGTATACAATTGGCGCACCACATAGAAGTGCGCCATTAGTAACAATTTTTTTTAAAAAAAATTCAAATTTTTTTTAATTTATTTTCTTAATCTTAGGTCACTATGGCTTAATCTCGCGTCAATCTATCTATCTATCTATCTATACCTATACTAATTAGCCACTCCCTAAAAATTCCCAAGTTAATCAGTAATTAGGAGCCGTTAATTTGGTGGGGCCGAGTTTATTATGGTGTAGATCAATCGTAGAAACTCTCACGTCTACAATAATTCCCTGAAAAAAAAAACAGATCTTTTTAGTCAAGAAAAAAAACTGATGTCTTCTGCCTCTCTCCCAATCTCTCACGACTCTTTCTTTCTCTCGGTAAGCCCATGCACGTACACGTACAAAAGTTCTATAGAAAAAAATCAAATTAGCCCCATCTACACGTTACAACAATTCCCTAGAAAAAAACAAATATGCTCTGCCTCTCTCCCAATCTCTCACGTCTCTCCTCACCCTCCATGTACGCCACGGCTATGGCTGCCCCAAGCCTTCTATTTCAATCAGCCAAACAAAAAAAGAGCTCGCGTCATGCACAATGCAATCGTGGCCGCCTCATGACTTCGGCAAGTTGACCGTTCATGTTTCTCCTGTACGTACATCTACAACCGGATGAACTGAAATTCTCCACCGTATGTCTCCACCAGATTGCATGCATGGCAGGATGACTCATGTTATGGCATCCAATTTTCAGGTTAGCGGACTGATGTGCATGCTTGGTTCTATGTTCTTCACATCAGAGACAGAAAAGAGGAACTTATGATGGAGTCCCAAGAAAATCCCCAAAAAGACTATAGGTGCAGCCTATCCTATTATCTCATTTGAGGAAAAACCTGCTTTGATAATTGAAACCGCTCAAGATGGTAAGTTTTTTTTCTGAGTTCTAATTAGTGCAGTACGAGGTGTTTCAGTTCTTATGTTTGTTAGTTTTCTTTTCTGAGTTCTAATTAGTGCAGTTCCCTTTCTTTCTTTTTTTACAGAATAGTATAGGCGCTATATACAATAATTTATACCCCGAGAGAGCAATAGCACCGGAGGCCTAAGGTCTGGACGTCAGGGGCATGAGAAAACATGGGATTGTTCAGGTCGCGCCGCCGGACCCGTTGTTCTGCAAGCCACACCTGCTGCCTTCCAGTTCAATAGACAAGGAAAATCACGAGCTTCATACATGCATGTTGAGGCATGCAACGGAAATGTACATGGCAATTTTGACTGTGCAATACTGCTGCAGGGGTATATATGCATGCATTGAAGTGTGTATAGGTTGATCTATGGATGGTACTCTACAGCAGGTACATTTGAAATAATATAACACTATTTATAGCATGCATTATTACAATATTTCCTTTAAATTAAAAAGCTTTGGTTTTCTACCTTTGTAGTAGTAAATAATCCCCCACATATTATCTCATCTCAAATATCTCATGCCTACAAGTTTTATCAGTGCGAGTTACCGGATGTCCGTTTCTCTTACATTGTGGCGGCTGCTAATCGTTCGGGCAGGAGTAGACCAATCGCTCGCAACACAGGATGTGTGGCAGCCTAGAAGCAGCTTCAATCCGAGGCCCACGTCCATGTCTGTAGTATAAATATCATGCACATCATTGATTCACTCATTGTACAGTGGTGAAAACGGGATTATCAACCTAGGACATCCGACACCCACAGTTTAGTATTCATTGGTGCAATATAAACATATCTTTCTTCTGATCCATATATCTTCCACTGTGAAATTTATCTCTCCCACCACATGAAAATAGAATTCATGTAAAATCCATGTGGCGATGGTGATACTGAATAATGTTGTGGAAGAGATGGATTTTTGGCAGCGGATATGCATGATACAAAATCTATCATAGATGTAAAATCTAATTAAGAAAAGTAGTATTTGCACATGATCTCTTCTCCTTCAGAACTTGGTCTGATTCTCATGTATTTGATCGACCGCAGGTTATTTCTTCTTCTCATGTCGAAAGTTTGAACCTACCAGAATTCTTATGTAGTTTCCTTCTACATTACTAACCTGTACCATCGATTTGCCACAATGATCATGACCAGAGTTTCTTTGACCTTGACGTACATGGAGACAAAATCGTACTAAAAGGCGCACAAGTGGTTGTTTCAGGCGTACTGATTTATGCCTCTGTCGTAATCAGTGTGCACCAACTCATGGTTCAGAGTCTTGAAGGAGCCTGTCCAATTGCATACAGTAGGTTTGATATGGGTATTGTTACATTTCTACAACATTTTCTCCTAGAATTTTTAAACCGGAAGATATTACATGAACATGTTAAGATGAGATATTATTATCACCAACTGTGAAGCAAGGATATTTTTTTATAGACACCCAAAATCATTTAGTTCAAATATTTATCAAATAAATAATCACTCATTTTGATTTTACTTCTCATGTTAATATTGTATTAACCCAAACATTCTAAACTTTGACTGTGTTTATTGGAAAAATTATTAACATCTACAATACCATATCAATAATCGGATGCCTCACTGAATATATTTTCACATCATCTGTACATATATTTTTTTTAGCATCAACATTTGTATTGTTCTCTACAAAATATTGATTTAAAAAAATCTAATATCAAAGTAAATTGAAATGGGTTCAATAAGGCCACCTAATGAATTTAAATTAATTAGTACATAAAATTCTAATTTACACTCACTTTTGTAGGCTAGCCCATGCGAATGCACGGGTTGACGACTAGTATGCTTAATCTCAAGTCAAATCGCACTCTATGGTCAAACTTCCCGGAAGGTCACGGATCCTCACACTACTCCAGCCCGAGCACGCTTAACTTCGCAGTTCTATCCAACCCCAGCACCAGCTCACTTCACAAGCACTTGTTGATATATCTATCATATAAATCTTATTAAACCTTGTTGATGTCTAGGACTTTGTTAATGTTCATGAGTATGATGAAATTTTGAAAAAATATTTCAAACTTCCCTGTCATATTACGTATCATATTTTGAAAAGAAATTCAATTTTTTTTCGAAACCATTTTTTTTTCTGTTACTAGTGGCGCACCTAGCAAACGGTGCGCCACTAGTAATTTTGAATTTTTTTCCATTTTTCCCCTCTAGATCTTAAAAGCCCCATAATTTTTTTTCTGTTAGGTTTTTTGGGGATTTTGAAAATGTTAAATTCCGATGTAACTTTTCGAGGAGATGATTTTTCATATAAAAAACTTTTTAATCCGCGTTCGTATGCAAAAGTTATGCCCATTTTACAAATTCCAGAGAGATTTTGCAAATAAAGTCGAAATTCATATTTGTAAATTTTCCCAACAAGTAGACCACATATCACATGGGAAACCTATTTTCTTTTATTTTTTTGACATTTCCATCATTTTATTTTATTTATTTTTTAACTGAAAAGGCGGTCGGGGGGGGGGGGGTGCATTCGGTGGAATTTTTGGTCCAAGTTAGTAATGGCGCATCGTGGATGTGGTGCGCCATTGCTAGTTTAACTAGTAATGGCACACCACATCCACGATGCGCCATTACTAGTTTTGAAAAAAATGATTTTTTTTGGAAAAAACTTAGTAATGGCGCACTAGTGGAATAGTAATGGCGCACTGTCCACTGGTGCGCCATTACTAACAATTTTTTCCAAAACTATTAATGGCGCACGGTGGGTGTGGTGCGCCATTACTATGTCAACTAGTAATGGCGCACTATCCCACGGTGCGCCATTAGTAACAATTTTTTTTCAAAAGTACTAATGGCGCACCACACACCAGGTGCGCCATTAGTAATACTGTATGTGGTGCGCCATTGCTATATAGCAATGGCGCACCACATACATGGTGCGCCATTAGTATCCATATTATCTATAGCCCTTTTCCTAGTAGTGTCGATCCAATCATCGACGGATTCCATCTCACCCGAGTCCTCATGGACGGCGGCAACAGTCTTAACTTGATTTATCAAGACACAGTCCGCAAAATGGGTATTGACCCGTCAAGAATCAAGCCTACTACCACCACCTTTAAAGGAGTGATACCCGGCGTAGAGGCCTGCTGCATGGTCTCAATAACATTGGAAGTAGTCTTTGGTTCACTAGATAACTTCTGAAGCGAAGACTTGATCTTCAACCTTGTCCCATTTCACAGCGGTTATCATGCACTACTCGGACGAACCGCCTTCGCTTGCTTCAATGCATTCCCGTACTATGCTTACCTAAAGCTCAAGATGCCCGGACCCCCGCGGTGTTATCACAGTCAATGGAAATATGGAGCGCTCTCTCCGTACTGAAGAGCATGCCGCGGCCCTCGTAGCCGAGGTACAAAGCGACCTCGTCAAGCCGAACATCTCGTCGACCATCAAGCCCACGGACACTGTTAAGCGAGCCCAATGACAGTTCGGATAATCTAGAGCTGGATTTGCAGTTATGCCTCTCTCGATCGCCCCGCATAACTGCGGCCTATGTACCGCGTGTGCACAACTACGCACTTAAGATACCATGGGCAACGATGAAGGCACACTGCAGACAGGGTCTATAGTTGCGCTCAACCCTATTTTGACATCAACCTTTTTCTTTTCCTTTTTTCTTTTTTTATACATGTTCTTCAAAACCTAATCATCTAAAGGTCACATAAGGGCTCAATCTCAGGCCCCCTTTATATATACGCGATCCTCAATTTCTCCTCTGAAAGGATTCGGCACCAAGGCGACAGCGTCGTAGACATGCGGCAGGGCATCAAGGGATCCGCCTCCGCCTTCGTGAATCAGAGTGATCGGGCTCCATGAGTCGGGAGTGGTGCCAAGACCAGCACCACCACCAACGATAGATCCACCGATTCCCTGGATGTTGAAAAGACATGTTAAGGGGATATATGACTATGTTGAATAAACATTATGCTTTGGGTGAATGGATTGGGGATGAACTAACCGACGAGGGGCCAGAGTTCTATGCCAGAAACTCCTCAAGTAAGCAGCCTTGGTTGTGGTGGAGGAGATGGTGCTGGTTGCAATTGAGGAATCCTGCCGGCCGACATTTCCTCAAGAGCATGCTGCATCCTGTGATTGTTCAGCTCATGGAATGCAAAAAGGCTCTCGTGCCACGCCATGGTCTCGTGGCGTGTGTAATCCATGTAGGCCTACCGTATGACATGATGGAACTCATGAAACTACTCAATGCGGAAAATAAAGTGAGCAATGAAGATAAGAGGGAAAATACTTACAGATTGCCACTCCTGAAAGAGGGACTGTGACTGCGCACTGGTCATGGGTGTGTTCGTGCGCTGGCTCAGGCTCGGGTCGGTAACTCGAAGTTGTGTGTAGGAGATAGAAGGAGTGATCACAGCATCCAGAACCGCCTCCCTCCGTGCTCCTTGGTCCCCATGCCCACCACCACCCTCTCGTAAAGATCCGCCGCAATGGGGTCAGTTGTGCCAGGATGTAACCTCAGATACCCATCGGAGTAGGCCTTCTTCTTCTGCATGGTCTAGCCAGGCTTAGGCTCCTTCCGCGTATGGGCGATCTCCCACGCCTCCATGTGTGAGAGCAGCAGCTTCAGTTTCTCCTCCTGCACCACCAAACAGAGGTTAGTCATACATAAGAAAGTGACGGTAAATAGAAGAAGGAGAATGTTTAATGAGGTTAGTCATGCATGAAGTGTCTTATGGAGAAAGTGGTTTCGGTTTCCCTGAGGATGTACTCCCTCCTTCCCTCGGTTAGCGATGTTTTTATGTTTGTAGCCGCCCAGGTTCCATCCTTATCACACCAAAGATCCACCAATGCCGCCCAGGACTCGTCTTTTCGATAACACCAATTTGCACACACCTACATAATGAAATCATAATGACATGTCAACACGAAACGGTGAAATGTACCACAAACATCGGAATGAAAAATCTTTTATACTTACCGCCAAGTACTCGTGGCTCTCCAAGGTAATGCCCAGCCTCCGCCATCTTCCTTGGTCATCTTCACACCAAGAGCGTCGTGATAATACCCAGCGCACCTCGTACTGGACTTGGCAGGCCTTCTTCTTAGCTTGGCGCAGCACAATCTGGTCGGTAGTGGACTTGTGCTTCGGAAGAACTCGATAGTATTTCTACAATCATGCATGAAACCATAATGGAATAAGCCATGACTTAAATCATTCATGAAACCAGAATGGACTTGTGCTTTTGAAGAGTACTCACCCAGAAATTAGTGATCACGGCTTTGGCATGGGTCTCATGGTCCGCTTGGAGGGCCGCTTCCAAGTGGTCCCAGCTCGTGGCCAAAACCCGACGATCCCGGTGCCTGACTGGATCTAGACAGTACAGCCCCGACCAGTGTACCTTCAGCAAGACGGTGATGAGGCCGTTTGGAATACGGGCCCTGTCGGTGTCAAAACCGGCGGATCTCGGGTAGGGGGTCCCGAACTGTGCGTCTAGGCAGATGGTAACAGGAGACAAGGGACACGATGTTTTTACCCTGGTTCGGGGCCTCTCGATGGGGGTAAAACCCTACTCCTGCTTGATTAATATTGATGACATGGGTAGTACAAGAGTAGATCTGCCACGAGATCAAGGAGGCTAAACCCTAGAATCTAGCCTATGGTATGATTGTTCTTCGTCCTATGGACTAAACCTCTTCGGTTTATATAGACACCGGAGAGGGCTAGGGTTACACAGAGTCGCTTAAAATGGGAGGAGATCTACATATCTGTATCGCCAAGCTTGCCTTCCACGCCAAGGAAAGTCCCATCCGGACACAGGACGAAGTCTTCAATATTGTATCTTCATAGTCCAAGAGTCCGGCCAAAGGTTATAGTACGGCTATCCGGACACCCCCTAATCCAGGACTCCCTCATTAGCCCCTGAACCAGGCTTCGATGATGATGAGTCCGGTGCGCAGATTGTCTTCGGCATTGCAAGGCGCGTTCCTCCTCCGAATACTTCATAGAAGATTTTGAACACAAAGGTAGTGTCCGGATCTGCAAAACAAGTTCCACATACTGCCACAGAGAGAATAATATTTACATAAATCTAATCTGCTGACGTATTCTGCAGCGTGATATCACACCACGACCAAGCCTTTATTCGAATCGTTTTTACTCCCCCACCGCAGCGCGTTTTGCGAGGCGGTTTCCTTGGCACGTCTTGTGAAAGCAGAGATCATGTCCCCTTTATTTACGGGATCTTCATTAACATGGACGTGGGTAACCCAGTCGTGCCCGTTGGTACGTCTCCTCGATCAAAAGCGAGTCCCAAACGGTCACGGGGAGGGCTCTTGGTATTCAACCTCTTTGTAAGGAGACCAAAGCTTGACTCCTTTCTTTCAATATCAATCGAATCCGCCTCTTGCCTCAAGTTCCAACACCCAAAGCTCCAGATTTAGGCGCTTCGGACCTTCGATGATGTCCGGCTCCGACCTTCAAGGTCGATGGATGCCTTCCTCCATTACGGAAGAAGACGTGCTAAGGCTAAGAGATGCCAGGTATCTAACCGGCGAAATCTTGCATAGGCTGCCTGCTCAAGGGCAGGTTATTCCCACTCCAAAGCTTGGTGAGAGCGTGGTGTTCGTGTCTCACTTCCTCCGAGGGCTAGGCTTTGCGACGGATCCCTTCGTAAGGGGGCTCATGTTCTATTATGGGCTGGAATTTCATGACTTAGCTCTGGAGTCCATCCTCCACATTTATTCATTCATCGTCATGTGTGAAGCCTTCCTCCGTATTACTCCTCACTTCGGACTATGGCTCAAGACCTTCAAAGTAGAGCCGAAGATGATCAAGGGACAACACGCAGAATGCGGACGTGCTGTTATAAGCAAGAATGCTGACGCTCCATGGCCCGAGGGCTCTTTTCAAGAGGAGCCCAGCTTATGGCAACGGGAGTGGTTTTATATCACAGCTCCCAGGGGTACCAAGTGGGTGGCACCGCTGGCTCTCCGCTCGGGTCCCCCGCCCCGACTAGCGTCATGGGTCAATAAGGGGCTGGACTGGGGGCAGGCAAAGGACGTGCCCCTGTTGCAGGGCCGCATCCGTGATCTCCTGGAAAGAGACATCAGTCTAGTCGTGGTCACGCAGGTCATGTTGATTCGCCGAACCCTGCCCTGCAAATGTCGCCCCCTTCGCATGTGGGAGTTCAATCCAGAGGGACCACGAGCTCTCCAACATTTTATGGGCGCGACGCCCGTGGAGAGCTCGTGTCCGGACTCGACCGAGGACGCAGGTCTGAGCTGCAATCGTCCGGATACTCATGTAAGTAGCCATGTGCCCGAACACGCTATCCGTATATTTATCATAACATTGCCCTTAAAAGAGCTGTCCTTAAAACATGAGTGGATAGCAAAAGCAAAGCTAATCAGGTGTCCAGCCCCCCTCCCTGAGACCACGCCGGATCCCGTGTTAACCAGGGTTGCTGGAGGTTGTGCCTTTGGAAGACAACGAAGGAGGGACAAGGAAGCTACCGCATCCCCTAAGGAGGCTGTCAGGGAAGGAGGAATCGAAAATTCCTCTACCTAGGGGAAGAAGAGGATTGCCTATGAAGACCCGGAGACCATGGTCTCAAAGCGGGGGAAGATATCTTCGTCAGAGGGTCCTGTGCCGGGGGATACCTTGGCCCTAATGTGCCCCCAAGGGGATCAACCCTCCACCGAGCCATAAGTAGAGAGGGGAGGTTTAAAATCAGAGGGATCCTTATTTTATCTCTGAGGAAAATAACCGACATTTTACCTTGTAGTTCGGATCTCAGCCCTTCTCAGCAGAGCTCATCTTCGGGGGATCTTCTTCCGGAGATGATGGACAGCGGAACGCCTCCCCGTGCCGTTCCGCCTTACGAGGCGGGCGACCCTGAGGTGTCGTCGCGGAGGGTTTCTCCTAATCCGGCAGGGCCGGAAGGCAGTCACATGGCCCCCCAAAGCTCTCCGTGTCCGGCCTTTGAGAAAAGCCATCGAACGAGTCCGGCACCGCCTGGTGCATGGTCGGAGGAGCCGAAGGATCTGCTAGGGCGAGCGTCTATCTCAGAGGAGCACCGTGTGCTGATGGGTACGGTAATTGAAAGGATTTCGTCCGCAGAAAGCGGGTTGCACGAGGCCGTCAGGAGTTTACTGACAGGTTTTGAGGTACGTGAGATGATGTACCTTTTGACAGTTCCACATATTTAAGATGTGCCCTGTGTAGATAGTAGCCCGTGAGACTCTGTGCGTTGTCAAAAGTGACAACGCGCAGAGGATCATAATCTCAAGTATAATGTGCCGTCTTCCTATGTAGGTGGCAAAGTGTCCGGTGGCTAGCCGGACTGATGAATTTGCCGAGCTAAAGCGGCAGCTTGACGTGGCAGATGCCGACATCGCGCTTGTCAACAAGCGGCTTGACGAGGCACAAGGTATGTAATTTCTCCGGAGACACCTGGTAAGAGGAGCTTGATGCTTGTATCTTACAACATGTGTGCTTGATGCAGATGGTGCCGCTGCCATGGAGAACCTTCGGGCGGAACTTGCCCGAGCCAAGGAGCAGACCAGGAAAAGCGATGCGGCTGCTTTAAAGGCGGTTGAAGAGCTGAAAGCCGAACAGGCTACTCACTGCCGAAGCAAGAAGGAAATGGCCGAGATGGCTGTAAAGTTGAAGAGCGCTGCCGACCGTTGCAAGCTTCTTGAAGAAGAATATCGGGCGGAACAGACGGACCTGGAGAAGGCCACTACAGAGTCCAAGGATGCTCGCTCTGCGATGAGAGCTTTGAAGGAGGAGCTACGTCTGGCCGGAGATTTCGGGGCTGGAAAGCCCTTTATGCTGCGGATGAAGTTCCCGGATACTAAATATGCTCCGTTGGACCGGATGTGGAGTACGGAGGACACTTATCTGGATTTGGCGATGAGTGCTACGGACGCGGCCGAACACTTCCGAGATCAACAGGATCGTGAAGTGGAAAAGCTCTTCTGGTCGCAGTTCCACAGTCCAGAGCGTCCACTTCCATTAACCGATCGTTTGGCCGAATGGGCCGAGCTGAATAGGTTATCCGACTCGCCATGAAGTATGTCGCGGGTCATCTGTGGCCGGAAAGGCCAGAACCGAACAGTTATTTTAGCTTGGTGCAGCAGTTCCTTGGTGCGGTGCCGCATATCAATGCAATGAAGAGGTCAGCATGCATAGAATGTGCGCGGATGGCTCTTGCCCGTGTCAAGACATACTGGGCGGAGATGGAGGCCACCGCTGTTGCATCCCAAGAATCGGACGGAAGCCGAGTACCTGTCGGGCACTATTTTCAGGAAGTTCTGCAGGGCGCTCGTTTAATAGAGATGCAGTGCTCGAAGGATATTATGTTCGAATAACATGTAATATTGAAAAACAATATTTTGACGAATTGTAGAAGCTTTTTATACTTGTGCCTGCAAGAACTATAATACCTCCTGTGCGGCCGTTAATGTATATTTGTATATAATCTGAAAGATGGCAGTCGTCGGCTCCAGCCCCCACGCATATAATGCGGGGGTGTTCGCAGAAGGCGCATTTTCACACTTGTTCCAACGTCTTGGTCCGTGAAGGAGGTGATAGCACAGCGAACTAGGCAATCGGACTAAATGCTTTATCACATTCACTTAGCCATAGGAGTTTGACAGTGAGGCTACTATATAGCCCCTGGTGGCGCCTGCACTCTCCCAAACTCGAGGCGCGTGTGTGCCTGGCCGGGAAACGGCCCTTCGTTAATATGGAGGAAACCTAAAGATTTCGGTAGGTCATCGAGTGGTTGACCAGTCTCACGCTAGGTCATGACAGTCAGTTTTCGGCTTTTCCTACTGAGGTGCTCGCCTGGCTGAACTGGTGCACAATCGCAGTAGTTCTCCTGGTGCCGCCTTAGCCGATAGAGCGGAACATAAGGAAGCAAAACACAGGAGCCGGGCAAACCCAACATTTGACCAAATACATGATTCGGAGCTGATGCATATAAGGCCAAACTTGCGACGCCGAACACTCCCTAAGGTATTCGGTCTTGATGAAAACGGGCGGAAGAGCGCCCTTGTGAAAGTGCGTTATATCGACTAGAGGGGGGTGAATAGGCGATTTTTATGAAATTCTTCACTGAGGAATTTGCTCGTGAGGAAATTCCTTAGCGAAGAACTACTAGCAGCGGAATAAGTACTCAGATGAAAACATAACAAAATTCAAGCATAGTCATCATGATGAAATGAAGACAAACACAGAGTACGGAAAGCGTAAACACAGGATAACACAAGATGAAGACAAACAGACTGAAGAAATTTAACTGAGGAAATTGAGAAAGTCTTCAGTCAAAGTCTTCAAACACAGATATGAACAAACACACAACACAGTAATGAGGAAATGAAAGTGTTGAGAAAATAGAACCAGTAAGCTTGGTTAAGAAAATGATTTGGTAGACCAGTTCCAACTGCTGTCTCAGTTGTACATCTGGTTGGAGCGGCTGAGTATTTAAACTGGAGGACACCTAGTCCCAGACACACAGTCCTCACCGTATTCTCCTTGAACTAAGGGCAGACAATCCTCGTCCAATCACTCGTGGTAAGTCTTCAGCTGACTTCCAAACCTTCACAGACTTGGTCACTCGGCGACCACAATTCCTCTTGGATGCTCTAGACCTTGACGCCTAACCGTCTGGAACAAGCACAATCTTCAAAGGTAACTAGCGTCGGATCCACGCATGATCAATCTCTTCAGTGATGCTCAATCACTTTGGGTTTGTAGGTGTTTTGGGTTTGGGTTTGGATTTTCCTCACTTGATGATTTTCTCTCAAAGTCCTCGGAGGATGGGTTGCTCTCAAATGACAAGTGTCAAGTTCACGCGGAGCAGCCAACCAGCTAGTGGTTGTAGGGGGCGGCTATTTATAGCCTAGGGAGAAGGCCGACATGATAAAACATAAATGCCCTTCAATGATATGACCGTTAGGTGGACAAGATATTTTGGGACAGCTGGCGCGTAGCACAGCAACGGTCGGAAATTTGAGGTTCAAATACCTCAGGGCTATCATGTTCCTCACTGTGTAGGCAATTCGCACTGGCGAATTCCTAACTCCTCAGTCAGAGCAAAGTCCTCAGTGACCAGAAGAACTGTGTCTCTGTCACTGAAGAATTTGACTGAACAGTATGAGATTTCCAATGGCTTCACTCGAAGGGATTGGTAGGTGTAGGATTTGAGTTGAGCATCACATGGAAATTTTCTCCTTAGTATTTCCTCGACCCCCTTTAACAGTACCGTGTTTCCTATGACTCAAGAAAGAGAAAATGAAACTACGAAAACAAAAGTCTTCACGCTTCATGTTCCTCGAATGAATACCATGTCTTCAAGGTCACACCAATTTCTTAACTTTCAAAGTCTTCAGAAAGTCTTCAGTATATCAAATTCTTCAGCCGAAGAACTTCATTTTTAGGGGTTGACTTTCTCTGTAAATATCAAACTCCTCATAGACTTATAGACCTGTGTACACTCACAAACACGTTAGATGCTTAACCTATAGTCTTCAATACACCAAAATCACTAAGGGGCACTAGATGCACTTACAATCTCCCCCTTTTTAGCGATTGATGACAACATAGGTTAAGTTTTCAACGGGGATAAATATATGAAGTGTAAATACTGATATTGAGGAATTTTATTGCAAGATATAGAAGAACTCCCCCTGAAGATGTGCATAGTGAGGAATTTGCTTTTGAGGCAATGCACACTTGAAGAGTTGAATCATGGAGATCTCCCCCTATATCTTTTAATTCATACACGCATTTGATATATAATATGAAGAATTTGAAATGCATGATTAAATATGGTGCCCAATGCAATTCAGCATGCGTGTGATAATATTAACGAGGAATAAGCATGCAGAATAGCGCATCAAAAGTATCAAAGCATAGTGCAACAAAAGTATCAGAGCACCGAGCACCATAGGGTTTAAGATTACAAATCGATCCAATAAAAGTTTCGGAAGAAGAGAGTTGTAACTTAGCAGAAATAAAAAAATATGCCCTTATTATAGACCCGCTTGAAGACTAACTCAGATTTCTCCCCCTTTGTCATCAAATGACCAAAAGGATCGAAACTGAGGACTAACGCCCCTGAAGATATTCAAGTTGATGAAGGAGCGCCAACGTTGTTGGGGTCGGTTGTTGATGTAGAGCCTGCCGCAGTGTCGTCCAAGTCTTCATTTTCATCAGTGTCGTGTGATGAAGAATATGAACTGGCCACCAAAGAAGGAACTGGGACCTTCTTGTATTTCTTCGGAGGAGGTGCAGACCAGGCAAATTCTTCATTAAGACCCATTTTCTTCAGATCAGCAGCGCTGTAGACTTGAGACAGAATAGCCCAGGTGCGGTTGAGGGTTTCATGAAGGTAGTAGTGGTTTTTCTTCACTTCATTGTGTGTGGAAATCATGTTGTGAAGAATTGAACCAAACTGACGCTTGACCCATTTGTGATTGCGATCAACCTTTTGATGAAGACTAAGGAGTAACTCATGATCAGTCATCACCCTGGGAGCTGTGGCTTAAGGATTTGGCTTGGCAGTATTGGCGGCTGTGTCATGTGTGGCAGAGTCATCATTGGTGGAATATGATGCGGCCTTCGAAATTGACCATCCAATGGACGAATGCCTTCATCGATCATAGCAGTGGCCTTGCCTTTTTCATCAGCTGAGCAAAAATGTCCTTTTGAGGACTTCAATGGGAGGCAAGTAGCTGCAGTGGTTCAGAGTATCAGCTTTGTAATTGAGTGAAGACCTTGCCCTGATGAATCTCATAATCCATGGCGCGTAAGGCTTCAGCTCTAATGGCGACATAGCAATATTTGCCAAAGTCCTCATGAAGAAATCATGGAAGTTGATTGGAACGCCATGAATGATGTTGAAAAGCATGTTCTTCATGATGCCAACGACTTCTTCATCAGATGAATCGTGGCCTTTGATGGGACTCATTGTCTTCGTCAGAATGCTATAGACAGTCCTTGGCACATACAACAATTCCTTGATGAGGAATTTGGTTCGAGAGGCCTGCCCTGGCTTCAAAGGCTTCATGAGCACTTGCATATAGTGATTTGAAAGTTCGGGTTCGTTGCAAATACAATGTGCATCTTCAGTGGGTGGACTCAGAGGAAGGGCACGAAGCAATTCAGATGATGGGGCCTTATAATGGGTGTTCTCAGTCATCCAGTACAGAACCCATGAATTCACATCTTCAGAGTTGCCGGTGATGTGCAGTGTAGCATAGAACTGAAGAATGAGTTCTTCATTCCAATCGCAGATGTCAGTGCAGAAGTTGAGTAGCCCAGCGTCGTAAAGAACACTGAGGACTGGCGTGAAGCACGGCATTGACTCCATATCCACGTGAGGAACATGTGCATGATCGAAGACTTTGTCCTTGTTGAAAATCAATAAGGAATAGAAGTTTGCTTGGCTTGCTGTCCAGAAACGCCTCTTTCTTATGCGAGCAGAGTCATAGGGGTTGTATTCAGTGAAGAACACGTGCTCACCAAAGAAGTCTTCAGCCTTGAATTTTTGCTTCTTTGAGAATGGTTCCTTTGGCTTGGGCAGAGGAGTGTCAGTGAGTTGCATCACTACCTCAGGAATCACTATCTCAGGTTCTTCAGGCTGAGGAATTTCTGGTTCCTCCTCAGGTGCAGTCACCTTTGTAGTTTGAGCAGCAGTTTCTTCAACACTAGTGGCTGGAATTTCTTCATTCGCAGATGCAGTGGGATGAGTTTCTTCAGAGCCCATCGGAACAGTTGGTGCAGGGGAGTGAGGAATTTGCTGCAGTGGTGTGAAGAGTGGGGAATTGGGGTGCTGACTTTCCCAAAAGTCATCATTCATCAACGGGGTTGTGCTTCCAATATCCACATCTTCATCATCAATTTCTTCAACACCAGCCTCTTCAGCATCAAACTGAGGCATTGGTGATGAGACCTTTGGGGTTGAAGGGATTGAATCCACTTTAATTTCTTCATCAATCCGCTCTGCGGAAGCAGCAGATTGAGTTTCTTCATCTGATCCATTTGGGATCTCATAGTCTTCACCAAAAGGAACAAGGTCCTTTGATGGCATGGATGAGATAGGACCAGCATCAATTGGATTAGCGAACGAGCTGGTCATGGGCTTCATCTTGTTGGGAGCTGAAGATTCTGAAGCTTGTGATGCTTTCCTCTTCTTCACTGCAGCTCACTCTGCAGCCTTTGTCTTCTTCACATCTAGAGCAGACGGAAGAATAGGAGTTGGCGTAGGCGCAGGTGGAGCTGAGGAATCTGGTTAATTTTCCTCAGGTGCAACTGATGCAGTTGCCCTGATTTCTTCAGTTTCTTCAGGCGCACCACTAGTGGGTGCCCTGGCAATTTCTTCAGTGGCTGGAGTAGAGTCATCAGCCTTGGAACTGGCGTTTTCTTCAGCAGCCTGAATTTCATCAGCGGTGCTGGCATGTTCTTCAGTGGGCTGAACAAATGTTTCAGCTTGAGGAACTTGTTGTTGTGTTGAGGTTGCACCCTTGGTGAAAGTATCAGTCAGCCTCACAAATCTGACCTTGGCTCCTTGCCAATCAGCATAGTATGAGTCAAAGTTGTCGCTGAGGGCTTTGATCTCAGCCTGCATCTTGACGAGTTCTTCAGGCTTCATTTTGACAATATTTTCCTTTAGCAGCTTCTCCTTGCGATACTGCGATTTCTTGATCTCTCTGGCCCTATCATATTTCCACTTCTCCTCTTGGATGAAATGAGTTAGCATGTGACTTTGGCCAGGTGTCAGTTTGAAATCAGGCATAGGTGTGTTTGGATCCTTATGCCAGAGATCAATATAATCTAGGATCTCCCTTGGATCCAATAGCAGGGGCACAGGTGTGCTTTTGGCTTTAGCAGCCCTTTCTTGGCGGTCTCTAATGATTTTAGCAAGTTCTTCTTCATCAGCTTCATCATCCTTAGATGGTACAGTGAAGACTACCTACCTGAGGATTGTGGAGGAGGTGCTGAGGATTTTGGTGGAGTAGGAGCAGCATGAGGAATTTGCTTTGAAGATTTTGAGATGTCTGGCCGTGAGGGCATTGAAGAGGAACTTGGCCGTGAGGGCATTGCTGATGAAGCACTTGGCTTGCGAGCAGGCTTCTTGGTTATTGATTTCCTCGGCTTGACAGAAGCCTGAGCAGCAGCAGCAACAGCAGAGTCTTCATTAAATTTCCTCACAGCTTCTCTGGCTTGCCTTGCCAGTTTAGCTTGGCGCTTGGCACATTCCTCAGGAAAATCCTCACCGCGCATGAGGCTAGTGGGATCAGCTTCTTGGCCAGGTGCCAATGGAGCTCTTGGGCATGGAGGGTTCAGTGCGAATTTCTTCATATACTTAGGAGTGACATATCTGTACTCCCTCCATTCACGTGCCCATCTCCGTTCAATCCTCTGGATTCGCACCTTGCGCTGATTTTTATCTTCTTTGCCAAACTTGGCTTCATCAGACGTGCATTACTCTTTATAAATATCCTCAGGGATTTCAAATGCAGTCATAACCTCAGGCCTCTTTCCTCCTTTCTGTGGCCTTTTACCTTCAGCCATTTTCTTCAGTTGAGGAATTTGAACAATTGAGTTCTCTGAAGAAGTGTGCAACTTTTCTTCGAGGAACGCTGCAAATGAGTTAAGTTGATGAGAACCTAATGATTCAGCAGCGGTCATGTGAACCTGTGAACAAAGTATAGTTGCAAGGAATTTGAAGAGGTCATATGCATTCTCAGAGGGTTTTTCATAAAGAACAAGTTTGAGGAATTTGACCAGATTCGTCTTGAGGAATTTCACTAAGCGTGCTTTATCTTAGGGTCCAGAGTTGTATAGATCGAAGATCCACACAATTGAGGAATCTTGAAGAAAATGAGGCTTAGGGAAATGAATCAAGAACAGATAACATGAGAGGTGTTTTGCGTGTGAGGATTTGAAGAATAAAACACCTTTTGAAGATTTTTGTAGAAAAGTTTCGAATCAAAGAGGGCAGTAAAATTAGCTTTTAATTACCCTGAAACGAAGAACACGACGAACTGTGAGTTGAAACAGGGAAAGTTCGTCGATGCAGATATTCCACGCCCTAACTTGGCGGAGGAAGATGTCTACGGCGGCGGCGGAGGTGAAGATTTCCGCGGTCGGCGCGAGTACGACGGCGACGAGGTCGAGGCAGCGAAGCTCTTGCTCACCGGCGACGATGGAGTAGCGACGGCGCTAGGGTTTGGAAGCTCGAGCGGGAGAGTGAGATCAAGCGGGGTAAAAGAAGTGAGGACGGCGACAGGGGTATTTATAGCCACGGTGAAAAACTGCTCGCCGAAGATTTGGGACGAACGTGCCCCTGGCCGTTCTCCTTCTCGCGACATGTGTCACCCACGTACTGTGTAGTGGAGATCGTGTAAGATCGTGGGTGGATAAAATAATGCATCGTGGGATGCGGAACGGTTTGAGCGGCAAAATCGAAAGTTTGGATAAGATTAGTTTTAACGTTCCGTTCGCAATTTCTTCAGCTGACAAGGACACAGTGAAGAATTTGAACGAGTTTCAAATAGAACGCACATGAAGAATTTGTGAACAGATTGGATTGAGTATAGCATAGAGGGGAAGGGTCCAGTCACATTCACTTAGCAGAAAAACCAACTTGAAGAAATAGCTATAAGTGAATGCTGTAGAGCACATAAACTCATATATATATATATATATATATATATATATATATATAATATATATATATATATATATATATATATATATATATATATATATATATATATAGCCAATGAAGAAAAACGACGGCACAAGTGAAGACTTTGCAAAGATGAAGAATTTGAAAAATTGAGGAATTTCAAAAGTTGAGGAAAAACTCAAATTGAAGATTTTCAACTTTTGTGGTGGCGTGACCCACCGTGTAAGAATGATGATTTCAGACACCGCGTACAATTGTCGTAGGGTTCTGAGAATTAAATTCTTCATTAATTTCTTCACACTTAGAGTGTTATTCTTCATTGATTGAAGAAAAACGTTTCTTCATGTGTCGCACATCTAAGTAATCAATTTTGCATAAGTGTTAGGATGAGTGCCTTTTCAAATTACATTCGAAGACTCTAAGATATTTAGCTCACACGCAACTTTCTAAATATCTTCTCATCCAAGGGCTTAGTGAAGATATCAGCTAGCTGTTCTTCAGTCTTCACATGCTCAATAGAAATATCGCCCTTCAACACATGATCATGAAGAAAATGATGACGAATCTGAATGTGCTTTGTCTTCGAGTGCTGAACTGGGTTGTGAGCAATCTTGATGGCACTCTCATTGTCACAGAGGAGAGGCACATTCTTCACGTTGATACCATAGTCCTTGAGAGTTTGCTTCATCCATAGCAGTTGAGCACAGCAAGAACCAGCAGCAATGTACTCAGCTTCAGCAGTAGACAGTGATACGCAGTTCTGTTTCTTCGAGGACCAACAAACCAAGGATCGTCCGAGGAAATGACAAGTACCAGATGTTGACTTGCGGTCCACACGGTCACCAGCATAGTCAGAGTCTGAATATCCAATGAGATCAAAATCCGAGCCCTTGAGATACAATAATCCTAGTGTTGGTGTGTGAGCTAGATATCGAAGAATATGCTTCACAACCTTATGGTGTGATTCCTTCGGTGCAGCTTGAAATCGTGCACACATGCAAACACTAAGCATTATATCTGGCCTAGATGCACATAAGTACAATAAAGAGCCAATCATGGAGCGGTATACCTTATGATGGAAGTCAGTACCATTTTCATCAGTGGATAAGTGAGCATTTGTGGGCATAGGAATTTTGATGCCTTTGCAATCTTGCATGCCGAATTTCTTCAGGACATCCTTGAGGTATTTCTCCTGAGATATGAATATGCCATTGCGCTGTTGACGAATTTGAAGACCTAAGAAGAGTTTCAACTCTCCCATCATAGACATTTGATATTTTTCACTCATCATATAGGCAAATTCATCACTATAACGTTGGTCAGTACAACCAAAGATGATATCATCAACATATATTTGGCACACAAACATTTCACCATCATAAGATTTAGTAAAGAGAGTGGGATCGAGTGAACCAGGTGTGAAGCCTTTCTTCATGAAGAGTTGCTTCAATGTATCATACAACGCCCGTCATCTGAAGACTTTGCCAGGATGTTTTGGATCTTCAAAACCTGAGGGTTGAGCAACATATACTTCTTCCTCAAGCTTACCATTGAGGAATGCACTTTTCACATCCATTTGATATAAGATGATATCATGATGGTTAGCATAAGCATGTAATATGCGAACAGCCTCAAGTCTAGCAACAGGTGCAAAAGTTTCATCGAAATCAATTCCTTCAACCCGTGTGTAGCCTTGAGCTACTAGTCGTGCCTTATTCCTCACCACAACACCATTTTCATCTTGCTTGTTGCGGTAGATCCACTTGGTGCCAATGATGTTATGCTTGCGAGGATCGGGACGATTGACTAGTTCCCATACGTTGTTGAGCTTGAACTGATGTAATTCTTCTTGCATGGCCTGAATCCACTCAGGCTCCAGAAATGCTTCATCTACCTTAGTGGGCTCTGTGATAGAGACAAAAGCAAAGTGCCCACAAAAGTTAGATAGATGTGAAACTTTTGAGCGTGTGAGAGGACCTGGTGCTCTAATGTCATCGATGATCTTCTCCACTTGCACTTCTTTTGCAACGCGAGGATGAGTTGGTTGTCGTTGAGGAATTTGATCAGCATTTTCTTCAGCATCAATTTCCTCAGCATTTTCTTCAGGTGCATCAGCTCGATGTTCTTCACGTTCTGGAAAGAATTCTTCAGCAGATTCTTCAGTAGGAATGACATATTCAGTAGCCTTGTGTTTGATAGAATCCTCAGGTGCTGGTTCATCTAACACCGAAGGTAGGTGCTCTCTTTGCGAGCCATTAGTTTCATCGAACCGCACATCTACAGTTTCAACAATCATGTGAAGAACATTGTTGAAGACTCTGTAGGTGTGCGAGTCCTTTCCGTAACCAAGCATAAAACCTTCATGTGCTTTCGGTGCAAATTTAGAGTTATGATGAGGATCTCTAATCCAGCATTTTGCACCGAAGACTTTGAAATAACTCACATTGGGTTTCCTGTCAGTGAGGAGTTCATAAGCAGTCTTCTTGAAGAATTTGTGAAGATATACTCTATTGATGATGTGGCACGCAGTATCAATTGCATCAACCCAGAAACGACGAGGGGTTTTGTACTCATCGAGCATAGTGCGAGCCATTTCAGCAAGAGTCGTGTTCTTGTGCTCCACGACGCCATTCTGTTGAGGAGTATAAGGAGCAGATAACTCATGAGTAATACCAAGTTCATCAAGATAGTCATCGAGACCTGAATTCTTGAACTCAGTGCCATTGTCACTTCTCATGTGCTTGATCTTCACACCAAACTTGGTTGAAGCCCTCGAGGAAAATCGTTTGAAGACTTCCTGCACTTCAGTTTTGTAAGAGACAAGGTGTACCCATGTGTAACGAGAGTACTCATCAACAATAACAAAGCCATATTGAGATGCTTCATTTGAAACAGAGGAATAATGATTAGGACCGAAAAGATCCATGTGAAGCAATTCAAATGGACGAGTGGTGGTCATGATAGTCTTCGCTGGATGCTTGGCCTTTGTCATCTTTCCAGCTTCACAGGCACCGCACAAGTGATCCTTGAGGAATTTGACATTCTCAATGCCAATGACATGCTTCTTCTTCGCAAGCGTGTTCAAATTCCTCATGCCTGCATGACCAAGTCGTTGATGCCATAGCCATCCTTCTGAAGCTTTTGCAAGTAGGCACACGGCTGGTTGTGAATCTGCGGAGAAATCAACAATATACAAGTCTCCTCTCCTAAAGCCTTCGAAGACTTTGGAATTGTCAGCTTCCATAATCACAACACAACGATACTTGACAAAGACAACAACCATATCAAGATCACAAAGCATTGAGACAGACATAAGGTTGTATCCTAAGGACTCAACAAGCATGACTTTGTCCGTGTGTCGATCCTTTGTGATAGCAACTTTACCTAGACCCAATACCTGACTTTTGGTTTTATTAGCGAAGATGATATGCTTCATATGTGACGATGATAAGGGAGCATCCGCCAAAAGATTCTTGTCACCAATCATGTGATTTGTACAACCACTATCAAGTACCCATTCAGTGGCTTTGGGTTGATCATCATGTAGATGAATTTGTGCAACTTACGACCTCATATACTTCAGCAGTGAAGAATATGATATCAAAATTCATCAGATCAATTTCATCAAGCAGTAGAACAGATAAAACAGGGGGAGGACATGTGAAATGAAAGTTCATTTCATCATTGTCGGTATCAAAACCGGCGGATCTCGGGTAGGGGGTCCCGAACTGTGCGTCAAGGTCGGATGGTAACAGGAGACAAGGGACACTTTATTTTACCCAGGATAGGGCCCTCTCGATGGAGGTAAAACCCTACTCCTGCTAGATTAATATTGATGATATGGGTAGTACAAGAGTAGATCTACCACGAGATCAAGGAGGCTAAACCCTAGAAGCTAGCCTATGGTATGATTGTGTATGATGATGGTTGTCCTACGGAGTACAACCCTCCGGTTTATATAGACACCGGATAGGGTTAGGTTTATACAGAGTCGGTTACAATGGTTGGAGGTCTTGAATATCAGCACGCCTAGCTTGCCTTCCACGCCAAGGAAAGATCCTTCCGGACACGGGACGAAGTATTCAATCTTGTATCTTCATAGTCCTGGAGTCCGGCTAAAGGTATAGTCCGGCTATCCGAACACCCCCTAATCCAGGAGTCCCTCAGTAGCCCCTGAACCAGGCTTCAATGACGAAGAGTCCGGCGCGCAGATTGTCTTCGGCATTGCAAGGCGGGTTCCTCCTCCAAGTTCTTCAAGAAGATTACAAACACCAAAAATAGTGCCCAGCTCTGCAAAATAAGTTTCCACATATTGCCATATAGAGAATAATATTAACACAAATCAAATCTGCTGACGTATTCCGCAGTGTGTCATAACACAACGGCCAAGATCCTTATATAAATTGTTTTCATTGTTCCACCTCAGCGTGTTTAGCGAGGCAGTTTCCTTGGCACGTCTTGTCAAAGCAGAGATCGTGTGCCCCTTTTAACGGGATTCTCATCAATACGGACGTGGGTAACCCAACCGCGCCATTTACCATGGCGCTTGGGAGGCAAGCGAGTTTTATTTGGTAGGTGGGGACGCCTAACCGCACCCGCTTATATAAAGGGATAAGGATTCACATTTTTACCTACGCCTTCTTCCTCCTTTGCCAATCCATTTCTCGTGCACTCAAGCTCCAGCGCCCAAGTCCGCTCTTCCTTCCTCAACCTTCTCCAACAATGTCCGGAGTAGGAGGCAAGTGGATGGCCTCCTCCGTTATGGAGGCCCAAGTAAAAAAGCTAAGGAAAGCCGGATACTTGTCCAAGGACATCCCGCATCGGCTTCCTGAGGAGGGGCAGCTTGTTCCTACACCAGGGCCCCATGAGAGGGTAGTTTTTCTTCCCCACTTCCTCCACGGGCTGGGTTTTCCACTCCACCCATTTGTCCGGGGGCTCATGTTCTACTACGGCCTGGATTTCCATGATCTGGCCCCGAACTTCATCCTCAACATCTCGGCGTTTATCGTCGTGTGTGAGGCTTTCCTCCGCGTCCGCCCCCATTTCGGCCTTTGGCTCAAGACTTTCAACGTCAAGCCCAAGGTGGTGCGCGGCAGCCAAGCGGAGTGCGGAGGTGCTATGGCTCGCAAGATAGCTAATGCCCTCTGGTTCGAGGGCTCCTTTGTGGAGACCCTAAAGGGGTGGCAAGCCGGGTGGTTTTACATCACCGAGACACGCGATCCGAAATGGGTCGCAGCCCCTGAGTTCAGATCCGGACCCCCCACGCGGCTTATGTCCCGGAAAGAGACGGGCCTGTCGTGGGGTAACGAGAAAGAGGTGACCGGATTGCAAACGTGCATCCAGTCCCTGGTGAACAAGCCAATCCGGCTGATCAATGTGATCCAGGTCATGCTCGTCTGCCGGATCCTCCCGTGCCAACAACGGGACTTTACTTTGTGGGAATTCGACCCGGCGCAGCACCAAACCCTCAGTAGGCTCTTCGACACGACGTATGAAGATGTCTGGAAGGTGCTGACGAAAGGCGCCGAGTCCCCCACATCCGCTTCCGAGGACCGCGGATACAGCTCGCAGCGTCACGCCAGCGAGGTAAGCTATCTATACCTTTGACAGGTTTGTTAAGCTCTTCTTCATAGATTAACTCTATGCGGGATCTAAACTCCCTTTGCCTTTGACAGGCAAGGCGGGCGATATCCGGATCAATTAACCGTCCGGCTCCCCTGCCCGAAGACCCGGACCCAGCTCTCCTAGTGAAGCTGTTGACTCCGGCACCTTACGCGTGCCAGAGAAGAAGGCCAAGAAGAAGAAAACCACCGGGACTCGAAAGAGCTCCCGCAACCTGGTGGTGTCGGACTCGTCATCTGACGAGTCCGCGACGCTCTCCTCTCGTGAAAACGAGGAGGAGGAACAAGAAAGTTCTCCCCCCCCCCAGCGGGGGGAGAAAATAAGAAGAAGGCCACCTCAAATGGGGAGGCCGATGGGTCGAGGAAAAGGAAGACCCCTCCACCGGACTACTCCCACGACGCAGAAGAGGGCGGAGAGGTGTGGCCGGACAGAACCCAGCGTCCGGCAAAATCGTAAGTATTTACGTACCAGAGTGACTCATGATATTCTTTATTGCACTGCTTTCCATAATGTCGAATATGTTTATGCAGCCCGCCCCGGGCCGGACTCAACGATTCGTCGAGCGGTTCCCTGGATTCGTCGGACATGAACTCTGTTCCGCCCGCAGTCTCCCCCTGCAGGGCAGACGACGCCGAAGTGGCGTCGCAACAAGTTCTGGGGCAGGAGGACGTGGTCCTGGAGGAGCCGCAAGGCAACCCTCCGGACCCCAGGAGTGAAGGGGACAAGACCCCCCAGGGCTCCAAGTCCGGCTTTGAGCCGGACACCGCGCCGGACTCGACCTTCCCGGTCCGTGGTGGGCGAACTCCTTCCAAGAGGAGTAAGCCGTCTGAGCCGGCGACCTCCGTCCAACCAGAGGCGCCTGACAATCTGCTGGAGGTGCTTGAGGGCGCCGCCATCGATGAGGAGCACCGTACTGTTATGAGTACGGTGATCCAAAGGGTTCAGTCCGCCAAGAGTGGACTGACTGAAGCTTGCGCTAGCGTTCTAACAGGCTTTGAGGTAAGTAAAAATATGTCAAATTATTACCGCATAGACAGTAGCCCCTGATGCTCTGTTCGGTGTTCAGAAAGAAAAGCCGAATAGAGGATCTAGTAATTTTCGCAGGAGTCTAACAACAAAGAGTCAGATATGCGTATGCAGGCTTCGCTGATGTCAACCGCCGCACTGACTGCGCAGGTGGATGTCCTTAAAAAGGACCTCGGGCGGACCGAGCAAGAGCTCGGCCTTGCCAAATGGCAGCTCGAGGAGAAAGAAGGTAAGAAATACCCTAAAAAAAAGAAAAAAGGTGCCTATAGAGAGGCTTGATTGCAGAAAGAAATAACAGGATTATACTTCTTATTGTAGGGGCCACAACCGAGGTGGCAACCCTGAAGCAGGCGCTGGCTGAGGCCGGAAAGAAAACTGCCGAGGAGTGCGCCGAGCGAGAAAGGCTTGTGGTTCAGGTCGGCGAGGTGCAGCAAGAGCTGCAAGCTCTCATGAAAAAACATGAGTGTTTGGAGCTTGAGTCAAAAGCGCAAGCATCCGAGCTCGCGTCGGCCCTTGAGACCACCAAGAGTGCCAAGGCCGAAGCCCAAAAGGCCCTGCAAGAGTTGGAGGAGGTGATAAAGATAGCAGCGGGTAAGGCATTCTTAATGCAAAGTAGGAATATAAAAGTAAACTACTTGTCACTTACCCGAATCCGGAGTTCTCCAGGGGCGTTCGCCGATCTTCCCTACAACGTATCCGACGCCGCCGTGTTCTACCGAGCTGAAGAGGGCAGCTCGACAGAGAGTGTGTTCTGGTCTCAGTATTCTGAGGCTGGACACCCTGTGCCTTTGAGCGATCAGCTGAAACAGCTGGTCGAGCTCCACAAGGCGGCCGAATAGGCCATGAAGGGCTTACTAGTTCGGCTGTGGCCTGGAGAGGCCCTGCCTGGGAGCTATTTCGGGCTAGTGCGGCGGCTGGTGGAGGCCTGTCCACGGCTTGGGGTCGTCAAGCGCTCCGCCTGCATTGAAGGTGCCTGGAGGGCCCTTGCCCGTGTAAGGGTACACTGGGGTAACCTGGACGGAGAGAAGCTGGTGAAGGACGGGCCGCCGCCGGGGAAGGAGCATCGCAAGCCCGAGAACTACTACAAGGAAGTTCTTGCCGGAGCCCGCCTTGTCGCGGATGAATGTACTAAAGATCTAGTATTTGAATGAACTCGCTCGTTTGTATCCTGTGCGCTGAAAACTTTTTCATATGCGCTAAGCAATGCTTATTGAATTTAAAATATTACTTTCTGTGCGGCCGTTTATCAAAAATTGAGAGATGGCTAGTCGTCGGCTTCTGCCCCCATGCCACTAGTGCTGGGGTGTTCGGGATAAACCTGAGGGCTCTTTTTCCCATAGTTGGGTCCTTCGAGGGAGGCGCTCAGCACAACGAACCAGGCAATCGGACTATAATGCTTGAACACTCTCACTAAGCCATAGAACGTTATAATTTGAAATTTCGGCGAAGCCCCTAGTTCGGAAGGCCGAATTCGGGGCGCTATCCACGCCTTTGGCCAGACATAGCCAGCTCCTCGCTCGAAGTGGCATAAGTCTTTAAGGACTCGAAAAACCTATCGAACAGCGACCGGTCTCACGCCTTATCATGACAGTCTGTTTTAGCTTTCTCCACTGAGGTGCTTAACCCAGCTGAACCGCACAATCGCAGTGGTTCTCCTAGTGCTACCTTAGCCGATATAGCGGAATGTAAGGCACCAAAACATAGGAGCCAGGCAAACCCAACATGTGACCAAAATCATGACTCGGAGCCGATGCATATAGTGCTATAAGTTCGGGGCGCTGCACTTGTGAAAGTGTACGGACTTCTCACACTAGATAGAAGGGTAACGAAGCCCCTGGCGTGTTTTGCCGTACCATGGTGTATGGGTGCGATCATGTTATTTAATAAACATATATATTAAATGAGGACAACGCAAAAAATAAGCGAAAAAGCTTTGCATTGTTTATAAAGAGGCTATTAATCAAAGCCGAACGATACAAGTAGTGCGATAAGCAAAAAGATATTAGACTATTTAACATGTCCTGACCAGGGGCAGGCCGCGGAATTTGGAAACAGATATACCGCTCGAAATAGAGACTACCGGAGAGTTACATAGTGCGGCGTAGCTTAGTCTGCTTCCCTGGGTCTTGCATCGTCTGTGCGGCAGCAAAGCCGAACAGGTTATCCAGAGTGTGGAGTCCTGAAAGTAAAAAAAAGAATCTGGCAGCCCCTAGTACGTTTGACGTTGTATTGTAAGCATGCCGTTAATGTGCCCCTCCCCCTGTGCCCATGGAATTTCAAGGGCGTAATTGTGTACTCGAGGTACTAGTTACGCTATGTTGCGATGGCTGGGGTTGGGGCCGTATTTCTACGCTTGCTCCAAACGTGCCAGGCGGTCTTGTTGCAGGTTACTCCGGGCGCGCTTTGCATTGTCCGGCTTTTGAACGGCCGGACTGGAGAGTTGCCTTAAAAGGCTGCTTTGTACTTCCGCTGCGAGAGCCGCCGTGTGCTCCTCCGTACGGAGGGAGCGTTCAGTGTTTCCGTTGACCGTAATTACTCCTCGAGGGCCTGGCATCTTGAGCTTGAGATATGCGTAGTGCGGCACCGCATTGAATCTAACGAATGCGGTTCGTCCGAGCAGGGCGTGATAGCCACTTCGGAACGGGACTATATCGAAGATTAACTCCTCGCTTCGGAAGTTATCCGGAGATCCGATGACCACATCCAGTGTTACAGACCCTGTGCAATTGGCCTCTACACCTGGTATGACGCCTTTAAAGGTCGTCCTTGTGGGCTTGATCCTTGATGGATCTATGCCCATTTTCCGCACTGTATCCTGATAATGCAGGTTCAGGCTACTGCCGCCGTCCATGAGGACTCTTGTGAGATGAAATCCGTCAATTATTGGGTCGACAACCAGTGCGACAAAACCGCCGTGATGGATGCTAGTGGGGTGGTCCCTTCGGGCAAGAGGACCATGGGTTGAACTTTGGGGCGACTTGCTCCATCGCGTATACGTCCCGTAGCGCACGCTTCCGCTCCCTCTTGGGAATGTGGGTTGTGTATATCATGTTCACCGTCCGCACTTGTGGGGGAAACCCCTTCTGTCCATTGTTGTTCGGCGGCTTGGGCTCCTCCTCGTCGTCGCTATGCAGCCCCTTGTCTTTGTGTTCGGCTCTTAACATGCCTGCTTGCTTGAACACCCAACAGTCCCTGTTGGTGTGATTGGCTGGCCTTTCGGGGGTGCCATGAATCTTGCACGAGCGGTCGAGTATCCGGTCCAAACTGGACGGGCCCTGGGTATTCCTTTTAAAAGGCTCTTTCCGCTGACCGGATTTATAGCCTCTGAATCCGGCTTTTACTGTCGTATCCTCATTGCTGTCGCTGCTAACGCGGCGCTTTTGCTTATTTCGACGTGTCTTGCCACTTTTGTCCTTGTTATCCGAATTACCAGGGTTCTTTGATAAGTTGTTGCTGTGAGCTAGCCAGCTATCTTCGCCCGCGCAAAAGCGGGTCATGAGTGTCGTGAGGGCTGCCATAGATTTCGGCTTTTCCTGTCCCAGCTGCCGGGCAAGCCACTCGTCGCGGATGTTATGTTTGAAGGCTACCGGACAATCGACTATCTGATTTTTCTTTGTTAGGAATCGTGTCCAGAATTGCCTGGCCGATTCTTCTGGCTGCTGAATTATGTGGCTTAGGTCGTCGGCGTCCGGTGGCCGTACATAGGTCCCCTGGAAGTTGTCGAGGAATGCGGCTTCCAGGTCCTCCCAAGAACCGATTGAGTGCCCTGGTAGGCTGTTAAGCTAGTGTCGGGCTGGTCCTTTGAGCTTGAGGGGGAGATATTTGATGGCTTGTAGATCGTCGCCACGTGCTATGTGGATGTGAAGGAGATAATCCTCAATCCATACTCTGGGATTTTATGATCCATTACTTCATCTGTGAAGCATAGTGGGTGTGCGGCGCCCCTGTACTGGGCTATGCCACGACGCAGCTCAGAAGAGCTATGCCTGTTGTGTTCGGCCCGGCCGGATTTATTGTGTCCGGAGTGAAGATCATCATCATGTGTCGTCGGGCGTCTGCGCGATCCATAGATCGATCTTGTTTTCCTTGTTTTATCCTCCAGCACAGCTCGCAGGTCTGGCGCATTTTCCCGTGCCTTAGTTGAGCGGCGCCGGGGCATGGCTTGTTTAGTGGTTTGACAGGCCTCTCTGTCGCGGCCACGAGGTGGCCGGTCTGCCATGTCATGCGTTGGTAATGTAGGTGCTTCCTCCTCTGATTGGGGTAGCGGCCTGCGCTTAGGATAATTTTTGGAGGGGCGCTCGAGTTCATACACTTCGGCCGCAAGGACTTCAGTCCATCTGTCAGCGAGCAAATCTTGATCCGCTCTAAGCTGTTGCTGCTTTTTCTTTAGGCTATTCGCCGTGGCTAGAAGCTTGCGTTTGACACGCTCTTGTTCAGCGGGGTCTGATGGTACGACGAATTCGTCGTCGTCGAGGCTTGCCTCGTCTTCGGAGGGAGGCATGTAGTTATCATCCTCAACCTCTCGCCCTGCCGCTCTCTCATGAGGGCTGGCTTCTCCATCTTCCTGCGCCGAATCTTGCTGGATTTGGTGTTCTTCGGCGCTATTCGGTGGGATTTAGAGTGGCGCCGTTGACGCCCGCGCTTTGGCTGTTTTTTCGAGGTGTCATCCTCCGTTGTTCCATCGCCGTCTCCATCCTTCGGAGTATCCACCATATATATGTCATATGACGAGGTGGCGGTCCAGCGCCCTACAGGTGCTGGTTCTTGTTCGTCTCCTCCTTCGTCGTCCATACCACCGAAGTCTTCGGAGCCGTAGTCAAGTATGTCGGTTAAATCATCGACAGTGGCTATTAAGTGGGTGGTGGGTGGGCTTTGAATTTCTTCGTCGTCCGAATCCCAACCTCGCAGACCATAGTCCGGCCTGGGCTCTCCTGATAAGGAGAGAGACTTAAGAGAATTCAGGATATCACCGAAAGGTGAGTGCTGAAAGATGTCCGCGGCGGTGAACTCCATTATAGGCGCCCAATCGGATTCGATCGGGAGGGGCACGGGAGGCCCTGAGTTCGGAGAAGAATCCGGCTCCTCGAAGTCATGGGCCATGCGGAGTGTGGGGCTGGTGTTCGGCTCGATCGCCTTTAAGATCATAGCCCCCAAGGTGACGTCTAGCCGTTCATCCTCAAAGAACGCAGCAGGCTCCGAGTTGAGGATCGGGGCTGGTGCGTGTGCGGCTTCTAGGGCACTGTTCGGAGGCAGAGCTATATCATGCCCCTCGAGGTAGTGCGGCGCACTTGGCTGTGGCTCGAACCCGTCGAAGATCAAGTCCCCGCGGATATCTGCCGTGTAGTTTAAGCTTCCAAACCTGACTTGATGGCCAGGGGCGTAGCTTTCGATCTGCTCGAGACGACCATGTGAATTGGCCCGCAGAGCGAAGCTGCCGAAGACGAAGATCTGTCCGGGGAGGAAAGTCTCACCCTGGACCTCATCGTTGTTGATGATCAAAGGAGCCATCGGGCCTAAAAGCGACGACACAGAGGAACTCTCAATGAAAGCACCAATGTCGGTGTCAAAACCGACGGATCTTGGGTAGGGGGTCCCGAGCTGTGCGTCAAGGTCGGATGGTAACAGGAGACAAGGGACACTTTATTTTACCCAGGTTCGGGCCCTCTCGATGGAGGTAAAACCCTACTCCTGCTAGATTAATATTGATGATATGGGTAGTACAAGAGTAGATCTACCACGAGATCAAGGAGGCTAAACCCTAGAAGCTAGCTTATGGTATGATTGTGTATGATGATGGTTGTCCTACGGACTACAACCCTCCGGTTTATATAGACACCGGATAGGGTTAGGGTTATAAAGAGTCGGTTACAATGGTAGGAGATCTTGAATATCCGCACGCCTAGCTTGCCTTCCACGCCAAGGAAAGATCCTTCCGGACACGGGATGAAGTCTTCAATCTTGTATCTTCATAGTCCTGGAGTCCGGCTGAAGGTATAGTCCGGCTATCCGAACACCCCCTAATCCAGGACTCCCTCAATCATGGTTAGCCTGCGTCCTTTCAGGCAATTTGTCAGGTCCCCAACAAATTTTTCAGACGTTATAGTACGTCTGGAGACCTGACCCTGCATAAGAGATTAGTTCTTTTTCTTCACCACCCACATCTGAAGTGGTGGCAAAGAGTTCATCACTCTGCGAGCTCCATATGAGAATGGTGGCAAAGCAGCCAAACCATTTCGTTTCACGTAAGAGGGGTTAGGGTAAGCATATGAATAAGCAGAGAAATTCTTCGAGGACTTATGAACATAATAATTTGAAGAATAATGCTCATATTCATAGCCCTTGGCTCTTCCCTGCGAAACAGAGTTGTTAGCACGATGATGTTCATATGAGGACTTTGATCCATGTGAGGAATTTCATCCCCTTGAGGAATTTGGTCCATATGAGGACTTGGATCCATATGAAGAATTTGGTCCATAGGAAGAATTTGATCTGGAGTTCCTTTTCTTCACAGGTGGTGTCATGAGGACATTCACCTGAAGACTTTCAAGGCACCTGTTGGGAACCCAGATTATCTTCATAGGGGAACCGTTCCTGCAATTAGTGCCAACATATCTAGCAAATACTTCACCATTCTGATTTTTGAACAGTTTATAGTTGGAGTCAAATGACTCATCAGACAAATGAGAAGATTCACATGTATAGCCAGATAAATTAGATGGATCAACTGGAGGTCCCTTTGCAGCAACCCATGAGGTTTTGGGGTACTGCTCAGGCTTCCAATATGTACCATCAGCATTGAGTTTCCTCTCAAAGGCAATACCCTCTTTCCTAGGGTTCCTGTTGAGGATCTGCTTTTTAAGCACATCACAAAAGTCTGATGCCCTTTGAGGCTTTTGTACATGCCTGTCATGTACAATTCCTTCAGCCCTGCATTGTCAGTAATACTAGCAATGTCCTCAGATGAGGAATTAGTGATAGCAGAGACAGGTGAAGAATTTGTAACATTAGAAGCATTTGAACATTCAGGTGAGGAATTAGCAGTTTCTCGTTCAATGCATTTCAAACATGGAGGAATAAATTCTTCCTGAGCAGCGCTGATTTGTTGAGCAAGTAGTGAATCGCGCTACTTCTGAAGATCTTCATAACTCACTCTTAGCTTCTCAAGATATTGCTTCTTTTGAAGATATTCATAAGAAAGCTTCTCATGATCAGATAAGAGAGTGTTATGATGACTTTGAAGGTTGTCAAACCTGGTCTGAAGTCTCTGAAGATTTTCAGTTAAGGCCTTAGTGCGATCCAATTCTTCACCCAACATATCATCACTTTTGTCTAGCATGTTTTGAACCTTTCCAAAAGCCTTTTGTTGTTGCACAGCAATCTTAGCAAGTTTAGAGTATCTAGGCTTAAGATTTTCATCAGGTTCATCCTCACTAGATTCAGATGAGGCGTATTTGAGTACCTTGGTACCCTTTGCCATGAAGCAATAGGTGGGAGCGTAGTCATCACTGCCTTCATCACCCTTGTTGGTGAGATCACTTTCTTCAGAGGTGAAGACGGGCTTGCTGACGAACGCAGTAGCGAGAGCTAGGCTCGCCATGCCAGACTCGGAGTCTTGAGATTGTTCCTCTTCCTCATTTTCTTCAGATTCAACCTCAGAGTCCATTTCCTTGCCAATAAATGCCCGAGCCTTCTTGGAGCTGCTCTTCTTGTGAGACAAAGACTTTGAGGATTTTGATGATGAGGATTTTGAGGACTTCTTCTTTTTCTTCGCATCATCAGAACTGTAATCCTTGTATTTCTTCTTCTTTGATTCCTTTTCCCACTAAGGACAATCTTGAATGTAGTGTCCTGGTTTCTTGCACTTGTGACAAAGCCTCTTCTTATAGTCACTGGATGAGGAATCATTGCTCCTTGAGGGTTTTCCAAAGCGACCACGTCTTGAGAACTTCTGGAATTTCTTCACAAGCAGTGCCAGATCATGACTCAGTTCTTCAGGATCACCAAGGCTGCTACCAGAGTCTTTATCTTCAGACTCAGATACAACCTTGGCCTTCAGTGCACGTGATCTGCTATAGCTCGAACCGTAGAGATCTCTCTTCTCAGCAAGCTGGAACTCATGAGTGTTTAGCCTCTCGAGGATATCAGCGGGGTCAAGTGACTTGTAATCAGCACGCTCTTGTATCATCAGTGCCAGAGTATCAAATGAGGAATCAAGCGATCTTAGCAATTTCTTCACCACCTCATGGTCGGTGATATCAGTGGCACCAAGTGTTTGCAGCTCATTTGAGATGTCAGTGAGGCGATCGAAGGTTTGCTGAACATTTTCATTGTCGAGTCTTTTGAAGCGGTTGAAGAGATTGCGAAGAACATCAACTCGAGAGTCACGTTGAGTTGAAACTCCTTCATTGACTTTGGACAGCGTATCCCAGATAAGCTTAACAGTCTCCAAAAAGCACTCACTCTACCATACTGACCCTTACTCAGATGGCCACATATGATATTCTTCGCTTGGGAATCGAGTTGCTTGAATCTCTTCACATCTGTAGCGTTCTATGAGGGAGAGACGGAGGGAACACCATTTTCCACAACGTACCAGAGATCGTTATCAATTGCCTCAAGATGCATTCGCATCTTATTCTTCCAGTAGGGGTAGTCCATCCCATCGAAGGTAGGACACACAGCAGAGACCTTGATCATACCTGTGGTCGACATAACTAAAACTCCAGGCGGTTAAACCAAAATCACACAGAACAAGGGAGTACCTTGCTCTGATACCAATTGAAAGTGCGTTATATCGACTAGAGGGGGGGTGAATAGGCGATTTTTATGAAATTGTTCACTGAGGAATTTGCTCATGAGGAAATTCCTTAGCGAAGAACTACTAGCAGCGGAATAAGTACTGAGATGAAAACATAATAGAATTCAAGCATAGTCATCATGATGAAATGAAGACAAACACAGAGTACAGAAAGCGTAAACACAGGATAACACAAGATGAAGACAAACAGACAGAAGAAATTGAACTGAGGAAATTGAGAAAGTCTTCAGTCAAAGTCTTGAAACACAGATATGAACAAACACATAACACAGTAATGAGGAAATGAAAGTGTTGAGGAAATAGAACTAGTAAGCTTGGTGAAGACAATGATTTGGTAGACCAGTTCCAACTGCTGTCTCAGTTGTACATCTGGTTGGAGCGGCTGAGTATTTAAACTCGAGGACACCTAGTCCCGGACACACAGTCCTCACCGTATTCTCCTTGAACTAAGGACAACACAGTCCTCATCCAATCACTCGTGGTAAGTATTCAGGTGACTTCCAAACCTTCACATACTTGGTCAATTGGTGATCCACAATTCCTCTTGGATGCTCTAGACCTTGACGCCTAACCATCTGGAAGAATCACAGTCTTCAAAGGTAACAAGCGTCGGATCCACGCATGATCAATCTCTTCAGTGATGCTCAATCACTTTGGGTTTGTAGGTGTTTTGGGTTTGGGTTTGGATTTTCCTCACTTGATGATTTTCGGTCAAAGTCCTCGGAGGATGGGTTGCTCTCAAATGACAAGTGTCAAGTTCACGCGGAGCAGCCAACCAGCTAGTGGTTGTAGGGGGCGGCTATTTATAGCCTAGGGAGCAGCTCGACAAGATAATACATAAATGCCCTTTAATGATATGACCGTTAGGTGGACAAGATATTTTGGGACAGCTGGTGCGTAGCACAGCAACGGTCGGAAATTTGAGGTTCAAATTCCTCAGGGCTATCATTTTCCTCACTGTGTAGGCAATTCGCACCGGCGAATTCCTAACTCCTCAGTCAGAGCAAAGTCCTTAGTGACCAGAAGAACTGCATCTCTGTCACTGAAGAATTTGACTGAACAGTATGAGATTTCCAATGGCTTCACTCGAAGGGATTGGTAGGTGTAGGATTTGAGTTGAGCATCACATGGAAATTTTCTTCTTAGTATTTCCTCGACCCCCTTTAACAGTACGGTGTTTCCTATGACTCAAGAAAGAGAAAATGAAACTACGAAAACAAATGTCTTCACGCTTCATGTTCCTCGAATGAATACCAAGTCTTCAAGGTCACACCAATTTCTTCACTTTCAAAGTCTTCAGAAAGTCTTCAGTACATCAAAGTCTTCAGCCGAAGAATTTCATTTTTAGGGGTCGACTTTCTCTGTAAATATCAAAGTCCTCATAGACTTATAGACCTGTGTACACTCACAAACACGTTAGATGCTTAACCTATAAGTATTCAATACACCAAAATCACTAAGGGGCACTAGATGCACTTACACCTTTGTAATAAGCCCCTGGTGTCCAGGTACGCGCAAAACTCTGACGTGGCCACATGCCAAGACGCCAGCTTCCTCCTCGGTTGTATTGAGAATTGGGGGATGTGTATCAACAGGAGATAGTGGAAAAGGTTTACGCATGGTCTTATTCTAAAAAGAATCCTTGGAACGGGTCCCTGCTGCACATCTGCTCCTGTGTCTCCGTTGTGCCGTAACCTGGACGGGTGTAGCACGTTCATCTGTAAAAGAGAGGAACTGAGTTGAAAAAGATCGTGCGAAATGTATGTTGTACTAAATAAACAAAGTATAATTTAAAACGAGTGAAATTGAGCTTTATTGTCTCTTGTTATACATGCGCGGAGCCCCTAGGACCGGGGTATACGGCTTTTAAGCCTTTATCAGTTGTATGTTTACGCCGGATTCGTCTAGCCATGTCCATGGTCTTAAATACCCGTTTAGGTGCTTTGATTGGTGAAGCCGTTTTAGTGTGTGGCTGTCAGGGCAGCCGCACAGTCTTCCGCGCGGGAGGAACACTCGGTATTTCCCTTTAGTGAGATGGTGCCTCATGGACCGGGCATCTTAAGCGTAAGAGATGCATAATGCGGTATTGCTTTAAAGCGGGCGCAAGCTTCGCGTCCCAGTAGTGCTTGATAGCTACTTGAAAATGGGGCGATGTGGAAGGTTAGCTTTTCGCGGAGGAAGTTATCGGGGTTGCTGAACATAACTTCTAGCAGGAGAGAACCCATGCAATGGGCATCCGGGCCTGGTGTTACTCCTTGAAAGGAAGTATTGCTATGGCAAATTTTTGTTGGGCCTATCCCCATTTTGCGGATTGTGTCCTGATATAGCAGGTTTAGGCCACTGCCGCCGTCCATCAGGACTTGTGTAAAGTGGAGTCCGTTGATTATCGGATCTAATATCAAGGCAGTCCAGCCTGCGTTCCGGATATTTCTAGAGTAATCCTGATGGTTGAAGGTGATCGGTTTTAACAACCAGTGGCGAGACTCCTTTGGGATAAGGATTCACTTAAATTAATCACATCAAAATTTCATTTTCTACCGCGTTGAATCCACCTACATCTCTAATAGCTAAAGATGGGTCCTAATCCCACCCGAGGATGTGTATATTGAGTACGTTCTCCATGCTCTACCCTGTTCTGAGTGAAAATTTCGGCAGCACCTCCCCGTTGTTCTGCAGATACACGTCTCGGCAAATAGCCGAGAGAATGTGCTCCAGAGAACAACGGGGAGGCACCGCCGAAATCCTGTCTCAGAACGGGGTAGAACATGGAGAACATACCCAATATACACATCCTCGAGCTGTCCGTGGAAAATGCTGGACAATCTGAAAGAGCTGCGGTGATAAATATGCAATTGAATGCATATTTATCGATGCAACCCTTTCAGACTAGAGGCGCCTAGGTTGCGCGACTAGACTTGAGAATGAAATATAGTCACATGAAAAAAGGAGGTGATGGATTTGTAGCTCACCTCGGCTGTAGAGGAAGTACTCGAACAGCAGAGGGATGCTCAGGGGGACCAAAGCGTCGGACAACGGTCACTGCGATGAAATGTGACACCACAAAGCCTGGAAATTTAGCAACATCATAACATCTTAGTCAAGTGCAAAATTTTTTTCCAACATCCACCCATCCATTCATTTATCATTAACTTGACCAACATCAATTCATACACATGACCTGACAATAAATTTATGACAAACAAAGTTTATATAAAAAATCACCGACATTCCATCCATCCACCATCTATGATTCTGACAACATCCATGCATCCATCTAAAAAAATTAATCCATAGATACATCTACCTAAAAACACTAGCAAGAAGAAACAAACAAACAGCGGCCGGAGCAGCACCACGACGACCGCCGGAGGGGGTGTAGGTCGGGGCAGGGGCGTGGCCTAGGGCTCCGGTCAGCCGGTGCCGCACTCAGGCGATTGGGCCAGGAGGCCCGGGCGGCGTCGACGCAGGGAAGGCTGGGGTCGAGGAGGCCGAGGCAGGTCGGCGGTGTGGTGGCAGCGCTGTCGGTGTAAAAACTGGCGGATCTCGGGTAGGGGGTCCCGAACTGTGCGTCTAGGGTCGATGGATACAGGAGACAGGGGAGACGATGTTTACCCAGGTTCAAGCCCTCTCTATGGAGGTAATTCCCTACTTCCTGCTTGATTAATCTTGATGAATATGAGTATTACAAGAGTTAATCTACCACGAGAACATAATGGCTAAACCCTAGAAGCCTAGCCTGTATGACAATGGTAATGAGTATATCCTTTCCGGACTACACCCTCCAGTTTATATAGGCACCGTGGGGATCTAGGGTTACATTGAGTCGGTTAAATAAGATGGAATCTTCATAATTGGTCGCCAAGCTCGCCTTCCACGCCAAGGACAGTCCTATCCAGACACGGGTACAGTCTTTGGCCTTCTTGTCTTCACGGCCCATCAGTCCGGCCTATGGATAACAGGCCAGACGCCCGAGGACCCCTTAGTCTAGGACTCCCTTAGTAGCCCCTGAACTTGGCTTCAATGACGAGGAGTCCGGCGCGCAGATTGTCTTCGACATTGCAAGGCAGGTTCCCTAATTTCCGAACTCCAAGATAATCTTCAGATGTAATGTCGGTGTACAAAAAGGGGGGTACACCCTTTCTGTACCCCTATGACTGTGCACGGGCAGTCTGAGCCACGGGTGCTGCCACACCGAGCACAGCAAGGGAGGTAAACCAAGGTAAGGCCAAAGCTAAAGAGGAGCAGAACGACGCCAAGACCACAAAGAGCAAAGGGGACAGACCATACCCCCCCGGCAAGATCCTTGCCGGGGGGCAGCTTCAGCTAGCCCGGCAAGATCCTTGTCGTGGCAGCTCGCCCCACACCTACGGAGCGAGGTCACCCTTGAGTCCACTGCCCCCATGGGGCAAGGATTCGGGAGACATCCCCATGGTGGCATGCAGATCTTTGTGAAGACATTCAAAACCAGATGCCCGCTTAAGAAGGTGATGACCCTTGGCGGGATTCCAGCCAAGAAGGACCACAAGGCCCCCGGCAAGAGCCTTGTCGGGGATGACAAGCGAGCGCCACGGCAAGACCCTTGCCGGGGTCCCGGCAAGGCCCTTGCCGGGGTCCCGGCAAGGCCCTTGCCGAGAACACCATTGGGGCCACAATCAGGCCCGCACTAGTCGTGCCTCCACCGCCGTTCGCATGCAGCTGCCGACGCAACCAATTGGGCAGGCACCTGCGTGGCAGCATGCTAATCTTGGTGGAGACCCACCACTGCGCCACCTCAGCTGCTTGCCTGCCTACATGGCACCACAAGCACCGCTGGCCAGGGCACGTGCCGACGCAAGAGGGAGCGGCGACGGACGAGACAGGGCTCCCCCCAGTCCCCGGTAAAGCAAGGACACCTAGGAAAGGTGCGTTAAATGCGCCTTGTCATGTAATGCGAGGGATAAACTCGCATTACTGTACACTTTCCACCTCCTGTGTGCCACTGTAGCAGCCCCTTTCCTATAAAAGCAGGCCCGAGGCGACCAGGAGGAGGATTCAGCTTTTTGGAGCTCTTCACGCCCCACAGCTAGCTCAAGAACACTGATATACAATCCACCAAAGCAGGAGTAGGATTTTACGCATCCTCGCGGCCCAAACCTGGATAAAGGAACCGTGTGCTATCTGTTTGATCCGCTCTTCTCACGACCCCCGCGCCCCTCAACCGTTGTCGGGATTCTTGTGATCCCATAGGTGTCGTTTCACACCGACATCTTTGGCGCGCCAGGTACGGGGCAGCGCAGTTGTGAGAATCGACTTTAGCAGTTAGTTCGACGCTCCTTCATCTTCGTGACCCTTGAACAAGAAAAGGAACCAGGAGATCGGAACTCGAGCGATCGCCAACAAAAGCTAAATTGCACTGAACCCTTGCTTATACTACCCTTTTTTACTTGAGGTTATTCCCGCCGAGATGTCGCGCCTTTGTATGAAAAACCTGCACGCCAGGGGGCTCTACCACCACTAGTGCAGAACCGGGCAATAGCACCGGTTTGTAAGGCCCTTTAGTGCCGGTTCCATAACCGGGACTAAAGTGTGGGCACTAAAGGCCCCCCCTTTAGTACCGATTCAGCACGAACCGGTGCTAAAGGGCAACCACGTGGCACGAGCCAGCTCCGGGGGCCGGGAGCCCTTTAGTACCGGTTGGTAACACCAACCGGTACTAAAATGTTTGGGGGGTTTTTGGTTTTATGATTTCTTTTTCATTTAATTTTGTGTTTTCCATTTTAATTCTTTTTCGTTTGCTGGTATTTTACGATACTACACATTGTACAGGTTATGCATATATATGGTAGCTAGTAGAACCAATCATATATATAGATCATCAATGTCTCACAAACCACCATATTAATTCACACAAACACACATGTATAGCTATATACAATTTCTCGTACATATGCAGGTTGCCTTCGGAGCCAGTGGCATTAGCCTAATTGGTGCCTTCGGAGCACGATGACAATTGGAAGTTGTTCATGACCTGGTCGATGGGGCCGGTAGCGGGTAATAGTATTCTCCCTTAGGATTTATGACCTGGTCGAGCAAAAATCCCTCTATTTCCTCTTGAAGTGCTTGTACGTGCTCCGTTTCTAGGAGCTTATCCCGCACCTCTGTGAACTGTTAAGAAGGAGATCAATATGCATGTGTATTAGTTGTGTGACTAAGATATCGATAATGGTGTACAAATTGTGAATAGTGTTCTGACAAGCGTACCCATTCCTGTCTTTGAGATCTGCTCCTTTCGGACGCCATCATGCGAATGTTCTCGCAAACGCAGAATGCACACAGATCAGTCCCCTGCTTCTGCTTTAGGGCCTTTACGAGAATGGAATTTAATTTTATCAGATAATAATTAATCAAGCATGATAATATTAAAGAGATGGCAGCTAGCTAGCTAGCTAGTACTACTTAATTACTTACCTTGGGTCGAAACCATTTCAGCTGTCATTTCCATTTGCCTTCCATGACGCTGATGAATCTTGCCCAAGCCCTGCCCGCTGACAAAGAAAATGAATAAAGGGGTTAGTAAATAGTTCATATCATGAAATGATGAACTAAATAGGCCGAGATATATAGTTAATAATGATTGAAATTACCTTTTGACTATCCCAAACAAGATGTTATAGTCACTATTTTCTTTGAGTAGTGAGTCCAGTATTTCAACTGTTCTGGCGTCAACTTTAATGATACACAAAACCCAGCGAAATCTGCATGCACACACGTTTGCATGTCTTAATTAAGCGGGCATGTGTATGCAAAAACATGTAGCTAGCTAGTAGGCAAAAACAGAGAATTTGTAGTACAAGAAAGTGTGACTCACTGGAAGTTGTAAGGAACTAGTATATCTTCATTGTATTTGAGGCGCTTCAAGAACTCTAGCATGTTGTCCTCTACCTGCTTTTCATGATGGTTGTTTAATTTCCATGTGTATTCAGTAATGATGTTTGGGTCAATGAACCCAATGCCATAGCGTCCACCTTTTGTCATTTCATACATCTTCATCCTGCATAATACCACAGAAAAGAATATAGTGAGGATAATTACAGGTAATGATTGATTAAAAGGATCACTACAGCTAGCTTGAGACTTCAATTACAGAAAGAAATCACTTACAGACAATAGCAACTGATGATAGATTTGTCGAGTGCGTCCTGATTGTATAACTGAAACAGTTCAGAAGACTCAACGGTCACAGGTTTCACATGGTAGTAATGATCCTTCTTGACTTGCACCATGAGGGAATATCGATCGGATCTCTTGGTAATGTCTATGTACCATTGATGCAATTCATACATTCTCGTTGGGAGCTTCTTGACCTCTTCTGGCTTGACCAAAGGTTAGCCCTAGACATATTTCCATTTTATTTCCTCCTCTGTAAGCACAAGCATGTCCTCGATCTCGAGGAGTTGTCCAACAGTGATGTTGAGAGTTTCATCCTGCATTATATGCTTCTGGGTTATTACCACATCGCCCACCTGGGGAAAGTAAACTGTTTGCCCACAATAATATTGGGCACACGTACTGTCACGTGTTGTTGGCGGCACAACAACCGGGGGGATCGATTGCGCACACTGTTCTCCCAGCTGGTCAACGGTTTTCCCGCATTTTTTGACAGTTGCTTGTTGTTTAATCGAGCTTGAGCTCGCATCCTTCTGTAGATGTTGTCGATGTAACTTCCTGATGTGGCGCTCATAGTCTATGTCAACCGGCTTAGGAGCTAGTGGTTCAGCCATACGAATGAAGTGTACAATAACTTCCACAGGCACTTTCTCCCTTGGCGGCGGTGGCGGTTTCGGTCCAAAATGGGCGTCGACTTCTGCCAGCACTATGGCCTTGGTTTGCTCCTCGGTCCTGTCGTAAGCCCTCTCAGGAAGAGGAGTAGTGAGGTTTGGACCATATTTATATCGCTTGCCTCCGCCTGTACTTCCTGTACTATGACCTCGACTCGTAACGCTACGCACCATAGCTGCGGGGTGTCTCTTCTGCGATTGCTGAGGCGGCGGAGATGGCTGACGGGGCTGAGTTGGACGAGGAGGAGTGGCCTGAAGCTATGCCGGACTTGGAGGAGGAGTGGCCTGAGGTTGTGCCGGACATGGAGGAGGAGTGGACGTCTGACGTTGTGTCGGACTTGGAGGAGGAGTGGCCTGACACTTTGCCAGACTTGGAGGAGGAGGAGTGGCCTCACGCGTTGCTGGACTTGGAGGAGCGGGAGTCTACTAACTCGGTGGCGGACTTCAACGAAGAGTCGGGTGACGTGGTGTCGGTGGCCTTCGAAAGATGATGCAATCCTTTCTCCATAGGATGATACGATGTTTGGCCTCTCCGAGTGTGTGCTCCTCGTCACCTCTAGGAATGTCAAGCTCTAGCCCCGAATATTGGTCCACCACCTCATCAACCACGACATAAGCATAGCCTGCTGGAATCGGGTTGCAATGGATGGTTGCATCGGGGGAATTTGTATAAGCAACGGCGTCCGCCACCTTCATGGATATGTTCTTCATTTTGAAGTGTAGCTCGCAGTTAGTGTTCTCCATGATGTCATCCACGGGGTATCTATCCAGCATTGCATCAAACGGGGCGGAACCCACGCTGCTTCTCAGCATGGATGGGGCGGTGGTATCCAATGCTGGATCATCCGCTAGCTGTTGCAGCTGTTGAGACCCCCTTTGCTGGCTAAGTGAGTCGATCTGCTCCTGCTGCCGCTGGGATTTGTCTGCCAAGTCCGCGTGCTTTGATTCTAGGCCTTGAAGGCTTTCATAGTCCAGCTTCCTCTTCTCCGCCTCCATCTTCCTCTGCTTCTCCTCCGCAATCTTCCTTCTCGCACGGGTTCTGTAGTCGGCGTTCCAGTCCAAAAACCCCTCATACCACGGAATAGCGCCCTTGCCTCGTGTTCTTCCCGGGTGTTCAGGATTTCCCAGGGCACGTGTAAGCTTGTCGTTCTCTCTGTTGGGCTGGAACACTCCCGTTCGAGCCTCTTCTATTGCAACAAGTATGTTATCGTCGGCTCCGTTCCAACATGCCTTCGTCGAAACTTTGCCTGTCTTCTTCGGGTCCAACTCCCCCCCAATGCGCATAGAACCAACTCCTGCACCTGGGGGGGCAGCTCTTAGTAACCGGAGTGACACCTGCATCCCCCATCTCTTTATAAGACTTATCCCACTTAGGCATTGCCACTGCGTAGCCACCTGGCCCCAGCTTATGGAACTTATCCTTTTTTTCCGGCATTCTTCTTGTTTATTCTCGACCGTTCCTTAGCTAATTCTGAATCCTTGAATTTCACGAAATCGTCCCAATGAGCACTTTGATTCTCTAGTGTCCCCTTGAATACTGGAGTCTTCCTTCCTCCCTTGACGTACTTGTCCCATTCACGATTCTTGTGGTTCTTGAATGCAACCGCCATCTTCCTAAGAGCAGCGTCCTTGACTTTCTGCACATCTGCTTCTGTGAAATGATCTGGTAGGGTGAAATGTTCCATGAGAGTATCCCAAAGCAGAATTTTTTGTCTTTCGTCGACAAAAGTAAGATCTGGACGTGGCTTTGCTGGCTCTCTCCATTCTTGAAGGGAGATCGGGAGTTGGTCCTTCACAAGAACTCCGCACTGACGAACGAACTTGTTCGCAATCTTCCTAGGCGCTAATGGTTCGCCATTAGGTCTGATTGCCTCGATATTATACTTTACACCCTCCTTCAACTTTTTGTTCGGGCCTCGTTTCGTCCTGTTTCCTGAAGATTTGCTCGATCCGGATGGCTGAAAGAAGAAAGATCGATTCGTTAATATATCTTCAACTCATTTAAAACATGTGATGACCACCAGATGCCTGCTTATATAAATATATATACCTCGCCGGTGTTTGTTGTTTCAGGATCAACATGTTCTTTGTCATCGTCATAATCGTAGTTCATGACTTCATCAATTCGGTCGTCGCAATCGAATATCATATCACTCTCTCCGATGTTGTTTAGAAATTCGGAGCCGTCATAATCTTCTTCATTCTGATCATCATCTTACCCGCGTATCATATCGAACATGGTCTATTCTCTCTCTCTCTGCCGGTATTCTCTGCCATAGCTTTTATTTAACTATGCCAAAAGAAATATAAAACAATTTAGTATTCAAATTACATTATCTCGAATAATAGATATAATCTCGAATACATCGTCTCGAATAATAGATATAATCTCAAATACATCATCTCGAATAATAGATATAATCTCGAATACATCGTCTCGAATAATAGATAATCTCTCGAATACATCGTCTCGAATAATATATAATATTGAATAGTACATCACTGGCTAGGTAGCTAATTAAAGATCGAATACTAAAGAAGAATCGAGGACACTCGTGGTTCCTGCGGAGCGGGCGGTGGACACCCAAAGAAAAGGAACCCTCACAGGATCATAGCTGAAGTGAGATCCCTGAAGAAACTGCCAGGTATTGGAGAACCTGCCGCCCTCTAACGCAACCATGTAGCGATGGATGTGCTCGTCCTCCTCCCTGACACGGCGACGAACCACCTCCGGCAGGGCTGGCTCCCTCCGCACCGAAACTGGCCCACGCGAACGCCACCAAACAAGATCAGGTTGACGACGGGACCCGGGGCCGGTTACCTCTTCAAGCGGCGTGCCCCTCCGGGCAGCACCTCCCAGTGACAGCCCGGCGGAGCCCAGTCCTGGACATGGGTCAGCCGGACGTCGTCGCGGACGGGTCAACGGCGAGGATGCGGGCCGGGAATCATCGAGAACAAATACTAGCTATATGCCCGCAAAAAGTAACATTTTTTTAATGATTGGATTTTGATAACTAAGATTTCTAACATTTATGTATAACTAACATTTCTAACAATGCTATATATAACTAATATTTCTATAACTAAAAAAAAGAAAATTTTCTAACTTTTTATAACTATTTCTATAACTAAAAAACAGAAAAAATTTCTAAGAATTCTAACTTTTTTATAACGGGCCAGGACGGGGCGGCGGTGACGGAGGGGACGACGGGGACGGGACGACGGGGCGGCGACGACGGGGACGGGGCGACGACGGGGGCGGCGACGAGGGATATGGAGACGGCGGGGGCGGCGGGCGACGGTGTGCAGATGAGAAGAAGCAGAGGGAGAGATGAGAAAGTGACGAAATTTTGAAGTGTTTTCTTATATAGAACCCACCTTTAGTACCGGTTGGAGCCACCAACCGGTACTAAAGGCCTGTTTTGGCCAGGCCAAGCGGCGGGAAGCGCACCCCCTTTAGTACCGGTTGGTGGCTCCAACCGGTACTAAAGGCCCCCCCCCTTTATTACCGGTTGGTGCCACGAACCGGTACTAAAGGGGGAGCGCTGGTTAGTCCCACCTCGCTAGCCGAGGGGCGACCGCACTGGTTTATAAACCCCCGTGCGGTAGCTCTCTCGAGCTACTCTCCAAAGGAGGCCTACTAGCCCTACATGTTTTGTGCTGCCCTGTGGGCCTACTGGGCCTTTGCGGGCCTGCATCCTGGCCCAACAACGGGTTGGGTTTCTAGTCGTATGCAGGCCGCTCTGGCCTAGTAGGCGGGCTTTTTTTTGCTTTATTTATTTTTGAGTTGTTTTTTTGTGTATTTAGAGTTTCTTTGTGAATATTTTTGCTTTAGGTACAAAAAATTACAAACTTTCTGTTAGTGCCCGTAGTTTTCAAATTTGAATAGTTTAAATTTTGAATTATTTGAAATTAGTGTGAATCACTAGTTTGTAAATAACTTAACTTTAAAAAACAGTAAATGCATGAAAGAATTTGTTTGCACATAAAATTTCTTCGCGTTTCAAATGCCAAAACACATAATTAACTACCCTAACTATTACAGAGATTCCCTTGTGGGTGTCAAAGACAGAAGAAGTGATGATAGTGAAGCCGATCACATCCCAGATCTTTGGGAGTGAAACTTTTTCTTCGCGTGTGTCCCTTTGCGCCGTAACCATGGAAAATCTTCATCATTTAACGGGATGCTTGGGTCAATATTCACTGTGAATGGAGCAATTTCATCAAACTTTTCATAATCTTCTGACTTATCTGTCTTGTCATCCACTCCCACGATGTTTCTCTTCCCAGAAAGAACTATGTGCCGCTTTGGCTCATCGTACGATGCATTCGCTTCCTTATCTTTTCTTTTTCTTGGCTTGGTAGACATGTCCTTCACATAGAAATCCTTTGCCACATCATTGGCTAGGACGAATGGTTCGTCTGCATACGCAAGATTGTTGAGATACACTGTTGTCATTCCGTACTGCGGGTCTTCTGTTACCCCGCCTCGTGTCATATTGACCCGTTTGCACCGACACAAAGGGACCTTCAAACCACGTCGATAGTCAAGTTCCCATATGTCCTCTATATAACCATAATATGTTTCCTTTCCCGTCTTGGTTTCTGCATCAAAGCGGACACCACTGTTTTGGTTGGTGCTCTTCTTATCTTGGGCGATCGTGTAAAATGTATTACCATTTATCTCGTACCCTTTGAAAGTCATTATATTCGAAGATGGTAACTGGGACAGCAAGTACAGGTCATCTTCAATAGAGGTGTCATGCATGGTACGTGTCTGCAACCAGCTGGCGAAACTCCTGGTTTGTTCACGTGTAATCCAGTCATCAGACCGCTCCGGGTGTTTGGAGCGTAGCAAATTCTTTTGTTCATCCATATATGGAGCCACCAAGGCGGAATTCTGTAGAACTGTGTAGTGTGCTTCAGTGAGAGAATGTCCGTCCATACATATTATTTGTTCCCCTCCTAGCGTGTCTTTTCCATCCAATCTGCCCTTATGCCGCGATTCAGGAACACCAATCGGCTTAAGGTCAGGAATAAAGTCAATACAAAACTCAATGACCTCCTCATTTCGACGGCCCTTGGAGATGCTTCCTTCTGTCCTAGCACGGTTATGAACATATTTCTTTAAGACTCCCATGAACCTCTCAAAGGGGAACATATTGTGTATAAATACAGGACCCAAAATGTTAATCTCTTCGCATAGGTGAACTAGGACGTGCGCCATGATGTTGAAGAAGGATGGTGGGAACACCAACTCGAAACTGACAAGACATTGCACCAAATCATTCTGTAACCTTGGTATGATTTCTGGATCGATTACCTTCAGAGAGATTGCATTGAGAAATGCACATAGCTTCACAATGGCTAATCGAACATTTTCTGGTAGAAGCCCCCTCAATGCAACCGGAAGAAGTTGCGTCATAATCACGTGGCAGTCATGAGACTTTAGGTTCTGGAACTTTTTCTCTGCCATGTTTATTATTCCCTTTATATTCGACGAGAAGCCAGACGGTACCTTAATACTGAGCAGGCATACAAAGAAGATGTCCTTCTCTTCTTTGGTAAGAGCGTAGCTTGCATGACCCTGGTGTATGCCGTATTTTCCATGCATACATTGCTGGTCCTCCCATGCCTCAGGTGTATCTTTTGTCTTCGCATACACGCCCAAGAAGCCAAGCAGGGTCACACAAAGATTCTTCGTCACGTGCATCACGTCGATTGCGGAGCGGACCCCTAGGTCTTTCCAATAGGGCAGGTCCCAAAATATAGATTTCCTCTGCCACATGGGTGCGCGTCCGTCAGCGTCATTCGGAATAGGTTGTCCACCAGGACCCTTTCCAAAGACCACCTTCAAATCCTTGACCATATCATGTACATCAGCACCAGTACGGTGGCGAGGCTTCGTCCGGTGATCCGCCTCACCTTTGAAATGCTTTCCTTTCTTTCTTACGGGATGCCTGCTCAGAAGAAATCGACGATGTCCCAGGTACACATTCTTCTTACAATTAGCCAAATATATACTGTCGGTATCGTCCAAACAGTGCGTGCATGCGCGGTATCCCTTGTTTGTCTGTCCTGAAAGGTTACTGAGAGCAGGCCAATCATTGATGGTCACGAACAACAACGCCTTTAGGTCAAATTCTTCCCCCATGTGCTCATCCCACGCACGTACACCTGTTCCGTTCCACAGTTGTAAGAGTTCTTCAAATAATGGCCTTAGGTACACATCAATGCTGTTGCCAGGTTGCTTAGGGCCTTGGATGAGCACTGGCATCATAATGAACTTCCGCTTCATGCACAACCAAGGAGGAAGGTTATACAAACATAGAGTCACAGGCTAGGTGCTATGGTTGCTGCACTGCTCCCCAAAAGGATTAATGCCATCTGCGCTTAGACCAAACCATACGCTCCTTGCGTAATATGCAAACTCCTTCCCGTACTTTCTTTCGATTTTTCTCCACTGCGACCCGTCAGCGGGTACTCTCAACTTTTCGTCTTTCTTACGGTCTTCTCTGTGCCATCGCATCGCCTTGGCATGCTCTTTGTTTTGGAACAAATGTTTCAACCGTGGTATTATAGGAGCATACCACATCACCTTGGCAGGAATCTTCTTCCTGGGGCGCTCGCCCTCGACATCACTAGGGTCATCGCGGCTGATCTTATTACGCAATGCACCACATACCAGGCAAGCGTTCAAATCTTCGTACTCAACGCGGTGGAGGATGCAATCATTGGGGCATGCATGTATCTTCTGCACCTCTAACCCTAGAGGGCAGACATCCTTCTTTGCTTCGTACGTACACTCCGGCAATTCCTTGTCCTTTGGAAGCATATCCTTTATCATTACCAGCAACTTTCCAAATCCCTTGTCAGATACACCATTCTCTGCCTTCCATTGCAACAATTCCAGTGTGGTGCCCAGCTTTTTCTTATCACCTATGCAATTCGGGTACAACCATTTTTTGTGATCCTCTAACATGCACTGCAACTTCTTCTTCTCCAAGTCACTTGCGCAGTTTCTCTTTGCGTCGGCAATGGCCCGACCTAGATCATCAACGGGCTCATCTGATGCCTCTTCTTCAGCTTCTTCCCGCATTGCCGGCTCAGCTTCTTCCCGCATTACCGGCTCAGCTTCTTCCCCCATTGTTGTATCATCGTATTCAGGGAACCCATGGCTAGTATGGCTGTCGTCGTCCTCTTCTTCTTCATTGTCTTCCATCATAACCCCTCTTTCTCCGTGCTTGGTCCAAACATTATAGTGGGGCATGAAACCGGACTTAAAGAGGTGGACGTGAATGGTTCTTGACGTAGAGTAATTGTGACCATTCTTACAGCCAACACATGGACAAGGCATAAAACCATCCACTCGCTTGTTTGCCTCAGCCGCAAGCAGAAAAGTATGCACGCCCTCAACGAACCGGGGAGAGCATCGGTCATCGTACATCCATTGCCGGCTCATCTTCATTACACAACACCAAATAGACCAAATTAATACAAGTTCATACATAAAGTTCATACAACACTTAAATGCAACAAACAAATAACTCTCTAGCTAAAGCATTTAAATGCAACAACAAATGCGATCAAGATCGCAACTAAGGTAACAATGGATCCAACAGCATAATGATACCAAGCCTCACTGTCGATGGCATATTTTCTAATCTTTCTAATCTTCAAGCGCATTTTCTCCATCTTGATCTTGTGATCATCGACAACATCGGCCACATGCAACTCCAATTCCATCTTCTCCCCCTCAATTATTTTCAATTTTTCTTTCAAGTACTCGTTTTCTCTTTCAACTAAATTTAACCTCTCGACAATAGGGTCGGTTGGAATTTCTGGTTTACATACCTCCTAGAAAAAATTTCCATGTCAACTTGATGGGCCTAATTTGTCATAAACACGAAATGCAACTAGTTTTAAAAGAGAATATATACACCACATCCGAATCATAACAAGGACAAGGGCCGACGGGGACGGATATCAAAACCATGGCACTATATGTATAACAAACAACGTACGGGTAAGATAATTATACGAGTAACTATATATCCAAATCACACAAACATCAATTTTTATATAAAATTTCATGAACAAAGAGGCTCACCACAAGGTGGTGCCGGCGACGGGACGGTGCGGGCGATCGACGGTGGTTACGACGGAGATTTAGAAGGCACTAAGTAAACCACACCTACATATGCAAACTAAGTGTTATTTTTGACCTCAAATTGCATATAAATCAAATACTAGCACACATATATATTTCCTCCCAAATTACTAAACTCACAAATTAATCACTATATAAAGCATTGCAAGAGCTAATCTAGCAATGAGAGATGAAAGGACAAAGTTGCTAACCTTTGTGATCATTTCAATGGATGGGGGCCTTCAAATCTTGACAAATTTTGGGCAAAATGTGTGATGAGCTCGAGAGGAAGAGGGGAAGAACAGAGAGGAGAGGGGAGAGGGGAAGAACATAGCGAGCTTGGGTGGACGAAGGGTTTATGTAGGACGACCTTTAGTACCGGTTCGTGCCAAGAACCGGTACTAAAGGGGCTGGAGGGGCCCCAGTCTAACAACATCCTGCCACCACTCCCATTAGTACCGGTTCGTGGCACGAACCGGTACAAAATGTTCGCCACGAACCGGTACTAATGAAAGCGGCCCGGCTAGCCGTTGGAACCGACACTAATGTATACATTAGTGCCGGCTCAAATACAAACCGGCACTAATGTGCTTCACGTTTGACCCATTTTCTACTAGTGCACGATCGGCAACGCCCTTGCCCTGTTTCGAGTCCGCTCAACAGCTCAAGCGGCTGCGTCGAGAGTGGCGGAGTAGCCTCCTGTGATCGGCAACGCCCTAGATTCTGACTCGAGTCAAGCTCAACAGTTCGAGCGGCCGCGTTCAGAATGGGGAGGTGGCTCGTTCGGTTGCACTCGTACCCGGCAGGCCATGGGGATCCGTCCCCAAGACGCCGCTTGGGGCTTTCGCGCCGGCAAGCCTTCCTGATCGGCGTAGGGTACGCATACAAAGAGGAATTAAACGGGGAAATAACATGCATGAAATTAAGAGTACTTCAAAGTTATATTACATCTCATCATTGTTGCGGTCCTAACTAAAGATAAAATTTGTCTTGATCGGGAACCCGCAGCGGCAAAGAAGAACGGGATGCCTAATCCCGGCGCTGGCCTTCCACCCTCTTGATTTCGTCGATCCAGTCGGTGATGGGCTTGATGCACTCCTTGAGCACCGCGGGGTCAGCACCCTCCGGCAAGCTCTTCATCGCGGCCGCGAAGTCAAGATCAGGATTCTAGTACGCCACCTTGGTGAGGACCTTGGTCACGACCCTCTGGCAAAGTCGCCGGGCCTCCTCGGCCAGCGTGGTCGTCCTGTTGGAGTGGAGATAAGCCAAGGCCCCGAGGACGCCCTCGAAGAACAGGGTCAGCTTGGCGTTGATGGCCCCGCTGCGCTCAGGGGCGTACCTCACGTTTGGCATCCCCATGGTGGCCAATTGCGAGGTAACCCTGCCAGCGACGACCTCCAGATGGCTGATCCACCTGTTCTCGCCCGGCACGTATTCTTGGTGGGAGGCGGCCTCGTTCGCCCGCAGCTGCTTCTCCTCCTCCAGGCTCTGGGTCAAGGTCTCCTCCCGAGCCCTGCTCTCCAACGACAGCTTCTCGAGACCCTGCAGCTTCAGCTTGAGGTCTCTGATGGAGTTCTGCGCCTCGGAGAGCTTCCCGGCCCTGCTGATGTCCGCTCCTTGCACCTCCACCAAGGCGTGGTTGAGCGTGCTCTTCTCGCCGGACAGCTTGAGGGCCTGCTCCTTCAACTCGTCCCGCTCCGCTTCCAGCTCCTTCACCTTGCCGGCGTGGGCCAGGGCTTGGGCATCGAGTGCCTCTTTGTGCCTCTGCTCCATCTCATGGGTCCGCCGCGTGACAAGGATCTTGATCTCCTCGTCCTTGCCGTAGAGCGTTGCGTCAAGCTTCGCCTCACGCGCAGAGAGGTCCTCCTCCTGGGAGTCCAAGGCGCCTTGATGTTGGTTCCGGATGGCTTCGGCCGCGGCAGCCAAGTTTGCCGCCTTCTCCTGGGCCTTCTCGATGTCGGCCAGCTTCATGGCGAGCTCCACGTCGCGCTAGGACAATTTCTCCTGAAAGGCCCTCTGCTCCTCGCGAGACTGGTGGAACCAAGTCTGCTTCTCGGCGACACGCGCCTTGAAGTCCGCCTCCGCGTTGTCCACCGCTGCCGCCCTGGACTTCACTTTGTCTAGACGGGCGCGGTAGAGCACTTGGAGCTTCCCGAAGTTGGCCCCCATGGCGCGGAAGAGCTGGTCTTCTGGAGAACCATCGCCGCCAACACCCAGCATGTCGACACCCTCAAACCTGGTGGCGGCAAACACCTCGTCATCAAAAACTTCTCCTTCGGCAGGCGCTCGGCTTGACGCCCCTGGGAGGTGGACGAAAAGATCATCGCCCACCTTCAGATACCTGCCGGGGCCCGAGGTTGAAGAGGAGGGAGGCTGGTCATTCATCACCTCTTCCTCGGCAGAGAACTTGCCGCCCCCCCGGCAGGACCACCGCTGGTGCCCTCGGCGGAAGCCTCGTCGGTGGCCTTGGTGGCCCCCGTGGCGGCGTCCTCGGCCGCACCCTTGGCGGCCTCATCGGTGGCGGCCTCCCCGGCAGCGGCCTCGTCAGCATTCTTGGCGGCCTCCTCGGCGGCAATCCTGTCGGCCTCAGCCGCGGCCTCTTCGGCAGTATCTCTGACAACGGTGTCCACGTCCTCCGTATCTATTGAAGGAGGGCCTAGGCGGCAGTAGGAGCAATGAAGCCAAGAGAAGCATCAGGGAAAAGAATAAGAGACGAAGGACGGATGACTCACCAGTGTCGGGCTGTGAAGCAGAAGCCCCCTCTCCGCCAGTCTTTGGCACCGAGGCAGAGCCACCAGCGCCCAAGTTCCCCTCTTCCTTCATGTGTGTGGGCTCCGTGCCTGATGCCCTTGCCGAGGACGCACCCCGCGGCGGCGTAGTCGATGGGGTGGTGTGTTGGGAGTAGCCCTCTGCGGCTCCTCCTGTTGCCGCTCCCCTCCTACAAACCCGGCAAGGTCAGCGTCGTGGCATCGAGCACCTACCCCATGTCGAGTAAGAAGGAGGTGATGAACTTACGCTGGGGGCTGCGCCGGGGGCTGCTGTCCGGGCTACTCGGCACCACCAATGGTGTCTTTAAAGCCCCAACCGGGGGCTGGTTGCTCGCCGATGTCCTCGCCCTCTTCGCCCTCTGGGCCAACGTCTCTGCATCCCTACAAAAGCAAAAATGGATCAAAGCAAGCGATCCAATTCAGGGAAATGAAAATGACAGTAAGGAACGGAGCACTTACTCGTCATCCGTCTCTTTCTCTTCCGCCAGTTTCCTTTTCCTCTCCGGGCTGAGGGGCCCGAGATCAAAGGGGAGCTCCACATCATCATCTGAGTCGACGCCTGCCGGAGGAGGCGAAGAAGGCGGCGGGGTCTATGTGCGCCCAGATGAGGAGGAGGCTGCCGCCTTCTTCTTCTCCGCGGCCTTCGTCAGCTTCTTTGCTGCCGAGGCCCTCGTGTGGCGCTCGGACCCTTCCAGGGTCAATTGAGGCCGCGTGGCCCTGCCAGGCCGTACCGGCTCGCTAGAGCTAGCCCACCGCAGGACTCGCCCATTTCCCCTGACTGGCGTCGAGCCCGCCGCCACGCCCTCCTCCTCCGAAGATTCGTCGGCCGCATCCTCGACGAGCGGAGCTCCGGTGTCGGCTCCGCCAGCCTTCTTAGTTGCCGCCGCCCACAGGGAGAACTGGTCCTCCTTCGCGGCCAGGGAGACCTCGTCCTCCACAGCGAGCTGTGCCTCCTTCTCCCTAGTGGCCATGTAGTCCAGCTCCGCCTGAGTGGTTTCCATGGCCTCCAGAGCGAGCTGTGCCTCCTTCTCCCTGGTGGCGTTGTAGTCCAGCTCCGCCTGAGTGGTGTCCATGACAAACCACCGCTCGGCATCGACATTGACGTACACCTCAATCAAGGTGTCAAAGAACTGTTGCACATCTGCGGCCGTCGGCTCCCTCTAGCTCGGGACGGGGCCGTGCGCGTTGCAGTCCGGCATCATGGCGATGATCTCGGACCGGCGCGAATTATTGCACAACGTGACCACCCCCGCTGGCAACTTAAAGAGCGGCCTCTTGACGGCCTTGCCGGCCTTTAAGGCAACCCTTGCAGCCTTGCCGGTCAGCTCGACCTTGCCGTCGTCATCCACATCTAGCTGGAAGAGCCGCTGGCAGAAGTGGGCATGCCCCATCACAGTGAAGTTGTGGTCGAGGCCAGGGCGAAGCCGCATGATGTCAGCCGGATTCGTGAAGAGCCAAGCTGGCCTCCCCTTATTCTGCAGCGGGGCGATCCGGCAGCGGATGAAGTCCGCCCCGATCATCTCGAGGGTGAGCCTAGCCCGGGCCAGCCGGAGAATCCTGGTGGTGGCGACAGTGAGCCTCCCGTCGTCGGCGTCGACATCACCCCAATAGTTGCCGCGGACCAGCGGCATTTGGCGGACCTTGCAATATTTCGGCGGGTCGTCATCTTCAATCCAGCACCACTAGTCGCGACATTCATCCCACCTCTCCCTCACGGCACCATCCGGGTACGCCTCCTTGGATCGTGGGATCCAGGTGACGCAACCAGCGACGGCACCCCCCGTTTGGATTCGAGGATAGAAATAATGGCGGAAGAGCGCCGTGTTGGGCTGCACTCCGGCAAAGCCCTCGCAAAGATACACAAAGCAAGACATGCACGCCACCGCGTTCGGAGTAAAATCCAAGAGGCGAAAACCGAAGGTGTGCATAATGTCGCAGAAGAAATCAGAGAAAGGAGGGCACAACCCGCAAGAAAAGTAGTCAACGAAGAAGGGGTACCGATTTGTTGCAGGATCAGCGCAAGCGGCAGGGACAACGCGCGTCGCCGGGTGAGGGAGTCCTGGATTAGGGGGTGTTCGGATAGCCGGACTACATCTCCCGCCGGACTCCAAGACTATGAAGATACAAGATTGAAGACTCCGTCCCGTGTCCGGAAGATTCTTTCCTTGGCGTAGAAGGCAAGCTAGGCGTGCGGATATTCAAGATCTCCTAACAATGTAACCGACTCTGTGTAACCCTAACCCTATCTAGTGTCTATATAAACCGGAGGGTTGTAGTCCGTAGGACAGAATCATCTTCATACACAATCAAACCATAGGCTAGATTCTAGGGTTTAGCCTCCTTGATCTCATGGTAGATCTACTCTTGTACTACCCATATCATCAATATTAATCTAGCAGGAGTAGGGTTTTACCTCCATCGAGAGGGCCCGAACCTGGGTAAAACAAAGTGTCCCTTTTCTCCTGTTACCATCTGACCTTGACGCACAGTTCGGGACCCCCTACCCGAGATCCGCCGGTTTTGACACCGACATTGGTGCTTTCATTGCGAGTTCCTCTGTGTCATCACCTTTAGGTTCGATGGCTCCTTTGATCATCAACGGCGATGAGGTCCAGGGTGAGACTTTTCTCCCCGGACAGATCTTCGTCTTCGGCGGCTTCGCTCTGCGAGCCAACTCGCTTGGCTATCTAGAGCAGATCGAAAGCTACGCCCCTGGCCATCAAGTCAGTTTTGGAAGCTAAATTTACACAGCGGATATCCGCGGAGACTTGATCTTCGACGGATTCGAGCCACAGCCAGGCGTGCCGCACTGTCGAGAAGGGCATGATATAGCTCTGCTCCCGAACAGTGTCCTGGAGGCCGCATACGCCCTGGCCCCGATCCTTGATTCGGAGCACGCTGCGTTCGTCGAGGAAGAATGGTTGGACGTCACCTCAGGGGCTGCGACGTTAAAGGCGATCGAGCCAAACGCCGGTCCCGCACTCCGCGTCGGCCATGACTCCAAAGAGCCGGATTCTTCTCCGAACTCCGGGCTTTCCAAGCCCCCGCCGATCGAATCTGATTGGACGCCCATAATGGAGTTCACCGCCGCGGACATCTTTCAGTGCTCGTCTTCTGGTGACATCCTGAATTCTCTCAAGTCTCTCTCTTTATTAGGAGAGCCCAGACCAGATTATGGTCTGCGAGGTTGGGATTCGGACGATGAAGAAATTCAAAACCCACCCACCACCCACTTAATAGCCACTGTCGACGATTTAACCGACATGCTCGACTTCGGCTCCGAAGACTTTGATGGTATGGACGACGAAGGAGGAGACGAACAACAACCAGCACCTGAAGGGCGCTGGACCGCCACCTCGTCATATGACATATACATGGTGGACGCTCCGAAAGACGGAGATGGCGATGGAACAGCGGAGGATGGCACCTCGAGAAAGCCTCCCAAATGCCGGCGTCAGCGGCACCGCTCTTAATCCCGCCAAAGCAAGAATGGTGATTCCGGCACAGGAGATAATTCTACCCCGAATACCGCCGAAGAACACCAACCACAACAAGACTCAGCATGGGAAGATGGAGAAGCCGGCCTTCATAAGGAAGCGGAAAAACAAGAGGTTGAGGACGATAACTACATGCCTCCCTCCGAGGACGAGGCAAGCCTCGACGACGATGTATTCGTCATACCATCAGACCCTGCAGAACAAGCGCGTTTTCAACGCAGGCTTATTGCCACGGCCAACATCCTAAAGAAAAAGCAGCAACAGCTTAGGGTTGATCAAGATTTGCTAGCTGACAGATGGACAGACGTCCTTGCGGCCGAAGAGTACGAACTTGGGCGCCACTCCAAAAATTACCCTAAGCGCAGGTCGCTCCCCCAATCAGAGGAGGAAGCAAATGACATGGCAGACCGGCCACCTCGCGGCCGCGACAGAGAGGCCCGTCGAAACTTCAAGCCAAACATGCCCCGGGCCTGTTCGGCTAGGGCACAAGAAAATGAGCCAGACCTGCGAGACGTATTGAAGGACAAAGCAAGGCGGACAAGATCGATCTATGGATCGCGCGGACGCCCAACAGATGACGATTTTCAGTCCGGACACAATAACTCCGGCCTGGCCGAACTCAACAAGCACAGCTCTTCTGAGCTGCGTCGTGACATAGCCCAGTACAGGGGCGCCGCACACCCGTTATGCTTCACAAATGAAGTAATGGACCATCAAATACCAGAGGGTTTCAAACCCATCAACATCGAGTGGTACGATGGTACGACAGACCCGGCAGTTTGGATCGAGGATTATCTCCTTCACATCCATATGGCACGCGGCGACGACCTGCACGCCATCAAATATCTCCCACTCAAGCTTAAGGGACCAGCTTGGCATTGGCTTAATAGCTTGCCAGCAAAATCAATCGGTTCCTGGGAAGACCTGGAAGCCGCATTCCTTGACAACTTCCAGGGCACTTATGTGCGACCACCGGACGCTGATGACCTAAGCCACATAATTCAGCAGCAGACGAATCGGCCAGGCAATTCTGGACACGGTTCCTAATGAAGAAAAATCAGATAGTCGACTGTCCGGACGCAGAGGCCCTAGCGGCCTTCAAGCATAATATCCGCGACGAATGGCTTGCCCGGCACCTAGGACAGGAAAAGCCGAAAACCATGGCAGCCCTCACGACACTCATGACCCGCTTTTGCGCGGGCGAAGACAGCTGGCTAGCTCGTAGCAAAAACTTATCAAAGAAGACCGGTAATCCCGATACCAAGGACAAAAGTGGCAGGTCACACCGAAACAATCAAAAGCGCCGCGTTAGCAGCGATAGCAATGAGGATACGGCAGTAAATGCCGGATTCAGAGGCTATAAATCCGGTCAGCGGAAACAGCCATCTAAAAAGAATAACCAGGGCCCATCCAGTTTGGACCGAATACTCGACCGCTCGTGCCAGATTCATGGCACCCTCGAAACGCCAGCCAATCACACCAACAGAGATTGTTGGGTGTTGAAGCAGGCAGGCAAGCTAAGAGCCGAACATAAAAACAAGGGGCTGGACAGCGATGACGAGCAGGAGCCCAGGCCGCCGAACAACAAAGGACAGAAGGGGTTTCCCCCGCAAGTGCGGATGGTGAACATGATATACGCGACCCATATTCCTAAGAAGGAAAGGAAGCGTGCGCTACCGGACATGTACGCGATGGAGCCAGTCATCCCAAAGTTCAATCCTTGGTCTTCTTACCCGATCACTTTCGATCGAAGGGACCACCCCACTAGTATCTGTCATGGCGGCTTTGCCGCATTGGTCTCGATCCAATCATCGACGGATTTCATCTTACAAGAGTCCTCATGGACGGCGGTAGTAGCCTGAACCTGCCTGAACCTGCTTTACCAGGACATAGTGCGGAAAATGGGCATAGATCCATCAAGGATCAAGCCCACAAGGACGACCTTTAAAGGGGTCATCCCAGGTGTAGAGGCCAAGAGCACAGGCTCGATAACACTTGATGTGGTCTTCGGACCTCCAGATAATTTCCGAAGCGAAGAGTTAATCTTCGATATAGTCCCGTTCCGCAGTGGCTATCACGCCCTGCTCGGACGAACTACATTTGCTAAATTCAATGCGGTTCCGCACTACGCATATCTCGAGCTCAAGATGCCAGGCCCTCGAGGAGTAATTACGGTCAGCGGAAACACCGAACGCTCCATCACAACGGAGCAGCACACGGCGGCCCTCGCAGCAGAAGTACAAAGTAGCCTTTCAAGGCAACTCTCCAGTCCGGCCGCTAAAACGCCAGAAAATGCAAAGCGCGCCCGGAGTAACCTGCAACAAGACCACTTGGCACGTTCGGAGCATGCGTAGCAATACGGCCCCAACCCCAACCATCGCAGCATCGCAAAGTAGTACCTCGAGTACATAGTTACGCCCTTAAAATTCCATGGGCACAGGGGAAGGAGGCACTTTAACGGCATGCCTACAATACGGCCTTAAACGTACTAGGGGCTACCGGATTTTTTTTCTTCTTTTTCTTTCAGGACTCCATATTCTGGATAACCTGTTCGGCCTTGTTGCCGCACAAACCATACAAGACCCAGGAGAGAAGACAAAGTTACGCCGCACTACGGAACTCTCAGGTGGTCTCTATTTCAAGCGATATATCTGTTTCCAAATTTCCGCGGCCTGCGCCTGGCTGGGACATGTTAAATAGTCCAATATTTTTTGCTTATCGCACTACTTGTATCGTCCGGCTTCGAACAGCCTCTTTATAAGCAATGCATAGCTTTGTGTCTATTTTCTGCATTACTTTCTTTGAATATATATGTTTATCCCATAACATGATCGCACCCGTACACCATGGTACGGCAAACCACGCCAGGGGCTTCATTACCCTTTTATCTGGACGTGAGAAGTCCGCACACTTCCACAAGTGCGGCACCTCGAACTTATAGCACTATATGCATCGGCTCCAAGTCATGATTTTGGTCATATGTTGGGTTTGCCCGGCTCCTATGTTTTGCTGCCTTACGTTCCGCTCTATCGGCTAAGGTAGCACTAGGAGAACCGCTGCGATTGTGCCCCAGATCATGTGGGTGAGCACCTCAGTGGAGAAAGCTAAAACAGACTGTCATGATAGGGCGTGAGACCGGTCGCTGTTCGAGAGGTTTTTCGAGTCCTTAAAGGCTTATGCCGCTTCGAGCGAAGAGCTGGTTAAATCCGGCTAAAGGCATGGATAGCCCCCGAATTCGGCCTTCCGAACTAGGGGCTTCGCCGAAATTTAAAATTATAAAGTTCTATGGCTAAGTGAGAGTGTTCAAGCATTATAGTCCGATTGCCTGGTTCGTTGTGCTGAGGGCCTCCCTCGAAGGACCCAACTATGGGAACAAGAGCCCTCAGGTTTATCTCGAACACCCCAGCACCAGTTGCATGGGGGGAAAAAGCTGACGACTCGCCATCTCTCAATTATTGATAAACGGCTGCACAGAAAATAATATTTTAAATTCAAAGCATTGCTTAAAGCGCATATGAACAAGTTTTCAGCGCACAGGATACAAACGAATGAGTTCATGGAAATATTACATCTTTAGCACATTCATCCGCAATAAGGCGGGCTCCGGCAAGAACTTCTTCATAGTAGTTCTCGGGCTTGCGATGTTCCTTCCCCTGCGGCGGCCCGTCCTTCACCAGCTTCTCGTCGTTCAGCTTACCCCAGTGTACCTTCACACGGGCGAGAGCCCTCCGGGCGCCCTCGATGCAGGCAGAGCGCTTGATGACCTCAAGCCGTGGACAGGCCTCCACCAGCCGCCGCACTAGCCCAAAGTAGCTCCCAGGAAGGGCCTCTCCAGGCCATAGCCGAACTAGAAGGCCCTTCATAGCCTGTTCGGCCGCCTTGTGGAGCTCGACCAGCTGCTTCAGCTGATCATTCAAGGGCACAGGGTGTCCGGCCTCAGAATACTGAGACCAGAACACACTTTCCGCTGAGCTGCCCTGTTCAGCTCGGTAGAACGCGGCGGCGTCGGATGCGCTGCGGGGAAGATCGACAAATGCCCCTGGAGAACTCCGGATTCGGGTAAGAAACAGGTATTTTACTTTTATATTCCTACTTTGCATTAAGAATGCCTTACCCGCTGCTATCTTTTTTACATCCTCCAACTCTTGGAGGGCCTTCTGGGCTTCGGCCTTGACATTTCTGGTGGCCTCAACGGCAGAGGTGAGTTCGGTGGCTTGCGCTTTCGCGTCAAGCTCCAAACCCTTATGTTTTTCCATGAGGTCTTGCAGCTTCTGCTGCACCTCGCCGCATTGGACCACAAGCTTTTCTCGTTCGATGCGCTCCTCGGCCGTCTTCTTTTCGGCCTCGGTAAGCGCCTGCCTCAGGGTGGCCACCTCTGTCGCGGCCCCTATATTAGGCAGTGTATACCTGTTATTTTTTGCAATCAAGCCTCTCCATAGGCAAATTTTTATTATTTACGGACTTTTTTACCTTCCTTTATCTTGAGCTGCCCTCGGGCAAGAGCGAGCTCTCGCTCGGACCGCTCAAGGTCCTTCTTAAGGACATCCACCTGCGCAGTTAATGCGGCGGTGGATAGCAGCGAAGCCTGCACACGCATATTTGACCTTTTTGTTAGACTCCTGCGATAATTATTAGATCCTCTATCCGGCTTTTCTTTCCAAACACCGAACAGAGCATCAGGGGCTACTGTCTATGCGGCAATGAATTCAGCATATTAACTGCTTACCTGAAAGCCTATTAGAAGGCTACCGCAAGCTTCGTTCAATCCGCTTTTGGCGGACTGAACCCTCCGGACCACCGTACTCATAACAGTACGGTGCTCCTCGTCGATGGTGGCGCCTTCAAGCGCCTCCAGCAAGTTGTCCGGCGCCTCTGGTTGGGCAGAGGTCACCGGCTCAGACGGCTTGCTCCTCTTGGAAGGAGTTCGCCTACCGCGGGCTGGGACTGTCGAGTCCGGCGCGGTGTCCAGCACAAAGCCGGACTTGGTGCCCTGGGGGGACATGTCCCCTCCACTCCTGGAGTCCGGGAGGTTGCCTTGCGGCTCCTCCAGGACCACCTCCTTCTGCCCAGGAGTTCGGTGGGACGCCACTTCGGCGTCGTCTACCTGGCGGGGGGAGACAGCGGGCGGAACAGAGTTCACGTCCGACGAATCCAGGGAACCGCTCGACGAATCGTCGAGTTCGGCCCGGGGCGGCCTGCACAATTACATTCAACATAAGGGAAAGCTGTGCAAATGAAAGGATGTCATGAGTTACTCTGGTATCCGAATACTTACGATGTCGCCGGACGCTTGGTCCTTTCCGGCCGCTCCTCCTCGTCCTCGTAGGGGTCGGGGGAGTAGTCCGGCGTGGGGGTCTTCCTCTTTTTGGATCCCGTAGCCGCCCCCGCTGGGGCGGCCTTCCTCTTCTTTCCTTCCCCCGTTGGAGGGGGAGGTATTTCTTCTTCCTCCTCCTCGCTTTCACGAGGGGAGTGCGTCGCAGACTCGCCTGAGGACGAGTCTGATATCGCCATGTTTCGGGCACTCTTTCGAGTCCCGATGGCCTTCTCCTTCTTGGCCTTCTTGTCCGGCACCGCATAAGGTGCCGGAGCCAGGAGCTTCTTTAGGAGAGCTGGGGCTGGGTCTTCGGGCAGAGGGGCCGGACAGTTGATCGGTCTGGCTATCGCCCGCCAAGCCTGTTAAAGGTGAAGGGAGTTTAGATCCCGCATAGAATTAATCTGTAAAGAAGAGCTTGACTGACCTGTCAAAGGTATAGATGGCTTACCTCGCTAGCGTCGCGCTGCGAGCTGTATCCGCGGTCCTCGGAAGCGGATGTGGGGGACTCGGCGCCTTTGGTCAGCCCCTTCCAGACGCCTTCATACGTCGTGTTGAAGAGCCTATTAAGAGTCTGGTGCCGCGCCGGGTCAAATTCCCACAAAGTAAAATCCCGTTGTTGACACGGGAGGATCCGGCGGACGAGCATGACCTGGATTACGTTCACAAGCTTGATTGGCTTGTTCACCAGGGACCGGATGCATGTCTGTAGTCCGGTCACTTCTTCCTCGTTGCCCCACGACAGACCCGTCTCTTTCCAGGACATAAGCCGCCTGGGGGGTCCAGATCTGAACTAGGGGGCTGCGATCCATTCCGGATCACGTGGCTCGGTGATGTAAAACCACCCAGCTTGCCACCCCTTTAAGGTCGCCACCAAGGAGCCCTCGAACCAGAGAACGTTGGCTATCTTGCCGGCCATAGCGCCTCCGCACTTCGCCTGGGTGCCGGACACCACCTTGGGCTTGACGTTGAAAGTCTTGAGCCAGAGGCCGAAGTGGGGGCGGACGCGGAGAAAGGCCTCACACACGACGATAAACGCCGAGATGTTGAGGATGAAGTTCGGTGCCAGATCGTGGAAATCCAGCCCGTAGTAGAACATGAGACCCCGGACGAATGGGTGAAGTGGAAAACCCAGTCCGCGGAGGAGGTGGGGAAGAAAGACGACCCTTTCATGGGGCTTTGGGGTAGGAATGAGCTGCCCTTCCTCAGGAAGCCGATGTGGGATGTCCTTGGACAGGTATCCGGCTTTCCTTCACTTTTTTACTTGATCCTGCGTGACGGAGGAGGCCATCCACTTGCCACCCGCTCCGGACATTGCTGGAGTAGGTCGAGGTGAGAAGTGCGAGCTTGGGCGCTGGAGCTCGAGAGCACATAGGATGGATAGGCAGAGGAGGAAGAAGGCGTGAGCAAAGAGGTGGATCCTTATCCCCTTATATAGGCGGATGCGGTTATGCGTCCCCACTTGTCTGATAAAACTCACTTGCCTCTCAAACGCCGTGGTAAATGGCACGGTTGGGTTACCTACGTCCGTATTAATGAGAATCCCGTTAAAAGGGGCGCACGATCTCTGCTTCGATAAGACGTGCCAAGGAAACCGCCTCGTTGGACGTGTAGCGGTGGAACAGTAAAAATATTCCGTACAAAAGGCTTGGCCGCAGTGTTATGATACACCGCGGGATACGTCAGCAGATTTGATTTGTGTTAATATTATTCTCTATATGGCAATACATGGAAACTTATTTTGCAGAGCCGGACACTTTTTCTGGTGTTATTCATCTTCTTGAAGAATTTGGAGGAGGAACCCGCCTTGCAATGCCGAAGACAATTTGCGCGCCGGACTCGTCGTCATTGAAGCCAGGTTCAGGGGCTACTCAGGGAGTCCTGGATTAGGGGGTGTTCGGATAGCCGGACTACATCTCCCGCCGGACCCCAGGCCTATGAAGTCCGTCCCATGTCCGGAAGATTCTTTCCTTGGCGTAGAAGGCAAGCTGGGCGTGCGGATATTCAAGATCTCCTACCAATGTAACCGACTCTGTGTAACCCTAACCCTATCCGGTGTCTATAAAAACCGGAGGGTTGTAGTCCGTAGGATAGAATCATCTTCATACACAATCAAACCATAGGCTAGCTTCTAGGGTTTAGCCTCCTTGATCTCGTGGTAGATCTACTCTTGTACTACCCATATCATCAATATTAATCTAGCAGGAGTTGGGTTTTACCTCCATCGAGAGGGCCCGAACCTGGGTAAAACAAAGTGTCCCTTGTCTCCTGTTACCATCCGACCTTGACGCACAGTTCGGGACCCCCTACCCGAGATCCGCCGGTTTTGACACCGACACCAGGTGTCCCGAGTTCTCTCCCCCCGTCTTCACTCCCCACAGGGGCTTGAAAGAGGCCTGGAGCTCATGAACGTCAACCGACGAGGGGAAGAAGAAGGCGGACTTCATCTTGTCCCCCATCAGCGCGCTCGCCGGCGGCTCCACGGTCCCGGAGCCCTTAGCAACCCCCTTGCCTTTGACGGATTTGGGCGCCATGGCGACCAAGAAGTCCAGAGGGTTGAGGAAGGGGGGTGGCGAAGCAGCAACGACAGGCGACGGTGAAAGCTTGCAAGGGAAGGAAGAAAGGGAGCGGCGGCCCTGAGATTGGAAAAGGCACGAAGGAAGAGGGGAAAGTGAGCAGCGTGCCCGCGGTTATTCCTTCTTATGGGGGAGAACGCGGGCCGCCTCCTTTCACATTAACTGTGATGTGACGCATACCCGCGGGAAGCAACCCCACGCATGCCGCCCACGTCACGCACACATCCCCACGCCGCGCCACGCGCGGGAAGCGTCGGAAGCGCAGCGCGCGAAGAAACTTACCGCGGTAAAAACCGCCCCGCCTGCTCGCGCACCATTTTGCGCCTAGCCCAACAACGCGTTGCGCTTATGTGTGGCCCAGGCCCGGGGGCTCCTGTTGGTGTTCAAAAAGGGGGGTACACCCTTTCTGTACCCCTACGACTGTGCACGAGCAGTCTGAGCCATGGGCGCCGCCACATCGAGCACGGCAAGGGAGGTAAACCAATGTAAGGCCAAAGCTGAAGAGGAGCAGAACGACGCCAAGACCACAAAGAGCAAAGGGGAAAGAGCAGACCCCCCCCCCCGGCAAGATCCTTGCCGGGGGGCAGCTTCAGCTTTCCCGACAAGATCCTTGCCGTGGCAGCTCGCCCCACACCTACGGAGCGAGGTCACCCTTGAGTCCACTGCTCCCATGGGGCAAGGATTCTGGAGACATCCCCATGGTGGCATCCAGATCTTTGTGAAGACATTCAAAACCAGATGCCCACTTAAGAAGGTGATGACCCTTGGCGGGATTCCGGCCAAGAAGGACCACAAGGCCCTCGGTAAGAGCCTTGCCGGGGATGACAAGAGAGCGCCACGGCAAGACCCTTGCCGGGGTCCCGGCAAGGCCCTTGCCGAGAACACCCGTGGGGCCACCATCAGGCCCGCACCAGTCGCGCCTCCACCGCTGTTCGCATGCAGCTGCCGACCCAACCAGTTGGGCAGACACCTGCGTGGCAGCATGCTGATCTTCGTGGAGACCCACCACTACGCCACCTCAGCTGCTTGCCTGCCTACATGGCACCACAAGCAGTGCTGGCCAGGGCGCGTGTCGACGCAAGAGGGAGCAGCGACGGAGGGGACAGGGCTCTCCCCCATCCCCGATAAAGCAAGGACACCTAGGCAAGGCGCATTAAATGCGCCTTGTCATGTAATGCGAGGGATAAACTCGCATTATTGTACCCTTTCCACCTCCTGTGTGCCACTGTGGCAGCCCCTTTCCTACAAAAGGAGGCCCGAGGTGACCAGGAGGAGGATTCGTCTTTTTAGAGCTCTTCACGCCACACAGCTAGCTCAAGAACACTGGTATACAATCCACCAAAGTAGGAGTAGGGTTTTACGCATCCTCGCGGCCCGAACCTAGATAAAGGAACCGTGTGCTATCTGTTTGTTCCGCTCTTCTCACGACCCCCGCGACCCGCAACCGTAGTAGGGATTCTTGTGATCCCATAGGTGTCGTTTCACACCGAGATGTAATGATTGAATCCGGACTTGTATACACAACTGCAGAGGATATAATATTTCAGGAGTCCGATTCGCTGACAACTTTTTGGTAATATGACATCACGTCTGCCCGGTCATTATTTTCGAACTGTTGGCTAGCCCGCGGTCCCACGTCTCGAGATGTGGTTTTATTGGCATGTCTTATCCAAGCGGAGATCGTGTCTCCCTTTTTTAAGGGATCCTTGTCAACCCGGACGTGGGTAACCCAACCGTCACTCGGGTACAACTCCTTGGGAATAGGCAAGCTTTCAGGCCCGGGATGAGACGCTCGATATTCGCGGTCTTTATATAGGGGTACAGACCCGTCTTTTTCTTTCACGCTTGCCTCCCCCTCAACCCTTGCTGCCCCGAGTTTCAACACCCGGGTCTCAGTCGCCACAAGCTCCGATCATGTCTGGATCCAGCCGTCAAGGACGGTGGGTAGCTTCCTCTGTCACGGAGGGAGATATTGCAAAGCTTTGGGAGGCGAGGTATCTGACCTCAGAAATCCTTCATCGGCTTCCTGCCGAGGGGCAGGTTATTCCCACCCCCAGATCCGGCGAGAGGGTCGTGTTTGTGTCCCACTTCCTCCGTGGGTTACGGTTTGCACTTAACCCCTTCGTCTGAGGGCTCATGTTCTATTATGGGCTAGATTTTCACGATCTAGCCCCGGTCTCTATTCTTCTTATCTTGGCGTTTATCATAACGTGCGAAGACTTCCTCCGAACTCCTCCGCACTTTGGCTTGTGGCTCAAGACCTTCGATGTGAAGCCGCAATTGATACATGGGGAGCAGGTAGAGTGCGGTGGCGCCATAGTGAGCAAGCTTGCTAGCGCTGTTTGGCTGAAAGGATCCTTTGCCAAATCTTCCAACTTATGGCAGCATGGGTGGTTTTATATCACCGAGCCCCGTGGCTCCAAGTGGGCAGCTACACCCGTATTCTGATCCAGCCCCCCAATTCAGCTTGCATCATGGATTAATAAGGAGTTGGACTAGGGATCAACGGATGAGGTGCGAACTCTGCAAAGTCACATCCGAAGCCTCATTGAGAGGGACATCAATATCGTTGACGTTGTTCAAGTAATGCTAGTCTGTCGGACCTTGTTGTGCCAGCGACGGCCTCTCCGCCTGTGGGAGTTTAATCCTGAAGGGTCGCGGACTCTTCAGCACTTCTTCGGCATTACGCACGAAGGAATGTGGAGATTGTTCTTCGGGAAACGAAATCAATGGCTGGACACCACCAAAGATATCGGCCTAGACTGCAACCATCTGGACACCCCGGTAAGTGCCTGTTCACTGAACACCTCATAATCAGATACCCAGTGGTAAGACACTGACTGAACCATCCGTTTTCAGGGATGGATAAAGAAAGTGGAACAGATTAGGTGTCCGGCTCCCCTTCCCGAAGACGCAGCCGATCCTGTGTTAACAAGGATGCTGGCCTCAGCACCATACCAGGTGCCGGCTAGGGAGGGCAAAGAGGAGAGTGAAAAGACCCGGGATGATATTTGTTCCGGAGGTGAGTCGGATACTGAGTCCGGAGAAATCGACCTTTCTTCTCCTGAAGACAGAGGCGAGAGAGGAGCCTGCATCCCTTCTCCGAGCAGGAGGAAAAGGGTCGCCTCCGAATGTTGGGAGGGGTGCTCTTCCAAGAGGGGCAAGATGTCGCTGTCGAGCGGCTTGGTTTGGAAAGCGACGCCGTTGAACAACTCCAACATGGGGACAAGTCCTCAACCAAAACGTGAGTGAATCCAGGGTGCTTTGATAGCATCCCGCTCCTTTGCCGTTTACCAAAGATATACGTAACGTGTCCGTGCATATTTACCTGTTAGCACAGAATTTTTCGGGGCAATCTTCTTCGAGAGGTCTCCTCCCATAAATGATGGAAAGCGAGACGACTCCCCCGTCCTCCTCGCCCAATAAGGCGGACGACTCCAAAGTGTCATCGCGGATGGTTTTTCTTGCTCAACAAGCTATGCGGGGGATGAATTTGGTTGTACCCGAAGGTGGACCTCCGACCGTCCGGGATTCTGGGGTCAATAATAAAGGCCCCTGAGGGAGTCCTGGATTAGGGGGTGTTCGGATGGCCGGACTATACCTTCAGCCGGACTCTTGGACTATGAAGATGCAAGATTGAAGACTTCGTCCCGTGTCCGGAAGGGACTTTCCTTGGCGTGGAAGGCAAGCTTGGCGATACGGATATGTAGATCTCCTACCATTGTAACCAACTCTTTGTAACCCTAGCCCCCTCCGGTGTCTATATAAACCGGAGGGTTTAGTCCGTAGGACCAAGAACAACAATCATACCATAGGCTAGCTTCTAGGGTTTAGCCTCCTTGATCTCGTGGTAGATCTACTCTTGTACTACCATATCATTAATACTAATCAAGCATGAGTATGGTTTTACCTCCATCGAGAGGGCCCGAACCTGGGTAAAAACATCGTGTCCCTTGTCTCCTGTTACCATCCGCCTAGACGCACAGTTCGGGACCCCCTACCCGATATCCGTCGGTTTTGACACCGACATTGGTGCTTTCATTGAGAGTTCCTCTGTCTCATCACTTTTAGGCCCCATGGCTCCTCCGATCATCAACAACGATGGAGTCCTGGGTGAGACTTTTCTCCCCGGACAGATCTTCGTCTTCGGCGGCTTCGCACTGCGGGCCAATTCGCTTGGCCATCTGGAGCAGATCAAAAGCTACGCCCCTGGCCATCAGGTCAGATTTGGAAGTTTAAACTACACGACTGACATCCGCGGGGACTTGATCTTCGACGGATTCGAGCCACAACCGAGCACGCCGCGCTGTCACGATGGGCATGATCTAGCTCTGCCGCCGAACAGTGCCCTAGAGGCCGCACCCGCATCGGCTCCGACCCTTAATTCGGAACCAATCGCGCAGATCGAGGATGGGTGGTTGGACACCGCCTTAGGGGCTGCAATCTCTGCGGCGATCGGGCCGAACACCAGCCCTATCCTCTGCGAGGCTCGTGACTCCACGGAGCCGGACTCCTCTCCGGACTCCGAGCCCTCCGCGCCCCTGCCGATCGAATCCAAGTGGGCGTCGATCCTGGAGTTCACCGCCGCGGACAACTTTCAGCACTCGCCCTTCGGCGATATTCTGAAGTCACTAAAGTCTCTCTCTCTCTATCAGGAGAGCCCTGGCCGGATTACGGTCAGCAAGGTTGGGATACGGACGATGAAGAAATTCAAAGCCCACCCACCACCCACTTTGTAGCCACTGTCGTCGTTTTAACCGACATGCTCGACTTCGACTCCGAAGACATCGACGGTATGGACGCTGATGTAGGAGACGATCAAGAATCAGCGCTTATAGGGCACTGGAAAGCCACCTCTTCGTATGACATATACATGGTGGACACCCCAAAAGAAGGAGATGGCGATGGAACAGCAGAGGATGACCCCTCCAAGAAACAGTCTAAGCGCCGGCGTCAGCGGCGCTCCTCTAAATCCCGCCAAAGCAAAAACGGTGATTCCGGCACGGGAGATAATAACACTCCGGACAGTGCCGAAGAAAACCCCCTCCAACACGATTCAGCACAGGAGGATGGAGAAGCCAGCCCTCATAAGAGAGCGGCAGACAGAGAGGTCGAGGACGATAATGATATGCCTCCCTCCGAAGACGAGGCAAGCCTCGACGACGACGAATTCGTCGTGCAGGAGGATCCCGTCGAACAGGAGTGTTTCAAACGCAGGCTTATGGCCACGGCAAGCAGCCTAAAAAAACAGCAACAACTTAGAGCTGTTCAAGATTTGCTAGCAGACAGATGGACTGAAGTCCTTGCGGCCGAAGAGTATGAACTCAAACGCCCCTCCAAGAGCTACCCAAAGCGCAGGTTGCTACCCCGATTAGAGGAGGAAGCACCTAAACCTACATCACCAGTGCATGATACGGCCGACCAGCCACCTCGTAGCCGTGACAGAGAGGGCTCTCGGCCCTCCACTCAAGCCGCACCCCGGCGCCGCTCAAAACATACCAAGGCACGGGAAAATGCGCCAGACCTGCGAGATATATTGGAGGACAAGGCAAGGCAAGCAAGATCGATCTACGGATCGAGCGGGCGACCCACGACACGTGACGGTGATCGTCACTCCGGATATAGTAAATCCGGCCGGGCCGAACACAATAGACAAAGCTCATTTGAGTTGCGTCGTGATATAGCCCAATACAGATGTCAGGACCCCGATCCTAAGCCACATCGATCCAGCGTGTAACACATCATATCACTTTGCGGCCTCACGCACGGTACTCCCACGGGTGCCACCTTACCTGGCCCGGGACCGTTTGCGCCTTTTGGCTCACGTATATGATAGTGTCGCTAGCATCCATATGACAGAGAACCCGGGCCGACATGGCTAGTCGTGAACCCAAAGCGGCGCTAGCCTATGAGGACAAGCATACATGAATCACATCGAGCATGTCGGTCATCAACGTATTTATTCGGGCTGTAGCGCTGGGCTAACAGGACTCCGGTAACCCGGGCTGTAGCAGTCTAGGCAGGACTCCGAATAACAGCGCGTGACATTTCCCCAAAGCGACAGACATAGGAACGCCGTGAAAACACATGCCGGCCAGTCAAGTGTCCAAGCAGTAGTGCTGGGCTAGCAGGACTCCGGTGAACCGGGCTGTAGCGGACTACTATCGCTTAGAAACACAACACTTACATTGCCCCATATGAAAGGCTGCCAAGGATAAACAACTAGATAGTCGGATCCCACTCATACCAAGCATTTCAATCATACACACAATATGCCCGATATGAGTAAATACAACATGGCATCACAATAGTACTCTACGACTCAAGTACTTTATTTAGAAGGCTTCGAGGAGCCATACATATCATCCATACAGATAGGAGTCACATGACCCAACACTCAAGTCATACAAACATACAAGCACATGCGGAAGCAAAGTAGTCTGAGTACAAACACTAGAAAGAAAGAAGGATTGACGAAGCCTGTCTATCTACAACGACCCTTCACAAGTCTTGGATCACCACCTGGTGATAAGTCACTCGTCAACGTCGAGGTCTACATAGAACCCATCAGAGGGGTTGGTGCAGTCGTCTGAAAAACATGATTAAAGCAACATGAGTACGGAGGTACTCAGCAAGTCTTACAACAGGAACCTATCATACATGCACATTCTCAAGAAGGTAGTGGGGTTATTGCAGCAAGCCAGCTTTGACTCTTGGCTAAGCTATCCTACGATAGACACCACTTGTAAATCATTTGTCGCACACGAGTCCACTACCACCATCACAATACTCCACCGTGGATCCTCTCTCGCCATCCTACGAGAGGGCCATCCGCGGTACTCACACTTATCTTGAGATTTTTAGTAGTATCCATTTAACTTGTCTATGAACTGATATAGGCAACCCAGAAGTCCATTACCGCGGACACGGCTATTCGAATAGATCATTTATAACCCTGCAGGGGTGTACTTCTTCACACATGTTTCCACCACTTAGCGTCTGCACACGACATGTGCTCGGCAGACTTCAAGCGAAAGCCGACGTGGGTTTAGACCACGACCTACCTAAACACTCAAGTCTCTAGTCCAGGTTTATCGCCTATTCGGGTTCCATCCGCAGGGAGTCCGGCCGAGGATTCCACTAACGGCCCCGAACGATGTGAACAGGGTTCCGAGACACCAAACGGGCGCCCTGTTGACCCGGCCACGTGTCTACCGCAACACAGCCCACCCCGATGGTCAGCGCCGCGTGCGGCCCCCAGCATACTACAAACACGAGAAACTACTTGCAACTCCTGGATAGAGGACAAGGGTGGATAAGAAGTCGAGCGGGGTCATATTTCAGGGCCCAATGTATGGTAGTAACTGTATCATGGATCACAAACACAGATCTCAGTTCTTAAGGACGGCCTCAATGAAACAACCCACCATGTACTCCTACATGGCCTCTCATCGATTCCTTTACCAAATCGTATTCAACACTTCACTCTTGTCACTGACACAACCTTTCACTCCAGTTCATCATCCCGATGAGCCAGACCTGACACAACTCTAAGCATAGCAAGCATAGCATGGTAGGAACAAACATACATGTATTGGCTCAATCAACTCCTACACATGCTAGTGGGTTTCATCTAGTTACTGTGGCAATGACAGGTCATGCAAAGGAAGTGGGTTCAACTACCGCGACACACAGCAGTTTGAAACGCGTTGTCTTATTGCAGTAAACGAGAGCAGAAGCGAGAACATGGGTTTGTATCGGAATGATCAATGGGTTGCTTGCCTGATGGAGTGGTCGTGGGATACTGCCCTTCAGTTGGATACTCGGAGATATCCTCGGAGGCAGAACCTACCACGATGAACACATCGGAACACAATCAATACATGGCGATATGCAACAACATGATGCATGCTATGACATGGCAATATGAATGTGTCCTGTCCTAGTGCAAGTTAAAACAGAAGGGAATGAACCCATTTGAACCAAAGATTCAAATGGAAACTCATTTATTAAGATCATATTAGTGTATCATCTTGTAATGCCTAATCAGTGGGTTTAACTTGTTCTGACATGCAGGAAACCAGCACCAATGGATAGCTTGGATTTTTCTGATCATTTTTCATATATAGAACTTTGCATTTGGAGTTACAGATAAATTTCTATGAATTTTTGAAGTTTGAACTATTTTGTGGATTTTCCTGTATAAGAATAAATCCAGTAATTAATTAATTGCGTCAGCATGAGGTCAGCGTGATGTCAGGGGTCAACGGGGTCGTCCAGGTCAAACTGACCAGTGGGACCCACATGTCAGTAGTTAGTTTAACTAATTAACTTTAATTAGAACTAATCTAATTAGTTAACAGGGGGGCCCCACCTGTCATTGACTCAGGGGAGTCAATGAGGGCCCACCCGTCAACGGTCAAGGGTCAACTAGCCGGCGTCTAGCCGCCGGCGAGGCCAGACGCAGCGGAGCAAGTGGATTTGGCCGTTCCGGCCACCAAATGGGGCGCGGAGGGCATCTACGTGAAGCTAGAGCTGACCCGCAACTCTTGGTGGAGTTGGTTGGGGTCGGGGTGGCCGGAGTTGGTGCCGGCGACGAGTTTGGCGGTGCTGGGGCTCGGGTGAAAGTGAAACCGGGGCTACGGGGCACGGCGAGGCGCGTAGAGTGATGCGTTGGGCCCCTGGGTGTGCGGTGAGGCTAGTGGACAAGGTCGTGCGGCCGTTGGGTGGCCGGAGCCTCGTCGGCGACGAGCTCCGCGGCGGCGCGTGCGGGCGAGCTTCGTGCGCTCGTTGTAGGGCACGGGAAGAGGAACGGGGAGGATGGAGAGGTGGCCAGACTCACGGTGAATGCAGCGAGCGTCGAGGCGGGCTCGGGGAAGGTCGGAGCTGAGCGGGGCGATGATGGCGATCTCGGCGGCTGGAGTTGGGGAAGACGGGGTCGGGGGCGATTCCAGAGCGGGCGAGCGCTCGGGGCTCGTCCTGCTCGAAGAAGAAGAGGGTGGCGGAGCTCGTGGACACGGTCGGGTGGCGCGGGGACGACGGAGAGCGCGCCTACGACGTAGGTGCGGCGGCGGTGGCGTCGGCCATGGCGAAGGGGAGCGAGGGAGGCGAGGCAGGGGTGAACGGCGTGTCCAGGGGCTCGGGGCGACGACGTGGAACTCATCCAGGGCAGCGAGGCGGCGAGGAGGTGAACCAGGGCGGCGGGGAGCTGCGTGGCGCTCGCTGGTGCCGGCGTCGAGCACCTGCGTGCCTGCCTGGCCGAGCCAAGCAGCTTGCTGGCGCGGCAGCTGGGCTGGGCCGGCAGGTGGGCCGGTTGGCAGGCGCCAGGTAAGTATTTCCTTTTTATTTTCCTTTTCTATTTTTCTTTAACTTTGTGGACTTATTAAAAATACTTAGACACTTCCAAAATTCACCAAATTGCATCTGGTCCTTAGTTAGAATATTTCCAGCCAGGAACATTTTAGTTTGGAGATATTTGAGCAATTGAAAAATTTTATAAATTTAAAATGCCCAAATTCAAATACTTATGCATTAACTCAATGACCTTCTGTTGACCTAGAAAAATATGCACCATTTTTGCTAGAGGTTTCAACCCAAGACAAAGAGGGTGAACATTTTAGAAGGGCATTTCAGGTTCATTGAAAATATTTTTAGTAAACCCTAGTTGATTTCAGGAGGGGTGCTGGGGGTTCTACCTTCCCCATTTCAAATTTCTGTCAAAAGTAAACATGATGCACACTCTAATGCATGAGCTAGGTGGGATGTGACAACTCACCCCCACTCAAAAGAATCTCGTCCCGAGATTTAGGATCTGTCGGAAAGAAGGTGGGGTATTCAAGTCGAAGACGATCCTCCCTTTCCCATGTAGCTTCTTGTTCGGAATGGTGTGACCATTGAACCTTGAGAAACTTGATATTGTGGCGTCGAGTGGTACGCTCGGCTTGATCAAGCATACGAACGGGGTATTCTCGATAAGTGAGGTTATCTTGGAGATCAAGCGTTTCGTGGTCCACTCCACGGATAGGATCCGAGAAGCAACGCCTGAGTTGAGAGACGTGAAAGACATCATGGACTCTGGAGAGATGCGGAGGTAGTTCCAGTTGGTAGGCAACTTCCCCTCGTTTGGCGAGAATGCGAAAGGGTCCAATGTAACGAGGAGCCAATTTGCCTTTGATACCGAATCGATGGGTTCCCTTTAAAGGTGTAACCCGAAGGTAAGCCATCTCGCCGACTTCATAAGCCATGGGCTTATGCTTGCGGTCATACTGACTCTTTTGTCGGGATTGGGCGGTTTTCAACTTCTCACGAATAATGCGAACCTGCTCTTCTGCATCCTAGATCATGTCCGGGCCAAAGAGTTGTCTCTCGCCGGTTTCTGACCAATTAAGAGGCGTTCGACATTTTCGTCCATAGAGAACTTCGAAAGGGGCTTTGCCCAAGCTAGCTTGATAACTATTGTTATAAGCGAACTCGGCGAATGGTAGGCACTTCTCCCAATTTATACCGAAAGAGATGACAGAAGCTCGGAGCATATCCTCCAGAATTTGATTGACTCGTTCTACTTGACCACTTGATTGAGGATGGAAGGCGGTGCTAAAGGAAAGTCGAGTTCCCAAAGCGTTTTGGAAACTTTCCCAAAATCGAGAGGTGAAAAGACTGCCACGATCGGAATTAATTTCCAATGGAACACCCAGGAGAGACACTATTCGAGAGATGTACAAATCAGCTAGCTGGCTAGCGGTTATACCCTCGCGAACAGGTAAGAAGTGGGCTACTTTGGAAAGACGATCGACAACAACGAAGATAGCATTATTCCCTCTTTTGGTTCTGGGAAACCCGGTGATGAAATCCATACCGATTTTATCCCATTTCCATTCAGGAATCTCCAATGGTTGAAGGGTGCCAGCAGGCCGTTGATGCTCTGCTTTAACACGACGACAGACGTCGCAATTAGCAATGTATTGAGCGATTTCTCTCTTCATCCTAGTCCACCAAAACCTCTGGCGTAGATCTTGATACATTTTAGTACTACCGGGATGAATGGTGAGAGGGGATTCATGAGCTTCCTTAAGGATCAATTGACGTAAATGTTGCTTCTTGGGAACCACCAAGCGGTTCTCGAAGAAGACAACACCTCGTTTATCCATGGAAAAACATTTAGCAACTCCGCTAGCGATGTTTTCCTTAATCCGAGATATGCCCTTATCGCGCTCCTGGGCAGCTATGATTTGATCCGTAAGGTTAGGTTTCGCCACCAGGGTGGAAAGGAATCCTCGAGGAACAATGTGAAGGTTAAGCTTATGAAATTCCTCGTGGAGAAATGGTTGACCTTGTTGTAACATCAGATTGTTACAATAAGATTTACGACTTAGTGCATCAGCCATGACATTGGCTTTGCCTGGGGTGTAGGTTATTCCTAAGTCGTAATCCGAGATCAACTCGACCCAACGTCTTTGCCTGAGATTCAAATCCGGTTGGGTGAAGATATATTTCAAACTTTGGTGATCAGTGTAAATTTCGCAACGGTTACCCAGGAGGTAATGTCGCCAGGTTTTGAGTGCATGGACTACTGCTGCAAGCTCTAGATCATGAGCAGGATAATTATCCTCATGTGGACGCAACTGTCGAGATGCGTAGGCAATCACATGACGATCTTGCATGAGTATGCAACCTAGTCCTTGTCGCGAGGCGTCGCAATAGATAACAAAGTCCTTAGAGAAATCTGGTGGTACCAGTACGGGAGCAGACGTCAGGCGTCTTTTCAGTTCCTGAAAGCTGAACTCGCATTGTGGGGTCCACTCGAACTTTTTATCTTTCTTGAGGAGTTCAGTTAGAGGCTTAGCAACTTTGGAGAAATTCTCGACGAAGCGGCGGCAATAGCTCGCTAAACCAAGAAAACTCCGAACTTGCTTGACCGTTTCAGGTGGAGTCCAGGCCAGGACAGCTTGAACTCGCTCGGGATTGACAGCAATGCCCTTACCAGAGATTACATGGCCCAAATAGGTCACTTCTGGCAACCAGAATTCACACTTGGAGAATTTGGCATAAAGGCGATGCTCTCGAAGTTTCATCAATACTAGCCTTAGATGTTTGGCATGTTCTGCCTCATTCTTGGAGTAGATGAGTATGTCATCGAGGTATACCACGACGAATTTATCCAAGTACTCCATGAAGATCGAGTTCATTAACCGAGAAAAGGTGGCTGGAGCATTGGTTAAACAGAAGGACATGACGGTGTACTCGTATTGGCCGTAACGAGTAACGAAAGCCGTTTTGGGAATGTCCCCGTTCTTGATTTTGATTTGATGGTAGCCCAACCTCAAATCCATCTTGGAAAAGACTGAGGATCCAGCGAGCTGATCATACAGATCGTTGATCCTGGGGAGCGGATACTTGTTCTTGATAGTGACCAAATTGACAGGTCGATAATCCACAACCATCTGATCCGTTCCATCCTTCTTCTTGACGAAGAGGACGGGGCAAGCCCATGGAGATGAACTAGGATGGATGAAACCCTTTTGCAAGGACTCAACGAGTTGTTTCTTAAGCTCAGCTAGTTCTAGGGGTGCCATCTTATAAGGTCTTCTAGAGATTGGGACGGTTCCTGGAACAAGGTCTATCACGAACTCGACATCTCTGTCAGGTGGAACACCTGGCAGTTCCTCTGGAAAGACATCCGGGAAGTCAAGGACTACCGGAATATCTTCGAGGTCTGGAAGGGGATTGGCATTTAGAGAGTAGAGCTGACGCTCCGATACTCGGGTCAAAACATTGACTGTCTTGCCCGATGGATGGGTAAGTTGGACAGTTCTAGTTGAGCAGTCAATCTTGGCGTAATGGGCTGACATCCAGTCCATACCCAAGATGATGTTTATGTCCGAAAACTTGAGAGCTATTAGTGACGCGAGAAAAACCAATCTGTCGACAAGAATTTCATTTCCATGGCTGATCCTAGAGGTTTGCCATCTAGAACCGGGAGTTTGAATTTCCATGGAGGTGGGCATGTCACTAAAGGTAGTGTTGTGCAATCGAGCATAGCTCTCAGAAATAAATGAATGAGATGCTCCAGTATCAAAGAGAACAGTTGCCGGATGGCAATTAACAAGGAGCATACCGAGAACGACGTTGGGGTCCTCTTGAGTCTCTTCAGCTGAAACCTAGTTGACATGGCCACGAGCAGTGGTGGCTGGCTTGGCGACAAGCACCTTTGCTGTTGACTTACCACGTCCAACAGACTTTCCGAACTGGCTGGGGTTGTTCTGGGGACACTCACGGATGTAGTGGCCCGGCTCACCACACTTGAAGCAAGTTATCATATTGGGGCGTGGAGCAGTATTGGCAGTGGGGCCACCAAAAGTCTTGGGCGGGACAAACTGCTGGTTGGGACGAGGCGCCACAAAGGATGGCCTCGGAGTATACCTGGGTGGCATAGCAGAATTTGGGATCCAGACCCGGCGCTTCTGAGATCCAGAGCCGGATGAAGATCCATAGTCACGGAAGTGCTTGCGTGAAGCTTCAAAATCATTCTGCCCTGTCTCGGCACTAATGGCCTTATTGACTAGCTTCGGAAAAGAAGTGCATTCATGCAGACGAAGGTCACGACGGAGCTCAGGGCTAAGTCCCTTGCGGAACCTTGCCTGCTTCTTGGCGTCGGTGGATACCTCTTCGGGAGCATAGCGTGCAAGCTTCCCAAACTCACGACTGTATGCATCCACAGTCAGCTTCCCCTGGGTGAAGTTACAGAACTCCTCCCTCTTGCGATCCATAAGACCTTCCGGGATATGATGCTCACGGAAAGCGGTACTGAAATCAGCCCAAGTAGTGAGTTGGCCGACCGGGCGCATAGCTTCATAATTCTCCCACCAAAGGCTGGCAGGGCCTTCGAGGTGATAGGCAGCAAAGGTGACTTTATCATCTTCAGCCACGTTGGCAGAACGTAGCTTGTGGGCGATGCTGCAGAGCCAGTCATCCGCATCGAGATGTTCGATGGAATGATTGAACTTTGGCGGGTACAGCTTGACAAAGTCATTGATGGACACCGAATTGATCCTCTGCTGGCGTGCAGTGTTCTGCTCAATCCGCTCTAACAAGCGGTTGGTGTCGCGCCTATTGCGCTCTGCCTCCAGCATCACTTCGGCCAAAGAAGGTGGTTGAGGCAGACTTTCCTCTCTAGGTGCACTAGCTTCTCCCTGCTCCGGAGCAGCAGGGTTGCTGCGGGTGTGACCATCCTAGGAAAACAAAACAACGATTTAAACCAGGATGGCAAAATCTGGCCAAGGAAGTGCGGAATGTAATGGATAACAAGGAATGCATAGATGATCATCCGTATGACATGGTAATATAGAAACTGCCATATATATACCAACGGTCATACACATCATACATAGTTTAGTACAAGCTCAAGCTGAAGTACAACTAAGACGACAGACGTTACATCTCATCGGAGGCATTCCAAGCTCCTATACATTATTTTTCTACACCTCCGGAATTGATACACACTAAGTTATATTCCACAATCACGCAGGACGGTGGACATACAACTATTACAATACTAGCGAGACTACTACTAGCTCAGACGGCTCCGTAGAAGTCCTCATAGAAGTCACCACCCAGACCTGGAAGCGGAACATGGTCATCTGGGAACAGACGGTCCTGCGGTGCTTGTGGACCATAGGGACTTGGGTGCGGCCTCGGTCCAACAGATGGCGACAGAAGAGGCCCACGAGGAGGGGTGATGCCTCCCACCTCACGCCATTCCATGAAGTCTGGCAGACTAGCCCGCACAGGGTACAAGTCTCTCGTGTCCATTTATCCGGCTTGCACAGCAGGTGCAAACCTCGTCAAGGTGGCCCAATGATCAGCACGAGCATTAAAGAGCTCCATGCGCAAGGCCCGGTTTTCACGGTCCTTATCTTCCAACATCTCAGTAGTGGTGCAAAGGAGGGAGTCCTCATGGGATGCATCACTTTACATGCCCTGAAGGTAACCATGCGCCCCAGGGAGGGATGCTGGCATGTAGCGAAATTCAGTGTTGCTCAACAAGGCAGTTCTAGCTCGCATAATGGTCATCATCGAGTAGGCTGCATCTTGAACGGACATCCCAATAGTGATCCCGAGTCCATAAGAACAGTGGAGTGGTTCCGTGGCTCCGGGATAAGATGGATATATCCTGACCGTGCACAGATATTGGCTTTGGCTAAAATCTCTAAACTGCTCTTCGACGGTGTATTCAGGGTACCATCGGTAACCTGCCTCAACCATCACTCGAACCAACATGGCGGTATGACCACATATACCGATGCAACGGGTCAGACGAACCACTTGGTTCTGGGGACGGGTAGCCATCTGAAAGCACAAAATAGTGCAAAGGCATTAGAATTTTCTGGATGAAATTGGACAGCATAACGGCTGTAAATGCTCAGAAAAAGACTTGAGACATCCAAAACAGTTTGCGAAACCACTCAACAACATCATATCAAGATTCTGGTTCAATTGGCAACATACTAAACTTTAGTAGAACTGGACTGGGTTGTATCCAACAATCCTATAAGTTACTACGGATTTAGTAACACGTGAACCTGATAGAGAGAAGAGAGCCTAGTCCTTAACCCACGTAGAAAGAGAAGAGAATGACTCAGAATAGAGGGCATAAGGTAAAGGAGTAAAAGAGCCTTACGTTCCCTCCCACAATCAATTCCCCTACATATAACTAAAGCATTTCTAGACTCGACATCGACCAGTTTGGCTTAGCAAACCTACAGGCAGTCCGGCTCTGATGCCAACGCTGTCAGGACCCCGATCCTAAGCCACATCGATCCAGCGTGTAACACATCATATCACTTTGCGGCCTCACGCACGGTACTCCCACGGGTGCCACCTTACCTGGCCCAGGACCGTTTGCGCCTTTTGGCTCACGTATATGATAGTGTCGCTAGCATCCATATGACAGAGAACCCGGGCCGACATGGCTAGTCGTGAACCCAAAGCGGCGCTAGCCTATGAGGACAGGCATACATGAATCACATCGAGCATGTCGGTCATCAACGTATTTATTCGGGCTGTAGCACTGGGCTAACAGGACTCCGGTAACCCGGGCTGTAGCAGGCTAGGCAGGACTCCGAATAACAGCGCGTGACATTTCCCCGAAGGGACAGACATAGGAACGCCGTGAAAACACATGCCGGCCAGTCAAGTGTCCAAGCAGTAGTGCTGGGCTAGCAGGACTCCGGTGAACCGGGCTGTAGCGGACTACTATCGCTCAGAAACACAAAACTTACATTTCCCCATATGAAAGGCTGCCAAGGATAAACAACTAGATAGTCGGATCCCACTCATACCAAGCATTTCAATCATACACACAATATGCCCGATATGAGTAAATACAACATGGCATCACAACAGTACTCTACGACTCAAGTACTTTATTTAGAAGGCTCCGAGGAGCCATACATATCATCCATACAGATAGGGGTCACATGACCCAACACTCAAGTCATACAAACATACAAGCACATGCGGAAGCAAAGTAGTCTGAGTACAAACACTAGAAAGAAAGAAGGCTTGACGAAGCCTGTCTATCTACAACGACCCTTCACAAGTCTTGGATCACCACCTGGTGATAAGTCACTCGTCAACGTCGAGGTCTACATAGAACCCATCAGAGGGGTTGGTGCAGTCGTCTGAAAAACATGATTAAAGCAACATGAGTATGGAGGTACTCAGCAAGTCTTACAACAGGAACCTATCATACATGCACATTCTCAAGAAGGTAGTGGGGTTATTGCAGCAAGCCAGCTTTGACTCTTGGCTAAGCTATCCTACGATAGACACCACTTGTAAATCATTTGTCGCACACGAGTCCACTACCACCATCACAATACTCCACCGTGGATCCTCTCTCGCCATCCTACGAGAGGGCCATCCGCGGTACTCACACTTATCTTGAGATTTTTAGTAGTATCCATTTAACTTGTCTATGAACTGATATAGGCAACCCAGAAGTCCATTACCGCGGACACGGCTATTCGAATAGATCATTTATAACCCTGCAGGGGTGGACTTCTTCACACATGTTTCCACCACTTAGCGTCTGCACACGACATGTGCTCGGCAGACTTCAAGCGAAAGCCGGCGTGGGTGTAGACCATGACCTACCTAAACACTCAAGTCTCTAGTCCAGGTTTATCGCCTATTCGGGTTCCATCCGCAGGGAGTCCGGCCGAGGTTTCCACTAACGGCCCCGAACGATGTGAACAGGGTTCCGAGACACCAAACGGGCGCCCGGTTGACCCGGCCACGTGCCTACCGCAACACAGCCCACCCCGATGGTCAGCGCCGCGTGCGGCCCCCAGCATACTACAGACACCAGAAACTACTTGCAACTCCTGGACAGAGGACAAGGGTGGATAAGAAGTCGAGCGGGGTCATATTTCAGGGCCCAATGTATGGTAGTAACTGTATCATGGATCACAAACACAGATCTCAGTTCTTAAGGACGGCCTCAATGAAACAACCCACCATGTACTCCTACATGGCCTCTCATCGATTCCTTTACCAAATCATATTCAACACTTCACTCTTGTCACTGACACAACCTTTCACTCCAGTTCATCATCCCGATGAGCCAGACCTGACACAACTCTAAGCATAGCAAGCATAGCATGGTAGGAACAAACATACATGTATTGGCTCAATCAACTCCTACACATGCTAGTGGGTTTCATCTAGTTACTGTGGCAATGACAGGTCATGCAAAGGAAGTGGGTTCAACTACCGCGACACACAGCAGTTTGAAACGCGTTGTCTTATTGCAGTAAACGAGAGCAGAAGCGAGAACATGGGTTTGTATCGGAATGATCAATGGGTTGCTTGCCTGATGGAGTGGTCGTGGGATACTGCCCTTCAGTTGGATACTCGGAGATATCCTCGGAGGCAGAACCTACCACGATGAACACATCGGAACACAATCAATACATGGCGATATGCAACAACATGATGCATGCTATGACATGGCAATATGAATGTGTCCTGTCCTAGTGCAAGTTAAAACAGAAGGGAATGAACCCATTTGAACCAAAGATTCAAATGGAAACTCATTTATTAAGATCATATTAGTGTATCATCTTGTAATGCCTAATCAGTGGGTATAACTTGTTCTGACATGCATGAAACCAGCACCAATGGATAGCTGGGATTTTTCTGATCATTTTTCATATATAGAACTTTGCATTTGGAGTTACAGATAAATTTCTATGAATTTTTGAAGTTTGAACTATTTTCTGGATTTTCCTGTATAAGAATAAATCCAGTAATTAATTAATTGCGTCAGCATGAGGTCAGCGTGACGTCAGGGGTCAATGGGGTCGTCCAGGTCAAACTGACCAGTGGGACCCGCATGTCAGTAGTTAGTTTAACTAATTAACTTTAATTAGAACTAATCTAATTAGTTAACAGGGGGGGCCCCACCTGTCATTGACTCAGGGGAGTCAACGAGGGCCCACCCGTCAACGGTCAAGGGTCAACTCGCCGGCGTCTAGCCGCCGGCGAGGCCAAACGCGGCGGAGCAAGTGGATTTGGCCGTTCCGGCAACCAAATGGGGCGCGGAGGGCATCTACGTGAAGCTAGAGCTGACCCACAACTCTTGGTGGAGTTGGTTGGGGTCGGGGTGGCCGGAGTTGGCGCCGGCGACGAGTTTGGCGGCGCCGGGGCTCGGGTGAAAGTGAAACCGGGGCTACGGGGCACGGCGAGGCGCGTAGAGTGATGCGTTGGGCCCCTGGGTGTGCGGTGAGGCTAGTGGACAAGGTGGTGCGGCCGTTGGGTGGCCGGAGCCTCGTCGGCGACGAGCTCCGCGGCGGCGCGTGCGGGCGAGCTTCGTGCGCTCGTTGTAGGGCACGGGAAGAGGAACGGGGAGGATGGAGAGGTGGCCAGACTCACGGTGAATGCAGCGAGCGTCGAGGCGGGCTCGGCGAAGGTCGGAGCTGAGCGGGGCGATGATGGCGATCTCGGCGGCCGGAGTTGGGGAAGACGGGGTCGGGGGCGATTCCAGAGCGGGCAAGCGCTCGGGGCTCGTCCTGCTCGAAGAAGAAGAGGGTGGCGGAGCTCGTGGACACGGTCGGGTGGCGCGGGGACGACGGAGAGCGCGCCTACGACGTAGGTGCGGCGGCGGTGGCGTCGGCCATGGCGAAGGGGAGCGAGGGAGGCGAGGCAGGGGTGAACGGCGTGTCAAGGGGCTCGGGGCGACGACGTGGAACTCATCCAGGGCAGCGAGGCGGCGAGGAGGTGAAGCAGGGCGGCGGGGAGCTGCGTGGCGCTCGCTGGTGCCGGCGTCGAGCACCTGCGTGCCTGCCTAGCCGAGCCAAGCAGCTTGCTGGCGCGGCAGCTGGGCTGGGCCGGCAGGTGGGCCGGTTGGCAGGCGCCAGGTAAGTATTTCCTTTTTATTTTCCTTTTCTATTTTTCTGTAACTTTGTGGACTTATTAAAAATACTTAGACACTTCCAAAATTCACCAAATTGCATCTGGTCCTTAGTTAGAATATTTCCAGCCAGGAACATTTTAGTTTGGAGATATTTGAGCAATTGAAAAATTTTATAAATTTAAAATGCCCAAATTCAAATACTTATGCATTAACTCAATGACCTTCTGTTGACCTAGAAAAATATGCACCATTTTTGCCAGAGGTTTCAACCCAAGACAAAGAGGGTGAACATTTTAGAAGGGCATTTCAGGTTCATTGAAAACATTTTTAGTAAACCCTAGTTGATTTCAGGAGGGGTGCTGGGGGTTCTACCTTCCCCATTTCAAATTTCTGTCAAAAGTAAACATGATGCACACTCTAATGCATGAGCTAGGTGGGATGTGACAACAGAGGCGCCGCACACCCACTATGCTTCACATATGAAGTAATGGATCATCAAATCCCTGAGGGTTTCAAACCTGTGAACATCGAATCATACGATGGCACAACAGATCCTGCGGTATGGATTGAGGATTATCTCATTCATATCCACATGGCCCGCGGCGATGATCTACACGCCATCAAATACCTCCCACTAAAACTTAAAGGACCAGCTCGGCATTGGCTTAACAGCTTGCCTGTCCCTGAGGGTTTCAAACCTGTGAACATCGAATCATATGATGGCACAACAGATCCTGCGGTATGGATTGAGGATTATCTCCTTCATATCCACATGGCCTGCGGCGATGATCTACACGCCATCAAATACCTCCCACTCAAACTTAAAGGACCAGCTCGGCATTGGCTTAACAGCTTGCCAGCAGAATAAATCGATTGTTGGGAGGACCTGGAAGCCGCATTCCTCGACAATTTCCAGGGCACTTATGTGCGACCACCAAACGCCGATGACCTAAGCCACATAATTCAGCAGCCAGAGGAATCAGCCAGGCAATTTTGGACACGATTCCTAACAAAAAAATCAAATAGTCGACTGTCCGGACGCAGAGGCCCTAGCAGCCTTCAAGCACAATATCCGGGATGAGTGGCTTGCCCGGCACCTTGGACAGGAAAAGCCGAAATCTATGGCAGCCCTCACGACACTCACGACCCGCTTTTGTGCAGGAGAAGACAGCTGGTTTGCTCGTAGCAACAATATAACCAAGAACCCTGGTAATTCGGATACCAAGGACAGCAGTGGCAGGTGGCGTCGCAACAAGCAAAAGCGCTGCATTAACAGCGACAATTCTGAGGATACGGCAGTTAATGCCGGATTCAGAGGCTATAAATCTGGTCAGCGGAAAAAGGCATTCAAAAGAAATACTCAGGGCCCATCCAGTTTGGACCGAATACTCGACCGCTTGTGCCAGATACATGGCACCCCCGAAAAGCCAGCCAATCACACCAACAGGGATTGTTGGGTGTTCAAGCAGGCAGGCAAGTTAAATACCAAAAATAAAGACAAGGGGCCGCATAGCGACGAAGATAAGGAGCCCCGGCCGCCGAACAACAGTGGACAGAAGGGTTTTCCCCCACAAGTGCAGACGGTGAACATGATATACGCATCCCACATCCCCAAGAGGGAGCGGAAGCGCGCGTTAAGGGACGTATACGCGATGGAGCCAGTCACCCCAAAGTTCAATCCATGGTCTTCCTGCCCGATCAGCTTTGATCGAAGAGACCACCCCACTAGCATGCGTCATGGCGGATTCGCCGGATTGGTTCTAGACCCAATTATTGACGGATTTCATCTCACTAGAGTCCTTATGGAGGGCGGCAGCAGCCTGAACCTACTTTACCAGGATACAGTGCGGAAAATGGGCATAGATCCCTTGAGGATTAAGCCCACCAAAACTACTTTTAAAGGCGTCATACCAGGTGTAGAGGCCAACTGTACAGGCTCAGTTACACTCGAAGTGGTCTTCGGATCTCCGGATAATTTCCGAAGCGAGGAGTTAATCTTCGACATAGTCCCGTTCCGCAGTGGCTATCACGCACTGCTCGGGCGAACCGCATTCACCAAGTTCAATGCGGTAACTCACTATGCGTACCTTAAGCTCAAGATGCCAAGCCCTCGAGGAGTAATTATGGTCAATGGAAACACCGAACGCTCCCTCCGAATGGAGGAGCATACGGCGGCCCTCGCAACGGAGGTACAAAGCAGCCTCTCAAGGAAGTTCTCCAGTCTGGCCGTTAAACGCCCGGACACCGTCAAGCGTGCCTGGAGTAACCTACAACAAGACCGCCTGGCACGTTCTGAGCAGGCGTAGCAATGCGGCCCCAACCCCAGCCCTCGCGACAATGCGAAACCAGTTCTTCGCGTACATAACTACGCTCTTGAAATACCATGGTCACAGGGGGAGGGGCACCACCACGGCACGCTCGAAACATGGCTTAAACCGCACTAGGGGCTGCCGATTTTTTAACTTTTCTCTTACTTTCAGGAATCCATTCTTCGGAAGGCCTGGCGGCAGTACAGTTGCCGCACAAACGATGCAAGAACCAGGGAAGCAGAAAAGCTACGCTGCATTATGGAACTTCCAGGTGGTCTCTATCACGAGCAGTATACCTGTTTCACATACTATTCCGCAGCCTGCCCCTGGAAAGGACATGTTAAATAGTCCCACCTATTGCTCATCGCACTATTTGTATCGTCCTGCTTTGATCGCAGCCTTTTTAATAAACAATGCATAGCTTTTGTCTATTTTTGCATTAATCTTTTTACGAATATATGTTCATTAATGACGTGTTGCACCCGTACACTTTGGTACGACCAATACGCCAGGGGCTTAAGTACCCCTCAATATGGTGTGAGAAGTCCGAACACTTTCACAAGTGCGGCACCCCGAACTTATAGCATTATATGCATCGGCTCCGAATCATGTCTTGGGTCAATAGTTGGGTTTGCCCGGCTTCTATGTTTTGGTGCCTTACGTTCCGTTATATCGGCTAAGGTAGCACTAGGAGAACTACTGCGATTGTGCCCCAGTTGAGCTGTGCTGAGCACCTCAGTAGAGAAAGCTAAAATTGACTGTCATGATGAAGCGAGAGACTGGTCGCTGTTCGAGACGTTTTTCGAGTCCCTAAAGACTTATGCCGCTTAGAGCGATGAGTCGGCTTTGTCCGGCCAAAGGCGTGGATAGCGCCCCGAACTCGATCTTCCGAATACTAGGGGCTTCGCCAAAATTTAATATTATAGAATTCTATGGCTAAGTGAGAGTGTTCAAGCATTATACTCCGATTGCCTTGTTCGTTGTGCTGAGCGCCTCCCTCGAAGGACCCAAAAACGGGAAAAACAACGCTCAGGTTTATCCCGAACACCCCAACACTAGTGGCATGGGGGCAGAAGCCGACGACTCGCCTTCTCTCAAATTTGATAAACGGCCGCACAGAAGGTAATATTTTAAATTCAAAAAGCATTGCTTAGAGCATATGAACAAGTTTTCAGCGCACAGGACAAAACGAGCGAGTTTACTCAAAAATTACATCCCTGGAACATTCATCCACCATAAGGCGGGCACCCTTCAGAACACCCTCATAATACAGCTCGGGCTTGCGATGCTCTTTCCCCGGCGGTGGCCCGTCCTTCACAAGCTTCTCAGCATCCAACTTGCCCCAGTGCACCTTAGCACGGGCAAGGGCCCTACCGGCACCTTCGATGCAGATGGAGCGCTTGATGACTTCGAGCCTTGGAAAAGCCTCCACCAGCCGCCGCACCAGCCCGAAGTAGCTCCCAGGCAGAGCCTCTCCAGGCCACAACCGAACTATGAGGCCCTTCATGGCCTGTTCGGCCACCTTGTGGAGCTCGACCAGTTGCTTCAGCTGGTCGCTCAAGGGCACAGGGTGTCCGGCCTCAGCATACCGAGACCAGAGCACCTTCTCCGTCGAGCTGCCCTCCTCGGCTCGGTAGAATGCAGTGGCATCGGACACGCTGCGGGACACGATTCGGGTAAGTAACAAGTAATTCACTTTCACATGCTTGCTTTGCATAAAGAAAGCCTTACCCGCTGTTATCTTCTTCATCGCATCCACCTCTTGAAGGGCCTTCTGGGCTTTGGCCTTGGCAGACTTGGCATTTTCAATGGCTGCCGCGAGCTCAGACGCTCGCGTCTTCGATTCAAGCTCCAAATTCTCATGTTTTTTCATGAGAGCCTGGAGCTCTTTCCGCACCTCGCCAACCTACGCCTCATACTTCTCCCGCTCGGTGCGCTCCGGGGCCGCTCTCTTCTCGGCCTAAGACTGCGCTTACTTGAGGGTAGCCACCTCAGTTGTGGCCCCTACAATAGCGGCGTTAATCCTGTCATTTCTTGCAATTGCACCTTTTATATATTTTTCTATGAGGTATCTCTTACCTTCTTTCTCCTTGAGCTGCTGCTTGGCAAGGCCGAGCTCTCGCTCGAGGCCCGGCTTCAGCGTGCCCACCTCCGCAGTCAGTGCGGCGGTTGCTAGCAGTGAAGCCTACATACGCATATTGACTCATTTTTTGTTATACTCCTGCGAATTATATTAGATCCTCTATTCGGCTTTTCTTTCCGAACGCCAAACAGAGCATCAGGGGCTACTGTCTATGCGGTAATATTTTTAGATATTCTTCACTTACCTCAAAGCCTGTTAAAAGGCTGGCACAGGCTTCTGTCAGTCCGCTCTTGGCGGACAGAACCTTCTGGATCACCGCACTCATAATAGTGCGGTGCTCCTCGTCGATGGAAGCGCCGTTAAGCATCTCCAGCAAATTGTCCAGTGTCTCCGGTTGGACAGAGGTCACCGGCTCGGCAGGCTTGCTCCTCTTGGAAGGAGGCTGCCTACCAGAGTCCGGAACCATTGAAGGTTCCGGCGCGGTGTCCGGCTCAAAGCCAGACTTGGATCCCTAGGGGGTTCTATCCCCTTTATTCCTGGAGTCCGGGAGGTCGCCTTGCGGCTCCTCCAGGACCACCTCCTCCTGGCACGGAACCTGTTGGGACGCCACCTCGGCGTCGTCCGTAGGGCGGGGGAAGGTAGCCGTCGGAAGTGAATTCACATCCGACGAATCTAGGGAGCCGCTCGACGACTCATCGAGCCCGGCCCTGGGCGGACTGCATAATCATATCCGACATAAGGAAAGGTTGTGCCATAAAGGAATACTATGAATTACTCTGGTATCCGGATATTTACGATTTCGCCGGGCGCTTGGCCCTGTACGACGACTCCTCTTCGTCGTTGTCGGCGTCGGTGGAGTAGTCCGGAGGAAGGGTCTTCCCCTTCTTGGACCCTTCGGCCTCCTCGGTCGGGGCAACCTTCATTTTCTTTCCTCCCCCCACTGGAGGGGGAGAGGTTTCTTCTTCCTCCTCCTCGTCTTCACGGGAGGAGCGCGTCTCGGATTCGTCAGATGAGAAATCCGACACCTCCAGGTGCCAGGCATTCTTTCGAGTCCCTGTGGCCTTCTTCTTGGCCTTCTTCTCCGGCACCACATAGGGTGCCGAAACCAGCAGCTTCGCCAAGCGAGCATTGGCTGGGTCTTCGGGCAGAGGAGTCGGATAGTTGATCTGTCCGGACTTCGCCTGCCAATCCTGTCAAAGATAAGGGAACTTAGATCCCGCATAGAGTCAAACTATGGAAAACTAATACCCTGTAAAAGGTAAAAATTAGCTTTCTGCACTAGCTTGACGCTGTGTGCTGGATCCGCGATCCTCGGAAGCGGATGCGGGAGCGTCGGAGCCCTTGAAAAGCACCTTCCAGGCATCTTCGTACGTCGTGTCGAAGAGCCTGCTCAGAGTTCGGTGCTGCGCCAGGTTGAATTCCCACAGGTTGAAGGCCCGTTGTTGACACGGGAGAATCCGGCGGACGAGCATAACTTGGACTACATTGACAAGCTTGAGTTGCTTGTTCACCAGAGTTTGGATGCATGTTTGCAGTCTAGTCACCTCTCCTTTGTTGCCCCACGACAGGCCCGTCTATTTCCAGGACGTGAGCCGCGTAGGGGGTCCGGACCAGAACTCGGGGGCTGCGACCCATTCAAAGTCGCGCGGTTCGGTGATGTAAAACCACCCCGATTGCCACCCTTTCAGGGTCTCCACAAAGGAGCCCTTGAGCCATAGGACGTTGGGAGTCTTGCCCGCCATGGCACCTCCGCACTCCGCCTGGTTGCCACGCACCACCTTTGGCTTGACATTGAAAGTCTTGAGCCATAGGCCGAAATGGGGGCGGATGCAGAGGAAAGCCTCGCACACGACAATAAACACCGAGATGTTGAGGATGAAGTTCGGGGGCCAGATCGTGGAAATCCAGGCCATAGTAGAACATGAGCCCCCGGACGAATGGGTGGAGAGGAAAGCCCAGTCCGCGGAGGAAGTGGGGAAGGAACACTACCCTCTCATGGGGCCTTGGGGTGGGGAGGAGCTGCCCCTCTTCGAGAAGCCGGTGCGCAATGTCGTTAGACAAGTATCCGGCCTTCCTCAGTTTTTTGATGTGTCCCTCCGTGGCGGAGGAGACCATCCACTTGCCTCCCGCTCCGGACATGGCTATAGAAGGTCGAGACGGGAAGTGCGGACTTGGGCGCTGGAGCTCAAGTGCGCGGAAAATGGGTAGGCAAAGGAGGAAGAAGGCGTAGGTGAAAAAGGTGGATCCTTATCCCCTTATATGGGCGGATGCGGCTATGCGTCCCCACCAGCCTGATAAAACTCGCTTATCTACCAAGCGCCCTAATCAATGGCGCGGTTGGGTTACCCACGTCCGTATTGATGAGAATCCCGTAAATAAAGGGGACACGATCTCTGCTTCGACAGGACGTGCCAAGGAAACCGCCTCGCTAAACGCGCTGAGGTGGGACAGCAAAAACGATTCGAATAAAGGCTTGGCCGTGGTGTGATGTCACGCTACGGAATACATCAGCAGATTAGATTTGTGTAAATATTATTCTCTCTATGGCAGTATGTGGAAATTTATTTTGCAGAGCCGGACACTATCCTTTGTGTTCAAAATCTTCTATGAATTACTTGGAGGAGGAACCCGCCTTGCAATGCCGAAGACAATCTGCGCGCCGGACTGGTGATCATTGAAGCCTGGTTCAGGGGCTACTGAGGGAGTCCTGGATTAGGGGGTGTCTAGATGGCCGGACTATATCTTCATCCGGACTCTTGGACTATGAAGATACAAGATTGAAGACTTCGTCCCGTGTCCGGAAGGGACTTTCCTTGGCGTGGAAGGCTAGCTTGGTGATACGGATATGTAGATCTCCTACCATTGTAACCGACTCTGTGTAACCCTAGCCCCCTCCGGTGTCTATATAAACCGGAGGGTTTAGTCCGTAGGACCAACAACAACAATCATACCATATGCTAGCTTCTAGGGTTTAGCCTCCTTGATCTCGTGGTAGATCTAGTCTTGTACTACCCATATCATCAATATTAATCAAGCAGGAGTAGGGTTTTACCTCCATCGGGAGGGCCCGAACCTGGGTAAAAACATGGTGTCCCTTGTCTCCTGTTACCATCCGCCTAGACGCACAGTTCGGGACCCCCTACCCGAGATCCGCCGGTTTTGACACCGACAACCCCGAACTGTCTGTCTTGAAGCTGACAATGATTCTGGAGATGGATGAACGATTTCCTTGAAAGGATGACTATGCTCCTAGAGCGGCTCCCGGAGACCCAACGGATCTGGACATGTTGCGGGACATGTTGCGAAACGCATCTGTCTCAGGGGAACAGCGTACCTTGATGGGTACAGTGGTCGAGACGATTTTGTACGCGAAGAGCGGATTATATGCAGCCTTCATGAGCCTGCTAAAAGGCTTTGAGGTTTGTGATATAATGTTTTCAGCTATGTTTTGTCTGCAAAGAAGCGCCTGTGTATAGGTAGTAGCCCCTGAGACTCGGGTTGGCTTCCAGTGGGAAGCGAACGGAGGATCGAAAGGAATCTTTCGAGGACTAACCTGATGAACTTGAACACAAGTTGCTTCCCCCTTGGCTACTTCCCAGACTATGGATATTGCCGAGCTGTAGCGGAATCTTGATGTAGCAGGGGACGATCTTGCGTTAATCAATATGCATCTTGACGAGTCGCAAGGTGTGTATTCGGGGAAATCCCCATACATTTTTGTGTTATAAGCATGATCCTAAGATTTATATGCTTGAATATCCATGGCTGCAGATGGTGTTGCCGCCATTGAAGTTCTTCGAGCAGAGCTGGCCCGGGTCAAGGAGCAGGCACGGTGTAGCAATGAAGAGGCGAGAGAAGCGCGGCCGGAGTCGAGAGCAGCCCATGAGGAGATAAGGCAAGCTAGAGAGATTGCGGCTGGTAAGCCCTTTTTGCTGCAAACTAAGTTCGGCGATCCGAACTATGCTGAACTTAACCGAGTGTGGAGTTCTCCGGACGAGGTTTTGGACTTGCCGAATGATCCGTCCATTTTGCACCATGCTTTTATATCGATATTTATTGCATTATGGACTGTTATTTCACATTATGTCACAATACTTATGGCTACTCTCTCTTATTTTACAAGGTTTACATAAGGAGGGAGAATGCCGGCAGCTGGAATTCTGGGCTGGAAAAGGAGCAAATATTACAGACCTATTCTGTGCAACTCCAAAAGTCCTGAAACCCCACGGAAGTGATTTTCAGAATATATAAAAAATATCCAGCGGAAGAAGTTCACCAGAGGGGGCCCCACCTGGCCACGATGGTGGGGGGGCGCCCTACCCCCCCCGGGCGCAGCCCCCTACCTGGTGGGCCCCTTGTTGGCCCTCCGATGCCCATCTTCTGCTATATGAGGTCTTTCGTCGAGGAAAAATTAATAAGCAACCTTTCAGGACGAGACTCCACCGCCACTAGGCGGAACCTTGGCGAAACCAATCTAGGACTCCGGTAGAGCTATTCTGCCGGGGAAACTTCCCTCCGGGAGGGGGAAATGATCGCCATCGTCATCACCAACGCTCCTCTCATCGGGAGAGGGAAATCTCCATCAACATCTTCACCAGCACCATCTCATCTCAAAACCCTAGTTCATCTCTTGTATCCAATTCTTGTCTCCAAGTCCGGGATTGGTACTAGTAGGTTGCTAGTAGTGTTGATTACTCCTTGGAGTTGATGCTAGTTGGTTTATTTCGTGGAAGATCATATGTTCAGATCCTTTATGCATATTATTAGCTCTCTGGTTATGAACATGAATATGCTTTGTGAGTAGTTACGTTTGTTCCTCAGGACATGGGAGAAGTCTTGCTATTAGTAGTCATGTGAATTTGGTATTCGTTTGATATTTTGATGAGATGTATGTTGTCTAGCCTCTAGTGGTGTTATATGAACATCGACTACATAACATTTCACCATTATTTGGGCCTAGAGGAAGGCATTGGGAAGTAATAAGTAGATGATGGGTTGCTAGAGTGATAGAAGCTTAAACCCTAGTTTATGCATTGCTTCCTAAGGGGCTGATTTGGATCCATATGTTTCATGCTATGGTTAGTGAGGGAGTCCTGGATTAGGGGGTGTCCGGGTAGCCGGACTATACCTTCAGCCGGGCTCCTGGACTGTGAAGATACAAGATTGAAGACTTCGTCCGGTGTCCTGATGGGACTTTCCTTGGTGTGGAAGTCCTGGATTAGGGGGTGTCCGGGTAACCCTAACCCTCTCCGGTGTCTATAAAAACCGGAGGGTTTTAGTCCGTAGGACAACATACAACAATCATACCATAGGCTAGCTTCTTGGGTTTAGCATCCTTGATCTCCTGGTAGATCTACTCTTGTACTACCCATATTATCAATATTAATCAAGCAGGACGTAGGGGTTTGCCTCCATCAAGAGGGCCCGAACCTGGGTAAAACATTGTGTCCCTTGTCTCCTGTTACCATCCGCCTAGACGCACAGTTCAGGACCCCCTACCCGAGATCCGCCGGTTTTGACACCGACATTCGTGCTTCCATTGAGAGTACCTCTGTATCGTCACTTTTAGGCCCGTTGGCTTCTCCGATCGTCAACAGTGATGCAGTCCCAAGCGAGACTTTTCTCCCCAGACAAATCTTCGTCTTCGGAGGCTTTACACTACGGGTCAATTCGCTTGGCCATCTGGAGCAGATCGAAAGCTACGCCCCTGGCCCTCAGGTCAGATTTGGAAGCTTGAACTATACGACAGATATCCGCGGAGATTCGATCTTCGATGGATTCGAGCCACGGCCGGGCGCGCCGCACTGTCACGATGTGCACGATCTAGCTCTGCCGCCGAACAGTGCCCTGGAGGCCGCACCCTCGTCAGCTCCGACCCTTAATTCGGAGACAACTGCGCCGATCGAGGACGGGTGGTTGGACACCGCCTCGGGGGCCGCAATCTCTACAGCGATCCAGCCGAACACCAGCCTCTCCCTCCATGATGCCCGTGACTCCAAGGTGCCGGACTCTTCTCCGGACTCCGAGCCCTCCGCGCCCCTACTAATAGAATCCGATTGGGCGCCGATGATGGAGTTCACCACCGAGGATATCTTTCAGCACTCGCCCTTCGGCGACATTCTGAATTCACTCAGGTCTCTCTCTTTGTCAGGAGAGTCCTGGCCGGACTATGACCGACAGGATTGGGATACGGACGATGAAGAAATAAGATGTCCACCCACCACCCACTTCATAGCCACTGTCGATAATTTAAACGACGTACTCGACTTCGACTCCGAAGACATTGACGGTATGGACGACGATGTAGGAGACGAAGAAGAACCAACGCCTATAGGGCACTGGACAGCCACCTCATCTCATGATGTGTACATGGTGGACACACCTAAAGGAAGCGACGACGAGGAACAGAGGGAGGCAACGAGGGAGCGTTCCCTCGAAAAGCAAGAAAAGCGGCGACGTAAGCGCCACTCCAAGCCCTGCCTCGACAAAGACAGCAGCGATACAGACCCATCCATAGAGCAGGACGAGCCGGTGGATGACGAGCACGCCTTAGAGCAACCGTCCGAATAGTACAACTCAGATAAACAAACCGAACAACCCGTCCCCGGCGAAAACAGCATTCCGGACGACCTTATGCCGGATAAGCTCATGGAGCAGAAGAACCTCCACAAAAGGCTCGTTGCCACTGCGCGTAGCCTGAAAAAGCAGAAGCGGAAGCTAAAAACTGCGGAAGATGCACTCAGGATCAGATGGAGCAAAGTACTCAACACCGCAGACAAATACGGCGGCTGTCGCCACACTAAAAGATATGCGACGCTAAAGCTACTGCCTGAATTTGACGAAGAGGCCTTAGATCCCCCGCATTCAAAAAGTAAGAAAGCCACCCGGTCGGATAGATGACCCCATGGCCAGCATAATGTGGCAAGCGGCGCCGCACTCAAGCCGGCATGCGACCCACTTAAAGATTCGCATCAAAAAGACGGCCCAGCTAGATCTATCTATCGGCCAAGAAAGCAAGCTCTCGCAAGCTATGCAACACAACCAATATCCGAACATTATGGCACACCCAAATTCCGGGGAGCCGCACACCCCCTATGTTTCACCGATGAGGTCCTGGATTATGAATTTCCAGCGGGATTCATACCCGTAAACATAGAGGCCTACGACGGAACAACAGACCCTGGAGTCTGGATCGAGGATTATATCCTCCACATACATATGGCCAGAGGAGATGACCTCCATGCCATAAAATACTTACCCCTCAGGCTTAAAGGGCCAGCCCGGCATTGGCTCAAAAGCCTTCCTGAAAACATGTTTGGAAGTTGGGAAGAGCTCGAGGACGCTTTCCCAGCAAATTTTCAAGGGACCTATGTCCGCACTCCGGATGCAGACGATCTCAGTCACATAACTCAACAGCCCGGAGAGTCAGCTCGGCAATTCTGGAATAGATTTCTTACTAAAAAGAATCAGATACTCGACTGTCCGGACGCCGAAGCCTTAGCAGCTTTTAAGCATAGCGTCCGAGACGAATGGCTCGCTAGGCACCTCGGCCAAGAAAAGCCAAGAACAATGGCCGCATTAATAAGCCTCATGACCTGCTTTTGCGCAGTTGAGGACAGCTGGTTGGCAAGATGTAGCACCAGCGACCCAAGTACATCCGAAACTAGGGATGGAAATGGAAAACCGCGACGCAAAAAGGACCGTCACTGGACTAAGGAAAACAGTCCGAAGAGCACGGCAGTCAATGCCGGATTCAAAAGCTCGCTGCAGAATCAGATAAAGCCGCCCCTCAAAGATAATAGGGACGAGCTGTCCAACTTAAACAAAATCTTGGACAAGATATGTCAGCTACACAGTACTCCTAGGAAGCCTGCAAACCATACCCACAGAGACTGCTGGGTTTTTAAACAATCCGGCTCGACACACCAAGCGAAGACGATGACGAACCCCAAAAGCAGAACACCAGGAAGCAAAAGAATTTTCCACAAGAACTAAAAATAGTAAACTTACTTCACATAACAAAACGTGCGGCGCCCATAAAGGTACGCGCCATACGGCCTATCCCAAAGGAGTCTCGCTACTGGTTGTCAAAACCTATCATCTTCGATCATTTGGATTACTCTAGAAGTATCAGGAACGCAGGCTGGACTGCCTTGGTACTCGATTCAATAATTGTCGGACTCCAGTTTACAAATGTCCTGATGGATGGCGGCAGCGGTCTAAACCTGATATATCAGGACACAATCCGCCCCATGGGGATAGACCCACCAAGAATTCGCCATAGCAAAACCTCCTTTCAAGGGGTAACACCAGGTCCGGATACCCATTGCATGGGTTTTCTCCGGCTTGAAAAGCTAACTTTCGCCGCGAAAAGCTAACTTTCCACATCTTCCCATTCTCAAGTCGCTATCAACCACTGCTGGGACGCGAAGCTTTCGCCCGCTTTAACGCAATACCGCATTATGCGTCTCTTACGCTTAAGATGCCCGGTCCACGAGGCATCATCTCATTAAAGGGGAAGCATTGAGTGCGCCCCCCGCGCGGAAGACTGTGCGGCTGCCTTAACAGCCCCACAATAAAACGGCTTCATCAGCCAAAACATCTAAACAGGTCATTAAGACCACGGACACGGCTAGACAATTCCGGCATAAAAATATCATTGATCAAGGCTTAATAGCCGTATACCCCTGTTCTAGGGGCTCCGCACATATAAAATAGGAGACAATCAAGCTCAATTTTACCCATTTCAATTTATACTTTGTTTATTTAGTATAACTTCTGTTCGGCACGACCTTTGTTCAACTTAGTTCCTCTCTTTTACAGAAGAACATCGTGCTGCGCCCGTCCAGGATACGGCACAACGGAGACACAGGCGCAGACGTGCAGCAGGGACCCGTTCGAAGGATTCTTTTCAGATTAAGACCCTGCATAAACCTTTTTTACTGTCTCTTCTTGATAAATATCCCCTGGTTTTTTGGTATAACCAAGGAGGAGACTGGCGTCTTGGCATGTGGCCACGTCAGGAATTTTTGCGCGTACCTAGACACTAGGGGCTTATAACTAAGGGCGTGGTTCCGCCCATTGAGGGAGTCCTGGATTAGGGGGTGTTCGGATAGCCGGACTACACCTCCCGCCGGACTCCCGGACTATGAAGATACAAGATTGAAGACTTCATCCTGTGTCCGGAAGGTTCTTTCCTTGGCGTAGAAGGCAAGCTAGGCGTGCGGATATTCAAGATCTCCTACCAATGTAACCGACTCTGTGTAACCCTAACCCTATCCGGTGTCTATATAAACCGGAGGGTTATAGTCCGTAGGACAGATCCATCTTCATACACAATCAAACCATAGGCTAGCTTCTAGGGTTTAGCCTCCTTGATCTCGTGGTAGATTAACTCTTGTACTACCCATATCATCAATATTAATCTAGCGGGAGTAGGGTTTTACCTCCACCGAGAGGGCCCGAACCTGGGTAAAACAAAGTGTCCCTTGTCTCCTCTTACCATCCAACCTTGACGCACAGTTCGGGACCCCCTACCCGAGATCCGCCGGTTCTGACACTGACATTGGTGCTTTCATTGAGAGTTCCTCTGTGTCATCGCCTTTAGGTTCGATGGCTCCTTCGATCATCAACGGCGATGAGGTCCAGGGTGAGACTTTTCTCCCCGGACAGATCTTCGTCTTCGGCGGCTTCGCTCTGCGAGCCAACTCGCTTGGCCATCTAGAGCAGATCGAAAACTACGCCCCTGGCCATCAAGTCAGGTTTGGAAGCTTAAACTACACGGCGGATATCCGCGGAGACTTGATCTTCGACGGATTCGAGCCGCAGCCAAGCGTGCCGCACTCTCAAGAAGGTCATGATATAGCTCTGCTCCCGAACAGTGTCCTGGAGGCCGCATACGCTCCGGCCCCGATCCTTGATTCGGAGCCCGCTGCGTTCGTTGAGGAAGAACGGTTGGACGTCACCTCAAGGGCTGCGACGTTAAAGGGAATCGAGCCGAACGCCGATCCCGCACTCCGCGTTGCCCATGACTCCAAGGAGCCGGATTCTTCTCCGAACTCCGGGCCTTCCAAGCACCCGCCGATCGAATCTGATTGGGCGCCTATAATGGACTTCACTGCCGCGGACATCTTTCAGTACTCACCTTTTGGTGACATCCTGAATTCTCTCAAGTCTCTCTCTTTATCAGCAGAGCCCAGGCCGGATTATGGTCTGCGAGGTTGGGATTCGGATGATGAAGAAATTCAAAACCCACCCACCACCCACTTAATAGCCACTGTCGACGATTTAACCGACATGCTCGACTTCGGCTCCGAAGACTTCGACGGTATGGACGACGAAGGAGGAGACGAACAACAACCAGCACCTGAAGGGCGCTGGACCGCCCCCTTGTCATATGACATATACATGGTGGACGCTCCGAAATACCGAGATGGCGATGGAACAGCGGAGGATGGCACCTCGAAAAAGCCTCACAAATGCCGGCGTCAGCGGCACCGCTCTAAATCCCGCCAAAGCAAGTACGGTGATTCCGGCACGGGGGATAATACTACCCCGGATATCGCCGAAGAACACCAACCCCAGCAAGACTCAGCACGGGAAGATGGAGAAGCCAGCCTTCATAAGAAAGCGGCAGAACAAGAGGTTGAGGACGATAACTACATGCCTCCCTCCGAAGACGAGGCAAGCCTCGACGACGATGAATTCGTCATACCATCAGACCCTGCCGAACAAGAGCGTTTTCAACGCAGGCTTATTGCCACGGCCAACAGCCTAAAGAAAAAGCAGCAACAGCTTAGGGCTGATCAAGATTTGCTAGCTGACAGATGGACAGACGTCCTTGCGGCCGAAGAGTATGAACTCGGGCGCCCCTCCAAAAATTATCCTAAGCGCAGGCCGCTCCCCCAATCAGAGGAGGAAGCAAATGACATGGCAGACCGGCCACCTCGCGGCCGCGACAGAGAGGCCCGTCGAACCTTCAAGCCAACCATGCCCCGGGGCCGTTTGGCTAGGGCACAAGAAAACGAGCCAGACCTGCGAGACGTACTGGAGGACAAAGCAAGGCAGACAAGATCGATCTATGGATCGCGCGGACGCCCAACACGTGACGATTTTCAGTCCGGACACAATAAATTCGGCCGGGCCGAACTCGACAAGCACAACTCTTGCGAGCTGCGTCGTGACATAGCCCATTACAGGGGCGCCGCACACCCGTTATGCTTCACAGACGAAGTAATGGATCATCAAAACCCAGAGGGTTTCAAACCCGTTAATATCGAGTCGTACGATGGTACGACAGATCCGGCAGTTTGGATCGAGGATTATCTCCTTCACATCCACGTGGCACGCGGCGACGACCTGCACGCCATCAAATATCTACCACTTAAGCTTAAGGGACCAGCTCGGCATTGGCTTAACAGCTTGCCAGTAAATTCAATCAGTTCTTGGGAGGACCTGGAAGCCGCATTCCTTGACAACTTCCAGGGCACTTATGTGCGACCACCGGACGTTGATGACCTAAGCCACATAATTCAGCAGCCAGACGAATCGGCCAGGCAATTCTGGACACGGTTCCTAACAAAGAAAAATCAGATAGTCGACTGTCCGGACGCAGAGGCCCTAGCGGCCTTCAAGCATAATATCCGCGACGAATGGCTTGCCCGGCACCTAGGACAGGAAAAGCCGAAAACCATGGCAGTCCTCATGATACTCATGACCCGCTTTTGCGCGGGCGAAGACAGCTGGCTAGCTTGTAGCAACAACTTATCAAAGAAGACTGGTAATCCGGATACCAAGGACAAAAGTGGCAGGTCACATCGAAACAATCAAAAGCGCCGCGTTAGCAGCGACAACAATGAGGATACGGCAGTAAATGCCGGATTCAGAGGCTATAAATCCGGTCAGCGGAAACAGCCATCTAAAAAGAATAACCAGGGCCCGTCCAGTTTGGACCGAATACTCGACCGCTCGTGCCAGATTCATGGCACCCCCGAAATGCCAGCCAATCACACCAACAGAGATTGTTGGGTGTTCAAGCAGGCAGGCAAGTTAAGAGCCGAACATAAAAAGAAGGGGCTAGACAGCGATGACGAGCAGGAGCCCAGGCTGCCGAACAATAAAGGACAAAAGGGGTTTCCCCCGCAAGTGCGGATGGTGAACATGATATACGCGACCCATATTCACAAGAGGGAAAGGAAGCGTGCGCTACGGGACGTATACGCGATGGAGCCAGTCGTCCCAAAGTTCAACCCTTGGTCTTCGTGCCCGATCACTTTCGATCGAAGGGACCACCCCACTAGTATCCGTCACGGCGGTTTTGCCGCATTGGTCCTCGATCCAATCGTCGACGGATTTCATCTTACAAGAGTCCTCATGGACGGCGGCAGCAGCCTGAACCTGCTTTACCAGGATATAGTGCGGAAAATGGGCATAGATCCATCAAGGATCAAGCCCTCAAGGACGACCTTCAAAGGCGTCATCCCAGGTGTAGAAGCCAATTGCACAGGCTCGATAACACTTGATGTGGTCTTCGGATCTCCGGATAATTTCTGAAGCGAAGAGTTAATCTTCGATATAGTCCCGTTCCGCAGTGGTTATCACGCCCTGCTTGGACGAACTGCATTTGCTAAATTCCATGCGGTTCCGCACTACGCATATCTCAAGCTCAAGATGCCAGGCCCTCAAGGAGTAATTACGGTCAGCGGAAACACCGAACGCTCCATCTCAACGGAGCAGCACACGGCGGCCCTCGCAGCGGAAGTACAAAGTAGCCTTTCAAGACAACTCTCCAGTCCGGCCGCTAAAAACGCCGGACAATGCAAAGCGCGCCCGGAGTAACCTGCAACAAGACCACTTGGCACGTTCGGGGCAGGCGTAGCAATACGGCCCCAACCCCAGCCATCGCAGCATCGCGGAGCTAGTACCTCGAGTACACAGTTATGCCATTAAAATTCCATGGGCACAGTGGAAGGAGGCACTTTAACGGCATGCCTACAATACGGCTTTAAACGTACTAGGGGCTGCCAGATTTTTTATTTTTTTTTCTTTCAGGACTCCATATTCTGGATAACCTGTTCGGCCTTGTTGCCACACAGACGATACAAGGCCCACGAGAGCAGACAAAGCCACGCTGCACTACGGAACTCTCAGGTGGTCTCTATTTCGAGCGATATATCTGTTTCCAAATTTCCACGGCCTGCGCTTGGCCAGGACATGTTAAATAGTCTAGTATTTTTTGCTTATCGCACTACTTGTATCGTCCGGCTTCGAATAGCCTCTTTATAAACAATGCATAGCTTTGTGTCTATTTTCTGCATTACCTTCTTTGAATATATATGTTTATCCCATAACATGATCGCACCCGTACACCATGGTACGGCAAACCACGCCAGGGGCTTCATTACCCTTTTATCTGGACGTGAGAAGTCTGTACACTTTCACAAGTGCGGCACCCCGAACTTATAGCACTATATGCATCGGCTTCGAGTCATGATTTTGGTCATATGTTGGGTTTGCCCGGCTCCTATGTTTTGGTGCCTTCCGTTCCGCTCTATCGGCTAAGGTAGCACTAGGAGAACCGCTGCGATTGTGCCCCAGGTCATGTGGGTGAGCACCTCAGTGGAGAAAGCTAAAACAGACTGTCATGATAGGGCGTGAGACCGGTCGCTGTTCGAGAGGTTTTTCGAGTCCTTAAAGGCTTATGCCGCTTCGAGCGGAGAGCTGGTTAAATCCGGCTAAAGGCGTGGATAGCGCCCCGAATTCGGCCTTCCGAACTAGGGGCTTCGCCAAAATTTAAAATTATAAAGTTCTATGGCTAAGTTAGAGTGTTCAAGCATTATAGTACGATTGCCTGGTTCATTGTGCTGAGGGCCTCCCTCGAAGGACCCAACTATGGGAACAAGAGCCCTCAGGTTTATCCCGAACACACCAGCACTAGTTGCATGGGGGGAGAAAGCTGACGACTCGCCATCTCTCAATTACTGATAAACGGCCGCACAGAAAACAATATTTTAAATTCAAAGCATTGCTTAAAGCGCATATGAACAAGTTTTCAGCGCACAGAATACAAACGAATGAGTTCATGAAAATATCACATCTTTAGCACATTCATCCGCAATAAGGCGGGCTCCGGCAAGAACTTCCTCGTAGTAGTTCTCGGGCTTGCGATGTTCCTTCCCTGGCGGCGGCCCATCCTTCACCAGCCTCTCGCCGTTCAGCTTACCCCAGTGTACCCTCACACGGGCGAGGGCCCTCCGGGCGCCTTCGATGCAGGCAGAGCGCTTGATGACCTCAAGCCGTGGACAGGCCTCCACCAGCCACCGCACCAGCCCAAAGTAGCTTCCAGACAGGGCCTCCCCAGGCCACAGCCGAACTAGAAGGCCCTTCATAGCCTGTTCGGCCGCCTTGTGGAGCTCGACCAGCTGCTTCAGCTGATCACTCAAGGGCACAGGGTGTCCGGCCTCAGAATACTGAGATCAGAACACACTCTCCGTCGAGCTGCCCTGTTCAGCTCGGTAGAACGTGGCGGCGTCGGATGCGCTGCGGGAAAGATCGACAAATGCCCCTGGAGAACTCCGGATTCGGGTAAGAAACAGGTATTTTGTTTTTATATTCCTCCTTTGCATTAAGAATGCCTTACCCGCTGCTATCTTTTTTACATCCTCCAACTCTTGGAGGGCCTTCTGGGCTTCGCCTTGGCATTTTTGGTGGCCTCAACGGCAGAGGTGAGTTCGGTGGCTTGCGTTTTCACGTCAAGCTCCAAACCCTCATGTTTCTCCATGAGGTCTTGCAGCTTCTGCTGCACCTCGCTGCATTGGACCACAAGCTTTTCTCGTTCGGTGCGCTCCTCGGCCGTCTTCTTTTCGGCCTCGGTAAGCGCCTGCCTTAGGGTGGCCACCTCTGTCGCGGCCCCTACATTAGGCAGTATATTCCTGTTATTTTCTGCAATCAAGCCTCTCCATAGGCAAATTTTTATTATTAACGGTCTTTCATACCTTCCTTCTCCTTGAGCTACCCTCTAGCAAGACCGAGCTCTCGCTCGGACCGCTCAAGGTCCTTCTTAAGGACATCCACCTGCGCAGTTAATGCGGCGGTGGACAGCAGCAAAGCCTGCATACGCATATTTGACCTTTTTGTTAGACTCTGCGATAATTACTAGATCCTCTATCCGGCTTTTCTTTCCGAACACCGAACAGAGCATCACGGGCTACTGTCTATGCGGCCATGAATTTAGCATATTAATTGCTTACCTGAAAGCCTGTTAGAAGGCTAGCGCAAGCTTCATTCAGTCCGCTCTTGGCGGACTGAACCCTTTGGACTACCGTACTCATAACAGTACGGTGCTCCTCATCAATGGTGGCGCCTTCAAGTGCCTCCAACAAGTTGTCTGACGCCTCTGGTTGGGCAGAGGTCGCCGGCTCAGACGGCTTGCTCCTCTTGGAAGGAGTTCGCCTACCGCGGGCCGGGACTGTTGAGTCCGGCGCGGTGTCCGGCACAAAGCCGGACTTGGTGCCCTGGGGGAACTTGTCCCCTCCACTCCTGGAGAATGTGAGGTTGCCTTGCGGCTCCTCCAGGACCACCTCCTCCTCCCCGGGAGTTCGGTGGGACGCCACTTCGGCGTCGTCTACCCGGCGGGGGGAGACAGCAGGCGGAACAGAGTTCACGTCCGACGAATTCAGGGAACCACTCGACGAATCATCGAGTTCGTACCGGGGCGGCATGCACAATTACATTCAACATAAGGGAAAGCTGTGCAAATGAAAGAATATCATGAGTTACTCTGGTATCCGAATACTTACGACATCGCCGGACGCTTGGTCCTTTCCGGCCGCTCCTCCTCGTCCTCGTAGGGTTCAGGGGAGTAGTCCGGCGTAGGGGTCTTCCTCTTTTTGACCCCTTAGCCGCCCCCGCTGGGGCGGCCTTCCTCTTCTTTCCTTCCCCCGTTGGAGGGGGAGGGATTTCTTCTTCCTCCTCCTCGCTTTCACGAGGGGAGGGCGTCGCAGACTCGCCTGATGATGAGTCTGATATCGCCACGTTTCGGGCACTCTTTCGAGTCCCGGTGGCCTTCTCCTTCTTGGCCTTCTTATCCGGCACCACATAAGGTGCCGGAGCCAGCAGCTTCTCTAGGAGAGCTGGGGCTGGGTCTTCGGGCAGAGGAGCCGGACAGTTGATTGGTCCGGCTATCCCCCGCCAAGCCTGTCAAAGGTGAAGGGAGTTTAGATCCCGCATAGAATTAATCTGTGAAGAAGAGCTTAACAAACCTGTCAAAGGTATAGATAGCTTACCTCGCTAGCGTGGCGCTGCGAGCTGTATCCGCGGTCCTCGGAAGCGGATGTGGGGGACTCGGCGCCTTTGGTCAGTACCTTCCAGACGTCTTCATACGTCGTGTTGAAGAGCCTACTAAGGGTTTGGTGCCGCGCCAGGTCAAATTCCCACAAAGTAAAATCCCGTTGTTGGCACGGGAGGATCCGGCGGACGAGCATAACCTAGATTACATTCACAAGCCTGATTGGCTTGTTCACCAGGGACCGGATGCATGTCTGCGGTCCGGTCACTTCTTCCTCGTTACCCCACGACAGGCCCGTCTCTTTCCAGGACATAAGCCGCGTGGGGGGTCCGGATCTGAACACGGGGGCTGCGATCCATTTCGGATCGCGTGGCTCGGTGATGTAAAACCACCCAGCTTGCCACCCCTTTAAGGTCTCCACAAAAGAGCCCTCGAACTAGAGGACGTTGGCCATCTTGCCGGCCATGGCACCTCCACACTCCGCCTGAGTGCCGGACACCACCTTGGGCTTGACGTTGAAAGTCTTGAGCCAAAGGCCGAAGTGGGGGCGGACACGGGGAAAGGCCTCGCACACGACTATAAACGCCGAGATGTTGAGGATAAAGTTCGGGGCCAGATCGTGAAAATCCAGCCCGTAATAGAACATGAGACCCCGGACGAATGGGTGAAGTGGAAAACCCAGTCCGCGGAGGAAGTGGGGAAGAAAAACTACCCTCTCATGGGTCTTTGGGGTAGGAAGAAGCCGCCCTCCCTCAGGAAGCCGATGTGGGATGTCCTTGGACAGGTATCCATCTTTCCTTAACTTTTTTACTTGGTTCTCCGTAACGGAGGAAGCCATCCACTTGCCTCCCGCTCCGGACATTGCTGGAGAAGGTCGAGGTGGGAACTGCGAGCTTGGGCGCTGGAGCTCGAGAGCGCAAAAGATGGATAGGCAGAGGAGGAAGAAGGCGTAAGTAAAAAGGTGGATCCTTATCCCCTTATATATACGGATGCGGTTATGCGTCCCCACTTGCCTGATAAAACTCACTTGCCTCTCAAACGCCGTGGTAAATGGCACGGTTGGGTTACCCACGTCCGTATTAATGAGAATCCCATTGAAAGGGGCGCACGATCTCTGCTTCGATAAGACGTGCCAAGGAAACCGCTTTGTTGTGTAACGGTGAAACAGTAAAAATATTCCGTATAGAAGGCTTGGCCGCAGTGTTATGATGCACCGCGGGATACGTCAGCAGATTTGATTTGTGTTAATATTATTCTCTATATGGCAATACGTGGAAACTTATTTTGCAGAGCCGGACACTTTTTTTGGTGTTATTCATCTTCTTGAAGAACTTGGAGGAGGAACCCGCCTTGCAATGCCGAAGACAATTTGCGCGCCGGACTCATCGTCATTGAAGCCAGGTTCAGGGGCTACTGAGGGAGTCCTGGATTAGGGGGTGTTCGGATAGCCGGACTACACCTCCCGTCGGACTCCCGGACTATGAAGATACAAGATTGAAGACTTCGTCCCGTGTCCGTAAGGTTATTTCCTTGGCGTAGAAGGCAAGCTAGGCGTGCGGATATTCAAGATCTCCTACCAATGTAACAGACTCTGTGTAACCCTAACCCTATCCGGTGTCTATATAAACCGGAGGGTTATAGTCCGTAGGACAGATCCATCTTCATACACAATCAAACCATAGGCTAGCTTCTAGGGTTTAGCCTCCTTGATCTCGTGGTAGATCTACTCTTGTACTACCCATATCATCAATACTAATCTAGCAGGAGTAGGGTTTTACCTCCACCGAGAGGGCCCGAACCTGGGTAAAACAAAGTGTCCCTTGTCTCCTGTTACAATCCGACCTTGACGCACAGTTCGGGACCCACTACCCGAGATCCGCCGGTTTTGACACCGACACCCGTACTCATACAGACCGAATACCTTAGGGAGTGTTCGGCGTCGCGAGTTTGGCCTTATATGCATCACCTCCGAATCATGTCTTTGGTCAAATGTTGGGTTTCCCGGCTCCTGTGTTTTGCTGCCTTACGTTCCGCTCTATCGGCTAAGGCGGCACCAGGAGAACTACTGCGATTGTGCCCCGGTTCGGCCAGGCGAGCACCTCAGTAGAGAAAGTCGAAAACTGAATGTCATGATATAGCGTGAGACTGGTCAACCACTCGATGACTCACCGGAATCTATAGTATTCCTCCGCATTAACGAAGGGTCGTTTCCCGGCCAGGAAGATATGCGCCCCGAATTCGGGCGAGCGCAGGCGCCACCAGGGGCTATCTAAGTAGCCTCACTGTCAGGCTCCTATGGCTAAGGGAAAGTGATAAAGCATTATAGTCCGATTGCCTAGTTTGCTGCGCTATCACCTCCTTTGTAGGACCAAGACGTTGGATCAAGTGTGAAAATGCGCCTTATACGAACACCCCCGCATTATTTGCGTGGGGGCTGAAGCCGACGACTGCCATCTTTCAGATTTTATATATTTTAAACGGCCGCATAGGAGGTGTTACAATACTTGCAGGCACAAGTATAAAAAGTTCCTACAATCTATTAAAATAACATTTTACAATCATACATGCTATTCGAACATAGCATCCTTCGAGCACTCCGTCTCTATTACACGAGTACCTTAAAGGACCTCCTGAAAATAGTGCTCGGGGGGTACTCGGCTTTTGTCCGAATCTCGGGACGCAACAACGGTGGTCTCCATCTCCGCCCAGTATGTCTTGACACGGGCAAGAGCCATCCGTGCGCCCTCTATGCATGCTGACCTCTTCATTGCATTGATACACGGCACCGCACCAAGGAATTGCTGCACCAAGCTGAAATAACTCTTCAGCTCCGATCTCTCCGGCCACAGATGACTCATGACGCACTTCATGGCGAGTCCGGACAACCTATTCAGCTCGGCCCATTCGGCCAGACGATCGGCCACAAATAGTGGATGCTCTGGATTGTGGAACTGCGACCAGAAGAGTTTCTCCACTTCGCGATCTTCTTGATCTCGAATGTGTTCGGTCGCATCAGCAGCACTTGCCGCCAAATCCAAATAGGTGTCCGCCGTACTCAACAACCGGTCCAACGGAGCATGCTTGGGATCACAAAACTTCCTCCGCAGCATAAAGGGCTTTCCAGCCGCGATCTCTCCGTCCTGACACAGCTCCTCTTTCGCAGCTCTCATAGCAGAGCGAGCATCCTTGGCATCGGCGACGGCCTTCCCCAAGTCCGTCTGTCCCGCCCGGTCTTCTTTTTCAAGAAGCTTGCAACGATCAGTAGCGCTTTTTAGCTTCATGGCCATCTCGGCCATCTCTTTCTTGCTTCGGCAGTGAGCAGCCTGTTTGGCTCTCAGCTCTTCAAGGGCCTTCTCGGCAGCCGCGTCACTTTTTCTGGCTTGTTCCTTGGCTCGAGCAGGTTCCGCCTGAAGACTCTCCACGGCGGCCGCACCATCTGCATTAAGCATACACATAGTAAGATACTGGTATACGCTCCTCTTACCAGGTGCCACCGGAGGGATTACATACCTTGTGCCTCGTCAAGCCGCTTGTTAACAAGCACGATGTCGGCATCTGCCATGTCAAGTTGCCGCTTTAGCTCGGCAAATTCATCAGTCCGGATGGATTCTGGACACTTCGCCACCTACATACAAAGGCGGCATTTTAGAACTGGGATTATGATCCTCTGCGCGCCGTCACTTTTGACAAGGCACAGAGTCTCAGGGGCTACTATCTACACAGGGCGCATCTTATTTATGCGCAACTGTCAATAGGGTGCGTTATTCCGCATACCTCAAAACCCGTCAGTAAACTTCTGATGGCCTCGTGTAATCCCCTTTCCGCGGACGTAATCCTTTCAATCAACGTGCCCATCAATGCACGGTGCTCCTCTGAGACAGATGCTCGCCCTAGCAGATTCTTCAGCTCCTCCGACCACGCACCGGACGGTGTCGGGCTCGTCCTATGGCCTCTTTCGAAGGACGGACGCGGAGAACATTGGGGGGTCATATGCCTACCTTCTGCCCCTGCCAGATTCGGAGAAACCCTCCGCGACGATACCTCAGGGTCGTCCGCCTCGCTAGGCGGTACGGCAGGGGGAGGCATTCTGCTCTCCATCATCTCCGGAAGAAGGTCCCCCGAAGACGAGCTCTGTAGAGAAGGGCTGAGGTCCGAGCTACAAGGTAAAATTTCGGTTAATCTTCTCAGATATAAAGCAAGGATTTCTCTCATCTTTCAGAAAGAAAATCTTTCTCTACTTACGGCTCGCTGGAGGGCTGATCCCCTTGAGGGCATAATTCGGCCGAGGTACCCCCCGACGTAGGACCCTCTGACGAGGATTTTTCCCCCGCTTTGAGGTCGTGGTCTCCGGGTCTTCAGAGGCGGTCCTCTTCTTCCCCTGAGGAGAGGAATTTTCGGTTCCTCCCTTCCGAACAGCCTCCTTCGAGGAGGCCATAGTTTCCTTGTCCCCTCCCTTGCTTTCCTCCAAAGGCACAATCTTCAACATCCTGACTAGCACGGGATCCGGCCTGGTCTCGGGGAGGGGAGCCGGACACCTGATCAGGTTTGCTTTCTCCATCCACTCCTGTTTAAAAGGACATCCCTTTTAGGGGCAAGTTTATGACAAATATACGGGTAGCGAGTCCGGGCACAAGGCTACTTACTTGAGTATCCGGGTGATTGCAGCTCAAACCTGCGTCCACGGTCAAATCTGGACACATTGCTTGTGATCCGAAGAACAATTTATACATCTCCACGGGCGTTGCGCCCATAAAATGCTGGAGAGCTCGCGGTCCCTCCGGATTAAACTCCCACAGGCGAAGGGAGCGACGTTTGCCGGGCAGGGTTCGGCGGATTAGCATGACTTACGTCACTTTGACCAAGTTGAGGTCTCTTTCTAAGAGATCCCTGATTCGGCCCTGCAACAAGGGCATGTCCTTGGATGGCCCCCAGTCTAGGCCTTTATTGGCCCACGACCCTAGCTGCTGTGGGGGACCCGAGCAAAAGGCAGGCGGCGCCACCCACTTGGTGCCCCTGGTGTTGGGTAATGTAGTAATTTCAAAAAAATTCCTACGCACATGCAAGATCATGGTGATGCCTAGCAACGAGAGGGGAGAGTGTTTTCTACGTACCCTCGTAGACCGAAGCGGAAGCGTTGACACAATGTAGAGGAAGTAGTCGTACGTCCTCCTCCCGATACGACCGATCCAAGCGCTGTTACTCCGGCGCCTCCGAGTTCTTGACACACGTACAGCTCGATGACGTCCCCGGGTTTCGATCCAGCAAAACTTCGGGGATGAGTTCCGTCAGCACGACGGCGTGATGACGATCTTGATGAACTACCGACGCAGGGCTTCGCCTAAGCACTGCGACAATATGACAGAGGTGGAATATGGTGGAGGGGGGCACCGCACACGGCTAAGGAACGATCACGAAGATCAACTTATGTGTCTTGGGGTGCCCCCTTGCCCCCGTATATAAAGGAGCAAGGGGGAGGCCGGCCGTCCCTCTAGGGGCGCGCCAAAGGGAGGGGGGAGTCCTCCTCCTAGTGGGAGTAGGACTCCCCTTTCCTAGTCCAACTAGGAAGAGAGGGGGGAAGGAAAGAGAGGGAGAGGGAGAGGGAAAGGGGGGCCGCGCCCCCCACCCCTCCTTGTCCAATTCAGACTCCCATGAGGGGGGGCGTGCGCCACCTCCTGGACGCTGCCCTCTCTCTCCCCTTGGGCCCAATAAGGCCCATTACTTCCCCGGGGGGTTCCGGTAACCCCTCTGACACTCTGGTTTTATCCGAAACCACTCGGAACCATTCCGATGTCTGAATATAGTCGTCCAATATATCAATCTTTACGTCTCGACCATTCCGAGATTCCTCGTCATGTCCGTGATCTCATCCGGGACTCCGAACTAACTTCGGTACATCAAAATGCATAAACTCATAATAACTATCATCGTAACCTTAAGCGTGCGGACCCTACGGTTCGAGAACAGTGTAGACATGACTGAGACAAATCTCTGGTCAATAACCAATAGCGGGACCTGGATGCCCATATTGGCTCCTACACGTTCTACGAAGATCTTTATCGGTCAGACCGCATAACCACATACGTTGTTCCCTTTGTCATTGGTATGTTACTTGCCCGAGATTCGATCGTCGGTATCCAATACCTAGTTCAATTTCATTACCGGCAAGTCTCTTTACTCGTTCCATAATACATCATCTCGCAACTAACTTATTGGTTGCAATGCTTGCAAGGCTTATGTGATGTGCATTACCGAGAAGGACCTGAGATACCTCTCCGGCATTCGGAGTGACAAACCCTAATCTCGAAATACGCCAACCCAACAAATACTTTCGGAGACACCTGTAGAGCACCTTTATAATCACCCAGTTACGTTGTGACGTTTGGTAGCACACAAAGTGTTCCTACGGTAAACAGGAGTTGCATAATCTCATAGTCAAAGGAACATGTATAAGTCATGGAGAAAGCAATAGCAACATACTAAACGATCGGGTGCTAAGCTAATGAAATGGGTCATGTCAATCAGATCATTCAACTAATGATGTGACCTTGTTAATCAAATGACAACTCCTTTGTCTATGGTTAGGAAACTTAACCATCTTTGATTAACAAGCTAGTCAAGTAGAGGCATACTAGTGACACTCTGTTTGTCTATGTATCCACACATGTATTATGTTTCCGGTTAATACAATTCTAGCATGAATAATAAACATTTATCATGATATATAAGAAAATAAATAATAACTTCATTATTGCCTCTAGGGCATATTTCCTTCAGTCTCCCACTTGCACTAGAGTCAATAATCTAGATTATACAGTAATGATTCTAACACCCATGGAGTCTTGGTGCTGATCATGTTTTGCTCGTGGAAGAGGCTTAGTCAACGGGTCTGCAACATTCAGATCCGTATGTATCTTGCAAATCTCTATGTCTCCCACCTGGACTAGATCCCGGATGGAATTGAAGCATCTCTTGATGTGCTTGGTTCTCTTGTGAAATCTGGATTCCTTTGCCAAGGCAATTGCACCAGTATTGTCACAAAAGATTTTCATTGGACCCGATGCACTAGGTATGACACCTAGATCGGATATGAACTCCTTCATCCAGACTCCTTCATTTGCTGCTTCCGAAGCAGCTATGTATTCCGCTTCACATGTAGATCCCACCACGACGCTTTGTTTAGAACTGCACCAACTAACAGCTCCACCGTTTAATGTAAATACGTATCCGGTTTGCGATTTAGAATCGCCCGGATCAGTGTTAAAGCTTGCATCAACGTAACCGTTTACGACGAGCTCTTTGTCACCACCATACACGAGAAACATTTCCTTAGTCCTTTTCAGGTACTTCAGGATATTCTTGACCGCTGTCCAGTGATCCACTCCTGGATTACTTTGGTACCTCCCTGCTAAGGCACACATCAGGTCTGGTACACAGCATTGCATACATGATAGAGCCTATGGCTGAAGCATAGGGAACATCTTTCATCTTCTCTCTATCTTCTGCAGTGGTCGGGCATTGAGTCTTACTCAACTTCACACCTTGTAACACAGGCAAGGACCCTTTCTTTGCTTGATCCATTTTGAACTTCTTCAAAACTTTGTCAAGGAATGTGCATTGTGAAAGTCCAATTAAGCGTCTTGATCTATCTCTATAGATCTTAATGCCCAATATGTAAGCAGCTTCACCGAGGTCTTTCATTGAAAAACTTTTATTCAAGTATCCCTTTATGCTATCCAGAAATTCTATATCATTTCCAATTAGTAATATGTCATCTACATATAATATCAGAAATGCTACAGAGCTCCCACTCACTTTCTTGTAAATACAGGCTTCTCCAAAAGTCTATATAAACTCAAATGCTTTGATCACACTATCAAAGCGTTTATTCCAACTCCGAGAGGCTTGCACCAGTCCATAAATGGATCGCTGGAGCTTGCACACTTTGTTATCTCCCTTTGGATCGATAAAACCTTCTGGTTGCATCATATACAACTCTTCTTCCTGAAATCCATTCAGGAATGCAGTCTTTACATCCATTTGCCAAATTTCATAATCATAAAATGCGGCAATTGCTAACATGATTCGGACAGACTTAAGCATCACTACGGGTGAGAAGGTCTCATCGTAGTCAATCCCTTGAACTTGTCGAAAACATTTCGCGACAAGTCGAGCTTTGTAGACAGTAACATTACCGTCAGCGTTAGTCTTCTTCTTAAAGATCCACTTGTTCTCTATTGTTTGCCGACCCTCGGGCAAGTCAACCAAAGTCCATACTTTGTTTTCATACATGGATCCCATCTCAGATTTCATGGCTTCTAGCCATTTTGCGGAATCTGGGCTCATCATCGCTTCTTCATAGTTCGTAGGTTCGTCATGATCTAGTAGCATGACTTCCAGAACTGGATTGCCGTACCACTCTGGTGCGGATCTTACTCTGGTTGATCTACGAGGTTCTGTAGTAACTTGATCTGAAGTTTCATGATCAATATCATCAGCTTCCTCACTAATTGGTGTAGGTGCTACAGAAACAGATTTCTGTGATGTACTACTTTCCAATAAGGGAGCAGGTACAGTTACCTCATCAAGTTCTACTTTCCTCCCACTCACTTCTTTCGAGAGAAACTCCTTCTCTAGAAATGATCCAATTTTAGCAACAAATGTCTTGCCTTCGGATCTGTGATAGAAGGTGTACCCAACAGTTTCCTTTGGGTATGCTATGAAGACACATTTCTCCGATTTGGGTTCGAGCTTATCAGGTTGAAGCTTTTTCACATAAGCATCGCAGCACCAAACTTTAAGAAACGACAACTTTGGTTTCCTGCTAAACCATAGTTCATAAGGCGTCGTCTCAACGGATTTCGATGGTGTCCTATTTAACGTGAATGCGGCCGTCTCTAGAGCATAACCCCAAAACGATAGCGGTAAATCTGTAAGAGACATCATAGATCGCACCATATCTAGTAAAGTGCGATTACGACGTTCGGACACACCATTGCGCTGTGGTGTTCCGGGTGGCGTGAGTTGCGAAACTATTCCGCATTGTTTCAAATGTAGACCAAACTCGTAACTCAAATATTCTCCTCCACGATCAGATCGTAGAAATTTTATTTTCTTGTTACGATGATTTTCAACTTCACTCTGAAATTCTTTGAACTTTTCAAATGTTTCAGACTTGTGTTTCACTAAGTAGATATACCCATATCTGCTTAAATCATCTGTGAAGGTGAGAAAATAACGATATCCGCCACGAGCCTCGACATTCATCGGACCACATACATCTGTATGTATGATTTCCAACAAATCTGTTGCTCTCTCCATAGTACCGGAGAACGATGTTTTTGTCATCTTGCCCATGAGGCACGGTTCGCAAGTGCCAAGTGATTCATAATGAAGTGGCTCCAAAAGTCCATCAGTATGGAGTTTCTTCATGCTCTTTATACCGATATGACCTAAACGGCAGTGCCACAAATAAGTTGCACTATCATTATCAACTCTGCATCTTTTGGCTTCAACATTATGAATATGTGTATCACTACTATCGAGATTCATCAAAAATAGACCACTCTTCAAGGGTGCATGACCATAAAAGATATTACTCATATAAATAGAACAACCATAATTCTCAGATTTAAATGAATAACCGTCTCGCATCAAACAAGATCCAGATATAATGTTCATGCTCAACGCTGGCACCAAATAACAATTATTCAGGTCTAATACTAATCCCGAAGGTAGATGTAGAGGTAGCGTGCTGACTGCGATCACATCGACTTTGGAACCGTTTCCCACGCGCATCGTCACCTCGTCCTTTGCCAGAGTTCGCTTAATCTGTAGTCCCTATTTTGAGTTGCAAATATTAGCAACAGAACCAGTATCAAATACCCAGGTCCTACTGCGAGCTCTAGTAAGGTACACATCAATAACATGTATATCACATATACCTTTGTTCACCTTGCCATCCTTCTTGTCCGCCAAATACTTGGGGCAGTTTCACTTCCAGTGACTAGTCTGCTTGCAGTAGAAGCAGTCAGTTTCAGGCTTAGGTCCAGACTTGGGTTTCTTCTCTTGAGCAGCAACTTGTTTGCTGTTCTTCTTGAAGTTCCCCTTCTTCTTCCCTTTGCCCTTTTTCTTGAAACTAGTGGTCTTATTGACCATCAACACTTGATGCTCCTTCTTGATTTCTACCTCCGCAGCATTTAGCATTGCGAAGAGCTCGGGCATAGTTTTATCTATCCCTTGCATATTATAGTTCATCACGAAGCCTTTGTAGCTTGGTGGCAGTGATTGGAGAATTCTGTTAATGACACAATCATCCGGAAGATTGACTCCCAGCTGATTCAAGTGATTATAATACCCAGACATTCTGAGTATGTGCTCACTGACAGAACCATTCTCTTCCATCTTGCAGCTATAGAACTTATTGGAGACTTCATATCTCTCAATCCGGGCATTCTGTTGGAATATCAACTTCAACTCCTGGAACATGTCATATGCTCCATGATGTTCAAAACGTCGTTGAAGTCCCGGTTCTAAGCCGTAAAGCATGGCACACTGAACTATCGAGTAGTCGTCAGCTTTGCTCTGCCAGACGTTCAAAACATCTGGCGTTGCTCCAGCAGCAGGCCTAGCACCTAGTGGTGCTTCCAGGACGTAACTTTTCTTTGCAGCAATGAGGATAATCCTCAAGTTACGGACCCAGTCCGTGTAATTGCTACCATCATCTTTCAACTTTGCTTTCTCAAGGAACGCATTAAAATTCAACGGAACAACAACACGAGCCATCTATCTACAATCAACATAAACAAGCAAGATACTATCAGGGACTAAGTTCATGATAAATTTAAGTTCAATTAATCATATTACTTAAGAACTCCCACTTAGATAGACATCCCTCTAATCTTCTAAGTGATCACGTGATCCAAATCAAACTAAACCATAACCGATCATCACATGAAATGGATTAGTTCTCAATGGTGAACATCATTATGTTGATCATATCTACTATATGATTCACGCTCGACCTTTCAGTCTCCGTGTTCCGAGGCCATATCTGCATATGCTAGGCTCGTCAAGTATAACCCGAGTATTCTGCGTGTGCAAAAACTGGCTTGCACCCGTTGTAGATGGACGTAGAGCTTATCACACCCGATCATCACGTGGTGTCTAGGCATGACGAACTTTGGCAACGGTGCATACTCGGGGAGAACACTTCTTGATAATTTAGTGAGAGTTTATCTTATAATGCTACCGTCAATCAAAGCAAGATAAGATGCATAAAAAGATAAACATCACATGCAATCAATATAAGCGATATGATATGACCATCATCATCTTGTGCTTGTGATCTCCATCTCTGCAGCACCATCATGATCACCATCGTCACCGGCGCGACACCTTGATCTCCATCGTAGCATCGTTGTCGTCTCGCCAATCTTATGCTTCTACGGCTATCTCTACCGCTTAGTGATAAAGTTAAGCATTACAGGGCGATTGCATTGCATACAATAAAGCGACAACCATACGGCTCCTGCCGGTTGCCGATAACTCGGTTACAAAACATGATCATCTCATACAATAAAATTTAGCATCATGTCTTGACCATATCACATCACAACATGCCCTACAAAAACAAGTTAGACGTCCTCTACTTTGTTTGTTGCAAATTTCACGTGGCTGCTACGGGCTTAAGCAAGAACCAATCTCACCTACGCATCAAAACCACAACGATAGTTTGTCAAATAGACTCCATTTTAACCTTCTCAAGGACCGGGCCTAGCCATACTCAGTTCAACTAAAGTTGGAGAAAATGACACCAGCCAGCCACCTGTGTGCAAAGCACGGCGGTAGAACCAGTCTCGCGTAAGCGTACGCGTAATGTCGGTCCGGGCCGCTTCATCCAACAATACCGCCGAACCAAAGTATGACATGCTGGTAGGCAGTATGACTTGTATTGTCCACAACTCACTTGTGTTCTACTCGTGCAAAACATCAAACCATAAAAACCTAGGCTCTGATACCACTGTTGGGTAACGTAGTAATTTCAAAAAAAAATCCTACTCACACGCAAGATCATGGTGATGCATAGCAACGAGAGGGGAGAGTGTTGTCTACGTACCCTCGTAGACCGAAGCGGAAGCGTTGACACAACATAGAGGAAGCAGTCGTACGTCCTCCTCCCGATCCGACCGATCCAACCGCCGTTACTCCGGCGCCTCCGAGTTCTTGACACACGTACAGCTCGATGACGTCCCCGGGTTTCGATCCAGCAAAACTTCGGGGATGAGTTCCGTCAGCACGACGGCGTGATGACGATCTTGATGAACTACCGACGCAAGGCTTCGCCTAAGCACTGCGACAATATGACCGAGGTGGAATATGGTGGAGGGGGGAACCACACACGGCTAAGGAACGATCACGAAGATCAACTTATGTGTCTTGGGGTGCCCCCTTGCCCCCGTATATAAAGGAGCAAGGGGGAGGCCGGCCGGCCCTCTAGGGGCGCGCCAAAGGGAGGGGGGAGTCCTCCTCCTAGTGGGAGTAGGACTTCCCTTTCCTAGTCCAACTAGGAAGAGAAGGGGGAAGGAAAGAGAGGGAGAGGGAGAGGGAAAGGGGGGCCGCGCCCCCTCCTCCTTGTCCAATTCAGACTCCCATGAGGGGGGGCGTGCACCACCTCCTGGCCGCTGCCCTCTCTCTCCCCTTGGGCCCAATATGGCCCATTACTTCCCCGGGGGGTTCCGGTAACCCCTCTGGCACTCCGGTTTTATCCGAAACCACTCGGAACCATTCCGATGTCCGAATATAGTCGTCCAATATATCAATCTTTACGTCTCAACCATTCCGAGACTCCTCGTCATGTCCGTGATCTCATCCGGGACTCCGAACTAACTTCGGTACATCAAAATGCATAAACTCATAATAACTGTCATCGTAACCTTAAGCGTACGGACCCTACGGTTCGAGAACAGTGTAGACATGACTGAGACAAATTTCTGGTCAATAACCAATAGCGGGACCTGGATGCCCATATTGGCTCCTACACGTTCTACGAAGATCTTTATCGGTCAGACCGCATAACTACATACGTTGTTCCCTTTGTCATCGGTATGTTACTTGCCCGAGATTCAATCGTCGGTATCCAATACCTAGTTCAATCTCGTTACCGGCAAGTCTCTTTACTCGTTCCGTAATACATCATCTCGCAACTAACTTATTGGTTGCAATGCTTGCAAGGCTTATGTGATGTGCATTTCCGAGAACGCCCTGAGATACCTCTCCGACATTCGGAGTGACAAATCCTAATCTCGAAATACGCCAACCCAACAAATACTTTCGGAGACACCTGTAGAGCACCGTTATAATCACCCAGTTACGTTGTGACGTTTGGTAGCATACAAAGTGTTCCTACGGTAAACGGGAGTTGCATAATCTCATAGTCAAAGGAACATGTATAAGTCATGGAGAAAGCAATAGCAACATACTAAACGATCGGGTGCTAAGCTAATGAAATGGGTCATGTCAATCAGATCATTCAACTAATGATGTGACCTTGTTAATCAAATGACAACTCCTTTGTCTATAGTTAGGAAACTTAACCATCTTTGATTAACAAGCTAGTCAAGTAGAGGCATACTAGTGACACTCTGTTTGTCTATGTATCCACACATGTATTATGTTTCCGGTTAATACAATTCTAGCATGAATAATAAACATTTATCATGATATATAAGGAAATAAATAATAACTTTATTATTGCCTCTAGGGCATATGTCCTTCACCTGGGAGCGGTGATATAGAACCACTCTCGTTGCCATAAGCCGAGCTCCTCTTGAAAAGAGCCCTCGGGCCATGGAGCATCAGCACTCTTGCTTATAACAGCGCCTCCGCACTCTGCGTGCCGTCCCTCGATCATCTTCAGCTCTACTTTAAAGGTCTTGGGCCATCGTCCGAAGTGAGGAGTAACACGGAGGAATGCTTCACACACGACGATAAATGAGGAAATATGGAGGATGGACTCCGGAGCTAAGTCGTGAAATTCCAGCCCATAATAGAACATTACCCCCTCATGAAGGGATCCATCGGGAAGCCTAACCCCCGAAGGAAGTGAGACATGAACACCACGCTCTCACCAGGCTTGGGACTGGGAGTAACCTGCCCCTGAGCAGGCAGCCTATGCGAAATTTCGCCGGTCAAGAACTTGGCCTCTCTCAACTTTAGCACGTCCTCCTCCGTGACGGAGGAGGGCATCCATCGGCCTTGAAGGTCAGAACCAGACATTGTCGAAGGTCCGAAGCGCCTGAAATCTGGAGCCTAGGGTGTTGGAACTCAAGGCGACGGGCGAACTCGTTTGAGATTCAAAGAAAGGAGTAAGGCCTTGGTCTCTTTATAAGAGGTTGAATACCAAGAGCCCTCCCCGTAACCGTTTGGGACTCGGCTTTAATCGAGAAAACATGCCAACGGACACGATTGGGTTACCCACGTCCGAATTGATGAGAATCCCGTATATAAAGGGGACACGATCTCTGCTTTGACAAGACGTGCCAAGGAAACCGCCTCGCAAAATGCGCTGAGGTGGGGAAGTAAAAACAATTCGAATAAAGGCTTGGCCGTAGTGTGATGTCACACTACGGAATATGTCAGCAGATTAGATTTGTGTAAATGTTATTCTCTCTATGGCAATATGTGGAAACTTATTTTGCAGAGCCGGACACTATCCTTAGTGTTTCAAATCTTTTATGAAGAACTTGGAGGAGGAACCCGCCTTGCAATGTCAAAGACAATCTGCGCGCCGGACTCGTCGTCATTGAGGCCTGGTTCAGGGGCTACTGAGGGAGTCCTGGATTAGGGGGTGTCTAGGTAGCCGGACTATACCTTCAGCCAGACTCCTGGACTGTGAAGATACAAGATTGAAGACTTCGTCCCATGTCCGGATGGGACTTTCCTTGACGTGGAAGGCAAGCTTGGCGATGCGGATATTAGATCTCCTATCATTGTAACCGACTTTGTGTAACCCTAACCCTCTCCGGTGTCTATATAAACCGGAGGGTTTTAGTCCGTAGGACAACATACAACAATCATACCATAGGCTAGCTTCTAGGGTTTAGCCTCCTTGATCTCGTGGTTGATCTACTCTTGTACTACCCATATCATCAATATTAATCAAGCAGGACGTAGGGTTTTACCTCCATCAAGACGGCCCGAACCTGTGTAAAACATTGTGTCCCTTGTCTCCTGTTACCATCCACCTAGACGCACAGTTCTGGACCCCTTGCCCGAGATCCGCCGGTTTTGACACCGACAATTAGGTTTACCTTAATACTTTGTTGTAGTTGCGGATGCTTGCAATAGAGGTTAATCATAAGTCAGATGCTTGTTCAAGTAAGAACAGCACCCAAGCACCGGTCCACCCACATATCAAATTATCAAAGTACCGAACCCGAATCATATGAATGTGATGAAAACTAGCTTGACGATATTCTCATGTGTCCTCGGGAGCGCTTTGCCTTATATAAGAGTTTGTTTCGGCTTGTTCTTTGCTACAAAAAGGATTGGGCCACCTTGCTGCACTTTATTCACTTTTGTTACTTGTTGCTCGTTACAAATTATCTTATCACAAAACTTTCTGTTACCACTTATTTCAGTACTTGCAGAAATTACCTTGCTAAAAACCTCTTAACATTTCCTTCTGCTCCTTGTTTGGTTCGACACTCTTACTTATCGAAAGGACTACGATAGATCCCCTATACTTGTGGGTCATCACCCAAGAGTTATTTCGATGCGGTGTAGTATTACCAAGCGCGAGATGGGTACGCAACCGAGACTCTTTTCTGGTCACAGTTTGGCGCATCAAAGCTATTGCTGTTGCTGAATGAGCAGATGTCCCACTGGGCCGAACTTCATTGGATATCCGGCGCTGCCATGAAGAACGTCATAATCCGGTTGTGGCCAACTGAGCTTGTTCCGGATAGCTACTTTGGTTTGGTACTAAGGCTCGTTGACGCGGTGCCGCGTATCGATGCTGTGAAGCGGTCAGCGTGCATTGATGGTGCACAGATGGCTTTTGCCCGAGTCAAAACATTCTGGGGGAAGATGAAGGCCATCGATGTTGCGGCGAAGAGTCCACCCATGGGCAAGGACCGCCCTGAACCGGAGCATTATGTTCGAGTTAAGACGTCCAAGAGGCCGCCCGTTTGATAGAGGGTCAGTGCTCGAAAGACATAATGTTAGAGTGAAGTGCATGAGAATTGTATATATTGCTCGAAAGCTTGTATTCCTCCTGTGCGGCTATTTTAATAGAATCTGAAAGTTTTCCAGTTGTTGGCTTCAGCCCCCTTGTAGGAAGTACGAGGGTGTTCGGAAAAGCATTTAATCACTCTTTATCCAACGTCTTGGTCCACGAAGGAGGTGATAATGCGGCGAACCAGGCAATCAGACTATACGACGTTAACACTTTGACTTAGCCATAGGAGTTTTATGGTGGGACTACGACATAGCCCTTGGTATGTATGCGGCGTATTATAATATGATGCTTTACAGTTTTTATCTGAAAAAAGATCCTTCGTGTGACACGAAGAATCGCTAAAGATTCCAAGAAGTCATCAAGTGGTTGACCATCTCTCGCCGCATCATGACAGTCAGTTTTCGGCTTTCTCTACTGAGGTACTTGACCAGATGAACCGGAAGCCCAATCGCAGTAGTTCTCCCTTTACTACCCTAGCCGATGGAGCGGAACGTAGGGTAGCAAGCATAGGAGCCGAGCAACCCAACTATTGACCCAAGACAATGATTCGGAGCTGATGCATATAAGGCCAAACTTGCGACGCCGAAGTACGCTATCGAGTTGTTCAGACTTTTGTTGGCAACTCATTTGTTCCCATACCGAGCCCCTGGCGGGTTATGCCAAGGTACATCTATGAAACAACCATGGGAGCCTTATTCATTGGCGAAACAACACAGATGATTAATTCAGATACTGTTTACTAGGACCTAAGCGATATGGCCATGATTACTTTATATATATATATATATATATATATATATATATATATATATATATATATGTAAAGACCACAACCCCGGCTATTTGACATGCTTGGGGTCAAAGGTGGAGGAAGAGGCATAGTACAGGCTCGAAATCAAGAGTGCAGTCTACAAAAATTTATTTTGGACCTCCTGTCACACGTCCGCGCCGCCTGTCCTCGGCGAGGGGAATCCTTGATGGAAGTAGCCCCTTGGGTGAGTGCATGGATCCGAACTTCGATAGAGTCATTTTTTGTCCTCTTCGTCACCTGTTTTTAATAGATAGTGAAGGAAGAAATAAAAAGTAAATAGATAAAAAATGTTACGGGAATGCTCACAGGCTTGTCCGTAGTGTGCTTCCACCAATGCCCATGGTATGTTGAGTGCGTAGTGGTCTGTGCGCGGTACAAATTTTGCAGGTATACGAGGTGGGCGGCGGAAGCTGGACAACTATTTCCGCTCCGGCAGTCTTCCATCCTCGGGTGGAAATTGCTTCTGACCCCCCGTATTTCGTTGGTGAACCTCTCTGTCGTTCCTGTCGCCTGGCGGCCTCCTCCCTTTGTGTTCGGCGTTGAGCTTGCCACCCTGCTTAAATACCCAACAGTTTCTATTTGTATGATTAGCTGGTTTATCGGGGTGGCCGTGAATCTATCTGGGTCGGTCCAATATCTTGTCTAGGTTGGAAGGTTCGTCTCGGTTCACCTTGAATGGCTTCTTCCATTGACCGGGCTTGGGATGGCTGAATCCGGCGTTGACCGATGTGTCGCGTGATCTCTCGTTATCATTGCGACTGTTGTATTTGCTTCGTCGTGGCTTGCCGTTGCCGTCTCGGATTTCGGAAGTGCCCGAGTCGCTAGTGATGTTGCTTCTATGAGCGAGCCAACTATCTTCTCCCGCGCAAAAGCGAGTCATTACAGCGGTAAGGGCTATCATGGATATAGGTCCTTCTTGACCAAGGTGGCGTGCAAGCCATCCGTCCCGGACGCTGTGTCTGAAGGCCGCAAGGGCTTCCGAGTCCAGACAGTCGACGATTTGGTTCTTTTTAACTAAGAACCGAGTCTAGAGCTTCCTGGCTGACTCTCCGGGCTGCTGGACAATGTGACTTAGGTCATCGGCATCAGGTGGCCGGACATATGTTCCTTGGAAGTTGTTAAGGAAGGCTTCTTCCAAGTCTTCCCAGCTGCCTATGGAATTTTCAGGCAGGCTGTTTAACCCGGCCAGTTGCTTCCCTGTTTTGGACTATATCTCCCAAAGGGGCAGAACTGACCAGAGTGATGGGATGGCCCTGAAAGTAGTGCTTCAGCTTCCGGCTTGCCATGAAAAGTCCATACACCAGCTTCTGCCAATGTGGGTACCTCTGTTGGATTCAATGAGCACCTCACTGATATAATAAACCGGCCGTTGAACCGGATACTCCTTTCCAGCCTCCTTTGAGGAGGTTTATAATATCTTATGATAAGCCGACATTTATTGACCCGGCTTGGCTTTCAACTACAAGTTGTCAGTACATCATCAGTTATAATCCGGTGCTTATTGACCCAGCCTGGTTTTGACTATAATTCGACAGTATTATATATGGTTACTCCGGTGTTTATTACAACCCGGTACGGTTTTATTATAAACCAGCAAAACATGGGAGGAGTTATCCCTACTCAAGATTTGGGTTATCACCCTTACTACAAAACGTTGGTAAACCAGTGATGTGATTCAATGTCACAGGTATAATCTATTTAATATTTGATTATTTTTAAATACAACCTTGGTTTTAAACCCTGGCTATATGTTTGGGCATCATGACCCATCCGGCGGTAAACCGCCAGGAAACTTTCAATTTATTGTATGCAGGAACAGTTTGAATAAACCGCTACGGGTTATGAGCAGACATAATATATCCTAAGCATGGCAGATTAACAATGTCATGCAAAATAAATATGCACGATGGCATAGCAGACTAAGTGTTTAAGCTGGCCTATTACAAGGCGCTTTGATGCCCAAAAGGATAATTTTTTTTACATAAAGTGTTGCAGTGTGCAGAAAGAATAAACCGGCTTCCGGTTCATGCATTATCGCCAGGCTGACTTGAAGGTTGTGGATCATCCTGCGTCGGTTCATCCTCCTCCTCTCCACCCAGTGGCTGGAAGTCAGTGGTTGCCCAGTTGATTCCAGTTAAGGCCTTGAATACAGCTTCATCACTTATAAGGGTGGAAGGTTCAACATCAGGGGCGTAAGTATGCTTACGGATTGTAGGAATAAGCGTTGATGTGTCATAGGTTGGCGGATTGACTCTCTTATTATCAGCATCATAGATTGATTGATAATGAAAAAGATCAGTTTCTTCGGCCAGCTTGCTAGCCAAGGGGCGCATTTCCCTCGTTAAAGCTCGGAGATCATCATTATCAAAATCTGATCCGTCCTCCCTTAAACTTGGATAGCCATTCCACACGTCAGCCGGATCAAGATTAGGTACCCACGCTTTGGCCCGAGTCAGGCCTGTCAGAGCACCTGCCCTTGCAGCTGATCTTTTTAGCTCCTCAAACCGGGCAGGCATAATCGACAATCTATGTTATCGTTTCCTTGATCAAGGTCGGGAGTGGTTTATTGTGGGAAGCCATGTAGATGATCCGTTGTGCACCAGTATATAGTTTCTCTATGAGAGTATAAGCATCTTTCAATTTTTTCCGCACATTTGAGCCAAGGTGAGTGATGCGAGATCCTGCATTATACACAATAATAAGTAAACCGGCAGATTTATGGACATTCCATGCTAAAGGGTTATGTAGAGGTTTGTTACCGAAAACAACAGAAGTCATGGCATCTATTTGCCACTTTAAACCAGTCGGCTCTTCTACCACCGGTTTAAGGGCTTCTTCTGCATCATCAACTCTCTTTTGTAACGTGGATTTCTCTATATCCCAATCCACCCACTCCTTTTTAAAGCTCTCCTTCAGCTTCTCCATGACTGCTGAGGCACTAGTTAGCTCATCTTTGGCTTTAGAGGTTTCCGCTTGTTGGGACTTGATGTTTTATTGAAGATCAGCGGTTTGGGATTCCTTTCTGCTCAGCTCAGCCTATAAGAGACATACATATCATGAGTTGGCAGCACATATTTGAAGTACCAAGCCCATAACAAGTTATACACTTAGTACTTGGGGGCTAATGCCTACTTGCTGGTTCTCGGAAATTTTCACAAGTCCCAAGCTCAGTCCAAGTATTATTCTTGGCACTTGGGGGCTAATGTATATTTGCTCAAAATAACATTATGGGTGTTCTCCGATTAATCAACTTAGTGGATGATTGGTGTACAATGATACTCAGTACAGAAATTTGACAGGGTATAAGTCCCGATTCATCTTGAAAGAATAAACCGGCCCTTGGGGGCTGCACAGGCGAAAGTTGCAAGATTAATATTCAAAATTCCCGGTTCATCTTGAAAAGATAAACTGGCCCTTGAGGGCTACGCAAGCAAAGTTGAGGTATTACAAAGTCCCGGTTTACATTGATATTATAAACCGGCCCTTGGGGGGCTACTGGAGTTACTATTAGAAATTTTACACAAGAGAGAAACAGTGATGCAGAGTTGAGCAGGAGTTACCTCATATTGCTCTTTCATTAGGTTCACTAAACCGGCTTCATAGTCACGGCTTGTGTACAGATGGTTCAAAAAGCCAGAATGAATGTCTTGGGCGTTGAGGTGGGCATAGCTTGACAAATCCGCATTCCACTTGCCTTTGTCCATAGCAGAAAATTCTTCCTTGGCACTATGTTTTGATAAAGCGATGAGATTGCCAGGAGTGATGTAGCCGACGCCATTAATCATAATATCATCCGCCTTGTCATCAGCAACTTTTGCTGGACTTGACGGTTTATCAGCAGCCTTAACTGGACTTGACGGTTTATCAGCATCTCGGACCGGGCTTGTCGGTGTATCAGCATGGCCCGTTGGATCAACTTCCACTTGTTCAATAACAAAGTCATAATCTTGCGGTGGCGCGACATCAAGCACGGCGTCAGCATTTGTATCCTCCGGTTCTGGAGTTTTCTCCTGTTCAGCGGCCGTATTGTCACCAGTCGGTTTATTTTACTTGGCCTTTTTGCTGGGTCTGGGTTTGGCGCTGAGAGTAACAAACATAAAGGTTAGTACAGTGGGCAAACATAACGTATCAAGGATAAAATTAAAGCATCACTCACCCAGGAACTATCTTGAGGGTTGGAAGTTGTGTGGCCGTTGACTCGCCATAGGATGAATGAGATGTTCCCTGATAATTTGAATCAGAAGGATTAAGAGCTTGTCGGAACCATCCCGCCTCGGGGTAAGAAGTATCAGGAATATATGAGACCTCGGATCGACGTTTCCGGATTGGATTTTTCGGTAAACCGGCTGAGGTAACTACCTGGCCGCTGTGCCGGGTTGTGTGGCGAGCTTCGTGTTGCTGCTTCTTCAAAAGAAACTTTGGGTCCAATTCATCTAGGGGGTGACAAAATCTTACTTTCTGGTTTGCTTGACGGATTTTCTGTGTTGGCAGAGGATCTGAACTGGAGGAAAGAATAATTACCTCTACATCATCAGCATGGCTGGCTTCAGCGTCATCCAGATAATAGACATTGTCAATGAGGTGTATGAAAAAGGAGCCAAGAGAATCAAGTTCTACCTCGGATTCCGGGTTTTCCAGATCATCATCAATGTTTAACTCAGAGGATTCGGCGGTTTTCTTCTTGGCAGGTTTTTTAGTAACCTTGGTCTTGGGACGAGGCGTCTTGGCCAGTTTGTCCTGTGGTTTTTTCTTCCATAACGGATCATCACCCTGTCAAAGATTGACAAAATTTTGAGGGACTATTTTAAGGGATCGGATTAAATTAGGAGTTATATGATTCATACAGTTGGCGGTTTATTGGAAGTACAGAAGGGATTGAGCCCTGTTTTGCTACAGACAGCCACCGATTCATCCAATATCTTCTTAACAGCTTCACTAACTTCATCTTCTGTTAGCTTAATATCAATATGTCATTGAGGATCCTTCAAGTCCCCTGTGTACTCACAAATTAAACCGGGGCGTCGGCTTAAAGGCAGAACGCTCCAGGAGATCCAGCAACGAACAAAATCGACGCCTGTTAAACCATTCGCAACGAAGGCCCGAGGCTTTGAAAGCTGTGGTGCATACTTGGATCGTTCCATGTCACTAAGACATAATGGATGTGTATTGCTAAGCCGGTGAGGACGATAACCCGGCAGAGGATTTTCATTAGTCGGAGACGTATCTCAGTAGTAAAACCAAGTCTGATTCCAGTCCTTGGGGTGATTGTGATGCTTGGCGTGAGGGAAGCTATCATATTTCCTCTTCTGAATTGCAATCTCTCCAAGTTCAGTATTGGGTCCGTCTGTAAATTCTGTACGATGGTTCAAGTAAAAGAAATCCCTAAACAGTTCAACTCTGGCCTCCTCTTGAAGATAAGCCTCGCAAAATACTTGGAAATTGAAAATATTGGACATAGAGTTTGGTCCAATGTCTTGAGGATGGAGTTGGAAGCTAGCAAGCACATCTCGGAAATTTTTTGATCCGGGAGGGCTAAACCCTCGACCCAGAAGATCAACGAACACAATCACTTCTCAGTCCTTAGGGTCAGGAGGATTTTCCGGCCCAGGGACCGTCCAGTCGATGGCCTCCTTTTTTGCTAAAGTGCCCATGTTGACTAAACCGTTCAATTGTTCCTTGGTAACCCGGGACGGAACCCAATTACAGGAGTAAAATTGCTTGGCCATTTCAAGGAAAAGCTGAAAGAAAAGATTAAATGCCGGTTTATGATTTATGATTGGCAAGTATAAAGCGTCGCAAGATCAAAGGAAAAGACGTTGAGGCATATAAGCATGTTAAACCGGAGTCTAACATTGGAAAGGTTACAAAGATAAACAAATCGATGGTTTAAGACGGGAATTACGGTACCTGCTGGATTATCATTTTCTAAAGCTAAACCACCTATGATGGTAAGGAAGGTATAGATCTGAAATAACTAAGTGAGGAAGAAACAGTTTCCACAAATTGGTATCAAAAATCTGGATCTATCATGTGTCAGAAAATAGAAAATTATTCAGGGTTAAATATTCTGGAACTTGAACAATTGAAGGATTCAGATGGGATTTTTTACTTAAATGAGATGCATTAGTAGAAAGGAAGGATCATGGAGATTTCTATGCGGAATAAGCATCAAAGTTTAGATCAAGAACTATCACGCAGAGATGAACGAGGACGAGCACCGACGAACACTGATGAACATCGATGGTACATAAACCCTAAAAACAGATCTACGGTGGAAGCAAAGAGGACTTACCAGTGTCATGGGAGCAACGGGAAAGTGCCGCAGTTTTCCGGTTCGATCAGGGTGATGTAGCGGCCAGAGTTGAGGTCGGGGACGAAGGCTTGGTGGAGGCGACGGCTGAGCTTGAACGATAGAATAGTGCGAGGAGGAAGATGAAGTGGAGGCACGAGGGGGAAATGTGAAAAATGTCCCTCGGCCTTATTTATAAGGTGAAAGGATAAGTGACAGGCGCGAGAATCGAGGAGCCCAAAAATTGGATATGTGACAGAGCTATCGCCTCGATTGTCGGAGGCTCATTAAAGAAGGTGAGGTATATACTATTTTTTAATAATAGGCGACGTCATGGCGGTTTATTACAATCTTGGAAGATGATGTCATGGCGGATTACAAGGTTTATGTGAAGGTGTTAAAGGAGGAATTTTCCTATGTATTGAAGACTGACATGAACAAGTTCAAATCAATCTGGGGCCTAATGTTGGGGATATTAATACTGAGTATAAATCGGCCAGGAGGGGTCGGGTTATACCCATAATGAGTTATTCATCTTGAAGCCCATGAAGATAAGGAGTTTGGCTCTTTACGGAGGAGATCTGACACGAAGGCCCAGGGCCCAAAGGCGGATTCGGGCCCGTAGACATAAACCGCCATTTGATATGTAACTTGTGGTATAAGATAGGAAAGGTCAGAAACCGAGCCGGATACGTTTATGAGCCGGTCGGGATTCTGTAAACCGCCGGGCGTCAACCTATGTATATAAAGGGACGACCTGACGACGGTTTAGGGAAAAGAAACAACAACTCAAGAGCCGGGCAAGCAGATTCGCTCCCTGTTCATCGAAACCCTAGCAATTCCACATCAACTGGATTAGGCCTTTACCTTCACCGCAAGGGGCCGAACCAGTATAAACCCCCTGTGACTTTGTCCCGCTTTAACCCCTTTAAGCTAACCCGTCGCGATGAATCCACGACTAAGTCTCTCACTAGGGCATCTGTCATGACAAAACCATGACAAGTGACGAGCCGAACCTTTTAGCTTTAGTGGGAGGTATTTAATGGTGTGGAGGTCGTCTCCACGGGCCATATGGATGTGGAGAATAAGATCTACTATCCATACCGTGGGATCGGTTGTTCTGTCCTATGACTCGATATTGACGGGTTTGAATCCTTTGGGGAACTCATGATCCATTACTTCATCAGTGAAGCAAAGAGGGTGTGCTGCGCCTCTATGTTGGGCCACACTGCGACGTAACTCCGAAGTAGTCCTTTTTTGGTTTTCTGCTCGGGCGTGCCTGGGTTTGTCACGTCCGAATAAGTATCCATCGTTGAGTGCCGAGGCACGCCCTCGCGATCCGTAGATCGATCTTGTGTGTCCTGCTCTACTGTCCAAGTCCCGTCGGAGGTCGTCTGTACAACCACGAGCTTTGCCTTTACGGCGAGGTGGGGCGGTCTGGTGTTCGGCTTGAATCGCCTCTTTATCTGGACCGAGTTGTCGTCGACCTGCCGTATTGTGTGATGATGGTACGGGCTCAACCGCGTCATCATTGAACTGAGGTAGCGATCTATGCTTCGGGTAGCTTTTGGCCGGGCAACTAAGGCCGTATTTTTCGGCGGCCAGGACTCCGGTCCATCTATCGTTGAGCAGGTCTTGGTCAGCTTGAAGCTGTTGCAGCTTCTTTTTCAGGCTCCTTGCAGTAGCTATTAGCCTGCGCTTGAAGGGCTCCTGCTCGAGGGGTTCTTCGGGTTTGATGAAGTCATCATCGTCGAGGCTTACCTCATCTTCGGAGAGCGGAAGGTAGTTGTCGTCCTCCGAATTTTCGCTGGGCAGGGCCTGATCAATCAGGCTGGCTTGCCCGTTTTCTTGTTCCTCCTGTTCGGATCTTACTCCAACAGGGTCTACATTGTTTTCGGCGTCGTCCGGAGTATTATTTACTCCGGTGCCGGTGTTGCTGTCTTTAGAGTGATGTGACTTAGGCGGCGTTTAGGACGACGACGCTTGGACTGTGTCTCAGGAGGTTTATTCTCAACTGTATCTTCTTTGTCATCGTCGTTAGCTTCTTTAGGTGTACCAACCATGTACACACCGTACAAAGAGGTGGACGTCAAATGTCCCGTGAATGGCGGGACTTGGTCTTGCTCCTTGTCGGCATCGTTGAGAGAGTCCTAGACTAAGGGGTCCTCGGGCATCCGGCTTGTTATCCATGGGCCGGACTGATGGGTTGTGAAGACATGAAGACCGAAGACCATACTCGTGTCTGGATTGGATTCTCCTTGGTGTGGAAGGCAAGCTAGGTGACCAGCTGTGAAGATTCTTTCTTATGTAACCGATCTCATGTAAACCTAGATCTCTTCGGTGTCTATATAAACTGGAGAGCATAGTCCGGATAGGGGACATTCATTACCATATACACATAGGCTAGTCTCCTAAGGTTTAGCCATTACGATATCGTAGTAGATCAAATCTTGTAACACTCATATTCATCAAGATCACTCAAGCAGGAAGTAGGGTATTACCTCCATAGAGAGGGCCCGAACCTTGGTAAACATCATGTCCCCCGTCTCCTGTTACCATCGATCCTAGACGCACAGTTCGGGACCCCTACCTGAGATCTGCCAGTTTTGACGCCGACATTGGTGCTTCCATTGAGAGTCCCACTGTGCCGTCGGCAAAGGGCTTGATGGCCCCTTCGATCGTCAGTAATGGCACTGTTCAGGGAAAAACCTTCCTCCCCGGACAAACCTTTCTGTTCGGCAACTTCGTACTGAGGGCCAACTCGCTTGGCCATCTGGAGCAGGTCGATTGCCATGCCCCTGGCCATCAGGTCAGATCTGGAAGCTTGAACTGCGTCACGTATACCCGCGGAGACTTGCTCTCCGATGGATTCGAGACTGCGGCAGTCGCTCCCCCTCTCTCCGACGAACATGACATAAATCTGCAATGTCCTAAGAACCGAAGCAGATCGTGCCCTCTGAGGCCACCAATCCCACGACATTGGAGCCGCACACGGACTCGACATCCTGCAATACTTGCATAAATGGAACTCCGGACTCGTTTCCGACTACACGTTCCGGATCAGGTGCGCCTACGGACACCGAGCTAGATCGTTAAACGATTTTCTAATTTGGCGCCGCAGACTTCTTCCGGCACTCACCTTTTCGTGACGTACTAAATTCTTTAAAGAACTTATCCTTGGAGGAGGACTCACAGCCGAACAAAGTTCGGTTCGAATTAGAGGCGGATGACGAGGAATTTTGCTTCCCACCCACCACCCACTTCATAGCCACTGTCGATGACTTAACCTACGTGCTTGACTATGGCTCCGAAGACATTGATGATATGGACGACGATGCCAACAAGGAGCAAGGCCAAGACCCGCCATTTACGGGACGCTGGACGGCCACCTCTTCGTACGACTTGTACATGGTTGATACACCTAAAGAATCTGGCGACGACAAAGAAGAGCCAGACGCGAATAAAACATCTCAGACGCAGTCCAAGCACCGACGCCCCAAACACCGTCCTAAGACTCGTCGCTCAAAGGACGACAACACTGGCACTGGAGAGAATAGTACTCCAGGCGACGACGAAAACAATGAAGACCCTGTCGGAGCTACATACGAGCAGGACGAACATGACAACAGGCAAGACAACCCTGACGAACTGGCCATAGAAGATGACTCGGAGGACGACAGTTATCGTCCACACTCCAAGGAGGAAACAAGCCTCGGCAACGAAGACTTCATCGTGCATGAGGATCCTTCGGAGCAGGAGCGCTTTAAGCTTCAGCTCTTAGCGACTACAAGGAGCCTGAAAAAGAAACAGCAGCAGCTTCAAGCTGAACAAGATCTGCTCATCGATAGGTGGACTGATGTCCTGACAGCCGAAGCATACGGCCTCAGGCGCCCAACAAAGAGCTACCCGAAACGCAGACTGCTACCTCAATTCGATGAGGAAGCACCAGAGCACACATCTCCCTTGCGTAATGCGAAACGACCACCATGTGGTCAAGACAGGGCGGCCGACAGGCCAGCCCACGGCCGGGATAAAGAGGCAACTCGGACCGAACAACAGCCTGCCCCACCGCCTCGTAAAAACAGAGAAGGAAGAGTTCGGGGTCACACGTACGACCTCCGACAGATCCGGGATGATAGAGCAGGACATACAAGATCGATCTATGGATCGCGAGGGCGTGCCTCGAGGCACGATGATGGATACCTATTCGGACGTGATAAATCTAACCATGCCCAGGCCAAATACCGCAGACGGACTCCGTTAGAGCTACGCCACGATGTGGCCCGATATAGAGGCGCCGCACACCCTATCTGCTTCACAGATGAAGTACTGGATCACGAATTCCCCGAGGGGTTCAAGCCTGTCAACATTGAATCATACGACGGCACAACCGATCCCACAGTATGGATCAAGGATTTCATTCTCCATATCCATATGGCTCTAGGAGATGACCTCCACGCCATTAAATACCTCCCACTAAATCTCAAAGGGACAGCTCGGCACTGGCTTAATAGCCTGCCCGAAAATTCTATCGGCAGCGGGGAGGACTTGGAGGAAGCCTTCCTGGACAACTTCCAGGGCGTATGTCCGGCCACCAGACGCCGATGACTTAAGCCACATAGTTCAACAACCCGGAGAATCAGCCAGAAAATTCTAGACTAGGTTCCTAACTAAAAAGAACTAGATCGTTCACTGTCCGGATGTCAAAGCCCTAGCGGCCTTTAAGCATAGCATCTGGAACAAATGGCTCACCGGCCAACTTGGCCAAGAAAAGCCGAGGTCCATGGCGGCCCTCACGGCACTAATAACCCGCTTCTGCGCGGGAGAGGATAGTTGGCTGGCTCGCAGTACAAACACAACTAACGAAACAGGCCCCTCCGAGGCCAAAAGCAGCACCGGCAAGCTCCGGCGCAACATACACAAACGCCCAAGCAATGACGATAACACCGATGACACTACAGTTCACGCCGGATTCAGTGGCTCCAAGTTCGGACAGCGAAAGAAGCCCTACAAAAGGAATGGTGGAGGACCATCCAGCTTGGACCGCATACTCGATCGTCATTGCCAGATACACGGCACCCCAGACAAACCAGCCAGCCACACTAACAGAGATTGCCGGGTATTCAAACAAGCTAGCAAGATAAACAGCAGAAACAAGGAAGGGGAATCACAGAGCAAGGACGATGACGAAGAGCCCTGGCAGCCGAACACCGGAGGGCAGAAGAAATTTCCCCCTCAAGTCAAAACGGTGAACATGATATATGCTACGCACATCCCCAAAAGGGAGCGTATGCGAGCACTTAGGGACATCCACGCGGTAGAGCCAGTCGCCCCAAAATTCAATCCGTGGTCATCAATCCCGATCACCTTCGATCGTCGAGATCACCCAACCAGTATCCGCCACGGCGGTTCAGCTGCACTAGTCCTCGATCCAATTATTGACGGGTTTCACCTAACACGAGTCCTGATGGATGGTGGTAGCAGCCTCAACCTGCTCTATCAAGACACAGTGTGGAAAATGGGCATTGACCCCTCACGAATCAAACCAACAAAGACTACCTTTAAAGGAGTCATACCAGTCGTAGAGGCCCGTTGTACGGGCTCAATCACGCTAGAGGTGGTCTTCGGTTCTCCAGACAAATTCCGAAGCGAAGAGTTAATCTTCGATATCGCCCCCTTTGCAGCGGCTATAACGCGCTGCTCGGACGAACCGCATTTCCTAGATTCAATGCAGTGCCACACTATGCTTATCTCAAGCTCAAGATGCCCGGTCCATGCGGCGTCACAACAGTCAATGGCAATATGGAACGCTCCCTCCGAAAAGAGGGGCACACCGCCGCCCTAGCAGCAGAAGCACAGAAAGGCCTTCTCAAGAAGCACCATAGTACGGCTGTCGAGCCCTCGGAAATCATTAAGAGGTTCCGGACTACGCTCCAACAGGACGGCGCGGCTCGTGAAGAGCTCGACTAGCAATTCGGCCTCCGTCCAAATCTCAATGAGGTAGTGGCATTCGTACCATGCGTACACAATTACGCACTCGAAAACCCATGGGTACTGACGGAGGCATACCCCGCTCGCAATCCACAGTACGGCTTGACCGACCCTGGGATCCGCATGCTTTTACTTTTCCTTTTTTACGTTTTTTTTTCTCTTTTCGAGGACTACATGGACAACCCGCCAGCAGAACACACCAAGGAGGCAGGGAGCTCTGGCTTACAAGGGAATCCCCAGGTGGTCTCTACTAAACTATTTCCATGATTTCTTCTCATACTCGCATGTAGCTCGCCCTTGGTGGCGGCGTGTTAAATAGACTTACTTGCTTATCACATTACTTGTACAAAGTACGCCTCGACATACTAGTTACATCACAATGGTGAATACACGGTAGCGTCAGCTTATTACTTCATTTTCCCGTTTCCTCACCTTGGTATTAACTACTCATTACACACGTACACCATGGTACGTATTACTCTGCCAGGGGCTTCATTACACCCTGCATCACGACAGTAAAAGTCTGCACACTTTTACAGTATAGTTCGACACCCCGAACTTATATCATTATATGCATCGGCTCCGAATCATGTCTTTGGTCAATAGTTTGGTTGCCCGGCTCCTGTGCTTACTATCTTACATTCCGCTACATCGGCTAGGGTAGTAAAGGGAGAACTACTGCGACTGTGTCGCGATTCTTCCGGATGAGCACCTCAGTAGAGAAAGCCGAAAACTGACTGTCATGATGCGGCCATAGCTGGTCAGCTGTTCGAGAGGTTCCAAATCGTTGGAGATTTTTTCCGCTTCTTGCGAAGAATTGGTTCTTCCGATTAGGCCTGTATAACGCCCCTAATTCGGCCTTCCGAACACTGTGGGCTTCGCCAACTTTATTAATTGTCAAACTCCTATGGCTAAGTGAGGGCAGTAAAGGCCGCATAGTCCGATCGCCTTGTTCATTGTGCTAAACACCTCCTTTAAGGACCAAAATGTGGAGTAAAGAGTTTTTAGATTTATCCCGCACACCCCCCGTACTATCTACGTGGGGGCAGAAGCCGACGACTGGTCAACCCTCAGATTTTATGAACGGCCACACACGAGGTAAAATTTAAACCATAAACATTATACTACATAATATCGTTGTTCCATATTACGGAACAAAGGTAATACACATGTTCTCATGGGAATATAACATCCTTCTAACATTGCTCCGCCACAAGGCGTGACCCCTCCAGAACACCATCAAAATAGTGCTCGGGTCGACGATGCTCGTTGCCCTCCGGCGGTCCCTCGGTCATCAGCTTCTTGGCATCTAGCTTCGCCCAATGCGTCTTGACGCGGGAAAAGGCCATACGTGCACCTTGAATGCAGACCGACCGCTTCACGGCTTCGAGCCGCGGACAGACACTCACAAGCCGCTGCACAAGTCCAAAGTAGCTACTAGGTATAGGATCGGCAGGCCACAGCCAGACTATCAAGTCCTTCATGGCTAGCTCGACCAACCTATGCAGCTCGACCAACTGCTTTAGCTGGTCCCAGAAGGGTACCGGATGTTCAGGTCCCAGATGATGGGACCAGAATAGCTTCTCTGTAGACATCCCTTCCTCGGCTCTATAATACTCGACAGCATCCGATACACTGTGCGGCAGATCCGCAAACGCCCCTGGAAAATCCAAATTCAGTATAAGTACAAGGAACGTTTCTTCTATATAATTGCTATGCATGGTGAAAGACTTACCCGCTGCAATCATCTTGGCCGCCTGAATCTCCTTGAGGGCGCTCTGGGCTTCGGCTCGTGCATCCTGTGCGCTCTGGCAAACCTTCGCCAATTCGGACTCTTGCGCCTTACAAACGCGCTGCAGGGACTCAAATCTCTCTATCGCGCCCTGGAGCTTTTGCCGCGCCTCGCCAACCCTGGCCTCGTGCTTCTCGCGTGAGGCGTATTCCTTGGCCGCTTTGTCCTCGGCCTCGGCTAGCGCCTTCTTAAGGGTTGCCACCTCAGTCGCGGCCCCTAATAAAGTTTATGACAATTTAGTCCATTCGGACTATTCATTTTCTAGAAATATACCTACAGGTAACTGCATACCTTGGTTATCCTCCAGCTGCTTCTTCACGAGGCCGAGCTCCTCCTCGGCCCGCTCTAGTTTTTTCTTCAGTCCGGAGACCTCCGCAGCATGAGCAGTGGCTGCCTTAAGCGAAACCTGCTTATTCACATAGACAACTCATGTTAGACTCCTGTGATATTTCTTCTCGATCCTCTGTTTGGATTTGACCCTCGAGATGACCTCTGATGAAAAAACGTTCAACATGAAAGATGTTCGTCTCGTCGAGGAAGTCAAGATTGCTTTTGGGGTCGTTTCAATCTGAGGTCGTTTGTCGCCACAAAAAGGACCCTCAAAGTACAGCCAGTTTAAACCGAACAGTTTTGGAAAGTTCGCATAAAACCAGTCCGAATTTGACTAGGGTTTTGGACGTGAATTGATGTAATTTTCTTGTAAGGAAAGCCTAGATAAATACTTTGCTTGTACGGGAAGTCCAGCCGCCTCTTATATATGTTGGGGGTGACTGACGATTGAAACAACACCAATCGAACCAATCAATCTATTACACTTTTGTGTTCATCTATCTTTATCCCCTACACTTGTATCTTTCTTTCTCGTTCTTCGCATTGGAGGGCAGCGATCCACGAGGATCTAGGGGCGAGCGAATTGACCTAGGGCAGCCCATAGCCGCCGCACTCCCTGACAGGGTCCCTCCCGGGCATGTGGGGTTTCGGGTCTTCAAAAGCGTCCGCTGACTGTCTTGCGTATCGCGCTGTCGGTCGGGTCTCCTTCGATGAGAGCTGCGGTGCATCACCCCAGGCGTCGAGGGTAACTAGTATAAAAGGTGGCAAAGGTTCAGGCCGGCTAAGCCCATTAGTCCCGGTTCAGTCTAGAACCGGGACCAATGGGTGCATTGGACCCGGTTCGTGAGCCCAAGGGGCCGACCGGGCCACGTGGGCCATTGGTCCCGGTTCGTCTGGACCTTTTGGTCCCGGTTGGTGGGATGAACCGGGACTGGGCCTGGCTCCTGGCCCACCACCATTGGTCCCCGTTGGTGACATGAACCGGGACCAAAGGCCCCCCTTTAGTCTCGGTTCATGCCACCAACCGGGGCCAATGGTGGTGCCTATATATACCCCCTCGCGCAAGAGCAAAGCACACTGCTCTGTTTTTTGTTGCCGAGGGGGAGAGGGCTTGGTGGTGCTCTAGCTCACCTCCTATGCATGAAAGGTGTTCGATGGAATGCCCGAGCCACACTACTTAAGCTTTCTCCTCTCCAAGCTCGACATCCAAGCTCCATTTTCCTCAATATTTGTCTAGGTTTAGCGGTCCGTCACGCCCCGCCCCCGTCTTCACCGCCGTCGATAATCCGCGCCGATCTCATCACCGGCACCACCGTGGTGAGCCTCTTGTTCTTATCTTCTTTCTGAAAGGAAAAATATTCTTACTTGTATGTTTAGATAGATACATGTATCATTTTCTTACTTTTATTATTGCATCTTATATAGTGCGATGGTTTTGGTATCCGCCCCCGTCGGCCCTCGTCCTGTCTATGATTCGGATGTGGTATATATTATCTTTATAACTATTGGTTCATTTATTGTTTATGAAAATTATGCCGACCAACGTGACATAGATTTTATTTATCTAGGAGGTATGTGAACCGGAAATTCCAACCGACCCTATTGTTGAGAGGTTAAATTTAGTTGAAGAAGAAAACAATTTCTTGAAGGAAAAAATAAAAAAAATTGAGGAGGAGAAGATGATATTGGAGTTGCATGTTGCGGATGTCGTCGATGATCACAAGATCAAGATGGATCCAATGCGCTTGAAGATTAGAAAGATTAGAAAATATGCCGTTCATACCGAGGCTTGGTATCATTATGCCGTTGGATCAATTGTTACCTTGGTTGCGATTATGATCGCGTTTATTTTCGCATTGAAATGTTTTACATTGTTTCAATCTATGGTTTAATTAATTAGATGCTCTGGAGAGCTATATGTTGTTAGATGAGAACTATGTATCTACTTTGGTTTTAATGTGATGATGAACTTCTATTAATTTGGTCACTTAATTATCTATTCATGATGTTCTGTAATGGTTTTTGACACACTTAATTATATATAACCCACGCAGATGAACCGGAAATGGATGTACGGTGACAGACACACCTCCGAGTACATTAAGGGCGTGCATGAATTTCTCGAAGCGGCTGAGGCAAACAAGCAGAATGGTTTTATGTGTTGTCCATGCCCTAATTGTGGGAATACGAAGTCTTACTCTGACCGGAAAATCCTTCACACCCACCTGCTTTACAAGGGTTTCATGCCACACTATAATGTTTGGACAAGGCACGGAGAAATAGGGGTTATGATGGAAGACGGCGACGAAGAAGAGTACGGTGACAACTATGTGCCCCCTGAATACGGTGATGCTGCAACGGGGGGAGCTGGTGAAGATCAAGAGGAACCAGACGATGTGCCCAATGATGCTGCAACGGGTGAAGCTGCTGAAGATCAAGAGGAACTAGACGATGTGCCCGATGATGATGATCTCCGCTGGGTCATTGTCGATGCAAGGACGCAATGCGAAAGTCAAAAGGAAAAGCTAAAGTTCGATAGCATGTTAGAGGATCACAAAAAGGGTTGTGCCCCAATTGCGAAGATGGCAACACAAACTCGGTACCGTACTGGAATTGCTGCAGTGGAAGGCAGAGAATGTTGTGCCTGACAAAGGATTTGAGAAGCTACTGAAAATATTGAAGAAGAAGCTTCCAAAGGATAACGAATTGCCCGACAGTACATACGCGGCAAAGAACGTCGTATGCCCTCTAGGATTGGAGGTGCAGAAGATACATGCATGCCCTAATCACTGCATCCTCTATCGCGGTGCATACAAGGATCTGAACGCATGCCCGGTACGCGGTGCATTGCGGTATAATATCAGACGAGATGACACTCGTGATGTTGACGGCGAGCCCCCCAGGAAGAGGGTTCCTACGAAGGTGATGTGGTATGCTCCTATAATACCACGGTTGTAACGTCTATTCAGAAACGGAGAGCATGCCAAGTTGATGCGATGGCACAGTGAGGACCATAAGAAAGACGGGAAGTTGAGAGCACCCACTGACGGGTCGCAGTGGAGAAAAATCGAGAGAAAGTACTGGGATGAGTTTGCGAAGGACCCAAGGAACGTATGGTTTGCTTTAAGCGCGGATGGCATTAATCCTTTCGGGGAGCAGAGCAGCAATCACAACACCTGGCCCGTGACTCTATGTATGTATGACCTTCCTCCTTGGGTGTGCATGAAGCAGAAGTTCATTACGATGCCAGTTCTTATCCAAGGCCCTAAGCAACCCGGCAACGACATTGATGTGTACCTAAGGCCATTAGTTGAAGAACTTTTACAGTTGTGGAATGGAAACGTTGTACGTACGTGGGATGGGCACAAGCAAGAGGAATTTAACCTAAAGGCGCTGTTGTTCGTGACCATAAACGATTGGCCCGCTCTCAGTAACCTTTCAGGACAGACAAACAAGGAATACCACGCATGCATGCACTGTTTGGATGACACCGAAAGTATATACCTGGACAAATGCAGGAAGAATGTGTACATGGGCCATCGTCGATTTCTCCCGACCAACCATCAATGTTGAAAGAAAGGCAAGCATCTCAAAGGCGTGGCAGATCACCGAAAGAAGCCCGCCATGCATACTGGTGATCACGTACTTGCTATGGTCAATGATTTACACGTAATCTTTGGAAAGGGTCCCGACGGACTAGCTGTTCCGAATGACGCTGAGGGACGTGCACCCATGTGGAAGAAGAAATCTATATTCTTCGACCTACCCTACTGGAAAGACCTAGAGGTCCGCTCTTCAATCAAGGTGATGCACGTGACGAAGAACCTTTGCGTGAACCTGTTAGGCTTCTTGGGCATGTATGGGAAGAAAAAAGATACACCTGAGGCACGGGAGGACCTGCAATGTTTGCATGAAAAAGATGGCATGCCTCCGAAGCAGTATGAAGGTCCTGCGAGCTACGCTCTTATGAAAGAAGAGAAAGAAATTTTCTTTGAATGTCTGCTCAGTATGAAGGTCCCAATTGGCCTCTCGTCGAATACAAAGGGAATAATAAATATGCCAGAGAAAAAGTTCCAGAACCTAAAGTCTCATGACTGCCACGTGATTATGACGCAACTGCTTCCGGTTGCATTGAGGGGGCTTCTACCGGAAAACGTCCGATTAGCCATTGTGAAGCTATGTTCATTCCTCAATGTAATCTCTCAGAAGGTGATCGATCCAGAAATCATACCAAGGCTATGGAGTGATGTGGCGCAATGTCTTGTCAGTTTCCAGCTGGTGTTCCCACCATCCTTCTTCAATATCATGACGCACGTCCTAGTTCATCTAATCGACGAGATTGTCATTCTGGGGCTCGTATTTCTACACAATATGTTCCCCTTTGAGAGGTTCATGGGAGTCCTAAAGAAATATGTTCGTAACCGCGCTAGGCCAGAAGGAAGCATCTCCATGGGCCATCAAACAGAGGATGTCATCGGGTTTTGTGTTGACTTCATTCCTGGCCTTAAGAAGATAGGTCTCCCAAAATCGCGGTATGAGGGGAGACTGACTGGAAAAGGCACGCTAGGAGCGGACTCAATAATATGTAGGGACGGGAATTCTTGGTCTAAAGCACACTACACAGTCTTACAGAACTCTACCTTGGTGACCCCGTATGTCGATGAACACAAGAATAGTCTGCGCTCCAAACACCCCGAGCAGTGCGACGACTGGATTACATGTGAACACATCAGGACTTTCAGCAGTTGGTTGGAAACACGTCTAAGAGGTGACAACACTGTTTGTGATGAGTTGTACTTGTTGTCCAGGGGACCATCTTTGACTGTATTGATTTACAAAGGATACGAGATAAATTGGAATACATTTTACATGATTGAACAAGATCAAAAGAGCACCAACCAAAACAGCGGTGTCCGCTTTGATGCAACAACCGAGAAGGGGAAGGACACATATTATGGTCACATAGTGGACATATGGGAACTTCACTACGAACATGATTTTAAGGTCCCTTTGTTTAAGTGCAAATGGGTCAATCTGTCAGGAGGCGGGGTACAGGTAGACCCACAGTATGGAATGACAATAGTGGATCTGAAAAATCTTGGGTACACTGACGAACCGTTCGTCCTAGCCAATGATGTGGCACAGGTTATCTATGTGAAGGACATGTCTACCGGAAAAGATAAGGAAGCGAATACATCATACGATGAGCCAAAGCGCCACATAGTTCTTTCAGGAAAATGGGACATCATGGGAGTGGAGGGCAAGACAGACATGTCTGATGATTATGAAAAGTTTCATGGAATTCCTCCCTTCAAAGTCAAGGCTGACCCAAGCATCCTGATAAACGATGAATATTATCCATGGTTACGCCGCAATAAGCAAATGACATAAGCGAAGAAAAAGTGAAGACTTTCTTCCGCAACTATTAAGATGATACCATGCCAACTTTGTAACAGACGAGTATGATACCATTCTCCGTTTTGTACATGCACATGTTATGCCAACTTTTTCAGAGTTCATTTCAAATGCTTTAATGTCTTATGGTTTGGCCCTCATAATACCATTAATCCCGGTTCACTCCTTGTCAACAATGTTCTCACCAAGAACACTCTCAAGAGGGCAACAAACTTGTGATTCACACAAATTTCAAAGAATTCAAATTTTAACTATTCTAATTTGAAAACTAATGGCACTAATAGAAAGTTTATAATTTTTCTAAAACTAAAAGCAAAAATAATTAAAAAATAAAGCAAAAAACAAAAGAAAATAAATAATGCAGAAAACAAAACAAAAAAACTGAAATAAAAATAAAAATAGCAACAATAAGTATTTTGTTGTAAGTAGAAACAAAATAAAATAAATAAAACAACAAAGAAAACAAAAAAACAAAAAAAGTGTTTTCGAATTTGAAAACCAATGGCAATAACAAAAAGTTTATAATTTTTCTAAAACTAAAAGCATAAGGAATTAAAAAATAAATAAAAAAAGAAAATAAAATAAATAAAGCAACAAAAAAAGTGCCACCTACTGGGCCCCCACAGCCTGAATACGACTAGAAACCCATCCATGGGCCAGGATTCAGGCCCGCAGGAGGCCCAGTAGGCCCACAGGCATAGCAGTGACAATTAGGCCCGAAAGCCTGCAATGGAGAGAAGCTCGAGAGGGGTGCGGCAGTGGGGCTCATCAACCTTCCGAACTGGACGCCTCCGCCTCCTCCTCCTCCTCCGGCGAGTCAGGGCACTCCGCCTCCTCCACCGCCTCCTCCTCCGGCGAGAGACGATCAAGTCCCTCGGCCGGCTCCTTCTCTGGCACGTGGCGGCACTCTGCCTCCTTCTCCGCCCGCGCCGGCGCGCCCGAGCAGGCAGCCTCCTCCTTCTCTGCCTCGTCAGCAAGGGCGGAAGAGACCCGCCGCCGCTCCGGCCGCTGCTCCTGCGCGTCGTAGTCCTTCTCCTCCGCCTCGTAAGCAAGTAAAGAAGACAGCCGCTCCGTCTGCTCGGCCGGCGTCTAGCAGTACAGCCAGAGGCAGGAGGACATACAGATTCGGTCCTTCTCTGAAGACTCCAGAGAAGTTACGATACGAGAGGACCCCAGAGGAGAACGCGAAGATCGCACGAACCGAAGTGGATGACTGGTTTCAAGGGTTGAAAGCAAAGAGACATCCACCTCCGGAGGAGAAGGTAGATCTGGTGAAAGTGAAGTGCACTCTGGCTGCCCTGGCAAAACCACCCAAATCTCCGCCGAAAGGCAACTGTGAGCGCATTATTGGAAAGACATGGGCCGAAGCGGAGCGGTCGGGAAGTACAGTCAGTGATCAAAGGATGAAAGAACAACGAGCAGCTAGGAAACAAATTGCCCAGCTCGGCGAACAAGGGAATCAATCGTGCCCCCCGCTCAAGGTGCCTAGCGACATCGTCGATCCGAGAATGGTGCCCGGTTATAGCAATCCTGAAGATTACCTGCCCGACGATGTACATTATGATTTCATGGATGTGCAGATACATAGATATGAGTACGGGAAGTCTCTCGTCGAAGATGAAAAATCTCTATCAACGATGATGCGAAGATTGCATGATTGGTACTTGAAAATCTGCAGAGAGTCTGGGGGGAGGAGTACTTTGTATGTGAGAGTTAAAAAGGAGCATGACCTCGTTGGAATTGATCTGTTGCCTATTCCATTTGAGGAGTTCTATCATTTTTTTCAATCAATTGGCCCTCGATAAAGCAACGGTCACCTACTACTGTCTGTAAGTACTACTACTTCTGTCATTAAGTCTCTCTATATAGCTCAGCTCTTTCATTGCATGTATTTATAATTATCCTCACTATATTAATTATGCAGATTGAGGATCGCCGAATTGAAGAAAAGACAAGTCAGTGATATTGGGTTCATTAACACATAACTCATAGATGCAACTGAGGTTAAATTTCATGCCGCAGAAACCGAGGCCAACTTGCTACGATCATTCAAAATAAATGAACACAAAGATATAATACTCTTTCCTTACAACTTCAAGTGAGTGTTACTGTCTTGTGCATATTCGGTTTCCCTTATATATTAGTCCAGGTTATAGTAAAGTAATTGATGAGTTATGCATGCGTGCGCAGCTACCACTATATTCTCCTAGAGATTAGGCTTGAGCAGGTAGTAGTCACTGTCTTGGACTCTAGACGAAAAATCCCTGGGAGTATGCGGACATGACTCAAATGCTCGACAAGTAAGTTAAATCGATCATTATCAACCATATCAGCAACTTTGTTCATTTCTGATATCAAGTAATTGTTTTCTTTGTCCGGCATGGTTTGGATAAAATTCACCAGAAAAGCTCCGGGACTGCCGAAGGAGCTGGAATTTAGACACCCGAAAGTAAGTACTATAGTAGCATGTTTCGCGCATCTCCTAGTGATTCAAGCGCTAGTTTCATCAATACCATTTGGCATTCTTGCTTATCAGTTTGATTGACCTCTATTTCTTGTAAAGTGGTTGTGGCAGGAACAAGGGAATGATTTCTGTGGATACTACGTCTGCGAGTCCATCCGCCACACGACATGTGAGCAGGGCTACTCTGACGAACAATATGAAGTGTGTAAATAACAATATTCACAATTTTATTTTATTACCATCATTTCTGTTGAGTTTCATTCATTCATATATAATTATTGTATATATGTAGCCGGTAGTGTCGGATAGATATACGAGAACTTGTTGTTCGACCAATCTCTCGGAGAAGGAGAGGTGGTCGATCTCACTTCTCTCTGTATGCATATATGTTCATGACGATCTTCCATTTCCTTCGTTTGCTTACTAGCTAGCCAGCGTGTCTAGTCCTGTCTATACGTATGTATAGTACGTAGCGTCGACCAAGCACGGACATAAGAGAGGACACTTCTCTCTATTAATTAGCTAGCTAACACAATATATGAAATACCTAAATTAACCCCCCAAAACCCCCAACCCCCCCCCCCCCCCTTATAAAAACAAAAGCCCCAGCCACGGAAATGCTGACGCGTGGATGCCTATTGGTCCCGGTTGGTGCCACCAACCGGGACCAAAGGCCCTCCTGCCTGGGCTCAGCGTGCAGGCCACGTGGAGGCCCATTTGTCCTGGTTCTGGTTAGAACCGGGACTAAAGGGTCAGGGCATTAGTAACGACTCTTTAGTCCCGGTTCAGGAACCGGGACAAAAGGCCCTTACAAACCGGGACAATAGGCCCGTTTTCTACTAGTGGGTACACGTGACGTGTTCGTGTGTCCACACACTTTTTGGCGACTCCGGTGGGGAACGAAGATCAATTGTCATCATTCACCATGTCTGATCTTCCCAAGCCATCTGAGGTAGACGCCGATAACATCATTAAGCCCATCCTTGATGAGATATCGGCCCATCGTCGCCAAGTCTATGAGTAGTACAAGACGGCGCGAGTAGAGAAGGATTTGCAGGAGTTCCTTGCAAAGTTCAAGAAGGATCGTCAAGGCAACATCTACGATTGAAGAAATCAAGTTCCCTCCTCTTCAAGCTGGACAGGTTAAACCCTCTGTAAGTACTGCCTTTTCTCCTGAGAAGTGGGCTGAGATTGAGAGTTGTATTGCTGATGGTAACAATCTGGTTTATCAAACTTTCATAGAAAATACTAATGCTCAGAAGAATATATCTCAATCATCTAGTTGTAATGATGGTGTACCTTCTAGTGTGCAAAACCCTAATCTGGCTTTACCTATCTCATCGGCGCCTCCCATGCCGATGACTTATTATCCTACCCAAACAAATCAGATTGTGGCTGCACCCATTAATCCTATCATGAGTATGCCAGGTTCGATGGCAACGCCGAACCAAACCCTACCTACAGCTACAGTCACTCGGCCATTATCGAACTATGGTTCGGCATACATGCCACGGTTCCTACCTACAGCTAGTAATCCTACTCCTCCTATGTCGCTGCCACAAATTTCGCCGTCCACTGTGGATGATGGTCTAGCTAATCATAGAGAGGAGATGGCTATGATGCTCCGAGAGAATTTTGGAGTTGAGTTACCTTGGAATCGGATTTACCAAAAACCTTACCCCGAGTACTTTGATGCCATCCAATGCCCTCCAGGATATAAGATTCCAGATTTTGTTAAGTTTAATGGAGAAGGCACGAAAACCACATGGGAGCATGTTAGGCAATATTTGGCACAATTAGGTGAAGAAGGCTCACTAAATGAGTTGAAAGTGCGTTTATTTCCTCTATCATTAACTGGTACCGCATTTTCATGGTTTGCTTCTTTACCACATGGTTCTATTCGAGTTTGGTCGCAGCTAGATTAGAAATTTCATGATCACTTTTATAGCGGCGACAATGAACTCAAGTTGTCACATCTAGCATCGGTTAAACAGAAGGATGATGAATCGGTCTCCGATTACGTCAAGAGATTCAGAGAAACAAAAAACCGGTGTTTTAGTTTGGTGATAACCGAGAGAGACTTGGCAGACCTAGTGTTGAGTGGTTTGAGGACTCCCATTAGGGAAAAGCTAGAAGAGTATGAGTTTTTAAATATCAACCAAGTCTTACAAAGGGCTTTGGCTCAGGAAAGCCGAAGCAAAGATCTCAAAGAAGTGCATAGATATAAAGCAGATCGTCCAAACATGAATATGGTCGAATATGATAGTGATCACTCGGACGATGAGGGTGATGTTTTTGCTACTGAATTTGTTTGTCAATCCGAAGCCAAACCATTTACTTGCAATGGTCTAAAACCGATTCACCGCTCACTCGGATGCTCGTTGACGGTGGTGCCCTGGTGAATCTGATTTGGACCCTCCGACAAGAAAGACACGAGGCGGTCACGAGGGTGGGGGGCGTGCCCCCTGCCTCGTGGGCCCCTCAGAGCTCCACCGACGTACTTCTTCCTCCTATATATAGCTACGTACCCCCAAACGATCAGGGACGGAGCCAAAAACCTAATTCCACCGCCGCAACCTTCTGTACCCACGAGATCCCAACTTGGGGCCTGTTTCGGAGCTCCGCCGGAGAGGGCCAGCATCATGGAGGGCTTCTACATCATCCTAGCCCCTCCGATGAAGTGTGAGTAGTTCACCTCAGACCTACGGGTCCATAGTTATTAGCTAGATGGCTTCTTTTCTCTTTTTGGATATCAATACAATGTTCTCCCCCTCTCTCATGGAGATCTATTCGATGTAGTCTTCTTTTTGTGGTGTGTTTGTTGAGACCGATGAATTGTGCTTTTATGATCAAGTCTATCTATGAATAATATTTGAATCTTCTCTGAATTCTTTTATGTATGATTGGTTATCTTTGCAAGTCTCTTCGAATTATCAGTTTGGTTTGGCCTACTAGATTGGTTTTTCTTGCCATGGGAGAAGTGCTTAGCTTTGCGTTCAATCTTGCGGTGTCCTTTCCCAGTGATAGAAGGGGCAGCAAGGCACGTATTGTATTGTTGCCATCGAGGATAACAAGATGGGGTTTTTATCATATTGCATGAAACTATCCCTCTACATCATGTCATCTTGCTTAAGGCGTTACTCTGTTTTTAACTTAATACTCTAGATGCATGCTGGATAGCGGTCGATGAGTGGAGTAATAGTAGTAGATGCAGGCAGGAGTCGGTCTACTTGTCTCAGACGTGATGCCTATATACATGATCATACCGATATTCTCATAACTATGCTCAGTTCTGTCAATTGCTCAACAGTAATTTGTTCACCCACCGTAGAATACTTCTGCTCTTGAGAGAAGCCACTAGTGAAACCTATGGCCCCCGGGTCTATTCTCATCATATCAATCTCCATCACGTTAATCTTGCTTTGCTTTTTTACTTTGCCTTTTACTTTTCACTTTGCATCTCTATACCAAAAATACCAAAAATATTATCTATCATCTCCATTGGATCTCACTCCCGTAAGTGACCGTGAAGGGATTGACAACCCCTAATCGCGTTGGTTGCGTTGATCTATTGTTTTGTGTAGGTACGAGGGACTTGAGCGTAGCCTCCTACTGGATTGATACCTTGGTTCTCAAAAACTGAGGGAAATACTTACGCTACTTTGCTGCATCATCCTCTCCTCTTCGGGGAAATCCAACGCAGCGCTCAAGAGGTAGCACATGACAATAGACGATATGCTTATTAATGATGCTTCTGTACATAAGGTTATTAACTTTCTAGATGGTAATGCCGGATACAATCAAATTTTTATGGCCGACGAAGACATGTCCAAGACAGCTTTTCGATGCCCTGGTTTCCTTGGTTTATTCGAATGGACAGTGATGAGATTTGGATTAAAAAATGCTGGAGCAACATATCAAAGGGCTATGAATTTGATCTTTCATGATTTACTCAATGTCATACTTGAAGTATATATTGACTATATTGTTGTCAAATCGGATGCTTTTGAATCTCACTTGGCCGACTTGCGTTTAGCTTTTGAAAGAATGAAAAAGTATGGACTGAAGATGAATCCTTTCAAGTGTGCATTCGGCGTGTCAGCTGGTAAGTTTTTGGGTTTCATTACCCAAGAAGATGGCATAGAGATTGATCCCAAAAATATAAAGGTCATACAGAAAGTGGAGGCTCCAACATGCAAGAGAGATATGCAAAAGTTCCTTGGCAAGGTCAATTACTTGAGGAGGTTCATAGCTAATCTGTCAGGGAAGGTTGATGCGTTTACTCCTATCCTTCGGTTAAAGAATGATGTTGATTTCACTTGGGGGGCAAAACAACAAGAAGCATTTGATATGATCAAGAATTATTTGTGCACTCCTCCGGTGATGAAAGCACCCAATCATAGGGAACCCTTCAGGCTTCACATTGCAGCAGAGGAAGGAGTTATTGGTGCTGCTCTGACTCAAGAAACCGAAAGAAAAGAGCATGCCGTCACTTATTTGAGCCGCCGCTTATTGGATGCCGAGACAAGGTATACATTTGTTGAAAAAATATGTCTATGTTTATATTATGCTTGCACAAAATTGAGACTTTATTTAGTGCCGAGTTCTTGCGTAGTAGCTTGTCAAACCGATGTCATTAAGTACATGCTGCATAGTCCAATTCTTAGTGGTAGAATTGGCAAGTGGGCTTATGCTTTGATTGAATATGACTTGGCTTATGAATCTCTAATATCCATGAAAGTCCAAATCGTTGCTAATTTTATTGTTGAACATCGGATTGATGACAAGCATGACATTGATATAAACCTTGTCTCATTAGTACCGTGGAGGTTATATTTTAATTGTTCAGTTTGTAGCAATGGCCAAGGTGTTGATATTGTTTACATATCTCCTCATGGTGCTATTTTTGAAGCCTCATGCCGCTTAGAATACATTTGTACAAACAATCAAGCCGAATATGAAGCATTGTTATTCGACCTAGAGATGTTGCATGCTATAGGTGTTACACATATTGAGGCTTATGTTGATTCGTTATTAGTAGTGCAACAAATATCCAAAGTCTCTCAATGTTTTGATGAATCTCTTAATGTTTATCTTCATAAATGTCTAGATATAATTTCCACTTTGGCTTATTTTAGCATTTCTCATATATCTAGACATGACAATTGGAAAGCAAATGAGTTGGCACAACAAGCATCCGGCTATAATGTTGATCATGGCGTGTTTCATATTTCTGAAAAGCCGATGTCGAGTCTTGCCAACATAGGGGAGGCCGAACCGGAACCCACCGTGTCGGCCACTAATGAAATATTCAATGCAGGAGAAAATCAAGACTGGAGGAAACCCATTGTTTATTATTTGTGTGATCCTAGTAGAAGGGTGGACAGGGCTGTTCGGCGTATGGCTTTTAAATACACAATGAGAGACGATGGTCTCCATCGCCGAACGGTTGATGATGTTCTTCTGAAGTGCTTGGACGAGGACTAAGCGAGAGTTGCTACGGGGGAGGTCCATGAAGGTATTTGTGGCACTCATCAGTCGGCTCCCAAGATGAAATGGTTGCTATGACATGCTGGATTTTATTGGCCGACTATGATTAATGATTGCTTCAGATATTACAAAGGGTGTGAAGCTTGTCAAAAATTTGGTGATATTCAGTTGGCTCCTGCTGCTATGTTACATCCCATTATCAAGTCGTGGCCTTTCAAAGGATGGGGTTTAGACTTTATTGGACAAATTCATCCGTATTCTTCAAAGGGGCATCAGTTTGTATTGGTGGCAACCGATTATTTCACTAAATGGTCTGAAGCAGTACCTCTCAAGAACATGACACATGCGGAGGTAATTAAATCCATAACCGAGCACATTATTCATAGATTTGGCATTCCTCAAACATTGACTACAGATCAAGGCTCATCTTTTATGTCACACCAAGTTAGAGGATTTGCCGAATCTTATAACATAAAGTTGCTCAATTCCTCTCCATATTATGCCTAAGCCAATGGACAAGCTGAGTCTAGCAACAAAATTTTAATCAAACTCATCAAGAAGAAGATTGAGCATAATCGAAGGAGATGACATGAGTTGTTGTCTGAGGCTTTGTGGGCACATAGGATCTCAAGGCATGGTGCTACGAAGGTGACTTCATATGAGCTAGTATATGGTCAAGAGACTGTTTTACCGGTGGAAGTAAATTTGAATGCTTTGAGAATAGCCAAGCAAAATGATTTATCGGCAGTAGACTTTTATAACTTAATGATGGACAACATTGATGAAGTTGACGATAAACGTTTGGGTGCTTTGAAGGCCATAGAGAGAGACAAGTTGAGGGTGGCAAGAGCTTACAATGAGAAAGTTAAGTTGAAGAATTTTCAAGTTGGTGATCTCGTCTGGAAAGTGATTCTGCCGATTGGTTCAAGAGATAAAGAATTCGGGAAGTGGTCTCCATGTTGGGAAGGTCCTTTTAGGATTACAAGAATAGTTCCTAGAAACTCATATTTGGTGGAATCCATACAAGCAGCATTGTTACCTCGAGCTCTCAATGGCAAGTACTTGAAGAAATATCACCCGAGTGTGTGGCAAGTAGCCTAAATAGGCAATGGCCGATACATAATTATCGCCCTAAGAAAAACAAATGGACGATGGGGTGTTGACATCCTCCATAGAACAAACACAGTATAAGTTATTTTTCGGCACACAAGCTTTGCCGAAAAACAGGGGGCATGTGTTGACACCAGATTTTGGCATGGTCAAAAATCCGGTTTCGTATGCAAAAGTTAGAGGCAACACTTCGCGGGGCGGCCCTGAGTGAGAAAGTATTTGCCTTTGCCGGCTGAATGAAAACCTTGCCGGGGTAAAACCTTGCCGGTGTGAAGGCTTGCCGGTGTGGAAAGCTTGACGGCAGAGAAGCTTGCCGGTGTGAAATCTTGCCGAGGGAGAAACCTTGCCGGGGAGGAACTCTTGCCAGGAAGGAACCCTTGCCGAGGTAGAAACCTTCCCGGGGTTAAACCTTGCTGATGTGAAAGCTTGCTGGGTAGAAACCTTGCCGGTGTGGAAAGCTTACACGGGTAGAAGGCCTGCCGAGGTGCAGGCTGTGATAGTCAAGCTGGCGAGAAGTTGAAGATGGGCTCAGAAGGTTATTCAGATGATCTTGGATGGAAAAGTGTTGTACACAGAAGTTGTGCGTCTCATCGAAAGGATTGATTTTGATATAAAGATCGTCTCAATCCGAGGTCGTATGCAAAATTTAGAGCACGCACAGCGAGACCCTCCAGCGAGCAAAATATAACGCCCGGAACCAGACACATATGTGGATATGTCTGATGAGCTGCGTGAGTAATTAGCTGTTTTGCGCGAGCGATTAGACTCTCGAGATGACCTCTGATGAAAAAACGTTCAACATGAAAGATGTTCGTCCCATCGAAACGGTCAAGATTGCTTTTGCGCTCGTTTCCATCCGAGGTCGTTTGTCACCACAAAAAGGACCCTCAAAGTACAGCCAGTTTAAACCGAACAGTTTTGGAAAGTTCGGATAAAACCAGTCCGAATTTGACTACGGTTTTGGACGTGAATTGATGTAATTTTCTTGTAAGGAAGGCCTAGATAAATCTTTTCCTTGTACGGGAAGTCCAGCCGCCTCTTATATATGTTGGGGGTGACGGCCGATTGAAACAACACCAATCGAACCAATCAATCTATTACACTTTTGTGTTCATCTATCTTTATCCCCTACCCTTGTATCTTTCTTTCTCGTTCTTCGCGTTGGAGGCAACGATCCACGAGGCTCTAGGGGCGAGCGAATCGACCTAGGACAGCCCATACCCTCCGCACTCCCTGACGGGGCCCCTCCCGGGTGTGTGGGGTTTCGGGTCTTCAAAAGCGCCCGCTAACTGTCTTCCGTATCGCGATGTCGGCCGGGTCTCCTTCGACGTGAGCTGCGGTGCATCACCCCCGGCGTCGAGGGTACACGTGACGTGTTCGTGTGTCAACAATGTTGTGTTGTAAAGAAGCTGTCAACAGATTAGATTCGTGCAAATATTATATTCTCTTAGCGGTTATACCAGGTCCAGATACAATCATCACATCCGAAGACTATCTTAGAGTTCGGATAAAGGGGAACCCGCCTTGCAATGCCGAAGACAATCTACGCGCTGAACTCCTCTTCATCGAAGCCAGGTTCAGGGGCTACTGAGGGAGTCCTGGACTAAGGGGTCCTCGGGCGTTCGGCCTGTTATCCATGGGCCGGACTAATGGGCTGTGAAGACATGAAGACCGAAGACCATACTCGTGTCCGGATTGGACTCTCCTTGGTGTGGAAGGCAAGCTAGGCGACCAGCTGTGAAGATTCTTTCTTATGTAACCGACCCCATGTAACCCTAGATCTCTCCGGTGTCTATATAAACCGGAGAGCATAGTCCGGATAGGGGACATTCATTACCATATACACATAGGCTAGGCTCCTAAGGTTTAGCCATTACGATCTCGTCGTAGATCAACTATTGTAACACTCATATTCATCAAGATCAATCAAGAAGGAAGTAGGGTATTACATCCATAGAGAGGGCCCGAACCTGGGTAAACATCGTGTCCCCCGTCTCCTGTTACCATCGATCCCAGACGCACAGTTCGGGACCCCCTACCCGAGATCCGCCGGTTTTGACACCCCCAATTGTCATCCATACCGTCGATGTCTTTGGAGCCATAATCAAGAACGTCGGTTAAGTCCTCGACAGTGGCTATGAAGTGGGTGGCAGGTGGGAAGCAAAATTCTCCATCCTCAGCCTCTCGTTCTAACCGGACATAGTTCGGCTGTGAGTCCCCCGCCAAGGACAGGTTTTTAATGAATTTAGCACATCGCCCAAAGGCGAGTGTTGGAAGACGTCTGCGGCGCTGAACTCGAAGATCGATGATCGATCTAGGTTGGTGTCTGTAGGCATATGCGGTTTGGAGTTTATAGCCAAAAACGAGTCCGGAATTCCATTGATGCAGATTGCACTATCCGAATCCAGAAACTGCTCCAACGCCGCGAACTCTGTGGATTCGGATAGTGCAATCTGCTCCGGATCTAATGCCGTAGCAGTTACAGGAACCATCTCCTGAATATGGTCTGATGACTAATTTAAGTTATGTTCATCAGAGCGAGGGGGAGCGATCGCCGCGGTCTCAAATCCATTGAAGATCAAGTCTCCACGGATATCCGCAATATAGTTCAAGCTTCCAAATCTGACCTGGTGGCCAGGGGCATAGCTATCGATCTGCTCCAAATGGCCAAGTGAGTTGGCCCGCAGTACGGAGCCACCGAATACAAAAATCTGTCCGGGGAGGAAGGTTTCTTCTTGGACAGCGTCACGATAGACGAACGAAGGGGCCATCGAACCTTTCGTCGACCGCACAGTGCAACTCTCAATGAAAGCACCAATGTCGGTGTCAAAACCGGCGGATCTCAGGTAGGGGGTCCTGAACTGTGCATCTAGGGTCGATGGTTACATGAGACAGGGGACACGATGTTTACCCAGGTTTGGGACCTCTCTATGGAGGTAATACCCTACTTCCTGCTTGATTGATCTTGATGAATATGATTATTAAAAGAGTTGATCTACCACGAGATCGTAATGGCTAAACCCTAGAAACCTAGCCTGTATGACTATGGTAATGAGTATATCCTTTCCGGACTACACCCTCCGGTTTATATAGACACCAAGGGGATCTAGGGTTACATAGAGTTGGTTACATAAGATGGAATCTTCATAATTGGTCGTCAAGCTTGCCTTCCACGCCAAGGAGAGTTCTATCCGGACACGGGTACGGTCTTCGGCCTTCGTGTCTTCATAGCCCATCAGTCCCGCCCATGGATAACAGGCCGGACGCCCGAGGACCCGTTAGTCCAGGACTCCCTCAGGCGCGGCGGGGCTTGGGTGGAGGGGAGCGGACGGCGGCAGCGATGGTGGACGGTGGCGTGGGTCAGGATAGGGCGGCAGCGGGGACTAGAGCGAGGGTGCGGCGGCACGGCGGGTCGGGATCGGGTGGCGGTGGCAGCGCGGGTGGGGGTCGGTGTCGGGCGGCGGCGCGGCGTGGGTCGGGGTCGGGGAGTAGGAGGAGGGGTTGAGAGGAGGGGCAGATGAATGAGTGGCCTCGGTGGCCCGAGTGGATAAGGGTGGCCCTATGCCGACGGCCAAGCCGTCGGCATAGGCTTGGTCCCACCTGCCAGGGACAGGGCCAACGAGTGGATAAGAGGCATATGCGGACGGCCAGACCGTCGGCATAGATAGGAGGCCTATGCCGATGGCAAGGCCGTAGGCATAGATGGCAACCACATTTTCTAAAAAAATAGTCCCACCTCGCCTAGGGACAAGAAATTTGACCTGTTTAAATAGTTTACTAATCCATACGTTATAAGATCCGGTACTCCTTAGACTTCTGTGAAAAAAACAAACAATTACGGTGAAACTTTAAGTGCCCGGGCAGCTGGCAAGGTGCCCGGACGCTGAAGGTTTCACAGTGATAGTTCATTTTCCACGATGGATGCCAATGTTTTTTAAACATTTAATTATTAGTTTTTAGTTTTTTAGTAGTTTACCATGAGTACGGGCCCGGTGCGACGACCGTCACGGCGGCAGGTACGCTCGTGAGGGGGGCTCAGCCCGGACCCGTGTGTCGGGTTCCCGCGCCTCACAGCACGCTTCCACAAGCGTAAGGGGCGCACCACAACACCTGGCATCATTGCTACCCCCTCCAGGTACCCCGTCCCGTCTAACCATGACACAGACGACCGCCGGATCGAGCCCATTGACTTTCGCCGAACAGGGTTTGACTGGTGGACCTTTTCACCCGGTTGTCATAGCCCTGACTATAGCTACACCCCTGAACACCGACCCCGCCCAACCCACCCCAAGATTCCCTCTGTGTCGGCCCGGCGTGCCCATTTCCCCCCTCCGCGACACGGCGGCAGGGACGCCCGTGAGGGGGGCACACCCCGGAGCCGTGTGGCAGGTTCCTACGCCTGCCACCATGCTTCCACGAGAATAGGTGGGCCCACCGCAACACCTGGCGGCATTGCTACCCCCTAGGTACCCCGTCCCGTCTAACCCTACACTGGTGCACGTTAGTGCTATACAAATGGTTTTTAACCCCTTTCCTCGACGGCATTTGGAACCGTCGCCTGGTGAGTGAAGGCCATAGGGGGTCCTTCCCACATGACCCAGAAACCGTTGGGTATAGGGAGCCTTGATGCGTACAGTTGTACCTATATAACCGTTTCCGATATCTCGAATATCCCAAACGCTTCATCCTTGCTACTCGCTTTTGCTCGCCTTCCCATCACAATCAGAGTTTTGTGGTTTTACCTAAAACCAGGCAGATTCCAGGCACGGGAGGTTTCCAGGCAGATTCCAGGCATGGGAGTTTTACAATGCGTGGCACATCACAAATAGTTCATGATTATGAACTGTGTACGATTGGTAGAAAATCATACATATTTAGTTATCCCACAGCGTATGTGATAGTGTCTGGTGTCACACACGCTTTGCAAACGGCAACTGTGCATTGTTATACATGTTTCCTCTCCGCCAACCGTGTTAGATTATGATATATGTCGCACACGCTGTGCTTTGTTTACCGTGTGCACCGTAATGACCTGCACACCGTAACTTCGGCCTAATTTAATTGCTCCTATTTAAAATTGTACCTAATTTAAACTTGAAAGTAGGGTATAGCTATATTCATATCCATCAGGTTCAATGAACCATTGCACTATTTGATTCACTGGCACATATGTTTAATAATTACATAAGCACCAAATAAAGAATGATGAACCAGGGTTCTATACTTGTACTATTACAGATGGTAAAGAAAGAGGCGACAGACATTCCGGTTGCTGAACAAGGTGAAGCGGAATGGCCCTATCGTGCTCTTGGATGCAGATGGCATGCAGGACTACAGTCCAACCCCTTGTGATGGTGGGCCATCAATCATGTAGGTTGAGAGGTAATCTTGAGTAAACTACTTCAGGATCCACTGCAAAAGAAAAAAGACTTAGACATTGTCATCTAACACAACTCATTACGGGCAGTAAAAAGAATGCTACAGGGTCCTTTCTTACCATCCTAAAGTTCACTATTGTCTTGCATAAAGTGTAAACAAATAGTTCGATTGACATATTTTGACCCATTTTAATAACAATCTTTATCAGTTTCCTCACTTGATGCTGGTTCATGAATATCTCATTGCCCCATACGCAGAAAGGGTCGAAGTTTGGATCTTTGGCAATGATATATGTACCTAAAAGCACCAAGTTAATATTAGAAGCTAAACAACAATTGAAAAATGATGTATTACAACACTCCCTCCGTCCCATTATATAAGATTCTTTTACATGTATATCTAGACATCATCAGAACATTAAGGTAACACTCTTCCTTGTTGCTATGTAGCGTGGGATTGCATACTTAGTCATTCAGTACAGTGCATGTTGCTATGTAGCCTCGGATATATTAAATATGGCTCTAGTTAACCTACTGATAAATGGGTTACAGATATATTCAGTGAAATGTCCGATTTGACGATTAATCCCAAATCAGCCCTAGGCTATATGGTACCAGCTACAGATATCCTGAACAGTGAGTACATATAAGCAATGCGATGAAACTAACCTCGATGGGAAACAACATTGTTCTCAATATTGTCCTGCATGAGTACATATAAAGGCATCTTAAGCACAACAGGCTAAACATCAACCAAATATATCCCTGGTAGACAACATAATCTACAAATGATAGCTTCAGTGTTTAGGCTTAAGCACGCTAGTTAAGCAAAACAAGAAGTGGAAAGGTGTGTTAACTGCAGCAGGCATAAAATTTAAAAACAAATAAATAGTCATTCAAACTGGTGTTGTGCAGGTCTAAAGTACACTAGTTATTCATGAAAAAATGAAAAGGCATGTTAAATGCAATATCCTTAACAGCAACCAAATATCGTAATTCATAGTGGTATTGTTGAAACTTTTATTGATGAAATTGAGCTGCACGGAAAAAAGTTGCACATATAGAGCATCATATTGTGAAGAAATGAAATAAACAAGTCATAAGGCCATCTCTAGCCGATCCTTGAAAACACCCTTAGTCGGTATATATATACTCTAGCAATTTTTGGCCTTTTCTAGTCGATCCCCTAAACTTAAGGTTGTAAACTTCAATTTGATCAAGTTCAAAGCAGGTTCAACCGAAAGTAGCATGCATTAAACATAAACATAGATAGTTTTGCATAAACAGACATAAAACATAAATTCAAACTAAGCTAAACTACTTTCAGTCAAAGTAGAGGTCGAACCAATCCTTCCTCGTCATGTACAGTGTGCCGCGAGCCAGGTCTGGGCCAGTGTCGTTGTTAGGGTCGTTGGGGAAGGCACTCCTCCACTCTTCGACGTCGATCTCCTCATCCTCGGGGCCCAAATCGACGCCCTCCGCGCCGCCATCGCCGCTGCCTTCGACCTCATCATCGGAGGAGAGCGCCATAACCTCGCCGCCCTCCGCGCTGCCGTCCTCGCCACCTTCGACCTCGTAATTGGAGGAGAGTGTGATAACACTTGATGTATGTCTTGCCGTGATTATCTGAGGTGACAATGGGATATCATGTGCCACTTGATGCATGTTTTGGTGACCAACTTGCGGGTTCCGCCCATGAACCTATGCATAGGGGTTGGCACACGTTTTCGTCGTGATTCTCCGGTAGAAACTTTGGGGCACTCTTTGAGGTTCTGTGTGTTGGTTGAATAGATGAATCTGAGATTGTGTGATGCATATCATATAATCCTACCCACGGATACTTGAGGTGACATTGGAGTATGTAGGTGACATTAGAGTTTTGGTTGATTTGTGTCTTAAGGTGTTATTCTAGTATGAACTCTAGGGCTGTTTGTGACACTTATAGGAATAGCCCAACAGATTGATTGGAAAGAATACCTTTGAGGTGGTTTCATACCCTACCATAGTCTCTTTGTTTGTTCTCCGCTATTATTGACTTTGGAGTGACTCTTTGTTGCATGTTGAGGGATAGTTATATGATCCAATTATGTTATTATTGTTGAGAGGACTTGCACTAGTGAAAGTATGAACTCTAGGCCTTGTTTCCTAGCATCGCAATACCGTTTACGCTCACTTTTACTGCTTGCTACCTTGCTGTTTTTATATTTTCAGTTTACAAAAACCTATATCTTCCATCCATATTGCACTTGTATCACCATCTCTTCGCCGAACTAGTGCACCTATACAATTTACCGTTGTATTGGGTGTGTTCGGGACACAAGGGACTCTTTCTTATTTGGTTGCAGGGTTGTTCGAGAGATACCATCTTCATCCTACGCCTCCCACGGATTGATAAACCTTAGGTCATCCACTTGAGGGAAATTTGCTATTGTCCTACAAACCTATGCACTTGCAGGCCCAACAACGTCTATAAGAAGAAGGTTGTGTAGTAGACATCAGGTGCCTGCGTCTGCCACCAAGCTTCCACAAGCGTAGGAGTGCCCACCGAAACACCTGGCGGCATTGCTACCCCCTCCAGGTACCCCGTCCTGTCTAACCCTGACACGGACGACCGCCGGATCTAGCCCTTTGACTTTCGCCGCACGCGGTTTGACCGGTTGAACTTTTCACCTGGTTGTCATAGCCCCGCCCATAGCTACACACCCGAACACCGTCCCCGCCCAACCCTCCCCAAGATTCCCTCCATGTCGGCCCGGCGTGGCCGTTTCCACCGTCCAGGACATGGCGGCACTGACGCCCGTGACGGGGGCACACACCGGAGCCGCGTGCCGGGTGCGTGAGCCTGTCACCATGCTTCCACAAGCGTAGGAGGGCCCACCGCAGCAACTGGCAGCATTGATACCCCCCAGGAACCCCGTCTCGTCTAACCCTGGCACAGACGACCGCCGTATCTAGCCCTTTGACTTTCGCCGGACGGGGTTTGACCGGTGGACCTTTTCACCTGGTTCTCATAGCCCCGCCCATAGTTACACCCCCGAACACCGTCCCCGCCCAACCCACCCCAAGATTTCCTCTGTGTCGGCCTGACGTGGCCGTTTCCCCCCTCCGGGACACGGCGGCAGCGACGCCCGTGAGGGGGGGCACACCCCGGAGCCGCGTGCCTGGTGGCTACGCCTGCTACCATGCTTCCACAAGCATATGAGGGCCCACCGCAACACCTGACGGCATTGCTACCCAATCCAGGTACCCCTTCCCTTCTAACCCTAACACAGACGACCGCCGGATCTAACCCATTGACTTTAGTCGGACGGCGATTGACCAGTGGAACTTTTCACATGGTTGTCATAGCCCCGCCATAGCTACACCCCAGAACACCGCCCCCGCCCAACCCACCCCAAGATTCCCTCCGTGTCGGCCCGACTTGGCCGTTTCCCCCCTCCGGGACACGGCGGCAACGACGCACGTGAGGGGGGTACACCCCGGAGCTGTGTGCCTGGTGCATGTGCCTGCCACCATGCTTCCACAAGCGTAGGAGTGCCCACCGCAACATCTTGCGGCATTGCTACCCCCTAAGTATCCCATCACGTCTAACCCTGACAAAGACGACCGTCGGATCTAGCCCTTTGACTTTCGCCGGATGGGGTTTGAGCGGTGGACATTTTCACTTGGTTGTCATAGCCCAGCCCGTAGCTACACCCCCAAACAACGTCCCCGCCCAACCCACCCCAAGATTTCCTCCGTGTCAGCCCGACGTGGCCATTTCCCCCCTCCAGGACACAGCGGCAGCAACGCCCGTGAGGGGGGCACACCCCGGAGCTGCATTTCGGGTGGTTGCGCCTACTACCATGCTTCCACAAGAATAGGAGGGCCCACCGCAACACCTGGCGGCATTGCTACCCAATCCAGGTACCCCGTCCCGTCTAACCCTAACATATACGACCGCCGGATCTAGCCCTTTGACTTTTGTCGGACAGGGTTTAACCGGTGGAAATTTTCACCTGGTTGTCATAGCCCCGCCATAGCTACACCGCCGAACACCGTCCCGGCCCAACCCACCCCAAGATTCCCTCTGTGTCAGCCCGATGTGGCCGTTTGCCCCCTCCGGGACACGACGGCCGCGACGCCCGTGATGGGGGCACACCCTGGAGCCGCGTGTCGGGTGCCTACGCCTGCCACCACGCTTCCAAAAGCGTAGGAGTGCCAACCGCAACACCTGGCGGCATTGCTACCCCCTCCAGGAACCCCGTCCCGTCTAACTCTGACATAGAAGACCGCCGGATCTAGCCGTTTGACTTTCGCCGAACGGGGTTTGACCGGTGGAACTTTTCACCTGGTTATCATAGCCCCGCCCATAGCTACACCCCGGAACACCGTCCCCGCCCAACCAACCCCAAGATTCCCCCCGTGTCTGCCCGGCGTGGCCGTTTCCACCCTCCGGGACACGACGGCAGTAACGCCCGTGAGGGGAGAACACACCAGAGCCGCGTGCCGGGTGCATGGGCCTGCCACCACGCTTCCACAAGCGTATGAGCACCCACCGCAACACCTGGCAGCACTGCTACCCCCTCTAGGTACCCTCTCCCTTCTAATCCTGACACAGACGACCGCCGGATCTAGCCCTTTGACTTTCGCCGGACGGGGTCTGACCAATGGACTTTTCACCTGGTTGTCATAGCCCCGCCCATAGCTACACCCCCGTACACCGTCCCCGCCCAACCAACCCCAAGATTCCCCCCGTGTCGGCCCGGCGTGGCCGTTTCCACCCTCCCGGACACGGCGGCAGTAACGCCCGTGAGAGGGGCACACACCAGAGCCGCTCGTCGGGTGCCTGAGCCTGCCACCACGCTTCCACAAGCGTAGGAGGACCCACCGCAACACCTGGAGGCATTGCTACCCCCTCTAGGTACCCTCTCCCGTCTAATCCTGACACAAACGACCGCCGGATCTAGCCCTTTGACTTTCGCCGGACGGGGTTTGACCGGTGGACTTTTTCACCTGGTTGTCAGAGCCCCGCCCATAGCTACACCCCCAAAAACTGTCCCCGCCCAACCCACCGCAACACCTGGCGGCATTGCTACCCCCCCCCCCCCCCCCCGTATCCCGTTCCGTCTCCCCTCTCCGTGACACGGCGGAAGCGACGACCGTGAGGGGGGGCAATCGATATATATATATATATATATATATATATATATATATATATATATATATATATATATATATATATATATATATAATCGAGATATGTTTTCAGTACATAAGGCACATTTAAGTTAATAAAATTAGTTTTGAAAAAAAAGGAAAAAAAGAGAAAATAAATAAAATATTAAAAAAATACTAGAAATCTATGGCTACGGCAAAGCCGTCGGCATAGCTACGGCTACGGAACAGTATAGCCCTGGATCGTTGACGTGTTGTAGGCCGCGATCGATGAGGTGGCAGGGGCCATGGGCCAGGCCTATGCCAACGCCAAGGCCGTCGTCATAGATATGCCACCCCACGAACCGGCGAATGGCTCGGATCGATGACGTGGCGGACTACGTGGATCGATGACGTCGGCATAGCTATGCCGACGGCCACCGCTAGCCCGTCAGCGTAGGCGTCACGCCGTCAAACGACCCTCGCCGCCCGGGTAGCCGGGCCCACAGGATATGCCGACGACCGCCCCTATGCTGCCGCCGCCGTAGGCATATATTTTTCTATGCCGACGGCCCCGTTGGCATAGTGGGATATACGCCGACGGCTTAACCTGGGCTGTCGGCATACACCCATCTATGCCGATGGGGGCCGTCGGCATCTGCATTTATTCTGATAGTGAAGTCCTGGTGCTCGCATTATTTCTGAATTTATTTCTGTATTTCCGGCGATGTGATTTCAGTTGGAGAAGACGTTCCTGTCAACAACGATGCGCCTACGGTGACTTTGTAAATCTCAAGATGATATGCCGGCTCAGTCTGATGAAGGTGCTATTTTTGCGTATGGTGTAGCGCTGACTAGTACAAAGCTAGCTTACGTGAGTTCTTCCTAAAGCATATAATAGGCTGTTTGCTTGCTAGCTTAGCTTGTACTTACGTGCGTATTGCTCCTCCGTCGTCCGGTCGCTCGACTAAGAAGCGGTAATCGGACAGCTCGTACACGCGTATTGTCGGAAGGTACTCGGCAGCGTCGTGGTCCGGGACAACATTGCGAGCGGGGGTGCGCGTCTTCCTCCTCGTTTCGTTTCTTTGACCGGCAGTCGCTGGTCACATGCAGCAGTCCATCCAAGGAGCGTCAAGTGGGCTGTTGCGTGTGTACGAGAAACTAATAAGAGAGGCTGTGCAGCCCTCGCTTGGCATGTTCATTCCTCCATCGCTAGCTTGCTCCATTTTAGCCCATCGAGGTAGTAGTAACTAGAGAGCACCATGGCGACCAAGCCCAGCTACCAGTACCAAGCACGGCCGTTGCTGCTGCCAGCAACCCTATTAGTCATCCTTGCCGCCGCGGCTGAAGGGGGTTGCCGCCACAAGTGCGGCCACATCGACATCCCTTTCCCGTTCGGCATCGGCGTCAGCCCCGGCTGCTTCCGCGATGGATTCGAGGTATTGTGCGACGGCGCCTACAATCCCCCTCGCGCCTTCCTTCCTGGCGAAAGAATCAAACGCGTGGCCAACTACTCCACGGTTCTGGACATGTATCAGAATTCGTGGTCGCTGGTCGAGCTCAAGAGTATATCAGTCGCCACGGGCGAGGTACAAGCATACGTCCCCGTCTCGTTCAGTTGCAGCACAGATTCCAACGGGAGCTACTTCTCAGAGCAGCAGGCGATGGATTTCTCCTACTCGGTGTTCGCCGTGTCTGCGACGCGTAACATCCTCATCGGTGTGGGCGTCAACGTCGAGACTGTACTGTTGCACGAGCCACGGGGCGGCTCAACCTTTACTAGATTGTCTTGCAGTGCAAGAGTTCTTCTCCAAAGCCCGACTGCGAGGAATGGGTCGTGCAGGGGCCGGGGCTGCTGCGAGGAGCCACTCCCGCCCGACGATTTCCTCGGCAGGCAGTACAGTTTGGACGTGGGAGGCAAGCGCTACAAAACCGAGTTGGAAAACTACCCATGCTCTTATGGCATGCTTGTGGAGAAGTCATGGTACAACTTCTCCACGCTGGACATGCGCGGCGACAGGGAGCTCCTAAAACTGAACCCTCGGGGCGTCCCCCTTGTGCTCGATTTCACCGCCGGGAACACTTTATGTTCGGCGGAAGGACATGTCCTTCAGCCGACGCGGGATTATGCCTGTGTTAGCTACAATAGCTCTTGTGCCAACACATCATTTTCCGGTACCAACTACATCTGCAAGTGCTCAGAGCATTACACTGGCAACCCTTACATCCCTGACGGATGCCAAGGTACATACTCCCACACACAATTATTTTCATCATACATACTCCTACATACATACACAAGAAATTGGCATTGCCAATTCGTTAAGCCGCCAAGTGTTTTTTCTTCAGACATTGATGAGTGCAAACTCCCCGAACTCTACAACTGCACAAGTGGCGGCGTCTGCAAAAACAGGCTGGGAGGCTATGACTGTCCATGTGCATTCGGAATGAAAGGTGACGGCAAACTGGGAACCTGCGCAGATATATTCCCTCTACCAGCAAAGGCGGCTGTGGGTAAGTGCTACGCTTGATGTATCCTCCTGTTGCCAATCTTTTATGAAGTGTCAAACTTTGGAACCACTAATCCACATTAATGATGTAGTTAAAATATAACCATAGCAATCATACAAATGTAATTTTTGAGTGAAATAATATAATCCCTATTCATTTAGTTCATAGGCCAAGATAAACTTGAAAATGGAGTATTTTCCCCATTTTGACAGCGCCATCGTAACATGTAGCGCAGCTGGCGAGCCTGGTCAAGTTCCTGGGCTAGCTTATATTGTAAAGGGCTTTAATTGCTCTTTCTAGTGCTTATCTTTTATGAATGACCTGAATTAATGTAAAATACTGCTTATTCCTTCCGTTTCCAGATATAAGCCTTTTTAGAGATATTAATACGAACTACAAACGGATATATATAGACATTTTAGAGTGTAAATTCACTCATTTTGCTCCGTATGTAGTTCGTATTGGAATATCTCAAAAGCATTATATTTAGGAACGGGGAGAGTACATGATTTCCATGTCTTTTTTTTGTCCACTGATTTCCTTGTCTTGTGCGCATTTAATTTCAATGGGGTATCAATGAACGTCCTGATTTGTATACTTTTCCTTCTCATGAAGATCTAGTGGTAGTTTATTTTAGATTACGAGTACAAGAACAAACGATTTTTCTTACATCTTACAGTAAGCATTACTACTATATCTGCAATTATGAATCTAGTGACACAGACTAAGTTTGATTCTTGTCCGTCTAGGTGTAATATGTGGTATTCTTCTCATGGCACTTCTATCGTTTCTTGTTATTCTTCACCAAGAGAAAAAGAAGACGAAGGAATTCTACAAGAAAAATGGCGGCCCTATACTAGAGCAGGCAAATACCATTAAGCTTTTCAAAAAGGGGGAACTATGGCCACTTTTGAAGAATAGCAACTTAATTGGAAAAGGTTGCTTCGGTGAAGTTTACAAGGGCCTTCTTGACGATAAAGAAGTTGCAATAAAAAAGCCAATCAATGGTAGTGTTCTAGAGAGTGAACAATTTGCAAATGAAGTCATCATCCAATCTCGAGTCATCCACAAGAACATTGTTAGACTTATTGGTTGTTGCCTTGAAGTTGATGCCCCCATGTTGGTTTATGAGTTTATCTCCCAAGGTAGCCTTGATGATATTCTTCACAACAACAATAATAACAAGGTGGCTCTCAACTTAGATGCACGTCTAAATATTGCTGCTCAATCAGCGGATGGTCTAGCTTATATGCATTCACAAGCAAACACTAGAATTCTACATGGTGATGTCAAACCAGCAAATATACTCTTGGATAATAACTTTGCACCTAAAATATCAGACTTCGGCATATCTAGGTTGCTGGGAAGAGACAAGGAGCACACCGCATCCGTCATCGGAGATAAGAATTATATGGATCCGGTATATCTACAAGAAGGTCTGCTCACCGAAAAAAGTGATGTCTACAGTTTTGGAGTTGTGATCCTGGAGCTTATTAGCAGCAGGAGGGCCATACATTCTGAGAGTAATGGATTGGTAAAGAGCTTTCTTGAAGCCCATAAGAAACAAGAGAAAGCGACTGAGCTTTTTGACAAGGAAATTGCAATAGCAGAAGATTTATATCTTCTTGATAGTCTAGCAAGTATGGCCGTGGAATGCCTTAGCCTTGATGTAGATCAAAGACCCACGATGATGGAGGTAGCTGAGCAGCTACACAAACTGAGTCAGTCTCGTAAGGTGCAAGATGTTTGTCACTAAGTTGTACTCTCAGTAGAAATTTGTATAAAGTTGTACTAAAGGTTGGAGCAGTGGAGCCATCCTTCGGTTCCGTGAGAAAATTGTCACTGTGCTTTCGTGGTGGCCGAATGCTCGCAGGATGCATTTGTAATTCTGTTTCTAAGGTGTTGTAACCATGTGTCAAAGCACTACATTTTAACCAAATATGTAACGGTGTGAAACTATTGGCTCCAAACAATATTTCATTTCTAAATAGAGTGCAAGAAACAGATCTAAACTTTCCACACGGGTCTTCTTTACAAAATTGTGGTCCAGCGCTGTTGTTCTCTAGACATTGGACGCGGTCAGGCCTTGTCTAATAAAGAGCTGCTGTCTTTGTATGATTGAGATTACTATATGCATGCATCATCTTCTGTCTCATAAGGTGCAGTAGCTTGATATGAAGACTTGGGTCGTCGGCCTTGGCACATTCAGGAACACCACTTCAACTTGTGCTGCGGAGTTACGCAAGTGGACTGGAGTGTCCTCCAGATACCATTCATGCACCTGCCGTCTTCCTCGAAAATACAACCACTGAACTTGGACTTGACTTGGCCTCGTCGAGGGCATCTTCATTAAGCACCTTGTTGATGGCTTTTACAAAATGCCGACGGTCTTTGCGTGTCTTTCTCATGGTTTCGTTTCTTGCCGTTGCGCTTGCTATCGTTCTGCTCCCCACGCAAGTTAAATAGCACGCCCGTACGTCCATTGAATTTGCAAAGCTTGTCTGCTTTGGCTCCAATCAAGTTGGCCAGTGGTCCTATACAATGCAGCAACCCTTTGGCATCCTATGTACCTAACAGAGTCATCTCCACCTATGTGTCTAATTTGGGCATATTATAATAAACTAGCAAAAAGGCCCGTGCGTTGCAACGGGAGAAAAATAATAACTTCACATTTCCACTACAAGAACACAACATGCACTACGTGAATATCTGGCCTTGCACATGTGGTAGAGATAAAAGAACTTTCGAGAATTCTCAATGGTCGATTTTCGCCGGCTTGTCTTGTATCCCTGTGAGAAGCTCTCACCCCATCAGGTTACCTCACATCACCAGACGATGCAATTCCTGATTGAGACTTGTGTAAAAATTGTTGATCAAATCATGCGGTGAGATAATGACTTTTAAAAGGCCATTTGAGGAACCGGAAACATAACAGTGTTATCATGACTTGATTTCCTATGCGGCACTCCCAAATATTATGCGGCTGAGTAGTTTTGTTTGGGCTATGTTGATGGACTCTATATTTACATTGATGAATCGTTCACCTCACCTTGACATAGCCCTATACATGGTTACTTGACTCATAGAGATTTGCCATGAAATGTGAGTATATCCTTCTGTCTTAACAAAGAGCACGGAAAGATTCCATTGAGTATGAACATACTTATGACGGGGCAAATGCACAGCTGAAGAAACCATACACACTCTCGCACAATACAAATTATTTGCATCACAAAAGAAAACTTGCAGCAAAATAAATTTTAATGTGGTCATGCTATAACCTCTCGAAGTCTAGTAGTCTATCTACTTAGCTAAATTAAGCTATGTTAAATTACTTAGTCAAAAGCTATATAAACTTGTTTTATCAATGAGAATCATCAAACGCATATTGGTTTTGGAGAATTAATCTGAAGCTTATGTGTTGTTCTCAACTTCTTCATTGTTCATTAGCTCTGCTGAGTTCCTTTTCTCTAAGCACATTTCTCCATCCATTTCCTCCTTTGAGCTACACTTCTTTTAGAAAGCAAAGTTTAGAGTACGATGGACAGTTCTATTTCAAGAAAAAATTGTACAAATCAAAATTCACTAACCATTGAAATTTGTCTGACAAGAAAAAACTGCGAGGTGTGCATAAATACAGTACCAATGAAATCTTCCTCAAAGTTCAGTCTGGGTACTCTTTTGCTACTTGGAGTCCACGATCATATCTGCCATATATCACATAAAAGTGCGTTTTTCCGCTCTGCAACGCAAATAAATCAGCAAAAAAAAAATGCTACGTATACGTAGTTACGTACTGAGCCTGTAGTACTTGAAACTGAAAATACAGCATTTACAGATGTGTACATCTGATCAATGGCGGAGCTACTTAAAGCGTCACGCAGGGCCGCGGTCCCCAGCTCAAATGATTTTTTCTTTTCATCATGTACATAGTACATCTGATCAATGGCGGGGCTACTTAAAGCCCCTGCTGCCTTGCACCTTGTATTAGGCGTTAGATTCATCTTGACGCATGCTGCATGCATAAGCCCACATTGACGAATTGACGCACACACGTACTGCTCTGCTGCTGGTGTGTTGTATTTGTACTCCATCGCACCCAGAAGTATCCAGAGGCCAGCATCGAGCAGCTGACGCCTACGCACAGCCTCGAGCCCAGACACCGTCACCGAGGAGACGATGAGGGACTCATCTATTCTAGACAGGAGGTGAGGAGGAACTCTGCGCCGCGTACGCTGTCGGTGACTACCCTGAAGCTGAGGTGTAGGTGGCGGTTGTGGGGATCAAGGGCACGCCCAGCATCGCCATTGATGGGTGTTCATCGATGCATGAACTGCAAGAACTCCGGCCTGCCGGTCGCCGTCATCGCCAGCTGCCACGGCCCACAGATTGCGTGGCAAAAAAATCCGTATGATTGAGGCCAGCCGATGGGCGGAAGCTGCATGGCCGATTAATTGGGCACGCACGCCTCTGTATCGCGCATCTGCAGGCCGCCGATTGCTGTCCTCCGTGCACCACCGCCCCTGGCTCTTGTGTTGCTTCACCTGAGGACCTTCGCACGCCGCCATTAAGGACCTGAGACCCCGTCCGACTGGAGCCATTCCCTACCCCAGCTCTGCCTCCTATCTTCTTCCTCGTGCACGGCGACAGGCTCCCCGAAGTGTCCGTAATGTATATGCGGGTGGGTCGATCGATGCCAACTCGGTCTCGTATCGCAAACAAATTCGACTTGTGCTTGCTCCCGTCGTTCCAACATTGCGGCTGTCCGATCCGTGTCTTTGTGGAGAGGCCGATCTTGGCGATGCCCATGGAGGGCAGCATCGTCCCAAAATCATGATGGTGCCTCCACCTCTGCCTCCGTCATGCTGCCTTGGCCGTTTTCGTCGAGCACACGTCCTTGCCATGCTGACATGGCTGGGGAGGACAACATCATATTTGAGCAGGACCAGGGCAGCGGCCCACGAAGTTCATGGGGGACAGGGTCGCCGGCACGTCCCGACAGAGGTCCGGCTGCGGTCGAGGCGGAGACAGAGCATCAAGCTCATGTAGTATACTTCCCTGTTAGACACCACGAGGTTGGGCTCTTTCGCTTCCAAGTCGAGCTCCGTGTTAGCCTCCTCTCCTCTGTCCTGAGCCGATACTTATGGGAGGAGTAGGCAGCGAGGGATCTGGAATTGGACTCCAACTATCAACGTCTTGCGGAGTTACGGACGAAAATTGATGCGGGAAGATGTATGGGGAAAGGCCAAGCGTGTATGTATTTTTGATTGATTGATCGTAAGACGAACGAATCGTATTTGTGCTATAGGAAAAGGGTCTGTCTAGGACACATCTAGATGTGACATAGCTATGTCACATCTAAGCTGATGTTCACTCTGTTTATGGTCTATTTTTTTATCCTAATTTTTTTATTTCTTGTTGCTACATTATACACTTGTTATCCTAACGGGCCGGACTGCAACCCGTTACCCACCAAATCACAGCAAAAACCACAGCCCCAACACCCCACCCAGCTACCTGCCTCCAGGGGCTGACGTATCCCACATCTGCAGCTGCAGTGTAGAGACGCAGGTGACAAGGGGTAGAGATAAAAAGAAAAGGAATGAGGATAAGTTGGTTATTATTTTCAGAACTAACCTACTTTAGGATCTGAGTATAGCATGCGAACAAATTCTTGAGTTGATTATTTTTGCCGACGTTATCTTCCTTCCAAGAAAAGATGTAATGTGGTTCTCACCTACTGCCAAAAAAAAGTGATGACAAGTGAAAACAAGAACGTGGCGTTAGAATGAAAATTACGTACCTTGTTCTACTTTGAAGTAGTGAGAAGCAGATATATTCGATGAGACAATTTACAAGAATCCATTCCGAAAAAGGTTTTGTGGAGAAATGATCAATTATTAATTTATAACTAAACACTCAAGAAGAGAGAAACAACCTGCCCCGGCTTTCCTAAACAATTAACACTGAAGAACAAACAACAAACCTCCCTCTAATTGATAAACAAGAGAAGAACATTGAAGGTATTGGGGAAAATAATAATAAACCAAACACTAAAAACTAAAGAAGGGAATAAAAAGTTGCTTCGTCTTTTAAATAATAAAATAAAACATACAACTGAACACTGATAATGTTAATGTTAACTGATAGACTGACATATAAAGGAAGGCAATCATCGGCAACAGGAATTAGGACCTCCAACTTGTCACCTAGCATCATCTCGTCAGACTATGGATCTCTCGGAAGTTGTGGACGACAACTATCAACTCCACCTCCTTGTCGATGATGGTCCTGGAATTAATTACTACATTGGTGTCAACCTCGAGTCCTATTTTAATAAGAAACTTCTTCCATCCGTGCTTGAAGATGCGCCCGTCGGGTGTGGTGTCATAATCGGTCCTAGTGAAGCTCTCTTTTGCCCAACTATAGTCCCACCCGCCCATGCTTCAAGATGTCCAGAGGTGAAGCTACTTCTTTTGGTATTTTCTGAATGCCTAAAGTTTAGAAAAAAAAGGGGGGAAAATTAAGGATGCATTAGACACTAGCTAGGAAAAAGCTTAACTTAAGAAGACACAAAAACTACAGATGTGAAGTTTCGGAGAATCTAGACCCAAGAGGCCAAGACCACATGACAGCAGAATATTGGCTAAAATCAGATAATGACCAGTAGACCCACAAATATAAAAAGACGTCATGTAAAAAATGACCTAAAGCTTGAGCTGAACCTTTTTTTTAAGATATACAAAAAGGTCATTGTCATAAAAGAGCCATACAAGCTAACGGAGGAACAAATAAAATGCCTTAGGTAGAAGTAAACTGAATGAATATTGAGACTATCTCTCAGTGTTGGCTGAAGACACAAGAAGAATGGAACACTGAATAATGATGTTGAGAAAATGATCAACTAAATCAAACAATACTAAAATGAGAATCAAGCTTAAGAACTGAGTACAAACGACCAGTGACTAAATGAAATACATGTGAAAATCTGATGAGAAATAACTTAATGAGAAGACATGAAAAAGATGAAATATTAATAGAAACTGAAGACTAGTGCACCGACAGACTAAAGAATGGGATGCTGAACCGACTAACTGAAGAAAATTAAGTTGAATGATAGAAAAAACTAAATGAGAAAAATGATAGTGATTGAGTAATTCAAAAGAAGAGAAATAAACTAACTGGAAATTGACTAAAGGAGAATACAATGAATGACAAATTCTAAATGAAACTGAACTGAGAACTGAGCAAAAAATGCAGATTAAAAGCAAAAAAAACTGAATACTGCATTTATAACTGAAAACTAAATTAGGGAAGACTGATAAAACTAAAGTGATGACTTTAACTGAAAACTACACTGATAACTGAGGGAAATCTGAACAAGAATTGGGACTGAATATGATTGAACAAAGAATAAAATTGGACTCTACGGACACAAGAAGATAATGAAAGTCCACGCGAATGAGTGTGCATGGGTCATGCACGTTTCGTCTAACGATTTCATACATCTGTCAATGCATGCACTGCTTTGTCTTTCTTTTGCAGGTGCAACTCAACGGATGGCAAAAGTACGCGTATCAGTACGCCGGCCGCCGGCCACGGAGTCGGCCGCAGTGGAGCTAGCCGTATACCTGAGATGCGGAAGGATCTACCCGCACTTTTAAAAGGAAAATTAAACTAAGGCTGCAAGAAATTACGCTAAATTGTCACATATTTTCGTCAAGTCGAGTTTGATCGCTCTGCGCTCGAATTCAACTTGACGAGGGGGCATTTGTTCAACGTGATTTTGTATCAAAGAAGGGAGGTTATTTAGTTTTGGTAGTATTAAAAAAATCATGGATGGCGTGGTTAACTTTTTTTTTATTGTAGAAGATTTTTCTTAAGTGCAGAATACAAAGAAGAATATATGTGCATGCAATGGACTGGAGCATGCATGCCTATCTTTATACGTGGTGCATGGCAAATGCAAAAGGAGTGCCTACGTACGACAAGCATGCATTGAAGACCAGGTATAGCAGCAACGTGCACCTCTTTGCCTGTACGCGGCGGTCGCCACGACCGGCACGTACAGCTACGTACAAATGCCCTTATGCTGGCCGGCAAGCGTGCGTACATACTTGAATAGTCGTATAATCAACAAAAAGAATGAAATGGTGAGCCTTCTAGACGGTCAGTGAGTCACACGCTTGGCAATCGAATCGGCTCACCTGCCGGCCACTTGGGTAGGAAATTTTATACGTTGTTTTGCAGGAGTGGGCGTCAAGAAGATCAGCCGATGGATAAACATACAAAGCAAGATCAACACGTTGCCGTCTATATCCCTTCCAAGGAAATCGGCAACGGCCGAACGGCTGCTGCGCGTCACGCAGCGCCTACCCCCTCTTGCCTATAAATACACTCACGCTGGGCCAGAGATGGGGAGTACACATCCATCCACCACGCAGCACTTCCTTCATCCATCACGCTGAAACGCAGAAGCACCCGGAGGCTAGCAAGAGAGAAGATCTGAAGCCCGGCGAGACGCAAGAAGCTCTCTCACGCGGCGCCGGATTGCCGGCCGGACAAAGGACGCAGGCATCGACGCCGGCGTACACGGAGCGGAGGAAGCCGGCGTACGCCCATCTGCGAGCAAGGAACCTCGGCGGCAACAACATGAACGCTCGACTCACGTTCCAGGAAGGTAGTACTTTGATCTAACTTACCACTTCTTTTCTTGCTCCCCATATATAGAATGCATATACGGGGGAACTACACAAACGATGCTGAACTGCCGAAGAGGAGGTTGCCGCCCCGAGATAGAGCCACCGGCGCCGTGGAAAACGATGACATGGAGGTCGACAACACCGGGGTCTCCATCACCGCTCACTCCACTTCATCACGATGGTGCCGCGGGACATGACAACATGGAGCACGCCACGATGCCGCCCACTGTCGATGTCGTCAAGCCGGCCACATGGAGGTCGGCGGCGCGGAGATCGCCACCACCACTCGTGCCCACTTCATCACGATCGTGTCGCGAAAGATGACGACGGGGAGCACGCCACGACGTCGCCCACCAACGACGTTGTCGAGCTGGTGCCATGCACATTGATGGCATAGAGCTCGCCGGAGGGATGCCTTTTGAGACGGAGATCCAGAGTTCGTCGGCACGCCCTTCGCCCACTTCATCGAGCCGCTGACATAGAAGACGAAGCCGCGGAGCCCGCCTGGACGCAGACCGTCGTTCACTTCATTAAGACGGTGTCGACGACTACCACGACACGGAACTCGACATCGTGCAGCCCGTCGTCTACTTTGGCACACCGGAGGGTTGCCGTTCATGACGGCGACCCGGAGCCCGCCATCACACACCGGTCATCAACCTTAGCATGGAGGACGACGCGTCGCCGGAGCTCATCTTCACCAAGCCCGCGCTATGGACGCTGACGCCACCGAGGTCGGTGTCACGGAGGTCGACACCACGGTGGCCACCCCACTCATCACCGCTCGATGAGGACGACGCATCGCCGGAGCTCATCTTCACCAAGCCCACGCTATGGATGCTGACGCCATCGAGGTCGGTCTCACGGAGGCCGACGCCACTGTGGTCGCCCCCACTCATCACCGCTCGATGAGGACGACGCGTCGCTGGAGCTCATCTTCACCAAGCTCGTGCTATGGGCGCTGACACCATCGAGGTCGGTGTCACGGAGGTCGACGCCATGGTGGTCACCCCCACTCATCACCGCTCGATGAGGACGACACGTCACCAGAGTTCATCTTCACCATGCATGCCCGCGCCAAGGTGGCCGCCCCCACTCAACACTGCTCGACGAGGATGCCGGTTAGCCAGTCATGGTGCTCCCCACTGGATTCTTCACCAAGCCAGCTCTATGGAGGCCAACGGCACACAAGTCACCATCACCACTCACGTCCACCTTGTCTAGACGGTGTGGTCGACAGAGAGTTCGCCGAGACGCCGCCCACCGCTGACGCCGCCAAACCGGTGCCATGGAGGTGAACGCCATGGAGATCACCATCATCACTCGCGACCGCTTCGTCGCGACGGTACCGTGGAGGACGATGACATGGGGCGTGCCGAGACGCCGTCACGGTCAATGTCGTCAAGCTTACACTATGGAGGTCGATGGCACGGAGGTCACCATCACCGCTTGAGTCCACCTCACCGTGATGGTATCGTAGAAGACGACGACACTATGCTCAATATTGCACGAGATGATGAATACTTCGTCGCGTCGGAGAGAGGCCATTCGAGACCTTGACGCCGCGAAGATCACCGTCACACACACACTTCGCCCACTTCATCGAGCCGGTGACATGGAGTACGAAGCCACAGAGCCGTCCGGGACGCCGCCTACCAATGATTTCGTCAAGTCGGCGCCAATCACAAGGAGCTCCTTCACCACCCCGCTTCGGCACCGGCGACGTGCCTCTCCTTCACCATGCCCGGACTCAGTGGTGCCTTGGTGGTGTTGTCACCAGAGCCTAACCGAACATCGCGGTGTGGTCTACACATGAAGAATAGCCTCTAGTATATACCCGCGTGCATACAAGGCCATGTTCAAGACGGGAAGACAGGCGGCCGGATGGCTCATCACCGCGTGCAGTGACCGGCGCGACATCCGAGCTATCGCTACGCTAGCTCTCCTCTCTTTGTCGTTGAAGCCAATTACACGTGCTCCATAGTACAGAGGAATGAAGCAAGGAATACAGGCGCAATCAACAGACATAGCATGTGCACATGCATGAGCCATGCACGTATCTTCTAGCCGGCTGATGGCGAGAAGGTTGCCACCCGAAGACGACGCCGACGATGCTTGTCAGCATACCGATCTACTTCATCATGCTCTGTGTCGCCGTAGATGGAGACACGCAGCTCCCCACCTTCTGCTTGTTGTCCACTCCGCCTCACTGCACACTTTGAACATGAAGATGTAGAGCACGGCGACGTCCACTCGGCGCCCGGACGCGAAGCGAAGGCCGGGGTCCCACACCATGATGCCACGAGGAAGATGGCCTCCTACTCCCGTGTCACTACTACCCGCGCCACACTCATTCGGAGGTCGGAGCCGAGCAAGTTGGCGCCGCCCGAGGACAAGGCGCGGCTGCAGGGCGACGCGACTTCAACAACAATACCGCTCCTCTACGATCTCGTGAGACGATGTCTTGACTACGCCGACTGCCGTGGACTCGGCGTCTGGCCGGGACGAGGTGTCGACCACTCAGGTCATGCTGGCACGAGCAACGCGACGGTCATACACCGACGCCGGTCTCCATCGACAATTACTCCCGCAGGGTGTAGACCCTTGTACACCCCGAGAAGCTACTGGTCGTCGAGAAGTCCGAGCCGAGCGTGATCCATGCTACCCCAACAACAACTCCTCCAACGCCGCCAAGACCGATGAGGCACGACGGCGAGGGCGAGCGTGGCCATCGCAAAGGCTACGCTACACGCGACGCGTGTACCGACGAGGACACGGGCTCTGCCGCCGCCCACACACACACATCACCATCATCATGCATGGAGAACGCGAAGCGAAGACGACGAAGACGACCACACAGCTCAATCGGAGGTATCTCGCGGAGCAACCCGCGGGAATAATTAACCGGGAGTCTTCCGAGGCCCCGGGAACCAGGAGATCACACAATCGCCACAGCCAGCTTGGCCGTGCTAGTAGGCTACGGAGCGCACCTTTTTTTATGGGATATTGTAATTTTATTTCTCCAATGAGATTAATGAAATACATGTTCCCGCCTCTTCTCCTTCCCGTTGGCTCCCTCTCGCCTCCCCTCCCCATATGTGCTTCTCACACATTTTCTGGAGGGGTGCAACTGCAGCTAACATCGCTACTCCCCCCCCCCCCCCCCGAGCTCGCGCCTCCCCATCACCATAAAGAGCCAAAGGTTGTCGTTCTCGCAACTGCTCGGCCCAGAGAAGATCGTCGTGGCCATCATTGGGTGGAGCGCTAGTTGGTCATCCTCACATCGGCCAAGATGTTGGTGCATGGTCCCGAAATTTCTCCGACGTGATGATGGTATTGAGATAAGTGAGATACCCTCTCCACGCCTTTGTATGGTGCTTTGCCTAGGTGGGTGCACCTCCTTCACGGTGCCCATGGCTTCATCATGCTTTCTGCACACATGGCATCACTGTTTCTAACACCTAGCACCTAACACAACCTGATACAGTGCTCCCCATCCTCCTTCTCGTCTCTCAACCATGGTTTTCACTTTCAGTGAGGTTTCACTGAAATTCACTGAATTTCATTAATTTCAGCAAGCACTGAAATATTACATTTCGGTCAAAATATTTCAGCAAATTCAGTAGTACACAGGAAATCAAATATTTTTTTGAAAATTTCAAATATTTAATTAAATCCAAATGAATATTTCGGCCTTTTGGCTGAAATGCAAACTGAAATAACTGAATTTCAATGATTTCAGTTGGTGCTGAAATTTTGTTGAAACTAACATTGAAAACCATGCTCTCAACAGGCCAAGTGTAAGACACTGCCAAAGCGTAGCAGAGGGAGACATCAATGTGGTGAGAATTATCGGTGAGAGCCACTTGCACAGGTTGTTTTACTTCCGTTATGAGATTTGTGATGCCTGATTGATAAGAGAAGTAGGTTTTTTTTATGGGCGTATGGATATGTTCTAAATTGTGCAGCACGAGGACTTGCGCTGATATGTCACCAAACATCACCTTGTGAAATTTTGTGACTTGGCAAGCTCCCTCCATGTTCTCGGAAAGCATTGAACGAGAACCTTCCACCGAGCGGGTAGAGAATGAAAAAGCGGCCAGAATGCCACCCAGTCATGAACTGGATATAGGTAGCAAGGAAGCAAATCGACCTTAGGGAAATAGCCGGGCACGCGCGAAAGGAACAAACCTGCCCTACCTGCCTAGCAAGATAGCAGTCCCATAACAAGTCCACCACCAGCCATCCTTTGCGCGGAATAGCTCTCATGCAGACCTGGGTATGATGAGGTCGATGTGCGCCATTTCACCCGTTGGTCTTGCTCTGATTCAGAGGGTCTTTGCCTGCCTAGATTGTTGCCGTTGCAGGCCCTGGCCGGCTGGCGTGCTTTGCCCTTGTGGAGTGCTTTCATCAATGGGTCTCCTTCAGATATTGAGGGGCTTTCCTACCAGGCGCTTGGTATTGCAGAGAATGTGCATTTTTCCTTTTGTTTTCTAGGTGGTGAGGTCTGATGGGCGCATTGTGTGGTGCTTTTACCCATTGCCGTTGTTCGCATGCGAAGGGGCCTTTCTTGCTCGGTGCCTTCCCATCACAGGCCTTGCATATCTAACTCACGTGGGGTAGTTTCACCCGTTAGCCTCATTCGGATGCAGAGGGGCCTTACCAACTCGACTTGTTCCCACCGTGGGTGTTGGCCGATTTCCTTTTTTGGAATGATTGCCCGGCTTTTGGATCCCGAGAGATCCAAATGCCGGTCAATGTTCAGCACGCACGCCACTTGCACATGCTCTCTTATCGCACATTTGCCTTGATAGTCTAATCAGCTTGGTCGGTTGTCATTTGCCGCATCCTCCATGTGGGCATTTAGTTCACGCCTCACGAGGGCTCCCATGGATATTATGGCCGGCTCACTTACGTACACGGGCCGGTCGGCGAAGGAGGCATTGTGCACTTTCATTACCTCCCTGGCCGCCTCCGCCGACAAGAGCACCAGCGTGGGACGTGTCCGAGCCGGAGGAGCATGACGGGGCCGTGCCGCCAGGCCAGCCGGTGCATGGCTTGGTGCAGCAGGGCGCCGATCAGGTAGTGCATGTGGCCGATCACTGGCAGAGTCCATGGGCCGGGAGGCAGTTTCTGGCGGCACGCGGTGCGTCTGGGTTTGAGCTTGACAAGAATGGTGACGACAAGGACTCAGAGGATTGTGTAGTAGGCTAGCTGAAGAGGGGTGGTTTCCGCCATTGCAGCTACTTTGATCGACCCTTAGGTTTAAAGATTGAAGATCTAGCTAAGCTATATATATCGGGAACACCATTTAGTCAGGTGCCTCAGTTTTTTTTTGTATCACTAGGAAAATTGTCCGTGCGTACAACGGGAGAAAAAAAGCTAGATGCATATGACCCGTGCCGCGCTATTGATTAAACAACAACTGCGATAAATCAAGCGGCAGACGTTGATGTAGGGGGACGTGAATTCTAGCCAAGTAATCATACACATATTGATTATTTTGAGTTACGACGTCGCGCAATAAAAAATGAGCTATACTTCGTCTAATGACAAGGCATGTGATATAAAGTCTTTGTTGTATAGATATTTTAATTTCCTATTTTGTTGTGATACGTGAAGGATTCTCCATCGAAATTAAATCTTTACTTAGTCTGTTGCGTCTCAATTCACACGAGAAAAGTGGTTGCCAAGTTCCTCTATACCACATCCAACATGTCCATCTTTATGGACGTCAGGCATGGCATTCTTGATCCGGACAATAGGTTCATTGAGATCAATTAAATACTCTATTACCATGACGTAAATGTCTGTGTTTTGGCGGGTTTTTTTAGAAAACTTTCGATATATTCATCTTCAATTATGGCAGTACAACGAACACCGGAAATAATAAAATTTACATTCTTATCCATAAACCATCTAGCAACAATTACAAGCACTGAAGCTATCTGAAGGCGTGACATCATCATTGCCCCTTCATCGCCGTAGTCGAACACAACTTGTTATAGTAGACAGTCGAAAATTTATCATGCTAAGGCCCCGTACTAACAGTGCACTAGAACAACAATCATACTTGTATGTACCGGGCTAATAGCGCCTAGAGAAAATTTATTTTATATTTACTTTACTTGACGTGCAAGCATATATATTTTCAACGTGTGTGCCCTAACCTGTGCATATATGTTAGTCAAACATTGCCTAATTCTTATCCATGTATGTATATTGTTTCTTTTCTTTTCAATTTTTACGTCTTAGTATCCAGCCAGTATGAGTTTATGAGGGACATAAACAGTGTTAGATTCAACCTTAAGAAAAAGTGTGTGTAGAGTTCGAAGAACAAAGACATGTGTGCATGTTGGCAGGTCCGCGTGATGGATTCTGAGATTTGTATCGATCTGAAAGAATCCAAACTATTAAAAGCAGGAAATCAACTTGTCAACATGCGTGGACGTTGCGAAGGTTCGATGGTTAAAGGGACTGTGGTATTCCCAGCCCACCAGGGTTCAAATCCTGATGCTCGCATTTATTCCTGTATTTATTTCTGCGGGGCCGGCCGGTGTGCCGGCGGCGCACAGACGCTCTCTGAGCATGCCGCGACGTGCCGCCGGTTCTGTGACTTTCTGTTGCTTTCCGAAATTTCATTTTTGGGTGTCAAGTTCTGTGACTCATGGTCTGTTGCTCTTTTCCCATTCTCATTGTTCGGTAAGAACCTTCCGGATTCTTCATTTTTTGGTGTCAATTTCTATTGCACTATTCTCATCACCTCCTTCCCTTGGGGTACCCTTTGTCTGCTTGTTGATTTATGAGGCCCCTTGTTGATCAAGAAGCTTCCATAGGTATATTAACTGGTAGTATCTCCGCTACAATACTATTAAACAATCAAACAAGAACTTTCTTACGTGCACCTCGCAATTAGTCCCACAACACCGCACGAACCAAACAGCATCGCACGATTAGGCCCACACATTTTAATCTAACAGCCATCATTTATCTAATAATAGGATGGTGTGGATTTAGCAATTTCCAATGACTGGCTATACTCCACCAGCAGAGGACCTATAGATGCCGCAGCCCACAATCTGCTCCGAAATTCATCTCCATCTCCACTACTATTAAACAATCAAACAAGAACTTTCTTACGTGCACCTCGCAATTAGTCTCACAACATGGCACGAACCAACCAGCACCACACGATTAGGCCCACACATTTTAATCTAACAGCCATCATTTATCTAATAATGGGATGGTGTGGATTTAGCAATTTCCAATGACTAACCATACTCCACCAGCAGAGGACCTATAGATGCCGCAGCCCACAATCTGCTCCGAAATTCATGGCGCAAATTTCAAGAGGTTTAGTTTTTCCTTCCCACGCGTGATGGACATTAACCGTTGACGCTGCATGCAAGGAAATCATTAAAAGCATGAGACGTTAAGGGAGCTATGCATGCAGCCCTCCCGTCCAAAAATCTACTCCCTCCGTTCCCAAATAATTGTCTTTCTAGAGATTTCAACAAATGACTACATACGAAGCAAAATGAGTGAATCTACACTCTAAAACATGTCTACATACATCCGTATGTTGCAGTCCATTTGAGATGGCTAGAAAGACAATTATTTAGGACCGGAGGGAGTAGAAGATTAATTTCAGGGCCCGACGCCGCCTTCCACCTGGGCAGAAGCCGTTCCGGTCATCGGCAACCTCCTCGATGTCGCAGGCAAGCTGCCGCACCAATCCCTAGCGTGCCTCGCCGAATGGTACGTCCGGCTGATGGCACTTCGGCTGGGCACGATGGTTGTGATCATCGCCTCCTCCGTGGCCACGGCCCGGGAGTTATTGTGATAGTGAACCCACGGAGTCAATCCGTACTTTATTATTAGGAAAAGATTAGCACCAGCGGAGTGACCCGCGCATTTGCGCCGCTAGATTTTATGTACTTGTTTATGTATTATCATCATCTGAAAAGCTCCTTCAATAACCCTGTGGGAAAAATGGGAGGAGATATGTATTTGATATGTTGCCAAAACTCCTTCAAGCCTAGTGGGAAAATAAGGAGAAAATGCTGCAACATATAATAGTCGTTGTCTCCCTTAACTCAATATGTGAGAACCATAGAGTTTAGAGGGCAATAAATATGTCGTATATACTTTCTTAAAAAGCCTGGTGGGGAAAACAGAAAATATGACATATGGTCTTGTGTTGGTATTACCTCATTAAAAATCTTTATGAGAACCTACAAAGTAAACTAATGAAGGGAAAAAGATTATAATATGATGCTTTTAACAGGAACAATTCAGGAAGATACTCCCCCTGATTCTTGCATATTCCGAAGTTGTCATATACCAATTCCATGAATACATTTCTGGAACATAAAAGTTGGTAAAGATCTGGTGAACAAATCAGTCGCATGATTTGACTTGCAAGATATACAATATATTGATATTGCTTATTATGTAATCTGTTTGCATCCGGCCAACACAAAAAACATTATCGTTGAGATAATGGTTGGTGGATGTAGCCATGAGGTCTGTTTCGAATACTCTTCATAAGAGGGCTACCACACCTAGTATGAGCACTAAGCTTGTCTACGATCTGACATTGTGGGGATCAGATCAATGTATCCGATGATATCGGTGTTCACATTTATGTGAAAACTGAAAAACCAGGAGAAGATGTTTTATACCTTGGAGATATCGACAGATATTCTTGAGTACCAACCAATTGTGTTTGGTGGATCCAATGGCATTATGGAACGTTGAGTCCCAATATCTCATTTCCATCATCTCTTGGTCTAAAATAGATCTTTCTCTATGTCTAGAGAATGAACTACAATGAGAGTTTTATTGATGAATGAGATTTGTCCACAATGAATTTCTCCAATATATTATGGACATAGACAACATAGTATACCATAATGTATAAATGAAGGTGCTTAATTTCTAGTAATGAGCGGTATTTTGGTTTACCCAAATCCTTCATTTTAAACTCCGTCATTTGAATGATTACATGTGTCGTCATTGCAGACACACAAACATGGATAATCATCATTGTAGGAGTAATCCTTGTGTATAAGGATCTCACTACCTCAGTTGTACCATATGTACCGACAATAATAAGTCGTATGGTGACTTACTGATTTTACACAATGTATGTTGCATTTTGTATTTCGATTCAGAATTGAGATTCCATCGGGAATCAATCATATATGTCTGAATCTAGTGATGCACATGGATATGTAATCACTACATCTATCAACTGCAGATATAGATGATTTTATACTCCCAATGATATAAGTTATCGAAAAGAGATTCCACCTCTGGAGAATAGTTGGGTATCTGCGTGAACCCTTGTGCTACATTACTTGCTCTATGTTTCACCACCTCATCGTTCTCAATTCCGTTTCCAGAAGAAAACTGGTGTAGGTATTGCTTATGAATATCTTCCCATTACTGAGAAATATTATTTCTACCTAGATTATACCCTTTGCTTGAGTTCAGTCCGAGTGTTGTTCACACTTTGCCATGGCCATGGTCTTTGGATCTGAATCAGTTGAAAGGTTTTTTCAATCTAGGTGAGAAATGTATGTCAACAATTGTAGACTTTCGGTTATATGTTTCTCCAGAATCTATATATCAATATATAGTTGATGGAAATATCGTTACCCATGGTGACTGCTCGTGATTTCCCAATGCGCTTGAGTCGGGTATTCCGATGTCCCGGTCATTGTGTGCACTATGATCTGGGTTGTTGGAGGTTTCCCGTCCACTGGGTGTATACTACCCATTAGGTGTCTGTCAACGTGAAATTGACTTGCATTTACTGATTCACAGGCCTTGATATCCTTGCTTGCGAGAAGCTGGATCCTGATGTATTTCTGCCATACATTTCCCCCTGTTGCTTTGAACGGGGAGTGGAGTGGATTTTGCTGGTACCTCCACTCTTTCAGGCGTACTTTTGCAGGATTGTAGGATTGTGTGACACCTTTATAGTCAGTAAATGAATCTGGCAGGTTATTTGCAATGTGTTGCAAATCTTCTGAACGCATGGTTCAGATCTTTGAGTACATGGATTTGAGGCAGAAATGTGTTGAACATTCCACTAATTTCCTGGCATTCTTTATGGTACTTGAAATCTTCCACTAATGCCTGGAAATGTTCCTCACTGAATTAGCAATACTGGCCTTGAATAACTCCCCATGCGAGGGGCTTGAGGTATTGACGGAAATGCAGTTATTCCTCACATAGATCCCAACTATATGATGAGGGGCCAATGATGTATGCCGGATGGTGATATCGTATGCAACCAAATTACCGCAGATAGGAAATACTTGGTAGATATCCACATATCAAAGATAGAGGGGAATAATATCATGCAGTTCTGTCATGAGCGTGTAAAACTGCATGACTCCAACGTAAAGTTGGTAAGTTGCAATTCCAAAGTAAAGATAATGCAATGAGCTTAACTCTTTGGATAGGATTCTACCAAACCATTTTGAGTCTAGACATTAGGACAAATTGCTCAACTTCAATCCAAAAGCCATAGAGAAGGCCCTCAAGGAGAATTCTGCAATGTTATCTATTCGATTTTCTTGACATTGATGTCAGGATAATGAGCCAATGGTTCCGCGTGAATAAAGCACACACGTAAGACCATGGAATACTTGAATAGTCTACTCAATGGCTGAGAAGAGCCACTTACCTCGGCTTGGTGCATTCAAGGAGTCTGAGTGGTTCAACATAGAATCTAAGGTGTGCGAGCCTTAAAATTAGCTTCCTTGTGTCACTTGTAGTGCACATAAAATCCAAATGTTATTAGAATTTAACATCATAATAATCATAAACTATTGGAATTGCTCATAGTTTCGGTTTCAACCCAATGTCTCGATGACCAAGGCGAGTATGCCAAGTTTGTCATGTATAAGACACTCTAGAAAACTATCTCGTACACAACATGTGCTACGGGTTGTATCGTATGTGTAGTACAACCCAGATGATACACAAAGAATGTGCTTGGCATATCCATTGCATATGGTAAAAATAAGTTATTTCGCTTTGTTGTCATCATAAGTTTCGTTATGGGAACTATTTTGACGGATACCTTCATAGTTTAGTAGGGTACGAGTTAAACCTGGGAAGCAATAAAGCATCCCGACGTTACTCAAGTACCCATAGGGATAGTAAATATGACTCGAGTTGAGCCAACAAATACCTCACCGCGTCTAGCGATTTAAATATCTCCTTTCTCTCAATAAGAGTGGAAACATTGGACTTCCCTGAGTATAAAGTTTGTGGTGCATATGTCCACAAGGCACATATCATTTTTCATTGGATTGACTCCCTTAGAAATCTATATATAGACATGAATATTCTCAATATGAAAATCACTGTCAGATATATAGAGTACATACAAATGTATTTGTATGAATATGTTGATACAATATATTATGATATACAATATATGATGACAACAATAATCATGTTCTTATTAGAACATCATTAATGGAAATAAATAAATAGATCACTAAGGAGACTAAGGGACTAAATGTATAGTCTCCAAACATGTTGCTTGATGCATATTCAACCATCATGCTCTTCATGCTCATAGGGTCTCGTGACAGCTTGATGGTGTCACGTTGAGGGTTTGAAGTGTGTTTCAAACCATTACCCTTGAGGTCCTTTGCGTCCCGGTGGCGTGGCTTAAGTAAGACTGATCTTGATGTCCATGACCCGCTTAAGTAAGTAGTGGCCATTGAGGGCAAGAGCCTCAAATTGTTAGCCATCGATTACTTATAGAGGCAAGCCAGAGATAATTAATTTACAAGAAGTAAATTAAAAAACATCATGGTTTTCTAATAAGAATGCAAATATTTGACTCAAGTGTATAACTTGAAAATGCTCAACCTCATTTGTGGGAACATAACACATTGAAGATCATATAGATCTCACAGTAATAAAGATAATCTACACATGGGCAGTAGATCCAACTCATTACCTTGTGTTTTCCTAATATAATGAGGGAAATGCTATTGTAAAAAATTTACAAGTTTGTTGTGCGGGAGAAATCAATCTCGAGCGCTGTGACATGTTCATGAAGAATGGCAATGTGGTAAACACATAGAACATATCATCTCCGGTGAAAAATCGGTAATTTATTTATATTACAGATTGCGTAATATAAATACATCTTAATGTTGCAAAATTAATAGATTTCAAGGTGGCTCGAAATCATTAGTGTGAATCTCAAATTGCTAAGGATGACACCTTGAATTTTGCATATGTATTTGCAAGAAATTGAAAATCTCAATTGCAAATAGATGTATTATTCTCGACATGTGTTTAACATGGAAATAGATACATGATAGGAATATTCCGGGATACTGCATACTCAACAGAGAAACAGTACTGCAGAGGTACTAAATTTATCTTTGCAAGAGATTAAAAATCTCTATTGCAAATGGACGTAATTAATCTCAACACGTGATAAACGTGAAAATGTATTACATCAACTTAAGATCTGGAATACAACTCGGTACTCAACAGAAAAACACTACTAATGTAGTGAATAATAATGATGTTGCAAACTTGATGTTGAAGTGAAAAACTTGAATTGTATAGAGACCTCAAATTAAAATGGGATGATCTTGTATCAAGTTGCAAGATAATTCAGCGAGGTGAATTAATAATTTGTGAGAGAAAATTGATCTCAATCGCAATGAGATTATTTTGCGAGAAAATAATAATTCTCAATCGCAAATCTATGTTGTTGTGCAAGTAAGCACATTGAACATGTCAAGTATCAACATTCTGGAATTTTAAAGCTCAACGGAAAAAGGGCTGAAAATGTAAAGTCCAAGGAGCCAGATGGCTCGATTGTAAAATACAGTAAAGCGTAGAGCTAAACTGCAAAGATTCGTAAGCCTAAGGATCGAATAAGAATTTACTTGGACGTATTTAGCATTAAGATAAATTCAGAGCACTAAATCGGGAAATGGTTGGAAGGATAAGATTTCCTTTCTTTCTCCTGTGCGGATATGAATTCCCGATGGGGAATTTTCTATGCCACAGCCATTCGAGATAGGCTCTGCCGGCCGGAGGGGCCGCTGCTGTGGGCCCACCGTTGTCTCCGTCTCCGGGAGCCATGCCGGAGGAAGCCTCGCGACGGGCTCGGGCCTGGCCAGCGCCGGGTGCAGGCTGCACGCTGCCAGTCGGAGGGAGAGCCTGCTCCATCTCCGCCACGGCCGGCCGCACCTGGAGGAGTGGGGTCAGCGGATAGCGCCGCACCCCAAGGCATAGGTCCACCACGTCGTCGAGCAGGAGCTGTGGGAGCGAGCCGCGCCGAAGGCGCCGCTGCAATCTCCACCGCGAGTCGTGATGGGGATGGCACATCACATTTGACAGAGCGCGGGAACGCCGCGTGTCTCCGTGTAGTGGCCGACGAGTACGCCGAGGCTGGGTTCTCCACCGCGCCTGCTACTGCATGCGTCCTCGACGAGCAAGTTGCTTCTGCATTGATGGCGAGACGGAGATTAGGAAATTACAAGGCAGTTACTTCCCTTTGCATCATTGGTTGTTTTCGTTGATGTGCCTGAACCGAGGAAATGCTCCAGAATTCACTCCTTGAATCAACAGATCATGACGCCCTCGCGCGCAACCGGGCGGCCCGGCGCGGAGGTCGAGTTCTGGGGCGCGAGTCCGGTGGCGCGGACGGGCGCGGCGCGACAGAGCGGCGGCCAAGCGGACGGGCGCGACCAAGGCGCGCGCGACAGTAGTTAAGAGTTAACTACTGTTAACTCTTAACAGTAGTTAAGAGTTAACTACTGTTAACTCTTAACAGTAGTTAGCCGCATGCAAGGTTGTTTGCATGATGTAGTTAGTGGTGTGAGTGGCCGCGTATAGTGGATGGGCTATGGGTGTATACGCTGTTTAAAGATGAGAGTGTTGTCCCTGTTTGCGCAGGTGGTAGAGCCAAGAGTAGCCAGGAGAAACAATGTAGTCACCGGTGGTCTCTCGCGTGTGTGCTCACCAGATGGAGTTAGTCTCCAAGGCGTGTAGTCGCCCATGTACGAGCCGGTGTGGTATGTGCCACCGACCCGAGTTTGTGCTCAAAAATGGAAAAAAGCGCCGTTTATGCGGTGAGGCGTTTGTCGCCAGAAACACCTTGTGTCCAGTGTGCTCCTTCTTTCATCTTCTTCCGAGCGAGTGCGCAAGAGAGAGAGAGCGCGCTATCAGGGTTTGTCCCAACAGAATCCTACTCGTACAAGCCTGACAGGCAACCTATACATTGAGGTGTAGGGCTTCACAATTATACACATCTATTTTCTCTGGAGATGTGAATGAATATTAAAGAGAAGAGACATACCGTACATCTTGTGTCTACTTTTCGCATGTGTTCCACCATAGTGTCGACACATTATCAACACGAAGCTCTCCGTAACGCACGACCAAGAGTAAGGCACGGGAGCTCGGCACCCCACCCTCCCTAGCCCCGACCCCCACCACCGCGGCGGCAAGTTCAACTGTGGCAAGTCCCTTCAGTCAGGTCGGTCGAGTACACTACATCAAAGATTTTTACGGCTACGAACCTTCCTGCATCAAACTTCGTGGAATTGAAGGTACAAGATCATCATCATGATCATTACCGATCAATTCCCCCTTCGCCTTTAGATCAATTTTTTTGTCAAAAAACTTCCACGACTCGTTTTATTCTCATTTTCTTGTATACATGACCCGACAGATACAAATTACCCCCTAGTCATTTGGCAGGCGCCGGTCTAAGGTTGATGAGTGGAAAATAGTTGGGTGATTGTTTATTGTATCAAGAAGAAATGGCGGTATGCACCTGCCAGTCCATCTGCATATGCACACATATACGTACACAACATGTCGGCATGCACATCGCACGATTCGTGTAAAAAATATCTGCAGATCGGCGCAGAAGTCATCGACGACGACCTGAACTTTGAGTTGACTAGATCGTATTGGATCCAACATATCAATAAACATGAATACTTTCAGACGCTATCTAACTAGGGTACAACTCGTCTATTTATGGAATATATGGTCTGCAGGAATGCGGCACCCGTACCAACATAGGATACTTTGCTTAGTCGAGAGTCCTCAGGACCAACTCAGGTGGCGCGCAGGACTCCGCCAAGCCATGGCAGGATGTCTATATAAGGAGGCCGGAGGCGATGGCATGAACGAGAAGCAATCATGCAACACCCGAATTTGTACGTACAACCCCGTATACATGATCGGTGACTGATGGATCATCGACAACTGCTAGGTGGCTTTATTCACGCTCCCCATCTAACTGAAATGTCCCATTGTCAATTCGCAAATGCTTTGGAATTTATTTACCAAATTGAAATCCGGTGCAGCTACTGCCTACCGCTACATCCCATTTTGAAAATTTATATTTATAATCGTGTGATTGCCTAGTGTAACTTTCTTATGTCGGTGTGCTACAGAAACTGACAAAGAGCAGGCTATTTTAAGACAACGGATGTAAATGATGCACATGCTAACAAAAGCAAGTTTCGAACACAACTAGTACAAACTAACAACTCAGACTGCGAGGTTATCAGTAAAAGAATTAAGGAGAAGAGCTACCAACCAGATACCTTTTTTTTTGAACCGGGCTTTACCCCTTTCCATTGCAAAAGAACGGAAATACAACCGAGTTCAGAGAGCAATAACAGGAGGAGGGAAAGAGGTAGTGCGAGTTCAAGCACTACCGGGAAACCCACTGCAATTCGCACGTTGTCGAAACGAATGCCGTGAGGCGAAAACCTGGTATCACAAACAACTAAACAGAGAAATCCAGACTATTACAGCCATCAACAAACGAACATGAGACAACTCTAGCTTCGCAACCAGTAGAACAGAGCAAATCCTGCAAAGGTCGCCGGTCTTCCTGCATCAAAAGCACCAAGGTCACGTCCATCATGTTCCTTCAATCGGACGACTTGCATCACTGCACATCCTCATCAGTTGCATCGTGCTTGCCCTAATCATCTCGGCACCTGAATGCAGCTTGTCGGTGTCACCTCCCTGCTGCTGTCCTGCCCAATACAAGAGAAAAGAGCATATTGAAAACACAATTTGAAATGGGGTTTTAATCAATTTCTTTTCAAAATTAGCCCTGTTTCGAGCAAGCCAAATCGCCCAGCATGCAGCCGCTAGTCCAACAGTGTAGAACTTCCCACCACCAGGGAGGAAAATGTGGCACCAAGTAAAAAACTGCCAGTAGTTATTAGGGCATTTGTCAGTGCCAAGCACCATCCTGATTGATCGCCACACAATTTTGGCCACAGGGTAAAAAAGAGATGTTGGGAGGTTTCTACCTGATTGCAAAAGGAACACACAGGGTTCCCTGGCCAGTTTCTTTTTCTCATCACTTGCCTGGTCAAGACCGCATCCTCAGAGAGTTGCCACATAAAGATTTTAATTTTCAGTGGCAGTTTTGCTCTCCAGATCCACTTGTAATGGCATCAACTAAGTGGTTTCTCAAGCCACTTGTACATAGATTTTGTGCTAAATTTGCCACTCTGACTCAACTTCCAAGAAACCCAATCATTTTCATTAGTCAGAGGCAGGTCCCTAATGGTTTTGCGAATACTCTCCCATTGCCCGAGCAATTTGGGAGTGAGCCTACGCCTAAAGAAGAAATTAACATCTCTCCCCAACACCTGGCTCACTGTACAACCAGTGACATTACAGATCTCAAAGAGATGTGGATATTGTTCCCCGAATGGAGGGAGCCCCTTGATGGGATCATCCCACACCCTAGCCACATTACCAGCCTCAACATTAACATTCCGACCAGCCAAATAAATCTCCTTGACTTTCAACAGAGCTTTCCTGCAGGGGGAATCAGAGAATCTTGGGGTAACCTCAACCACCGTTTTGTTACGTAAGTAACGAGCATGCATAATATCTTGCCGCACCTCATTTTTAGTCTCAAGCTTCCACTACCATTTCACCATAAGACTGACGTTTTGTTTACGAAGGTCCTTGACCCCTAGATCTCCTTTCTCTTCGGATCTGCAAATTCTACTCCATTTAACAAGATGGTATCTTTTTTCTTATTACACCCCTGCCAGAAAAACCTCCTCCGCTGTTTATCTAGTTTTTCAATAAAAGTTTTGTTCATCAACCACATGGACATGTGGTAGAGAGAGATCTGAGTCACTACAGAATCTAGTAGGGTATGCCTTCCTCCCATAGAGGCAGCATTCCCAACCCAAGCTTCAAATCTTTTGAGATATTTGCAGACATTGAATTCCCAATCAGAGTTTCTGAGATTGGTATAGCTAACAGGCATACCAAGATATTTAATAGGGAAGCTACCAATATCATAATTGAAAAGCTCGGCATATTCTTTTATCATCGCATCATCTCCACCCACAGTGAGTATCTCACTTTTTTGAAAATTTACTTTTAACCCAGACATCATTTCGAACATATATAGCAGCAACTTCAGGTTAACTGCTTTTTCAACTTCATGCTCCAGGCAGATGATTGTATCATCCGCGTATTGCAGTACAACAACTCCATCAAGAATAAGGTCCGTCGCAAGGCCAACCAGCAGCTTGTTGCGTTGAGCATTTTTGCACTTTGGAAATATGGCCCCACACTATTATTAAGTTTGATGCTCACCATGCGATTACGAAGGATTTGATCACTATTAGAAAAGGGGGCAATGGTCCAGGCCGGGTCAGCCCATTAGTCCCGGTTCAATCTAGAACCGGGACCAATGGTGGCATTGGACCCGGTTCGTAAGCCCAGGGGGCCGGCCGGGCCACGTGGGCCATTGGTCCCGGTTCGTCTGGACCTTTTGGTCCCGGTTAGTGGGACGAACCGGGACCAATGTGCCTGGCTCCTGGCCCACCATCATTGGTCCCGGTTCGTGGCATGAACCGGGACCAAAGGCTCCCATTTAGTCCCGGTTCATGCCACGAACCGGGACCAATGAGGTGCCTATATATACCCTCGCCCGCGAGCAGAGCACTCCAGTGCTTTGTTTTTCTCTGGCCGGCGAGGGGAGGTGCTTGTGGTGCTCTAGCTCACCTCCTATGCACATGAGGTGTTCGATGAAATGCCCGAGCCACACTAGTTAAGCTTTCTCCTCTTGAAGCTCGACCTCAAAACTCCATTTTCCTCGAGATTTGACTAGATTTAGCGGTCCATCATGCCCCACCCCTGTCTTCACCGCCGTCGATCACCCGCGCTGATCTCATCGCCGACACCACCGTGGTGAGCCTCTTGCTCTTATCTTCTTTCTGAAAGGAAAAATATTCTTACTTGTATGTTTAGATAGATACTTATATCATTTTCTTACTTTTATTATTGCATCTTATATAGTGCGATGGTTTTGGTATCCGCCCCCGTCGGCCCTCGTCCTGTCTATGATTCGGATGTGGTATATATATTAATCTTTATAACTATTGGTTCATTTATTGTTTATGATAATTATGCGGACCAACGTGACATAGATTTTATTTACCTAGGATGTATGTGAACCGGAAATTCCAACCGACCCTATTGTCGAGAGGTTAAATTTAGTTGAAGAAGAAAACAATTTCTTGAAGGAAAAAATAAAAAAAATTGAGGAGGAGAAGATGTTATTGGAGTTGCATGTTGCGGATGTCGTCGATGATCACAAGATCAAGATGGATGCAATGCGCTTGAAGATTAGAAAGATTAGAAAATATGCCATTCATACCGAGGCTTGGTATCATTATACCGTTGGATCAATTATTACCTTGGTTGCGATTATGATCGCCTTTGTTTTAATTAATGTATGGTTTAATTAATTGGATGCTCTGGAGAGCTATATGTTGTTAGATGAGAACTATGTATGTACTTTGGTTTTAATGTGATGATGAACTTCTATTAATTTGGACACTTAATTATATATAATGCACGCAGATGAACCGGCAATGGATGTACGGTGACAGACACACCTCCGAGTACATTAAGGGCGTGCATGAGTTTCTCGATGCGGCTGAGGCAAACAAGCAGAATGGTTTTATGTGTTGTCCATGCCCTGATTGTGGGAATACGAAGTCTTACTCTGACCGGAAAATCCTTCACACCCACCTGCTTTACAAGGGTTTCATGCCACACTATAATGTTTGGACGAGGCACGGAGAAATAGGGGTTATGATGGAAGACGACGACGAAGAAGAGTACGATGACAACTACGTTCCCCCTGAATACCGTGATGCTGCAACGGGGGGAGCTGGTGAAGATCAAGAGGAACCAGACGATGTGCCCAATGATGCTGCAACGGGTGAAGCTGCTGAAGATGAAGAGGAACCAGACGATGTGCCCGATGATGATGATCTCCGCCGGGTAATTGTCGATGCAAGGACGCAATGCGAAAGTCAAAAGGAGAAGCTGAAGTTCGATCGCATGTTAGAGGATCACAAAAAAGGGTTGTACCCCAATTGTGAAGATGGTAACACAAAGCTCGGTACCGTACTGGAATTGCTGCAATGGAAGGCAGAGAATGCTGTGCCTGACAAAGGATTTGAGAAACTACTGAAAATATTGAAGAAGAAGCTTCCAAAGGATAACGAATTGCCCGACAGTACATACGCAGCAAAGAAGGTCGTATGCCCTCTAGGATTGGAGGTGGAGAAGATACATGCATGCCCTAATGATTGCATCCTATACCGCGGTGCATACAAGGATCTGAACGCATGCCCGGTATGCGGTGCATTGCGGTATAAGATCAGACGAGATGACCCTGGTGATGTTCACGGCGATCCCTGCAGGAAGAGGGTTCCTGCGAAGGTGATGTGGTATGCTCCTATAATACCACGGTTGAAACGTCTGTTCAGAAACGGAGAACATGCCAAGTCGATGCGATGGCACAGTGAGGACCGTAAGAAAGACGGGAAGTTGAGAGCACCCGCTGACGGGTCGCAGTGGAGAAAAATCGTGAGAAAGTACTGGGATGAATTTGCAAAGGACCCAAGGAACATATGGTTTGCTTTAAGCGCGGATGGCATTAATCCTTTCGGGGAGCAGAGCAGCAATCACAGCACCTGGCCTGTGACTCTATGTATGTATAACCTTCCTCCTTGGATGTGCATGAAGCGGAAGTTCATTATGATGCCAGTTCTCATCCAAGGCCCTAAGCAACCCGGCAACGACATTGATGTGTACCTAAGGCCATTAGTTGAAGAACTTTTACAGTTGTGGAATGGAAATGGTGTACGTACGTGGGATGAGCACAATAAAGAGGAATTTAACCTAAAGGCGTTGCTGTTCGTGACCATCAACGATTGGCCCGCTCTCAGTAACCTTTCGGGACAGACAAACAAAGGATACCACGCATGCACACACTGTTTAGATGACACTAAAAGTATATACCTAGACAAATGCAGGAAGAATGTGTACCTGGGCCATCGTCGATTTCTTCCGACCAACCATCAATGTCGAAAGACAGGCAAGCATTTTAAAGGCGAGGCAGATCACCGGAGGAAGCCCGCCATGCGTACCGGTGATCGCGTACTTGCTATGGTCAATGATTTACACGTAATCTTTAGTTCTAAGTAGAAACAAAAAAAACAAAAAAAATGCCACCTACTGGGCCCCCACGGCCTGAATACGACTAGAAACCCTACCACGGGCCAGGATTCAGGCCCGAGGGAGGCCCAGTAGGCCCACAGGCACAGATTGCAGAGTTAGGCCCGAAAGCCTGCTTTAGAGAGGAGCTCGAGAGGGATGGTGCACCGCACCTTATAAACAGGTGCGCCTCCCTCTCAACTAGCGAGGTGGGACTAAACATTTGGGTTCGGGGCAGCATAGGCCTTTGGTCCCGGTTGGAGGGACGAACCGGGACCAAAGGGGGCATTGGTCCCGGTTCGTAGCACCAATCGGGAGCAATGCCCCCTCTTTAGTCCCGGTTGGTGCCACCAACCGGGACCAAAGGCCGCCGCTTCCCGCCCTTTGGGCTGCTGAAAAGAGGCCTTTGGTCTCGGTTCGTGGCTCCAACCGGGACTAAAGGGGGGCATTAGTCCCGGTTTCTTCCACGAACCGGGACCAATGCTCTTACTATATATACAGTACTTGTGAAAATTTTCGTTCAGTTCTTCATTCTCCCCGCCGCCGAACCACCCTCTGCCCCGACGCCCTGCTCCTCGTCGTCGCCGCCCCGTCACCGCCCGCGCCCCGCGTCGCCCCGACGCCGTCGCCGCCGCCCTCGACGCCATCTGCCCCGACGCCCTTCTCCTCGTCGCCGTCGCCCGCGCCCGTCGTCGTCGCCCCGTCGCCGCCCGCGCCCCGCGTCGCCCCGACGCCGTCGCCGTCGCCCTCGACGCCATCTGCTCCAACGCCCTGCTCCTCGTCGCCGTTGCCCGCGCCCGTCGTCGTCGCACCGTCGCCGCCCGCGCCCCGCGTCACACCGACGCCGTCGCTACCCCGCGCCGCCCCGACGCCGTCGCCGCCGCCTCGACGCCATCTGCCCCGACGTCGGCGCCGCTCCCCTCTGTGAGCACCTGCCGCCATGCCCCTCTGCTCCGCCGGCGCCACCATGTTTTTTTTCATATGTTGCAATATGTTTTTTTGTTTTTATTATTTTATTTTATTTTGTTCATATGTGATGTATGTGTGTATGTGGCTATAATGTATATGTGTATGTGATGTATGTGGCTAGAATTTGCTAAATATATATGCAAAAGTTTTAGAAAAAGATGGATAGGAAAGAAGAAGAGGAGAGGAAAAGAAAATAGAAAAGTTTTATATATGCAAAAGTTACAATTTTAGAAAAGTTTTTTGTTCATAGAAAGTTTTTTGTTCAAATATAGAAAGTTACAATTTTAGAAAAGTTTTATATATGCAAAAGTTACAATTTTAGAAAAAGAAGGATAGTGGAGAGGAAAAAGTAAAATAAGGAAAAGGAAATTAAGTAGAGAAAGAAGGAGAAGAAGAAGGAGAAGACGAGGAGAGGAAGAAGAGGAAGAAGAGGAAAAAAAGAGGAGAAGAAGAAGGAATAGAGAGCTTCTTCTCATTTTTTTTCTTCTCCTTTTTTTCTTCTTCTTCTTAATTTTTATCGGGAACGAGGGTCGTCGAACATGACAGGAAGAAGAGGATAAAAAAAGAAGAGGAAGAAGAAGAAAAAAAGAGGAGAAGAAAGAATAGAGGAGTTCTTCTCCTCTATTCTTTCTTCTCCTTTTTTTTATTTCTCCTCTTTTTTTTCTTCTTCTTCCGCTTTTTTTATCGTGAACGAGGGTCGCCGAGCGGTAAAGGAAACCCTAATTAAATAGCAAGTATCGTCGGTGTGAGATACATGTGGCCGTCGGTGTCGGACACTACATCCACGTCCCACAAGTGACGCGGGCTTCGACGCCCACGTCACTTGTGGGACGTGGATGTAGTGTCCGACACCGACGGCCACTTGTATCTCACACCCACGATACTTGCTATTTAGGGTTTCCTCTACCGTTCGGCGACCCTCGACGACCCTCGTTTCCGATATATAAACAAGAGGAAGAAGAAGAAAAAAAGAGGAGAAGAAAGAATAGAGGAGTTCTTCTCCTCTATTCTTTCTTCTCCTCTTTTTTTATTTCTCCTCTTTTTTTTTCTTCTTCTTCCTCTTTTTTTATCGTGAACGAGGGTCGCCGAGCGGTAGAGGAAACCCTAATTAAATAGCAAGTATCGTCGGTGTGAGATACATGTGGCCGTCAGTGTCGGACACTACATCCATGTCCCACAAGTGACGCGACGCCCACGTCACTTGTGGGACATGGATGTAGTGTCCGACACCGACGGCCACTTGTATCTCACACCCATGATACTTGCTATTTAGGGTTTCCTCTACCGTTCGGCGACCCTCGACGACCCTCGTTTCCGATATATAAAGAAGAGGAAGAAGAAGAAAAAAAGAGGAGAAGAAAGAATAGAGGAGTTCTTCGAAGAAGAAAAAAAGAGGAGAAGAAAGAATAGAGGAGTTCTTCTCCTCTATTCTTTCTTCTCCTCTTTTTTTATTTCTCCTCGTTTTTTCTTCTTCTTCCTCTATTTTTATTGTGAACGAGGGTCGCCGAGCGGTAGAGGAAACCCTAATTAAATAGCAAGTATCGTGGGTGTGAGATACATGTGGCCGTCGGTGTCGGACACTACATCCACGTCCCACAAGTGACGCGGGCTTCGACGCCCACGTCACTTGTGGGACGTGGATGTAGTGTCCGACACCGACGGCCACTTGTATCTCACACCCACGACACTACTACTTCTGTCATTAAGTCTCTCTATATAGCTCAGCTCTTTCATTACATATGTATTTATAATTATCCTCACTATATTATGCAGATTGAAGATCGCCGAATTGAAGAAAAGACAAATCGGTGATATTGGGTTTATTAACACAAATCTCATAGATGCAGTTCAGGTTAGAGATCATGCCGAAGAAACTGAGGCTAGCTTGCTACGATCATTCAAAATAAATGAACACAAAGATATAATACTCTTTCCTTACAACTTCAAGTGAGTGTTACTGTCTTGTGCATATTTCGTTTCCCTTATATATTAGTCCAGGTTATAGTAATGTAATTGATGAGTTATGCGTGCGTGCGCAGTTTCCACTATATTCTCCTGGAGATTAGGCTTGAGCAGGGAGTAGTAACTGTCTTGGACTCGAGACGAAAAGATCCCCAGGAGTATGCGGACATGACTGAAATCCTTAAGAAGTAAGTTAAATCGATCATTATCCACCATATCAGCAAATTTGTTCATTTCCTGATAATTGTTTTCTTTTGTCTCGCAGTGTTTGGAGAAAATTTAGCACAAAATCCCCGGGACTCCCGAAGGAGCTGCAATTTAGATACCCGAAAGTAAGTACTATAGTACCATGTTCCGCGCGTCTCCTAGCTATTGATTCAAGCGCTAGTTTCATCAATACCATTTGGCATTCTTGCTTATTTGTTTGATTGACCTCTATTTCTTGTAAAGTGGTTGTGGCAGGAACAAGGGAATGATTTCTGTGAATACTACGTCTGCGAGTCCATCCGCCACACGACCTGTGAGCGGGGCGGGTACTCTGAAAAACAATATGAAGTGCGTAAGAAGTAATATTCACAATTTTTGTTTATTACCATCATTTGTGTTGTGTTTCACTCGTATATATATGTATTTACCCCCTTCTTCAAATTAGATGTTTCGGTAGCGGCAGGAACTCCTAGGACCAGATCGCATGCGAGCAATTCAAGAGGAATTGGCGGCATTCTTTCTTGACCACGTGATCGCTGAAGACGGAGAATACTATGTGGACCATGAGTCCTTAATTTAGGAGATTATATTTGTAAGAGATAATTATTGTATATGTAGCCGGTAGTGTCGGATAGATATACGAGAACTTGTTGTTCGACCAATCTCTCGGAGAAGGAGAGGTGGTTGATATCACTTCTCTCCGTATGCATATATGTTCATGACGATCTTCTGTTTCCTTCGTTTGCATAGCTAGCTAGCATATGCCTAGTCTTCTCTATACGTATGTTTAGTACGTAACGTCGACCAAGCACAGACATAAGAGAGGACACTTCTCTCTATTAATTAGCTATCTAGCTAACACAATATATGAAATACCTAAATTAACCCCCAAAACCCCCAAACCCCCTCCCCCCTTTCAAAAAAAACCAAAAACCCCAGCCACAGAAATGCTGACGCGTGGATGCCTATTGGTCCCGGTTGGTGCCACCAACCGGGACCAAAGGCCCTCCTGCCTGGGCTCAGGGCGCAGGCCACGTGGAGGCCCATCTATCCCGGTTCTGGTTTGAACCGGGACTAAAGGGTGAGGGCATTAGTAACGACCCTTTAGTCCCGGTTCGGGAACCGGGACTAAAGGCCCTTACGAACCGGGACAATAGGCCCGTTTTCTACTAGTGGATTTATCCATCCACACCAGGTCTCACTAAAGCCCCGCATTTTGTGACATTCTAGCAAGAAGTCCCAGTTCACCTTATCATAGGCCTTTTCGAAATCAAGTTTCAGCACCACCCCAACTTTCTTTTTCACATGAGTATAGTTAAGAATTTCATGTAAAGATAATACCCCATCCATAATGTTCCTCCCCCCTACAAATGCATTTTGGACAGGGCTGATCAATTAGTCAGCATACACCAAAACTTTGCGATCCAAGACTTTAGTGATGAGCTTATAAGGGCATCTAAGCAAACATATTGGCCTAAACTGCTGAATTTTATCAGCTCCGGACATTTTAGGTTGGAGTGTTATGATCCCATAATTTAAGCGCTGCACATCCAGCGTCCCTCGATGGAAGTGAGTAAACAAGGACATAATGTCCTGTTTCACAATCTCCAAACAAACTTGGTAAAATTCTTGTCACAGCCTGATTTTTTGCCCTTTCTTTTTCATTTGATTTTCTGAGATTTTTGCTTGAGTTTTCTTTTTCTGTGGCTATGTGGTCTGAAAACTAGAAAAGATGACCTCTTCTTTCTTTCCAGAGTGGCTTGTCATCCCAAAAATCCTTCCCAAAATCTTGCCATTTCCATCTTGGACCAACCCCAATATTCTTTTCCTTCGAATAATCCTTTTTCTATTAAAGGAATAACCCAATTTTCCCTAGGTTGTGACGCAACCTATATCTCCATCACTCCTAAAATTCCCAACTAATTCTCATAAATTGGTTGGGTCATATCTTCCTCAAATATGGAACAATATTTCATTTGCCATGTTCCTTATCATGCTCAATTAATTCCTTTCATATGCTGTCCTGAATGGCAGTTTGTGAAGCAAGTGCCATTTACCTTTGCCCAATTGACCCCAAACTTAAACTAGTTTGAAGATCATACGAATTTGTGGGAGGAAAAATATGCTTTTCAATTGAAACATTATGAAAACACCACGCAAACCTAAAGTAGTTTGAAGATCATACGAATTTGACTTGACTTTTTTAGCAGACAGTTATACATTAGCCGCCAATACATAACTAATGACTGTTTTCTGCAGATACTGATGAATGCACAGTACCAAACTACTATGATGGGACATGTCAAAATTCTTTTGGAAACTACACATGCTCAAGTTGCCCACATAGAAAAGTGTTTGATCCGATAAAAAGGCAATGTGTTTCATCAGTGAAGCAACACAATATTCTTTTGTGTAAGTCATAGCTACCAATATCTCGTCATTGCAATTACAATTAACCAAATGCGAAGGGACTGAGAGAGCAATGATTAAATGTAGGTATTGCTACTGGAACTGGATGTGGCCTTGGCTCCGTAGTTATCGCAGTCTGTGTAGTTGTATTTGCCAACAAGTGGAAGAAAGGCATCCAGAAGAGAATCCGACAAGCACACTTCAAGAAAAATCAAGGCCAACTCTTGCAGCAGTTGGTCTCAGAAGAAAGCGCCATAAACAAAACAAAGATTTTCTCCTTGGAGGAACTAGAGAAGGCAACCAACAACTTTGATGCCACTCGTGTTCTTGGTCGTAGAGGACATGGTACAGTTTATAAAGGGATTCTATCTGACCTACAAGTGGTGGCTATTAAACAATCCAAAATTGTATAGCAGACTGAGATAGACCCGTTTCTCAATGAGGTTGCAATCTTATCTCAAACCATTCATCGCAATGTGGTAAAGCTCTTTGGTTGTTGCCTTGAATCTGAGGTGCCTTTGCTGGTCTCCCCCCTCGCCCGCACATTCTCTGCCTCACCATGGTCCTCGCCAGCTACCTTCCCTCCATGCGACTTGAGGGTGGCATATTGCGGCTTAAACTTCTTGTCTCCGTTGATGACCATCCAACAATGGGTGAGGTTGAATGACTTGTTCCCATGTTGGGCATTGAATGCTTCGAGAGCTTGGAATGCCTACAAGTGACAAGCGCGCATATGGGCAAATGGACAAGCAAACATATGAGCAAATAAACAAGCAAGCATATGGTCAAATGGAGCAAGCAAGCATATGGGTAAATGACAAGCAAGCATAAAACAAGGAAGATGAAGATGGCCGCATGTATACCATGTCCTTGATCCGGAGGCCACTCAAGGGACATCCCTTGATGCTTTGAAAGGGGACACCCTCCAACGCTTTGAGAGGGAGACCCACCCACGCTTGCTATCAATCATTACTTCCGTTCATGAAATTCGCGATCAAGATGTAGCCAAAAGACCGATGCCTTTTGCTCAACACCAACCTTTTCGTCTTGTCCAACGTGGCTCCAACCTTCACGAAGTAGCTTTGTCCTCATTCTTTGTGTATACCTTCATGGAAAAGCTTTGGAGTTTCTTGTTTGCATTGGCATGGGTGGAGAGCTCGTCTTCTAAAAAAAAAGGCTCCATGTCGACATCCACTTCATCTTCTTCTTCAAGGCCGTAGTCATCCAGGAGTTCATGCTCTTATGGGAAAGGGTCGGCCATGCCATCTTGGCCTTGCGCTAATGGGTCGGCCATGCCTCCATGTCCATGATCAAAGGTGTCAGCCGTGCCCTTGTGGCCGACCATGAAGGAGCCTCAACCGTCTTGGCTCTGGGTCTCGTTTGAGGGCCGCTCCACTTGCACCGCCTTCGAAGGTGACGTGCTCCATGATGAAATGGTTCGCCGTGTCGTCGTCCGTCACCGGCATTCCATCGAATAGGTTGTAGGCACCGGGATGCATGTCGGCTGGGATCTCCCGCAGGAGTTTCCTGTGGCCTCCGGAGGATGATCCACCGTCCACGGGTGTGGCATTGAGGTCGATGGCCATGGGCGCGGTGTGGCCGACGCGATCACGCTCACCTCCGGCGAGCACTCGTCGGAGAATTGGAGGCTTGCGGGCACGGATGGGAGTGGGGCACATCACCTTCGAAGGCCGACGAGCCCGCCTTCAAAGGCGTCTCTGGCTTTGCTGCAGCCAGAGACGCCGTGAACATCCAGCACGCTTCATCATGGCTGTAGCAGATGACGAAAGGCCGACGAGCCCGTGCTGGGCGGGTTATAATCCTAGGTACGGCTGGGCCTCCCTCGTTGCCGGAGCAAATTGGTCACTGTTTTCCTCTTGTCGTGCAGGGGTGGATGTGGCTTTGAGCTTGGCCTCCTGCACGCGCCTCCGGTTCTTCCTCTTGTCCGACTGCATGGCCCGCTACTCGTACGTCAATGGCTTCTTCTTAGTCGGCGCCGCCATCTTACGGCCATTGAGGGGCTTGCCTTGGGCGGAGGCGAGGGAGGTGACGCTGGAGGCGGCGAGTCCGGCGGCGGCATCAAGGGTCGCGCGTCCTTCATAGCGAGCAGCCGAGGGAACGCGAACAGGCGGGAGGTTTTTGGAGAATGGTGAGAAATGGGGGTGGCCGTTTCGTGTCCGCGCTGACACAAACGAGGCCCAATTTTGGCCTGGAATGGGTGTCCTGACGGACAAAAAGCGGACGCATGTCCGTTTGGGTCGGCACGTTTTGCCGACTTTTGTGTCCGTTTCGATCCAAACGGACACGCGCGGACGGCGCGTTGGAGTTGCTCTTAGTGCACAACAGCACGAACCAATTCCTGCTCTAGGAAAACTCACTGATGCATATTGGCAACCAAAAGAAATGGAAGAATTTTAGCCAGTTAAATACTGTTGTTTTTTGTGTGTTTGTGGAATATGCCGATTCTTTTTGTGAGCCATGTCTTTTCTGGGCTGTGCTCGGGTTATACGTTACTAAGCCGTGGGCCCTGCAGTTGCCCATGTTGTTTAGCATGTGCTCATGTTGCACCCCGTCTCCACTGTCAACCACAAGGTGAGAACCAGCCCAATCTAGTTATCCTCCTCGGCGACGTTTACTTTGCCAATTTTCAGAACATAAACCCGAGTTTGTTAAGAATGTTTTATTCAGGGTTTTAATTTGGCAATCATGATCCTGTATATTAATTCGAGTTTGTTCAGAAAACTTCATTTATCACATGGATGCAACAACAGTGCGGCCTTTATTGATGCAAATGCAAACGTCTGGCATTTTGTCTTCAGAAATTGGAAACAATTTTAGGAGGAGATTGAAGCTGAAGATTCTATGTTTGCTGACAAACTGACGATTCTAGCTTTGTTGGTGCTGGGGCAATGGACATGTAAAGGTGTGGATACTGTACAAGATTCAGAAGCTCCACTTGAAAATAAAGAGTTGTTGTTCTATGCAGATCAACAGGCTATGCAGTGCCTATTTTTGCGACGACGCGTCAGATGAAGGATGTAGAAAGTAGTAGTGTGTATATAGGTGTTTTGTCCAGTAAGATATTTGTAGATGGATGTGTTAAACAACAGAGATTGTTTTTGAAATATGGATGCTCCTAATTGTTCTTAATGTGGTGCATAGGGCAAATTTACAACTCTTCTGCTTGCAGTTCATCATGATGCCAATATTTTCCGGTCATTGGCTGGACGGTATTCCAAATAAGGATGGAAGCGTATGCCTTAATGTGGTCGCTATTGCTATGTAGAAATGATTTGGTTTTTAATGACAAAAATGCTTCTCCTCTACAGGTTATTTTTCGGTGTACACACTCGCTTCGTTTGTGGTCTATACTACAGCAAGCGGAGTACCAACCGCTGTTCAAGGCGGTGTGTACGCGATTGGAGCAGGTGGCTACGTAGGTTTTTTCCCAACATGGGTGGCAACATAACCTCCGGATTGACCCACCACCACTTTCGACATAGGCATATACAGTGTCGGTCTATAGGCTCTACTGTTGCCGTTTTGTCGATTTTGATTCTTTTCTTTCTGTCAAACTTTTTAGAATTGGCTGTGTGCATCTTAGCTATGCAGAGGTCGGGTGTCACTCATAATGCTTTGTATCTGCTTGATACTACATTTTTGAGATAATAAAACACCCTTTATCGGAAAAAAATCATGATGCCAAAGTGCCCTCATCGGTTAGAAAAATTACATTTTGATGAGTAGTAATATTCGGCGTAACCTATAAAGAGTACAATCTTTTTGATGTAATTTGGCGTATCCATTCAATGAAATTATGTTATTTAAAGAAATTGGTCCACATAATCTCATGGTACTCATTATACCAGCAAGAATCTGCATCATGTTTGGCTGATTTTGCCGGAACATGAGCCGGTTTCATACAAGACATAGTTACATAACGAAAGCTGCACAGTTCATGTTGTTGATCAATGACAATCAATCTGATATTATTTCCATTTTCTGAAAACATGCTTGTGCTAAAAGCTTCAGTTAGTTTCCAGAATTCTCCATTTGATCAACATAGCCCCTACTGGCTGCTTGTACAGATCACAAGTGATCTCAGATTCCATCTTCTCCAATGGTTTCCTATCAACCTCGTTTTCTCCAATGCAGAAGTGGTTCCCACTTCTTCTGCAAAGAATGAATTAGCAAGTTTATCAGTTAGACAGTGAAGTATACGTGTGCTATATATCCATGACATGGCAACTTGACAAGTGACAAACATGGAGGAGACTTGAAAGCTAAGGTGCTGAACAATGATTAATCAAAGTTTAATGGTCACCAGCTCCACTAAAACGAGATAGATTGACACTAAAACAAAAAACAATGAACATGAGAAAAGGGGAGTGGCGGCAAGCACAAGAAAAAGGTGATTGGGGACGTACCTGCGCCGTCTGGCCGGCAGCCGCACTCCTGCTGTCCCGTTTGATACTACTCCCTCCGTTCCAAATTACTCGTCGCAGAAATGGATGTATCTAGAACTAAGATACATCTAGATACATCCATACATGCGACAAGTAATTCGGAACGGAGGGAGTACTAGTGATCACAACCGCTTCACCAGCTTAGGTTTCCAGAAAGAGGAATGCTTGGCCAGTTGGTTCTTCAAGTCCAGCTGGAAGCCTTCGCTGCAAGGACCATGTACCAAGACTCGCTCCAGACCAACTATATTCTGTAGCCCATCAATCCGCAGACAGGACGGTCCACCACAGGAGATGCAGCAGTGGATGCTGATTATTTGGACCTGGAGTTTGGTCCGAATTCCAAAGTTTACTGCTGAGCTGACGTTGCTGCAGTCAATCCTCAGGGCCTTTAGTTGAAGATCTTTGGTTTGGAACGTACAAAGCCAACTGAGGTTCTCCACCTTAATTGGCTTGATACGAAGACGACTATCTTGTAAGCATAGTTGAGGACAAAGCACATCGACAAAGCAAAATCCTCTTAATTGGCTACGTATGAGCTCTATGTCCTCTTGACTTGATACAGTCAACTCATGATCTATGTTTTCGAGACAAGGAAGCTGCCTCATCCAAACCGGCCTTATGCTTGCACCACCTGCACTTGCACGTTTTGCAGTAGTAGTGTAAAGTACCTTAAGCTTCTTCAGGGTCTTGGGCGGCTTGGGCATCTTGTCAAAGGAAGCAAAGTCATAGCTTTCATCTCCCTCCAGCAGAACCAGTTGCAGCGACAACGACTCCAGATGAGAGAGGTTGCCCGAGATGGCAGAACACATTTTTTTCCAGCCCAAGCTTGCGCAGCTGAGTAAGCCTCCAGAGCTCATCAAGGAGCTTGAGGCCACCTTTGCCACCTGCAATATTCACAACACCGAGTGTATGCAAGTTTGTCAGCTTCAAAATCCCCTTTGCAGCAGCAGGGAGAAACCTCAACATCACCGCCATTTGTCTGCGCTGCTTCTTGGACTCCCACCAGCTACTGCTGCTGCTGGATTCCACCAAAGCATGTGCCCTCCTCTTCCATGCTTCAGTAATTTTACTTGATGCCCGTTGGACCACACATAATGCTAGAGATTTTTTACGGTGCATCATACTACCCAATATAATGGGTAGTATTAAGTTAATCCAACGGTTAATACAAGAAGACTCAGATTTCGGCTTAAAGGACAGATTAGTAATTTTCTATTGGGTTCCCTTCCATGTTTTAATCCTAATAATGAAGGTGATTGATTAGAAAAATCACAGCAAATGCACGCCTTGATCCTCCATGCCGCATCAGGTCCTCCGGCACGGACACCGCCTGCTCGCCTTTGGTCAACCAGCCGCCTACACCGCCCTCTGCCTGCCTTCGCCTCACGTCAACAAGCAACTTGCACTCACTCCCTGGCTCGACCTCACAACTGTTGGCACCCTCGTCTCCACGAGCCACAGCCGGATGCATCTGCAGCGCCGCAAGTTCTTCATCATCGTCAGCACATTACCGAAATTGACGGTCAAACATGAAGCTTTGTCACTGAAGGCTCATCTGGGCTGCGTTTCTTTACATTACATGGATAAGTACATCAAGTTTGATATTCTTGGACTTTGGTTGAAAACGCTACGAAAGAGCTGCCACACGACGGGGGTATGATGCTCGAGGGAGTGGCGCACAGGCACAACAAGACCTCACGGCCGGTGGATGGCGTACGATCTGGCAGTTACGTTCCCGGCCAACGCTGGCCAGCGGGTGGCGACTTTCCACGACGGGATCCTGCTCGTCCGCCGAGCGGCCGCTTGTCTGGTGCTCAGCACAGAAACGCACGCTTCCCACGGGAGGGCGAAGCTGTGGTGAATCCGGCTGCGGGATTAGTTACGCAGAACTATCCAAAATACCCCTGGGCCCTCTATATCCTACCCGAAATCTTGTCCAGTATTGTTGCATCTGGGCCGTTGAACCATAGAAATAAACGGTCAAAATTTACTTGATGTACCGTAAAAGGTCTCTTTGGCTCCTAGGACGGGGCTTGTGCCACTATGAACGTCTTCTTGTGTTGTTGTCGTTGGTGCTGATGGTGGTGGTGGTGGTGGACCTGGTGGTGATGCCCCGTAGTTCACCCCTGATGCTGATGCATTGGCTTGTATGGAAGGGCCTGTGACGTCATCACCACTACTGTCCCTACCACCTTCTCCTCCTCCTCCTCCTTCTTCTTCTTCCTTTTCTTCTTCTTCTCCTTGTTCACCTTCTTCTTCTCCTTCTTCTTCTTCTGGTGCTGGCGGTTGTTGTGGTGGTGAGTTTCCTGATGCTGATGCATTGGCTTGTATGGAAGGGGTTGTGACGTCATCACCACTATCGTTCCTACCACCTTCTTCTTCTTCTTCTTCTTCAAGAGTCTGGATGTGTGTCTGGCATCAAGAGTCTCCAGTTGATTCATGGCACCCAATGAATCAGGGAGAAAATTGGTGTGCGTGCATCCTCGCACTGACAGGAACTTGAGGCGGGGAAACTTCTTCCCGATCAGCTCCAGATCATCATCTGTTACTACACCAGTATCTTGCTTTTTTTAAAAAAATTCACTAGTACAATGTGATTCTGGTTTACAACTGGTGCCCTCCAGATCATCATCTGTTACTACACCAGTATCGTGCTTTTTCTTTAATTTTTCACCAGTACAATGTGATTCTGGTTTACAACTGGTGCCCTCCAGATCATCGTCTTTTACTATGGAATTGTCCTCCAGATCAAGCACCCGAAGCACCTTCATCTTGTCAGAGATGAGGAATGACCTCCACTTCCCAAAGACTGTTAGAGGTCGTAGCCGTGACAAGTCAATGCTGTTGAAGACATTAACATCTCCGTCCCAGCTGCTGCTTATGGTGAGATGTTGTCCAGTGTGTCGCGAGCTTGGGCTGCAACTCCCCTCCAGTTCAAACACAAGGTTGTCTTCCATTGGTTGTGACTTTATGTATTAACGGAAGAAACCATTAACCTTGTACATGCTTCTTACCCTTTCTGTTGTATCACCAGCCTCCTGGTATAATATGCTGAACTTGATGAGCTCGGACAACAGCTTGTCTCCCATCTCCTCCGTGGTACCACCACCACCAAGGGAGTAACCCTCTGCAATCCACCGCTGGAGCAAACGCCTCCGCCGGATGCTTTTGTCTGCAGGGAATACTGACACATAGAAGATGCATGGCTTGAGTTCATCTGAGCAAGCGTGAAAATAGGATTGCATCCCAGAAAATAGGCCCCTCAACCGCGAGGAGTCCTTCATTTTTCCCATGAAGTCAGAATTTATAGTCTCCAATGAAGAAGTGTCCAATGAGTGTAAACGGGCCCAATGACATACAGCTTCTATTACTCCTGGAAACCCGCCACACTTGTGTATGCCTTTCTTTACAATCGCCGCTGTATCTTTAGTTAAGTAGCTATAAGATCGACTGCGTCCGTTGACAGTTCCCTACACAATTAGTAGATAAGTTAATTTAATTCTGAAATTTAAACCTGCTAGCTAGCTACGACATACAGATACATCAAGTAGCATCATCAGTGTGCATGGGAGGGGAGTGAAAAAGAGAACATCAGTACCCTTTCGAAGAGATCAAGGGCCTTGTCAGCTTCTAGACCTTTGACGTTGACAATATGACCTTCCCAACTTGTACAGTGTTTGGCGATGCTTTCTTCACGGGTAATGACAATAGTTTGACCAGCAGAATTAGCCTGGGCCAACAAGCAGGTTGAGTCCCAGTCACGGCTGGAGCGTAGGCCATCAATAACCAGGAGACATTTGTTTTCACTCAGAATTTTACAACATCCTTGAATTGGGTTTTGGCCTTCCATCATACCAATTGCTGCAGTTTCCCTTGCATCAACATCGTGCAAATAAAAATCCAGAAGTAAGCTCCGACACAAGCTCAGCAAACTGAATGGATGGGCCACTGCCACCCACCCGTACATTCTGTAATCTTTTATCTCCACTAGTTGCTGATAGTATATTTCTCTGACAAGAGCTGATTTCCCAACGCCTGCAATCCCCCACACGGACAACGTACATCCGTCATCTCTGTTAGACAATAAATCCATTTGATTTTCACGCCCAACAAGCTCACATTCATACTCTTCCTCTCCACGTACTTCGCTTCCTCCATCTCCATTCATGCTCTTGTCTTGATGATATGAATCCTGCGGCAAGTATATATGCATGTAATAATTAATTAGTACTCCCTCTTAAAAGAAATATACGGGGATCACTACTTAATGGAGGGAGTAATAGCTGGATGTTAACTTAAGATGAGATGTGCTACAATTTTCCAAAAAGAATCAAAACATTCAGTCGTCAATGTGGTGGACCATCTTTTGATCAATAAATCATAACCGTTAGATCTATGCAACCGATTGTACATGTTAAATCTATGTAAACATAACCAAACAGATCATATGTATGTTAGATCATTTTAACTGGCCCTACATAAATCATAACAATTAGATCAATCAGCCAAACCTAAATGACTGCATCACTTAATCTACAAAACAATACCTAAACGCTCATATCCGTTAAATCTACATAATCGTACCTATAATTTACTAAATAAAATCATAAATTATAAATCTTCCTATCTGGAGAAATAATAACCGATAGATCGTCATAGTTGCACTAAGTGGAATATACGTCCCGTAAACAAAACAACTCACCGAAGAATAATTTGGTAATATTAGTTAAATTGTCAATTTCAAGTTGATGTTACGCCTGATACAAAATTGTAAATTTTCGCAACATGCACCACTGATATTCTAATGCAAGGGATAAATACATGACTGGAGGTCTGTAAACAACATATCTGAAATATTCTTTCGACCATTTTTTTGCTCTGCAGATAATTAACACTGTTGGCAACATTGGTTTTTATACGTGTGTGAATCGATGGATGTCATGACTTGGTTATCAAATTGTAGCATGTGTAAACTGTATGCACAAGATTTTCTATCAAAATGGAGGTAGGATTTTCCACACAAATGCTAATGCTAGAAAACCGTCGCGGAAAGACAGTAATCCAAGGTGGTGTTGGGTTGACTATGGGAAAGGTTGCGGTTTGCTAACCTTCCGAGCCTGGTTAGTTATCGAGCCCTGCCACGAAAAGAGTCTGGGGAGATCCATGACCTGTGTCGGTGGTGGGTGGTTAACCCGCAATAGAATGCCAAGCCCATTTAAGGACTTCTGCAAGTGAATACTTCTTTGTCCTTTAATATTTAAAACAATGATTTGACCAATACTTCAATTATTATTTATTTGTGGAGCACGTGTCACTGCATTCGTATATGTAACTATTTATTTTTTATTGTAATTAGAAGCTCAGTGGTATTGTACACCCTTCGAACTGGTATACACATTGTATTATGAGTCTAACTTTGACCAACAACTTAACTAACAAAACATGAGTTATATGTCCCATAAAGTGTCATAATGGATTTGTATTCAAAAGATGTTTCGAATGGTGCACTTTTTGCGGAACACAACTCGTCTTTTCTTGGTTAAATCAATGGTCAATGTTAGACTCAAAATATAGTGAGGTCATTGCATTCATATTTGTCAGTATTTACTTATGATTTTAATCGAATATATAGCAAAAAACTACCACATCACAGGCTAGGGCTATAAAAAACCACTCTTGTTCGATGGTCCAAAAAACCCAAATGACAACGAGATTCAGAATTTACTCGGTTTATGACAGGTCGGGCCAGCTCATAAGAAAATCATATGTTGGCTGTTACCTTACAGGCGGCCGTCGAAAAGTCCAGCTCTCTGTTCTTCCTCCTCTTTCTTCTCCCTCTCCTCCCTATCTCTCACTATCCTGAGCCATGGTTGGCCATGGCGACGGCCGTAGGACCTCGAGCGGCCACAGCAGGCACGACGGTCGCCACATGCTGCATGATGGCGCGCCAGCGAGGCTGCACGGAGCCGGCCACCTTGAGCGGCTCCGCGCATCTACAGCGCGCAACTGCTGTTGCTCCTTGCAAGCACACCCGCCGCTGCTATTGCCCTGGATTTTGTCATGGCTGCCTCGCCTAGCTCTCTCACCTCCCGCTGGACTTTCCGACGGCCGCCTTGCAATGGACGCCCGAACATAGCACCTGCTCGCGCGGCTCGGTGACCCAACGCCATTCTGCCCGGAATCTGTCTGCTGCCAGCCCCAGCCATGGTCAGCCATGAGCGGCGGAACAGCGAGAGCCACCAGGTGCAGCAGCGGGAGCAGCGACTACTCCAAGTGCAGCAGCCTGAACGCCCTCCAGCTCCGCCTCCAGAGCAAGGCCGAACGATGCGCACATGGTCCCTTCGTCGGCTTTGGCGATGAGCTCGCCGGTGAGGGCCCGATTGCTTTTTTTAAATTAGAGGGACCTGATTGCTTTTTATTGTTATTGTAGGGACCTGTATGCCTTCCAATAATATGTGGGGCCGACCTGTCATGACCTCTTAACGGTCAACCTAACCGTCAATCTGATGAGTCAACCTAAAATTTCACTTAAAACTTAATGGTTCAGCTCCGCCTTCAGGTAGTTTTTTGTTACCCTAGCCCGTAATGTGGTAGTTTTTGCTATATATTCGATTTTAATCACTAGATTTATAGTATTGTCCTAGATGAGAAGTATGGTACTAGATTATAATTTCTTTTCTAGAAATCTGGCAAAGAATATTAGAGGCTGACTGGAAGACCCATATATGCTTTCTATTTTGGAAATGAGTGTATTGGAAGGCTGTGAATGTAGTAGTCAAATTAAGCAAATTGTTGAACGATAAAACAAGTTATAAAAGTTAATCAATTACTCTTTGTGTTCATCGAATGAATACATATTACTTATATTCTTAATTATAAAATTACTAATGATTGTAATTTCTTTGTTGTTTATCGGGCGAATTAACCCAATATGTTAATGGTTAAACTAAAGTTGTGTTAACTAAATAAGAAACACCTTATAATTTATTACAGATCAAAGGGGTACCGCGGTGTTTGCCTCACAAAGTAAATATTTTATGTCACACTATGTCCTTTAAAAAATTGTAGGCAAATTATAAGTGCAAATCGCAGGAAAAAATGATGCATTGAAGCCTGAGATAAGTCAAACACACCGTTTATTTTAAAACAAGGTAGTACTGCAGCTGCATGTATGTACATGCCGGACAAAAGAAAAACACATGATAATCATATAAATGATCGAGTACTTACCTTGGGGAAAAAGGCACAAAGGTATTGATCAAGAGAGAAGTGTTGAAGCTCCCATACTTGGAAGGGTTCCCCAGTGCAGACAAGGGCAATTCCCAAGTGCTTGGTGGAGATGACCACTCGGCTGCCATTGTTGCCGGTGGGAAGGTATGTTTTGATGGCCTCCCAGTCTGCGACACTCAATAATTCTTGCTCTAGGATGATGATGTACTTGTGTTGGCTAACTTGCAGCATGAGCTTCGACCTATCATCGTGTCGGACATGGTGTTGAGATGTGAAGTGAGTCAGTAAGTTGTTAAGGAACTCTATTGGATTGAAAGTATTGGTCAGCTTTACCCATGCACGACTCTTGAGCTGTTGGCATATTTCTGGGTCGATGTAGGCCTTCTTCAGAATGCTCGCTCGCCCAAATTCACCAACAACATCGGCGTGCGGATTTCCCCATACTGTGATCACTTCCTTGGCAATCGATCAACCTTTTCAGATCCCCAGTGGTCTGGCTGAGCTTTCCCATAGCCATCCAGACCACCCTTAGATCGTGAAATGCTGCCGCTTCTACCGATGTAATACCAGTATCAGGGTGCATACGCAGTAGATTCTGCTGTCGGTCTAAGTTGAAGTAGCTGTCATCGTCTCTGTCGTCGTATTCGTAGTCGTTGTCGTCATCATCGCCGTTGACGTTGTCGTCGCCGCTGCCGCCACCTGTGAGGTTGTAGCGTGTGTTCCTCTGGCTTACGTCCTCCACCCTTGCCTTGAGCTGTTTTATCTCCGCCACCGCCAAGTCCAGGGGCAGCGACAAACTTGAAAGGCAGGGGGTGGAGGAGGCAAGGCGCCGCACCCAGTCCCATGGTGACGGCTTGTCAAGGTGGACCACGAACTCCACGCAGTTCTCGACGTCGAAGGCCAGGTCACGGAGCTGCCTCACCCACGCCCGCACCACCTTGTTCTTGGATGTGCGCTCCCCAGCGTTAGAGGCGCTGAGGAACGCCTGCAACATTCCAAACTCGCCCGTGATGAACACCAGATCCTCCTCCACACACTCCCTCAGCTTCTTCTCCTCCTCGACCGCCAACTTCACCCTGCTCACCGTCCCCGCCACCGCCGACATGGTCAGACCAAGCGCGAACTCCGCCATTGTGGTGTAGCAGCAGCAAGCTAGTCGTGTACTGGTAGTATGCTGGATCTGATTGGTGCGTTCATCCGGTCCTGGATGTGGGTTTATAAAGGGGTCCTGGATGCCATCAGCTAGCTTAGACTTAGAGTTGTATCGTTTTGCAAGTCTCAAGTAACAAACCAGGACATGTGGACTTATGCTCATGCCGAGTATACCCAGTAAATTATTTTCAGAATCTTAAGTTTCCTTGGAATAGGCTTACATAGTTGTAAACAATTCTGACAAACTGACAACCAACTCTTCCAAGACCACTTGATATTAAGTTGTTAGTTCCGACATGTACCAAGATGCCTCTCTACTCAATTCCCTATATGATATCCACCACAAATCAAGTCTCCACTCATCTCTCTTCGAATATAAACAGAGAGATTCAAAGATGATGTCCCTACTATCTTCTAAAAATACATGCATGCTTGTTCAAACAATTTACCTCGTTAATTCAAACGGCGAGTATATATGATTCACTACCTATTGATCATCACAGTTTAATTAGTCTCATAATGTTATTTAATGCGGACGAATTGTTGCTAAGAAAACTAGCAAGTTATATCTTGGAATCTGATTCAGTGTCTCCAGCTCGGCCATGTCAATCAAAGACTTGAATCGATCGAGGTCTTAATCAAACAGCTACTCCGCCCGATCGATCCGAGGAATCTGCAAAAGCCATGTGTGGTTAACGTGATGGTCTCGTTGATCCTCTGGCCAACAGCTAGCTAGTTGTCTGCGAGCATCTCTGGGGACCTCCATCGATCCAAGTTTACTTGAGGCGGCCAATTGGATAGAGCACATGCATGCATGTTGTTGAGACGTGGCACAGTTGACGGGATTCCTCGTATGAATGAGCTCCTAGGTCTGTACTAACAAAGTCATCTTCATGAATCTCAAACAACATGTCCCTATTTGTCTCTTTGCTGTTCAAAATGATGTACCTGGTTTGATCTGGTGACAAGTATACATGACTTACCTGATGATTGCCAGAGTTCTATTATTCTCCCAATGTGATTTAAGACGGATGGGTATATATTGCTAAGGAAAGAAGCAAGTTTTATCTCAAAATCTTGTCCAGTGTCTCCAGCTCGGCCATGTCGATCAAAGACTCGAATGGATCCAGGTAGGTCTTTAGGAAACAGATACTCCGACGAGTGATCCGAGGAATCTGCTAGCCATGTTCTGTTAACGTGATGGTCTCATCGATCGTCTGGCCAACATCTAGCTGGTTATTTCCGAACGTCGATTGATCCAGGTTGCTCAAACGTGTATTATACTCATATGGACAAACATTGAGCAAGGAACGTTAGAGGAGGTTCATCGGCTGAACTTTGCCTTGCAGTGGAGTAGATTTAAGTTTTTTACAAAAGCATCATTCATATCATATGCAATTAATACACAAAAATAACTTGGGTTCATAGGGTCTCTCTAGCTAATGTTGGGGCGTTGGGGGGGGGGGGGGATGTGGAGATCGAGTAATGTGCAGAGCACTGCAATCAAATTATATTCATCTGCAACTGGCTGTCCAGGAGTACATACTGTTTAAAACTAGGAAGCAAGTTTGCTCTAATAAACAGGGGACCAGTACATGGGAAGTGATGCTCATGCAAGAGTACCAAGTTTGAATCATGAGTTCCCGTCGATTATATAAAACTAGTCATCAACCCGTGCTGCGGCACGGGCTAGAAATTCCATGTCTCAACATTGTTGTGTAAATTCATTTTTCACATTTTTTTAATAAGAGCATCGCGTATGTGCCCTTCAGTTGTGAAAAATCATATCAACATTTTTTGATAGGTATAACTGTTGGTCAAACACACCATGTGTCCTATAATAGATGGAAAGGAGATGCCGCAAGATGGAGGAGGTGGTGTCGAATCCAAGCAAAACCTTGAGAACCTCATCGCCTACTTCCAGGCTTCCGCTACGTAGCCGCGCTTCCTTCTCCGCACCAGCCGCCGGACAGAACTAATGGTGTGCCCGTCGTTCCTCGCCGCGCTTCCTTCTCCGCACCAGCCGCCGAACGGAACGCATGACGTGTCCGTCGTTCCTAGTCTGGCTCTCCGTCCAAGTGCCGGATGCATGATATGTCTGCCGTTCCTGATCTGGCAGGGACCGACGACAATGCTAACCGCGATGCATGAAGGAGAGAGGGTCCAGGAAAATTAGGTCAATATGAATCTCGTTTGTGAAGAGGAAATATGCCAGATCGGAATTGATGGGGAGAAGGCGGCTCGATGCTTTTTTCAGGGCAAACTGGAGGCCTGGTGCACGGCTCCTGCGAGTTGCAGAGGTCAAAGGCAGAATATATTTTTTTACGGCCTAAGATTCCTTAACGAACTATGTGTTCTTTTCTTCCATGTTTACTTAGATTACACGGGTTAATCTACATCTTTATAATTCGGTCCCACAAGATGAGTTTTCCATTAACGTGGGAATTTCTATTTACATGGGTTAGAACGCTTGAGACATGCATCCATGACTTGAACATGCGTGCATGACTGATTCTGAGCTTGCGTCCGGCACGCCGTGTCCACACATCCATACATGCATCCACTGTTGAGATGTGCGAGATGACGATGGGCTGCTCCTCCTAGGACATGCAGCGGATGCTCCAGAGTTGTTGAGAGATGGTGATCCTGATTTCGTGAGCCATGCTGTTATGCTTGCTATAGAGATTTTGATGGTAGTTGAGAGCGCTCGAGACATGCATCCATGACATGAACATCCGCTCAAGTCTGGTTCTGAGCTTGCGTTCGGCATGCCGGTGCCACACATTCATACATGCTCCCACGGTCGAGATGTGACGGACGATGATGAGCTGCTCCTGCTAGGCCATGCAACGGACACTCCAGAGTTCCAGATAGAATGCGATCTAGAAATCTGCGCAAAAAAGATTTTCTACGTGAAAGATGAGAAATTAGATGCATATTGACTGCTTGCGTGTAAGAGAAAGAAAGCTAGACTTCTGTTCCCCTCCTCCCGTACGTGAAAGCATGTGGGCCTTTGCAACCTTTTTATTTTATTTTAACTTCTACTTACAACCGTGATGAAATATTAGATGGTGATTAATCTCTTTTGGTTTCTTTTAGGAGAAGGAAAGCTAATCGTATCACTTTTGGCTTCTATTTTTCCAACTACACGTGAAAGCATTGTGGGCCTTTTCAATCATGTTTTTTTTGTTTTAAGCTGGTTAATCTACACCGTAGCTTCTTGTTATTTTTCTTTTGGCTTCTATTTTTTCAACTACACGTGAAAGCGCTTTGGGCCTTTCCAATCATGTTTTTTTAGCTGGTTAATCTACACCGTAATAAATCGGTCCCACCCTAGATGAACGGCTCATAATTTCTAATTAACGCGGTAATTTCATGGGAGTCTGTAATTAACGTGAGTTTTTTTTCATTTATGAATAGATCTACACCGTAATAATTCGGTCCCACCAGATTAACGGCTCGTAAAATCTAATTAACGTGGGAATTTTTAGGAAGTGCCTAATTAGTATAAGTATAGATATAGATATAGATAGATAGATATAGATATAGATATAGATAGATAGATAAGACTGTTCTGTCAAAATAACAATCAACACTTGCTAGACTGCTTGAGATTTAACTGGATAACTCTGACATGTACCATGATGCCTCCTCTACTCTGTCACCTAGATGTTGCATGCCCACCACATACACAAATCAAGTTTCCACTAAGCACAAAGTCTCCATGAGACTCAAAGATGATTTTTTCTGATAAAGGGCACATTTAATTTAAAGTGTACTCCCTCCGTTCCCAAATATTTATCTTTTTGGAGATTTCAACAAGTGACTACATACGAAGCAAAATGAGTGAATCTACACTCTAAAATATGTCGATATACATCTATATGTTATAGTGCATTGAAATATTTAGAAAGACAAATATTTGGAAACGGAGGGAGTAGCATCAAGAGGCTATAAAGCTTGATGAGACAAACCCAGACTCTTGATAATTAAGATGCATACAGCCAAAAACTAGTAAACCGACAAAAAGAAATATGAAAATGGATATATTGGTAATAGTAGAGTCTTGTTGGACCGACATTATTCCTATGTCGAAGTAGGTGGTGGATCAATCCTAAGATTATGTTGCCTCCATTCATGTTGGGTAAAGACCTCCCTGACCACCGGCTCCAAACGCATAAAAATCGCCTTGAGGATTCTCCGAGGCAAATAAACAAGTCTAATCTCAAAATCGATCTGATACAGTGCCTCCAGCTCGGCTATGTCTTCAATTAATAAGGTACTCCGGCGATCGATCCGATGAACACTAGTCGAATCTAGGATTTCGCCGAGATCAATTTATCAGGAGCTCGGCAGTGTAAGGTCTCTAACGAATTTGCTCATAAATGGACTTGGAAAACGTCATCGATTACTGAATGCCAGGCAAAACAGACTCGGTGGCAATATAGCATAATCACCGAGTTCCACCTACAAAAAAATCGTTAGTGTCCTGACAGGTGCACCCCACCACCTCCCGGGAAACCGACCTTTCCGATAGTATCAATTTTTTGAGTCATATCATCATTTTAGCAAATGAAATGACGTGCTGCACATGGTGGCGCTAGAAATAAGTTGGCACCTTGCCATCAAACCAAATCAACAGAAGTTACAATTTTTTTTTTTTGATGACGCAGAACTTACAAACTTAGTAAATACAGATCCTTATTTCCGAAAGGGAGTGCACGCCTATTAGCGCATGCAGAGTACGTAGGCACTGTGCACATGCAGGCAGGAATTACAAAATTGGACAAATTAAAATGGATGGATCTGAATATAAAGGAAGCACGCCTTAATCAGTCGATCTTCCACCTTCCATCAGGGGATAGACTGGGCTCGTAGCAATGCCACACTGCCCCGATGGATTTTTTGTTCCCCTCTTCATTCGAATGTAGCCTTTTTCACCCCATGTTGCCCCCCAGGAATTCTTCACGATCCAGTACCTGGGCCCATTTTGTATCTGTTGCCCATAACCTACAACGGTGACGGCATGGTTGAGACCGGCACCACATGGCCCGTTGTAGGTGCCCCGCTTGTAGTGGGGGAATTGTCTGCCATGTACTGAGATCAAAACAGCCACCGGTTGGATTGCCACAGCGTTAATCAGCGACACCTCGCTGTTGCTCTTGACTCGGATTGAGCCAGTGATCTTTGCCGCCGGCTTACAGTTGGTCAAGCACCCACCTATGGTTGCCTTGTATCTATAGGAAGATGCGGCGGTGATCCCTCCATGTGTTTTGACCCACTGGAAGGCTTTGCTAGGTAGGCCGCCATTGCAACCGTGGTCATAACCTAAATCACAGTCTAGCAGTTGTTGCTCCGACAGAGACACCAGAATCCCTCTCTTTATCTTGTGTATTCCTTCAATGGCCGCCACTGCGGAGAATGCCCAACAACTTCCTGTAGTTGTATATCAATGCTTAACATAACAATTGACCTGCTATATTGTACATAGCTAGTGGAGGAAAAATATTAACAAGAGATGTTGTCTGTACCGCAATCACGTTGGTCTTTTACGGGGGTGACGGCGCCTCTTTTCCTCCAGTCCATGCTCCTTGGCGCACTCGCTGAGAAGTTGGCGTACACAGTATTTGTGCCCCCACGACCCACCGGCCCAGCATGGGTGGCGATAATCTGCTCATCTTGCTCACCATCTTCTCCATGCTCAACCTCCGGAATCTGGCCGGTATAAAGCGCCATGAACTCTTGATTTGACATGGCGGTGAAGGGACCCTCCCCAAGCTCGTACGTGAGCCCAGAGGTGGCCGCCTTGGCGTTCACGGCCTCTATGTACCTCATGTTCCTCTTGTATAGCCCGAACCGATGAACCTTCTCAGCGGCTGTGGAGTAGGATTTGTTCTGCACCGTCATCCACGCATGGAAACGGTCCATCATCGGATCATGCTGGTTGCCCGAGTGCACATCATCACTTGTCGGCAACGACTCCGAAGAGCAGCCGGCTAGCATCAGGCAGCTCATGGCAAGGAGCACACAGAGCGCCAACAAAGAACATCTACAAGTGGAGAAACTGAGCGTGTGGCCAGTCATTTTGATTTTGATGGTAATGCTAATGTGTTGGTGGTGTTTGGATGTGCTCATGCTCAGCTTGGTTGTGTTGCTTTTATAGGTGATATGAAAGCAGAGCTATATGCAACAAGTAACATGACCCCCTCCAAAAAACAAAGAAGTAACATGCATGACAGGCGCGGGCCATAACAAAGTCAGAGATTCCATTCATGTACATCAGGTTGCTTACGCAAGACGCGTGTACGTCATGATAGCTCACGTAAAACCATGTATACGTCTGATTTGAATTAAACAAGCGCCTAATGACCAACACTACAACGGCCATGAAACCATTCCAGGATGCCACCGTACAAAAAGTAATCTATGGCTGGTTGTGAAAATGGAAATCAATGTAAGTTAATTAGTGCACACCCTATCGCCTAAGTCTAATAATCCTCTGCCTTTCCTCGGTAAGTTTATAATGAGAGTACACACCAAAAAACAACCAAACAACAAAAAGATGGCAGGATAAGGAGACAAACTAAGACAAATTGAAAATATGAGGTATGATCTGTTGGTCGCTCTCCTGTTTGTAAAAAATATGAGGTATGAACTGTGGCATGGTGTTAGCCATACTACCTGTTTGCATATATGTATCTGCTCTATGTGGAGTATGTTCTCACATGGTCAAGTATCTCCATGCAAAAAATAATAATCTTAGGATGCGATTAATAATATTTTTACTACCATCATTTTTCATGGTCGCACTAAATTAATTAGAAAGTTCTAGTTGTACCCCCATACGAGTGTACTCTCTATTCTCACCGACTATTTTTACATCAAGGTTCGTGCAAGATTTTTTTTGTTTCCCCCAAATTATAGAACATTTGAACTCGAAACTTTGTAGATCAACATCCCACATGTACTACCATGTGCAGAGAAGTTTTTGGGTGTTTTGGCGCAACATAATTTTTTAAAAATGATACAATTCATTCAAATTTTGAAATTTGACAAACTTATGTTTCATAAGAAAAATTGGAAACATTTTATACAATGAGCGACACTTGTGCATAGTTGATCTGCAAAGTTTCAAGGTCAAATGTTGCCTCGTTTGGAAGGAACAAAAAAGAGAAAATTCCATATAAGGATAGCACGATTCTTGACGCAAACTGAATGCTAGGCTGGCCTGACTCGAGAGGAGACTTGGATGGAGGTTCTTGGAATATCATTAGTAACGCCTAGCTAGCAACGTAGGTATAGATCTCTCACATGCTAACTATTGCATGGACCCAGTTGATGTACGTGGAAATTAAAGGAATCTAATCCTAGTACATCATAATTATCTTTTTATTAATTGTCCGGACATGTAAGACAACTTGTCCATATACATCGTCGAGGGGTCAGCGGATTCCTGGGATCGGAGATCGAAATATGAACTGACACGCTCTGCACTGTGTATTTAGAATAACTGAACATGAAATCTTGGTTTTTATGAAGTTGAAGTAATCTAACACTGCACCACTTGCCTGTGTTTTCTGTTGATTAGTCTGAGAAACCTAATTTTGCCGATCAATCCACGGCTCATTTCAAAATTAGTAGACATGCATGTTCACTGAACGTGATTGACCTGGTGATACCTAGGATCAAAGTTCAGAATATAAATCGATACGCTAGGCAGCTTGTATCATGTATATATATTCTAGATCTATTTTTTTTACCGAATCCTGGATCTGCTGATAAACATAGAAGTACATACACCACTGGACAAAAATGTTGTGACCCCAAGGGGGGCAATCATACTTGAAGCCTTTGCGTTGCTCCACATGGGCAACATGGGAAGAGCCCAGAGAAACCGTCACCGCCACCTCACCATTGATAGACAGGGATCGCAGTCGCCCTGCTTGGCTTATGAAAACTGTGGCGGCTGGCCTCTTGTTCCTCGGCTCGTCTCCCTCATTTCATCTCCCTACTTGCAGACCGCCGCCTACCCATTCATGCACGGTAACAATTGCCAGCCCTTGCTGCCTCGAGGGACGCCGCCACGGATCGTGCCTGTTTTAAACAAAATCTGGTTGTCCAGGTGGTTGACCTCGCCTTTCCCTCCACTAGCCGCAAAGATTGCAGCTATGGCAGATGTGGGTGCTCCAGTTAAAATCTAGGTGACCTGGTCACGATGTGTGAGTAATCCACTTGGGTTAGGGGCCGAGGGGCAGCCTTGCAGCCTTGTGTAGTGAAAAACATGGGACTGATGATTTATTTTAATCTATACTTTCGTTTGATATTTGTCTCTTGCCGCAACCTTTATCCTGGACCTGCCGACATCCGAGTCCGAGAAACATAAGATCAGTACAAGGAGAGGTAAACAATGATAGTAAGTGTTAAACACATGATCGTACCCCGCATGTGTCACGTACGGAATACGTACGGGAGGTTGAGTACTTCACAAGGATAGCTATAGGCGCAAGATATATTCTGTTGTAACTACTAGCTAGCTAGCTTATCCTCTTATCTTCTTATCTTTCTTCCTCATCAAGTTGTATCTCAACCGACTCTGTACGCATATCTCAGGCTCGCACCCTGCCTATTAAACATGCAGCACATCGCCCTAGATCGGGTAAGACGTTTCCGCCAACGCACATGGTAATCAGTAGGGATGGCAATGGGGACAATCCCCTATGGGGATACCTACAACATCCCCATCCCCATCTATTCCCTATCATCCCATCTCCATCCCCTTTTACATGACTGAGGATGAAATTTTCCCATACCCATGCCCCACTGGGGGAACGGGGCCCCATTAGGGTCCCCATCCCCATAAACAAATACTCATATACATAATATGACACCCTATAATTAACATACTTAAATGGTGTTCTCCTTGTCCTGCTAATGCCTATCTAGGTCGTACTTACTTCTTGGCCATGGTGGCAGCTGAGGTGAGGCCGTGAGATAGGTTTAAGGTTTTTTAGAGCATTTTTTTGTTTTCGCAAGTTTGTTTGTGAATATTTTAAGGTTGACCGTTGTGTCACAGTTACTAACCGGGTCCCCGATGGGTATTGGGTCTGGGGAATAGGATATCGTCCCCACCCCCATTGTACCCTATGGGAAATACATTAGTTTTGTAAATATCCCCATGGGGATATTTTTCGCCCATCCCCACCCCCTAATAGATGAAATCCCCATGGGTTTGGGGGGTATGGGGCCCCATTGCCATCCCTAGTAATCAGAGCCTTCCTACTTCCCATCTAGCCTCCACCTCCACCTGTGCCGAAACCATGTCTTCCTCCTCCGGTGGCACCCACTCCAACCTCAATGGGCAGGTCATCGAGAAGCTTTCCCGCACGAATTACGTGTTGTGGTGCACGCAGATCACACCCCAACTGCGTGGCGCCAGTGTCTTCGGCTACATCGACGGCACGTCACCGGAGCCGGCCAAGCTCCGCGTTGCCAAGGACAAGGACGGCAAGGACACCTTCGAGCCCAACCCTCTCCACCCTCTTTGGGTCCGGGAGGACCAGCAGGTGCTCGGGTTCCTCCTCAGCAACCTCTCCAAGGAGGTGCTGGTCACGGTGACCGCGGTCACCACGGCGAACGCGCTCTAGACGACGCTGGCGGGCATGTACTCGTCGCAGTCGCTGAGTCGCGTCAACAACATTCGCACCTCCCTCATCAACGCGCAGAAAGGTACCCAATCCGCCGCCACCTACTTTGCCTACATGCATGGCCTCGCCGACGAGCTAGCCGCGGTGGGTAAGCCGATCCAGGATGATGAGCTGATCTCCTACATCCTCCATGGCATGGATCTGGAGTACCAGCCCCTGGTCTCAGCCCTCGATGCTCGCGTCTCCCCCGCCTCCCTCGATGAGATCTTCGCCATGCTCAGCAACTTCGACCAATGCATGGCGCAGTTCCACGGTGCGGGCGGCCACTCCTTCAAGTCCTCGGCAAACACTACAACTCGCGGCCGTGGTGGTGGCCGTTCCCGCAGCTCTTCCCGCGGCAGGGGGCGGTCTGGCGGCAGCGGCAACAACGGCGGGCGCTCCAACAACAAGGCTCGCTGTGGCGGCGGCGGCGGTTCTGGTCGATCTTGTCCGGACGCGCCTTGCTGCCAGATATGTGGTAAGCCGGGCCACACCGCAAAAGATTGCTGGTACCGTTATGATGAGGATGAGGATGACTCCCAAGACGATGACAAGATCACTGCGGCGGCCGACGGCTCCTATGGCATCGACACCAACTGGTATGTCGATAGTGGCGCAACCAACCACATCACCAACGAACTTGAGAAGGTGACCATGAAGGAAAGGTACCGTGGAAAGGATCAAATCCACACGGCCAGTGGAGAAGGTATGCGGGTTAATCACATTGGTCATTCAATATTTAGTACCCCTAGTCGCAATATTCATCTCAAGAAAATCTTGCATGTTCCTAGTGCTGCCAAAAGTCTTCTTTCTGTTCACCGAATTGCCTTAGATAATCATGTCTTCCTTGAGTTTCACCCCTTTTTCTTTTTGATTAAGGATCAGGAAACGAAGAAAATTCTCTATCGAGGTAGATGTGTTCGAGGGCTTTATCCGTTGATCCCGGTGCCTAGAAGATTCAATAAACAAGTCTATGGTGTTACCAAGCTTTCATCAACCCGGTGGCATGATAGATTAGGACACGCTCATTTCTCTCTAGTTGAAAAATTGCTTAGGAAAAATAAGCTCCCGTTTGTGGTTGAGCGACATAATGAAACTATTTGTGATTCGTGCCAAAGAGCAAAAAGTCATCAATTGCCGTATCCCGTATCTACTAGTGTCTCTACCAAACCATTGCAACTTATATTTTCTGATGTCTGGGGTCCGGCCCCAACCTCTGTTGGTAGACACTCGTATTACGTCAGTTTCATTGATGACTATAGCAATTTCTCGTGGATTTATCTCCTTAAGCATAGATCCGAAGTGTTTCAAGTTTTTCAAAACTTTAAAGCTCTTGTTGAACGCAAGTTCGACAACAAAATACTTGCTGTCCAATCAGACTGGGGAGGGGAGTACGAGCAGTTAAACTCCTTCTTCCAAACTCTTGGCATATCACACCACGTATCATGCCCTCATGCCCACCAGCAGAACGGCTCCGCTGAATGAAAACATCGTCACATAGTTGAAGTTGATCTTGCCCTTCTTGCAGGAGCATCCATGCCTCTTAAATTCTGGGATGAGGCCTTTCTCAGAGCCGTCCACCTCATAAACATTCTTCCTAGTCGTGTCATCCACAATGAAACACCCCTAGAAAGACTCCTTCATGAAAAACCGAACTACCAATCTCTTTGTGTTTTTGGGTGCGCATGCTTGCCCAATCTTCGTCCCTACAACAAACGAAAACTCATGTTTCGTTCCACCAAATGTGTGTTCCTTGGCAATAGCTCTCAACACAAAGGTGTCAAGTGTCTCGAGATCTCCACGGGTCGAGTCTATATCTCTAGGGATGTCGTATTCGATGAAACGCAGTTTCCCTTTGCTGATCTTCATCCTAACGCCGGTGCGCTTCTTCGCAAAGAAATTCTTCTTTTGCCCTCACATCTCACGGTTGTGATCAAGGGGGGGACAATACTGATGATCACTTGTTGACTAATCCTGCTGATATGTTGCATGAGTTGTGTGGTGATGAAACAGGAACAGAATCAGAAAGAAATGGCGAAAAAAATGAAGAAGAAAGAGCAAATTTTGGCCCTTATTTCATGTGTTCAGAAACAGGAGACAAGATCTCCTCGGGATCAGCGCAACGTCAGGAAATCCAATCCTCCTCGGGATCGGTTGCAGCAGACGCGGGATTCCCCTCGGGATCCAGAGCACCTGGCGCGGCTGCGGCTGCAGGCGCACGCACCGCAGCACCCGGCTCCACAGACGGCACGCGGTCGCCTCCCGTTGGTCGCGACGCGGACCCAGTGACGCGCCAATCTCCTGCTGCCAACTGGCGATGCATGGATGGCGCAGACGGCGCGCGGTACCGCAGCCAGCCGGTGTGCTACAAGCGGCGGGCTCTAGTTTGCTCCATCGAGGCGGACCCTCGTGCGGGCCCTGACGCGGCCCCCAGCATTGATTCGCCATCATTGCACAATGATGGGCCGGTCCAGAGGCTGGGATCCTCTGTGGTCTCTCCAGGCGATGCAGTTCAGCCACAAACCGCAGAAAATCCTCCTCGGGATCGACTCCGGCTGGAACTCCTGTACAGGAGACAGGATCTTTTGTGGCTATGGATGAGGCTGCGGCATCACCGCGACGCACATGACTGCAAAAAGGGGTAACGAAACCTGTGAACTATAAACACGTAGTTAAATATGATATGATCTGTTCTACAGGAGAACCAGGTGAACCAAACACGGTTGAAGAAGCACTTGGTAACGAGAAATGGAAGAAAGCTATGAATGAAGAGTACATGGCATTGAAGAAAAATAAAACATGGCATCTGGTTCCTCCACAGCAAGGTAAAAACTTTATTGACTGCAAGTGGGTATTCAGGATTAAGAGAAAATCTGATGGAACCATTGATCGTTATAAAGCTAGACTTGTTGCAAAGGGCTTTAAACAAAGATACGGCATAGATTATGAGGACACGTTTAGTCCAGTTGTAAAAGCTGCTACCATTCGCCTTGTCCTGTCTATTGCTGTTTCTAAGGGCTGGAGTCTCAGACAGCTAGATGTACAGAACGTGTTCTTCCTCCATGGTGTTCTGGAAGAGGAAGTGTACATGAAGCAACCTCCTGGGTTTGTAAGTAAGAATGCTCCATCCTATGTGTGCAAACTTGACAAAGCACTATATGGGTTAAAGCAAGCTCCAAGGGCATGGTATTCACGTCTCTGTCACAAGATGCAGGCACTTGGCTTTGTTCCTTCCAAGTCCGACACTTCATTGTTTATTTACAACAAGTCCAACACATGCATATTTGCCCTCATCTATGTTGATGATATTATTGTGACAAGCTCATCTGATGAAGCAATCACAGGGCTCTTGAAGGACTTGAGTGCAGATTTTGCCTTGAAGGATCTTGGAGACTTGCACTTCTTTCTTGGGATTGAGGTAAAGAGAAACAATGATCGAAAGTGCTATTGTGAGCTCGAGCTCACAAGCACCCTTTGCTACAGTACAAACGAAAAAAATATTTAAATAGTTCAAAAAAATCTGAAATTATTTGTCAAGAAACATTGATATCTTTTTCACATGCGTGCAAAATTTCATGACAAAATGACATTCATGCAGGTCTCGGTAAAAAAGAGAAAATCGATGCTTCAAAATGTATCCAAAAATAGTTTTTTTGGAGCATGATTTTGTTTTTTTTGCCGGGACCTCCACAAATGTCATTTCATTACGAAAATTGGTACGCATGTAGAAAAAACATCAAATTTTCTTGACTACTATTTTTTTGGATTTTACTGTTCATTCGAGATCACTGGTGCCCGGGATCAATTCCTCCGTGTCCAACTCCATCTCTCTCAAGAGAAGTATGCAATTGATCTGGTAAAAAAGGCTGGTTTGAAAGACTGTAAGCCATCTCCTACTCCACTATCCAGTTCAGAAAAACTATCTCTCACACAAGGGACACTCTTGAATCAAGAAGACAGCACAAGATACAGAAGTTTGGTGGGAGCATTACACTATCTCACTCTTACTAGACCTAACATTTCCTTTGTAGTTAACAAAGTTTGTCAGTTTCTTCATGCACCCACCACTGTTCATCTCACTGCTGCAAAACGCATAGTTAGATATGTCAAACATACTTTGAGCATTGGTCTAAACTTTAGCAAATCACCTTCAACACTTGTCAGTGCATTCTCTGATTCAGATTGGGCAGGATGCTTGGATGACAGGAGGTCAACTGGTGGGTTTGCTGTATTCTTTGGACCTAACTTAATATCATGGTGTCGGGTAATTGACCACGGGTACCCCGAGGACGGCAAGACGATAATTCAAGACATCGGGGCTAGCAAAGCCCCTCAGTCCGATTGACCGGCCGCTCCTGCCGGCTTCCCGTCCGACTGCTCTGCACCGCCGACTGCCGGTTGCCGACTGCGTCAACTAGCCGGCTGCCGACTGCGCCAACTAGCCGAGCCGGCTGCCGACTGCAGCGGGACCCAACACCGACAAGACCCCGACGAGACGGCCATACCGCGGACAAGATAACCATACCACGACGCCATCATCTACAGTGTACCGTGTCCCCTGGGTACTGATTTATAAAGTACCCTAGAGGACAAGCATGACATGCACCATGCCACTAGTTATGCCTACATAGCTTGGCTTGTAAGCTACCCAAGGTAGCTTACAACCAAGGCCACCACCATTTAGCTTAGGTAGCAAGCTAGCTCCCACTATATATATAGCAACCATCCATCCATCCTCACATGCGGACACTCACGCATGAACTCACACACACTCACGGCCACAAGCCATGGCCATACATGGCCGGCCACTAGCATGCCTCATATAGGCATATACCAGATCATATGCACTTGGCACTAATCCCAGATACAGCTCCAAGAGCATTTTGTACTGCCCGATGTACACCCCAGATAGATACACTCAGACATGTAGCAGTAGGAGTATTATCTCTCCGGAGAGCTCCGAAGCTGGGTAAACCACCGCGTGCTACTCGCATACCCGCTCCCGGTCCTATCAGCAGCAGTCTTACCCACACACTAAGCCCTTGTGGCATCTGTCGACTCGCAAGCCCCCCGTGAGAAATACCACGACAGTTAGCGCCCACCGTGGTGTGGTACTACTACTATGCTACCACGCTGCTGCTGGTTTCACAGTCCGGGCGGGACCATCTTCATCTTCTTCACCGCGGCGTCGCGTCGTCTCTCCTGTAGCGCTCGGGGGCTCGACTTCGACCCGCCCCCGGAGCGACCGTGCGGGACGGCGCGTCCTCGTCGACGGCCTCGCCGCCTTCGTCATCGCCACCGTTGCGACGCCGGCCGTCCGTCCGCGCGCGCCGCTCCTGACCTCGCTTCGGTTGGTCGCGTTCATCCACGCGCCTGTCGCGTCTGCTCCCCTCTGCGTTGCGCCTTGCCCTGGCCGAAACGCGCGTTGGCTCCTCCATATACCATCTACAAGCTAGCTAGATATGAGTCAAAAAATGGTCAAACCATGCCATTCACTACCTGTACGTTGGTTAGCAGGATAATCCGCAGACACAAGCCAGACAATGGCCATCTCTTACGCAGATAGTAGTCAGATAATAGCTATACATTTTGTCAGATGCTACTCGAATACATCCCATACTCTGGCTCGACTGCAATGCAGCGCTCTGCTCCGCCCACGGCCGCGCGTCTGCTCCTCCGCTGCGACAGGCCGCTGCGGGAACCATCCGCGGGCGCCGCACCGCCCGCCGCAGTTCCGCTGCTCAGCAACTCCAGCGCCTCCCTCTGCTCCTCTTGCTAAGGAGCTCCTGATGCGCCTGCAGCCCTTCGCCGTCAGCCGGCGGGCTCCAGGCCGCCTCCCTGCACCACGATAGCTCTGGCCCCCCGCGCGCATCTCCGCTCGTGGCCCGGCCTCCTGCGCCGCTGCGGTGTCGCCTCCCCGTGTGCGCGGCTCCCGCGCGCCCACCGGCCGGGTTGCCGCCCCCTGCCGGCGTCCGCCTCCGCACCCGGCCGCCCTCGCGCGCCCGCGGCTGCTCCGCCTCCGCCGGGTTCCCAAGCCGCCGGCCTCCGCCCAACTCCGGTCGTATCCGGCCGCCGCCTCCTTTGCGCGCCCGACCAGGACCGGCTCTGGGTCTCCCACGCCGGCTGCGGCTTCACCTCCTCCGGCCGGCTCCTGCATCCCCACTGCCTGGTCCCGCCGTCCAGTGCCCCGGCTGGCTCCTCCTCTGGCCGGCTTCGCCCACCGGCCTGCTGGCACGTCTGCGCCCCTGTCGCCGACTTCCCGCGATGCCGGCCTCCCGCGTTGATGCCGCTTTCGTCCCCTCGCTTGCCGGCTCCGACTCCACCAACCCACGCCCAGCTCCTGCTGCCTGCCGTCTCCGCCCCAGGCCGGACGGCTGGCCCAGCCGCTTGCCGGCTCCGTCGCCTGCCGGTTTCGCCATCCTGACCGGCGTGGCCGCCTGCCGGCTCCCCGCCCGAGGCCGCCTGCACCTCCGCGCGCCGTGCCGACTCCCCCGTCGCGCTTCTGGCCGGCCGGGTCGTGCGCCTCCGCTGCCGGCTCCCGGGTCGGGCGCCGTGTCCGGCTGTGCCACGCGCGCCCCTGCCGGGTCCCGCTCCAGCCGCCTGTTGAGGCCCGCGCCTGAAAAAAAAGAAGAAGAGGCCGAGTGCCTGCTAGCCGGCTGAAGAGAAAAGCTGAGGCCAACTGGTGGCGTCCGGCTCCCCGCGTGCAGTCGGACAAAGAAAAAGAGAAGATAAAAGAAAGGGCCGGCTAGGCCAACGCAGTGCGCCGACTGCCTAGTAGCCGGCTGGAAAAGAAGTGGCCAAGCGCCCACAGTCGGGTGCTTAAAAAATGGGCGTCCGAGAAACGAAGCAGAAGAAGAAGTGTTTGTCCGGCTGTATGGGCAGACAAACAAAAAAGACGAAGTAGTTGCCGGGAGATCCGGCCCGACTGCTCAGCAGTCGGCCCGAATTTCGGGGGCTACACCCAGCGGGTGCGCTGACGTGCCCCCGCGAAGATTGCAGACAAGAGAATAGTTTTGTCCGGCTGCCAGTAGCCGGCAGAAGAGAAAAAAGAAGAAAAAGGGCGTTGCAAGACGCCTCGCCGCCTGGCCTGTCGAGCCTGACCGGCCGGAACCCCCCTTTGAGCACCCGGGGGCTCGAAGGCTACACCCAGCGGGTGCGCCGACGCGCTCCGCGAGCGCCGAGTCGTGCCGGCTGTCTTCGACGACCGCCACTACACAAAAATCAATGTGAGCTCCTCACCCGCATATTTTTGCACCGCGCAAGCACGGATAACCCCGAGCGATGCTCGGGGACTGTCTCCGCACTTTATTACAGTAGCATCATTGTTGGCCCCGGCGCCAGCCAGAATTGGCCCGGGGGCTGGCCGCTTGGCCTGAGACGTTAGTTCCCGCAGACGGCTTAGTACCGTGCGCGGTATCAAAGGCCCACTCTTAGTCACAGACCGCAGAGCGGCTGCCCGACTAGCAAGAGTGAATGCTGAAGGCCACCCACGCGAAAAACGCCAAGGAAGAAAAATGTTCGGGCGACCCGGCCGTTTTCCTTTACAAGTATCTACTCGGTTGAATCTGCTCCTAGACTCTGAGTACTGTACACTCCACTTCGCGGTCCACTCTTAGCCACAGACCGCAGAGCGGCTGTCCGGCAAGCAAGAGCACAAGCCAAAAAGCAGAGGGAACACGAAAAAGATTAAGGGGGCTCGGACGAAACCGAGTCGGCACCCTCCGCATAAAATTTGCAATGATAAACGTAAACATTTGATATATCCGCATGGACTAACTTTGTCTTTTTTCTTGATAATTTCCATGAACATTCGCCAAAAAACCTCCGCCTAACTTTGCCAAGTTGCCCGGAGGCTTGGGGGCTACTGTCAGGGTAATTGACCACGGGTACCCCGAGGACAGCAAGACGATATTTCAAGACATCGGGGCTAGCAAAGCCCCTCAGTCCGATTGACCGGCCGCTCCTGCCGGCTTCCCGTCCGACTGCTCTGCCCCGCCGACTGCCGGCTGCCGACTGCGCCAACTAGCCGGCTGCCGACTACGCCAACCAGCCGGCTGCCGACTGCAGCCCGACCCAACACCGACAAGACCCCGACGAGACGGCCATACCGCGGACAAGACAACCATACCGTGACGCCATCATCTACAGTGTACCGTGTCCCCTGGGTACTGATTTATAAAGTACCCTAGGGGACAAGCATGACATGCACCATGCCACTAGCTATGCCTACATAGCTTGGCTTGTAAGCTACCCAAGGTAGCTTACAACCAAGGCCACCACCATTTAGCTTAGGTAGCAAGCTAGCTCCCATTATATATATAGCAACCATCCATCCATCCTCACATGCGGACACTCACCCATGAACTCACACACACTCACGGCCACAAGCCATGGCCATACATGGCCGACCACTAGCATGCCTCATATAGGCATATACCAGATCAGATGCACTTGGCACTGATCCCAGATACAGCTCCAGGAGCACTTTGTACTGCCCGATGTACACTACAGATAGATACACTCAGACATGCAGCAGTAGGAGTATTATCTCTCCGGAGAGCTCCGAAGCTGGGTAAACCACCGCGTGCTACTCGCATACCCGCTCCCGGTCCTATCAACAGCAGTCTTACCCACACACTAAGCCCTTGTGGCATCTGTCGACTCGCAAGCCCCCCGTGAGAAATACCAGTCTTTCATGCAAATCCAGTCTATCATGCTAGAACAAAACATATAGAAATTGATTTTCACTTTGTCAGGGAAAGTGTTGCTCAAAAGGAACTTGACATTCGGTTCGTGCACTCCAAAGATCAAGTTGTAGATGGATTCACAAAGGCATTGTCTGTACGGAGTTTTGAAGAATTCAAACGTAATCTCAACTTGACCAAGCTGTGATTAAGGGAGGATGTTAAACACATGATCGTACCCCGCATGTGTCACATACAGAATACGTACGGGAGGTTGAGTACTTCACAAGGATAGCTATAGGCGCATGATATATTTTGTTGTAACTACTAGCTAGCTTATCCTCTTATCTACTTATCTTTCTTCCTCATCAAGTTGTATCTCAACCGACTCTGTACGCGTATCTCAGGCTCGCACCCTGCCTATTAAACATGCAGCACGTTGCCCTAGATCAGGCAAGACATTTCCGCCAACGCACAGTAAGGTCATACCAAACATAGGCTGGCGAGAGTGGAAGGCTATATCAAAAGACAATGATACTAAGGTTAGCACGATAAGAGAAATAAACAATGATGCAGCACAAGCTAGAAGTGGCGGGCCCAAAATGTCTACTAGTAAAGAGCTTGGCCGTGGAGAGCGCCTGACACTAGCCTCCCACCACTGCTAACAGGTTCCAAGGGGTAGGCAGAATGCTTGCTATCACTACAGCAAAACAGGCTAGCAATGAAAGGCAATGAGGGTGTCCCAACTACGGGGCATCTCACCATATTGACTCCCGGCCTGGTCAGCCGCACTAATGACCCGTTGGTTCCTTCTTGGGCCACTTTCAATAGCCCATTGATGTCATGCAAGTGCATAGGGCTGTTGTAGCACTTTCGTGATAAACCCCGCATATGTTGTCATTTCACGCATCCACGTACATACCCAAACCGGAGTTTGAAAATAGCCTATTCCAGAAGCTGATAGGACTGTGGCGGTTTGTGCCATGCTCAAGAAGATGAGGCGGTGGCGGCTTCTTGAAGATGGAATAAGGTCCTCCCCGCCTAGCCCCCGTCCCGGTGATGTTTCAAGCATCGTCGGAAGGCGTGTGGAGGTTTGTCTCGGGCAGATCTCATGGGATCTGGTCGGCATTTGTCTTTGGTGGATCCGACTGGATCCGGTCTTCGCTCGTCTACGTCTGTGTGTCTGCAGGTTGGATCCTTCCGGTCTATGCTTCTCTTCATCGGCGGCGGATGCTGTTCTGGTGCGCTGGTCCTATGGGGCCTTAGCACGACGACTTCCCGACTGTCTACTACAACAATGTTTGCCCGGCTCCGACGAGGGAGGGGCGATGACGGCGGCGCGCCTTCGGCTCGCTCCAGTGATTGTAGTCGTCGCTAGGTGGTCTACGGACCGGGATGTAATTTTTACTTCTAGTGTTCTTTGTACTACCTTGACAGTTGATGAATAGATCGAAAGTTTTCACGCAAAAAAAAGAAGCTGATAGGACACTGGATAAAAGGGGTTTACTAAACTAAGAATAATAAGGTAAAAATCAGTAGACTACTCTCGTGCGCCACCTCTTATATTGCACCGCTTAAAGGCGGGCGGCTTCAAATGCGCAGCAGAACCACTCAGAGTAAATTACCTATAATCAGGTTTTTGGATTGTTGAATACATGAGCAAATTACTACGAGATTTAATCCGAATAAACAGAAAATAAATCATGACAACAATAACAGAGATTAAACTAATCATGTAGACTAGCATAGTAGATGAACTAATCGAATCCAGGACACAGAATAAAAACATAAATTCTACCACAATCTCAAACAAGGAGGACAAGATCACATAAGTTGTCGTTGGCGAAGTCGTCGCTGCCAGTAGTCGCGCGAGTGCGCTCCCCAAAAACCAGATCGCCCCTCTCCTCTACAAGATCACGAGAGGAGGGGTTCCGGAGTGATGCTGTCCCTTATCGCGATACGCCGGAAGGAGGGATGGAGAAGACTAGCGTCGCGGAGCAATGATCTGAAACGGGAACAATGTGAAACCATATGTTGTGGCGGCGGCTAGGGTAGACGGTCGCCTGACTACATAATGCGGTCCTACCACGATCCAAAAGAACTGGAAACAACTGAGTAATTAACGCGTCCATTCCCGCGGCATGGCGAGCGAGGAGGAGGACCGCGTGTAGGTTTCCTCTTCTCATGCTCATACAAGTGGTATAAGAGCTCGTATTATAAAGAGGTGCAACTCTCTCTCTCAATTTCTGGGGTGAGACTAAACATTAGTCCCACTCACACCACTCAATAGCTATGCATGAATGGGCCAAGAGAATTTCAGAATTTTAGTTGAGCTTTGGGCCAAAGGCCTACTAACAAATTCCTACATGTTTCATTCTGGCAATGAAACCGGGGAGGTAGTTCCCTGTTCTTCTAAAAAAACCATTTTGAATTTGATGTAAATCTTTTTGTATGTATTGAATCATGGGACAAATGGTGTTTGGACCTGCTTGGCTGGCCGTTTCGAGGCCGAAAGAATAAAATGTCTCCTGGCTGCGCGGTGATGAATGGATTCACTCAATTTTCGCTCCACAAGTTGCACCATTTGATGTTACGCACAGCCGATTTTGATGGCGTCAACACTGACGAGCCGAGCACCACGCACGCATGCATGCATGTACACAGCTTGGTAGGCAGGTTTGTTAACATGTGCATGCTTGCCCAAGGAATCTACTCCAGTCACATACGTTCCTTCGTCCAATGTGCTTCGTCCATAGTCCAAGCCGAGTAGGTCAACTTGCTTTCATGGAGGTCCCGAGAGAGACTCACAAGCAACTAGCTAGCTGTTGTGGATCCGATCCATCGATGATGCCATGCACCGCGCAGATTCCTCGGATCCATCTGTAGAATGGCAATTAATATCATCAAGACCGACCTAGAACGATCCTAGTCTTGACCGACACGGCCCTGCTGGAGTATCAGATTTTGAGTAGCTAGTTAACTGAAGACCCCGATTGATTCAAGTCTTTGATCGACACAGCCTAGCTGTACCCGTACTATATTTATTTGGACATTTTGAGATTAATCAAACTCTGATGATCATCAGGTAATAAATAAGCGACACTTGCCTCCAGAACAAAAACTTGGTAAATCATATTGAACAAGCGTGCATTTTCTAAAACATACCAATGGGAATATCATCTTGGAGTCTCGTGAAGATGGCGTTGTCAGTACAGACCCATGATCTCATTCTTATTAGGAATCCCGTCGACCGTGCTACGTCTGAAACAATGTGTCAAGCCAACTTGGATCGATGAAGGTCCTAAGAGATGCCCACGAACAACTAGGTAGTTGTTGGCCTAACGTGCTCGCTCACAGATTCCTCGGATCAATTGGCGTAGGAGCTATTTCATTAAGACCTCGATCGGTTCAGGTCTTTGATCAACATGGCCGACCTGGACACTATATATCAGATTTTGTGGTTAAACATCCCTGTTTGCTTACCAATACACCCATCCGTCTTAAATCAAAATTTCAGGATTAATTCATTTCTAACCGTCATCATCAGTTAAACCACATCTACCTGTGCTTTGGAAAAAACAGGTAAATGATTTTTTAACAAGCATGCATGGGACATCATCTTTGAGTCGATCATGCTGACTTTGACCTTAGTGGAAACTAGATTTGTGGTGACATGTTAGCGACGTAGTAGATCAAGGAGGCATCTTGGTTCATGTCAGAATTAACTACTTCTTAACCTCAAGTTGTTGAGGAGTTAATTGTTAGTTCGTCACAACAGTCTTAGATTTAATAATTGGAGGCACCAAACGAGGTTCCACGTTAATTCTGATGGTTAGAAAATTTTGACCATTAGATTTACTAATGATACATCGATGGCCGTCGGATATTGTCCTGATGCCCCTCTTCACGTACGGGAGAGAGACTCCTCTATTTGCACCTCCTTACGTGATAAAAAAAACTGAAATAGAAACCAACGGGGATGCAACTCTTCACGTGCAAGAGACAGACTCCTCTCTGTCCACGTCTTTATACTACATGATAAAAAAAAACTGAAATAGAGTCCAAAAAGAAACACGATTGTGTAATCCTAGCCTCCTCCTGCCTCCCACGGCCGCTTCTTCTCCACACGTACGTCGGATCTCCTCGATCTGCTCCGCTGGATCTGCTGACCTCCGATCCGATCTCCCCCATCTGATCTTGAAGGCTGCTCCGGCACCATCTAGCTCCTTACTCGAGTATCAGCTCCCCTCCATGCTCGCCACGTACTTAAGTAGGTCGGACAAATTGGCCCGCGCGTACAGTGGAATTCAGAAGCATGCGTTGCATTGGAGATATGCATGAGGAGAATCGAGCTCCCTACCCCTTTTTGCTGCAGGTAGGTATATGTTTTCTATCTGATCAACAATTTTGTATCTATGGAACATGGGACACTAGCAACAAAGTAGCGTTAAGTCCTATAACTTTTACCAATTCAACTACTATCCACACAGTTAGCCATCTTTAGATTTTAGTGGAACAGAAACTTAATACCAATCCGACTGCGAGAGTATGCAATTTACTAAGGTTAGATGGCAGCAGAATTAATTAGGTTTTTATTCAATCTGATTTCTACTATGTACAGCCAGTTTTGTTCCAATATCTATGGAATAAAATACTGAACAAATTAATGTTAGTATAATTTATATGAAGACTAAAAAATATTCTCTCTTTGATTTTATTATTTTGTTTCCTTATCACACTGGACTGAAGATAAAGAGCGTTGTGGGGATGTTGTAATGACTATGGGGGTTGGGCTGAGGGTCAGAGATCTTGATGGAGAATGTGTGCTAGATCTCAGATACAGTGGGGTCTGCATCAATGATATGCATTTGCAACATACAATATACAGGCTTGTGGAGTTTGTTCAAGAGGAAGTAGCGTTTACACATGTAAAGTTGCTCTGTTGTATAAGCAGTAAAAAAGAAGAAGTGTTGCGACCACCATGTATGGCTGTTTAAGGCAGACAATATAGCATGAAGTAAGCAGTCGTGGACCCGGAAAAAATTCAGGAAGGACAATACCAAGATCTAGGAGGAATAGAGTTCTGTATCTATTTTTATTTTTTAAAACTATAAGATATAGAGGCCGGATACGGAAGTGGTTGTATCACCGACATACATGATTAATATTACTAAAAGCCTCAGTCGCAAAAAATGATATTAGTTCGCTGGCGCTAAATCTTAGGTTACTCAAACTGAACTCATATATGTGAGATATATGACGCTAAACTCCCATTGATCAAACTGAGTTGAATTTTTTATATATATGGTATTGCACTAATTCTCTTCTCTTATGAATATTAAATTTCATTTGTTCCTTTCTCAAATTCTGCACACATGGCCTATGAACACATGGTTTTCAAAACAAACTAAATTACCAACTAGATATGTTTTGGAGCAAGCTTCAGTTGGTTTGTGTCTGGTCTGTGTGTGCAGTGCTATTTGGGAGAATATTAGAAATAACATAATGTGCGTCCGAAAAACAATAGCCCTTTGTAATTTCTGTTGTAATTACTCCTATAAAACACACTCCAATAATTTTATTTAATGCATGATGTCCTTCCATGTTATTGGTTTTTACAATATATCGGTGTCAGTCTTATTTTCTTAAGATGTTGAGAAGTGTATAATTATTTCTAATATTATGTTGTACTAAAGTTCTCTCTCTGTTCACTTTCATAGGACGTTTTAGATGGTTCGGACAGCTCCCAAAACAGTTCAAAATCAGCTGTCTAAAACGTCTTATAAAAAGGAACGGAGGGAGTATTATTTTTCTCACATATATACTGACCTCCATGCTATACTATGTTTCTCTCATATTTCTCGAAGGCATATTGCAAATATGGCGACAAAGAAGATTTGTTCATTGCCTAACCAAAAATGAATTCAAGAGGGTAATAATGTCAACATGTCAAAGCTTTATATTAAGTTAGGAACTTTTAGATGTTCGCAAGTTAGTTTGTATGTACTCAAACTACTGAGTTAAGCACTAAACAATAAACTTTTTGCAAAATAATTTAGTTGTAAACATGTTTAAACTTAATCCAGTTACTTCCTTATTATTTTATTGGTGTTTCATAGTGGTCGCACGCTTGCAACAAATGGCCTTATATTAGTTCTATGGCATGTTGTTGGTTTCTAAAATATAATATTGTCGGTTGTCTTTTCAGATGGTACTATGATATCTTCACGGCACACATATTGCATATGATATTATTTATTGTGTCTTCCTTTGCATGTTCACAAGTGTTACTCCACTGATAATGATGTCGTGAAACTGTGTGGCATATTAGCTAAGGTTCTAAATAGTTAGGACCGGGTAAAATTGATGTGTGAACATCTATTTCAATATGAGCTCGCGGAGGCAAGTGTATTTTTTTTGTTTCTCTTTGCAGGATGAGAAATCATTGGTCCATTCATTCAAATCTCGAAGTATGTAGTGGCAACAAGAAGAAGATAATGTAGGTGCATGGCTATTATGTTGATGGCGAAACAATAAAGAACTTTGCTAATTTAATGTATCGTCTATAGTTATTTAGATGTCTGAGCTATTTTCTTGAGTAGCTATACTTATTAATCTGATATATCTGGCACAACAAGACCTCACGGCCGGTGGATGGCGTACGATCTGGCAGTTACGTTCCCGGCCAACGCTGGCCAGCGGGTGGCGACTTTCCACGACGGGATCCTGCTCGTCCGCCGAGCGGCCGCTTGTCTGGTGCTCAGCACAGAAACGCACGCTTCCCACGGGAGGGCGAAGCTGTGGTGAATCCGGCTGCGGGATTAGTTACGCAGAACTATCCAAAATACCCCTGGGCCCTCTATATCCTACCCGAAATCTTGTCCAGTATTGTTGCATCTGGGCCGTTGAACCATAGAAATAAACGGTCAAAATTTACTTGATGTACCGTAAAAGGTCTCTTTGGCTCCTAGGACGGGGCTTGTGCCACTATGAACGTCTTCTTGTGTTGTTGTCGTTGGTGCTGATGGTGGTGGTGGTGGTGGACCTGGTGGTGATGCCCCGTAGTTCACCCCTGATGCTGATGCATTGGCTTGTATGGAAGGGCCTGTGACGTCATCACCACTACTGTCCCTACCACCTTCTCCTCCTCCTCCTCCTTCTTCTTCTTCCTTTTCTTCTTCTTCTCCTTGTTCACCTTCTTCTTCTCCTTCTTCTTCTTCTGGTGCTGGCGGTTGTTGTGGTGGTGAGTTTCCTGATGCTGATGCATTGGCTTGTATGGAAGGGGTTGTGACGTCATCACCACTATCGTTCCTACCACCTTCTTCTTCTTCTTCTTCTTCAAGAGTCTGGATGTGTGTCTGGCATCAAGAGTCTCCAGTTGATTCATGGCACCCAATGAATCAGGGAGAAAATTGGTGTGCGTGCATCCTCGCACTGACAGGAACTTGAGGCGGGGAAACTTCTTCCCGATCAGCTCCAGATCATCATCTGTTACTACACCAGTATCTTGCTTTTTTTAAAAAAATTCACTAGTACAATGTGATTCTGGTTTACAACTGGTGCCCTCCAGATCATCATCTGTTACTACACCAGTATCGTGCTTTTTCTTTAATTTTTCACCAGTACAATGTGATTCTGGTTTACAACTGGTGCCCTCCAGATCATCGTCTTTTACTATGGAATTGTCCTCCAGATCAAGCACCCGAAGCACCTTCATCTTGTCAGAGATGAGGAATGACCTCCACTTCCCAAAGACTGTTAGAGGTCGTAGCCGTGACAAGTCAATGCTGTTGAAGACATTAACATCTCCGTCCCAGCTGCTGCTTATGGTGAGATGTTGTCCAGTGTGTCGCGAGCTTGGGCTGCAACTCCCCTCCAGTTCAAACACAAGGTTGTCTTCCATTGGTTGTGACTTTATGTATTAACGGAAGAAACCATTAACCTTGTACATGCTTCTTACCCTTTCTGTTGTATCACCAGCCTCCTGGTATAATATGCTGAACTTGATGAGCTCGGACAACAGCTTGTCTCCCATCTCCTCCGTGGTACCACCACCACCAAGGGAGTAACCCTCTGCAATCCACCGCTGGAGCAAACGCCTCCGCCGGATGCTTTTGTCTGCAGGGAATACTGACACATAGAAGATGCATGGCTTGAGTTCATCTGAGCAAGCGTGAAAATAGGATTGCATCCCAGAAAATAGGCCCCTCAACCGCGAGGAGTCCTTCATTTTTCCCATGAAGTCAGAATTTATAGTCTCCAATGAAGAAGTGTCCAATGAGTGTAAACGGGCCCAATGACATACAGCTTCTATTACTCCTGGAAACCCGCCACACTTGTGTATGCCTTTCTTTACAATCGCCGCTGTATCTTTAGTTAAGTAGCTATAAGATCGACTGCGTCCGTTGACAGTTCCCTACACAATTAGTAGATAAGTTAATTTAATTCTGAAATTTAAACCTGCTAGCTAGCTACGACATACAGATACATCAAGTAGCATCATCAGTGTGCATGGGAGGGGAGTGAAAAAGAGAACATCAGTACCCTTTCGAAGAGATCAAGGGCCTTGTCAGCTTCTAGACCTTTGACGTTGACAATATGACCTTCCCAACTTGTACAGTGTTTGGCGATGCTTTCTTCACGGGTAATGACAATAGTTTGACCAGCAGAATTAGCCTGGGCCAACAAGCAGGTTGAGTCCCAGTCACGGCTGGAGCGTAGGCCATCAATAACCAGGAGACATTTGTTTTCACTCAGAATTTTACAACATCCTTGAATTGGGTTTTGGCCTTCCATCATACCAATTGCTGCAGTTTCCCTTGCATCAACATCGTGCAAATAAAAATCCAGAAGTAAGCTCCGACACAAGCTCAGCAAACTGAATGGATGGGCCACTGCCACCCACCCGTACATTCTGTAATCTTTTATCTCCACTAGTTGCTGATAGTATATTTCTCTGACAAGAGCTGATTTCCCAACGCCTGCAATCCCCCACACGGACAACGTACATCCGTCATCTCTGTTAGACAATAAATCCATTTGATTTTCACGCCCAACAAGCTCACATTCATACTCTTCCTCTCCACGTACTTCGCTTCCTCCATCTCCATTCATGCTCTTGTCTTGATGATATGAATCCTGCGGCAAGTATATATGCATGTAATAATTAATTAGTACTCCCTCTTAAAAGAAATATACGGGGATCACTACTTAATGGAGGGAGTAATAGCTGGATGTTAACTTAAGATGAGATGTGCTACAATTTTCCAAAAAGAATCAAAACATTCAGTCGTCAATGTGGTGGACCATCTTTTGATCAATAAATCATAACCGTTAGATCTATGCAACCGATTGTACATGTTAAATCTATGTAAACATAACCAAACAGATCATATGTATGTTAGATCATTTTAACTGGCCCTACATAAATCATAACAATTAGATCAATCAGCCAAACCTAAATGACTGCATCACTTAATCTACAAAACAATACCTAAACGCTCATATCCGTTAAATCTACATAATCGTACCTATAATTTACTAAATAAAATCATAAATTATAAATCTTCCTATCTGGAGAAATAATAACCGATAGATCGTCATAGTTGCACTAAGTGGAATATACGTCCCGTAAACAAAACAACTCACCGAAGAATAATTTGGTAATATTAGTTAAATTGTCAATTTCAAGTTGATGTTACGCCTGATACAAAATTGTAAATTTTCGCAACATGCACCACTGATATTCTAATGCAAGGGATAAATACATGACTGGAGGTCTGTAAACAACATATCTGAAATATTCTTTCGACCATTTTTTTGCTCTGCAGATAATTAACACTGTTGGCAACATTGGTTTTTATACGTGTGTGAATCGATGGATGTCATGACTTGGTTATCAAATTGTAGCATGTGTAAACTGTATGCACAAGATTTTCTATCAAAATGGAGGTAGGATTTTCCACACAAATGCTAATGCTAGAAAACCGTCGCGGAAAGACAGTAATCCAAGGTGGTGTTGGGTTGACTATGGGAAAGGTTGCGGTTTGCTAACCTTCCGAGCCTGGTTAGTTATCGAGCCCTGCCACGAAAAGAGTCTGGGGAGATCCATGACCTGTGTCGGTGGTGGGTGGTTAACCCGCAATAGAATGCCAAGCCCATTTAAGGACTTCTGCAAGTGAATACTTCTTTGTCCTTTAATATTTAAAACAATGATTTGACCAATACTTCAATTATTATTTATTTGTGGAGCACGTGTCACTGCATTCGTATATGTAACTATTTATTTTTTATTGTAATTAGAAGCTCAGTGGTATTGTACACCCTTCGAACTGGTATACACATTGTATTATGAGTCTAACTTTGACCAACAACTTAACTAACAAAACATGAGTTATATGTCCCATAAAGTGTCATAATGGATTTGTATTCAAAAGATGTTTCGAATGGTGCACTTTTTGCGGAACACAACTCGTCTTTTCTTGGTTAAATCAATGGTCAATGTTAGACTCAAAATATAGTGAGGTCATTGCATTCATATTTGTCAGTATTTACTTATGATTTTAATCGAATATATAGCAAAAAACTACCACATCACAGGCTAGGGCTATAAAAAACCACTCTTGTTCGATGGTCCAAAAAACCCAAATGACAACGAGATTCAGAATTTACTCGGTTTATGACAGGTCGGGCCAGCTCATAAGAAAATCATATGTTGGCTGTTACCTTACAGGCGGCCGTCGAAAAGTCCAGCTCTCTGTTCTTCCTCCTCTTTCTTCTCCCTCTCCTCCCTATCTCTCACTATCCTGAGCCATGGTTGGCCATGGCGACGGCCGTAGGACCTCGAGCGGCCACAGCAGGCACGACGGTCGCCACATGCTGCATGATGGCGCGCCAGCGAGGCTGCACGGAGCCGGCCACCTTGAGCGGCTCCGCGCATCTACAGCGCGCAACTGCTGTTGCTCCTTGCAAGCACACCCGCCGCTGCTATTGCCCTGGATTTTGTCATGGCTGCCTCGCCTAGCTCTCTCACCTCCCGCTGGACTTTCCGACGGCCGCCTTGCAATGGACGCCCGAACATAGCACCTGCTCGCGCGGCTCGGTGACCCAACGCCATTCTGCCCGGAATCTGTCTGCTGCCAGCCCCAGCCATGGTCAGCCATGAGCGGCGGAACAGCGAGAGCCACCAGGTGCAGCAGCGGGAGCAGCGACTACTCCAAGTGCAGCAGCCTGAACGCCCTCCAGCTCCGCCTCCAGAGCAAGGCCGAACGATGCGCACATGGTCCCTTCGTCGGCTTTGGCGATGAGCTCGCCGGTGAGGGCCCGATTGCTTTTTTTAAATTAGAGGGACCTGATTGCTTTTTATTGTTATTGTAGGGACCTGTATGCCTTCCAATAATATGTGGGGCCGACCTGTCATGACCTCTTAACGGTCAACCTAACCGTCAATCTGATGAGTCAACCTAAAATTTCACTTAAAACTTAATGGTTCAGCTCCGCCTTCAGGTAGTTTTTTGTTACCCTAGCCCGTAATGTGGTAGTTTTTGCTATATATTCGATTTTAATCACTAGATTTATAGTATTGTCCTAGATGAGAAGTATGGTACTAGATTATAATTTCTTTTCTAGAAATCTGGCAAAGAATATTAGAGGCTGACTGGAAGACCCATATATGCTTTCTATTTTGGAAATGAGTGTATTGGAAGGCTGTGAATGTAGTAGTCAAATTAAGCAAATTGTTGAACGATAAAACAAGTTATAAAAGTTAATCAATTACTCTTTGTGTTCATCGAATGAATACATATTACTTATATTCTTAATTATAAAATTACTAATGATTGTAATTTCTTTGTTGTTTATCGGGCGAATTAACCCAATATGTTAATGGTTAAACTAAAGTTGTGTTAACTAAATAAGAAACACCTTATAATTTATTACAGATCAAAGGGGTACCGCGGTGTTTGCCTCACAAAGTAAATATTTTATGTCACACTATGTCCTTTAAAAAATTGTAGGCAAATTATAAGTGCAAATCGCAGGAAAAAATGATGCATTGAAGCCTGAGATAAGTCAAACACACCGTTTATTTTAAAACAAGGTAGTACTGCAGCTGCATGTATGTACATGCCGGACAAAAGAAAAACACATGATAATCATATAAATGATCGAGTACTTACCTTGGGGAAAAAGGCACAAAGGTATTGATCAAGAGAGAAGTGTTGAAGCTCCCATACTTGGAAGGGTTCCCCAGTGCAGACAAGGGCAATTCCCAAGTGCTTGGTGGAGATGACCACTCGGCTGCCATTGTTGCCGGTGGGAAGGTATGTTTTGATGGCCTCCCAGTCTGCGACACTCAATAATTCTTGCTCTAGGATGATGATGTACTTGTGTTGGCTAACTTGCAGCATGAGCTTCGACCTATCATCGTGTCGGACATGGTGTTGAGATGTGAAGTGAGTCAGTAAGTTGTTAAGGAACTCTATTGGATTGAAAGTATTGGTCAGCTTTACCCATGCACGACTCTTGAGCTGTTGGCATATTTCTGGGTCGATGTAGGCCTTCTTCAGAATGCTCGCTCGCCCAAATTCACCAACAACATCGGCGTGCGGATTTCCCCATACTGTGATCACTTCCTTGGCAATCGATCAACCTTTTCAGATCCCCAGTGGTCTGGCTGAGCTTTCCCATAGCCATCCAGACCACCCTTAGATCGTGAAATGCTGCCGCTTCTACCGATGTAATACCAGTATCAGGGTGCATACGCAGTAGATTCTGCTGTCGGTCTAAGTTGAAGTAGCTGTCATCGTCTCTGTCGTCGTATTCGTAGTCGTTGTCGTCATCATCGCCGTTGACGTTGTCGTCGCCGCTGCCGCCACCTGTGAGGTTGTAGCGTGTGTTCCTCTGGCTTACGTCCTCCACCCTTGCCTTGAGCTGTTTTATCTCCGCCACCGCCAAGTCCAGGGGCAGCGACAAACTTGAAAGGCAGGGGGTGGAGGAGGCAAGGCGCCGCACCCAGTCCCATGGTGACGGCTTGTCAAGGTGGACCACGAACTCCACGCAGTTCTCGACGTCGAAGGCCAGGTCACGGAGCTGCCTCACCCACGCCCGCACCACCTTGTTCTTGGATGTGCGCTCCCCAGCGTTAGAGGCGCTGAGGAACGCCTGCAACATTCCAAACTCGCCCGTGATGAACACCAGATCCTCCTCCACACACTCCCTCAGCTTCTTCTCCTCCTCGACCGCCAACTTCACCCTGCTCACCGTCCCCGCCACCGCCGACATGGTCAGACCAAGCGCGAACTCCGCCATTGTGGTGTAGCAGCAGCAAGCTAGTCGTGTACTGGTAGTATGCTGGATCTGATTGGTGCGTTCATCCGGTCCTGGATGTGGGTTTATAAAGGGGTCCTGGATGCCATCAGCTAGCTTAGACTTAGAGTTGTATCGTTTTGCAAGTCTCAAGTAACAAACCAGGACATGTGGACTTATGCTCATGCCGAGTATACCCAGTAAATTATTTTCAGAATCTTAAGTTTCCTTGGAATAGGCTTACATAGTTGTAAACAATTCTGACAAACTGACAACCAACTCTTCCAAGACCACTTGATATTAAGTTGTTAGTTCCGACATGTACCAAGATGCCTCTCTACTCAATTCCCTATATGATATCCACCACAAATCAAGTCTCCACTCATCTCTCTTCGAATATAAACAGAGAGATTCAAAGATGATGTCCCTACTATCTTCTAAAAATACATGCATGCTTGTTCAAACAATTTACCTCGTTAATTCAAACGGCGAGTATATATGATTCACTACCTATTGATCATCACAGTTTAATTAGTCTCATAATGTTATTTAATGCGGACGAATTGTTGCTAAGAAAACTAGCAAGTTATATCTTGGAATCTGATTCAGTGTCTCCAGCTCGGCCATGTCAATCAAAGACTTGAATCGATCGAGGTCTTAATCAAACAGCTACTCCGCCCGATCGATCCGAGGAATCTGCAAAAGCCATGTGTGGTTAACGTGATGGTCTCGTTGATCCTCTGGCCAACAGCTAGCTAGTTGTCTGCGAGCATCTCTGGGGACCTCCATCGATCCAAGTTTACTTGAGGCGGCCAATTGGATAGAGCACATGCATGCATGTTGTTGAGACGTGGCACAGTTGACGGGATTCCTCGTATGAATGAGCTCCTAGGTCTGTACTAACAAAGTCATCTTCATGAATCTCAAACAACATGTCCCTATTTGTCTCTTTGCTGTTCAAAATGATGTACCTGGTTTGATCTGGTGACAAGTATACATGACTTACCTGATGATTGCCAGAGTTCTATTATTCTCCCAATGTGATTTAAGACGGATGGGTATATATTGCTAAGGAAAGAAGCAAGTTTTATCTCAAAATCTTGTCCAGTGTCTCCAGCTCGGCCATGTCGATCAAAGACTCGAATGGATCCAGGTAGGTCTTTAGGAAACAGATACTCCGACGAGTGATCCGAGGAATCTGCTAGCCATGTTCTGTTAACGTGATGGTCTCATCGATCGTCTGGCCAACATCTAGCTGGTTATTTCCGAACGTCGATTGATCCAGGTTGCTCAAACGTGTATTATACTCATATGGACAAACATTGAGCAAGGAACGTTAGAGGAGGTTCATCGGCTGAACTTTGCCTTGCAGTGGAGTAGATTTAAGTTTTTTACAAAAGCATCATTCATATCATATGCAATTAATACACAAAAATAACTTGGGTTCATAGGGTCTCTCTAGCTAATGTTGGGGCGTTGGGGGGGGGGGGATGTGGAGATCGAGTAATGTGCAGAGCACTGCAATCAAATTATATTCATCTGCAACTGGCTGTCCAGGAGTACATACTGTTTAAAACTAGGAAGCAAGTTTGCTCTAATAAACAGGGGACCAGTACATGGGAAGTGATGCTCATGCAAGAGTACCAAGTTTGAATCATGAGTTCCCGTCGATTATATAAAACTAGTCATCAACCCGTGCTGCGGCACGGGCTAGAAATTCCATGTCTCAACATTGTTGTGTAAATTCATTTTTCACATTTTTTTAATAAGAGCATCGCGTATGTGCCCTTCAGTTGTGAAAAATCATATCAACATTTTTTGATAGGTATAACTGTTGGTCAAACACACCATGTGTCCTATAATAGATGGAAAGGAGATGCCGCAAGATGGAGGAGGTGGTGTCGAATCCAAGCAAAACCTTGAGAACCTCATCGCCTACTTCCAGGCTTCCGCTACGTAGCCGCGCTTCCTTCTCCGCACCAGCCGCCGGACAGAACTAATGGTGTGCCCGTCGTTCCTCGCCGCGCTTCCTTCTCCGCACCAGCCGCCGAACGGAACGCATGACGTGTCCGTCGTTCCTAGTCTGGCTCTCCGTCCAAGTGCCGGATGCATGATATGTCTGCCGTTCCTGATCTGGCAGGGACCGACGACAATGCTAACCGCGATGCATGAAGGAGAGAGGGTCCAGGAAAATTAGGTCAATATGAATCTCGTTTGTGAAGAGGAAATATGCCAGATCGGAATTGATGGGGAGAAGGCGGCTCGATGCTTTTTTCAGGGCAAACTGGAGGCCTGGTGCACGGCTCCTGCGAGTTGCAGAGGTCAAAGGCAGAATATATTTTTTTACGGCCTAAGATTCCTTAACGAACTATGTGTTCTTTTCTTCCATGTTTACTTAGATTACACGGGTTAATCTACATCTTTATAATTCGGTCCCACAAGATGAGTTTTCCATTAACGTGGGAATTTCTATTTACATGGGTTAGAACGCTTGAGACATGCATCCATGACTTGAACATGCGTGCATGACTGATTCTGAGCTTGCGTCCGGCACGCCGTGTCCACACATCCATACATGCATCCACTGTTGAGATGTGCGAGATGACGATGGGCTGCTCCTCCTAGGACATGCAGCGGATGCTCCAGAGTTGTTGAGAGATGGTGATCCTGATTTCGTGAGCCATGCTGTTATGCTTGCTATAGAGATTTTGATGGTAGTTGAGAGCGCTCGAGACATGCATCCATGACATGAACATCCGCTCAAGTCTGGTTCTGAGCTTGCGTTCGGCATGCCGGTGCCACACATTCATACATGCTCCCACGGTCGAGATGTGACGGACGATGATGAGCTGCTCCTGCTAGGCCATGCAACGGACACTCCAGAGTTCCAGATAGAATGCGATCTAGAAATCTGCGCAAAAAAGATTTTCTACGTGAAAGATGAGAAATTAGATGCATATTGACTGCTTGCGTGTAAGAGAAAGAAAGCTAGACTTCTGTTCCCCTCCTCCCGTACGTGAAAGCATGTGGGCCTTTGCAACCTTTTTATTTTATTTTAACTTCTACTTACAACCGTGATGAAATATTAGATGGTGATTAATCTCTTTTGGTTTCTTTTAGGAGAAGGAAAGCTAATCGTATCACTTTTGGCTTCTATTTTTCCAACTACACGTGAAAGCATTGTGGGCCTTTTCAATCATGTTTTTTTTGTTTTAAGCTGGTTAATCTACACCGTAGCTTCTTGTTATTTTTCTTTTGGCTTCTATTTTTTCAACTACACGTGAAAGCGCTTTGGGCCTTTCCAATCATGTTTTTTTAGCTGGTTAATCTACACCGTAATAAATCGGTCCCACCCTAGATGAACGGCTCATAATTTCTAATTAACGCGGTAATTTCATGGGAGTCTGTAATTAACGTGAGTTTTTTTTCATTTATGAATAGATCTACACCGTAATAATTCGGTCCCACCAGATTAACGGCTCGTAAAATCTAATTAACGTGGGAATTTTTAGGAAGTGCCTAATTAGTATAAGTATAGATATAGATATAGATAGATAGATATAGATATAGATATAGATAGATAGATAAGACTGTTCTGTCAAAATAACAATCAACACTTGCTAGACTGCTTGAGATTTAACTGGATAACTCTGACATGTACCATGATGCCTCCTCTACTCTGTCACCTAGATGTTGCATGCCCACCACATACACAAATCAAGTTTCCACTAAGCACAAAGTCTCCATGAGACTCAAAGATGATTTTTTCTGATAAAGGGCACATTTAATTTAAAGTGTACTCCCTCCGTTCCCAAATATTTATCTTTTTGGAGATTTCAACAAGTGACTACATACGAAGCAAAATGAGTGAATCTACACTCTAAAATATGTCGATATACATCTATATGTTATAGTGCATTGAAATATTTAGAAAGACAAATATTTGGAAACGGAGGGAGTAGCATCAAGAGGCTATAAAGCTTGATGAGACAAACCCAGACTCTTGATAATTAAGATGCATACAGCCAAAAACTAGTAAACCGACAAAAAGAAATATGAAAATGGATATATTGGTAATAGTAGAGTCTTGTTGGACCGACATTATTCCTATGTCGAAGTAGGTGGTGGATCAATCCTAAGATTATGTTGCCTCCATTCATGTTGGGTAAAGACCTCCCTGACCACCGGCTCCAAACGCATAAAAATCGCCTTGAGGATTCTCCGAGGCAAATAAACAAGTCTAATCTCAAAATCGATCTGATACAGTGCCTCCAGCTCGGCTATGTCTTCAATTAATAAGGTACTCCGGCGATCGATCCGATGAACACTAGTCGAATCTAGGATTTCGCCGAGATCAATTTATCAGGAGCTCGGCAGTGTAAGGTCTCTAACGAATTTGCTCATAAATGGACTTGGAAAACGTCATCGATTACTGAATGCCAGGCAAAACAGACTCGGTGGCAATATAGCATAATCACCGAGTTCCACCTACAAAAAAATCGTTAGTGTCCTGACAGGTGCACCCCACCACCTCCCGGGAAACCGACCTTTCCGATAGTATCAATTTTTTGAGTCATATCATCATTTTAGCAAATGAAATGACGTGCTGCACATGGTGGCGCTAGAAATAAGTTGGCACCTTGCCATCAAACCAAATCAACAGAAGTTACAATTTTTTTTTTTTTGATGACGCAGAACTTACAAACTTAGTAAATACAGATCCTTATTTCCGAAAGGGAGTGCACGCCTATTAGCGCATGCAGAGTACGTAGGCACTGTGCACATGCAGGCAGGAATTACAAAATTGGACAAATTAAAATGGATGGATCTGAATATAAAGGAAGCACGCCTTAATCAGTCGATCTTCCACCTTCCATCAGGGGATAGACTGGGCTCGTAGCAATGCCACACTGCCCCGATGGATTTTTTGTTCCCCTCTTCATTCGAATGTAGCCTTTTTCACCCCATGTTGCCCCCCAGGAATTCTTCACGATCCAGTACCTGGGCCCATTTTGTATCTGTTGCCCATAACCTACAACGGTGACGGCATGGTTGAGACCGGCACCACATGGCCCGTTGTAGGTGCCCCGCTTGTAGTGGGGGAATTGTCTGCCATGTACTGAGATCAAAACAGCCACCGGTTGGATTGCCACAGCGTTAATCAGCGACACCTCGCTGTTGCTCTTGACTCGGATTGAGCCAGTGATCTTTGCCGCCGGCTTACAGTTGGTCAAGCACCCACCTATGGTTGCCTTGTATCTATAGGAAGATGCGGCGGTGATCCCTCCATGTGTTTTGACCCACTGGAAGGCTTTGCTAGGTAGGCCGCCATTGCAACCGTGGTCATAACCTAAATCACAGTCTAGCAGTTGTTGCTCCGACAGAGACACCAGAATCCCTCTCTTTATCTTGTGTATTCCTTCAATGGCCGCCACTGCGGAGAATGCCCAACAACTTCCTGTAGTTGTATATCAATGCTTAACATAACAATTGACCTGCTATATTGTACATAGCTAGTGGAGGAAAAATATTAACAAGAGATGTTGTCTGTACCGCAATCACGTTGGTCTTTTACGGGGGTGACGGCGCCTCTTTTCCTCCAGTCCATGCTCCTTGGCGCACTCGCTGAGAAGTTGGCGTACACAGTATTTGTGCCCCCACGACCCACCGGCCCAGCATGGGTGGCGATAATCTGCTCATCTTGCTCACCATCTTCTCCATGCTCAACCTCCGGAATCTGGCCGGTATAAAGCGCCATGAACTCTTGATTTGACATGGCGGTGAAGGGACCCTCCCCAAGCTCGTACGTGAGCCCAGAGGTGGCCGCCTTGGCGTTCACGGCCTCTATGTACCTCATGTTCCTCTTGTATAGCCCGAACCGACGAACCTTCTCAGCGGCTGTGGAGTAGGATTTGTTCTGCACCGTCATCCACGCATGGAAACGGTCCATCATCGGATCATGCTGGTTGCCCGAGTGCACATCATCACTTGTCGGCAACGACTCCGAAGAGCAGCCGGCTAGCATCAGGCAGCTCATGGCAAGGAGCACACAGAGCGCCAACAAAGAACATCTACAAGTGGAGAAACTGAGCGTGTGGCCAGTCATTTTGATTTTGATGGTAATGCTAATGTGTTGGTGGTGTTTGGATGTGCTCATGCTCAGCTTGGTTGTGTTGCTTTTATAGGTGATATGAAAGCAGAGCTATATGCAACAAGTAACATGACCCCCTCCAAAAAACAAAGAAGTAACATGCATGACAGGCGCGGGCCATAACAAAGTCAGAGATTCCATTCATGTACATCAGGTTGCTTACGCAAGACGCGTGTACGTCATGATAGCTCACGTAAAACCATGTATACGTCTGATTTGAATTAAACAAGCGCCTAATGACCAACACTACAACGGCCATGAAACCATTCCAGGATGCCACCGTACAAAAAGTAATCTATGGCTGGTTGTGAAAATGGAAATCAATGTAAGTTAATTAGTGCACACCCTATCGCCTAAGTCTAATAATCCTCTGCCTTTCCTCGGTAAGTTTATAATGAGAGTACACACCAAAAAACAACCAAACAACAAAAAGATGGCAGGATAAGGAGACAAACTAAGACAAATTGAAAATATGAGGTATGATCTGTTGGTCGCTCTCCTGTTTGTAAAAAATATGAGGTATGAACTGTGGCATGGTGTTAGCCATACTACCTGTTTGCATATATGTATCTGCTCTATGTGGAGTATGTTCTCACATGGTCAAGTATCTCCATGCAAAAAATAATAATCTTAGGATGCGATTAATAATATTTTTACTACCATCATTTTTCATGGTCGCACTAAATTAATTAGAAAGTTCTAGTTGTACCCCCATACGAGTGTACTCTCTATTCTCACCGACTATTTTTACATCAAGGTTCGTGCAAGATTTTTTTTGTTTCCCCCAAATTATAGAACATTTGAACTCGAAACTTTGTAGATCAACATCCCACATGTACTACCATGTGCAGAGAAGTTTTTGGGTGTTTTGGCGCAACATAATTTTTTAAAAATGATACAATTCATTCAAATTTTGAAATTTGACAAACTTATGTTTCATAAGAAAAATTGGAAACATTTTATACAATGAGCGACACTTGTGCATAGTTGATCTGCAAAGTTTCAAGGTCAAATGTTGCCTCGTTTGGAAGGAACAAAAAAGAGAAAATTCCATATAAGGATAGCACGATTCTTGACGCAAACTGAATGCTAGGCTGGCCTGACTCGAGAGGAGACTTGGATGGAGGTTCTTGGAATATCATTAGTAACGCCTAGCTAGCAACGTAGGTATAGATCTCTCACATGCTAACTATTGCATGGACCCAGTTGATGTACGTGGAAATTAAAGGAATCTAATCCTAGTACATCATAATTATCTTTTTATTAATTGTCCGGACATGTAAGACAACTTGTCCATATACATCGTCGAGGGGTCAGCGGATTCCTGGGATCGGAGATCGAAATATGAACTGACACGCTCTGCACTGTGTATTTAGAATAACTGAACATGAAATCTTGGTTTTTATGAAGTTGAAGTAATCTAACACTGCACCACTTGCCTGTGTTTTCTGTTGATTAGTCTGAGAAACCTAATTTTGCCGATCAATCCACGGCTCATTTCAAAATTAGTAGACATGCATGTTCACTGAACGTGATTGACCTGGTGATACCTAGGATCAAAGTTCAGAATATAAATCGATACGCTAGGCAGCTTGTATCATGTATATATATTCTAGATCTATTTTTTTTACCGAATCCTGGATCTGCTGATAAACATAGAAGTACATACACCACTGGACAAAAATGTTGTGACCCCAAGGGGGGCAATCATACTTGAAGCCTTTGCGTTGCTCCACATGGGCAACATGGGAAGAGCCCAGAGAAACCGTCACCGCCACCTCACCATTGATAGACAGGGATCGCAGTCGCCCTGCTTGGCTTATGAAAACTGTGGCGGCTGGCCTCTTGTTCCTCGGCTCGTCTCCCTCATTTCATCTCCCTACTTGCAGACCGCCGCCTACCCATTCATGCACGGTAACAATTGCCAGCCCTTGCTGCCTCGAGGGACGCCGCCACGGATCGTGCCTGTTTTAAACAAAATCTGGTTGTCCAGGTGGTTGACCTCGCCTTTCCCTCCACTAGCCGCAAAGATTGCAGCTATGGCAGATGTGGGTGCTCCAGTTAAAATCTAGGTGACCTGGTCACGATGTGTGAGTAATCCACTTGGGTTAGGGGCCGAGGGGCAGCCTTGCAGCCTTGTGTAGTGAAAAACATGGGACTGATGATTTATTTTAATCTATACTTTCGTTTGATATTTGTCTCTTGCCGCAACCTTTATCCTGGACCTGCCGACATCCGAGTCCGAGAAACATAAGATCAGTACAAGGAGAGGTAAACAATGATAGTAAGTGTTAAACACATGATCGTACCCCGCATGTGTCACGTACGGAATACGTACGGGAGGTTGAGTACTTCACAAGGATAGCTATAGGCGCAAGATATATTCTGTTGTAACTACTAGCTAGCTAGCTTATCCTCTTATCTTCTTATCTTTCTTCCTCATCAAGTTGTATCTCAACCGACTCTGTACGCATATCTCAGGCTCGCACCCTGCCTATTAAACATGCAGCACATCGCCCTAGATCGGGTAAGACGTTTCCGCCAACGCACATGGTAATCAGTAGGGATGGCAATGGGGACAATCCCCTATGGGGATACCTACAACATCCCCATCCCCATCTATTCCCTATCATCCCATCTCCATCCCCTTTTACATGACTGAGGATGAAATTTTCCCATACCCATGCCCCACTGGGGGAACGGGGCCCCATTAGGGTCCCCATCCCCATAAACAAATACTCATATACATAATATGACACCCTATAATTAACATACTTAAATGGTGTTCTCCTTGTCCTGCTAATGCCTATCTAGGTCGTACTTACTTCTTGGCCATGGTGGCAGCTGAGGTGAGGCCGTGAGATAGGTTTAAGGTTTTTTAGAGCATTTTTTTGTTTTCGCAAGTTTGTTTGTGAATATTTTAAGGTTGACCGTTGTGTCACAGTTACTAACCGGGTCCCCGATGGGTATTGGGTTTGGGGAATAGGATATCGTCCCCACCCCCATTGTACCCTATGGGAAATACATTAGTTTTGTAAATATCCCCATGGGGATATTTTTCGCCCATCCCCACCCCCTAATAGATGAAATCCCCATGGGTTTGGGGGGTATGGGGCCCCATTGCCATCCCTAGTAATCAGAGCCTTCCTACTTCCCATCTAGCCTCCACCTCCACCTGTGCCGAAACCATGTCTTCCTCCTCCGGTGGCACCCACTCCAACCTCAATGGGCAGGTCATCGAGAAGCTTTCCCGCACGAATTACGTGTTGTGGTGCACGCAGATCACACCCCAACTGCGTGGCGCCAGTGTCTTCGGCTACATCGACGGCACGTCACCGGAGCCGGCCAAGCTCCGCGTTGCCAAGGACAAGGACGGCAAGGACACCTTCGAGCCCAACCCTCTCCACCCTCTTTGGGTCCGGGAGGACCAGCAGGTGCTCGGGTTCCTCCTCAGCAACCTCTCCAAGGAGGTGCTGGTCACGGTGACCGCGGTCACCACGGCGAACGCGCTCTAGACGACGCTGGCGGGCATGTACTCGTCGCAGTCGCTGAGTCGCGTCAACAACATTCGCACCTCCCTCATCAACGCGCAGAAAGGTACCCAATCCGCCGCCACCTACTTTGCCTACATGCATGGCCTCGCCGACGAGCTAGCCGCGGTGGGTAAGCCGATCCAGGATGATGAGCTGATCTCCTACATCCTCCATGGCATGGATCTGGAGTACCAGCCCCTGGTCTCAGCCCTCGATGCTCGCGTCTCCCCCGCCTCCCTCGATGAGATCTTCGCCATGCTCAGCAACTTCGACCAATGCATGGCGCAGTTCCACGGTGCGGGCGGCCACTCCTTCAAGTCCTCGGCAAACACTACAACTCGCGGCCGTGGTGGTGGCCGTTCCCGCAGCTCTTCCCGCGGCAGGGGGCGGTCTGGCGGCAGCGGCAACAACGGCGGGCGCTCCAACAACAAGGCTCGCTGTGGCGGCGGCGGCGGTTCTGGTCGATCTTGTCCGGACGCGCCTTGCTGCCAGATACGTGGTAAGCCGGGCCACACCGCAAAAGATTGCTGGTACCGTTATGATGAGGATGAGGATGACTCCCAAGACGATGACAAGATCACTGCGGCGGCCGACGGCTCCTATGGCATCGACACCAACTGGTATGTCGATAGTGGCGCAACCAACCACATCACCAACGAACTTGAGAAGGTGACCATGAAGGAAAGGTACCGTGGAAAGGATCAAATCCACACGGCCAGTGGAGAAGGTATGCGGGTTAATCACATTGGTCATTCAATATTTAGTACCCCTAGTCGCAATATTCATCTCAAGAAAATCTTGCATGTTCCTAGTGCTGCCAAAAGTCTTCTTTCTGTTCACCGAATTGCCTTAGATAATCATGTCTTCCTTGAGTTTCACCCCTTTTTCTTTTTGATTAAGGATCAGGAAACGAAGAAAATTCTCTATCGAGGTAGATGTGTTCGAGGGCTTTATCCGTTGATCCCGGTGCCTAGAAGATTCAATAAACAAGTCTATGGTGTTACCAAGCTTTCATCAACCCGGTGGCATGATAGATTAGGACACGCTCATTTCTCTCTAGTTGAAAAATTGCTTAGGAAAAATAAGCTCCCGTTTGTGGTTGAGCGACATAATGAAACTATTTGTGATTCGTGCCAAAGAGCAAAAAGTCATCAATTGCCGTATCCCGTATCTACTAGTGTCTCTACCAAACCATTGCAACTTATATTTTCTGATGTCTGGGGTCCGGCCCCAACCTCTGTTGGTAGACACTCGTATTACGTCAGTTTCATTGATGACTATAGCAATTTCTCGTGGATTTATCTCCTTAAGCATAGATCCGAAGTGTTTCAAGTTTTTCAAAACTTTAAAGCTCTTGTTGAACGCAAGTTCGACAACAAAATACTTGCTGTCCAATCAGACTGGGGAGGGGAGTACGAGCAGTTAAACTCCTTCTTCCAAACTCTTGGCATATCACACCACGTATCATGCCCTCATGCCCACCAGCAGAACGGCTCCGCTGAATGAAAACATCGTCACATAGTTGAAGTTGATCTTGCCCTTCTTGCAGGAGCATCCATGCCTCTTAAATTCTGGGATGAGGCCTTTCTCAGAGCCGTCCACCTCATAAACATTCTTCCTAGTCGTGTCATCCACAATGAAACACCCCTAGAAAGACTCCTTCATGAAAAACCGAACTACCAATCTCTTTGTGTTTTTGGGTGCGCATGCTTGCCCAATCTTCGTCCCTACAACAAACGAAAACTCATGTTTCGTTCCACCAAATGTGTGTTCCTTGGCAATAGCTCTCAACACAAAGGTGTCAAGTGTCTCGAGATCTCCACGGGTCGAGTCTATATCTCTAGGGATGTCGTATTCGATGAAACGCAGTTTCCCTTTGCTGATCTTCATCCTAACGCCGGTGCGCTTCTTCGCAAAGAAATTCTTCTTTTGCCCTCACATCTCACGGTTGTGATCAAGGGGGGGACAATACTGATGATCACTTGTTGACTAATCCTGCTGATATGTTGCATGAGTTGTGTGGTGATGAAACAGGAACAGAATCAGAAAGAAATGGCGAAAAAAATGAAGAAGAAAGAGCAAATTTTGGCCCTTATTTCATGTGTTCAGAAACAGGAGACAAGATCTCCTCGGGATCAGCGCAACGTCAGGAAATCCAATCCTCCTCGGGATCGGTTGCAGCAGACGCGGGATTCCCCTCGGGATCCAGAGCACCTGGCGCGGCTGCGGCTGCAGGCGCACGCACCGCAGCACCCGGCTCCACAGACGGCACGCGGTCGCCTCCCGTTGGTCGCGACGCGGACCCAGTGACGCGCCAATCTCCTGCTGCCAACTGGCGATGCATGGATGGCGCAGACGGCGCGCGGTACCGCAGCCAGCCGGTGTGCTACAAGCGGCGGGCTCTAGTTTGCTCCATCGAGGCGGACCCTCGTGCGGGCCCTGACGCGGCCCCCAGCATTGATTCGCCATCATTGCACAATGATGGGCCGGTCCAGAGGCTGGGATCCTCTGTGGTCTCTCCAGGCGATGCAGTTCAGCCACAAACCGCAGAAAATCCTCCTCGGGATCGACTCCGGCTGGAACTCCTGTACAGGAGACAGGATCTTTTGTGGCTATGGATGAGGCTGCGGCATCACCGCGACGCACATGACTGCAAAAAGGGGTAACGAAACCTGTGAACTATAAACACGTAGTTAAATATGATATGATCTGTTCTACAGGAGAACCAGGTGAACCAAACACGGTTGAAGAAGCACTTGGTAACGAGAAATGGAAGAAAGCTATGAATGAAGAGTACATGGCATTGAAGAAAAATAAAACATGGCATCTGGTTCCTCCACAGCAAGGTAAAAACTTTATTGACTGCAAGTGGGTATTCAGGATTAAGAGAAAATCTGATGGAACCATTGATCGTTATAAAGCTAGACTTGTTGCAAAGGGCTTTAAACAAAGATACGGCATAGATTATGAGGACACGTTTAGTCCAGTTGTAAAAGCTGCTACCATTCGCCTTGTCCTGTCTATTGCTGTTTCTAAGGGCTGGAGTCTCAGACAGCTAGATGTACAGAACGTGTTCTTCCTCCATGGTGTTCTGGAAGAGGAAGTGTACATGAAGCAACCTCCTGGGTTTGTAAGTAAGAATGCTCCATCCTATGTGTGCAAACTTGACAAAGCACTATATGGGTTAAAGCAAGCTCCAAGGGCATGGTATTCACGTCTCTGTCACAAGATGCAGGCACTTGGCTTTGTTCCTTCCAAGTCCGACACTTCATTGTTTATTTACAACAAGTCCAACACATGCATATTTGCCCTCATCTATGTTGATGATATTATTGTGACAAGCTCATCTGATGAAGCAATCACAGGGCTCTTGAAGGACTTGAGTGCAGATTTTGCCTTGAAGGATCTTGGAGACTTGCACTTCTTTCTTGGGATTGAGGTAAAGAGAAACAATGATCGAAAGTGCTATTGTGAGCTCGAGCTCACAAGCACCCTTTGCTACAGTACAAACGAAAAAAATATTTAAATAGTTCAAAAAAATCTGAAATTATTTGTCAAGAAACATTGATATCTTTTTCACATGCGTGCAAAATTTCATGACAAAATGACATTCATGCAGGTCTCGGTAAAAAAGAGAAAATCGATGCTTCAAAATGTATCCAAAAATAGTTTTTTTGGAGCATGATTTTGTTTTTTTTGCCGGGACCTCCACAAATGTCATTTCATTACGAAAATTGGTACGCATGTAGAAAAAACATCAAATTTTCTTGACTACTATTTTTTTGGATTTTACTGTTCATCCGAGATCACTGGTGCCCGGGATCAATTCCTCCGTGTCCAACTCCATCTCTCTCAAGAGAAGTATGCAATTGATCTGGTAAAAAAGGCTGGTTTGAAAGACTGTAAGCCATCTCCTACTCCACTATCCAGTTCAGAAAAACTATCTCTCACAGAAGGGACACTCTTGAATCAAGAAGACAGCACAAGATACAGAAGTTTGGTGGGAGCATTACACTATCTCACTCTTACTAGACCTAACATTTCCTTTGTAGTTAACAAAGTTTGTCAGTTTCTTCATGCACCCACCACTGTTCATCTCACTGCTGCAAAACGCATAGTTAGATATGTCAAACATACTTTGAGCATTGGTCTAAACTTTAGCAAATCACCTTCAACACTTGTCAGTGCATTCTCTGATTCAGATTGGGCAGGATGCTTGGATGACAGGAGGTCAACTGGTGGGTTTGCTGTATTCTTTGGACCTAACTTAATATCATGGTGTCGGGTAATTGACCACGGGTACCCCGAGGACGGCAAGACGATAATTCAAGACATCGGGGCTAGCAAAGCCCCTCAGTCCGATTGACCGGCCGCTCCTGCCGGCTTCCCGTCCGACTGCTCTGCACCGCCGACTGCCGGTTGCCGACTGCGTCAACTAGCCGGCTGCCGACTGCGCCAACTAGCCGAGCCGGCTGCCGACTGCAGCGGGACCCAACACCGACAAGACCCCGACGAGACGGCCATACCGCGGACAAGATAACCATACCACGACGCCATCATCTACAGTGTACCGTGTCCCCTGGGTACTGATTTATAAAGTACCCTAGAGGACAAGCATGACATGCACCATGCCACTAGTTATGCCTACATAGCTTGGCTTGTAAGCTACCCAAGGTAGCTTACAACCAAGGCCACCACCATTTAGCTTAGGTAGCAAGCTAGCTCCCACTATATATATAGCAACCATCCATCCATCCTCACATGCGGACACTCACGCATGAACTCACACACACTCACGGCCACAAGCCATGGCCATACATGGCCGGCCACTAGCATGCCTCATATAGGCATATACCAGATCATATGCACTTGGCACTAATCCCAGATACAGCTCCAAGAGCATTTTGTACTGCCCGATGTACACCCCAGATAGATACACTCAGACATGTAGCAGTAGGAGTATTATCTCTCCGGAGAGCTCCGAAGCTGGGTAAACCACCGCGTGCTACTCGCATACCCGCTCCCGGTCCTATCAGCAGCAGTCTTACCCACACACTAAGCCCTTGTGGCATCTGTCGACTCGCAAGCCCCCCGTGAGAAATACCACGACAGTTAGCGCCCACCGTGGTGTGGTACTACTACTATGCTACCACGCTGCTGCTGGTTTCACAGTCCGGGCGGGACCATCTTCATCTTCTTCACCGCGGCGTCGCGTCGTCTCTCCTGTAGCGCTCGGGGGCTCGACTTCGACCCGCCCCCGGAGCGACCGTGCGGGACGGCGCGTCCTCGTCGACGGCCTCGCCGCCTTCGTCATCGCCACCGTTGCGACGCCGGCCGTCCGTCCGCGCGCGCCGCTCCTGACCTCGCTTCGGTTGGTCGCGTTCATCCACGCGCCTGTCGCGTCTGCTCCCCTCTGCGTTGCGCCTTGCCCTGGCCGAAACGCGCGTTGGCTCCTCCATATACCATCTACAAGCTAGCTAGATATGAGTCAAAAAATGGTCAAACCATGCCATTCACTACCTGTACGTTGGTTAGCAGGATAATCCGCAGACACAAGCCAGACAATGGCCATCTCTTACGCAGATAGTAGTCAGATAATAGCTATACATTTTGTCAGATGCTACTCGAATACATCCCATACTCTGGCTCGACTGCAATGCAGCGCTCTGCTCCGCCCACGGCCGCGCGTCTGCTCCTCCGCTGCGACAGGCCGCTGCGGGAACCATCCGCGGGCGCCGCACCGCCCGCCGCAGTTCCGCTGCTCAGCAACTCCAGCGCCTCCCTCTGCTCCTCTTGCTAAGGAGCTCCTGATGCGCCTGCAGCCCTTCGCCGTCAGCCGGCGGGCTCCAGGCCGCCTCCCTGCACCACGATAGCTCTGGCCCCCCGCGCGCATCTCCGCTCGTGGCCCGGCCTCCTGCGCCGCTGCGGTGTCGCCTCCCCGTGTGCGCGGCTCCCGCGCGCCCACCGGCCGGGTTGCCGCCCCCTGCCGGCGTCCGCCTCCGCACCCGGCCGCCCTCGCGCGCCCGCGGCTGCTCCGCCTCCGCCGGGTTCCCAAGCCGCCGGCCTCCGCCCAACTCCGGTCGTATCCGGCCGCCGCCTCCTTTGCGCGCCCGACCAGGACCGGCTCTGGGTCTCCCACGCCGGCTGCGGCTTCACCTCCTCCGGCCGGCTCCTGCATCCCCACTGCCTGGTCCCGCCGTCCAGTGCCCCGGCTGGCTCCTCCTCTGGCCGGCTTCGCCCACCGGCCTGCTGGCACGTCTGCGCCCCTGTCGCCGACTTCCCGCGATGCCGGCCTCCCGCGTTGATGCCGCTTTCGTCCCCTCGCTTGCCGGCTCCGACTCCACCAACCCACGCCCAGCTCCTGCTGCCTGCCGTCTCCGCCCCAGGCCGGACGGCTGGCCCAGCCGCTTGCCGGCTCCGTCGCCTGCCGGTTTCGCCATCCTGACCGGCGTGGCCGCCTGCCGGCTCCCCGCCCGAGGCCGCCTGCACCTCCGCGCGCCGTGCCGACTCCCCCGTCGCGCTTCTGGCCGGCCGGGTCGTGCGCCTCCGCTGCCGGCTCCCGGGTCGGGCGCCGTGTCCGGCTGTGCCACGCGCGCCCCTGCCGGGTCCCGCTCCAGCCGCCTGTTGAGGCCCGCGCCTGAAAAAAAAAGAAGAAGAGGCCGAGTGCCTGCTAGCCGGCTGAAGAGAAAAGCTGAGGCCAACTGGTGGCGTCCGGCTCCCCGCGTGCAGTCGGACAAAGAGAGAAGATAAAAGAAAGGGCCGGCTAGGCCAACGCAGTGCGCCGACTGCCTAGTAGCGGGCTGGAAAAGAAGTGGCCAAGCGCCCACAGTCGGGTGCTTAAAAAATGGGCGTCCGAGAAACGAAGCAGAAGAAGAAGTGTTTGTCCGGCTGTATGGGCAGACAAACAAAAAAGACGAAGTAGTTGCCGGGAGATCCGGCCCGACTGCTCAGCAGTCGGCCCGAATTTCGGGGGCTACACCCAGCGGGTGCGCTGACGTGCCCCCGCGAAGATTGCAGACAAGAGAATAGTTTTGTCCGGCTGCCAGTAGCCGGCAGAAGAGAAAAAAGAAGAAAAAGGGCGTTGCAAGACGCCTCGCCGCCTGGCCTGTCGAGCCTGACCGGCCGGAACCCCCCTTTGAGCACCCGGGGGCTCGAAGGCTACACCCAGCGGGTGCGCCGACGCGCTCCGCGAGCGCCGAGTCGTGCCGGCTGTCTTCGACGACCGCCACTACACAAAAATCAATGTGAGCTCCTCACCCGCATATTTTTGCACCGCGCAAGCACGGATAACCCCGAGCGATGCTCGGGGACTGTCTCCGCACTTTATTACAGTAGCATCATTGTTGGCCCCGGCGCCAGCCAGAATTGGCCCGGGGGCTGGCCGCTTGGCCTGAGACGTTAGTTCCCGCAGACGGCTTAGTACCGTGCGCGGTATCAAAGGCCCACTCTTAGTCACAGACCGCAGAGCGGCTGCCCGACTAGCAAGAGTGAATGCTGAAGGCCACCCACGCGAAAAACGCCAAGGAAGAAAAATGTTCGGGCGACCCGGCCGTTTTCCTTTACAAGTATCTACTCGGTTGAATCTGCTCCTAGACTCTGAGTACTGTACACTCCACTTCGCGGTCCACTCTTAGCCACAGACCGCAGAGCGGCTGTCCGGCAAGCAAGAGCACAAGCCAAAAAGCAGAGGGAACACGAAAAAGATTAAGGGGGCTCGGACGAAACCGAGTCGGCACCCTCCGCATAAAATTTGCAATGATAAACGTAAACATTTGATATATCCGCATGGACTAACTTTGTCTTTTTTCTTGATAATTTCCATGAACATTCGCCAAAAAACCTCCGCCTAACTTTGCCAAGTTGCCCGGAGGCTTGGGGGCTACTGTCAGGGTAATTGACCACGGGTACCCCGAGGACAGCAAGACGATATTTCAAGACATCGGGGCTAGCAAAGCCCCTCAGTCCGATTGACCGGCCGCTCCTGCCGGCTTCCCGTCCGACTGCTCTGCCCCGCCGACTGCCGGCTGCCGACTGCGCCAACTAGCCGGCTGCCGACTACGCCAACCAGCCGGCTGCCGACTGCAGCCCGACCCAACACCGACAAGACCCCGACGAGACGGCCATACCGCGGACAAGACAACCATACCGTGACGCCATCATCTACAGTGTACCGTGTCCCCTGGGTACTGATTTATAAAGTACCCTAGGGGACAAGCATGACATGCACCATGCCACTAGCTATGCCTACATAGCTTGGCTTGTAAGCTACCCAAGGTAGCTTACAACCAAGGCCACCACCATTTAGCTTAGGTAGCAAGCTAGCTCCCATTATATATATAGCAACCATCCATCCATCCTCACATGCGGACACTCACCCATGAACTCACACACACTCACGGCCACAAGCCATGGCCATACATGGCCGACCACTAGCATGCCTCATATAGGCATATACCAGATCAGATGCACTTGGCACTGATCCCAGATACAGCTCCAGGAGCACTTTGTACTGCCCGATGTACACTACAGATAGATACACTCAGACATGCAGCAGTAGGAGTATTATCTCTCCGGAGAGCTCCGAAGCTGGGTAAACCACCGCGTGCTACTCGCATACCCGCTCCCGGTCCTATCAACAGCAGTCTTACCCACACACTAAGCCCTTGTGGCATCTGTCGACTCGCAAGCCCCCCGTGAGAAATACCAGTCTTTCATGCAAATCCAGTCTATCATGCTAGAACAAAACATATAGAAATTGATTTTCACTTTGTCAGGGAAAGTGTTGCTCAAAAGGAACTTGACATTCGGTTCGTGCACTCCAAAGATCAAGTTGTAGATGGATTCACAAAGGCATTGTCTGTACGGAGTTTTGAAGAATTCAAACGTAATCTCAACTTGACCAAGCTGTGATTAAGGGAGGATGTTAAACACATGATCGTACCCCGCATGTGTCACATACAGAATACGTACGGGAGGTTGAGTACTTCACAAGGATAGCTATAGGCGCATGATATATTTTGTTGTAACTACTAGCTAGCTTATCCTCTTATCTACTTATCTTTCTTCCTCATCAAGTTGTATCTCAACCGACTCTGTACGCGTATCTCAGGCTCGCACCCTGCCTATTAAACATGCAGCACGTTGCCCTAGATCAGGCAAGACATTTCCGCCAACGCACAGTAAGGTCATACCAAACATAGGCTGGCGAGAGTGGAAGGCTATATCAAAAGACAATGATACTAAGGTTAGCACGATAAGAGAAATAAACAATGATGCAGCACAAGCTAGAAGTGGCGGGCCCAAAATGTCTACTAGTAAAGAGCTTGGCCGTGGAGAGCGCCTGACACTAGCCTCCCACCACTGCTAACAGGTTCCAAGGGGTAGGCAGAATGCTTGCTATCACTACAGCAAAACAGGCTAGCAATGAAAGGCAATGAGGGTGTCCCAACTACGGGGCATCTCACCATATTGACTCCCGGCCTGGTCAGCCGCACTAATGACCCGTTGGTTCCTTCTTGGGCCACTTTCAATAGCCCATTGATGTCATGCAAGTGCATAGGGCTGTTGTAGCACTTTCGTGATAAACCCCGCATATGTTGTCATTTCACGCATCCACGTACATACCCAAACCGGAGTTTGAAAATAGCCTATTCCAGAAGCTGATAGGACTGTGGCGGTTTGTGCCATGCTCAAGAAGATGAGGCGGTGGCGGCTTCTTGAAGATGGAATAAGGTCCTCCCCGCCTAGCCCCCGTCCCGGTGATGTTTCAAGCATCGTCGGAAGGCGTGTGGAGGTTTGTCTCGGGCAGATCTCATGGGATCTGGTCGGCATTTGTCTTTGGTGGATCCGACTGGATCCGGTCTTCGCTCGTCTACGTCTGTGTGTCTGCAGGTTGGATCCTTCCGGTCTATGCTTCTCTTCATCGGCGGCGGATGCTGTTCTGGTGCGCTGGTCCTATGGGGCCTTAGCACGACGACTTCCCGACTGTCTACTACAACAATGTTTGCCCGGCTCCGACGAGGGAGGGGCGATGACGGCGGCGCGCCTTCGGCTCGCTCCAGTGATTGTAGTCGTCGCTAGGTGGTCTACGGACCGGGATGTAATTTTTACTTCTAGTGTTCTTTGTACTACCTTGACAGTTGATGAATAGATCGAAAGTTTTCACGCAAAAAAAAGAAGCTGATAGGACACTGGATAAAAGGGGTTTACTAAACTAAGAATAATAAGGTAAAAATCAGTAGACTACTCTCGTGCGCCACCTCTTATATTGCACCGCTTAAAGGCGGGCGGCTTCAAATGCGCAGCAGAACCACTCAGAGTAAATTACCTATAATCAGGTTTTTGGATTGTTGAATACATGAGCAAATTACTACGAGATTTAATCCGAATAAACAGAAAATAAATCATGACAACAATAACAGAGATTAAACTAATCATGTAGACTAGCATAGTAGATGAACTAATCGAATCCAGGACACAGAATAAAAACATAAATTCTACCACAATCTCAAACAAGGAGGACAAGATCACATAAGTTGTCGTTGGCGAAGTCGTCGCTGCCAGTAGTCGCGCGAGTGCGCTCCCCAAAAACCAGATCGCCCCTCTCCTCTACAAGATCACGAGAGGAGGGGTTCCGGAGTGATGCTGTCCCTTATCGCGATACGCCGGAAGGAGGGATGGAGAAGACTAGCGTCGCGGAGCAATGATCTGAAACGGGAACAATGTGAAACCATATGTTGTGGCGGCGGCTAGGGTAGACGGTCGCCTGACTACATAATGCGGTCCTACCACGATCCAAAAGAACTGGAAACAACTGAGTAATTAACGCGTCCATTCCCGCGGCATGGCGAGCGAGGAGGAGGACCGCGTGTAGGTTTCCTCTTCTCATGCTCATACAAGTGGTATAAGAGCTCGTATTATAAAGAGGTGCAACTCTCTCTCTCAATTTCTGGGGTGAGACTAAACATTAGTCCCACTCACACCACTCAATAGCTATGCATGAATGGGCCAAGAGAATTTCAGAATTTTAGTTGAGCTTTGGGCCAAAGGCCTACTAACAAATTCCTACATGTTTCATTCTGGCAATGAAACCGGGGAGGTAGTTCCCTGTTCTTCTAAAAAAACCATTTTGAATTTGATGTAAATCTTTTTGTATGTATTGAATCATGGGACAAATGGTGTTTGGACCTGCTTGGCTGGCCGTTTCGAGGCCGAAAGAATAAAATGTCTCCTGGCTGCGCGGTGATGAATGGATTCACTCAATTTTCGCTCCACAAGTTGCACCATTTGATGTTACGCACAGCCGATTTTGATGGCGTCAACACTGACGAGCCGAGCACCACGCACGCATGCATGCATGTACACAGCTTGGTAGGCAGGTTTGTTAACATGTGCATGCTTGCCCAAGGAATCTACTCCAGTCACATACGTTCCTTCGTCCAATGTGCTTCGTCCATAGTCCAAGCCGAGTAGGTCAACTTGCTTTCATGGAGGTCCCGAGAGAGACTCACAAGCAACTAGCTAGCTGTTGTGGATCCGATCCATCGATGATGCCATGCACCGCGCAGATTCCTCGGATCCATCTGTAGAATGGCAATTAATATCATCAAGACCGACCTAGAACGATCCTAGTCTTGACCGACACGGCCCTGCTGGAGTATCAGATTTTGAGTAGCTAGTTAACTGAAGACCCCGATTGATTCAAGTCTTTGATCGACACAGCCTAGCTGTACCCGTACTATATTTATTTGGACATTTTGAGATTAATCAAACTCTGATGATCATCAGGTAATAAATAAGCGACACTTGCCTCCAGAACAAAAACTTGGTAAATCATATTGAACAAGCGTGCATTTTCTAAAACATACCAATGGGAATATCATCTTGGAGTCTCGTGAAGATGGCGTTGTCAGTACAGACCCATGATCTCATTCTTATTAGGAATCCCGTCGACCGTGCTACGTCTGAAACAATGTGTCAAGCCAACTTGGATCGATGAAGGTCCTAAGAGATGCCCACGAACAACTAGGTAGTTGTTGGCCTAACGTGCTCGCTCACAGATTCCTCGGATCAATTGGCGTAGGAGCTATTTCATTAAGACCTCGATCGGTTCAGGTCTTTGATCAACATGGCCGACCTGGACACTATATATCAGATTTTGTGGTTAAACATCCCTGTTTGCTTACCAATACACCCATCCGTCTTAAATCAAAATTTCAGGATTAATTCATTTCTAACCGTCATCATCAGTTAAACCACATCTACCTGTGCTTTGGAAAAAACAGGTAAATGATTTTTTAACAAGCATGCATGGGACATCATCTTTGAGTCGATCATGCTGACTTTGACCTTAGTGGAAACTAGATTTGTGGTGACATGTTAGCGACGTAGTAGATCAAGGAGGCATCTTGGTTCATGTCAGAATTAACTACTTCTTAACCTCAAGTTGTTGAGGAGTTAATTGTTAGTTCGTCACAACAGTCTTAGATTTAATAATTGGAGGCACCAAACGAGGTTCCACGTTAATTCTGATGGTTAGAAAATTTTGACCATTAGATTTACTAATGATACATCGATGGCCGTCGGATATTGTCCTGATGCCCCTCTTCACGTACGGGAGAGAGACTCCTCTATTTGCACCTCCTTACGTGATAAAAAAAACTGAAATAGAAACCAACGGGGATGCAACTCTTCACGTGCAAGAGACAGACTCCTCTCTGTCCACGTCTTTATACTACATGATAAAAAAAAACTGAAATAGAGTCCAAAAAGAAACACGATTGTGTAATCCTAGCCTCCTCCTGCCTCCCACGGCCGCTTCTTCTCCACACGTACGTCGGATCTCCTCGATCTGCTCCGCTGGATCTGCTGACCTCCGATCCGATCTCCCCCATCTGATCTTGAAGGCTGCTCCGGCACCATCTAGCTCCTTACTCGAGTATCAGCTCCCCTCCATGCTCGCCACGTACTTAAGTAGGTCGGACAAATTGGCCCGCGCGTACAGTGGAATTCAGAAGCATGCGTTGCATTGGAGATATGCATGAGGAGAATCGAGCTCCCTACCCCTTTTTGCTGCAGGTAGGTATATGTTTTCTATCTGATCAACAATTTTGTATCTATGGAACATGGGACACTAGCAACAAAGTAGCGTTAAGTCCTATAACTTTTACCAATTCAACTACTATCCACACAGTTAGCCATCTTTAGATTTTAGTGGAACAGAAACTTAATACCAATCCGACTGCGAGAGTATGCAATTTACTAAGGTTAGATGGCAGCAGAATTAATTAGGTTTTTATTCAATCTGATTTCTACTATGTACAGCCAGTTTTGTTCCAATATCTATGGAATAAAATACTGAACAAATTAATGTTAGTATAATTTATATGAAGACTAAAAAATATTCTCTCTTTGATTTTATTATTTTGTTTCCTTATCACACTGGACTGAAGATAAAGAGCGTTGTGGGGATGTTGTAATGACTATGGGGGTTGGGCTGAGGGTCAGAGATCTTGATGGAGAATGTGTGCTAGATCTCAGATACAGTGGGGTCTGCATCAATGATATGCATTTGCAACATACAATATACAGGCTTGTGGAGTTTGTTCAAGAGGAAGTAGCGTTTACACATGTAAAGTTGCTCTGTTGTATAAGCAGTAAAAAAGAAGAAGTGTTGCGACCACCATGTATGGCTGTTTAAGGCAGACAATATAGCATGAAGTAAGCAGTCGTGGACCCGGAAAAAATTCAGGAAGGACAATACCAAGATCTAGGAGGAATAGAGTTCTGTATCTATTTTTATTTTTTAAAACTATAAGATATAGAGGCCGGATACGGAAGTGGTTGTATCACCGACATACATGATTAATATTACTAAAAGCCTCAGTCGCAAAAAATGATATTAGTTCGCTGGCGCTAAATCTTAGGTTACTCAAACTGAACTCATATATGTGAGATATATGACGCTAAACTCCCATTGATCAAACTGAGTTGAATTTTTTATATATATGGTATTGCACTAATTCTCTTCTCTTATGAATATTAAATTTCATTTGTTCCTTTCTCAAATTCTGCACACATGGCCTATGAACACATGGTTTTCAAAACAAACTAAATTACCAACTAGATATGTTTTGGAGCAAGCTTCAGGTGGTTTGTGTCTGGTCTGTGTGTGCAGTGCTATTTGGGAGAATATTAGAAATAACATAATGTGCGTCCGAAAAACAATAGCCCTTTGTAATTTCTGTTGTAATTACTCCTATAAAACACACTCCAATAATTTTATTTAATGCATGATGTCCTTCCATGTTATTGGTTTTTACAATATATCGGTGTCAGTCTTATTTTCTTAAGATGTTGAGAAGTGTATAATTATTTCTAATATTATGTTGTACTAAAGTTCTCTCTCTGTTCACTTTCATAGGACGTTTTAGATGGTTCGGACAGCTCCCAAAACAGTTCAAAATCAGCTGTCTAAAACGTCTTATAAAAAGGAACGGAGGGAGTATTATTTTTCTCACATATATACTGACCTCCATGCTATACTATGTTTCTCTCATATTTCTCGAAGGCATATTGCAAATATGGCGACAAAGAAGATTTGTTCATTGCCTAACCAAAAATGAATTCAAGAGGGTAATAATGTCAACATGTCAAAGCTTTATATTAAGTTAGGAACTTTTAGATGTTCGCAAGTTAGTTTGTATGTACTCAAACTACTGAGTTAAGCACTAAACAATAAACTTTTTGCAAAATAATTTAGTTGTAAACATGTTTAAACTTAATCCAGTTACTTCCTTATTATTTTATTGGTGTTTCATAGTGGTCGCACGCTTGCAACAAATGGCCTTATATTAGTTCTATGGCATGTTGTTGGTTTCTAAAATATAATATTGTCGGTTGTCTTTTCAGATGGTACTATGATATCTTCACGGCACACATATTGCATATGATATTATTTATTGTGTCTTCCTTTGCATGTTCACAAGTGTTACTCCACTGATAATGATGTCGTGAAACTGTGTGGCATATTAGCTAAGGTTCTAAATAGTTAGGACCGGGTAAAATTGATGTGTGAACATCTATTTCAATATGAGCTCGCGGAGGCAAGTGTATTTTTTTTGTTTCTCTTTGCAGGATGAGAAATCATTGGTCCATTCATTCAAATCTCGAAGTATGTAGTGGCAACAAGAAGAAGATAATGTAGGTGCATGGCTATTATGTTGATGGCGAAACAATAAAGAACTTTGCTAATTTAATGTATCGTCTATAGTTATTTAGATGTCTGAGCTATTTTCTTGAGTAGCTATACTTATTAATCTGATATATCTGGCACAACAAGACCTCACGGCCGGTGGATGGCGTACGATCTGGCAGTTACGTTCCCGGCCAACGCTGGCCAGCGGGTGGCGACTTTCCACGACGGGATCCTGCTCGTCCGCCGAGCGGCCGCTTGTCTGGTGCTCAGCACAGAAACGCACGCTTCCCACGGGAGGGCGAAGCTGTGGTGAATCCGGCTGCGGGATTAGTTACGCAGAACTATCCAAAATACCCCTGGGCCCTCTATATCCTACCCGAAATCTTGTCCAGTATTGTTGCATCTGGGCCGTTGAACCATAGAAATAAACGGTCAAAATTTACTTGATGTACCGTAAAAGGTCTCTTTGGCTCCTAGGACGGGGCTTGTGCCACTATGAACGTCTTCTTGTGTTGTTGTCGTTGGTGCTGATGGTGGTGGTGGTGGTGGACCTGGTGGTGATGCCCCGTAGTTCACCCCTGATGCTGATGCATTGGCTTGTATGGAAGGGCCTGTGACGTCATCACCACTACTGTCCCTACCACCTTCTCCTCCTCCTCCTCCTTCTTCTTCTTCCTTTTCTTCTTCTTCTCCTTGTTCACCTTCTTCTTCTCCTTCTTCTTCTTCTGGTGCTGGCGGTTGTTGTGGTGGTGAGTTTCCTGATGCTGATGCATTGGCTTGTATGGAAGGGGTTGTGACGTCATCACCACTATCGTTCCTACCACCTTCTTCTTCTTCTTCTTCTTCAAGAGTCTGGATGTGTGTCTGGCATCAAGAGTCTCCAGTTGATTCATGGCACCCAATGAATCAGGGAGAAAATTGGTGTGCGTGCATCCTCGCACTGACAGGAACTTGAGGCGGGGAAACTTCTTCCCGATCAGCTCCAGATCATCATCTGTTACTACACCAGTATCTTGCTTTTTTTAAAAAAATTCACTAGTACAATGTGATTCTGGTTTACAACTGGTGCCCTCCAGATCATCATCTGTTACTACACCAGTATCGTGCTTTTTCTTTAATTTTTCACCAGTACAATGTGATTCTGGTTTACAACTGGTGCCCTCCAGATCATCGTCTTTTACTATGGAATTGTCCTCCAGATCAAGCACCCGAAGCACCTTCATCTTGTCAGAGATGAGGAATGACCTCCACTTCCCAAAGACTGTTAGAGGTCGTAGCCGTGACAAGTCAATGCTGTTGAAGACATTAACATCTCCGTCCCAGCTGCTGCTTATGGTGAGATGTTGTCCAGTGTGTCGCGAGCTTGGGCTGCAACTCCCCTCCAGTTCAAACACAAGGTTGTCTTCCATTGGTTGTGACTTTATGTATTAACGGAAGAAACCATTAACCTTGTACATGCTTCTTACCCTTTCTGTTGTATCACCAGCCTCCTGGTATAATATGCTGAACTTGATGAGCTCGGACAACAGCTTGTCTCCCATCTCCTCCGTGGTACCACCACCACCAAGGGAGTAACCCTCTGCAATCCACCGCTGGAGCAAACGCCTCCGCCGGATGCTTTTGTCTGCAGGGAATACTGACACATAGAAGATGCATGGCTTGAGTTCATCTGAGCAAGCGTGAAAATAGGATTGCATCCCAGAAAATAGGCCCCTCAACCGCGAGGAGTCCTTCATTTTTCCCATGAAGTCAGAATTTATAGTCTCCAATGAAGAAGTGTCCAATGAGTGTAAACGGGCCCAATGACATACAGCTTCTATTACTCCTAGAAACCCGCCACACTTGTGTATGCCTTTCTTTACAATCGCCGCTGTATCTTTAGTTAAGTAGCTATAAGATCGACTGCGTCCGTTGACAGTTCCCTACACAATTAGTAGATAAGTTAATTTAATTCTGAAATTTAAACCTGCTAGCTAGCTACGACATACAGATACATCAAGTAGCATCATCAGTGTGCATGGGAGGGGAGTGAAAAAGAGAACATCAGTACCCTTTCGAAGAGATCAAGGGCCTTGTCAGCTTCTAGACCTTTGACGTTGACAATATGACCTTCCCAACTTGTACAGTGTTTGGCGATGCTTTCTTCACGGGTAATGACAATAGTTTGACCAGCAGAATTAGCCTGGGCCAACAAGCAGGTTGAGTCCCAGTCACGGCTGGAGCGTAGGCCATCAATAACCAGGAGACATTTGTTTTCACTCAGAATTTTACAACATCCTTGAATTGGGTTTTGGCCTTCCATCATACCAATTGCTGCAGTTTCCCTTGCATCAACATCGTGCAAATAAAAATCCAGAAGTAAGCTCCGACACAAGCTCAGCAAACTGAATGGATGGGCCACTGCCACCCACCCGTACATTCTGTAATCTTTTATCTCCACTAGTTGCTGATAGTATATTTCTCTGACAAGAGCTGATTTCCCAACGCCTGCAATCCCCCACACGGACAACGTACATCCGTCATCTCTGTTAGACAATAAATCCATTTGATTTTCACGCCCAACAAGCTCACATTCATACTCTTCCTCTCCACGTACTTCGCTTCCTCCATCTCCATTCATGCTCTTGTCTTGATGATATGAATCCTGCGGCAAGTATATATGCATGTAATAATTAATTAGTACTCCCTCTTAAAAGAAATATACGGGGATCACTACTTAATGGAGGGAGTAATAGCTGGATGTTAACTTAAGATGAGATGTGCTACAATTTTCCAAAAAGAATCAAAACATTCAGTCGTCAATGTGGTGGACCATCTTTTGATCAATAAATCATAACCGTTAGATCTATGCAACCGATTGTACATGTTAAATCTATGTAAACATAACCAAACAGATCATATGTATGTTAGATCATTTTAACTGGCCCTACATAAATCATAACAATTAGATCAATCAGCCAAACCTAAATGACTGCATCACTTAATCTACAAAACAATACCTAAACGCTCATATCCGTTAAATCTACATAATCGTACCTATAATTTACTAAATAAAATCATAAATTATAAATCTTCCTATCTGGAGAAATAATAACCGATAGATCGTCATAGTTGCACTAAGTGGAATATACGTCCCGTAAACAAAACAACTCACCGAAGAATAATTTGGTAATATTAGTTAAATTGTCAATTTCAAGTTGATGTTACGCCTGATACAAAATTGTAAATTTTCGCAACATGCACCACTGATATTCTAATGCAAGGGATAAATACATGACTGGAGGTCTGTAAACAACATATCTGAAATATTCTTTCGACCATTTTTTTGCTCTGCAGATAATTAACACTGTTGGCAACATTGGTTTTTATACGTGTGTGAATCGATGGATGTCATGACTTGGTTATCAAATTGTAGCATGTGTAAACTGTATGCACAAGATTTTCTATCAAAATGGAGGTAGGATTTTCCACACAAATGCTAATGCTAGAAAACCGTCGCGGAAAGACAGTAATCCAAGGTGGTGTTGGGTTGACTATGGGAAAGGTTGCGGTTTGCTAACCTTCCGAGCCTGGTTAGTTATCGAGCCCTGCCACGAAAAGAGTCTGGGGAGATCCATGACCTGTGTCGGTGGTGGGTGGTTAACCCGCAATAGAATGCCAAGCCCATTTAAGGACTTCTGCAAGTGAATACTTCTTTGTCCTTTAATATTTAAAACAATGATTTGACCAATACTTCAATTATTATTTATTTGTGGAGCACGTGTCACTGCATTCGTATATGTAACTATTTATTTTTTATTGTAATTAGAAGCTCAGTGGTATTGTACACCCTTCGAACTGGTATACACATTGTATTATGAGTCTAACTTTGACCAACAACTTAACTAACAAAACATGAGTTATATGTCCCATAAAGTGTCATAATGGATTTGTATTCAAAAGATGTTTCGAATGGTGCACTTTTTGCGGAACACAACTCGTCTTTTCTTGGTTAAATCAATGGTCAATGTTAGACTCAAAATATAGTGAGGTCATTGCATTCATATTTGTCAGTATTTACTTATGATTTTAATCGAATATATAGCAAAAAACTACCACATCACAGGCTAGGGCTATAAAAAACCACTCTTGTTCGATGGTCCAAAAAACCCAAATGACAACGAGATTCAGAATTTACTCGGTTTATGACAGGTCGGGCCAGCTCATAAGAAAATCATATGTTGGCTGTTACCTTACAGGCGGCCGTCGAAAAGTCCAGCTCTCTGTTCTTCCTCCTCTTTCTTCTCCCTCTCCTCCCTATCTCTCACTATCCTGAGCCATGGTTGGCCATGGCGACGGCCGTAGGACCTCGAGCGGCCACAGCAGGCACGACGGTCGCCACATGCTGCATGATGGCGCGCCAGCGAGGCTGCACGGAGCCGGCCACCTTGAGCGGCTCCGCGCATCTACAGCGCGCAACTGCTGTTGCTCCTTGCAAGCACACCCGCCGCTGCTATTGCCCTGGATTTTGTCATGGCTGCCTCGCCTAGCTCTCTCACCTCCCGCTGGACTTTCCGACGGCCGCCTTGCAATGGACGCCCGAACATAGCACCTGCTCGCGCGGCTCGGTGACCCAACGCCATTCTGCCCGGAATCTGTCTGCTGCCAGCCCCAGCCATGGTCAGCCATGAGCGGCGGAACAGCGAGAGCCACCAGGTGCAGCAGCGGGAGCAGCGACTACTCCAAGTGCAGCAGCCTGAACGCCCTCCAGCTCCGCCTCCAGAGCAAGGCCGAACGATGCGCACATGGTCCCTTCGTCGGCTTTGGCGATGAGCTCGCCGGTGAGGGCCCGATTGCTTTTTTTAAATTAGAGGGACCTGATTGCTTTTTATTGTTATTGTAGGGACCTGTATGCCTTCCAATAATATGTGGGGCCGACCTGTCATGACCTCTTAACGGTCAACCTAACCGTCAATCTGATGAGTCAACCTAAAATTTCACTTAAAACTTAATGGTTCAGCTCCGCCTTCAGGTAGTTTTTTGTTACCCTAGCCCGTAATGTGGTAGTTTTTGCTATATATTCGATTTTAATCACTAGATTTATAGTATTGTCCTAGATGAGAAGTATGGTACTAGATTATAATTTCTTTTCTAGAAATCTGGCAAAGAATATTAGAGGCTGACTGGAAGACCCATATATGCTTTCTATTTTGGAAATGAGTGTATTGGAAGGCTGTGAATGTAGTAGTCAAATTAAGCAAATTGTTGAACGATAAAACAAGTTATAAAAGTTAATCAATTACTCTTTGTGTTCATCGAATGAATACATATTACTTATATTCTTAATTATAAAATTACTAATGATTGTAATTTCTTTGTTGTTTATCGGGCGAATTAACCCAATATGTTAATGGTTAAACTAAAGTTGTGTTAACTAAATAAGAAACACCTTATAATTTATTACAGATCAAAGGGGTACCGCGGTGTTTGCCTCACAAAGTAAATATTTTATGTCACACTATGTCCTTTAAAAAATTGTAGGCAAATTATAAGTGCAAATCGCAGGAAAAAATGATGCATTGAAGCCTGAGATAAGTCAAACACACCGTTTATTTTAAAACAAGGTAGTACTGCAGCTGCATGTATGTACATGCCGGACAAAAGAAAAACACATGATAATCATATAAATGATCGAGTACTTACCTTGGGGAAAAAGGCACAAAGGTATTGATCAAGAGAGAAGTGTTGAAGCTCCCATACTTGGAAGGGTTCCCCAGTGCAGACAAGGGCAATTCCCAAGTGCTTGGTGGAGATGACCACTCGGCTGCCATTGTTGCCGGTGGGAAGGTATGTTTTGATGGCCTCCCAGTCTGCGACACTCAATAATTCTTGCTCTAGGATGATGATGTACTTGTGTTGGCTAACTTGCAGCATGAGCTTCGACCTATCATCGTGTCGGACATGGTGTTGAGATGTGAAGTGAGTCAGTAAGTTGTTAAGGAACTCTATTGGATTGAAAGTATTGGTCAGCTTTACCCATGCACGACTCTTGAGCTGTTGGCATATTTCTGGGTCGATGTAGGCCTTCTTCAGAATGCTCGCTCGCCCAAATTCACCAACAACATCGGCGTGCGGATTTCCCCATACTGTGATCACTTCCTTGGCAATCGATCAACCTTTTCAGATCCCCAGTGGTCTGGCTGAGCTTTCCCATAGCCATCCAGACCACCCTTAGATCGTGAAATGCTGCCGCTTCTACCGATGTAATACCAGTATCAGGGTGCATACGCAGTAGATTCTGCTGTCGGTCTAAGTTGAAGTAGCTGTCATCGTCTCTGTCGTCGTATTCGTAGTCGTTGTCGTCATCATCGCCGTTGACGTTGTCGTCGCCGCTGCCGCCACCTGTGAGGTTGTAGCGTGTGTTCCTCTGGCTTACGTCCTCCACCCTTGCCTTGAGCTGTTTTATCTCCGCCACCGCCAAGTCCAGGGGCAGCGACAAACTTGAAAGGCAGGGGGTGGAGGAGGCAAGGCGCCGCACCCAGTCCCATGGTGACGGCTTGTCAAGGTGGACCACGAACTCCACGCAGTTCTCGACGTCGAAGGCCAGGTCACGGAGCTGCCTCACCCACGCCCGCACCACCTTGTTCTTGGATGTGCGCTCCCCAGCGTTAGAGGCGCTGAGGAACGCCTGCAACATTCCAAACTCGCCCGTGATGAACACCAGATCCTCCTCCACACACTCCCTCAGCTTCTTCTCCTCCTCGACCGCCAACTTCACCCTGCTCACCGTCCCCGCCACCGCCGACATGGTCAGACCAAGCGCGAACTCCGCCATTGTGGTGTAGCAGCAGCAAGCTAGTCGTGTACTGGTAGTATGCTGGATCTGATTGGTGCGTTCATCCGGTCCTGGATGTGGGTTTATAAAGGGGTCCTGGATGCCATCAGCTAGCTTAGACTTAGAGTTGTATCGTTTTGCAAGTCTCAAGTAACAAACCAGGACATGTGGACTTATGCTCATGCCGAGTATACCCAGTAAATTATTTTCAGAATCTTAAGTTTCCTTGGAATAGGCTTACATAGTTGTAAACAATTCTGACAAACTGACAACCAACTCTTCCAAGACCACTTGATATTAAGTTGTTAGTTCCGACATGTACCAAGATGCCTCTCTACTCAATTCCCTATATGATATCCACCACAAATCAAGTCTCCACTCATCTCTCTTCGAATATAAACAGAGAGATTCAAAGATGATGTCCCTACTATCTTCTAAAAATACATGCATGCTTGTTCAAACAATTTACCTCGTTAATTCAAACGGCGAGTATATATGATTCACTACCTATTGATCATCACAGTTTAATTAGTCTCATAATGTTATTTAATGCGGACGAATTGTTGCTAAGAAAACTAGCAAGTTATATCTTGGAATCTGATTCAGTGTCTCCAGCTCGGCCATGTCAATCAAAGACTTGAATCGATCGAGGTCTTAATCAAACAGCTACTCCGCCCGATCGATCCGAGGAATCTGCAAAAGCCATGTGTGGTTAACGTGATGGTCTCGTTGATCCTCTGGCCAACAGCTAGCTAGTTGTCTGCGAGCATCTCTGGGGACCTCCATCGATCCAAGTTTACTTGAGGCGGCCAATTGGATAGAGCACATGCATGCATGTTGTTGAGACGTGGCACAGTTGACGGGATTCCTCGTATGAATGAGCTCCTAGGTCTGTACTAACAAAGTCATCTTCATGAATCTCAAACAACATGTCCCTATTTGTCTCTTTGCTGTTCAAAATGATGTACCTGGTTTGATCTGGTGACAAGTATACATGACTTACCTGATGATTGCCAGAGTTCTATTATTCTCCCAATGTGATTTAAGACGGATGGGTATATATTGCTAAGGAAAGAAGCAAGTTTTATCTCAAAATCTTGTCCAGTGTCTCCAGCTCGGCCATGTCGATCAAAGACTCGAATGGATCCAGGTAGGTCTTTAGGAAACAGATACTCCGACGAGTGATCCGAGGAATCTGCTAGCCATGTTCTGTTAACGTGATGGTCTCATCGATCGTCTGGCCAACATCTAGCTGGTTATTTCCGAACGTCGATTGATCCAGGTTGCTCAAACGTGTATTATACTCATATGGACAAACATTGAGCAAGGAACGTTAGAGGAGGTTCATCGGCTGAACTTTGCCTTGCAGTGGAGTAGATTTAAGTTTTTTACAAAAGCATCATTCATATCATATGCAATTAATACACAAAAATAACTTGGGTTCATAGGGTCTCTCTAGCTAATGTTGGGGCGTTGGGGGGGGGGGGGATGTGGAGATCGAGTAATGTGCAGAGCACTGCAATCAAATTATATTCATCTGCAACTGGCTGTCCAGGAGTACATACTGTTTAAAACTAGGAAGCAAGTTTGCTCTAATAAACAGGGGACCAGTACATGGGAAGTGATGCTCATGCAAGAGTACCAAGTTTGAATCATGAGTTCCCGTCGATTATATAAAACTAGTCATCAACCCGTGCTGCGGCACGGGCTAGAAATTCCATGTCTCAACATTGTTGTGTAAATTCATTTTTCACATTTTTTTAATAAGAGCATCGCGTATGTGCCCTTCAGTTGTGAAAAATCATATCAACATTTTTTGATAGGTATAACTGTTGGTCAAACACACCATGTGTCCTATAATAGATGGAAAGGAGATGCCGCAAGATGGAGGAGGTGGTGTCGAATCCAAGCAAAACCTTGAGAACCTCATCGCCTACTTCCAGGCTTCCGCTACGTAGCCGCGCTTCCTTCTCCGCACCAGCCGCCGGACAGAACTAATGGTGTGCCCGTCGTTCCTCGCCGCGCTTCCTTCTCCGCACCAGCCGCCGAACGGAACGCATGACGTGTCCGTCGTTCCTAGTCTGGCTCTCCGTCCAAGTGCCGGATGCATGATATGTCTGCCGTTCCTGATCTGGCAGGGACCGACGACAATGCTAACCGCGATGCATGAAGGAGAGAGGGTCCAGGAAAATTAGGTCAATATGAATCTCGTTTGTGAAGAGGAAATATGCCAGATCGGAATTGATGGGGAGAAGGCGGCTCGATGCTTTTTTCAGGGCAAACTGGAGGCCTGGTGCACGGCTCCTGCGAGTTGCAGAGGTCAAAGGCAGAATATATTTTTTTACGGCCTAAGATTCCTTAACGAACTATGTGTTCTTTTCTTCCATGTTTACTTAGATTACACGGGTTAATCTACATCTTTATAATTCGGTCCCACAAGATGAGTTTTCCATTAACGTGGGAATTTCTATTTACATGGGTTAGAACGCTTGAGACATGCATCCATGACTTGAACATGCGTGCATGACTGATTCTGAGCTTGCGTCCGGCACGCCGTGTCCACACATCCATACATGCATCCACTGTTGAGATGTGCGAGATGACGATGGGCTGCTCCTCCTAGGACATGCAGCGGATGCTCCAGAGTTGTTGAGAGATGGTGATCCTGATTTCGTGAGCCATGCTGTTATGCTTGCTATAGAGATTTTGATGGTAGTTGAGAGCGCTCGAGACATGCATCCATGACATGAACATCCGCTCAAGTCTGGTTCTGAGCTTGCGTTCGGCATGCCGGTGCCACACATTCATACATGCTCCCACGGTCGAGATGTGACGGACGATGATGAGCTGCTCCTGCTAGGCCATGCAACGGACACTCCAGAGTTCCAGATAGAATGCGATCTAGAAATCTGCGCAAAAAAGATTTTCTACGTGAAAGATGAGAAATTAGATGCATATTGACTGCTTGCGTGTAAGAGAAAGAAAGCTAGACTTCTGTTCCCCTCCTCCCGTACGTGAAAGCATGTGGGCCTTTGCAACCTTTTTATTTTATTTTAACTTCTACTTACAACCGTGATGAAATATTAGATGGTGATTAATCTCTTTTGGTTTCTTTTAGGAGAAGGAAAGCTAATCGTATCACTTTTGGCTTCTATTTTTCCAACTACACGTGAAAGCATTGTGGGCCTTTTCAATCATGTTTTTTTTGTTTTAAGCTGGTTAATCTACACCGTAGCTTCTTGTTATTTTTCTTTTGGCTTCTATTTTTTCAACTACACGTGAAAGCGCTTTGGGCCTTTCCAATCATGTTTTTTTAGCTGGTTAATCTACACCGTAATAAATCGGTCCCACCCTAGATGAACGGCTCATAATTTCTAATTAACGCGGTAATTTCATGGGAGTCTGTAATTAACGTGAGTTTTTTTTCATTTATGAATAGATCTACACCGTAATAATTCGGTCCCACCAGATTAACGGCTCGTAAAATCTAATTAACGTGGGAATTTTTAGGAAGTGCCTAATTAGTATAAGTATAGATATAGATATAGATAGATAGATATAGATATAGATATAGATAGATAGATAAGACTGTTCTGTCAAAATAACAATCAACACTTGCTAGACTGCTTGAGATTTAACTGGATAACTCTGACATGTACCATGATGCCTCCTCTACTCTGTCACCTAGATGTTGCATGCCCACCACATACACAAATCAAGTTTCCACTAAGCACAAAGTCTCCATGAGACTCAAAGATGATTTTTTCTGATAAAGGGCACATTTAATTTAAAGTGTACTCCCTCCGTTCCCAAATATTTATCTTTTTGGAGATTTCAACAAGTGACTACATACGAAGCAAAATGAGTGAATCTACACTCTAAAATATGTCGATATACATCTATATGTTATAGTGCATTGAAATATTTAGAAAGACAAATATTTGGAAACGGAGGGAGTAGCATCAAGAGGCTATAAAGCTTGATGAGACAAACCCAGACTCTTGATAATTAAGATGCATACAGCCAAAAACTAGTAAACCGACAAAAAGAAATATGAAAATGGATATATTGGTAATAGTAGAGTCTTGTTGGACCGACATTATTCCTATGTCGAAGTAGGTGGTGGATCAATCCTAAGATTATGTTGCCTCCATTCATGTTGGGTAAAGACCTCCCTGACCACCGGCTCCAAACGCATAAAAATCGCCTTGAGGATTCTCCGAGGCAAATAAACAAGTCTAATCTCAAAATCGATCTGATACAGTGCCTCCAGCTCGGCTATGTCTTCAATTAATAAGGTACTCCGGCGATCGATCCGATGAACACTAGTCGAATCTAGGATTTCGCCGAGATCAATTTATCAGGAGCTCGGCAGTGTAAGGTCTCTAACGAATTTGCTCATAAATGGACTTGGAAAACGTCATCGATTACTGAATGCCAGGCAAAACAGACTCGGTGGCAATATAGCATAATCACCGAGTTCCACCTACAAAAAAATCGTTAGTGTCCTGACAGGTGCACCCCACCACCTCCCGGGAAACCGACCTTTCCGATAGTATCATTTTTTTGAGTCATATCATCATTTTAGCAAATGAAATGACGTGCTGCACATGGTGGCGCTAGAAATAAGTTGGCACCTTGCCATCAAACCAAATCAACAGAAGTTACAATTTTTTTTTTTTGATGACGCAGAACTTACAAACTTAGTAAATACAGATCCTTATTTCCGAAAGGGAGTGCACGCCTATTAGCGCATGCAGAGTACGTAGGCACTGTGCACATGCAGGCAGGAATTACAAAATTGGACAAATTAAAATGGATGGATCTGAATATAAAGGAAGCACGCCTTAATCAGTCGATCTTCCACCTTCCATCAGGGGATAGACTGGGCTCGTAGCAATGCCACACTGCCCCGATGGATTTTTTGTTCCCCTCTTCATTCGAATGTAGCCTTTTTCACCCCATGTTGCCCCCCAGGAATTCTTCACGATCCAGTACCTGGGCCCATTTTGTATCTGTTGCCCATAACCTACAACGGTGACGGCATGGTTGAGACCGGCACCACATGGCCCGTTGTAGGTGCCCCGCTTGTAGTGGGGGAATTGTCTGCCATGTACTGAGATCAAAACAGCCACCGGTTGGATTGCCACAGCGTTAATCAGCGACACCTCGCTGTTGCTCTTGACTCGGATTGAGCCAGTGATCTTTGCCGCCGGCTTACAGTTGGTCAAGCACCCACCTATGGTTGCCTTGTATCTATAGGAAGATGCGGCGGTGATCCCTCCATGTGTTTTGACCCACTGGAAGGCTTTGCTAGGTAGGCCGCCATTGCAACCGTGGTCATAACCTAAATCACAGTCTAGCAGTTGTTGCTCCGACAGAGACACCAGAATCCCTCTCTTTATCTTGTGTATTCCTTCAATGGCCGCCACTGCGGAGAATGCCCAACAACTTCCTGTAGTTGTATATCAATGCTTAACATAACAATTGACCTGCTATATTGTACATAGCTAGTGGAGGAAAAATATTAACAAGAGATGTTGTCTGTACCGCAATCACGTTGGTCTTTTACGGGGGTGACGGCGCCTCTTTTCCTCCAGTCCATGCTCCTTGGCGCACTCGCTGAGAAGTTGGCGTACACAGTATTTGTGCCCCCACGACCCACCGGCCCAGCATGGGTGGCGATAATCTGCTCATCTTGCTCACCATCTTCTCCATGCTCAACCTCCGGAATCTGGCCGGTATAAAGCGCCATGAACTCTTGATTTGACATGGCGGTGAAGGGACCCTCCCCAAGCTCGTACGTGAGCCCAGAGGTGGCCGCCTTGGCGTTCACGGCCTCTATGTACCTCATGTTCCTCTTGTATAGCCCGAACCGACGAACCTTCTCAGCGGCTGTGGAGTAGGATTTGTTCTGCACCGTCATCCACGCATGGAAACGGTCCATCATCGGATCATGCTGGTTGCCCGAGTGCACATCATCACTTGTCGGCAACGACTCCGAAGAGCAGCCGGCTAGCATCAGGCAGCTCATGGCAAGGAGCACACAGAGCGCCAACAAAGAACATCTACAAGTGGAGAAACTGAGCGTGTGGCCAGTCATTTTGATTTTGATGGTAATGCTAATGTGTTGGTGGTGTTTGGATGTGCTCATGCTCAGCTTGGTTGTGTTGCTTTTATAGGTGATATGAAAGCAGAGCTATATGCAACAAGTAACATGACCCCCTCCAAAAAACAAAGAAGTAACATGCATGACAGGCGCGGGCCATAACAAAGTCAGAGATTCCATTCATGTACATCAGGTTGCTTACGCAAGACGCGTGTACGTCATGATAGCTCACGTAAAACCATGTATACGTCTGATTTGAATTAAACAAGCGCCTAATGACCAACACTACAACGGCCATGAAACCATTCCAGGATGCCACCGTACAAAAAGTAATCTATGGCTGGTTGTGAAAATGGAAATCAATGTAAGTTAATTAGTGCACACCCTATCGCCTAAGTCTAATAATCCTCTGCCTTTCCTCGGTAAGTTTATAATGAGAGTACACACCAAAAAACAACCAAACAACAAAAAGATGGCAGGATAAGGAGACAAACTAAGACAAATTGAAAATATGAGGTATGATCTGTTGGTCGCTCTCCTGTTTGTAAAAAATATGAGGTATGAACTGTGGCATGGTGTTAGCCATACTACCTGTTTGCATATATGTATCTGCTCTATGTGGAGTATGTTCTCACATGGTCAAGTATCTCCATGCAAAAAATAATAATCTTAGGATGCGATTAATAATATTTTTACTACCATCATTTTTCATGGTCGCACTAAATTAATTAGAAAGTTCTAGTTGTACCCCCATACGAGTGTACTCTCTATTCTCACCGACTATTTTTACATCAAGGTTCGTGCAAGATTTTTTTTGTTTCCCCCAAATTATAGAACATTTGAACTCGAAACTTTGTAGATCAACATCCCACATGTACTACCATGTGCAGAGAAGTTTTTGGGTGTTTTGGCGCAACATAATTTTTTAAAAATGATACAATTCATTCAAATTTTGAAATTTGACAAACTTATGTTTCATAAGAAAAATTGGAAACATTTTATACAATGAGCGACACTTGTGCATAGTTGATCTGCAAAGTTTCAAGGTCAAATGTTGCCTCGTTTGGAAGGAACAAAAAAGAGAAAATTCCATATAAGGATAGCACGATTCTTGACGCAAACTGAATGCTAGGCTGGCCTGACTCGAGAGGAGACTTGGATGGAGGTTCTTGGAATATCATTAGTAACGCCTAGCTAGCAACGTAGGTATAGATCTCTCACATGCTAACTATTGCATGGACCCAGTTGATGTACGTGGAAATTAAAGGAATCTAATCCTAGTACATCATAATTATCTTTTTATTAATTGTCCGGACATGTAAGACAACTTGTCCATATACATCGTCGAGGGGTCAGCGGATTCCTGGGATCGGAGATCGAAATATGAACTGACACGCTCTGCACTGTGTATTTAGAATAACTGAACATGAAATCTTGGTTTTTATGAAGTTGAAGTAATCTAACACTGCACCACTTGCCTGTGTTTTCTGTTGATTAGTCTGAGAAACCTAATTTTGCCGATCAATCCACGGCTCATTTCAAAATTAGTAGACATGCATGTTCACTGAACGTGATTGACCTGGTGATACCTAGGATCAAAGTTCAGAATATAAATCGATACGCTAGGCAGCTTGTATCATGTATATATATTCTAGATCTATTTTTTTTACCGAATCCTGGATCTGCTGATAAACATAGAAGTACATACACCACTGGACAAAAATGTTGTGACCCCAAGGGGGGCAATCATACTTGAAGCCTTTGCGTTGCTCCACATGGGCAACATGGGAAGAGCCCAGAGAAACCGTCACCGCCACCTCACCATTGATAGACAGGGATCGCAGTCGCCCTGCTTGGCTTATGAAAACTGTGGCGGCTGGCCTCTTGTTCCTCGGCTCGTCTCCCTCATTTCATCTCCCTACTTGCAGACCGCCGCCTACCCATTCATGCACGGTAACAATTGCCAGCCCTTGCTGCCTCGAGGGACGCCGCCACGGATCGTGCCTGTTTTAAACAAAATCTGGTTGTCCAGGTGGTTGACCTCGCCTTTCCCTCCACTAGCCGCAAAGATTGCAGCTATGGCAGATGTGGGTGCTCCAGTTAAAATCTAGGTGACCTGGTCACGATGTGTGAGTAATCCACTTGGGTTAGGGGCCGAGGGGCAGCCTTGCAGCCTTGTGTAGTGAAAAACATGGGACTGATGATTTATTTTAATCTATACTTTCGTTTGATATTTGTCTCTTGCCGCAACCTTTATCCTGGACCTGCCGACATCCGAGTCCGAGAAACATAAGATCAGTACAAGGAGAGGTAAACAATGATAGTAAGTGTTAAACACATGATCGTACCCCGCATGTGTCACGTACGGAATACGTACGGGAGGTTGAGTACTTCACAAGGATAGCTATAGGCGCAAGATATATTCTGTTGTAACTACTAGCTAGCTAGCTTATCCTCTTATCTTCTTATCTTTCTTCCTCATCAAGTTGTATCTCAACCGACTCTGTACGCATATCTCAGGCTCGCACCCTGCCTATTAAACATGCAGCACATCGCCCTAGATCGGGTAAGACGTTTCCGCCAACGCACATGGTAATCAGTAGGGATGGCAATGGGGACAATCCCCTATGGGGATACCTACAACATCCCCATCCCCATCTATTCCCTATCATCCCATCTCCATCCCCTTTTACATGACTGAGGATGAAATTTTCCCATACCCATGCCCCACTGGGGGAACGGGGCCCCATTAGGGTCCCCATCCCCATAAACAAATACTCATATACATAATATGACACCCTATAATTAACATACTTAAATGGTGTTCTCCTTGTCCTGCTAATGCCTATCTAGGTCGTACTTACTTCTTGGCCATGGTGGCAGCTGAGGTGAGGCCGTGAGATAGGTTTAAGGTTTTTTAGAGCATTTTTTTGTTTTCGCAAGTTTGTTTGTGAATATTTTAAGGTTGACCGTTGTGTCACAGTTACTAACCGGGTCCCCGATGGGTATTGGGTCTGGGGAATAGGATATCGTCCCCACCCCCATTGTACCCTATGGGAAATACATTAGTTTTGTAAATATCCCCATGGGGATATTTTTCGCCCATCCCCACCCCCTAATAGATGAAATCCCCATGGGTTTGGGGGGTATGGGGCCCCATTGCCATCCCTAGTAATCAGAGCCTTCCTACTTCCCATCTAGCCTCCACCTCCACCTGTGCCGAAACCATGTCTTCCTCCTCCGGTGGCACCCACTCCAACCTCAATGGGCAGGTCATCGAGAAGCTTTCCCGCACGAATTACGTGTTGTGGTGCACGCAGATCACACCCCAACTGCGTGGCGCCAGTGTCTTCGGCTACATCGACGGCACGTCACCGGAGCCGGCCAAGCTCCGCGTTGCCAAGGACAAGGACGGCAAGGACACCTTCGAGCCCAACCCTCTCCACCCTCTTTGGGTCCGGGAGGACCAGCAGGTGCTCGGGTTCCTCCTCAGCAACCTCTCCAAGGAGGTGCTGGTCACGGTGACCGCGGTCACCACGGCGAACGCGCTCTAGACGACGCTGGCGGGCATGTACTCGTCGCAGTCGCTGAGTCGCGTCAACAACATTCGCACCTCCCTCATCAACGCGCAGAAAGGTACCCAATCCGCCGCCACCTACTTTGCCTACATGCATGGCCTCGCCGACGAGCTAGCCGCGGTGGGTAAGCCGATCCAGGATGATGAGCTGATCTCCTACATCCTCCATGGCATGGATCTGGAGTACCAGCCCCTGGTCTCAGCCCTCGATGCTCGCGTCTCCCCCGCCTCCCTCGATGAGATCTTCGCCATGCTCAGCAACTTCGACCAATGCATGGCGCAGTTCCACGGTGCGGGCGGCCACTCCTTCAAGTCCTCGGCAAACACTACAACTCGCGGCCGTGGTGGTGGCCGTTCCCGCAGCTCTTCCCGCGGCAGGGGGCGGTCTGGCGGCAGCGGCAACAACGGCGGGCGCTCCAACAACAAGGCTCGCTGTGGCGGCGGCGGCGGTTCTGGTCGATCTTGTCCGGACGCGCCTTGCTGCCAGATACGTGGTAAGCCGGGCCACACCGCAAAAGATTGCTGGTACCGTTATGATGAGGATGAGGATGACTCCCAAGACGATGACAAGATCACTGCGGCGGCCGACGGCTCCTATGGCATCGACACCAACTGGTATGTCGATAGTGGCGCAACCAACCACATCACCAACGAACTTGAGAAGGTGACCATGAAGGAAAGGTACCGTGGAAAGGATCAAATCCACACGGCCAGTGGAGAAGGTATGCGGGTTAATCACATTGGTCATTCAATATTTAGTACCCCTAGTCGCAATATTCATCTCAAGAAAATCTTGCATGTTCCTAGTGCTGCCAAAAGTCTTCTTTCTGTTCACCGAATTGCCTTAGATAATCATGTCTTCCTTGAGTTTCACCCCTTTTTCTTTTTGATTAAGGATCAGGAAACGAAGAAAATTCTCTATCGAGGTAGATGTGTTCGAGGGCTTTATCCGTTGATCCCGGTGCCTAGAAGATTCAATAAACAAGTCTATGGTGTTACCAAGCTTTCATCAACCCGGTGGCATGATAGATTAGGACACGCTCATTTCTCTCTAGTTGAAAAATTGCTTAGGAAAAATAAGCTCCCGTTTGTGGTTGAGCGACATAATGAAACTATTTGTGATTCGTGCCAAAGAGCAAAAAGTCATCAATTGCCGTATCCCGTATCTACTAGTGTCTCTACCAAACCATTGCAACTTATATTTTCTGATGTCTGGGGTCCGGCCCCAACCTCTGTTGGTAGACACTCGTATTACGTCAGTTTCATTGATGACTATAGCAATTTCTCGTGGATTTATCTCCTTAAGCATAGATCCGAAGTGTTTCAAGTTTTTCAAAACTTTAAAGCTCTTGTTGAACGCAAGTTCGACAACAAAATACTTGCTGTCCAATCAGACTGGGGAGGGGACTACGAGCAGTTAAACTCCTTCTTCCAAACTCTTGGCATATCACACCACGTATCATGCCCTCATGCCCACCAGCAGAACGGCTCCGCTGAATGAAAACATCGTCACATAGTTGAAGTTGATCTTGCCCTTCTTGCAGGAGCATCCATGCCTCTTAAATTCTGGGATGAGGCCTTTCTCAGAGCCGTCCACCTCATAAACATTCTTCCTAGTCGTGTCATCCACAATGAAACACCCCTAGAAAGACTCCTTCATGAAAAACCGAACTACCAATCTCTTTGTGTTTTTGGGTGCGCATGCTTGCCCAATCTTCGTCCCTACAACAAACGAAAACTCATGTTTCGTTCCACCAAATGTGTGTTCCTTGGCAATAGCTCTCAACACAAAGGTGTCAAGTGTCTCGAGATCTCCACGGGTCGAGTCTATATCTCTAGGGATGTCGTATTCGATGAAACGCAGTTTCCCTTTGCTGATCTTCATCCTAACGCCGGTGCGCTTCTTCGCAAAGAAATTCTTCTTTTGCCCTCACATCTCACGGTTGTGATCAAGGGGGGGACAATACTGATGATCACTTGTTGACTAATCCTGCTGATATGTTGCATGAGTTGTGTGGTGATGAAACAGGAACAGAATCAGAAAGAAATGGCGAAAAAAATGAAGAAGAAAGAGCAAATTTTGGCCCTTATTTCATGTGTTCAGAAACAGGAGACAAGATCTCCTCGGGATCAGCGCAACGTCAGGAAATCCAATCCTCCTCGGGATCGGTTGCAGCAGACGCGGGATTCCCCTCGGGATCCAGAGCACCTGGCGCGGCTGCGGCTGCAGGCGCACGCACCGCAGCACCCGGCTCCACAGACGGCACGCGGTCGCCTCCCGTTGGTCGCGACGCGGACCCAGTGACGCGCCAATCTCCTGCTGCCAACTGGCGATGCATGGATGGCGCAGACGGCGCGCGGTACCGCAGCCAGCCGGTGTGCTACAAGCGGCGGGCTCTAGTTTGCTCCATCGAGGCGGACCCTCGTGCGGGCCCTGACGCGGCCCCCAGCATTGATTCGCCATCATTGCACAATGATGGGCCGGTCCAGAGGCTGGGATCCTCTGTGGTCTCTCCAGGCGATGCAGTTCAGCCACAAACCGCAGAAAATCCTCCTCGGGATCGACTCCGGCTGGAACTCCTGTACAGGAGACAGGATCTTTTGTGGCTATGGATGAGGCTGCGGCATCACCGCGACGCACATGACTGCAAAAAGGGGTAACGAAACCTGTGAACTATAAACACGTAGTTAAATATGATATGATCTGTTCTACAGGAGAACCAGGTGAACCAAACACGGTTGAAGAAGCACTTGGTAACGAGAAATGGAAGAAAGCTATGAATGAAGAGTACATGGCATTGAAGAAAAATAAAACATGGCATCTGGTTCCTCCACAGCAAGGTAAAAACTTTATTGACTGCAAGTGGGTATTCAGGATTAAGAGAAAATCTGATGGAACCATTGATCGTTATAAAGCTAGACTTGTTGCAAAGGGCTTTAAACAAAGATACGGCATAGATTATGAGGACACGTTTAGTCCAGTTGTAAAAGCTGCTACCATTCGCCTTGTCCTGTCTATTGCTGTTTCTAAGGGCTGGAGTCTCAGACAGCTAGATGTACAGAACGTGTTCTTCCTCCATGGTGTTCTGGAAGAGGAAGTGTACATGAAGCAACCTCCTGGGTTTGTAAGTAAGAATGCTCCATCCTATGTGTGCAAACTTGACAAAGCACTATATGGGTTAAAGCAAGCTCCAAGGGCATGGTATTCACGTCTCTGTCACAAGATGCAGGCACTTGGCTTTGTTCCTTCCAAGTCCGACACTTCATTGTTTATTTACAACAAGTCCAACACATGCATATTTGCCCTCATCTATGTTGATGATATTATTGTGACAAGCTCATCTGATGAAGCAATCACAGGGCTCTTGAAGGACTTGAGTGCAGATTTTGCCTTGAAGGATCTTGGAGACTTGCACTTCTTTCTTGGGATTGAGGTAAAGAGAAACAATGATCGAAAGTGCTATTGTGAGCTCGAGCTCACAAGCACCCTTTGCTACAGTACAAACGAAAAAAATATTTAAATAGTTCAAAAAAATCTGAAATTATTTGTCAAGAAACATTGATATCTTTTTCACATGCGTGCAAAATTTCATGACAAAATGACATTCATGCAGGTCTCGGTAAAAAAGAGAAAATCGATGCTTCAAAATGTATCCAAAAATAGTTTTTTTGGAGCATGATTTTGTTTTTTTTGCCGGGACCTCCACAAATGTCATTTCATTACGAAAATTGGTACGCATGTAGAAAAAACATCAAATTTTCTTGACTACTATTTTTTTGGATTTTACTGTTCATCCGAGATCACTGGTGCCCGGGATCAATTCCTCCGTGTCCAACTCCATCTCTCTCAAGAGAAGTATGCAATTGATCTGGTAAAAAAGGCTGGTTTGAAAGACTGTAAGCCATCTCCTACTCCACTATCCAGTTCAGAAAAACTATCTCTCACAGAAGGGACACTCTTGAATCAAGAAGACAGCACAAGATACAGAAGTTTGGTGGGAGCATTACACTATCTCACTCTTACTAGACCTAACATTTCCTTTGTAGTTAACAAAGTTTGTCAGTTTCTTCATGCACCCACCACTGTTCATCTCACTGCTGCAAAACGCATAGTTAGATATGTCAAACATACTTTGAGCATTGGTCTAAACTTTAGCAAATCACCTTCAACACTTGTCAGTGCATTCTCTGATTCAGATTGGGCAGGATGCTTGGATGACAGGAGGTCAACTGGTGGGTTTGCTGTATTCTTTGGACCTAACTTAATATCATGGTGTCGGGTAATTGACCACGGGTACCCCGAGGACGGCAAGACGATAATTCAAGACATCGGGGCTAGCAAAGCCCCTCAGTCCGATTGACCGGCCGCTCCTGCCGGCTTCCCGTCCGACTGCTCTGCACCGCCGACTGCCGGTTGCCGACTGCGTCAACTAGCCGGCTGCCGACTGCGCCAACTAGCCGAGCCGGCTGCCGACTGCAGCGGGACCCAACACCGACAAGACCCCGACGAGACGGCCATACCGCGGACAAGATAACCATACCACGACGCCATCATCTACAGTGTACCGTGTCCCCTGGGTACTGATTTATAAAGTACCCTAGAGGACAAGCATGACATGCACCATGCCACTAGTTATGCCTACATAGCTTGGCTTGTAAGCTACCCAAGGTAGCTTACAACCAAGGCCACCACCATTTAGCTTAGGTAGCAAGCTAGCTCCCACTATATATATAGCAACCATCCATCCATCCTCACATGCGGACACTCACGCATGAACTCACACACACTCACGGCCACAAGCCATGGCCATACATGGCCGGCCACTAGCATGCCTCATATAGGCATATACCAGATCATATGCACTTGGCACTAATCCCAGATACAGCTCCAAGAGCATTTTGTACTGCCCGATGTACACCCCAGATAGATACACTCAGACATGTAGCAGTAGGAGTATTATCTCTCCGGAGAGCTCCGAAGCTGGGTAAACCACCGCGTGCTACTCGCATACCCGCTCCCGGTCCTATCAGCAGCAGTCTTACCCACACACTAAGCCCTTGTGGCATCTGTCGACTCGCAAGCCCCCCGTGAGAAATACCACGACAGTTAGCGCCCACCGTGGTGTGGTACTACTACTATGCTACCACGCTGCTGCTGGTTTCACAGTCCGGGCGGGACCATCTTCATCTTCTTCACCGCGGCGTCGCGTCGTCTCTCCTGTAGCGCTCGGGGGCTCGACTTCGACCCGCCCCCGGAGCGACCGTGCGGGACGGCGCGTCCTCGTCGACGGCCTCGCCGCCTTCGTCATCGCCACCGTTGCGACGCCGGCCGTCCGTCCGCGCGCGCCGCTCCTGACCTCGCTTCGGTTGGTCGCGTTCATCCACGCGCCTGTCGCGTCTGCTCCCCTCTGCGTTGCGCCTTGCCCTGGCCGAAACGCGCGTTGGCTCCTCCATATACCATCTACAAGCTAGCTAGATATGAGTCAAAAAATGGTCAAACCATGCCATTCACTACCTGTACGTTGGTTAGCAGGATAATCCGCAGACACAAGCCAGACAATGGCCATCTCTTACGCAGATAGTAGTCAGATAATAGCTATACATTTTGTCAGATGCTACTCGAATACATCCCATACTCTGGCTCGACTGCAATGCAGCGCTCTGCTCCGCCCACGGCCGCGCGTCTGCTCCTCCGCTGCGACAGGCCGCTGCGGGAACCATCCGCGGGCGCCGCACCGCCCGCCGCAGTTCCGCTGCTCAGCAACTCCAGCGCCTCCCTCTGCTCCTCTTGCTAAGGAGCTCCTGATGCGCCTGCAGCCCTTCGCCGTCAGCCGGCGGGCTCCAGGCCGCCTCCCTGCACCACGATAGCTCTGGCCCCCCGCGCGCATCTCCGCTCGTGGCCCGGCCTCCTGCGCCGCTGCGGTGTCGCCTCCCCGTGTGCGCGGCTCCCGCGCGCCCACCGGCCGGGTTGCCGCCCCCTGCCGGCGTCCGCCTCCGCACCCGGCCGCCCTCGCGCGCCCGCGGCTGCTCCGCCTCCGCCGGGTTCCCAAGCCGCCGGCCTCCGCCCAACTCCGGTCGTATCCGGCCGCCGCCTCCTTTGCGCGCCCGACCAGGACCGGCTCTGGGTCTCCCACGCCGGCTGCGGCTTCACCTCCTCCGGCCGGCTCCTGCATCCCCACTGCCTGGTCCCGCCGTCCAGTGCCCCGGCTGGCTCCTCCTCTGGCCGGCTTCGCCCACCGGCCTGCTGGCACGTCTGCGCCCCTGTCGCCGACTTCCCGCGATGCCGGCCTCCCGCGTTGATGCCGCTTTCGTCCCCTCGCTTGCCGGCTCCGACTCCACCAACCCACGCCCAGCTCCTGCTGCCTGCCGTCTCCGCCCCAGGCCGGACGGCTGGCCCAGCCGCTTGCCGGCTCCGTCGCCTGCCGGTTTCGCCATCCTGACCGGCGTGGCCGCCTGCCGGCTCCCCGCCCGAGGCCGCCTGCACCTCCGCGCGCCGTGCCGACTCCCCCGTCGCGCTTCTGGCCGGCCGGGTCGTGCGCCTCCGCTGCCGGCTCCCGGGTCGGGCGCCGTGTCCGGCTGTGCCACGCGCGCCCCTGCCGGGTCCCGCTCCAGCCGCCTGTTGAGGCCCGCGCCTGAAAAAAAAAGAAGAAGAGGCCGAGTGCCTGCTAGCCGGCTGAAGAGAAAAGCTGAGGCCAACTGGTGGCGTCCGGCTCCCCGCGTGCAGTCGGACAAAGAGAGAAGATAAAAGAAAGGGCCGGCTAGGCCAACGCAGTGCGCCGACTGCCTAGTAGCCGGCTGGAAAAGAAGTGGCCAAGCGCCCACAGTCGGGTGCTTAAAAAATGGGCGTCCGAGAAACGAAGCAGAAGAAGAAGTGTTTGTCCGGCTGTATGGGCAGACAAACAAAAAAGACGAAGTAGTTGCCGGGAGATCCGGCCCGACTGCTCAGCAGTCGGCCCGAATTTCGGGGGCTACACCCAGCGGGTGCGCTGACGTGCCCCCGCGAAGATTGCAGACAAGAGAATAGTTTTGTCCGGCTGCCAGTAGCCGGCAGAAGAGAAAAAAGAAGAAAAAGGGCGTTGCAAGACGCCTCGCCGCCTGGCCTGTCGAGCCTGACCGGCCGGAACCCCCCTTTGAGCACCCGGGGGCTCGAAGGCTACACCCAGCGGGTGCGCCGACGCGCTCCGCGAGCGCCGAGTCGTGCCGGCTGTCTTCGACGACCGCCACTACACAAAAATCAATGTGAGCTCCTCACCCGCATATTTTTGCACCGCGCAAGCACGGATAACCCCGAGCGATGCTCGGGGACTGTCTCCGCACTTTATTACAGTAGCATCATTGTTGGCCCCGGCGCCAGCCAGAATTGGCCCGGGGGCTGGCCGCTTGGCCTGAGACGTTAGTTCCCGCAGACGGCTTAGTACCGTGCGCGGTATCAAAGGCCCACTCTTAGTCACAGACCGCAGAGCGGCTGCCCGACTAGCAAGAGTGAATGCTGAAGGCCACCCACGCGAAAAACGCCAAGGAAGAAAAATGTTCGGGCGACCCGGCCGTTTTCCTTTACAAGTATCTACTCGGTTGAATCTGCTCCTAGACTCTGAGTACTGTACACTCCACTTCGCGGTCCACTCTTAGCCACAGACCGCAGAGCGGCTGTCCGGCAAGCAAGAGCACAAGCCAAAAAGCAGAGGGAACACGAAAAAGATTAAGGGGGCTCGGACGAAACCGAGTCGGCACCCTCCGCATAAAATTTGCAATGATAAACGTAAACATTTGATATATCCGCATGGACTAACTTTGTCTTTTTTCTTGATAATTTCCATGAACATTCGCCAAAAAACCTCCGCCTAACTTTGCCAAGTTGCCCGGAGGCTTGGGGGCTACTGTCAGGGTAATTGACCACGGGTACCCCGAGGACAGCAAGACGATATTTCAAGACATCGGGGCTAGCAAAGCCCCTCAGTCCGATTGACCGGCCGCTCCTGCCGGCTTCCCGTCCGACTGCTCTGCCCCGCCGACTGCCGGCTGCCGACTGCGCCAACTAGCCGGCTGCCGACTACGCCAACCAGCCGGCTGCCGACTGCAGCCCGACCCAACACCGACAAGACCCCGACGAGACGGCCATACCGCGGACAAGACAACCATACCGTGACGCCATCATCTACAGTGTACCGTGTCCCCTGGGTACTGATTTATAAAGTACCCTAGGGGACAAGCATGACATGCACCATGCCACTAGCTATGCCTACATAGCTTGGCTTGTAAGCTACCCAAGGTAGCTTACAACCAAGGCCACCACCATTTAGCTTAGGTAGCAAGCTAGCTCCCATTATATATATAGCAACCATCCATCCATCCTCACATGCGGACACTCACCCATGAACTCACACACACTCACGGCCACAAGCCATGGCCATACATGGCCGACCACTAGCATGCCTCATATAGGCATATACCAGATCAGATGCACTTGGCACTGATCCCAGATACAGCTCCAGGAGCACTTTGTACTGCCCGATGTACACTACAGATAGATACACTCAGACATGCAGCAGTAGGAGTATTATCTCTCCGGAGAGCTCCGAAGCTGGGTAAACCACCGCGTGCTACTCGCATACCCGCTCCCGGTCCTATCAACAGCAGTCTTACCCACACACTAAGCCCTTGTGGCATCTGTCGACTCGCAAGCCCCCCGTGAGAAATACCAGTCTTTCATGCAAATCCAGTCTATCATGCTAGAACAAAACATATAGAAATTGATTTTCACTTTGTCAGGGAAAGTGTTGCTCAAAAGGAACTTGACATTCGGTTCGTGCACTCCAAAGATCAAGTTGTAGATGGATTCACAAAGGCATTGTCTGTACGGAGTTTTGAAGAATTCAAACGTAATCTCAACTTGACCAAGCTGTGATTAAGGGAGGATGTTAAACACATGATCGTACCCCGCATGTGTCACATACAGAATACGTACGGGAGGTTGAGTACTTCACAAGGATAGCTATAGGCGCATGATATATTTTGTTGTAACTACTAGCTAGCTTATCCTCTTATCTACTTATCTTTCTTCCTCATCAAGTTGTATCTCAACCGACTCTGTACGCGTATCTCAGGCTCGCACCCTGCCTATTAAACATGCAGCACGTTGCCCTAGATCAGGCAAGACATTTCCGCCAACGCACAGTAAGGTCATACCAAACATAGGCTGGCGAGAGTGGAAGGCTATATCAAAAGACAATGATACTAAGGTTAGCACGATAAGAGAAATAAACAATGATGCAGCACAAGCTAGAAGTGGCGGGCCCAAAATGTCTACTAGTAAAGAGCTTGGCCGTGGAGAGCGCCTGACACTAGCCTCCCACCACTGCTAACAGGTTCCAAGGGGTAGGCAGAATGCTTGCTATCACTACAGCAAAACAGGCTAGCAATGAAAGGCAATGAGGGTGTCCCAACTACGGGGCATCTCACCATATTGACTCCCGGCCTGGTCAGCCGCACTAATGACCCGTTGGTTCCTTCTTGGGCCACTTTCAATAGCCCATTGATGTCATGCAAGTGCATAGGGCTGTTGTAGCACTTTCGTGATAAACCCCGCATATGTTGTCATTTCACGCATCCACGTACATACCCAAACCGGAGTTTGAAAATAGCCTATTCCAGAAGCTGATAGGACTGTGGCGGTTTGTGCCATGCTCAAGAAGATGAGGCGGTGGCGGCTTCTTGAAGATGGAATAAGGTCCTCCCCGCCTAGCCCCCGTCCCGGTGATGTTTCAAGCATCGTCGGAAGGCGTGTGGAGGTTTGTCTCGGGCAGATCTCATGGGATCTGGTCGGCATTTGTCTTTGGTGGATCCGACTGGATCCGGTCTTCGCTCGTCTACGTCTGTGTGTCTGCAGGTTGGATCCTTCCGGTCTATGCTTCTCTTCATCGGCGGCGGATGCTGTTCTGGTGCGCTGGTCCTATGGGGCCTTAGCACGACGACTTCCCGACTGTCTACTACAACAATGTTTGCCCGGCTCCGACGAGGGAGGGGCGATGACGGCGGCGCGCCTTCGGCTCGCTCCAGTGATTGTAGTCGTCGCTAGGTGGTCTACGGACCGGGATGTAATTTTTACTTCTAGTGTTCTTTGTACTACCTTGACAGTTGATGAATAGATCGAAAGTTTTCACGCAAAAAAAAGAAGCTGATAGGACACTGGATAAAAGGGGTTTACTAAACTAAGAATAATAAGGTAAAAATCAGTAGACTACTCTCGTGCGCCACCTCTTATATTGCACCGCTTAAAGGCGGGCGGCTTCAAATGCGCAGCAGAACCACTCAGAGTAAATTACCTATAATCAGGTTTTTGGATTGTTGAATACATGAGCAAATTACTACGAGATTTAATCCGAATAAACAGAAAATAAATCATGACAACAATAACAGAGATTAAACTAATCATGTAGACTAGCATAGTAGATGAACTAATCGAATCCAGGACACAGAATAAAAACATAAATTCTACCACAATCTCAAACAAGGAGGACAAGATCACATAAGTTGTCGTTGGCGAAGTCGTCGCTGCCAGTAGTCGCGCGAGTGCGCTCCCCAAAAACCAGATCGCCCCTCTCCTCTACAAGATCACGAGAGGAGGGGTTCCGGAGTGATGCTGTCCCTTATCGCGATACGCCGGAAGGAGGGATGGAGAAGACTAGCGTCGCGGAGCAATGATCTGAAACGGGAACAATGTGAAACCATATGTTGTGGCGGCGGCTAGGGTAGACGGTCGCCTGACTACATAATGCGGTCCTACCACGATCCAAAAGAACTGGAAACAACTGAGTAATTAACGCGTCCATTCCCGCGGCATGGCGAGCGAGGAGGAGGACCGCGTGTAGGTTTCCTCTTCTCATGCTCATACAAGTGGTATAAGAGCTCGTATTATAAAGAGGTGCAACTCTCTCTCTCAATTTCTGGGGTGAGACTAAACATTAGTCCCACTCACACCACTCAATAGCTATGCATGAATGGGCCAAGAGAATTTCAGAATTTTAGTTGAGCTTTGGGCCAAAGGCCTACTAACAAATTCCTACATGTTTCATTCTGGCAATGAAACCGGGGAGGTAGTTCCCTGTTCTTCTAAAAAAACCATTTTGAATTTGATGTAAATCTTTTTGTATGTATTGAATCATGGGACAAATGGTGTTTGGACCTGCTTGGCTGGCCGTTTCGAGGCCGAAAGAATAAAATGTCTCCTGGCTGCGCGGTGATGAATGGATTCACTCAATTTTCGCTCCACAAGTTGCACCATTTGATGTTACGCACAGCCGATTTTGATGGCGTCAACACTGACGAGCCGAGCACCACGCACGCATGCATGCATGTACACAGCTTGGTAGGCAGGTTTGTTAACATGTGCATGCTTGCCCAAGGAATCTACTCCAGTCACATACGTTCCTTCGTCCAATGTGCTTCGTCCATAGTCCAAGCCGAGTAGGTCAACTTGCTTTCATGGAGGTCCCGAGAGAGACTCACAAGCAACTAGCTAGCTGTTGTGGATCCGATCCATCGATGATGCCATGCACCGCGCAGATTCCTCGGATCCATCTGTAGAATGGCAATTAATATCATCAAGACCGACCTAGAACGATCCTAGTCTTGACCGACACGGCCCTGCTGGAGTATCAGATTTTGAGTAGCTAGTTAACTGAAGACCCCGATTGATTCAAGTCTTTGATCGACACAGCCTAGCTGTACCCGTACTATATTTATTTGGACATTTTGAGATTAATCAAACTCTGATGATCATCAGGTAATAAATAAGCGACACTTGCCTCCAGAACAAAAACTTGGTAAATCATATTGAACAAGCGTGCATTTTCTAAAACATACCAATGGGAATATCATCTTGGAGTCTCGTGAAGATGGCGTTGTCAGTACAGACCCATGATCTCATTCTTATTAGGAATCCCGTCGACCGTGCTACGTCTGAAACAATGTGTCAAGCCAACTTGGATCGATGAAGGTCCTAAGAGATGCCCACGAACAACTAGGTAGTTGTTGGCCTAACGTGCTCGCTCACAGATTCCTCGGATCAATTGGCGTAGGAGCTATTTCATTAAGACCTCGATCGGTTCAGGTCTTTGATCAACATGGCCGACCTGGACACTATATATCAGATTTTGTGGTTAAACATCCCTGTTTGCTTACCAATACACCCATCCGTCTTAAATCGAAATTTCAGGATTAATTCATTTCTAACCGTCATCATCAGTTAAACCACATCTACCTGTGCTTTGGAAAAAACAGGTAAATGATTTTTTAACAAGCATGCATGGGACATCATCTTTGAGTCGATCATGCTGACTTTGACCTTAGTGGAAACTAGATTTGTGGTGACATGTTAGCGACGTAGTAGATCAAGGAGGCATCTTGGTTCATGTCAGAATTAACTACTTCTTAACCTCAAGTTGTTGAGGAGTTAATTGTTAGTTCGTCACAACAGTCTTAGATTTAATAATTGGAGGCACCAAACGAGGTTCCACGTTAATTCTGATGGTTAGAAAATTTTGACCATTAGATTTACTAATGATACATCGATGGCCGTCGGATATTGTCCTGATGCCCCTCTTCACGTACGGGAGAGAGACTCCTCTATTTGCACCTCCTTACGTGATAAAAAAAACTGAAATAGAAACCAACGGGGATGCAACTCTTCACGTGCAAGAGACAGACTCCTCTCTGTCCACGTCTTTATACTACATGATAAAAAAAAACTGAAATAGAGTCCAAAAAGAAACACGATTGTGTAATCCTAGCCTCCTCCTGCCTCCCACGGCCGCTTCTTCTCCACACGTACGTCGGATCTCCTCGATCTGCTCCGCTGGATCTGCTGACCTCCGATCCGATCTCCCCCATCTGATCTTGAAGGCTGCTCCGGCACCATCTAGCTCCTTACTCGAGTATCAGCTCCCCTCCATGCTCGCCACGTACTTAAGTAGGTCGGACAAATTGGCCCGCGCGTACAGTGGAATTCAGAAGCATGCGTTGCATTGGAGATATGCATGAGGAGAATCGAGCTCCCTACCCCTTTTTGCTGCAGGTAGGTATATGTTTTCTATCTGATCAACAATTTTGTATCTATGGAACATGGGACACTAGCAACAAAGTAGCGTTAAGTCCTATAACTTTTACCAATTCAACTACTATCCACACAGTTAGCCATCTTTAGATTTTAGTGGAACAGAAACTTAATACCAATCCGACTGCGAGAGTATGCAATTTACTAAGGTTAGATGGCAGCAGAATTAATTAGGTTTTTATTCAATCTGATTTCTACTATGTACAGCCAGTTTTGTTCCAATATCTATGGAATAAAATACTGAACAAATTAATGTTAGTATAATTTATATGAAGACTAAAAAATATTCTCTCTTTGATTTTATTATTTTGTTTCCTTATCACACTGGACTGAAGATAAAGAGCGTTGTGGGGATGTTGTAATGACTATGGGGGTTGGGCTGAGGGTCAGAGATCTTGATGGAGAATGTGTGCTAGATCTCAGATACAGTGGGGTCTGCATCAATGATATGCATTTGCAACATACAATATACAGGCTTGTGGAGTTTGTTCAAGAGGAAGTAGCGTTTACACATGTAAAGTTGCTCTGTTGTATAAGCAGTAAAAAAGAAGAAGTGTTGCGACCACCATGTATGGCTGTTTAAGGCAGACAATATAGCATGAAGTAAGCAGTCGTGGACCCGGAAAAAATTCAGGAAGGACAATACCAAGATCTAGGAGGAATAGAGTTCTGTATCTATTTTTATTTTTTAAAACTATAAGATATAGAGGCCGGATACGGAAGTGGTTGTATCACCGACATACATGATTAATATTACTAAAAGCCTCAGTCGCAAAAAATGATATTAGTTCGCTGGCGCTAAATCTTAGGTTACTCAAACTGAACTCATATATGTGAGATATATGACGCTAAACTCCCATTGATCAAACTGAGTTGAATTTTTTATATATATGGTATTGCACTAATTCTCTTCTCTTATGAATATTAAATTTCATTTGTTCCTTTCTCAAATTCTGCACACATGGCCTATGAACACATGGTTTTCAAAACAAACTAAATTACCAACTAGATATGTTTTGGAGCAAGCTTCAGGTGGTTTGTGTCTGGTCTGTGTGTGCAGTGCTATTTGGGAGAATATTAGAAATAACATAATGTGCGTCCGAAAAACAATAGCCCTTTGTAATTTCTGTTGTAATTACTCCTATAAAACACACTCCAATAATTTTATTTAATGCATGATGTCCTTCCATGTTATTGGTTTTTACAATATATCGGTGTCAGTCTTATTTTCTTAAGATGTTGAGAAGTGTATAATTATTTCTAATATTATGTTGTACTAAAGTTCTCTCTCTGTTCACTTTCATAGGACGTTTTAGATGGTTCGGACAGCTCCCAAAACAGTTCAAAATCAGCTGTCTAAAACGTCTTATAAAAAGGAACGGAGGGAGTATTATTTTTCTCACATATATACTGACCTCCATGCTATACTATGTTTCTCTCATATTTCTCGAAGGCATATTGCAAATATGGCGACAAAGAAGATTTGTTCATTGCCTAACCAAAAATGAATTCAAGAGGGTAATAATGTCAACATGTCAAAGCTTTATATTAAGTTAGGAACTTTTAGATGTTCGCAAGTTAGTTTGTATGTACTCAAACTACTGAGTTAAGCACTAAACAATAAACTTTTTGCAAAATAATTTAGTTGTAAACATGTTTAAACTTAATCCAGTTACTTCCTTATTATTTTATTGGTGTTTCATAGTGGTCGCACGCTTGCAACAAATGGCCTTATATTAGTTCTATGGCATGTTGTTGGTTTCTAAAATATAATATTGTCGGTTGTCTTTTCAGATGGTACTATGATATCTTCACGGCACACATATTGCATATGATATTATTTATTGTGTCTTCCTTTGCATGTTCACAAGTGTTACTCCACTGATAATGATGTCGTGAAACTGTGTGGCATATTAGCTAAGGTTCTAAATAGTTAGGACCGGGTAAAATTGATGTGTGAACATCTATTTCAATATGAGCTCGCGGAGGCAAGTGTATTTTTTTTGTTTCTCTTTGCAGGATGAGAAATCATTGGTCCATTCATTCAAATCTCGAAGTATGTAGTGGCAACAAGAAGAAGATAATGTAGGTGCATGGCTATTATGTTGATGGCGAAACAATAAAGAACTTTGCTAATTTAATGTATCGTCTATAGTTATTTAGATGTCTGAGCTATTTTCTTGAGTAGCTATACTTATTAATCTGATATATCTGGCACAACAAGACCTCACGGCCGGTGGATGGCGTACGATCTGGCAGTTACGTTCCCGGCCAACGCTGGCCAGCGGGTGGCGACTTTCCACGACGGGATCCTGCTCGTCCGCCGAGCGGCCGCTTGTCTGGTGCTCAGCACAGAAACGCACGCTTCCCACGGGAGGGCGAAGCTGTGGTGAATCCGGCTGCGGGATTAGTTACGCAGAACTATCCAAAATACCCCTGGGCCCTCTATATCCTACCCGAAATCTTGTCCAGTATTGTTGCATCTGGGCCGTTGAACCATAGAAATAAACGGTCAAAATTTACTTGATGTACCGTAAAAGGTCTCTTTGGCTCCTAGGACGGGGCTTGTGCCACTATGAACGTCTTCTTGTGTTGTTGTCGTTGGTGCTGATGGTGGTGGTGGTGGTGGACCTGGTGGTGATGCCCCGTAGTTCACCCCTGATGCTGATGCATTGGCTTGTATGGAAGGGCCTGTGACGTCATCACCACTACTGTCCCTACCACCTTCTCCTCCTCCTCCTCCTTCTTCTTCTTCCTTTTCTTCTTCTTCTCCTTGTTCACCTTCTTCTTCTCCTTCTTCTTCTTCTGGTGCTGGCGGTTGTTGTGGTGGTGAGTTTCCTGATGCTGATGCATTGGCTTGTATGGAAGGGGTTGTGACGTCATCACCACTATCGTTCCTACCACCTTCTTCTTCTTCTTCTTCTTCAAGAGTCTGGATGTGTGTCTGGCATCAAGAGTCTCCAGTTGATTCATGGCACCCAATGAATCAGGGAGAAAATTGGTGTGCGTGCATCCTCGCACTGACAGGAACTTGAGGCGGGGAAACTTCTTCCCGATCAGCTCCAGATCATCATCTGTTACTACACCAGTATCTTGCTTTTTTTAAAAAAATTCACTAGTACAATGTGATTCTGGTTTACAACTGGTGCCCTCCAGATCATCATCTGTTACTACACCAGTATCGTGCTTTTTCTTTAATTTTTCACCAGTACAATGTGATTCTGGTTTACAACTGGTGCCCTCCAGATCATCGTCTTTTACTATGGAATTGTCCTCCAGATCAAGCACCCGAAGCACCTTCATCTTGTCAGAGATGAGGAATGACCTCCACTTCCCAAAGACTGTTAGAGGTCGTAGCCGTGACAAGTCAATGCTGTTGAAGACATTAACATCTCCGTCCCAGCTGCTGCTTATGGTGAGATGTTGTCCAGTGTGTCGCGAGCTTGGGCTGCAACTCCCCTCCAGTTCAAACACAAGGTTGTCTTCCATTGGTTGTGACTTTATGTATTAACGGAAGAAACCATTAACCTTGTACATGCTTCTTACCCTTTCTGTTGTATCACCAGCCTCCTGGTATAATATGCTGAACTTGATGAGCTCGGACAACAGCTTGTCTCCCATCTCCTCCGTGGTACCACCACCACCAAGGGAGTAACCCTCTGCAATCCACCGCTGGAGCAAACGCCTCCGCCGGATGCTTTTGTCTGCAGGGAATACTGACACATAGAAGATGCATGGCTTGAGTTCATCTGAGCAAGCGTGAAAATAGGATTGCATCCCAGAAAATAGGCCCCTCAACCGCGAGGAGTCCTTCATTTTTCCCATGAAGTCAGAATTTATAGTCTCCAATGAAGAAGTGTCCAATGAGTGTAAACGGGCCCAATGACATACAGCTTCTATTACTCCTGGAAACCCGCCACACTTGTGTATGCCTTTCTTTACAATCGCCGCTGTATCTTTAGTTAAGTAGCTATAAGATCGACTGCGTCCGTTGACAGTTCCCTACACAATTAGTAGATAAGTTAATTTAATTCTGAAATTTAAACCTGCTAGCTAGCTACGACATACAGATACATCAAGTAGCATCATCAGTGTGCATGGGAGGGGAGTGAAAAAGAGAACATCAGTACCCTTTCGAAGAGATCAAGGGCCTTGTCAGCTTCTAGACCTTTGACGTTGACAATATGACCTTCCCAACTTGTACAGTGTTTGGCGATGCTTTCTTCACGGGTAATGACAATAGTTTGACCAGCAGAATTAGCCTGGGCCAACAAGCAGGTTGAGTCCCAGTCACGGCTGGAGCGTAGGCCATCAATAACCAGGAGACATTTGTTTTCACTCAGAATTTTACAACATCCTTGAATTGGGTTTTGGCCTTCCATCATACCAATTGCTGCAGTTTCCCTTGCATCAACATCGTGCAAATAAAAATCCAGAAGTAAGCTCCGACACAAGCTCAGCAAACTGAATGGATGGGCCACTGCCACCCACCCGTACATTCTGTAATCTTTTATCTCCACTAGTTGCTGATAGTATATTTCTCTGACAAGAGCTGATTTCCCAACGCCTGCAATCCCCCACACGGACAACGTACATCCGTCATCTCTGTTAGACAATAAATCCATTTGATTTTCACGCCCAACAAGCTCACATTCATACTCTTCCTCTCCACGTACTTCGCTTCCTCCATCTCCATTCATGCTCTTGTCTTGATGATATGAATCCTGCGGCAAGTATATATGCATGTAATAATTAATTAGTACTCCCTCTTAAAAGAAATATACGGGGATCACTACTTAATGGAGGGAGTAATAGCTGGATGTTAACTTAAGATGAGATGTGCTACAATTTTCCAAAAAGAATCAAAACATTCAGTCGTCAATGTGGTGGACCATCTTTTGATCAATAAATCATAACCGTTAGATCTATGCAACCGATTGTACATGTTAAATCTATGTAAACATAACCAAACAGATCATATGTATGTTAGATCATTTTAACTGGCCCTACATAAATCATAACAATTAGATCAATCAGCCAAACCTAAATGACTGCATCACTTAATCTACAAAACAATACCTAAACGCTCATATCCGTTAAATCTACATAATCGTACCTATAATTTACTAAATAAAATCATAAATTATAAATCTTCCTATCTGGAGAAATAATAACCGATAGATCGTCATAGTTGCACTAAGTGGAATATACGTCCCGTAAACAAAACAACTCACCGAAGAATAATTTGGTAATATTAGTTAAATTGTCAATTTCAAGTTGATGTTACGCCTGATACAAAATTGTAAATTTTCGCAACATGCACCACTGATATTCTAATGCAAGGGATAAATACATGACTGGAGGTCTGTAAACAACATATCTGAAATATTCTTTCGACCATTTTTTTGCTCTGCAGATAATTAACACTGTTGGCAACATTGGTTTTTATACGTGTGTGAATCGATGGATGTCATGACTTGGTTATCAAATTGTAGCATGTGTAAACTGTATGCACAAGATTTTCTATCAAAATGGAGGTAGGATTTTCCACACAAATGCTAATGCTAGAAAACCGTCGCGGAAAGACAGTAATCCAAGGTGGTGTTGGGTTGACTATGGGAAAGGTTGCGGTTTGCTAACCTTCCGAGCCTGGTTAGTTATCGAGCCCTGCCACGAAAAGAGTCTGGGGAGATCCATGACCTGTGTCGGTGGTGGGTGGTTAACCCGCAATAGAATGCCAAGCCCATTTAAGGACTTCTGCAAGTGAATACTTCTTTGTCCTTTAATATTTAAAACAATGATTTGACCAATACTTCAATTATTATTTATTTGTGGAGCACGTGTCACTGCATTCGTATATGTAACTATTTATTTTTTATTGTAATTAGAAGCTCAGTGGTATTGTACACCCTTCGAACTGGTATACACATTGTATTATGAGTCTAACTTTGACCAACAACTTAACTAACAAAACATGAGTTATATGTCCCATAAAGTGTCATAATGGATTTGTATTCAAAAGATGTTTCGAATGGTGCACTTTTTGCGGAACACAACTCGTCTTTTCTTGGTTAAATCAATGGTCAATGTTAGACTCAAAATATAGTGAGGTCATTGCATTCATATTTGTCAGTATTTACTTATGATTTTAATCGAATATATAGCAAAAAACTACCACATCACAGGCTAGGGCTATAAAAAACCACTCTTGTTCGATGGTCCAAAAAACCCAAATGACAACGAGATTCAGAATTTACTCGGTTTATGACAGGTCGGGCCAGCTCATAAGAAAATCATATGTTGGCTGTTACCTTACAGGCGGCCGTCGAAAAGTCCAGCTCTCTGTTCTTCCTCCTCTTTCTTCTCCCTCTCCTCCCTATCTCTCACTATCCTGAGCCATGGTTGGCCATGGCGACGGCCGTAGGACCTCGAGCGGCCACAGCAGGCACGACGGTCGCCACATGCTGCATGATGGCGCGCCAGCGAGGCTGCACGGAGCCGGCCACCTTGAGCGGCTCCGCGCATCTACAGCGCGCAACTGCTGTTGCTCCTTGCAAGCACACCCGCCGCTGCTATTGCCCTGGATTTTGTCATGGCTGCCTCGCCTAGCTCTCTCACCTCCCGCTGGACTTTCCGACGGCCGCCTTGCAATGGACGCCCGAACATAGCACCTGCTCGCGCGTCTCGGTGACCCAACGCCATTCTGCCCGGAATCTGTCTGCTGCCAGCCCCAGCCATGGTCAGCCATGAGCGGCGGAACAGCGAGAGCCACCAGGTGCAGCAGCGGGAGCAGCGACTACTCCAAGTGCAGCAGCCTGAACGCCCTCCAGCTCCGCCTCCAGAGCAAGGCCGAACGATGCGCACATGGTCCCTTCGTCGGCTTTGGCGATGAGCTCGCCGGTGAGGGCCCGATTGCTTTTTTTAAATTAGAGGGACCTGATTGCTTTTTATTGTTATTGTAGGGACCTGTATGCCTTCCAATAATATGTGGGGCCGACCTGTCATGACCTCTTAACGGTCAACCTAACCGTCAATCTGATGAGTCAACCTAAAATTTCACTTAAAACTTAATGGTTCAGCTCCGCCTTCAGGTAGTTTTTTGTTACCCTAGCCCGTAATGTGGTAGTTTTTGCTATATATTCGATTTTAATCACTAGATTTATAGTATTGTCCTAGATGAGAAGTATGGTACTAGATTATAATTTCTTTTCTAGAAATCTGGCAAAGAATATTAGAGGCTGACTGGAAGACCCATATATGCTTTCTATTTTGGAAATGAGTGTATTGGAAGGCTGTGAATGTAGTAGTCAAATTAAGCAAATTGTTGAACGATAAAACAAGTTATAAAAGTTAATCAATTACTCTTTGTGTTCATCGAATGAATACATATTACTTATATTCTTAATTATAAAATTACTAATGATTGTAATTTCTTTGTTGTTTATCGGGCGAATTAACCCAATATGTTAATGGTTAAACTAAAGTTGTGTTAACTAAATAAGAAACACCTTATAATTTATTACAGATCAAAGGGGTACCGCGGTGTTTGCCTCACAAAGTAAATATTTTATGTCACACTATGTCCTTTAAAAAATTGTAGGCAAATTATAAGTGCAAATCGCAGGAAAAAATGATGCATTGAAGCCTGAGATAAGTCAAACACACCGTTTATTTTAAAACAAGGTAGTACTGCAGCTGCATGTATGTACATGCCGGACAAAAGAAAAACACATGATAATCATATAAATGATCGAGTACTTACCTTGGGGAAAAAGGCACAAAGGTATTGATCAAGAGAGAAGTGTTGAAGCTCCCATACTTGGAAGGGTTCCCCAGTGCAGACAAGGGCAATTCCCAAGTGCTTGGTGGAGATGACCACTCGGCTGCCATTGTTGCCGGTGGGAAGGTATGTTTTGATGGCCTCCCAGTCTGCGACACTCAATAATTCTTGCTCTAGGATGATGATGTACTTGTGTTGGCTAACTTGCAGCATGAGCTTCGACCTATCATCGTGTCGGACATGGTGTTGAGATGTGAAGTGAGTCAGTAAGTTGTTAAGGAACTCTATTGGATTGAAAGTATTGGTCAGCTTTACCCATGCACGACTCTTGAGCTGTTGGCATATTTCTGGGTCGATGTAGGCCTTCTTCAGAATGCTCGCTCGCCCAAATTCACCAACAACATCGGCGTGCGGATTTCCCCATACTGTGATCACTTCCTTGGCAATCGATCAACCTTTTCAGATCCCCAGTGGTCTGGCTGAGCTTTCCCATAGCCATCCAGACCACCCTTAGATCGTGAAATGCTGCCGCTTCTACCGATGTAATACCAGTATCAGGGTGCATACGCAGTAGATTCTGCTGTCGGTCTAAGTTGAAGTAGCTGTCATCGTCTCTGTCGTCGTATTCGTAGTCGTTGTCGTCATCATCGCCGTTGACGTTGTCGTCGCCGCTGCCGCCACCTGTGAGGTTGTAGCGTGTGTTCCTCTGGCTTACGTCCTCCACCCTTGCCTTGAGCTGTTTTATCTCCGCCACCGCCAAGTCCAGGGGCAGCGACAAACTTGAAAGGCAGGGGGTGGAGGAGGCAAGGCGCCGCACCCAGTCCCATGGTGACGGCTTGTCAAGGTGGACCACGAACTCCACGCAGTTCTCGACGTCGAAGGCCAGGTCACGGAGCTGCCTCACCCACGCCCGCACCACCTTGTTCTTGGATGTGCGCTCCCCAGCGTTAGAGGCGCTGAGGAACGCCTGCAACATTCCAAACTCGCCCGTGATGAACACCAGATCCTCCTCCACACACTCCCTCAGCTTCTTCTCCTCCTCGACCGCCAACTTCACCCTGCTCACCGTCCCCGCCACCGCCGACATGGTCAGACCAAGCGCGAACTCCGCCATTGTGGTGTAGCAGCAGCAAGCTAGTCGTGTACTGGTAGTATGCTGGATCTGATTGGTGCGTTCATCCGGTCCTGGATGTGGGTTTATAAAGGGGTCCTGGATGCCATCAGCTAGCTTAGACTTAGAGTTGTATCGTTTTGCAAGTCTCAAGTAACAAACCAGGACATGTGGACTTATGCTCATGCCGAGTATACCCAGTAAATTATTTTCAGAATCTTAAGTTTCCTTGGAATAGGCTTACATAGTTGTAAACAATTCTGACAAACTGACAACCAACTCTTCCAAGACCACTTGATATTAAGTTGTTAGTTCCGACATGTACCAAGATGCCTCTCTACTCAATTCCCTATATGATATCCACCACAAATCAAGTCTCCACTCATCTCTCTTCGAATATAAACAGAGAGATTCAAAGATGATGTCCCTACTATCTTCTAAAAATACATGCATGCTTGTTCAAACAATTTACCTCGTTAATTCAAACGGCGAGTATATATGATTCACTACCTATTGATCATCACAGTTTAATTAGTCTCATAATGTTATTTAATGCGGACGAATTGTTGCTAAGAAAACTAGCAAGTTATATCTTGGAATCTGATTCAGTGTCTCCAGCTCGGCCATGTCAATCAAAGACTTGAATCGATCGAGGTCTTAATCAAACAGCTACTCCGCCCGATCGATCCGAGGAATCTGCAAAAGCCATGTGTGGTTAACGTGATGGTCTCGTTGATCCTCTGGCCAACAGCTAGCTAGTTGTCTGCGAGCATCTCTGGGGACCTCCATCGATCCAAGTTTACTTGAGGCGGCCAATTGGATAGAGCACATGCATGCATGTTGTTGAGACGTGGCACAGTTGACGGGATTCCTCGTATGAATGAGCTCCTAGGTCTGTACTAACAAAGTCATCTTCATGAATCTCAAACAACATGTCCCTATTTGTCTCTTTGCTGTTCAAAATGATGTACCTGGTTTGATCTGGTGACAAGTATACATGACTTACCTGATGATTGCCAGAGTTCTATTATTCTCCCAATGTGATTTAAGACGGATGGGTATATATTGCTAAGGAAAGAAGCAAGTTTTATCTCAAAATCTTGTCCAGTGTCTCCAGCTCGGCCATGTCGATCAAAGACTCGAATGGATCCAGGTAGGTCTTTAGGAAACAGATACTCCGACGAGTGATCCGAGGAATCTGCTAGCCATGTTCTGTTAACGTGATGGTCTCATCGATCGTCTGGCCAACATCTAGCTGGTTATTTCCGAACGTCGATTGATCCAGGTTGCTCAAACGTGTATTATACTCATATGGACAAACATTGAGCAAGGAACGTTAGAGGAGGTTCATCGGCTGAACTTTGCCTTGCAGTGGAGTAGATTTAAGTTTTTTACAAAAGCATCATTCATATCATATGCAATTAATACACAAAAATAACTTGGGTTCATAGGGTCTCTCTAGCTAATGTTGGGGCGTTGGGGGGGGGGGGGGATGTGGAGATCGAGTAATGTGCAGAGCACTGCAATCAAATTATATTCATCTGCAACTGGCTGTCCAGGAGTACATACTGTTTAAAACTAGGAAGCAAGTTTGCTCTAATAAACAGGGGACCAGTACATGGGAAGTGATGCTCATGCAAGAGTACCAAGTTTGAATCATGAGTTCCCGTCGATTATATAAAACTAGTCATCAACCCGTGCTGCGGCACGGGCTAGAAATTCCATGTCTCAACATTGTTGTGTAAATTCATTTTTCACATTTTTTTAATAAGAGCATCGCGTATGTGCCCTTCAGTTGTGAAAAATCATATCAACATTTTTTGATAGGTATAACTGTTGGTCAAACACACCATGTGTCCTATAATAGATGGAAAGGAGATGCCGCAAGATGGAGGAGGTGGTGTCGAATCCAAGCAAAACCTTGAGAACCTCATCGCCTACTTCCAGGCTTCCGCTACGTAGCCGCGCTTCCTTCTCCGCACCAGCCGCCGGACAGAACTAATGGTGTGCCCGTCGTTCCTCGCCGCGCTTCCTTCTCCGCACCAGCCGCCGAACGGAACGCATGACGTGTCCGTCGTTCCTAGTCTGGCTCTCCGTCCAAGTGCCGGATGCATGATATGTCTGCCGTTCCTGATCTGGCAGGGACCGACGACAATGCTAACCGCGATGCATGAAGGAGAGAGGGTCCAGGAAAATTAGGTCAATATGAATCTCGTTTGTGAAGAGGAAATATGCCAGATCGGAATTGATGGGGAGAAGGCGGCTCGATGCTTTTTTCAGGGCAAACTGGAGGCCTGGTGCACGGCTCCTGCGAGTTGCAGAGGTCAAAGGCAGAATATATTTTTTTACGGCCTAAGATTCCTTAACGAACTATGTGTTCTTTTCTTCCATGTTTACTTAGATTACACGGGTTAATCTACATCTTTATAATTCGGTCCCACAAGATGAGTTTTCCATTAACGTGGGAATTTCTATTTACATGGGTTAGAACGCTTGAGACATGCATCCATGACTTGAACATGCGTGCATGACTGATTCTGAGCTTGCGTCCGGCACGCCGTGTCCACACATCCATACATGCATCCACTGTTGAGATGTGCGAGATGACGATGGGCTGCTCCTCCTAGGACATGCAGCGGATGCTCCAGAGTTGTTGAGAGATGGTGATCCTGATTTCGTGAGCCATGCTGTTATGCTTGCTATAGAGATTTTGATGGTAGTTGAGAGCGCTCGAGACATGCATCCATGACATGAACATCCGCTCAAGTCTGGTTCTGAGCTTGCGTTCGGCATGCCGGTGCCACACATTCATACATGCTCCCACGGTCGAGATGTGACGGACGATGATGAGCTGCTCCTGCTAGGCCATGCAACGGACACTCCAGAGTTCCAGATAGAATGCGATCTAGAAATCTGCGCAAAAAAGATTTTCTACGTGAAAGATGAGAAATTAGATGCATATTGACTGCTTGCGTGTAAGAGAAAGAAAGCTAGACTTCTGTTCCCCTCCTCCCGTACGTGAAAGCATGTGGGCCTTTGCAACCTTTTTATTTTATTTTAACTTCTACTTACAACCGTGATGAAATATTAGATGGTGATTAATCTCTTTTGGTTTCTTTTAGGAGAAGGAAAGCTAATCGTATCACTTTTGGCTTCTATTTTTCCAACTACACGTGAAAGCATTGTGGGCCTTTTCAATCATGTTTTTTTTGTTTTAAGCTGGTTAATCTACACCGTAGCTTCTTGTTATTTTTCTTTTGGCTTCTATTTTTTCAACTACACGTGAAAGCGCTTTGGGCCTTTCCAATCATGTTTTTTTAGCTGGTTAATCTACACCGTAATAAATCGGTCCCACCCTAGATGAACGGCTCATAATTTCTAATTAACGCGGTAATTTCATGGGAGTCTGTAATTAACGTGAGTTTTTTTTCATTTATGAATAGATCTACACCGTAATAATTCGGTCCCACCAGATTAACGGCTCGTAAAATCTAATTAACGTGGGAATTTTTAGGAAGTGCCTAATTAGTATAAGTATAGATATAGATATAGATAGATAGATATAGATATAGATATAGATAGATAGATAAGACTGTTCTGTCAAAATAACAATCAACACTTGCTAGACTGCTTGAGATTTAACTGGATAACTCTGACATGTACCATGATGCCTCCTCTACTCTGTCACCTAGATGTTGCATGCCCACCACATACACAAATCAAGTTTCCACTAAGCACAAAGTCTCCATGAGACTCAAAGATGATTTTTTCTGATAAAGGGCACATTTAATTTAAAGTGTACTCCCTCCGTTCCCAAATATTTATCTTTTTGGAGATTTCAACAAGTGACTACATACGAAGCAAAATGAGTGAATCTACACTCTAAAATATGTCGATATACATCTATATGTTATAGTGCATTGAAATATTTAGAAAGACAAATATTTGGAAACGGAGGGAGTAGCATCAAGAGGCTATAAAGCTTGATGAGACAAACCCAGACTCTTGATAATTAAGATGCATACAGCCAAAAACTAGTAAACCGACAAAAAGAAATATGAAAATGGATATATTGGTAATAGTAGAGTCTTGTTGGACCGACATTATTCCTATGTCGAAGTAGGTGGTGGATCAATCCTAAGATTATGTTGCCTCCATTCATGTTGGGTAAAGACCTCCCTGACCACCGGCTCCAAACGCATAAAAATCGCCTTGAGGATTCTCCGAGGCAAATAAACAAGTCTAATCTCAAAATCGATCTGATACAGTGCCTCCAGCTCGGCTATGTCTTCAATTAATAAGGTACTCCGGCGATCGATCCGATGAACACTAGTCGAATCTAGGATTTCGCCGAGATCAATTTATCAGGAGCTCGGCAGTGTAAGGTCTCTAACGAATTTGCTCATAAATGGACTTGGAAAACGTCATCGATTACTGAATGCCAGGCAAAACAGACTCGGTGGCAATATAGCATAATCACCGAGTTCCACCTACAAAAAAATCGTTAGTGTCCTGACAGGTGCACCCCACCACCTCCCGGGAAACCGACCTTTCCGATAGTATCAATTTTTTGAGTCATATCATCATTTTAGCAAATGAAATGACGTGCTGCACATGGTGGCGCTAGAAATAAGTTGGCACCTTGCCATCAAACCAAATCAACAGAAGTTACAATTTTTTTTTTTTTGATGACGCAGAACTTACAAACTTAGTAAATACAGATCCTTATTTCCGAAAGGGAGTGCACGCCTATTAGCGCATGCAGAGTACGTAGGCACTGTGCACATGCAGGCAGGAATTACAAAATTGGACAAATTAAAATGGATGGATCTGAATATAAAGGAAGCACGCCTTAATCAGTCGATCTTCCACCTTCCATCAGGGGATAGACTGGGCTCGTAGCAATGCCACACTGCCCCGATGGATTTTTTGTTCCCCTCTTCATTCGAATGTAGCCTTTTTCACCCCATGTTGCCCCCCAGGAATTCTTCACGATCCAGTACCTGGGCCCATTTTGTATCTGTTGCCCATAACCTACAACGGTGACGGCATGGTTGAGACCGGCACCACATGGCCCGTTGTAGGTGCCCCGCTTGTAGTGGGGGAATTGTCTGCCATGTACTGAGATCAAAACAGCCACCGGTTGGATTGCCACAGCGTTAATCAGCGACACCTCGCTGTTGCTCTTGACTCGGATTGAGCCAGTGATCTTTGCCGCCGGCTTACAGTTGGTCAAGCACCCACCTATGGTTGCCTTGTATCTATAGGAAGATGCGGCGGTGATCCCTCCATGTGTTTTGACCCACTGGAAGGCTTTGCTAGGTAGGCCGCCATTGCAACCGTGGTCATAACCTAAATCACAGTCTAGCAGTTGTTGCTCCGACAGAGACACCAGAATCCCTCTCTTTATCTTGTGTATTCCTTCAATGGCCGCCACTGCGGAGAATGCCCAACAACTTCCTGTAGTTGTATATCAATGCTTAACATAACAATTGACCTGCTATATTGTACATAGCTAGTGGAGGAAAAATATTAACAAGAGATGTTGTCTGTACCGCAATCACGTTGGTCTTTTACGGGGGTGACGGCGCCTCTTTTCCTCCAGTCCATGCTCCTTGGCGCACTCGCTGAGAAGTTGGCGTACACAGTATTTGTGCCCCCACGACCCACCGGCCCAGCATGGGTGGCGATAATCTGCTCATCTTGCTCACCATCTTCTCCATGCTCAACCTCCGGAATCTGGCCGGTATAAAGCGCCATGAACTCTTGATTTGACATGGCGGTGAAGGGACCCTCCCCAAGCTCGTACGTGAGCCCAGAGGTGGCCGCCTTGGCGTTCACGGCCTCTATGTACCTCATGTTCCTCTTGTATAGCCCGAACCGACGAACCTTCTCAGCGGCTGTGGAGTAGGATTTGTTCTGCACCGTCATCCACGCATGGAAACGGTCCATCATCGGATCATGCTGGTTGCCCGAGTGCACATCATCACTTGTCGGCAACGACTCCGAAGAGCAGCCGGCTAGCATCAGGCAGCTCATGGCAAGGAGCACACAGAGCGCCAACAAAGAACATCTACAAGTGGAGAAACTGAGCGTGTGGCCAGTCATTTTGATTTTGATGGTAATGCTAATGTGTTGGTGGTGTTTGGATGTGCTCATGCTCAGCTTGGTTGTGTTGCTTTTATAGGTGATATGAAAGCAGAGCTATATGCAACAAGTAACATGACCCCCTCCAAAAAACAAAGAAGTAACATGCATGACAGGCGCGGGCCATAACAAAGTCAGAGATTCCATTCATGTACATCAGGTTGCTTACGCAAGACGCGTGTACGTCATGATAGCTCACGTAAAACCATGTATACGTCTGATTTGAATTAAACAAGCGCCTAATGACCAACACTACAACGGCCATGAAACCATTCCAGGATGCCACCGTACAAAAAGTAATCTATGGCTGGTTGTGAAAATGGAAATCAATGTAAGTTAATTAGTGCACACCCTATCGCCTAAGTCTAATAATCCTCTGCCTTTCCTCGGTAAGTTTATAATGAGAGTACACACCAAAAAACAACCAAACAACAAAAAGATGGCAGGATAAGGAGACAAACTAAGACAAATTGAAAATATGAGGTATGATCTGTTGGTCGCTCTCCTGTTTGTAAAAAATATGAGGTATGAACTGTGGCATGGTGTTAGCCATACTACCTGTTTGCATATATGTATCTGCTCTATGTGGAGTATGTTCTCACATGGTCAAGTATCTCCATGCAAAAAATAATAATCTTAGGATGCGATTAATAATATTTTTACTACCATCATTTTTCATGGTCGCACTAAATTAATTAGAAAGTTCTAGTTGTACCCCCATACGAGTGTACTCTCTATTCTCACCGACTATTTTTACATCAAGGTTCGTGCAAGATTTTTTTTGTTTCCCCCAAATTATAGAACATTTGAACTCGAAACTTTGTAGATCAACATCCCACATGTACTACCATGTGCAGAGAAGTTTTTGGGTGTTTTGGCGCAACATAATTTTTTAAAAATGATACAATTCATTCAAATTTTGAAATTTGACAAACTTATGTTTCATAAGAAAAATTGGAAACATTTTATACAATGAGCGACACTTGTGCATAGTTGATCTGCAAAGTTTCAAGGTCAAATGTTGCCTCGTTTGGAAGGAACAAAAAAGAGAAAATTCCATATAAGGATAGCACGATTCTTGACGCAAACTGAATGCTAGGCTGGCCTGACTCGAGAGGAGACTTGGATGGAGGTTCTTGGAATATCATTAGTAACGCCTAGCTAGCAACGTAGGTATAGATCTCTCACATGCTAACTATTGCATGGACCCAGTTGATGTACGTGGAAATTAAAGGAATCTAATCCTAGTACATCATAATTATCTTTTTATTAATTGTCCGGACATGTAAGACAACTTGTCCATATACATCGTCGAGGGGTCAGCGGATTCCTGGGATCGGAGATCGAAATATGAACTGACACGCTCTGCACTGTGTATTTAGAATAACTGAACATGAAATCTTGGTTTTTATGAAGTTGAAGTAATCTAACACTGCACCACTTGCCTGTGTTTTCTGTTGATTAGTCTGAGAAACCTAATTTTGCCGATCAATCCACGGCTCATTTCAAAATTAGTAGACATGCATGTTCACTGAACGTGATTGACCTGGTGATACCTAGGATCAAAGTTCAGAATATAAATCGATACGCTAGGCAGCTTGTATCATGTATATATATTCTAGATCTATTTTTTTTACCGAATCCTGGATCTGCTGATAAACATAGAAGTACATACACCACTGGACAAAAATGTTGTGACCCCAAGGGGGGCAATCATACTTGAAGCCTTTGCGTTGCTCCACATGGGCAACATGGGAAGAGCCCAGAGAAACCGTCACCGCCACCTCACCATTGATAGACAGGGATCGCAGTCGCCCTGCTTGGCTTATGAAAACTGTGGCGGCTGGCCTCTTGTTCCTCGGCTCGTCTCCCTCATTTCATCTCCCTACTTGCAGACCGCCGCCTACCCATTCATGCACGGTAACAATTGCCAGCCCTTGCTGCCTCGAGGGACGCCGCCACGGATCGTGCCTGTTTTAAACAAAATCTGGTTGTCCAGGTGGTTGACCTCGCCTTTCCCTCCACTAGCCGCAAAGATTGCAGCTATGGCAGATGTGGGTGCTCCAGTTAAAATCTAGGTGACCTGGTCACGATGTGTGAGTAATCCACTTGGGTTAGGGGCCGAGGGGCAGCCTTGCAGCCTTGTGTAGTGAAAAACATGGGACTGATGATTTATTTTAATCTATACTTTCGTTTGATATTTGTCTCTTGCCGCAACCTTTATCCTGGACCTGCCGACATCCGAGTCCGAGAAACATAAGATCAGTACAAGGAGAGGTAAACAATGATAGTAAGTGTTAAACACATGATCGTACCCCGCATGTGTCACGTACGGAATACGTACGGGAGGTTGAGTACTTCACAAGGATAGCTATAGGCGCAAGATATATTCTGTTGTAACTACTAGCTAGCTAGCTTATCCTCTTATCTTCTTATCTTTCTTCCTCATCAAGTTGTATCTCAACCGACTCTGTACGCATATCTCAGGCTCGCACCCTGCCTATTAAACATGCAGCACATCGCCCTAGATCGGGTAAGACGTTTCCGCCAACGCACATGGTAATCAGTAGGGATGGCAATGGGGACAATCCCCTATGGGGATACCTACAACATCCCCATCCCCATCTATTCCCTATCATCCCATCTCCATCCCCTTTTACATGACTGAGGATGAAATTTTCCCATACCCATGCCCCACTGGGGGAACGGGGCCCCATTAGGGTCCCCATCCCCATAAACAAATACTCATATACATAATATGACACCCTATAATTAACATACTTAAATGGTGTTCTCCTTGTCCTGCTAATGCCTATCTAGGTCGTACTTACTTCTTGGCCATGGTGGCAGCTGAGGTGAGGCCGTGAGATAGGTTTAAGGTTTTTTAGAGCATTTTTTTGTTTTCGCAAGTTTGTTTGTGAATATTTTAAGGTTGACCGTTGTGTCACAGTTACTAACCGGGTCCCCGATGGGTATTGGGTCTGGGGAATAGGATATCGTCCCCACCCCCATTGTACCCTATGGGAAATACATTAGTTTTGTAAATATCCCCATGGGGATATTTTTCGCCCATCCCCACCCCCTAATAGATGAAATCCCCATGGGTTTGGGGGGTATGGGGCCCCATTGCCATCCCTAGTAATCAGAGCCTTCCTACTTCCCATCTAGCCTCCACCTCCACCTGTGCCGAAACCATGTCTTCCTCCTCCGGTGGCACCCACTCCAACCTCAATGGGCAGGTCATCGAGAAGCTTTCCCGCACGAATTACGTGTTGTGGTGCACGCAGATCACACCCCAACTGCGTGGCGCCAGTGTCTTCGGCTACATCGACGGCACGTCACCGGAGCCGGCCAAGCTCCGCGTTGCCAAGGACAAGGACGGCAAGGACACCTTCGAGCCCAACCCTCTCCACCCTCTTTGGGTCCGGGAGGACCAGCAGGTGCTCGGGTTCCTCCTCAGCAACCTCTCCAAGGAGGTGCTGGTCACGGTGACCGCGGTCACCACGGCGAACGCGCTCTAGACGACGCTGGCGGGCATGTACTCGTCGCAGTCGCTGAGTCGCGTCAACAACATTCGCACCTCCCTCATCAACGCGCAGAAAGGTACCCAATCCGCCGCCACCTACTTTGCCTACATGCATGGCCTCGCCGACGAGCTAGCCGCGGTGGGTAAGCCGATCCAGGATGATGAGCTGATCTCCTACATCCTCCATGGCATGGATCTGGAGTACCAGCCCCTGGTCTCAGCCCTCGATGCTCGCGTCTCCCCCGCCTCCCTCGATGAGATCTTCGCCATGCTCAGCAACTTCGACCAATGCATGGCGCAGTTCCACGGTGCGGGCGGCCACTCCTTCAAGTCCTCGGCAAACACTACAACTCGCGGCCGTGGTGGTGGCCGTTCCCGCAGCTCTTCCCGCGGCAGGGGGCGGTCTGGCGGCAGCGGCAACAACGGCGGGCGCTCCAACAACAAGGCTCGCTGTGGCGGCGGCGGCGGTTCTGGTCGATCTTGTCCGGACGCGCCTTGCTGCCAGATACGTGGTAAGCCGGGCCACACCGCAAAAGATTGCTGGTACCGTTATGATGAGGATGAGGATGACTCCCAAGACGATGACAAGATCACTGCGGCGGCCGACGGCTCCTATGGCATCGACACCAACTGGTATGTCGATAGTGGCGCAACCAACCACATCACCAACGAACTTGAGAAGGTGACCATGAAGGAAAGGTACCGTGGAAAGGATCAAATCCACACGGCCAGTGGAGAAGGTATGCGGGTTAATCACATTGGTCATTCAATATTTAGTACCCCTAGTCGCAATATTCATCTCAAGAAAATCTTGCATGTTCCTAGTGCTGCCAAAAGTCTTCTTTCTGTTCACCGAATTGCCTTAGATAATCATGTCTTCCTTGAGTTTCACCCCTTTTTCTTTTTGATTAAGGATCAGGAAACGAAGAAAATTCTCTATCGAGGTAGATGTGTTCGAGGGCTTTATCCGTTGATCCCGGTGCCTAGAAGATTCAATAAACAAGTCTATGGTGTTACCAAGCTTTCATCAACCCGGTGGCATGATAGATTAGGACACGCTCATTTCTCTCTAGTTGAAAAATTGCTTAGGAAAAATAAGCTCCCGTTTGTGGTTGAGCGACATAATGAAACTATTTGTGATTCGTGCCAAAGAGCAAAAAGTCATCAATTGCCGTATCCCGTATCTACTAGTGTCTCTACCAAACCATTGCAACTTATATTTTCTGATGTCTGGGGTCCGGCCCCAACCTCTGTTGGTAGACACTCGTATTACGTCAGTTTCATTGATGACTATAGCAATTTCTCGTGGATTTATCTCCTTAAGCATAGATCCGAAGTGTTTCAAGTTTTTCAAAACTTTAAAGCTCTTGTTGAACGCAAGTTCGACAACAAAATACTTGCTGTCCAATCAGACTGGGGAGGGGAGTACGAGCAGTTAAACTCCTTCTTCCAAACTCTTGGCATATCACACCACGTATCATGCCCTCATGCCCACCAGCAGAACGGCTCCGCTGAATGAAAACATCGTCACATAGTTGAAGTTGATCTTGCCCTTCTTGCAGGAGCATCCATGCCTCTTAAATTCTGGGATGAGGCCTTTCTCAGAGCCGTCCACCTCATAAACATTCTTCCTAGTCGTGTCATCCACAATGAAACACCCCTAGAAAGACTCCTTCATGAAAAACCGAACTACCAATCTCTTTGTGTTTTTGGGTGCGCATGCTTGCCCAATCTTCGTCCCTACAACAAACGAAAACTCATGTTTCGTTCCACCAAATGTGTGTTCCTTGGCAATAGCTCTCAACACAAAGGTGTCAAGTGTCTCGAGATCTCCACGGGTCGAGTCTATATCTCTAGGGATGTCGTATTCGATGAAACGCAGTTTCCCTTTGCTGATCTTCATCCTAACGCCGGTGCGCTTCTTCGCAAAGAAATTCTTCTTTTGCCCTCACATCTCACGGTTGTGATCAAGGGGGGGACAATACTGATGATCACTTGTTGACTAATCCTGCTGATATGTTGCATGAGTTGTGTGGTGATGAAACAGGAACAGAATCAGAAAGAAATGGCGAAAAAAATGAAGAAGAAAGAGCAAATTTTGGCCCTTATTTCATGTGTTCAGAAACAGGAGACAAGATCTCCTCGGGATCAGCGCAACGTCAGGAAATCCAATCCTCCTCGGGATCGGTTGCAGCAGACGCGGGATTCCCCTCGGGATCCAGAGCACCTGGCGCGGCTGCGGCTGCAGGCGCACGCACCGCAGCACCCGGCTCCACAGACGGCACGCGGTCGCCTCCCGTTGGTCGCGACGCGGACCCAGTGACGCGCCAATCTCCTGCTGCCAACTGGCGATGCATGGATGGCGCAGACGGCGCGCGGTACCGCAGCCAGCCGGTGTGCTACAAGCGGCGGGCTCTAGTTTGCTCCATCGAGGCGGACCCTCGTGCGGGCCCTGACGCGGCCCCCAGCATTGATTCGCCATCATTGCACAATGATGGGCCGGTCCAGAGGCTGGGATCCTCTGTGGTCTCTCCAGGCGATGCAGTTCAGCCACAAACCGCAGAAAATCCTCCTCGGGATCGACTCCGGCTGGAACTCCTGTACAGGAGACAGGATCTTTTGTGGCTATGGATGAGGCTGCGGCATCACCGCGACGCACATGACTGCAAAAAGGGGTAACGAAACCTGTGAACTATAAACACGTAGTTAAATATGATATGATCTGTTCTACAGGAGAACCAGGTGAACCAAACACGGTTGAAGAAGCACTTGGTAACGAGAAATGGAAGAAAGCTATGAATGAAGAGTACATGGCATTGAAGAAAAATAAAACATGGCATCTGGTTCCTCCACAGCAAGGTAAAAACTTTATTGACTGCAAGTGGGTATTCAGGATTAAGAGAAAATCTGATGGAACCATTGATCGTTATAAAGCTAGACTTGTTGCAAAGGGCTTTAAACAAAGATACGGCATAGATTATGAGGACACGTTTAGTCCAGTTGTAAAAGCTGCTACCATTCGCCTTGTCCTGTCTATTGCTGTTTCTAAGGGCTGGAGTCTCAGACAGCTAGATGTACAGAACGTGTTCTTCCTCCATGGTGTTCTGGAAGAGGAAGTGTACATGAAGCAACCTCCTGGGTTTGTAAGTAAGAATGCTCCATCCTATGTGTGCAAACTTGACAAAGCACTATATGGGTTAAAGCAAGCTCCAAGGGCATGGTATTCACGTCTCTGTCACAAGATGCAGGCACTTGGCTTTGTTCCTTCCAAGTCCGACACTTCATTGTTTATTTACAACAAGTCCAACACATGCATATTTGCCCTCATCTATGTTGATGATATTATTGTGACAAGCTCATCTGATGAAGCAATCACAGGGCTCTTGAAGGACTTGAGTGCAGATTTTGCCTTGAAGGATCTTGGAGACTTGCACTTCTTTCTTGGGATTGAGGTAAAGAGAAACAATGATCGAAAGTGCTATTGTGAGCTCGAGCTCACAAGCACCCTTTGCTACAGTACAAACGAAAAAAATATTTAAATAGTTCAAAAAAATCTGAAATTATTTGTCAAGAAACATTGATATCTTTTTCACATGCGTGCAAAATTTCATGACAAAATGACATTCATGCAGGTCTCGGTAAAAAAGAGAAAATCGATGCTTCAAAATGTATCCAAAAATAGTTTTTTTGGAGCATGATTTTGTTTTTTTTGCCGGGACCTCCACAAATGTCATTTCATTACGAAAATTGGTACGCATGTAGAAAAAACATCAAATTTTCTTGACTACTATTTTTTTGGATTTTACTGTTCATCCGAGATCACTGGTGCCCGGGATCAATTCCTCCGTGTCCAACTCCATCTCTCTCAAGAGAAGTATGCAATTGATCTGGTAAAAAAGGCTGGTTTGAAAGACTGTAAGCCATCTCCTACTCCACTATCCAGTTCAGAAAAACTATCTCTCACAGAAGGGACACTCTTGAATCAAGAAGACAGCACAAGATACAGAAGTTTGGTGGGAGCATTACACTATCTCACTCTTACTAGACCTAACATTTCCTTTGTAGTTAACAAAGTTTGTCAGTTTCTTCATGCACCCACCACTGTTCATCTCACTGCTGCAAAACGCATAGTTAGATATGTCAAACATACTTTGAGCATTGGTCTAAACTTTAGCAAATCACCTTCAACACTTGTCAGTGCATTCTCTGATTCAGATTGGGCAGGATGCTTGGATGACAGGAGGTCAACTGGTGGGTTTGCTGTATTCTTTGGACCTAACTTAATATCATGGTGTCGGGTAATTGACCACGGGTACCCCGAGGACGGCAAGACGATAATTCAAGACATCGGGGCTAGCAAAGCCCCTCAGTCCGATTGACCGGCCGCTCCTGCCGGCTTCCCGTCCGACTGCTCTGCACCGCCGACTGCCGGTTGCCGACTGCGTCAACTAGCCGGCTGCCGACTGCGCCAACTAGCCGAGCCGGCTGCCGACTGCAGCGGGACCCAACACCGACAAGACCCCGACGAGACGGCCATACCGCGGACAAGATAACCATACCACGACGCCATCATCTACAGTGTACCGTGTCCCCTGGGTACTGATTTATAAAGTACCCTAGAGGACAAGCATGACATGCACCATGCCACTAGTTATGCCTACATAGCTTGGCTTGTAAGCTACCCAAGGTAGCTTACAACCAAGGCCACCACCATTTAGCTTAGGTAGCAAGCTAGCTCCCACTATATATATAGCAACCATCCATCCATCCTCACATGCGGACACTCACGCATGAACTCACACACACTCACGGCCACAAGCCATGGCCATACATGGCCGGCCACTAGCATGCCTCATATAGGCATATACCAGATCATATGCACTTGGCACTAATCCCAGATACAGCTCCAAGAGCATTTTGTACTGCCCGATGTACACCCCAGATAGATACACTCAGACATGTAGCAGTAGGAGTATTATCTCTCCGGAGAGCTCCGAAGCTGGGTAAACCACCGCGTGCTACTCGCATACCCGCTCCCGGTCCTATCAGCAGCAGTCTTACCCACACACTAAGCCCTTGTGGCATCTGTCGACTCGCAAGCCCCCCGTGAGAAATACCACGACAGTTAGCGCCCACCGTGGTGTGGTACTACTACTATGCTACCACGCTGCTGCTGGTTTCACAGTCCGGGCGGGACCATCTTCATCTTCTTCACCGCGGCGTCGCGTCGTCTCTCCTGTAGCGCTCGGGGGCTCGACTTCGACCCGCCCCCGGAGCGACCGTGCGGGACGGCGCGTCCTCGTCGACGGCCTCGCCGCCTTCGTCATCGCCACCGTTGCGACGCCGGCCGTCCGTCCGCGCGCGCCGCTCCTGACCTCGCTTCGGTTGGTCGCGTTCATCCACGCGCCTGTCGCGTCTGCTCCCCTCTGCGTTGCGCCTTGCCCTGGCCGAAACGCGCGTTGGCTCCTCCATATACCATCTACAAGCTAGCTAGATATGAGTCAAAAAATGGTCAAACCATGCCATTCACTACCTGTACGTTGGTTAGCAGGATAATCCGCAGACACAAGCCAGACAATGGCCATCTCTTACGCAGATAGTAGTCAGATAATAGCTATACATTTTGTCAGATGCTACTCGAATACATCCCATACTCTGGCTCGACTGCAATGCAGCGCTCTGCTCCGCCCACGGCCGCGCGTCTGCTCCTCCGCTGCGACAGGCCGCTGCGGGAACCATCCGCGGGCGCCGCACCGCCCGCCGCAGTTCCGCTGCTCAGCAACTCCAGCGCCTCCCTCTGCTCCTCTTGCTAAGGAGCTCCTGATGCGCCTGCAGCCCTTCGCCGTCAGCCGGCGGGCTCCAGGCCGCCTCCCTGCACCACGATAGCTCTGGCCCCCCGCGCGCATCTCCGCTCGTGGCCCGGCCTCCTGCGCCGCTGCGGTGTCGCCTCCCCGTGTGCGCGGCTCCCGCGCGCCCACCGGCCGGGTTGCCGCCCCCTGCCGGCGTCCGCCTCCGCACCCGGCCGCCCTCGCGCGCCCGCGGCTGCTCCGCCTCCGCCGGGTTCCCAAGCCGCCGGCCTCCGCCCAACTCCGGTCGTATCCGGCCGCCGCCTCCTTTGCGCGCCCGACCAGGACCGGCTCTGGGTCTCCCACGCCGGCTGCGGCTTCACCTCCTCCGGCCGGCTCCTGCATCCCCACTGCCTGGTCCCGCCGTCCAGTGCCCCGGCTGGCTCCTCCTCTGGCCGGCTTCGCCCACCGGCCTGCTGGCACGTCTGCGCCCCTGTCGCCGACTTCCCGCGATGCCGGCCTCCCGCGTTGATGCCGCTTTCGTCCCCTCGCTTGCCGGCTCCGACTCCACCAACCCACGCCCAGCTCCTGCTGCCTGCCGTCTCCGCCCCAGGCCGGACGGCTGGCCCAGCCGCTTGCCGGCTCCGTCGCCTGCCGGTTTCGCCATCCTGACCGGCGTGGCCGCCTGCCGGCTCCCCGCCCGAGGCCGCCTGCACCTCCGCGCGCCGTGCCGACTCCCCCGTCGCGCTTCTGGCCGGCCGGGTCGTGCGCCTCCGCTGCCGGCTCCCGGGTCGGGCGCCGTGTCCGGCTGTGCCACGCGCGCCCCTGCCGGGTCCCGCTCCAGCCGCCTGTTGAGGCCCGCGCCTGAAAAAAAAAGAAGAAGAGGCCGAGTGCCTGCTAGCCGGCTGAAGAGAAAAGCTGAGGTCAACTGGTGGCGTCCGGCTCCCCGCGTGCAGTCGGACAAAGAGAGAAGATAAAAGAAAGGGCCGGCTAGGCCAACGCAGTGCGCCGACTGCCTAGTAGCCGGCTGGAAAAGAAGTGGCCAAGCGCCCACAGTCGGGTGCTTAAAAAATGGGCGTCCGAGAAACGAAGCAGAAGAAGAAGTGTTTGTCCGGCTGTATGGGCAGACAAACAAAAAAGACGAAGTAGTTGCCGGGAGATCCGGCCCGACTGCTCAGCAGTCGGCCCGAATTTCGGGGGCTACACCCAGCGGGTGCGCTGACGTGCCCCCGCGAAGATTGCAGACAAGAGAATAGTTTTGTCCGGCTGCCAGTAGCCGGCAGAAGAGAAAAAAGAAGAAAAAGGGCGTTGCAAGACGCCTCGCCGCCTGGCCTGTCGAGCCTGACCGGCCGGAACCCCCCTTTGAGCACCCGGGGGCTCGAAGGCTACACCCAGCGGGTGCGCCGACGCGCTCCGCGAGCGCCGAGTCGTGCCGGCTGTCTTCGACGACCGCCACTACACAAAAATCAATGTGAGCTCCTCACCCGCATATTTTTGCACCGCGCAAGCACGGATAACCCCGAGCGATGCTCGGGGACTGTCTCCGCACTTTATTACAGTAGCATCATTGTTGGCCCCGGCGCCAGCCAGAATTGGCCCGGGGGCTGGCCGCTTGGCCTGAGACGTTAGTTCCCGCAGACGGCTTAGTACCGTGCGCGGTATCAAAGGCCCACTCTTAGTCACAGACCGCAGAGCGGCTGCCCGACTAGCAAGAGTGAATGCTGAAGGCCACCCACGCGAAAAACGCCAAGGAAGAAAAATGTTCGGGCGACCCGGCCGTTTTCCTTTACAAGTATCTACTCGGTTGAATCTGCTCCTAGACTCTGAGTACTGTACACTCCACTTCGCGGTCCACTCTTAGCCACAGACCGCAGAGCGGCTGTCCGGCAAGCAAGAGCACAAGCCAAAAAGCAGAGGGAACACGAAAAAGATTAAGGGGGCTCGGACGAAACCGAGTCGGCACCCTCCGCATAAAATTTGCAATGATAAACGTAAACATTTGATATATCCGCATGGACTAACTTTGTCTTTTTTCTTGATAATTTCCATGAACATTCGCCAAAAAACCTCCGCCTAACTTTGCCAAGTTGCCCGGAGGCTTGGGGGCTACTGTCAGGGTAATTGACCACGGGTACCCCGAGGACAGCAAGACGATATTTCAAGACATCGGGGCTAGCAAAGCCCCTCAGTCCGATTGACCGGCCGCTCCTGCCGGCTTCCCGTCCGACTGCTCTGCCCCGCCGACTGCCGGCTGCCGACTGCGCCAACTAGCCGGCTGCCGACTACGCCAACCAGCCGGCTGCCGACTGCAGCCCGACCCAACACCGACAAGACCCCGACGAGACGGCCATACCGCGGACAAGACAACCATACCGTGACGCCATCATCTACAGTGTACCGTGTCCCCTGGGTACTGATTTATAAAGTACCCTAGGGGACAAGCATGACATGCACCATGCCACTAGCTATGCCTACATAGCTTGGCTTGTAAGCTACCCAAGGTAGCTTACAACCAAGGCCACCACCATTTAGCTTAGGTAGCAAGCTAGCTCCCATTATATATATAGCAACCATCCATCCATCCTCACATGCGGACACTCACCCATGAACTCACACACACTCACGGCCACAAGCCATGGCCATACATGGCCGACCACTAGCATGCCTCATATAGGCATATACCAGATCAGATGCACTTGGCACTGATCCCAGATACAGCTCCAGGAGCACTTTGTACTGCCCGATGTACACTACAGATAGATACACTCAGACATGCAGCAGTAGGAGTATTATCTCTCCGGAGAGCTCCGAAGCTGGGTAAACCACCGCGTGCTACTCGCATACCCGCTCCCGGTCCTATCAACAGCAGTCTTACCCACACACTAAGCCCTTGTGGCATCTGTCGACTCGCAAGCCCCCCGTGAGAAATACCAGTCTTTCATGCAAATCCAGTCTATCATGCTAGAACAAAACATATAGAAATTGATTTTCACTTTGTCAGGGAAAGTGTTGCTCAAAAGGAACTTGACATTCGGTTCGTGCACTCCAAAGATCAAGTTGTAGATGGATTCACAAAGGCATTGTCTGTACGGAGTTTTGAAGAATTCAAACGTAATCTCAACTTGACCAAGCTGTGATTAAGGGAGGATGTTAAACACATGATCGTACCCCGCATGTGTCACATACAGAATACGTACGGGAGGTTGAGTACTTCACAAGGATAGCTATAGGCGCATGATATATTTTGTTGTAACTACTAGCTAGCTTATCCTCTTATCTACTTATCTTTCTTCCTCATCAAGTTGTATCTCAACCGACTCTGTACGCGTATCTCAGGCTCGCACCCTGCCTATTAAACATGCAGCACGTTGCCCTAGATCAGGCAAGACATTTCCGCCAACGCACAGTAAGGTCATACCAAACATAGGCTGGCGAGAGTGGAAGGCTATATCAAAAGACAATGATACTAAGGTTAGCACGATAAGAGAAATAAACAATGATGCAGCACAAGCTAGAAGTGGCGGGCCCAAAATGTCTACTAGTAAAGAGCTTGGCCGTGGAGAGCGCCTGACACTAGCCTCCCACCACTGCTAACAGGTTCCAAGGGGTAGGCAGAATGCTTGCTATCACTACAGCAAAACAGGCTAGCAATGAAAGGCAATGAGGGTGTCCCAACTACGGGGCATCTCACCATATTGACTCCCGGCCTGGTCAGCCGCACTAATGACCCGTTGGTTCCTTCTTGGGCCACTTTCAATAGCCCATTGATGTCATGCAAGTGCATAGGGCTGTTGTAGCACTTTCGTGATAAACCCCGCATATGTTGTCATTTCACGCATCCACGTACATACCCAAACCGGAGTTTGAAAATAGCCTATTCCAGAAGCTGATAGGACTGTGGCGGTTTGTGCCATGCTCAAGAAGATGAGGCGGTGGCGGCTTCTTGAAGATGGAATAAGGTCCTCCCCGCCTAGCCCCCGTCCCGGTGATGTTTCAAGCATCGTCGGAAGGCGTGTGGAGGTTTGTCTCGGGCAGATCTCATGGGATCTGGTCGGCATTTGTCTTTGGTGGATCCGACTGGATCCGGTCTTCGCTCGTCTACGTCTGTGTGTCTGCAGGTTGGATCCTTCCGGTCTATGCTTCTCTTCATCGGCGGCGGATGCTGTTCTGGTGCGCTGGTCCTATGGGGCCTTAGCACGACGACTTCCCGACTGTCTACTACAACAATGTTTGCCCGGCTCCGACGAGGGAGGGGCGATGACGGCGGCGCGCCTTCGGCTCGCTCCAGTGATTGTAGTCGTCGCTAGGTGGTCTACGGACCGGGATGTAATTTTTACTTCTAGTGTTCTTTGTACTACCTTGACAGTTGATGAATAGATCGAAAGTTTTCACGCAAAAAAAAGAAGCTGATAGGACACTGGATAAAAGGGGTTTACTAAACTAAGAATAATAAGGTAAAAATCAGTAGACTACTCTCGTGCGCCACCTCTTATATTGCACCGCTTAAAGGCGGGCGGCTTCAAATGCGCAGCAGAACCACTCAGAGTAAATTACCTATAATCAGGTTTTTGGATTGTTGAATACATGAGCAAATTACTACGAGATTTAATCCGAATAAACAGAAAATAAATCATGACAACAATAACAGAGATTAAACTAATCATGTAGACTAGCATAGTAGATGAACTAATCGAATCCAGGACACAGAATAAAAACATAAATTCTACCACAATCTCAAACAAGGAGGACAAGATCACATAAGTTGTCGTTGGCGAAGTCGTCGCTGCCAGTAGTCGCGCGAGTGCGCTCCCCAAAAACCAGATCGCCCCTCTCCTCTACAAGATCACGAGAGGAGGGGTTCCGGAGTGATGCTGTCCCTTATCGCGATACGCCGGAAGGAGGGATGGAGAAGACTAGCGTCGCGGAGCAATGATCTGAAACGGGAACAATGTGAAACCATATGTTGTGGCGGCGGCTAGGGTAGACGGTCGCCTGACTACATAATGCGGTCCTACCACGATCCAAAAGAACTGGAAACAACTGAGTAATTAACGCGTCCATTCCCGCGGCATGGCGAGCGAGGAGGAGGACCGCGTGTAGGTTTCCTCTTCTCATGCTCATACAAGTGGTATAAGAGCTCGTATTATAAAGAGGTGCAACTCTCTCTCTCAATTTCTGGGGTGAGACTAAACATTAGTCCCACTCACACCACTCAATAGCTATGCATGAATGGGCCAAGAGAATTTCAGAATTTTAGTTGAGCTTTGGGCCAAAGGCCTACTAACAAATTCCTACATGTTTCATTCTGGCAATGAAACCGGGGAGGTAGTTCCCTGTTCTTCTAAAAAAACCATTTTGAATTTGATGTAAATCTTTTTGTATGTATTGAATCATGGGACAAATGGTGTTTGGACCTGCTTGGCTGGCCGTTTCGAGGCCGAAAGAATAAAATGTCTCCTGGCTGCGCGGTGATGAATGGATTCACTCAATTTTCGCTCCACAAGTTGCACCATTTGATGTTACGCACAGCCGATTTTGATGGCGTCAACACTGACGAGCCGAGCACCACGCACGCATGCATGCATGTACACAGCTTGGTAGGCAGGTTTGTTAACATGTGCATGCTTGCCCAAGGAATCTACTCCAGTCACATACGTTCCTTCGTCCAATGTGCTTCGTCCATAGTCCAAGCCGAGTAGGTCAACTTGCTTTCATGGAGGTCCCGAGAGAGACTCACAAGCAACTAGCTAGCTGTTGTGGATCCGATCCATCGATGATGCCATGCACCGCGCAGATTCCTCGGATCCATCTGTAGAATGGCAATTAATATCATCAAGACCGACCTAGAACGATCCTAGTCTTGACCGACACGGCCCTGCTGGAGTATCAGATTTTGAGTAGCTAGTTAACTGAAGACCCCGATTGATTCAAGTCTTTGATCGACACAGCCTAGCTGTACCCGTACTATATTTATTTGGACATTTTGAGATTAATCAAACTCTGATGATCATCAGGTAATAAATAAGCGACACTTGCCTCCAGAACAAAAACTTGGTAAATCATATTGAACAAGCGTGCATTTTCTAAAACATACCAATGGGAATATCATCTTGGAGTCTCGTGAAGATGGCGTTGTCAGTACAGACCCATGATCTCATTCTTATTAGGAATCCCGTCGACCGTGCTACGTCTGAAACAATGTGTCAAGCCAACTTGGATCGATGAAGGTCCTAAGAGATGCCCACGAACAACTAGGTAGTTGTTGGCCTAACGTGCTCGCTCACAGATTCCTCGGATCAATTGGCGTAGGAGCTATTTCATTAAGACCTCGATCGGTTCAGGTCTTTGATCAACATGGCCGACCTGGACACTATATATCAGATTTTGTGGTTAAACATCCCTGTTTGCTTACCAATACACCCATCCGTCTTAAATCAAAATTTCAGGATTAATTCATTTCTAACCGTCATCATCAGTTAAACCACATCTACCTGTGCTTTGGAAAAAACAGGTAAATGATTTTTTAACAAGCATGCATGGGACATCATCTTTGAGTCGATCATGCTGACTTTGACCTTAGTGGAAACTAGATTTGTGGTGACATGTTAGCGACGTAGTAGATCAAGGAGGCATCTTGGTTCATGTCAGAATTAACTACTTCTTAACCTCAAGTTGTTGAGGAGTTAATTGTTAGTTCGTCACAACAGTCTTAGATTTAATAATTGGAGGCACCAAACGAGGTTCCACGTTAATTCTGATGGTTAGAAAATTTTGACCATTAGATTTACTAATGATACATCGATGGCCGTCGGATATTGTCCTGATGCCCCTCTTCACGTACGGGAGAGAGACTCCTCTATTTGCACCTCCTTACGTGATAAAAAAAACTGAAATAGAAACCAACGGGGATGCAACTCTTCACGTGCAAGAGACAGACTCCTCTCTGTCCACGTCTTTATACTACATGATAAAAAAAAACTGAAATAGAGTCCAAAAAGAAACACGATTGTGTAATCCTAGCCTCCTCCTGCCTCCCACGGCCGCTTCTTCTCCACACGTACGTCGGATCTCCTCGATCTGCTCCGCTGGATCTGCTGACCTCCGATCCGATCTCCCCCATCTGATCTTGAAGGCTGCTCCGGCACCATCTAGCTCCTTACTCGAGTATCAGCTCCCCTCCATGCTCGCCACGTACTTAAGTAGGTCGGACAAATTGGCCCGCGCGTACAGTGGAATTCAGAAGCATGCGTTGCATTGGAGATATGCATGAGGAGAATCGAGCTCCCTACCCCTTTTTGCTGCAGGTAGGTATATGTTTTCTATCTGATCAACAATTTTGTATCTATGGAACATGGGACACTAGCAACAAAGTAGCGTTAAGTCCTATAACTTTTACCAATTCAACTACTATCCACACAGTTAGCCATCTTTAGATTTTAGTGGAACAGAAACTTAATACCAATCCGACTGCGAGAGTATGCAATTTACTAAGGTTAGATGGCAGCAGAATTAATTAGGTTTTTATTCAATCTGATTTCTACTATGTACAGCCAGTTTTGTTCCAATATCTATGGAATAAAATACTGAACAAATTAATGTTAGTATAATTTATATGAAGACTAAAAAATATTCTCTCTTTGATTTTATTATTTTGTTTCCTTATCACACTGGACTGAAGATAAAGAGCGTTGTGGGGATGTTGTAATGACTATGGGGGTTGGGCTGAGGGTCAGAGATCTTGATGGAGAATGTGTGCTAGATCTCAGATACAGTGGGGTCTGCATCAATGATATGCATTTGCAACATACAATATACAGGCTTGTGGAGTTTGTTCAAGAGGAAGTAGCGTTTACACATGTAAAGTTGCTCTGTTGTATAAGCAGTAAAAAAGAAGAAGTGTTGCGACCACCATGTATGGCTGTTTAAGGCAGACAATATAGCATGAAGTAAGCAGTCGTGGACCCGGAAAAAATTCAGGAAGGACAATACCAAGATCTAGGAGGAATAGAGTTCTGTATCTATTTTTATTTTTTAAAACTATAAGATATAGAGGCCGGATACGGAAGTGGTTGTATCACCGACATACATGATTAATATTACTAAAAGCCTCAGTCGCAAAAAATGATATTAGTTCGCTGGCGCTAAATCTTAGGTTACTCAAACTGAACTCATATATGTGAGATATATGACGCTAAACTCCCATTGATCAAACTGAGTTGAATTTTTTATATATATGGTATTGCACTAATTCTCTTCTCTTATGAATATTAAATTTCATTTGTTCCTTTCTCAAATTCTGCACACATGGCCTATGAACACATGGTTTTCAAAACAAACTAAATTACCAACTAGATATGTTTTGGAGCAAGCTTCAGGTGGTTTGTGTCTGGTCTGTGTGTGCAGTGCTATTTGGGAGAATATTAGAAATAACATAATGTGCGTCCGAAAAACAATAGCCCTTTGTAATTTCTGTTGTAATTACTCCTATAAAACACACTCCAATAATTTTATTTAATGCATGATGTCCTTCCATGTTATTGGTTTTTACAATATATCGGTGTCAGTCTTATTTTCTTAAGATGTTGAGAAGTGTATAATTATTTCTAATATTATGTTGTACTAAAGTTCTCTCTCTGTTCACTTTCATAGGACGTTTTAGATGGTTCGGACAGCTCCCAAAACAGTTCAAAATCAGCTGTCTAAAACGTCTTATAAAAAGGAACGGAGGGAGTATTATTTTTCTCACATATATACTGACCTCCATGCTATACTATGTTTCTCTCATATTTCTCGAAGGCATATTGCAAATATGGCGACAAAGAAGATTTGTTCATTGCCTAACCAAAAATGAATTCAAGAGGGTAATAATGTCAACATGTCAAAGCTTTATATTAAGTTAGGAACTTTTAGATGTTCGCAAGTTAGTTTGTATGTACTCAAACTACTGAGTTAAGCACTAAACAATAAACTTTTTGCAAAATAATTTAGTTGTAAACATGTTTAAACTTAATCCAGTTACTTCCTTATTATTTTATTGGTGTTTCATAGTGGTCGCACGCTTGCAACAAATGGCCTTATATTAGTTCTATGGCATGTTGTTGGTTTCTAAAATATAATATTGTCGGTTGTCTTTTCAGATGGTACTATGATATCTTCACGGCACACATATTGCATATGATATTATTTATTGTGTCTTCCTTTGCATGTTCACAAGTGTTACTCCACTGATAATGATGTCGTGAAACTGTGTGGCATATTAGCTAAGGTTCTAAATAGTTAGGACCGGGTAAAATTGATGTGTGAACATCTATTTCAATATGAGCTCGCGGAGGCAAGTGTATTTTTTTTGTTTCTCTTTGCAGGATGAGAAATCATTGGTCCATTCATTCAAATCTCGAAGTATGTAGTGGCAACAAGAAGAAGATAATGTAGGTGCATGGCTATTATGTTGATGGCGAAACAATAAAGAACTTTGCTAATTTAATGTATCGTCTATAGTTATTTAGATGTCTGAGCTATTTTCTTGAGTAGCTATACTTATTAATCTGATATATCTGGCACAACAAGACCTCACGGCCGGTGGATGGCGTACGATCTGGCAGTTACGTTCCCGGCCAACGCTGGCCAGCGGGTGGCGACTTTCCACGACGGGATCCTGCTCGTCCGCCGAGCGGCCGCTTGTCTGGTGCTCAGCACAGAAACGCACGCTTCCCACGGGAGGGCGAAGCTGTGGTGAATCCGGCTGCGGGATTAGTTACGCAGAACTATCCAAAATACCCCTGGGCCCTCTATATCCTACCCGAAATCTTGTCCAGTATTGTTGCATCTGGGCCGTTGAACCATAGAAATAAACGGTCAAAATTTACTTGATGTACCGTAAAAGGTCTCTTTGGCTCCTAGGACGGGGCTTGTGCCACTATGAACGTCTTCTTGTGTTGTTGTCGTTGGTGCTGATGGTGGTGGTGGTGGTGGACCTGGTGGTGATGCCCCGTAGTTCACCCCTGATGCTGATGCATTGGCTTGTATGGAAGGGCCTGTGACGTCATCACCACTACTGTCCCTACCACCTTCTCCTCCTCCTCCTCCTTCTTCTTCTTCCTTTTCTTCTTCTTCTCCTTGTTCACCTTCTTCTTCTCCTTCTTCTTCTTCTGGTGCTGGCGGTTGTTGTGGTGGTGAGTTTCCTGATGCTGATGCATTGGCTTGTATGGAAGGGGTTGTGACGTCATCACCACTATCGTTCCTACCACCTTCTTCTTCTTCTTCTTCTTCAAGAGTCTGGATGTGTGTCTGGCATCAAGAGTCTCCAGTTGATTCATGGCACCCAATGAATCAGGGAGAAAATTGGTGTGCGTGCATCCTCGCACTGACAGGAACTTGAGGCGGGGAAACTTCTTCCCGATCAGCTCCAGATCATCATCTGTTACTACACCAGTATCTTGCTTTTTTTAAAAAAATTCACTAGTACAATGTGATTCTGGTTTACAACTGGTGCCCTCCAGATCATCATCTGTTACTACACCAGTATCGTGCTTTTTCTTTAATTTTTCACCAGTACAATGTGATTCTGGTTTACAACTGGTGCCCTCCAGATCATCGTCTTTTACTATGGAATTGTCCTCCAGATCAAGCACCCGAAGCACCTTCATCTTGTCAGAGATGAGGAATGACCTCCACTTCCCAAAGACTGTTAGAGGTCGTAGCCGTGACAAGTCAATGCTGTTGAAGACATTAACATCTCCGTCCCAGCTGCTGCTTATGGTGAGATGTTGTCCAGTGTGTCGCGAGCTTGGGCTGCAACTCCCCTCCAGTTCAAACACAAGGTTGTCTTCCATTGGTTGTGACTTTATGTATTAACGGAAGAAACCATTAACCTTGTACATGCTTCTTACCCTTTCTGTTGTATCACCAGCCTCCTGGTATAATATGCTGAACTTGATGAGCTCGGACAACAGCTTGTCTCCCATCTCCTCCGTGGTACCACCACCACCAAGGGAGTAACCCTCTGCAATCCACCGCTGGAGCAAACGCCTCCGCCGGATGCTTTTGTCTGCAGGGAATACTGACACATAGAAGATGCATGGCTTGAGTTCATCTGAGCAAGCGTGAAAATAGGATTGCATCCCAGAAAATAGGCCCCTCAACCGCGAGGAGTCCTTCATTTTTCCCATGAAGTCAGAATTTATAGTCTCCAATGAAGAAGTGTCCAATGAGTGTAAACGGGCCCAATGACATACAGCTTCTATTACTCCTAGAAACCCGCCACACTTGTGTATGCCTTTCTTTACAATCGCCGCTGTATCTTTAGTTAAGTAGCTATAAGATCGACTGCGTCCGTTGACAGTTCCCTACACAATTAGTAGATAAGTTAATTTAATTCTGAAATTTAAACCTGCTAGCTAGCTACGACATACAGATACATCAAGTAGCATCATCAGTGTGCATGGGAGGGGAGTGAAAAAGAGAACATCAGTACCCTTTCGAAGAGATCAAGGGCCTTGTCAGCTTCTAGACCTTTGACGTTGACAATATGACCTTCCCAACTTGTACAGTGTTTGGCGATGCTTTCTTCACGGGTAATGACAATAGTTTGACCAGCAGAATTAGCCTGGGCCAACAAGCAGGTTGAGTCCCAGTCACGGCTGGAGCGTAGGCCATCAATAACCAGGAGACATTTGTTTTCACTCAGAATTTTACAACATCCTTGAATTGGGTTTTGGCCTTCCATCATACCAATTGCTGCAGTTTCCCTTGCATCAACATCGTGCAAATAAAAATCCAGAAGTAAGCTCCGACACAAGCTCAGCAAACTGAATGGATGGGCCACTGCCACCCACCCGTACATTCTGTAATCTTTTATCTCCACTAGTTGCTGATAGTATATTTCTCTGACAAGAGCTGATTTCCCAACGCCTGCAATCCCCCACACGGACAACGTACATCCGTCATCTCTGTTAGACAATAAATCCATTTGATTTTCACGCCCAACAAGCTCACATTCATACTCTTCCTCTCCACGTACTTCGCTTCCTCCATCTCCATTCATGCTCTTGTCTTGATGATATGAATCCTGCGGCAAGTATATATGCATGTAATAATTAATTAGTACTCCCTCTTAAAAGAAATATACGGGGATCACTACTTAATGGAGGGAGTAATAGCTGGATGTTAACTTAAGATGAGATGTGCTACAATTTTCCAAAAAGAATCAAAACATTCAGTCGTCAATGTGGTGGACCATCTTTTGATCAATAAATCATAACCGTTAGATCTATGCAACCGATTGTACATGTTAAATCTATGTAAACATAACCAAACAGATCATATGTATGTTAGATCATTTTAACTGGCCCTACATAAATCATAACAATTAGATCAATCAGCCAAACCTAAATGACTGCATCACTTAATCTACAAAACAATACCTAAACGCTCATATCCGTTAAATCTACATAATCGTACCTATAATTTACTAAATAAAATCATAAATTATAAATCTTCCTATCTGGAGAAATAATAACCGATAGATCGTCATAGTTGCACTAAGTGGAATATACGTCCCGTAAACAAAACAACTCACCGAAGAATAATTTGGTAATATTAGTTAAATTGTCAATTTCAAGTTGATGTTACGCCTGATACAAAATTGTAAATTTTCGCAACATGCACCACTGATATTCTAATGCAAGGGATAAATACATGACTGGAGGTCTGTAAACAACATATCTGAAATATTCTTTCGACCATTTTTTTGCTCTGCAGATAATTAACACTGTTGGCAACATTGGTTTTTATACGTGTGTGAATCGATGGATGTCATGACTTGGTTATCAAATTGTAGCATGTGTAAACTGTATGCACAAGATTTTCTATCAAAATGGAGGTAGGATTTTCCACACAAATGCTAATGCTAGAAAACCGTCGCGGAAAGACAGTAATCCAAGGTGGTGTTGGGTTGACTATGGGAAAGGTTGCGGTTTGCTAACCTTCCGAGCCTGGTTAGTTATCGAGCCCTGCCACGAAAAGAGTCTGGGGAGATCCATGACCTGTGTCGGTGGTGGGTGGTTAACCCGCAATAGAATGCCAAGCCCATTTAAGGACTTCTGCAAGTGAATACTTCTTTGTCCTTTAATATTTAAAACAATGATTTGACCAATACTTCAATTATTATTTATTTGTGGAGCACGTGTCACTGCATTCGTATATGTAACTATTTATTTTTTATTGTAATTAGAAGCTCAGTGGTATTGTACACCCTTCGAACTGGTATACACATTGTATTATGAGTCTAACTTTGACCAACAACTTAACTAACAAAACATGAGTTATATGTCCCATAAAGTGTCATAATGGATTTGTATTCAAAAGATGTTTCGAATGGTGCACTTTTTGCGGAACACAACTCGTCTTTTCTTGGTTAAATCAATGGTCAATGTTAGACTCAAAATATAGTGAGGTCATTGCATTCATATTTGTCAGTATTTACTTATGATTTTAATCGAATATATAGCAAAAAACTACCACATCACAGGCTAGGGCTATAAAAAACCACTCTTGTTCGATGGTCCAAAAAACCCAAATGACAACGAGATTCAGAATTTACTCGGTTTATGACAGGTCGGGCCAGCTCATAAGAAAATCATATGTTGGCTGTTACCTTACAGGCGGCCGTCGAAAAGTCCAGCTCTCTGTTCTTCCTCCTCTTTCTTCTCCCTCTCCTCCCTATCTCTCACTATCCTGAGCCATGGTTGGCCATGGCGACGGCCGTAGGACCTCGAGCGGCCACAGCAGGCACGACGGTCGCCACATGCTACATGATGGCGCGCCAGCGAGGCTGCACGGAGCCGGCCACCTTGAGCGGCTCCGCGCATCTACAGCGCGCAACTGCTGTTGCTCCTTGCAAGCACACCCGCCGCTGCTATTGCCCTGGATTTTGTCATGGCTGCCTCGCCTAGCTCTCTCACCTCCCGCTGGACTTTCCGACGGCCGCCTTGCAATGGACGCCCGAACATAGCACCTGCTCGCGCGGCTCGGTGACCCAACGCCATTCTGCCCGGAATCTGTCTGCTGCCAGCCCCAGCCATGGTCAGCCATGAGCGGCGGAACAGCGAGAGCCACCAGGTGCAGCAGCGGGAGCAGCGACTACTCCAAGTGCAGCAGCCTGAACGCCCTCCAGCTCCGCCTCCAGAGCAAGGCCGAACGATGCGCACATGGTCCCTTCGTCGGCTTTGGCGATGAGCTCGCCGGTGAGGGCCCGATTGCTTTTTTTAAATTAGAGGGACCTGATTGCTTTTTATTGTTATTGTAGGGACCTGTATGCCTTCCAATAATATGTGGGGCCGACCTGTCATGACCTCTTAACGGTCAACCTAACCGTCAATCTGATGAGTCAACCTAAAATTTCACTTAAAACTTAATGGTTCAGCTCCGCCTTCAGGTAGTTTTTTGTTACCCTAGCCCGTAATGTGGTAGTTTTTGCTATATATTCGATTTTAATCACTAGATTTATAGTATTGTCCTAGATGAGAAGTATGGTACTAGATTATAATTTCTTTTCTAGAAATCTGGCAAAGAATATTAGAGGCTGACTGGAAGACCCATATATGCTTTCTATTTTGGAAATGAGTGTATTGGAAGGCTGTGAATGTAGTAGTCAAATTAAGCAAATTGTTGAACGATAAAACAAGTTATAAAAGTTAATCAATTACTCTTTGTGTTCATCGAATGAATACATATTACTTATATTCTTAATTATAAAATTACTAATGATTGTAATTTCTTTGTTGTTTATCGGGCGAATTAACCCAATATGTTAATGGTTAAACTAAAGTTGTGTTAACTAAATAAGAAACACCTTATAATTTATTACAGATCAAAGGGGTACCGCGGTGTTTGCCTCACAAAGTAAATATTTTATGTCACACTATGTCCTTTAAAAAATTGTAGGCAAATTATAAGTGCAAATCGCAGGAAAAAATGATGCATTGAAGCCTGAGATAAGTCAAACACACCGTTTATTTTAAAACAAGGTAGTACTGCAGCTGCATGTATGTACATGCCGGACAAAAGAAAAACACATGATAATCATATAAATGATCGAGTACTTACCTTGGGGAAAAAGGCACAAAGGTATTGATCAAGAGAGAAGTGTTGAAGCTCCCATACTTGGAAGGGTTCCCCAGTGCAGACAAGGGCAATTCCCAAGTGCTTGGTGGAGATGACCACTCGGCTGCCATTGTTGCCGGTGGGAAGGTATGTTTTGATGGCCTCCCAGTCTGCGACACTCAATAATTCTTGCTCTAGGATGATGATGTACTTGTGTTGGCTAACTTGCAGCATGAGCTTCGACCTATCATCGTGTCGGACATGGTGTTGAGATGTGAAGTGAGTCAGTAAGTTGTTAAGGAACTCTATTGGATTGAAAGTATTGGTCAGCTTTACCCATGCACGACTCTTGAGCTGTTGGCATATTTCTGGGTCGATGTAGGCCTTCTTCAGAATGCTCGCTCGCCCAAATTCACCAACAACATCGGCGTGCGGATTTCCCCATACTGTGATCACTTCCTTGGCAATCGATCAACCTTTTCAGATCCCCAGTGGTCTGGCTGAGCTTTCCCATAGCCATCCAGACCACCCTTAGATCGTGAAATGCTGCCGCTTCTACCGATGTAATACCAGTATCAGGGTGCATACGCAGTAGATTCTGCTGTCGGTCTAAGTTGAAGTAGCTGTCATCGTCTCTGTCGTCGTATTCGTAGTCGTTGTCGTCATCATCGCCGTTGACGTTGTCGTCGCCGCTGCCGCCACCTGTGAGGTTGTAGCGTGTGTTCCTCTGGCTTACGTCCTCCACCCTTGCCTTGAGCTGTTTTATCTCCGCCACCGCCAAGTCCAGGGGCAGCGACAAACTTGAAAGGCAGGGGGTGGAGGAGGCAAGGCGCCGCACCCAGTCCCATGGTGACGGCTTGTCAAGGTGGACCACGAACTCCACGCAGTTCTCGACGTCGAAGGCCAGGTCACGGAGCTGCCTCACCCACGCCCGCACCACCTTGTTCTTGGATGTGCGCTCCCCAGCGTTAGAGGCGCTGAGGAACGCCTGCAACATTCCAAACTCGCCCGTGATGAACACCAGATCCTCCTCCACACACTCCCTCAGCTTCTTCTCCTCCTCGACCGCCAACTTCACCCTGCTCACCGTCCCCGCCACCGCCGACATGGTCAGACCAAGCGCGAACTCCGCCATTGTGGTGTAGCAGCAGCAAGCTAGTCGTGTACTGGTAGTATGCTGGATCTGATTGGTGCGTTCATCCGGTCCTGGATGTGGGTTTATAAAGGGGTCCTGGATGCCATCAGCTAGCTTAGACTTAGAGTTGTATCGTTTTGCAAGTCTCAAGTAACAAACCAGGACATGTGGACTTATGCTCATGCCGAGTATACCCAGTAAATTATTTTCAGAATCTTAAGTTTCCTTGGAATAGGCTTACATAGTTGTAAACAATTCTGACAAACTGACAACCAACTCTTCCAAGACCACTTGATATTAAGTTGTTAGTTCCGACATGTACCAAGATGCCTCTCTACTCAATTCCCTATATGATATCCACCACAAATCAAGTCTCCACTCATCTCTCTTCGAATATAAACAGAGAGATTCAAAGATGATGTCCCTACTATCTTCTAAAAATACATGCATGCTTGTTCAAACAATTTACCTCGTTAATTCAAACGGCGAGTATATATGATTCACTACCTATTGATCATCACAGTTTAATTAGTCTCATAATGTTATTTAATGCGGACGAATTGTTGCTAAGAAAACTAGCAAGTTATATCTTGGAATCTGATTCAGTGTCTCCAGCTCGGCCATGTCAATCAAAGACTTGAATCGATCGAGGTCTTAATCAAACAGCTACTCCGCCCGATCGATCCGAGGAATCTGCAAAAGCCATGTGTGGTTAACGTGATGGTCTCGTTGATCCTCTGGCCAACAGCTAGCTAGTTGTCTGCGAGCATCTCTGGGGACCTCCATCGATCCAAGTTTACTTGAGGCGGCCAATTGGATAGAGCACATGCATGCATGTTGTTGAGACGTGGCACAGTTGACGGGATTCCTCGTATGAATGAGCTCCTAGGTCTGTACTAACAAAGTCATCTTCATGAATCTCAAACAACATGTCCCTATTTGTCTCTTTGCTGTTCAAAATGATGTACCTGGTTTGATCTGGTGACAAGTATACATGACTTACCTGATGATTGCCAGAGTTCTATTATTCTCCCAATGTGATTTAAGACGGATGGGTATATATTGCTAAGGAAAGAAGCAAGTTTTATCTCAAAATCTTGTCCAGTGTCTCCAGCTCGGCCATGTCGATCAAAGACTCGAATGGATCCAGGTAGGTCTTTAGGAAACAGATACTCCGACGAGTGATCCGAGGAATCTGCTAGCCATGTTCTGTTAACGTGATGGTCTCATCGATCGTCTGGCCAACATCTAGCTGGTTATTTCCGAACGTCGATTGATCCAGGTTGCTCAAACGTGTATTATACTCATATGGACAAACATTGAGCAAGGAACGTTAGAGGAGGTTCATCGGCTGAACTTTGCCTTGCAGTGGAGTAGATTTAAGTTTTTTGCAAAAGCATCATTCATATCATATGCAATTAATACACAAAAATAACTTGGGTTCATAGGGTCTCTCTAGCTAATGTTGGGGCGTTGGGGGGGGGGGGGATGTGGAGATCGAGTAATGTGCAGAGCACTGCAATCAAATTATATTCATCTGCAACTGGCTGTCCAGGAGTACATACTGTTTAAAACTAGGAAGCAAGTTTGCTCTAATAAACAGGGGACCAGTACATGGGAAGTGATGCTCATGCAAGAGTACCAAGTTTGAATCATGAGTTCCCGTCGATTATATAAAACTAGTCATCAACCCGTGCTGCGGCACGGGCTAGAAATTCCATGTCTCAACATTGTTGTGTAAATTCATTTTTCACATTTTTTTAATAAGAGCATCGCGTATGTGCCCTTCAGTTGTGAAAAATCATATCAACATTTTTTGATAGGTATAACTGTTGGTCAAACACACCATGTGTCCTATAATAGATGGAAAGGAGATGCCGCAAGATGGAGGAGGTGGTGTCGAATCCAAGCAAAACCTTGAGAACCTCATCGCCTACTTCCAGGCTTCCGCTACGTAGCCGCGCTTCCTTCTCCGCACCAGCCGCCGGACAGAACTAATGGTGTGCCCGTCGTTCCTCGCCGCGCTTCCTTCTCCGCACCAGCCGCCGAACGGAACGCATGACGTGTCCGTCGTTCCTAGTCTGGCTCTCCGTCCAAGTGCCGGATGCATGATATGTCTGCCGTTCCTGATCTGGCAGGGACCGACGACAATGCTAACCGCGATGCATGAAGGAGAGAGGGTCCAGGAAAATTAGGTCAATATGAATCTCGTTTGTGAAGAGGAAATATGCCAGATCGGAATTGATGGGGAGAAGGCGGCTCGATGCTTTTTTCAGGGCAAACTGGAGGCCTGGTGCACGGCTCCTGCGAGTTGCAGAGGTCAAAGGCAGAATATATTTTTTTACGGCCTAAGATTCCTTAACGAACTATGTGTTCTTTTCTTCCATGTTTACTTAGATTACACGGGTTAATCTACATCTTTATAATTCGGTCCCACAAGATGAGTTTTCCATTAACGTGGGAATTTCTATTTACATGGGTTAGAACGCTTGAGACATGCATCCATGACTTGAACATGCGTGCATGACTGATTCTGAGCTTGCGTCCGGCACGCCGTGTCCACACATCCATACATGCATCCACTGTTGAGATGTGCGAGATGACGATGGGCTGCTCCTCCTAGGACATGCAGCGGATGCTCCAGAGTTGTTGAGAGATGGTGATCCTGATTTCGTGAGCCATGCTGTTATGCTTGCTATAGAGATTTTGATGGTAGTTGAGAGCGCTCGAGACATGCATCCATGACATGAACATCCGCTCAAGTCTGGTTCTGAGCTTGCGTTCGGCATGCCGGTGCCACACATTCATACATGCTCCCACGGTCGAGATGTGACGGACGATGATGAGCTGCTCCTGCTAGGCCATGCAACGGACACTCCAGAGTTCCAGATAGAATGCGATCTAGAAATCTGCGCAAAAAAGATTTTCTACGTGAAAGATGAGAAATTAGATGCATATTGACTGCTTGCGTGTAAGAGAAAGAAAGCTAGACTTCTGTTCCCCTCCTCCCGTACGTGAAAGCATGTGGGCCTTTGCAACCTTTTTATTTTATTTTAACTTCTACTTACAACCGTGATGAAATATTAGATGGTGATTAATCTCTTTTGGTTTCTTTTAGGAGAAGGAAAGCTAATCGTATCACTTTTGGCTTCTATTTTTCCAACTACACGTGAAAGCATTGTGGGCCTTTTCAATCATGTTTTTTTTGTTTTAAGCTGGTTAATCTACACCGTAGCTTCTTGTTATTTTTCTTTTGGCTTCTATTTTTTCAACTACACGTGAAAGCGCTTTGGGCCTTTCCAATCATGTTTTTTTAGCTGGTTAATCTACACCGTAATAAATCGGTCCCACCCTAGATGAACGGCTCATAATTTCTAATTAACGCGGTAATTTCATGGGAGTCTGTAATTAACGTGAGTTTTTTTTCATTTATGAATAGATCTACACCGTAATAATTCGGTCCCACCAGATTAACGGCTCGTAAAATCTAATTAACGTGGGAATTTTTAGGAAGTGCCTAATTAGTATAAGTATAGATATAGATATAGATAGATAGATATAGATATAGATATAGATAGATAGATAAGACTGTTCTGTCAAAATAACAATCAACACTTGCTAGACTGCTTGAGATTTAACTGGATAACTCTGACATGTACCATGATGCCTCCTCTACTCTGTCACCTAGATGTTGCATGCCCACCACATACACAAATCAAGTTTCCACTAAGCACAAAGTCTCCATGAGACTCAAAGATGATTTTTTCTGATAAAGGGCACATTTAATTTAAAGTGTACTCCCTCCGTTCCCAAATATTTATCTTTTTGGAGATTTCAACAAGTGACTACATACGAAGCAAAATGAGTGAATCTACACTCTAAAATATGTCGATATACATCTATATGTTATAGTGCATTGAAATATTTAGAAAGACAAATATTTGGAAACGGAGGGAGTAGCATCAAGAGGCTATAAAGCTTGATGAGACAAACCCAGACTCTTGATAATTAAGATGCATACAGCCAAAAACTAGTAAACCGACAAAAAGAAATATGAAAATGGATATATTGGTAATAGTAGAGTCTTGTTGGACCGACATTATTCCTATGTCGAAGTAGGTGGTGGATCAATCCTAAGATTATGTTGCCTCCATTCATGTTGGGTAAAGACCTCCCTGACCACCGGCTCCAAACGCATAAAAATCGCCTTGAGGATTCTCCGAGGCAAATAAACAAGTCTAATCTCAAAATCGATCTGATACAGTGCCTCCAGCTCGGCTATGTCTTCAATTAATAAGGTACTCCGGCGATCGATCCGATGAACACTAGTCGAATCTAGGATTTCGCCGAGATCAATTTATCAGGAGCTCGGCAGTGTAAGGTCTCTAACGAATTTGCTCATAAATGGACTTGGAAAACGTCATCGATTACTGAATGCCAGGCAAAACAGACTCGGTGGCAATATAGCATAATCACCGAGTTCCACCTACAAAAAAATCGTTAGTGTCCTGACAGGTGCACCCCACCACCTCCCGGGAAACCGACCTTTCCGATAGTATCAATTTTTTGAGTCATATCATCATTTTAGCAAATGAAATGACGTGCTGCACATGGTGGCGCTAGAAATAAGTTGGCACCTTGCCATCAAACCAAATCAACAGAAGTTACAATTTTTTTTTTTTGATGACGCAGAACTTACAAACTTAGTAAATACAGATCCTTATTTCCGAAAGGGAGTGCACGCCTATTAGCGCATGCAGAGTACGTAGGCACTGTGCACATGCAGGCAGGAATTACAAAATTGGACAAATTAAAATGGATGGATCTGAATATAAAGGAAGCACGCCTTAATCAGTCGATCTTCCACCTTCCATCAGGGGATAGACTGGGCTCGTAGCAATGCCACACTGCCCCGATGGATTTTTTGTTCCCCTCTTCATTCGAATGTAGCCTTTTTCACCCCATGTTGCCCCCCAGGAATTCTTCACGATCCAGTACCTGGGCCCATTTTGTATCTGTTGCCCATAACCTACAACGGTGACGGCATGGTTGAGACCGGCACCACATGGCCCGTTGTAGGTGCCCCGCTTGTAGTGGGGGAATTGTCTGCCATGTACTGAGATCAAAACAGCCACCGGTTGGATTGCCACAGCGTTAATCAGCGACACCTCGCTGTTGCTCTTGACTCGGATTGAGCCAGTGATCTTTGCCGCCGGCTTACAGTTGGTCAAGCACCCACCTATGGTTGCCTTGTATCTATAGGAAGATGCGGCGGTGATCCCTCCATGTGTTTTGACCCACTGGAAGGCTTTGCTAGGTAGGCCGCCATTGCAACCGTGGTCATAACCTAAATCACAGTCTAGCAGTTGTTGCTCCGACAGAGACACCAGAATCCCTCTCTTTATCTTGTGTATTCCTTCAATGGCCGCCACTGCGGAGAATGCCCAACAACTTCCTGTAGTTGTATATCAATGCTTAACATAACAATTGACCTGCTATATTGTACATAGCTAGTGGAGGAAAAATATTAACAAGAGATGTTGTCTGTACCGCAATCACGTTGGTCTTTTACGGGGGTGACGGCGCCTCTTTTCCTCCAGTCCATGCTCCTTGGCGCACTCGCTGAGAAGTTGGCGTACACAGTATTTGTGCCCCCACGACCCACCGGCCCAGCATGGGTGGCGATAATCTGCTCATCTTGCTCACCATCTTCTCCATGCTCAACCTCCGGAATCTGGCCGGTATAAAGCGCCATGAACTCTTGATTTGACATGGCGGTGAAGGGACCCTCCCCAAGCTCGTACGTGAGCCCAGAGGTGGCCGCCTTGGCGTTCACGGCCTCTATGTACCTCATGTTCCTCTTGTATAGCCCGAACCGACGAACCTTCTCAGCGGCTGTGGAGTAGGATTTGTTCTGCACCGTCATCCACGCATGGAAACGGTCCATCATCGGATCATGCTGGTTGCCCGAGTGCACATCATCACTTGTCGGCAACGACTCCGAAGAGCAGCCGGCTAGCATCAGGCAGCTCATGGCAAGGAGCACACAGAGCGCCAACAAAGAACATCTACAAGTGGAGAAACTGAGCGTGTGGCCAGTCATTTTGATTTTGATGGTAATGCTAATGTGTTGGTGGTGTTTGGATGTGCTCATGCTCAGCTTGGTTGTGTTGCTTTTATAGGTGATATGAAAGCAGAGCTATATGCAACAAGTAACATGACCCCCTCCAAAAAACAAAGAAGTAACATGCATGACAGGCGCGGGCCATAACAAAGTCAGAGATTCCATTCATGTACATCAGGTTGCTTACGCAAGACGCGTGTACGTCATGATAGCTCACGTAAAACCATGTATACGTCTGATTTGAATTAAACAAGCGCCTAATGACCAACACTACAACGGCCATGAAACCATTCCAGGATGCCACCGTACAAAAAGTAATCTATGGCTGGTTGTGAAAATGGAAATCAATGTAAGTTAATTAGTGCACACCCTATCGCCTAAGTCTAATAATCCTCTGCCTTTCCTCGGTAAGTTTATAATGAGAGTACACACCAAAAAACAACCAAACAACAAAAAGATGGCAGGATAAGGAGACAAACTAAGACAAATTGAAAATATGAGGTATGATCTGTTGGTCGCTCTCCTGTTTGTAAAAAATATGAGGTATGAACTGTGGCATGGTGTTAGCCATACTACCTGTTTGCATATATGTATCTGCTCTATGTGGAGTATGTTCTCACATGGTCAAGTATCTCCATGCAAAAAATAATAATCTTAGGATGCGATTAATAATATTTTTACTACCATCATTTTTCATGGTCGCACTAAATTAATTAGAAAGTTCTAGTTGTACCCCCATACGAGTGTACTCTCTATTCTCACCGACTATTTTTACATCAAGGTTCGTGCAAGATTTTTTTTGTTTCCCCCAAATTATAGAACATTTGAACTCGAAACTTTGTAGATCAACATCCCACATGTACTACCATGTGCAGAGAAGTTTTTGGGTGTTTTGGCGCAACATAATTTTTTAAAAATGATACAATTCATTCAAATTTTGAAATTTGACAAACTTATGTTTCATAAGAAAAATTGGAAACATTTTATACAATGAGCGACACTTGTGCATAGTTGATCTGCAAAGTTTCAAGGTCAAATGTTGCCTCGTTTGGAAGGAACAAAAAAGAGAAAATTCCATATAAGGATAGCACGATTCTTGACGCAAACTGAATGCTAGGCTGGCCTGACTCGAGAGGAGACTTGGATGGAGGTTCTTGGAATATCATTAGTAACGCCTAGCTAGCAACGTAGGTATAGATCTCTCACATGCTAACTATTGCATGGACCCAGTTGATGTACGTGGAAATTAAAGGAATCTAATCCTAGTACATCATAATTATCTTTTTATTAATTGTCCGGACATGTAAGACAACTTGTCCATATACATCGTCGAGGGGTCAGCGGATTCCTGGGATCGGAGATCGAAATATGAACTGACACGCTCTGCACTGTGTATTTAGAATAACTGAACATGAAATCTTGGTTTTTATGAAGTTGAAGTAATCTAACACTGCACCACTTGCCTGTGTTTTCTGTTGATTAGTCTGAGAAACCTAATTTTGCCGATCAATCCACGGCTCATTTCAAAATTAGTAGACATGCATGTTCACTGAACGTGATTGACCTGGTGATACCTAGGATCAAAGTTCAGAATATAAATCGATACGCTAGGCAGCTTGTATCATGTATATATATTCTAGATCTATTTTTTTTACCGAATCCTGGATCTGCTGATAAACATAGAAGTACATACACCACTGGACAAAAATGTTGTGACCCCAAGGGGGGCAATCATACTTGAAGCCTTTGCGTTGCTCCACATGGGCAACATGGGAAGAGCCCAGAGAAACCGTCACCGCCACCTCACCATTGATAGACAGGGATCGCAGTCGCCCTGCTTGGCTTATGAAAACTGTGGCGGCTGGCCTCTTGTTCCTCGGCTCGTCTCCCTCATTTCATCTCCCTACTTGCAGACCGCCGCCTACCCATTCATGCACGGTAACAATTGCCAGCCCTTGCTGCCTCGAGGGACGCCGCCACGGATCGTGCCTGTTTTAAACAAAATCTGGTTGTCCAGGTGGTTGACCTCGCCTTTCCCTCCACTAGCCGCAAAGATTGCAGCTATGGCAGATGTGGGTGCTCCAGTTAAAATCTAGGTGACCTGGTCACGATGTGTGAGTAATCCACTTGGGTTAGGGGCCGAGGGGCAGCCTTGCAGCCTTGTGTAGTGAAAAACATGGGACTGATGATTTATTTTAATCTATACTTTCGTTTGATATTTGTCTCTTGCCGCAACCTTTATCCTGGACCTGCCGACATCCGAGTCCGAGAAACATAAGATCAGTACAAGGAGAGGTAAACAATGATAGTAAGTGTTAAACACATGATCGTACCCCGCATGTGTCACGTACGGAATACGTACGGGAGGTTGAGTACTTCACAAGGATAGCTATAGGCGCAAGATATATTCTGTTGTAACTACTAGCTAGCTAGCTTATCCTCTTATCTTCTTATCTTTCTTCCTCATCAAGTTGTATCTCAACCGACTCTGTACGCATATCTCAGGCTCGCACCCTGCCTATTAAACATGCAGCACATCGCCCTAGATCGGGTAAGACGTTTCCGCCAACGCACATGGTAATCAGTAGGGATGGCAATGGGGACAATCCCCTATGGGGATACCTACAACATCCCCATCCCCATCTATTCCCTATCATCCCATCTCCATCCCCTTTTACATGACTGAGGATGAAATTTTCCCATACCCATGCCCCACTGGGGGAACGGGGCCCCATTAGGGTCCCCATCCCCATAAACAAATACTCATATACATAATATGACACCCTATAATTAACATACTTAAATGGTGTTCTCCTTGTCCTGCTAATGCCTATCTAGGTCGTACTTACTTCTTGGCCATGGTGGCAGCTGAGGTGAGGCCGTGAGATAGGTTTAAGGTTTTTTAGAGCATTTTTTTGTTTTCGCAAGTTTGTTTGTGAATATTTTAAGGTTGACCGTTGTGTCACAGTTACTAACCGGGTCCCCGATGGGTATTGGGTCTGGGGAATAGGATATCGTCCCCACCCCCATTGTACCCTATGGGAAATACATTAGTTTTGTAAATATCCCCATGGGGATATTTTTCGCCCATCCCCACCCCCTAATAGATGAAATCCCCATGGGTTTGGGGGGTATGGGGCCCCATTGCCATCCCTAGTAATCAGAGCCTTCCTACTTCCCATCTAGCCTCCACCTCCACCTGTGCCGAAACCATGTCTTCCTCCTCCGGTGGCACCCACTCCAACCTCAATGGGCAGGTCATCGAGAAGCTTTCCCGCACGAATTACGTGTTGTGGTGCACGCAGATCACACCCCAACTGCGTGGCGCCAGTGTCTTCGGCTACATCGACGGCACGTCACCGGAGCCGGCCAAGCTCCGCGTTGCCAAGGACAAGGACGGCAAGGACACCTTCGAGCCCAACCCTCTCCACCCTCTTTGGGTCCGGGAGGACCAGCAGGTGCTCGGGTTCCTCCTCAGCAACCTCTCCAAGGAGGTGCTGGTCACGGTGACCGCGGTCACCACGGCGAACGCGCTCTAGACGACGCTGGCGGGCATGTACTCGTCGCAGTCGCTGAGTCGCGTCAACAACATTCGCACCTCCCTCATCAACGCGCAGAAAGGTACCCAATCCGCCGCCACCTACTTTGCCTACATGCATGGCCTCGCCGACGAGCTAGCCGCGGTGGGTAAGCCGATCCAGGATGATGAGCTGATCTCCTACATCCTCCATGGCATGGATCTGGAGTACCAGCCCCTGGTCTCAGCCCTCGATGCTCGCGTCTCCCCCGCCTCCCTCGATGAGATCTTCGCCATGCTCAGCAACTTCGACCAATGCATGGCGCAGTTCCACGGTGCGGGCGGCCACTCCTTCAAGTCCTCGGCAAACACTACAACTCGCGGCCGTGGTGGTGGCCGTTCCCGCAGCTCTTCCCGCGGCAGGGGGCGGTCTGGCGGCAGCGGCAACAACGGCGGGCGCTCCAACAACAAGGCTCGCTGTGGCGGCGGCGGCGGTTCTGGTCGATCTTGTCCGGACGCGCCTTGCTGCCAGATATGTGGTAAGCCGGGCCACACCGCAAAAGATTGCTGGTACCGTTATGATGAGGATGAGGATGACTCCCAAGACGATGACAAGATCACTGCGGCGGCCGACGGCTCCTATGGCATCGACACCAACTGGTATGTCGATAGTGGCGCAACCAACCACATCACCAACGAACTTGAGAAGGTGACCATGAAGGAAAGGTACCGTGGAAAGGATCAAATCCACACGGCCAGTGGAGAAGGTATGCGGGTTAATCACATTGGTCATTCAATATTTAGTACCCCTAGTCGCAATATTCATCTCAAGAAAATCTTGCATGTTCCTAGTGCTGCCAAAAGTCTTCTTTCTGTTCACCGAATTGCCTTAGATAATCATGTCTTCCTTGAGTTTCACCCCTTTTTCTTTTTGATTAAGGATCAGGAAACGAAGAAAATTCTCTATCGAGGTAGATGTGTTCGAGGGCTTTATCCGTTGATCCCGGTGCCTAGAAGATTCAATAAACAAGTCTATGGTGTTACCAAGCTTTCATCAACCCGGTGGCATGATAGATTAGGACACGCTCATTTCTCTCTAGTTGAAAAATTGCTTAGGAAAAATAAGCTCCCGTTTGTGGTTGAGCGACATAATGAAACTATTTGTGATTCGTGCCAAAGAGCAAAAAGTCATCAATTGCCGTATCCCGTATCTACTAGTGTCTCTACCAAACCATTGCAACTTATATTTTCTGATGTCTGGGGTCCGGCCCCAACCTCTGTTGGTAGACACTCGTATTACGTCAGTTTCATTGATGACTATAGCAATTTCTCGTGGATTTATCTCCTTAAGCATAGATCCGAAGTGTTTCAAGTTTTTCAAAACTTTAAAGCTCTTGTTGAACGCAAGTTCGACAACAAAATACTTGCTGTCCAATCAGACTGGGGAGGGGACTACGAGCAGTTAAACTCCTTCTTCCAAACTCTTGGCATATCACACCACGTATCATGCCCTCATGCCCACCAGCAGAACGGCTCCGCTGAATGAAAACATCGTCACATAGTTGAAGTTGATCTTGCCCTTCTTGCAGGAGCATCCATGCCTCTTAAATTCTGGGATGAGGCCTTTCTCAGAGCCGTCCACCTCATAAACATTCTTCCTAGTCGTGTCATCCACAATGAAACACCCCTAGAAAGACTCCTTCATGAAAAACCGAACTACCAATCTCTTTGTGTTTTTGGGTGCGCATGCTTGCCCAATCTTCGTCCCTACAACAAACGAAAACTCATGTTTCGTTCCACCAAATGTGTGTTCCTTGGCAATAGCTCTCAACACAAAGGTGTCAAGTGTCTCGAGATCTCCACGGGTCGAGTCTATATCTCTAGGGATGTCGTATTCGATGAAACGCAGTTTCCCTTTGCTGATCTTCATCCTAACGCCGGTGCGCTTCTTCGCAAAGAAATTCTTCTTTTGCCCTCACATCTCACGGTTGTGATCAAGGGGGGGACAATACTGATGATCACTTGTTGACTAATCCTGCTGATATGTTGCATGAGTTGTGTGGTGATGAAACAGGAACAGAATCAGAAAGAAATGGCGAAAAAAATGAAGAAGAAAGAGCAAATTTTGGCCCTTATTTCATGTGTTCAGAAACAGGAGACAAGATCTCCTCGGGATCAGCGCAACGTCAGGAAATCCAATCCTCCTCGGGATCGGTTGCAGCAGACGCGGGATTCCCCTCGGGATCCAGAGCACCTGGCGCGGCTGCGGCTGCAGGCGCACGCACCGCAGCACCCGGCTCCACAGACGGCACGCGGTCGCCTCCCGTTGGTCGCGACGCGGACCCAGTGACGCGCCAATCTCCTGCTGCCAACTGGCGATGCATGGATGGCGCAGACGGCGCGCGGTACCGCAGCCAGCCGGTGTGCTACAAGCGGCGGGCTCTAGTTTGCTCCATCGAGGCGGACCCTCGTGCGGGCCCTGACGCGGCCCCCAGCATTGATTCGCCATCATTGCACAATGATGGGCCGGTCCAGAGGCTGGGATCCTCTGTGGTCTCTCCAGGCGATGCAGTTCAGCCACAAACCGCAGAAAATCCTCCTCGGGATCGACTCCGGCTGGAACTCCTGTACAGGAGACAGGATCTTTTGTGGCTATGGATGAGGCTGCGGCATCACCGCGACGCACATGACTGCAAAAAGGGGTAACGAAACCTGTGAACTATAAACACGTAGTTAAATATGATATGATCTGTTCTACAGGAGAACCAGGTGAACCAAACACGGTTGAAGAAGCACTTGGTAACGAGAAATGGAAGAAAGCTATGAATGAAGAGTACATGGCATTGAAGAAAAATAAAACATGGCATCTGGTTCCTCCACAGCAAGGTAAAAACTTTATTGACTGCAAGTGGGTATTCAGGATTAAGAGAAAATCTGATGGAACCATTGATCGTTATAAAGCTAGACTTGTTGCAAAGGGCTTTAAACAAAGATACGGCATAGATTATGAGGACACGTTTAGTCCAGTTGTAAAAGCTGCTACCATTCGCCTTGTCCTGTCTATTGCTGTTTCTAAGGGCTGGAGTCTCAGACAGCTAGATGTACAGAACGTGTTCTTCCTCCATGGTGTTCTGGAAGAGGAAGTGTACATGAAGCAACCTCCTGGGTTTGTAAGTAAGAATGCTCCATCCTATGTGTGCAAACTTGACAAAGCACTATATGGGTTAAAGCAAGCTCCAAGGGCATGGTATTCACGTCTCTGTCACAAGATGCAGGCACTTGGCTTTGTTCCTTCCAAGTCCGACACTTCATTGTTTATTTACAACAAGTCCAACACATGCATATTTGCCCTCATCTATGTTGATGATATTATTGTGACAAGCTCATCTGATGAAGCAATCACAGGGCTCTTGAAGGACTTGAGTGCAGATTTTGCCTTGAAGGATCTTGGAGACTTGCACTTCTTTCTTGGGATTGAGGTAAAGAGAAACAATGATCGAAAGTGCTATTGTGAGCTCGAGCTCACAAGCACCCTTTGCTACAGTACAAACGAAAAAAATATTTAAATAGTTCAAAAAAATCTGAAATTATTTGTCAAGAAACATTGATATCTTTTTCACATGCGTGCAAAATTTCATGACAAAATGACATTCATGCAGGTCTCGGTAAAAAAGAGAAAATCGATGCTTCAAAATGTATCCAAAAATAGTTTTTTTGGAGCATGATTTTGTTTTTTTTGCCGGGACCTCCACAAATGTCATTTCATTACGAAAATTGGTACGCATGTAGAAAAAACATCAAATTTTCTTGACTACTATTTTTTTGGATTTTACTGTTCATCCGAGATCACTGGTGCCCGGGATCAATTCCTCCGTGTCCAACTCCATCTCTCTCAAGAGAAGTATGCAATTGATCTGGTAAAAAAGGCTGGTTTGAAAGACTGTAAGCCATCTCCTACTCCACTATCCAGTTCAGAAAAACTATCTCTCACAGAAGGGACACTCTTGAATCAAGAAGACAGCACAAGATACAGAAGTTTGGTGGGAGCATTACACTATCTCACTCTTACTAGACCTAACATTTCCTTTGTAGTTAACAAAGTTTGTCAGTTTCTTCATGCACCCACCACTGTTCATCTCACTGCTGCAAAACGCATAGTTAGATATGTCAAACATACTTTGAGCATTGGTCTAAACTTTAGCAAATCACCTTCAACACTTGTCAGTGCATTCTCTGATTCAGATTGGGCAGGATGCTTGGATGACAGGAGGTCAACTGGTGGGTTTGCTGTATTCTTTGGACCTAACTTAATATCATGGTGTCGGGTAATTGACCACGGGTACCCCGAGGACGGCAAGACGATAATTCAAGACATCGGGGCTAGCAAAGCCCCTCAGTCCGATTGACCGGCCGCTCCTGCCGGCTTCCCGTCCGACTGCTCTGCACCGCCGACTGCCGGTTGCCGACTGCGTCAACTAGCCGGCTGCCGACTGCGCCAACTAGCCGAGCCGGCTGCCGACTGCAGCGGGACCCAACACCGACAAGACCCCGACGAGACGGCCATACCGCGGACAAGATAACCATACCACGACGCCATCATCTACAGTGTACCGTGTCCCCTGGGTACTGATTTATAAAGTACCCTAGAGGACAAGCATGACATGCACCATGCCACTAGTTATGCCTACATAGCTTGGCTTGTAAGCTACCCAAGGTAGCTTACAACCAAGGCCACCACCATTTAGCTTAGGTAGCAAGCTAGCTCCCACTATATATATAGCAACCATCCATCCATCCTCACATGCGGACACTCACGCATGAACTCACACACACTCACGGCCACAAGCCATGGCCATACATGGCCGGCCACTAGCATGCCTCATATAGGCATATACCAGATCATATGCACTTGGCACTAATCCCAGATACAGCTCCAAGAGCATTTTGTACTGCCCGATGTACACCCCAGATAGATACACTCAGACATGTAGCAGTAGGAGTATTATCTCTCCGGAGAGCTCCGAAGCTGGGTAAACCACCGCGTGCTACTCGCATACCCGCTCCCGGTCCTATCAGCAGCAGTCTTACCCACACACTAAGCCCTTGTGGCATCTGTCGACTCGCAAGCCCCCCGTGAGAAATACCACGACAGTTAGCGCCCACCGTGGTGTGGTACTACTACTATGCTACCACGCTGCTGCTGGTTTCACAGTCCGGGCGGGACCATCTTCATCTTCTTCACCGCGGCGTCGCGTCGTCTCTCCTGTAGCGCTCGGGGGCTCGACTTCGACCCGCCCCCGGAGCGACCGTGCGGGACGGCGCGTCCTCGTCGACGGCCTCGCCGCCTTCGTCATCGCCACCGTTGCGACGCCGGCCGTCCGTCCGCGCGCGCCGCTCCTGACCTCGCTTCGGTTGGTCGCGTTCATCCACGCGCCTGTCGCGTCTGCTCCCCTCTGCGTTGCGCCTTGCCCTGGCCGAAACGCGCGTTGGCTCCTCCATATACCATCTACAAGCTAGCTAGATATGAGTCAAAAAATGGTCAAACCATGCCATTCACTACCTGTACGTTGGTTAGCAGGATAATCCGCAGACACAAGCCAGACAATGGCCATCTCTTACGCAGATAGTAGTCAGATAATAGCTATACATTTTGTCAGATGCTACTCGAATACATCCCATACTCTGGCTCGACTGCAATGCAGCGCTCTGCTCCGCCCACGGCCGCGCGTCTGCTCCTCCGCTGCGACAGGCCGCTGCGGGAACCATCCGCGGGCGCCGCACCGCCCGCCGCAGTTCCGCTGCTCAGCAACTCCAGCGCCTCCCTCTGCTCCTCTTGCTAAGGAGCTCCTGATGCGCCTGCAGCCCTTCGCCGTCAGCCGGCGGGCTCCAGGCCGCCTCCCTGCACCACGATAGCTCTGGCCCCCCGCGCGCATCTCCGCTCGTGGCCCGGCCTCCTGCGCCGCTGCGGTGTCGCCTCCCCGTGTGCGCGGCTCCCGCGCGCCCACCGGCCGGGTTGCCGCCCCCTGCCGGCGTCCGCCTCCGCACCCGGCCGCCCTCGCGCGCCCGCGGCTGCTCCGCCTCCGCCGGGTTCCCAAGCCGCCGGCCTCCGCCCAACTCCGGTCGTATCCGGCCGCCGCCTCCTTTGCGCGCCCGACCAGGACCGGCTCTGGGTCTCCCACGCCGGCTGCGGCTTCACCTCCTCCGGCCGGCTCCTGCATCCCCACTGCCTGGTCCCGCCGTCCAGTGCCCCGGCTGGCTCCTCCTCTGGCCGGCTTCGCCCACCGGCCTGCTGGCACGTCTGCGCCCCTGTCGCCGACTTCCCGCGATGCCGGCCTCCCGCGTTGATGCCGCTTTCGTCCCCTCGCTTGCCGGCTCCGACTCCACCAACCCACGCCCAGCTCCTGCTGCCTGCCGTCTCCGCCCCAGGCCGGACGGCTGGCCCAGCCGCTTGCCGGCTCCGTCGCCTGCCGGTTTCGCCATCCTGACCGGCGTGGCCGCCTGCCGGCTCCCCGCCCGAGGCCGCCTGCACCTCCGCGCGCCGTGCCGACTCCCCCGTCGCGCTTCTGGCCGGCCGGGTCGTGCGCCTCCGCTGCCGGCTCCCGGGTCGGGCGCCGTGTCCGGCTGTGCCACGCGCGCCCCTGCCGGGTCCCGCTCCAGCCGCCTGTTGAGGCCCGCGCCTGAAAAAAAAAGAAGAAGAGGCCGAGTGCCTGCTAGCCGGCTGAAGAGAAAAGCTGAGGCCAACTGGTGGCGTCCGGCTCCCCGCGTGCAGTCGGACAAAGAGAGAAGATAAAAGAAAGGGCCGGCTAGGCCAACGCAGTGCGCCGACTGCCTAGTAGCCGGCTGGAAAAGAAGTGGCCAAGCGTCCACAGTCGGGTGCTTAAAAAATGGGCGTCCGAGAAACGAAGCAGAAGAAGAAGTGTTTGTCCGGCTGTATGGGCAGACAAACAAAAAAGACGAAGTAGTTGCCGGGAGATCCGGCCCGACTGCTCAGCAGTCGGCCCGAATTTCGGGGGCTACACCCAGCGGGTGCGCTGACGTGCCCCCGCGAAGATTGCAGACAAGAGAATAGTTTTGTCCGGCTGCCAGTAGCCGGCAGAAGAGAAAAAAGAAGAAAAAGGGCGTTGCAAGACGCCTCGCCGCCTGGCCTGTCGAGCCTGACCGGCCGGAACCCCCCTTTGAGCACCCGGGGGCTCGAAGGCTACACCCAGCGGGTGCGCCGACGCGCTCCGCGAGCGCCGAGTCGTGCCGGCTGTCTTCGACGACCGCCACTACACAAAAATCAATGTGAGCTCCTCACCCGCATATTTTTGCACCGCGCAAGCACGGATAACCCCGAGCGATGCTCGGGGACTGTCTCCGCACTTTATTACAGTAGCATCATTGTTGGCCCCGGCGCCAGCCAGAATTGGCCCGGGGGCTGGCCGCTTGGCCTGAGACGTTAGTTCCCGCAGACGGCTTAGTACCGTGCGCGGTATCAAAGGCCCACTCTTAGTCACAGACCGCAGAGCGGCTGCCCGACTAGCAAGAGTGAATGCTGAAGGCCACCCACGCGAAAAACGCCAAGGAAGAAAAATGTTCGGGCGACCCGGCCGTTTTCCTTTACAAGTATCTACTCGGTTGAATCTGCTCCTAGACTCTGAGTACTGTACACTCCACTTCGCGGTCCACTCTTAGCCACAGACCGCAGAGCGGCTGTCCGGCAAGCAAGAGCACAAGCCAAAAAGCAGAGGGAACACGAAAAAGATTAAGGGGGCTCGGACGAAACCGAGTCGGCACCCTCCGCATAAAATTTGCAATGATAAACGTAAACATTTGATATATCCGCATGGACTAACTTTGTCTTTTTTCTTGATAATTTCCATGAACATTCGCCAAAAAACCTCCGCCTAACTTTGCCAAGTTGCCCGGAGGCTTGGGGGCTACTGTCAGGGTAATTGACCACGGGTACCCCGAGGACAGCAAGACGATATTTCAAGACATCGGGGCTAGCAAAGCCCCTCAGTCCGATTGACCGGCCGCTCCTGCCGGCTTCCCGTCCGACTGCTCTGCCCCGCCGACTGCCGGCTGCCGACTGCGCCAACTAGCCGGCTGCCGACTACGCCAACCAGCCGGCTGCCGACTGCAGCCCGACCCAACACCGACAAGACCCCGACGAGACGGCCATACCGCGGACAAGACAACCATACCGTGACGCCATCATCTACAGTGTACCGTGTCCCCTGGGTACTGATTTATAAAGTACCCTAGGGGACAAGCATGACATGCACCATGCCACTAGCTATGCCTACATAGCTTGGCTTGTAAGCTACCCAAGGTAGCTTACAACCAAGGCCACCACCATTTAGCTTAGGTAGCAAGCTAGCTCCCATTATATATATAGCAACCATCCATCCATCCTCACATGCGGACACTCACCCATGAACTCACACACACTCACGGCCACAAGCCATGGCCATACATGGCCGACCACTAGCATGCCTCATATAGGCATATACCAGATCAGATGCACTTGGCACTGATCCCAGATACAGCTCCAGGAGCACTTTGTACTGCCCGATGTACACTACAGATAGATACACTCAGACATGCAGCAGTAGGAGTATTATCTCTCCGGAGAGCTCCGAAGCTGGGTAAACCACCGCGTGCTACTCGCATACCCGCTCCCGGTCCTATCAACAGCAGTCTTACCCACACACTAAGCCCTTGTGGCATCTGTCGACTCGCAAGCCCCCCGTGAGAAATACCAGTCTTTCATGCAAATCCAGTCTATCATGCTAGAACAAAACATATAGAAATTGATTTTCACTTTGTCAGGGAAAGTGTTGCTCAAAAGGAACTTGACATTCGGTTCGTGCACTCCAAAGATCAAGTTGTAGATGGATTCACAAAGGCATTGTCTGTACGGAGTTTTGAAGAATTCAAACGTAATCTCAACTTGACCAAGCTGTGATTAAGGGAGGATGTTAAACACATGATCGTACCCCGCATGTGTCACATACAGAATACGTACGGGAGGTTGAGTACTTCACAAGGATAGCTATAGGCGCATGATATATTTTGTTGTAACTACTAGCTAGCTTATCCTCTTATCTACTTATCTTTCTTCCTCATCAAGTTGTATCTCAACCGACTCTGTACGCGTATCTCAGGCTCGCACCCTGCCTATTAAACATGCAGCACGTTGCCCTAGATCAGGCAAGACATTTCCGCCAACGCACAGTAAGGTCATACCAAACATAGGCTGGCGAGAGTGGAAGGCTATATCAAAAGACAATGATACTAAGGTTAGCACGATAAGAGAAATAAACAATGATGCAGCACAAGCTAGAAGTGGCGGGCCCAAAATGTCTACTAGTAAAGAGCTTGGCCGTGGAGAGCGCCTGACACTAGCCTCCCACCACTGCTAACAGGTTCCAAGGGGTAGGCAGAATGCTTGCTATCACTACAGCAAAACAGGCTAGCAATGAAAGGCAATGAGGGTGTCCCAACTACGGGGCATCTCACCATATTGACTCCCGGCCTGGTCAGCCGCACTAATGACCCGTTGGTTCCTTCTTGGGCCACTTTCAATAGCCCATTGATGTCATGCAAGTGCATAGGGCTGTTGTAGCACTTTCGTGATAAACCCCGCATATGTTGTCATTTCACGCATCCACGTACATACCCAAACCGGAGTTTGAAAATAGCCTATTCCAGAAGCTGATAGGACTGTGGCGGTTTGTGCCATGCTCAAGAAGATGAGGCGGTGGCGGCTTCTTGAAGATGGAATAAGGTCCTCCCCGCCTAGCCCCCGTCCCGGTGATGTTTCAAGCATCGTCGGAAGGCGTGTGGAGGTTTGTCTCGGGCAGATCTCATGGGATCTGGTCGGCATTTGTCTTTGGTGGATCCGACTGGATCCGGTCTTCGCTCGTCTACGTCTGTGTGTCTGCAGGTTGGATCCTTCCGGTCTATGCTTCTCTTCATCGGCGGCGGATGCTGTTCTGGTGCGCTGGTCCTATGGGGCCTTAGCACGACGACTTCCCGACTGTCTACTACAACAATGTTTGCCCGGCTCCGACGAGGGAGGGGCGATGACGGCGGCGCGCCTTCGGCTCGCTCCAGTGATTGTAGTCGTCGCTAGGTGGTCTACGGACCGGGATGTAATTTTTACTTCTAGTGTTCTTTGTACTACCTTGACAGTTGATGAATAGATCGAAAGTTTTCACGCAAAAAAAAGAAGCTGATAGGACACTGGATAAAAGGGGTTTACTAAACTAAGAATAATAAGGTAAAAATCAGTAGACTACTCTCGTGCGCCACCTCTTATATTGCACCGCTTAAAGGCGGGCGGCTTCAAATGCGCAGCAGAACCACTCAGAGTAAATTACCTATAATCAGGTTTTTGGATTGTTGAATACATGAGCAAATTACTACGAGATTTAATCCGAATAAACAGAAAATAAATCATGACAACAATAACAGAGATTAAACTAATCATGTAGACTAGCATAGTAGATGAACTAATCGAATCCAGGACACAGAATAAAAACATAAATTCTACCACAATCTCAAACAAGGAGGACAAGATCACATAAGTTGTCGTTGGCGAAGTCGTCGCTGCCAGTAGTCGCGCGAGTGCGCTCCCCAAAAACCAGATCGCCCCTCTCCTCTACAAGATCACGAGAGGAGGGGTTCCGGAGTCATGCTGTCCCTTATCGCGATACGCCGGAAGGAGGGATGGAGAAGACTAGCGTCGCGGAGCAATGATCTGAAACGGGAACAATGTGAAACCATATGTTGTGGCGGCGGCTAGGGTAGACGGTCGCCTGACTACATAATGCGGTCCTACCACGATCCAAAAGAACTGGAAACAACTGAGTAATTAACGCGTCCATTCCCGCGGCATGGCGAGCGAGGAGGAGGACCGCGTGTAGGTTTCCTCTTCTCATGCTCATACAAGTGGTATAAGAGCTCGTATTATAAAGAGGTGCAACTCTCTCTCTCAATTTCTGGGGTGAGACTAAACATTAGTCCCACTCACACCACTCAATAGCTATGCATGAATGGGCCAAGAGAATTTCAGAATTTTAGTTGAGCTTTGGGCCAAAGGCCTACTAACAAATTCCTACATGTTTCATTCTGGCAATGAAACCGGGGAGGTAGTTCCCTGTTCTTCTAAAAAAACCATTTTGAATTTGATGTAAATCTTTTTGTATGTATTGAATCATGGGACAAATGGTGTTTGGACCTGCTTGGCTGGCCGTTTCGAGGCCGAAAGAATAAAATGTCTCCTGGCTGCGCGGTGATGAATGGATTCACTCAATTTTCGCTCCACAAGTTGCACCATTTGATGTTACGCACAGCCGATTTTGATGGCGTCAACACTGACGAGCCGAGCACCACGCACGCATGCATGCATGTACACAGCTTGGTAGGCAGGTTTGTTAACATGTGCATGCTTGCCCAAGGAATCTACTCCAGTCACATACGTTCCTTCGTCCAATGTGCTTCGTCCATAGTCCAAGCCGAGTAGGTCAACTTGCTTTCATGGAGGTCCCGAGAGAGACTCACAAGCAACTAGCTAGCTGTTGTGGATCCGATCCATCGATGATGCCATGCACCGCGCAGATTCCTCGGATCCATCTGTAGAATGGCAATTAATATCATCAAGACCGACCTAGAACGATCCTAGTCTTGACCGACACGGCCCTGCTGGAGTATCAGATTTTGAGTAGCTAGTTAACTGAAGACCCCGATTGATTCAAGTCTTTGATCGACACAGCCTAGCTGTACCCGTACTATATTTATTTGGACATTTTGAGATTAATCAAACTCTGATGATCATCAGGTAATAAATAAGCGACACTTGCCTCCAGAACAAAAACTTGGTAAATCATATTGAACAAGCGTGCATTTTCTAAAACATACCAATGGGAATATCATCTTGGAGTCTCGTGAAGATGGCGTTGTCAGTACAGACCCATGATCTCATTCTTATTAGGAATCCCGTCGACCGTGCTACGTCTGAAACAATGTGTCAAGCCAACTTGGATCGATGAAGGTCCTAAGAGATGCCCACGAACAACTAGGTAGTTGTTGGCCTAACGTGCTCGCTCACAGATTCCTCGGATCAATTGGCGTAGGAGCTATTTCATTAAGACCTCGATCGGTTCAGGTCTTTGATCAACATGGCCGACCTGGACACTATATATCAGATTTTGTGGTTAAACATCCCTGTTTGCTTACCAATACACCCATCCGTCTTAAATCAAAATTTCAGGATTAATTCATTTCTAACCGTCATCATCAGTTAAACCACATCTACCTGTGCTTTGGAAAAAACAGGTAAATGATTTTTTAACAAGCATGCATGGGACATCATCTTTGAGTCGATCATGCTGACTTTGACCTTAGTGGAAACTAGATTTGTGGTGACATGTTAGCGACGTAGTAGATCAAGGAGGCATCTTGGTTCATGTCAGAATTAACTACTTCTTAACCTCAAGTTGTTGAGGAGTTAATTGTTAGTTCGTCACAACAGTCTTAGATTTAATAATTGGAGGCACCAAACGAGGTTCCACGTTAATTCTGATGGTTAGAAAATTTTGACCATTAGATTTACTAATGATACATCGATGGCCGTCGGATATTGTCCTGATGCCCCTCTTCACGTACGGGAGAGAGACTCCTCTATTTGCACCTCCTTACGTGATAAAAAAAACTGAAATAGAAACCAACGGGGATGCAACTCTTCACGTGCAAGAGACAGACTCCTCTCTGTCCACGTCTTTATACTACATGATAAAAAAAAACTGAAATAGAGTCCAAAAAGAAACACGATTGTGTAATCCTAGCCTCCTCCTGCCTCCCACGGCCGCTTCTTCTCCACACGTACGTCGGATCTCCTCGATCTGCTCCGCTGGATCTGCTGACCTCCGATCCGATCTCCCCCATCTGATCTTGAAGGCTGCTCCGGCACCATCTAGCTCCTTACTCGAGTATCAGCTCCCCTCCATGCTCGCCACGTACTTAAGTAGGTCGGACAAATTGGCCCGCGCGTACAGTGGAATTCAGAAGCATGCGTTGCATTGGAGATATGCATGAGGAGAATCGAGCTCCCTACCCCTTTTTGCTGCAGGTAGGTATATGTTTTCTATCTGATCAACAATTTTGTATCTATGGAACATGGGACACTAGCAACAAAGTAGCGTTAAGTCCTATAACTTTTACCAATTCAACTACTATCCACACAGTTAGCCATCTTTAGATTTTAGTGGAACAGAAACTTAATACCAATCCGACTGCGAGAGTATGCAATTTACTAAGGTTAGATGGCAGCAGAATTAATTAGGTTTTTATTCAATCTGATTTCTACTATGTACAGCCAGTTTTGTTCCAATATCTATGGAATAAAATACTGAACAAATTAATGTTAGTATAATTTATATGAAGACTAAAAAATATTCTCTCTTTGATTTTATTATTTTGTTTCCTTATCACACTGGACTGAAGATAAAGAGCGTTGTGGGGATGTTGTAATGACTATGGGGGTTGGGCTGAGGGTCAGAGATCTTGATGGAGAATGTGTGCTAGATCTCAGATACAGTGGGGTCTGCATCAATGATATGCATTTGCAACATACAATATACAGGCTTGTGGAGTTTGTTCAAGAGGAAGTAGCGTTTACACATGTAAAGTTGCTCTGTTGTATAAGCAGTAAAAAAGAAGAAGTGTTGCGACCACCATGTATGGCTGTTTAAGGCAGACAATATAGCATGAAGTAAGCAGTCGTGGACCCGGAAAAAATTCAGGAAGGACAATACCAAGATCTAGGAGGAATAGAGTTCTGTATCTATTTTTATTTTTTAAAACTATAAGATATAGAGGCCGGATACGGAAGTGGTTGTATCACCGACATACATGATTAATATTACTAAAAGCCTCAGTCGCAAAAAATGATATTAGTTCGCTGGCGCTAAATCTTAGGTTACTCAAACTGAACTCATATATGTGAGATATATGACGCTAAACTCCCATTGATCAAACTGAGTTGAATTTTTTATATATATGGTATTGCACTAATTCTCTTCTCTTATGAATATTAAATTTCATTTGTTCCTTTCTCAAATTCTGCACACATGGCCTATGAACACATGGTTTTCAAAACAAACTAAATTACCAACTAGATATGTTTTGGAGCAAGCTTCAGGTGGTTTGTGTCTGGTCTGTGTGTGCAGTGCTATTTGGGAGAATATTAGAAATAACATAATGTGCGTCCGAAAAACAATAGCCCTTTGTAATTTCTGTTGTAATTACTCCTATAAAACACACTCCAATAATTTTATTTAATGCATGATGTCCTTCCATGTTATTGGTTTTTACAATATATCGGTGTCAGTCTTATTTTCTTAAGATGTTGAGAAGTGTATAATTATTTCTAATATTATGTTGTACTAAAGTTCTCTCTCTGTTCACTTTCATAGGACGTTTTAGATGGTTCGGACAGCTCCCAAAACAGTTCAAAATCAGCTGTCTAAAACGTCTTATAAAAAGGAACGGAGGGAGTATTATTTTTCTCACATATATACTGACCTCCATGCTATACTATGTTTCTCTCATATTTCTCGAAGGCATATTGCAAATATGGCGACAAAGAAGATTTGTTCATTGCCTAACCAAAAATGAATTCAAGAGGGTAATAATGTCAACATGTCAAAGCTTTATATTAAGTTAGGAACTTTTAGATGTTCGCAAGTTAGTTTGTATGTACTCAAACTACTGAGTTAAGCACTAAACAATAAACTTTTTGCAAAATAATTTAGTTGTAAACATGTTTAAACTTAATCCAGTTACTTCCTTATTATTTTATTGGTGTTTCATAGTGGTCGCACGCTTGCAACAAATGGCCTTATATTAGTTCTATGGCATGTTGTTGGTTTCTAAAATATAATATTGTCGGTTGTCTTTTCAGATGGTACTATGATATCTTCACGGCACACATATTGCATATGATATTATTTATTGTGTCTTCCTTTGCATGTTCACAAGTGTTACTCCACTGATAATGATGTCGTGAAACTGTGTGGCATATTAGCTAAGGTTCTAAATAGTTAGGACCGGGTAAAATTGATGTGTGAACATCTATTTCAATATGAGCTCGCGGAGGCAAGTGTATTTTTTTTGTTTCTCTTTGCAGGATGAGAAATCATTGGTCCATTCATTCAAATCTCGAAGTATGTAGTGGCAACAAGAAGAAGATAATGTAGGTGCATGGCTATTATGTTGATGGCGAAACAATAAAGAACTTTGCTAATTTAATGTATCGTCTATAGTTATTTAGATGTCTGAGCTATTTTCTTGAGTAGCTATACTTATTAATCTGATATATCTATTGTCTATTGTGATTTTATTTCCAAGACTGTAAAGTGTTACTTCATTGGTATCAAACATCAAATTTGGCGGTGAAAACATAAAAACACCGGTTGGGTGCATAATCGAGTTTTTTGGTTCATCAAACACACTCATCTTAGACACATCGATATTTTTTTTCTATTTATAAGAGTACAAATACAAATGTTTAAAGTAGCTTTATCCTCCATGCTTGATTTTGCGGGTTTAGCAATACTTGTTAATCCTCAAGTAGACCTTCGAATTCTGAGAAAGTACTGCTATAAAAATAATGTGCAACTTCTCTTTATTTAAAAAATAGTTCCTGCTTTCTCAATTATTATAATATTGTGATTACTTGCATATTAAGTCAACGTTTGCCGTAGAAACATGGTAAACTTCAAACTGGTGAGATTTGTATAAAAAATAAATGAAGCAAATATTGCTACTTCTGCATTTCCTTACTTCAATTTATTATCAATTGTGATTAATTAGATATTGTTTACATTATATCTATGTTTCAAAAAGCCCTGGCTTGATGATGTTCAAATCCAAGATGAAACATTCATATTTATGCTCCTACAATTATAGCCATCCATATGGAGTCCATATTCTAAAGGTTTGTTGTGTATTTTGTCTTTGTAGTTCCCTTATTTAGATTTTAGATCTGCCTTTCTAGAAAACATAAGAGATTAATTAAGACATGATATATCATTTCCTAATTTAACAGTACCAAAATTATTTCTTAATATGTCAAAATATGTATCCATTTAAAAAACATGGAGGAATCACCCTTCACATAATGTTAAAGTTATATGAGTGTCCACAAAGTATATATGCATGTGGTGTAACAATGCCATAGATTTTGAAACAGTGGTAGAAACATATAATACCCCTAGCCCGTGCAGGTGCACGGTTTGATGACTAGTTTTACATAATCAATGCGGACAGACAATTAAAAATCAATTAGTTTCTCGGTCGACCCATGGATCCCAGGTTTTATCAGAGAGGTAGATCTGGACATTCGATTCTTGAGTGTGGCACGGACTCGTCTCCCTGACACAAACGAACAAAGCCCGACCCCGCGTCGCCAACCCTAGGCGACTGGGGGAAACAGCGCCGCCGGCCCTCCCGCCGCCACCCGAGGTCACGCCGGCGAAGCCTGGGCTGTGGGCTGTGATGGCGGCGCACGGTGGGGTCTTCTTCCCTCGCGCGTGGTGGCGTCCTCCCATGGCGGCGGCGATATGGACTTCAGTAACTTGGTGGCGCTGTGCCGCGGGATCCCGACGGCGGCGACTACGGCGGCGCGGCCTTCCCGCGGGGGAGGCGCCCCTGTGGCGGCGGCCGGAATCTCGGATCTAACCGGGCCTAGATGGGCTTTGGTGGGCCGACGGGTCTGGTACGCGGCGGCAGGATGGCGTGGTGGGCCTGGCAAAGCTGGATACTTTGGCACCCATTGTGGTGCCGCGGCCGGGCAGGCGGCGGCTGCTGGATCCTTTTGGTCTAGTCTCCGGCAGAGAAGGCGGCGATCCGTGCACAAGCAGCTGGATGGAGTTCTTCGAACAGATCTGGGTGAAAACTTGCTCTTGGCTAGATGCGAAGGCCAGTGATGGCGACGCTCTACGGTGTCGTTCCCTTCTTGAAGGCACCGCCATGAAGAAGTTCTAGACCACTACCTGCTACCTCCGGTGGAAACCCCTAGATCGATAGATCAGAAGACGGCGGCGCACTTGTGTCATTTTCCCCTTGGGGGCGTCATTCTTGGAGGTGTGTACACGGGCTCAAGGGACCAGTGGACGACATCTTCGGTGGAGCGGTGCTTCATCATACACATTGATGGCGACGGATCTCGATGGCATGGCGCCATGAAGATTAGGCATGTGATGTGCGATGATGGACTCGCGCAGGAGGGTGACGCTGTCTAGCGTCGCGGTGGCGTCGACGGCAGCTAGACCGGACAATGTTGATGGATCAGTACAGCTTTGAAGATGGATTGGAGGCAGGTGGTGGCGGCGGCATCTGAGTGTGCGCCGGACCGGTGGGTGCCCCATACCCGGCAGGTGGCTTGGTTGGGGACTCAGGTCTTAGATGTTAGGTTCGGCTGTGAGGTCTGTTTGGTATTAGGCTCAGACTATTAGCATCCCTTCATCAATTGGATAGGAGTAGCGATAGATATTGACTAGACGGGGGCTTCGTTTTACTGTTGTATTACTTTGTAAGGTCTTTTATGAATAATTTATAAAGTGACTGCATGCATCGCCCAAATGCAAAGGCCGGACGTCTTTCTCTTTTTTGAAGAAAGTACAACAGTTAGACGTGCGACATTTTTACGATACGGATTTAAGCCGCACACCTCAACAAGTGCCTAAGTAATCTAGGTACTCCAGTCACATACGTTCCTTCCTCCCATGTGCATCGTCGACAGTCCAAGCCGAGTAGGTCAACTTGCTATGGAGGTCCCGAGATCTACTCATGAGCAACTAGCTAGCTGTTGTGGCGATCCATCGGTGATGCCATGGATGATGGATCACGTTAGCCGAACGTGCTAGCGCGCACCGCGCAGATTCCTCGGATCGATCTGCAGAGGGGCAATTAATTTCATGAAGACCAACCTCGATCGATCCAAGTCTTGATCGAAACGGCCCAGCTGGAGACACTCTATCAGATTTTGAGTGGCTAGTTAACTGAAGACCTCGATCAATTCAAGTCTTTGATCAACACAGCCTAGGTGGACACGTACTACTCCCTCGTTTCCGAGTAATATGATTTAAAATCAAAATCTTATAAACCAAGGTAGATAGTGAGTAGAGGAGTGTATCTTATATTTTACAAAATTACTCAACCTTTAATTTGCATTAAATACTCTTGAATATTATGATTATTAGGAATTAATAGCAAAAGTGACCGTGCGTTGCAACGATAGAAAATAACTAACAATTAGTACCTCCATTCTTCACCATCGTTTAAATGGGTGGTAAATCTTCGCCGGTCAATTTCCTTTTTCTTTCTAGAATTCGTTTGGTGTTGTTTTAAAATAATCACTCGAATAATTAGTATCACTTTATTGAAATAACCCTTATCACTTTGCTGAAATCATATAGTTTTGAATTAGGATAAACACTAATGTCCACACGTGTGGTGCAAACCAAATCCGTCCACACGCCCAATAACACACAGACTGCACCGCGTCACCGCATGTATGTGGATTTTTTTTTGGATTTTTAGTTTTTAAAATATTTTATCTCTTAAATGAAAAATCTGATTGAAGATCCATTTTCACCATCCCTCGCAACGAGATCTTCGAAACTAGATCTCATGTGAATATATTTTGATAATTTTTTTTTGGTTAAAAGATGCCATGTCTAGCGCATATGAATTGCCATGATGTTTACACTGAAGTTGCCATGATATGTATAAGCTATTTTCTTCTACATTTAAAATTAATTTTTTTACATATTATAAAACGGAGAATTGAGAAACTAGACTTGCCATGAACCACAAACATGAAGCTAGTTTCAATAGACTTAAAGTTGATTGCTTTTTTCTTACATGTACGTGAAGTCTTTTTTCTACTTGTAGGCTCTGGTCGGACTTTTTTTATGGAATGGCTTGGGGGCCGATCAATGACGATCAATTTTATATTTGATGTGATCATTGTTTTTGAGGGAGTGCGGCACAATGCTTAAAATCGTGAAACCTTAATAATCCTTTTTTTCTTCGTGGAAAGAAAGATCAGTAGGGCAGTTTCATGGACAAAGGGCATATGATTATTGTAGATGCGTTGGATACGTGGGTAGTTTTTTTTTTCTTTTGACATGAGCACTACTAGAAAAAGGGCTACTAATGGCGCACCTAATTTGGCCATTAATGACGCATTAGTGGTGCGCCATTACTAGCACGCCATTAGTAATTTTTACTAATGGCGCACCACTGGTGCGCCATTAGTATCTGGTATACTAATGGCGCACCACTGGTGCGCCATTAGTATAGGGCACAGTGCGCCATTAGTATGCCTCCCAGAAGCCATGTATAGCTAGGTGTTTTGGCATACTAATGACGCACGACAACAGGATGCGCCATTAGTAACCTCGGCATACTAATGGCGCACTGCTTAATGATGCGCCATTAGTATCCTCTGGCATATTAATGGCGCACTGTGATGTGATGTGCCATTAGTATGAATATTAGGTTTTTTTTAATTTTTTAATTTTCTGTTTTTTTGCACAGGTTACAAAATGTATAATTTGACAAAATTATACACAGCACATATCAACAACAGATTCATCGAATACAATAGAAGATTAGTCTCTGAATACAATTCATCATATTAGTCTCCGAATACAATTCATCATATTAGTCTCCGAATTGAAAAGACAGAACAAAGATATAACATTATATTACAAGTCTCGAGACCGCGAGTAGCGAGTTTGTCTTCACATTACAAGTCGATATCGATCATCTAAACTACCATCACATAGAAGAGAGCTGCGGTCATCACGATGAGCATCATCACGATGAAACTCGTCTTCATCCGGTTCCTCCAACGCTCCCTCCCCTCTCCCGCTAGATAGCGGGCGTATCTAGATTCGGCCTCGGCCCTAGTGGTGTACCCTTTGTAACTGTTACCGCTGAATCAGTGAACCTGTCTCCGACACTCCTCCCAGTCGTCTTAGACTCCGGGAACCTTACCCTTGTACACGACATACGACGGCATCGCTATGCACTAGCCAAACGAAACGTTAGTACCAATTCACAGACAATACATAAGCAATATATAAGTATGCAACAGAACGATCGGAAGAGAAAAGCAAGACATTAATAGCATCGATTACATCTAAGTTGAACGACTCTCGAAACCAAAGAGACATACTACAAGTTCATTAAAGTTTAATTACAACATGAGCCAATCGACGTTTCAGAACTAGACACAACATCACTGCTTTGGACTCGACTCAAGGGACCGGAACGTGGATGAAGCCGCTGTCTATCGTGGGAGTCATGAAATTACGGGCGTTGTCAGCCTGCATTTGTAGCATTCCGTCTATCTCACTGTTGGACGGTTGATTTCTGAGGTAGAACTGCCCCGAGGTACGAAGGACATCTTGATGGATGATTTCCACAAACTCCAACTGGATGCGAAAGAATTCTTGTCTGATGTCCGCGTCCTGGATTGCCGACACGCTCACGGCCCAATCTTTGAGTTTACTCGGTAGCAGAAGTTGATGATCGTCCCGTACGATCGCCCGCATGTGATGGATGGCGTAGTAGGCACCCTTCTGACCGCCAGGCGGCTGCTTGACGCTGCAGAACGTCGTATTGTGGGAGAACACGTGCTTGCCGTACTTACGAATAGGCCTGTTGAAGGTGCCTCCAGATATGGCGTAGCCGGGGAGAACATCATCAAGAACCTTCTTGACATTTGTGTAGTCTACGTTCGACTGACGGTCCGGGTCGAAATACGTGGCCATGGAATATTTGGGGCTTAGGAGGATGAGCGTGGAATGTGTGTCACTGCAGAAAACACGGAATGTTAAAAGAAAAACGATCGAAATCTAAGAATTCGTATGTTACGGGGCGGTTGAGGGGAGGACTTACTCGGGAAAGTAAGGCACGAGAAAGTTATCCTTATTTGGGTTTGCCAGAATGACGCCTTCGAGGTAAGAACTCGCGACTTGCCGGTCCCCAGCGCCGCCCAAGATCTTGGCACGCATGTAGAAGGGGTCGACTATCACGATGTCCGGGGTCTTGTCGCGAATGATCCGCATCTCCATACTCAGCGAAAATAGCCGAACGAAGGTGTAGTGCAGCGGATGAAGGTTCAACATAGCGTGGATGTCATCAAAACCGCAGGACGATCGTACCCCCGATGGAGTTATCCACAAAGCCCTTGCCCTCTGGAACCTTGGCCACGAAAACCGGGTATGCCACATCCTTCTCTTTGAGACGCCGCTTCTCCAAAGAAAGAACACTGTCATGCAGACTCCGCATAGCACCGGCTGCAACATCGAGCATATTTCTCGGTAGCATCGGCCTACCCGCCACATGCACCCTCCTCATTAAATTCTCAGGCGAAGGTGGCCCGTCCTGAGCACGGATCGTACTTGGTGCCGGCTGGCCCGCACCCTTGTTAGTCTTTCTTTTGCGTGTCTTCTTCTTCTCCTGTAATGGGACCGAGTTCTGCTCACAGACCGCCTTCTTGAGTGTGTTGGGGCTGAGAATATTTCGAACCTCGCCTATCTGAGGCTCGGTGAAGTCGGCAGCTAGAGGCGTCTCCTGAGAGCTGAACGGCAGACGACGCCTGTTGCAACTTGGCTTCTCCGCGGTACCAGCTAGATCGCGCACGTCTTTTGTTGGGTTGGGTTCTTGAGAAGGAGGCCCCATGAAGTCGCCACCGTTCCCATGATCGGCAAAGTACCGATCGACATTGCCGAATGTATCGTCGTCGTCGTCGTTCTGATCCTGTGCCATATGCATGTTTGGATCCAGTGGCATAGGGATGTCCGGCACCGTTGCGGCGGTCTTGCCATGGGGCCGACTTGGCGCCGGCACGACTGGCGGTGTTGTCTTTGGGGTGGTGTCCCCCGCCCCCAAACGAATCTGGCTCTTCGGCCAAAGCAGGGGCCAGCCGATCAGGCAGGCGCTGAGGGTCATCACGTCATCATCATCGGCCCCGACGGGTCGAATCGGAGGTAGCAACTCGTCGCAGCCTGGCAGCACCCGAACCAGTTGAACCCTAAACAAGTTGGGTGGCATCTGGGTACCGTGGAACAAGGGGTTGCCCGGTTGAACGATTTTGCCCTTGGCGACATCGACCAACTCGTTGTTCATGAAGTGCAGGAGAGTGCACGGAACGTCGGCGGCGCCCTGCGAAAACATGTAGGGCGTCAGGGATGCCCAGTCAAAGGCAAGGAGAAGAAGTCCTCGGCCGAGAGAGGCTTAATTAGTTACCGTGATGATGGCGTCGAGCTCTGCTAATGTCGAGGCACCGCCAACGGCGGGCGTGCAGTTGACGGAGGGGCCGCTTGCTGCAGAGGTGCCGGCCGGCGTACACACAGGTGCATTAAGCTCCCGTGCCAGCGCCGGAGACACCAATGCCGCCTCCGCCGGAGACACCAATGGCCCCGGCCTCGCGTTCAGCGAGTTGCTGGCCGTGAAGCTAGGAATCGGGGGCGGCCCCTGTTGGCCACCCGCAATCCACGCACTCAACCCCGAGATCAAGGTAGGCACAATGGCGGTGATCGTCGCTCCGAGTTGTTGTTGCACTTGCTCTTGGACAATCTCCGGAATCCGCGCCACCTGTGCCTTGAGTTCTTGAACCTCGCGCGCCTGGCTTTCCGAGCTGGTCTTTTTCTCCTTTCGCCCACCAGTGTTATAGTATGACCCCCATTTTGTCGACAAGCTTTTGCCGGCCACACGACCAGCTGACGTCGGCTTACTGAGCTTATCCTTATTCTTCATTACATTCAACGCCCTATTTAGAGTGGTGTCCCAAGGGTTGCTCTTAGTCGACCCCGCGCTACTGCTTTCAGTCGCCTGCGGTAGGAATGTGAACCATTTAGAAATTTGGCTTCATTAATTAGAATGCAACCATATGGAGCTAATTACGCGGGGGTGTATTCCTTACCAGAACAAGCTCAAGCGCCCTGGTCTTCGGATCCGTGGTAAGCTCCTTTGTTTTCGGGTCCTTCTTGTACCGGGCCCTGACATAGTTCCTGGTCTGCTTGTCACCGTATTTATCGAAGAGGGGCGGTAGGCCTTGCTCGGCACGGTCCACCTCCTCCTTGTCCCATATAGGCTCCGCCACTCTGTAACCGTCGGGACCGAGTGTGTGTTCCCCTAAGTTCCGCACTTACTTGATTCGGAGTGTGCGGTGCTCGAGCAATTGATCTTGAAGTCGTTGTAGTCATCTTCGGTGATCGAAGGATTTTTCTCCTTGATCTTCTCATAACTCTCACCTTTCTCGATCATTCTCTTCACATTGCTTTTCCAAGTAGATAGGGCCTTGCTCATCTTGGTGAGGGCAGCATTGTTCACTTTATTCCCTTTGAGGCTTGTGTTTTCAAATTCAGCGGGGAACTTGTATCGTTCGTGCAGCTTCGTGAAGAGGAGGTTGCGCAAATTCCCTCGGTCAGGATGCCTCAGGTTCTCGGTGTTGATCGAGATGGTGCTCCGGAGAATGCACCCGAGCTGAAGCGAGTACCCCTTGACTATTCGTTCGGGCGCCGTTGGATTCCCGTCGGAGTCCACTTCAGTAACTTCCTCCTTGAGGGTGCGGAGCACGGTCGGGCGCCGGTCCTTCCGTTGCCTCTTCTGGCTGCCATCTGTGCGTGCGCCGCCATCATCAGTGGTGGCATCCTCGGTGGCACCATCAGTGGTGGCATCAGTGGGGTCATCCTCGGCGGCACCATCAGTGGTCTCAGGATCGGTGGGGAAGGCGGCGTCCTCATACAAGTGAGGTTGTTCCTCCATCTCCTGGGGCAGCTCCCGGAATGCCTTGCCGCCCGAACCCCCGGCCTCATCGTTGTGGGCCATGTTTCTCTCTAAATAGAAACAAAGTTTGGTCAAAAAGTTGGTTATTGTCAAGGAACAAGATCATGGTCTCATCATTTAGGGTTTGTCGACACCGAGGCATCCTAAAATCTAAGCTTTTATCATTGAGGGTTTTTCGACGCCGAGGCACCCTAAAAGCCAAAGCTTTCATCATTTCGGTTTTTATCGACACCGAGGCACCCTAAAAGCCATGCATTAGTCACAAGTACCCCGGGGCACTTGATCCTACTTAATTAACTACTAAGATACCCCGGCCCATGCATTAGTCACAAGTACCCCATATGTCCTATTTTTAGCAAAGTCATGCTAAAATTCATGGAAAATTTCAGCATGACCTTTGCTGAAAATAGGACATATGGAGTACCCGAATTTTCTGGAACGGAAGTTAATCGACATTCCGACAAACTCAAGGGCCTCTCGGGGTACCTGCAAAATCATTATCCCAGGTGGACATGGATGCAATGTCACATGTCACATGGATCCCACACCCACAGGAGCTGGTGAAGCTTCATGTGTATTTCACGAAAACCAGCCTGACTAAAGAGCTTTATGTAGAAAACAAATCACTCCACCAGCTCACACAGGATCCATCAGAGACATTCACCCAAGATCTGACGGCTGTCGTTGATTTTTTTCTATGTTTGCACACAAAGTGGTGCTTCTATTGTAGTCTCCCCAGTACAGTTCATGTCCAATCTACCATACATTTGCTGCCAACTTGATCATCCCTCTAAGCAATTACTCAAAATTGATCAAAGTTTATGCATTAGAGAATATCAGTCATTGATATATGGGTCCACATATGTTATGAAACAAACACTAAAACAAATTGCATGCGTGATGCTGCTGATGATGACCAAGCCCAATTATCGAGGTGCTTTGTCCAACTATAAGCACAGTGGAGTGCAACAAAATAAGTACATACTTCTTTTGTTAATTCACAACTTTGTACCAAGGAGGAAGATGATGGTCTGGATCTTGAGCTCAGGCTCGGCTGCTCTTGATCGATCGAGCATATGCATATCATTCTTCTCTAGTATAGCTAATTACATTACTAGGTTGGTTCTCTAGTTAGTTCTAGCAGTAGCTAGCTTAGTTCAAGCTATGAGAATAGCTGAATTGGTGTTTGCTTCATCGCTTCTTCAGTGTATCATTAGTTCAGCTTTGATGTTTCAGCTAGCTAGCTAGGTATCTATATATGGTCGTGTTCACTGTTTATGATGGTACTGCCCGGGGTGACCCATGATCTATGAAATCATTTTACTGTTTTTTTCCAGCATTGTCTCTCTCACGTGGTGTAAATACTAGAAAAACAAATTTTATTTTTGTTTGGTTTGGACCTTTGGCTACCCAAAGCAGACATACATTGCGCCAAAAGGGATCGGGGAACTATATTATGACATGCTAAACTTGGTAAAATCTAGCCCCAACACTAGCATACATAAATATAAAACTTCCAATGACTACATTGAGACTCATTTTGTATATCATAGTTTGAAATGGCCAGGGAGGAAATCTGACTGACAAATGTTGAAGAAAATGGCGAAAGAACAGTTTGCTTTGTGCTCACCACGCAGGGGAGGAGGCGACGAGGTCCGGGTGGTGGTGGTGCTCCGGCGACACCTACATTGTACCCATGGGCATTCAGCAATTTTGCATAAGAGAGCATGTCTTAATCTCAACCACTTGTTCAGGTTTATGAAAAAATTTAACCAATTTAACCAATTTAAGCATATGAATTGCCACCAGGACATGTTATGTATGCACAGTTAACCAATTTTCTTGTCGGTTCGAGAGCTGGTAGCACCACATTGATGTGTTTATGCCAGCTAGAGCAGAACTAGTCGTCCTCACAACAGAACATTTGACTTGGTAAAAGAATCATATTCTTGAGTGAGTGCTGCGTGCAAGCAATCAGACATGGTCCTCTGACTAAAATAAACAGGGCAGCAACAACCAGCCATCATGCCTAACTGCCTACCCAATTCCCATTTCAATTTGCACTTGACCAAACCATGTCCATCGTGCCTAACAAGCAGCAACCTATTCATACAAGTCGGGTGAAACATGCATGTGCTAATCAAACATGAAGGAAGGGCATACATATATGATTATTAACCAATCCGAGAGACTTTGCGGGTTTTCTGAACCAAACCAAGTGCAAGTAGCGCTAGATTTTAGCCTTTCGCATCATCACCACTATGAATTCTACAACAGCCCTGACTAATTAACCGCATGATCGTAGAAAAGGAGAAAAAATCCCCACCCAGTTCGTCGAACAGAGCAGAGCACAAAAATCCCCTCCAGTGAATTTTACCACGATCTACTACTTGGGGCCGCGAATTCACAGGACTGTAGGAGCAGGGAATGGATAATAAGGAGGCGCATACCTAGAGGAAGAGACGACCACCGACGATTCTGCGAAGTTGAAGAAGAAGAAGCCGATCTGGATGGACGATGACGATCTCCTCCGTGCGCTCCGTGGATATTTGGGCTCCTGTGTGCGCTCAACGGTGGTGTCGGGGTGGCGCTGGCGACGGTGGTGAGGACGGGGCGGCGCTGGTGTCGGGGCGGCGTCGAGGGCGGCGGGGCGACGGTGGTGTCGGGGCGGCGCTGGCGACGGTGGTGTGGACGGGGCTGCGCTGGTGTCGGGGTGGCGTCGAGGGCGGCGGGGCGACAGTGGTGTCGGGGCGGCGCTGGCAACGGTGGTGTGGACGGGGCGGCGCTGGTGTCGGGGCGGCGTCGAGGGCGGCGGGGCGGTGGCGTCGGGAGAGGAGAGGGGAAGGGGATCGAGGGCGAGGGCGAGGGAGAGAGAGGGGATCGATACGAAATAGGGGCGGCACAATACTAATGGCGCACCACCCCTCGGTGCGCCATAAGTACATACATGCTAATGGCGCACCTCACCCTGGTGCACCATTAGTATTTTTTTTCTGCTCGAGCCAACAGGTTATCTACTACCTGACCTGATACACATCAAGTCTTCTCTACTAGCTCGACTGGTCAGTAGCTAGTTCTCACACCAGGAGGTCCTGGGTTTGATTCCCAGGCTCCACAATTTTTTTATGCATTTAGAATGCTGTTTGATACTTATTTGTGTTTAAATATGTTCAAACTTGTTTAAATCATAACAGTAATATTTTTTTATAAGACAGTAATAATTTTTTAAAAAATATCATCAAACAGTAATGCCGGTGGAGCGGGGGAGGGTGCGGGGGGTGCGGGGGGTCGGCGGCGGCGGTTGAGTAGGGGAATCGAGGGTGCGGGCGGTCGGCGGCGGCGGCCGGTGGACCGGATCTGGCGAGGTGGTATAGCGATCGAGATGGAGGGGGATCGAGATCGAGTGTCCATGAAATTAAAAAATATTCATGATAGTTCAAAAAGTGCCCATGAAATACAATCGAGAAATGAAGTCTACGATTTAAATACAATCAATCTTAGCTAGCTATCTGTTCACAATCTTCTTGCCCTTGCTTTTCGCAAATGGAGTTCTTCTGTGGAACGGACGTCCTTTAGGTAGGGTGGTCCTGCTTCTTCTTGTGGTGTATGTTGCTACTTCATCATCGTCGTCATGTTCGATCCTCGGGTCGCCGTACTTGTCGAAGTCTTGCTCATTGGCTACTCCATCCATTCCGATGATCTTCCTTTTGCCTCTCCTCGCGACAACACGACTGGGCTTTGGCGGGTCGGTAATGAAGAAGCATTGGTCCACTTGGGAAGCCACTACCCATGGCTCATTTTTCGCGGTGACGTTTGTGCCCGCGGTCTTGGATTTGGCTTCGGGTGTAACCATGGTGGTGAAATACCGGTCTTCTTTTATGACGTTCTTGGCCCATCTGACACGGAACATCGGGACCTTCTCTCCAGCGTAGCTCAGCTCCCAGATCTCCTCGATCCTTCCATAGTATCTGTCCTTGTCGTTACCGCTGTAGGATTCCATCGTTACCCCGGAGTTCTGATAACCATCGCTCTTCATGTCCTTGGCCTCGGTGTAGAATGTGTAGCCGTTGATATCGTACGCCTCATAGGTCATCAGGTTGTGCTCGGCGCCCTGTGACAAGGCGAATATGAGTTGTTCTTCCGCGGAAGAATCCTCATGTAAAGGGTACGACAGAAGCTTCTACTTGAACCAACGCGTGAAACATGAGTTGTGCTCTTTGAGTATATCTCCGTCCGTCCTCTGTTGGCCTCGGTCATTGTACGTCTTCTTAATAAAGGTTTTGTGCTCTACCACCCAAGGATCGACCACGTCTATGTGTTGTAGCGCGACTAGGTTTGCTCTTTCAAAGTCGGCGAGTCAACCCTCGAAGTCGACATGCATTTCGCGGCGACCCTCACGGGGACCCCATCCAGCGAGCCTGCCGAGGTGCCTGTTGACGGGCAGACCAACGGGGTTCTCGATGCCTAGATAATTCGTGCAGTAGGAGATGCACTCTTCGGTCTGAAAGCCCCTGGCTATGCTTCGCTCTGGACGTGACATGTTGCGAACGTATCCTTTGATGACACCATTCATCCTTTCGAACGGCATCATGCTGTGCAGGAACGTCGGCCCGAGTTGGATGATATCCTCCACTATATGGACCAGCAGATGCACCATAACGTCGAAGAATGCGGGCGGGAAGTACATCTCAAGCTCGCATAGTATCACCACGATCTCTTCCTGTAGCCTTCTGAGTTGCCTCACGTCAATCGACTTCCGAGAGATGACGTCGAAGAAGTTGCATAGGCCAAATAGCGTTTCACGGACGTGCGCGTCCATGATCCCACGGATTGCAACTGGAAGTATCTGCGTCATCAGCACGTGACAGTCGTGAGACTTCATCCCGCTGAACTTCTGCTTCGCTGGGTCTAGGTATCTGCTTATCTTCCCCGCGTAACCGTAAGGAAGTTTTACTCCTAGGAGGCAGGTGAAAAACTGCTCGATCTCCTCCTGACTTAGAGTGAAGCACGCGGGAGGGTAGTCATTTCCGGTCTTCTTGGCCTTTTTGCCTTCGCGACAACTTTCTGTGTCCTGCTTCGCCTCGTCATCATCATCATCATCATCATCATCATCATCATCATCATCATCATCATCATCATCATCATCATCATCATCATCATATATAGCGTGAAGCTCCTGCCTGATGCCCATTGATTTCAAGTCTGCCCTTGCTTTCGGCCCATCTTTGGTCCTCTCTGGCATGTTGAGCAGGGTACCAAGCAGACTCTCGCACACGTTCTTCGTGATATGCATGACATCAAGGCTGTGAGGCACACGGTGGATCTTCCAGTACGACAAGTCCCAGAAAACAGACCTCGTTTTCCATACCTTCAGCAGCGGCTCTGGCGCCTTTCGCTTCTTTCCCGGCTCTGGCGCCTTTTGCTTCTTTCCCGGCAGTGGGCAGTCTTTCCAATTTTTCAACAGCTTGTCTATTTCCTCGCCGCTCCTCGTACACGGGCGTTTTCGGGGTTCGGTTTCACCATCGAACAGATCCTTGCATTTCCTCCACGGGTCATCGTCGCGAAGCCACCTTCGATGTCCCATGAACACGGTTTTCGAAGACCCGGGATCTCTATCTAGCTGGCGATACGTTGTGTCATCCATGCACCTTACGCATCCAGAAAATCCGTGGACTATCTGCCCCGCGAGATATCCGTAACCGAGATAGTCGTGCACCGTCGTGAGCAGTGCGGCTCTCATAGGGAAATATTCTTTCTCTGCGGCGTCCCACGTATTGGCTGGCGTTTTCCACAGCGTGTCCAGCACCTCCTTCAGCAGCCCCAGATACAGATTGATGTCGTTCCCTGGTTGTTTCGGCCCATCAATTAGCATACTCATGTGAATGTACTTCCTCTTCATGCACAACCAGGGGGAAGGTTGTACATCCACACAAACACAGGCCAGGTGCTATGTGTGCTTCTCTGGCTGCCAACGGATTGACTCCATCGGTGCTCGCGCCCAGCACGATGTTCCTTGGATCCTTCCCAAATTCTGGGTATTCAAAATTCAACGCTCGCCACTGGCTCGCATCCTTAGGGTGACTCAGCATCTTGTCTTTTTTATCTATCTCCGGATTATTTGCGTCATCTTCTCGCTTCTTCTCCTCCCTATCCGCATGCTAACGCAGGAGCTTTGCTACCTTAGGATCCACGAAATACCGCTGCAGACGAGGAGTGATCGGAAAGTACCACACCACTTTTCGAGGAGCTTTCTTCCTCTTCTTGTATCGAGTGACGCGGCACATCGGACATATGGTAGACTCCGCGTGCTCGTCCCGATAAATGATGCAATTGTTCATGCACACATGGTATTTCACGTGCGGTAAATCCAGAGGACACACGATTTTCTTCGCCTCCTCCAAACTGGTCGGGCACTTGTTCCCCTTTGGAAGACGTTCGTGCCAGAATGACATGTTCTCGTCGAAGCATGCGTCGGTCATTTTGTGTTTTACCTTCATCTCTAGAGCCATGAGCGTTACTTTCAGGCGGGTATCCTCGGGCCTGCATCCTTCATACAATGGAGTAACCGCGTCTAACTCAAGTTGATCCACCTTGGCTTTCTCTCGGGCGGCAGCTCTTGCGTTATCTGTCTGCTTGAGAAGCAGCTCTTGAATATAAGGGTCCTGCACCCAGCCCATCGATGGTCCACCGTCATCTGCTCCGCCGGCATCATCATCTTCATGATCATGCCCGTCGTCTGCTCCGGCATCTTCCTCATCATCATGTCCTGCATCTTCTACATGATGACTGTGTACAGCATCACCGTCGTGATCATCTCCTGGGGATTCTTCGTCTTCTCGCCCGCCCGAGCTGCGGTGGTTGTCTTGCTGCCCTTCCTCATTTCTTGCCCGGCCCCCATGGACGACTTCGTAGTCATCTTCATCACCTTGCCACCGATAGCCATCCATGAAACCACGCAAGAGTAGGTGGTCCCGCACCTGCCCGGAATCCGGGTCCGCAATAAGGCTCTCCAGCTTGCATCTTTGACACGGACATCTTATCTCCGTCTCGTTCTTTTGAAGCATCTCGGCCTTCACGGACCTCAAAAACCTATTCACGATGCCTTCGGTCATCGTGCGGACCATGGTCGCCTGCGGGGTTGAGCAAAACGATATTTTAGAACCAAGAAAAAATTTGGCATGACTTTCCCTGAAAATAGGACAAAAAAGAATGCTTAATGCCAAAATTATCGCCGAAACGGAAATGAATCAACATTCCGGCAAAATATTGGCAACTATCGCATTTCAAATACCGGTACACCTCCAAACACAAACACATATGCAACACCACAAACATATGCAACACCACGAACATACATAGATCTAGCTAGGCCATAAAAAGTGCATGTGCACATTGTTGTAGGGAGAACAACATAAATATAGTTTCCCCCCTTACTTACCTATCAAAACAAGGTAATTTAACCACTTAATTTGAATGAATCTATGGTGGAAATGAGGTGAAAAAGAGGAGGCACCCGAGACAAGGAGGAGGTGGAGAGAATGAAGTGGGGAGAAAGTGAGTGTGGGTAGGAGAGGCTGCCGAAAATATCTTGTTGCTGCCCACTTACTAATGGCGCACCAACAATAAATGCGCCATTAGTAATCCAGGTTACTAATGGCGCACCTACATCTGATGCGCCATTAATAGTTTTGCAACAAAAAAAATCATACTAATGGCGCACTGTTCCACAGTGCGCCATTAGTAGTTTTGCAACAAAAGGAATAAAAAATATAATTAAAAAAACAACATTAGTGGCGCACTCTGAGACTAGTGCGCCTTTACTAGTTACAACTAGTAATGACGCACTGTGTCCGGATGCGCCATTAGTATGTTTGGACAGACGCGCTAGTTCAAAAAAAATTGATAGTAATGGCGCACCCTAGGCCAGGTGCGCCATTAGTAGTTTCAACACTAATGGCGTATCAGAAGGTGGTGCGCCATTAGTATATACTAATGGCGCACCTCTTATCTGGTGCGCTATTAGTGTCAATCCCATCTATAGCCCTTTTTCTAGTAGTGGAGGATACGTTGGTATTAGTATTTCTTTTGACTTGATAGGAGGGTAGCTAGCCTGACATGTGTTTTGTGGACGTGTTGGCGTCATGTTTAGCTAGCTGGACGTTTTGGACCATCACTTATTTATGTTCACGTGGCAGAAAAACATGTGCTTAAAATATCCGAGTATGTGCCCACCACATTTATTTTGTTAGGAGGACTAAATGGTTCAGGTTTTTAATATTAACAAATACTTATCAGATCATGGGTAGTTTTTTTAGGGTAACAGATTCTTTTTTTAGGGGATAGGGTAGTAGATTCCTACTAATATGTGTTGGATTCATGTGTATCTTTTCTTTTGAAGGTGGATTCATGGGTATATAGGTAGACGTGTTGGACCATGGCTTTATGTTCACGTGACAACCCAAAAGTCAGTGGTTAACCAATATTTGAGTACGGGTCCACCATATTTATATTGTTACGAAGATTTAACGGTTATCGTTTTTTAATATTAAAGATTTATCAGATGAAGGGCTGATATTTTCTGATTAATGTGAAATTTTCAGGCTATCTCTCTTGCTCCTAATTCACCGTATCTTAGTTTTAATATGTAATAGATAATGCCCAGAAAAACTCGATGCTGCATTTTTGTCAAAGTAAATAAACTTACAGGATACTGCTTCCTTGATGGAGAGGTGTAAGTAGTAAATCTATGCAAAACAATCTCTGGCTGTACATGTCTTGACGATGCTTAATTTTTATGTAAGGGATTCAATAAATTGCTCCAGCTGCAAAACAATCTCTACTTTTACTTGTCTTGACGATGCTGATCGTTTTTCTGCAAGGGATTCAATCAATTGCTCTAGCTGCCACCCACCTGTAAGGCTCAACTTCTTGGACCATTTCTGTTCTTGTCCAGCTTCAATTCGGCCAGTCGCCACCCCACGCCCTGCCTTCAAACCTAATCCTACGAAATTTATTCCACCAGCACTAATCATCTTCTCCAACACGTTCTTCTCATTTCCCAAACATCAAGCTGAAGTAGACTATGCACCATAGGAGCCAATATCGACCCTCCTATAAATTTGTCACATTGGTCCTCTCTTCTGATCATCGCCACATCAAAGCTTTTGTAAAGATAGAGCCCCAAGCTTGAGTGAGAGATGGCAGCATCTGCAGAAATTGTGAAGAAGTCCAGTGCCGAGGTTCTCGAGGTGGTCACCTCCGTGTTCCAGCCAGGGAACCTTGCGGTGGAGGAAATTCAGGTGCATGGGAAAAAGGTACCGACACCACCGATACCGGTCCTGATCGTAGCACCCAAGGATGCAGGAACCTACCCCGTTGCCATGTTCTTGCACGGCTTCTTCCTCCATAACCACTACTACAAACAACTTCTCCATCACATCGCATCACATGGCTACATCATGGTTGCACTCCAGGTCAATCATTACCATCTTCATATGTATCAAGACTTATTACTGTTTGCTGAGGTCTCTCTCAGAAGAGGATCTATTATATTACTGCTAGCTTGCGTTGATCAACTAACTATGCATCATTTTTTAATGCAGTTCAACAACTGTATCATACCTGTGGGTGACGCCAATGACATCGCCGCCGCAGCTAAGGTCGCAGACTGGCTCCCCGACGGTCTTCCGTCCATGCTCCCCGAAGGCGTCCAGCCGGAGCTCTCGAAGCTCGCCTTGGCCGGCCACAGCCGAGGAGGCCACACGGTTTTCTCCTTGGCCTTGGGGCATGCCAAGACCCACCTAACCTTCTCCGGGCTGGTCGGCCTAGACCCTGTTGCCGGCAAAGGGAAGTCCTCTCAGCTCAAACCCAAGATCCTCACCTACGAGCCCTCCTCTTTCGACATTGACATGCCTGTGCTAGTCATTGGCACCAGGCTCGGCGAGGAGAAGAAGAACATATTCTTCCCGCCCTGCGCACCCAATGACGTGAACCACGCCGAGTTCTACCGTGAGTGCAGGCCGCCCTGCTCCTACATTGTGACCAAGGACTACGGGCATCTGGACATGCTGGACAATAACGCCTCCAAGTTAATGACCTGCGTGTGCAAGGATGGGAGTGGGTGCAAGGACAAGATGAGGAGGTGCGCGCGTTTCTGGGATCATGGTGGCATTTCTGAATGCTACCATTGGTGAGAAACATGGAGATCTTGAGGCCATACTGAGAGACCCGACAGTTGCACCAGCCACGCTTGATCCGGTTGAGCACCGCCTGGCGTGAAATGGCAGCTGACTCATGCCAAAGTTAACCAGCCGCAGGTTGCTCCAATAAATAAGTTGTAATACGAGGTTTGCTATGCTCAGACCATGATAAATAAATTTGAGTAAACACTATAACTGCTCTGATATAAATTTTCATAATTGATTATTTGTTCTGTTCTTGTCCGTACTTAGAAAATACTAGCACAAATGCCCGTGCGTTGCGACGGGAGAAAAATACCAGTTCTTATGAACCACGATTTGCTCGGTCAAGGAACTATATCAAGGGACAACGGTCGCTTATGACCACAACATATGCATAATTGGAGGACCACGATGTAGAGCTTAGGACATGGTGTATGATTTGGAGTAATTGAACTGATTCACAATGTTTTTCTTGGAAAAACTTTCGATCTATTTATCAAATGTCATGTTAATATAAAGAACATCAGAAGTATTAGAAATTACATCTATGTCATGGGTTAAAAGATAAAATTCATCACTTCGACACTCCTAATCCAATTATTATTTTTCTCAAAAAAAGTATAGTCAAATGTCCTTAACTTTAGGAAGAATTGTTCTTTCAAGCCGACCATCTTTACAAAACGTCTAACAAAATTATGTATTTTTGTGTGGGGGGAATATATGCAGTGTGCAACTTGCGGCCCATGCTTTGCTAATGAGTAAACACGATAATGCTTTTGCAAAAAAAAAGACCAGCAAATCGGCTTACAGTAGAGAGAGCTCAACATGCGTGCATCTTCGTTATTATTCATTCATTTCCGAATTAGCTTCTCATATAATTTCCTTCTTTATTTCTTTCGCTGTACGTTGAAACGTCGGGTTGAAATCCTCTCTAGAGAGGCGGAAGTCAATTTTTACCCTTCACTTATTGATTTTGGAGATGACTCCTTGATACCCTGAAAGACCTATATAAGTTAGAAGGATTGGATGTAAAAAGGCGAGGTGGTACTATTTAATAGATTACACCACATTACTTTTCAGAGCAAACATTCACCTAGCTTTTTTTTTTTTTGAGCGAAAAACATTCACCTAGCTAGGCTGGTCGCTGGTAGCACAATATTACATCACCATGAGGTTGGGAGTTCAAACCAAGCCCAAACGCTCGTTTTTGTGCTGCATTTTACCCCTATGTGGGCTCCCATGTCTAGACATACAAACTCAGAAAGGCCCGGCTAGAAGCCCAGCCGAGCGACAAAGAAAATATCGATCGGAGCTGACTACGACGGCACGAAATCCTATTTGGCGCTGCAGGCGCCCATTAACGAGTATGCTGCAAACGGGCGCCTGCAGCGCCCATATAGCGTTCGTCTCTGTTCTAAAAGAGCTAAAAAAGAGGGGAGCAACTAGTTAACGAGCGCTTCTTTGTGAGCCTCGCAACGATCAGCGCCACTTGGCGCGCTCTCAGCCATTCGCCACGTGTCGCGTTCTAGACGCTCCCTTTGGATTTTATTTTTTTTATTTTTCCACACGCATTTTCGGCTTTTTAAACGGGTTTTTTCCGGGTTTTTTTCGACGTTTTGGTTTTCCCCCAGTCTTTCTTAGCTTTCCGATTCAAAAAAAAATTGCACGAAAATCACGAAAGTCACGGTTTTCTTCCGCGAGAGGCACGGTTTTTCTTCCACGAAAGTCACGGTCTTTCTTAGCTTTTTCCACATGCGTTTTCTTTTTTTTTCCTTTCACGAAAGTCACGGTTTTTTTTCCGTGAGAGGCACGGTTGTGCTTTATCGAGAGTCACGGCCGTGCCTTTCGGAAACGAAAAAAAATCGTGTTTTCTGTTTTTTTTGCGAGAGTCACTGTTTTGCTTCTGCGAGAGGCACACTTGTGCTTTCGCGAGAGTCACGGCCGTGCCTCTCGGAAAGGGAAAAACAAAACACGTTTTCTGTCTTTTTCTTTCGTGAGAGTCACGGTTTTGCTTCCGCGAGAGGCACGGTTGTGCTTACGCGAAAGTCACGGCCGTGCCTCTCGAAAAGGAAAAAAATACGTGTTTTCTGTTTTTTTTCTTTCGCGAGAGTCACGGTTTTGCTTTCGCGAGAGGCACGGTTGTGCTTTCGCCAGAGTCACGGCCGTGCCTCTCGGAAACGGAAAAAAACGCGTTTTCTGTTTTTTTTTTCTTCCACGAGAGTCACGGTTTTGCTTCCACGAGAGGCACGGTTGTGATTTTGCGAGAAGCTCGGGCGTGCCTCTTTCGGAAAGGGAAAAACCGTGCTCCCGGTTCAGTTTTTTCGCCAGGTTTTTTTTGTCCGGTTTTTTCGTGAAAAAAAAAGTTCGTCAAAACCTATCAACATGGGAATTAGTTTTGAAGATCTCGATGCGAGAAATCCAATGGTGAAAACGGTTCGAGATTTGGACGCATGGTTTAAGAGATAAAACGTTTTGAATAAACGGATCTACGAAAAAAGGGAAAACTCCCAGGTTGCGACAAGTGGCGCGCTGCATGTGCGCCACTTGTCGCGACCTGAGAAAGTGAAGTGTTCTTTGCAACGGGTACTCCTTAAATAGTGATTTCGAAAAAAGAGGCAGCGAAAGGAGTCAAACTCAGGATCCCTGCGGTCCTTCGTAGCAACGAGAACCACCATGATAGCATGCTTGCGTTTTTCATTCCTTTATTATTACATTCATCGGGTTTTTATCCCAGTTTGCTTTTTCTTTTTTCTTGTTCTTTTTCTTGTTTTTCCTTTTTTTTCCTTAAGTGCGCGGATTCTTTTTCAAATGTGATGAACCTTTTTTCAAATTCGATGAGCTTTTTCTAGTTTGATAAACTATTTTCCAAATTCGATGAACATTTATTCAAAATCGGTGAACTTTTTTCAAATTCGGTGAATTTTTTTCAAATTTGATGAACTTTTTTCAAATTCGATGAAATTTTTTCAATTTTGAGAAACTTTTTTCAAAATCAATGAACTTTTTTTGAATCTGTGAACATTTTTTTAATTCTCATTTTTTTCCATATTTTGTGATTTTTTTCAACATCAATGCACTCTTTTTTGTGACCCTTTTACAAAAATTTGTGAACTTTTTTGAAAATTGGTGAACTTTTTTTCAACATCAATGAACTCTTTTTCAAAAAGTTCACAAATTCTGAAAAAAGTTCATCCACTTTGAAAAAAGTCCATCGATTTTTTAAAAAGAGAACTAATTTTCAAAATCGGTGAACTTTTTTTATGCATGAACTTTCTCTAATTCGTGATGTTCTTAAATCTGTGAACTTTTAAATTTTGTTCACACTTTTTTCAAAAAAAAATCACGTTTTCCTAATATGTATGTGCAGTAAATAGCGTTCTATGTTTTGTTCTTAAACTGCTAAGTGCTGTAGTGGTTACTCGACTTGCAAATTAGCTAAACGGCGCAAGCTCTATTCCTGGCCATAGCAAGTTTTTTAGGGCGGTTTTCGCGCAACAAATTCATTTTTCACTGCACTTCGCAGTTGTGGGCCGGCCCGTCATCCTCACGCCGCGGACGCCTGCCTCGGTCGGCCATCATCGTCACGCCGTTGGCGCGTTCGTCCCCAGACGAAATTGATCCATCTATCCTCCTCGCCGGCGTGGAAGAGGTCGGTTTGACCCTTACATTAGGTCACTCACTAAGTAGGTTACATTAGGTCAATCATTCAAATGATATGAAAAAAAATTATCTATTGACTCATTAAGTAAGTGCTAGCTTAATGCATAAATTTGTGCGATGTACTGTTAATCAATTTCATTGTGCACATAATATGATTATGAAATACTATAATTGATGAGCTGATTATTTTAGGGATGATGTTATATGGTGTTTGGATTGATTTTAGAATTTGTTTATACGTGTATAGATGGAGGAGGAGACCGATTATGATGGCGGTTATTACGGCGACGAGAAGGGATCCTCATGATTGAATATGGACCAATCTACTGAGGAGAACTTGATGAGTTTGGATAAATCTTATAGTGGCAATGTAAGTGTGGTGAACGTTGATAAAAACATGAAAAACGAACAACCGCACAGACACTTGATGATATGGATATAGATGATTCATTTGCTGAAAGCCCACTCCAGGTACGTCTAAAAATATGTAGGACAAACATAATAACTGCATGGCCACCTACATGTCCTTTTTTAAAATGTGCGCAGATGATGCTGATGCGGACTATGAGAGAAATCGTGTCGATGATGAAAGTGACCAATGCGACGTTGATGCATCTCATGAGAGCTCGAGCAAAGTTTTGGAACTTACATATGCAAATATTAAATATTAAAAACATGAAATATGAAGGTTCACCAAAATTGCACGGGGTGGACTACCCGTGTAGCGCACTAGTGATCTATTTGCATGGGTATGGGCAGGTAGTGGGGAGAGAGCTAGGTACAACGAGTTGATTATTTTCTCTACCAAAGCATCTCATGTCACATTCCATAAACCATTCTTATTCGACAAGTTGAAGGCGGCTCTGCAGGACATAATAGCGAGTGATCACATTGAGGAGAATGAGCATGATACTCAACAAAGGTTTGTGAATGATGATGCATTGAGCCTAATCGAGGTCATGTTCTGGTTTGTGATCCCGTAAAAATTTCAACCAAGGGTGCACCAAAGAAGCATAGTGAAGGACAAGGTAAGGGTGATCCTGACGCACTAACAATGGTAGACAAGAAGATTTTGATGAGAAAAGCCAACGTCTATGTGGCCAATGCGGTCTTCCGGGTTACTCCCTCCATTCCACAATGTAGTGCTTCCTCTATCCACGTGCTTCAACTTTGACCGTAAATTTAACTATCAAGACCGATTGCGGCGGGAGCAAAAATTATATCAATGAATTTGTATTCGAAAGAAGTTTTCAATTATATAATTTTTTCTCCCGCCGCAGTTGGTCTCGTTGGTTAAATTTATGGTCAAAGTTGGACCTCGGGAAGCGCGGGCACACTATATTTTGAAACGGAGGGAGTATTATAAGTCCACATGCCCTCAAAATCCCAAGTACGATTTTCGTTTGTTGATGTCAGTCATGTTCTTCACATTGTTGTTTGTGGATTATCACATAAGTTAATTTCTTTGTGTCCAGGAACATGGCTTGAAGACAGAAGCACGGATGGTTACTTAGCCCTTCAATGGAGACAATTTGTTGATGGATTGCTTCGCTCTACGAGACCTTTTTTTTACTTTCTTCATGTTAGACCGTGTTATATGAGACCTTTTTTACTTTGTTGATGTCAGACTATGTTCTACGATACCTTTTTACTTTGTTGATGCCAGACTGTGTTCGAGACCTATTTTACTCTGTTTATTTTGATATATTGATGATGCATTGTAGACGATGTTAGCTGTTGTTGTTTACTGTTGTTGCACTGTTGATGTTTACTGTTGATGCACCGTAGCTGTCGCTTGCCGTATCGTAGTTTCTTCTATTTTTTGCACATGTATAACTTTTTCATAAAAAAAAGTGTCCACCTGGTGCGCCGGCGGGTCTGATGGTAGACACCTGGACGACGGTTAACTGGGCCCCACAGGGCAGCGTCTGTCAATGGTCGATACAGTAGATCAGAAGAGTTGAAATGTCCACGGGGCTCCGGCTATTTAAGCCTATCGTCGCCCCCTCCGTCGGGCAAGGGGGGCCTAAACATACCAGCGCGAGTTCCCATCGCCTCACCGGTTTATTGGGTTGGCTGACGTCGCAATGCGCGTCGCGTCAAAGGTTTATTCGCGAAATCACGTTGTGTAGTGGGTACCCCTATTGGGGCTAGCCCACCGTGCATCCGGCCGATTCCAACGCGGCGACCGTGTTGATGCAAATGTTTAGTCACACCTCGCTGTCCCAAAGGCGCGTCGACCGGCTTAAATATGCAGCAGCGTCCATTCATTCGAACTTCCCTTACTACGCGACCGATACTTCCCCGTCTCGGCCGCCCTGTTGGCCCGGTTGCCGTTGTGCTGTTTCGGAAAGGCCTTCGGTGTCGCCTTTGCTTGATATCGACGTGCAAAGAAATGCCAGTGGTCCGAGCGGGTATAAAATCATTTCAGCCAGTAAATATGTCTGCTACATAAAATCTGTCTCACATATTTCTTCTTGGCAAGCCACGTAACTTTGTCTTTCACTTCATTGAGCTTGTTTCTCTCCGAGAAAACAAGCTGTGCAATCATTAAGCCCCTCGATTTATCCATTACATCTGTTAAAAATCATGTTAGTCCAATGTGATTTTGTATGTCATAGTACCAAAATTAATTATGCACATTTGAAATAAAATCATACCTGTGAAAATTGGCCTGTCCATTTTTCACCGTCCGAGTATTGAAAGCATCGAAGGACAGATATTCCACATGATTTTATGGTTCATATATAGTACGATTCATAAGTATGCATTTCATGTATAGTAAGGAAAGAATGGCGAAGTAAATATGCACCCATCTTCCTCTTGTGGCATCATGTACGTTCTAATAGGCCAGATAGACACATCAAGATAATTCACAGCACCTGTCGCATTCGCATCGTGGATATCTTGTCCAAGTTGATTTCTCTGAACATATAAATGACACCACGGAAAGGATTTTAGTTAGTACACTTAATAAATGATAGTTTCAACAGGCCCATGTATAATTAAACCGTACCAGCTCCTCAACTTTGTTTCTAATAGCTCAGTCAAGTTCGCGTCCCATCAAAGAATCAAGAACAAGAAACGCTTTCTCCGCGTCATGCATGACGATCGTAACCAGTGGGTAGTTCCCTTGTTAAGAGGAGTGTAAGTCTGCATCACAATGCATTTCCCGTATATGCATACATATAGCCAGTCCAACTTACCTTCTGTTTTTTAAAATATTCTTCATTGCAACAATTCACGGGTCCATTCTTCTTCGCTGCTACTTCGTTGTCCTTATTACCGGGCTGGTTGTTTGGTCTAAATTCAAGTAACTGATTCCCCAGCCATGTGGTCATTATATGATGATCGTCACCAACTAATTCCAATATATACAATGAATAAGCATTGACAACCTGAAACTAATGTAACGCATGTATAACCATTGTACTTTGGAGTAAACATGAACAGAAAAGACATCAGTAACTTACATCACCAGATAGCCATTGATGGTTAAGAATCTACAAACCCTCTCTGTACTAAGACCTTCGCGCATGCCATCATTGAATAAATCCTTTTTGTTATGTTTTCCTAAATGTTCATAAGCATGGACAAATTGAACGGATGCTTTCACCACATCATAGTCCTCACTAGAATTCTCAACGTGTTCTCTCTCGAACAGTTCTGCAACACATAACTCTATTGTGTTAGTAAAGCAATGATACATAAGTTGTACGCCATAACAACTTCCACAACAAAAATCTCACTTGCTTTTGCAGAACATTTTGCACGCTTGGTTGGTTTAAGGACAACAGGAGACTTCACGAGATTTGTTACCTTGCCCTTCCGTTTCCTAACAACCTATACACTAACTCATCACCTCCGATACAACTGCCTGATCCACGTGTTGCGATTTCATCCGTACCTAAAGATGTGGCCGACTTCTCATCTGATACCTCAAGAACTTGGATAGGATCATATTCATCACCCTTGAAAATATCCAAATATTCACGTGTGCAATAATAAGGTCTCTTTTCTTCATAATTATCAACATCATCTTCATCATCCTCTTGCGCATTCTTTTCTGCATGAGTGTTGAAGTCGTCCATATCAGCATGATAGAGCCATTCTTTACGAGGTAATCCATCATAGTTTCTAGATTCACTATTATCACCATACTCATTGTCTTCTTCTTTTTCAATGTTACCGGATTTGTAGAAGACACCGTTTTTGTTCATTTTCTCTATGGCCCTCTATGAATAATAATTAATTCTATTTAGTTCCGTACTACATTCAAGGACAAAATGAATGCTAATAAACCTGAAGTGTTAACTGTGCGCATAACTCTGGCAAACGAAGCATATCCTTATGAACGTGCTTCAGCTCATTCATAATCTAATCCATAATAGGGTTCTGGCTAGTGGAACCCTCGGATGTACTGGCTCCTTTTCTCCTTCCAGTAATGTTAGACTTTTTCGTACTAGCTTTCTTTTTTTCAGCTTGTTCAACTCTAACTTCTTTTCAACCTGTAATCTTCTATAATGGTGCGATAGATCTACAACATTAACAATCATACATACAAATCAAATTCCCAATTAATTGCACGAAATAAATGTAAAATAATACTATATGACATGTATTACCATCCCAACACCATGACCATAATCAAACTCGTACTGTCTCTTTTCTCTGCTGCATCTTCTTTCCAGTTCCTCATCAAGGGGCTCAACAGCGCCAAAGGATCATATGCGGACCGCTGGTTGGCTGCACCTTCTCCCAATATAGACACTGGAAAACAAAAAAAATTGTTTACTTACCATGTGTTTGACTAATATTACATAACACAAATGTCAAAACTAATAAATAAATCATACCTGCAGAAGATCTAGGTTGCAATGAAATAACCCTTTCTTTCCACACACATCAGGCTGCAGTGAAATGAACCCTTTCCTTCCACAAATCTCTTGGATCATTAATTTTTTACTATTTGGATTGTAACCCTGAATAATAAAGTGAAGCAAAAGATCATGCATCCTGACCGAAGGTATTAGTAACATTCCCTCCATCTCCGTTTCATAAAATGTAAATCGCTAACTTGGTGTAAACTTCTCCACAAGGCTAATCCACTTTTCTATAGAACATGCAATTGTATCATCGATGTCCATACTGCATTTAATATCTTCTTTGTCATGTTGCATGCAACTGATATGTCATATTAAGACTACACAGTAGGAAAAAATTACTTGTCTGACGACGACACCCAATGGCGGAAGCATGGCAACGAGAATGCTGGGACGGCCGCTGGCGATAGCGGACGGGGATCACTGGCAGTGAACGCTAAAGACGGCTAGAAGGACTGCGATGGGGGGTGGGGGTGGTGGTGGCCGGCGCGGCCTCAAGGATGGCGGCGCACGTCGGGCGTAGCTGTGAGATTGGGCGCGGCGTCGTCGCGTCGTGCAAAAAAGGCATGCACGATGTGAATGGGCCCTGACATGCACAATTCCCGGGAATATTCTCTCATATCATGACGGCACCTGGAGATATCATTGGCGGCGGGTCCCGCAGTGGTCAGTTGGTAGGTGTGCCACGCGGCGGGATCTGGCCCTCAGACCGACGGTCTCGCGTTGGTTGCACTGAGTTTAGTCCCACACCGCTCCGCGTCGACGCCGTTGAGTAGTTTAAATACTTTTCTACTCTAATTTTAATAAGCATCGGTCTTCATTGTACTACATTTGGAGTAGATGCATGGTCAATAGGAGTCTTCGCCAGTTTCGAACTTGAGAAGGCTCAAACTAACCTTGCGCATTCTGCAAAAAGACAACACTGATGATTGATGCTTTTTAAAACATTGTATGACTGTTTACACGTACATCATGTACAACCGACGGGTATCGATTAAGGGGGGATGGCCCGTTGTGATGAAGTTTTTTCTCACTTCCATCAAACGGGCTCAAATTTTTTATCACGCGCTACAATGACCACGGCAAGCATGCATACCAATTGAATCCTCTATGAGGCTATTTAATCAGTGTCGAGCTGGTCCCTATAGTTTTAATGGGAGGTATTTGATGGCGTGGAGATCGTCACTGCGGGCCATGTGGATATGGAGAAGGAAGTCTTCGATCCATACTGCGGGGTCTATTGTTCTATCATTTGATTCGATGTTTACGGGTTTAAACCTTTCTGGGAACTCGTGCTCCATGACTTCATCTGTGAAGCATAGGGGGTGTGCGGCGCCTCTATAGCGGGCGACTCGCGACGAAGTTCGGATGGCATCCGTGTTCGGTTTTCAGCCCGTGTGAGATGATGTTCTGACCGGCTCTATTGTCCAGGTCCTTGCGTAAATTGTAAGTGTAGCCCGGGGCTGCTCCCTCTTTGCCTCTAGGCGGGGGGGGGGGGGGGGGAGGTGCGGGCTGGTGTTCGGCGTGAGTAGCCGCTCTGTCCCGGCCATGTGGTGGGCGGTCAGGTTCGTCAGCAGCTTCGTATTTTGGCTATATTGGCTCTAGGGCCTCATCGTCAAATTGTGGTAGGAGCTTGTGCTTCTGGTAGCTCTTCGTTGGGCGTTTGAGGCCGTATTCTTCTGCTGCCAGGACCTTAGTCCATCTGTCGTTGAGCGTATCCTGTTCGACTTGAAGTTGTTGCTGCTTCTTTTTTAGGCTTCTCGTTGTTGCGATTATCTGGCGCTTGAACCGCTCTTGCTCGAGTGGCTCCTCTGGTATGATGAAATCTTCATCGCCGAGGCTCACATCATCTTCGGATACTGGTAGATAATTACTATCATCTGAGTCCTCATTCCCGATTGGTTCGTCGGGGTTGACTTGCCCCTCCTCCCAATCATCTTGTTCGGATGTTGGTTCGATGGGGGCTTCTTGGTCGTCGGCGTTCTCCGGAGTATTATTATCTCTGGTGCAGGTATTGCTGTCTTTTTCGCGAAGCAATTTCGAGCGGCGCGTCTGACGCCAACGCTTTGGTGGTGCCTCGACAGGCTTGTCCTTGACTGGATCGTTCCCACCATCTTCATCATCCTTTTTGGGTGTGTCCACCATGTACACGTCATATGTGGAAGTGGTCGTCCAGCGTCTGGTGAACGGCGGGTTTCGGCCTTTCTCATCACCGGCATCGTCGTCCATGCCGTCGATGTATTCGGAGGCGTAGTCAAGCATGTCGGTTAAGTCCTCGACAGTGGCTATGAAGTGGGTGGTGGGTGGACACAAAATTCCCTGCACTCAGCCCCTATTCTGGGTTAGGCGTAGTTTGGCAGTGATTCCTCTGTAATGGCGAGGGATCGCATCAGGTCCAGAGCCTCGCTTAAAGCCAAGGATTGAACAGAGAGACAAGAGTCTTCGGCGCTAAGTGAGGCGAAAGCCTCCTGGCCGCAGTTGCTTGCAGCAGACCTCGAGAGTCCGGAATTTGAATCCAGGGACGTTTCCGGCCTTTCAGTGACGAGGTGAGTCTGGCTAGACTCCGGGCTTGCCGGCGACACAGTCCCATCTGGATTTGCGGTAGTGAGCTCCACAATTGTAGAGAGTCCGGTGGGTTCCAAGCTCCCATCTTCAGACCTAGCAGTTTGATCCCGATCTAAGGCCAGAGCGGTAGTCGGCGTCGCGAACCCTTCGATGATCAAGTCTCCTCAGATATCAGTGACATAGTTCAGATTTCAAAAACAGATCTAATGACCAGGGGCGTAGCTGTCGATTTGTTCGAGGTGGCCAATTGAGTTGGCGCGCAGCGAGAAGCCGCCGAGCATGAAGATTAGATCGGGGAGGAAAGTCTCCCCTGAAACAGCATCGTTGTGGATGATCTATCGGGCCATCAAACCTTGTGTCAACGGCACAGTGGAACTCTCAATGAAAGAACCAATGTCAGTGTCAAAACCGGCAGATCTCGGGTAGGGGGTCCCGAAATCTGCGTCTAAGGATCGAAGGTAACAGGAGGCGGGGGACACAATGTTTACCCAGGTTGGGGCCCTCTTAATGGAGGTAATACCCTACTTCCTTATTGATTGACTTTGATGAGTATAGGGGTTACAAGAGTTGATCTACCTCGAGATCGTAATGACTAAACCCTAGATGTCTAGCCTGTATGATTTGTCATGATCTCTACGGACTAAACCCTCCGGTTTATATAAGCACCAGAGGGGACTAGGGTTATACAGAGTCGGTTTAGAGAGAAGGAAAATACACATCCGAATGCCAAGCTTGGCATCCACGCAAAGGAGAGTCCCATCCGGACACGGGGGAAGGCCTTCTGTTTTGTATCTTCATGGCCCATCAGTCCGGCCCATGTCACATAGGCCGGCTACCTGAGGACCCCATAATCCAGGACTTCCTCAATTGCCCCATCGCCGCCCGCTCCTCGTCGCCGTTGCCGTCGCCGACCCCTCCCGACGCCTCCCCGTTCCCCTGCCCTTCCCCGCGCCTCTGCCTCAGCCCCGACCTCGCCGTCGCTGTCGGCTCCTCATCGCTGACGCCACCCCTAGTGAGCACCCCGCCTTCCCCCGCGCCCCTGCCCTGCCCCCCGCCGCCGCCGCCGTCGCCGACGCCCTTTGCATTTTTTCATATGAATTTTTAGGAAATGGATATGTATGCATATTGTTTTTCTAAATATATGGATATATGATGATATATGGATGTATGTTGATGTATGGATATGTATGCATTTTTTTTCATAATTTTTTTGTTCATATATATGATGATTTGTTTGTTCATAGATGATCATATGATTTTTTTCATAGATGATCATAAGATGTTTTTATTGTTCATAGATGATCATATGATGTCTTTTTGTTCATATGTATGCATGGATGCGGATGGATGGATGGATGTATATATATAAGTTGTCGATCTGCTCATTGATTGGTTCATAGAAATTTGTTCATATGTATGCAAGCGACGTCGTTGTCGATCTACCCCCTCCCCGATAAGTTCGACATGAGAGGGGACGTCGGACATGCATGAGAGAGAGGCGGTCCGCTCGTCGGACATGTCATGTGGTATTTTTTTTGTTCATATAGAAAACTCCGGTAACTTCGACATGAGGGACCCCCTCTCGCCCGACCAACTCTCGAGTCCACCCAAACCGGGACTGAAAAAGCATTGTCGAGGCCACCCCAAACCGGAACAAGTCTAGATATATCGGAAAAACAAGTATAGATATATCGGACGATATATAGATATGTCGGATATTGTGTTTGCTTTCTAATAAAGAATTGTTATCATCTATGTATCATTTTATATCGCGGTGGACATATCGGGCGACCAAATCTCGAGGCCACCCAAACCCTAGAAAAAAAGCGTTGTCGTTCTCCTACCCACTCCCGCCCCTACCGGACAAACTCTCGAGGCCACCCAAACCCCTAGAAGAAAACTTTGGTAACTTTGACATGAGGGGGGACGTCGATCAACCCCCTCTCGCCTGACCAACTCGAGTCCACCCAAACCGGGACTGAAAAAGCGTTGTCGAGGCCACCCCAAACCGGAACAGTTCTAGATATATTGAGGCCACCCAAACCATGAAAGTATAACCCGGGCCCGATAACTTCGACATGAGGGGGGACGTCGGACATGCATGAGAGAGGCGGTCTGCAACTAATCCATTGCTCATATGTGCATATGATTCCTTGTTGTGATATTAGCTAGGTCTAGGTTTGCCACTAATTAATCCACCTCTCATGTTTGTATATTGCCATGTTGTAATATTTGCAGAAACTATGGAAAGAGACTTGGAACGGGAATAGTTGTTGGGGGATATAATCCTTGCTGGAGCTGATCCCTTGTCCTTTCTCAACGACACCGATGGTCAGGAAGGAGAGGATGACGACTCCGGTGATCCAACAATGGAGGAGGAAGGAGATCATGACGACTCCGGTGACCGAATGGTGGAGGAAGAAGGAGATCATGATGACGGCTCCGGTGACCGAACGGAGGAGGGAGCTGCTGCAAAGTCCTGCGAGGTATATATATTAATTAAGCATGTGCTGACTTGATGCATTAATTGTTTTGGTATGTACATATATTAACGCTTCTTTATACTTTTATAGCCCTCCGGATCGGGCCAAACTACCATAAGGAGGTGAGGCCCGACGAAAAGGTTGCTCTAGGATGAAAATTTCACGATCACTAAAATCGTGAACGATGGCCTACCGATTGCTCCCAGTAGGACCAAGGACGCATTTGTACATCAGTGCAGAGCTATTGTTAGGGACAGCGTCCCGACCAGCGTCCAACAATGGAATAAAAGTAAGGACGACCCTGAAGTTTCTTATGTCCAGGATAGACTGAAAGGTGATCTTTGGACCTCGCTGATGACAAATTTCACCCTAACGACAGAGGAGGATCTGAATAACCCAGTTATAGAGCCAAAGGTCAAGAAGTTTGCTCTTAAGAAGATGGCAGTTCTATTCAGGAAATGGAAGAAAGAGTTGAGCACAACGTTCATCGACAAAGGGAAGACTCCAGAATTCACCGGCCAATATGAGAAGATAAGAGATCACTGGCCCGCATTTGTGGCCTACATGAAATAGGATAAGGGTAAGAAAAGGTCTGAGACAAACAAGAAAAATGCTGCAAACAAGAAGTATCACCATCACACGGGGTCAGGTGGCTACCTCGAAGCCTGGCCATTGTGGGACAAAGCTGAGCAAGACCTGCTTACTAAAGGGGTCCAACTAGCGACATTGAACTGGCCAAATCATTCAACGACTTGGTTCTTCGGGGTTGGGGGAACTTTGGACCCAAAAACAGGAGAGTGTGTTTGGACGGACGAGCAACTTGCAATACCCATCAAGAAGCTTCAGCAATATATTAGGGCAGCGTGGAAAGGGACGTTCACTCCCAACAGAGAGAAGGATAAGCTCATAGAGGCCCTTGGGAATCCTAAGCACCCTGGATGAACATGAGGAACACCAGGCTTTGTTCCGTGGGTGGTTGGGTTTCCCGACAGCGAAATGCAGAAGCTCAATGCATGAATAGCAAAGCTAGAGGAACTTGCAGCTACTGGCCAAACATCTCAGCGGCACAAAGACCCTTGCTTCGACGTTGCCCCATAAGCTACTCCACCATCTCAGCCGAGAAGCAGCGTGGCTTCCACGGAGCTCGTTCAGCATGATTTCATGGCTGCTTGCTACCCCGCGGATACTATCACAGAGGCTCAACATTGCGAGCTAATGACGAAATGGCAGAACCTGACTTTGAAGGCGGTTGTCGGCTTTGTTGCACCTCCTCAAGCTGACGGAATTTTCACTGTCGTCCGATTCCACATGGCTATGCTGTTGTGACGGTGGATGAAATAATGGAAGGATTTGAGGAGCTGGAGCTTGACTACTCTACAGGTGAAGGGGAGAATCATCTGGTTTGTGCTTTGAGGAGTACCTATCTATGGAGGGTGGAGTACATCAAGCTTCCAAATTGGACGCCTCCTCCTCCTCATCCTCCTCCTCCTCCGATGAGTCAAGGCACTCCGCCTCCTCCTCCGGCGAGTGATCAGGGCACTCCGCCTCCTCCGGCGCGTGAGGGCACTCCGGCTCCTCCTCCGCCTCCTCCGGCGCATCGGAGCACTTCGCCTCCTCCGGCGTGTTAGTGGACTCCTCCGCGTCAACAACGGCGGGAGAGAGACGACGCCGCTCCGGCGGCTAGCAGTACAAGCAGAGGCGTGAAGCAATTCAAATACGGTCCATGTCTCAAGGCTCCGGAAAAGTTACCATATGAGAGGACCGACAAGGAAAATGAGGACATCCGTGCTGCCCAAGTGAGGGACCATTTTGCACGGAAACCTCCACCCCCGAAGGAAACGTTAGATCCGGTGAAAGTGAAGCGCACTCTGGATGCCCTTAAGCGACCACCACCGCCTCCTCCGCAATCCAACTATGAGCGCATTATTGAAAGGACATATAAGGAAGCACAGCGGTCAGGAAGTACTTCCAATGATGCAAGATTAGCACAACGAAGAAGTGGGAAAACAATTCCGCAGCTCGACGAACAAGCGAAGCAATCGTGCCCCCCACTCAGGGTGTCTAGCGATATCGCCGCTAATCATCCGGGGCTAGTGCCCTGTACCAATCCCGCTGATTACCTGAGCGATGATGTACAATTTGAAATGTTAGAGGTAGATATCTTCAGATACGAGTACGAGAAGCCTCAAGTCAAACCCGATCATCCTCCTCTAACAACGATGATGTGAACATTGCATGAATGGTACATGGATAACTGCATTTCTGGGGCTGGGAAGGATAGTTTGATGATGGGAATTAAAGAGGAGCACGACCTTGTTGGAACTGAGGTGTTGCCTGTTCTATTAGTGGAGTTTTTCCAGTTATACAATAAAGACGCCCTCGACAAACAACTCATGACTTGCTACTGTCTATAAGTATTACTTTTGTAATTAAGTCTCTATAGCTCAGCTCTTTCATTGCATGTATATATAATTATCCTCACTATATTATGCAGATTGAATATCGTCGAATGCAAAAAAGCACAAATCTATGACATTGGGTTCATTAACCCAAATACCATAAATGAATGGTCGGTTAAAAACAGAGTCGAAGATACTGAGGACAACTTGCTACATTCGTTACTTCGAAATCAAAACAAAGAGAAAATACTCTTTCCTTACAAATTCAAGTGAGTGTTACTGTCTTGTGCATATTCGGTTTCGCTTACTCGAGGTTATAGTAATGTAATTGATGAGGTATGCATGCGTGCGCAGCTTCCACTTTATTCTGCTAGAGATTAAGCTTGACCGAGGAGTAGTAACAGTCTGAGACTAGAGACGAAAAGATCCCCAGGACTACGCGGACATGACTGCAATGCTCCAGAAGAAAATTCAACCGATCATTATCGCACCATATCGGCAACTTTGTTCATTTCCTGATATCAAGTAATTATTTTCTTTGTCTAACAAGGTTCAGAAAGAGTTCACCGAATTGTTCCGAGACTGCCAAGGGAGCTGCGATTTACACACCGAAAGTAAGTAGTACTAGCTAGTTCCGCGCATCTCCCATCTATTCTTGTTTCATCAATACCATTTATCATGCTTGATTATCAGTTTGATTGAACTCTATTTCTCGTAAAGTTCTTATGGTAGGAAGGCGGGAATAATTTATGTGGATACTACGTTTGCGAGTTCATCTACAACGGGACCTCTCAACAGGGCTACTCTAAAAAACAATATGAAGTATGTAAACAATAATATTCACAATTTTATTTGATTACCATCATTTGTGTTGAGTTTCAATCATATATATGTATTGACCCCCTTCTTTAAATTAGATGTGGCAGATGTGGGATGAACTCCTACCACATGATCGCATACGAGCAATTCAAGAAGAATTGGCGGGATTCTTTCTTGACCACATCATAAATGAGAAGGGAGAATACCATGTGGAAGTTAAAATGGATTTTAGATGTTAGGGATTGTAAGATATGTTGATATATGAAAACTTGTTGTTTGACCAATCTCCCGGAAAAAGAGAGGTCACTTCTCTCTGTATATATTCATGACGACCTTGTGTAATTAATGGTTCCTTCATTTGCTTACTCAAGCTAGCGTGTCGAGTTCTCTCTATATGTATAGTAGCTAGAATCGACTAAGCACGGAAAAAGAGAGGTCACTTCTCTCTATTAGCTATCTAATACAATATGAAACCCCTAAATAATTAACCCTCAAAAACCCCTAACCCCCCCCCTTTTAAAAAAAACAAAAACCCCAGCGCCTGCGAGCTGCTGGCGCGTGGCAGCGTTTTGGTCCCGGTTGGTGCTACCAACCGGGACTAAAGGTCCTCCTGCTTGGGCGCCCCGCAACGGCAACGTGGAGCCCCTTCTGTCCTGGTTCGTAAGCGAACTGGGACTACAGGTTTTGGGCTTTAGTCTCAACCCTTTTGTCCCGGTTCCAAAGCAGGGTCTAAAGGCCCTCTCGAACCAGGACTAGTTCCCTGTTTTCTACTAGTGCATCTCACTTCACCCCTATCAATGGATCCGAGAACAATGAAGGTGGCCAGAGTATACATATGCAGTGACTATTCACTCTATTAGCTAGGTGGGAAAAGTAGACATAAGTGCTGTGTGTGCGCATTTAATTGGAAATGGGATGGTGGATGATCGTTCGAGTAGCTAGCACGCTACCAAGTTTTTCTTTGGAAACCCTTAGCTGGCCAACGTTCGCGGCAGGGTTGCTTGAGAGAAAGAAGAACTCGTCTTCGCTCTTTTTTTATTATCTTCCTCGCGTATGTATAAGACCGAATTCATTCTTTTTCGAAATCGATTTCGAAAAGGAACTACTAATCCTTAACTTTTCGAGGAATCCTTCATCAGTGGTTGTGAATGACTGACTTTTTCAATCCTTTCGACCTTAGTTCCATAGGGCAAGTCAGAAAGATTGAGAAATAGAATAATCTCATTTTGTTGGGATGGCCGTTTCTTCAGAGCGACATGGCTGTTTCTGTCAGTGAAGGCAATTTTTGGTTTAAAACTACCACTGTTTGATCTCTTCTCCGAGCTAAAACTGTTATCAAAAGGGGTTCGTTTGCCAGATAGGATTTCCATTTTCTTTTGGACTTGCCAGATAGGTTCATCCACCGATCTCTATTGACTATGGGTGAGTAGCTAGCAAACAGTTTAGTCATGAGTGTGATGTACTACTCCTATTACGTAGGGGGCTGGAGAGCTGGCGAATGCACACTCCAGGGTTGAGAGAACGTACAACTGTACTATAATATGACCATCACACAGTAGTGGCGCGCCGGCGATGGACTGAAATTAAAATGCAAATAGCAATTAGTGCCGGCCATCAAATAATGGTTGGCTAGCTATATATAGCAGCTAGGATATCCAGCCGCTTAAGCTATTCATGTACAATTCAACATTAATTGACAGTTGAGTGTGGTGTTTGCATATATTAGAAGAAAATCACAATTTTTTTAAAATGTTCACGTAGTTGAGAAATGTTCACAAATAATAAAGGAAATTGAGAATTTGCAAAAGTTCAAAAAAATTAAAAAAAAACATCGCAAATTTTAAAAAGTTCACAAATTTTAAAATTGAGTGGTCCAGCAGCCCACTTAAACGAGCGAAGCAGAGGGAGTGTGTGTTTGGGCTTGCGTACGTTGGTATAGCATCTATTTGGCAGGCGCCAAATAGGGTTTGGGCTTGCGTATGTTGTGGGGCGCCTATGTGTTTCGTCGGAGCTCCTAAACGGCGCCTTCAACGCCAGCAGGCCCATCAAGCACAAGTGATCGATCTCGACAAAGAGCTCCCTTGACAGGCCTCGTAGCTTTGCTCGTTTTTTCCGTTTTAAACTTGACCATGGACCTTTTAACACATTGACCATTAGTTTTTTAAAAATTGAAAGAAGTTCATGAATACCAAATAATGTCACAATTTTGGAAAAAAATCACGCATTAAGAAATAATCATCAATTTGAAAATAATCACAAATTTCAAAGTTCAAGAAATATGGAAAGAGGTTCATGAATTAAAAAACAATCATCGATTTGGATAAAACGTTTGTACAATTTTAAAAAGAATTTGTGGATTTCAAAAAGTTCAAAAATTGAGAAGCATTCTTTGATTTAAATTTTCTCACAAATTGGAAAAAAAATCTCGAACTTGGACAAGCTGACATTTCTCATAGTTTCATGAATAAGAAAAGTTCACAATTTTGGAAAAATGTTTGTGAATTTTGAAAAAATAAGTAAATTAATAAAAAACCAAATGGTTCATAAAAAGAAAAAACAACAAATAAATAAATATACTGTATAATCATTTGATCGATCATTGATTGCGTATAGATTTATTTCCTTTATTATTTTCTTCTGCAAAGGTGTGGCCCACAAGGCAGAGAGGGAACATGGTCGTCAATGTTGTAGTAAGTGCTAGGTAGATCATTTGATCGGTCTATAGAGTGCAATACGGTGCTCTATGGTGAGTCATTGACCGTATAATCATCACAAAACGTATATAGTGACTGTAATGAGTGTATTCTGAAGTCCAGTGACCATATCGTGCTTTCGCTTAAAATACAGTGACCACCAGTGTATCTATCTCATTTTATTTTTCCATTATCAAGTGAAGAAAATGTTGTCTCCATATTGGATAATGCTGGGTTACAAACACCTAATTTGCAAAGGAATGTTCACATGTCATCGATTCATATTAGTAGACCAAGTTTCACAACCATCAGTTTAATAGCACTAGCCTACCAAAAAGTGAGGTTACTTGTGTTCTTTCTTCTTACACTTGTGATTTGTTGACAACTCTCTGAAGCTTCCGATTTCTAAGAGTGTTGGATCATAGTAATTGTGAAAGTATCCCTGGTGTCATCCTTAAGTATTTCGTGAGTTACTACTCCTAAGGTATCTAGTGCTAAAGGGTGAACATGTTAGTGCCAATGGGTGCAGGTGTTGCCGAGCTCTTAATAGACATATGCAAGTTACCTCATTTGCAGTCATTTGACATCTCGGTAACAACAAAAGAATTACCTGAAAGTGTTGGTCAACATATATATCTGATATGCCTATGTGTTTATACAAGAACATAGCTGCCAAAAGAAATGGGGAACTTTACATCGCTTGATGTGCTCCCAGAAACAAGATGAGACAAAATATCAAAAAAAAATATAGGACGATATAAGCAAGGATCGGAATATTTTCTTATAGCATAAATTTGAATAATTTTCTTGAAAAATGTAATGTTATTCGTCCATTACGAAGGTGGCCAAAGTTCAGTGATCTTAAACTGTGGTACTAAATATTTTCCATAATTGCGTGGGTGTCGGATGTTTGTTAGTAACTAGTAATAATAGAAGATGCTTATAAAAAGTGCATTCTCGTTGGAAAAAAGAATGGATAGGACGAATGTATAAGAAATTTTAAATGGGAACAATGAAATCTGTGTGTGTGTGTGTGAACACGAATGTGTTCCATGTACCGTGATTGTTACATCAATTGTATATAACGAAGGATGCACTACTACAAAAACAGCTGTAGCCGATATGGACACTAATGGCGCACTGTACATGTGGTGCGCCATTACTAAATACTAATGACGCACCATGTGTTGGTGCGCCATTAGTGTGCAAATATTGATGGCGCACCACACCCACGGTGCGCCATTAGTAATTTTTTTTATTTTTTCAAAACTACTAATGGCGCACCACACCGACGGTGCGCCATTAGTAATTTTTTTTATTTTTTCAAAACTACTAATGGCGCACCGTGGGATGGTGCGTCATTACTAGTTCAACTAGTAATGGCGCACAACTCCCACGACGCGTCATTAGTAATTATGTTTCAAAAAAAATTAAATTTTTTTAGACTACTAATGGCGCACCGTAATGACGCACCACTCCCACGGTGCGCCATTAGTAACTTGGCCACCACTTTCACCGAATGCACCTCCTTGACCGCCTTTTAAGTTTAAAAAATGATGGAAATGTCAAAAGAATAAAAGAAAATAAGTTTCCCATATGATATGTGGTCTAGTTGTTGTGAAAAATTTACAAATATGAATTTCGACTTTATTTGCGAAATCTCTTGAGAATTTGTAAAATGGACATAACTTTTGCATACGAACTCAGATGAAAAAGTTTTTTATATGAAAAATCATCTACTCGAAAAGTTACATCCGAATTTAAACATTTTCGAAATCCTCAAAAACCTAACAAAAAAAAGATACGGCGATTTTAAGATCTGGAGAGGCAAAAAAATTCAAAATTACTAATGGCGCACCTACCCATGGTGCGCCATTACTATCTTTCCGCCTTCAAAATTTAAAATAAGTCAAAAGTAAAAAAAATAGTTACTAATGGCGCACCTTCCCATGGTGCGCCATTAGTATCTTCCCGCCTTCAAAATTCAAAATAAATCAAAAAAATAAAAATAAAAGTTAGTAATGGCGCACCTGCCCGCGGTGCGCCATTACTATGCCGTATATATGGCTGGGCGTGGTCCTCTCCTCCTTACCTCTTCATTCTTCTCCTCCACTCCACCTCTCCTCCACTCCATCTCCTCCTCTCCTCCACTCCATCTTCCCTTCTCTCCTCCACCATACTACCCTCCTCCTCTCCGGCGACCTCCTCCTCCTCCTCTCCGGCGACCTCCTCCTCCTCTCCGGCGACCTCCTCCTCCCTCCTCTCCTCCCCTCCCCTCCCCTCATGGTTTCTCCTCCCTCCTCTCCGGTGAACTCCTCCTCCCTCCTCTCCCGTGAGCTCCTCCTCCCTCCTCTCCTCCCATCCCCTCATGGTTTCTCCTTCCTCCTCTCCTCCTCTCTGGTGAACTCCTCTCCGGCGACCTCCTCCTCCTCTCCGGCGATGTAGGCGAGCGCCTCTCCGGTGACCTCCTCCTCCTCCTCCTCCTCTCCGACGAACTCCTCTTCGGCAAAAGAACACGGCAAAAGAACGTACAAAATCCAAAAACAGGAACAAAATTTGAAATAATATCGTGCAAAAAAACGAGCAAAAAATGGGCAAAAAATCATGATCCAGATCCAAATTCAAAATTCAAAAATAGCAATGACGCACGGTGGGGGTTAGACGGTGCGCCACTACTATTTTCCCGCCTTCAAAATTCAAAAATACTAATGGCGCACCAGTGGCCTATACTAATGGTGCACCAGTGGTGCGCCATTAGTATACCAGATACTAATGGCACACCAGTGGTGTGCCAGTAGTAAAAAATACTAGTGGCGTGGTACTAGTGGCGCACCGGTAGTGCGCCATTAGTAGGCAAAACTGGTGCGCCACTAGTAGGCCTTTTTCTAGTAGTGATCATGTGCATGTTCATGGGAATACAAAAACAGGTAGGGGTTGACTTGTGCATACGTACATCACGGAAGAAATAAATATGAATAGAAAGGTGTAATAAGGTTACAAGAGAGATCAAAACACATTGGGAAATATTGGACCTTAGTGCCCTTGAGGTTAAAAACTATGCCATCAAGAACTAAGTAATATAATGGGGGCACGACAATCAATGACTACATGTTTTGCATTTTTTGTTGTTGAGAATTTCTAGAATATTGACCTGGTTTAATATGCATTGTGTTTTAGTATCTGGAATGTAAACCGGTCCAGTTTAAGCGCATTTATCGGTCTAACAGTTTTTTTGGAGGCAAATGAACTATCAAGCTAACTAAAGTGAACTAAACGGGCCTTGTGGTGCAGTTTATTGCGCCATTTACATCTCTATTTACTATGTAATTAAATGGGCCCTACACTTTTTAAGCACACCGAATCAAACAATATTGATGCCTCTAAAATGCATCATGCTCTCTCAAAGATTTTGCAACGATTATTTTGTGTTTTTGACAGATTATTCTTCTAGCTCCGCCTTTCTCCACTCCACTTCGTTAGTGCGTAACTAAGGATTTCTACCCCTTGGAACTAACTAATCAACCTGGGTCACAACAATGTACACTGGGTCATTTTTGTTCTAGGTCCGTCGGTGAGCGAGAGACTTGTCAATTTATCCGGGTTTGGGCGTTAAGTGCCACAACTTGAAGATGCTCCAAATCTTAAACTGTCATATCTGACCTTGACTAACCCCTAAATGAACTCGTCAAACTTTACTTTGTTAAGCTCGAGGCGTTTATACGCTTTATTTAACTTGTCCCATGGGCCAACAGGGAGGAGAGTTGACATTATATAGATAAAACTGAGATCCACCCATCCCAAAGTACTGTATATATCTACTCCATTCGGTTGGGTTTATAACTCAGCCACAAGAGTTTTGGAGCATAATTGGTTCAATGCCAAAAGTTGGCATTGCCAATATTTGGCAAATGCCAAATGCTGGCTAGTGATTGGTTGGCTACCAATTTTTCTTGTCAATCTCATAGAAAGTTCCAAATTTTGGCAACTTTTAGTTTCGCCAAATGTTGGCAATCCAAATATTGGCGTCAAACCAGTTATACTATAGGCCTTCGATTTGACTAATGAAACATGTATGATATGCCACAAAAGTTATATTGTTAGAAACTATATTTGATAACAAACCTAAAAATATAAATTTTGTAAAATATACACTAGTAGAAAAAGGGTCAAACGTGAAGCACATTAGTGCCGGTTTGATTTTGGCCCGGTACTAATGGTAACATTAGTGCCGGTTCGAACAGATTTGCATTAATGTCGGTTCGTGTTGATCCTTTAGTACCGGTTCGTGGCACGAACCGGTACTAACGGGGTGGTGGCAGGCTGGCGTCAGGCCGGGGCCCCACGATCACCTTTAGTACCGGTTCGTGCCATGAACCGGTACTAAAGGGGTCTGACCTATAGTACCGGTTGGAGACACAAACCGGGACTATAGGTCAATTTTCGAACTTGAAAAAATCATAACTAAATCATCTTAATTCAGAAAAATACATATAATATATCAAAATTTGCAGAACAAAAAGATTGATCCGCTAAAACAACTAGTTTTACGTTTCGACAATTTTTTAAAATCACAAAATTCCAAAGGGAAAATAGAGTTTTTGGGCGTTTTAGACGTTTTTAGACGTTTTTAGCGTTTAGTGCTAGGGTTTAGATTTCAGGGTTTAGGGTTAGGTTTTATGGTTTAAACCCTTAGTTTTTACTGTTTAGCATAGAGTTTCCGACGTTTTAAGTCCCGGGTTTAGGGTTTAGGACAATTTTTGAAATGACAAAATTGTAAAAGGAAAAAAAGATATGCTCTAATTTATGTTTTTTTGAATTTTGGTTAAATCTTGTCAAACCAGTCAAACAACTGATTCAAGAAATATAGAGTGTTACTAAATAATTATGCAATAATATTAGTGTTACTAAATAAGTATCTCAGTTTTTTTGAATTTTGGTCAAATCTGGTCAAACTATGGTCAAACTGTGGTCAAACTATGGTCAAACTTATTCAAGAAATATTAGCGTTACTAAATAATTACGTTTTTTTTAGAATTATAGTTTCAAACTCAAACGGTGAAATGTGTGACTTCATGCTCAAGCTAAACTCCTGAGGGTTAATAGGATTGGCATCTTACTATTGTCAGGAAAACAACAAGTGCAGACTCGGAAACGAAGGAGAATAGAACCCGAAAGTTAAGCGTGCTCGGGCTGGAGTAGTGAGAGGGATGGGTGACCGGTCGGGAAGTTAGATGATTTGGAATGAGTGATCCACACTTGAGCGGTTAAGAGAGGTGATTAGAGACTAAATCACCAAATAATTCAGAAAAGAAAATAAAAAAAACCTTTAGTACCGGTAGGGAGCAAAAGAAGGACTTGCATATGGTGTTCATTGACTTGGAGAAGGCCTATGATAAGATACCGCGGAATGTCATGTGGTGGGCCTTGGAGAAACACAAAGTTCCAGCAAAGTACATTACCTTCATTAAGGATATGTACGATAATGTTGTGACAAGTGTTCGAACAAGTGATGTCGACACCGATGACTTCCCGATTAAGATAGGACTGCATCAGGGGTCAGCTTTGAGCCCTTATCTTTTTGCATTGGTGATGGATGAGGTCACAAGGGATATACAAGGAGATATCCCATGGTGTATGCTCTTTGCGGATGATGTGGTGCTAGTTGACGATAGTCGGACGGGGGTAAATAGGAAGTTAGAGTTATGGAGACAAACCTTGGAATCGAAAGGGTTTAGGCTTAGTAGAACTAAAACCGAGTACATGATGTGCGGTTTCAGTACTACTAGGTGTGAGGAGGAGGAGGTTAGCCTTGATGGCCAGGTGGTACCTCGGAAGGACACCTTTCGGTATTTGGGGTCAATGTTGCAGGAGGATGGGGGTATTGATGAAGATGTGAACCATCGAATCAAAGCCGGATGGATGAAGTGGCGCCAAGCTTCTGGCATTCTCTGTGACAAGAGAGTGCCACAAAAGCTAAAAGGCAAGTTCTACAAGACGGCGGTTCGACCCGCAATGTTGTATGGCGCGGAGTGTTGGCCGACTAAAAGGCGACATGTTCAACAGTTAGGTGTGGCGGAGATGCGTATGTTGAGATGGATGTGTGGCCACACGAGGAAGGATCGAGTCCGGAATGATGATATACGAGATAGAGTTGGGGTAGCACCAATTGAGGAGAAGCTTGTCCAACATCGTCTGAGATGGTTTGGGCATATTCAGCGTAGGCCTCCAGAAGCTCCAGTGCATAGCGGACGGCTAAAGCGTGCGGAGAATGTCAAGAGAGGGCGGGGTCGACCGAATTTGACATGGGAGGAGTCCGTTAAGAGAGACTTGAAGGATTGGAGTATCGACAAAGAGCTAGCTATGGACAGGGGAGCGTGGAAGCTTGCTATCCATGTGCCAGAGCCATGAGTTGGTTGCGAGATCTTATGGGTTTCACCTCTAGCCTACCCCAACTTGTTTGGGACTAAAGGCTTTGTTGTTGTTGTTGTTGTTGTTGTTGTTGTTGTTGTTGTTGTTGTTGTTGTTGTTGTTGTTGTTGTACCGGTTGGTAACACCAACCGGTACTAAAGGTCCCCCATACCAGGGCGCGAGCTCACGTCCCCCATACCAGGGCGCGAGCTCACGTCCCCCATACCAGGGTGCGAGCTCACGCCACGTGATGGCACTTTTGCGCCGGTTCGTGCCGAACCGGTACTAAAGGGGGGGGGGGGCTTTAGTGCCCACACTTTAATGCCGGTTCCATAACCGGCACTAAAGGCCCTTACAAACCGGTTTTAAAGCTCCGTTTTCTACTAGTGATAATACCTATTTCTCTAAATTGAACACCTAAAAATCCGTGCTCAACTTATAGGTCCAACCGGAGGGAGTATGTAAAGAATGCAGCAATTACTCCTCTTCAGGTCAACTTTAATAACATGCATGGGTAGCTGCATGTCATGTAGGCACATAGATTCACAGGAGTTTGTGAAATCCCCAAACCTACAGTTTCACAGGAGTTTGAAACCCAAACCTACATGGGACGATGACAATAGCTTTGCGTTAGTTCTTTTCCAGAGGAGTTTGAAATCCCCAAACTTACAATTTCCTAGTAATTCTTAATATTTTTCATTAAATAATCATACGAGTGCATATACAAACACACACAGGGTTCAGTAATTTTAATGATATTAAGTTCCTGGAAGGAAATTAGAAGTAGAAATCATTCGCAAAAAAAAAAGCGGGCACGTAGTTACAGCAAGGAGATTCAATGTTTTTGTAAACCAAATATTAGAAACATGCACGTAATCCTACAAACAGATTACATGCTACGTAGTCACGTCGTTGTAATCATTACCGTTGTATGCATGCATGGCATCAATCAAAAAAGAAAATGAGTCGTAGGAGGCCACTGTTTAGTTTTCCTGCAATCCACTACCCAATCTCCCCACTATCTTGCTTAGGGAGATACACTACTTTGAAGAAGTGGAACCGAGCGTGTCGCCTGAACAAATACCGTACAGGAAATGTGTGCCATTTGGTGAGCTGAAAGATCTACAATGATGACTCATCCACTTTTGTACCCACTATATAACCGTTCATACGTCCAATTCTTGAAACAGTAAGTTTGGCAATTGGCTTACAAATACAAGGCTCTACTCACTGGTATGTTCATGGGGCATGCTGCAAGCATCTGCATTGATAGGCCTTCCACGTGAAAAAGACAGCCGCAGAGAATCCTCAATGACGTTCGAAGGAGAACCAACTGACACAGAAGATGAAGCCAAAGAGAAAGCTGCCCAAGTAGCTTTGGAATGTATGTCTGTAGATTACTACATTTCTATCAATGACCATAACTACTGCCCTTGAAGTCACAAAGGAAAGAATATTTAAGGTAAAAGAGAAAGCACAAACGATGATTTTAGCAAAAATATGCAACAATTTCTCTGATGTGTTGCCACTTCACATGTATCCTCAACGTCCACATAGCAAGGATCCAATCATCACATACACAGGAGTATATCCACCCACTAGTAGAAAAAGGGATTTAGTCCCGGTTTTTGAACCGGGACTAAAGGGTCGGTACTAATGCCTCTCCCCTTTAGTCCCGGTTCAATCCAGAACCGGGACTAAAGGGCGCGGCCACGTGGCCAACCGGGACTAAAGGAAATTTTATGATTTTTTTTCTGATTTTTTTTTTGAAATTTTTTTTTGAATTTTTTTTTGAAATTTCTGAATTATTTTAACCTCTAATCTCTAATCACCACCCCCTCATCACTACTCAAATTATCCTCTAATCACCCCTCATCATTCGAAATCATCTAACTTCCCGACCGGTCACCCATCCCTCTCACTACTCTAGCCCGAGCACGCTTAACTTTCGGGTTCTATTCTCCTTCGCTTCCGAGTCTGCACTTGTTGTTTTCCTGACAATAGTAAGATGTCAATCCTATTAACCCTCAAGAATTTTGCTTGAGCATGAAGTGACACATTTCACTGTTTGAGTTTGAAGCTATTGTTTTAAAAAACAATAATTATTTATTAACACTAATATTTCTTGAATAATTAGTTTGACCATTGTTTGACCACAGTTTGACCATTGTTTGACCACAGTTTGACCAGATTTGACCAAAATTCAAAATAACTAAAATAATTATTTAGTAACACTAATATTGTAGAATAATTAGTTTGACCATTGTTTGACCACAGTTTGACCATAGTTTGAAATTTTTTGAATTTTTTTGCCTCTCTAGATCTTAAAAGCCCCGTAACTTTTTTCTGTTAGGTTTTTGAGGATTTTGATAATGTTTAAATTCGGATGTAACTTTTCGAGTAGATGATTTTTCATATAAAAAACCTTTTCATCCGAGTTCGTATGCAAAAGTTACGCCCATTTTTACAAATTCTCGAGAGATTTTGCAAAAAAGTCGAAAATTCATGTTTGTAAATTTTCCCAACAACTAGACCACATATCACATGGGAAACTTATTTTATTTTATTTTTTTGACATTTCCATCATTTTCTTTTATTTTTTTAAAACTGAAAAGGCGATCCACCGGGGGGTAGAGTTTGAAAATGGGACCTTTAGTACCGGTTCATGGCACGAACCGGGACTAAAGGTCTCAACCCCATTAGTCCCGGTTCGTGCCTCAAACCGGGACTAAAGGTCTAATCTTTAGTCCCGGTTTGAGGCACGAACCGGGACTAAAGGTCATCGCACCCTTTAGTCCCGGTTTGTAACACGAACCGGGACTAAAGGGCCCAGGTGAACCGGGACTAATGCCTTAGCCGCACGAACCGGGATAAATGCTCACATTAGTCCCGGTTCTAGACTGAACCGGGACTAATGCTCAATCCCGCCTGGACCATTGCCCCCTTTTCTACTAGTGACCTGCCGGGCGTGTCCAGGAATTTGCAAAAGCTCTGTACCATTTTATTATAGGCACCAATCCTGCACGTGGTTATACCAGGATGATCCGATCCAGCAAAAACTGCTTGCGACTTCTTATCACAGTGTGTTTGTATCTGCATGTACAACTCACTATGTAGGGTGAGTTGTATATGGTTTCAAAAGTAGTTCTTGTTAGAGGTGTGCTAATGTTAATCGTTCTTTTGTGTCCATTCATATGCATGGTTATAACAAATCTACTTTTTCGTCATCTTTAGCTTTTTAATGTATTGTTGTGCCTCTCTTAAATCGATAGCGACTGACTATTTATTACTCTATTGCTTCGACCACAGTCTACATAGTCACGACTAATCGACGGGCGCGGCGTGTCACGGTGCAGGCTAAGCTAGTATTATATTAAGGATCTAGCGAGTGCACCGGGTTGAGCGCAGTTAAGCGCTGAGTGCACACCTTCTTAAAGACCTGGTCGTTTGTATGCAAAACCATTCTGTAACTTTTAGCTCTTATAAATTTAGTGTGTTCTGAGAAAACAATTTGATTATGACTCCACATAGGTCTTGGCTGGATGATCTAGGACAAAATGTGGGCATAATTCTACCTGAATATTGTCTCTGGCAGTATGGTTTTGTAATGTGTAGCATAATTGAAGAATTATTGTTAGATTACATACCAAGTGTCCTAATTCATTTGACGAGTGAGTTAAGTTCACGGAGAAGATCTATGGGCGAACCATCAACCCCCCCCCCCCAACCTAGATGGGACGCATTGAATTGCATGCCTTGACTTGTGGGTCCATATGACGAACTGTACAAAACAGACAAACATTGTGCGTCTTGTACAAAATGACTATCCGCAAACAGCTGTTAAGGGCATCTCCAGCCGTTGGCCCCCCAGGGGGCGTCTAAAAGCGCCGCCTGGGGTGAGCCAGCGCAAAAAATGTCCCTGGGGCGAGTCGGTCCCTAGGGCCGCCCCCAAGCGCGTATTTAAAAAAACAAAAAAAAACGTTCGGCCAAGTTATGACAAAAACTAGTTAAATTTCGGCCAAACATGGCAAATTTCGGCGAATTACATTAACCTACTCTAAAAAAAAGAAAGGGGCTGAAGTCGTCGCCGCCATCGTCGTCATCGGCCTTCTCGTCCTTGACGCGGGTGCCCCTGCTGGACCCTACCCGGCATCGCCTTGGCGAACAGGCGGCGGCGCGTCGTCGTCGTCGTCGCTGTCGCATAAGACGACGACCCCGCCTTCCTCGCGGCCGCGTCGGCGCTCCTCGAAGCAGCGTAGGGCGGCGCGCTGGCGCTGAGTCTCCACCCCGTTGGCCCAGCGCGCATGTCCGGCGGCGCCGGGATGTTCGCCTGGAACAGGTGTCAGGACTCCTGTTCGCGGAGCGAACGGCGGCCGAACCCGTTGGCCGCCGCCTCGTCTCCGGGGAAGCGTTCTGCCATGGCGACGGCGGGGCTGGGCGGGCTCGGGAGAGGTAGAGGGAGGCGCTGGGCGGCGGCGCTCGGGAGAGGCAGGGAGAGGGAGGGGCTGGACAGCGGCGAGGGGCGGGACTGGTGTGGGCACAGGCGAGTGAAGGCCGCCGGCTTTTATAGCCGGGCCGCGCCCGTGTGTACGCGTGCGAGGGAGGAGAGGCGTCGGTGCGCCGTCCCAAGACGTGCCGCCCGTGAGGAATCAATGGCAAGGCTGACCGGCGGCAGCCTTGCCATTGATTCCCCGCAGGAACCGAGGCCGTTGGGGGAAGACGAGGCGCCGAGTCGCTGACGCGGCTGGCCCGCGTCTTTTTCGCGCCAAAATAGCTCGCCCCGGCGCCCCCGGGCGCCCCCCAACGCGCCGGGTTCGACCTGGGTCCGCCGGCGCTGTTTTCGGCCCAAGCCGGCGAAAATCGGGCTCCTGGGGGCGCGACTGGGCCGTTTTTTCTGCGCCGGCGCGAAAAAATCGCCTGGGGAGGCCTTCCTGGGGGCGCGGCTGGAGATGCCCTAACGGTGCCCCCCACATACATTTCTCCCCATTTCTGACACCATACGTACGGACGCTTGCCATTGTGTATTTCTCGTTTGTTCTGTCCCATATAGCGAAATCAATAATGCATAGCACAAATCCCAAAGCTCATCTAAACAATACAGATATCAGGATCAACTAGACACGGGAGCCAAAATGCCACTCCCATTTTCCTGTGCACTACTTTCCTTTCCTTGAATGTTCAAAAAAAAAACTTCCGTTTTATTTAAATCTTACCTTTGGACCACTCTGAAATTGAGTTTAATTCTTAATTGGCCCACCCGACCACACACGTTAATTCTTCTTGCTGCCTTTCCTTCGTTTTCAGTTGTACTGGCTTTGCCCACACACCTTAATTCTTCTTTCCTGCCTCTTTCTTACAGGGATAATTCCACTTCATGCATCAAGCCTCACCATCTCGTTATTGCTTTCCGAGGCAGCTTGTTGATTACATAGAAACTCACATACGCATGTAAACTTATGAAATTCAATCTAAGGGAGCATGCACGTGTATGTATAAGTTTTTTCCCCATGAGATAGAGAGAACTGGAGGAGAGCTCTGTGGACCAAGCTAGATGTGCAGAAGTCCATCGGTAGGAAATTAGCTTGACGGAGAACAGTAGCTGACACGAACACGTATTATGTATACGCAGAGGCCGGCCATGTGGGATTTTCTTTTTCTTTGTGTTGCATCCTGTCACGGCTGGCCAGAGGGCCCCATCAGCCAGTGAAGACAAGACGGACCGTGGGCGAGAAGGCGAAGCCTTGGTGGCCAAGGAAGACGTGTAACAGCTGGCCAGAGGGACCCAGCATCCAGGCGAGCGGTGGTGTTTGTGTGGCCTGCGGCCGTGAGGGGTTAAGTAGAGGCGAGAGGGAAAGAAAAGGCATCGAGTATTATTGTAATAGCGAACCGAAACGAAGCTGCTCTTCGTTCTTCTCCTAACCAGATCCCCTTCCTCCCCTTCCTCCTCTGCTACCTGCAATCCTAAATCGAGGTCCATAACAAGTGGTATCAAAGGTCAGACGATCTGGAGACGGCCTACCCCCGTCCGCGCTACACCACCAAGTAGGCGCAGAAGACGGCAACAATAGAGGAGCAGATCGCCGCACTCGTCAAGTCCGTCAACGAGGGTCGCGCGGCCAACGACGCCCGTTTGGAGGCGATCCAGACCTCCCTTGAGCTATGGCGACCAGCGGTGACGAATCTCCAACACCAGCTCCACGAACTGCGTACGCAATCCCGCTGCATCCCGCGCTGGCCGATCCGGTCAGCCAAGAAGGGGATCCAGCAGCGGATCCGGTGGCGCGCTCTCCGACGGTACCCATGGCGTCGGGCGGGACGCATCACGGGCCAGAGGGCCACGGCAATGTCATCGACTCGGGGGAATCGGCTCACGGGGTGGTCACCACCCTGGCGCCTCCTCCGGTCAAGGGTGCGTCACTCATGCCTTCTCTTGAGATTCCTGCACCTGCATCAATAGATCTCACTAGGGAGCATGGGCAGTACTCACCGCACTCGCCACATCACAATTGGTCCCTTCCACGGCTGGAATTTCCGCCATTCGACGGGGATAACCCGCAATTCTGGAAGGCCCGATGTGAAAAGTATTTTGATGTGTATGACATTCAGAAGGAGATGTGGGTGCGAGTAGCTACTTTGCACTTTTCGGGCAATGTTGCACGATGGCTACAGATTTATGAAGCCCGGCATGCATCTTTCACATGGGAAGAGTTATGTTCAGCCATGGGGGCAAAATTCGGTCGCAAGCAATACCAAGCCCAATTGCGCCAGTTCAACTCCCTTAGGCAGGCTGGGTCAGTCGCGGAGTACATGGAACAATTTGAGGAACTTAGGCATCATTTCCTAGCACATAATGCCGCCTTCGATCCATTGTTTTTTGCCACGCAATTCATAGATGGCTTAAAAATTGAAATCAAAGCCGGTGTAGCTTTACACCGCCCCCAAGATCTGGACTCTGCCTTTTCTCTTGCTTCATTGCAGGAGGAACTGTTGGCAAGCATGCCACGGCGAGATCATCAACGCCACGAACAAGGGGTGCCTTGCGCTCCAGTACGCCCATTACTGGCGGCAGGCGCTCCTCCTCCACAAGCGGCACGACCGGCGCCCTAAGGAGCGGCCGAAGATCGTCGTGCCCTGGATGCGGCGCGGGCTCCAGATCATCGTCACGATCAAGGCCGAGGCGAAGACAGAGTCGCGGCGCTGCACAACTACAGGCGTGCCCGAGGGCTCTGCTTCAAGTGCGGAGAGCGCTGGGGGGCAAGGCCACCAGTGCGCGGCCACGGTCCAACTTCACGTGGTCGAAGAGCTGTGGGAGCTGCTGCAAGCCGAAGAACAGGACAGACAGGGCCACCAGACAGACTCGGATGAAGAGCAGGTGATGTGCATCTCCAAGATGGCCACCACAGTAGAAACAACACCACGTACAGTCCGGTTGCTTGGGCTGCTCGATGGGATTGAGGTGCTTATCTTGGTGGATTCTGGGAGATCCCAAAGTTTCATCAGTGAAGCGGTGGCGATGCGCATGAAAGATAGAATTCAACCCATACCATCTATAGCAGTCAAGATCGCAAATGGAGGAATTCTGCAGTGCTCGGGCATAATTCCTAGATGCTCCTGGAAGACTCAAGGCCAACAATTTGTCACAGATGTCAGGGTGCTCTCTTTGGGAAGCTACGACATGGTCGTGGGAATGGATTGGCTGGAGCAATGTGGGCCAATGTTAGTGGATTGGGCAGCCAAGACACTCCAGTTTGACCACAAAGGACGTCAAGTGGTGCTGCAAGGATTACAAGCAAAAACATCTCAAGTGCAACAGGTAGACATGGCGCAGCTGTTAGCCTTGGAGAGAAACAACTCCATTGCACATATTGTGGTGTTGTACTCAGCTGAGCAAATTGAAGGAGAAGACCCAATACCAGCAGAACTACAGCAAATTGTAGATGCCTTCCCTGAAGTGTTTGCCGAACCAACTAAACTTCCAGAGCACAGAAGTTGGGACCACTCCATTCCGTTGATACCTAGGGCTAACCCCATCAACATCCGACCGTATCGGTATACACCAGAACAAAAAGATGAGATAGAAGCCCAAATGAAGGAAATGCTAAGATTGGGGCTGATTGTACCAAGTAACAGTCCGTTCTCTTCCCCGGTGCTCTTGGTCAAGAAAAAAGACCAAACATGGCAATTTTGCATTGACTTCAGGCACCTCAATGCTATCACGCTGAAGACTACCTACCCAATGACATTTATTGACGAGTTATTGGACGAGATAGCAGGATCGCGCTGGTTTTCCAAGCTAGATCTTCGAGCGGGATACCATCAAATCAGGTTGCGACAAGAAGACGAGCCCAAAACGGCCTTTAAAACCCACACGGGCCACTACCAATTCCGAGTGATGCCGTATGGATTGGCATATGCGCCAGCTACATTCCAAGGAGTGGTGCATGTGGTCTTGCGTCCAGTTCACCGAAAAGGAGTCTTTGTGTTCATGGAAGATATCCTGATCCATTCTGAAGATCTGGACACACACAAGCAGTTGCTCACCCAAGTACTGCAGCTGCTGAACCAATATGGTCTGAAAGCCAAACGAACCAAGTGCACCTTTGGTCAACAGAAAATCAGCTACTTGGGTCACATTATCAGTGAAGAAGGAGTGGCCACCGACAACAAGAAAGTGCAAGCCGTACAGGAGTGGCCAGTGCCAACCAATACCAAGGAATTGAGGGGGTTCTTGGGCCTCGCTGGCTATTACAGAAGGTTTGTCCGCTTCTTTGGGGTGATCAGCAAACCACTCACCAATTTGTTGAAGAAGAACACACTATTTGTATGGACACCTACGACAGACGCAGCCTTCTTTGCCCTGAAAAAGGCCTTGAGTGTAGCCCCAGTGCTTGCACTCCCTGACTTTCGTCGCCAGTTTGTGGTGGAAACAGACGCAAGTGCCACAGGAATAGGAGCGGTGCTGATGCAAGACAACCACCCGGCGGCTTATCTAAGCAAAGCATTAGCTCCCAGGAATCTTGGCCTTTCCGCATATGAAAAGGAGTGCCTGGCACTGCTGCTAGCCATCGACCATTGGCGCCCATACCTGCAACATGTTGAGTTCGTCGTTCGCACGGATCAGAAAAGCCTTCTCCATTTGACAGACCAGAGACTCAACACGCCCATCCAGCAGCGAGCATTTACAAAATTGATTGGATTGCAATACACTATCCAGTACAAAGCTGGCCTGACCAACCGCGCCGCAGACGCACTCTCGCGGCGAGCACACCTTGATCAAGAAGAGCTCGCTGCTATCTCTGTGTGCAAGCCAGTTTGGCTCGAAGCAGTCAAGAACAGTTACCAGCAGGATGCAGCGACACGACATCGTCTGACCAAGTTGGCCTTGGATCCCAAGAGTGAGCCTGACTTCACCATGCAGGAAGGAATCCTTAGATACAAAGGGTGTGTGTTGATTGGTAATGACACAGAAACTCAGCAACACCTCGTCCAGACGCTGCACGCAAGCGCAGCAGGAGGTCACTCCGGCTTCCACGCCACTTACAACAGGATCAAAAGGCTTTTTGCGTGGCATGGGATGAAACAGCAAGTAAAAGACTTCATTCGCAACTGCCTGATCTGTCAACAGGCAAAAACAGAAAGGATTTCACCGGCCGGACTACTTCAGCCCCTGCCGATCCCGAAGAAACCTTGGGCGGTCGTGTCATTGGACTTCATCGAAGGGTTGCCCAGATCAGGAGGCTTCGATACAGTTTTGGTGATTGTTGATAAATTCTCCAAGTATGCCCATTTCATTCCCTTGGCGCATCCATTCACGGCCTTTCAAGTGGCGAAGCTGTTCATGAAAGAGATCTTCCGCTTGCATGGCTTGCCGCTAGCTCTAATCTCTGACCGCGACAAAGTGTTCACAAGTAAGGTGTGGCAGGAACTGTTCAAACTGTGCCGTACAGAGACCCGACTCAGTTCTGCATACCACCCACAGACGGACGGCCAGACGGAGCGCGTGAACCAATGTCTCGAGGCTTATCTCAGGTGCGCGGTACATTCATGCCCTGCAAATTGGTCAAAGTGGCTACCACTTGCCGAGTACTGGTACAATACGTCCTTTCATTCATCATTGGGGAGGACCCCGTTTGAAGTGGTGTATGGCCATCTGCCAAGAGAGTTTGGAGTTACCTAGGTTGATGAGTGCACAGTGCCGGACCTGGCTGCCTGGCTGCAGGAACGAGAGGTCATGATCGATCTGCTGCAGCAACAACTGAAGCAAGCCCAAGACAGGATGAAGCGACAGGCAGACAAGCATCTCACAGATCGTGAGTTCGCCGTGGGCGACGCGGTCCTGCTCAAGCTCCAACCCTTCATTCAGTCGTCAGTCGCGCAACGGCCGCATCAGAAGCTTGTGTTTCGCTACTTCGGTCCCTACAGAGTGGTGGCGCGGATTGGCGCAGTGGCCTACAAGTTGGATCTCCCACCTACAAGCAAGATTCACCAAGTCGTCCATGTGTCGCAGCTCAAGAAAGCTCAAGGGGCTGTGGTGCCAGTGAGTCCTACTTTACCACCTGACCACTCTGTCTTGCAGGCGGAACATATACCTGAAACAGTGCTGGAAGCAAAATGATTCCTGTGGGCAGCGAGCCGGCCTTACGCCTACGCATCAAGTGGAGCGGCCTGCCGCCGTGCATGGCCACCTGGCAAGAACCACAACAGCTGCAACGGCGCTTCCCTACTTCTCTGCCTTGGGGACAAGGCGAAACACAAGACGGGGGAGATGTCACGGCTGGCCAGAGGGCCCCATCAGCCAGTGAAGACAAGACGGACCGTGTGCGAGAAGGCGAAGCCTTGGCGGCCAAGGAAGACGCGTAACAGCTGGCCAGAGGGACCCAGCATCCAGGCGAGCGGTGGTGTGTGTGTGTGGCCTGCGGCCGTGAGGGGTTAAGTAGAGGCGAGAGGGAAAGAAAAGGCATCGAGTATTATTGTAATAGCGAACCGAAACGAAGCTGCTCTTCGTTCTTCTCCTAACCAGATCCCCTTCCTCCCCTTCCTCCTCTGCTACCTGCAATCCTAGATCGAGGTCCATAACACATCCACGTTGCTAGCAAGGTGGTTTGACTCCATCTCCTGCATGTACCTCGGTCTATTTAATTAACCTATCCTGATTTGCTTTCGGCCAAGATTGTGAGGATCACGGTCAAGCTCGTGAGAATCAGCTTTAGGTGGTTTTATGAAAAATTTCATGATGGACAAAACTAAACATTTCACCTCACTTTATTGGTAGGTATAGCTATGTACATACCCCAGACACTATAACCAACAAATGTCTAGCCTAGAGCTGCAACTAATAGTTAGGCACTGGTCGGCATGCCATGGTGGATATGGAGAGCCACAACCGAAGGAGACGGCGGCGAAGATGGGCAGGGCTGCAGGCAGGATGCCTATCTACTCAGTAGTATAGTTTCCTTCACGATTAGTTTTAGGGTCCGGTACTTTTTTCTGAACATTGGATTGTGTGAAAGCTGACACACATAAATAGTATCACACGTGTCACATGTCATATGTGGTAAGCTATTAAAAAAAATATAATGAAGTATCACACGTGACGTAAGACTCGTGACATATGACGCATGACGTAAGATGCGTGACGGCAGTATGGAATAACCGATTGTGTAGACCAGATTTTGGTGACATTTTCATAAAAAAATCAAGATGGAATAAGAATGTGATGGATGTACGAAACGAGCTCTTATTGGCTATATTATGAGCGCAGAATATTTTCTTGTCTGTTGTGTAACCAGTGCAAAGAATTGTGAGCTACGCATGAATGAGGGCATGTTACACGTGAATGTGATGTTGCTATCAAAGTATGCAGTTGGAAAACGTAAATAAATAGAATAGCTAAGCTAGCGCTATTGTGTGGACTGAGTCTTCAGCTGCCGCGTGTAAGACTCAACACTGCCATTCCAATTATATTAGCTCAGTGCTTCCAGCTTGTAGAAACCAGTGCCCACAGTACATTTCTATAAGTAATACTATGTAGTATATATAGACAATCGGCATATATATAGGAATCCACCGTTGATCTTAAAGTACGTTGATTGAGTCGTGCGTTTTGTCTTATATATCTCCTCTAGAATCCTAATGGGCTACCCGAGTTTCAAACCAACCCGTTAGCAAATTACTACTCCCTCTGTTTCTAAATATAAGTATTTTTAGAGATTCTAATATGGACTACATAAGGAGCAAAATGAGTAAATCTACACTGTAAGATATGTCTAAAAAGACTTATATTTAGGAATGCAGGGAGTAGATTGAATTTGTGTTTTTTAAGATATTTTAGATGACCTTATCCCGTGGAGTCTGTTGGGATCATATAATTTTCAAAATTCGAGCAATGCTTATCCTCATACCATCCAAAGGAACGCACCAATAACCATCATGAATTTCAATATATTTTACCTACAATGTGGCCATCATTTTGTTGTTTCGGAGGAGATGTCCACCACCTGGTGTGTCCAATTTTCTCCCAGGAGATCCGGTTGTTAAGCCGTCAGATTCATCGGCTTGTCCAGATGTCAGCAAAGAATCAAAGCTCTTATCATGGCGTGGAGTTGAAGTAGCTATCACAAAGATATGAGATGATTCAAAGCAAAATATTGATTAAAAGCTATCCAACTAACCAGTTGACATTTATTCTTAACCAGTGCTTGCAATGCATTTGTATATGTAACATTATGTACTATGGATGTGTGCATCACATGATGCAGGGGTCCTTTTGAAAGAAAAAAATATTGTACATATAGCTGGACAAAATGACAGAAGCGATTAAGACTGCATCAGGGCAAGTTGTTAAATTACACGCTACCACTACCAAAGAATTACACGCTACCACTACCAAAGAATGACAGAAGCGATTAAGAATGCATCAGGGCAAGTTGTTAAATATTGTACATCACAGGTATATTCACGTGCATACCTGTAATTGCAATACTCCTTCAGTTCTAGGCCCACCGGCGCCCCCATCACATTGATCCCCACCATTTCTCGATCTCATTGATGTCACACTGATCCCCTACCATGGAAGTTATCTGAGGACTGTGCCCGAGTGCACACAGGTATTTCTCGTATATATATACCTGCGCATATCCGCCACATAGCAGAAGCGCAGCTTGCCCACCAATTCAAACAGTGCAGCACAACTATGGAGCATCACTCAGACCTAATGCATATAGCCTTCCTCCTCCTCCTCCTCGCTTGATCCATTCCATCTTCAGCTTCGGCGACTCGTATGCCGACACCGGCAACTTTGTCAAGCTCGCTACGCCCGTGTTTCCGATTATCCCTTTCAGCAACCTCCCCTATGGGGAGACCTTCTTCGGTCACCCCACCGGCCGAGCCTCCAATGGCCGCATCATCATGGACTTTATTGGTATTTATACTTATGCTTCTGTCCTTTGTCTCGAGTTAGCTAGCTTTCAGTTTTTGTTAGAGAGTATGCTATAGATAGAAGGTAGTGTCTTATGTCTACTACGTACCAATGTTTGGACTAAAGATTGATCAATCAACTTGGCAGCCGAGGAGTTGGGGCTCCCTTTCATCCCCCCGATTCTCGGTGAAGAAAATAACTTCACCCATGGATCAAATTTCGCTGTCATCGGTGCTACCGCACTCGACCTAGCCTACTTTCATGAGAAGAACATCACTAGTGTGCCCCCTTTCAACAGCTCCTTGAGCGTGCAGCTCGACTGGTTCCAGAACCTCAAGCCCACCTTGTGCTCAACACCACAAGGTACCAACTCCACTCAGTGATATGTTTATATGTCATGCATGATGTAGTCTGGATTGAATGACAAATTGGCTATTAAATTCTGTTTTATTGATCTTCAGGTTGCAGAGACTATTTCAGGGGATATGTATTCACACATGTACTAACTTTTCGGTTAATACAATTCTAGCATTAATAATAAACATTTATCACGATATAAGGAAATATAAATAACAACTTTATTATTGTCTTTAGGGCATATTTCCTTCACTAAGGTCCCACGAAATCAAGCACTCTGAGAGCTCTTTTTTTTTCATAGTATGCCCCAACAGTCAGGTTCGGGTTACAATGTCTGGCTTGTTTGGCCCAGCCAACGTTCTCGCATTTGGTCAAAATTGGTGAGCCGTGTTCTATTCGTCCCAGGAGGGAACGCGATTTGGGGGAAGCGCTAGCGAGGTCGGCGGTTGCAGTCACCCGTCTCGCTCGTCCACCCGTCAACCGTTTCTAGCGCAGACCTCGTGGTCGTGGGTTTGTGGCGTTGCTGGTGTGAGATACATCGATGAAAGGGGGTGGATCAGGCGGCAGTCGGTAGTTCTGGCAACGGTGCGTCTGCGGGATGAGGGCGTTCCCGTGAGGTGGTTACCGAGGGGATCCGTCCCTGCCGTCGCTCCCTATCGTCTTCCTCTTCCAATGCTTGCCCTTCTTCTTTTCTCCTTCAATTTCTTGTGCTTCGGTTGCTATTTTGGTTATCGCCTGTGTTGCTGACAGTCAGCGACTGATGGCCCGGTAGATGGTGTCATGTTGCAGCCGAGCATGGTGACGTTGTCCTCTTATTTATGGCACCCACCACTATTACAATACCTCTATCCAAACCGTATGTGGGACATTGGTTTTTAGGCCGTCAATTTTAGTTGTGAAACATGTGTTTTATATGCCACTGAATATATATCACAAGATTTATCGTGGAATGAAGTTTCTAAAAATATACAACCTTTTTGGCATATACACACACATTTTGTTAGTAAAATTGAAGACCTAAAAACTGTGCCTACCTTAGAGATGAAGCGAGAATAATTATTCCTCAAAACAATTTAAATTACAAAGCCTTATCTCGATTACTTTATTGGGAGTAAAAGAACATCAATGCGATATAGTGGGATATTTTTTATCTTCTCCAATATGAAAAATCATCAAATTATATTTTGATGGTTGAAAACTCATCCAAGTGTTCTAGGCTAGTTTATGTTTTTTTATCAGTGGCTATTTTATTAATGTGACAGCATAAGACGAAAAACAAAATCGTCTTTTTTTAGGGTCATTAAAAACAAAATCGTCACTATGGGTCCAACTCAGCCCAGCCCAGCCTAGTGCAGCCCAGACCAACGCGAATCTTCACGAGCCTCTCCTCCCCTGCCGTTCCCCCAGCCGCCGCCGCCGCCGCCGCCGCCGCCATGCTCCGGCTCCGGTGCCCCATCCTCGCCCGGCTGCTCTCTTCTTCCTCCGCCTCCACCATCTCCCCGCTCCACCGCCTCTTCTCCGCCACCACTCCCCGCATCTCCCCGAACCGTAGCTTCGCCGTCGAGGAATACCTCGTCTCCACCTGCGGCCTCACCCGAGCCAAGGCCCTCAAGGCCTCCACCGAGCTCGCCCACCTCAAGTCCCCCTCCAATCCCGACGCCGTCCTCGCCTTCCTCGCCGACCTCGGCTTCTCCAGGGCCGACGTCGCCGCCGCGGTATGCAAGAATCCCAAGTTACTCTGCGCGAAGGTGGAGACAACCCTGTCCCCCATCGTCGCCGGGCTCACCGGCCTCGGCCTGTCGCATCCGGAGATCGCGCGCTTTGCCTCGCTCAGCAGGGACTGCTTCCGCAACAGATCCGTGGTCTCCAAGGTGCAGTACTACCTGCACCTCATCGGCTCCCCCGGCCAGTTCCTCCGGGCAATCAAGGCCGACTCCTACCTTCTCTCGTCGAACCTCGAGAGGGTGGTCAAGCCTAATGTCGCGTTCCTGCGGGAGTGCGGGATGGATGCTGGCGACATTGTCTCGCTGCTCATCCGTGTGAAGAGGATTCTGACCAACCGTCCCGAGCGCGTCCGGGCAATGGCGGCGTGTGCAGAACGTATAGGTGTGCCCCGGGACTCTGGGATGTTCAGGCAAGCACTGCGGTCTGTCGTAAACCTCGGTGAGGAGGAGATCACCGCCAAAGTTGAGTACTTGAAGAACACCTTCAGCTGGACGGATAACGAGGTGGGCATTGCTGTGTCGACGGCTCCAATGCTGCTGCAGTCGTCTAAGGACTTTCTGCGGACTAGGTCTGAGTTCCTCATCTCTGAGGTGGGTTTAGAACCGACGTACATTGCTCATCGGTCGACAATGCTCACTTACAGCCTGGAGGGCCGGCTCAGACCCCGTTACCACGTTCTAAAGTTTCTTAAGGAAAATGGACTGCTCGAGCACAAGCAGAGTTACTATTCAGCAGTCTTGATGACTGAGAAGGTTTTCATGGAAAAGTTCATATGGCCTCACAACGAAGCTGCCCCACACCTTGCTGAAGACTATGCTGCCGCTTGCAAAGGGGAAATGCCGACTAATTTGATATCTACATCAACCAAGAAGGGGCTATGAGAATTGGTAACTCGTGTGTGGTGCAACAAAGTTTTCACTCTAGCTGGTAATTCCTGTTTCCGTGCCTAACTGGATGTTGGTGTGCCTCCTGTTGACTGTTCTATGCTTGTTACATGCTGGTTTGGTCATTTTTAATGTGATGAAACTGATAATTTGATTCCTAAATCAAGATATGTTTGTGCAATTACAAACCGTGGCTTGGTTACGAAATCTTTCATCCTCATGACATGTTATTTAATACACATATTCGAACTAAGAAAGTGCGCTCAGGCCATTCCAAATGCATTTAAATATCTAGTTTCAGTTTTTTTTAGGGAATTTCTAGTTTCAGTTTTTCTAGCTGTCCCTGGAATTGGTAAAAGTGGTATAGTGTTCCTCATTGAGATTAGGAAATGAATTGAGTACAATATAATGCAATTCAGAGCAGAGTTATGCTCATCAATCATCATACAGCAAAAGGTTCATATTTTTAGTTCACAATCTGCCAACTTGCAACCATCTCAGATTGGATTTCGTGGGTATGACAGTACGACAACCAGGAAAGCTAGAACATCCTGGATTCGAGTGACTATAGTTACATTGCTAAGTTGCAGTGAAATGTTTTCCACCGTGTCCACAAATTAGTTAAGGTTTCTCCAACAATGTATTTCACAGTTATGTCTAGTGCAAATTCAGCACCTCCAGTGGGAAGTATTGAGAGCATTTACATTCATGGATACGCATCAATATTTTTCTGCGTGGACCTCCCAATCTCTGTTGCAAGAACTAAATATTTTAACTGTACATATTATAGCTGAATTGGTGTATTGATTGTCGACACTTAAACACGTGGTTTTAAATCTTATCCATTCTGGCACACACCTGTGATATGATAATTCAGATAAACCTAGGAGAGCTTTGCATATCTACAACTTCTGCCTCCACTTGTCTCATTATAGTATTAGTTCTTCACCGAGCATCAACATTATGTTGGGAGGTCTGTATATCAACTGCAATTGTTTTGATGTCCGTAGCACCTGCAAGCAGTTTTAAGGGGCATACAAGAGATGGCCTGGTTCCCATCTGTGTAGATTGCCATTGGAAAGAGGGGTAAAAAGTGGTTTGTATGATATGATATATTTGTTCCTTGTTCATTTTTTTTGTCATCAGGTACTTTACAGAGCGTTTGATACAGGTTGTAGTTGCTCATTCATTCCACTTATCTGCTGAACTAAACATTGATCTATACTCTGAAATTGCTAGGTTATGTTTCATTGGTGCATACCACTTGGAAATGTCCTCATCATTTGCCAGCCCTGAAGCCATTTAGCTCTGTTATGACTTATTACCTGCATTTTTTTTTCTAGCTTAGTGCAAGTTTACTTGAAAAATTTCTTATACTATTGAAGACGCCATATTTACATGCTGTGCTGTGCAGTCTTGTGATGAATGAAACATGAAGAGGACAGCCCCAATGTTGTTATGATAGGTAAGAGGGAACTTAATCTGCAGCCATCATTTGCCATCTGCACTTTTTGTTTTGGAAAAGTTTGCAGCTCTTGATGGCTTCTGGTGTTAGAAAAGTCTCTAACTTAATAAAGACGGTGCTGCAAGAATGAATCATACTATTGCAAGAGGTGCACTTGTGAGCTGCTTGCTGCATGGAAATGATTGATGTACTGTACTTCGATTTTTCTCGGTTGTTTGTTTGAACTGGAAACTGATTACTCTCGATTATGACCTCTCCTTTCACTTCCGGAAACTTTTAGTTGCTCCATTATTACTTCTGTTGGAGTAGATATTGTATGAGTAGTGGAAAGCATCCTGATCACTACGTAATTCTGAAGCTAATTATGTTTGCTCGCTGTTTAATATGGATAATAGCATCCATATTTCTGTATGCGTCTTTCTAAAATTTTATCCTTCGACGAAGTAAATTTTCATCTATTTCAATTGACGGCTTACCTGTAGCATTGTTTTCTGCCTTCCAGATGTTGAAGGAGATGAACCATGGCAGGCTGGGGCTTTGATATGCTATATACTACACGTCATTCTGAAGGAGAATCGATTTCAGGGCAGAGGCTGATTGCAATCTATCTGGGGTCAGACTCAATGACCCTAGCCGATGATGCCATGAAGCTGATTTCAACCTATCTGGGGTCAGACCCGATGAACCTAGCCAATCATTGCCCTGAAACAGCTTCAGTAACATGTATTCATGACCTGACGCAGGAAGGAAGAGGCTCCTACTTTTCTCTTTTTGCATTTCACAGGTTATGCAATCCTTCTGTATTTGTCCTAAAGACCGTGGGCAAAAAGGTGGCGCACACGTTGCCGTCGCATGTCTGCTGAATTGATCAGCTCAGCCAAGGCAACCTGGCTTGTGTAACTTCAGTTCATTATTCTCTGGTCCACAGTTCTTCAAATGACGGTTGTTTAGAAGGGAGTGATTTGATTAACCAGCGGATTTTGAGCTGGGATGATAGTTTTGACCACGTATGGCGATGGTCCTTATTTTAGGGCAAGCATTTTGTTCTGGAGCAGAATATTGCAGGGCTGAATATTCTGGGGCCTTCATTTTTTAAATACTAGCACAAATGCATGGTGTATGCATTGCTACGGAGCCAGAAAAAGGCGAAGAGTTTGGCCAACACCGATGACTTCACATTCCTTAAGATACATTTCTCTGGCCATGCATAAAGTGAAATCAGGGTCTTATTTCATTCTTATTACTACACAGTATGTTTTTTTACTATCAACAATCTGAATATGCATGAGTTTGAGTTTGAGTCTATATTCTTATTTGTTATCTGTCTTTTACAAGAGTTTAACCCTTTGGTTGATTCTTCAAGAGACCTTTCGTGAACTTTTTGAAATGACAGATCAGTATCAGCTCTTGTGGTTTGAACTGCTGGCCACTCCATCCGTCCTAAATATTTGTCTTTCTATAGATTTCAACAAGTGCCTACATACGGAGCAAAATGAGTGAATCTACATTCTAAAATATGTCTATATACATCCGTATGTGATAGTCCATTTGAAATCTTAAAAAAAACAAATATTTAGGAATGGAGGGAGTAGATTATAATTACTCAACTTGTCAATTGTTTCCTTCTATAGTTTTATTTTTTGTTGCAACAAATTGCAAGTGGTTGATGTGACACCTACTATGCACCATCTTTAACTAATCGGAAGATGCTAAATCGCTAACCCAATTCAGTTCACCTCACTTGGATGTAATTAGTTAAGCCATATGCATGCATATCCTAGATTAATCATCCTCTGGTTTTCACCTGAAACTGAAGGTGCAAAACAGATTGAACAATGCATGCATATTCAGACTTTTGATAGTAGAAAACATACTATGTAAGTAAAACGAAATAAGACCCTGATTTGAGTTTTCGCATAGACAGAGGAAGGTACTCATCTTTAGAAATGTGAAGTAATCGGTGTTGGCCGTCTTTTAAAGAAAAATAAAATAAATTAACAGTAAGCTAACAATTTTGATAGAGCTCATTAACTAGGTGGTGATGGGAATGGTATCGTTTATAGAGGGATTTTGTTGGACCTCCATGTTGCAGCCATCAAGAAACTAAAGATGGTTGATCCAACCATAAATCAACCATAGGAATTTAGTAAAACAGTTTAGTACTTTGGTTATTGCCTTGAAGCAGGGGTTCCATTATTGGTCTATGAGCTCATATATAATAGAACTCTTTATGATCATCTTCGTGTCCAAGGATCAAGATCATTGTCATAATATGATTGGCCATAAATAGCAACTGAAATTGCCAAATGACTAGCATATCTTCACTCAACAACTTTAGTACATATCATTCATAGATATGTCAAGCTTGCTAGCATACTTTTGGATGATACTCTAATAGCAAAGGTATTAGACTTTAGAGCTTCAAGATTTGCTCCATTTGGACTGACCATGGCTAACAAGTTGCGCACGACACACTAGTGGTGTGTAGACCAAACCAGTTAATGGTGGTTAGATACCAAAATACTGCTTGTTGGAGCAACACACCGTGCATTACTGATAGATCTTCTCTGACTAAGCTTTCGCATCCTGATGTCTCCTATTCTAAAGTTTTCTACATTTCCAAATATGCATGTGCACATGCATGTATCTATGCTGCTACTTGCTAGCTAGCCGGCAACACCTATGTCTATTTCTCTAGCCTTGTTCTTGCTAACTAGTCTAGTTCTTATAGTTGAGAAGACTAGTGTAACACTTGAAGCACAGAAGAAAGTTTTATTGAAATGTACTACATTGTGGTTTGTTGAGAACATTTATCTACATTGAAACCGTTCTAGGACATATATATTACTGTATGGAAGATATTAATAACAGAGTGATTCTGAGATCCTTTGTGCGGTTTGGACTGCTAACCATTCTGCATATCATATAGATCATTATAATTATTGTTCAACTTGTCAATTAATTATTTCCTTCAAAAAGTAAACTTCCCAAAAAAAAGTATTGGTAAATCTGCAAGTGCTGATGTGCTAATAAGCTTCATCGATCTTGTATATGAAGTGTTCATCCATTTCTTTCATAGTCCACAAGACATAGTGCCATTAAATCCATTGCACCTGGATGGTGGTCAGAGGCCCACAGGTCAGCCATGCAATATCCTTGACTAGTTAATCTTTTGTTATTACCTGAACCTGATGGTGACAAACTGGTTTGGACTGGACGACAAGCAAGATATTTTTTGACAAATGACAAGACGTACGGACTACGGATATTAAAAAGCGTATACAATAATGAAGAAATAATACCATCTGATCTGACATTTTGCACAGAAACAAAGGAAACTGATGATGTTAAGTAATCTGCGCCCGCTGTTTTCTGAAGAAAAGTGACAGAAAATAATACAGTTTCTTAGGAAGGCATGATCAAGACGTAGACCCGAAAATTTCTGCCCGTAGAATGTACTGCGTTCTTTACTGCCACTTGTAATTTTCTTCTCTGGATAGAGACAGCTAGATGGCTACAACTTGTCTTATGTATTCATTTCCTAATTTGGCCGTTGCTGTTAATAATTCCCACAGGAAGTCTCTTTGGCTGTTGCAAAGTCCGTTCTGATTTCGTGGTGGTGATTAGTACAGATGACTTAGCTAGCTAAAGTTTGTTCATTAGTAGCACACTTGCAAGCTGTGGGCGCCACGTGCCACCTTCCGAAGGCCGTAGTCCTTGCAAAGGAAGGAGACGGGAGTGGACAAAAGAAAGATGCAATTGACTAGCTAACAGAACTTCCTCCGATCAGCCTACTAACCAACCAGGCGGCCAACGAGGTTATTGCTGTAATAAAAGTTCCCGGTTGCCTCTCAATCCTAGCTAGCCAGGGGGCATGATCGAAAAGCTAGCTATGTTCACCGGTAACAGTTCAATTCCATGCATCGCTGGTTCACAAATGTGATTTCGTACCGCTCAAAAAAAAAAAAGGAAGGAGAAAACTCCAATAGTTGCTCTCTGCTAGCTTCTCAAAGTAACCCCATCAATCGAAATTTATAGAGCTGCAATATTGCCTGTGTTTCATTAATGTCCCCACTGGCTACTAATTGCTCAAAGAAATTACGAGGGCCTGGTAGTTTCCTCTATTGGTTGGAGGTAACGAAAAAGAAGGAATGAAAATATCGACGTTTGGAGATATATAAAAAGTTGCAATTCTAAAGAAGGAGAAAAATCCAATAGTTGCTCTCTGCTAGCTTCTCAAAGTAACCCCATCACTCGAAATTTATAGAGTTGCAGTATTGCATGTGTTTCATTAATGCCCCCGCTGGCTACTAATTGCTCAAAGAAGTTGCGAGAGGGCCTGGTAATTTCCTCTATATATAGCTTGTTTCGTTGGAGGAAACGAAAAAGAAGGGATGAAAATATTGAAGTTTGGAGATACAAAGTTGCTCATTTGGAGAAAATCATCATTTATAGGGGTTTAGAGCATCTCTAGCAGATCCCTTAGAAGAGCCAAAACTGTAAAATAATTATTTTTTTACGGTTTTGAGAGGTAAAATTGACCCAACCAGATCCCTCAAAATCGGATGACCCGATTATTTTTCGAGGAACCTTAAAATGAGCCTCCAGTACCTCAATGTTTAGGATTCGGGGCAGAATTTTCAGTTCACCTTAAAATAAAAAGACGGTGGCGGGAGGGAAGTTTCAGGTCCAACGGCCAGAATAGTGCTCATTCCGTCCAAGATCCATCCTGCCACTCTCGATTCCAGCCAAATTTCCGATGGACAGGCCCGATTCGAAGCGATTCTAGTTGATTTCAGCAGGCCGACACGCTGCTCCTTGGGAGGGACGGTGACATGCCGTTGCCGCCGCAGCTGTTCGTGGATGGGAGGTACGCCGGCGTCGCCGATGAGGTGGTGGCGGTGCACGAGCAGTCGCGACTCCGACCGATGCTCCGTCGCGTGGCCGGAAGGCGGCAAGGTGGCGGACTGCACGGTGTGCCTGGTTTGCGGTGGTGAGGGTTCATGCAGATGCAGGTGAGATGATGAAGAAGAAGACCATGAGGAATATTGGGTTTTAGGGAAAAAATATTGAGGGATCTATTCTGCCGCAGCAAGCCCTTATAATGTTTTTACAGTACCGCGATATAAGTTATCCACTAGAGATGCTCTTAGGCATGAGAATAGGAAGACGAGCTCATAACATATTAATAACAGGCCGGGGAGGGATGAGAATTATGACCGAATTGTTTTACGGAGAAAAACTTGATACTTCGTCATAACTTGTTTTATCATCACTAACCAAACAAAGGGAACAAACTTTTTTATCAAATCCAACATATAATTCACATGATGTACCATACAAAGTATCCGGAGGTGCCAATCGTTTTTTTAACAGGTGGAGGTGCCAAGTGTGTTGTTGAGTTTTTACGATATTGTGATGCATGTATTTTGTATTTTGGAGTAAATAATAACCGAAAATAATAGTGCAAGTAGAAGTTGTTGCAAGTGTTTTCTTATGCTAAAAAGACTGCTTGCTGGAGCAACACACCGTGCATTACTTGGACCTCACTTCTGACTAAGCTTTCGCATCCTGATGTCTCCTATTCTAAAGTTCTCTACATTTCCTAATATGCATGTGCACATGCATGTATCCACGCTGCTGGCAACACCTATGTCTATTTCTCTAGCCTTGTTTTTGCTAACTAGTCTAGTTCTTGTAGTAGAGAAGACTAGCGAAACACTTGAAGCAGAGAGGAAAATTTTATTGAAATGTACTATACATTGTGGTTGGTTGAGAACATTTATCTACATCGAAACCGTTCTAGCTAGGACATATATATTACTGTGTGGAAGTTATTCATAAATGAGTGATTCTGAGATCCATTGGTTGGTTTGGACTTCTGATTATTCTGCTTATTATACTGATCATTATAATTAATTATTCAACTTGTTGATTGTTTCCTTCAAAATGTAAACTTCAGTACGAAGCTGGGTAAATGTGGCAAATCACTAACTCAATCCAGATCATCTTTTTTTTCATAGTAAACAAGACATACAGATTGTAATTGGTGAATTACTAGCGCCATTAAATCCATGCCACCTGCATCTGAATGGTGTCAGAGACCCAGAAGTCAGCCATGCAATATCCTTGACAAGTTAATCTTTGGTTTTCACCTGAACATGAAGGTGACGAACTGATTTGGACTGCATGACGACAAGCAATATATACGGACTACAGATATTAAAAAACTTACTATATAATAAGGAAGAAATAACACATCGGATCTGACATTTTGCACAAAGATAAAGGAAACTGATGATGTTAAAGTAATCTCTAGCCCGCTGTTTTCTGAAGAAAAGTGACAGAAAATTATACAATTGCTTTGGAAGGCATGATCAAGGTGTAGACCTGATATTTTCTGTCTGTAGAATGTACTGCATTCTTTACTGCCACGTAATTTTCTTCTCTGGATAGACAGCTAGATGGCTTTGACTTGTCTTATGTATTCACTTCTCAATTTGGTCTTGCTGTTAATAATTCTCACATGAAGATTTGGCTGTTGCAAAGTTCACTCTTACTTTGTGGTGGTGGTTAGCACTGATCACTTAGCTAGCTAAAGCTTGTTAATTAGTAGCACACTTGCAATATGGGGTCGCCACGTGCCACCTTCCGAAGGCTGCAGTCCTTGCAGAGGAAGGAGACGGGGGTGGACACAAGAAAGATGCTAGCTAGCCGGCCAGCGAGGTTATCCCTGTAAGAAAAGTTCCCGGTTGCCTCTCAATCCTAGCTAGCGATGTTCACCGGTTACAGTTCAATTCCATGCATGCTTGCCATGCATGATGCATTACTCTAAAGAAGGAGAAAAATCCAATAGTTGCTCTCTGCTGGCTTCTCAAGTAACCCCATCATTCGAAATTTATACAGCGGCAGTATTGCTTGTGTTTCATTAATGCCCCCACTGGCCACTAATTGCTCAAGTTACGAGGGCCTGGTACTTTTTTTGTTCAACATTTTGGTTGGGGCTATGTGATGTCAGCAATGTCCCCTAGTACTCCCTCTGTCTAGGTGTGTAAGTCACCTTGCGAAAACCAAATAATCCCAAAATACGTAGACACGGTACATTAACCCCCTCCTCGTTTCTGGTTTCGTGACATATCAACCAACAAGAGATGTGGGTCGTGCATGCTTTCAATGACTTGAGACTACCAAACATGACATGCAGTGGTTAATTCGTTGCATGCAATGCTATTAACAAGGAAAAAAACCTAAGATGACTTATACACCTAGAACGGGGTAGTAGGAATGATGCCTCCCGCGTCAGATCCCCGTCTCGACGGCGCGTCTAGCGTCATTGAAGGACGTGTGGTAGTGTGTATTCCTCGGATCCCAGGCGATTCGGTCCGTGCTAGTCGTTGGTGGTTCCGTTTGGATCTAGTCTTTGTTCCTCTTTGGTCGTGTGTATACAAGTTTTCCGATTTACGCTTCTCTTCATCGACGATGGTTGTTGTTCTGGTGCGCTAGTCCAGTGGGGTCTTAGCACGACAACTTCCCCGATTCTACTATAACAAGATTTTCCCTTCCCCGACTATCTACTATAACAAGATTTTCCCCGCTCCTACGAGGCACGTGCGAGGATGGAGGCGCGCTTTGGCTCGCTTTAGTGGTTGTAGTCATCACCAGGTGGTCCACAAACCTGGTTGTAATTTTCATTACTTTTGTTGTTCTCTTTACTATCATGACAGACGATGAATAGATTGAAAGTTTCTCGCGCAAAAAAGATGATAAGTCAAGTTGACTAAAACTAACAATTACATTACTTTTTATGAAAGGACTTTGAGGCTACTTTTTATACACTACTTAAAGTATTTTAACTAAAATCTTACAGTCACTTTTAAAACAAGACTTCCATATTTTGTCAATATCTAATGCTTATAAAGGTTTGGAACTACTTTGCAGCCGATACTCAATGATCGATCATAGGACCATACATGATCCAGTGCAGGGGTGTGGACAGTGGCTTTCATCTATTTAGCTATGTGGTCGCTCTGCGAAAGAGCATTGCCGCAGATCATCTGGAATGCCATGACACCGACCGGCTCGCCAAGCTCCACGCTAGAGCAAAGGAAGGAGGAATTGAGGGGATGCACGACGTTCAGCAGCAAGGACCTTGGTCGCGCTGCTCACAGCGCGGGGTGAGTATGGAGGGCAGCTGCGGACGGTTGGAAGTGGCCTACCGGGCGAAGCCAGTGAGGGGCACAGGGGAGGCGCCGCAGGTGCTGCTGGCGTGTGTAGGCGCTGTCCAGGTATGGCCTTGCAGCTGTACCAAGCCGTTGTGGGCGTGCAGAGGAGTTGTTTAGACGCGTTGTCGCGATAGGACGAATCCGAGGCGGAGCACCATGGAGGCGCTGTGGGCGTGCGGCGGGGCCATCTAGGCGTGCGGTATCGATCTCGTGTGGTGATGTGGTCGTGCACACTAGAGCTCGATTGTGATGACGGCTCCATAAGAATAGGAGGATGAGATGCGGAGATCAAACCGCCATGTTAGATGCATCTTGGCTTTTTAGCTACCTTGTCTATTACAGAAGATGGAAGGGCAAAAGACCCGAGATATGGCTGTTAGAAGGGATAGAGAGGGATTGGTGAAATCGATGATCAACTAGAGCCTCGTGGACATATATATAGGAGTACACATGATCAATTTAGAGTACAAGACAAGCCAGAACAAATTCTAGTATATCCTATGTTTCGTAATAATCACAATACTCAACAATGGCGGCCTACTAAATCAAGCTCCGATCGCATTGTTCATAAAAAAATGCATCACACAATTTGTTTGTTGATTTTTTTCTAAGATGACATGTGTGGGACATGTATAATGAGGTGGATAGGCTGCGTGTTAAGATAAATAGATAGTGGGGCTGAGTTTCTTAGGTGTATAGGATATGTGTAAAAATAGCAGCAGGCTAATCAACACCATTAAAGGCACATGTATTGTGATAAGTGGTACTCCCTCAGTCTAGATGCATAAGTCACCTTACAAGAATCAAATAATCCCAAAAAAAACTTAGGCGTGGTGCATTAACTCCCACCTCATTTCTTGTTTTTTGACATAAATAAAGGAATCAACCAATAAATTTTGTGAGGCGTGTATGCTTTCAATGACCTAAGACAAATTAACACGAAGTGGTTAGTTCATTGCATGCAATGCTATTAATTAACAAATAAACATTAAATTCTCTTGTTTTTTCCTCTGCCTGGGTTGCGGTGCACAACCTAAAATGACTTATGCACCTGGACGGAGGGAGTTTCACTTATAAAGTCCAACACTTCATATACGTTATTGTGGAACCTGATGTTCTTCCTCTGAATATTACAGCCACGATTGTGCATAGAGTTGTCCGGTTACAGAGAAGGAGAGGTACGAACTGGAACAACAAAGAGGCAAGCGACAATTAGAAGGTATCTGCAAATAGAAATCAAACCCATGGTAATTAAATTAAATTGGCTGGCTGATCAAAATTGAAATGGAGATGTATATTTGAAAGGTGAAAGAAGAGGAGGTTGAGGTATACCTCCTAGTTCTCCTGTATAGTTGAGATTATGGCCCTCATCCTATACATCATATATACGTGCCGAGTGCACCGATCAATGCAATTGTGTTGCACGGCATAACTTTGTCTTCCACAATATTGTATTTGGAAATCTCTATGATCCCATATTCGAACAATAAAGACACTCATATTCGCTCTCTAATCCACCTATCTGCTCTGCTCTCTGGACGACCACATCGATAACGAAATCAATCACGGCCGCAGAAGCAGAGCCTCCCAGTACGCTGGTCGAGCAAGCTCGGGCGCAAGCAAGCAGAAGAGCGTCGCCGGCCACAGCAAGCAGCTTTATGTCCTCCTTACCGTGCGCTCGCGCACCGCTCCCTGCTAATGGGCTGCGCCTGCGCGCCAGAAGACACGACCTCCCACCTGACCCCGCAACGGCCACCTCTGCTCCGGTCGCCGGCACTGGTCGTACAGCGGCAGCAGGAGCACGGACATCGATTTTCAGGAGACGTGGCTGGGTTTCTAGAGGGGTCATCACATCGATTTTGTGTTTGGCATTCGTTCCGGCGAGAGAGAGCCAAGTTGATTCGATCCAAGTTGAAGCTAGCCCGAGCGTTCAGGTGTGCGATGACGTGCGTGTATCGTAGATCAATCAAGCAGCCTGTCTGCTTGCTCGTTTGCTACCTTGCACATACCTGTGCTGCTGCTGCTCTGGTGATTTGTTATGGGGATTCAAAACCAACAAGCGCACACCCAGCGTTGAACTCCCAGTAAAAACATGGGCAGACGTTTCTTCTCTCAAGGGGAGAGTGGCTAGACCAAACCAGTTGATGGTTGCTAGACCACTAAATACTGGATCCGGAGCAACACACCAAGCATTACTCGGCTCTCACCTCTGACTACGATTTCGCATCCTGACGTCTCCTATTCTAAAGCTCTTTACATTTCCAAATATACATACACATGCATCTACGCTGCTACGCCGGCAGCACATTTTCTCTATTTCTCTAGCCATGTTTCTGCTAACTAGTCGCAAGTTCTTATAGTAGAGAAGACTGGTGAAACACTTGAAGCAGAGAGGAAACTATACATCATGGTTGGTTGAGAACATTTATCTACATTGAAACCATTCTAGGACATATTAGTGTGTGGACGATACTCATAAATGAGTGGTTCTGAGATCCCTTGTGTGGTTTGGTCTTCTGACCATTTTCTACGTATATTTATAGATCATTATAATTGTTCAACTTGTGGATTGTTTCTTTCAAAAAGTAAACTTCCCAAAAAAGTCTTGGTAAATCTGCAAGTACTGATGTGCTAATCAGCTGCATAAATCTTGTGTAAAGTGTACGCACCAAGGTTGGTAAATGTGGTATGTCACTAACCCGATCCAATTTATCATCGTGCAAGAGACGTACAGACTGTAATTAGTGGATTGCTAGGGCCATTAAATCCATAGCATCTGCATGGTGTCAGAGACCCAGAAGCCAGCCCGACAAGTTTTTTTTGCAAGAAAACATCCGATCTATTCATCTTCAATCATGACAGTACCACGAACATCAGAAACAATAAAAATTACATCCAGATTCAGACCACCTAGCGACGACTACAAGTACTAAAGCGAGCTGAAGATGCGCCGCCGTCATCGCTCCTCCCTCACCGGAGCCGGGCAAACTTGTTGTAGTAGACAGTTGGAATGTCATCGTGCTAAGGCCCCATAGAACCAGCCCTTCAGAACAGCAACCACCGATGAAGAGTTGCGTAGATCGGAAGGATCCAACCTGAAGACACACGAACGTAGACGACCAACGAACATATCCGAGCAAATCCACCAAAGGCAGATCCGCCGGAGATGCTACATGCACCACCGGAGCAGGGCTAGGCGGGAAGAACCTTATTCCATCTCCAGGGAGCCGCCACCGTCTCGCCTTCCTGAGCAGTACACAAACCCTATCAAAACTAAAAAACACATCTGAAAATGGAGCCCTCCCACCGGCAAGGGCCTGAATCCACCGCGCCTCCATGGCCCTAAATAATAACTGAAATTAAAAGTATAAGTAAAAGTTGTTGGAAGTATTTTCATATGCTAAAAACTGGACCAGGGTTCATAAGTTCAACAATTGCAACTCTTCACCATAAGGTAAAAGTGAAATAGGTAACATAGTCATGTGGAAAAGTACATATGAAATATCTCATGATTGTGCTAGAATGCATGTGTGCAGCGTATTTATATTATATAGGCAGTACACCCATAATTCTGTAGACGGAGGCCCTCGCTACATCCATAGCAAATAATTTGCAGCTCATATGGGCATTTTATTGATCAACAAAAAGAGAGACTGCATCTTGGCTACTCCCTACCATGAACCCGTCGTCTCGGGGATGGACCAATCATAACTCATATTGGAGTAGCGTGATCGAGGTTGATGAAGGCGAGATGAATTCACCCTCCATCTGAAACGAGGATCACCTCAAAAGCGAAGTTGCAGCAAAGAAAAAATGGCTGATAAATATGACAGAGGATAGAAGGGGTATATAAAGATTGCGGCTAGGGGAGAGCACCCGGATTTCCCTAGGGCTCCTAGATGCTCTGGGCTCTAGGGCACCTACATAGTGCGATTGGGTCATGTGGGCCTCCCTTTGCCTTACCTCTGGGCTGCAATGCTCCCTTAGATTTTTTGAGGTTCTTAAATATTTGATCTTCTTGAAATATAAAGACAAGAGAAAAGAGGAAACTGGTATTGAGCATTGAATTAACTAGACAATTCCCCGCGCGTTGCCGCGGAAATTGTTGGCAATATGTTTAGATGATACTTGCTTATGTGGAACGTGAATATTACAATTAACAATTGAGCATTAAAATACAAATATATGAAGTTTATCATACTTGATTAGTTTATTGTTGAAAAATAGATTTGAAACGTAAGTAGCATAATGTGAGTTTAAAATTCCTTGGAGTTGTCCACGCGGGTGTCTTCTTCATTGAAGAAATATTGGACATGAATAGTGAGCATGACTCTTTCCCGGCGCATTCCTGCTGTAACTCTGTTAAAAAATGCCCATGTGAGTAGTTGGTAAATACAATGAAAAGAGAGTAGAAGCTTGAAAATCACTAAGAGAAAGTGTCTAAAATAGAATATATTTTTAAATTACAGTTGAAATGTCATTTTGAGCAAAAATGTGAATAATCACTAACATGAATATATGATGTGGCAGCGTACATGCATAGATAATGCAAAAATACTTATAATTTATAAGTTAAATGCATGACTCGCTTATGTTGCAGATTTTGCATGGCTTAGTGGGAGAGGAGACTTAAATGCATTGCTTAGTGGGATGTTGAGGTGGACACTTTGCATGTTGAGAGAGTTGGGACCAACTTCTTAAGAATGTAAGACAGGTTAGTTCCAATTTTTTTGAAAACATTGCATAAATGATGGATAATAGACATGTAAACATACAAAAATTGTAGATACGTTGGAGACTTATAAGTCAGCCGACATCCATGCATGCATTTCCTGGACTAATAATCCTCTAGTTTTCACCTAAAAACATATATAATAAAGCGAGAATTTTGGAATTGACATCGGAATGTCTTGATCTTAAGGAATGTGAAGTCATCAGTGCTAGCAATTTTCTAAAGAAAAATGAAATAAATAGTACTCTTGCAGAAAGAATGACCATAACCTTGGCAGAGCTACAACCGGAAACTTTTTTATAAAGCACATGAAATTGGTGGTTGTGGTAGCATGCCACTGTCTATAGAGGGCTCTTGTCAGACCTCCATGTTGTAGCCATCAAGACTAAAAACTTGGTTGACCGAATGGAGATTGCTTAATATATTAATGAGGTTGTTATTCTATCACAAATGAACCATAGGAATTTAGTAAAAATGTTTGGTTGTGGCCTTGAAGCAGAGGTTCTATTATTGGTCTATGAGTTCATATACAATAGAACTATTTTTGATCATTTTCATGTCGAAGGACCAAGATTATTGTCATAGTAATATAGGCTATAGATAGCAGCTGAAATTGCAAAAGCTCTAGCCTATATGCACTCAACAACTTTAGTACCTATCATTCATAGAGATGTCAAGCCTGGTAACATACTGTTGGATGATACTCTAATAACAAATATATCAGACTTTAGACCTTGAAGAGTCATTCCATTCGGCAGATCAGGGCTAACAAGTGGTGCAAGGTACACTAATCTAACAACATAGCGCCCCACAAAGAGAAGTGATGGCTATAGCTTTGTTGTTCTTCTAATAAACTAGGGTGTAGCTTCAAGGAGAATGCCCGCGGGAAACAGAGGTCAGTGGGCTAATCATACAATTTATTTTTAAACAGCGAGTAATATTTGATATTTAAGCTTGACAATTACATAGATTTTTAAACATTTATTATAGAGTAGGGCGGTTTGGCCCACTTTGTCCATAAAAAAGCTTCACCTCTTCTTACAAAGATGATGACTAGAAAGTAGCAATTTACCTATATGGCTTCCAAAGGCAATGGTCTTGTGGAACATTTGGATATCATGTTCGCATAAGGAAATTTTCACAAATATCAGATCCACAATTTATGAGCTAGGGTGGCAACAAAATTGATGAAATCGTTGTGTAAAGTTAAGAGTGAAGAAATGAACAACAATGAAACAAGATGAGTTGAGACTGGAAGCTACTCACTCACCTAAGCAATTTGGGGGGAATGGTGATAGTGTAGTAAGTTTTCCACTAGCATGCACACCATATAGCATGGAAGATCAACAGTACATGTTGTCTACAGGATATCCATGTAATTCTCCATTAGTGGAAGCTAAGGATATTTGAATTAGATCTGGTAGTGTTCATTATGGAAGGGAGAAAGGATCAAATATTGTGTGGCTACAGAAAGCAAGAAAACTACCACAAATTAGAACATGGAAAGAGACTCCTTTTGCCATTAAGGCAAATAGATCCACTACGACGAGATTACATATATGACCATGACTTTACACTGAATACATAAAATGGGTAAAACCAAAGCATCCATTAGAGAAAACGATTAGTAACACATGGTTGCCTTCGCCGGACATAACCCAGTAAAGCCCCATTTGATTCCATACAAAAACAATTTGAAACATGAGAATTCCATACCAAATAATGCTTAAAGAGATCGTAACCAGTAGTAATCAGAACTAATTACTATCTACGAACGAACCTGTGGTTGGATGGTTAGAAGGATAGTGGTATCCACAGTCCTCCGGGGTTCAAGTTCTGGTGCTCGCATCTTCCTGGGTTTTTTTTTTCAGGATTTCCAGCGATGTGCGTTCAGTGGGAGGAGACAATCTCCTCGACTAGGAGGCGCCTACGGTGACTTCGTAAATCTCAAGATGATATGTTGGCTCATTCTTTCAGAGGTGCTCATAGGGGTAGGGTGTGCATGTGTGCATTCGGATGAGTGTATGTGCATATATATGAGTGTTTGTGTCTGTTATGAAAAAATGAACTCATTACCCTCCCGGAATCATCTTTTTTCGAGAAAACCCTGCCTGGAATTTAGTGTCTACTTGCTAGCCCCATCATGTGCGTTGCTTTGTGTGTTTCCTGCCCTGGGTTGCCTGCATACGTCCTCGACCTGTCGGTCTGGCTCAACCTCGAGATGGGGCTCGACGCTGTCTTGGTGCCGCGCCGCGGCTTGGTGGCCTCCAGAGAGTGCATGACTATGTTGTCCCTCATCGGCTCCACCCCTGCTGGCTCTGGCGAGGACGCGCACACCCTTGTGCTTTGCCGCAAACCGAAAGGCACAGTGGACACGGGCAGGGCCTCGTGGTGCTTAACAGGGGGTTCCTGTGGGACTCCCCCGCACCCTCGTGTGTCAAGTTCTTCGCCTGGTTGCATTCCCTGGCCCGCATCCACACTAAGATGTGCTAGTGAAGAGAACTATAGCCGCGGCGGAGCCATAGGACTATGGTTGCCCCGCCTGCGTCGCCACTCTCGAGTTCGAATGCCCCTTCGCCCGCATGTTCTAGGCCAATCTGCGCCTGCCCACGATGAGCGCCTTGGTCCGCAATCTTCACCTTTTCGATGTCTCACCAGTGTTGGGGATGCTTCTCCGGACGCCTTCTTGCTGCCCTGATGCTGGCACCTATCCTCCCCGCGTCGTGCACACATCGACTCGTGGTTGCGGGTTCTCAGGCTAACCCCCCCCCCCCCCCCCCAATGGTCCCTTGGGCTGATCTGTAGCCTTTGTAGCTTCTCTGACAAATTCTTTGTAATCTCTCGGAATGTGTAACATCGCTTGTATGCCCTTTGATTTAACTATCAAAAAATAAGTTATATATCCGGAAAATACTATCATTGGAAACCTCTTTCAAATATGAACACACCAATATAAGTTTCGTGACATACAACTTATAATTTGTTAGTGAAAATTACGGTCAAAGTTTGGCACAAAATACGAAGGGGACCAATAAACCCGAACAGAGGTAGTAATAACAAAGTGGCATGGATTTTGTTCATCGTACGCTGAAAGGTTGGAGTAAGGAGTGTTGGAGTAAGACTCCTTACTCCAACCTCACCCAGGGCACCAAAACGTCGCAGAAGAACTGCGGATGATGGCTGACACGTCCTAGCTAGCTTCTCATTCAGTTTTTCATGTTGTTGCTATGGAATCTGTGTCCTTTCTAATTCCACGGGATTATCTAGGTACGTAGACAAATTAAAATGTTGCCGGCACATAATGCAGCCGTGCGGTCAAAGTTGAACCAGCCAAATCGCAGCGCACGCCCATCGTTGAACTCCCAGTAGAAACATGGGTAGAAGTTTCTTGAAGGTGCCTGGATCAAACCAGCTCATGGTTGCTAGACTACAAAATACTGGATGCCAGAGCAATACACTGCGCATTACTCAGCTCTCACCACTTACTACAGTTTTGCATCCCGATGTCTCCTATTCTAAAGTTCTCTACATTTCCAAATATGCATACACATGCATCTACGCTGCTACTTGCTAGCTCTAGCCGGCAACACATTTGTCTATTTCGCTAGCCATGTTTCTGCTAACTAGTCACAAGTCCTTATAGTAGAAGACTAGTGAAACACTTGAAGCAGAGAGAGAAAAATTATTGAAATGTACTATAAATCATGGTTGGTTGAGAATATTTATCTACATTGAAACCACTCTTGGACATATTATTGTGTGGAAGATATTCATAAATGAGTGATTCTAAGATCCCCTGTGTGGTTTGTGTTGTATAATTTTGTTGCGTTAGCACGTACAAAGGGAGTAATGTGTGCTTTTTTGGATGGTAATACGTGTCTCATTCATAATTAAGAAGATCAAGGTACAAGTCACGTATACACTGTCCTGGCAAAACTGAAAAGGAAGCAAAATGGTAGCCTTTGCCCAAGGACCACCAGCCAAGAAAGAAAATTAGAATGAAGACCGAAGAATCCAATGCTCGTCACCAGCCCCTCCCCTGGCACCACCGCAGAAACCACCGAAGAAAAATGTGGCTGATCACCTGTTCACCCGAGCCTGACACGGCTCTATTGCTGCTATGCAGCCTTTTGGACCTCCAAAGTAGCTTACCAAAGGTGAAGCTATTGTCATTAATAGAATCTAGATAGGGCATCAGCCCGGAAACACCATCGAACTCCAGATCTGTCAACCCCACTCCACGAAGACGTCGAAAGAGAAAACCATACCTGCCAGTCGCCAACCAGGAACCAACACACGATCCACCGTCCGCCTGATGCCACCGACGTATATCACCATTTGCATCCGCTCCTAGACTACCTCCCAAGCTTTTCACCGGTGCTAGAGCAAACATCGATGCAATGGCGGAGCCCGAGGACACAAGTCCTCCACAGAGATGTTGCCGCCGTCATGCCATCCCCTGTTGAACAGAAGTTCCCAAATCCCTCATCAACCATAGAGCAAGATGCCTTGTCGGAGAAAAATTTGGAGCTTCTTTATTGTGCATCGTCGTCGCTGTTGCCGAAGCCAAGACATCGAATAAGCAAAAACTAAAACTAATGGAGCCCTAAACCTATAGCTACGCACAGCCGCAAGCATGAGTTCCGGTGACCCCCCTCACCACCGTCGACCAAGAGGTCGTCAGTGGAGGGGAGCCACCGGAAAGCTTGTTGCCATCGCGGCGGCTAGATCGCTTTCTTTCTTTTACTAGAAGAAAATCCTCTCTGGTGCATGCTTGTTTGTAACTTCTAAGTTGCGTGTCTTGGTTATTTTCTGTAAGTGTGTACACGGGGTTGGAACTGTGCTTGTGCATGGTTATTGTAGTCCGCTAAGTACAGCCATTAGATGTACATGTTTCCGTTGTCGCTATTACGGCCTGTTTGGATCGCTTCCACAAATTAGCAGCCTGAGCCAGGCACAAATATCAGACATTCGATTTTGGAGGCCTAAGGCTGAGATCTCTGACTGAGTGAAGAGCTGCTCGTGGTTGCAAGTTTATGCACCCAATTAGTTCACCCATGAGCTCAAGCTATGGAAGAGGGCTGGGCAATATACTCCAACAATCCGCACCACGTCTATGCTAAGTTGAATAATGAAAAACACAGTGTTTACTACACTAGTAGAAAACCGGCCTTTTATCCCGGTTCGTAAGGGCCTTTAGTCCCGGTTCCGGAACCGGGACTAAAGGGTCGTTACTAATACCCTCACCCTTTAGTCCCGGTTCAAACCAGAACCGGGACAGATGGGCCTCCACGTGGCCGCTGCCGGCAGCCCAGGCAGGGGCGCCTTTGGTCCCGGTTTATGACATAAATCGGGACCAAAAGTGTTCCACGCGTCAGCAGGAGGTTTTTTTTTTAAAAAAGTGGCTGTTTTAGGGGTTTAGGGGGTTATTTTTAGGTTGTTATTAGCTAGCTAATAGAGAGAAGTGTCATCTCTTATATGTAGTCCTTGGTTTACGTACCTACGCTACTGCTATGTTTCATTTCACCCGTGGATATATATATATAATAACTCATGCATGCTCGCATCATACATCATCATATATAATAACAAGTCCTACTAATTAATCAAGCATCATCATACAACTTCTATTCGTTACTAATAATAAGTCATACGATCATCATCCTCATAGTCATCGAACCCAACCCTACATAATTGTTCTTAGCACATGATCATCAAGTATCAGGTAGGATCGGACCTAAACACACTTAAGCTAAAATAGCATAAAACAATATAGACTCTGACTCTTCATTATGAAGAATGGAGATCATCATGTCTCCAATTCTTGCGCCTCGCTTCCTTTTGCTTCCAAGAATCTCCTTATGACTGTCCATACATTTTTCCATCCTTTGACTGTCATGTCTCCACTTCTTTTAGAAATCCGGTATGGACAGTTGATATTCGTAGGATGACCTGGATATATGTTCAAAACATGAAGGCTGCCGCCATTCTGATACATCAAATGAGGCACACAATCCTCCGGGATAAGCTGTTGAAAAACATAGTAATAACTTTGTAATTACCAATGATGTACTAGTTTTAGAAGTATGCAAAAAGATGCACGAATGTCTTAATAGTAAAAAAAACTTACCAGGGTATCTCCATGGTAGTTACCGTAGTTCAACACGTGCACTAGTGGCACGTATTGACCATAATATTGAGGAGCTCGATTGTAGATATTGTAATTCTCAATATCGTTACAAAATCCAACCAGATGAGTTTTCTCCTTGTAAGTTAACTCAGAGCCATCGGTGTAGTAAGTTCTATCTACTATGTTCTGCACATTCTTTGATACTTCAAAATAAGCTGTCAATGAAAATAAGCTGTCAACTATTTTGAATTCAACAATATACGTTCTATTAATAATTAACTATGTTTGAGAAACTCACAATCCTTACGACTGTGTGGAACATTTTGCCGAGTGTGGAACATTTTGCTACCTTGTTTGTAGAACTGGAGGAGTATCAACAAGGACCCAAATGTCCATATTGTCTTGCTCGATTTCAGGATCACCAAGATCCAGGGTGACAAGCATACCCTCATCAAAACCATACAATTTGCAAAATGCTTCCCAATTTTTGCAACCAAAATGGGTTACGCTCTCAGCATTATACAACTTTACTTCAAAATCCACATCATGATGGGTCCTTAGGTGCATTTTCTTCGTTTCAAAATTTTCATGGTCTTCAAAATCCATCCTCTCCAAGACATAGCGTCTTGCATGGCATGGGATCAACTATACTCGAATTGTAAAAGATGAAAATTACACGTTGAAATAGTTGAAGTCATGCTTAATTATGGGAAAAAAAACACTTGTCGTCGTTGCGTACCGTTTCAACTTCGAAGTTCTCCTCGAGCTTAATGCTGAAGCGCCGACCATCGTCCAGGTGAGGCCTGTCGCACTCACCTCGATCGTCGTGGCACCAATCGCACTCGCCCGGGAGACTTTCGTCGTCCGATGATGACATTTCCTATACGTTCATAATTTAAAGACTAAATTAGATCATTATTATTCAACTAATCATATGCATATGCCTTGCATAGTGCTCTCCAATTTGAGCATTCAATAAGAAAAATCAAATCGCAAAATTAAGTAGTATTCAAATTAGCATGCCTTCAATTATAAGAAAAACTACATCATCTTCATTTGTCCGTACATCGAATATTATCACTAATACACGTCGAATACTATATATCATACATATCGCTAGTACAGCTAGAACAGTAGTGCCCGACGGGTATCGGAGCGGGCGGTGGACACCCAAAGGGAAGAAACCATCACAGGATCATAGCTCCAGTGAGATCCCTGAAGAACCTGCCAGGTATTCTCGAACCTGCCCTCCAACGCAACCATGTACCGACGGACGTGCTGGTCCTCCTCGCTGACACGGTGACGTACCACCTCCGCGGTGTCCGGAAGTCTCTGCACCATCACTGGCCCACGCGACCGCCACCAAACAAGGATCGGGTCAACGACGGGCTGGCTGCTCACCAAGCTACGCTCCCCGGAAGGTAGCGCCTCCCAGTACCACCCCGGCGGAGCCCAGTCCCGGACATGGCCCATCTGGTCAAGTAGGTGTCGTCCGCCCCCGACTCGACGACGAGGATGCGGGATAGGCATCGTCCACGTCGATGAGGGAATAATTGCTTTAACTAAAAAAATAAACTAGTTCTATTAATTTTCTTGCTAAAAATAAACTACTTCTATAGTAAAATAAACCAGTTTTATTAAATCAACTAGCTAGTTCAACTACTAAGCACTTACTATAAATAAAATAAAATAGTACGACTTACTAAAAATAAACTAGTTTAACTATCGTTCTATTATTTTTCTAACTAGTTATATTAAACACTTTCACTTCTTATTTTTTTCTTTTTCCTCTATTCTAAATGTGAACATATTCATAAATGACATATATCATTCACAACTTTCCTATACATACACAATAAATTGACAAAGAAAATACTAACACAAAAATTCATTAATAAATCTAAATTACAACAGAAAAAATCATAAATAAATCTAACGCAATATGAACAAATTAATTATACAATATGAAAAAAAACTAACAAAAAAATCTATGAACTACACATCTAAATTACTACACATCTAACACATCTAAATTGCTCACGGCGACGGTGTCGGGGACGGCGACGGCGACGGCGAGGTGCGGCGCGGGACGGGGCGGGGCGGCTCGGCGACGGGCAGGGGCGGGGCGGGTCGGGGCGGCGTCGCGGGGCGGGGGGTGGCGACAGCGTCGATCGGGGCGGCACGGGGCGACGACGACGACGACGGGGCGGCGCGGGGCGACGACGGCGACGACGGGGCGGATACGGCGGGCAGCCTGGCGGCGTCGGGAGGGCGGGGAAGAACGAACTGAACCAAAATTTCACGAGTGTTGCTTATATAGTCAGCGCATTGGTCCCGGTTCGTGACAGAAACCGGGACCAATGCCACCCTTTAGTCCCGGTTGGTGCCACCAACCGGGACCAAAGGCGGCGACCTTTTTGGTCCCGGTTGGTGGCACCAACCGGGACTAAAGGGTGGCATTGGTCCCGGTTTGTGCCACGAACCGGGACCAATGCCACCCTTTGGTCCCGGTTCGTCCTACGAACCGGGACCAAAGGCCTTCTACTGCCCCGCGCCCAAAAGTTTAGTCCCACCTCGCTAGTTGAGAGGGCTCGGGGGTGGTTTATAAACGCTGCTGCGCCCACCCTCTCGAGCTCCTCTCAACTGCAGGCTTTCGGGCCTAATCTGTCACTGCAATGCCTGTGGGCCTATTGGGCCTGCTGCGGGCCTGAATCCTGACCCATAGTTGGGTTTCTAGTCGTATTCAGGCCGTGGTGGCCCAGTAGGTGGCATTTTTTTTTTGCTATTTCTACTTAGAACTAAATACTTATAGTTTTTTAGTGATTTCTTTTTTCTTTTAGGTCACAAAAATTATAAACTTTCTGTTAGTGCCATTAGCTTTGAAATTTGAATAGTTTAAATTTGAATTTTTTAAAATTTGTGTGAATCACTAGTTTATGAATCACTAGTTTACTAAATTTGTGTGAAAACACTTTGTGTATTATATTTACTATGTACAATCTTTCTGCACAGAGATACCAAAAATTATAAATTTTCTGTTAGTGCCATTAGTTTTCAAATTAGAATAGTTAAAATTTGAATTCTTTGAAATTTGTGTGAATCTCAAGTTTATGATTAACTTTACTAGTGCCATTATTTTTTTTATTTCTACTTAGAACTAAATACTTATAGTTTTTTAGTGATTTATTTTTTATTTTAGGTCACAAAAATTATAAACTTTCTGTTAGTGCCATTAGTTTTAAAATTTGAATAGTTTAAATTTTAATTTTTTAAAATTTGTGTGAATCACTAGTTTATGAATAACTTTACTATAAACTTTCTGTTAGTGCCATTATACTCAATTTGGTAACTTTAGTTAGTCATAACAAATATTATAGGCATTTTTTTCTTTTTTGCTATTTATTTTTTCATTTCTACTACTTAGTGTGAATCACTACTTAGTGCATATATGCATTTTTTTTCCTTTTTCTTTTTTAGTCATTTCTATTTATACTAAATACTAATAGTTTTTTAGTGATTTCTTTTTTCTTTTAGGTCAAAAAAAAATAAAAACTTCTCTGTTAGTGAACATAGATGCACTTATAGAGAAAATTAAACATAAATTCATAATCAATTTCTATTTATGAATTTATGTCCAATTTTCCTCTATAGGTGCATCTATTTTCACTTTGAGAGAAGCTCAACAATGCAGAGAGGGACGGGCTTATAAACAGGTGTCGGCGCCCTTCGGTTGATGAGGTGGGACTAAACTGTGGGTGCAGCGAGGGCCGACCTTTTAGTCCCGGTTCGTGGCATGAACCGGGACTAAAGGGCAGCCTTTGGTCCCGGTTCAGGCCACCAACCGGGACCAATGGTGGTGGGCCAGGAGCCAGGCCCATTGGTCCCGGTTCGTCCCACCAACCGGGACCAAAAGGTCCAGACGAACCGGGACCAATGGCCCACGTGGCCCGGCCAGCCCCCTGGGCTCACGAACCGGTGCCAAAGCCCCCATTAGTCCCGATTCTAGACTGAACCGAGACTAATGGGCTGCCCCGGCCTGGACCATAGCCCCCTTTTCTACTAGTGCTAGGTTTCGAATCATGAACTTCCGGTGTCAACACATGCATTCTGGTCAGCTTCATCTTGGAGGCTGCGGCGACGTAGGCGACGCTCGTCTGGTGGAGCTACTGCCGATGGTCGAGACATCATCGGCAGTCTGCGCCATCAGGCTCGGGGTGCTTAGGGGGAAACCCCATATCTGGGTCTTCCGGATCGGATGATGATGGCGTTCTATCGCTTTCCCTTCTGGGGGCATCGTTTTGGAGTAAGTGCTGGCTGAAGGGATGGTGGAGCGGTGCTTCATCTCACACACTGATGGCGGCGAAGATCGATGGCATGGCGCTGCGGAGACCCGGCGTCCGATGCGCGGAGATGGGATCGAGTAGGAGGAGGTTGATGTCTGGCGTCATGATGACGTCGATGGCAGAGTGGCCAGACAAGGTAGAAGCCTTAATATGATCTGAAGACCTGTGAAAGATGGCGACGACGACACACGAGTGCGTCTGACCGGATTGTGCCCTAGACCCGGTATGTGGCTCGGCTGGGGCTTGCGAATGAGTTTCGGCTTCCGGCTTTTGATGTTAGGCTTAGGTGAGTGGTTTGGGTAGTGGCCCAGCTAGCACCCATTCGTCATATTGGATAGGAGTAGCGGCATATGTTGCCAAGATGATGGATTCAGGCACATTGTTGTAATGCTTTGTAAGGCCCTCGAGAATAATCAATAAAGTGGCCGTATGCATCTCTCAGATGCAGAGGCCGGGGGTCATCCTCCTTTTTTTAAAAAAATGAACCTCTCGATTACAAATTTGTGCATCTAACCAGTTCATCCATGAGCTCAAGCTATGGGAGAACCCGACATTATACTCCAACAGCACTGTGGGATGACACTAATCTTGTGGCTCGTGGCGTAGAGTCCGGCCGGCATATTTCAGTTAGTTACACAGCACCAGAAATCTCTCGTGTGTATGTCGCATCATTTTTCCTCCAAAGCGCTAGCGTGTGTGAGGGAGTACTTGTGCGTGCGTTTCCGACCGGTGATCCAACAGTTTGGACTTCTGACCATTCTGCATAGGACTGTGCTAACGACCAGTCGACTGGTCGTTAGCGATAGATCCGCACGATCCCCCTCGACAGCGGAAACAACGCTCCACCCGCTATTCCCGTGCTCCTCCCGATTGATTTATTGCACCATAATAAAAAAACGCGACAAAAATTACGTAGACAGGATTCGAGCCTGCGTTGGGTTAGAAAGGACCGGCCCAAGTACAGAGCACAACAACCATCACACCAACCTAGTTTGTTGTTCATTAGTTGAAAATGAAACTCTTTTAAACTCTCTCTTACTACCGTCATAAAAAAAAGAAAGCTACTTTTCTGGAAAAAATTCCACTTCATCAATGAAAGTTACCAGGGGTATATTTCATGATGTCCCTCCCTCCCCCACCCCGGTCCCCAAAGTTATCAGGACCAGGGTATACAAGTTATCAGGTCTGCGAGGCGTGAGTTACCGTGTTATTAACATGAAAGTTACCGTGGGTATATTTAATCAACCCCCTCGCCAAAGTTACCAGGACCGGGGTGAATAAGTTATCATGTCTGCAAACGTGTGGGTTACCATGCTATTCACACAAATGTTACCGCCCCACCCCCCCCCCCCCCACCCTCCTCATGCCAAAACTATCAGGACTGGAGTACATAACTCATCAGGTGTGCGATGTGCGAGTTACCATACTATTCACACAAAAAGTTACCGAGGGGATGTTTCGTCAACCCCCCCACCCCCGTACCAAAGTTATCGAGCTTGGGGTCCATAAGTTATCAGGTATACGATGTGTAACTTATCATGATAAGGACACAAAAATCTACCGAGGGGGATATTTCATCAACTCCCCCCCCCCCCCCACCGCATTTGTTGCCAAAGTTACCAGGATGGGTGCAAAAGTTATTAGGTCTGCGCTATGTGGGTTACCATGCTATTCACACAAAAGTTTGTCACTCCCCTTCTTCGGTCGACAAAGTTACCAGGGCAGGGGTGCATAAGTTATCAGGTCTGCAATGTGTGAGTTATCATGCTATTACCGGGGTATATTTGATCAACCCCCCCCCCCCCCCCCCCCCCCGAGTCGCTGAAGGTACCAGGGGCCTGGTGCATAAGTTATCTGATATGCGATGTGTGAGTTATCATACTATTCATACAAAAAAGTTATCAAGTGTATGTTTACATTAGTTTTTTTTTTAAAACTACGATGATATCTGTACATAAGCTATCAGGTTTGTGGTACATATAATTATCAATCTCATTACAAAAGAATTTACCGAGATATGACAAACGAGAAAAAGACCGTTGTTCGAATTCTATAGGAGTGAAACATTTATTTCTCTAGAAAACATTCATCACTAAAAAAAAGAGACAACTGGAGTACAAAACACGTTGCATCCGTCCTTTAAAAAACTTGGAGCAAATGGTTTTGTCTCCTCATCAAAAGAGTTGTGGTCTTTCTTTTTCGCTCTCACTTACTAAAGTAGAAATACAAACTAACCCGCAAATGTAACAAAATAGGTCGTTAGCTCAGCTGGTAATGCGTCGTGGCTGCAGTCGACGGGTTGTGCGTTTGAATCCTAGCAGTGGCACTATTTTCCCGAAGCTCTTTTTACGCGCCAGAGCAGAAAAGAATAATCAAAGGAAAAAAAAACGATCGTACGTGCCTGTCGCTAACCGATAGTCGGCAGGAAAATAGCTTTTCCCTTCTGCATATTATAGATCATTACAATTGTTCAACTTGTCGGTTATTTCCTTCCTAAAGCAAATTTTCCAAAAAAGTCTTGGTAAATCTGCAAGTGTTGATGTGCTAATCAGCTGCATCGATCTTGTATAGAGTGTACGTAACAAGCTTGGTAAATGTGGCAAATTACGAACCCGATCCAATTCGTCTAACTTTTCACAGTGCACAGGACGTACAGGTTGTAATTAGTGGATTACTAGCGCCAATAAATCTATGGCACCTACATCTACATGGTATCAGAGACCCAGAACTCAGCGATGCAATATCCTTGACAAGCTAATCTTTGGTTTTCACCTGAACCCGAACCTGCAAGTGCAAATGTGATTCGATTCCTAGCGTTCTTCTCTTATGGCAGCTTTGGTTCTTGGCTCGCTTTTTATTCCAGTGTGAACTTATTACTTATTGTCATGCTTGTTAGCTCGTCATGGCCGGTTTGTCCCTCGACTTGTTTTGATAGCGAGAGTTTTTCTACGTCATGTAGCTGCACAGTACATGATCTTTTTCCCTTCCATCCTTTTTATCTATGAGGGGAATCATTGCCACTTTATTCAACATCTAAAGCCCCGTGCATCAGAGGCAATCTCCGAGCTAATGCACTCACGAGGAGTCAGGAGACACATGAAGCCAAGTTTAAGGATTTCAAGCAACCTTCCCTATTTAAGACTTGTGCAACTTTGTTCCCGGAACATCGCACCCAAGCAACCCTACAACTTAGAAAGAACCGATCAAGTATTTTATTTCCTCAACCAACTGCCCATTAGCACGAAGTCCTTCTGCTCATTTAATAGCTTGCTCACCACCACCTGCACGTCCATCTCGAGGATGATCCCCTGAACATCAAGTTCCCTGGCCAAATGAATAGCTCTCTGGAAGGCCAAAACCTCAGCCACTTCAGCGTCATGAGCGGAAGGAAAACAATAGCAGCATCCCACCAGGAATTCGCCATGGTTGTCCCAAAGGACAGTCCCTCCTCCCTCCAGAACCATTCACCTTTCACAAGGCTCCGTCGGCATTTGGTTTAACCCACCCCTCTTTCATTTTCTCCCACTATTCGAGCACCTTTACCTCCCTGTGGCGATCAACCACTGCATGGATAGTCTTCCACTGCTGAGCTAGGTGCAGGACTCGGTCGCGGCATTCGCGACTGAGTCCTGCACCTAGCATTGCTAGCATTGCAGGATTGTCAATCCACTGTATGTCTTTTGCAACATTGCTAGCTAGCCATGATTCAAACCACCCCCGCAGGACCATCTCCTTTTCTTCTAGACCCGCTTTGCCCAGCCACTCGAGTAACCATGGACGCATGCCCTCTGCCGACTGAATATAAGCGGGCACACATGACAGAGGAGCAGCAATGGCTTGGCTCGGCAGCTCCAAAATCCCATTGTTACATTCTAGTGCAAAATGGAGCTTTCTAAGGGCATGTGCTATCTGGACCGTCGGATTGGCTGTCCAAACGAATCCCGACCGTCGGATCTTTACATGGCTTGATCTTGGCCGTTGGATCGTTCAGATGTGACAACCAACGAATAGTGCCTTTTTTTCCTCACCCACGCTGCCACGCTAGCACTGCATGACACGCAGGACCCTGGTGTGGTGGGCCACGCCTGTCAGCGACCGCGGAGCGCAGAGCTCCTAGTGGTGTGTGCTTCTGGTGGAGAGCCGTGCCATCGCCGGTAAAATTCATGGCCTGCCGAGGGCAATCTCGTCATTCCATGCCTTGCTGCTTCTGCGGCGGTCCAGGATGGCTGCTCGCGGTGTAAAGTCGAGTGGGCCGCTCGATTGGGCGAGATCCCTAGCTGACGTCCTTCCCTTCTCAACCCCTTCTCCCCCCATCTCTTCCTTGCCTCACCTCGAGTTGCCGCCCGCCAGTAAGCACCGCGGCCGCTGACGAGCTGGTCCCGAGCCGTCTGCTCCTTCCCGCAAGAACCACTCCCACCCGGTAGTCGCCGCACCCTTCTTCCGATCCTCCTGGCGACAAGGTGAAGCGGATAGGAGCGGCGGCTCGCCCGGCCACCGTTCTACCCTGGTGCTTGTCCGAGTCGAATGGCCGACCCGCTAGCTCCCCCCTCGCTGCCTCGTCATCTGTGCCGCTGTTGACGACTGCTGGGTAAGACGGAGATGAGAGTCTGATCTACGGCCTCCCTAGGTTGCATCCATCGGCGAGGAGTGGCCGATACACATGTGTGTCGTCCCTGCAGACGCGAATGTCACGGAGAGAGGCCATTGTCAGAGCACACCGATGTCTCCCTCTCCCCTGGTAGCACCTCCCTATGTGAGCTCCTTATGGTAAATGCCTTGCGCTGCCTCTCTTCCTGCTCATTCCCCTTCCCTCTCTCATCCTATTGTATGGTTCTTGCACGCCCATGGATCTCGCCGCCCGGTGTGCCATGTGGCAAAGCTTTGCCGTGTGGTGGCCACTTGGCCCTCGGCAAATAGTGCCTTTGCCGAGTGTTGCCTTTTTGCCGAGGCCTACTCTCGGCATTATCATGTGTTTGCCGACATGCTCCCTTTGCCGAGAGTCAATCTCGGCGCCTCTTACTTTGCCGAGTGCCCGTGGTTTGGCTCTCGGCGAAGACCATGACACCCGGTGTATACGGAATTTTCAGTAGTGTGTGGAACATTTGGCTACCTTGTTTGCAGAAGGTAATTTGTCACGGTTATTGGACTTACAAGTTATGACTGGGCGTGAGAACAAAAGTGATGCAATAATTGGAATTTTAGTAGAATGTTTAAAATTAAGAGTGGAGGAATGACCAACCATGATACAAGTGGACACTACTAGGGAAAAGCTTATAGGAATACGCTTACTAGTAGCGTGGGTTTATACCCCTCGCTGCTGCTACTTACTAGTAGCGCATGTTTTTATCCCTCGCTACTACTAAGTTCATAGTATAGTAGCGCGGGTTTTTAACCCTCGCTACTACTAAGAAGTCTCTACCGTGTACCCAGGGACATGCCATAGTAGTACCGAGGGTTAAAAACCCGCGCTACTATCGCTGCTACTAAGTTGATAGTAGTCGGTTTTATACCCCTCGCTACTACTAATACGAGGTAGGTGAAGTCCCCATATCCTCGGCCAAATCCCTCCTCTCTCCCTCACTCTCCCCCCTCTCTCCATAGGCTCTCCAATGGTGCTCCTGCCCAAGCACACCTCCTTCTCCATGGCACCCAACGAGTTCACCTCCCCGCGTCGCTCGCGTCCAGGAGCTCGCTCGTCTTCTCCCTCGCCTCTATGCCACCACGACGGAGCAACTCCCCACCGGCGACCATCCCTCCTGCTACCTCCATCTCAATCCTCTCTCCCTTGTTTTTCTTTCTCTCTCTCTCCCTCTGAATTGACTCACCCTCCCATGTCCTTGCCCGTGCAGGTCGTCGCCATGGACGACCAGGAGCTCACTGCCTTGGCTGCAAAGAGGAGCCCCACGCCGCTGCCTTGCTCGGCCATGGATCCAGGCCCTCTGCAGCAGCCGCCGCTGGATCTGGTCCGCCGCCGCCCTTCCGCACCTCCGGCGACCCCTGCCGGCGCTGGATCGAACCATTGCAGCCATTGACAGCACACACGGGATCAAGAATTTTTTTTTGTTTTTGAAATTAGTAGTAGTAACGCGGGTAGCACCCACGCTACTAGTAACAGGCGTAGTAGTAGCGCGGGTGCAACCACGCTACTACTACAAGTTAGCTATAGCGCCGTAGTAGTAGCGCGGGCACCCGCGCTACTACTAGCTGTTTAACCCGCGCTATTACTAGACTTTTTCCTAGTAGTGGGAGTTGAGACAGGAAGCTACTCAATCGCCTAAGGAATTGGAGGCGAATTGTGATGTTGCAGTAAATTCTCCATTAGCATGCAAGTAGTATAGCATGGTAGAACAGTGTCTGCAGGATATCTACAATAGTTCTTAAACACGAGCCGAGTACAGTTAACTTTTGGAAATTTATGTGCACTTTGTTACCTTAGTTAAAATGGGATTCGATTCTTATCGTTTTTCTCTGATGGCAGCTTTGGCTCTTAGCTCTTTTTTAAGGAAAACGTTTGAAATAGGCGGACCGGCCGAAGCTTCGGCCCGTCGCGGCGCTCGCTCGCGTAGCCACCTCTTCCTTTTCTCCTCTCCACGCGTCACTGGCACCACGCACCGTCCCACGCCCGTGACTGCCTTATCCCTTCGCCCCTGAGCTCCAGCACTCATTCCCCATCCCTGTCTGCACGGACGCCTGCTTCTTTCCTTGCAAAATCTCTCCCCTCTGATGATCTCCAACGCAACTAAATCCCCCTCTCCACTAGCTGCAAATCACATCGGTCTGAAGGAAGGGGCACAAAGGTGCTGCTATGGGAGTCGGGGCGAGCAGGCGACCGTGGAGATTGTGGAGACTGCAGCCAGCGAGCTGCAACAGACCAGCCGGCGAGGTTGGTGATGGTCGGCGACGGTGCTGGGAATGGCCAAGCTGCAACCGTAAGCTGACGAGCTACCACAGGCTGGTGTGGATGCTACAACCATTGTGGGGCGAGCTGCAACAGCCAACGGAGTTGTTACTACCTCGACCGGCAGGCGCAACGGCGGAGCACACGGGATGCTACAACCGTTAAGGCAGGAGCTACAACCGCGTCCGGTTTTTGCTGGAACCGGTGACCGCGGCGAGCTGCAAGGTGACCACAGCGGGGGAGTGCTGCAACCACGACCAGGTTTGCTGGAACCGATGGGGCGATTTGCTGGCACCAGCATCCAAAAATGTCTTCCCCCGGAATTCATTCTTTTTGTACCAGTGATTTTCTGCTACAACCACATTTTTTTTTTGCTGGAACAAGCATCCAAAAATGCATCCACCGGAATTCGTTCTTTTTGTACCAGCAATTTTTTGCTTTTTTTATACAACCACAGTTTTGTTTGGCTGGAACCAGCATCCAAAAATGCTTCCATCGGAGTTTAATTCTTTGCTGGACCAGCGACTTTTGCTAGCTTCAATTTGCTGGAACCAGGTTTTCAAATCATTCAACATGGGCGGCGACATAGAGCTGTTTGTTTGATAACTTTTCTCGTTGCGAGTGTCCATGGCGAGCATCAGCGGCGAGCATGGTGGCGGCTGTCGACGGCGACAAACGCGGGAGGGCGGCTGCGCGACGCAGCGATGGTGGACGGCCACCATGTCCTGCGGTATTTCTTCAGATTTGAACGCGAACGGGTGAGAAGGAAGAAAGCGACCTGGATAGATGAGGATCCAACGGCTCGTGGTGTTTCAATCAGGCGGCTGGGGCGCGACCGGCCGAAACTTTGGGCCGGCGCCTATCAGTCGCCTTTTTTTAATCCGGTGTAAACTGGTGTAATCACATTTTTTCTGTTGTTGCTATGAAATCTGTGTCCCTCTTTTTAATTCCACTGGACTACTCTGGAACGTAGACAAATCAAAATGTTGCTGGCGCAAAATGCAGCGTGCGGTCAAAGTTGAACCGGCCAAATCGAAGCACACAGCCAACATTGAGCTCCCGAAAATTACACCCTAGTAAACCATGGGTAAACATTATTTGTTCCTGGAGGGTGTATAGACCAAACCAGTTAATGGTGGCTAGATACCAAAATACTGCTTGATGAATCAACACACCGTGCATTACTGAGAGATCACATCTCACTAAGCTTTCGCATCCTGATGTCTCCTATTCTAAAGTTCTCCACATTTCCAAATATGCATGTGCACATGGTGCACGGACGCAGAATCTCTGCTACTTGCTAGCTAGCTGGGAACACCTATGTCTATTTCTCTATCCTTGTTTTTGCTAACTAGTGTAGTTCTTATAGTAGAGAAGACTAGTGAAACACTTGAAGCGGAGAGGAAAACTTTACTGAAATGTACTATAAATTGTGGTTTGTTGAGAACATTTATCTATATCGAAACCGTTCTAGCTAGGACATATATATTACTGTGTGGAAGGTATTCGTAAATGAGTGATTCTAAGATCCTTTGTGTGGCTTGGACTTCTGAGTATTCTGCTTATTATACTGATCATTATAATTAATTGTTCAACTTGTTGATTGTTTCCTTCAAAAAGTAAACTTCCCAAAAAAAAGTCTTGGTAAATCTGCAAGTGCTGATGTGCTACTCAGTTGCATCGATCTTTTATAAATTGTATATACGAAGCTTGGTAAATGTGGCAAATCACTAACACGGTCCAGTTCATCTACTTTTTTCGTAGTACACAAGCCATAGAGATTATAATTGGTGAATTACTAGCGCTATTTAATTCACTAGTCGTCAACCCGTGCATCTGCACGGGCTAGATATTTATCTATGTTGTATCCCTATTATTGTAATAAATATACTTTTAATTTTAAAACACATAAAATAGTAAATATTAAACATGGTATATGTTTTGTATTCTTGATTTGTTATTTTTCCAATCTCTAAATCTTGATGGTATAAAGAAGAAGTAAACCAATCATGCAGAACAAAATCATATTATATCAAACATGCACAGGCTATAGTATGATGACACACCTGATAGACAAATGGTAGGGAGAAGCAATGCATTTGTTTTTACCTCAAATAAAAAGGCTGGAAAGAATGTAAACTTGACCAAATACTGGAAAAATGGACGAACTTTGACGAGACGTTGCCAGAATTGGGAGCCGCCAGTAGCCGGCGCGAACACGGGGCTCGACGCAGGTTAATATTTAGCTTTGAGAATGCTAAGCCATAGCAGGGTCTCCGTAGAAGACACAATTTTCCACCACCACTTTATGATGAGGCATTTGTTCATGACGGCAGTGTTAATAATACCCAACCCACCAAGGTTTTTAGGTCTGCGAATAAGCTTCCATTTCACCATCTTATATTTACGCTTGTTGTCCGCCGAATTCCAATAAAAGGCGCGCCTGTGTTTGTCAAACCCAGCATGTGTCCCTCCTGAAAGGAGGTAGAAACCCATCAAGAACATGGGGAGGGAGGATAGGCAAGCATTGATTAAGGCGACCTTGCCTGCTTGAGTGTTGTAGCGGCCTCTCCACGGAAGCACCCGGTTGCCCACCTTCGAGATGACCGGGGCGAAATCTTTAGCCAACAGTTTGTGGGGGCAGATCGGGAGGCCAAGGTACTTGAAAGGGAAAGAGCCTAGGGAGCATTTTAATAAATGAGCAACTCTTTGAGCCTCAGCGTCCGAGACCCCAGTAACAATAACTTCACTCTTGGCAAAGTTAATCTTGAGACCAGATAGAGCTTCGAAGCAAAGGAGAAGAAACTTCAAGTGAGCCACACTTTCGTCGTTAAGTTCAACCATAATGATTGTATCGTCCGTGTATTGGAGGTGGGAGATGCCATTAGGGGCAAGATGGGACCTGACCGGGGTGATATGACCAGCAGCCGCGACCCGGGTCAGGCTGTGGGAGAGGGAGTCAGCCACGAAGTTAAAGAGCAAGGGGGGAGCCGGGTCACCCTGCCTCAGGCCCCTGCCATTGGTGAAAAAGTTACTGATATTCTCATTTATCGAAACCGCAGTGTGGCCACCCGTGACCAACTGCATTAGTCTGTGAACCACTGCCCCATCAAAGCCCTAGGCCAGTAACACCTGACGAAGAAAATTCCAACTGACCGAATCATAAGCTTTCTCGAAGTCAAGCTTGAGAATCACCGCTTTGGTGCGATGAACACGCAGGTCATGGACGATCTCATGTAGACATAAGATGCCGTCCAGGATGAACCTGCCTTTGACAAAGGCTGACTGGAAAGGACTAAGAGTATGGTGAGCAATGGGGGATAACCTAGTAGCAAATCCTTTTGCCGGGAATTTTGCGAAGTTATTGATGAGGGATATAGGTCTAAACTGAGAAGTCTTGTCAGCCCCTTTAACTTTAGTTATGAGAGTGAGGACAGCGTAGTTTAGACGAGATATATCCACGGTTCTCAACCAGCAGCCTTGGATGATAGCATGAACGAGGCCCCGAAGCTGGGTCTAGAATTGCCTGAAGAAAGGGATGGAGAATCCGTCTGGGCCCGAGGCAGAATTGGTGTTAGAGGAACAGACAGTTTCAAAAATCTCCTCGTCAAAAAGGTGGATCATCAAGGCCTCGTTTTGGTCAATGGAAGCCTGCTCCTGTGCTGACCAGAAGGAGTGTGCCAGTCTAAAGATTTCAGATTTGAGCCCTATAAATTGAAAAGGAGGGAGTAGTAGAGAAAACTAGTAAAACACTTGAAGCTGAGAGGAAACAATTACTGGAATGTACTATACACTGTGTTTGGTTGAGAACATTTATATAGACTGAACTATTCTAGACCCGCAAAACAAAAACATTCTAGGACATATTACTGTGTGGAAGATATTCATAAATGAGTGATTCTGAGATCCTTTGTATGGTTTGGACATGTGACCATTTTGAGATCCGCTGTATGGATTGAAAAAAAATCGTCGATTATGAGTCCTGAACATAGCTCGACCTCCGCAGCTTCTGAGTCCTCATTGAACCATCCAGCACCTAGACTCCAGCCGCCTGAATCCTATTCGACGCCTTAAACGTCGGTTACAACACAATTTGGATGCTAATGGTGAAAGGGGCAAGTTAGTCAATTCCCAAAAGGCACCGAGGGGCAGTTTTGACTATTGCACGCATAATTAGGGCATGTACAATGGTGCTATCTTAAGAATGTCACGTAGGATAAATGATGAGATGGAGGAGAGAGAAATCATAAGAAAAGGCTTGTCTTCTCTTATTTAAGAGATGATCTCTCAGCATAATATGTCTCACCATATTTTTAGGAATAGCTAATTATTGAAGATAAGGCTAAGAGATGACACATTGTAGACACGTTTTTTATCATCTTTAAATTATATGCGCGACTTATGATAAAACTATCTTATCAATCATTGTACATGCCCTTAGTCCATAGTGCAACACGCTCAATACGTTAAAAAAGCCCAGCACGCTCGATCTAAATCCTATTTCATTTCTATGGTGGCGGCGTGACCCTCTCGATAGAACCAGCGTGGCGCCGACGTGCCGCCGTCTCACAACCCCGCCCAATGCGGAGATTGCGGACGCCCGACAATACCGCGCGCCGTCGTGCCGCCATCCGACACCACTGCGCGCCACCGCCGTGTCGCCATCCTGGACGACGTTCTTCGATCCTGCCACCTGAGTCCTGCCCTCGCAGTCCCTCTAGTGCTTCCTCACGCCACCACATGCGGACACGCCGGCGCGTTACCATCCTGGTGAAGAGTTTTAGGCTGCGCCGCCACGTGCCAAGTTAATAGTTGTTCTGCCGGAAAATTAGACAATAGGTTCGTGGCCCCGTTTTTGTCAGCCATGCCTTGCAATCTGTATAGATAGACGATCAATTAATTGATCTTGATCCGAGTAGAGTTATACAGTGTCACTCGTACTAATTCAAGCCATAGATCACCTTTAATTTACATCAGATCACCTAGAATGTCACCGATAAATTTGGTTCAGAGGGGTATTCGGCCCCTTTGCAGTCACAGGAGGGTGTATGCACGGACCTCGGTCATATGGACTCAGAGGAGGTGCAAGATAAACCAAAACATCCATAGAAGAGGAAGGTTTATCCTACATCCACGATGCGCAGAAGCGCGAGAATAAAATTCAAACGTTTCATGATGAGAAATGAAAGGGATCTTTTGGAATAGCAAAGGTCTTGCAGGCTTGGCTAAAAGTAGGTTCCTGGCTAAAACTTCCATTGAACAAAGACTGGCCTTTTATTGCTCTACCTGGGACAACTAGGGACAATTTTACATCATAATTTCTTTTCCGGCGGTGTTGTCTTCCATCTGAATACCTTTTCCGGAGGTGTTGATTTTGATTGGCATTGTTTACCTCCAAAGGAAAGATCCGGTGGGATTTTACTTAGGGTCAAGCGCGAGATGTTAGAAGTGGTGAATGTTGTACATGGAGACTTTGTCGTTAAGTTCCGAGTGCGATGTAAAGTTGATGGGTTTAAATGGGCATTGGTTGCCGTCTATGTGGTGGCGCAACCTCAACTTAAACCGGACTTCCTGGCAGAACTTGTGCTGGTTTGCGAGGATGACAAGTTACCTATCCTAGTAGGAGGAATTTCAATATAATTAGGAGGAGAGAGGAAAAGAATAATGACAACTTCAACGGAACATTGTCATTCATTTTTAATACTATTATAGAAAGCATGGATATGAGGGAGACTGACCTCACCGGTAGACAATTCACGTGGGCGAACACGTTACCAAATCCAACTTATGATAAGTTGGATAAAGTTCTTGCGAGTGTAGAGTGGGAACAAAATTCCCCTTAGTAACGGTGCAAGCATTACAAAGGGGAATTTCGGATCATACCCCGTTGCTCGTTGACTCTGGGGAGGTGACCCATGTGGGCAACAAGAATGTCTTCTCTTTTGAACTATCGTGGTTTGAAAGAGAGGGCTTTATCGATCTTATTGCCCGGGATTGGGCCAAGGTGACCAAGGAAAGATCTAATACTGAGAGATGGAAATATAAGAACAAACATTTTTGACAGTTCTTGCGAGGCTGGGCAAAGAATGAAAGCGTGATTTATAGAGTGGAGAAAGAAGGCTGATCCGCCTTATAAATGAGTTAGACATGGAAGCTGAATCGATCTTGTTAGATGCGAATGAACGTGCTTCTAAGACAGAGGCCGAGGATAGATGCGAATGAACCTTGGTCCTTCGGTCGACAGATAATATCCCATTTGGAAATCCTGTATCTTGTTTTCGATCCCATTTCTCTGTAACAATAACCTTCTTGAATAATATCCCATTGTAGAGACAGTAGGTTCCTGGCTAAGATCGATATTATCTGGCTACACAATATCCTTCTCTGTAAAATATTATGCAACATAAGGAAGCTTATGTCTCTACAATATTACGCTCTATCCCCTGAATATTCAGTTTAGAAGGTCTCTAGTAGGATACCGATGAGATAGCTTGTTACAACTCGTGCGGAGGTTGATGGATGTTCACCTCACTGATGAGCCAGACATGATTTACTGGAAACTATCCGTCAATGGGATATTTTCCGCCAGGTATATGTATCTAGACTTAAAAAACTCTGGTCCAATTCCAAAATGAAGTCATATTTGGAATATTAAATTCCTTTCGAGAATCAAGATATTCATGTGGTTTGTTCACAAGGAATTGATTCTTACAAAGGATAACTTAGCCAAGCAAAGATGGGAGGGTAGTAAGCAAGGTTGCTATTTGTGATCAATATGCGACTATAAAACACCTCTTTCTCAAATGTCCGCTCGCCAAACTTTTATGGTGTACACTTCTAGTAGCCTTTAATGTTAACCCTCCGTCTAGTATTAACACATTATTTCGATCGTGGCTAAATGGAATGGAGCCGAGTATTGTAGAACATATTCGGATAGGAGTATGTACACTGCTATGGGCAATATGGAACTGTAGAAACGACATGATTTTTAACAGGCAACCTCTTATAAATTTGTTGCAGGTCATATACAGAGCCATATCTTGGATCCGTACGTGGTCCTTACTCAGCCATGCGGAATCCAAGAAGCATATGGCTATTTGGTGCAACCATTGGGAGATGGTAGCACGGATTATTTACAACCGGTTTGGATGGCGGTCCAATAATAAACTAGGTGTATAGTCATCTAGTAATATTTTCGCCCCTTGTGGCACATCTATTTTTAATCTTACTTTGGCTCTTTTGAGAGCGATTAGTAATATGGCTGCATGTAGCATTCAGATGCAAAGGCTGGGTTTTTTCCTCCTTTTCGAAAACAAAACACACTAGAATGTCACTACTTAATAATTAATGTTGCAATGTACATAGAAGAAAGGTTATAATTCCTCTAGGAATTATGTAGTTTTGTTTTAAAATTACTTTTGTCTGAAGAATCACCTAAATTTGGACAGTTTACGGCATTTAGATGATGCTCTAATTATGGCAGGTTTGGGGGATGGATGGTCGTATTGCGAGCTTGGAGGACATAGAAGAATATCGCATGATGGTTAGTCAGATGTTTGCAAGCGAGAGCAAAAGGTTTCAGTGTCAGATTGGATGACAAGGAGTACGTGAAGATTAGCATGAACCGGAAAAATGTTATGTACTTCCTATATCTGTATTTATCTTCTTGAAGTCTTGTGCCGAGTGATATGTCATGCGACAGGACGCGGACCATCTAGTCGCGAGCTCATTTGGTCTCGTTATCTGTACCGCTATTTCACATGTTTGGATCTGTGCTATAGTCAATTGGGACGCTATACGGACGCACAAGAAAACCTGCGAAAAGCTGATGTTGTAAAACTGTTGTGATCTAGTTTCTCATTGCTTGATTTGAGATACAGAGAGAGAGGGGGTACATATAGTGGCCGCAGCCAGTTCCACAACGTTGGCGTAGTGGTGATCGTGGGCAGGAGCGTGGGCGCTCCTCAGCCTCCTGAGCTGACCAAGTCTGTTGCCTAACACCCCCCCGCAGTGTCAGCGTCGGGCGGGACGACGTTGAGACTGGAGCGGAGGTCGACGAAGGTCGCAGGCGGCAACCCCTTGGTGAAGATGTCGGCGAACTGAGCACTGGTGGGAACATGAAGAACTCTGACCTCACCTAAGGCTACCTTCTCTCTTACAAAGTGTATGTCTATCTCTATATGCTTTGTTCTACGATGCTGAACAGGATTACATGACATGTATACAGCAGAGATATTATCACAATACACAATAGTGGCCTGGTGAATGGGTCTGTGAAGTTCGCCGAGGAGCTGACGAAGCCAAACTGTTTCAGCAACGGCGTGTGCCACAGAGCGATATTCAGCTTCCGCGGAGGACCTGGAAACTGTTAGCTGCCTTTTGGAGGACCAAGAAATCAGATTATCACCCAAATAAACACAGTATCCGGAGGTAGATCGTCGAGTGTCCGGGCATCCTGCCCAGTCCGCATCAGAGTACGCTGTAAGAGTGTGGGGGGAGGAGGTGTTGATGACGAGGCCATGGTCTAGGGTGCCCTTGAGGCAGCGGAGGATGCGATGGATGTGTTTGAGGTGCGGGAGACGGGGATCATGCATGAAGAGACAAGCCTGCTGGACATAGTAGGCGAGCTCAGGGCGAGTGAGGGTGATGTACTGCAAGGCTCCGGAGAGGCTACGGTAAAGAGTGGCATCGGGGACAGGGTCACCACCGGAAGAAAGTTTCGAGCCTGTTTCAGCAGGAGTGCGCGTCGGATGGTAGTCAAGCATCCCAGCCTTGGAGAGGATGTCGAGGGCGTACTGTCGTTGGGACAGAAAGAGTCCCGAAGAAGAGCGGGAAACGGCGATCCCGAGGAAATGATGGAGGTGCCCGAGGTCTGTCATGCAGAATTCCGCCCGGAGAGAGGAAATGACGTGCTCAAGGAAAGAGGGTGAAGAGGCGGTGAGGACAATGTCGTCAACGTATAAAAGAAGATACACAACGTGAGCATCCGTTTTGAAGATAAAGAGAGAGGAGTCAGACCGAGAAGGGAGGAAACCAATGGTGTGAAGGAACGCAGCAAAACGTTGAAACCAAGCACGCGGAGCTTGTTTTAAGCCGTAGAGCGATTTCTGCAGATGGCAAACATGATCAGGATAGGTGGGATGAGAAAACCCGAGGGGCTGCCGACAGTAAACAGTTTCACTGAGAGATCCATGGAGGAAAGCGTTTTTCACGTCAAGTTGGTGGATCGGCCAAGCTGAGGAGACCGCGAGGCTAAGCACGACACGAATGGTACTGGGTTTAACCACTGGAGAGAAAGTCTCGTCGAAATCAATACCAGGTTGCTGCGAGTCGCCGCGACAAACCCAACGGGCTTTATAGCGCGCGAGCGAGCCATCAGAGTTGAACTTGTGGCGAAAAACCCACTTCCCCGAGACAACATTGGCGCAGGGAGGACAGGGAACAAGAGACCAGGTATGATTCTGGAGGAGTGCGTCGTGTTCGTCCGTCATGGCTTGGAACCAGTGCAGATCAAGCAAGGCTGCTTTGTAGGAAGTAGGGATTGGTGAGATAGGGGGCGAGGAGACGGAGGCGGTGAGGTTGAGGCGACGTTGAGGAAGACTGAAACCAGCTTTGCTACGGGTGCGCATGGTGTGGGCATTGTCAGGCGCAGGAACGGGAACTGCGCGAGGTGGGAGGGGAGGAGTGACGGAGCGAGAAGTAGAAGAAGAAGCAGAGTGGTGGGGCAGGGGGGAAGGAGAGGAGTTGTTTATGGGTGTGACAGAGGAGGCGGAAGCGGTGGCATGGGATGGGGCCGAGGTGGCTGCACGACACGGGTCCGGTGTGGCTGCATGCGGTGGGGTCGGGGGGGATGCATGGGGGCGGGACAGGTGGTGTTGCAGTGTGTGGGGTTGGTGGGGTAGTGGGAGAAAGCAACGTGGGGTGAGCAAAGGTGGGTGGCGAGTGGCCGGATGGCGGCCGATCAACGTGAACAGTGCCATGCACAGCATGCACGTCGATCCGGGAAGGCCTGAGCAGTGTGGCCTGAGCATGAGTATTTGAGAGGGGGGAGGAGGGACTGTCAGAGCGTTTATCTGCGAAAGGAAACGTGTGTTCGTCGAACGTGACATGTCGAGAGATGATGATCCGACTAGAGGGAAGATGGAGACAGCGATAGCCACGATGATCGTCGGAATAGCCAAGGAAAACACAAGGCAATGATCGCGGAGCAAGTTTGTGGATTGTGGTGGCGGAGAGATTGGGAAAGCACAAGCAACCAAATATGCGAAGGTCGGAATAGGCAGGAGGGGAAAGAAAGAGAGATTCATATAGAGAGAACTTGGGGCATGTGGTAGTGGGTCGAATATTGAGAAGAAAGGTGGCATGACGAAGGGATTCGACCCAGTACTGTGGTGGCATGGAAGCTTGGAGTAAAAGAGTGCGTAGGATGTCGTTGATGCTACGGAGGGATCGTTCAGCCTTCCCATTTTGAGGAGAAGTATAGGGACACGAGAAGCGGAGAAGGATGCCGTGATGAAGAAAAAAATCACGATTGCGAGTGTTGTTGAATTCTCGCCCATTGTCACACTGAAGAAAACGAATGGGAAGAGAGAAATGAGTATACACATAGCATTGGAAGTTGACAAATACAGTGTGCACGTCATATTTGAAGCGAAGAGGAAATGTCCATATGAAATGCGAGTAGTCATCCACGATTACAAGATAGAATTTAAAACCGGAAACACTAGGGACAGGGGACTGCCATAGATCACAATGTAGCAATTCGAAAGGGAAAGAACTACGAGTAGTAGAAGAACTAAAGGGCAATCTAACATGCTTGCCCATTTGACAGGTTTGACACAAGGCAGAGTCATGAGCCTCGCGAACATGCGGCAACTGGAACTCGCGAAGAAGAGTGGTCGTGGTGGCGCTGTTGGGGTGTCCAAACAGTCAATGCCAAAGTGAGATGGAAGCGACCATGGCGTGGACGGACGGTGATGAAGCGACGCCACGGACAGTGTACAGGTCGTCAGAACTATTGAACCGAGCGATCACCTTCTTGCTGCGAAGATCCTTCACAGAAACACCCAGGGGATCAAACTCAACAGAAACAAGGTTGTCAATGGTGAACTTGTGAACAGAGATCAAGTTTTTGATAAGAGCAGGCGCAACAAGAACTTCACGCAAAGATAGGTTAGGAGAAAGCATAGTAGAACCAGTGCACGTAAAAGCGATGGAAGAACCATTGCCTACTGTTATGGAAGTAAAAAGAGAAGGTTGGAGGGAGGAAAGAGAGGAGCCAGATGTGGATATGTGTGAGGATGCACCAGAATCAAAAATCCACTCCGTACCTGTGTCTTGGGTGGTAAGCGAATTCATGGCCGCGAGGAAGGCAGCCTGGTCCCAGGTCGGCACGGTCGGTGTAGAGGATGAGGCAGCAGTAGGAGCCGCCGGCGGCGCCTGACGCCATGGTGATGCAGCAGCAGGCGCGGGCGGCGCCTGATCCCAAGGTGAGGCAGAGGGGCCCCCGTAGTGGTACGCTAATGGAGCCGTTGGCGGGGGCGAAGCCTGATAGAGAGCCACATACGCCGGATAGGCTTGCGGCGGAGGCCGCGGCCCAAGGAGCCCCGGGGCATCGAGCTGAGGCCGCATGCCAGGTGTCGTCCAGGCGCCGCCGTACGCGGGAGGGGCGCCATATGGAGAGGGCGCAGACCACGGCATCGACCAGGCCTGGACGAGCCCGGTCCAAGGATCGTGCGAAGGGCGCCACAGTGGTGAAGACGCGGGTGGGGCCGGCGCAGGGCCCGATGATGATGCAGGTGGGGGCGCAGAGGAGGACGAGGACGCCCCCGACGAGCGCGGCTGAGGAGGACGGTAGACGGGGTTCTTGCCCTTGTAGTTTGGGCTTGGGCGCCACCCAGGGGGCGACTGTGTTGGGGACGACCCGGGAGGCGCGGCTGGAGTCGGGGCAGGAGCCGATGCAGCAGGGCGCGTGGTGGCATGGACGCGGGACGCTGGCCTTGCGCGTCTGGTTCTGCTCCTCCATCTGAAGCATGGAGCGGGCCTCGGCGAGCGTGGGCAGCGGACGGAGGAGAGGGATGAGGGTCGCCTGCTGTGCAAACCGCTCATCAAGCCCGCCCATGAGGGCGTGCAGGAGAGAGCGATCGGCAACCACCTCACCCAGCTCCCGAAGCTCGTCCCCGATCGCCTTGATGCGCTGACAGAAGACCCCCACGGGGCGGTCTCCCTGCATGATCGTGCGGAGTTCCGTGTTGAGGGCGGAGACCCGAGCATCACGGTTGTCCTGAAAGAGCCGGCGGAGTTCGGCCCAGATATCGCGCACGGTGGCGCCGTCGGTGACCACAAGGTTGAAAAGCTCGGTCGAGATGCGTGTGTATAACCTTTGGATGATGGCGAGGTCGTCCTTGACCCAGCGGGGATCGCTAGGAGCGGGAGGCACGTCGCCGAAGATGTGGTGGAGAAGAGAGCAACGACCAAGATGAATCTCAAAGAGATGGCGCCAGTGATAGTAGTTGTGGCTGTTTAGGTCCAGAACAATGGGGATGAAGGAAGTGATATCGGTAATGGTGTCGCTGAAAGAGAGGGGAGAAGGAAGGACAAGGGTAGAAGAGGGCTGGCTGGCGGTAGCCATGGGAAGGGTTGGTCCGCCGGCGAGAGGTGCAGTCGGAAGAGGAGGTGGTGGTGGTGGTTCCCGGCCGGGGTTGGTCTAGGGAAGGAGGTAGGGATCGATGTCTGATACCATGTAAAACTGCTGTGATCTAGTTTCTCATTGCTTGATTTGAGATACAGAGAGAGGGGGTACATATAATGGTCGCAGTCAGTTCCACAACGTTGGCGTAGTGGTGATCGTGGGCAGGAGCGTGGGCGCTCCTGAGCCTCCTGAGATGACCAAGTCTGTTGCCTAACAGATGTACATATGGGTACGTGGGCCAGGCTAGCGGCAGGCATTACGGTCTACGGGGAACCTGTTTCTGAAACATGGCCCAAGTCCGTTCCGTATTAACCGAGCCGTATAACAGGTTTTGCACTTTCCATCCCATGGGCCCTTGTTCGAGTTAATACGGGGAGGGTTGTTAGTTGTCACCCCGTGCGAGGAGCACTCATTCGATTTGGGCGGTGGTCGGGTGAGAGACGAAGGCGACTACGGCGGCGGCGATGGAGTTCCTAATGCAACCGATCCGAGCGTAAGTGCCTAGTGAATCCTTAATTCCAGATTTGGTTCGTTGAGTGTACCGTGCGGTTTCATTGCTGCATCACGGATTGGCTGTGCGGTGAATCTGAACCAGATTCCCCTTAGGCTGGTCATAGTGGGGAGTAACTTATATTAGTGTCATGCATATGACACTAGTCTAAGTTACTACCTTCATAGTGCAAAGTAACATAGTAGTAATATCATAGAGGACTTCATTAATTAGCTTGTAGACTCATCTAGTCTTCGAAAGCACTATGTTACAGTAACATATTATGTTACCACTTCTCATTAACTACATGCCACATACGCAAAAATTTCTCGGAGTGCGCTATGTTACTTGCTAAGTTACTCCCACTATGACTAGCCTTACTGGAGCAGGTGGGGGAGAGTGCAATCCCAGTGGATCTGCCTGCCACTGGCACGACGAGCGACAAGCAAGTAGGCCCGCCATGACCGTGGATGGGCAAATCTGCGAGGACGACGTGGTGGTTAATTGGAGACGTTAGAGCTCGCTACAGGCATCAGAAATGTCGCCCTTGAAGATGGACCTTCAAGCACCAGGATGGGCTAAGAGGTGCGTCTTTGGTGTGCAGCAAAATTTCTATCCTTTTTTTGTCCCACGAGATATATCCATGCTGTTTGGCTGCTTGTGTGCGTATGCTGAAAGAATTAATCGTTGCTGCCAGTAGAGATGCGTGGAGTCTCCCTGAAGCTTGTGATCTTGCATTCCGCCGTGTGACGTGGGTTACAGGTGGTAGTTATAGAAGCAAGAACTTGGAACAGAAAAGTTCACCGGATTAGTTCAGTTGTTGCAGCCGCTGAAACACATTACAGCAGTCATGTCTTAATTGTATGGTAAATGTTTGTAGAGAAAATGAGCTATGAATTAAATTACTTTGAGATTTTGTTGAGTCAGGAGCTGTGGTGAATTTGTTCAGCTAGTGCACCTGTTGAAATGCAGTGCAGTAGATGTGTTTTAGTCGTTGCTTAGGAAATCAAGAAAAGAATTGGATGGAAAAAAATGTTTGCAGGGGGATTGAAATATGGAATAAACTGGTTAGACTTTTTTTCGGGTAAATGTTGCTATGGAAAAATTGATGCAATGACCAGACTTGTGGTGAGCTATGATGCTTGTACAACGAATGCAGTGGGTGCTGCGTGGTGGTTGGATAGTTACTTGGAAAGAATCAAAGAATTCAGACTGACAATTGGTCATGGTAAGAAAGAACTATGGTTAATACTTAGTGATTTTTCCCGGGTAAATGTTGTTAGAGAACTGAACTATGGGCTGAACCACGGAATGAGCAGTCTGGCTTTGTTTTATGTGTTGTTACTTGTGTGAACTTGGATGCTCGTGTAACGGCTGTAGGTGAGTAAGTGTGAGGTGGGTCGAACAATGTACGGAAACAGGAAGACTGGCAAGTGTTAATTGTAACAAATGATTGTTTCAGGATAGTTGTTGATGTTGAAAACAATTATTACTTGTCAGAATTAACTATAGTTTAAAGTGCTTGAAGACATTTTCGAGGTAAATGTTTTCAGGGACATGAAGTATGGATTAAACCATGAGATGAGCAGACTGCTTTTGTTTTATGTGCTGTTATTTGTTCGAGGTTTGATGTTCGTATAACGACTGTAGAGGGGTAGTGTGCGATGGGTCAAACAATATTTGGAAAGAATTAATACTGGTAATTGTTAGTCATTAAATTCTTTTTTGCAGGTTTAGGATAGGAGCGGCAGCTCCAAGCAGGGCTCGTTGTCCATCACGTGTATCTGCGTTTGAGAAAGCGGCAAGTGATTTTGCTGAGGACCCCATGGATAATGTAATTGTTCCGGCATTGGGTTCGAGTTTCGACTCGCTGGATGCGGCGTAATACTTCTACAACATGTATTCTTGGGAGAAGGGATTTGGAATAAGATACGGGAAGAGCATACTGAATGTTTAAAGAACTAAGTGTATGGAAGAATTTGTTTGTGGATGTTCGGTGAGTGTCCTTTGTTATGAATTTGTGCATTTTTATTAAGTGTTGTGTTATGTGCTTGTTAAGTGCAATACTTGAATATATGGTTGACAATTTTTGGGACAATGCTACAGGATAAAGCTGGAGTGAACAACACGAGGTCTTGCCGGTGCGAGTATCCTGGATTTATACGGCTATTCAGAACAGAAGACAACGGGTGGTACATTGTTGAGCAGAGGGAGGAGCAGAACCACTCGTTATCCTCTAATTTTTGTGAGACGATACACTGGCCTCCACACAAACATATTGATGTGTATAGCCGGGAGCTTTTTTGGTTCCGTGCAGAATGTTCCATTCACCAAACGGTTGTTAAAGAGTTTGTGTGCGGGGGTAAGTCGAGAACAACCAGATGATGATGTGCGGAAGGCCATTGAGGTGTTGCAGAGTTGGGAGCAAAGGATCCATATTTCATATACCATGTCGACGCAGATGCGGAGGGTCAGGAAATATTCTGTAGAGCATAGGCTTTGGGACACCCCCTTATCTAGCCACTCATTTTTGCATCGCGATTCGTGCGAGTACATTTATCTTCCACCTGGCCCATGGCGGCTGCCGGTTATCGGCAGCCTGCACCACCTCGCCGGTAACCCGCTCGTGCACCGTGTCATGGCCGACCTCGCGCGCCGGCTGGACACGCCGCTCATGTACCTCAAACTCGGGGAGGTGCCGGTCGTGGTGGCCACGTCCTCAGAGGCCGCTCACGAGATCATGCGGACGCACGACGTCGTCTTCGCGACGCGGCCGTGGAGCCCCACCATGAAGATCATGGTCTCTGAAGGGGAAGGGCTCGTATTCGCACGCTACGGCACCCTGTGGCGGCAGCTCCGCAAGATCTGCGTCCAGGAGCTTCTCAGCCCGCGCCGCGTGCAGTCGTTCCGCCACACCAGGGAGGACGAGGTCGGCCGCCTCGTGGCTGCTGTTGCGGCGGTGCCGCCGGGGGAGCCCGTGAACGTGAGCGAGCGGATCTCCGTGGTCATCGCCGACTCGGCGGTGCGCGCCATGATCGGGGACAGGTTCAAGAGGCGGGAGGAGTTCTTGCAGTCACTCGAGGAAGCGCTGAAGCTCGCCACTGGGTTCAGCCTTGGTGACTTGTTCCCGTCGTCGTGGCTCGTGAACTTCATCAGCGGCACGGCACGGCTGGCGGAGGAGAACCACCGCAAGAACTTCGAGCTCATGGAGTATGCGATCAAGCAACACGAGGAGCAGAGGGGCGCCGCCTCGGCTAACGGCGACGTGGAGGAAGGAGTAGAGGACCTACTGGACACGCTCTTGAGGATTCGAAAGGAGGGTGGCCTGGACGTGCCTCTCACCATGGGAACGGTCAAAGCAGTTATACTTGTAAGTGCACCAGCTCCTTTGTTTCAGGTTACTTTGTCCTCTACGATGTGTTATACTTAAAAAGATGTTGTATCAAACAAATCTAATTACAAATTTTGGAAGTACTAATATTCAAATTTTTTTTGGAAGTACATTCAAAAAAGTTGGGGGGGGGGGGGGGGGATGAGAGTGTATTACTCAAGAACAAAAGAGTTCTTCCCTACACAAGCACAAACTAAGGACAATAACAGGACCGGATTGGATCCACACAACCGTATGATCCTCCATCCTACCAAAGTTTGCTAGAACATGACTAACACTATTTTGTTCTCGGCGAATATCAGTAACTACACACTTGCTTACGCCACTAAGTCTCTTCACTTTGAAAACTAACCATGGCATATTCAGAATGGTCCCGCGACATTGAGTTCACCAACTGAAAAAGGTCAAGCATTTTCTAAGGAGAGAGTAATTTAGCAACACACTATGTCTTTCAATTTGTTTTTCTCTTCACTTCACTCCGAATCCAAGAAACAACATATGTTATATTCACTATTATTCTAGGATTTGCTACTTGATGTCTCACTTTTAAGGGCCGTCCGATCCTTGAATGCCAAGAAGAATTTACAATTTCTAAATTGTGCAACTCGACATACTACAGGATTTATTTGGCGCCGGGAGCGAGACATCAGCTACCACGCTTCAATGGGCCATGTCAGAGCTCATGAGGAACCCAACTGTGATGCAGAAAGTACAAGCTGAAGTACGCGACAACCTCCAAGAAAAGCCTAAAGTGACCGATGATGACTTGACCAATCTCAAGTACCTCAAACTTGTCATTAAGGAGACGATGAGGTTGCATCCAGGCGCATCATTGCTTCTCCCTAGGGAGGCTAGGGAGGCTTGCAAAATCCTCGGATACGACGTACCCAAAGGAACCACGGTGTTGGTGAATGCATGGGCGATTGGTAGAGACCCTAAGCACTGGGAAGAACCCGAAGAATTCAAACCAAAAAGGTTCGAGTCCGGCACAGTTGACTTCAAAGGCACAAACTTCGAGTACATACCGTTTGGGGCGGGTCGGAGGATGTGCCCTGGAATGACGTTTGCTCAAGCCAACATTGAGATTGTGCTCGCCGCACTTCTCTACCACTTCGATTGGGAGCTCCCGCCTCTGGTGAAACCTGATGGGTTAGACATGACAGGGAAGATGGGCGTCACTGTCGGGCGAAAGAATGATCTGTATCTACACCCCGTGGTTCGTGTGCCTCCGATTTGATTTGCACTTGCACTAATACGTGAAGATGAATTCACATCTACAAGTGCCTTCTATATATGTTCCGATTTTGAATGTGGAGACGTATGGAGAAGTATTGTTAATTACATCACTCCTAACTAAGAGTCAAGTTGTATATGTAAAGAATGTGTATGATTCCTATGTTCATGACTATTGGGAAGGTTCATCACACCACAAAATATCCAAGTTAATAATTTTCTCGTAAAGAATTTAAATTGCTTCATCATAAAATTAAATGCTCATGTATCTTGTAGACTTGTGTCATTCTATGGCAAGCCGTATCGGGTGTCAATTGGCCCTGTTTGAGGGGAAGTGAATTGGGAAGGCATATTAATGGCGGACGGAGATATTTGCAAAAATAAGTATCCGCTGGTTACTTCCATTGTTTAAGCTATTCCCAGACGCAGGGAAGAACACAAGTGACAATCAATGGAGGCACAATCTTGGGGGAAGTGTGTGATACCATACTTTAATTGGAATGATAGACTACTCATGTTAACAATACACACCTTCTTTTCCGGAAGCTCATCTCCAAAGAACATCTAGGTTAAACATGCTTGGCCTAGGGTAATTTGAGGATGGGTGACTAGATGGAAAGTTGTTACTAGGTGCGCGTGAGTAAGCGCAAACTGCATACGAAAGACAAGTTTTGGTCTGTGGGGTCAGTTCAGATTCTAAGTGGTAGCCAGGCATAACAACATAATGGTATCGAAGCAGACCCACGTGGTTACAAGAGCATGTTTGGGGCATGGGCTCAGACATGTGTCGCCTAGCTTGTGTGGCCTATCGTGGCACACTACATGGCAAATGTGCCAACACTAGACACATGGACATGTGCGAGATTACATTCCATTTGGCTGACGAGAGCGTAGGTTCCTCTGAGTGTTGGTGTATGTGGCATCTAGCTTAATAAGGATGATGGACTAGTCATATCAATAAGATGCACCTTCTTTTCCTAGAAGCTCATCTTTAAAGAACCCATAGGTTAAGCATGCTTTGCCTAGGACAATTTGAAGATGGGTGACTCATTTCTTCTTACATCGGTATAGATTGTAAGGTAGTTGGGTCCCCAAGTACATGACTTTGTAGCTAGTACTAGGTTTTCCCACAATTGAGAAATCAAGGTATCAATCTATGGAACACCAATACTCTTGCTAGCTTTGCTAGTTATACTAGATATTGAAAGATAATATGGTAAATAATATTTTATGTATTTTTAGAATAAATAATAACTGAAAACAGGAGTACGAATAAAAGTTGCTCAGAGTATTTTGTATGCTAAAAACTGGACTGGAGTTCACAGATTCACCAAGTTTATCTCTGCATGAGATAAAAAGTGCGGGATGTAACATAGCCATGTGGAAAAGTGAATACGAAATATTTCATGCTCATGCTAGACTATGTGTAATATTTATCTTATATAGGCAGTACATGCACAGTTCTATAGTCTGAGACTCTCCCTGCATATATACCTAATAATCCAGTCTTTGGCTGAGATTCTCTCCACATCATCAAAGTATTAAGTATAAAACAGATAATTTCCTTAAGCAAGAGGATATTTTTTTCATGATTTTAGTCGAGGACTCATACAAAAATTATCCTTTGTGGCAATAATACAATACAACCTTTTTTCTAGTTACTATCACCATGGTCGTTTATTTGCAAGATTAAACCTAGCTAACACACACCTTTTTCAACTACTGATTACCCATCAAAACTAGCAAAAATAACACCATTAACTGGATAAAATTATGCACCTATGAAACAAACCTATGGCATAAACACAATCTGAATATAAATAAATAATTCATTGCATATGTTTTAGACCATAATCATGTAGGGCAGCTCATATGGCCATCTATTATATATATAAAGTAAATGATGGTTAACAAGAAAAAAGATATTTCAACTAGAAAATTTCAAAAAAAAATCCAACCTTTAACCAAGTGGATAATAAAACCACAATGGTTTTCCAAAAAATTACCCACCAATGCGATCAAAACTAAGGCTCCTCCTTTAGGGCGACGCTACGTGTCCGCCGGCCGATGTATGGATTTTATCCGTCGCCTCGACGGCCGTTGGATATCCGTACTGATAGCTGTCTGATCTAATGTGTACGCCCCGCATGCCCATTTGTTATTTCCCGCAACAAATGGTCTGTTGCGGAAACAACACTATTGTCCCTGGCCCCGACAGAATTGCACACCGTGCGCCTCCGCCGCTAACCCACCGCAAAATCAGCCCGACGTTGGTGTGCAACAACTAAATTGAAGTTCCTGCAACACTATGGCACACCATATCGCGCCTCAGATGGTTGGATCTGATGCAAATCGAGCTCATCGAGGGGGCCTGCTTTGAGAACAGCCGCGGCCTCTACTCCAGCATGACGACGACGAGCTCCCACGTTGGGCACTCCTTTGACAATTTCTGCAACTGAATCTATGTTTCTGAAACATGCGCCGTGTTGCAATACTTGGCCTCGTACGCTCTAACATCTTCTGCTCCTTCAACGCTTTCTGCAACCGAGGCTATATTTCTGAAGCAAGACCCATGTTGCAGGAAAAAGAATTTCGTTGCCGAACCATTTTTATTCTGAAACAAGACATGTGTTGCAGAAACTTTCTAAAATTAGACCCTGTTGCTGAATAAAACTTCACCACCAAATCATTGTTTATTTCTGAAACAAGATCTTGTTGCAGAAGCCGCCAATCTTTGATTTGTACCTGCTTGAGTCGTCGACGCCACCGCAGTGGATAAGGCCAGGTGGCCGAACGCCTTGCGCCGCCGCGTCCGTCCGCCGGCTCCCAAATCCAGCCACTCGCCCTTCCAGATGAGCACTGAAACCCCTCTACTATTACCCAGTTGCAGGAATAACTGTCCTGAAACAACATGCGAGTTGCAGTAAAACAGATGCGGCTTCCAGACGAGCCCCAAACCCCCCTATTTTTACCTAGTTGCAGGAATTACTGTCTTGAAACAACATGCGAGTTGCAGGAAAGCAAACACGCTTCGGCGGACACGGGGACGCTATCAACCATCTGATGAAAACACGATCAAACGGCCACCAAGCTGGCGGATGGGCGCGCGCGATCGGCCGGTGGAAGGTAAGCTTTTTCCCCTCCTTTAACGCTAACCTAAACTTCTTGTCTTTCAAACTCACGGGAAAAAGGAACCTACCCACCAGTTCTCTCTCCTTGCATCTCTGAAGGTCGACCCAGCCGGCCCAACAATTTCTCTTGAGTGCAATTTTCCTAGCGACCTGGCAGCGCTCGAAGTACTATATCCCTGAAGTATGCCTAGCTGGATGCCTTTCTGGCCAATGCTTTTGGCCGGAAGATTACACATACAAGCTGGCTCAAAACTCCGTGAGGCTGATTGACTCGGCCTAGACGTGCAAGTATGAGAAAACCTCATGAGGTTGTGTGAGGCTGCCGACTACTTTTAGGCTAGCGAGTCAAGTACGTATACACAATCAAGCTTCAGTTGTGATTGATTGCATGTAAACGAGGTTGCCAATCACTACTACTGCAGGATGGTCCTAACGCGACAGTACAATTAAAGATCGTTCGACGAAACTGTTTGTGATGCATTAATCGCAAACGATGGTGTAAGAAAACCTTAAAAAATGATACAAACTATTTGCGATGACAAAGACATCAAACACGATTCAGATTACAGTTGCGTGTGCGATATGTGGCATACAGTTCACTCGAATGAAGTATTTGCGATGAGTATAACAACAGAAACAGTGAGCCAGATCAAGCTGTGTGCGATATACGGCATACAGTTCACTCGGATGAATTGTTTGTGATGAGCTAAGACAACAGATACGGTTCAACTTAATAAGATGTGCATGATACACGGCAAAACAGGTACATAATTAGAAATGTGTGAGAAGACCGATAATAACATGGATGATTGCTGCTAATAAGCCGTGTATGTTGTGGGCAAATTGTTGCTGATGTATAATTGTCAGTATGAAATCATCATCGACGGGTTCCCTAGTATACCCCGTGTGCGATGTGATTTGCTCTGTCTATAGAAGAACGACACATACAACCAAAATAAACATCCAATTATACAAGTGACTATACAAAACATTCACACACACCTAAATAACAATTACATGCATTCTAAACTACGAGAAACAATCATCTAATCATTTACTTCTTGTGACGCTGCTGCCACTGCTCTTTGGCTCGATCCCTCATCTGGGGCAGAACGAAGGAACTTCCGCATGTCAACGATTCGCTTGTGTATCTCGTAGTTTGTGTACGCGTCCTTAGCTATGTACTTGACGTGTTCTTCATCCAGTCTCTGCTCCCAGGCATTGTGCCAGTCGATCTTGTCCTTCTTGCTCTCATCCTTCATCTTCATGTAGTAGGGGTCGATGATGGGCGAGGCGAGGTCAAGCAGGGAGTCCTGATTGTTCTTTGTGCTGCCCCAGACCCTATAGTGGTCACAGATGTCGACAAGATTCCGGCAGGACAAGCTCGAAACCTTTAGCAATTTTAGATCGTTGTTGGTGTCCACCGTAGGGACACTATAGTTGAGGATGTTGATAAACCTGGCGAAACGCTCGCAAGGCCTTGTGGCCAGGTGGTAGTGGTAGATGAGGATGTCATGGCGCACGCACAACTGGGCGACGACAACCTTCTGATCATATCTGGCATGACTGCCAGTGAACTCGAGGCCGAAACCGACTACTTAGTACTTGTCCTTGTGTGTAGGTACTGTTGAAGTTTGTTGGCGTGAGTCTCCTACCGCTTCGATTACCTTGGTTCTTAACTAAGGGAATACTATCTGCTACTATACTACATCACCCTTCTCCTTCAGGGAAATCCCAACGCATATCACACGTAGCACATATACAAATAACGCTATCATTGGTAACAAAGATATAAAAAGGACTGGGAAAGTGTGTTATAACCTCCAGTAGGCCAGTTTGCAGTTGCGGCGGCGACGGCCGTGGTGGCAGCCTTGTTGGTTGCCTTCTTTTTAGCAGTTGCCTTCTTGGCAAGGAGTCTCTCGACGTCGGTGGACATGTTAATGACGAAGGCGACAAGGACGTAGACGACGTAGTGGGCGTAGATGAACAACGGTGAGGAGTCGCATAGGAGACGCTCCATAGAAAACTAATCGTCCCTCTCTCCCATATAGGATCTCAAGGGGTGGGGTACCGGAGGCCTGCTCTCCCATACAACCATGCACGCGGTGGAGAGACGTGGGTTGAACCCATGTCCGATTCGGAGGTAGCAACATGGAGTGGAACTAAGGTGGGCAGTGCGCGTGGAGGTAGAGCAGATGTGATATGATCTTCATAGCAGCAAGGGTTGGCCAATGCCTCCAATATATAGGCACGACCGGGTGAAGAGACGTGGGTTGAACCCATGTCCGATTCGCCAACAACCCACAATTTGACGTCTCAGATCATGGCTCGTTTATTATGGACTCTCTATTCCTGACCGGCAAAAAATAAGCGCAAGAACACGAATGACATAAGTCAGAGCTAGGCTCGGCACATTCATGAAACACAAAGATCTCGCGATGCAAGGCGTTCAACGAAGGAAGAGCGCGCAGGAAGCACTGCTCTTCTCAAGCTCCAATAGCCGGAGAAGAGAAGCCTTATAAAGGGGTCCAACTCTTGCTCCACTAGTGGGGTGGTACTTAACTTCCCAGGACATCCCTTGTCATGACACTTATATGGGCTCTTAGAGTTTTTTTCTTCTGAAATTGTTGTATTAGCCTAAAGTACACCCCATATTTCAACAGTTCATACTTCACACAAAAAAAAACCGATGTTTGCTCCTTTTTTTACCATCAAGACATCATTCTTCAAGGGCTTCCTCGCATGAAGCTTAAGTCTTGCCCGATAGAATTTTCCAGCGACACCATTAGTGTGCTTCTGCTAATGTACTCCCCCACCTTGGAGTCTAGGGGTTTAACCATCATACTTTATCTGTCGGGGTGATCATGAATATGAATCCAAACCTTGAGAGTATCAGTGACAGCTTGGTGAATCCATCATATGGACCAAGAAGAACAAGGCTACACCGAAATACCCAGGGGCGTCCTTCCATCACCTTGTTCCAGTTACCAAGACATGAGAATTGCGCCGTAAACAATTTAACCCCCAAAGACCTGAACTTGACCTCTCTCACAGATCCCACGCGGACCTCGTATTTTTTAAGGACTAGTACTCGCTGATGTCCTTGTCCATGTAAACCCTAACGATGGTGAACCATCCGGTTACTTCCGCTGGCGTCGGGTTCTCCATGTAATTGATCACATGCTTCAAGGTCGTCCTTACTAAGACCTAGTCACTTCATCATCACCCAAAAATCATCCTTCTCTTGGCCACCCAAATTTGCTGATCCTGACAACATCACAATTGGGTGAGACAGTGGGAATAGCACAGCGTTCCATAGCCCGCCATCAATCGAAATAGTAGATGACACCAAGGGCATGGCAGTGTCGCGAGGGACACCCCATGATCGGCCCGAGTGAAAATTCACGACGATAACAATCGGATCACGGCTGGAAAAGTGCTCGACGCCACGAGAGCAAAAAAAAAAAAACCCTAATATGAGGAAACAGTATCATATGGGTTCAATTGTTGGTTCGGTTGCGTGGGCTAACCACAATCACAATGGGGTAGCATGGCCTCTTGTTGCATGTGTTTATAAACCCCTTTTAATATAGAGAAGAATCCTTATTTAATACTGACCTAATTTTTGTTTCCCTATTTGACTCTAAATAATTTTTCTTCCTTATCACATCAACTTGTGGTCAGCATTATCGACATGACCAAAGAAGCAATATATTTTTCATGGTTACATGTACAATCATCGCCGATGCCAATGAACCAATCTTTCAATTAAAAACGTGCACACAATCCATATCTCGGTCGCTGTCACGTACGAGGGACCGTGTTGTCTTGTGACTGGCACTGCATATGGCGACATTGTGCGTCCTGGTCTAGACTATGCGAGCTTCTATCACGAGTGGACAATCTGATTTGAGGTTTCAGCAGTCGTACGCCTGCGTGTCGAGACGAAAAGGGACGCGGTTCTTGTTAACCAAAAAATAATTTCCAAAGAAGAATGTCCGGCGCACGACAGCCCAAGTGTTTGTGTCCGATAGATCTCTTGCGCGGGAAACGTGACGCCGGGCAGCTGAGTTGTCGACTAAGCTAAACGAAGCAGCCAACATAATCTAAGATGAATGTTAGTGGCCGCGGGCACAATCAGGTTGCCATTGCAGTACATCTTCGTCATTAACTAGCTAATCCTTGATCAACCAACCATATATATACATTTTTTTCAAAAAAAAAAAATACCCCGGCCTTTGCATCAGCATGATGCACACAACCATCTTTATTAATTATTCATCAGAAGCTGACAAAATGAATACAAGAATCAACCCGAAGCCACTTTCTAGACGAACAAAGTCAAACTACATAAAGTTTAACTATACACATGAAAAAAATGTCAGACAACCACAATACCAAATCGGCATCATTATATGAATCACGAAACTAATTTTCATATTATATATCTTTACTATTGTGAATAATGTTCATAATTTTTAACACAAGTTTGGACAAACTTTATAAAAGTTGCCTCAAGACAAAACTTGCAAAGGAGGCTTAACACTTCACGAAGAAGAGGCGTCTACATGCACCGACCAGCATATCAATCTAGAAGGGCAGATATGATCGAGCTACAAAAGGAGGCTCTACACCCGCAGAAAAAGGGTTTCTCCATTGTCCTACAGTACGTCCGCAGCTGCGCACATATATTGTTTCAACTTGGACTAGAACACCTGACAGTGTCATCGTGCACCCAAACAAATTCCATTGTTCCTGAGATAGGGGTTGTTCATATTTTTGAATCCAAGATATGGACTATGTGTATGTTTTTGAATCCAAGAGATGGAATATGTGCATGTATTCTGAATTGGAATTGGATTGTTGGTCTCGACGATGGTTGTACATGTACGCACGAAAAGTAATTATTGCTTCTTGGTCATGTGAATAATTTTGCCTGAAGCGGCACCGGGGGTAAATTGTCTTTCCAGATGTCATCTAACACTGTTAGTAGTCAAAAGGAACCGAACTGTCACAAAGGGAACGAAATTTAGACTTGGATAAGGCGACAAAACTAAACTAAAAACAGTGTTAAATAAGGCGACAAAACTAAATTTACACAAGAAAGAAAAAGTTTTCCAGTGTCAAATAAAGAAACAAAACTAAAAACTGTGTGAAATAAGGAATTCACGCTTTCATTTACATCACGCATGCACCGGTTATAACAGCAAAATTTGGCACCGGTGTTCGCATTTTTCTGGATTTATTTCAGACTTGCCGGCGATGTTCGTTGAAGGGAGGAGACATTTTCATTGATTACGAGGTGCGTATATGATTTCGTCAATCTAAAGATCTCGTATCGGCTAACTATCTTGGAGATGCTCATAGGAGTAGGGAATGTGACCATGCATTCATATAGATGAGCGTATGTGCGTGCACAAAAGCATTTGTGATTTTTCACTGTAAAAAAGTCACTTTATTAAAACCTAAGATTAGCAAGGCTAGTATAAGAAGAGGTAACTATATTAAGGTATATTATAATTATATGAAATACTAAATACGCCCTCTTCTTTCTTACTCAATCTTTTGGTCTTGCTCTTTCTCGCCCTCTGCCCGGTCGAGCTTCCCTATCAATGCGCCGCCGTCCAGGATGCTGCCAAACATGGCGGCCTCAAACAGGTAGTTCACCTGCCAGGCGTGGTGGTTCGCATGGGCGATCAGCCAGACCATTTCAACGACGAGGCCCTTAGAGAAGAGCTGGGCCATTTGCAGGTGCGAGGATTCGACGAGGTGGTACTCGCGCTGCTCGTCCACCTCGCCCTGCCGGACGTACGCGAGCGGGGCGGTGACGAGAGATGACCAGAAGGCGTCGAGCAAGTCCTCATCCTGGTGATCGAGGAAGCGGTGGACGTGGTTGCAGGTCTCCTCGGCGCCGTCGCAGGCGTACTCGGGGTCGAGGGGCCTACTGAAGCCGGTGGTGCGGAAGTCGGCGTCGAAGACCTCGTCGAAGTCTGCCTCGCGCTGGGGCCGCGCGGGCGACTTGCGGGCCTTGGGCCATCCAAGGAGAGCACGGCGGAGGAACATGTGCCGGTCGTTTTGAATGTGCCACGTGTACAGCGCGGCGGCCATCCTGGCCACGGGCTCGTGCCACCTCTGGGTGAGCATCCGCACGCCCGTGGCAGCGTAGGCGTCATAGATTGCCCGCAGCGCGGGCTCGCTCACGACGCCCGAGGTGGCGATGTCGGCCACGTTGAGGAACGAATTCATGACCTCGGAGTTGACTAGCTCGCAGCCCACGTCGACGACATCAGTGCCGGGCGAGCTGAATACGAGGTCGCTCATGACGGCGGCGGCGTCGAAGCCTCGGGCCATGGCCTCGGCCGCCATGCCGAGCAGGCTGCTCTCGGACAGGGAGATGACCTGGGCGGCGCGGCAGTCCATCTGCGTAGTGCGGTTCTTTAGACGTTTCTTGTGCGCCTCCTCCAGCATGATCTTGCCCTGGATGTACCGCGCGCCGATGGCCACGGCCTCGCGCCGCTGGCGGCCGCCGAGGGTGCGCCGTGCGCGGGCCTCGGTGAGTCCGTCGTGCAGCAGCCGGGGGAGCGACGGGAAGACGCGGTTGTACCCGTACTCGTAGTAAAAGGCCATGTCGGTCACGTAGTTGGAGAACATGGTGCGCACGTCGGCGGCGCCCATGAGCAGGCTCGCGATGCCGCAGCCGAATAGGGCGTTGTTGGTCGTCATGGCCTCGGGCCAGTCGCCGGCCCCCAGCATGGCGACCACCCGCGGGGAGGCTTGGCTCAGCCCCGCGCCCTTGGGGGGCAGCAAGTTGCCGGCTGCGTGCTTTTCCACAGGGCGAGCTCCGGCGACAGCTGCAGCTGCACCACCCTGCAGCGCGCCGGTTCTGGCACCTCTGCCGCTTCCTCTCCGTACCGCTCGTCCTTGATGCTGGCAAACATCTCCGCCACCATGTCTTCCGCCTGGCGAGAGAGCCTTCTCAGATCCTTCACGGCTCCCTTGCCGATCAAGGCCCTCGCCTCCGAGTAGCCCGCATGCACAGGGAAGCCACCACCTTTCCTCGGCTTCCCCTTGCAACCAAGCCGCCTCACCGACTGGGCCACCGGACCCTCGCCCCAGAAATATGGAGGAATTGTAATTGGCCTGGAGCCGCCTCCGGAAAGAGCACCAAAGTTTTAAATAGCGCGCTAAGCCTCTTAGCGGCGGACCTCTTTCAAATGCCTCCGCTATAGCGAGCTATCTAAAATGTTTGCTCAAGTGTTTGAAGAAAAGACTCTTAGCGCAGGACCTTTTGTAAACGCTATAGCGTGCTATAGCGAAGTTATAGCGGGCTATTTAAAACCATGGAGAGCACTCATGTCCGGCACCGACCTGGCGACCTTAATGTTGAGGCCATGGAGAGAGCAGTCGCCCCAGCGGGGGCGGGATTCCTCCGCACCCCGGCGAGGCCAGGTGAAACAGAATGCATTCGGCATTGTTTTTCTTTTCAGAAAAAAAAACGAAATATGCACTGAGCAGTGGTGCATGCGATGGCGGGAGATCGCGGAGGGTGGAATCAAGGCGGCTACAGAAATAAGAGGAGGAGATGAGGTGGAAGCGCCATTTTGAGCACGAGCTCAAATGCGTTGCTTATCTACTGAATGACCGCATGAAAGGACTCCTCTCGACTCTAGACCACCAGATGCCGTACTCACAAACCCATAATGCAATCTAGTACAGTATTAGCGCAACAACCAGCCGTCCGCTTGAAGATTCATCTACTGGCTCTCCGTTCACCTGCGCTCCAGCCACGTGTTGTTGCCGCTCTCTCTCTCTCACATCGGACGAAGGTGAAAGAAGAAGCACACTTTTTTTCCCGGCGACCAACGCCCCGGCGCCCAAACACCTCCTTTATATTCAGCACACAGGCTACATCACGGCTCGTACCGGCGCCTTTTCATCAGTACACAATGGAGGGTTTTATACCCAGGCCAACCCACACACGTGACCCGAGCACCAACTCCACACACGGACACACGACCCGCCACCACGGCCACTAACTACATGCACTTATCCACTCCTAGAAGGACTCCACTAGCTAACTAACTCAGCCATGCATGCAGTTAGAACCGCTCACACCCAGCCTTTGTAGCTAGCCAACTAACCAGCCGCAACTAACAACAATTGACCAAAGCACAGATGCACACATCCACGTGCATGTCAGGATTAAGTCTAATATTTTTCCACCTAATCTTGACATGCTTCGTCGTCGGCTGTCATCTTGAACGCACTGCGCGCATCAACGCGCAACTAGGCCACCGCGCCACAGACATACCGCGCCACGCGCCTCCATGGCCGTCGCACCGCGCCACTGCGGCCTTCACCTGTCGCTATGACGTGCCGCATGCCTGCCGTCGTCGGACTTGATGTTGCTGCTCCCATTGTCGTCGTCACGAGCCTGACCCAGCCCGCGGACCCGACCTGGCGCAACGACGCCGGTCGCACCGTACTCCGTCACGACTCCGGCGACACACGCCGAGCTCTTTCTCCGTCGGCGACACACGCCTGACGTCCCACGACGCCCCGCACGTCCCGCACGCACCCGACCGCCCCAGTGCGTCCCGCACGTCCCGCACGCACCCAACGCGCCCGACGAGCCCGACCACACAAGTGCGTCCCGCACGTCCCGCGCGCATTCGACGCGCCCGACGAGCCCGACCGCACCAGACGCTCACCGCGCGCCCGCGATCCCGACGCGCCCGACGCGTCCAGTGCGCACCCATAACACGCACCGGTCGCGCCCGGCTCGCCGCTGCGGCTTATTGCCCTGCACAGCCGCGACCTCCATGCCGCCATGTAGTGCCTCCACGCCGCCACGTCGTGCTGCGCCGCCGCGCCACCACGCAGCGCCTCGGCGGCCTCCGCGGTTGCCGCACGTACGGCGTCACTGCCCGCCGCCTCCGCCACACGCCATGACAGCCACAGCGCCGCCCACCTCCATGGGCCGACACACGGCCCGGAGCTCCGTCGCGCAGCTGCCGGCGAGCGCCGCCAGCGCTGCCACGCCTCCGGCACGGCAAGCACGCCCAAGACACCAAGCTCTGATACCAATTGTTGTTGCCGCTCTCTCTCTCTCACGCCGGACGAAGGTGGAAGAAGGAGCACACTTTTTTTCCCAGCGACCAACGCCCCGGCGCCCAAACACCTCCTTTATATTCAGCACATAGACTACATCACGGCTCGTACCGGCGCCTTTTCATCAGTACACAATGGGGGGTTTTATACTCAGGCCAGCCCACACACGTGACCTGTGCACCAACTCCACACACGGACACACGACCCGCCACCACGGCCACTAACTGCATGCACTTATCCACTCCTAGAAGGACTCCACTAGCTAACTAACTCAGCCATGCATGCAGCTAGAACCGCTCACACCCAGCCTTTGTAGCTAGCCAACTAACCAGCCGCAACTAACAGCGATTGACCAAAGCACAGATGCACACATCCACGTGCATGTCAGGATTAAGTCTAACACCATGAACCCCATCTCCATCCCTTCATCACTACCAAATCCTAGGTTGTCCCCTTGGCCGCCGCTAATTACATGGATAAAGATGCGGACATTCGCAGGAGCACCATGGTGTGGGGGCATGCACCGTGAGTCTTGTCTGGTCGTCCGATTGCTTTAAGATCCATACATTTGTTAGCCTTTGGGATTTTATTACTATATAATCTCTAGTCCATACATATATGCATTTGTCAGCTTTCGCCAGAGGTGTATTCTCCATCCACCCCATCTCTCGTGCCTTTTTCATTTCTTACAAATCTACTCTATCCAAATTAAGTTTCGTTCGCATATGCGAGCTTTGTCACCACGAAAACTTTTGAACAAGACCAATCTTAAATACATCTTTTCAACTTTTAATAAAAAATAATAATGAAGTTTCATATGCTTTTGCGAACTGGCCTAGCTCAGATGCTTGGGTTCTGTATAGTGGAACCAACCCATCAGGGTTCAAGTCCTAGACTTCACACTAATGTTCGCATTTTGTTAAATTTATTTCAGGCTTACCGGCGATATTCGTTCAACAGGAGAAATGTACCTGTCAACTACAGATGCACCTATGATAACTTCGTCAATCTCAAGATGACATGTAGATCCAGTCTGTCGGAGATGCTCACAGGAGTAGGGTATGCGTGCATGTGTTCATAGAGGTGAGTGTGTATGCATATGTATGAGCGTCTACATCTGTACTATGTTAAAAATATTCATATGCTTTTAGGGTTTTAGGGTTTAGTTTTTGAAACTTGCTCAATTTATGAAATTTCATATCAAGTTTTAGTAGTTGAAACTTGCCCGCCCGCTAGATTTTCCTCGCAATTCACAAAGTTATTGGATTCCCTACGACAAATAAGTAAATTTACCAGAACCGGCACCTGCCAGTTGGAAATCCTACCACACATGCATTTCATCAAGATTCGTGTGGTATGACGACGTAAATCACTTCTCGCTGTATACGCCATGAATAGTACTGACACAGCCTGACAGAAAGTACACATACCTACTGGGTGTCAGCCTTTTACAGAGGAGAAAAATAACCGTGCATGCATGCACTCTCTATCCCATACATCTGATTAATACTCATTCTCATATTTTGAATGATTGATATCTTTTGAATCAAATGACCATTTTTGTTTTTTTATATATTACAATTCTTGCTGACAAGACCTTCAAAACAAGATCAATCTAGGATATATTTGAACAACTTTGTATTTTATAAATTTCAATTATCTTTCAAATCACCTTAAAAATATAAGATTGTTTCAGTATTTCATAAAAGTGATTGGGCTGTTTTACTAATTAAAAAAATGATTTCACACGTTAAAAATACTATTTTCACTTATTGTTTAACACTGGTTTCAGTTATTTTAAAATGCATATTTCACAAATATTCAAAAAGAATTTCACTAATTTTTCAAATGATTCCCCTCATTTGAAAGAACTAATTTCAGTCGTTCTTAAACACTAGTTTCACTTATTTTAATATGCATATTTCACTAATTAATGATTTCACTCATTTAAAACAAAATAATTTTACACATTTTTATACCATGGGTTCACTTTAAAACACAGATTTCACCCATTTTCAAAAACAATTCCACTCATTTCAAAATACATATTTTCTTGTTTCAAAAGAAAATTTCACTTGTTTTGATAAATTAAGTTTCATTCATTTTGTATTAAAAAGACATGTTTCAATTCCCGTGCAGTAATAGAAATATATGAAATGAGTGAAATTAGATTTTTGAATTAAGTGAAATTTATGAAACAAGTTGTTTCTTGAAATGTGTGAAACACATATCTAGTTGACAAACGAACTGAAATATGTATCATATATTTGAAAAAAAAACCTTCATATGCTTGAAAATAACCAAATTCACTCATTGAAAGAATCCATTTCATATGAAATGAAATGGTTTATATATTTTTACGGACTGGAAATAAGCAACTCGATTAAACTAGTAAAATATGTTTCATATAATTGAAACATACTGGTTTAATATACTTTAAAATAATCAATTTCACATAAAGAGAAAATTCCACATATTTCAGATAAACCTGTTGCACCAATTGGCACTCATTGGAATAAGCAATTTGACAAACACGGTGAAAAAAGATTGAGTGAAATAAGTGTATTGAAGCAGTGAAATTTAAACATGTTTTAAATATATCTAAAATTGCTCTTGTTCAAAAGGTCTTGACATGAGTATATAAAAAATCTAAAACAAAATTAGAGTTTAAAAGTATGATTGATTGAAACTGTCAAAGAAAAAAATGTAGGGATTTGTTGAGATAGAGAGGAGAAAGAATGAGTTTATTCTGTGCCACATGTACTTTTGTATGACCCACCCATACCTTTGAAGGACAGAACGCTGTCAATAGTACACGTGTGGGAGATTATCAGAGAAGGAAAGAGAGACACCAAAGTGTGTGGAGTTGAATACATGCATGTACTTATGTGATGATGAGACCGATGCACAAATCTGAAAGCAAACCAACCGTGGATGTTTCACCGGCACATACCAACCGACCCATACCGGAACCGGTAAAAAGAGGTTTCTATTCCCTACGAGGGCACACCAAGCTTTAAGTTTTAGTGTCTGAAATTGTGATTATGTCGTTCCCTCCTACCAAGTTTCAATAGTTGAAATTTAAAGAAGTGGTGTCGTCCGAGAGAAAGGTTGAGAGGTCATGACCTTCTCCCTCTCCAGCACAACAATCTTGTTACTAAAAAAAAACTGCGTCTTTAATTTCCAACGATCCCAACGACTTGATGCTTGTAACAGAAACCAAAAAGTACTAGTACTGAGAGGTTTATCTGAGATATAGCTTGTAAGGAATAATTCAAAAGTGCTAGTTATCGACTAGAGGGGGGTGAATAGGCGATTTTTATGAAAGTCTTCAAAACACGGGTGTCGGTGTCAAAACAGGCGGATCTCGGGTAGGGGGTCCCGAACTGTGCGTCTAGGCGGATGGTAACATGAGACAAGGGACACGAAGTTTTACCCAGGTTCGGGCCCTCTCGATGGAGGTAAAACCCTACGTCCTGCTTGATTAATATTGATGATATGGGTAGTACAAGAGTAGATCTACCACGAGATCAAGGAGGCTAAACCCTAGAAGCTAGCCTATGGTATGATTGTTGTATCTTGTATATCTTCTATCGACTAGCCTGGCCTCGGTTTATATAATGCTCCAGAGGCCTAGGATAACAAGAGTCCTAGCCGAATAAGCCGGTGGGGAGGAGTCCTTGTATTGATCGCCAAGTCTTGTGGAATCTTCCTTGTATGCGGCAGCTGTCCGAACTGGCCCATGAGTATACGGCCATGGGGGTCCTCGGCCCCTAGTCTAGGACACCGTCAGTAGCCCCCTGAACTGATCTTCAAGTTAGGGACGCTCATCGATTCTTCCGAACCGTTCTTCATCTTCGGTCGGCGGTCTTGAAAACTGGTTCAACAAATCTTCTCATCTTCGATCTTGAGGATCACCGAAATGCATTCGACGAGTTTACACGTCGGGTATCCGAGGAGCCCCTTTAAGTTTCCGGCCTTTATCAACGCCTTGTTATTTTTATGCCACACCTCGGATTTGAAGTTGTTCCCGGGCGGCAGCGTCCTCTTGCGTCGGAGCTCCAATGCCGGACTGCTTTCGAGGTATCTTTTGCAGCCGAGCACCAACGCCGGACCGCTTCCCAGCTCTAATGCCGGAATGTATCCGAGCTCCAACGCCGGACTATGTATCCGAGCTCCAACGCCGGACTGTATCCGAGCTCGAACGCCATACTGTATCCGAGGTGTCGTAAATCACCTTGGTTCAAAGAAGTTTGAAGGAGTTTAACCGAGCTTAATGCCGGAAATGCCCTCTATGGAGCCAGCCACTAGCGCCCGAGCTTTATGCCGGACTGCTTCCGAGGTGGTGCACCACCCCGAATGTGGGCCGATTTTTGTCAATATTTTTGATTGGTGCAATTTATTCTCTGCCGAGATATATAGCCACTAGCCCTCAAGGTGGGTATCGGTCTAAAACACGAGATGCACATGAAGGATGACATAAGATCGCTGATCCCACTAGCCGCTGAGACTGAGGTTGATTTGCAAAATTGGCCTGAGGATCAAGTCCTAGCTCGGCAGAATACTTCGGGACACTAAAAGCGGCGTGCTCAGTCCTCGAGACTCAGGTTGGGTGCGGCCCGACCAACCTGAGAATCAAAATCTCCTTGGAAACTATATTGCACATAAAATTTTCTGCATTGAACAGGCAATGCAGTAGCCCCCGAGACACTGGTCGGGTGGCAACACCAGATCAAGGGATCGATGTGCCCCTTTAATATGTTTAAATGATGAGCCCGAAGCCCAGTAGCCCCCGAGCCTTAATGCGGGCACGGGTGGCCGAATTAAGGATCGATATCCATAGTAAAATCACAAATTGTGTGTAATGACACTATGTATCCAAGTACTTTACGTCATTTAATGCTCGGATCCGCATTGTATAAAACTTTGTTGACCGACCATCGGCTTCCACCTCCTCGGCCTGTAGCCGAGGAGTGTTTGTAAAGCCTTTATGAGGGCAAAGATTTACGACAAATAAGGCAATCTGGCCATACAGTTTTATAAACAAAGGGACGCGGAGAGATACGTTATATTACTGTTTAACAGAAGAAATGTCTTTCAAAGAAAATAGTCCCGCTATCGGTTCCTTTCTTTGGGTTTTCATGCTAAGCATGATCATAAACCCCCAGCTCCAATGTAAGAGCAAAATATCGAGGATTTAGTTTGGGAGGCTAGTTAATAGCCCCCGATAGTGTTCGGCGACAGTCGAGGTCAAGCCGTAAACACTTGGGCCAATGTTATGAACGGCCTGTTATTTAACATAGTCATCGGATCGCTGACCAGTTTACGCTTATTGTGACAGTCAGTTTTCGGCTTTCTCCACTGAGATGCTTAACCATGTGAGCTGGAAGCACAATCGCAGTGGTTCTCCCTTTGCATGCCTAGGCGAACAAAACGGAACATAGGAAGCAAGTGCAGGAGCCGGGCAACCCAACTATTGACCGAAGACACAATTCGAAACCGATGCATATATAGCAATATCTGAGAATGTTTTTGCTGAATCCCTAAAAGGTGTCCGGCGTTGCACTGCAAGACTAATGTTGGAAAAGCACAAATAGTTTAAAAGTGCCAAAAAGCTTGGAAAACCAAGAAACGTCAGTAAAAACATCATGTTCGAACAATATCAAGTGTTCGGTGCCAATCCGAAAATTGGTCTTAGAAAAAAGAAGTGCTTCTGTCGTGCTTTAACATGATACATCCTATCTCAAGACTTCGAGCGGTTCAGCCTACGGCTTCAACCTCCTATCCCGATGGCGGAGTACTTCTCATCAGGCCAGTTTAGCAAACTAAACTCTAGCGGCTTTGAGAGAGAAATTAGGCTCCCCGGCTAGTGACCGCACACTCACGTCGAAAAAAGGAGTGATAAATAATAATAATATAACTTTGCAACGACTAAGAAGAAGAACACTATTATAAAATGGCTCAAATAAACTTAAGAGCCCCCAAGTGACTTGGGTAGGAGAATGATTGCATGTACCAAAGTACTTATATCATATCTATGTTCAGCCGAACTTTAAACACGTCTTAACAGACCGTCGGCTTCTCCCTGTTTGGTCAAGGACCGAAAAGTGTTATGTACTCCATCGGTCGAGAATATCGACGGTGTTTCCAATAACCAGGCAATCAGGCCATAAGGCTGTAACAGACAAAGCGCGCTCAGGGAACTTATGCTATATTACTGCAAAGTGTAAGAAGCATCTTCGAAGAAAATAGTACCCCCACCGATACCTTTCTTCGGTGCTCATTGATATTATGAGACTTGTGCAATAGATTTTTTGTACTCATGAGTTCCGTTGTGTGCCGATCATCATTGAAAATTATAAGAGCGCTAGTGTCGGTGTCAAAACCGGCGGATCTCGGGTAGGGGGTCCCGAACTGTGCGTCAAGGTCGGATGGTAACAGGAGACAAGGGACACTTTATTTTACCCAGGTTCGGGCCCTCCCACCCGAGATCCGCCGGTTTTGACACTAACATTGGTGCTCTCGTTGAGAGTTCCTCTGTGTCGTCGCTTTTAGGCCCGATGGCTCCTTTGATCATCAACAACGATGAGGTCCAGGGTGAGACTTTCCTCCCCGGACAGATCTTCGTCTTCGGCGGCTTCGCTCTGCGGGCCAATTCACTTGGTCATTTGGAGCAGATCGAAAGCTACGCCCCTGGCCATCAAGTCAGGTTTGGAAGCTTAAACTACACGGCGGATATCCGCGGAGACTTGATCTTCGACGGATTCGAGCCACAGCCAAGCGCGCCGCACGATCTCGAGGGGCACGATATAGCTCTGCCTCCGAACAGTGCACTGGAGGCCGCACACGCTCCGGCCCCGATCCTTGACTCGGAGCCCCCCGCGTTCTCCGAGGATGAACGGTTGGACGTCACCTCAGGGGCTGCGATCTCAAAGGCGATCGAGCCGAACGCCAGCCCCGCACTCCGCATGGCTCACGACTCCAAGGAGCCGGACTCCTCTCCGAACTCCGGGCCTTCCGTGCCCCTGCCGATCGAGTCTGATTGGGCACCTGTAATGGAGTTCACCGCCGCAGACATCTTTCAGTGCTCACCTTTTGGTGATATTCTGAATTCTCTCAAATCTCTCTCTTTATCAGGAGAGCCCAGGCCGGACTATGGCCTGCGAGGTTGGGATTCGGACGACGAAGAAATTCAAAGCCCACCCACCACCCACTTAATAGCCACTGTCGATGACTTAACCGACATGCTTGACTTCGGCTCCGAAGACTTCGATGGTATGGACGACGAAGGAGGAGACGAACAAGAACCAGCACCTCGTCATATGATATATACATGGTGGATGCTCCAAAGGATGGAGATGGCGAGGGAACTGCGGAGGACGGCACCTCGAAAAAGCCGCCAAAACACCGGCACCAACGGCGCCGCTCTAAATCCCACCATAGCAGAAACGGTGATTCCGGCACGGGAGATAATACTACCCCGGACAGTGCCGACGAACACCAAAACCAGCAAGATTCGGCGCAGGAAGATGAAAAAGCCAACCCTCACGAGAGAGCGGCAGAGCAGGAGGTTGAGGATGATAATTACATGCCTCCCTCCGAAGACGAGGCAAGCCTCGGCGACGACGAATTCGTCGTACCATCAGACCCCGCTGAACAAGAGCGCTTTCAACGCAGGCTTCTAGCCACGGTGAACAGCCTAAAGAAAAAGCAGCAACAACTTAGAGCTGATCAAGATTTGCTAGCTGACAGATGGACCAAAGTCCTTGCGGCCGAAGAGCATGAACTCGAGCGCCCCTCCAAAAATTATCCCAAGCGCAGGCCGCTACCCCAATCAGAGGAGAAAGCTCATGACATGGCAGACCGGCCACCTCGCGACCGCGACAGAGAGGCCTGCCGAACCTCTAAACAAGCCATGGCCCGGCGCCGTTCAAATAAGGCACGGGAAAACGAGCCAGACCTGCGAGACGTACTGGAGGATAAAGCATGGCAAACAAGATCGATCTACGGATCGCGCGGACGCCCGACGACACGTGATGACCTTCACTCCGGACACAGTAAATCCGGCCGGGCCGAACACAACAGGCACAGATCTTCCGAACTGCGTCGTGACATAGCCTAGTACAGAGGCACCGCACACCACTATGCTTCACAGACGAAGTAATGGATCATAGAATCCCAGAGGGTTTCAAACCCGTGAATATCGAGTCGTACGATGGTACGACAGATCCGGCATTATGGATTGAGGACTATCTCCTTCACATCCACATGACACGTGGCGATGATTTGCACGCCATCAAATATTTGCCCCTTAAGCTCAAGGGACCAGACCGGCACTGGCTCAATAGCCTCCCAGCAGACTCAATCGGTTCTTGGGAGGACTTGGAGGCCGCATTCCTCGACAACTTCCAGGGGACCTATGTGCGGCCATCGGACGCCGACGACCTAAGCCACATAATCCAGCAGCCAGAAGAATCGGCCAGGCAATTCTGGACACGGTTCCTAACAAAGAAAAATCAGATAGTCGATTGTCCGGACGCAGAGGCCCTAGCAGCCTTCAAACATAACATCCGTGACGAGTGGCTTGCCCGGCACCTGGGACAAGAAAAGCCGAAAACCATGGCAGCCCTCACGACACTCATGACCCGCTTTTGCGCGGGCGAAGACAGCTGGCTGGCTCGCAGCAACAACTTATCGAAGAAGCATGGTAATTCAGATACCAAGGATAAAAGTGGCAGGTCACGCTGGAATAAGCAAAAGCGCCGCGTTAGCAGCGACAGCAATGAGGATACGGCTGTAAATGCCGGATTCAGAGGCTATAAATCCGGTCAGCGGAAAAAGCCGTTTAAAAAGAATACCCAGGGCCCGTCCAGTTTGGACCGGATACTCGATCGCTCGTGCTAGATTCATGGCACCCCCGAAAGGCCAGCCAATCACACCAACAGGGACTGTTGGGTGTTCAAGCAGGCAGGCAAGTTAAGAGCCGAACGCAAAGACAAGGGGCTGAATAGCGATGACGAGGAGGAGCCCAGGCCGCCGAACAACAATGGACAGAAAGGGTTTCCCCCACAAGTGCGGACGGTGAACAAGATATACGCAACACACATTCCTAAGCGGGAGAGGAAGCGTGCGCTACGGGACGTATACGCGATGGAGCCAGTCGCCCCAAAGTTCAACCCATGGTCCTCCTGCCCGATCACCTTCGATCGGCGGGACCACCCCACTAGCATCCGTCACGGCTGTTTCGCCGCATTGGTTCTTGACCCAATCATGGACGGATTCCACCTCACAAGAGTCCTGATGGACGGGTAGCCTGAACCTGCTTTATCAGGATACAGTGCGGAAAATGGGCATAGATCCTTCAAGCATCAAGTCCACAAGGACGACCTTTAAAGGCGTCATCCCAGGTGTAGAGGCCAATTGCACAGGCTCGATAACACTTGATGTGGTCTTCGGATCTCCGGATAACTTCCGAAGCGAAGAGTTAATCTTCGATATAGTCCCGTTCCGCAGTGGCTATCATGCCATGCTTGGACGAACCGCATTCGCTAAATTCAATGCGGTGCCGCACTATGCATATCTCAAGCTCAAGATGCCAGTCCCTCGAGGAGTAATCACGGTCAGCGGAAATACTGAACGCTCCATCCGTATGGAGGAGCACACGGCGGCCCTCGCGACGGAAGTACAAATCAGCCTCTCAAGGCAACACTCCAGTCTGGCCGTTAAAAAACCGGACAATGCAAAGCGCGCCCGGAGCAACCTGCAACAAGACCGTTTGGCACGTTCGGAGCAAGCGTAGCAATTCGGCCCCAACCCCAGCCATCGCACCATCACGGAGCCAGTACCTAGAGTACACAATTACGCCCTTAAAATTCCATGGGCACAGGGGGAGGGGCACATTAAACTGCATGCCTAAGATAAGGCGTCAAACGTACTAGGGGCTGCCGCACTTCTTTTACTTTCAGGACTCCATACTCTGGATACCTGTCCGGCAGTGTTGCCGCACAAACGATGCAAGACCCAGGAAAGCAGACAAAGCTACACCGCACTCCGAAATCCTCAGGTGGTCTCTATTTAGAGCGGTATATCTGTTTCTAAACTTCGCGGCCTGCGCCTGGTCAGGACATGTTAAATAGTCTAATATCTTTTTTGCCTATCGCACTACTTGTATCGTTCGGCTTTGATAAATAGCCTCCTTATAAACAATGCATAGCTTTTTGCCCATTTGACAGGTTTGACACAAGGCAGAGTCATGAGCCTCGCGAACATGCGGCAACTGGAACTCGCGAAGAAGAGTGGTCGTGGTGGCGCTGTTGGGGTGTCCAAACAGTCAATGCCAAAGTGAGATGGAAGCGACCATGGCGTGGACGGACGGTGATGAAGCGACGCCACGGACATTGTACAGGTCGTCAGAACTATTGAACCGAGCGATCACCTTCTTGCTGCGAAGATCCTTCACAGAAACACCCAGGGGATCAAACTCAACAGAAACAAGGTTGTCAATGGTGAACTTGCGAACAGAGATCAAGTTTTTGATAAGAGCAGGCGCAACAAGAACTTCACGCAAAGATAGGTTAGGAGAAAGCATAGTAGAACCAGTGCACGTAAAAGCGATGGAAGAACCATTGCCTACTGTTATGGAAGTAAAAAGAGAAGGTTGGAGGGAGGAAAGAGAGGAGCCAGATGTGGATATGTGTGAGGATGCACCAGAATCAAAAATCCACTCCGTACCTGTGTCTTGGGTGGTAAGCGAATTCATGGCCGCGAGGAAGGCAGCCTGGTCCCAGGTCGGCACGGTCGGTGTAGAGGATGAGGCAGCAGTAGGAGCCGCCGGCGGCGCCTGACGCCATGGTGATGCAGCAGCAGGCGCGGGCGGCGCCTGATCCCAAGGTGAGGCAGAGGGGCCCCCGTAGTGGTACGCTAATGGAGCCGTTGGCGGGGGCGAAGCCTGATAGAGAGCCACATACGCCGGATAGGCTTGCGGCGGAGGCCGCGGCCCAAGGAGCCCCGGGGCATTGAGCTGAGGCCGCATGCCAGGTGTCGTCCAGGCGCCGCCGTACGCGGGAGGGGCGCCATATGGAGAGGGCGCAGACCACGGCATCGACCAGGCCTGGACGAGCCCGGTCCAAGGATCGTGCGAAGGGCGCCACAGTGGTGAAGACGCGGGTGGGGCCGGCGCAGGGCCCGATGATGATGCAGGTGGGGGCGCAGAGGAGGACGAGGACGCCCCCGACGAGCGCGGCTGAGGAGGACGGTAGACGGGGTTCTTGCCCTTGTAGTTTGGGCTTGGGCGCCACCCAGGGGGCGACTGTGTTGGGGACGACCCGGGAGGCGCGGCTGGAGTCGGGGCAGGAGCCGATGCAGCAGGGCGCGTGGTGGCATGGAAGAGACGCGGGACGCTGGCCTTGCGCGTCTGGTTCTGCTCCTCCATCTGAAGCATGGAGCGGGCCTCGGCGAGCGTGGGCAGCGGACGGAGGAGAGGGATGAGGGTCGCCTGCTGTGCAAACCGCTCATCAAGCCCGCCCATGAGGGCGTGCAGGAGAGAGCGATCGGCAACCACCTCACCCAGCTCCCGAAGCTCGTCCCCGATCGCCTTGATGCGCTGACAGAAGACCCCCACGGGGCGGTCTCCCTGCATGATCGTGCGGAGTTCCGTGTTGAGGGCGGAGACCCGAGCATCACGGTTGTCCTGAAAGAGCCGGCGGAGTTCGGCCCAGATATCGCGCACGGTGGCGCCGTCGGTGACCACAAGGTTGAAAAGCTCGGTCGAGATGCGTGTGTATAACCACTGGATGATGGCGAGGTCGTCCTTGACCCAGCGGGGATCGCTAGGAGCGGGAGGCACGTCGCCGAAGATTGGTGGAGAAGAGAGCAACGACCAAGATGAATCTCAAAGAGATGGCGCCAGTGATAGTAGTTGTGGCTGTTTAGGTCCAGAACAATGGGGATGAAGGAAGTGATATCGGTAATGGTGTCGCTGAAAGAGAGGGGAGAAGGAAGGACAAGGGTAGAAGAGGGCTGGCTGGCGGTAGCCATGGGAAGGGTTGGTCCGCCGGCGAGAGGTGCAGTCGGAAGAGGAGGTGGTGGTGGTGGTTCCCGGCCGGGGTTGGTCTAGGGAAGGAGGTAGGGATCGATGTCTGATACCATGTAAAACTGCTGTGATCTAGTTTCTCATTGCTTGATTTGAGATACAGAGAGAGGGGGTACATATAATGGTCGCAGTCAGTTCCACAACGTTGGCGTAGTGGTGATCGTGGGCAGGAGCGTGGGCGCTCCTGAGCCTCCTGAGATGACCAAGTCTGTTGCCTAACAGATGTACATATGGGTACGTGGGCCAGGCTAGCGGCAGGGATTACGGTCTACGGGGAACCTGTTTCTGAAACATGGCCCAAGTCCGTTCCGTATTAACCGAGCCGTATAACAGGTTTTGCACTTTCCATCCCATGGGCCCTTGTTCGAGTTAATACGGGGAGGGTTGTTAGTTGTCACCCCGTGCGAGGAGCACTCATTCGATTTGGGCGGTGGTCGGGTGAGAGACGAAGGCGACTACGGCGGCGGCGATGGAGTTCCTAATGCAACCGATCCGAGCGTAAGTGCCTAGTGAATCCTTAATTCCAGATTTGGTTCGTTGAGTGTACCGTGCGGTTTCATTGCTGCATCACGGATTGGCTGTGCGGTGAATCTGAACCAGATTCCCCTTAGGCTGGTCATAGTGGGGAGTAACTTATATTAGTGTCATGCATATGACACTAGTCTAAGTTACTACCTTCATAGTGCAAAGTAACATAGTAGTAATATCATAGAGGACTTCATTAATTAGCTTGTAGACTCATCTAGTCTTCGAAAGCACTATGTTACAGTAACATATTATGTTACCACTTCTCATTAACTACATGCCACATACGCAAAAATTTCTCGGAGTGCGCTATGTTACTTGCTAAGTTACTCCCACTATGACTAGCCTTACTGGAGCAGGTGGGGGAGAGTGCAATCCCAGTGGATCTGCCTGCCACTGGCACGACGAGCGACAAGCAAGTAGGCCCGCCATGACCGTGGATGGGCAAATCTGCGAGGACGACGTGGTGGTTAATTGGAGACGTTAGAGCTCGCTACAGGCATCAGAAGTGTCGCCCTTGAAGATGGACCTTCAAGCACCAGGATGGGCTAAGAGGTGCGTCTTTGGTGTGCAGCAAAATTTCTATCCTTTTTTTGTCCCACGAGATATATCCATGCTGTTTGGCTGCTTGTGTGCGTATGCTGAAAGAATTAATCGTTGCTGCCAGTAGAGATGCGTGGAGTCTCCCTGAAGCTTGTGATCTTGCATTCCGCCGTGTGACGTGGGTTACAGGTGGTAGTTATAGAAGCAAGAACTTGGAACAGAAAAGTTCACCGGATTAGTTCAGTTGTTGCAGCCGCTGAAACACATTACAGCAGTCATGTCTTAATTGTATGGTAAATGTTTGTAGAGAAAATGAGCTATGAATTAAATTACTTTGAGATTTTGTTGAGTCAGGAGCTGTGGTGAATTTGTTCAGCTAGTGCACCTGTTGAAATGCAGTGCAGTAGATGTGTTTTAGTCGTTGCTTAGGAAATCAAGAAAAGAATTGGATGGAAAAAAATGTTTGCAGGGGGATTGAAATATGGAATAAACTGGTTAGACTTTTTTTCGGGTAAATGTTGCTATGGAAAAATTGATGCAATGACCAGACTTGTGGTGAGCTATGATGCTTGTACAACGAATGCAGTGGGTGCTGCGTGGTGGTTGGATAGTTACTTGGAAAGAATCAAAGAATTCAGACTGACAATTGGTCATGGTAAGAAAGAACTATGGTTAATACTTAGTGATTTTTCCCGGGTAAATGTTGTTAGAGAACTGAACTATGGGCTGAACCACGGAATGAGCAGTCTGGCTTTGTTTTATGTGTTGTTACTTGTGTGAACTTGGATGCTCGTGTAACGGCTGTAGGTGAGTAAGTGTGAGGTGGGTCGAACAATGTACGGAAACAGGAAGACTGGCAAGTGTTAATTGTAACAAATGATTGTTTCAGGATAGTTGTTGATGTTGAAAACAATTATTACTTGTCAGAATTAACTATAGTTTAAAGTGCTTGAAGACATTTTCGAGGTAAATGTTTTCAGGGACATGAAGTATGGATTAAACCATGAGATGAGCAGACTGCTTTTGTTTTATGTGCTGTTATTTGTTCGAGGTTTGATGTTCGTATAACGACTGTAGAGGGGTAGTGTGCGATGGGTCAAACAATATTTGGAAAGAATTAATACTGGTAATTGTTAGTCATTAAATTCTTTTTTGCAGGTTTAGGATAGGAGCGGCAGCTCCAAGCAGGGCTCGTTGTCCATCACGTGTATCTGCGTTTGAGAAAGCGGCAAGTGATTTTGCTGAGGACCCCATGGATAATGTAATTGTTCCGGCATTGGGTTCGAGTTTCGACTCGCTGGATGCGGCGTAATACTTCTACAACATGTATTCTTGGGAGAAGGGATTTGGAATAAGATACGGGAAGAGCATACTGAATGTTTAAAGAACTAAGTGTATGGAAGAATTTGTTTGTGGATGTTCGGTGAGTGTCCTTTGTTATGAATTTGTGCATTTTTATTAAGTGTTGTGTTATGTGCTTGTTAAGTGCAATACTTGAATATATGGTTGACAATTTTTGGGACAATGCTACAGGATAAAGCTGGAGTGAACAACACGAGGTCTTGCCGGTGCGAGTATCCTGGATTTATACGGCTATTCAGAACAGAAGACAACGGGTGGTACATTGTTGAGCAGAGGGAGGAGCAGAACCACTCGTTATCCTCTAATTTTTGTGAGACGATACACTGGCCTCCACACAAACATATTGATGTGTATAGCCGGGAGCTTTTTTGGTTCCGTGCAGAATGTTCCATTCACCAAACGGTTGTTAAAGAGTTTGTGTGCGGGGGTAAGTCGAGAACAACCAGATGATGATGTGCGGAAGGCCATTGAGGTGTTGCAGAGTTGGGAGCAAAGGATCCATATTTCATATACCATGTCGACGCAGATGCGGAGGGTCAGGAAATATTCTGTAGAGCATAGGCTTTGGGACACCCCCTTATCTAGCCACTCATTTTTGCATCGCGATTCGTGCGAGTACATTTATCTTCCACCTGGCCCATGGCGGCTGCCGGTTATCGGCAGCCTGCACCACCTCGCCGGTAACCCGCTCGTGCACCGTGTCATGGCCGACCTCGCGCGCCGGCTGGACACGCCGCTCATGTACCTCAAACTCGGGGAGGTGCCGGTCGTGGTGGCCACGTCCTCAGAGGCCGCTCACGAGATCATGCGGACGCACGACGTCGTCTTCGCGACGCGGCCGTGGAGCCCCACCATGAAGATCATGGTCTCTGAAGGGGAAGGGCTCGTATTCGCACGCTACGGCACCCTGTGGCGGCAGCTCCGCAAGATCTGCGTCCAGGAGCTTCTCAGCCCGCGCCGCGTGCAGTCGTTCCGCCACACCAGGGAGGACGAGGTCGGCCGCCTCGTGGCTGCTGTTGCGGCGGTGCCGCCGGGGGAGCCCGTGAACGTGAGCGAGCGGATCTCCGTGGTCATCGCCGACTCGGCGGTGCGCGCCATGATCGGGGACAGGTTCAAGAGGCGGGAGGAGTTCTTGCAGTCACTCGAGGAAGCGCTGAAGCTCGCCACTGGGTTCAGCCTTGGTGACTTGTTCCCGTCGTCGTGGCTCGTGAACTTCATCAGCGGCACGGCACGGCTGGCGGAGGAGAACCACCGCAAGAACTTCGAGCTCATGGAGTATGCGATCAAGCAACACGAGGAGCAGAGGGGCGCCGCCTCGGCTAACGGCGACGTGGAGGAAGGAGTAGAGGACCTACTGGACACGCTCTTGAGGATTCGAAAGGAGGGTGGCCTGGACGTGCCTCTCACCATGGGAACGGTCAAAGCAGTTATACTTGTAAGTGCACCAGCTCCTTTGTTTCAGGTTACTTTGTCCTCTACGATGTGTTATACTTAAAAAGATGTTGTATCAAACAAATCTAATTACAAATTTTGGAAGTACTAATATTCAAATTTTTTTTGGAAGTACATTCAAAAAAGTTGGGGGGGGGGGGATGAGAGTGTATTACTCAAGAACAAAAGAGTTCTTCCCTACACAAGCACAAACTAAGGACAATAACAGGACCGGATTGGATCCACACAACCGTATGATCCTCCATCCTACCAAAGTTTGCTAGAACATGACTAACACTATTTTGTTCTCGGCGAATATCAGTAACTACACACTTGCTTACGCCACTAAGTCTCTTCACTTTGAAAACTAACCATGGCATATTCAGAATGGTCCCGCGACATTGAGTTCACCAACTGAAAAAGGTCAAGCATTTTCTAAGGAGAGAGTAATTTAGCAACACACTATGTCTTTCAATTTGTTTTTTTCTTCACTTCACTCCGAATCCAAGAAACAACATATGTTATATTCACTATTATTCTAGGATTTGCTACTTGATGTCTCACTTTTAAGGGCCGTCCGATCCTTGAATGCCAAGAAGAATTTACAATTTCTAAATTGTGCAACTCGACATACTACAGGATTTATTTGGCGCCGGGAGCGAGACATCAGCTACCACGCTTCAATGGGCCATGTCAGAGCTCATGAGGAACCCAACTGTGATGCAGAAAGTACAAGCTGAAGTACGCGACAACCTCCAAGAAAAGCCTAAAGTGACTGATGATGACTTGACCAATCTCAAGTACCTCAAACTTGTCATTAAGGAGACGATGAGGTTGCATCCAGGCGCATCATTGCTTCTCCCTAGGGAGGCTAGGGAGGCTTGCAAAATCCTCGGATACGACGTACCCAAAGGAACCACGGTGTTGGTGAATGCATGGGCGATTGGTAGAGACCCTAAGCACTGGGAAGAACCCGAAGAATTCAAACCAAAAAGGTTCGAGTCCGGCACAGTTGACTTCAAAGGCACAAACTTCGAGTACATACCGTTTGGGGCGGGTCGGAGGATGTGCCCTGGAATGACGTTTGCTCAAGCCAACATTGAGATTGTGCTCGCCGCACTTCTCTACCACTTCGATTGGGAGCTCCCGCCTCTGGTGAAACCTGATGGGTTAGACATGACAGAGAAGATGGGCGTCACTGTCGGGCGAAAGAATGATCTGTATCTACACCCCGTGGTTCGTGTGCCTCCGATTTGATTTGCACTTGCACTAATACGTGAAGATGAATTCACATCTACAAGTGCCTTCTATATATGTTCCGATTTTGAATGTGGAGACGTATGGAGAAGTATTGTTAATTACATCACTCCTAACTAAGAGTCAAGTTGTATATGTAAAGAATGTGTATGATTCCTATGTTCATGACTATTGGGAAGGTTCATCACACCACAAAATATCCAAGTTAATAATTTTCTCGTAAAGAATTTAAATTGCTTCATCATAAAATTAAATGCTCATGTATCTTGTAGACTTGTGTCATTCTATGGCAAGCCGTATCGGGTGTCAATTGGCCCTGTTTGAGGGGAAGTGAATTGGGAAGGCATATTAATGGCGGACGGAGATATTTGCAAAAATAAGTATCCGCTGGTTACTTCCATTGTTTAAGCTATTCCCAGACGCAGGGAAGAACACAAGTGACAATCAATGGAGGCACAATCTTGGGGGAAGTGTGTGATACCATACTTTAATTGGAATGATAGACTACTCATGTTAACAATACACACCTTCTTTTCCGGAAGCTCATCTCCAAAGAACATCTAGGTTAAACATGCTTGGCCTAGGGTAATTTGAGGATGGGTGACTAGATGGAAAGTTGTTACTAGGTGCGCGTGAGTAAGCGCAAACTGCATACGAAAGACAAGTTTTGGTCTGTGGGGTCAGTTCAGATTCTAAGTGGTAGCCAGGCATAACAACATAATGGTATCGAAGCAGACCCACGTGGTTACAAGAGCATGTTTGGGGCATGGGCTCAGACATGTGTCGCCTAGCTTGTGTGGCCTATCGTGGCACACTACATGGCAAATGTGCCAACACTAGACACATGGACATGTGCGAGATTACATTCCATTTGGCTGACGAGAGCGTAGGTTCCTCTGAGTGTTGGTGTATGTGGCATCTAGCTTAATAAGGATGATGGACTAGTCATATCAATAAGATGCACCTTCTTTTCCTAGAAGCTCATCTTTAAAGAACCCATAGGTTAAGCATGCTTTGCCTAGGACAATTTGAAGATGGGTGACTCATTTCTTCTTACATCGGTATAGATTGTAAGGTAGTTGGGTCCCCAAGTACATGACTTTGTAGCTAGTACTAGGTTTTCCCACAATTGAGAAATCAAGGTATCAATCTATGGAACACCAATACTCTTGCTAGCTTTGCTAGTTATACTAGATATTGAAAGATAATATGGTAAATAATATTTTATGTATTTTTAGAATAAATAATAACTGAAAACAGGAGTACGAATAAAAGTTGCTCAGAGTATTTTGTATGCTAAAAACTGGACTGGAGTTCACAGATTCACCAAGTTTATCTCTGCATGAGATAAAAAGTGCGGGATGTAACATAGCCATGTGGAAAAGTGAATACGAAATATTTCATGCTCATGCTAGACTATGTGTAATATTTATCTTATATAGGCAGTACATGCACAGTTCTATAGTCTGAGACTCTCCCTGCATATATACCTAATAATCCAGTCTTTGGCTGAGATTCTCTCCACATCATCAAAGTATTAAGTATAAAACAGATAATTTCCTTAAGCAAGAGGATATTTTTTTCATGATTTTAGTCGAGGACTCATACAAAAATTATCCTTTGTGGCAATAATACAATACAACCTTTTTTCTAGTTACTATCACCATGGTCGTTTATTTGCAAGATTAAACCTAGCTAACACACACCTTTTTCAACTACTGATTACCCATCAAAACTAGCAAAAATAACACCATTAACTGGATAAAATTATGCACCTATGAAACAAACCTATGGCATAAACACAATCTGAATATAAATAAATAATTCATTGCATATGTTTTAGACCATAATCATGTAGGGCAGCTCATATGGCCATCTATTATATATATAAAGTAAATGATGGTTAACAAGAAAAAAGATATTTCAACTAGAAAATTTCAAAAAAAAAATCCAACCTTTAACCAAGTGGATAATAAAACCACAATGGTTTTCCAAAAAATTACCCACCAATGCGATCAAAACTAAGGCTCCTCCTTTAGGGCGACGCTACGTGTCCGCCGGCCGATGTATGGATTTTATCCGTCGCCTCGACGGCCGTTGGATATCCGTACTGATAGCTGTCTGATCTAATGTGTACGCCCCGCATGCCCATTTGTTATTTCCCGCAACAAATGGTCTGTTGCGGAAACAACACTATTGTCCCTGGCCCCGACAGAATTGCACACCGTGCGCCTCCGCCGCTAACCCACCGCAAAATCAGCCCGACGTTGGTGTGCAACAACTAAATTGAAGTTCCTGCAACACTATGGCACACCATATCGCGCCTCAGATGGTTGGATCTGATGCAAATCGAGCTCATCGAGGGGGCCTGCTTTGAGAACAGCCGCGGCCTCTACTCCAGCATGACGACGACGAGCTCCCACGTTGGGCACTCCTTTGACAATTTCTGCAACTGAATCTATGTTTCTGAAACATGCGCCGTGTTGCAATACTTGGCCTCGTACGCTCTAACATCTTCTGCTCCTTCAACGCTTTCTGCAACTGAGGCTATATTTCTGAAGCAAGACCCATGTTGCAGGAAAAAGAATTTCGTTGCCGAACCATTTTTATTCTGAAACAAGACATGTGTTGCAGAAACTTTCTAAAATTAGACCCTGTTGCTGAATAAAACTTCACCACCAAATCATTGTTTATTTCTGAAACAAGATCTTGTTGCAGAAGCCGCCAATCTTTGATTTGTACCTGCTTGAGTCGTCGACGCCACCGCAGTGGATAAGGCCAGGTGGCCGAACGCCTTGCGCCGCCGCGTCCGTCCGCCGGCTCCCAAATCCAGCCACTCGCCCTTCCAGATGAGCACTGAAACCCCTCTACTATTACCCAGTTGCAGGAATAACTGTCCTGAAACAACATGCGAGTTGCAGTAAAACAGATGCGGCTTCCAGACGAGCCCCAAACCCCCCTATTTTTACCTAGTTGCAGGAATTACTGTCTTGAAACAACATGCGAGTTGCAGGAAAGCAAACACGCTTCGGCGGACACGGGGACGCTATCAACCATCTGATGAAAACACGATCAAACGGCCACCAAGCTGGCGGATGGGCGCGCGCGATCGGCCGGTGGAAGGTAAGCTTTTTCCCCTCCTTTAACGCTAACCTAAACTTCTTGTCTTTCAAACTCACGGGAAAAAGGAACCTACCCACCAGTTCTCTCTCCTTGCATCTCTGAAGGTCGACCCAGCCGGCCCAACAATTTCTCTTGAGTGCAATTTTCCTAGCGACCTGGCAGCGCTCGAAGTACTATATCCCTGAAGTATGCCTAGCTGGATGCCTTTCTGGCCAATGCTTTTGGCCGGAAGATTACACATACAAGCTGGCTCAAAACTCCGTGAGGCTGATTGACTCGGCCTAGACGTGCAAGTATGAGAAAACCTCATGAGGTTGTGTGAGGCTGCCGACTACTTTTAGGCTAGCGAGTCAAGTACGTATACACAATCAAGCTTCAGTTGTGATTGATTGCATGTAAACGAGGTTGCCAATCACTACTACTGCAGGATGGTCCTAACGCGACAGTACAATTAAAGATCGTTCGACGAAACTGTTTGTGATGCATTAATCGCAAACGATGGTGTAAGAAAACCTTAAAAAATGATACAAACTATTTGCGATGACAAAGACATCAAACACGATTCAGATTACAGTTGCGTGTGCGATATGTGGCATACAGTTCACTCGAATGAAGTATTTGCGATGAGTATAACAACAGAAACAGTGAGCCAGATCAAGCTGTGTGCGATATACGGCATACAGTTCACTCGGATGAATTGTTTGTGATGAGCTAAGACAACAGATACGGTTCAACTTAATAAGATGTGCATGATACACGGCAAAACAGGTACATAATTAGAAATGTGTGAGAAGACCGATAATAACATGGATGATTGCTGCTAATAAGCCGTGTATGTTGTGGGCAAATTGTTGCTGATGTATAATTGTCAGTATGAAATCATCATCGACGGGTTCCCTAGTATACCCCGTGTGCGATGTGATTTGCTCTGTCTATAGAAGAACGACACATACAACCAAAATAAACATCCAATTATACAAGTGACTATACAAAACATTCACACACACCTAAATAACAATTACATGCATTCTAAACTACGAGAAACAATCATCTAATCATTTACTTCTTGTGACGCTGCTGCCACTGCTCTTTGGCTCGATCCCTCATCTGGGGCAGAACGAAGGCACTTCCGCATGTCAACGATTCGCTTGTGTATCTCGTAGTTTGTGTACGCGTCCTTAGCTATGTACTTGACGTGTTCTTCATCCAGTCTCTGCTCCCAGGCATTGTGCCAGTCGATCTTGTCCTTCTTGCTCTCATCCTTCATCTTCATGTAGTAGGGGTCGATGATGGGCGAGGCGAGGTCAAGCAGGGAGTCCTGATTGTTCTTTGTGCTGCCCCAGACCCTATAGTGGTCACAGATGTCGACAAGATTCCGGCAGGACAAGCTCGAAACCTTTAGCAATTTTAGATCGTTGTTGGTGTCCACCGTAGGGACACTATAGTTGAGGATGTTGATAAACCTGGCGAAACGCTCGCAAGGCCTTGTGGCCAGGTGGTAGTGGTAGATGAGGATGTCATGGCGCACGCACAACTGGGCGACGACAACCTTCTGATCATATCTGGCATGACTGCCAGTGAACTCGAGGCCGAAACCGACTACTTAGTACTTGTCCTTGTGTGTAGGTACTGTTGAAGTTTGTTGGCGTGAGTCTCCTACCGCTTCGATTACCTTGGTTCTTAACTAAGGGAATACTATCTGCTACTATACTACATCACCCTTCTCCTTCAGGGAAATCCCAACGCATATCACACGTAGCACATATACAAATAACGCTATCATTGGTAACAAAGATATAAAAAGGACTGGGAAAGTGTGTTATAACCTCCAGTAGGCCAGTTTGCAGTTGCGGCGGCGACGGCCGTGGTGGCAGCCTTGTTGGTTGCCTTCTTTTTAGCAGTTGCCTTCTTGGCAAGGAGTCTCTCGACGTCGGTGGACATGTTAATGACGAAGGCGACAAGGACGTAGACGACGTAGTGGGCGTAGATGAACAACGGTGAGGAGTCGCATAGGAGACGCTCCATAGAAAACTAATCGTCCCTCTCTCCCATATAGGATCTCAAGGGGTGGGGTACCGGAGGCCTGCTCTCCCATACAACCATGCACGCGGTGGAGAGACGTGGGTTGAACCCATGTCCGATTCGGAGGTAGCAACATGGAGTGGAACTAAGGTGGGCAGTGCGCGTGGAGGTAGAGCAGATGTGATATGATCTTCATAGCAGCAAGGGTTGGCCAATGCCTCCAATATATAGGCACGACCGGGTGAAGAGACGTGGGTTGAACCCATGTCCGATTCGCCAACAACCCACGATTTGACGTCTCAGATCATGGCTCGTTTATTATGGACTCTCTATTCCTGACCGGCAAAAATTAAGCGCAAGAACACGAATGACATAAGTCAGAGCTAGGCTCGGCACATTCATGAAACACAAAGATCTCGCGATGCAAGGCGTTCAACGAAGGAAGAGCGCGCAGGAAGCACTGCTCTTCTCAAGCTCCAATAGCCGGAGAAGAGAAGCCTTATAAAGGGGTCCAACTCTTGCTCCACTAGTGGGGTGGTACTTAACTTCCCAGGACATCCCTTGTCATGACACTTACATGGGCTCTTAGAGTTTTTTTCTTCTGAAATTGTTGTATTAGCCTAAAGTACACCCCATATTTCAACAGTTCATACTTCACACAAAAAAAAAACCGATGTTTGCTCCTTTTTTTACCATCAAGACATCATTCTTCAAGGGCTTCCTCGCATGAAGCTTAAGTCTTGCCCGATAGAATTTTCCAGCGACACCATTAGTGTGCTTCTGCTAATGTACTCCCCCACCTTGGAGTCTAGGGGTTTAACCATCATACTTTATCTGTCGGGGTGATCATGAATATGAATCCAAACCTTGAGAGTATCAGTGACAGCTTGGTGAATCCATCATATGGACCAAGAAGAACAAGGCTACACCGAAATACCCAGGGGCGTCCTTCCATCACCTTGTTCCAGTTACCAAGACATGAGAATTGCGCCGTAAACAATTTAACCCCCAAAGACCTGAACTTGACCTCTCTCACAGATCCCACGCGGACCTTGTATTTTTTAAGGACTAGTACTCGCTGATGTCCTTGTCCATGTAAACCCTAACGATGGCGAACCATCCGGTTACTTCCGCTGGCGTCGGGTTCTCCATGTAATTGATCACATGCTTCAAGGTCGTCCTTACTAAGACCTAGTCACTTCATCATCACCCAAAAATCATCCTTCTCTTGGCCACCCAAATTTGCTGATCCTGACAACATCACAATTGGGTGAGACAGTGGGAATAGCACCGCGTTCCATAGCCCGCCATCAATCGAAATAGTAGATGACACCAAGGGCATGGCAGTGTCGCGAGGGACACCCCATGATCAGCCCGAGTGAAAATTCACGACGGTAACAATCGGATCACGGCTGGAAAAGTGCTCGACGCCACGAGAGCAAAAAAAAAAAAACCCTAATATGAGGAAACAGTATCATATGGGTTCAATTGTTGGTTCGGTTGCGTGGGCTAACCACAATCACAATGGGGTAGCATGGCCTCTTGTTGCATGTGTTTATAAACCCCTTTTAATATAGAGAAGAATCCTTATTTAATACTGACCTAATTTTTGTTTCCCTATTTGACTCTAAATAATTTTTCTTCCTTATCACATCAACTTGTGGTCAGCATTATCGACATGACCAAAGAAGCAATATATTTTTCATGGTTACATGTACAATCATCGCCGATGCCAATGAACCAATCTTTCAATTAAAAACGTGCACACAATCCATATCTCGGTCGCTGTCACGTACGAGGGACCGTGTTGTCTTGTGACTGGCACTGCATATGGCGACATTGTGCGTCCTGGTCTAGACTATGCGAGCTTCTATCACGAGTGGACAATCTGATTTGAGGTTTCAGCAGTCGTACGCCTGCGTGTCGAGACGAAAAGGGACGCGGTTCTTGTTAACCAAAAAATAATTTCCAAAGAAGAATGTCCGGCGCACGACAGCCCAAGTGTTTGTGTCCGATAGATCTCTTGCGCGGGAAACGTGACGCCGGGCAGCTGAGTTGTCGACTAAGCTAAACGAAGCAGCCAACATAATCTAAGATGAATGTTAGTGGCCGCGGGCACAATCAGGTTGCCATTGCAGTACATCTTCGTCATTAACTAGCTAATCCTTGATCAACCAACCATATATATACATTTTTTTCAAAAAAAAAAATACCCCGGCCTTTGCATCAGCATGATGCACACAACCATCTTTATTAATTATTCATCAGAAGCTGACAAAATGAATACAAGAATCAACCCGAAGCCACTTTCTAGACGAACAAAGTCAAACTACATAAAGTTTAACTATACACATGAAAAAAATGTCAGACAACCACAATACCAAATCGGCATCATTATATGAATCACGAAACTAATTTTCATATTATATATCTTTACTATTGTGAATAATGTTCATAATTTTTAACACAAGTTTGGACAAACTTTATAAAAGTTGCCTCAAGACAAAACTTGCAAAGGAGGCTTAACACTTCACGAAGAAGAGGCGTCTACATGCACCGACCAGCATATCAATCTAGAAGGGCAGATATGATCGAGCTACAAAAGGAGGCTCTACACCCGCAGAAAAAGGGTTTCTCCATTGTCCTACAGTACGTCCGCAGCTGCGCACATATATTGTTTCAACTTGGACTAGAACACCTGACAGTGTCATCGTGCACCCAAACAAATTCCATTGTTCCTGAGATAGGGGTTGTTCATATTTTTGAATCCAAGATATGGACTATGTGTATGTTTTTGAATCCAAGAGATGGAATATGTGCATGTATTCTGAATTGGAATTGGATTGTTGGTCTCGACGATGGTTGTACATGTACGCACGAAAAGTAATTATTGCTTCTTGGTCATGTGAATAATTTTGCCTGAAGCGGCACCGGGGGTAAATTGTCTTTCCAGATGTCATCTAACACTGTTAGTAGTCAAAAGGAACCGAACTGTCACAAAGGGAACGAAATTTAGACTTGGATAAGGCGACAAAACTAAACTAAAAACAGTGTTAAATAAGGCGACAAAACTAAATTTACACAAGAAAGAAAAAGTTTTCCAGTGTCAAATAAAGAAACAAAACTAAAAACTGTGTGAAATAAGGAATTCACGCTTTCATTTACATCACGCATGCACCGGTTATAACAGCAAAATTTGGCACCGGTGTTCGCATTTTTCTGGATTTATTTCAGACTTGCCGGCGATGTTCGTTGAAGGGAGGAGACATTTTCATTGATTACGAGGTGCGTATATGATTTCGTCAATCTAAAGATCTCGTATCGGCTAACTATCTTGGAGATGCTCATAGGAGTAGGGAATGTGACCATGCATTCATATAGATGAGCGTATGTGCGTGCACAAAAGCATTTGTGATTTTTCACTGTAAAAAAGTCACTTTATTAAAACCTAAGATTAGCAAGGCTAGTATAAGAAGAGGTAACTATATTAAGGTATATTATAATTATATGAAATACTAAATACGCCCTCTTCTTTCTTACTCAATCTTTTGGTCTTGCTCTTTCTCGCCCTCTGCCCGGTCGAGCTTCCCTATCAATGCGCCGCCGTCCAGGATGCTGCCAAACATGGCGGCCTCAAACAGGTAGTTCACCTGCCAGGCGTGGTGGTTCGCATGGGCGATCAGCCAGACCATTTCAACGACGAGGCCCTTAGAGAAGAGCTGGGCCATTTGCAGGTGCGAGGATTCGACGAGGTGGTACTCGCGCTGCTCGTCCACCTCGCCCTGCCGGACGTACGCGAGCGGGGCGGTGACGAGAGATGACCAGAAGGCGTCGAGCAAGTCCTCATCCTGGTGATCGAGGAAGCGGTGGACGTGGTTGCAGGTCTCCTCGGCGCCGTCGCAGGCGTACTCGGGGTCGAGGGGCCTACTGAAGCCGGTGGTGCGGAAGTCGGCGTCGAAGACCTCGTCGAAGTCTGCCTCGCGCTGGGGCCGCGCGGGCGACTTGCGGGCCTTGGGCCATCCAAGGAGAGCACGGCGGAGGAACATGTGCCGGTCGTTTTGAATGTGCCACGTGTACAGCGCGGCGGCCATCCTGGCCACGGGCTCGTGCCACCTCTGGGTGAGCATCCGCACGCCCGTGGCGGCGTAGGCGTCATAGATTGCCCGCAGCGCGGGCTCGCTCACGACGCCCGAGGTGGCGATGTCGGCCACGTTGAGGAACGAATTCATGACCTCGGAGTTGACTAGCTCGCAGCCCACGTCGACGACATCAGTGCCGGGCGAGCTGAATACGAGGTCGCTCATGACGGCGGCGGCGTCGAAGCCTCGGGCCATGGCCTCGGCCGCCATGCCGAGCAGGCTGCTCTCGGACAGGGAGATGACCTGGGCGGCGCGGCGGTCCATCTGCGTAGTGCGGTTCTTTAGACGTTTCTTGTGCGCCTCCTCCAGCATGATCTTGCCCTGGATGTACCGCGCGCCGATGGCCACGGCCTCGCGCCGCTGGCGGCCGCCGAGGGTGCGCCGTGCGCGGGCCTCGGTGAGTCCGTCGTGCAGCAGCCGGGGGAGCGACGGGAAGACGCGGTTGTACCCGTACTCGTAGTAAAAGGCCATGTCGGTCACGTAGTTGGAGAACATGGTGCGCACGTCGGCGGCGCCCATGAGCAGGCTCGCGATGCCGCAGCCGAATAGGGCGTTGTTGGTCGTCATGGCCTCGGGCCAGTCGCCGGCCCCCAGCATGGCGACCACCCGCGGGGAGGCTTGGCTCAGCCCCGCGCCCTTGGGGGGCAGCAAGTTGCCGGCTGCGTGCTTTTCCACAGGGCGAGCTCCGGCGACAGCTGCAGCTGCACCACCCTGCAGCGCGCCGGTTCTGGCACCTCTGCCGCTTCCTCTCCGTACCGCTCGTCCTTGATGCTGGCAAACATCTCCGCCACCATGTCTTCCGCCTGGCGAGAGAGCCTTCTCAGATCCTTCACGGCTCCCTTGCCGATCAAGGCCCTCGCCTCCGAGTAGCCCGCATGCACAGGGAAGCCACCACCTTTCCTCGGCTTCCCCTTGCAACCAAGCCGCCTCACCGACTGGGCCACCGGACCCTCGCCCCAGAAATATGGAGGAATTGTAATTGGCCTGGAGCCGCCTCCGGAAAGAGCACCAAAGTTTTAAATAGCGCGCTAAGCCTCTTAGCGGCGGACCTCTTTCAAATACCTCCGCTATAGCGAGCTATCTAAAATGTTTGCTCAAGTGTTTGAAGAAAAGACTCTTAGCGCAGGACCTTTTGTAAACGCTATAGCGTGCTATAGCGAAGTTATAGCGGGCTATTTAAAACCATGGAGAGCACTCATGTCCGGCACCGACCTGGCGACCTTAATGTTGAGGCCATGGAGAGAGCAGTCGCCCCAGCGGGGGCGGGATTCCTCCGCACCCCGGCGAGGCCAGGTGAAACAGAATGCATTCGGCATTGTTTTTCTTTTCAGAAAAAAAAACGAAATATGCACTGAGCAGTGGTGCATGCGATGGCGGGAGATCGCGGAGGGTGGAATCAAGGCGGCTACAGAAATAAGAGGAGGAGATGAGGTGGAAGCGCCATTTTGAGCACGAGCTCAAATGCGTTGCTTATCTACTGAATGACCGCATGAAAGGACTCCTCTCGACTCTAGACCACCAGATGCCGTACTCACAAACCCATAATGCAATCTAGTACAGTATTAGCGCAACAACCAGCCGTCCGCTTGAAGATTCATCTACTGGCTCTCCGTTCACCTGCGCTCCAGCCACGTGTTGTTGCCGCTCTCTCTCTCTCACATCGGACGAAGGTGAAAGAAGAAGCACACTTTTTTTCCCGGCGACCAACGCCCCGGCGCCCAAACACCTCCTTTATATTCAGCACACAGGCTACATCACGGCTCGTACCGGCGCCTTTTCATCAGTACACAATGGAGGGTTTTATACCCAGGCCAACCCACACACGTGACCCGAGCACCAACTCCACACGCGGACACACGACCCGCCACCACGGCCACTAACTACATGCACTTATCCACTCCTAGAAGGACTCCACTAGCTAACTAACTCAGCCATGCATGCAGTTAGAACCGCTCACACCCAGCCTTTGTAGCTAGCCAACTAACCAGCCGCAACTAACAACAATTGACCAAAGCACAGATGCACACATCCACGTGCATGTCAGGATTAAGTCTAATATTTTTCCACCTAATCTTGACATGCTTCGTCGTCGGCTGTCATCTTGAACGCACTGCGCGCATCAACGCGCAACTAGGCCACCGCGCCACAGACATACCGCGCCACGCGCCTCCATGGCCGTCGCACCGCGCCACTGCGGCCTTCACCTGTCGCTATGACGTGCCGCATGCCTGCCGTCGTCGGACTTGATGTTGCTGCTCCCATTGTCGTCGTCACGAGCCTGACCCAGCCCGCGGACCCGACCTGGCGCAACGACGCCGGTCGCACCGTACTCCGTCACGACTCCGGCGACACACGCCGAGCTCTTTCTCCGTCGGCGACACACGCCTGACGTCCCACGACGCCCCGCACGTCCCGCACGCACCCGACCGCCCCAGTGCGTCCCGCACGTCCCGCACGCACCCAACGCGCCCGACGAGCCCGACCACACAAGTGCGTCCCGCACGTCCCGCGCGCATTCGACGCGCCCGACGAGCCCGACCGCACCAGACGCTCACCGCGCGCCCGCGATCCCGACGCGCCCGACGCGTCCAGTGCGCACCCATAACACGCACCGGTCGCGCCCGGCTCGCCGCTGCGGCTTATTGCCCTGCACAGCCGCGACCTCCATGCCGCCATGTAGTGCCTCCACGCCGCCACGTCGTGCTGCGCCGCCGCGCCACCACGCAGCGCCTCGGCGGCCTCCGCGGTTGCCGCACGTACGGCGTCACTGCCCGCCGCCTCCGCCACACGCCATGACAGCCACAGCGCCGCCCACCTCCATGGGCCGACACACGGCCCGGAGCTCCGTCGCGCAGCTGCCGGCGAGCGCCGCCAGCGCTGCCACGCCTCCGGCACGGCAAGCACGCCCAAGACACCAAGCTCTGATACCAATTGTTGTTGCCGCTCTCTCTCTCTCACGCCGGACGAAGGTGGAAGAAGGAGCACACTTTTTTTCCCAGCGACCAACGCCCCGGCGCCCAAACACCTCCTTTATATTCAGCACATAGACTACATCACGGCTCGTACCGGCGCCTTTTCATCAGTACACAATGGGGGGTTTTATACTCAGGCCAGCCCACACACGTGACCTGTGCACCAACTCCACACACGGACACACGACCCGCCACCACGGCCACTAACTGCATGCACTTATCCACTCCTAGAAGGACTCCACTAGCTAACTAACTCAGCCATGCATGCAGCTAGAACCGCTCACACCCAGCCTTTGTAGCTAGCCAACTAACCAGCCGCAACTAACAGCGATTGACCAAAGCACAGATGCACACATCCACGTGCATGTCAGGATTAAGTCTAACACCATGAACCCCATCTCCATCCCTTCATCACTACCAAATCCTAGGTTGTCCCCTTGGCCGCCGCTAATTACATGGATAAAGATGCGGACATTCGCAGGAGCACCATGGTGTGGGGGCATGCACCGTGAGTCTTGTCTGGTCGTCCGATTGCTTTAAGATCCATACATTTGTTAGCCTTTGGGATTTTATTACTATATAATCTCTAGTCCATACATATATGCATTTGTCAGCTTTCGCCAGAGGTGTATTCTCCATCCACCCCATCTCTCGTGCCTTTTTCATTTCTTACAAATCTACTCTATCCAAATTAAGTTTCGTTCGCATATGCGAGCTTTGTCACCACGAAAACTTTTGAACAAGACCAATCTTAAATACATCTTTTCAACTTTTAATAAAAATAAATAATGAAGTTTCATATGCTTTTGCGAACTGGCCTAGCTCAGATGCTTGGGTTCTGTATAGTGGAACCAACCCATCAGGGTTCAAGTCCTAGACTTCACACTAATGTTCGCATTTTGTTAAATTTATTTCAGGCTTACCGGCGATATTCGTTCAACAGGAGAAATGTACCTGTCAACTACAGATGCACCTATGATAACTTCGTCAATCTCAAGATGACATGTAGATCCAGTCTGTCGGAGATGCTCACAGGAGTAGGGTATGCGTGCATGTGTTCATAGAGGTGAGTGTGTATGCATATGTATGAGCGTCTACATCTGTACTATGTTAAAAATATTCATATGCTTTTAGGGTTTTAGGGTTTAGTTTTTGAAACTTGCTCAATTTATGAAATTTCATATCAAGTTTTAGTAGTTGAAACTTGCCCGCCCGCTAGATTTTCCTCGCAATTCACAAAGTTATTGGATTCCCTACGACAAATAAGTAAATTTACCAGAACCGGCACCTGCCAGTTGGAAATCCTACCACACATGCATTTCATCAAGATTCGTGTGGTATGACGACGTAAATCACTTCTCGCTGTATACGCCATGAATAGTACTGACACAGCCTGACAGAAAGTACACATACCTACTGGGTGTCAGCCTTTTACAGAGGAGAAAAATAACCGTGCATGCATGCACTCTCTATCCCATACATCTGATTAATACTCATTCTCATATTTTGAATGATTGATATCTTTTGAATCAAATGACCATTTTTGTTTTTTTATATATTACAATTCTTGCTGACAAGACCTTCAAAACAAGATCAATCTAGGATATATTTGAACAACTTTGTATTTTATAAATTTCAATTATCTTTCAAATCACCTTAAAAATATAAGATTGTTTCAGTATTTCATAAAAGTGATTGGGCTGTTTTACTAATTAAAAAAATGATTTCACACGTTAAAAATACTATTTTCACTTATTGTTTAACACTGCTTTCAGTTATTTTAAAATGCATATTTCACAAATATTCAAAAAGAATTTCACTAATTTTTCAAATGATTCCCCTCATTTGAAAGAACTAATTTCAGTCGTTCTTAAACACTAGTTTCACTTATTTTAATATGCATATTTCACTAATTAATGATTTCACTCATTTAAAACAAAATAATTTTACACATTTTTATACCATGGGTTCACTTTAAAACACAGATTTCACCCATTTTCAAAAACAATTCCACTCATTTCAAAATACATATTTTCTTGTTTCAAAAGAAAATTTCACTTGTTTTGATAAATTAAGTTTCATTCATTTTGTATTAAAAAGACATGTTTCAATTCCCGTGCAGTAATAGAAATATATGAAATGAGTGAAATTAGATTTTTGAATTAAGTGAAATTTATGAAACAAGTTGTTTCTTGAAATGTGTGAAACACATATCTAGTTGACAAACGAACTGAAATATGTATCATATATTTGAAAAAAAAACCTTCATATGCTTGAAAATAACCAAATTCACTCATTGAAAGAATCCATTTCATATGAAATGAAATGGTTTATATATTTTTACGGACTGGAAATAAGCAACTCGATTAAACTAGTAAAATATGTTTCATATAATTGAAACATACTGGTTTAATATACTTTAAAATAATCAATTTCACATAAAGAGAAAATTCCACATATTTCAGATAAACCTGTTGCACCAATTGGCACTCATTGGAATAAGCAATTTGACAAACACGGTGAAAAAAGATTGAGTGAAATAAGTGTATTGAAGCAGTGAAATTTAAACATGTTTTAAATATATCTAAAATTGCTCTTGTTCAAAAGGTCTTGACATGAGTATATAAAAAATCTAAAACAAAATTAGAGTTTAAAAGTATGATTGATTGAAACTGTCAAAGAAAAAAATGTAGGGATTTGTTGAGATAGAGAGGAGAAAGAATGAGTTTATTCTGTGCCACATGTACTTTTGTATGACCCACCCATACCTTTGAAGGACAGAACGCTGTCAATAGTACACGTGTGGGAGATTATCAGAGAAGGAAAGAGAGACACCAAAGTGTGTGGAGTTGAATACATGCATGTACTTATGTGATGATGAGACCGATGCACAAATCTGAAAGCAAACCAACCGTGGATGTTTCACCGGCACATACCAACCGACCCATACCGGAACCGGTAAAAAGAGGTTTCTATTCCCTACGAGGGCACACCAAGCTTTAAGTTTTAGTGTCTGAAATTGTGATTATGTCGTTCCCTCCTACCAAGTTTCAATAGTTGAAATTTAAAGAAGTGGTGTCGTCCGAGAGAAAGGTTGAGAGGTCATGACCTTCTCCCTCTCCAGCACAACAATCTTGTTACTAAAAAAAAACTGCGTCTTTAATTTCCAACGATCCCAACGACTTGATGCTTGTAACAGAAACCAAAAAGTACTAGTACTGAGAGGTTTATCTGAGATATAGCTTGTAAGGAATAATTCAAAAGTGCTAGTTATCGACTAGAGGGGGGTGAATAGGCGATTTTTATGAAAGTCTTCAAAACACGGGTGTCGGTGTCAAAACAGGCGGATCTCGGGTAGGGGGTCCCGAACTGTGCGTCTAGGCGGATGGTAACATGAGACAAGGGACACGAAGTTTTACCCAGGTTCGGGCCCTCTCGATGGAGGTAAAACCCTACGTCCTGCTTGATTAATATTGATGATATGGGTAGTACAAGAGTAGATCTACCACGAGATCAAGGAGGCTAAACCCTAGAAGCTAGCCTATGGTATGATTGTTGTATCTTGTATATCTTCTATCGACTAGCCTGGCCTCGGTTTATATAATGCTCCAGAGGCCTAGGATAACAAGAGTCCTAGCCGAATAAGCCGGTGGGGAGGAGTCCTTGTATTGATCGCCAAGTCTTGTGGAATCTTCCTTGTATGCGGCAGCTGTCCGAACTGGCCCATGAGTATACGGCCATGGGGGTCCTCGGCCCCTAGTCTAGGACACCGTCAGTAGCCCCCTGAACTGATCTTCAAGTTAGGGACGCTCATCGATTCTTCCGAACCGTTCTTCATCTTCGGTCGGCGGTCTTGAAAACTGGTTCAACAAATCTTCTCATCTTCGATCTTGAGGATCACCGAAATGCATTCGACGAGTTTACACGTCGGGTATCCGAGGAGCCCCTTTAAGTTTCTGGCCTTTATCAACGCCTTGTTATTTTTATGCCACACCTCGGATTTGAAGTTGTTCCCGGGCGGCAGCGTCCTCTTGCGTCGGAGCTCCAATGCCGGACTGCTTTCGAGGTATCTTTTGCAGCCGAGCACCAACGCCGGACCGCTTCCCAGCTCTAATGCCGGAATGTATCCGAGCTCCAACGCCGGACTATGTATCCGAGCTCCAACGCCGGACTGTATCCGAGCTCGAACGCCATACTGTATCCGAGGTGTCGTAAATCACCTTGGTTCAAAGAAGTTTGAAGGAGTTTAACCGAGCTTAATGCCGGAAATGCCCTCTATGGAGCCAGCCACTAGCGCCCGAGCTTTATGCCGGACTGCTTCCGAGGTGGTGCACCACCCCGAATGTGGGCCGATTTTTGTCAATATTTTTGATTGGTGCAATTTATTCTCTGCCGAGATATATAGCCACTAGCCCTCAAGGTGGGTATCGGTCTAAAACACGAGATGCACATGAAGGATGACATAAGATCGCTGATCCCACTAGCCGCTGAGACTGAGGTTGATTTGCAAAATTGGCCTGAGGATCAAGTCCTAGCTCGGCAGAATACTTCGGGACACTAAAAGCGGCGTGCTCAGTCCTCGAGACTCAGGTTGGGTGCGGCCCGACCAACCTGAGAATCAAAATCTCCTTGGAAACTATATTGCACATAAAATTTTCTGCATTGAACAGGCAATGCAGTAGCCCCCGAGACACTGGTCGGGTGGCAACACCAGATCAAGGGATCGATGTGCCCCTTTAATATGTTTAAATGATGAGCCCGAAGCCCAGTAGCCCCCGAGCCTTAATGCGGGCACGGGTGGCCGAATTAAGGATCGATATCCATAGTAAAATCACAAATTGTGTGTAATGACACTATGTATCCAAGTACTTTACGTCATTTAATGCTCGGATCCGCATTGTATAAAACTTTGTTGACCGACCATCGGCTTCCACCTCCTCGGCCTGTAGCCGAGGAGTGTTTGTAAAGCCTTTATGAGGGCAAAGATTTACGACAAATAAGGCAATCTGGCCATACAGTTTTATAAACAAAGGGACGCGGAGAGATACGTTATATTACTGTTTAACAGAAGAAATGTCTTTCAAAGAAAATAGTCCCGCTATCGGTTCCTTTCTTTGGGTTTTCATGCTAAGCATGATCATAAACCCCCAGCTCCAATGTAAGAGCAAAATATCGAGGATTTAGTTTGGGAGGCTAGTTAATAGCCCCCGATAGTGTTCGGCGACAGTCGAGGTCAAGCCGTAAACACTTGGGCCAATGTTATGAACGGCCTGTTATTTAACATAGTCATCGGATCGCTGACCAGTTTACGCTTATTGTGACAGTCAGTTTTCGGCTTTCTCCACTGAGATGCTTAACCATGTGAGCTGGAAGCACAATCGCAGTGGTTCTCCCTTTGCATGCCTAGGCGAACAAAACGGAACATAGGAAGCAAGTGCAGGAGCCGGGCAACCCAACTATTGACCGAAGACACAATTCGAAACCGATGCATATATAGCAATATCTGAGAATGTTTTTGCTGAATCCCTAAAAGGTGTCCGGCGTTGCACTGCAAGACTAATGTTGGAAAAGCACAAATAGTTTAAAAGTGCCAAAAAGCTTGGAAAACCAAGAAACGTCAGTAAAAACATCATGTTCGAACAATATCAAGTGTTCGGTGCCAATCCGAAAATTGGTCTTAGAAAAAAGAAGTGCTTCTGTCGTGCTTTAACATGATACATCCTATCTCAAGACTTCGAGCGGTTCAGCCTACGGCTTCAACCTCCTATCCCGATGGCGGAGTACTTCTCATCAGGCCAGTTTAGCAAACTAAACTCTAGCGGCTTTGAGAGAGAAATTAGGCTCCCCGGCTAGTGACCGCACACTCACGTCGAAAAAAGGAGTGATAAATAATAATAATATAACTTTGCAACGACTAAGAAGAAGAACACTATTATAAAATGGCTCAAATAAACTTAAGAGCCCCCAAGTGACTTGGGTAGGAGAATGATTGCATGTACCAAAGTACTTATATCATATCTATGTTCAGCCGAACTTTAAACACGTCTTAACAGACCGTCGGCTTCTCCCTGTTTGGTCAAGGACCGAAAAGTGTTATGTACTCCATCGGTCGAGAATATCGACGGTGTTTCCAATAACCAGGCAATCAGGCCATAAGGCTGTAACAGACAAAGCGCGCTCAGGGAACTTATGCTATATTACTGCAAAGTGTAAGAAGCATCTTCGAAAAAAATAGTACCCCCACCGATACCTTTCTTCGGTGCTCATTGATATTATGAGACTTGTGCAATAGATTTTTTGTACTCATGAGTTCCGTTGTGTGCCGACCATCATTGAAAATTATAAGAGCGCTAGTGTCGGTGTCAAAACCGGCGGATCTCGGGAAGGGGGTCCCGAACTGTGAGTCAAGGTCGGATGGTAACAGGAGACAAGGGACACTTTATTTTACCCAGGTTCGGGCCCTCCCACCCGAGATCCGCCGGTTTTGACACTAACATTGGTGCTTTCGTTGAGAGTTCCTCTGTGTCGTCGCTTTTAGGCCCGATGGCTCCTTTGATCATCAACAACGATGAGGTCCAGGGTGAGACTTTCCTCCCCGGACAGATCTTCGTCTTCGGCGGCTTCGCTCTGCGGGCCAATTCACTTGGTCATTTGGAGCAGATCGAAAGCTACGCCCCTGGCCATCAAGTCAGGTTTGGAAGCTTAAACTACACGGCGGATATCCGCGGAGACTTGATCTTCGACGGATTCGAGCCACAGCCAAGCGCGCCGCACGATCTCGAGGGGCACGATATAGCTCTGCCTCCGAACAGTGCACTGGAGGCCGCACACGCTCCGGCCCCGATCCTTGACTCGGAGCCCCCCGCGTTCTCCGAGGATGAACGGTTGGACGTCACCTCAGGGGCTGCGATCTCAAAGGCGATCGAGCCGAACGCCAGCCCCGCACTCCGCATGGCTCACGACTCCAAGGAGCCGGACTCCTCTCCGAACTCCGGGCCTTCCGTGCCCCTGCCGATCGAGTCTGATTGGGCACCTGTAATGGAGTTCACCGCCGCAGACATCTTTCAGTGCTCACCTTTTGGTGATATTCTGAATTCTCTCAAATCTCTCTCTTTATCAGGAGAGCCCAGGCCGGACTATGGCCTGCGAGGTTGGGATTCGGACGACGAAGAAATTCAAAGCCCACCCACCACCCACTTAATAGCCACTGTCGATGACTTAACCGACATGCTTGACTTCGGCTCCGAAGACTTCGATGGTATGGACGACGAAGGAGGAGACGAACAAGAACCAGCACCTCGTCATATGATATATACATGGTGGATGCTCCAAAGGATGGAGATGGCGAGGGAACTGCGGAGGACGGCACCTCGAAAAAGCCGCCAAAACACCGGCACCAACGGCGCCGCTCTAAATCCCACCATAGCAGAAACGGTGATTCCGGCACGGGAGATAATACTACCCCGGACAGTGCCGACGAACACCAAAACCAGCAAGATTCGGCGCAGGAAGATGAAAAAGCCAACCCTCACGAGAGAGCGGCAGAGCAGGAGGTTGAGGATGATAATTACATGCCTCCCTCCGAAGACGAGGCAAGCCTCGGCGACGACGAATTCGTCGTACCATCAGACCCCGCTGAACAAGAGCGCTTTCAACGCAGGCTTCTAGCCACGGTGAACAGCCTAAAGAAAAAGCAGCAACAACTTAGAGCTGATCAAGATTTGCTAGCTGACAGATGGACCAAAGTCCTTGCGGCCGAAGAGCATGAACTCGAGCGCCCCTCCAAAAATTATCCCAAGCGCAGGCCGCTACCCCAATCAGAGGAGAAAGCTCATGACATGGCAGACCGGCCACCTCGCGACCGCGACAGAGAGGCCTGCCGAACCTCTAAACAAGCCATGGCCCGGCGCCGTTCAAATAAGGCACGGGAAAACGAGCCAGACCTGCGAGACGTACTGGAGGATAAAGCATGGCAAACAAGATCGATCTACGGATCGCGCGGACGCCCGACGACACGTGATGACCTTCACTCCGGACACAGTAAATCCGGCCGGGCCGAACACAACAGGCACAGATCTTCCGAACTGCGTCGTGACATAGCCTAGTACAGAGGCACCGCACACCACTATGCTTCACAGACGAAGTAATGGATCATAGAATCCCAGAGGGTTTCAAACCCGTGAATATCGAGTCGTACGATGGTACGACAGATCCGGCATTATGGATTGAGGACTATCTCCTTCACATCCACATGACACGTGGCGATGATTTGCACGCCATCAAATATTTGCCCCTTAAGCTCAAGGGACCAGACCGGCACTGGCTCAATAGCCTCCCAGCAGACTCAATCGGTTCTTGGGAGGACTTGGAGGCCGCATTCCTCGACAACTTCCAGGGGACCTATGTGCGGCCATCGGACGCCGACGACCTAAGCCACATAATCCAGCAGCCAGAAGAATCGGCCAGGCAATTCTGGACACGGTTCCTAACAAAGAAAAATCAGATAGTCGATTGTCCGGACGCAGAGGCCCTAGCAGCCTTCAAACATAACATCCGTGACGAGTGGCTTGCCCGGCACCTGGGACAAGAAAAGCCGAAAACCATGGCAGCCCTCACGACACTCATGACCCGCTTTTGCGCGGGCGAAGACAGCTGGCTGGCTCGCAGCAACAACTTATCGAAGAAGCATGGTAATTCAGATACCAAGGATAAAAGTGGCAGGTCACGCTGGAATAAGCAAAAGCGCCGCGTTAGCAGCGACAGCAATGAGGATACGGCTGTAAATGCCGGATTCAGAGGCTATAAATCCGGTCAGCGGAAAAAGCCGTTTAAAAAGAATACCCAGGGCCCGTCCAGTTTGGACCGGATACTCGATCGCTCGTGCTAGATTCATGGCACCCCCGAAAGGCCAGCCAATCACACCAACAGGGACTGTTGGGTGTTCAAGCAGGCAGGCAAGTTAAGAGCCGAACGCAAAGACAAGGGGCTGAATAGCGATGACGAGGAGGAGCCCAGGCCGCCGAACAACAATGGACAGAAAGGGTTTCCCCCACAAGTGCGGACGGTGAACAAGATATACGCAACACACATTCCTAAGCGGGAGAGGAAGCGTGCGCTACGGGACGTATACGCGATGGAGCCAGTCGCCCCAAAGTTCAACCCATGGTCCTCCTGCCCGATCACCTTCGATCGGCGGGACCACCCCACTAGCATCCGTCACGGCTGTTTCGCCGCATTGGTTCTTGACCCAATCATGGACGGATTCCACCTCACAAGAGTCCTGATGGACGGGTAGCCTGAACCTGCTTTATCAGGATACAGTGCGGAAAATGGGCATAGATCCTTCAAGCATCAAGTCCACAAGGACGACCTTTAAAGGCGTCATCCCAGGTGTAGAGGCCAATTGCACAGGCTCGATAACACTTGATGTGGTCTTCGGATCTCCGGATAACTTCCGAAGCGAAGAGTTAATCTTCGATATAGTCCCGTTCCGCAGTGGCTATCATGCCATGCTTGGACGAACCGCATTCGCTAAATTCAATGCGGTGCCGCACTATGCATATCTCAAGCTCAAGATGCCAGTCCCTCGAGGAGTAATCACGGTCAGCGGAAATACTGAACGCTCCATCCGTATGGAGGAGCACACGGCGGCCCTCGCGACGGAAGTACAAATCAGCCTCTCAAGGCAACACTCCAGTCTGGCCGTTAAAAAACCGGACAATGCAAAGCGCGCCCGGAGCAACCTGCAACAAGACCGTTTGGCACGTTCGGAGCAAGCGTAGCAATTCGGCCCCAACCCCAGCCATCGCACCATCACGGAGCCAGTACCTAGAGTACACAATTACGCCCTTAAAATTCCATGGGCACAGGGGGAGGGGCACATTAAACTGCATGCCTAAGATAAGGCGTCAAACGTACTAGGGGCTGCCGCACTTCTTTTACTTTCAGGACTCCATACTCTGGATACCTGTCCGGCAGTGTTGCCGCACAAACGATGCAAGACCCAGGAAAGCAGACAAAGCTACACCGCACTCCGAAATCCTCAGGTGGTCTCTATTTAGAGCGGTATATCTGTTTCTAAACTTCGCGGCCTGCGCCTGGTCAGGACATGTTAAATAGTCTAATATCTTTTTTGCCTATCGCACTACTTGTATCGTTCGGCTTTGATAAATAGCCTCCTTATAAACAATGCATAGCTTTTTGCCCATTTGACAGGTTTGACACAAGGCAGAGTCATGAGCCTCGCGAACATGCGGCAACTGGAACTCGCGAAGAAGAGTGGTCGTGGTGGCGCTGTTGGGGTGTCCAAACAGTCAATGCCAAAGTGAGATGGAAGCGACCATGCCGTGGACGGACGGTGATGAAGCGACGCCACGGACATTGTACAGGTCGTCAGAACTATTGAACCGAGCGATCACCTTCTTGCTGCGAAGATCCTTCACAGAAACACCCAGGGGATCAAACTCAACAGAAACAAGGTTGTCAATGGTGAACTTGCGAACAGAGATCAAGTTTTTGATAAGAGCAGGCGCAACAAGAACTTCATGCAAAGATAGGTTAGGAGAAAGCATAGTAGAACCAGTGCACGTAAAAGCGATGGAAGAACCATTGCCTACTGTTATGGAAGTAAAAAGAGAAGGTTGGAGGGAGGAAAGAGAGGAGCCAGATGTGGATATGTGTGAGGATGCACCAGAATCAAAAATCCACTCCGTACCTGTGTCTTGGGTGGTAAGCGAATTCATGGCCGCGAGGAAGGCAGCCTGGTCCCAGGTCGGCACGGTCGGTGTAGAGGATGAGGCAGCAGTAGGAGCCGCCGGCGGCGCCTGACGCCATGGTGATGCAGCAGCAGGCGCGGGCGGCGCCTGATCCCAAGGTGAGGCAGAGGGGCCCCCGTAGTGGTACGCTAATGGAGCCGTTGGCGGGGGCGAAGCCTGATAGAGAGCCACATACGCCGGATAGGCTTGCGGCGGAGGCCGCGGCCCAAGGAGCCCCGGGGCATTGAGCTGAGGCCGCATGCCAGGTGTCGTCCAGGCGCCGCCGTACGCGGGAGGGGCGCCATATGGAGAGGGCGCAGACCACGGCATCGACCAGGCCTGGACGAGCCCGGTCCAAGGATCGTGCGAAGGGCGCCACAGTGGTGAAGACGCGGGTGGGGCCGGCGCAGGGCCCGATGATGATGCAGGTGGGGGCGCAGAGGAGGACGAGGACGCCCCCGACGAGCGCGGCTGAGGAGGACGGTAGACGGGGTTCTTGCCCTTGTAGTTTGGGCTTGGGCGCCACCCAGGGGGCGACTGTGTTGGGGACGACCCGGGAGGCGCGGCTGGAGTCGGGGCAGGAGCCGATGCAGCAGGGCGCGTGGTGGCATGGAAGAGACGCGGGACGCTGGCCTTGCGCGTCTGGTTCTGCTCCTCCATCTGAAGCATGGAGCGGGCCTCGGCGAGCGTGGGCAGCGGACGGAGGAGAGGGATGAGGGTCGCCTGCTGTGCAAACCGCTCATCAAGCCCGCCCATGAGGGCGTGCAGGAGAGAGCGATCGGCAACCACCTCACCCAGCTCCCGAAGCTCGTCCCCGATCGCCTTGATGCGCTGACAGAAGACCCCCACGGGGCGGTCTCCCTGCATGATCGTGCGGAGTTCCGTGTTGAGGGCGGAGACCCGAGCATCACGGTTGTCCTGAAAGAGCCGGCGGAGTTCGGCCCAGATATCGCGCACGGTGGCGCCGTCGGTGACCACAAGGTTGAAAAGCTCGGTCGAGATGCGTGTGTATAACCACTGGATGATGGCGAGGTCGTCCTTGACCCAGCGGGGATCGCTAGGAGCGGGAGGCACGTCGCCGAAGATTGGTGGAGAAGAGAGCAACGACCAAGATGAATCTCAAAGAGATGGCGCCAGTGATAGTAGTTGTGGCTGTTTAGGTCCAGAACAATGGGGATGAAGGAAGTGATATCGGTAATGGTGTCGCTGAAAGAGAGGGGAGAAGGAAGGACAAGGGTAGAAGAGGGCTGGCTGGCGGTAGCCATGGGAAGGGTTGGTCCGCCGGCGAGAGGTGCAGTCGGAAGAGGAGGTGGTGGTGGTGGTTCCCGGCCGGGGTTGGTCTAGGGAAGGAGGTAGGGATCGATGTCTGATACCATGTAAAACTGCTGTGATCTAGTTTCTCATTGCTTGATTTGAGATACAGAGAGAGGGGGTACATATAATGGTCGCAGTCAGTTCCACAACGTTGGCGTAGTGGTGATCGTGGGCAGGAGCGTGGGCGCTCCTGAGCCTCCTGAGATGACCAAGTCTGTTGCCTAACAGATGTACATATGGGTACGTGGGCCAGGCTAGCGGCAGGCATTACGGTCTACGGGGAACCTGTTTCTGAAACATGGCCCAAGTCCGTTCCGTATTAACCGAGCCGTATAACAGGTTTTGCACTTTCCATCCCATGGGCCCTTGTTCGAGTTAATACGGGGAGGGTTGTTAGTTGTCACCCCGTGCGAGGAGCACTCATTCGATTTGGGCGGTGGTCGGGTGAGAGACGAAGGCGACTACGGCGGCGGCGATGGAGTTCCTAATGCAACCGATCCGAGCGTAAGTGCCTAGTGAATCCTTAATTCCAGATTTGGTTCGTTGAGTGTATCGTGCGGTTTCATTGCTGCATCACGGATTGGCTGTGCGGTGAATCTGAACCAGATTCCCCTTAGGCTGGTCATAGTGGGGAGTAACTTATATTAGTGTCATGCATATGACACTAGTCTAAGTTACTACCTTCATAGTGCAAAGTAACATAGTAGTAATATCATAGAGGACTTCATTAATTAGCTTGTAGACTCATCTAGTCTTCGAAAGCACTATGTTACAGTAACATATTATGTTACCACTTCTCATTAACTACATGCCACATACGCAAAAATTTCTCGGAGTGCGCTATGTTACTTGCTAAGTTACTCCCACTATGACTAGCCTTACTGGAGCAGGTGGGGGAGAGTGCAATCCCAGTGGATCTGCCTGCCACTGGCACGACGAGCGACAAGCAAGTAGGCCCGCCATGACCGTGGATGGGCAAATCTGCGAGGACGACGTGGTGGTTAATTGGAGACGTTAGAGCTCGCTACAGGCATCAGAAGTGTCGCCCTTGAAGATGGACCTTCAAGCACCAGGATGGGCTAAGAGGTGCGTCTTTGGTGTGCAGCAAAATTTCTATCCTTTTTTTGTCCCACGAGATATATCCATGCTGTTTGGCTGCTTGTGTGCGTATGCTGAAAGAATTAATCGTTGCTGCCAGTAGAGATGCGTGGAGTCTCCCTGAAGCTTGTGATCTTGCATTCCGCCGTGTGACGTGGGTTACAGGTGGTAGTTATAGAAGCAAGAACTTGGAACAGAAAAGTTCACCGGATTAGTTCAGTTGTTGCAGCCGCTGAAACACATTACAGCAGTCATGTCTTAATTGTATGGTAAATGTTTGTAGAGAAAATGAGCTATGAATTAAATTACTTTGAGATTTTGTTGAGTCAGGAGCTGTGGTGAATTTGTTCAGCTAGTGCACCTGTTGAAATGCAGTGCAGTAGATGTGTTTTAGTCGTTGCTTAGGAAATCAAGAAAAGAATTGGATGGAAAAAAATGTTTGCAGGGGGATTGAAATATGGAATAAACTGGTTAGACTTTTTTTCGGGTAAATGTTGCTATGGAAAAATTGATGCAATGACCAGACTTGTGGTGAGCTATGATGCTTGTACAACGAATGCAGTGGGTGCTGCGTGGTGGTTGGATAGTTACTTGGAAAGAATCAAAGAATTCAGACTGACAATTGGTCATGGTAAGAAAGAACTATGGTTAATACTTAGTGATTTTTCCCGGGTAAATGTTGTTAGAGAACTGAACTATGGGCTGAACCACGGAATGAGCAGTCTGGCTTTGTTTTATGTGTTGTTACTTGTGTGAACTTGGATGCTCGTGTAACGGCTGTAGGTGAGTAAGTGTGAGGTGGGTCGAACAATGTACGGAAACAGGAAGACTGGCAAGTGTTAATTGTAACAAATGATTGTTTCAGGATAGTTGTTGATGTTGAAAACAATTATTACTTGTCAGAATTAACTATAGTTTAAAGTGCTTGAAGACATTTTCGAGGTAAATGTTTTCAGGGACATGAAGTATGGATTAAACCATGAGATGAGCAGACTGCTTTTGTTTTATGTGCTGTTATTTGTTCGAGGTTTGATGTTCGTATAACGACTGTAGAGGGGTAGTGTGCGATGGGTCAAACAATATTTGGAAAGAATTAATACTGGTAATTGTTAGTCATTAAATTCTTTTTTGCAGGTTTAGGATAGGAGCGGCAGCTCCAAGCAGGGCTCGTTGTCCATCACGTGTATCTGCGTTTGAGAAAGCGGCAAGTGATTTTGCTGAGGACCCCATGGATAATGTAATTGTTCCGGCATTGGGTTCGAGTTTCGACTCGCTGGATGCGGCGTAATACTTCTACAACATGTATTCTTGGGAGAAGGGATTTGGAATAAGATACGGGAAGAGCATACTGAATGTTTAAAGAACTAAGTGTATGGAAGAATTTGTTTGTGGATGTTCGGTGAGTGTCCTTTGTTATGAATTTGTGCATTTTTATTAAGTGTTGTGTTATGTGCTTGTTAAGTGCAATACTTGAATATATGGTTGACAATTTTTGGGACAATGCTACAGGATAAAGCTGGAGTGAACAACACGAGGTCTTGCCGGTGCGAGTATCCTGGATTTATACGGCTATTCAGAACATAAGACAACGGGTGGTACATTGTTGAGCAGAGGGAGGAGCAGAACCACTCGTTATCCTCTAATTTTTGTGAGACGATACACTGGCCTCCACACAAACATATTGATGTGTATAGCCGGGAGCTTTTTTGGTTCCGTGCAGAATGTTCCATTCACCAAACGGTTGTTAAAGAGTTTGTGTGCGGGGGTAAGTCGAGAACAACCAGATGATGATGTGCGGAAGGCCATTGAGGTGTTGCAGAGTTGGGAGCAAAGGATCCATATTTCATATACCATGTCGACGCAGATGCGGAGGGTCAGGAAATATTCTGTAGAGCATAGGCTTTGGGACACCCCCTTATCTAGCCACTCATTTTTGCATCGCGATTCGTGCGAGTACATTTATCTTCCACCTGGCCCATGGCGGCTGCCGGTTATCGGCAGCCTGCACCACCTCGCCGGTAACCCGGTCGTGCACCGTGTCATGGCCGACCTCGCGCGCCGGCTGGACATGCCGCTCATGTACCTCAAACTCGGGGAGGTGCCGGTCGTGGTGGCCACGTCCTCAGAGGCCGCTCACGAGATCATGCGGACGCACGACGTCGTCTTCGCGACGCGGCCGTGGAGCCCCACCATGAAGATCATGGTCTCTGAAGGGGAAGGGCTCGTATTCGCACGCTACGGCACCCTGTGGCGGCAGCTCCGCAAGATCTGCGTCCAGGAGCTTCTCAGCCCGCGCCGCGTGCAGTCGTTCCGCCACACCAGGGAGGACGAGGTCGGCCGCCTCGTGGCTGCTGTTGCGGCGGTGCCGCCGGGGGAGCCCGTGAACGTGAGCGAGCGGATCTCCGTGGTCATCGCCGACTCGGCGGTGCGCGCCATGATCGGGGACAGGTTCAAGAGGCGGGAGGAGTTCTTGCAGTCACTCGAGGAAGCGCTGAAGCTCGCCACTGGGTTCAGCCTTGGTGACTTGTTCCCGTCGTCGTGGCTCGTGAACTTCATCAGCGGCACGGCACGGCTGGCGGAGGAGAACCACCGCAAGAACTTCGAGCTCATGGAGTATGCGATCAAGCAACACGAGGAGCAGAGGGGCGCCGCCTCGGCTAACGGCGACGTGGAGGAAGGAGTAGAGGACCTACTGGACACGCTCTTGAGGATTCGAAAGGAGGGTGGCCTGGACGTGCCTCTCACCATGGGAACGGTCAAAGCAGTTATACTTGTAAGTGCACCAGCTCCTTTGTTTCAGGTTACTTTGTCCTCTACGATGTGTTATACTTAAAAAGATGTTGTATCAAACAAATCTAATTACAAATTTTGGAAGTACTAATATTCAAATTTTTTTTGGAAGTACATTCAAAAAAGTTGGGGGGGGGGATGAGAGTGTATTACTCAAGAACAAAAGAGTTCTTCCCTACACAAGCACAAACTAAGGACAATAACAGGACCGGATTGGATCCACACAACCGTATGATCCTCCATCCTACCAAAGTTTGCTAGAACATGACTAACACTATTTTGTTCTCGGCGAATATCAGTAACTACACACTTGCTTACGCCACTAAGTCTCTTCACTTTGAAAACTAACCATGGCATATTCAGAATGGTCCCGCGACATTGAGTTCACCAACTGAAAAAGGTCAAGCATTTTCTAAGGAGAGAGTAATTTAGCAACACACTATGTCTTTCAATTTGTTTTTTTCTTCACTTCACTCCGAATCCAAGAAACAACATATGTTATATTCACTATTATTCTAGGATTTGCTACTTGATGTCTCACTTTTAAGGGCCGTCCGATCCTTGAATGCCAAGAAGAATTTACAATTTCTAAATTGTGCAACTCGACATACTACAGGATTTATTTGGCGCCGGGAGCGAGACATCAGCTACCACGCTTCAATGGGCCATGTCAGAGCTCATGAGGAACCCAACTGTGATGCAGAAAGTACAAGCTGAAGTACGCGACAACCTCCAAGAAAAGCCTAAAGTGACTGATGATGACTTGACCAATCTCAAGTACCTCAAACTTGTCATTAAGGAGACGATGAGGTTGCATCCAGGCGCATCATTGCTTCTCCCTAGGGAGGCTAGGGAGGCTTGCAAAATCCTCGGATACGACGTACCCAAAGGAACCACGGTGTTGGTGAATGCATGGGCGATTGGTAGAGACCCTAAGCACTGGGAAGAACCCGAAGAATTCAAACCAAAAAGGTTCGAGTCCGGCACAGTTGACTTCAAAGGCACAAACTTCGAGTACATACCGTTTGGGGCGGGTCGGAGGATGTGCCCTGGAATGACGTTTGCTCAAGCCAACATTGAGATTGTGCTCGCCGCACTTCTCTACCACTTCGATTGGGAGCTCCCGCCTCTGGTGAAACCTGATGGGTTAGACATGACAGAGAAGATGGGCGTCACTGTCGGGCGAAAGAATGATCTGTATCTACACCCCGTGGTTCGTGTGCCTCCGATTTGATTTGCACTTGCACTAATACGTGAAGATGAATTCACATCTACAAGTGCCTTCTATATATGTTCCGATTTTGAATGTGGAGACGTATGGAGAAGTATTGTTAATTACATCACTCCTAACTAAGAGTCAAGTTGTATATGTAAAGAATGTGTATGATTCCTATGTTCATGACTATTGGGAAGGTTCATCACACCACAAAATATCCAAGTTAATAATTTTCTCGTAAAGAATTTAAATTGCTTCATCATAAAATTAAATGCTCATGTATCTTGTAGACTTGTGTCATTCTATGGCAAGCCGTATCGGGTGTCAATTGGCCCTGTTTGAGGGGAAGTGAATTGGGAAGGCATATTAATGGCGGACGGAGATATTTGCAAAAATAAGTATCCGCTGGTTACTTCCATTGTTTAAGCTATTCCCAGACGCAGGGAAGAACACAAGTGACAATCAATGGAGGCACAATCTTGGGGGAAGTGTGTGATACCATACTTTAATTGGAATGATAGACTACTCATGTTAACAATACACACCTTCTTTTCCGGAAGCTCATCTCCAAAGAACATCTAGGTTAAACATGCTTGGCCTAGGGTAATTTGAGGATGGGTGACTAGATGGAAAGTTGTTACTAGGTGCGCGTGAGTAAGCGCAAACTGCATACGAAAGACAAGTTTTGGTCTGTGGGGTCAGTTCAGATTCTAAGTGGTAGCCAGGCATAACAACATAATGGTATCGAAGCAGACCCACGTGGTTACAAGAGCATGTTTGGGGCATGGGCTCAGACATGTGTCGCCTAGCTTGTGTGGCCTATCGTGGCACACTACATGGCAAATGTGCCAACACTAGACACATGGACATGTGCGAGATTACATTCCATTTGGCTGACGAGAGCGTAGGTTCCTCTGAGTGTTGGTGTATGTGGCATCTAGCTTAATAAGGATGATGGACTAGTCATATCAATAAGATGCACCTTCTTTTCCTAGAAGCTCATCTTTAAAGAACCCATAGGTTAAGCATGCTTTGCCTAGGACAATTTGAAGATGGGTGACTCATTTCTTCTTACATCGGTATAGATTGTAAGGTAGTTGGGTCCCCAAGTACATGACTTTGTAGCTAGTACTAGGTTTTCCCACAATTGAGAAATCAAGGTATCAATCTATGGAACACCAATACTCTTGCTAGCTTTGCTAGTTATACTAGATATTGAAAGATAATATGGTAAATAATATTTTATGTATTTTTAGAATAAATAATAACTGAAAACAGGAGTACGAATAAAAGTTGCTCAGAGTATTTTGTATGCTAAAAACTGGACTGGAGTTCACAGATTCACCAAGTTTATCTCTGCATGAGATAAAAAGTGCAGGATGTAACATAGCCATGTGGAAAAGTGAATACGAAATATTTCATGCTCATGCTAGACTATGTGTAATATTTATCTTATATAGGCAGTACATGCACAGTTCTATAGTCTGAGACTCTCCCTGCATATATACCTAATAATCCAGTCTTTGGCTGAGATTCTCTCCACATCATCAAAGTATTAAGTATAAAACAGATAATTTCCTTAAGCAAGAGGATATTTTTTTCATGATTTTAGTCGAGGACTCATACAAAAATTATCCTTTGTGGCAATAATACAATACAACCTTTTTTCTAGTTACTATCACCATGGTCGTTTATTTGCAAGATTAAACCTAGCTAACACACACCTTTTTCAACTACTGATTACCCATCAAAACTAGCAAAAATAACACCATTAACTGGATAAAATTATGCACCTATGAAACAAACCTATGGCATAAACACAATCTGAATATAAATAAATAATTCATTGCATATGTTTTAGACCATAATCATGTAGGGCAGCTCATATGGCCATCTATTATATATATAAAGTAAATGATGGTTAACAAGAAAAAAGATATTTCAACTAGAAAATTTCAAAAAAAAAATCCAACCTTTAACCAAGTGGATAATAAAACCACAATGGTTTTCCAAAAAATTACCCACCAATGCGATCAAAACTAAGGCTCCTCCTTTAGGGCGACGCTACGTGTCCGCCGGCCGATGTATGGATTTTATCCGTCGCCTCGACGGCCGTTGGATATCCGTACTGATAGCTGTCTGATCTAATGTGTACGCCCCGCATGCCCATTTGTTATTTCCCGCAACAAATGGTCTGTTGCGGAAACAACACTATTGTCCCTGGCCCCGACAGAATTGCACACCGTGCGCCTCCGCCGCTAACCCACCGCAAAATCAGCCCGACGTTGGTGTGCAACAACTAAATTGAAGTTCCTGCAACACTATGGCACACCATATCGCGCCTCAGATGGTTGGATCTGATGCAAATCGAGCTCATCGAGGGGGCCTGCTTTGAGAACAGCCGCGGCCTCTACTCCAGCATGACGACGACGAGCTCCCACGTTGGGCACTCCTTTGACAATTTCTGCAACTGAATCTATGTTTCTGAAACATGCGCCGTGTTGCAATACTTGGCCTCGTACGCTCTAACATCTTCTGCTCCTTCAACGCTTTCTGCAACCGAGGCTATATTTCTGAAGCAAGACCCATGTTGCAGGAAAAAGAATTTCGTTGCCGAACCATTTTTATTCTGAAACAAGACATGTGTTGCAGAAACTTTCTAAAATTAGACCCTGTTGCTGAATAAAACTTCACCACCAAATCATTGTTTATTTCTGAAACAAGATCTTGTTGCAGAAGCCGCCAATCTTTGATTTGTACCTGCTTGAGTCGTCGACGCCACCGCAGTGGATAAGGCCAGGTGGCCGAACGCCTTGCGCCGCCGCGTCCGTCCGCCGGCTCCCAAATCCAGCCACTCGCCCTTCCAGATGAGCACTGAAACCCCTCTACTATTACCCAGTTGCAGGAATAACTGTCCTGAAACAACATGCGAGTTGCAGTAAAACAGATGCGGCTTCCAGACGAGCCCCAAACCCCCCTATTTTTACCTAGTTGCAGGAATTACTGTCTTGAAACAACATGCGAGTTGCAGGAAAGCAAACACGCTTCGGCGGACACGGGGACGCTATCAACCATCTGATGAAAACACGATCAAACGGCCACCAAGCTGGCGGATGGGCGCGCGCGATCGGCCGGTGGAAGGTAAGCTTTTTCCCCTCCTTTAACGCTAACCTAAACTTCTTGTCTTTCAAACTCACGGGAAAAAGGAACCTACCCACCAGTTCTCTCTCCTTGCATCTCTGAAGGTCGACCCAGCCGGCCCAACAATTTCTCTTGAGTGCAATTTTCCTAGCGACCTGGCAGCGCTCGAAGTACTATATCCCTGAAGTATGCCTAGCTGGATGCCTTTCTGGCCAATGCTTTTGGCCGGAAGATTACACATACAAGCTGGCTCAAAACTCCGTGAGGCTGATTGACTCGGCCTAGACGTGCAAGTATGAGAAAACCTCATGAGGTTGTGTGAGGCTGCCGACTACTTTTAGGCTAGCGAGTCAAGTACGTATACACAATCAAGCTTCAGTTGTGATTGATTGCATGTAAACGAGGTTGCCAATCACTACTACTGCAGGATGGTCCTAACGCGACAGTACAATTAAAGATCGTTCGACGAAACTGTTTGTGATGCATTAATCGCAAACGATGGTGTAAGAAAACCTTAAAAAATGATACAAACTATTTGCGATGACAAAGACATCAAACACGATTCAGATTACAGTTGCGTGTGCGATATGTGGCATACAGTTCACTCGAATGAAGTATTTGCGATGAGTATAACAACAGAAACAGTGAGCCAGATCAAGCTGTGTGCGATATACGGCATACAGTTCACTCGGATGAATTGTTTGTGATGAGCTAAGACAACAGATACGGTTCAACTTAATAAGATGTGCATGATACACGGCAAAACAGGTACATAATTAGAAATGTGTGAGAAGACCGATAATAACATGGATGATTGCTGCTAATAAGCCGTGTATGTTGTGGGCAAATTGTTGCTGATGTATAATTGTCAGTATGAAATCATCATCGACGGGTTCCCTAGTATACCCCGTGTGCGATGTGATTTGCTCTGTCTATAGAAGAACGACACATACAACCAAAATAAACATCCAATTATACAAGTGACTATACAAAACATTCACACACACCTAAATAACAATTACATGCATTCTAAACTACGAGAAACAATCATCTAATCATTTACTTCTTGTGACGCTGCTGCCACTGCTCTTTGGCTCGATCCCTCATCTGGGGCAGAACGAAGGCACTTCCGCATGTCAACGATTCGCTTGTGTATCTCGTAGTTTGTGTACGCGTCCTTAGCTATGTACTTGACGTGTTCTTCATCCAGTCTCTGCTCCCAGGCATTGTGCCAGTCGATCTTGTCCTTCTTGCTCTCATCCTTCATCTTCATGTAGTAGGGGTCGATGATGGGCGAGGCGAGGTCAAGCAGGGAGTCCTGATTGTTCTTTGTGCTGCCCCAGACCCTATAGTGGTCACAGATGTCGACAAGATTCCGGCAGGACAAGCTCGAAACCTTTAGCAATTTTAGATCGTTGTTGGTGTCCACCGTAGGGACACTATAGTTGAGGATGTTGATAAACCTGGCGAAACGCTCGCAAGGCCTTGTGGCCAGGTGGTAGTGGTAGATGAGGATGTCATGGCGCACGCACAACTGGGCGACGACAACCTTCTGATCATATCTGGCATGACTGCCAGTGAACTCGAGGCCGAAACCGACTACTTAGTACTTGTCCTTGTGTGTAGGTACTGTTGAAGTTTGTTGGCGTGAGTCTCCTACCGCTTCGATTACCTTGGTTCTTAACTAAGGGAATACTATCTGCTACTATACTACATCACCCTTCTCCTTCAGGGAAATCCCAACGCATATCACACGTAGCACATATACAAATAACGCTATCATTGGTAACAAAGATATAAAAAGGACTGGGAAAGTGTGTTATAACCTCCAGTAGGCCAGTTTGCAGTTGCGGCGGCGACGGCCGTGGTGGCAGCCTTGTTGGTTGCCTTCTTTTTAGCAGTTGCCTTCTTGGCAAGGAGTCTCTCGACGTCGGTGGACATGTTAATGACGAAGGCGACAAGGACGTAGACGACGTAGTGGGCGTAGATGAACAACGGTGAGGAGTCGCATAGGAGACGCTCCATAGAAAACTAATCGTCCCTCTCTCCCATATAGGATCTCAAGGGGTGGGGTACCGGAGGCCTGCTCTCCCATACAACCATGCACGCGGTGGAGAGACGTGGGTTGAACCCATGTCCGATTCGGAGGTAGCAACATGGAGTGGAACTAAGGTGGGCAGTGCGCGTGGAGGTAGAGCAGATGTGATATGATCTTCATAGCAGCAAGGGTTGGCCAATGCCTCCAATATATAGGCACGACCGGGTGAAGAGACGTGGGTTGAACCCATGTCCGATTCGCCAACAACCCACGATTTGACGTCTCAGATCATGGCTCGTTTATTATGGACTCTCTATTCCTGACCGGCAAAAATTAAGCGCAAGAACACGAATGACATAAGTCAGAGCTAGGCTCGGCACATTCATGAAACACAAAGATCTCGCGATGCAAGGCGTTCAACGAAGGAAGAGCGCGCAGGAAGCACTGCTCTTCTCAAGCTCCAATAGCCGGAGAAGAGAAGCCTTATAAAGGGGTCCAACTCTTGCTCCACTAGTGGGGTGGTACTTAACTTCCCAGGACATCCCTTGTCATGACACTTACATGGGCTCTTAGAGTTTTTTTCCTCTGAAATTGTTGTATTAGCCTAAAGTACACCCCATATTTCAACAGTTCATACTTCACACAAAAAAAAAACCGATGTTTGCTCCTTTTTTTACCATCAAGACATCATTCTTCAAGGGCTTCCTCGCATGAAGCTTAAGTCTTGCCCGATAGAATTTTCCAGCGACACCATTAGTGTGCTTCTGCTAATGTACTCCCCCACCTTGGAGTCTAGGGGTTTAACCATCATACTTTATCTGTCGGGGTGATCATGAATATGAATCCAAACCTTGAGAGTATCAGTGACAGCTTGGTGAATCCATCATATGGACCAAGAAGAACAAGGCTACACCGAAATACCCAGGGGCGTCCTTCCATCACCTTGTTCCAGTTACCAAGACATGAGAATTGCGCCGTAAACAATTTAACCCCCAAAGACCTGAACTTGACCTCTCTCACAGATCCCACGCGGACCTTGTATTTTTTAAGGACTAGTACTCGCTGATGTCCTTGTCCATGTAAACCCTAACGATGGCGAACCATCCGGTTACTTCCGCTGGCGTCGGGTTCTCCATGTAATTGATCACATGCTTCAAGGTCGTCCTTACTAAGACCTAGTCACTTCATCATCACCCAAAAATCATCCTTCTCTTGGCCACCCAAATTTGCTGATCCTGACAACATCACAATTGGGTGAGACAGTGGGAATAGCACAGCGTTCCATAGCCCGCCATCAATCGAAATAGTAGATGACACCAAGGGCATGGCAGTGTCGCGAGGGACACCCCATGATCAGCCCGAGTGAAAATTCACGACGGTAACAATCGGATCACGGCTGGAAAAGTGCTCGACGCCACGAGAGCAAAAAAAAAAAAACCCTAATATGAGGAAACAGTATCATATGGGTTCAATTGTTGGTTCGGTTGCGTGGGCTAACCACAATCACAATGGGGTAGCATGGCCTCTTGTTGCATGTGTTTATAAACCCCTTTTAATATAGAGAAGAATCCTTATTTAATACTGACCTAATTTTTGTTTCCCTATTTGACTCTAAATAATTTTTCTTCCTTATCACATCAACTTGTGGTCAGCATTATCGACATGACCAAAGAAGCAATATATTTTTCATGGTTACATGTACAATCATCGCCGATGCCAATGAACCAATCTTTCAATTAAAAACGTGCACACAATCCATATCTCGGTCGCTGTCACGTACGAGGGACCGTGTTGTCTTGTGACTGGCACTGCATATGGCGACATTGTGCGTCCTGGTCTAGACTATGCGAGCTTCTATCACGAGTGGACAATCTGATTTGAGGTTTCAGCAGTCGTACGCCTGCGTGTCGAGACGAAAAGGGACGCGGTTCTTGTTAACCAAAAAATAATTTCCAAAGAAGAATGTCCGGCGCACGACAGCCCAAGTGTTTGTGTCCGATAGATCTCTTGCGCGGGAAACGTGACGCCGGGCAGCTGAGTTGTCGACTAAGCTAAACGAAGCAGCCAACATAATCTAAGATGAATGTTAGTGGCCGCGGGCACAATCAGGTTGCCATTGCAGTACATCTTCGTCATTAACTAGCTAATCCTTGATCAACCAACCATATATATACATTTTTTTCAAAAAAAATAATACCCCGGCCTTTGCATCAGCATGATGCACACAACCATCTTTATTAATTATTCATCAGAAGCTGACAAAATGAATACAAGAATCAACCCGAAGCCACTTTCTAGACGAACAAAGTCAAACTACATAAAGTTTAACTATACACATGAAAAAAATGTCAGACAACCACAATACCAAATCGGCATCATTATATGAATCACGAAACTAATTTTCATATTATATATCTTTACTATTGTGAATAATGTTCATAATTTTTAACACAAGTTTGGACAAACTTTATAAAAGTTGCCTCAAGACAAAACTTGCAAAGGAGGCTTAACACTTCACGAAGAAGAGGCGTCTACATGCACCGACCAGCATATCAATCTAGAAGGGCAGATATGATGGAGCTACAAAAGGAGGCTCTACACCCGCAGAAAAAGGGTTTCTCCATTGTCCTACAGTACGTCCGCAGCTGCGCACATATATTGTTTCAACTTGGACTAGAACACCTGACAGTGTCATCGTGCACCCAAACAAATTCCATTGTTCCTGAGATAGGGGTTGTTCATATTTTTGAATCCAAGATATGGACTATGTGTATGTTTTTGAATCCAAGAGATGGAATATGTGCATGTATTCTGAATTGGAATTGGATTGTTGGTCTCGACGATGGTTGTACATGTACGCACGAAAAGTAATTATTGCTTCTTGGTCATGTGAATAATTTTGCCTGAAGCGGCACCGGGGGTAAATTGTCTTTCCAGATGTCATCTAACACTGTTAGTAGTCAAAAGGAACCGAACTGTCACAAAGGGAACGAAATTTAGACTTGGATAAGGCGACAAAACTAAACTAAAAACAGTGTTAAATAAGGCGACAAAACTAAATTTACACAAGAAAGAAAAAGTTTTCCAGTGTCAAATAAAGAAACAAAACTAAAAACTGTGTGAAATAAGGAATTCACGCTTTCATTTACATCACGCATGCACCGGTTATAACAGCAAAATTTGGCACCGGTGTTCGCATTTTTCTGGATTTATTTCAGACTTGCCGGCGATGTTCGTTGAAGGGAGGAGACATTTTCATTGATTACGAGGTGCGTATATGATTTCGTCAATCTAAAGATCTCGTATCGGCTAACTATCTTGGAGATGCTCATAGGAGTAGGGAATGTGACCATGCATTCATATAGATGAGCGTATGTGCGTGCACAAAAGCATTTGTGATTTTTCACTGTAAAAAAGTCACTTTATTAAAACCTAAGATTAGCAAGGCTAGTATAAGAAGAGGTAACTATATTAAGGTATATTATAATTATATGAAATACTAAATACGCCCTCTTCTTTCTTACTCAATCTTTTGGTCTTGCTCTTTCTCGCCCTCTGCCCGGTCGAGCTTCCCTATCAATGCGCCGCCGTCCAGGATGCTGCCAAACATGGCGGCCTCAAACAGGTAGTTCACCTGCCAGGCGTGGTGGTTCGCATGGGCGATCAGCCAGACCATTTCAACGACGAGGCCCTTAGAGAAGAGCTGGGCCATTTGCAGGCGCGAGGATTCGACGAGGTGGTACTCGCGCTGCTCGTCCACCTCGCCCTGCCGGACGTACGCGAGCGGGGCGGTGACGAGAGATGACCAGAAGGCGTCGAGCAAGTCCTCATCCTGGTGATCGAGGAAGCGGTGGACGTGGTTGCAGGTCTCCTCGGCGCCGTCGCAGGCGTACTCGGGGTCGAGGGGCCTACTGAAGCCGGTGGTGCGGAAGTCGGCGTCGAAGACCTCGTCGAAGTCTGCCTCGCGCTGGGGCCGCGCGGGCGACTTGCGGGCCTTGGGCCATCCAAGGAGAGCACGGCGGAGGAACATGTGCCGGTCGTTTTGAATGTGCCACGTGTACAGCGCGGCGGCCATCCTGGCCACGGGCTCGTGCCACCTCTGGGTGAGCATCCGCACGCCCGTGGCGGCGTAGGCGTCATAGATTGCCCGCAGCGCGGGCTCGCTCACGACGCCCGAGGTGGCGATGTCGGCCACGTTGAGGAACGAATTCATGACCTCGGAGTTGACTAGCTCGCAGCCCACGTCGACGACATCAGTGCCGGGCGAGCTGAATACGAGGTCGCTCATGACGGCGGCGGCGTCGAAGCCTCGGGCCATGGCCTCGGCCGCCATGCCGAGCAGGCTGCTCTCGGACAGGGAGATGACCTGGGCGGCGCGGCGGTCCATCTGCGCAGTGCGGTTCTTTAGACGTTTCTTGTGCGCCTCCTCCAGCATGATCTTGCCCTGGATGTACCGCGCGCCGATGGCCACGGCCTCGCGTCGCTGGCGGCCGCCGAGGGTGCGCCGTGCGCGGGCCTCGGTGAGTCCATCGTGCAGCAGCCGGGGGAGCGACGGGAAGACGCGGTTGTACCCGTACTCGTAGTAAAAGGCCATGTCGGTCACGTAGTTGGAGAACATGGTGCGCACGTCGGCGGCGCCCATGAGCAGGCTCGCGATGCCGCAGCCGAATAGGGCGTTGTTGGTCGTCATGGCCTCGGGCCAGTCGCCGGCCCCCAGCATGGCGACCACCCGCGGGGAGGCTTGGCTCAGCCCCGCGCCCTTGGGGGGCAGCAAGTTGCCGGCTGCGTGCTTTTCCACAGGGCGAGCTCCGGCGACAGCTGCAGCTGCACCACCCTGCAGCGCGCCGGTTCTGGCACCTCTGCCGCTTCCTCTCCGTACCGCTCGTCCTTGATGCTGGCAAACATCTCCGCCACCATGTCTTCCGCCTGGCGAGAGAGCCTTCTCAGATCCTTCACGGCTCCCTTGCCGATCAAGGCCCTCGCCTCCGAGTAGCCCGCATGCACAGGGAAGCCACCACCTTTCCTCGGCTTCCCCTTGCAACCAAGCCGCCTCACCGACTGGGCCACCGGACCCTCGCCCCAGAAATATGGAGGAATTGTAATTGGCCTGGAGCCGCCTCCGGAAAGAGCACCAAAGTTTTAAATAGCGCGCTAAGCCTCTTAGCGGCGGACCTCTTTCAAATGCTATAGCGTGCTATAGCGGAGCTATAGCGAGCTATCTAAAATGTTTGCTCAAGTGTTTGAAGAAAAGACTCTTAGCGCAGGACCTTTTGTAAACGCTATAGCGTGCTATAGCGAAGTTATAGCGGGCTATTTAAAACCATGGAGAGCACTCATGTCCGGCACCGACCTGGCGACCTTAATGTTGAGGCCATGGAGAGAGCAGTCGCCCCAGCGGGGGCGGGATTCCTCCGCACCCCGGCGAGGCCAGGTGAAACAGAATGCATTCGGCATTGTTTTTCTTTTCAGAAAAAAAAACGAAATATGCACTGAGCAGTGGTGCATGCGATGGCGGGAGATCGCGGAGGGTGGAATCAGGGCGGCTACAGAAATAAGAGGAGGAGATGAGGTGGAAGCGCCATTTTGAGCACGAGCTCAAATGCGTTGCTTATCTACTGAATGACCGCATGAAAGGACTCCTCTCGACTCTAGACCACCAGATGCCGTACTCACAAACCCATAATGCAATCTAGTACAGTATTAGCGCAACAACCAGCCGTCCGCTTGAAGATTCATCTACTGGCTCTCCGTTCACCTGCGCTCCAGCCACGTGTTGTTGCCGCTCTCTCTCTCACACATCGGACGAAGGTGAAAGAAGAAGCACACTTTTTTTCCCGGCGACCAACGCCCCGGCGCCCAAACACCTCCTTTATATTCAGCACACAGGCTACATCACGGCTCGTACCGGCGCCTTTTCATCAGTACACAATGGAGGGTTTTATACCCAGGCCAACCCACACACGTGACCCGAGCACCAACTCCACACACGGACACACGACCCGCCACCACGGCCACTAACTACATGCACTTATCCACTCCTAGAAGGACTCCACTAGCTAACTAACTCAGCCATGCATGCAGTTAGAACCGCTCACACCCAGCCTTTGTAGCTAGCCAACTAACCAGCCGCAACTAACAACAATTGACCAAAGCACAGATGCACACATCCACGTGCATGTCAGGATTAAGTCTAATATTTTTCCTCCTAATCTTGACATGCTTCGTCGTCGGCCGTCATCTTGAACGCACTGCGCGCATCAACGCGCAACTAGGCCACCGCGCCACAGACATACCGCGCCACGCGCCTCCATGGCCGTCGCACCGCGCCACTGCGGCCTTCACCTGTCGCTATGACGTGCCGCATGCCTGCCGTCGTCGGACTTGATGTTGCTGCTCCCATTGTCGTCGTCACGAGCCTGACCCAGCCCGCGGACCCGACCTGGCGCAACGACGCCGGTCGCACCGTACTCCGTCACGACTCCGGCGACACACGCCGAGCTCTTTCTCCGTCGGCGACACACGCCTGACGTCCCACGACGCCCCGCACGTCCCGCACGCACCCGACCGCCCCAGTGCGTCCCGCACGTCCCGCACGCACCCAACGCGCCCGACGAGCCCGACCACACAAGTGCGTCCCGCACGTCCCGCGCGCATTCGACGCGCCCGACGAGCCCGACCGCACCAGACGCTCACCGCGCGCCCGACGCGTCCAGTGCGCACCCATAACACGCACTGGTCGCGCCCGGCTCGCCGCTGCGGCTTATTGCCCTGCACAGCCGCGACCTCCATGCCGCCATGTAGTGCCTCCACGCCGCCACGTCGTGCTGCGCCGCCGCGCCACCACGCAGCGCCTCGGCGGCCTCCGCGGTTGCCGCACGTACGGCGTTACTGCCCGCCGCCTCCGCCACACGCCATGACAGCCACAGCGCCGCCCACCTCCATGGGCCGACACACGGCCCGGAGCTCCGTCGCGCAGCTGCCGGCGAGCGCCGCCAGCGCTGCCACGCCTCCGGCACGGCAAGCACGCCCAAGACACCAAGCTCTGATACCAATTGTTGTTGCCGCTCTCTCTCTCTCACGCCGGACGAAGGTGGAAGAAGGAGCACACTTTTTTTCCCAGCGACCAACGCCCCGGCGCCCAAACACCTCCTTTATATTCAGCACATAGACTACATCACGGCTCGTACCGGCGCCTTTTCATCAGTACACAATGGGGGGTTTTATACTCAGGCCAGCCCACACACGTGACCTGTGCACCAACTCCACACACGGACACACGACCCGCCACCACGGCCACTAACTGCATGCACTTATCCACTCCTAGAAGGACTCCACTAGCTAACTAACTCAGCCATGCATGCAGCTAGAACCGCTCACACCCAGCCTTTGTAGCTAGCCAACTAACCAGCCGCAACTAACAGCGATTGACCAAAGCACAGATGCACACATCCACGTGCATGTCAGGATTAAGTCTAACACCACGAACCCCATCTCCATCCCTTCATCACTACCAAATCCTAGGTTGTCCCCTTGGCCGCCGCTAATTACATGGATAAAGATGCGGACATTCGCAGGAGCACCATGGTGTGGGGGCATGCACCGTGAGTCTTGTCTGGTCGTCCGATTGCTTTAAGATCCATACATTTGTTAGCCTTTGGGATTTTATTACTATATAATCTCTAGTCCATACATATATGCATTTGTCAGCTTTCGCCAGAGGTGTATTCTCCATCCACCCCATCTCTCGTGCCTTTTTCATTTCTTACAAATCTACTCTATCCAAATTAAGTTTCGTTCGCATATGCGAGCTTTGTCACCACGAAAACTTTTGAACAAGACCAATCTTAAATACATCTTTTCAACTTTTAATAAAAAATAATAATGAAGTTTCATATGCTTTTGCGAACTGGCCTAGCTCAGATGCTTGGGTTCTGTATAGTGGAACCAACCCATCAGGGTTCAAGTCCTAGACTTCACACTAATGTTCGCATTTTGTTAAATTTATTTCAGACTTACCGGCGATATTCGTTCAACAGGAGAAATGTACCTGTCAACTACAGATGCACCTATGATAACTTCGTCAATCTCAAGATGACATGTAGATCCAGTCTGTCGGAGATGCTCACAGGAGTAGGGTATGCGTGCATGTGTTCATAGAGGTGAGTGTGTATGCATATGTATGAGCGTCTACATCTGTACTATGTTAAAAATATTCATATGCTTTTAGGGTTTTAGGGTTTAGTTTTTGAAACTTGCTAAATTTATGAAATTTCATATCAAGTTTTAGTAGTTGAAACTTGCCCGCCCGCTAGATTTTCCTCGCAATTCACAAAGTTATTGGATTCCCTACGACAAATAAGTAAATTTACCAGAACCGGCACCTGCCAGTTGGAAATCCTACCACACATGCATTTCATCAAGATTCGTGTGGTATGACGACGTAAATCACTTCTCGCTGTATACGCCATGAATAGTACTGACACAGCCTGACAGAAAGTACACATACCTACTGGGTGTCAGCCTTTTACAGAGGAGAAAAATAACCGTGCATGCATGCACTCTCTATCCCATACATCTGATTAATACTCATTCTCATATTTTGAATGATTGATATCTTTTGAATCAAATGACCATTTTTGTTTTTTTATATATTACAATTCTTGCTGACAAGACCTTCAAAACAAGATCAATCTAGGATATATTTGAACAACTTTGTATTTTATAAATTTCAATTATCTTTCAAATCACCTTAAAAATATAAGATTGTTTCAGTATTTCATAAAAGTGATTGGGCTGTTTTACTAATTAAAAAAATGATTTCACACGTTAAAAATACTATTTTCACTTATTGTTTAACACTGGTTTCAGTTATTTTAAAATGCATATTTCACAAATATTCAAAAAGAATTTCACTAATTTTTCAAATGATTCCCCTCATTTGAAAGAACTAATTTCAGTCGTTCTTAAACACTAGTTTCACTTATTTTAATATGCATATTTCACTAATTAATGATTTCACTCATTTAAAACAAAATAATTTTACACATTTTTATACCATGGGTTCACTTTAAAACACAGATTTCACCCATTTTCAAAAACAATTCCACTCATTTCAAAATACATATTTTCTTGTTTCAAAAGAAAATTTCACTTGTTTTGATAAATTAAGTTTCATTCATTTTGTATTAAAAAGACATGTTTCAATTCCCGTGCAGTAATAGAAATATATGAAATGAGTGAAATTAGATTTTTGAATTAAGTGAAATTTATGAAACAAGTTGTTTCTTGAAATGTGTGAAACACATATCTAGTTGACAAACGAACTGAAATATGTATCATATATTTGAAAAAAAAACCTTCATATGCTTGAAAATAACCAAATTCACTCATTGAAAGAATCCATTTCATATGAAATGAAATGGTTTATATATTTTTACGGACTGGAAATAAGCAACTCGATTAAACTAGTAAAATATGTTTCATATAATTGAAACATACTGGTTTAATATACTTTAAAATAATCAATTTCACATAAAGAGAAAATTCCACATATTTCAGATAAACCTGTTGCACCAATTGGCACTCATTGGAATAAGCAATTTGACAAACACGGTGAAAAAAGATTGAGTGAAATAAGTGTATTGAAGCAGTGAAATTTAAACATGTTTTAAATATATCTAAAATTGCTCTTGTTCAAAAGGTCTTGACATGAGTATATAAAAAATCTAAAACAAAATTAGAGTTTAAAAGTATGATTGATTGAAACTGTCAAAGAAAAAAATGTAGGGATTTGTTGAGATAGAGAGGAGAAAGAATGAGTTTATTCTGTGCCACATGTACTTTTGTATGACCCACCCATACCTTTGAAGGACAGAACGCTGTCAATAGTACACGTGTGGGAGATTATCAGAGAAGGAAAGAGAGACACCAAAGTGTGTGGAGTTGAATACATGCATGTACTTATGTGATGATGAGACCGATGCACAAATCTGAAAGCAAACCAACCGTGGATGTTTCACCGGCACATACCAACCGACCCATACCGGAACCGGTAAAAAGAGGTTTCTATTCCCTACGAGGGCACACCAAGCTTTAAGTTTTAGTGTCTGAAATTGTGATTATGTCGTTCCCTCCTACCAAGTTTCAATAGTTGAAATTTAAAGAAGTGGTGTCGTCCGAGAGAAAGGTTGAGAGGTCATGACCTTCTCCCTCTCCAGCACAACAATCTTGTTACTAAAAAAAAACTGCGTCTTTAATTTCCAACGATCCCAACGACTTGATGCTTGTAACAGAAACCAAAAAGTACTAGTACTGAGAGGTTTATCTGAGATATAGCTTGTAAGGAATAATTCAAAAGTGCTAGTTATCGACTAGAGGGGGGTGAATAGGCGATTTTTATGAAAGTCTTCAAAACACGGGTGTCGGTGTCAAAACAGGCGGATCTCGGGTAGGGGGTCCCGAACTGTGCGTCTAGGCGGATGGTAACATGAGACAAGGGACACGAAGTTTTACCCAGGTTCGGGCCCTCTCGATGGAGGTAAAACCCTACGTCCTGCTTGATTAATATTGATGATATGGGTAGTACAAGAGTAGATCTACCACGAGATCAAGGAGGCTAAACCCTAGAAGCTAGCCTATGGTATGATTGTTGTATCTTGTATATCTTCTATCGACTAGCCTGGCCTCGGTTTATATAATGCTCCAGAGGCCTAGGATAACAAGAGTCCTAGCCGAATAAGCCGGTGGGGAGGAGTCCTTGTATTGATCGCCAAGTCTTGTGGAATCTTCCTTGTATGCGGCAGCTGTCCGAACTGGCCCATGAGTATACGGCCATGGGGGTCCTCGGCCCCTAGTCTAGGACACCGTCAGTAGCCCCCTGAACTGATCTTCAAGTTAGGGACGCTCATCGATTCTTCCGAACCGTTCTTCATCTTCGGTCGGCGGTCTTGAAAACTGGTTCAACAAATCTTCTCATCTTCGATCTTGAGGATCACCGAAATGCATTCGACGAGTTTACACGTCGGGTATCCGAGGAGCCCCTTTAAGTTTCCGGCCTTTATCAACGCCTTGTTATTTTTATGCCACACCTCGGATTTGAAGTTGTTCCCGGGCGGCAGCGTCCTCTTGCGTCGGAGCTCCAATGCCGGACTGCTTTCGAGGTATCTTTTGCAGCCGAGCACCAACGCCGGACCGCTTCCCAGCTCTAATGCCGGAATGTATCCGAGCTCCAACGCCGGACTATGTATCCGAGCTCCAACGCCGGACTGTATCCGAGCTCGAACGCCATACTGTATCCGAGGTGTCGTAAATCACCTTGGTTCAAAGAAGTTTGAAGGAGTTTAACCGAGCTTAATGCCGGAAATGCCCTCTATGGAGCCAGCCACTAGCGCCCGAGCTTTATGCCGGACTGCTTCCGAGGTGGTGCACCACCCCGAATGTGGGCCGATTTTTGTCAATATTTTTGATTGGTGCAATTTATTCTCTGCCGAGATATATAGCCACTAGCCCTCAAGGTGGGTATCGGTCTAAAACACGAGATGCACATGAAGGATGACATAAGATCGCTGATCCCACTAGCCGCTGAGACTGAGGTTGATTTGCAAAATTGGCCTGAGGATCAAGTCCTAGCTCGGCAGAATACTTCGGGACACTAAAAGCGGCGTGCTCAGTCCTCGAGACTCAGGTTGGGTGCGGCCGACCAACCTGAGGATCAAAATCTCCTTGGAAACTATATTGCACATAAAATTTTCTGCATTGAACAGGCAATGCAGTAGCCCCCTAGACACTGGTCGGGTGGCAACACCAGATCAAGGGATCGATGTGCCCCTTTAATATGTTTAAATGATGAGCCCGAAGCCCAGTAGCCCCCGAGCCTTAATGCGGGCACGGGTGGCCGAATTAAGGATCGATATCCATAGTAAAATCACAAATTGTGTGTAATGACACTATGTATCCAAGTACTTTACGTCATTTAATGCTCGGATCCGCATTGTATAAAACTTTGTTGACCGACCATCGGCTTCCACCTCCTCGGCCTGTAGCCGAGGAGTGTTTGTAAAGCCTTTATGAGGGCAAAGATTTACGACAAACAAGGCAATCTGGCCATACGGTTTTATAAATAAAGGGACGCGGAGAGATACGTTATATTACTGTTTAACAGAAGAAATGTCTTTCAAAGAAAATAGTACCGCTATCGGTTCCTTTCTTTGGGTTTTCATGCTAAGCATGATCATAAACCCCCAGCTCCAATGTAAGAGCAAAATATCGAGGATTTAGTTTGGGAGGCTAGTTAATAGCCCCCGATAGTGTTCGGCGACAGTCGAGGTCAAGCCGTAAACACTTGGGCCAATGTTATGAACGGCCTGTTATTTAACATAGTCATCGGATCGCTGACCAGTTTACGCTTATTGTGACAGTCAGTTTTCGGCTTTCTCCACTGAGCTGCTTAACCATGTGAGCTGGAAGCACAATCGCAGTGGTTCTCCCTTTGCATGCCTAGGCGAACAAAACGGAACATAGGAAGCAAGTGCAGGAGCCGGGCAACCCAACTATTGACCGAAGACACAATTCGAAACCGATGCATATATAGCAATATCTGAGAATGTTTTTGCTGAATCCCTAAAAGGTGTCCGGCGTTGCACTGCAAGACTAATGTTGGAAAAGCACAAATAGTTTAAAAGTGCCAAAAAGCTTGGAAAACCAAGAAACGTCAGTAAAAACATCATGTTCGAACAATATCAAGTGTTCGGTGCCAATCCGAAAATTGGTCTTAGAAAAAAGAAGTGCTTCTGTCGTGCTTTAACATGATACATCCTATCTCAAGACTTCGAGCGGTTCAGCCTACGGCTTCAACCTCCTATCCCGATGGCGGAGTACTTCTCATCAGGCCAGTTTAGCAAACTAAACTCTAGCGGCTTTGAGAGAGAAATTAGGCTCCCCGGCTAGTGACCGCACACTCACGTCGAAAAAAGGAGTGATAAATAATAATAATATAACTTTGCAACGACTAAGAAGAAGAACACTATTATAAAATGGCTCAAATAAACTTAAGAGCCCCCAAGTGACTTGGGTAGGAGAATGATTGCATGTACCAAAGTACTTATATCATATCTATGTTCAGCCGAACTTTAAACACGTCTTAACAGACCGTCGGCTTCTCCCTGTTTGGTCAAGGACCGAAAAGTGTTATGTACTCCATCGGTCGAGAATATCGACGGTGTTTCCAATAACCAGGCAATCAGGCCATAAGGCTGTAACAGACAAAGCGCGCTCAGGGAACTTATGCTATATTACTGCAAAGTGTAAGAAGCATCTTCGAAGAAAATAGTACCCCCACCGATACCTTTCTTCGGTGCTCATTGATATTATGAGACTTGTGCAATAGATTTTTTGTACTCATGAGTTCCGTTGTGTGCCGACCATCATTGAAAATTATAAGAGCGCTAGTGTCGGTGTCAAAACCGGCGGATCTCGGGTAGGGGGTCCCGAACTGTGCGTCAAGGTCGGATGGTAACAGGAGACAAGGGACACTTTATTTTACCCAGGTTCGGGCCCTCCTACCCGAGATCCGCCGGTTTTGACACTGACATTGGTGCTTTCGTTGAGAGTTCCTCTGTGTCGTCGCTTTTAGGCCCGATGGCTCCTTTGATCATCAACAACGATGAGGTCCAGGGTGAGACTTTCCTCCCCGGACAGATCTTCGTCTTCGGCGGCTTCGCTCTGCGGGCCAATTCACTTGGTCATTTGGAGCAGATCGAAAGCTACGCCCCTGGCCATCAAGTCAGGTTTGGAAGCTTAAACTACACGGCGGATATCCGCGGAGACTTGATCTTCGACGGATTCGAGCCACAGCCAAGCGCGCCGCACGATCTCGAGGGGCACGATATAGCTCTGCCTCCGAACAGTGCACTGGAGGCCGCACACGCTCCGGCCCCGATCCTTGACTCGGAGCCCCCCGCGTTCTCCGAGGATGAACGGTTGGACGTCACCTCAGGGGCTGCGATCTCAAAGGCGATCGAGCCGAACGCCAGCCCCGCACTCCGCATGGCTCACGACTCCAAGGAGCCGGACTCCTCTCCGAACTCCGGGCCTTCCGTGCCCCTGCCGATCGAGTCTGATTGGGCACCTGTAATGGAGTTCACCGCCGCAGACATCTTTCAGTGCTCACCTTTTGGTGATATTCTGAATTCTCTCAAATCTCTCTCTTTATCAGGAGAGCCCAGGACGGACTATGGCCTGCGAGGTTGGGATTCGGACGACGAAGAAATTCAAAGCCCACCCACCACCCACTTAATAGCCACTGTCGATGACTTAACCGACATGCTTGACTTCGGCTCCGAAGACTTCGATGGTATGGACGACGAAGGAGGAGACGAACAAGAACCAGCACCTGTAGGGCGCTGGACCGCCACCTCGTCATATGATATATACATGGTGGATGCTCCAAAGGATGGAGATGGCGAGGGAACTGCGGAGGACGGCACCTCGAAAAAGCCGCCAAAACACCGGCACCAACGGCGCCGCTCTAAATCCCACCATAGCAGAAACGGTGATTCCGGCACGGGAGATAATACTACCCCGGACAGCGCCGACGAACACCAAAACCAGCAAGATTCGGCGCAGGAAGATGAAAAAGCCAACCCTCACGAGAGAGCGGCAGAGCAGGAGGTTGAGGATGATAATTACATGCCTCCCTCCGAAGACGAGGCAAGCCTCGGCGACGACGAATTCGTCGTACCATCAGACCCCGCTGAACAAGAGCGCTTTCAACGCAGGCTTCTAGCCACGGTGAACAGCCTAAAGAAAAAGCAGCAACAACTTAGAGCTGATCAAGATTTGCTAGCTGACAGATGGACCAAAGTCCTTGCGGCCGAAGAGCATGAACTCGAGCGCCCCTCCAAAAATTATCCCAAGCGCAGGCCGCTACCCCAATCAGAGGAGAAAGCTCATGACATGGCAGACCGGCCACCTCGCGACCACGACAGAGAGGCCTGCCGAACCTCTAAACAAGCCATGGCCCGGCGCCGTTCAAATAAGGCACGGGAAAACGAGCCAGACCTGCGAGACGTACTGGAGGATAAAGCATGGCAAACAAGATCGATCTACGGATCGCGCGGACGCCCGACGACACGTGATGACCTTCACTCCGGACACAGTAAATCCGGCCGGGCCGAACACAACAGGCACAGATCTTCCGAACTGCGTCGTGACATAGCCTAGTACAGAGGCACCGCACACCACTATGCTTCACAGACGAAGTAATGGATCATAGAATCCCAGAGGGTTTCAAACCCGTGAATATCGAGTCGTACGATGGTACGACAGATCCGGCATTATGGATTGAGGACTATCTCCTTCACATCCACATGACACGTGGCGATGATTTGCACGCCATCAAATATTTGCCCCTTAAGCTCAAGGGACCAGACCGGCACTGGCTCAATAGCCTCCCAGCAGACTCAATCGGTTCTTGGGAGGACTTGGAGGCCGCATTCCTCGACAACTTCCAGGGGACCTATGTGCGGCCATCGGACGCCGAAGACCTAAGCCACATAATCCAGCAGCCAGAAGAATCGGCCAGGCAATTCTGGACACGGTTCCTAACAAAGAAAAATCAGATAGTCGATTGTCCGGACGCAGAGGCCCTAGCAGCCTTCAAACATAACATCCGTGACGAGTGGCTTGCCCGGCACCTGGGACAAGAAAAGCCGAAAACCATGGCAGCCCTCACGACACTCATGACCCGCTTTTGCGCGGGCGAAGACAGCTGGCTGGCTCGCAGCAACAACTTATCGAAGAAGCATGGTAATTCAGATACCAAGGATAAAAGTGGCAGGTCACGCTGGAATAAGCAAAAGCGCCGCGTTAGCAGCGACAGCAATGAGGATACGGCTGTAAATGCCGGATTCAGAGGCTATAAATCCGGTCAGCGGAAAAAGCCGTTTAAAAAGAATACCCAGGGCCCGTCCAGTTTGGACCGGATACTCGATCGCTCGTGCTAGATTCATGGCACCCCCGAAAGGCCAGCCAATCACACCAACAGGGACTGTTGGGTGTTCAAGCAGGCAGGCAAGTTAAGAGCCGAACGCAAAGACAAGGGGCTGAATAGCGATGACGAGGAGGAGCCCAGGCCGCCGAACAACAATGGACAGAAAGGGTTTCCCCCACAAGTGCGGACGGTGAACAAGATATACGCAACACACATTCCTAAGCGGGAGAGGAAGCGTGCGCTACGGGACGTATACGCGATGGAGCCAGTCGCCCCAAAGTTCAACCCATGGTCCTCCTGCCCGATCACCTTCGATCGGCGGGACCACCCCACTAGCATCCGTCACGGCTGTTTCGCCGCATTGGTTCTTGACCCAATCATGGACGGATTCCACCTCACAAGAGTCCTGATGGACGGGTAGCCTGAACCTGCTTTATCAGGATACAGTGCGGAAAATGGGCATAGATCCTTCAAGCATCAAGTCCACAAGGACGACCTTTAAAGGCGTCATCCCAGGTGTAGAGGCCAATTGCACAGGCTCGATAACACTTGATGTGGTCTTCGGATCTCCGGATAACTTCCGAAGCGAAGAGTTAATCTTCGATATAGTCCCGTTCCGCAGTGGCTTTCATGCCATGCTTGGACGAACCGCATTCGCTAAATTCAATGCGGTGCCGCACTATGCATATCTCAAGCTCAAGATGCCAGTCCCTCGAGGAGTAATCACGGTCAGCGGAAACACTGAACGCTCCATCCGTATGGAGGAGCACACGGCGGCCCTCGCGACGGAAGTACAAATCAGCCTCTCAAGGCAACACTCCAGTCTGGCCGTTAAAAAACCGGACAATGCAAAGCGCGCCCGGAGCAACCTGCAACAAGACCGTTTGGCACGTTCGGAGCAAGCATAGCAATTCGGCCCCAACCCCAGCCATCGCACCATCACGGAGCCAGTACCTAGAGTACACAATTACGCCCTTAAAATTCCATGGGCACAGGGGGAGGGGCACATTAAACTGCATGCCTAAGATAAGGCGTCAAACGTACTAGGGGCTGCCGCACTTCTTTTACTTTCAGGACTCCATACTCTGGATACCTGTCCGGCAGTGTTGCCGCACAAACGATGCAAGACCCAGGAAAGCAGACAAAGCTACACCGCACTCCGAAATCCTCAGGTGGTCTCTATTTAGAGCGGTATATCTGTTTCTAAACTTCGCGGCCTGCGCCTGGTCAGGACATGTTAAATAGTCTAATATCTTTTTTGCCTATCGCACTACTTGTATCGTTCGGCTTTGATAAATAGCCTCCTTATAAACAATGCATAGCTTTTTGTCTATCTTTTGAATTATCCTTTATATATATATATATATATATATATATATATATATATATATATATATATATGTTTATTAAACAACACGATCGCACCCGTACACCATGGTACGGCAAACCACGCCAGGGGCTTCATTACCCTTCTATCTGGTTGTGAGAAGTCCGTACACTTTCACAAGTGCGGCACCCCGAACTTATAGCACTATATGCATCGGCTCCGAGTCATGATTTTGGTCACATGTTGGGTTTGCCCGGCTCCTATGTTTTGGTACCTTACGTTCCGCTCTATCGGCTAAGGTAGCACTAGGAGAACCACTGCGATTGTGCCCCAGATCAGGTGGGTTGAGCACCTCAGTGGAGAAAGCTAAAACAGACTGTCATGATATGGCGCGAGACCGGTCGCTGTTCGAGAGGTTTTTCGAGTCCTTAAAGGCTTATGCCGCTTTGAGCGAGGAGCTGGCTATGTCCGGCCAAAGGCGTGGATAGCGCCCCGAATTCGGCCTTCCGAACTAGGGGCTTCGCCGAAATTTAAAATTGTAACGTTCTATGGCTAAGTGAGAGTGTTCAAGCATTATAGTCCGATTGCCTGGTTCGCTGTGCTGAGCGCCTCCCTCGAAGGACCCAACTATGGGAACAAGAGCCATCAGGTTTATCCCGAACACCCCAGCACTAGTGGCATGGGGGCAGAAGCCGACGACTCGCCATCTCTCAATTTTTGATAAACGGCCGCACAGAAAATAATATTTTAAATTAAACAAGCATTGCTTAGCGCATATGAACAAGTTTTCAGCGCACAGGATACAAACGAGCAAGTTCATTCAAATACTACATCTTTAGTACACTCATCCGCGACAAGGCGGGCTCCGGCAAGAACGTCCTTGTAGTAGTTCTCGGGCTTGCGATGCTCCTTCCCCTGCGTCGGCCCGTCCTTCACCAGCTTCTCTCCGTCCAGCTTACCCCAGTGTACCCTTACACGGGCAAAGGCCCTCCGGGCACCTTCAATACAGACGGAGCGCTTGATGACTTCAATCCGTGGACAGGCCTCCACCAGCCACCGCACCAGCCCGAAATAGCTCCCAGGCAGGGCCTCTCCAGGCCACAGCCGAACTAGTAAGCCCTTCATGGCCTGTTCGGCCGCCTTATGGAGCTCGGCCAGCTGTTTCAGCTGGTCGCTCAAGGGCACAGGGTGTCCGGCCTCAGAATACTGAGACCAGAACACACTCTCCGTTGAGCTGCCCTCTTCAGCTCGGTAGAACGCGACGGCGTCGGATGCGCTACAGGGAAGATCGAAGAACGCTCCTGGAGAACTCCGGATTCGGGTAAGTAATAGGTAATTTACTTTTATATTCCTACTTTGCATTGAGAATGCCTTACCCGCTGCTATCTTTCTCGCATCCTCCAACTCTTGGAGGGCCTTCTGGGCTTCGGCCTTGGCATTCTTGGCGGTCTCGACGGCCGAGGCGAGCTCGGATGCTTGCATTTTCGCCTCAAGCTCCAAACCCTCATGCTTTTTCATGAGAGCTTGCAGCTCTTGCTGCACCTCGCCGACTTGGACCCCAAGCTTCTTTCGCTCGGTGCGCTCCTCGGCCGTTTTCTTCTCGGCCTCAGCCAGCGCCTGCTTCAGGGCTGTCACCTCGGTTGTGGCCCCTACAATAAGCAGTACAATCCTGTTATTTCTTTATGCAATCAAGCCTCTCTATAGGCACCTTTCTTTTTTAGGGTATTTCTTACCTTCTTTTTCCTCGAGCTGCCGTTTGGCAAGGCCGAGCTCTTGCTCGGACCGCCCGAGGTCCTTTTTAAGGACTTCCACCTGCGCAGTCAGTGCGGCGGTGGAAATCAGCGAAGCCTGCATACGCATATTTGACCTTTTTATTAGACTCTTGCGAAAATTATTAGATCCTCTATTCGGCTTTTCTTCCCGAACACCGAACAGAGCATCAGGGGCTATTGTCTATGCGGTAAATAAATTGGCACATTTTTACTTACCTCGAAGCCTGTTAGAAGGCTAGCACAAGCTTCATTCAGTCCACTCTTGGCGGACTGAATCCTTTGGATCACTGTACTCATAACAGTACGGTGCTCCTCATCGATGGTGGCGCCCTCAAGCACCTCCAACAAATTGTCCGGCGCCTCCGGTTGGACGGAGGCCGCCGGCTCGGACGGCTTACTCCTCTTGGAAGGTGTTCGCCCGCCGCGGACCGGGACTGTCGAGTCCGGCGCGGTGTCCGGCACAAAGCCGGACTTGGAGCCCTGGAGGGTTTCATCCCCTTCACTCCTGAGGTCCGGAGGATTGCCTTGTGGCTCCTCCAGGACCATCTCCTCCTGCCCTGAAGCTTGGCGAGGCGCCACTTCGGCGTCGTCCGCCCCATGGGGGGAGACCGCGGGTGGAACAGAGTTCACGTCCGACGAATCCAAGGAGCCGCTCGACGAGTCGTCGAGTTCGGCCCGGGGCGGGCTGCATAAAATGCGTGCGATATCAGGGAAAGACACACACACAAAGAAAAGGGGTATCATGAGTTGCTCCGGTGTATAAATACTTACGATTTCGCCGGACGCTTGGTCCTGTCCGGCCACTCCTCTCCGCCCTCTTCGGCGTCGTGGGAGTAGTCCGGCGGAGGGGTCTTCCTTTTCCTTGACCCCTCGGCCTCCCCTATTGGGGCGGCCTTCTTCTCCTTTGCTCCCCTCGCTGGAGGGGGAGAGCTTCCTTGTTCCTCCTCCTCGTTTTCGTGAGAGGAGGGCGTTGCGGACTCGTTGGATGACGAGTCCGACACCACCATGTTGCGGGAACTCTTTCGAGTCCCGGTGGTTTTCTTCTTCTTGGCCTTCCTCTCGGGCACCACGTAAGGTGCCAGAGCCATTAGCTTCACCAAGAGAGCTGGGGCCGGGTCTTCGGGCAGAGGGGCCGGACAGTTGATTGGTCCGGCTATCTCCAGCCAAGCCTGTCAAAGGTAAAAGGGGGTTTAGATCCCGCATAGAGATAATCTATGAAGAAGATCTTAGCGAACCTGTCAAAGGTATAGATAGCTCACCTCGCCGGCGATATGCTGCGAGCTGTATCCGCGGTCCTCGGAGGCGGATGTGGGGGACTCGGCGCCTTTGGTTAGCACCTTCCAGACGTCTTCATACGTCGTGTCGAAGAGCCTACTGAGGGTCTGGTGCTGCGCCGGGTCGAATTCCCACAATGCAAAATCCCATTCTTGGCACGGGAGGATCAGGCGAACGAGCATGACCTGGACTATGTTGGCAAGCCGGATTGGCTTGTCCACCAGGGACTGGATGCATGTTTGCAACCCAGTCACTTCTTCCCCGTTGCCCCAAGATAGGCCTGTCTCTTTCCAGGACATGAGCCGCGTGGGGGGTCCGGATCTGATCTCAGGGGCCGCGACCCATTTCGGATCGCGGGGCTCGGTGATGTAAAACCACCCTGCCTGCCACCCCTTTAGGGACTCCACGAGGGAGCCATCGAACCAGAGGACGTTGGCTATCTTGCCAACCATAGCACCTCCGCACTCCGCCTGGGTGCCGGACACCATCTTGGGCTTGACGTTGAAGGTCTAGAGCCAGAGGCCGAAGTGGGGGCGGATGCGGAGAAAGGCCTCACACACGACGATAAACGCCGAGATGTTGAGGACGAAGTTCGGGGCCAGATCGTGAAAATCTAGGCCGTAGTAGAACATGAGCCCCCGGACAAATGGGTGAAGTGGAAAGCCCAGTCCGCGGAGGAAGTGGGGGAGAAAAACCACCCTCTCATGGGGCCTTGGGGTAGGAAGAAGCTGCCCCTTATCAGGAAGCCGATGCGGGATATCCTTGGATAAGTATCCGGCTTTCCTTAGCCTTTTTACTTGAGCCTCCGTAACGGAGGAGACCATCCACTTGCCCCCCGCTGCGGACATTGTTGGAGGAGGTTGAGGAAGAAGAGCGGACTTGGGCGCTGGAGCTTGAGTGCGCGAGAGATGGATTGGCGAAGGAGGAAGAAGGCGTAGGTTAAAAAGGTGAATCCTTATCCCTTTATATAAGCAGGTACGGTTAGGCGTCCTCACCTACCTAATAAAACTCGCTTGCCTCCCAAGCGCCGCGGTGAATGGCGCGGTTGGGTTACCCACATCCGTATTAATGAGAATCCCGTTAGAGGGGGGCACACGATCTCTGCTTCGACAAGACGTGCCAAGGAAACCGCCTCGCTATACGGGCTGAGGTGGAACGATGAAAACAATTTATAGAAGGCTTGGCCACAGTGTTATGACGCACTGTGGGATACGTCGGCAGATTTGATTTGTGTTAATATTATTCTCTGTATGGCAATATGTGGAAACTTATTTTGCAGAGCCGGACACTATTCTGTGGTGTTTATAATCATCTTGAAGAACTTGGAGGAGGAACGCGCCTTGCAATGCCGAAGACAATCTGCGCGCCGGACTCGTTGTCATTGAAGCCTGGTTCAGGGGCTACTGAGGGAGTCCTGGATTAGGGGGTGTTCGGATAGCCGAACTATACCTTCAGCCGGACTCCAGGACTATGAAGATATAAAGTTGAAGACTTTGTCCCGTGTCCGGAAGGATCTTTTCTTGGCGTGGAAGACAAGCTAGGTGTGCGGATATTCAAGATCTCCTACCAATGTAACCGACTCTGTGTAACCCTAACCCTATCCAGTGTCTATATAAACCGGAGGGTTGTAGTCCGTAGGACAACCATCATCATACACAATCATACCATAGGCTAGCTTCTAGGGTTTAGCCTCCTTGATCTCGTGGTAGATGTACTCTTGTACTACCCATATCATCAATATTAATCTAGCAGGAGTAGGGTTTTACCTCCATCGAGATGGCCCGAACCTGGGTAAAATAAAGTGTCCCTTGTCTCCTGTTACCATCCGACCTTGACGCACAGTTCGGGACCCCCTACCCGAGATCCGCCGGTTTTGACACCGACAGCTAGCTTTCGGCTTCACCCAGTCTGAGGTCCGGCTCGGGCGACCCGATCGTGACAATCGCAGAGATGCTCCCTTTACTCCCTAGCCGAACAATTGGGAACGTAGGGGTAAACACAGGAGCGAGGCAACCCAGCTTGCAAATCAATTAAGTCAATATGGTGCATATTATGGCATAATACACGAACAAGGAACGAAGCCGTACAAGTATAATCATATACAACAGGAAAAGCTTCATAAAGGAAGCCCCCAAGTAAAACGGGGTATTTGAATTTATGCGTCCAAACAAAGTTTGGACAAGGAAAAAAAGTTTACAAGCAACTTCTTTCCAATAAAGTTTAACGCTTGGTCGAACCGAACACAAGTTAGAAATTAAAGCTTTGAGCATGAAAGCGACTTAGATGGTTAATGTGTTCGCAGTCCGAGCTTGATGCGGGACAAGGTTCTATCCCCCATGTCGGTCCCGAGGTGGCGGAGCGGAGAGCTCGACACGCCAAAGTGGTGACATAGCACGGTCGATGCAGACCGGCAGAGTGACGCCGAAGTCCCCGGATCATTTTCCTGTGCACAAAAATAGTGCAAACGGGAGATAATAGTAATAATAATAATTAAAAAAAATCGTTGCATAATGAATAATTTATGCAAAGTGAGTAATAAAAGAAATATGGCCTCGCGCCGAAGTCAATGTCGATGCAGGGCATCGGCGTGATGCGGTAAAGGCGTGGAAAGCCTGAATTCGAAGGTCGGTCCGAGCTCCGGATGCGGCGTTCGCCGGACTATGTATGGAAACTGACCGAACCACCATGGACTGTCGTGAATGCGGCCACCATTTGATAGACCTGTGTACATATGATGGACAAACCAGTGTAATAATTCCTTGGTAAAAATGAACCCAAACAAGCAAAAAATATTAGGGATTGATAGCACCTGGTTTATTTGTTGTAGCAATCCGAAGGAAGGTGATTCCCAAAATTGGGACTCGCTCCGCACACCCATTACCTGATGGGCGATAAAATGACGGCATGGCAATGCTGGTAAAGGTTGGCTCGCCGAGGCAAAGCCCTCGGCCCAGCTAACGTGACGGAGCTGGTCGGCTAGTGACGCCGAAGTGTCCGGAGTAGGTTGATGAAGAGATGGGGAAGCCCCCGGTCCAGCCGAGATGTCGAAGCCCCGATGTCAGCCGATGAGTCGAAGAAGGTCGGCGTGATGGACACCAGCTTGAAAAAGCGATAGTGCGGCCCTGTCGATGCAGGTCGTGACGTGGTCGATGCCGGCTTGATGAAGCAACCGTGCGGCGATGTCGGTATGCCCGCTCCGTGTAATCCGTGGGGCGGCGATGTTGGTGATGATTTATCCTTCGCGATGTCGGACTCTTGTTTGGCTTGCCGAGATGATGATCTGAAGAAGTTGAGCTCGGCTCAACAAAGTGACGCTGTGTCTTAGCGCAGGTCGGCAGCCGTGGAGTAATATTACCGGACTGTTTTGACACCAGCATGATGTTGAAGATCATGTTCAAAAGATCTTAAAGTTAGTGGGATGTGTTTGGGAACAAAACACAATACCCCATACAAAACTTTCTTCAAAAGGGATGTCCAAAATCCCATTCATAGAAAAGATGAACTCGGGTCGCATTCATTTTCGCGCAGAAAACAGATCAGAAAAGTGATGCACTAATCGGAAGGTTCCCGGAGTATGGACCGTCGGATCGAGCTGAAATTTTGAGAGATGGTAGATACAGGAATTCCGCAGCCGGTCAACGGTTGGATCTTCCAAAGGACGTCCGAGCTAGAAGCTAGACACCACGCCCTAAACACATCCAAATTCCCGTCCAAATTTGTCAGGGCTCCGGTATATCGTGGATTGCCAGAGATTCCTCCATCGGAACTCGACGAAATTTTCCAGGGTTGTTGTAGACTCAATTCCGCACAATTCCACCAAAGCGATCGTCAAAGCGATACAAAACTTCCGTAGCTGCAGATATGAGTTCACTGTCCAGAAAAACAGCACTGTCGCTTGAGGGCAATGTTGTCGTTGAGCCCCCGAGCTCCATGGATGATTCCTCCGTGATCTTGATAGAGATCGGAGTTGATGTTTGATGAAGGCCCTCGTCCGAACATGGTGATCCGAACACGGGGCGCAATTCTTGGTCGAACCAAGGTTACCAGTCGAGCTTGTGACGAAGATTCTGAAGTCGCAGTTGATCTGCAGGCGAGCCATCGATCCTTTTGTCGATCACACAGCGGAACTCTCAGTGAAAGCACCAATGTCGGTGTCAAAACCGGCGGATCTCGGGTAGGGGGTCCCGAACTGTGCATCTAGGCGGATGGTAACAGGAGACAAGGGACACGAAGTTTTACCCAGGTTCGGGCCCTCTCGATGGAGGTAAAACCCTACGTCCTGCTTGATTAATATTGATGATATGGGTAGTACAAGAGTAGATATACCACGAGATCAAGGAGGCTAAACCCTATAAGCTAGCCTATGGTATGATTGTTGTATCTTGTATATCTTCTATCGACTAGCTTGGCCTCGGTTTATATAATGCTCCAGAGGCCTAGGATAATAAGAGTCCTAGCCGAATACGCTGGTGGGGAGGAGTCCTTGTCTTGATCGCCAAGTCTTGTGGAATCTTCCTTGTATGCGGCAGCTGTCCGAACTGGCCCATGAGTATACGGCCATGGGGGTCCTCGGCCCAATCTAACAGATCGGGAGATGACGTGACGAGTACCCCCTAGTCCAGGACACCGTCAACGGGGGCTTTGAAGACAAACAGTAGAAATAAACCTATTGATATGCAGCGGAGGGTAGACTACACTAGATAGGCCATAGTCAAGTAAGCAATGAAGTGAAAGCACGAAGACTATTAGCAGCTAGGTAGTATGGATCGGATGGAAGATAGTATGAAGCCAAACAACAACAGTTTTCACTCAGTGAAGACAATCAGATCAGACAGGCATGCAATGACTTCACGAAGACAAACTGTATGTAAAGAGAGGTAAAGGATAGAACCAGTTGCTTGGTGAGGAAAAGGATTTATTGGACCAGCTCCAATTGCTGTGACAAATGTACGTCTGGTTAGGGAGGCTGAGATTCAACTCAGAAGACCGCGTCTTCACCTTATTCTCCTTGAGCTAAGGACACTTAGTCCTCACCCAATCACTCTGGTAAGTCTTCAAGGTAGACTTGCAAACCTTCACAGACTTCGTTCACCGGCAATCTATAATGACTCTTGGATGCTTAGAACGCGACACCTAACCGGCTAGAGGAGATCACGTGGATAGAAAGATTTCAGTGATGCCTAACACTCTTTGGCTCTGCGTGTTTTAGGCTTTGTCTTCGCAAGGATCTCTCTCAAATGCTTTGGAGGTGGGTTGCTCTCAAACGACAAAAGCCGTTCACTAACTCTGAGCAGCCACGAATTTATGGTGTAGGGGGTGGGCTATTTATAGCCAGGAGGCAACCCGACCTGATATGTCTGAAATGACCCTGTGTCACTAAGGAACTGACACGTGTCCAACGGTCAGATTTCAAACACACGCGGTAGCTTGACTTAAACTATAATTAAAGCTGAATCATCCTTCTCTGGATAAGATTTGCTCTCATTGTATTCGTTCGAAGACATATGATTTGGTTGAGCATCACATCAGTCACTCTGACTTTGTTCACTTGGACCCCACTTAACAATACGGTGGTTCCTATGACTCAACAAAGAAGAAAAGGAAACTACGAGACAACTATGTCTTCGTACTCCATAGTCTTCATTTGAATGTCTTCTCAAGTCATAATCTTCGTTGTGAATGTCTTCACAGACCATCATTGTCTTCACACATTTTTAGGGGTCATCTCTCGTAGGTAAACCGTATCAATGTGGGACTACTATCCGTGTTATCCTGCAATTCTCACAAACACATTAGTCTCTTCAACCAAGTTTGCCGTCAATACTCCAAAACCAATTAGGGATGTCACTAGATGCACTTACAATAATGCTAGGGACACACTGAAGATGGAGGATCCAACTACCATTACGGATAGGATCCTTAAACTAGTGGATGAATGGCAATCGATTAAAGATGGACCAACTCCTCCATAGGGTAAAGCAGATGAAAGCCGGAGGAGGGGTGGACGAAGGCAAACACTGATGGAGCATTGTCGAAGGTGCAGGTCCCTGTGGTCTTGTGTGTCTATCATGGTACATTCTTGGCGGCCATTTTTTCCAGAGATGGCTGAATTGCTCGCGTGCAGGCGGGCAGTGCAGCTTGCCAAAGAAACGGATGCCGTAAAGCTTCTGCTGGAGTCTGACTCTCAAACAAAGGTCTAGAAGATTAGCGATGAAGGAAAGGATCTCTACAACACAGGGCAGCTAGTCGGATAGGTGAAGGACGTGATATATTAAATCCTTTTCAGGATTTCAGAGTAGCGTGGGTGCAACTTGGACATGAGTTACCTAGGGAAGGAACCAAGTATGAACTTTGTAAAACGTGGTTCCATGTAGCACCAGCGTGCATTAGCTCGGTGGTAACCTTGGAGTTTGATTCTGTTTCTTAATAGAGTTGCAACAAGTTCACATTCAAAAAAGAAAAACCGAGGGTGGCCGAAACTCTAGTAAAAAACGATCCACCTCAAACATGACTTATCCGTGCCGGAGTTTTGGGTCCACCTCCGATAGAGTCTAACAATCTAGATTGAGTCAAAGTTTAATGCACCACAACACTGCGATTCATGGCACCCATCGTTATTACTACCTTTCTTATCTGGGTATGTAAGGAGACAATTTTTAGGTCGCTAATTTTACTTGTGAAACTTGTGTTTTATATGCCACTAAAAATATATCATTGGACTCATCATCGCATGAAATTTCTAAACATACAAACTTTTCTTGGCATATACGCACATTTCGTTAGTCAAATGGAAGACCTGAAAACTATGTGAATTGGAATTATGAAGGCTTGTCTCAATTTGTTTTTGCAAGTAGAAAATCACCCATGTGATTAAGTGATGTATGTTTATCTTCTTCAATATAAAAAATCATATCATTTCTATTTTATTGTTGAAAACTAATCTAAACTAGAGTTTTCAGCATTGCTACGGGGGTTATAATATCACTACTAGGAAAAAGCCTACTAATGGCGCACTAGTTTTGCCTACTAATGGCGCATTACCAGTGCGCCATTAGTAGCACGCCACTAGTATATCTTATTAATGGCGCACCACCGGTGCGCCATTAGTATCTGGTATACTAATGGCGCACGGGGCAGTGCGCCATTAGTTTTGCCCACAGTGCGCCACTAGTGTTTGCTATACTAATGGCGCACCACACGGTAATGCGCTATTAGTAAATTTTTTTTTAATTTTTTTTCTTAATCTCAGGTCACTATTTCACCTATGAGATATACAACAAGTATCCATATAACAATCATAGCCAACACACAAGTTCCATCATAGATACATAGATAGCCAACACACAAGTTCCATCATACATACATACATAGCCAACACATAGTTCCATCGTTACATATTACAAAAGTTTCACATTGTTCATCCAACACCGTTCAGTTCTCATGCATTGTTCTTCTCCTTCTCCTTCCTCAGCCTGATGCGCCAAGAGCGGCGATGCGGTGGAGGCGGTGGAGGCAGTGGGATGTAGTCTTCTACCTCAATTGGCGTGGTCATGTCGCCCAGCTGTGGGATCGCCGGCGCCACCACCGGTGCGTGGTCATTGCCAGGCACCACCACCATCGTGAGGCCACCTTCAGGCATGACCATCACTAAGTCATCCTCAGCCACCTCCATCTCTTGCCCATGGTCAGCCACAACCATCTCTTGCCCTTGGTCAGCCACCACCATCTCTTGCCCTTGGCCAGCCACCACCAGCGCTAGGTCATCCTCAGCCTGATGCCCATCGTCATCCTACAGCTCCTCATCCACACTCTGCACCTCTTCTCCTGCACTCCAGTCCGGATCATCCTTCTTGTTGTCTATGCTGCTTTCGCTACAGCCATGGTCGCTGTTGCTTTCGCTACAGCCATGGTCGCTGCTGCTTTGGCTGTAGCCATTGTCGCTGCTGCTGCTCCCATTACCTGTCCAAATGCAACAATGACCGTTAACAATCAATGAGAGACAAAGCCAGATGTAGAGGAATAAGAAGAGGCAGAACGTACCGACATCATAATCTTCAGCGTAGCGCATGCGACACATAGTCGTGTTGAACACCTTCACGATGAGCGTGGTGGCGTCGTCGTTGTACCTGAAGAGAAGGAAGTACCCCAGCCGCAGGTCGTAGGCACGGTAGAACTTCTCCCACCCACGAGACAAGTACATGTGGCCCTCCTTGATCACCAACTCTACATCCCACAGCCTGCGAAACCCGCTGCCGGCCTGTCGCACCTTCACATTATTTGGCGGATCTTCACCCATCAGCATGTTCTTAAAACTGTCAGGCAGCCTCTGCGGTTTGGGACAATGAGTGATGTAGGCAAACAACAGATATCATAATGAGATGGGTGAAGCTAGGGGAGATCTCTCATTTTATATACCTGCGTCATGGATGATACTGAAGTCCCAAGTATGATAGTGAAGAACTCGGAAGCATCCAACTCGTACTGCGGTGTCGCAGAGCGGCGGTGGCTGCTTCCCGCCATCTCTGATAAGCAGCAGAAGAGATATTTTTATGATACAAGAAGAAAGCAGCCACAACTACAGTAAAAACAAGCAACTACACACACACACACAGGAATTTCAGCATGACCTTTGCTGAAAATAGGACATATGGAGTACCCGAATTTGCCGGAACGGAAGTTAATCGACATTCCGGCAATCTCAAGGGCCTCTCGGGGTACCTGCAAATTCATCACGACACAATGGTCGGAGACAAAACCCAACAAATTAGCAAGATGATCATCATCTTTGCAAGTCATTACTTGTCAAATAAAGAAGAAGGAACAATTTATTTGTGACATAGTTACAAATGATGACAGAATAATAAAGCAACACCCTGCACTAGCCTAAAAACAAGTGAAGTTTCACCCCTATAAGAACAACTTTATAAAATCAGAGAAGTTGCTAATTTTTTTGTATCCTTCATATACACTGGAGTACAATTAATGCTTTATAATGTTCCATCATCATTACAAAAAATTGACAATTGTCCATAACAGTTAACTGAAATGCAGTACTCACTAGATCTATCCATCACCCTAGAAAAAAAATGCACTCCTAGTACATGGCTACTACTATTTTTCTGCTGCTAGGAAAAACAAGTGAAGCAGAGCATGGAAGCAAGTTTTGAGCATCGAAAGTTCCAATAGCCCGTTGCAACAACTATTTGTGCAGAGATAAGCATGAACAGAGACAATAACTATAGGATTTGTTTGATGATATCTTTTTTATACACTTACTAAAACAAGTGTGATACCAATTGGATCATTGTTCACTGTAATCTTTTCTTTTGAACTGAAAAGGGAGGTCAGTTTTTTCAGAGAGAAAATAAATCTGCAGATTCAACTAATGATACTATGAACTTTTGATCTGATAGAACATGATCTTGTCAAATGAAGCAAGCAGAAACAGAGCAATCTTTTTTTCTATCGAAACAAAAGAAACAAGTTTGTCAACCACATGATCTTGTCAAATTTAGTAAAAGTTTGGGTATTCGAAACTACTAGTCTGAAAAACAGTTGATGTGGTCTGAAACTTTTCCTAGTGTGTTTCAGACTTTCAGTAAAAGTTGTTGAATCAAATCAGTTCTTTGATGCTATTATGGACAGATTTAAAATCCACACTAAACCTTAATATGTGAACTATTCGTTTTGATGCTACTGTGCATTAATACGATATGCCGCTAGTGGAAGACTTTGGAATTTGAAAACCCAAATCAGTTCAGTCTGCCTAGTTCAGCTTCACAGAGATGATAATGATTTCTGTTCTCTAGCTAGGAATCAAACCCTAGAACACATCAGAAGGTAGCCTAGGGGGAAGGAGGGGAAGGGGGAGAGGTGAGGAATCACCTGTGGGATAACGGCAGGCTGCCGTAGGAGGGCGGCGGGCGGCGACGCGTCGAGGAGGAGGCGGCGCGTCGAGGAGGCAGCGACGCCTTCTTGCTTCCCCGAGCCCTTCCTCGAAGACGGTGACGGGGGCGCGGGCAGGGGCTGTCGGCGACGGAGGGCAGGGCAGGATCTGCAGTGGTGGGGGGCGCGGGGGCGGCGGAGGTGCGGGGGCGGCGGCGGCGTGGGTCGGGGCAGCGGGCGGAAGTGGAACTGGCGAGAGGGAGGGACGAAGGGGTCCGGCTAGTTAGGAGGGAAGATTACTAATGGCGCACCTCCTAGCGGTGCGCCATTAGAAATCTTTTTTTAGATAGCAATGGCGCACCACCACACCGGTGCGCCATTAGTATGTTTATTTATTATTATTTTTTAAAAATAAATATGAATATGAAACAGTAATATTTTTTATAAAGACAGTAATAAGTGTTGTTTAACAACAATTGTAGTCTGCACTTTATTATTATTATTTAGAAAATGAATATGAATACGCAATGGTAATAATTTTTTAATAAAAACAGTAAATAATTTTTTAAAAAATATCATCAAATTTGTTATTTGAAAATATCATCGGCGGCGGCGGTGGTGCCGGGGAGGGTGCGGTTGGGTCGTCGGCGGCGGTGGAGCGGGGGTGGGTGCGGGGGGTGCTCGTCGGCAGTGGTGGAGCGGGGGAGGGAGCGGGGGGCTGGTGCTCGTCGGTGGCGGTGGAGGGTGCGGTGGGTCGTCGGCGGCGGTGGAGCTAGCGGGAGAGGGTGCGGTGGGTGCTCGTCGTCGGCGGTGGAGCGGGGGAGGTTGCGGGGGGTGCTTGTCGGTGGCGGTGGAGCGGGGGAGGGTGCGGGGGGTGCTCGTCGGTGGCGGTGGAGCGGGGGAGGGTGCGATGGGTAGTCGGCGGGGGTGGAGCTAGCGGGAGAGGGTGCGGTGGGTGCTCGTCGGCGGCGGTGGAGCGGGGGAGGTTGCGGGGGGTGCTCGTCGATGGCGGTGGAGCGGGGGAGGGTGCGGTGGGTCGTCGGCGGCGGTGGAGCTAACGGGAGAGGGTGCGGGTGGGATCGAGATCGAGATGAAGGGGGATAGCGATCGAGATTGAGGGGGATCGAGATCGAGATGGAGGGGGGAATCGAGATCGAGATGGAGGGGAATCGAGATCGAGATGGAGGAGGGAATCGAGATGGAGGGGGGAATCCTCATGTAAAGGGTACGACAGTAATGGCGCACTGTGAAACGATGCGCCATTAGTAGTTTTGCAAAAAAAAGATTATTATTTTTTTACAGTAATGGCGCACTGTCTGTTTGGTGCGCCATTACTAGTTAGAACTAGTAATGGCGCACTTCGACCTGATGCGCCATTAGTATGTATGGAAAAATGGAAAAAAATATATTTAACACTAGTGGCGCACCCCGTTTCTGGTGCGCCATTAGTGTCTTCCACAGTAATGGCGTATCATCAACAGGTGCGCCATTAGTATATACTAGTGGCGCACTGCTTCCCTGATGCGCCATTGGTATCAATCCTATCTATAGCCCTTTTCCTAGTAGTGTATATTTCAGCGTTTGATTGTATGAAACACTAGGTAATTGCACGTGACTTGCAACGGGTCCATAAACATTGTAGTTGAGTTTTATATCCAATCACCATGATTTACATGTATAAAGGAGACGAACAGGGCACTGGAAAGCCACCTCGTCGTATGACATATATATGGTGGACACACCCAAAGAAGGCAATGGCGACGGAACAGCGGAGGATAACCCCTCCAAGAAGCAACCCAAGTGCCGACGTCAGCGACGCCGCTCTAAGTCCCGCCAGAGCAAAAACGGTGATTCCGGCACAAGAGATAATAACACTCCGGATAGTGCCGAAGACAACCCCCTCCAGCAAGATTCGTCACAGAAGGATGGAGAAGCCAACCCTCATGAGAGAGCGGCGAACAGAGAGGAAGAGGATGATAATTACATGCCTCCCTCCAAAGACGAGGCAATCCTCGACGACGACGAATTCGTTGTGCCTGAGGATCCCGTTGAGCAAGAGCGCTTCAAGCGCCGGCTTATAGCCACGACAAATAGCCTTAAGAAGAAGCAGCAGCAGCTTAGACTGATCAGGACTTGCTAGCCGACAGATGGACTGAAGTCCTTGCTGCCGAGGAATACGAACTCGAACGCACCTCCAAGAGCTACCCAAAGCGCAGGCTGCTACCCTGATTAGAGGAGGAAGCATCTAAACCTACATCTCCAGCGTATGACGCGGCTGACCGGCCACCTCATGGCCGCGTCAGAGAGGCCTCTTGGCCCACAACTCAAGCCGCACCCCGACGTCACTCAAAAAATACCAAGGCATGGGGAAATGCGCTCGACCTACGAGATATGTTGGAGGACAAAGCAAAGCAGACAAGATCGATCTACGGATCGCGTGGGCGTCCCACAACACGAGACGGCAACCGTCACGCTGGATACAGTAAAAGTAAATCCGGTCGGGCCGAACACAGCATAAAAAACTCATTTGAGCTACGTCGTGATATAGCCTAGTACAGAGGTGCCGCACACCCGCTATGCTTCACAGATGAAGTAATGGATCATCAAATCCCAGAGGGTTTCAAACCCGTGAATATTGAATCATACGATGGTATGACAGATCCTGCGGTATCGATTGAGGACTACCTCCTCCATATCCACATGGCCCGCGGCGACGATCTACACGCCATCAAATACCTCCCACAAGGGCCAACTCGGCGCTGGCTCAACAACTTGCTAGCAGAATCCATTGGGTGTTGGGAAGACCTGGAAGCCGCATTCCTCGACAACTTCCAGGGCACCTATGTGCGACCACCAGACGCCGATGAACTAAGCCACATAATTCAGCAGCCAGAGAAATCGGCCAGACAATTCTGGACAAGGTTCCTAACCAAGAAAAATCAAATCGTCGACTGTTCGGACGCAGAGGCCCTAGCGGCTTTCAAGCATAATATCCGTGACGAGTTGTCACAGCCCTAGAATTTGCTTGTCATTAGTTGCATTAAGGCATTCATGTCATCATGTTTAAATATCTCAGAAAGTTGAAATGGGGATGGATCAAACCCTAGCATCTAAAAGAAATCAAATAGGTTCAAATAAAATCTTTTTCAAGAACCCAAAATGCCTTTGAAAATGTTCATGATTTTAGTTAAAGGTGAAAACCCCTGCCAAAAATGATGCAAATATTTTCAGGCCATTCTGGATATTTGAATTAATTCATAAAGTATTTGAATTGGGGCATTTGATTGCTATACATATTATTAAATGCTCCAACAATTCTGAAAATAGCTAAGGGCCTCTGAGAAAATTCAGTTATTGCCCATAATTAATGTCGGGACCCCGATCCTAAGCCACATCGATCCAGCATGTAACACATCATATCACTTTGCGGCCTCACGCACGGTACTCCCACGGGTGCCACCTTACCTGGCCCGGGACCGTTTGCGCCTTTTGGCTCACGTATATGATAGAGTCGCTAGCATCCATATGACAGAGAACCCGGGCCGACATGGCTAGTCGTGAACCCAAGGCGGCGCCAACCTATGAGGACAGGCATACATGAATCACATCGAGCATGTCGGTCATCAACGTATTTATCCGGGCTGTAGCACTGGGCTAACAGGACTCCGGTAACCCGGGCTGTAGCAGGCTAGGCAGGACTCCGGATAACACCGCGTGACATTTCCCCGAAGGGACAGACACAGGAACGACGTGAAACACATGCCGGCCAGTCAAGTGTTCCGAGCAGTAGTGCTGGGCTTGCAGGACTCCGGTGAACCGGGCTGTAGCGGACTACTATCGCTCAGAAGCACTAGACTTACATTTCCCCATATGAAAGGCTGCCAAGGATAAACAACTAGATAGTCGGATCCCACACATAGCAATACACGTTACACGTACGCATAACATGCAAGTATGTGCTGTACAACATGGCATCACAACATAACGCAAACTCATATAGATAATGGCCCAGAAGAGCCACATAGCATTAAATACAAACAGGGGTCACATGACCCATCATTCAGAGCATACAAGCAACAAGCGGAAGCATTACATGTCTGAGTACAGACAACTACAAAAGAAGAAGGCTGAAAAGCCCGACTATCTACAAGACCCTCCCAAGGGTACAAGATCGTAGCTGAGGTAGCAAGCTACTCGTCGAAGTCCAAGCGGAAAATACTAGAAAGACCGAAGTCTCCGCTGCAAAACATAAATAAAGCAAACATGAGTACAAAGGTACTCAGCAAGACTTACATCAGATCCTATCATACATGCATTAGTATCAAGGAGGTAATGTGGGGTTTAGTTGCAGCAAGCCAGCTTTGACTCTGTGGCTATCCTGTTCTACAACTGTTGGTAACTCTTTTGAAAAGGCGCACACGAGTCCACTAATCACCACATCAATACACTACTATGGATTCATCCCCGTCTCACTACGAGAAGGCCATCCATAGCACTCACACTTATCTTGAGCATTTTAGAGTATCCACTTCAAGTTGTCTATGTACCACGTAAGCATCCAAGAAGTCCATAACCGAGGACGCGGCTATTCGAATAGATCATGATAACCCTGCAGGGGTGTACTTCTTCACACACGCTCTCACCACTTATCACCATGTACACGTCATGTATCTCGGCAACCTTCAAGCGGAAGCCTGGCGAGGGTGTCGGCCACGACCTGACTAACCACACAAGACTCTAGTCCAGGTTTATCGCCTATTCGGGTTCCATCCGCGAGGAGATCCGGCCGGGGTGTCGCTCACGGCCCCAAACGATGTGTACAGGGTTCCCGAGCCCACCATCCGGGTGCCACTCGGTACACCGGGCCACGTGTGCCTAGTCTGTCCCAAGCCCACCTGGCCGGGTGCCACTTGGTAGACTACTAACACTACCTACAAACACCAGAAACTATTTGCAACTCCTGGACAGAGATCAAGTGGATTAATAAGTCGAGAGGGGCACTTAAGCATTCCAATGCGTGGTAGTAGCTAGTCATTGGACAACATACACAGAACTCAGTGCTTAAGGACGGTTCCAATGAGACAACCCACCATGTACTCCTACATGGCCTCTCACCGCTACCTTTACCAAAACGTGTTCACACACTTAACTCTCAGCATCAGAACATATCATATCACTCCAATCCATTCCCAATGAATCAGACCTGACACAACTCTAAGCAATAGCAGGCATGGCATGGTAGAAGCACAACATGGCTCAAACAACTCCTACACATGCTAGTGGGTTTCATCTAATTACTGTGGCAATGACAGGTCATGCAGAGGAATGGGTTCAACTACCGCAGCATAAAATAGCAGTTGATTCGCTGTTGTCCTAATGCAATAAAAGAGAGCAGGAGCGAGAGAGGGATCATATCGGAATGAACAAGGGGGGTTTGCTTGCCTGGTAGATCAACAAGGGAGGCACTGCTTCACAGACAGGTACTCTGGAACGGTCTCCGGAGCAGGACCTATCGAGAAGGAACGGTGCAAACAATCAATACACAAGCATATGCAACAATATGATGCATGAACATGGCATGGAGATGTGATGCTGTTTGACCTAATGCAACTAGCATTCAAACTGAATGAAGTCCATTTGAACCAAAGGTTCAAATGCAACTCCTAATTAAGCTCTTATAAATGCCATTTATATGATTTCACCTATTCAGCAGGTATAAGTTATTTTGTCATGCATGAAACTGGTACAGATGGATAGATTGCATTTTTCTGATAATTTTTCATATATAGATCATTTCAATCTGAGCTACGGTTGAAAAGATATGAATTTTTGAAGTTTTGAATATTTTCTGGAATTTCCTGTTTAAAATTAAATCCAGAAAATGAGATATTGCGTCAGCATGACGTCATGACTGCGTCAGCAGGTCAACGGAGCTGACCAGGTCAAACATGACGTGTGGGGTCCACACGTCAGTGACAGGGTGTTAAACAGGGGTTTAATTAATCTTAATTAAAAAGGTTAGTGGCGCTGGGGCCCACTGTCAGTGTCAGGGGTTAGCAAAAATGGTGATTAGCCTTAAGCTAATCACCTGGCCAGTCGGGCCCGCATGTCAGGCCGGCGAGGTCGTCGCCGGCGACCTCTGGACACGGCGGCGTCCACGCTGCAGGGCACGGGGGCGGCGGCTGGGAGCACCGGGGCGTAGCCCGTGCTCTCGCGCATCCAGTGGGGTAGGTAGGAGGAGGGGGGTGGCCGGAGCTCGCCGGAGCGGAGCTCAGGGCGGCGGCCGGAGTCGGGCGCGGTGGAAACGGCGGCTACGGCGGCCAAACGAACACAGGAGCTAGGGGAAGAGGAAGAGGAGCTCACAGCGGGGTCAGAGACGGTCTCAGCGAGCTCGGGGAGGCGGAGATGGCGGCAAATCAACGGCAGCGATCACCGGACAGAGGCGAGGACGATGGCGACGATGGCGGCTCCACAGGGCGTCTGGGCTCGATTCCCTCAGCTGGGAGAGGCGGCGCTCGACGGCGGTGCTGGTGGACACGACAGAGGGCGGAGGGGATGGCCTTGGCCGCGGCGAACGGCGTCGGTGGCGACGAGCGCGTTCGGACGCGAGAGAGGGAGAGATCCAGGGGAGGAGGGAGAGCGAGGGAGAGGGAGAGAGGTGCGGGCGCCGCGTGGCGGCGTGCGGGACGTCCAGGCGTCGGGGGAGGGGAGCCAGGCAGGCTGGTGGCGTGGCGGCACGGCCGTGCGCGCGCGCCAGCCACACGCCCTCCTGCCCACTGGCAGGAGGTTGAAGACGGTGGGGGCGCCTGCTGGGCTGGGCCAACAGTGTTGGGCCGGCCACTTGGGCTACAGGCGCGCCAGGTAAGTTACAGGTAAGTTTCTGTTCTTTATATTTTCTGTTTTCTATTTTCTGACATTTGTTTTGATTTAGTAATAATACTAAATCATTTTATTTGCTTATGCCAATTTTTGTAGGGGCTAATGGTGGTATTCCAGAGCTCCTCAACAAATGGCACAATTTTTGGATATATAAAACATATATATCATTTATATATCCAATGCAAATAATTATTGCATTAATTCCAAATGCCCAAAACAAATATTTAAAAGCTTCTAAAAATATTGGTTTGATTTTTACCTCTGCCCAATATTTTTAGAGAGTAACATGAACATTTTCTTGGACATTTTTGGAGCACTTTTTATCTGGGTCATTTCTAGAAATGATTTCTGAGGGTTTTACAAATCCCCAATTCAAATTTAAAAGAATTTAAACATGATGCACACATGACTAGCTAGCCTTGAGCATACCAGAACTAGGGATGTGACAACTAATTTCAGAATTTATAGAAATGATTTGGTGTTTTTACTAAATCAAAAACAAATTGCAAAATTAGAAAACAGAAATAAAAGCGAGAAATGGAAAAAAACCTACCTGTGCTTACCAGGCCCTTACCTGGCGACCACAGGTCCAGCCCAGCTGGCCGATGCCAATCGTCTCCCTCCTCTCGCCAGAGGGACGAGGGGCGTGTGCCCGCCGCGCGCGCCCACGCGCCCCGCCACCTCCTGCTTCCCACCGCTGCCCCGACGCGCCCAGACGACGCCACGACACCCCTGGCTCCCTCTTTCTCTTCTCCCTCACTCGTCGCCCTCTCTCCCCTCCTCTCTCTCGCTCGACACCGCCCACAGCCGAGCGCTGCCGTCGCCACCGACGCCGTTCGCCGCGGCCACAGCCACCGCGAGACCTCCCCGACGCATCCCAAAGCTCCGCCTCGACCCCCTCTTTCTTCCACCCCGAGCCACGCCACCGCGGAGGCCCTGCATCATCGCCATCTTCGTCATCTTCGTCGCCGGCCGCCGGAGATCCCCTTCACCGCTGCGCTCGCCCCGGTGCTTGCCCGAGCACGCCGAAGCCACCCCTGCATCCGCCGTGAGCCACTGACAATCCTCCCCCTCTCCGTTCTCTCTGCCACTCGCCGTAGTCGCCGACCCAAGCACACCCGCTCGCGCCGCCGCCTGAGCTCGCCGCCGACGTGGCTCCGGCCACGCAACGGCCCCTTCGTCCTGTCCACTGACCTCGCCGCATCTTGTAGGGCCCGTAGATGACTCGCACGCGCCGACTCATCCGCCGCAGCCTCGATCCCGAGCTCACCCGAGCTTCGGCAACCGCCGAGGTCATCGCCGGCGACAACTCTGGCCACCCCAGGCCCAACCGCCACCACCACTCGATGCGGACGTGCGTCCGCATCATGTAGATGCCCTCCGCCGGTCGTTTGGTCACTGGAGACGCAAACCCGAGGCTCGCCACCGTGGCTGGCCTCGCCGGCGTCATGTCGCTGGTGGGATTGACCCCACTGACCCGGGGTTTGACCCTGCTTGACTTTCCCAGGGTCACTGACAGGTGGGCCCATGCCCCTGCTAATTAGGTTAAGTGCCAACTAAACATAATTAGCCCTGTTAATACTGACATGTGGGACCAGGGCCTTAACTGGTTTAGTTTAGTATTAGTTTAGAGCTAATTAACTCAGGTTAATTAGTTAGACACTGACATGTGGGTCCCAGCCATCAGGTTTGACCTGGGCTGGCGCCTTTGACCTGATGACGTCACCCCGACGTCATGCTGACGCAGTTAATTATTTTCTGGATTTATTTTTATATAGGAAATTCCAGAAAATGTTGCAAACTTCAAAAATTCATAATAAATCAACCGTAGCTCCAAATACAAAGATTTATATATGAAAAATGATCAGAAAAATCTAATCTATCCATCTGTACCATTTTCATGCATGTTTGAACAACTTAAAATTGCTGTTTAAGACAATCTGAATTAATGGCATTTGAAATGTCTTACATGGTGTTGAATTTGAACCATGGGTTCAAACCAACTTCATCCAAATCCTTGCTAGCTACATTAGCTCAACTCACATCATATTGCCATCTCATGATCATGCATCATATTGTCGCATTGCATTGATTGTGTTCTTTCTCTGTTGCCTGTGACTGTCCCCTCTCAGTAAACGACGTAACGACGATGAGATCGATGACACCGATGAAGAACTATACCATCTTCAGAAGTGCCAGGCAAGCAAAACCCCCTTGTTCATTCCGAAACAATCCCACCCTCTCGCTCCTGCTCTCTTTTACTGCATTAGGACAAGAACGATTCATGTGTTACTTGCTGCGGTAGCTGAACCCCTTTATCCTTTGCATGACCTGTCATTGCCACAGTAATTAGATGAAACCCACTAGCATGAGTAGGAGTTGTTTGAGCCCTAATGTACCTACTCATTCATGTTCGTTTGTCATGCCTGCTACCGCTTAGAGTTGAGTCAGGTCTGATTCATCGGGAATGAATTGGAATGGTGTTGAGCATGTCCTACTGTGTGTGAGCTAAGTGTGTGAACACGATTTGGTAAAGGTATTGGTGAGAGGCCATGTAGGAGTACATGGTGGGTTGTCTCATTGAAGCCGTCCTCAGGAACTGAGTTCTGTGTTTGTGATCCATGAAACAGTTACTACCACACATTGGGATACTTAATTGACTCTCTCGGCTTCTTGATCACCCTTGTCCTCTGTCCAGGAGTTGCAAAGTAGTTTCTGGTGTTTGTAGTATGCTGGGGGCCGCACGCAGCGCTGACCGTAGGGGTGGGCTGTGTTGCGGTAGGCACGTGGCCGGGCCAGCCGGGCGCCCGTTTGGTGTCTCGGAACCCTGTACACATCGTTCGGGGCCGTATGTGGAAACCTCGGCCGGACTCCCTGCGGATGGAACCTGAACAGGCGATAAACCTGGACTAGAGACTCGAGTGTTTAGGTAGGCCGTGGCCGACACCCTCGCTGGGCTTCCGCTTGAAGGTTGCCGAGTACATGTCGTGTAAACGGCGATAAGTGGTGAGTGCGTGTGTGAAGAAGTACACCCCTGCAGGGTTAACATCATCTATTCGAATAGCCGTGTCCGCGGTAATGGACTTCTGGGTTGCCTATAATAGTTCATAGACAAGTGAAAGTGGATACTCTAAAATACGCAAGATAAGCGTGAGTGCTATGGATGGCGTTCTCGTAGGTAGACGGGAGCGGATCCATAGTTGTGTATTGATATGGTGAATATGTGGACTCGTGTGCGCCACGTCAAAGAGTTGCTTGCAGTCGTAGTTCAGGATAGCCACCGAGTCAAACCTGGCTTGCTGCAGTCAAACTCCACCACCCCTTTTATTGATACTGATGCATATGTAGTTAGTTCTGATGTAAGTCTTGCTGGGTACATTTGTACTCACGTTTGCCTATTTTATGTTTTGAAGAGAGACGTCAGTCTCGCTAGTAGTTCCGTGTGGACTTCGACGTTTAGCTTGATACCTCAGCTACGATCTTGTGACCTCGGCAGGATCTGGTAGATAGTCAGGCTTCTCAGCCTTTTTCATTTATAGATGTCTGTACTCAGATATGTTAAGCTTCCGCTTGTGTTTTGACTTGTATGCTCTGAATGTTGGGTCATGAGACCCATGTTTGTAATATCTCGCTCCTCGGAGCCTAATGAATAATACTTGAGTCGTAGAGTCTTGTTGTGATGCCATGTTGTATTTACACATATCGAGCATATTGTGTGTATGATTTAAATGCTTGCTATGTGTGGGATCCGACTATCTAGTTGTTTATCCTTGGCAGCCTATCATATGAGGAAATGTAGTCTAGTGCTTATGAGCGATAGTAGTCCGCTACAGCCCGGTTCACCGGAGTCCTGCTAGCCCAGCACTACTGCTCGGAACACATGACTGGCCGGCATGTGATTCACGTCGTTCCTGTGTCTGTCCCTTCGGGGAAATGTCACGCGGTGTTATCCGGAGTCCTGTTAGCCCAGTGCTACAGCCCGGATTTATACGTTGTTGACCGACATGCTCGATGTGATTCATGTATGCCTATCCTCATGGGTTAGTACTGCCTTGGGTTCACGACTAGCCATGTCGGCCCGGGTTCTTTGTCATATGGATGCTAGCGACACTATCATATACGTGAGCCAAAAGACGCAAACGGTCCCGGGCCAGGTAAGGTGGCACCCGTGGGAGTACCGTGCATGAGGCCGCAAAGTGATATGATGTGTTACATGCTAGATCGGTGTGACTTAGGATCGGGGTCCTGACAGCGTTGGTATCAGAGCCTGACTGCCTGTAGGATTACCAAGCCAAACTAGTCGAAGTTGAGTCTAGAAATGCTTTAGTTATGTAAGGGAATTGATTGTGGAAGGGAACGTAAGGCTCTTTTTACTCCTTATACCTCATGGTCTACTTATCTGAGTCAACCTCTTCTTTTCTACGGGGATTAAGAACTAGGCTTCTCTTCTATCTCTCAGGATGACGTGTTACTAAACCGTAGTTGCCTAGGATTGTTGAGTTCAAGCCTCAATTCAGTTCCTACTACTTCCATGTGTTCTTAGTTGATCTCAGAACTTTGATATTGTGATATTGAGTGGTTATGCCACTATTTTGCAGGATGTCTGAAATCATTTTGAGCATTTACAGCAGTTATGCTGTCTGAGTCATCCCAGGTCTCTAACTAGTCTGATGCATTTGCAAATCCCTTCTTCCCGTTATCGATGTTCTTTTGGGCCAGATTAAGCACACTGCACGGTCTGTGAGGTACTCCATTGCCTCGGCATATATGCTGGAGCTACTATTATGACTCCAGATGCCTTATGAAACCATCTAGTAATCTATCCATGTTTTGTGTTCCCAGTGTGATGATTCTGGCCACCATTCTCGAAAGCATCCCGTGATGCCACTTAGTAGTAGGCATTCTATTCCTGGGTTCTTGAACCCGAGATTTACTCTACTTACCTCATGTCGATAGTGCTTGCTAGTTCCTTTGGGATATTAGTAACCTTTTCATTAGTCCCCGAGGTCCGTGGTAGTTCCTTCTTCCAAATACTACGAACCGCTTATGACAGATGTTCTTTGAACCAAAAGATCACAACCAGGGTGCTCTTGAGGAGTACTCCATTCTATATTGTGGCTCTGCCAGTTCTACCTTTCTGCATGGGTTATCCGGAAGAAATATGTTGAACTCGTTCGACATGCTAATCTATGCATCCACAACTCAGAAAGTTATATGTTCCTTGAGTTGCCCCTCTTCAGTTGTATCCGGACCCTTGGCTATCAATTGATAGTCAGGAGTAATTGTGCATTCGTGATATCGATGCTTATCATTCTTGTGGTCCGTCAAGCCATTCTATTCCGGAATGACTAAGGAGAAACAAACTCCAGTACCTCATCCGTATCTAGGAATGGGTCAAAATAGTTGTACTTCGCAGGTCAAAATGCCAATCCAGCTTTTGCTCTGCTCTACCTTGGAGTGTTACCATCTTTATGTCAAGAGTGTCATGAGAATTGCACTACCTCTTATGAATTCTTGACACAGTAATACCTCTTGCCATCATTGCTCATTCCTCGGTTCCGTTTTGTCACAACCGGAATGCCGACAAGTGAATTGTGATGTGTGAAATAAATGGTCCGAGCAACTCGTTGCTTTGTAGTAAATGGACAATATTCTCATTCTTAGCGTGTTGGTTACTAAATCATCATCCTAAGATTGATCGTGCGACCTAATCCCTATTTCTGGTGCACTCTTCGATCAATGAGTTAGGATTGTGTCAATCCCTCACTCTTTTGATCATATCATCTTGCCCTAAAAGGCAAGGTTGTTCTCGAGCTTAGTAACATATCGGTGGTTCGTGATGTTCTGAATATCTTCTCGGAAGTATTACCAGGTTGTCACCTGACTGTTATGTTGAGCTCGTGATCGAGTTGGTTTCTTGTAAACCAGCCATTCTCCAAGAAATCTGTGTCGGTTACCCCCTGAGCTGGTTGGTTAAGCTAAACAACAACTTGGAGAGTTGGGGGATAAAAGCTTGTCTGACTTAGTTCATGTTAAGGGATATCTTTTTGTGTTTGTGTGTGTGTGTGTTGAAGATAGATGATATCTTCACCAATTGGTCCTCGTGATCAGTTGTTGGATCTATTGCCTTGTCAAACTTAGACTTGAGTATGGGCTATCGTCAAGTCAAATCAGAACCAACGATGTTCGTAATGTTGTCTTACTCGTGGTTGATCCATCGAGCATATACCATTACATCTTTTGGTCTGACCAATGCTATCACCATGTTCATATGATGGTGGAAGTCCAGTGATATGGAAATTCCGATGAGTTGCTGTTGAGCCCATTAGCAGCATTTGTCTCCCCCCCATGATTCATGTTGAAAATCAACCTAGTGTTGGAAACTTTGTAAGCGTTGCCCTCGTGTTCCGTTCATGAGGTATATGTTTGGATGAAAGAAGATACTTCCTCTAATTCACGTGCACTTGATGCAAGTTGCCGCCGTGAATTCAAGAAAGTTTGTTTTTGTTTCCTCTGGAATCATTCCAAGTCAGTCATGCACGTGCGAAGTATACTATGGCTTGAGAGATTAGCTACCTCCATCCCATCGGTATTTCCCGAGCACACCAAGCCACTGATTGATTTGTTGGAGGAAAAGAAGTTCCTTCCTAAGAGCTAATCATATGACTTATGCAAGGACTTCATTATCCGCAATGATGGTCCCCACCTGAACTCGGTAGTGTTTTATTATAAGACTACCATGTGGTCATGCTTGTCTAGGACAGTATGTTCACAGGTGTGTAGCAGAACCAGCTCATGTTTTGGAGCTTGCTATCGTAGCTCATCCCCCGAGAATCTCGCAACGTCATCTCGTCGATTTGTGTTGCAAACTTTCTTTTCCAGACAGGCTGTCTGAAATATTCCGTTACCAACCAGATCTGAATCTCAGACAGATGATGGTTGGAACTTTTCCAAGATCTATTTTGTAGGTCTCGACAAGGTTGATGTCTGGCCGACACACCTAGCCGGAAGATCTACCATGGTAGTATCTTGATTGTACTATTTGACCATCTTCTCTATGAGGATTATGTGCGACTTATTGTAGGAGTTGCTCCCTAGGAATTCTCGTGCTCTCAGTTTCTTCGATTACCCTATAACCACTCAAACAGGGGAATCACTCTCGACTGTTGAGTTTTCTTTCCCAGTTACCAGAATCATTTCCAGCATTTGCATTATGTTCCCAGCTTGCACCTCAGCAATTACTATTTAGAATCATTTTCAAAAGTGGCCATGTCATGGTCCCATCCATTTCCGGTGATAAGCAAAAATCATCCATTGAGTTGTCTTCAACAAGGTAGTCCACATCATCCATTCTGGTATGGGTATGCCAATCCTTCGAATTCGTTCACACGATCGTTTGTGATTGCCTTAGGCTGGTACAAAGAATTTCAATGATCTTGTATCAAAAGTAATTCTTTTTGCCACTTAGGGGAATAATTCTACGAGACACCTTTCCCAAGGTGCCCCGTTACGGGTTCATGGCAATTATTTCCTCGCCACCCTGACACCATCCACCATCTTTCTAAGCGTGGAATTATTGCCCACCAAATCAAACCCCGTCGTTTGTTCTCTCATCCCTCTCGATGTGTCTTGTGTCACAACTCGAGATGTTTCAACATCTCATTCCGTGAGTTGATCTTCAATAGCTCAATCTTCGAGAAGATCAATCCTAGTAGAGTTTCTTTCCATCGTCCTCATGTGGATGAAGATCTCATAGCAAGACGTCGAGACAAAGATGATGATCGTGTCAATGTGACGTGCAACCTAGATCGTGAAGATCGTGTTAACTGGTGTCCCCTCTGTCTTCTTACCTCACGTCTTGAATCTCGGGACGAGATTCTTGTTTAGTGGGGGTGAGTTGTCACAGCCCTAGAATTTGCTTGTCATTAGTTGCATTAAGGCATTCATGTCATCATGTTTAAATTTCTCAGAAAGTTGAAATGGGGATTGATCAAACCCTAGCATCTAAAAGAAATCAAATAGGTTCAAATAAAATCTTTTTCAAGAACCCAAAATGCCTTTGAAAATGTTCAAGATTTTTGTTAAAGGTGAAAACCCCTTCCAAAAATGATGCAAATATTTTCAGGACATTCTAGATATTTGAATTAATTCATAAAGTATTTGAATTGGGGCATTTAATTGCTATACATATTATTAAATGCTCCAACAATTCTGAAAATAGCTAAGGGCCTCTGAGAAAATTCAGTTATTGCCCATAATTAATTTCAGAATTTATAGAAATGATTTGGTGTTTTTACTAAATCAAAAACAAATTGCAAAATTAGAAAACAGAAAAAAAAAGCGAGAAATGGAAAAAACCTACCTGTGCTTACCAGGCCCTTACCTGGCGACCACTGGTCCAGCCCAGCTAGCCGATGCCAATCGTCTCCCTCCTCTCGCCAGAGGGACGAGGGGCGTGTGCCCGCCGCGCGCGCCCACGCGCCCCGCCACCTCCTGCTTCCCACCGCTGCCCCGACGCGCCCAGACGACGCCACGACACCCCTGGCTCCCTCTCTCTCTTCTCCCTCACTCGTCGCCCTCTCTCCCCTCCTCTCTCTCGCTCGACACCCCCACAGCCGAGCGCTGCCGTCGCCACCGACGCCGTTCGCCACGGCCACAGCCACCGCGAGACCTCCCCGACGCCTCCCAGAGCTCGGCCTCGACCCCCTCTTTCTTCCACCCTGAGCCACGCCACCGCGGAGGACCTGCATCATCGCCATCTTTGTCATCTTCGTCGCCGGCCGCCGGAGATTCCCTTCACCGCTGCGCTCGCCCCGGTGCTTCCCCGAGCACGCCGAAGCCACCGCTGCATCCGCCGTGAGCCACTGACCATCATCCCCCTCTCCGTTCTCTCTGCCACTCGCCGTAGTCGCCGCACCAAGCACACCCGCTCGCGGCGCCGCCTGAGCTCGCCGCCGACGTGGCTCCGGCCACGCAACGACCCCTTCGTCCTGTCCACTGACCTCGCCGCGTCTTGTAGGGCCCGTAGATGCCTCGCACGCGCCGACTCATCCGCCGCAGCCTCGATCCCGAGCTCACCCGAGCTCTGGCAACCGCCGAGGTCATCGCCGGCGACAACTCCGGCCACCCCAGGCCCAACCGCCACCACCACTCGATGCGGACGTGCGTCAGCATCACGTAGATGCCCTCCGCCGGTCGTTTGGTCGCCGGAGACGCAAACCCGAGGCTCGCCACCGTGGCTGGCCTCGCCGGCGTCATGTCGCCGGTGGGTTTGACCCCACTGACTCGGGGTTTGACCCTGTTTGACTTTCCCAGGGTCACTGACAGGTGGGCCCGTGCCCCTGCTAATTAGGTTAAGTGCTAACTAAACATAATTAGCCCTGTTAATACTGACATGTGGGACCAGGGCCTTAACTGGTTTAGTTTAGTATTAGTTTAGAGCTAATTAACTCAAGTTAATTAGTTAGACAATGACATGTGGGTCCCAGCCGTCAGGTTTGACCTGGGCTGGCGCCTTTGACCTGATGACGTCACCCCGACGTCATGCTGACGCAGTTAATTATTTTCTGGATTTATTTTTATATAGGAAATTCCAGAAAATGTTGCAAACTTAAAAAATTCATAATAAATCAACCGTAGCTCCAAACACAAAGATTTATATATGAAAAATGATCAGAAAAATCTAATCTATCCATCTGTACCATTTTCATGCATGTTTGAACAACTTAAAGTTGCTGCTTAAGACAATCTGAATTAATGGCATTTGAAATGTCTTACATGGTGTTGAATTTGAACCATGGGTTCAAACCAACTTCATCCAAATCCTTGCTAGCTGCATTAGCTCAACTCACATCATATTGCCATCTCATGATCATGCATCATATTGTCGCATTGCATTGATTGTGTTCTTTCTCTATTGCCTGTGACTGTCCCCTCTCAGTAAACGACGTTCCGACGATGAGATCGATGACACCGATGAAGAACTATACCATCTTCAGAAGTGCCAGGGAAGCAAAACCCCCTTGTTCATTCTGAAACAATCCCACCCTCGCGCTCCTGCTCTCTTTTACTGCATTAGGACAACAACGATTCATGTGTTACTTGCTGCGGTAGCTGAACCCCTTTATCCTTTGCATGACCTGTCATTGCCACAGTAATTAGATGAAACCCACTAGCATGAGTAGGAGTTGTTTGAGCCCTGATGTGCCTACTCATTCATGTTCGTTTGTCATGCCTGCTGCCACTTAGAGTTGAGTCAGGTCTGATTCATCGGGAATGAATTGGAATGGTGTTGAACATGTCCTACTGTGTGTGAGCTCAGTGTGTGAACACGATTTGGTAAAGGTATTGGTGAGACGCCATGTAGGAGTACATGGTGGGTTGTCTCATTGAAGCTGTCCTCAGGAACTGAGTTCTGTGTTTGTCATCCATGAAATAGTTACTACCACACATTGGGATCCTTAATTGACTCTCTCGGCTTCTTGATCACCCTTGTCCTCTGTCCAGGAGTTGCAAAGTAGTTTCTGGTGTTTGTAGTATGCTGGGGGCCGCACGCAGCGCTGACCGTAGGGATGGGCTGTGTTGCGGTAGGCACGTGGCCGGGCAAGCCGGGCGCCCATTTGGTGTCTCGGAACCCTGTACATATCGTTCGGGGCCGTATGTGGAAACCTCGGCCGGACTCCCTGCGGATGGAACCTGAATAGGCGATAAACCTGGACTAGAGACTCGAGTGTTTAGGTAGGCCGTGGCCGACACCGTCGCTGGGCTTCTGCTTGAAGGTTGCCGAGTACATGTCGTGTAAACAGCGATAAGTGGTGAGAGCGTGTGTGAAGAAGTACACCCCTGCAGGGTTAACATCATCTATTCGAATAGCCGTGTCCGCGGTAATGGACTTCTGGGTTGCCTATAACAGTTCATAGACAAGTGAAAGTGGATACTCTAAAATACGCAAGATAAGCGTGAGTGCTATGGATGGCGTTCTCGTAGGTAGACGGGAGCGGATCCATAGTGGTGTATTGATATGGTGAATATGTGGACTCGTATGCGCCAACTCAAAGAGTTGCTTGCAGTCGTAGTTCAAGATAGCCACCGAGTCAAAGTTGGCTTGCTACAGTCAAACTCCACCACCCCTTTTATTGATACTGATGCATATGTAGTTAGTTCTGATGTAAGTCTTGCTGGGTACATTTGTACTCACGTTTGCCTATTTTATGTTTTGCAGAGAGACGTCAGTCTCGCTAGTAGTTCCGTGTGGACTTCGACATTTAGCTTGATACCTCAGCTACGATCTTGTGCCCTCGGCAGGATCTGGTAGATAGTCAGGCTTCTCAGCCTTTTTCATTTATAGATGTCTGTACTCAGACATGTTAAGCTTCCGCTTGTGTTTTGACTCGTATTCTCTGAATGTTGGGTCATGAGACACATGTTGGTAATATCTCACTCCTCGGAGCCTAATGAATAATACTTGAGTCGTATAGTCTTGTTGTGATGCCATGTTGTATTTACACATATCAAGCATATTGTGTGTATGATTTAAATGCTTGCTATGTGTGGGATCCGACTATCTAGTTGTTTATCCTTGGCAGCCTATCATATGAGGAAATGTAGTCTAGTGCTTCTGAGCGATAGTAGTCCCCTACAGCCCGGTTCACCGGAGTCCTGCTAGCCCAGCACTACTGCTCGGAACACATGACTGGCCGGCATGTGATTCACGTCGTTCCTGTGTCTGTCCCTTCGGGGAAATGTCACGCGGTGTTATCCAGAGTCCTTTTAGCCCAGTGCTACAACCCGGATTTATACGTTGTTGACCGACATGGTCGATGTGATTCATGTATGCCTGTCCTCATGGGTTAGTACCGCCTTGGGTTCATGACTAGCCATGTCAGCCCGGGTTCTTTGTCATATGGATGCTAGCGACACTATCATATACGTGAGCCAAAAGACGCAAACGGTCCCGGGCCAGGTAAGGTGGCACCCGTGGGAGTACCGTGCGTGAGGCCGCAAAGTGATATGATGTGTTACATGCTAGATCGGTGTGACTTAGGATCGGGGTCCTGACACGAGTGGCTTGCCCGGCACCTTAGACAGGAAAAGCCGAAATCCATGGCAGCCCTCATGACACTCATGACCCGCTTTTGCGCGGGAGAAGACAGTTGGCTGGCTTGCAGCAATAACATGTCAAAGAGCCCTGGTAATTAGGATACCAAGGACAGCAGTGGTAGGCCACGTCGCAACAAGCGCAAGCGCCGCATTAACAGCGACAACACTGAGGATACGACAGTTAATGCCGGATTCAGAGGCTCTAAGCCCGGTCAGCGGAAAAAGGCATTCAAAAGAAGCACTCCGGGCCCGTCCAGCTTGGACCGTATACTCGATCGCTCGTATCAGATACATGGCACCCCCGAAAAGCCAGCCAACCACACCAACAGGGATTGTTGGGTGTTCAAGCAGGCCGGCAAGTTAAATGCCGAAAATAAAGACAAGGGGCTACATAATGACGATGAAGAGGAGCCCCGACCGCCGAACAATAGAGGACAGAAGGGTTTCCCCCCACAAGTGCGGACGGTGAACATGATATAGGCAACCCACATCCCCAAGAGGGAGGGGACGCGTGCGTTAAGGGACGTATATGCGTTGGAGCCAGTCGCCCCAAAGTTCAACCCATGGTCCTCCTGCCGGATCACTTTCGATCGCAGGGACCACCCCATTAGTATCAGCCATGGCGGATTTGCTCCATTGGTTCTAGACCCAATTATCGACGGATTTCACCTCACTCGAGTCCTCATGGATGGCGGCAGCAGCCTGAACCTGCTTTATCAGGACACAATGCGCAAAAATGGGCATAGATCCCTCAAGGATCAAACCCACAAAGGAAACCTTAAAGGGTGTCATACCAGGTGTAGGGGCCCATTGCACAGGCTCAGTCACACTTGAAGTGGTCTTCGGATCCCCGGATAATTTCCGAAGCGAGGAGTTAATCTTCGATATAGTCTCATTCTGCAGTGGCTATCACGCACTGCTCGGGCGAACCGCATTTGCAAAGTTCAATGCGGTGTCGCACTATGCATACCTCAAGCTCAAGATGCCAGGACCTCGGGGAGTCATTACAGTAAATGGAAACACCGAGCGCTCTCTCCAAACGGAGGAGTACACGGCGGCCCTCGCAGATGAAGTACAAAGCAGCCTCTTAAGGCAATTCTCCAGTCTGGCAATTAAACGTCCGGACACCGTCAAGCGTGCTCGGAGTAACCTACAACAAGACCACCTGGCACATGCCGAGCAAGCATAGCAATGTGACCCCGACCCCAGCCCTAGCAAAACGGCGAAATCCGTGCTACGCGTACATAATTACGCTATGAAAATACCATGGGCACAGGGGAGGGGCATGACCACGACACGCCCCAAAACACGGCTCAACCGCACTAGGAGCTGCCGATTTTATCATTTTTTCTTACTTTCAGGACTTTACTCTCCGGAATACCTGCTCGGTAGTACAATTGCCGAACACACGATACAACAACCAGGGAGGCAGAAAGCTACGTCGCACTATGGAACTCCCAGGTGGTCTCTATAACTGTTTTACATACCATTCCGCAGCTCGCCCCTGGAGGGGACATGTCAAATAGTCCCATCTCCCGCTTATCACAATATTTGTATTATTCTGCTTTTAATGCACCTTTCTCGAATAAACAATGCCTAGCTTCAGTCTATTATTGCATTCTCTATTCATTCCTTTTTATTTATATATGTTCATTCATGACATTCAGCACCTGTACACTTTGGTACGGCTAATACGCCAAGGGCTCAAGCACCCCATAATACGGCGTGAGAAGTTCGAACACTTTCACAAGTGCGGCACTCTGAACTTATAGCATTATATGCATCAGCTCCGAATCATGTCTTTGGTCAATAGTTGGGTTTGCCCGGCTCCCATGTTTTGGTACCTTAAGTTCCGCTATATCGGCTAAGGTAGCACTTGGAGAACTACTGCGATTGTGCCCCGGTTCAGCTAGGCTAAGCACCTCATTAGAGAAAGCTAAAACTGACTGCCATGAAAGGGCGAGAGCTGGTCGCTGCTCGAGAGGTTTCGAGTCCCTAAAGACTTATGCCGCTTAGAGCGAGGAGTCGGCTTTGTCCGGCCTAGGCATGTATAGCGCCCCGAACTCGGTCTTCCGAACACTAGGGGCTTCGCCGAAATTTAAAATTATAGAATTCTCTAGCTAAGTGAGAGTTATAACGCATTATAGTCCGATTGCCTTGTTCGTTGTGCTGAGCACCTCCCTCGAAGGACCCAAGAATGGGAAAAAGTGTGCTCACGTTTAATCCCGAACACCCCAGCACTCGTGGCATGGGGGCAGAAGCCAACGACTCGCCATCTCTTAGATTTAATAAATGGCCGCATAGAAGGTAATATTTTAAATCAAAACAAGCATTGCATAGCGCACATGAAAAAGTTTTCAGCGTACAGGATCACACGAGCGAGTTTACTCAAATATTACATCCTTTGAACATTCATCCGCCACAAGGCGGGCACCCTTCAGGACGCCTTCATAGTAGATCTCAGGGTGGCGATGCTCCTTGCCCTGCGGTGGCCCATCCTTCACCAGCCGCTCCGCGTCCATTTTGCCCCAGTGTACCTTCACACGGGCAAGGGCCCTACGGGCGCCCTCGATGCAGACGGAGCGTTTGATAACCTCAAGCCACGGACAGGCATCTGCCAGCTGCCTCACCAGCCCGAAGTAGCTCCTAGGCATGGCCTCTCCAGGCCACAGCCGGACTATGAGACCCTTCATGGCCTGTTCGGCCACCTTATGGAGCTCGACCAGTTGCTCCAGCTGGTCGCTCAAGGGCACCGGGTGTCCGGTCTCAGCATACTGAGACCATAACACCTTCTCCGTCGAGCTCCCTTCCTCGGCCCGGTAGTAGGTGGCGGCATCGGACACGCTGTGGGGCAAATCTGTGAATGCTCCTGGAGAGCTCCGGACTCGGGTAAGTAACAAGTAATTCACTTTCACATGCTTACTTTGCATAATGAAGTCCTTACCTACCGCTATCTTCTTTATCGCCTCAACTTCCTGGAGGGCCTTTTGGGCCTCGGCCTTGGCGGACTTGGCGCTCTCGAGGGCCGCAGCGAGCTTGGACTCGCGAGTCTTCGACTCAAGCTCCAAACTCTCATGCTTTTTCACGAGAGCCTGGAGCTCTTGCTGCACCTCGACAACTCGCGCCTCTTGCTTCCCCCGGTCGTGCATTCCGTGGCCGCTTTATCTTCGGCCTTGGATAGTGCTCACTTCAGGGTCGCCACCTCGGTCGTGGCCCCTAGCACATCAATAACCATCCTATCATCTTTTGCAACTGCATCTTTTTTATATACACACACATACAAGGCATTACGTACCTTGGTTCTCCTCGAGCTGCTTCTTGGCAAGGCCGAGCTCTTTCTCGAACCGCTCGAGGTTCTGCTTCAGCGCATTAACCTCCGCAGTCAGTGCGACAGAGGTTAGCAGAAAAGCCTGCGCACGCATATCTATATCTATACTTATACTAATTTGTGACTCCCTAGAAATTCCATGTTAATTAGATTTTACGAGCCGTTAATCTGGTGGGACCGAATTATTACGGTTGAGATCAACTCATAGAAAAAAAACTCTCTCTCACGTGTCTCCAAGAAACTCTCTCATGTATAACAAAAGAGCGTTGCTAGACAGACGACGCCTGCACAGCCGATGCATGAACGATTCATACGTGGCAGCACCAGCAGCTACCGATTATCAATAAAAAAAGCACCGGCAGCTACCGTGCGTGGAGGAGCCCTGTTGGGGAGGGAGAATCGTGCAGGCGTCGTGCACTAACCGTCGTGTGTACAGCAATTTTGATAACAAAACTCTCTCATGTAAAAAAAATCTTCTCAGAGGCACCAACGAAGCGTCCATGTTAATATTTCTTACGACTTTAGAGCCTTATCAATCGCCAGGCACGCTGTTGTTGTTCTCTCGATCTCCATCCATCAAACTTGGCTTAACCTACCACACTGCCCAATCGAGCAAGGGCTGCCGCGAGCAGCGCATCCTCCTCCGCGTCTTCTCTCTAACAGGTATCTTTTAGTGTCGTTGTCAGTTTTTGAAGCCGCCGCTGCAGGATAGCGCGACCACTTATTCCATCTTTTCTCTCTTGCAGATTCATGTTTCTTATTTCTCTTGCAGATCCAAGTTGGCCTCCTTCTCCACTTATTCCTTCTTTTCTATCTTGAAGATTCATGTTTCTTATTTCTCTTGCAGATCCAAATTTCTCCCTAAGTTCAGAACACTGCCAAAAACTAATATCTCCTGACCTCTAGGCTTGAGCCACCGTCGCCACGGGAAGCTCATCCTCCTCCTCCTCTTTTTTCTCCCATGATCCAGCAGAATCGTTGGGGAACTGTGCCAGAACCTACTTGGTTGTGGCGGCGTGCTGGAGGAAGGACACATGAGCTGTTGTACGTCTCATGCATCGCAGTCGCTGCAGGCGATGATGTTGCGCTGCAAGGTGGGTAAGAGCGTGCACTTAGGCGACAAGTTCGAGCCCTACGAGTGGGTGCTTGACTATAGGCCGGGGTCCTGATGGACATCAATCATTAGCTCGGTCCTGCCAACCCCTTCCCCAATCCTCCTGATTTGGTCAAGTGGCAACCAAGAGGTAAGCACATGGCCTGACTGGATAAGAGTAGCATGTTTCATGCAATTCAGTCGAGTTAGTTTCCTGTATTTTTTGTTGTTGTGTCAATTCACGTGGATGAAACATGCGTATGCCCTCCCATCTACAATTACTTGGACAGCATCAGTTTGTGTTAGACAAGAATTTGCAGGCAGCTATGCAGGCTAACCCGATCGACTAGCTACAAGATAAATTTTGGTTATACGTACTGCTGTCATTAGGCCTCGATTGAGGTGGATTCATCATGCCTATGCCCTCCCTCCTATGATTGATTGGATAGCATTAAATGCATTTGTGTTAGAAAATAATTTACTGGCAGCCATGACGGCTAACCTGCCTTTTATTTTTTGCTTGCATGCTAACCCGCCTAGCAAGGAGATGAATTTTGGTCATGCGTACTTCTATCATTATACCTGTGAGAACTGAGTACTAATCTATGCTGTTCAAGTGGTAAATATTGGATCATACACTATTCAGTTTTTTTGCGAGGATATACTATTCAGTTAATCAAATCATCCATACGTTGGACAGATAAACCAAAGACAGATAACTCAGTATGGTCTGATTTTGGTTCAGTACCGGATATGGCAACCAGCCCAGCATACAGGCACACATTGGTAAATGCATTTGAAATTCTGAACTTAAATTTTGATTAATATGAGAGGAAATCAAGGTTTTTGCTTTGGTACTTGAAGGTTATTTTTAGCAGCATATCAAGTATAACAGCGAGATTGCACTATTGTTTCTTCGTCTGCTGTTCTCCTAAAGGATTAATATTTCCAAACGTGTATTTCTCTTTTGTAGAAGCTCTCGCCTAAAATCTTTTTCGGGAAGTGTTTTGCTTTGTTTAGCAAACCTGCTTCTTTGTTGTGGCCAGAAGCTGAATAAACTATTCCAACTAAAATTAGTACTAAAGGTGATTAAACTTAACTGCAGTATCATCTGATGAGGCTTATCCTCTTTCACTACATGTTCATTCCTTTGAGATGTCAAAATTTTCTAATGTTCCCTTTAAATTGGTTCTCAATGTTTATGTATCATCAGTGTCATAAGGTACCACAAAGCATGTGGATAGAATACTTAGTTTAGTTGTTAAAACAAGCGTTGTAATATTGTAACATTTTCTTGGATTAACTAGATATTTAGGTAGAATTGAACTATTTATAATCCCTTTCTTTGCATACTTTTAGTGCAAGCACATGGTTTTTGTTATTATTAATAATTTATTTGTTGTATTCATACATATCCTCCTGAAAGATTAGTTTCACGAGGCAGAAGTTTTTAGTTGGACAGGTATTGCTATTTCCATGTTTTAGCTATTTTCTTTTCGTGAGTTTTCTTCAAACACAATAACTTGCTGTGGACGGTAATCATATTTATCTTTTCATCCCTCGGTCTGCTTGAATTTGACTCATACAACACATGTTCAAAGTAGGAAGACTTAGTATTACGGGACAAGAAAAAGATCTATTATATGTGTACGCAATGTGATTACATGCCTAAAAGCACAAAGCAAGAACACAAATATATAACATCAATATAATTACATGCATGAAAAAAAAGATGTCAAATATACATTACAAATTACGAATTTCCTTTGCCTGAGTCAAAACTATTACAGAAAAAAGTATTAAATAAAAATGTAGCAATCTCCTTGATAACTCCTGTAAAATCATGTCTAAATGGAACCTACCACCCATCTCCTATGCAACAGGACATGGGTGAAAACAGAACAACATGTAGGTGAAAAATGAGTTTTGTCCCGATGTTGAGACACCTCGAAAATGAAATGGCAATGGGGGATAATGCAGATAGTGCTAGCCTATTCGATTTTATGTTCATTTAGAAAGGAGTGAGAATTTGAAACCAATGCGACATCCGCCGTAAGAGGTTTATAATTGGCCACTGTCGAGCTGACAAGAAGAGTACCGAGACGGATTAGTACACCAATCGGATATAAAGAGAAAACTGAGTAAGGGATGTGATGCTGAGCTTTACCTATAAAAAAATAGCAAGTAATATTCCCATGATAAAAAGACTACTGTTTTCCAAATGTACAAAGTTAGGATTCTATATCCTAGAGTTCGGCCGTATTTGAAATTATACACTAAAGCTAATTGTTTTATGCAATTTTTCCATATGGCAAATAAATTAAGACCCCAATTTTATAATAAATTGGACGGCATAACGTAAGAATGGTTCTCAATCCATTAATACGTGTACCTACATATGAGTACGACAAAGACCGCGTTGCACCTCTTCGTCATCTAATAAAATGTTAATTATAATGGTTTTTTGTGCACAGAATTATAAGGCTTCTGCGCATGTGCAGAAAATTATATTGTTTCTTTAATTGTGTACAAAGTTAGCAGTTCCTAATGTGCTAGCCCGTGCGAATGCACGGGTTAACGACTAGTCGACATAATTATATTAGACTCCTGTGAATATTATTAGATCCTCTATTCGGCTTTTCTTTGTGAACACCGAATAGAGCATCAGGGGCTACTGTCTATGCGGTAATATTTTCACATATTTTTTACATACCTCAAAGACCGTCAGAAGGCTAGCACAAGCTTCAATCAGCCCGCTTTTGGTGGACGGAACTTTCTGGATCACCGCACTCATAATAGTGCGGTGCTCCTCGTCGATGAAGGCGCCGTTAAGCACCTCCAGCAAGTTATCCGGTGCCTCTAGTTGGACGGAGGTCACCGGCGCGGTAGGCTTGCCCTTCTTAGCGGGGGGCCGCCTGCCGAACTCCGTAACCGTTGAAGGTTCCGGTGCGGTGTTCGGCCCAGGGCCGGACTTGGAGCCCTTGGGAGCCTTGCTCCCTTTTTGTGTGCAGTCCGGAAGGTCGCCTTGCGGCGCCTCTAGGACCATCTCCCCTTGGCTTGTAATCTTTCAGGACAACACCTCAGCGTTGTCTGTAAGGTGAGGGGTGGAAGCGGTCGGAAGTGAAAAGCTATTCACATCCGACGAATCCAAGGAACCACTCGACGATTCGTCGAGCCGGGCTCGGGGCGGGCTGCATGATTATATTCGGCATCAGGAAAAGCTGTGCAATAAAGGAACGCTATGAGTCACTCTGGTGTCCGAATAGTTACAACTTCGCCAGGGGCTTGCCCCTGCGCGGCCACTCCTCTTCGCTATCGGCGGCGTTGGTGGAGTAGTCCGGAGGAAGGGTCCTTCCCTTCTTGGACCCTCCGGCCTCCCCAGTTGAGGCGGCCTTCCTTTTCTTCTCCCCCCCTGCTGGAGGGGAAGAAGCCTCTTTTTCCTCCTCCTCGTCGTCGTAGGAGGAGTGCGCCTCGGAGTCATCGGCCGATGAGTCCGACATCACCGGGCGCCAGGAACTCTTCCGGGTTCATGTGGCCTTCTTCTTGGCTTTCTTCTCCGGCACCACGTAAGGTGCCGGAACCAGCAACTTCGCTAAGCGGGCGTCTGCTGGGCCTTCGGGCAAAGGAGCCGGACAATCTATCTGTACGGCCGTCTCCTGCCAGTCCTGTCAAAGGCACGGGAGCTTAGATCCCGCATCTAGTCAAACTATGAAAAACGAGTATCCTGTAAAAGGTAAAACAGCTTACCGCGCTGGCTTGGCGCTTCGCGCAGAACCCGCGATCCTCGGTAGCGGGAGGGGGAACCTCGGCACCCTTGAATAGCACCTTCCAGGCATCCTCGTGTGTTGTATCGAAGAGCATGTTCAGGGTTTGATGCTGGGCTGGGTCGAACTCCCATAAGTTGAAAGCCCATCGTTGACACGGGAGGATCCGGCGAATGAGCATGACCTGGACTACGTTGACAAGTTTGAGCTTCTTGTCCACCAGGTTTTGGATACATGTTTGGAGTCCGGTCAACTCTCCCGAATTACACCATGACAGGTCCTTCTCTTGCCAGGAGGTGAGCCGCGTGGGGATGCCAGATCGGAACTCGGGGGCCGCTGCCCATTTAGGGTCACGCGACTCGGTGATGTAGAACCACTCCGATTGCCACCCCTTTATGGTCTCCACGAAGGAGCCCTCGAGCCATGTGACGTTGGGCATCTTGCCCACCATGGCAGCTCCGCACTCCGCCTGGCGGCCGCTCACTACCTTCGGCTTGACATTGAAGGTCTTCAGCCATAAGCCGAAGTGGGGCTTGATGCGGAGGAAGGCCTTGCACATGACGATAAACACCAAGATGTTGAGGATGAAGTTCGGGGCCAGATCGTGAAAGTCCATGCCGTAGTAGAACATGAGCCCCCGGACGAATGGGTGGAGAGGGAAGCCCTGTCCGCGGACGAATGGGTGGAGAGGGAAGCCCAGTCCGTGGACGAAATGGGTGAGGAACACCACCTTCTGGGGATGAGCTGCCCCTCATCTAGGAGCCGGTGCGCGATGTCGTCGGGCAGGTATCCGGCTCTCCTTAGCTTTTTGATGTGTCCCTCCGTGACGGAGGAGACCATCCACTTGACTCCCGCTTCGGACATGGTTGGAGAAGGTTGAGGTGGGAAATGCGGACTTGGGTGCTGGAGCTCGAGTGTGCGAAAATGGATGAGCAAAGGAGGAAGAAGGCGTGGATGAAAAGGTGAATCCTTATCCCTTTATATGGGCGGACGAAACTATGCGTCCCCACCAGCCTGGTAAAACTCTCTTATCCCCCAAGCACCGTCATCAATGGCACGGTTGGGTTACCCACGCCCGTATTGATGAGAATCACATGATAAGGGACACGATCTCTTCTTCGACAAGTCGTGCCAAGGAAACTGCCTCGCAAAACGCGTTGAAGTGGGACAGTAAAAAACGATTCGAATGAAAGCTTGGCTGTGGTGTGATGTCATGCTACAGAATACGTCAGCAAATTAGATTTGTGAAAATGTTACTCTCTCTCTCTCTACGGTGGTATGTGGAACTTGTTTTGCAGAGCCGAACACGATCCTTGTATTCAAAATCTTCTATGAAGTATTCGGGGGAGGAACCCGCCTTACAATGCCGAAGACAATCTGCGCGTCGGACTCGTCGTCATTGAAGCCCGGTTCAGGGGCTATTGAGGGAGTCCTGGATTAGGGGGTGTCCGGACAGCCGGACTATAACCTTTGGCCGGACTGTTGGACTATGAAGATACAAGATTGAAGACTTCGTCCCGTATCTGGATGGGATTTTCCATGGCGTGGAAGGCAAGCTTGGCAATACGGATATGTAGATCTCGTCCCATTATAACCGACTCTGTGTAACCCTAGCCCCCTCCGGTGTCTATATAAACCGGAGGGTTTAGTCCGTAGAACAACAACAATCATACCATAGGCTAGCTTCTAGGGTTTAGCCTGTCTAATCTCGTGGTAGATCTACTCTTGTACTACCCATATCATCAATATTAATCAAGTAGGAGCAGGGTTTTACCTCCATCGAGAGGGCCCGAACCTGGGTAAAAACATCGCGTCCCTTGTCTCCTGTTACCATCCGCCTAGACGCACAGTTCGGGACCCCCTACCTGAGATCCGCCGGTTTTGACACCGACACCCCCTAGCTGTGCAAATGAGCTGTCTATTAAAGCAACGAGGATTCAGATCCAAACCACACCATCCTCCCTCAGCGAGCATTCATCGGAGCGCGCCCGAAAGAAATCCATTCCATCATTGCCGATCGGCGCAGCTCCTCTTCTCGCTCTCCCAGCCCCAAGCCAGGAGATTGGGAGAGGTGTTCTATCCCGCACAGCCAATTGGTGATGCTTCAGACCCACGGATTTCTCCCCCAGCGTATATGGTCCTGGTTCCAGCCGGGCTCGCCACCTACAATGGCGGAGAGCAGGCGGAGATCTTTCCCAGTCCTTCCAAGGGGGAGCGGGTATGCCTCGTTTCTTATTTGATAAGAGGAATCGGATTTCCAATTCATCCGTTTTTCCGGGGGCTTCTGGAATTCTACGGCCTCCAGTTGCACAGCCTTACTCCTGCCTCCATACTACATATCGCCGGCTACGTAGCCTTTTGCGAGCTGTTTTTGGGCTGCGAGGCTCACTTCGCACTGTGGAAGAAGCTGTTCTGCCTTGTGCCCCGTTCTCATAGGGGGTCAATATATCAAGTGGGCAGAGCCAAAATATGGCGCATCAGTGGGACCGGATATCCATCCGGAACCCCGAAGAAGGCTTCGAAGACTGGCCTTCAGAATGGTTTTATATAGAAGACGTCCCTCTGCCGGATCCTATTCGAATCGGCCTTCCCGAGTTCGATAATGCTCCTTTGAAGAAGCGCCTGAGCTGGCGTCTACAGATCCCCCAGGAGGAAGATGACAGAGACGTACCTTACCTAATGAGTTGGATGAAGTTGTTGGCTCAATCAGGACTGACCTTGATCGAAGTCATGGCAACATGCATCATGCGGGGAGTGCAGCCGCTTCAATATCGAGGCCACCCCATGTGGGATTTCAATGGGGAGGATGACGTCTCCCGTTGTGGCCGCAAAGGGCCGGACTCATCCGCCGCTCTGGCGAAAATCTTGTCTGATTTGTACAAGGGAGAAGAGGAGGAATTCCTCCGCATCAATCCACATGGTGGATTTTCTATGTACAATCCTCCGAGTTGGGTAAGTCAACACTTTTTGCGCTCATCCGTTCCATATCCCACAATTAAATATTTTACCTTGCAAATTCAACACAGGAGCTGCGTAAGGCGGTAAGGGAGATCAACAGCCCACCTCCACAACCAGAGGATCCTGAGCGGTCCCTCGACCCGGCCTTCAAGCAGGATCCGAACATATCTATGTAGCTGATTGATAGGGTATTTTATTAATTAAGCGGCGACGATGCCTTGGTTGCCATTACGGCCGATTACCCTAGGCTACTCCCAGCTTCGCAGGTAACTGAGACCGAAGTCCCAACATTTTGTAAAAAGGATTTGTCACCGTATACCAATGTTGTTTTATAGGGAAGGGCCTTGGGACGCCATGCCGAGCCTGCGGCGACTAGCAAACAAGGAGCTCCGAGGCCGAGCAGGCTAAAAAGGAACGCAGTCCGTACTGAGACACCGGCGCAGAGGTATGGCGTGCCACCTCACACCATCGTACCGTCTTTTTAAAGACATATTAAAGAGCGTGCTTTCTAGGAAGAAAAATGCTCGCCGGACTATATCCGGAGAGGTCGTCAATCACGCCTCCACCAGTCGGGCTCCAAGGCCGTACACGGAAGCGGAAGCGAGTACGAGGCGTACGCCGGATGTTCCTCCGACAGAGGATGCAGACAGGATGTCTGCCACAAATTCCGAGGTGGAGAGCGCCATGAATCACAGGCGTCGCCGAGCCGTTCTCTGTGACGCTTGCTTCTCCCAAGAGGCATTTGACGCTTTCAACTCGGGAGACGCATACCTCCATGAGCAATATGTGAAGGATATACGGGTGAGAGAATTTGATGATTATATATAGTAGTAGCCCCTGAGACTTGAAGTAGTTAGAATAACAGATTTAAGGATCATTCGTTATGTAGGTTCTTACAGAAAAGAATACCCAATTGTCCCATGAGCTTGAAGAGTGCAAAGCCCAACTTCAGGCCGCACTAGGTATCATGTAGAGTGCGGCGTATATGCAAATCTGACAATAAAATTGTAGATGACGCTGGAGTAAATCCGGATGAGCAACACCTCCTACGCCCGCTAGAGGCCGGCGAGAGCGTGCTTACGAGGGTTAGGCAGGAGAAGAATGATCTCCTAGATGCCAACACCCAGCTGGGCGTGGAACTAAAGGATGTTCATGCCCAACTGTCGGACTCCGTGAAGGAGAATCAGCGGCTTCGACGCGACATTTTCAGTAAGTGCTTGAACGGACTTTGAAGAAAAGTTCGTTGAAGAAGTCGATTAACAGAGTTATGTCTGTAGGTATGCTAACAGGTCGTCCTGCAGAGGAAATGCCCTGTTCTACGGGTGACCTTCTCCCCGAGCTCTCAGAACTGCACGAACGAGTTCGGCAAGTGATGCAAGGCGTCGCCCAGGCCTTGTGGCCATCCGTCTCCGTGCCCGAAGGCCTTGGAGAGCTTGCGGAGAAGCTGAAGGGAGAGCGGCGGCGCTTCCGATTATGGAAGATATCGGCCTGCCGTCAAGGTGCCAGGGAAGCCTGGGCCATGGTGAAGACGCGGTATACCAAGGCTGATCCAAACCACATGGCTGAGGTCGGACCTGTGGGGCCCGATGGGAAAGAGATCCCAGTTAGTCTAATGTACGGACAAGTAGAATTGGCCGCAAAGTACTCCCAACAGGATTGTAAGTTAGACAACCTATTGGATGGTATAGAGGAAGAACTTAGTCAGTCAAAGTGACTATGTAATTGAAGTTACATTTGTAATGCCTTCTAGCCGGATTGTAGATCATTTGTCATGGCGGACCTTTTCGCTTCGACCTCTGGACCCGATAGTCCGGAGTGAATCCAAATACCCTCTCGGTTATGAAAAACCGGGGCATGCATGGAAACCAGGCGTAGGGGTCATTACTGCTTGAACAGACAAGTGCCCAACTAGCTATGTTATATTACATGGTTAGTAAGAAACATCTTCCAGGGAGAATAGTTCCGTTAGGGGTTTCTTTCCCTCGGCATGCATGCCCTAAAGTGCATGTCCGGACTGCGGAAAGAATCGCCAAAAAAACATCTTGGGGCATATATAAAAATAGGTAAAAAATCGTCTGTTGTTCACCGACCGAATATTCCCTTAAGAACGCTAGCTTTCGGCTTCACCCAGTCTGAGGTACGCATCCGGCTGACCCGGCAGTAACAATCGCAGATGTGCTCCCCTTATTCCCTAGCCGAATTAACGGGAACATAGGGCATAAATACAAGTGCCAGGCAACCCAGCTTGGCCAAAACTTAAGTCATATCGATGCATATAATGGTGAATAAAAGGTACATGCGGAAGGATAACACATGTGTTGGGCATGAAGCCCGTATAAATAAATAAGCTTCTGTGAAAGATGCCCCCAGGTATAATGAGCGCGGATAGCGCGTCAGTTGTGTGCAAATAAGGCACAAATTGGCCCTTAAAGGCTGTGAGAGAAAAGAAGGGGAGAAGGAGAGAAATAAAAGACAGATAGTGTATAAAAAATGGACAGAGGAAGGAGACGAACACAGAGTCCGGCGCTAGGTGAAGAATCTTTGGATTCTGGCTGCGTTCCATGGGTTCGGCTCGAGTCGATTATCCGATGCATCCCACAGACGGTAGGCTCCACCAGTCAGAACTTGGTCAATAATGAAGGGACCCTCCCATTTGGGCTTGAGTTTGTCCTTTTTCTTCTCTGGCGGGCGTAGAACTAATTCGCCAACATTATAAGTTTTGGCTCGTACTTCTCTGCTTTGGTATCTTCGAGCCTGCTGTTGATAGAATGCGGAACGGGCTTTTGCCACGTCACGCTCCGCCTCTAAGCGTCCAAACTGTCCTGCCGATCGAGCTCGGCTTCTCTTTCTTCGTACATGCGCACTCGAGGTGAGTCATGAATTATGTCGCAGGGCAGAACAACCTCTGCGCCCTATACCATAAAGAATGGTGTGTATCCGGTGGTGCGATTCGGCGTGGTCCGCAGCCCCCAGAGTACGGAGTCAAGATACTCTACCCAGTGCGTGTTAGATTCCTTTAGGGACCGCACTAATCTGGGTTTGATGCCGCTCATGATAAGACCATTTGCTCGTTCGACTTGACCGTTTGTTTGTGGGTGATAGACAGAAGCATAATTGAGCTTGATGCCCATGTTTTTGCACCAGAGTTTTACCTCATCGGCCGTGAAGTTTGTGCCATTATCAGTGATGATGTTGTGGGGGACGCCATAACGGTGTACGACCCAGGATATGAAGTCTATCACCGGTCTGGATTCTGCCGTCTTAACAGGCTTGGCTTCTATCCATTTGGTGAATTTATCCACCATGACCAGCAAGTATTTTTTCTTGTGGGTTCCACCTTTAAGGGGTCCCACCATGTCGAGCCCCCAGACCGCGAAGGGCCAGGTAATGGGGATTGTGTGGAGGGCGGTGGGCGGCATATGGCTTTGGTTTGCAAAAACTTGGCAACCTACGCATCGTTGGACCAGGTCCAGTGCATCTTCCCGGGCCGTAGGCCAGTAAAAACTATGGAAGGCCTTGCTTACAAGGGCCTGGGCTGCTGCGTGGTGGCCGCCGAGTCCGGCATGAATTTCAGCCAGAAGCTTCCGCCCCTCCTCCTCGGAGATGCACCTTTGAAGGACTCCGGTGGTGCTTTTCTTATAAAGCTCTCCCTCATGGACCCTGTAGGCTTTAGATCGCCGTACTATGCAGCGTGCCTCGTTTTGGTCCTCGGGGAGTTCCTGCCTAGTTAAGTAGGCCAGGAATGGTTCTTTCCACGAGGCGATGATGGCCATTATAACGTGGGCTGAAGGTGTTATTTTGGTGGCAGAGCCTCCGATTATGTCAGATTGTTCGGAATCGGGCATTGTGGTTGTGTCCGGTCTGTTGTTACCAGTGTCCCCTTCCCATATCACGGATGGCTTGAACAGCCTCTCCAAAAAGATGTTAGGGGGGACTGCATCGCGTTTTGCACCGATGCATGTGAGGACATCTGTCGCATGATTGTTTTCCCGGGCTAAATGGTGAAATTCGAGCCCCTCGAAACGAGCTAACATTTTTAGGACGGCATTGCGATAGGCCGCCATTTTCGGATCCTTGGCATCAAAGTCTCCGTTTATTTGGGATATTGCGAGGTTCGAATCCCCCCGCACCTCTAGGCGTTGAATGCCCATGGATACTGCCATCCGGAGACCATGCAAAAGGGCCTCATATTCGGCTGCATTGTTGGAGTCCGTATACATTATCTGGAGTACGTATTGAACTGCATCTCCGGTTGGGGACGTCAGAATGACGCCAGCCCCCAGACCAACCAGCATTTTGGAGACGTCGAAGTGCATGATCCAGTTGGAATATGCGCCATACTCTTTAGGGAGTTCGGCTTCCGTCCATTCGGCGACAAAGTCGGCCAACACTTGCGACTTAATGGCTCGCCGTGGTTTGTAGGTTATGTCGAACGGGAGGAGCTCAATGGCCCATTTGGCAATCCGGCCCGTGGCATCGCGGTTGTTTATGATATCATTGAGTGGCACTTCCGAGGCTACTATTATCGAACACTCTTGAAAGTAGTGCCGCAGCTTCCGGGATGCCATAAATACGGCGTATGCTATCTTTTGATAATGCGGGTACCGTGACTTGCATGGAGTAAGGATAGTGGAGACATAGTAGACCAGCTTTTGAAGGGGAAATTTATGTCCGTCCGTTTCTCGTTCGACGACAAGCACTGCGCTCACAACTTGATGGGTTGCCGCAATGTATAACATCATAGGTTCGCCAATGTTTGGCGCTGCCAGGATTGGGTTGGTTGCTAGTATGGCCTTTATTTCTTCCAATCCGGCTGTGGCGGCATCCGTCCACTCGAAGTGTTCGGTGCGCCGTAGGAGGCGGTAAAGGGGCAATGCCTTTTCTCCCAGGCGGGAGATAAAAGCGGCGTAGAGCCGCCACACATCCGGTTAATTTCCGGATTTGTTTGAGGTCCGTTGGGATATACAACTGTGACAGGGCTCGGATCTTGGCCGGATTTGCTACAATTCCTCTGCCGGATACAATGAAGCCCAAGAGCTTTCCGGCTGGCACACCAAAGACGCATTTTTCCTGGTTGAGCTTGATGTCATATGTCTGAGGTTATCGAATGTGAGTCTTAAGTCGTCTACTAGAGAGTCGACATGCTTGGTTTTGACGACCACATCATCTATGTATGCCTCCACTGTTTTGCCGATCTGGTTTGCCAGGCATGTTTGAATCATGCGCTGATATGTTGCGCCGGCGTTTTTGAGCCCAAAGGGCATTGTGTTGAAGCAGAAGGGGCCGTATGGTGTGATGAATGCCGTTGCGTGTCACAGCCCCAGATCAGCCTTGCTTGACTTGCTAGCTCATCATGTCATCATGTTTAAATTCCTAAGAAACTTGAAATGGGGATTTTGAAACCCTAGCACCAAATGAATTCAACTAGGTTCAAACTTAAAACTTTTCAATGAACCCAAAGTGCCCTTCACAAATGTTCACCATCTTTGGTACTGGCTAAACCCTCTGCCAAAAATGGTTTCATATTTTTGGAAGCTATTCTGGATTTTTGAATTAAATCATTATGTATTTGAATTTGGGCATTTAATTGCTATAATTATTTTAAGTGCTCAAATAATTGTGAAATTAAATGAGGGCTGTTGGAAATAAATTCACATGTGCCCACAATTAATTTCAGCATTTTAACAAATGGTTTAGTATTTTTACTAAATCAAAACTTACTACAGAAATAGAAAACAGAAACTAAACTAGAAACAGGGAAGAGAGAGAGATTTACCTGGGCTTACCTCACCTCTGCAGCCCACCTGGCGGCCAAGTGGTTGGCCCAGCCCACCTGCCCCCCCTCTCCTGTCGTCTTCCTCCTTTGCCAGGAGGATGGGCGCGTGCCCGACGCGCGCACGGCCACCGACGGCCACCTCCTGCTTGCCGCTCCCCCCGACGCCCTGGACGCCTCCCGCAACGCCACGCAGCTCCCTGGTTCACTCCCTCGCCCTCCCCCGTGCTCGTTCCCTCCTGTGACCCGCTCTCTCCCCCGCACCGAGCGAGCTCGTCGCCGCCGAACACTGTTGCCACGGCCACCGTGCTTCCCTCGCCTCGCCGACGCGCCAAGAAGACCCGCCTCTTCCCCCTCTTTCCCCTCACCAAGACGGAAGGCGCCGGAAGCCCTGGATGCGGCCAGCTCCGCCGTTTCCCTCCTCGGCCACCGAAGATCACCGCCGTCGATTTGTCGCCGTCTCCGCCTCCCCGAGCTCGCTGAGACCGTGTCTGACCCCGCCGTGAGCTCCGCCATCTTCTCCCCTAGCTCCCGTGCTTGTTTGGTCTCCGTAGCCGCCGTTTCCACCGCACCTGAAAGCTCCCCGCCGCCGGCCATGGCGCCGTCGTGGCTAGAGCCACAATGGCTCGAAGCCAACCTCACTTTTGTGCTCAGTGCAGCACCAGGAACCCGTAGCCACCACCAGCTCCTCCTCCCGTGCACCGTAGCGTCAAACCCGACACCGCCCGAACTCCGGCCACCGCCAAAGCTCGTCGCCGGCACGATTCCGGCGACCCCCGCCTCCAACTCCCCTGCTCCTCGATGCGGGCAAGCAAGGGCTACACCCTGGTGCCCTCGGCACGTGCAGCCGACGCCCATAGCACGATTCCGGCGCGCCTCCGCCGCACTGGATGGTCGCCGCCGGCCAAATTCCGGCGTGCTGTCGAGGCCGCGTGTTTAGTACTAACCACCGCCACTAAACAACCACCTAAGCCAATGACAGCTGGGCCCCACACCCTAACTAACCCAGGTTTTATTTGCGTTTAGATTAAACCACCCCCCACGGGCCCCATAGGTCAGTTTGACCTGGCCACGTCACACGTTGACCGACCCCACACGTCAGTATTGACTTGCTGACGTGTCTGTTGACCCTGCCCCACCTGTCACTGACACTAACCAGCCCTAGTCACTGACCAGTGGACCCCACTGGTCAGGTTTGACCTGGACCCATCCTGTTGACTGGATGACATCACAGTGACGTAGTGATGAGGTCATAAATGCTTTTCTGGATTTTAAATAAATCAGAAATGATTTATTTAATTCAGAAAATGTCCAAACTTAAAAAAATCATAGAAAATAAACTGTAACTCCAAATGAAATAATTTATATATGAAAAATGATCAGAAAAATCCAATCTATCCATCTGTACTGTTTTCATGCATGTTTAAGCAACTTAACCTTGCTGTTTAGCTCAGAACATGTTAATGCACTTTATAAACCCATAACTTGAGTTTGTATTTGAATCTTTCATTCAAATGAGCTCAAACCACCCTGGTTGTAGATGCATTAGACCAACACACTCTTTTTGCCATGTAATATTCATGCATCATATTGTCGCATCGCATTGATTGTGTTTTCTCTCTGTTGCCGGTAATTGTCCCCTCTTAGTAGACGTTGCTTCGATGATGTGATCGATGACACCGATGGAGAACTATACTATCTTCAGAAGTGTCAGGCAAGCAAAATCCCCTTGTTCATTTCGATACAATCCCACTCTCTCGCTCCTGCTCTCTTTTAATGCATTAGGACAACAACGATTCAACTGTTACATGCTGCGGTAGTTGAACCCCTTATCCTCTGCATGACCTGTCATTGCCACAGTAAATAGATGAAAAACCCACTAGTATGAGTAGGAGTTGTTTGAGCCCTGATGTGCCTACTCATTCATGCTTGTTTGTCATGCCTGCCACTGCTTAGAGTTGAGTCAGGTCTGATTCATCGGGAATGAATTGGAATGGTGATGAACATGTCCTACTGTGTGTGAGCTAAGTGTGTGAACACGATTTGGTAAAGGTAGCGGTGAGAGGCCATGTAGGAGTACATGGTGGGTTGTCTCATTGAAGCCGTCCTCAGGAACTGAGTTCTGTGTTTGTGATCCATGAAACAGTTACTACCACACATTGGGATCCTTAATTGACTCTCTCGGCTTCTTGATTACCCTTGTCCTCTGTCCAGGAGTTGCAAAGTAGTTTCTGGTGTTTGTAGTATGCTGGGGGCGGCATGCAGCGCTGACCGTAGGGGTGGGCTGTGTTGCGGTAGGCACGTGGCCGGGCCAGCCGGGCGCCCGTTTGGTGTCTCGGAACCCTGTACACATCGTTCGGGGCCGTATGTGGAAACCTCGGCCGGACTCCCTGCGGATGGAACCTGAATAGGCGATAAACCTGGACTAGAGACTCGAGTGCTTAGGTAGGCCGTGGCCGACACCCTCGCTGGGGTTCCGCTTGAAGGTTGTCGAGTACATGTCGTGTAAACGGCGATAAGTGGTGAGAGCGTGTGTGAAGAAGTACACCCCTGCAGGGTTAAAATCATCTATTCGAATAGCCGTGTCCGCGGTAATGGACTTCTGGGTTGCCTATAACAGTTCATAGACAAGTGAAAGTGGATACTCTAAAATGCGCAAGAAAAGCATGAGTGCTATGGATGGCGTTCTCGTAGGAAGACGGGAGCGGATCCATAGTGGTGTATTGAAATGGTGAATATGTGGACTCGTGTGCGCTACCTCAAAAGAGTTACTTGCAGTCGTAGTTCAAGTTAGCCACTGAGTCAAAGCTGGCTTGCTGCAGTTAAACTCCACCACCCCCTTTATTGATACTGATGCATATGTAGTTATTTCAGATGTAAGTCTTGCTGGGTACATTTGTACTCACGTTTGCCTATTTTATGTTTTTGTAGAGAGACGTCAGTCTCGCTAGTAGTTCCGTGTGGACTTTGACGTTTAGCTTGATACCTCAGCTACGATCTTGTGCCCTCGGCAGGATCTGGTAGATAGTCAGGCTTCTCAGCCTTTTTCATTTGTAGATGTCTGTACTCAGACATGTTAAGCTTCCGCATGTGATTGTTGCTTGTATGCTCTGAATGTTGGGTCATGAGACCCATGTTTGTAATATCTCGCTCCTCGGAGCCTAATGAATAAATATTTTGAGTCGTAGAGTTATGTTGTGATGCCATGTTGTATTTACACATATCGAGCATATTGTGTGTATGATTGAAATGCTTGGTATGTGTGGGATCCGACAATCTAGTTGTTTACTAGTAAGATGCCCGTGCTATGCTACGGAATCACATGAAATAAATTGGAATCACAAAAGTACAAGCCCAAATATGTAGTACTATGATTTTCGTCAAGAGAAGGTTAGTCTTTAGCCATATCAAGAAAATCTTTGTTCAATGATGCTACAAACATCAGAGAGTTACATCAAGCCACACACACCATTTCATTTTGATTACATCCACCCTTAGCTAACACATGTGAACAACTATTTGCGACTCAACATGCCTCCAAGCTGTTACATTTTACTTTACTCAGAGATCACACCAACTTGATATGTTGTTCATGTGGTCTTGGCATTACACTACCTTAAGATTTGACTTCATAAGTGAAACTCAGTTTCAGTTACAACAAGGATCACAAAAGCACTTTCCATCATTGTCCACGGCACCGTACACCCAAAATTAAGCAAAGTGAAGTAACACGGTTCAAAAGTAGCTCAACCTAGCTTAAGTAACGCATTATCCTATTATTCTAAGACTTCACTTTTGCTTCACGACTCCATTCTTCATCTTCTTTTGATTCATGGAGGTGATTGTCCAGCAAGATCATTATTGATCCTATAGAAAATTATTTGTAAATATTTAATATACCTTATAAAGCAAATAGTGGATAACTTGAACCAAATTTTCAATTACCTCTGCCTTAATTCACGCGCTGCTGTGATGTTCGGGTTAAAGTGCATCCTACTAAAGTCTGTAGTATGCAGGCCACGATCTAGTTAATTAAAGACAAAACACCAATATATTAGCAAAATTTATTTTCACGTTATTATTATTTATGCATAAAATGCATGCACTTAGACTTACCGATGCGCTCTGCACGTAACATTGTTGCCATGACAATAGAACGCTCCTCGGCGAGTTTTTCCCATGTACTTAGATTATTAGTCACCAACTTGTCCCATACAACTAACTTGACAATATTATAGCTACAAAATCAATTAATATAGAAGAGAAATGTAAGAACTTTGAATCATTTATAACTCAAAATCATAAGATACACATACGTGTCATCTAGCAGAACAATATTTATCACTGGGATCCTCCGATTGTAGAAACCGTCTTTATATCCCATAGAACTTACAAATAAAACCATGCCAATAACATCTAACATTTGAACGAAAAAATATTAATAGTTGATTTGTTACAAAAGAACAGTTAGAACGAACAAAAGGAAACTGAAGCACTTACCAACATATGTATCATTATCTAGGGTGAACTCCCAAACTCTGTCAAAAGGAATAAACGCAGGGAACAATGGGATCAAGCGCTCATTCACATTTCTCAACTCATTAATTGTTGTCACTGAGCTGAAACGGCACACAAATTGACTATCTGCAAACAAATAATCCTGATTCCTCATAATTGGTTCTGCAAGCATCTTCCACACATAATATACCCGCCCCTCTACGAGCAAAGGATCAAACCGATCGACGTCGTCATCATATACTACAGCGGCCATTTTCTTACCCTATTAATAAAAAGATAAAATAGATTGTGACAATCCAATGTTTTAAAATATTATTTGTTGCAGTTGAAACTAAATGTGCACATGAGTACTACCTTCTCATCCAATAACACCATGTTAAGCCGCTTTCTACCAGAAGCCAACCTCTCCACATGGAACTTGTGGTACACTCGGACACACAAATTCCACCTACTGTAAGGATGCACATCCTCAAGTGTTGGGATGCATGGCGCTTCAACTCTCTTACGCTTCAGTGACCTCATCTTGTCCTGAAAGAAGAACTGAGAATTAATGTACAAGAGAATATATATCTTGATGCCACCAACTATATATATTAGAGCCTCCCCGAAAAAGTATGGGAATCAAAAGACATATCATCAGCCCAAGCACAAATTCAGAAGTGAATAAAATTTAGTATATTCTTCTTCAGCATTTATAAGTAGTTGCACAACTTTTAAGCCAGACTTGAAAAGTTCTGGAATGAGCAACCATGGAATAGTGAAATGAGATAGGAACATGGCATGACTGAAACTAAGGGTTGCAATCAATTTGAGATCACCATTCTAGCTTCTTTCACAATGGTTAACATCAGTTAAGATCAACATTTCAGCAAAGAAAATACAAACTAAACTAACCTAGGACATTTCTAGAAGCAAAAGAGCACCCTCCCCAGCAAGAAACATGGGACGAAACAGTCAGCTTAACTATTCTGAAGCATGCATGGAGGGAAAACCTTTAAGCACTTCGTAAAATATCAAGAACAAAATTCTTGTATTAGAATTTACCGCGGATAGGCAGTCCTGCACTTGAAGGGGTTGATCCTTAAGCTCTTCGGTAAGTTTAGTGTTTCTTCTCCTGAGAATGAAGTTAGAAAATGCAGAAAACCAGGATACATAAGTTATGAAATTATACAAATTCAGAAAAGAACAGTACGAAAGCTTCAGTGCAGCACTCAAGGATTAAGCTGTTTTAATTTAACAAAACAACCACCAGCAGCAGTTTTAACTTAGCTCTCACAATTCTACAAGGACTGCATGCATATGATGATTATAGTAGCTTCTGCAAAGATTATAGCAATATGATGGCTTTTCTCTCTGCTTTCTTTGTGATAAACTCCACAAAGAACAAATAAGCGAAAGAATTAAGTGATAGGACATACCAAATTTATCAAAGCAATCTTCTACAGCTGGCTTGCTTGAGAATGCCATGCCAAACAACACACACACATATATATATAGGGGACTAAGCAGGGGAGAAGATATGGAGTTGCACGGGTCCTAGGCGCTTGGTCTGAAAATCCATCTGCCATTGGATTGGGAAGGAGCACATGTCACAGAGAGAGAGAGAGAGAGAGAGAGAGAGAGAGAGAGAGAGAGAGAGAGAGAGAGAGAGAGAGAGAGAGAGAGAGAGAGAGAAGTCGAGCTCCATCCAGATAGTTCTTGGTCTCGGAGGAGATCTGCTCAATCCTTGAATATCTTCTCCTCGATTCAGAGGCTTGAATCGATTACTTGCCCCTGGAATCCGGGGTTAGCTTTTGGCTGAGAGAGACGGCACAATAATAGCCAAGTGAGAGAGAAGATGCAATGATGGGCTGCGTACTCCATTCATTGGGAAGCCAAAAGGCAAATATTATTTAAATATTCTAGCATGGGAGGGTGCATTACAGACATGCGAGGGATAGAGGACTCAGACAAGTCAATGGTCTGTGCACACCATTACATCGGGAAGGGAAAGGACAAAGTTACTAAATAAATCCTGCATGTAGAGGGCACATTTCTGGTATGTAATTAGGCTAGTCATAGTGGGAGTAACTTAGCAAGTAACATAGCGCACTTTAAGAAATTTTTGCTTATGTGGCATGTAGTTAATGAGAAGTGGTAACATAATATGTTACTGTAACATAGCGTTTTCCAAGACAAAATGAGTCTACAAGCTAATTAATGAAGTCCTCTATGACACTACTAATATGTTACTTTGCACTATGAAGGTAGTAACTTAGACTAGTGTCATATGTATGACACTAGTATAAGTTACTCCCCACTATGACCAGCCTTATAGTGCAAGCCATGTAGTGGGGTCTGCTTTAGTGATAGGTTGATAATCAAGCTTTGTCCGTTCGGTCCATCAAGATCACCATATAAAAGTACACGCATCAATTGTAATAAATGTTTCAAGGAAATTATGGTGTGTTGTTCTAAGGGAAGTCTGTATTCAAAGCTTATTTAATATAAAGACCACCGTTTCATATTCAACTTAATAGATATCAGTACAGAGAGAAACAACCCATTGTTTTATACTCCCTCTGTAACTTGATATAAAAAGTTTTTCGTCACTGTAATGGACTCTTAAAACGTCTTATAAAATGCTACGGAGGGGGTAGTTACGATTCATGTAAGGAAATGGTATTAAGTGAATTTGCACCCATGTATATGAAAATATTGTATGTACCAAATTCATAGACTAATTCACATCAGAATACTTTGCCAGAAAAAAAAAACACATTTCCATATCTTTGCATCCCCAAACCACTGAACAAGACAAAAGTTGCTCCATCTAGAATAAACAATACATAGCTTCATAAATTTTAACTTCGTTCCTCGGTACATGGTAGTAATTATTTAGCAAACATTGAAGTTTGCTTCTACATGTTGAGCTTTTACCACCGATTCGCAGAAGACCAGAGCCTCAAATTTCTACATGCTGAGGACTTCCTTGTAGACAATGTTCCGCGTGGTTGTCCCTTGAGAGTTAGAAGATTTGGATCGTCCATTCTCGTCCTTACCCGGTACAGCAAGAATTTTGATGTTGCTCTTTGCGGTTGCTCTAGATAATGCCACATATAGCTGACCATGCGAGAAAACTGGATCAGGTAGATACACACCGACATTGGGAATGGTTTGCCCTTGTGCCTTGTTGATTGTCATGGCAAAGCTGAGTCTAATTGGGAATTGCTTCCTTTTAAAGCGAAAAGGAAAGACTTCATCATCAGAGGGGCATAGGGGTATCCGAGGCAAGAAGACCCTCTTTCCGGTGTGCTGTCCAAGAACGATCTCGGCGTCAATAGTATTTCTCTGGAACCCCCGAACCACAAGCCTCGTTCCATTACATAGTCCGTTAGCAGGGTCGATATTTCGCAACAATATAACGGGGCAATTAATCTTCAGCTTCAAGACATGCGGAGGAAGCCCGTTGGGAGTGAGTGAGTTGAGAAATTCGGGTGGATAGTAGTTTTGGGGATCATCCTCGGCACGGTCGAAGCTGTAGTATACCATTTTTTGGCCTTGGAAACGTTCTATCATCCTCATGTTTATCATGTCAACATTATCATTCTTGGTCGACAGGATGGCCCAAGACGTGATGTAATTTGGATCGGTGAGGTTCTCACCTAGACCGGGGAAGACATGCTCGGTCAGCCTATCAAGGTCAACGTCGTTTCGAGTAGATGGCACACAGATTTCATCTGGAAGACGTATGTTACCATTCTCATCAACCTCCTCGATTCCATTCCCAACACGTAATAGAAAATCAGCAAACCATTGATCGCTTTGAGCCCTCATATTACGGACCAGTCTTAGTTGTCGCATGCTTTCCCATAGGTAGGACTTCCGTAGAGTCGCATCGGTTATCTGTGGCCTAGTCCCCTTTCGGACAACTGGTAAGACCTGCCTGAAGTCCCCTCCAAACACAACAGTCTTCCCCCCAAATGGCATGTCATGTCGGCCCATTATGTCTCTCATACTGTTGTCTAGCGCCTCAACTGCTTGCCGCTTTGTCATAGAGGCCTCATCCCATATAATGAGGGATGCCATCCGAAGGAGCTTGCCTGTCCCACTTTGCTTTGAGAAGTTGCATGTTGCGCCATCTTCGATGCTCAACGGGATCTTGAACCTCGAATGGGCTGTCCTGCCTCCCGGCATGATGGATGCAGCAACCCCTGAAGTTGCGGTTGCCACGGCTATCTTTCCCTCACTGCGAACCTTTGCGAGCAGTGCTTTGTAGAGGAAAGTCTTCCCGGTTCCTCCCGGGCCGTCAACGAAAAAGACGCCTCCGTTGCCACTGTCAACGGAGGACAATATCTCGTCGTAGGCGTACCTTTGCTCTTGGTTGAAGAGGATACCATAGCTAAATGATCCGGGTCAACCTCAACTGTAGACTCCTCAATGACCTCTCTAGCCTCACCCCCGATGATGTCATGAGATTCATCGATGTTGGGAAGGGGGAATGATGATATCTCTTTCCCCATCAAATGCAACATGTCCCTAACATCCAACAACACCATTTGTTCCACCATGTGTGGGCACGTGTGAGAACGTCGGTAGTCATCTGACATTGCCTCTAGGTGCCTGTCCCACAACTCACGTACGCTGCTAGGCTCGCAGAAGACCAAGATAGTTGCAAAAAGCCTCCGGAGGGAGGATGGCATCTGGAATAGCTCGGCCTCAGTAAGACACTCCTCGAGGGTGTTGTCGGCCTCGATAAGACCCCTTCTTTCGGTTGCCTCCCGAAAGCTCGGAAAAACAACACCATCGACCGTCCTTAGGTCTTCAAAGGATGTCGCATCTGCCACATGGTTTAGCAACACCCTTAGATAGTATCGTTCCCCCTCAGCTGGATGGGCTGACACAATTCTACCTACTTGAAACCGTTGCTTCCTTTTTGTCCACTGCTTTGTGCCTGGGTTCCATCTGAACCTTTCTGGAAAATCCTTGTACAATACTCCTCGGGCCTCTGGGATAGTTCTATTAGTTTCAAAATATGCAGTGAGCATTGTTCTGGATATACCCTGTCGGGAGATAACATCATTTAAGTCCTGATTTGCGGAAAATGAGACCATGTGCATGTTTGGGAGATGAAGCTGCAATTGCATTACTGATGGCGAGATCTCGCTAAGGTTGAAGCCGAATATCCTCCAGAGCGCCTCAGGTGGGGTAACCCACCTAGCATCCAAGTATCTCTTGATCTCATCGATGTTTCCATTACTGTCAGGCTCGTCCAGAGAGAATGAAGCCCGATCATGGCCCTTGTATATGTATTTGTACAAATATTTGACAGCCTTGATGCTAGAACACACTTCCACGTTTATGTGGCAGTTGTACCTTCGTAGGAGGTAAGGGTTATATGGCACAACCCACCTGTTGTCAAGAGTTCTTCGTCGGACCTGGGCGCGACGACCATCATCTCGTCTCCGATAAACGGGGTATGAGTCCTTTCCTTGGATAGTGCTCGAGTTGAATGGGCGTGGGTATTGGTTTTTGCAAGAACCACCCTGCATGCACACGTTCTTGGGGTTCAGGACACCACAGGGGCCATGCATCATATGCTTAACGGCCATGGCGTATAACTCAGGGTACTTATGCTTGTCTGGTAGCTCGGCTGAGATGAGGCGGTCGTACTGCTCCGGATCCGTGAGCTTGCATCTGGACTCCATGATTAATAGAAAGTGAGCATGCAGCAGGCCTCTCTTTTGAAATTCAACTACGTAGACATACGCAATCACCTTTCCAAGGATGTGCTTTTTGAATAGTTGCTTCTTTAGGTCCTCTAGCTTGGCTCTAAACACCCGCACAATAAGATCGGGGCGGTCCTGTGGGGTTTGACCAGGCAAAAGCTCCTGTACTATCTCATCCCAGTTGGGGTTGCAAGTCATTGTTAGAAAGATGTCTGGCTTGCCGTACTTTTGCACAAGGGCCATTGCATCCATTTGCCTCCGTTTCATATCTCTACCACCCCCTTGAAATGTTCCTGGGAGTATTGTCCTTTTGCCAACAGCATCCGCACGGCTCTCCCCAGCAATGATGCTATCGATAATACCTTTATACAAGTCAGCACGTATCTCTTTCTGGTGATTCCTAACCCAGTCTAGTCTAGTGCCCTCGACCTTGATATACATGTCGACTGCAAACTGCTGAAATAGGCGCTTGCCGTGTAATATTGGGTTGAATATCGCAGGGCGTGTTTGTAATCTATAACAGTAGTATTGTCTAACAGAGACGCACAATCGAGCACTCATTTCTACGTAAAAGCAAAGAGGAAAAGTTAGGCTATCAGAAGTATGGATCTAATGGAAAACACAAAAGTATAGCAAAAGGCTAACCTGATCCGTCATTTTCATTTTCATTAGACTGTAATACTTCATCCAAGGATACGCCGACCTTTGGGATCTTTGGATGCCAACCAAGCTCCCCTCTAGGAAAGAAAAGGGGGTATGAGAGGGGGTCGTAGCAACCGTAATATGGCTGTATAGCATACTTGCTGTTGTTGTTACCATATAAGATGATGCTGCGGTCAAACTTCCTAATTAGGTCATTGCCCTCAACCCACACTGCAGCCACCTCTGATGACACTGGCACATTATATGTCCGTTGGTCCAACCTCTAGTCAGTGTTTAAGGATATTCGGTACTCCTCTAGTTCCTCGACCTGGCCGAGACTCCTGAATGTCTGAGAATAGGGGTTGTCCCTAAGGATATTGACCAGCTTTCTAATGATCTCCTGGTCGAGTCCTGGGGAGTGCCGAAACCGATGTTGTAGGCTGGGATCATCATCGTAGAAATACAACTGCAGATGGTCTGGGCCTGAATCCCTCGACCCAAAAGAATGGATATTGTGGTAAATCTGTCCATGCGCACGAAACGTGTACACGCCTGATCGCATATTTGTGTAGTTGTTGTCAAGGTTGACGCCAAGGGTGGTGAAGGAAAAGTGTGAGTTAAAGAACCTAATGTTATCACGAAAATGCCTCGCATCTGCATCTGCGCTTGACCAGAGCCTCATTAGTTCTGGAATTGGCTCTGGGTTTGCTAACTTGATTTTACCATTCTGACAGCAGAAGGACTTTGTCTCATACTCGAATTTTTTGGCGCCACAGTGCTTGCAGTTTGCGACAGGCTTAAGTGTGTGTGTGCTATTAGGGATGTTTGAGTATACTATCTCGTATGGATCAAGTACACTCGAGCCTACGACCGAGGCATCTTCTGCTTCAGTAGAATCTACATCCTCATCAACATGCCCGGCTGCAGGTGTTCATATCAAGTGCATTGAAGCATCAATACTATAAAAAAAGAATTCGAAAAACGTTTGGTAGAACTACCTTCACCCGTGAAAATGTAGTACTCCTCGTCCATAGTCTCATCGAAGATGGCGTCCTCATCCATTAAGTTATTGACGAATGATTGTAGTTCACCTAACATTTTGAGATTAGACAGTAGCTAATGGAACACTTCTCGAGGCAGCAAAAGATAAGCAGGGGTGGGAACCTTACCCTCAGTTCCAATGGTGAGTGTGGGCGTGTATGAGGACGGGTTTTCTGCTGGTGAAGCACCACATGCCTCGGGGCATCGCACTGCAATGGATTCAGCACATGGTGTGTCCCGCCTAGATGCATAGCTCATCCTACGTTTAGAGAGCAGTGCCTGCCTCTCTTCAGGTGTTATGCTTTGCCTATGTTTTCTTGTACATGCATTCATCACTTCCCTCTGCTCCGCTGTCAAACGTTGCCTGCGTGCTCGTTGGCCAGCATTCCTTTCTTCAAGTGTTAAACTTTTCCTATGCACTCTCCTGCGAGCGTTGATCTCCTCCCTAACCTCGGGCGCTAAACATTGACGGCGCGCTCTGTCACGATCACGCCTTGCTTGCTTTTGTTCTGGTGTAAGGTTAGCATAGCGAGCGGATTCACGAGAACGCTTCCGCCCTACAATAATCCCACAAGATATTGCAATAAACTCATGCATGCATGACCTGTAAAAATATGCAGTAACATTACAATACCCTTCGAGCTCTCTCCTTGTTCAAAGCCTTTGATCGATGTGAGGATACTGTGAGTAGGAAAACTTGCAGCTAACTCGTTTAGAACATCTTCATCATCTGAGGATGTTCCACTCAAGGTTCTTGAGTTGGATGGCTCATGTATTACCAAGCCTGTTGGAGTGCTCTTTGTGTTGTTATGTTCATTTATCACTGTTACAAATATTGCAATGTCAGCTATAATGTTTAGTTTATATATTTAATAAGAAAAACGTTAAGGGACAGGGTAAGAACCTTCTTTTCCTTTAGCAGACTGTTGGCTGGGACAAGGCATTTTGCAAATGAATCTTTGTTTACGAGAAGTTCTGAAGTTAGCAACCTTGGTCGCTGGCCCCGGCGGGTGAGCCCTCTGCAAATCAGCGGATGCTGGCTCCAGAAGTTCTTTTGGTGTGGCCTCCTCCCTCTAGAAGTTCTTTTGGTTAATGTAATATCTGAATCAGTGATCTTTGGCAACTTTGCGGAGGGCTGTGGAATTGGTACACATGTCAGTTGCTATAATAGGTGGAAAGAGCATGTTTTATATACTTTTTTCCAAGCATTATCTGACAATAACAGACACTGTAGCAGCATTTGAAATTCTGAATTATACATAATTTAGCCATATCGGTCTTTTGAATACTCAATCATTAGGCCAATGTCATACGCAGTCCCCTGGTCATACCAGATCAAGAAAATTACAAACTTGACGAAGGTATAAACTAACAGTCGAAATACTTGAAGGTAATGCCTAAATCTATCAAGATTAGGACGAAAAGGGAAACTCAAAACGCCGGCATCTGCAGTAATATAAGGACCCAAAAGCTTTCGGGAGAGTTCAAGGGCGTCTTACGGCGTGGCGAGTGGACGGCGGCTTGGCTCGGAAGAAGATGGCACCAGGGGAACGAGGAGGAGGCGGGGAGGGGCTGGCGATGAGGGTGGTAGCGGCGTGGCTGGAGCCTGTCGTAAGCCGGCCCGGTAGATTTGCGGATGTGTTCTGTTTCAATAGTAAACTGCAATTTTTACTACTAAGCTATAAACAATCTGATTCAGAACCAACATGGTGTACCTTGTGGAGACGTACAGACAGGCAGCGCAGACCAAGACGAACTGTCCGCGCGATCGTGAGGCGGCGCTGCAGTTCCCGACCGAGCTTGCCCGCAGGGGGGTCGACCTCGAAGCGGTCGAAGACGGCGAGCGGGCGCGCCTGCAGGGTATGCGGCCTCCACGCAATCCTGGCACGGCGAGCGAACAAGCCGACAGGGGTTGCAGTTTCCTCGTTTCGGCGTCGGTGAGCGGGCGACTGGGCAGTACCGGCGACGGCGAGCGAGCAGGGCAGCGGAAACTGAGTATTCCTGGAGGCAGAGAAGAAAATAGCGAGCATAAGGGATGGGGAACCCCGGGAGTAATATGGCGGTGCGGCATCGCAGTTTGAATTTTGAAGGGAGGGGAGGGAGCTGAAGAACGGAGAGTGGGATTGGAGGAGAGAGGCGGCAAGAGATACGGGATTGGGGGAGGAGAGAGGCGGCAAGAGATTCGGGGTCGGGGGAGGTGAGAGGCGGCAAGAGATACGGATCGGGGGAGGCCATGAGAGCAGGTGCCCCGACGGGAGAGACGAGGCGGACTGGCAGGTGCTTCAGGAGGGCAGACTGGATGGGGGTAGTACTACTCTTTTTTTTTAGTTCGAGGTGACTCCACCTAATGGACAGGCTGGATGGCGGTTCCTCTTGCTGCTGTATATTTTCTTATCTTATTCTCACCCATCAAAGAGGGCAGACGAACCATCTGGCTCTTTTAAACGAGTAAAGATCTTTGGCAGCCTCTCTTATGGGGAAATGTAGTCTTGTGCCTCCTTGAGCCATAGTAGTTCGCTACAGCCCGGTTCACCGGAGTCCTGCTAGCCCAGCACTACTGCTCAAGACACTTGACTGGCCGGCATGTGTTTCAGTTCGTTCCTGTGTCTGTCCCTTCGGGGAAATGTCACGCGGTGTTATCCGGAGTCCTGCCTAGCCTGCTACAGCCCGGGTTACCGGAGTCCTGTTAGCCCAGTGCTACAGCCCGGATTTATACGTTGTTGACCGACATGCTCGATGTGATTCATGTATGCCTGTCCTCATGGGTTAGTGCCGCCTTGGGTTCACGACTAGCCATGTCGGCCTGGGTTCTTTGTCATATGGATGCTAGCGACACTATCATATACGTGAGCCAAAAGGCGCAAACGGTCCCGGGCCAGGTAAGGTGGCACCCGTGGGAATACCGTGCGTGAGGCCGCAAAGTGATATGATGTGTTACATGCTGGATCGGTGTGACTTAGGATCGGGGTCCTGACTCCGCCATCTTAATTTGGTGGTAGCCGGAGTATGCGTCGAGGAAACACAATGAATCTTGTCCTGCTGTCGCATCCATAATTTGATCGATGCGGGGGAGGTGGAAGGGATCCTTTGGGCAAGCCTTGTAGAGGTGCTTCAAATCGACGCATAGGCGCCAGGATTTGTCGTTATTTGGTACCATCACCAGGTTTGCTAGCCAGTCCGGATGTTTTATCTGTCTAATGAATCCGGCTTCGAATAACTTGGCTAGTTCGTCTCCCATAGCTTGTCTCTTAGGTTCAGAGAAATGCCGAAGAGCCTGCTTGACCAGTTTGAATAGCTTTAAGATATTAAGGCTGTGTTCAGCCAGCTTGCGTGGGATTCCTGGCATTTCTGAAGGGTGCCAGGAAATAATGTCCCAGTTCTCGCGTAACAATTCTCGTAGTGCGTCATCTACGGCGGGGTTTAGTTGTGCCCCGATGGAAGCTGTTTTTGTAGAGTCCGTTGGATGGACTTGTAATTTTACTATTTCGTCTGCTGGCTTAAAGGAGGTGGACTTGGATCTCTTATCGAGTATCACATCGTCCCTGTTTACCGTGGAGCGCAGCGCAGTCAGTTCCTCAGACGCTAGGGCTTCGGATAGTGCCTCAAGGGCCGGTGCGGCTGTCTTGTTTTCGGCGCGGAGTGCTATGTCTGGATCACTAGCAAGAGTGATGATTCCATTGGGCCCGGGCATTTTGAGCTTCATGTACCCGTAATGGGGTATGGCTTGGAAGATTGTGAACGACTCCCGCCCTAACAGGGCGTGGTATCCGCTACTGAACGGGGCCACTTGGAACATAACCTCTTCCGACCTGTAATTCTACGGCGTGCCGAACACCACATCTAGTGTGATTTTTCCTATACAGCGCGCTTCCCGACTGGGGATTATTCCTCTAAAGGTTGTGCTGCTTCGCTCAATGCGATTCCAGTCTATTTCCATTTTTTGAAGGCTTTCCTCATAGATGAGGTTTAATCCGCTGCCGCCATCCATGAGTACCTTGGTGAGTTGAAAGTCGTCCACTATAGGACTGAGGACCAATGTGGCTAGTGCTCGGGCTGTTCGGAATTTAGGTTTGTCACTGGCATTGAAAGTAATAGCTGTGTCACTCCATGGGTTTATTGTTGCCACGTGGTGGATTTCGGCGAGGCTGCGGAGTGTTCACTTTCGCATATTATTTGATGCGAAGGTCTCGAAGACTGTTAATACCGTACTGGTATCCCTGGGATGGCGCTCTGTGGCTTCTGGAATTAGAAGATCTTCGCCACTTCTGGCTACCTGCCGGAGTATCCAACATGCTCTAAGGCTATGAGTTGGTATGGCGCCCTCTGTACTGTGAATTTTGCAGGGTCCGTTGAGCCATTCCTCCCGTATGGTTCCATGCCCTGTAGAGGGTTTTTGCTTATTGGTAGTTGACCCGGGTGTTTTTTTGTAGTGCACCCTTTTATTTCGGACTGGGTTCGTATTTAGGGCCGGATTATCCCAAAAGTTTGTTTTGGTTTTCCAGGCACTTTCCATCGCACAGTATTTTCGTACTATGGACGCCAAATCGGCGAAGCGTGATATCTCACGGCGATTTATGGTGTTAAGGATTACCTTGGCCGTGCAATTATTGCAAAAAAATAAGATCGCGTCTTCCTTGCGGCAGTCCTTAACCTTGTTCATCGCAAGAAGGAATCTGGCCAAATAGTGATGTACCGTTTCCTAGGGCTCCCTGGGATCCAGGGGACGAGGAGTTTCCAATTTTGGGAATTCTGGCTCCGGGGTGTTGCCCGGTTATCTTGGCCCGCTGCCTGACTCTAAGTTCAGGGATTGGATGCTGTCCACCCGCGAACGGGTATCCGGCTCGGAGAGCTTAGGAATCCGGACAAAGGTGGTCCTCAATATGGAGGAGAAGTCGTCGCATTGTTCCTCCACCACTGCAATATGATGGGTGACCGGCAGAGAGTTAATCTCCCTTTGATCGGGTTTAAGCCCAATCCGATGATAGTCCGTAGCGACTCCCAGGGCGGCGATGCGATCTAAGAGCTCGTTTAGGGAGGCGAGCTCCATTGGATCCATCTGTTCGGCGAGTGCCGATTTGACGTGGAGGCTGTTTTCGATGACACGAGAGGTCGGCGGCGGCGCGGCGGCCGAACAGGCGGTCATGATGAAACCGCCTAGACCGAGAGTTTGGCTGACAGCCAAAGCTCCCCCAACAGTAGTACCGTCTTTAAAAGACGAGATGAGACATCCTTCCTTCTGGCGACGACACAGTGGAACTCTCAATGAAAGCACCAATGTCAGTGTCAAAACCGGCGGATCTCGGGTAGGGGGTCCCGACCTGTGCGTCTAGGCGGATGGTAACAGGAGACAAGGGACATGATGTTTTTACCCAGGTTCGGGCCCTCTCGATGGAGGTAAAACCCTACTCCTGCTTGATTAATATTGATGATATGGGTAGTACAAGAGTAGATTTACCACGAGATCAGAGAGGCTAAACTCTAGAAGCTAGCCTATGGTATGATTGTTGTTTTTGTCCTACGGACAAAACCCTCCGGTTTATATAGACACCGGAGGGGACTAGGGTTACACAGAGTCGGTTACAATGGGAGGAGATCTACATAGCCGTATTGCCAAGCTTGCCTTCCACGCCAAGGGAAGTCCCATCTGGATACGAGACGAAGTCTTCAACCTTGTATCTTCATAGTCCAACAGTCCGGCCAAAGGTTATAGTCCGGATGTCCGGATACCCCTAATCCAGGACTCCCTCAGCGGGGCCGGCCCGCGAATTCCTCGCCGACCGGGCGGAGAGCTCGTCGACGACCCCGATCTGGGGCGGCGGCCTTGGAAGACGATGCCGAGGGAGGAGGCGGCCCACGGCTCGAGGCCAGTCTCGAGGACTGACCTGATGATGAGGAGGAGGTCGCCCCCCGCCACCAGCTCGGAGTCGGCCAGCACAGCACGAGCTCTTCTGCAGCGCCGGACGCTCAAGGCAGCGCGAAGAAGCGCAGGGCCGTGCCGAGCTTGTTCGGCAGCTGGCCGAAGAAGCCCAAGGGCTCGGCCGCGGCGACCAAGCGGGACGAGGCGGTCGCGAAGGCCAACTGCTTCCGCAAGGAGGTGAAGAAGCCGCCGCTGGACTCCACGTAAGTGCTCCTTCTTTTCGCCTTCATTTTTTCTTTGAAGATCTTGTCTGAGTCTTTACTTGTTTTCCCTTGCTCTAGGGCTCCCCTGTCTCTCGAGAGGGTCGCTGCCGCCTCCGTCATGGGGTCGGCAGAGACATCCGCCACCACTCAGCAGATCGACCCCGCCGCCGATCTCCGGGAGGCGATGGAGAGAAATGCGTGAGAGGTGCGCGAGGAGCAGGACGCCGCCCGCCTGGAGAAGGCGGAGGCTGAGAAGGCGGCGCCAAGAAGAAACTGGCAGAGGCCGAGGCTGCCGATGTGGCGAAGAATCAGGCTGAAGAAGCCGCGCACTGCCAATCGGCGGTTTTCGTCACTCCACTGAACTCCGCACCGCCGCCCCCGGAGTTCACATGGCAGGCCGGGCAAACCGGTGGCGGGACTCAGTCATGGAGAGGGACGGCGGTGACGCCTCCATGCTGAATGTGATTGTGCCGCCACCGCCGCCGTCTGGAAGCGCGCAAGGCGAGCAGCAGGCAGACCCACTGGTGCCACCGACTGAAGACGAAGTGGTGGCGGGCCTAATCCTCCAGGTCGGCACGCCGACGCATCGCCGTCTTACGAAGGCGGCTTCGGCACCGCGCCGTTTGGAAACCAGCGTCGCGAGCACCATGATCCAGGACACCGAGGCAACGAGCGCCGCGCCCACTGGGTGGGTGTGTGGATGAGGGATGGGCCCGTTGAACCGGGTGCTTTTGGACGTCCAGGCCAAGATCCGGGCCGAAGGCGATGCCATCAAGGAGTGCACCAAGGCACATCTGGCGTCTCGAGTAGCCATCCGGGTATGTTTCCTCCTTCTTCGTTTCTGTTTCTTGTTCTTCTTCGTGGGGGTGCGCTAGCGCACCCACTGGGTGTAGTCCCCGAGTTTCGGGCTGGCTGCTGAGCAGGCGGCTCGGAACTCTAATCGGCGAGTTCCAAGTTCTTAACATTTGTCTGAAATTTTATCACAGGACAACCACAATCTTCGCGTGACCGCCTTCAATGCCAACGTCGAGGAGCTGGCCAAGCGGACCGCCGACTTGTCAGAAAGCCGGAGTGAGTTTTATTCCTTCTCTGCGGGGGCGCGCTGGCGCACCCGTGGGCTGTAGTCCCCGGGATTCGGGCCGACTGCTGAGCAGTCGGGCCGGATCTCCCCGGCGACCTTCTTCCTTGTTGACGACTAACGCCTTTTTTCCTTTTCTTCTTCAGAGGCCAACGCCACCCTGCAGTAGCAGCTGGGCGAGGCCAACACCGCGCTGCATGCCAAGGGGGAGGAGTGCAACAAGATGGCTGCAGAGCATGATCTGCTGGTCGCGCAACCGGCAGAGCAGAGGGAGCTGCTCAAGAAGACGTAGAAGGAGGCGGAAGAAAAGGAGACCGCCCTCCTTGCTGAGTTCGCGAGCGAGCGCTCCTCCTGGACTGACAAGGATGCGATGCTAGCTTCCGGCTTCCATGAGATCGAGGACCTCGTCGACGGTGAGATTCCCCTCATTTTCCTTTTCTAAGATGCCGATTGCTAGTCAAGTCGACGTTAAGCCTTTAATCTTGCTCTTCGTCCTTTGTCTTGGGAGACTTCTTCCCTTGCCACTAGCAGGCTGCCAACCAAGCCATCGAGGCTGATCGTGAGGGGTGGAGGGCGGATGGCGCGGAGATCGCTGCCGACGCCCCCTGAACTCTCAACGAGCAGATCCTGAGCATCGAGGATCACCTTCGGCCGGCCCACCGGATGCTGCGCCGACTTCAGCGTGTCGGCGCCCAGGCGATCGCCGCCCTGTGTCCGGATATGCAGGCTCCGCGCACTCCCAGTCGGACTGCCGACTGGCAGGAGGTCGTGGCTGGCCATCTTGAGGCCTGGAAGGGCTCCTCGGCCCGGGCCGGAGCGCGCCGGGCCTTGGAGTTCGTCAAGGCGTGGTATCCTGGGCTGAGTCTAGACCAGCTAGCCACGTTCCGGCTAGAGGCCCAGGCGGAGTTGGCAGTCGTGGAAGACGCTCTCGTCAAGCGCGCGGTGTCGATCGCCGAGTACACTGATACCAGCATCTTTATCCTAGAGCGCGCTGAAAACGGCGAAGAGGCGCCGCCGGAGTGGTTCGGGATGAATCCAGACTACGGCGAGGACTCGGCGGAGGTGACCGGCTCCAGTGTCGAGGAGGAAGGCAAGGTGGAGGAGGGAGGCGAAGAGGAGGCACCAGAAGACCGAGCGGACTGCCAGCCTCAGCTCGACCGCGCCTCCAGCAACGGGCCATGCCCGACCGAGCCGACTACCGCCGGAGGGGATCAAGCCGAGACCAACCAGCCGGCCGGCCCAACAACTGGCACCGCCGACTCCTCCGGTCCTCCGAACCCGTCTGCCGCTTCCTAGGCTGCCACTTGATCTTTGTATTTATCTGCTTAATAGTCTTGAAGAACTTGTTAATTTGCACAATTCCACCCGCGGGGTGTATCTTGAACTTCTGTTTGAAGGTTCGGCCAAGGGCCTCTGCTATGTAAATATTTCTCCGAGTTCTATCTCTTCTTGCTTACTGCTCATTTGGCTTTTCCTTTGCCGCCTTCCCTTGGTTGTCGTCTTGCTAGCCGGACAACCTCTCTATGGACTGCTGCTGAGTCAAGTACTTAGCTACTTTGGGAAGGCATGTACTTAGCCATTTAGAGTTTCTTAGCAAGTTCAATAGAAAACGGCGAGCCGGCTGCTCAAGAGTCGGTTGTAAAAGGCTAGAAGCCGGCTTAAACTATGTTCATGCTTTGAGTGCTTAGCCATTTTTCATGTGGGAACCCATTCTACCTTACTCCTGCCCACCGGACAGTCGCTCTGCAAGCTGCGGCTTCTGACAGGAGACGGCTTAAGTGCCACACACAACTTGTCCGGCTGCAGGAAACATTTCATAGCGCAAGACGGCAAGTCCCCGGGCCGACTAGTCGAACCCGGTGCCAAGCGACATAACAAAGGATAACATACTCGTAGGCATAATTCTTATCATATAGATAAAAGAGGGCAGTCCCCGAGCTCTTCTCGGAGGGCCCGAAGTCTTCGTACTTTAATACAAAAGGTAGCGTGGTAAATACTGCATCAACTGTAAAATCTTCGGAGGAGAATTTCATTCCATGGCCGCTCCGTCATTTTTCCGGAGTCGTCCCTCTTGCGTGCTCGGGGCTTCTGAGCGTCGATCAGGTAGTAGGAGTCGTTTCCCAACACTTTGCTGATGATGAAGGGGCCTTCCCAAGGTGTTGAGAGCTTGTGCTGGCCGGCTGTTCGCTGGATCAGCCGGAGCACAAGGTCTCCTTCTTGGAAAGTTCTCGGCTTGACCTTTCGGTTGTAGTACCGGTGCAGGCTTTGCTGGTAGATGCTGGACCGACTAAGTGCCAACAGCCGGCCCTCCTCCAGCAGCTCGACGCCGTCTTGACGTGCTTCTTCTACCTCCTCTTCGGTGTTCATGGTGACTCGAGGGGAGTCGAATTCTATGTCCGTTGGGATGAAGGCTTCGGCACCGTAGACGAGGAAGAAAGGCGTGAAGCCGGTTGACTTGTTTGGTGTTGTGCACAGGCTCCCGAGGACGGCTGGCAACTCGTCGAGCTAGCAGCCGGCCGAACGCTCCAAAGGCTTGATCAGTCGAGGCTTGATGCCCGATAGGATGAGGCCGTTCGCATGCTCTACCTGGCGTTTGACTGCGGATGGGCAACGGACGATAACTCTAGTCGGATGCCCTGCGTTGCGTAGAAACGGGCCAAGGCACCTTTGGCAAAGTGTGTGTCGTTGTCGGTGATGATGCTGTGTGGTATGCCGTACCGAATTGTGATGTCGGAGATGAAAGTGACAGCAGTCGGACCATTCAGCTTCTTGATTGGCTTTGCTTCTATCCACTCGGTGAACTTGTCCACCGCGACACGTGAGTCAGGCCGCCTCGTGCCATCTTGAATGGTCCCACCATGTCCAGGCCCCAAACTGAAGGAAATATGCCCTAGAGGCAATAATAAAGTTATTATTTATTTCCTTATATATCATGATAAATGTTTATTATTCATGCTAGAATTGTATTATCCGGAAACATAATACATGTGTGAATACATAAACAAACAGAGTGTCACTAGTATGCCTCTACTAGACTAGCTCGTTAATCAAAGATGGTTATGTTTCCTAACCATGAACAAAGAGTTGTTATTTGATTAACGAGGTCACATCATTAGTTGAATGATCTGATTGACATGACCCATTATATTAGCTTAGCACCCGATCGTTTAGTATGTTGCTATTGCTTTATCCATGACTTATACATGTTCCTATGACTATGAGATTATGCAACTCCCGTTTGCCGGAGGAACACTTTGGGTACTACCAAACGTCACAACGTAACTGGGTGATTATAAAGGAGTACTACAGGTGTCTCCAAAGGTAGATGTTGGGTTGGCGTATTTCGAGATTAGGATTTGTCACTCCGATTGTCGGAGAGGTATCTCTGGGCCCTCTCGGTAATGCACATCACTTAAGCCTTGCAAGCATTACAACTAATGAGTTAGTTGCGGGATGATGTATTATGGAACGAGTAAAGAGACTTGCCGGTAACGAGATTGAACTAGGTATTGGATACCGACGATCGAATCTCGGGCAAGTAACATACCGATGGACAAAGGGAACAACGTATGTTGTTATGCGGTCTGACCGATAAAGATCTTCGCAGAATATGTAGGAGCCAATATGGGCATCCAGGTCCCGCTATTGGTTATTGACCGGAGACGTGTCTCGGTCATGTCTACATTGTTCTCGAACCGTAGGGTCCGCACGCTTAAGGTTTCGATGACAGTTATATTATGAGTTTATGAGTTTTGATGTACCGAATGAGTTTATGAGATCGGGGACATGACGAGGAGTCTCGAAATGGTCGAGACGTAAAGATCGATATATTGGACGACTATATTCGGACATCGGAAGGGTTCTGAGTGATTCGGGTATTTTCGGGAGTATCGGGGAGTTACGGGATTACGGGAGAAGTAATGGGCCTTGATGGGCTTTAGTGGGAAGAGGAAAAAGGCTGCTGCGCCCCCCTCCCCTCTAGTCCGAATTGGACTAGGGAAAAGGGGGCCGGCCACCTCTCCTTCTCCTCCTATTCCTTCTCCCTTCCTCCACTTTTGGTGGACTCCTACTAGGACTTGGAGTCCTAGTAGGACTCCATATCCTGGCCGCACCTTTGCCTTGGCCGGCCTCCTCCTCCTCCATCCTTTATATATAGGGGCAGGGGGCACCCCATATACACACAAGTTGATCTACGGATCGTTCCTTAGCCGTGTGCGGTGCCCCCTTCCACCAAATTCCACCTCGATCATATCGTTGCAGTGCTTAGGCGAAGCCCTGCGCCGGTAACACATCAAGATCGTCACCACGCCGTCGTGCTGATGGTACTCTTCCCCGACGCTTTGCTGGATCGGAGCCCGGGGATCGTCATCGAGCTGAACGTGTGCCAAGAACTCGGAGGTGCCGGAGTAACGGTGTTGTGATCGGTCGGATCGCGAGGAGAACGTACGACTACTTCCTCTATGTTGCGTCAACGCTCCCGCTTCGGTCTACGAGGGTACGTAGACAACACTCTCCCCTCTCGTTGCTATGCATCACCATGATCTTGCGTGTGCGTAGGAAATTTTTTGAAATTACTACATTCCCCAACACAAACAGAAAAGGGCCAGGCAATGGAAATAGTCTTGAATGCAGAAGCCGGCTGATGCGTCTTGGAGTGAAACTTCTGGCACCCTTTGCATTTTTGGACCAGGCCCTTGGCGTCTTCAAGAGCAGTCGGCCAGAAGAAACCGTGGCAGAAGTCTCTGGCGACGAGTGCTCTTGAAGCCGCCTGGTGGCCACACTCGCCTTGATGGATGTCTTTGAGAATCGCTTGGTGAAAGTGCAACTATCCCTGGGTGGTTTTGATAATTCCTAACAACATGTAGCTCATTGAGCTAACATTATTCCAAGATTAATATTTCAGGAAAAGCTCAATGAATGGCATGGCATGGATGAGGAAAGTGGATCCCTCAAAATTATAAGGACAAAAGTTTGGCTCAAGCTTCAAGATCAAGACTCTGCATTTTATATTTTAGTGATCCAAGATCACATTGAGTCTATAGGAAAAGTCAATACTATCAAGGAGGGATGAGGTGTTGTTTAATGAGCCTCTTGCTTCATGTGCTTAGTGATATGCTCCAAAACCCTCAACTATCTTCCCACATCCACATATGACCTAAACCAAAAGTCAAACTCGGCCCCACCGATTCTTTCTATCCAGCGCCACCGAGTTTCACATGTCATAGCCACTGCCACAAACCCTAGCAATTCGGTTTCACCGATAGGGATCTCGGTCTCACCGAGATGGGATTGCAATTTCTCTATTTCCCTTCATAACGTTTCGGTCTAACCGAAGTGAGCGATCGGTCCCACCGAGATTGCAATGTAAATTCTCTGTTTCCCTTTCGTAACATTTCAGTCTCACCGAAAAGAGCGAACCGGTCCCACCGAGTATACCTGACCAACTCTCTGGTTAGATTATTACCAAAATCGGTCCCACCGAGTTTGTGTAATCGGTCACACCGAGATTACGTTATGCCCGAACCCTAACCATATCGGTCCTACCGAGTTGCATCTCAGTCCCACCGAAAATCCTAACGTTCACTAGGTTTGCTGAATCAGTCCGACCGAGTTTAACCATTCGGTCCCACCGAGTTTGGCAGATTGTGTGTAACGGTTAGATTTTGTGTGGAGGCTATATATACCCATCCACCCACTCTTCATTCGTGGAGAGAGCCATCCGAACATACCTACACTTCCAATACACATGTTCTGAAAGAGAACCACCTACACTTGTGTTGAGGTCAAGATATTCCATTCCTACCATATGAATCTTGATCTCTAGCCTTCCCCAAGTTGCTTTCCACTCAAATCCTATTTCCACCAGATCCAAATCCTGTGAGAGAGAGTTGAGTGTTGGGGAGACTATCATTTGAAGCACAAGAGCAAGGAGTTCATCATCAACACACCATTTGTTACTTCTTGGAGAGTCGTGTCTCCTAGATTGGCTAGGTGTCACTTGGGAGCCTCCGACAAGATTGTGGAGTTGAACCAAGGAGTTTGTAAGGGCAAGGAGATCGCCTACTTCGTGAAGATCTACCGCTAGTGAGTCAAGTCCTTCGTGGGCGACGGCCATGATGTAATAGACAAGGTTGCTTCTCCGCGGACCCTTCATGGGTGGAGCCCTCCGTGGACTCGCGCAACCGTTACCCTCTGTGGGTTGAAGTCTCCATCAACGTGGATGTACAATAGCACCACCTATCGGAACCACGCCAAAAACATGCGTGTCTCCAATTGCGTTTGAATTCTCCAAACCCTTCCCTTTACATTCTTGCAAGTTGCATGCTTTACTTTCCGCTGCTCATATACTCTTTTGCATGCTTGCTTGAATTGTGTGGAGATTGCTTGACTTGTGCTAAGATAGCTAAAATCTGCCAAGAACTAAAATTGAGAAAAGGCTAGATTTTTATTTGGTCAAGTAGTCTAATCACCCCCCCTCTATACATACTTCCGATCCTACACTTGGCATTGCTCCGGCTCCACGAAGCGCTGGTAGACACTAGTGACACTGCGCCTCACGAGCTCTCTGTGGACTATGGTGTAGGCTGCTGCTCGGCGTTGCACTTGCCGGGCCGAGATCTCATCATTTGACAGCTCTTTGTTCACCAGGAAACTGAGGATGGGCTGGGCCCATGAAGGTGCTGTGATTTCTTCGACTATCAAAATTGCGACTTGGACGAGGGCGACAGGGCCGGTTGGTGGCGGGTTGGAGTAGGCAGCCGCTTGCTGGATCGATGAAGTCCTCGGGCTGTTTGGCGCACTCCCCGGGCCGAGTTCTGAAGTCTCCGGGCTGACCGCCGCTGTCCCCGGGCCGGCTTCGACTGCTGCGATCCCATAGCCGCCTGTCAGAATTCTTGTGCCGTCTGCTGGGGCTCTTGAGTCGGATCCGACTGCTTCGGGAGGAGCCGACACAAAGATAGAGTCTGATTCTGGTGAAGGCTTGATAGACGGCTTGAGGAGCCGTTGAAGGGCGACGTCGGTTGGTATTGCTTGACGGGTGGAGCCGATTCGTGCCAGGGCGTCTGCTTGATCGTTGTCGTTTGTTGGCACATGGAGAAACTCGCACCCCTCAAAATATCCGCTGAGTTGCTGCACGAGGAAGTGGTAGCTCGCCATGTTTGCATCTTTGGCATCCCAGTCGCCTGACGACTGCTGGACCACCAAGTCGGAGTCACCATAGCAGAGGATCCGGCGAATGCCGAGCTCTTTGGAAAACCGGAGCCCGTGAATGAGTGCCTCGTATTCGGTGACGTTGTTGGAGGCGGCAAAATGGATTTGCAACACATATTTGAGCTTGTCGCCTTTGGGACAGGTGAGGATGATGCCGGCTCCCAAGCTGGTGTGCATCTTGGAGCCATCAAAATGCATCCGCCAATGGGTGGAGTCGGGCGCTGGCGGCAGGTACTGGGTCTCAGCCCAGTCGACAACGAAGTCGGCCAACGCTTGCGACTTGATGGCGGTGCGAGGCTGGTAGTAGATGGTGTAGGGGGCCAACTCTATGGCCCATTTGGCCACCCGGCCTGAAGCATCTCGGCTTCCAATGATCTCGGCCAGTGGAGCCGTGTAGACCACGGTGATTGGGTGCTCTTGAAAGTACGGCTTCCGTTTCTTGGGGGCAAAGTGCACGCCGTAGCACATCTTCTGGTAGTGGGGGTAGTTTTGCTTAGAGATCGACAATACTTCACTCAAGTAATACAACGGTCTCTGGACTGGTGTCAGGACCGGATTTTTGGGATATAATTTCCCAAAAATGGCCCTTGTGCTCACCAGCCCCAGGATAACTGTTAGCTGATGAGGCACCAACTTGATACAGAAACTCCAAGCAAAATACAAGATATGTAGTACCAGAACATTCTGGCCTCTGAGTACAACAAATGGTTTCTAGTGGTTGATGCGGAAGCGGTTTGTGGTGCATCAGCGTCTATGGGACTCCATTTCCCACAGTAACAGCTGACCTGGATAACTAGTATCTTCGCGAGGCTGCTATCACCATTACGTAGGTTCCGGGGCTGTCATCGCAACGCTCCTCTCCATGCGAGAAATCTGGGCAAGACAATAGCCAGGGACAAGCCAGTGAGTACTTTGAATGTACTCGCAAACATTATGAACACAGGTATAATATAACAAATGATAATCATGCTTTGAAACATGCCATGATCACTACGTCAGTCATGAAATAAGATTTATGATGCACACAAGCAAATTATATATGAAAGATATGCCATGATCACTACGTCAGTCATGAAAGGGCTTATATATGAAAGATATAACGAGCATGCCACCGTCGGGCATCTGTGCGACACCACATAAAGGGCTTATATATGAAAGATATAACAAGCATGCCACAGTCGGGCGTCTGTGCGACACCACATAAAGGGCTTATATATAAAAGATATAACAAGCATGCCACAGTCGGGCGTCTGTGCGACACCACATAAAGGGCTTATATAAGAATAATCACAGTGAATATCCAGGAGGTAGAACCGTCCCAGGGATACTCAATAATACGAATAATGTAATGGTTAGTCCATAATAATAATAATAATAATAATAATAATAATAATAATAATAATAATAATAATAATAATAATAATAATAATAATAATAATAATAATAATAATAATAATAATAATAATAATAATAATAATAATAATAATAATAATAATAATAATAATAATCATGAGTCACAGGTCACGATCCATCTTCTGGTTTAGTAGTTTTTCCTCCGAAGACCGACACTAAGACCGACACTTGACCCATCCCAGACTGTAGTCCTTAAACATGGACACGGCCATTCGAATAGATATAATCTCTGCAGAGGGTGTACTCTTTACCCACGGGTAACGGATTTCTTTAGTAAATAGGGACTAATTCCGCCTACGGTCTTTTGATTGAAAACACACCCGCCCGGACACACCAGCCTAACTTACCGGCGTCTGGAATCACCCACGACACCTGTTAAGCAAAACCCTTAGTGGGGAGGCTACAACCTCGGTTAGCATGGGATCACAAAATTTATACCAGGCGCAAAACTAGGGGAGCTACCCCTTCGGCTACAACTGAAAACACCCATGCGCCCGGACCAGGTGGCATGCCTACCGGAGGCTTCCGGTATCTTCCACCACGGCCTCTCTGTACGGTGTGTGATAGGAAGGGGTTGACAACTTACTAAACCGTACCCTACCTGTGGCAGGGACAAGTGGTAGTACGAAACAAGTATGGGGGTTACTGGAACAAGACTCAACCTATGGTCGATTCAGGAGGTTTAAGTATTCCCTGCATGGTTAGCATAACAAACATATTCCAACCATTAGATAAAATCACCACTCATCATGCCTCACTATGCCGTACCGGACACAACTGTCTCGATGAAGACCGGAGACAAGCTCGTGTCTACCCAAGATAGAGACTTTCCTGGCTTCCTCCCGGTAGGCATTAAAGGTATACGAGAGTGATTACCATCACAAACATATCCATTTCCAACAGCAAGAATTTTCATTATGCACTCAATGCGTATGATCATATCGTCACATAAAATAACGAATGCTCCATGTCAAGGTGGTGTTATAACCGTATCAAACAACCCACAAAAATATTATGCCAGGGTTCAGAATGCTTGCCTTCAAGAGTAAGTAGGTGGGATGCACTTTTGAAAGTTTTCATCTCCCCTCCAATATCCTATCAAATTAACACATAATTTAAAAACAGTACTAAAAATTCTTCAGAAAATTGTCAAATAAATATGAAAATAAACTAGACAAAATTTGAGAAACAACGGAAATAGAATCAAGTCAAATGAACTTGTCGTTTAGAAACTAGAGCCAGTCAAAGTTTGGTCAAATCTGTTTTTGAAAAAATAGAAAAGGAAAAAGGGTTCAGACAGAATACACTTTCGAAACAGAGAAAACGCACCTAGAAGAGTACGCCTTCCCTGAAGACGGCACGCGACGGCGTGGGGTCGCAGGCAAGGGGGGCCCGCGCTATCAGCTTCATCCCCCTCCCTCCTGCTTTCCTGGCCAGGGAGCAGAGGCGAGCTCCGGCGACGCTAGTCGGCGGAAGGCTACTCCCCGCAGGGTACTAGGCACGGGGATAGGTTCCCCATGAGCTAGCGGTCCTCTCGATGGTCACAACTGCCGGAGTGGTGGACAGGGTCGCCGGCGGTGAGCTTCGAGGCGGACGGAGGTTTCGGGTTGGTTTGGGGATTTGGCCTACGGTGGCTCTCGATCGGAATTAAGGGATGAGACGGCTCTGCTGGGTCAATGAAATACTAGAGGCGGTGAGTATGGGGTCGGAGGGGCTCTGGCTGCGAAGTAACCAACCGGAGTGCGGCGGCGGCTGCACTTGCCGGAGGCGAGGATGACGCCTCCTCTGGTCAACCTGCTGCGAGGGGAGTTGGCTACGGTTGACTTGAGGCTGTTGACGAGTGCAAGGGAGGCCGGGGGCGCTATTTATAGCAGGGCAATGTCGGTTCCCGACGGTAGCCATGGATAAGCTCGACGGTGCGCTTGCTACTGTCGCCGGAGGCAATGTGGCGATGGCCGGCTTGCTTCAGGGGCTAACGACAAACTCTCCACTGTCCAAGGAGGCGAGCTGGCGCGCTGCGGTGGTTTGGGCGGTGCCGACCTGAGCGAGGGTGGGCTGCCGACGCCTGCCTGCCGCCAAAAGGCTCGCCGCGGCGGCGCTTCGAGGAGCCAGGGGTGGCAGCATGTCACGGGCGAACAGACAAGATCGTGGCTTCGTCCCTCGGGCAGGAAAAGACCAGGGGGTACGGAGTAAGCGCGACGCGGCGGCTCGGGCGCGTGGCTGCAATTGGCGCGCTGTAGGCGCGCCCAGGGCACGTCCACCAACCGCTCGGCAAAATGCCATGGCACCCCAGACGGCTTGGATGATACTGCAAGTTACCAGACTGGTTAGGGTGGTTACTAAATCTCTAGTGGACAAGCTAGCTAGGCAAATAAAGCAACACTATAATGCTAACTAAAATCTATGCCAAAACGGTTCATGCACTCCAACTGTTCGAAGAAATGCTAGGGGCATCCAGATGGTTTTGCAAGTGACCAAAATATCCAAATCAGAGTCTTTTTAGGTACTAGAAGACATGGCATGGTTGGTTTGGCAAAAATCAAAACTTGATAGTGCATGTTTTTGAGAAAGCCAAATCTGGACACAAAAGAAAGGCTCTAATTGCATGGACCAAAAATACTCCAATGGGTCCACTCTCCTGGAATTAAGGGTTTTGCAGGCTGGGCTATAAGTAGGGAAAAGCTCATCGTTACTAGAGTAAGATAAATTAGGGTTGCAGTACAAATCACCAAGCTGGACCAGAATGATGATGAGGTTGATTTACTCAAATTTTTCAAAGAACATCACTAGGTTTTTGCATAAAGTTGAATAATATACTACTACTAACATCCCATAATTTTGGTGGAAGCTTTAAAGAAATATTTAAATAGGTTGTAGTGCAATACTGCCATGTGGACCAGTTTTGAAACTTGGGGTGGAGCTCAAAATGTCCAATGAATCAAAGATGTTTTTGCATAAAAGTGATTTAAAAACATCACATGACATCCCCAAATTTTGGTTGAAATTTTAAATAAATTTATCAAAGTGTTGTAGTGCAAATAGAGCTCTAAAACTAATAAAAAATCACTTTAAAGAATAAGCTTAGAGAGAAATAATTGTGCAATTAAATCCACTGATAATAGAAATGTTTTTCTAGTGAGGGTAAACAAGTCCAATAATATATTGGAAAGTTTTCACTTGGGGTAAAAACTCCATAAAAACAAAGAAAAGAATGGTTCTGAAATTAAAAGAAAATCTAGAAAATAAAAGTTTAAATTTCCTGGCAAAATTTTAATTAATAAAACAAGTTCAAAATTTTGGGGTGTCACAACACTACCCCCCTTAAGAAAAATCTCGTCCTCGAGATTTGCTAAGGGTTGTTTTGAAAATATTGCTCCTATTAGCCGAAACCAAACAGTTTACAGATAGCACAAACTTGGGGTACAATGCATCAGCTGCAACGCATAATCAAACATAGTTATGATGTTTATAATGAAAATGACAAATGGACAGGGTCCCGAGAAAACGTCTCTGGAATTGGGGCACACTCTTCTTCTATCGAGGGAAGCGGGTTGACTAGTCGATGAACGCGTCTCTCCTGGCCGGGTCTCAGTGGTCTGCGGATGGCGATCTGAGGATTTAAATCAGCGAGGCTCTGGAGATACCCATTACTCGCTGGATCAGGCGCTCTTGAGTGATGACATACTGGGCAAGGTTGGTCAATACTGGGTCTCTCTCAATTCGTCCACCAGGAAAGGATGTTACTTCTCCGGGTGCTGCACGACTCGGGAAATAATAATACCCACGTTCGCTGGCATAGGGTACCGTGAATCGAAGGCGGGTAAGCGCTTCGTATGTAGCAGCTTCTATGGCCATCTGCGGAGTCGGCATTGATTTCCCCACGAAGGAAACTTCCGTTGGGTCTTGGCTTGGGTTTGCGGGAGGGATGTGCACTACTGCCCAATATTTCGAGGTGGATGGCGTCATCCTCGATTTGAGCAACTCGTACTGGGGTGGATGGGTAGCACTCATGGTGCTGCTGGTAAAGTCCCACAATATTTTAACAAAACTACCGGGGTGGCACCTGGGGTTCTCAGATAAATACTAGGCCTCGGCATGGCAAGAAATGGCTGTGAGGATTACGCACAAGATGAGGGGTACTTGGCAAGGTCATGAGGTGGCCTTTTATATAGCAACTGGGCTGGGTTATTTACCGCGGTGAGGGGCAACTGGTTTGTTGGTTCTGGTCTATGGGGGGTCGGGGTCAATGCCACAAATACACATATCTTACAAAAGCGACGCATTACTGTGGGTGCCGTCGGGGTGGTTTTTGGTAGCTACGCCCGGAATAAAAAATGCGGCCGTACACCAACGCACTTATGCATGGCTATAGTTTAAAGTAGGGGCGCACAAGAGAACAACATTTAATTACGGCGATACGAGATCACACAATTATAGGGCGTGGCATACTAAGGCTCGTTACTCCTCGAGTGACTTAGTCTACCTCGTTCATATCTAAGCGGGCGTGCCTTGTGGACGCCGAGGCTTCTCCATGGGTTTCACCGTCGGGGTTAGCTGGAGGGGGTTGAGGGACTGCGGGGTCGGGGTAGCGATGATGACCATCGCGAGGATTGTTGGCCACAATCCCGTTGGAGCGTGTTCCCAAAAGGCGACGAAGCACTTCTGGGGACACCAAAGCACCTTGGTCGATGGCTGGGGCTGACCTCAAGGTCTCGATCGGTTGTCTGAACAGCACGACTAGGCTGTCGGCGTCGGGCTCATCTTCTCTTCTCGCCGTGGCTCAGCGGATCAGTTCTCCACGAGCTGCGATTAGATCAAGGGTGATTTGATCGAACAGCTCCTCTAGTGCACTTACATAGTGCACCAGATGCAACAATGCAGGATCCGTCTTGTGGTCTCCGTTGGCAACCTGGGGTGGCCTACCATACCCGTCACGGCTGGGCTAGTAGTAGAACGAGTGACAGTTAACTCTGGGCGACAAGTGCCGGAGTTGAACTATAGCCTCTCGAGCAGCTAGTTCGATGGCTTGTGGCTCAAAGGAAGTGATCCTTCTAGTGAACCCGTAGGGGCGTTCTGGCGATAGACCCCTACCATAGACGTGCACAGTGGCCCAGAACTGACGGCTTTCACCGCTCATGGGCCCTTGGTACACAACATATTCTGGGGACTCCTCTAACGCGAAGGCACGGCGGGTGAGCTTTGCTAGCACGGTCACAAAACCTCCAAGGTTGGTTGCTGTGGTCTCATTGTGAACAATGGGGCCAGGCATTCTAGCTCGGTTTGGGGTAGAGGCTGTGCTGTGCTGGGTTGAGGCTAGCGTGCCGTTTTATAGAAAAATGGGACGGAGTCTTCCTTCGCACGCTTGCGAAAAAGACTATTTAGGGGCCGGTTACTGGCGCATGATCGACAGGCTAGGCTGATAGGTTGGGCACCGAATGCCAAAAGGTGTCGGGCCCACTGTGTGGCTATCTTGCACGAGAAGCTTGGCCGGGGTTTGGTTAAGGTATGGTGGGTTGGTTAACCTAGGTTTTTCGACCTGGCTAAGATAGGATTAGCCAATGGTCAGCCTGGCTCTGATACCAATTTTGTCAGGACCGGATTTTTGGGATATTAATTTCCCAAAAATGGCCCTTGTGCTCACCAGCCCCAGGATTACTATTAGCTGACGAGGCACCAACTTGATAGAAAAACTCCAAGCAAAATACAAGATATGTAGTACAAGACCATTCTGGCCTCTGAGTACAACAAATGGTTTCTAGTGGTTGATGGCGGAAGCGGTTTGTGGTGCATCAGCGTCTATGGGACTCCATTTCCCACAGTAACAACTGACCTGGATAACTCCTATCTTTGCGAGGATGCTATCACCATTACGTAGGTTCCGGGGCTGTCATCGCAACGCTCCTCTCCATGCGAGAAATCTGGGCAAGACAATAGCCAGGGACAAGCCAGTGAGTACTTTGAATGTACTCGCAAACATTATGAACACAGGTATAATATAACAAATGATAATCATGCTTTGAAATATGCCATGATCACTACGTCAGTCATGAAATATGATTTATGATGCGCACAAGCAAATTATTCATATAGAACATGAATAAACAACCTGAGGATAGGAATAAAATGCACCGATCGAGTGTCTGAAGCGACGCCTCGAAAGGGTAATAATTTAAAGCATGCCTCAGTCGGCCGTCTGAGCGACACCACATAAAGGGCTTATATATGAAAGATATAACGAGCATGCCACAGTCGGGCGTATGTGCGACACCACATAAAGGGCTTATAAGTAATTGAAATAACAAGCATGCCACAGTCGGGCGTCTGTGCGACACCACATAAAGGGCTTATATATAAAAGATATAACAAACATGCCATAGTCGGACGTCTGTGCGACACCACATAAATGGCTTATATATAAAAGATATAACAAACATGTCACAGTCGGGCGTTTGTGCGACACCACATAAAGGGCTTATATATAAAAGATATAACAAGCATGCCACAGTCAGTCGTCTGTGCGACACCACATAAAGGGCATATATAGGAATAATCACAGTGAATATCCAGGAGGTAGAACCATCCCAGGGATACTTAATAATCCGAATAATGTAATGGTTAGTCCATAATAATAATAATCATAATCATCAGGAGTCACAGGTCACGATCCATCTTCTGGTTTAGTAGTTTTTCCTCCGAAGACCGACACTAAGACCGACACTTGACCCATCCCAAACTGTAGTACTTAACCATGGACACGGCTATTCGAATAGATATAATCTCTGCAGAGGGTGTACTCTTTACCCACGGGTAACGGATTTCTTTAGTCCATCGGGACTAATTCCGCCTACGTTCTTTTGATTGAAAACACACCCGCCCGCACACACCAGCCTAACTTACCGGTGTCTGGAATCACCCACGACACCTATTAAGCAAAACTATAAGTGGGGAGGCTACAACCTCGGTTAGCATGGGATCACAAAATTTATACCGCGCGCAAAACAAGGGGAGCTACCCCTTCGGCTACAACCGAAAACACCCATGCCCCCAGACCAGGTGGCATGCCTACCAGATGCCTTCCGGTATCTTCCACCATGGCCTCTCTGTACGGTGTGTGATAGGAATGGGTTGAAAACTTACTGAACCGTACCCTACCTGTGGCAGGGACAAGTGGTACTACAAAACAAGTACGGGAGTTACTAGAACATGACTCGATCTACGTTCGACTTAGGAGGTTTAAGTATTCCCTGCATGGTTAGCATAAAAAACATATTCCATCCATCAGATAAAATCACCACTCATCATGTCTCACTATGCCGTACCAGACACAACCATCTCGATGAAGACCAGAGACAAGCTCGTGTCTACCCAATACAGAGACTTGCCCGGCTTCCTCCCGGTAGGCATGAAAGGTATAGGAGAGTGATTACCATCACAAGCATATCCATTTCCAATAGCAAGAATTTTCATTATGCACTCAATGCGTATTATCATATCGTCCCATAAAATAACAAATGCTCCATGTCAAGGTGGTGTTATAACCGTATCAAACAACCCACAAAATTATTACGCCACGGTTCAGAATGCTTGCCTTCAAGAGTAAGTAGGTGGGATGCACTTTTGAAAGTTTTCATCTCCCCTCCAATATCCTATCAAATTAACACATAATTTAAAAACAATACGAAAAAAATTGTTTAGAAAATTTTCAAATAAATATGAAAATAAACTAGACAAAATTTGGGAAGCAACGGAAAAAGAATCAAGTCAAGTGGACTTGTAGTTTAGAAACTAGAGCCAGTCAAAATTTGGTCAAATATGTTTTTTTTAAACAAAAAAGGAAAAACGGTTCAGACAGAATACGCTTTCAAGACAGAGAAAACGCACCTAGCAGAGTATGCCTTCACTTAACACGGCACGCGGCGGCGTGGGGTCGCAAACAGGGGGGCCTGCGCTGTCAGGTTCATCCCCCTCCCTCCCGCTTTCCTGGCCAGGGAGCAGAGGCGAGCTCCGGCCATGCTAGTCGATGGAAGGCTACTCCCCGCGGGGTACTAGGCACGGGGATATGTTCCCCATGAGCTAGCGGTCCTCTCGATGGTCACCACTGCCGGAGTGGTGGACAGGGTCACCGGCGGCGAACTCTGAGGCGGACGGAGGTTTCTGGTTGGTTTGGGGATTCGGCCTACGGTGGCTCTCGATCGGAATTAAGGGATGAGACGGCTCTGCTGGGTCAAGGAAAGACTAGAGGCGGCTAGTATGTGGTCGGAGGGGCTCTGGCTGCAAAGTAACCAACCGGAGTGCGGCGGTGGCTGCACTTGCTGGAGGCGAGGATGACGACCTCCTCTGGTCAACCTGCTGCGAGGGGAGTTGGCTACGGTTGACTTGAGGCTGTTGACGAGTGCAAGGGAGGCCGGGGGCGGTATTTATAGCAGGGCAACGTTGGTTCCCGATGGTAGCCGTGGATAAGCTCGACGGTGCGCTGGCTACTGTCGCCGGAGGCAACGTGGCGATGGCCGGCTGGCTTCAGGGGATAACGACGAACTCTCCACTGTCCAAGGAGGCGAGCTGGTGCGCTGCGGTGGTTTGGGCGGTGCCGACCTGAGCAGGGGCGGGCTGCCGACGCCTGTGTGCCGCCAAAAGGCTCGCTGCAGCGGCGCTGCGAGGAGTCAGGGTTGGCAGCATGTCACGGGCGAACGAACAAGATCGTGGCTTGGTCCCCCGGGCAAGAAAAGACCAGGAGGTACGTAGTAAGCGCGACGCGGCGGCTCAGGCACGCGGCTGCAGTTGGCGCGCTCTGGGTGCGCCCAGTGCACGCCCACCAACCGCTCGGCGAAATGCCATGGCACCCCAGAGGGCTTGGATGATACTGCAAGTTACCAGACTGGTTAGGGTATTTACTAATTCTCTAGTGGACAAGCTGGCTAGGCAAATAAAGCAACTCTATAATGCTAACTAAAATCTATGCCAAAACGGTTCATTGATAGTGCAAGTTTTTGAGAAAGGCAAATCTGGACAGAAAAGAAAGGCCGTTATTGCATGGACCAAAAATACTCCAATGGGTTCACTCTCCTGGACTTAAGGGTTTTCCAGGGTGGGCTATAAGTAGGAAAAGCTCATGGTTACTAGAGCAAGATAAATTAGGGTTGCAGTACTAATCACCAAGCTGGACCAGAATGAAGATGAGGTTGATTTACTCAAATTTTTCAAAGAACATCACTAGGTTTTTGCATAAAGTTGAATAATATACTACTACTAACATCCCATAATTTTGGTGGAAGCTTTAAAGAAATATTTAAATAGGTTGCAGTGCAATACTGCCACGTGGACCAGTTTTGAAACTTGGGGTAGAGCTCAAAATGTCCAATGAATTAAAGATTTGTTTGCATAAAAGTGATTTAAAAACATCACATGACATCCCCAAATTTTGGTTGAAATTTTAAATAAATTTATCAAAGGGTTGTAGTGCAAATAGAGCTCTAAAACTAATTAAAAAATCACTTTAAAGAATAAAGCTTAGAGAGAAATAATTGTGCAATTAAATCCACTAATAATAGAAATGTTTTTCTAGAGAGGGTAAACAAGTCCAATAATATATTGGAAAGTTTTCACTTGGGGTAAAAACTCCATAAAAACAAAGAAAAGAATGGTTCTGAAATTAAAAGAAAATCCAGAAAATAAAAGTTTAAATTTCCTGGCAAAATTTTAATTAATAAAACAAGGTCAAAATTTTGGGGTGTCACAACTGGCAATGCCTTGCCTTCCTCCTTGTGCTCTACCACTATAACAGTGCTGACTACTCGGCTATTGGCGGCGATGTATAGGAGCATGGGCTCGTTCGGAGTCGGAGCCGCCAGAACAGGTGGAGTAGTCAACATATTCTTCAACTGGAGAAAAGCTTCGTCTGCCTTGTGGTTCCACTCAAAAAAAGTGGTCTTCTTCATGAGTTGGTATAAGGGGGGAGCCTTCTCGCCCAGCCGACTGATGAATCGGCTAATGGATGCCAAACAGTCGGTGAACTTCTGTACGTCCAGAAGTCGGCCGGGTACTTCCGTCCTCTCAATGGCCTTGATCTTCATGGGTTTGCACTCAATGCCACGTTCAGAGACCAGGAAGCGAAGAAGCTGGCCGGTTGGTACTCCGAAAACACACTTCTCTGGGTTGAGCTTGATCTGAAGTCAGTGCAAGTTCTCAAAGGTCTCCTTGAGGTCTTCCAGCAGTGTTCCACGCTTCTCCGTCTTCACCACCACATCGTCCACGTAAATGTGGGCATTTCTGCCGAGTTGCTTGAGGAGGCACTTCTGCATGCATCGTTGAAAGGTGGCACCGGCATTCCTTAAGCCGAACGTCATGGTCAAGTAGCAGAAGGCTCCAAACGGCGTGATGAAGGCGGTCTTCAGTCTGTCAGCTGGGTTCAACTTGATATGGTGATAACCTAAATATGCATCTAAGAAACTCAACAGCTCGCATCCGGCTGTGGAGTCTATCACTTGGTCGATCCTTGCCAAATTGAACGGGTCCTTGGGGCATGCTTTGTTGAGGCTAGTGTAGTCAATACACATTCGCCACTGCTTGTTCTTCTTCAATACCAGGACCGGGTTGGCTAGCCATTCTGGAAAGAACACCTCCATGATGAAGCCGGCTACCAGCAGCCGGGCTATCTCTTCTCCAACAACTCTTCTCTTCTCTTCTGACACGCGGCGCAAGGTCGCCCTAACTTGTTTGGCATCAGACCGGGCTTGTAATTTGTGCTCGGCGAAATCCGTCGAGACACCTGGCATGTCTTTGGGGGACCATGCAAAGATGTCCGGTTCTCACGGAGGAAATCAACGAGCTCGCCTTCCTATTTGCTGTCAAGGTTTGCACCTATGACAGCGTACCTCTCCGGGTGTTCTGGGTCCAAGGGTATCTTCTTTGTCTCTTAGGCTAGCTTGAACGAGCCCTCAGCTTCTGACTCCTTGGGATCGGGCGACATCTCTGGCTGCTTGCTTGCCATCGCCACAACCCGGTCAAGGAGCCGCTTCTCAGATGCGATCACGAGGGACTCGGCCAACCCACTGCTCTCTGCAGCACAGGCGGACGACTTCTGGTAGTCGCCAGCTATGGTCAGAATCCCCTTGGAATTCGGCATCTTCATCTTGAGGTAGGCATAATGGGGGACAACCATGAACTTGGCCAGGGGAGGCCGCATAATATGGGCTCTCAAGGTCCACCACTTCAAACCATACTGACTCTCGGCGGAAATGATCTTTGTCTCCAAAGAGGACGTCTATCAGAATCTTGCCGATTGGTGAGCAGGAAAGGCCAGGTACTATGCCATGGAATACTGTCCGACTGGACTAAAGTTGCCTCTGTCTGATTCCTAACTTCTCCATGGTATCCTTGTGCAGGATGTTGATGTTGCTGTCGCCGTCTATCAGGACTCGGGAGAAGCGAGCAGCTCGCTTGTCCATGGCAAAGGTGGCGTTCAAGACCAAGGCATAGGAGCCGGGTTTGGGCATTACTTCTGGGTGGTCAGCTCTGCTCCAGTTGATGGGCTTCTCGGACCAATGCATGAACTCTGGTGTCTCTGATGCTACTGCATTCACTTCTTGCCACTGCAGCCGCCTGCAGCGTCGATCATCGGCTACGCTGGTGAACACCACGTATGCTCTGTGCTCTTCTGGGTACTCGTCTTGTACTGCGCCGACTGGTCTGACAGTCGGCTGCTGGGGTGGAGGAGGAGGCGGTTGCCCAACTGGCGGGGGAGGCACGAGGCCGTCTCCCTTGGTGATCCTGGTGAGCCAGTGGAACTTCCGAGTGGTGTGGTTGGACGGCTTTGCACCGCTATGGAATTTGTAGGGACCATCTAAAGTCTGCTCATATGAGAAAGTAGACAACCAGTTTGGCCTGCCGCCCTTCTGACGTTTGGTCGGAGGCTGCCCTTCTGGCTGCTGGTCTTCGACTGTTGCCACCTATCGGCTGCTGGAAGCTGGCTGTGGGGCCTTGCGCGTGTGGTCGCTCTGCTGTTGACCCCGATTGGCGTCTCCAGCCGGGGTTAAAAGGAGCCTGAGGAGCCACTTTGCCAGTCGCACTAACTTGAATCTCCGCCTTCATGGAGGAGTCGGCCGTGGCATATTTGTCTGCTATGATCAGCAGCTCGTCGAGGGTCTCTGGCTCGTCGTAGAGAAGCTTGTGCTTGAGGAGGGTGCCTTCTTGGCACCTGGCGGTGAAGTACTCGATAGCCTGCACCTCGTGCACGCCCTCGCAGGAGTTTCGGAGCTCGGCCCAGCGCGTGAGGTAGTTGCGAGTTGACTCGTTGGGGCCTTGCGCGCACAAGGAAAGCTGGTGAGGTTTGGGAGGCCGCTTGTACGTGCTAGTGAAGTTGCAGACGAAGGCATCAGTGAAGTTGACGCAACTGTTGATGCTGCGGGGCTTCAAGATGTTCAGCCAAGTCCGGGCCATGCCCTGGAGCATGAGCGGAACGTACTTCACGGCAACACGCTTGTTGCCGTTTGCTATGCTAACGGCGGTGTAGTAGTCAACCAGCCAATCTTCCGGCTTCACGGAGCCGCTGTACTTGGGCGTGTCTCTTGGGAGCGTGAACCCTCTGGGGAAGGGCTCATCTCGAATGCGGGGGACGAAACATGGCGGACCCAACTCATCTTGTTCTTCAAGCGCCAGGGATCGGTGGAGATGGTCGATCCGGTGGCGGGCGTCATTCTCTCCGACTCCTTCTCGGCGGCCAAGGCTGTCGCCGAGTGTCGGGTGATCAACAGGCGGCGGGGAGACTCGCCTTTCCCTGCAAGGGGGAGGAGGCGGACAGTCGTCCCGTCGTCCACTGTTCTTGGGTGGCCGTCTTGGTCGGGCTCTATGGTGATGCGAGTCCGACTGCGGCTGGCAGCCGGCTCCTTGTCTTTTCTTCTGCGGACGCCACTAGTCGGCATCCGGGATGTCGCGCCTTGGTCTCGGCGGGGAGGCGGATCATCGTTTTGCTGATGCGGCACATCGGTTCGGCAACCGGCTTTGTTCTGCTCGGCGGCCGCGTCGAGGAGCCGTTGGACGCACTCCCTCATCAGGCGACGTTCTTTGCCCTCGAAATTGTCCAGCTCGTCCGCCGCCGCCTGGGCGGCTCGGATGTTCTCCGCAGGCCTGGTGTCAACGGGGCGATCCGCCCCGAGCAGGTTGGCGATGGCCACGCCGCGCCGCCGGACCGTGCCGAGGCGGCTAGGCCCAGGTGGAGCCCGCCTGCCGCCCACAGTGTGGTCCATTTCACGCTGGTTGGCCTCTGATAGGCGTCTCATGCTGGCTAGCTTCTTGGCGCCTTCGACGAGCTGAAGGCGGCGCGCCTCAAGCGTCTCGGCGTCGGCGTCTTCGGGAATGGGCGCTGCAAGGTCTTGCACCGCCGCGTCGAGCGGTTCGTGAGCACCTCCGTCGGACTGCTCGCCATGATCAATGACAAGCACCTCCGTGATGGTTCTTCCGCCGCTCTCCGCACAAGGGAGCTGCTCGTCGTAGACCACCACGTTGGTGGGGAACGCGTCGAGTGACGCACTGTCGGAGTCGACCAACATCGGGTCGGTGGAGCCTACGGACTCGAAGTCCACAGCTGTCTCCCTGGCGACATGGAGTTGATCGAGGAGGCCCGCGAGGAGACTCTCAGGGCCGCCTGTGCCCGCGTCGGACGCCTGTGCCCGAAGTCCACAGCTGTCTCCCTGGCAACTGGCCGCGCAGGCGATTTCCGCGCCATGCAGTGCCTCGGCGCAGACTCCGTCTGGCATGCCAGGCTGGCTGCGCTCGCCAGGGAGGAAAAGGGTTCCCATCCATAACAGGTTTCCGGACGACGGTGCACCTCGCCCCACGGTGGGCGCCAAATGTCGGGGGTTGGGTGCGACATATGCCAAAGGATGGCTTATCATGGTGGGAGCGAGTAGAACGTCGCCGGTGCCCGGAAGCGGGATGAGGCGTAGACACGAACGCCGGCATACTTTACCCAGGTTCGGGGCTCTCCTAGGAGATAACACCCCTAGTCCTGCTCTGCGGGGTCTCCGCATGATCACTAAGGCAAAGTGAGTACAAGGTTACTCCTCGAGCTGTATGCTAGAGGTAGGAGAAGGCCAGGCTAGCTCTCTCCCTCTCTATATGATCTGGTCTAGTTCTAATGGGTTGGAACCCTTTGCATGGGTTCCCTGGAGGGTTTATATAGGCCTAGCCCCAGGGTAAAATGGTAATCCGGCTAGGCGCAGGGCCCATCCGTCAGTTTCTTTGGTCGCCGGCTTCTCCCCCGACCGCTGGGGCCCGCCGACTGGTCCGGTACGGAGCCGACAGGCCGTGGCCGCCGCTGGCGGGTCTTGTCGGCTGCGGATTACTATATCCGTGCCTCTTATGACGCAGGCTTGGTCATGGGGTCGTGGCTACAGCCCCGCCGCCTGGTGGGCGATTACTGTAGCCACTTCCCGTCTCGTCTGGTTAATGGCATGTGGGACTCGTGGGAGGGGCAGGCCGACTCCCGGGGGCCGACTTCGAACGGGTCCGACTGGTGGTGCCCTCGCTGTCTTCTGGACTCTCACTGACTGGTGGGACCCATCGTCCCTAGGTCGAACAGATAGGTCGTCGTGGGTGCAGGACTCTGCTCACTGGTGCTGATGTCAGGGCTGGCATGGCAACAGTGCTGCGCCGGACGGAGATCTCTGTGGGTACATCGCACTGTGGCCATGCCAGCCTCTGGAAAGGGGAGGGAGTGGGCTTCACTGTGGCCACTCCCCGTCCCGGCCCCCTTGATGAGGGCATGGCCATCCGTTGGTGCCGCCGGCCGACTCCCCGCGGCAGGCTTCTCTTGAACTCGTCTCCAGGACTCGGCCGTGAGTGGGCAGTCGGCTGTTCCTCCAGCCGGCTTCCAGAAGGCGGCTCTTCGTCTTGGCATTTTGAGGGGCGCAGCCTACCCCAATACCTTGAAAGGTTCTGGGCTTCGGGTTAGCCTACCCGTGGCCCATTACTCTGACAGTCATCTTCACCAACATCTCCATCACCTTCCCCCATCTATCTACAGCAGTGTAACCTCCCTCTTACCCGCTGTAATATCTACCTAAACATGGTGCTCAACGCTATATATTATTTCCCAATTATGTATGGCTATCTTATGATGTTTAAGTAGATCCGTTTTGTCCTATGGGCTCTTTGATGATCAAGATTGATTTGAGTAGCATGTTTTATTATTGGTGCTGTCCTACGGTGCTCTCCGTGTCGCGCAAGCGTGAGGGATCCCCTCTGTTGGGTTTGCAATATGTTCATGATTTGCTCATGGTGGGTGGCGTGAGTGACAGAAGCAAATACCCGAGTAAGTAGGTTGTTTGCGTATGGGATAAAGAGGACTTGATGCTTTAATGCTATGGTTGGGTTTTACCTTAATGATCTTTAGTAGTTGCGAATGCTTGCTAGAGTTCCAATCATAAGTGCATATGATCCAAGTAGAGAAAGTATGTTAGCTTATGCCTCTCCCTCAAATAATATTGCAATAATGATTACCGGTCTAGTTATCGATTGCCTAGGGACAAATAACTTTCTCGTAACAAAAACCTCTCTACTAAAACTAATTTAGTTGTGTCTTTACCTAAACAGCCCCTACTTTTTATTTGCGTGCTCTTTATATTCTTGCAAGCCTATCCAAAAACACCAACAAAGTACTTCTAGTTTCATACTTGTTCTAGGTAAAGCGAACGTCAAGCATGCGTGGAGTTGTATCGATGGTCGATAGAACTTGAGGGAATATTTGTTCTACATTTAGCTCCTCGTTGGGTTCGACACTCTTACTTATCGAAAACTGTTACGATCCCCTATACTTGTGAGTTATCGAGACCTTTTTGTGGCGCCGTTGCCGGGGACTCATAGCGTGGGGTGAATATTCTCGTGTGTGCTTGTTTGCTTTATCACTAAGTAATTTTTATTTGCTGTTCTTAGTTGTTTTCTATCTTTAGTTATGGGTAGGAAATGCAAAATACCAAAAAAAATAGTTGTACCTACTGAACGAATGGTTGAAGAACCACTCAAAATCTATCACACTGCTGAAGCTCATTACTTGGATCATCTTCGATCCCTATGTGCTCGTGTTGAAACCCCAACTAGCTTAGTTGAGGGAAAATCTTTAAATGAGCATGCTTGTTATGTGCGACACCGTATATCTGAAAAAGGGAAACTTTTACTGGGTCAAATTCATCGTTTGCAATGCTATGCTTGGAATTTATGTTATATGTATGATGTTGCTTGTTGTTCTGAAAACCCTAAGAAACACCTTCCCTACCAATGTGAGTTTATTGATAATGGAATCTTATCTTCTTATGCTAAGGGTGTTTATATTTACTATGATGTTCAACAAATTGAAGACTTTGTTGCTTTTAAGGGTGCTTATGAAATTGCTTCTTTGATTGAAACGTATGATGCTACTCTTTACAAATCTGAAAATCTTGCCATACTTAAATATTGCTATGATAATTATGCCTCTAATTCCTATGTTGAACCATATATTGAGGACTACCCTGCTGTCCAAGAAGAGACTAATATTTTACTGGAATCTGTGGAAGAAGTTGATGAAACTGTGAGCTCATTGGATGAAAAGGATGAGGAGGAGAGCGAAGAACAAAAGGAGGAAGAGCGGATTGATCACCCGTACCCACCTTCTAATGAGAGTAACTCTTTAACTCATACATTGTTTAATTTCCCTTTGTGCTTACTGAATGATGATTGCTATGATGACTGTTATGATCCCGTTGATTCTCTTGAAATATCCCTTTTTGATGATGCTTGCTATGCTTGTGGCCAAGATGCCAATATGAATGATGCTTATGGAGATGAACTTGCTAGAGTTCCTTATGTTAAACATGAAATTGTTGCTATTGCACCCACACATGATAGTCCTATTATCATTTTGAATTCTCCAAACTATACTATATTGGAGAAGTTGCCCTTATTAAGGATTATATTGATGGGTTGCCTTTTACCGTTGCACCGGATGATTTTGATAGATATAATATGCATGTGCTTGCTGCTCCTACTTGTAATTATTATGAGATAGTAACTAAATCTCCACCTCTGTATGTTTCCAACATGATAAAATTGCAAGAAATTGTTATACTATGCATTGGCCTTTACTAGGTGTGCATGAATTGTTCTTTTATGACATGCCGATGCATAGGGAGAGAGTTAGACTTCGTTGTTGCATGATATATGTTGCTTTGTGCTCATTACTAGATTACAAATCATTGCTAATTAAAATTGGCTTTGATATACCTTGGGATTCGGGTGGATTCACTACTCGAGCACTATATGCCTAGCTTAATGGCTTTAAAGAAAGCGCTGCCAGGGAGTCAACCCAGAAGTTTTAGAGAGTCATTTATTTCTGTTGAGTGCTTTCATATAGTTTAAAAACAACAAAAATAAAGAGGGGAACCCAAAACTTTTCAAAACAAAAAGTGAAAGTGAGAAAGACGAGCATTGCGAAAGTGGGGGACGTCCTTGAACTTTGTTCATGCCCATGGGAACTTTGTGAATCTTAATTACAGAAAAATTTCAATAAAAATAATTATCCCCTTGTACAATTCCATTGTATTACAAAAATAATGTGCCAAGGTTTGCCTTTAGGATGTCTACAATACTTGTTGGTTTGTACGGTGCAGGACAGAAACTTTGGCTGTAGTGCGCGAATTTATTTTTTTACTGGAACGCCAAATGGTTCTGATTCTTTTTGCACTGTCTTTATATACAAATTGTTTATTTTTACTAATTTTGGCAGAATGTTTCAAGTACCGGAAGTATGGTGAATGTTCAGATTATTACAGACTATTTTGTTTTTGACAGATTCTGTTTTTGATGCATAGTTTGCTTGTTTTGATGAAACTATCAACTTATATCAGTGGATTAAGCCATGGAAAAGCTATATTATAGTAGACAAAATGCAAAAACAAAATATGAATTGGTTTGCAACAGCACTTAGAGTAGTGATTTGCTTTATTATACTAACGGATCTTACTGAGTTTTATGTTGAAGTTTTGTGTGGATGAAGTGTTCGATGATCGAGAAGGTCTCGATGTGAGAAGAAGAAAGAGAGGCAAGAGCTCAAGCTTGGGGATGCCCGAGGCACCCCAAGTAAATATTCAAGGATACTCAAGCGTCTAAGCTTGGGGATGCCCCGGAAGGCATCCCCTCTTTCTTCAACAGGTAGCGGTATGTTTTCGGATTCGTTTCGTTCATGCGATATGTGCAATCTTGGAGCGTCTTTTGCTTTAGTTTTAATTTTTCTTTTATTCACCATGCTGGTATGAGATGGTCCTTGGTTTATTTATAGAATGCTCTTTGCACTTCACTTATATCTTTTGAGTATGGCGTTATAGAATGCTTCATGTGCTTCACTTATATCATTTGAAGTTTGGATTGCTTGTTTCTCTTCACATAGACAACCGCCATTTGTAGAATGCTCTTTTGCTTCACTTATACTTGTTAGAGCGTGGGCATATCTTTTGTAGAAAGAATTAAACTCTCTTGCTTCACTTATATCTATTGAGAGAGATGACAGGAACTGGTCATTCACATGGTTAGTCATAAAATCCTACATAAAACTTGTAGATCACTGAATATGATATGTCTGATTCCTTGCAATAGTTTTGCGATATAAAGATGGTGATATTAGAGTCATGCTACTGGGTGGTTGTGGATTGTAGAAATACTTGTGTTGAGGTTTGTGATTCCCGTAGCATGCACGTATGGTGAACCGTTATGTAACGAAGTTGGAGCATGATTTATTTATTGATTGTCTTCCTTATGAGTGGCGGTCGGGGACGAGCGATGGTCTTTTCCTACCAATCTATCCCCCTAGGAGCATGCGATATAAATTGGCGTTTTACCCCTCAAAAAAATCTCTCGCACCAACCGGCGGCGCTCGTTGGCCTCGCCGCGGGCGTAGCTACGCCGTCGCTTGTGCCATGCTCCGCCTCCGAAGCTGCATCCTCGCCCACCTACTCTCCTCTCCCACCACGTCTCACCGCTACCCTCTCTGTTGTCTCCTTTCCACCTCCCCAGGCCCCGTTTCCCCAAGCACCTGATTCATGGTTGAGGAGTACCTGGTCGAAACGTGCGGCCTCACCCGAGCACAGGCGCTGAAGGCCTCCACGAAGCACTCCCACCTCAGATCTCCCTCCAATCCAGAAGCCGTCCTCGCCTTCCTTGCTGGCCTCGGCCTCTCCATGGCCGACATCGCCGCTGCCGTTGCTAGTGACCCGCAACTCCTCTGCACCGGCGTGGAGAGGACCCTGTCCCCCATCGTAGACGGGCTCACCGGCCTCGGTCTAAGATCGCGCGCCTCGCCCCGCTCTGCGCGAACCATTTCCGATGCAAATCCGTCGTCTCCAAGGTGAACTACTACTTGCGCCTCTTTGGATCCTCCAATAAATTCCTTCAAGCATTCAAGCATAACAATAGTCTCCTCTCGCACAGCCTCGAGAGGGTGGTCAAGCCAAATGTGGCGTTACTGCAGGAGTGCCCGCTAGGTGCTTGCGATATTGGCAGGGTGTGCACCACTATGCCAAGGATGCTCACCGCCAGCACGGAACAAATACGGGCAGTGGCGGCGTTTACCGATGGTCTTTGTGTGCCCGTTGGCTCCATGATGTTTAGGCAACTTCTGCTGTCTGTTGTATTCCTCAGCGAGGAGAAGATTGCCGCCAAAGTGAAGTACTTGAAGAGCACCTTCAGCTGTTCGGATGCTGAGGTGGGCATTGCTTTGTCCAAGGTTCTGTCTGCTGAGCAGGTCGAAGAACATGCTGCAGTGAAGATCCGAGTTCCTTCTCTCTGAGTTGAAGTTGGAGCCGGCCTACGTTGCTCATCTACCGGCAATGCTCACTTACAGCCTGGAGGGCCGGCTTAGACCCCGCTACTATGTTGTGAAATTTCTTAAGGAAAATGGATGGCTAGCGCACAGACATAGCTACTATACAGCACTGCTTTGGACTGAGAAGGTATTTGTGGAGAAGTACATATGCCCTCACATGAAAGCTGCACCACACCTTGCTGAAGACTACGCTGCCGCCTGCCCAGGGAAAGTGCCGACAAGATTCAGATTTACATCACCCAAGAACGAGCTACAAAAATCGGTAAACTGTGTCGGTGCGAGTTTTCATTCTCCATAGTGAGCTGGTAATTCCAATTTCTGTGTACTTGGCCTAACTAGATGCTATTTTTCTGCCCAGTTAGATGCAGAATCTGATTGAACTGATGATTTGGTTCCTAATTGCTGATATCTTATCATTTAGTAGGGAATAAACCATGGATTGGTTATGAACTTGGTCGTCCTGATGCCATGTTATTTAGCACACATATTGGAGCTAAGAAAGTGTGGAAATAGGCCATTCTGCAATGCATTAATTTCTATGTCCTGGCTTACATTGCTTATCACTCGGCACTCTATTATACACTGGCCGGGTGACTGGAATTTTGGTTCCGTGTTCTAAAGCTTCTTAAGGCAATTTTTTTTAATCCTTACTGCACAGCAAAGATTTTGCATGGCGCAAGATGGCAAGCTTTGTTTCAGTGTTGTTACCAAACTAGATGTTGGTCTCTGGTATATTATGTATCTCGCATGCTAGTTTGGTCACTGCTAACGCTTGATCCAGTAATTAGATTCACGAGTACTGGTATGTCCATGTCATCATTAAATTTCATTTGAATGGCAATTATGGACCTTTTCTTTTGTGGTGAACTGTTTTGGACATATTGATGGCCAAAATATGTTGATCAATCTGAGGATGCAGTTTTGACCCAGTTTGTTGGTTGCTTGTTCCACTTCTTGTGAGCTAAAAATCTTAGTTCTTTCTGGAGTATCTTTGTTTGAAAGGCATTCATGCTTTGCTAGTTTGAATACAAATCTAACACGCTCCAGCTGGTTTTCTTATGTATGATTGTAAGCATGTGAAGTCTCACTAGTAGAAAACAGGCCTTTTGTCCCGGTTCATAAGGGCCTTTAGTCCCGGTTCCCGAACCGGAACTAAAGGGTCGTTACTAATACCCTCACCCTTTAGTCCCGGTTCAAACCAGAACTGGGATAGATGGGCCTCCACGTGGCCTGTGCGCCGAGCCCAGGCAGGAGGGCCTTTGGTCCCGGTTGGTGGCACCAACCGGGAGCAATAGACCTCCACGTGTCAGCATTTCTGTGGCTGGGGTTTTTGGTTTTTTTTAAGGGGGGGGGGGGGTTTGGGGGTTTAATTTAGGTATTTCATATATTGTGTTAGATAGCTAATTAATAGAGAGAAGTGTCCTCTCTTATGTCCGTTCTTGGTCGATGCTACGTACTATACGTACGTATAGAGAGGACTAGGCACGCTAACTAGCTAGTAAGCAAACGACGGAAACAGAAGATCGTCATGAACATATATGCATACAGAGAGAAGTGATATCGACCACCTCTCCTTCTTCGAGAGATTGGTCGAACAACAAGTTCTCGTATATCTATCGCCCGACACTACCGGCTACATATATACAATAATTATCTTTTACAAATATAATCTCTTAAATTATGGACGCATGGTCCACATAGTATTCTCCGTCTTCAGCGATCACGTGGTCAAGAAAGAATGCTGCCAATTCCTCTTGAATTGCTCGCATGCGATCTGGTTCTAGGAGTTCATCCCGCTGCCGAAACATCTAATTTGAAGAAGGGGGTCAATACATATATATATATATATATATATATATATATATATATATATATATATATATATATATATATATATATATATATATATATATATATGAATGAATGAAACTCAACACAAATGATGGTAATAAACAAAAATTGTGAATATTATTTCTTACGCACTTCATATTGTTTGTCAGAGTAGCCCCGCTCACAGGTCGTGTGGCGGATGGACTCGCAGACGTAGTATCCACAGAAATCATCCCCTTGTTCCTACCATAACCACCTTACAAGAAATAAAGGTCAATCAAACAGATAAGCAAGAATGCCAAATGGTACTGATGAAACTAGCGCTTGAATCAATGGCTAGGAGACGCGCGGAACATGGTACTATAGTACTTACTTTCGGGTATCTAAATTCTAGCTCCTTCGGTAGTCCCGGGGATTTTGTGCTGAATTTTCTCCCAACCCTGCCAGACAAAAGAAAACAATTACTTGATATCAGGAAATGAACAAATTTGCTGATATGGTGGATAATGATCGATTTAACTTACTTCTTGAGGATTTCAGTCATGTCCGCATACTCCTGGGGATCTTTTCGTCTCGAGTCCAAGACAGTTACTACTCCCTGCTCAAGCCTAATCTCTAGGAGAATATAGTGGAAACTACGCACGCATGCATAACTCATCAATTACATTACTATAACCTGGACTAATATATAAGGGAAACCGAATATGCACAAAACAACACTCACTTAAAGTTGGAAGTTAAGAGTATTATATCTTTGTTTTCATTTATTTTAAATGATCGTAGCAAGTTGGCCTCGGTTTCTGCGGCATGATCTTTAACCTGAACTGCATCTATGAGATTTGTGTTAATGAACCCAATATCACCAATTTGTCTTTTCTTCAATTCGGCGATCTTCAATCTGCATAATATAGTGAGGATAATTGTAAATACATGCAATGAAAGAGCTGAGCTATATAGAGAGACTTAATGACAGAAGTAGTAGTACTTACAGACAGTAGCAGGTGACCGTTGCTTTATCGAGGGCCAATTGATTGAAAAACTGAAAGAACTCCTCAAATGGAACATGCAATAGTTCAATTCCAACGAGGTCATGCTCCTTTTTAACTCTCATATACAAAGTATTCCTCCCCCAGACTCTCTGCAGGTTTTCATGTACCAATCATGCAATCTTCGCATCAACGTTGATAGAGATCTTTCATCTTTGACGAGAGGCTTCCCGTACTCGTATCTGTGTATCTGCACGTCCAGGAAATCATAATGTACATCGTCGGGCAGGTAATCGTCAAGATTGTTATAACCGGGCACCATCCTCGGATCGACGCTAGGCACCTTGAGCGGGGGGCACGATTGCCTTGCTTGTTCGCCGAGCTGGGCAATTTGTTTCCCAGCTCGTCGTTCTTTCATCCTTTGATCACTGACAGTACTTCCCGACCGCTCCGCTTCGGCAAATGCCTTTCCAATAATGCGCTCATAGTTGCCTTTCGGCGGAGACTTGGGTGGTTTTGCCAGGGCAGCCAGAGTGCGCTTCACTTTCACCAGATCTACCTTCTCCTTCGGAGGTGGATGTCTCTGTGCTTTCAACACTTGAAACCAGTCATCCTTCTCGGTTCGCGTGATCCTCGCGTTCTCCTCCGGGGTCCTCTCGTATGGTAACTTCTCTGGAGTCTTCAGAGAAGGACCGAATCTATATTTCCTCCTGCCTCTGGCTGTACTGCTAGACGCCGGCAGAGCAGACGGAGCGGCAGTCTTCTTGACTTGCTTACGAGGCGGAGGAGAAGGACTACGACGCGCCGGAGCAGCTGCCGGAGTGGCGGCGGGTCTCTTCCGCCCTTGCTGACGAGGCAGAGTAGGAGTAGGCTGGCTGCTCGGGCGCGCCGGCACAAGCGGAGATGGAGGCGGAGTGCCGCCACGCTCCGGAGAAGGAGCCGGTCGAGGGCCCTGATTGTCACTCGCTGGAGGAGGAGGCGGTGGAGGAGGCGGAGTGCCCTGACTCGCCGGAGGAGGAGGAGGAGGAGGCGGGGGCGTCCAGTTTGGAAGGTTGATGAGCTCCTTCCGCCATAGGCATGGAGTCTTCAGAGCAGAACCTAGCCGAGTCTCCCCTTCTCCGGTAGGGTGGTCAAGTGGGAGGTCCTCAAATCCACCATCACCTTAGCATATCCTTCTCGAATCGGCTGGTAGTGAAAAGTTGCGTCGGGTTCATTAGGAAAAACAGAGCCAACAGCCGCCTTGACCTTGATATTCATCCATTGCGTCATAAGGTGGCAAATTTGAGCCTCTGTGATAGCAACCATGGGATAGCTGGCAGGAGCCGACAAGACAAGCTCCGGCTGAAGCAGCTCGGTGGAAGCCACGCTGCTTCTCCGCTGAGATGGCGGGGTAGCTTCAGGGGAAGCTTCAGCAGTTCGTTTGCTGTGATTTGCTTCTCGTTCCTCTATGCCGAGTACCCTTGCTTTAAGCGCCTGCAGTTCGGACTGCTGCACTTTCTTCCTCCTCTCCTGGCTTTTGTAACCGCCTGCGTCCGGAAACCTAGCCCTCCACGGAATGGAGCCTGGCATGCCTCGTGTCCGTCCAGGGTGCTCAGGATTCCCGAGGGCCGATGTGAGCTCGTCGTTCTCTCTGTCTGGAAGGAACGTCCCTTTCTGCGCTGCAGCGATATAGTACCGAAGCTTCTTCAAGGGTATGTCAAGTTGCTCGTCCATCCAAATGCACTTCCCTGTTACAAGATCCAAGGTTCCGCCAGCCCCGAAGAACCAAGTCCGGCAACGGTCTGGCCAGCTCATTGTCTCTGGTTCGATCCCTTTTGCAACCAGATCATTCTCAGCCTTGGCCCACTTAGGCCGGGCTACGAGGTAGCCACCTGACCCCGTGCGATGGTGAAGCTTCTTCTTCGCAGCATTTTTCTTGCTTGTCGCCGACATCTTCTGACTCTTCTCATATATGCCCTTGAATTCTGGTGTCTCTTTTTTCTCGACAAACCTATTCAAGTCTTTCTTCCACCTCCTGAATAGGTCTGCCATCCTCTTAAGAGCAAAAGACTTGATTAATTGCTCTTTAACTGGCTTCTCCGGATCATCCTCTGGCGGTTGGGTGAAATTTGTCTTCAGCTCATTCCAAAGATTATTTTTCTGCATATCATTGACGTAAGACACCTCAGGGTCTTTAGTAGCCGGCTTCAACCATTGTTGGATGCTGATCGGGATCTTGTCCCTAACAAGAACCCCGCACTGAGCAACAAATGCCTTCTTTGTTCGGATGGGTTCGATAGGTTGGCCGTCGGGCGCGATTGCTATGATCTCAAACCTTTCATCCGAGCTCAACTTTTTCTTCGGGCCATGTCTCTTTACCTCAGTTGTGCTCGATCCGGAGGGCTAGAAAAAAGAACAAAGACTTAATTAATATGTGTACATACCAAAACAATGAATGCATCAATTAGCTAGTCAGCACAGGCTTAACTAATATATTACCTGGCCGGACTCGGTTCGGTCATCGGAGCCGTCATCACGGTCTCCTTCTTGCACCGGCATTGGGTCACCGGAGTCGTCCTCATGTTCTTCTTCTTGCACCGGCATTAGGTCACCGGAGCCAGCTTCACCCTCTCCATCCAGACCATCGGTGTCATTGAGAAACAACGAGACGACATCACTTCCTTCTGCGATTATGTCCCACAACAACGCCTCTTTTGCTTCGTTGTCTAGGACGTCATCACTTTGTTGTCTGCGATTATGGCAATTATTATTCAAACATGACAGATGGATATATTAGTGGCAAATGTAGAACTAGCTAGCTAATCATAGTAAGGAATCATATATATTAATTAGTGGCCTCGACGCTGCTTCTCTAGGGTTTGGGGTGGCCTCGATAACGCTTCAAGGGTTTGGGGTGGCCTCGAGAACGCTTCAAGGAGGGGGTAATATCGACCCCCCCCCCACGTGTTGAAGCTATCAGGAGGGGGTATATCGACCCCCCCCCCCACGTGTTGAAGCTATCAGGAGGGGTAATATCGACCCCCCTCCTTTCTTCCTCTTCTTATTTCCTTTTTCCTCTCATTCTTTTTCTTCTTCTTCCTTTCCAAGGTAGATATATAAAACTTTTCTAAAAATGTAACTTTTGCATATATACATGGAAAAAAATGTTATCAGGGAGGGGGTATATCGACCCCCCTCGACCCTCTCTTCCTTCTTCCTCTTTTCTTCTCCAACACAAAACACATCTCATCTCATCTCATTTCATCCAAAATAATTCTTTGTATATGAACATTTTTTTAAATATTAATGAGCATATGAACATACATATCACCAAAAATAGACCTTTTTCTTGGTAACAAAAAAATGCAAAAACAAGCATTATACAGCATATACAGAGCATTATAAAGTGAACATACATACATACATACATACATACAGTGAGCATATACAGAGCATTATACGGCGACGGCGACGATGGTTGGCGGTGGCGTGCACTTACGAATGACGTGCGGAGACGGCAATGAGAAGGAAAGGGGAGGAGGCAGGGGCTCACAGCGCGAGGAGCGGTCGAGGTCGTCGGCCGGAATCGGTGCAGCGGCGGACGAACGGCCTCGGGGACGGGTCGCTGGAGCCGGCGTGGTGCTTCCCCGCAGCGACGGCAACGACGAGAGTGGGCGAAGGCGACGGCGATGACGGGCGCGGGCGACGATGACGGCGTCGGCGGGGGCGGCGCGTGCGGCTTCGGGGCAGCCTGGCGGCGACGGGGTAGGGGCAACGACGGGGGCGCGCGGATGGTGTCTGGGCGGCGGGCGGCGTCGGGGCAGCGGACGGCGTCGATCTGCGCAGTCTGGCGGCGTCGATGAGCTCGGCGTCGTCGGGCGGGCCGGGGGCAACTGGCGATGAGTTCGTCAAATTTTCCTAAGTGCTACTTATATAGCCAGGCAATTGGTCCCGGTTCGTGGCACGACCCGGGACTAATGCCACCCTTTAGTCCCGGTTTGTGCCACCAACCGTGACCAAAGGTCCCTTTTCAGCAGCCTAAAGGGCGGGAAGCGGCGGCCTTTGGTCCCGGTTGGTGGCACCAACCGGGACTAAAGGGTGGCATTAGTCCCGGGCCGTAGCACCAACCGGGACGAATTCCCCACTTTAGCCCCGGTTGGAGCCAACAACCGGGACCAAAGGCCTGTGCTACCGTGAACTCAAATGTTTAGTCCCACCTCGCTAGTTGAGAGGGAGGCGCACCTGTTTATAAGGTGCGGTGCGCCATTCCTCTCGAGCTCCTCTCTAAAGCAGGCTTTCGGGCCTAACACTGCAATCTGTGCCTGTGGGCCTACTGTGCCTCCCGCGAGCCTGAATCCTGGCCCGTGGTAGGGTTTCTAGTCGTATTCAGGCCGTGGGGGCCCAGTAGGTGGCACTTTTTTGTTTTTTTTTCCACTTAGAACTAAATACTTATTGGTGCTATATTTAATTTTTTTCCTGTTTTTTTGTTTCGTTTTCTGCATTATTTATTTTCTTTTGTTTCTTGCTTTATTTTTTAATTCTTTTAGCTTTTAGTTTAGAAAAAAATATAAATTCTGTTAGTGCCATTAGTTTTCAAATTTGAAAACACTTTTTTAGTTTTTTTGTTTTCTTTGTTGCTTTATTTATTTTATTTTCTTTCTTGCTTTATTTTTTAATTCCTTTTGCTTTTAGGTCAGCAAAATTATAAACTTTCTGTTAGTGCCATTAGTTTTAGAAAAAATATAAACTTTATGTTAGTGCCATTAGTTTTCAAATTTGAATAGTTAAAATTTGAACATAGATGCACCTATACAAAAAATTCGACCTAAATTCATAGTTTTCAAATGAACTTTGAAAAAGTTGGCATAGCATACTCGTCTGTTACAAATTTGGCATGGTATCATCATAATAGTTGTGGGGGAAAGTCTTCACTTTTTCTTCGCTTGTGTCATTTGCTTATTACGCCGTAACCATGGATAATCTTCATCGTTTATCAGGATGCTTGGGTCAGCCTTGACATTGAAGGGAGGAATTTCATGAATCCTTTCATAATCTTCAGACATGTCTGTCTTGCCCTCCACTCCCAGGATGTCCCTTTTTCCTGAAAGAACTATGTGGCGCTTTGGCTCATCGTATGATGTATTCGTTTGCTTATCTTTTCTTTTTCTCGGTCTGGTAGACATGTCCTTCACATAGATAACCTGTGCCACATCATTGGCTAGGACGAACGGTTCGTCAGTGTACCCAAGATTTTTCAGATCGACTATTGTCATTCCGTACTGTGGGTCTACATGTACCCCGCCTCCTGACAGATTGACCCATTTGCACTTAAACAAATGGACCTTAAAATCTTGTCCATAGTCAAGTTCCCATATGTCCACTATGTAACCATAATATGTGTCCTTTCCCTTCTCGGTTGTTGCATCAAAGCGGACACCGCTGTTTTGGTTGGTGCTCTTTTGATCTTGGTCAATCGTGTAAAATGTATTCCCATTTATCTCGTATCCTTTGTAAATCAATACAGTCAAAGATGGTCCCCTGGACAACAAGTACAACTCATCACAAACAGTGTTGTCACCTCTGAGACGTGCTTCCAACCAACTGCTGAAAGTCCTAATGTGTTCACATGTAATCCAGTCGTCGCACTGCTCCGGGTGTTTGGAGCGCAGACTGTTCTTGTGTTCATCGACATACGGGGTCACCAAGGTAGAGTTCTGTAGAACTCTGTAGTGTGCTTGAGACCAAGAATGCCCGTCCCTGCATATTATTGAGTTCGCTCCTAGCGTGCCTTTTCCAGTCAGTCTCCCCTCATACCGTGATTTTGGGAGACCTATCTTCTTAAGGCCAGGAATGAAGTCAACACAAAACCCGATGACATCCTCTGTTTGATGGCCCATGGAGATGCTTCCGTCTGGCCTAGCGTGGTTACGGACATATTTCTTTAGGACTCCCATGAACCTCTCAAAGGGGAACATATTGTGTAGAAATACGGGCCCCAGAACGAAAATCTCGTCGACTAGATGAACTAGGATGTGTCATGATTTTGAAGAAGGATGGTGGGAACACCAGCTCGAAACTGACAAGAAATTGCGCCACATCACTCCTTAGCCTTGGTACCATTTCTGGATCGATCACCTTCTGAGAGATTGCATTGAGAAATGCACATAGCTTCACAATGGCTAATCGGACGTTTTCCGGTAGAAGCCCCCTCAATGCAACCGGAAGCAATTGCGTCATAATCACGTGGCAGTCATGAGACTTTAGGTTCTGGAACTTTTTCTATGGGATATTTATTATTCCCTTTATATTCGACGAGAAGCCAGTCGGGACATTCATACTGAGAAGGCATTCAAAGAAGATTTCTTTCTCATCTTTCGTAAGAGCGTAGCTGGCAGGACCTTCATACTGCTTCTGAGGCATGCCGTCTTTTTTGTGCAAACGTTGCAGCTCCTCCCGTGCCTCAGGTGTATCTTTTATCTTTCCATACACGCCCAAGAAGCCTAGCAGGTTCACGCAAAGGTTCTTCGTCACGTGCATCACGTCGATTGAAGAGAGGACCTCTAGGTCTTTCAAGTAGGGTAGGTCCCAAAATATAGATTTCTTCTTCCACATGGGTGCGTGTCCCTCAGCGTCATTCGGAACAGCTACTGCGCCGGGACCCTTTCCAAAGATTACGTGTAAATCATTGACCATAGCAAGTACGTGATCACTGGTACGCATGGCGGGCTTCTTCCGGTGATCTGCCGCCTTTGAAATGCTTGCCTTTCTTTCGACATTGGTGGTTGGTCGGAAGAAATCGACGATGGCCTAGGTACACATTCTTCCTGCATTTGTCCAGGTATATACTTTCAGTGTCATCTAAACAGTGTGTGCATGCGTGGTATCCTTTGTTTGTCTGTCCTGAAAGGTTACTGAGAGCGGGCCAATCGTTGATGGTCACGAACAGCAACGCCTTTAGGTTAAATTCCTCCTATCCGTGCTCATCCCACGTACGTACACCGTTTCCATTCCACAGCTGTAAAAGTTCTTCAACTAATGGCCTTAGGTACACATCAATGTCGTTGCCGGGTTGCTTAGGGCCATGGATGAGAATTGGCATCATAATGAACTTCCGCTTCATGCACATCCAAGGAGGAAGGTTATACATACATAGAGTGACCGGCCAGGTGCTGTGATTGCTGCTCTGCTCCCCGAAAGGATTAATGCCATCCGCGCTTAAAGCAAACCATACGTTCCTTGGGTCCTTTGCAAACTCATCCCAGTACTTTCTCACGATTTTTCTCCACTGCGACCCGTCAGCGGGTGCTCTCAACTTCCCGTCTTTCTTACGGTCCTCACTGTTCCATCGCATCGACTTGGCATGCTATCCGTTTCTGAACAGACGTTTCAACCGTGGTATTATAGGAGCATACCACATCACCTTCGCAGGAACCCTCTTCCTGCGGGGCTCGCCGTGAACATAACCAGGGTCATCTCGTCTGATCTTATACCGCAATGCACCGCATACCGGTCATGCTTTCAGATCCTTGTATGCACCATGGTATAGGATGCAGTCATTAGGGCATGCATGTATCTTCTCCACCTCCAATCCTAGAGGGCATACGACCTTTGCTGCGTATGTACTGTCGGGAAATTCGTTATCCTTTGGAAGCTTCTTCTTCAATATTTTTAGTAGTTTCTCAAATCCTTTGTCAGGCACACCATTCTCCGCCTTCCACCGCAGCAATTCCAGTATGGTACCGAGCTTTGTGTTGCCATCTTCGTAATTGGGGTACAACCCTTTTTTGTGATCCTCTAACATGCGATCGAACTTCAGCTTCTCCTTTTGACTTTCGCATTGCGTCCTTGCATCGACAATGACCCAGCGGAGACCATCATCGTCGGGCACATCGTCTGGTTCCTCTTGATCTTCAGCAGCTTCACCCGTTGCAGCATCATTGGGCACATCGTCTGGTTCCTCTTGATCTTCACCAACTCCCCCCGTTGCAGCATCACGGTATTCAGGGGGCACGTAGTTGTCATCGTACTCTTCTTCTTCATCGTCTTCCATCATAACCCCTATTTCTCCGTGCCTCGTCCAAACATTATAGTGTGGCATGAAACCCTTGTAAAGCAGGTGGGTGTGAATAATTTTCCGGTCAGAGTAAGACTTCGTATTCCCACAATCAGGGCATGGACAACACATAAAACCATTCTGCTTGTTTGCCTCCGCCGCATCGAGAAACTCATGCACGCCCTTAATGTACTCGGAGGTGTGTCTGTCACCGTACATCCATTGCCGGTTCATCTGCGTGCATTATATATAACTAAGTGTCCAAACTAATAGAAGTTCATCATCAAGTTAAAACCAAAGTACATACATAGTTCTCATCTAACAACATATAGCTCTCCAAAGCATCTAATTAATTAAACCATACATTGATACTATGTAAAACATTTAAATGCGAAAACAAAGGCGATCATAATCGCAACGAAGGTAACAATTGATCCAACGGCATAATGATACCAAGCCTCGGTATGAATGGCGTATTTTCTAATCTTTCTAATCTTCAAGCGCATTGCATCCATATTGATCTTGTGATCATCGACGACATCCGCAACATGCAACTCCAATATCATCTTCTCCTCCTCAATTTTTTTTATTTTTTCCTTCAAGAAATTGTTTGCTTCTTCAACTAAATTTAACCTCTCGACAATAGGGTCGGTTGGAATTTCCGGTTCACATACATCCTAGATAAATAAAATCTATGTCACGTTGGTCCGCATAATTTTCATAAACAATAAATGAACCAATAGTTATAAAGATTAATATATATACCACATCCGAATCATAGACAGGACGAGGGCCGACGGGGGCGGATACCAAAACCATCGCACTATATAAGATGCAATAATAAAAGTAAGAAAATGATACAAATATCTATCTAAACATACAAGTAAGAATATATTTCCTTTCAGAAAGAAGATAAGAACAAGAGGCTCACCACGGTGGTGTCGATGGTGAGATCGGCGCGGGTGATCGACGGCGGTGAAGACGGGGGTGGGGCGTCACAGACCGCTAAATCTAGACAAATCTCGAGGAAATTGAGCTTTGAGGTCGAGCTTCGAGAGGAGAAAGCTTAACTCGTGTGGCTTGGGCATTTCATCGAACACGTCATGTGCATAGGAGGTGAGCTAGAGCACCACAAACCCCTCCCCTCGCCGGCCTAGAAAAACAGTGCACTGGAGTGCTCTGCTCTGGCGCGAGGGGTATATATAGGCAGCACCACTGGTCCCGGTTCGTGGCATGAACCGGGACTAAAGGGGAGCCTTTGGTCCCGGTTCAGGCCACCAACCGGGACCAATGGTGGTGGGCCAGGAGCCAGTCCCATTGGTCCCACTTCGTCCTACCAACCGGGACCAAAAGGTCCAGACAAACCGGGACCAATGGCCCACGTGGCCCGGCCGGCCCCCTGGGCTCACGAACCGGGTCCAATGTCCCCATTGGCCCCGGTTCTAGATTGAACCGGGACTAATGGGCTGACCCGGCTAGGACCATTGCCAACATTGGTCCCGGTTCTAGATCTATGGCTTCAGCTTTTGAAATCCTGAGCACTTGATCAATTTCAGCTAGTGTAGCGCGCATGATCAAGTTCTAGCTAGGGGGCCATCGGCCCCTGCAGTATGCATGTGTTTTGGCATGCCTGGCTTCCTGCTAGCTTCAGCTGGTTTGTACTCCATTTCTGTTTTCATCCATTACTAGTAAGGATTCAGCACATTTACAACAATCCCAACCTGTATCTTTCTCTTGTGTTTTTTCTTCTTGAATATGCATAAGCTAGCGTATCATTGCATTGATAGAAGGAGTGGGAAGAGGTATAAGCTAGCGTACACAAGCTTGAAGATAGAGGAGAACACGGGATGCTCAACCCGAAGGAAAACAAAGGCCTGACTCTTGGAAGAATATTAAACCCCTTGGTTGTTGCCCTAGCTCAAAGGTGTGCATCTTCCTGGATAGACTGTACCAGGGGTGAAGTAGAGGGCTGCAGTGAGTTGAAGACACAACCGTTGCTGGAGGATGATGGAGGAAATACCTCGGCAGGAAGAGGACGCCCACCAGTCTGCGAACGTCCACGTCTGTTCTGGGGCGTGGCGGTATACCAATACCAGGAGAGGATTTTGTGCCAAATCTGCTGCTAGAAGGGGCAGTCAGTGAGTAGATGTTGCATCTCCTCGGAAGCCTGATCACAGAGGATGGCCGCGTTGTGGCAGACGTTTGGCGGTACACAAGCATATATGTCCCAAATCAAAGGCAGACAAATAGGGACACGAGCATATATGTTGTGCGCACAAATATGTTGTGTCACAACATGAATGGGAAATAAAAACCCGTCTGTTTCCCTCATAGTCGGGTCAATTTGTTTAGGTTTTCGATCCACTTTTCCTTGTAAACTAGCTCATGGTTTTTGACCCGGTTTTTCTCATGGTCTGGTTCAGTTTGTTTTGAACTGAGATCGATATTTAGATGCCCCCCTCCGCCAAGCTGCCAAGCTTATTGGGCAAACGGATAGCATATCCTAGGGAAATTTATCCTGAATCGACGACGAGGGAGGTGTCTGATAAGATTTTTAGTAAAAAAAAAAGAAGCCCACCAATGTGATGATGAGACTACACGACTTGTTCCATCGCGATATCTACCATACGAAATAGCTTACTAGACATACGTTGTCGCGACCAGTTTTCCGGACATTAATTTCCAGAAAATGGCCGTCGAGCTCATCAGCCCCAGGATTACTGTTAGCTGATGAGGCCTCAACTTGATACAAAAATTCCAAGCAAGAGTACAAAATAAGTAGTACAATACCATTGTGGCCTATGAGTACATCAAATGGTTTCTAGTGATTGAGGGCGGAAGCGGTTTGTGGATCACCACGGTCTATGGGACTCCGTTTCCCACGGGAACAGCTGACCAGGTTAACTCCTATCTTCCCGAGGCTGCTACTACCGTTGCTTAGGTTCCGAGGCTGTCGTCCCAACGCTCCTCTCCAAGCAATCAATCTGGCCAAGACAATAGCCAGGGACAAGCCAGTGAGTACTTTGAATGTACTCGCAAACATTAAGAACACAGGTATAATATAGCCACTGATAATCATGCTTTGCAAGATTCTATGCTCACTTAGTTAGTCATGAAAACAAATATCTTGATGCATGTAAGCAGGTTATTCATATGCAACCGGAAATTTATGCAATGACAAAATAAAAATAAGGTGTGCCGATCGGATGTCTTGAAGCGACGTCTCGAAAGGATAGTGAAAATGAGTATGCCACAGTCGGGCGTCTCAACGACACCACATAAAGGGCTTTAAAAGAAATGCCACAGTCGGGCGTCTTAGCGACACCACATAAAGGACTTTAAAAGAAATGCCACAGTAGGGCGTCTTAGCGACACCACATAAAGTGCTTTAAAAGAAATGCCACAGTCGGGCGTCTTAGCGACACCACATAAAGGGCTTTAAAAGAAATGCCACAGTCGGGCGTCTTAGCGACACCACATAAAGGGCTTTATATGAAAATGAAATTATCATAGTAAATATCCAGGAGGTGGTGCCGTCCCAGGGGTATTCTTTATTTCAAATCATGCAAAACGGTTAGTCCATGAGGATAATAATAATCATAACCATCATATATCACAAGTCATAATCAATATTCGAGTTTCAGTGGTTTCTCCTGCGAAGACCGACACTAAGACCGACACTTGAGCCATCCCAGACTGTAATCCTTAACCATGGACACGGCTATACGAATAGGTTTAATCTCTGCAGAGGGTGTACTCTTTACCCACGAGTAACGGATTCCTTTAGTCCATCGGGACTAATTCTGTCTATGGTCTTTTAATTGAAAACACACCTGACTTGCACACACCAGCTTAACTCACCGGTGTCTGGAATCACCCACGACACCTGTCAAGCAAACTCTAAGTGGGAAGCTAGGCTACAACCTCGCGTAGCATGAGATCAAATTTCTATTGCGTGCTCTAAGGGGTATCCCCCTCTCAGTCCCAACCGGATACACCCATGCCCCCGGACCAGGTGGCCTGCCTACCGGATGCAGCCGGTATCTTCCACCATGGCCTCTCTGTATGGTGTGTGCAAGACAAGGGTTAACAACTTACTGAACCATACCCCACATACGGTAGGGACCAGTGGCAGTACGAAACAAGTATGGGGGTTACCGGAACAAGACTCGATCTATGGCCGACTCAGGAGGCTTATCAATGTTCCCTGCATGGTTAGCACAACAAAAATACTTCAACCAACAGATCACCACCCATTATACTTTACCATGCCATACCGGATGTAACTGTCCCGACGGAGACCAGCGACAAGCTCACACCTACCCAAGGCAGAGGCTTTCCCGGATTCCTTACCGGCATGCATGTAAGGCACATGAGGATGATTGCCATCACACGGGTATGCTCATTTCCAATACCAAGGAAATCACAATAATGCATCCATGCAAATGATCATATCACACGAAATAACAACACACTGAATTAAGGTGGTGTCATAAACGTGTCAACTAACACACCAAAACTATTATTCCGGGGTTTAGAATGCTTGCCTTCATGATGTAGAAAGGCAGGGTACACTCCAAATCTTTTGAAAGCATTCTTCCTCTCTCCAAAAATCCTATTTTCAAAAATATGCAAATAACACATATTTCAAAAACAGCACAAAAAGTTGTTTGGAAATTTTTTCAAATAAATCTTAAAATAAACTAGACAATATTTCAGAGATGTAGGAAAAAGAATTAATTCATTTGGAGTTATATTTAAAAAGATATAGTCAGTCAAAGTTTTGGACAAAAACTGATTTAAATAAAAACAGAAAAAGAAAACGTTTTCAACGAGAATACGCTTTCGGTCAGAGGAGGCGTACTTGAGGTTTTACGCCTCCACTTAACCCACGTGGACCGGCGCTGGGTCTCTGACGATGGGCCCGCCTGGCCCACTGGTCAGGTTTGACCAGTCGCCCGCGTCGTCTCCCTCCTCTGCCCGAGCGGTGCGGGGCTCCGGTGATCGTCGCCGGCGAATGGCGGCACCGCTCGATAAATGGAGGACATCCACAGGCTCAGGGGGTCGAGGCGGTCACTCCGGTGGTTGTTTTGTTCTCTAGGGTAGACGGAGCTGCCGACGGCGAGCTCCGCGGCGGACGGTGGTCGTCGGAAAAAGTGATATTTTGCCCGCGGCGAGTCCCGATCAAGATTGAGTAGGGGGACGGACTCGCGAGAGGGTGAGGGGGTTCCTGGTGAAGAGAACGGAGCGGGGGAGGCCTTGGTGGCACCGGAACGGCCGGGGCAGTGGCGGAGGCTGGAGTTGCCAGAGACGGGGAAGAAAGCCTCCCTGGGTCGAATGCGAGCTAGGGGAGCGCCACTAGGGTGGCCTGAGGGTTGCCTGCGTGCTCGGGGGAGTTCGGGGACCTCCTGTATAGCACGTGCACGTCGGTTTGTGGCGGCCGGGGATAAGAACAGCGGCGAACCGCCTCTCTGTGCTGCAGGGCGACGTGGCGGCGACGAGCGCTAGTGGACATGGCTGCGGATGAGCTCGCGCTGCTCCAGGGGGCAGGTAGCGAGCGCTGGGGCTTGGGCGGCGCTGGCTAGCGCAGGAGTGGTCGGGCGGCGGTTGCGGCCGCGGGCGTGCCACCAAAGTGCATCTGACGGCGGCGCTGTAGGGCGCCAGGGAGCGGTCAGGGCCTTTCGGCGTGACGCGGCGAGGAGGGGAGTGCGTGGCGAGGTTCTGCAGTGCGGACCAAGCCAGGGGCGCGCGACGCGACGGCTCGGGTGCGCGGCTGCAGTTGGCGTGCTCTGGGCGCGCCCAGTGCACGCCCACCAGCTGCTCGGCGAAATGCCAGGGCGTGCTAGCGGTCTTGGGTGAGGCTGGGAATTAGTAGACCTAGGTTATGAGTAGTGACGAGTCTATTGGACACGGTAGCTAGGCAAGGGAAGCAAGATCACAATGCAAGCTAAAACTCATGTCAAAACTGGTCATGCCTACAGGGTGCTCGACAGAATGCCAGATGCACCTAGGCATCTCTTGGGGTGGCCAAAACTTCCAGAGTGGGGTCTCTATGTATGTATGAGAGGGTGGTGAAGTTAGTTTGTTTAAAGGAGAAACTTGTTAGTGCAATTTTTGCAAAACTCCAGTTCTGGACAGAAGGTAAATGGCATCACAACATGGACCAAAAGTGTTCCGAAGAGTGCATGCTCCTGGACTTAGGGGTTTGGTAGGGTTGGCTACAAGTAGAAAAAGGAATCATGGGTAAAGGAGCAACTAAAAATGTGGTTGCTGTACAAACCAGCAAGTTGGGCCAGAATGAAGATGTGGTTGATTCACTCAAATTTTTCAAAGGACCTCACTGGGTTTTTGCATAAAGTTGAATCATATGCTGCTACTAACATCCCATAATTTTGGTGGAGGCTAGAGAGAAGCATTTAAATGGGTTGTAGTGCAAAATTGCCCACTGGACCAGAGAATAAAATTGGGTGTAGAGCTCAAAATATTTTATGAACTAAATTTATTTTTGTACAAAGGTGATTTAAAAACATCACATGACATCTCCAAATTTTGGTGGGATTTTTGAATAAATTCTTAAAGAGGTTGTAGTTCAAATATGGCCATTTAACCTGTAAAAACCATTTTCAAGAAAATAAAGAGCAAGCAAATTAATTATGTAAATTTGTTCTACTAATAAAAGAAAAGTTTTTCTTGAGAGGTTTAAACAAGTCCAAAAACATATTTGAAAAGTTCTCTTTTTGGGGAAAAACTCCATAATGACCAAGGGGATAATGGTTCAAAAATAAAAAGGGAGCTCAGAAAATTAAAGTTTTAATTCCTAGCAAAATTTTAAATAATAAAACAAGGTCAAAAATTTTGGGGTGGCACAATACTACCCCCCGTAAGAAAAATCTTGTCCTCGAGATTTGTTAAGGGTTGTTTAGAAAAACAAAAACTCTCCGGGATTTTTCGCGAGGGAAAGCGGTTAAAATAAAGGAGCATAAGTCACCATACATATTAGTAGAAGCCGGATAATTTATTCGTCGCGCAAGCTCAGGTTACCATGCATAAGTTACAATACACAATTGAACGTTGCAATAATGAACACGGCAGTGATGTCTAAAATGGAAATGGTAACTAAACGGGGTCCTGAGAAAACGTCTCTGGTACTGGGACACATTCCTCTTCTATCGGGGGAAGGGGATTGACCAATCGATGAATGCGTTTCTCCTGGCCGGGCCTCAGTGATCTGCCGATGGCGATCTGAGGATTTAAATCCGCGAGGCTCACTACTAGAAAAAGGGCTATAGATGGGATTGACACTAATGGCGCACCAAGATAAGAGGTGCGCCATTAGTATATACTAATGGCTCACCACCTTCTGATACGCCATTAGTGTTGAAACTACTAATGGCGCACCAGGCCTAGGATGCGCCATTAGTATCAATTTTTTTTGAACTAGCGCGCCTGTCCAAACATACTAATGGCGCATCCAGACACAGTGCCATTACTAGTTGTAACTAGTAATGGCGCACTAGTCCCAGAGTGCGCCACTAATGTTGTTTTTTTAATTATATTTTTTATTCCTTTTGTTGCAAAACTACTAATGGCGCACTCTTCCACCGTCCGCCATTACTAGTTCAAACTAGTAATGGCGCACTGTGAATCAGTGCGCCATTAGTATGTTTTTTTTTGCAAAACTACTAATGGCGCATCAGACGTTGGTGCGCCATTAGTAACCTGGATTACTAATGGCACATTTGTTGTTGGTGCGCCATTAGTAAGTGGGCAGCAACAAGATATTTTGGGCAGCCTCTCCTTCCCACACTCACTTTCTCCCCACTTCATTCTCTCCACCTCCTCCTTGTCTCGGGTGTCTCCTCTTTTTCACGTCATTTCCACCATAGATTCATTCAAATTAAGTGGTTAAATTACCTTGTTTTGATAGGTAAGTAAGGGGGGAAGCTATATTTATGTTGTTCTCCCTACAACAATGTGCACATGCACTTTTTATGGCCTAGCTAGATCTATGTATGTTCGTGGTGTTGCATATGTTTGTGGTGTTGCATATGTGTTTGTGTTTGGAGGTGTACCGGTATTTGAAATGCGATAGTTGCCAATATTTTGCCGGAATGTTGATTCATTTCCGTTTCGGCGATAATTTTGGCATTAAGCATTCTTTTTGGTCCTATTTTTAAGGAAAGTCATGCCAAATTTTTTTCTTGGTTCTAAAATATCGTTTTGCTCTACCCCGCAGGCGACCATGGTCCGCACGATGACCGAAGGCATCGTGAATAGGTTTTTGAGGTCCGTGAAGGCCGATATGCTTCAAAAGAACGAGACGGAGATAAGATGTCCGTGTCGAAGATGCAAGCTGGAGAGCATTATTGCGGACCCGGATTCCGGGCAGGTGCGGGACCACCTGCTTTTGCGTGGTTTCATGGATGGCTATCGGTGGCAAGGTGATGAAGATGACTACGAAGTCGTCCATGGGGGCTGGGCAAGAAATGAGGAAGGGCAGCAAGACAACTACCGCGGCTCGGGCGGGCGAGAAGACGAAGAATCCCCAGGAGATGATCACGTAGACGACGGGCATGATGATGAGGAAGATGCCGGAGCAGACGACGAGCATGATCATGAAGATGATGATGCCGGCGGAGCAGACGACGGTGGACCATCGATGGGCTGGGTGCAGGACCCTTATATTCAAGAGCTGCTTATCAAGCAGACGGATAATGCAAGAGCTGCCGCCCGAGAGAAAGCCAAGGTGGATCAACTTGAGTTAGACGCGGTTACTCCATTGTATGAAGGATGCAGGCCCGAGGATACCCGCCTGAAAGTAACGCTCATGGCTCTGGAGATGAAGGTAAAACCCAAAATGACCGACGCATGCTTCGACAAGAACATGTCATTCTGGCACGAACGTCTTCCAAAGGGGAACAAGTGCCCGACCAGTTTGGAGGGGGCGAAGAAAATCGTGTGTCCTCTGGATTTACCGCACGTGAAATACCATGTGCGCATGAACAATTGCATCATTTATCGGGACGAGCACGCGGAGTCTACCATATGTCCGGTGTGCGGCGTCACTCGATACAAGAAGAGGAAGAAAGCTCCTCGAAAAGTGGTGTGGTACTTTCCGATCACTCCTCGTCTGCAGCGGTATTTCGCGGATCCTAAGGTAGCAAAGCTCCTGCGTTGGCACGCGGATAGGGAGGAGAAGAAGTGAGAAGATGACGCAAATGATCTGGAGATAGATAAAAAAGACAAGATGCTGAGTCAACCTAAGGATGCGAGCCAGTGGCAAGCGTTGAATTTTGAATACCTAGAATTTGGGAAGGATCCAAGGAACATCGTGTTGGGCGCGAGCACCGATGGAGTAAATCCGTTTGGCAGCCAGAGAAGCACACATAGCACCTGGCCTATGTTTGTGTGGATGTACAACCTTCCCCCCTGGTTGTGCATGAAGAGGAAGTACATTCACATGAGTATGCTAACTGAAGGGCCGAAACAACTAGGGAACGACATCAATCTGTATCTGGGGCTGCTGAAGGAGGAGCTAGACACGCTGTGGAAAACGCCAGCCAATACGTGGGACGCCGCAGAGAAAGAATATTTCCCTATGAGAGCCGCACTGCTCATGACGGTGCACGACTATCTCGGTTACGGATATCTCGCGGGGCAGGTAGTCCACAGATTTTCTGGAGGCGTAAGGTGCATGGATGACACAACGTATCGCCAGCTACATAGAGATCCTGGGTCTTCGAAAACCGTGTTCATGGGACATCGAAGGTGGCTTCGCGACGATGACCCGTGGAGGAAACGCAAGGATTTGTTCAATGGTGAAACCGAACCCCGAAAACGCCCGTGTACGAGGAGCGGCGAGGAAATAGACAGGCTGTTGAAAAATTGGAAAGACTGCCCACTGCCGGGAAAGAAGCGAAAGGCGCCAGAGCCGCTGCTGAAGGTATGGAAAACGAGGTCTGTTTTCTGGGACTTGCCGTAGTAGAAGATCCACCGTGTGCCTCACAGCCTTGATGTCATGCATATCACAAAGAATGTGTGCGAGAGTCTGCTTGGTACCCTGCTCAACATGGCAGAGAGGACCAAAGATGGGCCGAAAGCAAGGGCAGACTTGAAATCAATGGGCATCAGGCAGGAGCTTCACGCTATATATGATGATGATGATGATGATGATGATGATGATGATGATGAGGCAAAGCAGGACATAGAAAGTCGTCGCAAAGGCAAAAAGGCCAAGAAGACTAGAAATGACTACCGTCCCGCGTGCTTCACTCTAAGTTAGGAGGAGATCGAGCCGTTTTTCACCTGCCTCCTAGGAGTAAAACTTCCTTACGGTTACGTGGGGAAGATAAGCAGATACCTAGACCCAGCGAAGCAGAAGTTCAGCGGGATGAAGTCTCACGACTGTCACGTGCTGATGACACAGATACTTCCAGTTGCAACCCGTGGGATCATGGACGCGCACGTCCGTGAAACGCTATTTGGCCTATGCAACTTCTTCGTCATCATCTCTTGGAAGTCGATTGGCGTGAGGCAACTCAGAAGGCTACAGGAAAAGATCGTGGTGATACTATGCGAGCTTGAGATGTACTTCCCGCCCGCATTCTTCGACGTTATGGTGCATCTGCTGGTCCATATAGTGGAGGATATCATCCAACTCGGGCCGACGTTCCTGCACAGCATGATGCCGCTCGAAAGGATGAATGGTGTCATATAAGGATACGTTCGCAACATGTCACGTCCAGAGGGAAGCATAGCCAGGGGCTTTCTGACCGAAGAGTGCATCTCCTACTGCATGAATTATCTAGGCATCGAGAACCCCGTTGGTCTGCCCGTCAACAGGCACCTCGGCAGGCTCGCTGGATGGGGTCACCGTGAGGGTCGCCGCGAAATGCATGTCGACTTCGAGGGTCGACTCGCCGACTTTGAAAGAGCAAACCTAGTCGCGCTACAACACATAGACGTGGTCGATCCTTGGGTTGTAGAGCACAAAACCTTTATTAAGAAGACGTACAATGACCGAGGCCAACAGAGCACGGACGGAGATATACTCAAAGAGCACAACCCATGTTTCACGCATTGGTTCAAGCTGAAGCTTCTGTCGTACCCTTTACATGAGGATTCTTCCGCGGAAGAACAACTCATATTCGCCTTGTCACAGGGCGCCGTGCACAACCTGATGACCTATGAGGCGTACGATATCAACGGCTACACATTCTACACCGAGGCCAAGGACATGAAGAGCGATGGTTATCAGAACTCCGGGGTAACGATGGAATCCTACACCGGTAACGACAAGGACAGATACTACGGAAGGATCGAGGAGATCTGGGAGCTGAGCTACGCTGGAGAGAAGGTCCCGATGTTCCATTTCAGATGGGCCAAGAGCGTCCTAAAAGAAGACCGGTATTTCACCACCATGGTTATACCCGAAGCCAAATCCAAGACCGCGGGCGCAAACGTCACCGCGAAAAATGAGCCATGGGTACTGGCTTCCCAAGTGGACCAATGCTTCTTCATTACCGACCCGTCAAAGCCCAGTCGTGTTGTCATGAGGAGAGGCAAAAGGAAGATCATCGGAATGGATGGAGTAGCCAATGAGCAAGACTTCGACAAGTACGGCGACCCGAGGATAGAACATGACGACGATGATGAAGTAGCAGCATACACCACAAGAAGAAGCAGGACCACCCTACCTAAAGGACGTCCGTTCCACAGAAGAACTCCATTTGCGAAAAAGAAGGGCAAGAAGATTGTATTTAATTAAATCGTAGCCTTCACTTCTCGATTGTATTTCATGGGCACTTTTTGAACAATCATGAATATTTTTAAATTTCATGGACACTCGATCTCGATCCCCCTCCATCTCGATCGTTATCCCACCTCGCAAGATCCGGTCCCACTCACCGCCGAGCAGCCCCCGGTCCACCGGCTGCCGCCGCCAACCCCCCGCACCCTCGATTCCCCTACTCAACTGCCGCCGCCGACCCCCCGCACCCCTCCCCTACTCAACCGCCGCCGCCGACCCCCCGCACCCTCCCCCGCTCCACCGGCACAAAAATACTAATGGCGCACCAGGGTGAGGTGCGCCATTAGTATGGATGTACTTATGGCGCACCGAGGGGTGGTGCACCATTAGTATTGTGCCGCCCCCATCCATACTTCCTCCCGGGCCCACACCTATCCCCTCTCTCTCCCTCGCCCTCGCCCTCGATCCCCTTCCCCTCTCCTCTCCCGACGCCGCTGCCCCGCCGCCTCGACGCCGCCCCGACGCCGCGACGCCATAGCCGCGCCACCGTGCTCCCCCCTCTCTATCACCGTGCACCCCCGACCCCTTCTTCCTCTTTCGGCCGCGGAGATCACCGGCGGACCTCGCTCCAAACCCATTCCGACGACCCCCGCGCCCCACCTCGCCATCTCTGTCCTCGCCGTCGACGGCCTGCCGCCACGACTGCCAGCCCGACGCCGCGGCGCACCCAGCCATCCAAAGCCTCCGCTGCCCCACAGCCGGCACAGGAGCCCAGCACCGCCTGCCTCCGTCGAGCAGCCGCTCCCACCAGCAGCGCCTCCCGCCCAGTAACGCCTCCTCCCGGAGCTACGCCGGCGACCAATCCATAGGCAGGTAGCCACCACTCCTTCGCCCCCCCTTCTTCCTCCTCCCTCTTCCCTCACCCCCTCCCTCCTTCCTCTTGCATCCTCTGTCTGTTCATTTTCCCCTGATTTTTTGCATTTGATGAGTACTTGCGCTAGATTGGGTATTGCTAGAATATAACAATGGCCATTTCCTGATGAATACTTGCTGCATGATTTTTTCCGGTGAATGTAAAAGTTTACTTGTGAAAGGATTTTGCATGATAGGTGTTTGTGATAATGCTTCAGATGAGCAAATGTTTTGGTTTAAACATGTTAGCAGTGAAACATGCAATGACTGGTGATATATGAAAAGGAAAAGGATTAAGTTGTTTTATATGCATCGTCTTGACCTGAAATCAAAGCTTAGCAGTAACATTCAGTTTGAGAGAGCAGGAGCTTTGTCTTGGTTATACACTTATACTGGCCGAAATTTGTTAATACATTAGTACTGGTGGCCGTCTTGATGCAGGAGCCTAATTTGTTATATTGATCTTTTGAGTTGCACAAGTAACTATAGTTCCTGGCATAAGTTGGTTATTGTTGAGATGTACTGCTTATACATAACCATCTTTGTGTTTAAGTCTTGGTATGGGAAATTGACACATTCTTGCTTATTTGCAATCACTCAATCAGTGCTCTAGAATCTGTAATATATGAAATATATTTTGGTATATTGTCATGATCCACTATATGTAAACTGAACCCAAAGCAAGACTTTCTGCTTTAAGCGAGTCCCAATGGACCTATTGCCAGCTTATTTGTTCTAGGACAATTTATCTAATTTTGTTTACTATGTTTATTTATGTTGAAGATCATTGCTGGCTTATTGGAGCATCGACTGGGAGAGAGCCTGGGAACTCAGTATAATCAGCCACTTCTTGCTGGTCTCTTGTCCTTCGTAGCAAGGACAGCCAACTCATACTTGGGAACACAGGTTGGGCACCATCATTGCTTTGGGGTCAATTAGCATGTTAACATTCTTTCAGTCCCTAAGGGCATCACAGACAACTTATTCCAAATTTGCAGCTTCACAGTTTCACAGTCACTAAGTGTGTGTAGAACAGCGATACCTTACACTAGTTTTGTAGCCTCCTGCAAGTTTATGAGCAAACATAATTTTCCTTCTCTTTTAGAAATATGCAAACAGTGTAGTGATTTAAGGAGGAAAGTTATCCGGCTGGATTTTCTCCTTCTTAAAAGCTTCAACTTCAAAGTATAGTTTTACAAGCTTTTGCAACTTTTTCTTAACTGCTGCTGCTGCTGTTATGCCTGTATTCACTGCTGCTGCTCCTGTACTTGTGATGATGCTACTTGTGATCTTTTGAAATGACCCATTGGCGACTTCATTACGCGGGGATAATGATTTTGCAGGTACCCCGAGAGGCCCTTGAGTTTGTCGGAATGTCGATTAACTTCCGTTCCGGCAAATTTGGGTACTCCATATGTCCTATTTTCAGCAAAGGTCATGCTGAAATTTTCCGTGAATTTTAGCATGACTTTGCTAAAAATAGGACATATGGGGTACTTGTGACTAATGCATGGGCCGGGGTATCTTAGTAGTTAATTAAGTAGGATCAAGTGCCCCGGCGTACTTGTGACTAATGCATGGCTTTTAGGGTGCCTCGGTGTCAATAAAAACCGAAATGATGAAAGCTTAGGCTTTTAGGGTGCCTCGGCTTCGAAAAACCCTCAATGATAAAAGCTTAGATTTTAGGATGCCTCGGTGTCGACAAACCCTAAATGATGAGACCATGATCTTGTTCCTTGACAATAACCAACTTTTTGACCAAACTTTGTTTCTATTTAGAGAGAAACATGGCCAACAACGATGAGGCCGGGGGTTCGGGAGGCAAGGCATTCTGGGAGCTGTCCCAGGAGATGGAGGAACAACCTCACTTGTATGAGGACGCCGCCTTCCCCACCGATCCTGAGACCACTGATGGTGCCGCCGAGGATGACCCCACTGATGCCACCACTGATGGTGCCGCCGAGGATGCCACCACTGATGATGGCGGCGCACGCACAGATGGCAGCCAGAAGAGGCAACGGAAGGACCGGCGCCCGACCGTGCTCCGCACCCTCAAGGAGGAAGTTACTGAAGTGGACTCCGACGGGAATCCAACGACTCCCGAACGAATAGTCAAGGGGTACTCGCTTCAGCTCGGGTGCATTCTTCGGAGCACCGTCTCGATCAACACCGAGAACCTGAGGCATCCTGACCGAGGGAATTTGCGCAACCTCCTCTTCACGAAGCTGCACGAACGATACAAGTTCCCCGCTGAATTTGAAAACACAAGCCTCAAAGGGAATAAAGTGAACAATGCTGCCCTCACGAAGATGAGCAAGGCCCTGTCTACTTGGGAAAGCAATGTGAAGAGAATGATCGAGAAAGGTGAGAGTTATGAGAAGATCAAGGAGAAAAATCCTTCGATCACCGAAGATGACTACAACGACTTCAAGATCAATTGCTCGAGCACCGCACACTCCGAATCAAGTAAGTGGGGGAAAGAAATGCGGGAGCTGAACTTAGGGGAACACACACTCGGTCCCGGCGGTTACAGAGTGGCGGAGCCTATATGGGACAAGGAGGAGGTGGACCGTGCCGAGCAAGGCCTACCGCCCCTCTTCGATAAATACAGTGACAAGCAGACCAGGAACTATGTTAGGGCCCGGTACAAGAAGGACCCGAAAAAAAAGGAGCTTACCACGGATCCGAAGACCAGGTCGCTTGAGCTTGTTCTGGTAAGGAATACACCCCCGCGTAATTAGCTCCATATGGTTGCATTCTAATTAATGAAGCCAAATTTCTAAATGGTTCACATTCCTTCCGCAGGCGACAGAAAGCAGTAGCGCGGGGTCGACTAAGGGCAACCCTTGGGACACCACTCTAAATAGGGCGTTGAATGTAATGAAGAACAAGGATAAGCTCAGTAAGCCGACGTCAGCTGGTCGTGTGGCCGGCAAAGGCTTGTCGACAAAATGGGGATCATACTATAACACTGGTGGACGAAAGGAGAAAAAGACCAGCTCGGAAAGCCAGGCGCGCGAGGTTCAAGAACTCAAGGAACAGGTGGCGCAGATTCCGAAGATTGTCCAAGAGCAAGTGCAACAACAACTCGGAGCGACGATCACCGCCATTGTTCCTACCTTGATCCAGGGGTTGAGTGCGTGGATTGCGGGCGGCCAACAGGGGCCGCCCCTGTTTCCTAGCTTCACGGCCAGCAACTCGCAGAACGCGATGGGGGGTCCATTGGTGTCTCCGACGGAGGCGGCATTGGTGTCTCCGACGCCGGCACGGGAGCTTAATGCACCCGGGTTTACGCCGGCCGGCACCTCTGGAGCAAGCGGCCCCTCCGTCAACTGCATGACCGCCGTTGGCAGTGCCTCGACATTAGCCGAGCTCGACGCCATCATCACGGTAACTAATTAAGCCTCTATCGGCCGAGGACTTCATCTCCTTGCCTTTGACTGGGCATCCCTGACGCCCTACATGTTTTCGCAGGGCGCCGCCGACGTTCCGTGCACTATCCTGCACTTCGTGAACAATGAGTTGGTCGATGTCGCCAAGGGCAAAATCGTTCAACCGGGCAACCCCTTGTTCCACAGTACCCAGATGCCACCCAACTTGTTTAGGGTTCAACTGGTTCGGGTGCGGCCAGGCTGCGACGAGTTGTTACCTCCGATTCGACCCGTCATGGCCGACGATGATGACGTGATGACCCTTAGAGCCCGCCTGAGCTGGCACCTGCTTTGGCCGAAGAGCCAGATTTGTTTGGGGGCGGGGGACACCACCCCAAAGACAACACCGCCAGCCGTGCCGGCGCCAAGTCGGCCCCATGGCAAGACCGCCGCAACGGTGCCGGACATCCCTATGCCACTGGATCCAAACATGCATATGGCACAGGATCAGAACGACGACGACGATGATACATTTGGCAACGTCGATCAGTACTTTGCCGATCATGGGTACGATGGCGACTTCATGGGGCTTCCTTTTCAAGAACTCAACCCAACAAAAGACGTGCGCGATCTAGCTTGTACCACGGAGAAGCCAAGTTGCAACAGGCGTCGTCTGCCGTTTAGCTCTCAGGAGACGCCTCCAGCTGCCGACTTCACCGAGCTCAGATAGGCGAGGTGCGAAATATTCTCAGCCCCAACACACTCAAGAAGGCGGTCTGTGAGCAGAACTCGGTCCCATTACAGGAGAAGAAGAAGGCATGCAAAAGAAAGACTAACAAGGGTGCGGGCCAGCCGGCACTGAGTACGATCCGTGCTCAGGACGGGCCACCTTCACCTGAGGATTTAATGAGGAGGGTGGATGTGGCGGGTAGGCCGATGCTACCGAGAAATATGCTCGATGTTGCAGCCGGTGCTATGCGGAGTCTGCATGACAGTGTTCTTTCTTTGGAGAAGTGGCGTCTCAAAGAGAAGGATGTGGCATACCCGGTTTTCGTGGCCAAGGTGCCAGAGGGCAAGGGCTTTGTGGATAACTACATCGGGGGTACGATCGTCCTGCGGTTTGATGACATCCACGCTATGTTGAACCTTCATCCGCTGCACTACACCTTCGTTCGGCTATTTTCGCTGAGTATGGAGATGCGGATCATTCGCGACAAGACCCCGGACATCGTGATAGTCGACCCCTTCTACATGCGTGCCAAGATCTTGGGCAGCGCTGGGGACCAGAAACTCGCGAGTTCTTACCTCGAAGGCGTCATTCTGGCAAACCCAGATAAGGATAACTTCCTCGTGCCTTACTTTCCCGAGTAAGTCCTCCCCTCAACCGCCCCGTAACATACGAATTCTTAGATTTCGATCGTTTTTCTTTTAACATTCCGTGTTTTCTGCAGTGACACACATTGCACGCTCATCCTCCTAAGCCCCAAATATTCCATGGCCACGTATTTCGACCCGGACCGTCAGTCGAACGTAGACTACACAAATGTCAAGAAGGTTCTTGATGATGTTCTCCCCGGCTACGCCCAATCTGGAGGCACCTTCAACAGGCCTATTCGTAAGTACGGCAAGCACGTGTTCTCCCACAATACAACGTTCTGCTGCGTCAAGCAGCCGCCTGGCGGTCAGAAGGGTGCCTACTACGCCATCCATCACATGCGGGCGATCGTACGGGACCATAATCAACTTCTGCTACCGAGTAAACTCAAAGATTGGGCCGCGAGCGTGTCGGCAATCCAGGACGCGGACATCAGACAAGAATTCTTTTGCATCCAGTCCGAATTTGCGGAAATCATCCATCAAGATGTCCTTCGTACCTCGGGGCAGTTCTACCTCAGAAATCAACCGTCCAACAGTGAGATAGACGGAATCCTACAAATGCAGGCTGACAACACCCGTAATTTCATGACTCCCACAATAGACGGCGGCTTCATCCACGCTCCGGTCCCTTGAGTCGAGTCGAAAGCAGTGATGCTGTGTCTAGTTCTGAAACATCGATTGGCTCATGTTGTAATTAAACTTGAATCAACTTGTAGTATGTCTCTTTGGTTTCGAGAGTCGTTCAACTTAGATGTAATTGATGCTATTAATGTCTTGCTTTTCTCTTCCGATCGTTCTGTTGCATACTTATATATTGCTTATGTATTGTCTGTGAATTGGTACTAACGTTTCGTTTGGCTAGTGCATAGCGATGCCGTCGTATGTCGTGTACAAGGGTAAGGTTCCCGGAGTCTACGACGACTGGGAGGAGTGTCGGAGACAGGTTCACCGATTCAGCGGTAACAGTTACAAAGGGTACACCACTAGGGCCGAGGCCGAATCTAGATACGCCCGCTATCTAGCGTGAGAGGGGAGGGAGCGTTGGAGGAACCGGATGAAGACGAGTTTCATCGTGATGATGCTCATCGTGATGACCGCAGCTCTCTTCTATGTGATGGTAGTTTAGATAATCGATATCGACTTGTAATGTGAAGACAAACTCGCTACTCGCGGTCTCGAGACTTGTAATATAATGTTCTGTCTTTGTTCGGTCTTTTCAATTCGGAGACTAATATGATGAATTGTATTCGGAGACTAATATTATGAATTGTATTCAGAGACTAATCTTCTATTGTATTCGATGAATCTGTTGTTGATGTGTGCTGTCTATATTTTGTCCAATTATACATTTTGTAACCTGTGCAAAAAAACAGAAAATTAAAAAATTAAAAAAACCTAATATTCATACTAATGGCGCATCACATAACAGTGCGCCATTAGTATGCCAGAGGATACTAATGGCGCATCCTTAAGCCGTGCGCCATTAGTATGCCGAGGTTACTGATGGCGCATCCTCTTGTCGTGTGCCATTAGTATGCCAAAGCACCTGGCTATACATGGCCCCTTGGACGCATACTAATGGCGCACCGTGCCCTATACTAATGGTGCGCCATTAGTGTACCAGATACTAATGGCGCACTAGTGGTGCGCCATTAGTAAATATTACTAATGGCGTGCTAGTAATGGCGCACCACTAATGTGCCATTAATGGCCAAATTAGGTGCGCCATTAGTAGCCCTTTTTCTAGTAGTGCGCTCTAGAGATAACCCATCACATGTTGGGTTAAACGCTCTTGAGCGATGACGTACTGGACCAGGTTGGCTAGGACTGGGTCTCTCTCAATTCGTCCACCGGGAAAAGATGTTACTCCACCAGGTGCTGCACGGCCCGGGAAGTAATAATACCCTCGTTCGCTGGCATAGGGTACCGCGAATCGAAGGCGAGCAAGCGCTTCATATGCAGCAGTTTCTATGGCCATGAGTGGGGTTGGCATAGATTTCCCCACGAAGGAGACCTCCGTTGGGTCTTGGTCTGAGTTCACGGGAGGGATGTGCACTTCTGCCCAGTATCTTGAGGTGGAAGGGGTGATCCTTGACTTGAACAACTCGTACTGGGGTGGCTGGGTAGCGCCCATTGTACTGCAGGTAAAATCCCACAATATTTTGACAAAACTACCCGGGGTTGCATCTGGGGTTCTCAGATGAATGCTGGGGCTCGGCATGGCAAGAAATGGTTGTGAGGATGGTGCACAAGGTGAGAAGTGTTTTGCAAGGTCACGCGGTGGCCTCTTTATAGAACCGGAGCTGGGTTATTTTTACCGTGGTGAAAGGTAACGAGACTTCCAGCTCTGTTCCGCGGGTGGAAGTCAATGCCACAGATACACATATTTCACCGAGGTGACGTGTTACTGTGGGGGTTGTCGGGGAGATTTTTGGTAACTACGTCAGGGATAGCAATCTCATATTGCATACTGGGTATTCAGACTAGGTTACTATTTAAAACAGAAGCAGGACAACAAGCAACGATTATTCACAAGGCCACACGGTTACAAGGCGAGGGTACACTGGGACTCGATGCGACTCGGGTGACTTAGTCTACCTCGTTTACATCCAAGCGGGCGTGCCTTATGGATGTTGAGGCTCCTCCACGGGTCTCACCGTCGGAATTAACTGGAGTGGGCTGAGGGGCTGCAGGCTCGGGGTAGCGATGATGACCATCTCGGGGATTGTTGGCTACAACCCCGTTGGAGTGTGTCCCCAATATGTGACGAAGCACTTCTGGGGTTATCGCAACACCTTGGCCGATGGCTGGGGTAGGCCTCAGGGGCTCGATCGGTTGTCCAAACAGCACGACTGGGTTGTCGGCGTTGGGCTCGTCCTCTTCTCTTGTTGGGGCTCGACGAACCAGCTCTCCACAGGCTACGATAAGATCAATGGTGACCTGATCGCACAGTTCCTCTAGTGCGCTTACATAGCGCACCAGGTGCAACAATGCAGGATCTGTCTCGTGATCTCCGTTGGCGACTTGGGGTGGTCTACCATATCCTTCACGCCTGGGGTAGTAGTGGAACGAGCGACAGTTAACTCTGGGCGACAAGTGCCGGAGATGAACTATAGCTTCTCGAGCAGCTAGTTGGATGGCTTGTGGCTCAAAGGAAGTCGTCCTTCCAGTGAACCTGTAGGGGCGCTCGGGTGCTAGACCCCTACCGTAGATGTGTAAAGTGGCCCAGAATTGACGGCTTTCACCGCTTAATGGTACTTGCTACACAACATATTCTGGGGGCTCTTCTAACGCATAGGCTCGACGGGTGAGGTTTGCGAGTATGGTCACAAAACCTCCAAGGTTGGTTGCCGTAGTCTCAGTGTGCACGACAGGACCAGGCATTGTGGCTCGGTTTAGGATAGCGGCTGTGCTGTGCTGGGTTGAGGCTAGCGTTCCCTTTTTATAGGAAAAAGGGGCGGAGTCTACCTTTGCACGCTTGCGAGAAAGACTATTTAGGGGGGCGGTCACTGGCGCGTGATTGGCGGCTAGGTTGGTAGGTTGGGCACCGACTGCCAAATGGTGTCGAGTCACTGTGGGGCTATCTTGCAGGAGAAGCTTGGCTGGGGTTTGGTTAAGGCTCGGTGGGTTGGTTTGCCTAGGTTTATTGACCTGGCTAAGATAGGATTAGCCAATGGTCAGCCTGGCTCTGATTCCAAGTCTGTCGCGACCGGTTTTCCGGACATTAATTCACTAGTGCAGAACCGGGCAATAGCACCGGTTCGTAAGGCCCTTTAGTGCCGGTTCCATAACCGGCACTAATGTTTGGGCACTAAAGCCCCCCCCCCCTTTAGCACCGGTCCAACACGAACCGGTGCTAAAGGGCAACCACGTGGCACGAGCCAGCTACGGGGGCCGGGAGCCCTTTAGTACCGGTTGGTAACACCAACCGGTACTAAAATATTTGGGGAGTTTTTGGTTTATGATTTCTTTTTCATTTAATTTTGTGTTTTCCATTTTAATTCTTTTACGTTTGCTGGTATTTTACGATACTACACATTGTACACGTTATGCATATATATGGTAGCTAGTAGAACCAATCACACACACACACACACACACACACACACACACACACACACACACACACACACACACACACACACACACATATATATATATATATATATATATATATATATATATATATATAGATCATCAATGTCTCACACAAACCACACCATATTAATTCACACATACACACATGCATGTATATAGCTATATACAATTTCTCGTACATATGCATGTTGCCTTTGGAGCCAGTTCGCATTAGCCTAATTGGTGCCTTCGGAGCACGATGACAAATTGGAAGTGGTTCAAGACTTAATTCGTCGATGGGGGCGGTAGCGGGTAATAGTATTATCTCTTCGGATTTATGACCTGGTCGAGCAAAAATCCCGCTATTTCCTCTTGAAGTGCTTCTACGCGCTCCGTATCTAGGAGCTTGTCCCGCACCTCTCTGAACTGTTAAGAAGGAGATCAATATGCATGTGTATTAGTTGTGTGACTAGATATCGATAATGGTGCACAAATTGTGAACAGTGTTCTGACAAGCGTACCCATTTCTGTCTTTGAGATCTGCTCCTTTCGGACGTCATCATGCGAATGTTCTCGCAAACGCAGTATGCACACAGATCAGTCCCCTGCGCCTGCTTTATGGCCTTTACGAGAATGGAATTTAATTTGATCTGATAATAATTAATCAAGCATGATAATATTAAAAAGATGGCACCTAGCTACCACACTACTTAATTACTTACCCTGGGTCGAAGCCATCTCAGCTGTCCTTTCCATTCGCCTTCCGTGACGCTGATGAACCTTGCCCAAGCCCTGCCTGCCGACAAAGAAAATGAATAATGGGGTTATTAAGTAGTTCATATCATGAAATGACGAACTAAATAGGCCGAGATATATAGTTAATAATGATTGAAATTACCTGTTGACTATCCAAAACAAGATGTTATAGTCTTTATTTTCTGAGAGTAGTGAGTCCAGTATTTCAACTGTTCCTTCGTCAACTTTAATGATACACAAGATCCAGTGAAATCTGCATGCACACACGTTTGCATGTCTTAATTAAGCGGGCATATATATGTAAGCAAAAACATGTAGCTAGCTAGTAGGCAAAAACAGAGAATTTGTAGTACAAGAAAGTGTGACTCACTTGAAGTTGTAAGGAAGTAGTATATCTTCATTGTATTTGAGGTCCTTCAAGAACTCAAACATGCTGTCCTCTACCTGCTTTTTATAATAGTCGCTTATATTACATGTGAATTCATTAACGGTGTTTGGGTCAATGAACCCAATGCCATAGCGTCCACCTTTTTTCATTTCATACATCTTCATCCTGCATAGTACCACAGAAAAGAATATAGTGAGGATAATTACAGGTAATGATTGATCAAAAGGATCAATACAACTAGCTTCAGACTTAAATTACAGAAAGAAATCACTTACAGACAATAGCATCTGACGATAGATTTGTCGAGTGCGTCTTGATTGTATAACTGAAACAGTTCAGAATACTCAACGGTCCCAGGTTTGTCATGGTAGAAGTGTTCCTTGTTGATTTGCACCATGAGGGACTGTCGATTGGATCTCTTGGTAATGTCCATGTACCATTGATGCCATTCATACATTCTCGTTGGGAGCTTCTTGACATCTTCTGGCTTGACCAAAGGTTGGCCCCGGACATATTTCCGTTTTATTTCCTCCTCTATAAGCACAGGCATGTCCTCGATCTCGAGGAGTTGTCCAACAGTGATCTTGTGTTCTTCAGCCTGCTTTATATGCTCCTGGGTTATTACTAGATCGCCCACCCGGGGAATGTAAACTGTTTGCCCACAATAATATTGGCCGCGCGTACTGTCACGTGTTGCTGGTAGCACAACAAGCGGGGGGATCGGTTGCGCCCACTGTTCTCCCAGCTGGGCAACGGTTCTCCCGCATTTTTTGACAGCTGCTTGTTGTTGGCTCGAGCTCGAGCTCACCTCCTTCTGTAGACATTGTCGATTTAACTTCCTGATGTGGCGCTCATAGTCTGAGTCAACAGGCTTAGGAGCTGGTGGTTCAGCCATACGAATGAAGTGGTCAATAACTTCCACAGGCACTTTCTCCCTTGGCGGCGGTGGCGGTTTTGGTCCAAAATGGGCGTCGACTTCTGCCCGCACTATGGCATTGGTTTGCTCCTTGGTCCTGTCGTAAGCCCTCTCAGGAAGAGGAGTATCGAGGTTTGGACCATATTTATATCGCTTGCCTCCGCCTGTACTTCCTGTACTATGACCTCGACTGGTACCGCTACGCACCATATGTGCGGGGTGTCTCTTCTGCGATTGTTGAGGCGGCGGAGACGGCTGACGGGGCTGAGTTGGACGAGGAGGAGTGTCCTGAAGCTGTGCCGGACTTGGAGGAGGAGTGGCCTGACACTTTGCCGGACTTGGAGGAGGAGTGGACGTCTGACGCTGTGTCGGACTTGGAGGAGGAGTGGCCTGACACTTTGCCGGACTTGGAGGAGGAGGAGTGGCCTCACGCGTTGGTGGACTTGAAGGAGCGGGAGTCTGCTGAATCGGTGGTGGACTTCGACGAGGAGTCGGGTGACGCGGTGTCGGTGGCCTTCGGAAGATGATGCAATCCTTTCTCCATAGGATGACATGATGTATGGCCTCTCCCAATGTGTGCTCGTCGTCACCTCCAGGAATGTCAAGCTGAAGCTCCGAATATGGGTCCACCACCTCATCAACCAAGACACGAGCATAGCCCGCAGGAATCGGGTTGCAAAGGAAGGTTGCCTCGCGGAAATTTGGAAAAGCAACGGCGTCCGCCACCTTCATGGATATGTTCTTCATCTCGAAGTGTAGCTCGCAGTTACTGTTCTCCGTGATGTCATCCACGGGGTATCTATCCGGCAATGCGTCGCCCGGGGCGGAACCCACGCTGCTTCTCGGCATGGATGGGGCGGTGCTATCCAATGCTGGATCATCCATTAGCTGTTGAAGCTGCTGAGACCCCCTTTGCTGGCTAAGTGAGTCGATCTGCTCCTGCTGCCGCCGGAATTTAACTGCCAATTCCGCTTGACTTGCTTCAAGGCCTTGAAGGCGTTCATAGACCCTCTTCCTCTGCTCCTCCTCCATCTTCCTCTTCTTCTCCTCCGCAATCTTCTTTCTCGCACGGGGTCTGTAGTCGGCGTTCCAGTCCGAAAACCCCTCATACCATGGAATAGCGCCCTTGCCTCGTGTTCTTCCCGGGTGTTCAGGATTTCCCAGGGCACGCGTAAGCTCGTCGTTCTCTCTGTTGGGCTGGAACACCCCCGATCGAGCTTCTTCTATTGCAACAAGTATCGCATCGTCCGCTCCGTTCAGACATGCCTTCGTCGAAACATTGCCTGTCTTCGGGTCCAACTCCCCCCATGCGCATAGAACCAAGTCCTGCACCTGGGGGGCCAGCTCTTAGTAACCGGAGTGACACCTGCATCCACCATCTCTTTCTCAGACATATCTCACTTAGGCATTGCCACCGCGTAGCCACCTGGCCCCAGCTTATGGAACTTATCCTTTTTTTCGGCATTCTTCTTGTTTATTCTTGACCGTTCCTTAGCTAATTCTGAATCCTTGAATTTCACGAAATCGTCCCAATGAGCACTTTGATTCTCTAGTATCCCCTCGAATACTGGATTCTTCCTTCCATCCTTGACGTACTTCTCCCACGTCGTTCTCTTGTAGTTCTTGAATGCAACCGCCATCTTCCTCAAAGCAGCGTCCTTGACTTTCTGCACATCTGCTTTTGTGAAATGATCTGGTAGGGTGAAATGTTCCATGAGAGTATCCCAAAGCAGGTTTTTTTTGATTCTCGTCGACAGAAGTAACATCTGGACGTGGCTTTGCTGGCTTTCTCCATTCTTGAAGGGAGATTGGGAGTAGGTCCTTCACAAGAACTCCGCACTGACGAACGAACTTGTCCGCAATCTTCTTAGGCGCTAATGGTTCGCCATTAGGTCTGAATGCCTCGATATTGTACTTTACGCCCTCCTTCAACTTTTTGTTTGGGTCTCGTTTCGTCCTTTTGCCTGAAGATTTTCTCGATCCGGATGGCTGAAAGAAGAAAGATCGATTCGTTAATATATCTTCAACTCATTTATTAAAACATGTGATGATCACCAGATTCCTGCTTATATAAATATATATACCTCGCCGGTGTTTGTTGTTTCAGGATCAACATGTTCTTCGTCATCGTCATAATTGTAGTTCATGACTTCATCAATTCGGTCATCGCGATCGAATATCATATCACCCTCTCCGGTGTTGTTTAGAAATTCGGAGCCGTCAAAATCTTCTTCATTCTGATCATCATCTGGCCCGCGTATCATATCGAACATGGTCTGTTCTCTCTCTCTGTCGGTATTGTCCGCCATAGCTTTTATTTAACTATGCCAAAAGAAATTTAAAACAATTTAGTATAATCTCGAATAATAGATATAATCTCGAATACATCGTCTCGAATAACAGATATAATCTCGAATACATCATCTCGAATAATATATAATCTCGAATACATCGTCTCGAATATATAATCTCGAATACATCACTAGCTAGGTAGCTAATAAAGATCGAATACTACAGAAGAATCTAGGACACTCGTGGTTCCTGCGGCATGGGCGGTGGACACCCAAAGAGAAGGAACCCTCACAGGATCATAGCTGAAGTGAGATCCCTGAAGAAACTGCCAGGTATTGGAGAACCTGCCGCCCTCTAACGCAACCATGTAGCGATGGACGTGCTCGTCCTCCTCCCTGACACGACGACGTACCACCTCCGGCGGGGCCGGCTGCCTCCGCACCGAAACTAGCCCACGCGAACCCCACCAAACGAGCTCAGGGTCGACGACGGGACCCGGGGCCGGGTTCCTCATCAAGCGGCGCGCCCCTCCAGGCAGCACCTCCCAGTGCTAGCCCGGCGGAGCCCAGTCCCGGACATGGGTCAGCTGGACGTCGTCGTGGACGTGTCGACGGCGAGGATGCGGGCCGGGCATCGTCGACAACAAATAGTAGCTATATGCATGCCCGCAAAAAGTAACATTTTTTTAATGATTGGATTTTGATAACTAAAATTTCTAACATTTATATAACATTTCTAACAATGTTATATATAACTAACATTTCTATAACATTTCTAATATTTCTATAACTAAAAAACAGAAAAATTTCTAACAATTCTAACTTTTTTATAACTATTTCTATAACTAAAACTAATTCTAAAATTTCGTAATTATATAAATAACATTTCTATAACAATTCTAATATTTATATAACTACAAAACAGAAAAATTGCTAAAATGTGTGTGTGTGTGTGTAGTGTGTGTGTGTGTGTAGTGTGTGTGTGTGTGTGCGCGCGTGTGTGTGTAGTGTGTGTGTGTGGAACTACTGGACATGGCGGCCGGGGCGAGCTCACCGGCGAGGCGACGACGGGGCGGCGACGACGGGGCGAAGGGACGGGGCGGCGACGACGGGGCGACGGGGCGGGACAGCGACGACGGGGCGGGGCGGCGACGTACGACGGGGCGGCCGGGGCGCGGCGACGGGGACGGCGGGGACGACGGGGCGGGGACGGCGGGGGCGGCGACGAGGGGCGGGGGCGCGCACGGCCGGGGTCGGCGACGAGGGGTGGTGGCGGCGGCGTCGACGTCGATTGGGGCAGGCACGACGGAGGGAGGAAACAGAGGCAAGAAACAGAGGGAAACTGAAATTTTTCCAAGTGTTGTATATATAGGATGGACCTTTAGTACCGGTTGGAGCCACCAACCGGTACTAAAGGTCTGTTTTGGCTAGCCCAAGCGGCGGGAAGCGACCCCCTTTAGTACCGGTTCGTGCCACGAACCGGTACTAAATGCCCCCCCTTTAGTACCGGTTGGTGCCACGAACCGGTACTAAAGGGGGGTCCGCTGCCAGGCGAGGGGCACAAAAGTTTAGTCCCACCTCGCTAGTCGAGGGGCACTCGCACCTGCTTATAAGCCCCGCCGTCGTTGTTGTCTCGAGCTCCTCTCTTAAGCAGGCCTTCTGGGCCTACCTGTTCTGCGATGCCCTGTTGGGCCTACTGGGCTAGCGGGCCTGCATCCTGGCCCAACTTGAATTTGGGTTTTTAGTCGTATGCAGGCCGCTGTGGCCCAGTAGGTGGGCTTTTTTTTCTTATTTTTTTGCTTTATTTATTTTTGTGAATAACTTAACTTTGAAAATAGATTTTTCAGTGATTCTTTTTTCTTATGTTTAATATTAGTGTGTTTTATCATTATATTCAATTTGGTAATGCTTAGGTTATTTAAAAAATGAAATGCTTTTGTAACGGATGAGTTTTCGTCCGAAACCCTGATACTTCGAAACAGATTGTCCATTTTGTACACGAAGTGCATCCAGTTTTTGCGGTAACCCTCTCTACTTTTTTGCACATGCTATGTGGGTGAAATTATGATACCATGCCAACTTTCAACCTTTTCTGAGTTCATTTGAAATGCTTTTCAATTTCAGGGTCATTTAGTTGAAAAAGTCAGTAAATGCATGAAAGAATTTGCTTGCACATAAAAGGTTGAAAGTTTCTGCGCGTTTCAAATGCCAAAACACATAACTAGCTACCCTAACTATTACAGAGATCCCTCCTGGGTGTGAAACACAGAAGAAAGTGATGATATATAGTTAAGCTGATCACATCCCAGATCTTTGGGTGTGAAACTTTTTCTTCGCGTGTGTCCCTTTGCGTCGTAGCCATGGAAAATCTTCATCATTTAACGGGATGCTCGGGTCAATATTCACTGTGAATGGAGCAATTTCATCAAACTTTTCATAATCTTCTGACTTGTCTGTCTTGTCATCCACTCCCATGATGTTTCTCTTCCCAGAAAGAACTATGTGCCGCTTTGGCTCATCGTACGATGCATTCGCTTCCTTATCTTTTCTTTTTCTTGGCTTGGTAGACATGTCCTTCACATAGAAAACTTGTGCCACATCATTGGCTAGGACGAATGGTTCGTCTGCATACACAAGATTGTTGAGATCCACTGTTGTCATTCCGTACTGTGGGTCTTCCGTTACCCCGCCTCGTGTCATATTGACCCATTTGCACCGAAACAAAGGGACCTTCAAACCACGTCGATAGTCAAGTTCCCATATGTCCTGTATATAACCATAATATGTTTCCTTTCCCGTCTTGGTTTCTGCATCAAAGCGGACACCACTGTTTTGGTTGGTGCTCTTCTTATCTTGGGCGATCGTGTAAAATGTAATACCATTTATCTGGTACCCTTTGAAAGTCATTATATTCGAAGATGGTAACTAGGACAGCAAGTACAGGTCATCTTCAATAGAGGGGTCATGCATGGTACGTGCTTGCAACCAGCTGGCGAAACTCCTGGTTTGTTCACGTGTAATCCAGTCATCAGACCGCTTCGGGTGTTTGGAGCGTAGCAAATTCTTGTGTTCATCCATATACGGAGGCACCAAGGCGGAATTCTGTAGAACTGTGTAGTGTGCTTCAGTGAGAGAATGTCCGTCCATACATATTATTTGTTCCCCTCCTAGCGTGCCTTTTCCATCCAGTCTGCCCTTATGCCGTGATTCAGGAACACCAATCGGCTTAAGGTCAGGAATAAAGTCAATACAAAACTCAATGACCTCCTCATTTTGACGGCCCTTGGAGATGCTTCCTTCTGGCCTAGCATGGTTATGAACATATTTCTTTAAGACTCCAATGAACCTCTCAAAGGGGAACACATTGTGTAGAAATACAGGACCCAAAACGTTAATCTCTTTGCATAGGTGAACTAGGACGTGCGTCATGATGTTGAAGAAGGATGGTGGGAACACCAACTCGAAACTGACAAGACATTGCACCAAATCATTCTGTAACCTTGGTATGATTTCTGGATCGATTACCTTCTGAGAGATTGCATTGAGAAATGCACATAGCTTCACAATGGCTAATCGAACGTTTTCCGGTAGAAGCCCCCTCAATGCAACCGGAAGCAGTTGCGTCATAATCACGTGGCAGTCATGAGACTTTAGGTTCTGGAACTTTTTCTCTGCCATGTTTATTATTCCCTTTATATTCGACGAGAAGCCTGACGGTACCTTAATACTAAGCAGGCATTCAAAGAAGATTTCCTTCTCTTCTTTGGTAAGAGCGTGGCTTGCATGACCCTGATGTATGCCGTCTTTTCTGTGCATACGTTGCTGGTCCTCCCGTGCCTCAGGTGTATCTTTTGTCTTCCCATACACGCCCAAGAAGCCAAGCAGGGTCACACAAAGATTCTTCGTCACGTGCGTCATGTCGATTGCGGAGCGGACCTCGAGGTCTTTCCAATAGGGCAGGTCCCAAAATATAGATTTCTTCTTCCACATGGGTGCGCGTCCGTCAGCGTCATTCGGAACAGGTTGTCCACCAGGACCCTTTCAAAAGACCACCTTCAAATCCTTGACCATATCATGTACATCAACACCAGTACGGTGGCGAGGCTTCGTCCGGTGATCCGCCTCACCTTTGAAATGCTTGCCTTTCTTTCTTACGGGATGCCTACTCGGAAGAAATCAACGATGTCCCAGGTACACATTCTTATTAGCCAAATATATGCTGTCGGTATCGTCCAAACAGTGCGTGCATGCGCGGTATCCCTTGTTTGTCTTTCCTGAAAGGTTACTGAGAGCAGGCCAATCATTGATGGTCATGAACAGCAACGCCTTTAGGTCAAATTCTTCCCCCATGTGCTCATCCCACGCACGTACACCTCTTCCATTCCACAGTTGTAAGAGTTCTTCAACTAATGGCCTTAGGTACACATCAATGTCGTTGCCGGGTTGCTTAGGGCCTTGGATGAGCACTGGCATCATAATGAACGTCCGCTTCATGCACAACCAAGGAGGAAGGTTATACAAACATAGAGTCACAGGCCAGGTGCTATGGTTGCTGCTCTGCTCCCCAAAAGGATTAATGCCATCTGCGCTTAGACCAAACCATATGCTCCTTGGGTCATCTGCAAACTCCTTCCTGTACTTTCTTACGATTTTTCTCCACTGCGACCCGTCAGCGGGTACTCTCAACTTTCCGTCTTTCTTACGGTCTTCTTTGTGCCATCGCATCGCCTTGGCATGCTCTTTGTTTTGGAACAAACGTTTCAACCGTGGTATTATAGGAGCATACCACATCACCTTGGCAGGAATCTTCTTCCTGGGGCGCTCGCCCTCGACATCACCAGGGTCATCGCGGGTGATCTTATAGCGCAATGCACCACATACCGGGCAAGCGTTCAAATCCTCGTACTCACCGCGGTAGAGGATGCAATCATTAGGGCATGCATGTATCTTCTGCACCTCTAACCCTATAGGGCAGACAGCCTTCTTTGCTTCGTACGTACTCTCGGGCAATTCGTTGTCCTTTGGAAGCATATCCTTTATCATTACCAGCAACTTTCCAAATCCCTTGTCAGATACACCATTCTCTGCCTTCCATTGCAGCAATTCCAGTGTGGTGCCCAGCTTTTTCTTGTCACCAACGCAATTCGGGTACAACAATTTTTTGTGATCCTCTAACATGTGCTGCAACTTCTTCTTCTCCAAATCACTTGCACAGTTTCTCTTTGCATCGGCAATGGCCCGACCTAGATCATCAACGGGCTCATCTGATGCCTCTTCTTCAGCTTCTTCCCGCATTGACGGCTCAGTTTCTTCCCGCATTACCGGCTCAGCTTCTTCCCCCATTGGTGTATCATCGTATTCAGGGAACCCATGGCCAGGATAGCTGTCGTCGGCCTCTTCTTCTTCATTGTCTTCCATCATAACCCCTCTTTCTCCGTGCTTGGTCCAAACATTATAGTGGGGCATGAAACCGGACTTAAACAGGTGGAAGTGAATGGTTCTTGACTTAGAGTAATTTTGACCATTCTTACAGACAGCACATGGACAAGGCATAAAACCATTCGCCCGCTTGTTTGCCTCAGCCGCAAGTAGAAAAGTTTGCATGCCATTAATGAACTCGGGAGAGCATCGGTCATCGTACATCCATTGCCGGCTCATCTTCATTACACAACACCGAATAGACCAAATTAATACAAGTTCATACATAAAGTTCATACAACACTTAAATGCAACAGACAAATAACTCTCTAGCTAAAGCATTTAAATGCAACAACAAATGCGATCAAGATCGCAACTAAGGTAACAATGGATCCAACAGCATAATGATACCAAGCCTCACTATCGATGGCATATTTTCTAATCTTTCTAATCTTCTAGCGCATTTTCTCCATCTTGATCTTGTGATCATCGACGACATCGGCAACATGCAACTCCAATTGCATCTTCTCCCCCTCAATTCTTTTCAATTTTTCTTTCAAATTCTCGTTTTCTCTTTCAACTAAATTAAACCTCTCGACAATAGGGTCGGTTGGAATTTCTGGTTCACATACCTCCTAGAAAAAATTCCTATGTCAACTTGATGGGCATAATTTTTCATAAACACGAAATGCAACTAGTTTTAAAAGAGAATATATATACCACATCCGAATCATAACAAGGACGAGGGCCGACGGGGACGGATATCAAAACCATGGCACTATATGTATAACAAAGAACGTACGGGTAAGATAATTATACGAGTAACTAGCTATATATCCAAATCACACAAACATCAATTTTTATATAAAATTTCATGGACAAAGAGGCTCACCACAAGGTGGTGCCGGCGACGGGACGGTGCGGGCGATCGACGGTGGTTACGACGGAGATTTAGAAGGCACTAAGTAAACCACACCTACATATGCAAACTAAGTGTTATTTTTGACCTCAAATTGCATATAAATCAAATACTAGCACATATATATTTCCTCCCAAATTACTAAACTCACAAATTAATCACTATATAAAGCATTGCAAGAGCTAATCTAGCAATGAGAGATGAAAGGACAAAGTTGCTAACCTTTGTGATCATTTGAATGGATGGGGGCCTTCAAATCTTGACAAATTTTGGGCAAAATGTGTGATGAGCTCGAGAGGAGAGGGGAAGAACAGAGAGGAGAGGGGAAAGGGGAAGAACAGAGCGAGCTTGGGTGGACGAAGGGTTTATGTAGGGTGACCTTTAGTACCGGTTCGTGCCACGAACCGGTACTAAAGGGGCTGGAGGGTACCCAGTCTGACAACATCCTGCCACCACACTCATTAGTACCGGTTCGTGGCACGAACCGGTACTAATGAAAGCGGCCCGGCTAGCCGTTGGAACCGGCACTAATGTATACATTAGTGCCGGCTCAAATACAAACCGGCACTAATGTGCTTCACATTTGACCCTTTTTCTACTAGTGATTTCCAGAAAATGGCCGTCGAGCTCATCAGCCCCAGGATTACTGTTAGCTGATGAGGCCTCGACTTGATACAGAAATTCCAAGCAAGAGTACAAAATAAGTAGTACAAGACCATTGTGGCCTATGAGTACATCAAATGGTTTCTAGTGGTTGAGGGCAGAAGCGGTTTGTGGATCACCACGGTCTATGGGACTCCATTTCCCACGGGAACAGCTGACCAAGTTAACTCCTATCTTCGCGAGGCTGCTATCACCGTTGCTTAGGTTCCGAGGCTGTCGTCCCAACGCTCCTCTCCAAGCAAGCAATCTGGCCAAGACAATAGCCAGGGACAAGCCAGTGAGTACTTTGAATGTACTCGCAAACATTAAGAACACAGGTATAATATAGCCACTGATAATCATGCTTTGCAAGATTCTATGCTCACTTAGTTAGTCATGAAAACAAATATCTTGATGCATGCAAGCAGGTTATTCATATGCAACCGGAAATTTATGCAATGACAAAATAAAAATAAGGTGTGCCGATCGGATGTCTTGAAGCGACGTCTCGAAAGGATAGTGAAAATGAGTATGCCACAGTCGGGCGTCTCAACGACACCACATAAAGGGCTTTAAAAGAAATGCCACAGTCGGGAGTCTTAGCGACACCACATAAAGGACTTTAAAAGAAATGCCACAGTAGGGCGCCTTAGCGACACCACATAAAGGGCTTTAAAAGAAATGCCACAGTCGTGCGTCTTAGCGACACCACATAAAGGGCTTTAAAAGAAATGCCACAGTCGGGCGTCTTAGCGACACCACATAAAGGGCTTTATATGAAAATGAAATTATCATAGTGAATATCCAGGAGGTGGTACCGTCCCAGGGGTATTCTTTATTTCAAATCATGCAAAACGGTTAGTCCATGAGGATAATAATAATCATAACCATCATATATCACAAGTCATAATAAATATTCGAGTTTCAGTGGTTTCTCCTCCGAAGACCGACACTAAGACCGACACTTGACCCATCCCAGACTGTAATGCTTAACCATGGACACGACTATACGAATAGGTTTAATCTCTGCAGAGGGTGTACTCTTTACACACGAGTAACAGATTCCTTTAGTCCATCGGGACTAATTCCGTCTATGGTCTTTTAATTGAAAACACACCTGACTTGCACACACCAGCTTAACTCACCGGTGTCTGGAATCACCCACGACACCTGTCAAGCAAACTCTAAGTGGGAAGGCTACAACCTCGCGTAGCATGGGATCAAATTTGTATTGCGTGCTCTAAGGGGTATCCCCCTCTTGGTCCCAACCGTATACACCCATGCCCCCGGACCAGGTGGCCTGCCTACCGGATGCAGCCGGTATCTTCCACCATGGCCACTCTGTACGGTGTGTGCCAAGACAAGGGTTAACAACTTACTGAACCATACCCCACATACGGTAGGGACTAGTGGCAGTACGAAACAAGTATGGGGGTTACCGGAACAAGAATCGATCTATGGCCCACTCAGGAGGCTTATCTATGTTCCCTGCATGGTTAGCACAACAAAAATACTTCAACCAACAAATCACCACCCATTATACTTTACCATGCCATACCGGATGTAACCGTCCCGACGGAGACCGGCGACAAGCTCACACCTACCCAAGGCAGAGGCTTTCCCGGATTCCTTACCGGCATGCATGTAAGGCACATGAGGATGATTGCCATCACACGGGTATGCTCATTTCCAACAGCAAGGAAATCACAATAATGCATCCACGCAAATGATCATATCACGTGAAATAACAACACACCGAATTAAGGTGGTGTCATAAACGTGTCATCTAACACACCAAAAATATTATTCCGGGGTTCAGAATGCTTGCCTTCATGATGTAGAAAGGCAGGGTACACTCCAAATGTTTTGAAAGCGTTCTTCCTCTCTCCAAAAATCCTATTTTCAAAAATATGCAAATAACACATATTTCAAAAACAGCACAAAAAGTTGTTTGGAAATTTTTTCAAATAAATCTTAAAATAAACTAGACAATATTTGAGAGATGTAGGAAAAAGGATTAATTCATTTGGAGTTATATTTAAAAAGATATAGTCAGTCAAAGTTCTGGTCAAAAACTGATTTAAATAAAAACAGAAAAAGAAAACGGAGGCACCGCTCGATAAACGGAGGTCATCCACGGGCTCAGGGGGTCGAGGCGGTTACTCCGGTGGTTGTTTTGTTCTCTGGGGTAGAAGGAGCTGCCGACGGCGAGCTCCGCGGCGGACGGTGGTCGTCGGAAAAAGTGATATTTCGCCCGCGGCGAGTCCCGATCAAGATTGAGTAGGGGGACGGACTCGCGAGAGGGTGAGAGGGTTCCTGGTGAAGAGAACGGAGCGGGGGAGGCCTTGGTGGCACCGGAATGGCCGGGGCAGTGGCGGCGGCTGGAGTTGCCGGAGATGGGGAAGAAAGCCTCCCTGGATCGAATGCGAGCTAGGGGAGCGCCACTAGGGTGGCCCGAGGGTTGCGTGCTTGCTCGGGGGAGTTTGGGGACCTCCTTTATAGTACGTCCACGTCGGTTTGCGGCGGCCGGGGATAAGAACGGCGGCAAACCGCCTCTCTGTGCTGCAGGGCGATGTGGCGGCGACGAGCGCTAGTGGACATGGTTGCGGATGAGCTCGCGCTGCTCCAGGGGGCAGGTGGCGAGCGCTAGGGCTTGGGCGGCGCTGGCTAGCGCAGGAGTGGTCGGGCGGCGGTTGCGGCCGCGGGCGTGCCGCTAAACGGCATCTAACGGCGGCGCTGTAGGGCGCCAGGGAGCGGTCGGGGCCTTTTGGCGTGACGCGGCAAGGAGGGGAGTGCGTGGCGAGGTTCTGAAGTGCGGGCCAAGGCAAGGGCGCGCGATGCGGCGGCTCGGGTGCGCGGCTGCAGTTGGCATGCTCTGAGCGCGCCCAGTGCACGCCCACCAGCTGCTCGGCGAAATGCCAGGGCGTGCTAGAGGTCTCGGGAGAGGCTGGGAATTAGCAGACCTAGGTTATGAGTAGTGAGGAGTCTATTGGACACGGTAGGTAGGCAAGGGAAGCAAGATCACAGTGCAAGCTAAAACTCATGTCAAAACTGGTCATGCCTACAGGGTGCTCGACAGAATGCCACATGCACCTAGGCATCTCTTGGGGTGGCCAAAACTTCCAGAGTGGGGTCTCTATGGATGTATGAGAGGGTGGTGAAGTTAGTTTGTTTAAAGGAGAAACTTGTGAGTGCAATTTTTGCAAAACTCTAGTTCTGGACAAAAGGTAAATGGCATCACAACATGGACCAAAAGTGTTCCAAAGAGTGCATGCTCCTGGACTTAGGGGTTTGGTAGGGTTGGCTACAAGTATAAAAAGGAATCATGGGTAAAGGAGCAACTAAAAATGTGGTTGTTGTACAAACCAGCAAGTTGGGCCAGAATGAAGATGAGGTTGATTCACTCAAATTTTTCAAAGGACGTCACTGGGTTTTTGCATAAAGTTGAATCATATGCTGCAACTAACATACCATAATTTTGGTGGAGGCTAGAGAGAAGCATTTAAATGGGTTGTAGTGCAAAATTGCCCACTGGACCAGAGAAGAAAATTGGGTGTAGAGCTCAAAATATTTTATGAATGAAAGTTATTTTTGTACAAAGGTGATTTAAAAACATCACATGACATCTCCAAATTTTGGTGGGATTTTTGAATAAATTCTTCAAGAGGTTGTAGTTCAAATATGGCCATTTAACCTGTAAAACCATTTTCAAGAAAATAAAGAGCAAGCAAATTAATTATGTAAATTTGTTCTACTAATAAAAGAAAAGTTTTTCTTGAGAGGTTTAAACAAGCCCAAAAACATATTTGAAAAGTTCTCTTTTTGGGGAAAAACTCCATAATGACCAAGGGGATAATGGTTCAAAAATAAAAAGGGAGCTCAGAAAATTAAAGTTTTAATTCCTAGCAAAATTTTAATTAATAAAACAAGGTCAAAAATTTTGGGGTGTCACATACGTTGTAGCTATTCAGAAGGAAAACTTCCTATGACTATCCAGAAAGATACATTATAACCTCATCAATCACCAAATCTGAAGATACATGTAGCAATGAAGGTTGGAACATACTAGTGCTAGCAAACATCCTATCAGGAGACTAAATGAAATGTCTTATGCATCATTGTACACATCAGGAATTATGTTCTATGGATATTGGGAGTAATTGGCCCGATTGGAAATAGAAACAAGAACCCATGTCCTGGTGTCTTCCTTGTAATTCCGAATACACCAGTCTAGCACAAATCATTCAGAATGTTTCTTGGGACAAGGCTACAATTTCATCAATGACTTCAGTTGCGAGGCGTGCTACCTGGCCCATTTTTTGAATCTAGAGTAATATGTGGAGCTATAGCCAGAGAAGCCTTCTGATCTTTCAAAACCAGGATGATTATTCTCGGACCTTGGGCATGCCATTCTATGCCACGAATGACCAGGAGCAGAACCGGTAGGTGGCCTCAAGTGTTGTGAACCTGCAATAACATAGTCAGTCTCAAGACATTCGCTAAACATCCAATTTTGTTGGTCAGGAGAAATACCATTGTTGTATTAAGGAGAAATAACATTCGCTAAACATCCAATTTTATTAGACATTCGCTAAATTGGGAGCACGATGGGTAATGGAGCCTTGACCTCTTGGACAAGGAGGAAGCTGATGAAAGATTTCTTGACATTCTAGTGCATGAGGATTGAGGAGGATGTCGAGGATGTAATCCTTGACCTGATAGTCCAATAGGAGGATGCCGAGCATGGAAGTTGTGACCAAGTAGTCCAGGAGGAGGATACTGACAATATGAGCCTTGCTCTACTAGTACCAGAGGAGGACACCGAAAATATATGCCATCATCTACTGGTGCAGGAAGAAGATGAACATGGTATGATCGTTGATATGAAAGGAGAGAAGGATGACGTCCATGATCAGCAAGTACTAGAGGAGAACATCGAGAGAATAAGACTTCCATATTAAGCGGCACTTCTTGTGATTCCACTTCTTGTGGACTAATAGATAACACAAGCTTACTGCATATCACTTCTTGTTATTCCACATGAGTGTCCCCGATTTCTTGTATTTTCGCAATACTTATCTCTCCCATGCTTGTGGTTAGAATGTTTTAAACAGCGGGCTATGGAAAATAGCGGCAGACCTCCAAATAAGCTATAGCGGGCTATTTGTGAAGGCAAACATTAAGCGGCACCCCGCTGAGAAGTCTATAGCGGACTATAGCTCCGCTATAGCCGGCTATTTAAAACTATGGTGTTTACTGGGGATTTTTGGTCCCGTACAACAAAACCAATTAATGAGTCTTGGTTTGTATCGATTGTTGACTCGCCTTTCCATAAACCATATTTTTCCTTGTGTTCAGGACATACATAAATATATGAACCATTTTCTGTTGTTGCTAAACCAATTCTTTTGTTCAATTTTAACATTTTGCAACCTGCATCGGTGTCATAAATAGCTGAAAAATAATATTCTGAATGTCCATACCTTCTAAAGACAATAAATGAAAATTCAAGTGTCAATCTTACCTGCTTCATTCCCTCTAAGCCGTTTTCAAAGACTCAACATTCAACAACAGGGAAATCACCTAATATGATATTGGTTGCAAGAAAATAAGTTCATGTTTATTTCTGTGATATTTCAGTAACTATTAAAACTTATGATGAAAGCAAACTGACGCTACAAAAGACATAGTCATCAAGGTATATCAAATACAATTTCAAACTCATTTTAGCACAAAAGTAAATAATCCTGAAAGGGGAGAATGTCAAATCATAAGAACACGGATGAATGTTCTATAATGTAAGAAAGTGATATTACCATTATTGACCGGTTTTGAGAGTGACAAAGATCCTTGAGGATTTTTTAAATACCCCCATTTCACTATTCCTTTGATTTCTATGATTTTCAGATGGACAATATCTTGAATTTTTTCCCCACTTCAAAGAGTGCACATGGAAACAATAAGAAACAACATGATTCGAATGTCCACCATTCAAAACAACTAAATATTTGTTTCTCAATCTAAAATATTTGCTTCTCAATCTAAGAAACAAATATAATCCTACTTTATGATTACGGTGGAAAAATATAAATATATTATGTACATCACATTATCATTAAATCTGGTCAATTCAAGACATGCATGTATTGTCGTACAAAGACAAATTATATTAATTCTAACTTGAAAAAACAATTCAATTTAGTTATGCTTCAGACCTTCAGTAAGAAAGTGATACAAATGTGTTCTTGTATGTACGCAAAGATATTTGTTAGGTGGTAAAGGTCTTGCCAAATGAGGTCTTGCATGTAGGTCCAAGTCATGTGGTGTAGAGGTACTTCATCAGAGAGTGCAGAATTCAGCTCTACTGATGAAGTTCCTATACATAGTATACATATTATTCGACAAAAAGAACATCCGTTAGATGAACTTCATCTTGGAAGCTCATTACTCTGACATGTCTGCCCACAACACTTTGGTCGACGTTGCTCTTTTTGTTCGAGAGATTGTATGTCTCCATGGAACCAATTTTAGTCTTTGGCTAAATGTGATTTTGGGAGGTGTGATATTGTTTGGTTTTGGTAGGACACATGGTCTGATCATACAATGCAGTCTAAATCCACCCAATTGCATTATTTTACTATTGATGAGGAGAACACCATTCAGAAGGCCTTAACCTATGAATTTATATATGATATGTTTGTTGGGGAACGTAGTAATTTCAAAAAAATTCCTACGCACACGCAAGATCATGGTGGTGCATAGCAACGAGAGGGGAGAGTGTTGTCTACGTACCCTCGTAGACCGAAGCGGAAGCGTTGACGCAACATAGAGGAAGTAGTCGTACGTCTTCCCGGTCCAACCGATCCAAGCACCGTTACTCCGGCACCTCCGAGTTCTTGACACACGTACAGCTCGATGACGCACCCCGGGCTCCGATCCAGCAAAGCTTCGGGGAGGAGTTCCGTCAGCACGACGGCGTGGTGACGATCTTGATGTTCAACCGTCGCAGGGCTTCGCCTAAGCACCGCTACAATATGACCGAGGTGTAATATCATGGAGGGGGGCACCGCACACGGCTAAGGAACGATCACGAAGATCAACTTCTGTGTTCTAGGGTGCCCCCTGCGCCCGTATATAAAGGAGGGAGGGGGAGGCCGGCCGGCCCTATGGGGCGCGCCAAAGGGAGGGGGGAGTCCTCCTCCTAGTGGGAGTAGGACCCCCCTTTCCTAGTCCAACTAGGAAGAGAGAGGGGGAAGGAAAGAGAGGGAGAGGGAGACGGAAACGGGGGCCGCGCCCCCCGTCCTAGTCCTATTCGGACTCCCCATGAGGGGGGCACGCCACCTCCTGGGCTGCTGCCCTCTCTCTCCCCTCAGGCCCACTAAGGCCCAATACTTCCCTGGGGGGTTCCGGTAACCCCTCCGGCACTCTGGTTTTCTCCGAAACCACTTGGAACAATTCCGGTGTCCGAATATAGCTGTCCAATATATCGATCTTTATGTCTCGACCATTTCGAGACTCCTCGTCATGTCCCTGATCACATCCGAGACTCCGAACAACCTTCGGTACATCAAAATACATAAACTCATAATAAAATTGTCATCGTAACTTTAAGCGTGCGGACCCTACGGTTCGAGAAAAATGTAGACATGACCGAGACATGTCTACGGTCAATAACCAATAGCGGGACCTGGATGCCCATATTGGCTCCTACATATTCTACGAAGATCTTTATCGATCTGACCGCATAACAACATACGTTGTTCCCTTTGTCATCGGTATGTTACTTGCCCGAGATTCGATCGTCGGTATCCAATACCTAGTTCAATCTCGTTAACGACAAGTCTCTTTACTCGTTCCGTAATACATCATCTCACAACTAACATATTAGTTGCAATGCTTGCAAGGCTTATGTGATGTGCATTACCGAGAGGGCCCAGAGATACCTCTCCGACTATCGGAGTGACAAATCCTAATCTTGAAATACGCCAACCCAACAAGTACCTTTGGAGACACCTGTAGAGCACCTTTATAATCACCCAGTTATGCTGTGACGTTTGGTAGCACACAAAGTGTTCCTCCGGTAAACGGGAGTTGCATAATCTCATAGTCATAGGAACATGTATAAGTCATGAAGAAAGCAATAGCAACATACTAAACGATCGGGTGCTAAGCTAATGGATGGGTCATGTCAATCAGATCATTCAACTAATGATATGACCTCGTTAATCAAATAACAACTCTTTGTCCATGGTTAGGAAACATAACCATCTTTGATTAACAAGCTAGTCAAGTAGAGGCATACTAGTGACACTCTGTTTGTTTATATATTCACACATGTATTATGTTTCCGGTTAATACAATTCTAGCATGAATAATAAAAATTTATCATGATAGATGAGGAAATAAATAATAACTTTATTATTGCCTCTAGGGCATATTTCCTTCAGTCTCCCACTTGCACTAGAGTCAATAATCTAGATTACACAGTAATGATTCTAACACCCATGGAGCTTTGGTGCTAATCATGTTTTGCTCGTGGGAGAGGCTTAGTCAACGGGTCTTCTACATTCATATCCGTATGTATCTTGCAAATTTCTATGTCTCCCACCTGGACTAGATCCCGGATGGAATTGAAGCGTCTCTTGATGTGCTTGGTTCTCTTGTGAAATCTGGATTCCTTTGCCAAGGCAATTGCACCAGTATTGTCACAAAAGATTTTCATTGGACCCGATGCACTAGGTATGACACCTAGATCGGATATGAACTCCTTCATCCAGACTCCTTCGTTTGCTGCTTCTGAAGAAGCTATGTACTCCGCTTCACATGTAGATCCCGCCACGCCGCTTTGTTTAGAACTGCACCAACTGACAGCTCCACCGTTTAATGTAAACACGTATCCGTTTTGCGATTTAGAATCGTCCGGATCAGTGTCAAAGCTTGGATCAACGTATCCGTTTACGATGAGCTCTTTGTCACCTCCATATACGAGAAACATATCCTTAGTCCTTTTCAGGTACTTTAGGATGTTCTTGACCGCTGTCCAGTGATCCACTCCTGGATCACTTTGGTACCTCCCTGCTAAACTTATAGCAAGGCACACAGCACTGCATACATGATAGAGCCTATGGCTGAAGCATAGGGAACATCTTTCATTTTCTCTCTATCTTCTGCAGTGGTCGGGCATTGAGTCTTACTCAACTTCACACCTTGTAGTACAGGCAAGAACCCTTCCTTTGCTTGATCCATTTTGAACTTCTTCAAAACTTTGTCAAGGTATGTGCTTTGTGAAAGTCCAATTAAGCGTCTCGATCTATCTCTATAGATCTTGATGCCCAATATGTAAGCAGCTTCACCGAGGTCTTTCATTGAAAAACTCTTATTCAAGTATCCCTTTATGCTATCCAGAAATTCTATATCATTTCCGATTAGTAATATGACATCCACATATAATGTCAGAAATGCTACAGAGCTCCCACTCACTTTCTTGTAAATACAGGCTTCTCCAAAAGTCTGTACAAACCCAAATGCTTCGATCACACTATCAAAGCGTTTATTCCAACTCCGAGAGGCTTGCACCAGTCCATAAATGGATCGCTGGAGCTTGCACACTTTGTTATCTCCCTTTGGATCGATAAAACCTTCTAGTTGCATCATATACAACTCTTCTTCCAGAAAACCATTCAGGAATGCAGTTTTTACATCCATCTGCCAAATTTCATAATCATAAAATGCGGCAATTGCTAACATGATTCGGACAGACTTAAGCATCGCTACAGGTGAGAAGGTCTCATTGTAGTCAATCCCTTGAACTTGTCGAAAACCTTTTGCGACAAGTCAAGCTTTGTAGACAGTAACATTACCGTCAGCGTCAGTCTTCTTCTTGAAGATCCATTTATTCTCAATTGTTTGCCGACCATCGGGCAAGTTAACCAAAGTCCACACTTTGTTCTCATACATGGATCCCATCTCAGATTTCATGGCTTCAAGCCATTTCGCGGAATCTGGGCTCACCATCGCTTCTTCATAGTTCGTAGATTCATCATGATCTAGTAGCATGACTTCCAGAACAGGATTGCCGTACCACTCTGGTGTGGATCTTACTCTGGTTGATCTACGGGGTTCTGTAGTAACTTGATCTGAAGTTCCATGATCATCATCATTAACTTCCTTACTAATTGGTTTAGACTTCATAGAAACCGGTTCCTGTGATGTGCTATTTTCCAATAAGGGAGCAGGTACAGTTACCTCATCAAGTTCTACTTTCCTCCCGCTCACTTCTTTCGAGAGAAATTCCTTCTCTAGAAAGGATCCATTTTAGCAACGAATGTCTTGCCTTCGGATCTGTGATAGAAGGTGTACCCAAAAATTTCCTTTGGGTATCCTATGAAGACACATTTTTCCGATTTGGGTTCAAGCTTATCAGGTTGAAGTTTTTTCACATAAGCATCGCAGCCCCAAACTTTAAGAAACGACAACTTTGGTTTCTTACCAAACCATAGTTCATAAGGCGTCGTCTCAACGGATTTTGATGGTGCTCTATTTAACGTGAATGTGGCCGTCTCTAAAGCATAACCCCAAAACGATAGCGGTAAATCTGTAAGAGACATCATAGATCGCACCATATCAAGTAAAGTACGATTACGACGTTCGGACACACCATTATGTTGTGGTGTTCCGGGTGGCGTGAGTTGCGAAACTATTCCGCATTGTTTCAAATGTAGACCAAACTCGTAACTCAAATATTCTCCTCCACGATCAGATCGTAGAAACTTTATTTTCTTGTTATGATGATTTTCAACTTCACTCTAAAATTCTTTGAACTTTTCAAATGTTTCAGACTTATGCTTCATTAAGTAGATATACCCATATCTGCTTAAATCATCTGTGAAGGTGAGGAAATAACGATATCCGCCACGAGCTTCAATATTCATTGGACCACATACATCTGTATGTATGATTTCCAACAAATCTGTTGCTCTCTCCATAGTACCGGAGAACGGTGTTTTAGTCATCTTGCCTATGAGGCACGGTTCGCAAGTACCAAGTGATTCATAATCAAGTGGTTCCAAAAGTCCATCAGTATGGAGTTTCTTCATGCGCTTTACACCGATATGACCTAAACGGTAGTGCCACAAATAAGTTGCACTATCATTATCAACTCTGCATCATTTGGTTTCAACATTATGAATATGTGTATCACTACTATCGAGATTCATCAAAAATAGACCATTCTTCAAGGGTGCATGACCATAAAAGATATTACTTATATAAATAGAACAACCATTATTCTCTGATTTAAATGAATTACCGTCTTGCATCAAACAAGATCCAGATATTATGTTCATGCTCAACGCTGGCACCAAATAACAATTATTTAGGTCTAATACTAATCCCGAAGGTAGATGTAGAGGTAGCGTGCCGACCGCGATCACATCGACTTTGGAACCATTTCCCACGCGCATCGTCACCTCGTCCTTTGCCAGTGTTTGCTTAATCCGTAGTCCCTGTTTCTAGTAAGGTACACATCAATAACATGTATATCACATATACCTTTGTTCACCTTGCCATCCTTCTTATCCGCCAGATACTTGGGGCAGTTCCGCTTCCAGTGACCAGTCTGCTTGTAGTAGAAGCAGTCAGTTTCAGGCTTAGGTCCAGACTTGGGTTTCTTCTCTTGAGCAGCAACTTGCTTGCTGTTCTTCTTGAAGTTCCCCTTCTTTTTCCCTTTGCCCTTTTTCTTGAAACTAGTGGTCTTGTTGACCATCAACACTTGATGCTCCTTGATTTCTACCTTCGCAGCCTTTAGCATTGCGAAGAGCTTGGGAATCGTCTTATTCATCCCTTGCATATTATAGTTCATCACGAAGCCTTTGTAGCTTGGTGGAAGTGATTGGAGAATTCTGTCAATGACGCAATCATCCGGAAGATTACCTCCCAATTGAATCAAGTGATTACAATACCCAGACATTTCGAGTATATGCTCACTGATAGAACTATTGTCCTCCATCTAGCAGCTATAGAACTTATTGGAGACTTCATATCTCTCAATCCGGGCATTCTGTTGGAATATTAACTTCAACTCCTGGAACATCTCATATGCCCCATGACGTTCAAAACACCGTTGAAGTCCCGGTTCTAAGCTGTAAAGCATGGCACACTGAACTACTGAGTAGTCATCAGCTTTGCTCTGCCAGCCGTTCATAACATCTGGTGTTGCTCCTGCAGCAGGCCTGGCACCCAGCGGTGCTTCCAGGACGTAATTCTTCTGTGCAGCAATGAGGATAATCCTCAAGTTACGGACCCAGTCCGTGTAATTGCTACCATCATCTTTCAACTTTGCTTTCTCAAGGAACGCATTAAAATTCAACGGAACAACAGCACGGGCCATCTATCTACAATCAACATAAACAAGCAAGATACTATCAGGGACTAAGTTCATGATAAATTTAAGTTTAATTAATCATATTACTTAAGAACTCCCACTTAGATAGACATCCCGCCAATCTTCTAAGTGATCATGTGATCCAAATCAACTAAACCATAACCGATCATCACGTGAAATGGATTAGTCTTCAATGGTGAACATCATTATGTTGATCATATCTACTATATGATTCACGCTCGACCTTTCGGTCTCCATGTTCCGAGGCTATATTTGCATATGCTAGGCTCGTCAAGTATAACCCAAGTATTCTGCGTGTGCAAAACTGGCTTGCACCCGTTGTAGATGGACGTAGAGCTTATCACACCCGATCATCACGTGGTGTCTGGGCACGACAAACTTTGGCAACGGTGCATACTCAGGGAGAACACTTCTTGATAATTTAGTGAGAGATCATCTTATAATGCTACCGTCAATCAAAGCAAGATAAGATGCATAAAAAGATAAACATCACATGCAATCAATATAGTGATATGATATGGCCATCATCATCTTGTGCTTGTGATCTCTGTTAGGAATAAGCAACTTGTATTCCCATGAGGCCATAGGCCGATATATATATACATGTACAGGTGTGGAACATATGCAGGAAACCCCTTATACAACGGAATAAATACAAAGGGGTACATGACTTATATTATAACTCTAACACCCCCCCTCAAACTCATGGTGGATGAACAACACTGAGTTTGGAGAGATAAAAGCCATGTTGTGCTCTAGTCTGAGCCTTCGTCAGGAAATCCGCCAACTGTAACTCGGAAGGCACATATTGAAGAGCAATAACCTGATCCTGCACACCAGCGCGCACATAGAAAGCATCAACACCAATATGCTTGGTGAGCTCATGCTTCATAGGATCGCATGCAATGCTGATAGCACTTGTACTATCCGATAAGAGCAGAGTCGGTGTAGTGACAGAAACACCAAAATCCTGAAGTAACCACCGTAACCAAGTCACCTCTGCCGTCAAAAGAGCCATTGCTCGCAACTCAGCCTCGGCACTTGAACGGGAAACTGCAAGCTGTTTCTTCGTCTTCCAGGCAATGAGAGAACCACCAAGAAAAACACAGTAAGCAGAAAGTGAACGGCGATCTGAAGGATCACTAGCCCATGTAGCATCTGAATAGGCCTGAAGCTGTAAAGAACTGGAGCGAGGAAAGAATAGACGGTGAGAGATCGTGCCTCGAAGATATCTAAGAACACGAAGGAGATGACTATAGTGAACCGCGGTGGGAGCAGAGACAAACTGACTGAGAATATGAACCGGATAAGAGATGTCCGGACGAGTGACAGCTAGATAGACAAGACTGCCAACAAGATGACGATAACGCGTCGGGTCAGGGAGAGGATCACCATCAGTGGCACGGAGGTGAACATTGAGCTCGATAGGAGTCTCAACAACACGCTCGTCAGTAATAGCAGCACGGGCAAGAAGATCCTGGATATACTTTTCCTGGGATATAAAAAAGCCATCAGAGGTAGAAGAGACTTCAATCCCAAGAAAATAGCGAAGAGGTCCAAGATCAGACATAAGAAACTGCTCACTGAGACGGGACTTTACAAAGGCAATATATTCGGGGTCATCCCCCGTGATGATCATGTCATCAACATAAAGAAGAAGAAGAGTCCGACCACGAGGAGAAAGGTGAATAAACAATGCTGGATCATGAGCACTTGCTAAAAAACCAGCAGCAGTGATCACAGAGGCAAAGCGCTCAAACCAGGCGCGGGGGGCTTGCTTAAGGCCATAGAGAGAGCGACGAAGACGACAGACCATGCCATCAGGAACAGAATACCCAGGTGGTGGCTGCATGTACACCTCCTCACGCAGCTCACCATTAAGAAAGGCATTCTTAACATCAAGCTGAGATATAGACCAGTGGCGTGCAGAGGCAATGGCAAGAAGTCTACGAACAGTGGTCATATGGGCCACAGGAGCAAAAGTCTCGTCATAATCACGACCATGCTCCTGCTGAAAACCACGAGCCACAAGACAAGTTTTGTGATGCTCAAGAGAACCATCGGAGCGAGTCTTAACCTTGTAGACCCACTTACAAGTGATCGGACGGACTCCGGGAGGAAGAGAAACAAGATCCCAGGTACCAGTGCGTTCAAGAGCAGCAATCTCCTCTGCCATCGCAAACTGCCATTCAGGATGAACAACAGCCTGATGGTAAGAAGTCGGCTCAAGAACAGCAGCACCAGCGGTGGGAAATCCAAAGCGATCAACAGGCGGACGAGGACGAGAACGCAAGCCATAAGTAGGCTGAGAGGAAGAGGACGACTCATCCACAGAGGCATCGACTGGTCGTGGACGACGAGTGTAATGCTGAGGAAAAGATGGAATAATAGAAGAAGGAATCGTCAAGGTAGAATCGGGGGGTGGCGATGAAGAAGTCACCGGAGATGAAGGTGTAGAAGCCGGTGACAGGCTGGAAGAGGAGACCGGGGAGGAAGTCACAGGAGATGAAGGTGGAGAACGAGAGGAAGTGGAACGGAGAGGTACAGTCTCAATGGGGGTGATAGGTGAGTCAGGAAAAGTGAGGAAAGAGATATCCTGCATTGAAAAAGTCGAGGAAGATGGGCGTGGGTAGAAGGGACGAGACTCATCAAAAGTCACGTCTCGAGAGATACGCATCCGACGACCAATAGGATCCCAACAACGATAGCCCTTATGCTCATCACTGTAGCCTAAGAAGACACACTCAACAGACTGAGCGGTCAGTTTGGTGCGTTCGCGAGGGGCAAGAAGAACATAGCAAACACAACCAAACGAGTGAAGCATCGAATAATCGGGAGAACGATCAAAAAGTCGCTCGAAAGGAACACCACCCTGTAGAGCAGCAGAAGGCTGTATATTGATAAGATAGGTAGATGTGGAGATGGCCTCGGCCCAAAAGTGAGGCGGGAGAGAGGCAGCAATCATCAATGCACGAGCCGTCTCAAGAAGATGTCGATGCTTTCGCTCAGCCACACCATTCTGAGCATGAGCACCAGGACAAGAGAATTGAGAGAGAGTCCCATGCTCAGCAAGAACACCACACAACATCTTAGAGATATACTCGCCAGCAGAGTCAGCACGAAAAACACGAATGGGTGAAGAGAACTGAGTATGAACCATGGCAGCAAAATGCTTATAAATAGACAACACCTCAGAACGAGAAGTCATGAATTAAAGCCATGTGTAACGAGAGAAATCATCTATGAAAATAATATAGTATTTATGACCACCTTTCGAAGCAAAAGGGGCCGGACCCCATACATCAGAATGGACTAAATCGAAAGGACGCTTGGACACTGACTCACTATGTGAATATGGTAACTGAATCTGCTTGCCAAGACGACAACCCTGACACTCTAAAGAGACATCTCCTGAGATAGACCCCAGAAGACCTCGACGAACTAAAGAAGACAACCGAGAACCACACAGATGACCAAGTCGATGATGCCACCGCTGGAAAGAACCAGTAACGGAGGCGACAGAAGCGGAAGAACTGGCGATGGTGGTGGCAGCGGAAGGAACATGAAGCCAGTCCAACTCCCAAAGACCCTGAGAATCACGGCGGCGAGGGCCAGCCCCAACCAGAGTGTGCGTGCGACGATCCTGGACAGAACAAGAGTCAACGTCAAGGATGACGCGACAACCAGACTCAGTAAGTTGACCAGCAGAAAACAGATTCATAGTAAGTCGAGGAACATGAGCAACATCAGGAACAGAATAAGAAGGAGTGGTAAGATTTCCTCTACTAGCAACAGAAAGTGGAGTACCATCAGCAGTAAAAACATGAACACGAGAATCCAGGGATCGAAGAGAGGACAAAATGGAAGAATGAGAACACATATGAAAAGAAGCTCCAGAGTCCAGAACCCATGGGGATGTACCTGACTGTGTAGAGGGTGATTGCTCAGTGCGGGAAGCATCATTCACAGAACCAGCAGTACCCGTCGAGGAAGAACCTGAAGCTGCGAGCAGACGCTTAAGTCTCAGAATATCCTGTTCAGTCAAAGCAATGGCTGAAGCTGTCGAGGTAGATGACGAAGTCCCTGAAGATGATGATCGCGCCTTGCGCAGGTGTTTCTTCTTCGTGTAGAACTGAGACTCAAGATGACCATCATGGTTGCAATAGTCGCAATGTGGACGGGGTTGACCTGAGCCTCCAGAAGGAGTGGGCAAGAGCGGCGGAGCACTCGAGCGAGAAGGGGTCGGTGCAGCAGGTGACATAGGAGCACGAGTAGCAAACACAGAAGGAACCCCCAGCAAACCAGCACCACGTAAGCGAGTCTCCTCAGCACGAATCTCAGAAAGCGCCTCCATGAGAGAAATACGGCCACGAGCAAACAATTGAGCATGCCGGGGCTCAAACTCCTTACGGAGCCGAGACAGGAACTCATAGACGCGATGAAACTCCAAATTGGCCTGGACAGCCTGGCAACAGGGGCAGGTACGACACCCAGCACAGCGGAGAGAATCAAGCTGGCGCCAGATAGCAGAACTCTGTGCATAGAAGTCATCAACAGTAGAGTCACCCTGCTGAAGAGCATGCTCCTGACGGACCACAGAGAGGTATAAGGCATCACCAGAGGGCTGATAGCGCTGACGAAGACGGGTCCACATCTCAAAGACAGTAGGGAGACCCAGAAACTCAGAAGCAAACTGAGGCAAAACACTAGCAGTGAGAACAGCAGCAGCACGAGCATCATCATCAAGCCACTGGGTGTAAGCAGACAGAGCACCATGATAAATCTGAAGAGCCTCCTCATAAGCCAAAACCTTCTCATCATACGCACGATCAGCAGCCTCATCAGCAAGCTTAGCCGCATCCTTGGCGGCCTGATTAGCATCCGGAGCAAGAACCAGTGGAGTCGGCGGAGTAGGGGCCACCGGAGGGACCGGACGTGGCGGACAGCAGCCCTCGCCAGAAAGAACACCCCAGAGACGGATGCCACGCATGTGAATGCGCATGAAGCCAACGAACTCGGTGTAGTTAGAGCCATCAAAAATCACCGGACAACGAGGAACAGCAACATAGCCTGATCCAGTAGACATTTTTTTTAGAATCCGACGGGAGCAACCAGATCGAGAGATCGATCAGAGCGGGAGCAACGTCGAGCGAGCGAGAGATCGATCAGGGCGGGAGCAGCGTCGAGGAGCAGCGACCGATCTGAACAGGTGAGCAGGGCAACGGCAATTGGGACGGGCCCTGCGGAAGATCGAGACGGGCCGGCAGCGGCCGATCTGACAGGTGGGCGGGGCGACGCAGGGCGATTCCGATCGGGAACGGGCCGGCAGCGGAAGGCCTTCGAGCAGCCGGCTGGAAACGAGATCGGGGGCGCATGCGGGGCGAGCCCCCTGCTTCGATCGAGCAGACGGATAGAAGATCGAGCAGACGGATCAAACGCACGAGTTGCAGCGTGCAAAAAATTGACCTAGCTCTAATACCATGTTAGGAATAAGCAACTTGTATTCCCATGAGGCCATAGGCCGATATATATATACATGTACAGGTGTGGAACATATGCAGGAAACCCCTTATACAACGGAATAAATACAAAGGGGAACATGACTTATATTATAACTCTAACAATCTCCATCTCCGAAGCACCGTTATGATCACCATCGTCACCGGCGCGATACCTTGATCTCTATCGTAGCATCGTTGTCGTCTCGCCAATCTTATGCTTCTACGACTATCGCTACCGCTTAGTGATAAAGTAAAGCATTACAGGGCGACATTGCATACAATAAAGCGACAACCATATGGCTCCTGCCAGTTGCCGATAACTCAGTTACAAAACATGATCATCTCATACAATAAAATTTAGCATCATGTCTTGACCATATCACATCACAACATGCCCTGCAAAAACAAGTTAGACGTCCTCTAATTTGTTTGTTGCAAGTTTTACGTGGCTGCTACGGGCTTAAGCAAGAACCAATCTTACCTACGCATCAAAACCACAACGATAGTTTGTCAAGTTGATGCCGTTTTAACCTTCGCAAGGACCGGGCGTAGCCACACTCGGTTCAACTAAAGTTGGAGAAACTGACACCCGCTAGCCACCTGTGTGCAAAGCACGGCGGTAGAACCAGTCTCGCGTAAGCGTACGTGTAATGTCGGTCCGGGCCGCTTCATCCAACAATACCGCCGAACCAAAGTATGACATGCTGGTAGGCAGTATGACTTATATCGCCCACAATTCACTTGTGTTCTACTCGTGCATATAACATCAAACCATAAAACCTAGGCTCGGATGCCACTGTTGGGGAACGTAGTAATTTCAAAAAAATCCTACGCACACGCAAGATCATGGTGATGCATAGCAACGAGAGGGGAGAGTGTTGTCTACGTACCCTCGTAGACCGAAGCGGAAGCGTTGACACAACGTAGAGGAAGTAGTCGTACGTCTTCCCGGTCCAACCGATCCAAGCACCGTTACTCCGGCACCTCCGAGTTCTTGACACACGTACAACTCGATGACGCACCCCGGGCTCCGATCCAGCAAAGCTTCGGGGAGGAGTTCCGTAAGCACGACGGCGTGGTGACGATCTTGATATTCAACCGTCGCAAGGCTTCGCCTAAGCACTGCTACAATATGACCGAGGTGTAATATCATGGAGGGGGGCACCGCACACGGCTAAGGAACGATCACGAAGATCAACTTCTGTGTTCTAGGGTGCCCCCTGCCCCCGTATATAAAGGAGGGATGAGGGAGGCCGGCCGGCCCTATGGGGCGTGCCAAAGGGAGGGGGGAGTCCTCCTCCTAGTGGGAGTAGGACCCCACTTTCCTAGTCCAACTAGGAAGAGAGAGGGGGGAGGAAAGAGAGGGAGAGGGAGAGGGAAAGGTGGGCCGCGCCCCCCCCCCTCCTAGTCCTATTCGGACTCCCCATGAGGGGGGGCGCGCCACCTCCTGGGCTGCTGTCCTGTCTCTCCCCTCAGGCCCACTAAGGCCCAATACTTCCCCGGGGGGTTCCGGTAACCCCTCCGGCACTCCAGTTTTCTCCGAAACCACTTGCAACAATTCCGGTGTCCGAATATAGCCGTCCAATATATCGATCTTTATGTCTCGACCATTTCGAGACTCCTCGTCATGTCCATGGTCACACTCGGGACTCCGAACAACCTTCGGTACATCAAAATACATAAACTCATAATAAAACTATCATCGTAACTTTAAGCGTGCGGACCCTACGGTTCGAGAACAATCTAGACATGACCGAGACATGTGTCCGGTCAATAACCAATAGCGGGACCTGGATGCCCATACTGGCTCCTACATATTCTACGAAGATCTTTATCGGTCTGACCGCATAACAACATACATTGTTCCCTTTGTCATCGGTATGTTACTTGCCGAGATTCGATCGTCGGTATCCAATACCTAGTTCAATCTCGTTACCGGCAAGTCTCTTTACTCGTTCCGTAATACATCATCTCACAACTAACATATTAGTTGCAATGCTTGCAAGGCTTATGTGATGTGCATTACCGAGAGGGCCCAGAGATACCTCTCCGACTATCGGAGTGACAAATCCTAATCTTGAAATACGCCAACCCAACAAGTACCTTTGGAGACACCTGTAGAGCACCTTTATAATCACCCAGTTACGTTGTGACGTTTGGTAGCACACAAAGTGTTCCTCCGGTAAACGGGAGTTGCATAATCTCATAGTCATAGGAACATGTATAAGTCATGAAGAAAGCAATAGCAACATACTAAACGATCGGGTGCTAAGCTAATGGAATGGGTCATGTCAATCAGATCATTCAACTAATGATATGACCTCGTTACTCAAATAACAACTCTTTGTTCATGGTTAGTAAACATAACCATCTTTGATTAACGAGCTAGTCAAGTAGAGGCATACTAGTGACACTCTGTTTGTTTATATATTAACACATGTATTATGTTTCTGGTTAATACAATTCTAGCATGAATAATAAACATTTATCTTGATATATGAGGAAATAAATAATAACTTTATTATTGCCTCTAGGGCATATTTCCTTCAATGTTTTACCCCTATCATCCATGGCCTACTCCCAATGCAACAACCTTGTCATTATTCTTGATAAATTAAGCTATTTTGATGATGATGGCTCCTAGAAACTCTCTATGGGCAACGTTCTTTTTTTACAGTAACAAAACTTACAAGACTATAACCAATCTTGATCCTTCTCCCACCCCTATGCCATGGATATGGAAGCCATATTGTAAACATAAACATAGGCACTTTTCTGGCTTTTACTTGACACGACCTATAATAGAGATATTCTAAGGAAGCACTGCAACATGCTTACTTTTCGATATGACTTTAGCCAAAACTTTTGGTGGATGTTGAACCAAGAGTGGAATTTAGGCATGCAACTCATGTGTACGTAAAACCAGGAACCAAAACAAAGGCTTCTTTGGGACGGTTTCTTGTATGCTGGAGCTAATGGAATCACAATAGCATGATCATATTTTATGGTAACACACCTACCATTCATGAATGTTTTAGCATATTCAAAGAATACTTTGCTAATGATACATGGAGCAAAACCTTGCCTCAAAGAGGGAATGCAAGAGTGCCTAGGTCCTTTCTAAGGTAGCTATGGCTACCTTCCCTCCATTGTACATTTTCCACCTAAATAATTTCTAGAAGCGTAGTAGGATCTTTCCCACTATTTCCCTCTCAAAAAATGATACACGGGATATTTGAGTAGGAAAAGGAAAATAGACTTGAACAGAAGTCCACATATACATACGGAAATATACACTAATTGATGACCAATACAAAAATCGTTAATATATATGCAAAATCATGTTACATACAAAAAGAATAGAATCATATGTAGTGGAGATGGTGCAACAATGAAATGTTTCAATCCCGAAATAATTACCATGTTAATAACCTCTATAATTCATACAATAATATGACAAAATACTCATTTTGTTGGAGTTTGACATGTTTTGACCTCATTGGCCTCTCACTATCAAATCCTGTTTGGACAATATGCCCCGCTAATTAGTACGAATAGAAAGTGTATGTGCTTTCCTTGTACAATTATGATAAGTGATGCCTAAAGGACCAAGATAATCTCACGCCCTACACAACAACTTCAAGGCTTCAACACCTATTATGTAAGGAAATGGAAATTTGACTGGATTGAGTAGTAAACAATTACATAACCTAGAAACACGGTGCAAACTTCTACCAATCAACATCCTAGTAAGGATATATGTTGGGTTGAGTGTATGTGTGGGGTGTTTGAATGGGTTTGGCCCAAAGTCCACTACTAGGAAAATGCTTATAGGTAGACATTTAGTAGTAGCGTTGGTTAGAGACCCCACGCTACTGCTATTTAGTAGTAACACCGGCCAACACCAGCGCTACAAGCGCACGTTAGCAGTAGTGTTGTATTTCACGGCCAGCGCTACTGCTAATGGGCCACGCTCTTGGCCCCCTGTTGCAGCTTTAGCTATAGCGTTGGGCCTCCTCCCCCACGCTGCCACTAGGCCCACCTCTGCTTCCTCTCCCTCGCCGGCCCGCACGCGCACCCATCTCCCCTCACTCACACTCACACGCTCACACCAGATGGAATCCCTCCCCCGATTCGACCGTCGCCCCCGCGTCCTACTCCGGCCACCCTCCCCCGCGCGGGCTCCTCTTTCTCCGTCGGCCGCCCTTCCCCGCGCCGGCCCTCCTCCCCCCCCTCCCGCGCGCATCGGCCATCCTTCCCCGCCGGCCGCCCTCTCCCGGCGCCGGCCCTCCTCCACCGAGAGGTACTCCTCCCTCCTTCCTCCTCCTCCCTCCCTCCCTAGTTATACTTATTAGAGAGTAGTTAATTATTTTGAATCCTAGTTAAAAAAATGTAGGTTCTTAGAATAATGTAGGTGTTTTAGTTGAACTTGTAGGTGTTTTAGTTAAATTTGTAGGTGTTTTGATTAAAAATGTAGGTTTTTAGAATAATGTAGGTGTTCTTAGAATCATGTTGAATTTGTTTTAAGTGTATTTAAAAGAGTTTTAGGTGTTTTAGTTGTTTTAGGAGCAGTTAATAGAATTTTAGGTGTTTTAGTTGTTTTAGGTGTAGTTAACAGAATTCTAGGTATTTTTTTAGTTAAAGCAATTGTTTTTATTTTTTTAGTTAAAGCAATTTTTCCTGTTATACGCAAATTTGCAGTGGACATGTCATATTTTGAACATGGCACATTTTGGACATGTCATATTTTTCCAAGTGGCCTATGTTTTGCCAGAAATGTCAATTCGTTTACGTTTTGGCAAATTTCAGGTGCTCGATATGTCCTGTTTTTAGCAAAGGTCATGCCAAATTCGGCTAAGTGTTTATTAATTTTGTTTTCATAATTAAGCATTTTGTTCTTGACGTCGACGATGCCTATCCCGAATCCTCGTCGTCGACTCGGCGGAGGACTCCTGGTTTAGCTGAGGGGCCATGTCCGAGACTGGGATCCGTCGGGCTGGTACTGGGTTGTGCTACCTTCTGGTGAGCGCAGCTTAGTGAGGAGCCAACCCGTCGTGGACCCGGAGCTTCTTTGGTGGCGGTCACATGGGCCAGCATCGGTGGAGAGGCCTGAGTCCCCGCGCAGGTGGTATAGCACCATGTCACGGAGGAGAACGCGCACGTCCAGCGCTACTTGGTTGCGTTGGCGAACGACTGGTTCTCCAATACCTGGCAGATTCTTTGGGGATCTCACCGGAGCTATGTTCTGGTGATGGTTCCATCTCTTTAGGTGACCACCGCGGCCCACTGAACCTAGAGGAGCTATTATTCGAGATGTATTAGTGAGATTATATGATGATCTTTGCTACAAACTACTATATATGTATTCGATGATGGATTATTAATTACCTATTAGTTATTTGCTTATTGAATGCAAAAGATGAGCGCGGTTTGTGCTACAAACTACTATATATGTATTCATGATGGATTATATGATGATCTTTGCTACAAGCTACTAGAAACTACAAATTTTAGGTGTTTTAGTTGTTATATGATGATCTTTGCTACAAACTACTATATGTGTATACGATGATGGATTATTAATTACCTATTAGGAAATGTCTGACGACGAAAGGGAATTCGCTATGTGCGAGTACTGCGAAGATGAGCGCGGTCTGTGCGACAGGCCTCACTTGGTAGAAGGTCGGCGCTTCAGCATCAAGCTCCAAGAGACCTTCGATGTTGAAACAGTATGCAACGACGACAAGTGTTTTTGGTTATTTTTTGCACGACTTCTCTGCTTCTTCAACATGTAATTTCCGTCTTTTACAATTCGAATAGCTTATCCCATGCCATGCAAGACGCTATGTCTTGGAGAAGATGGGTTTTGAAGATCATGAAAGAATGGAGACAAAGATAATTCAACTGAGCACCCATCATGGTTATGATTTTGGTGTAAATCTATACAATTCTGTGAACTCATCCAATTTTGGTTGCCTGAATTGGGAAGCCCTTTGCAAGGCGTATGATTTTCATGAGGGTATGCTTCTCACCTTCGATCTTGGTGATCCTGACATCGACGAAAATGATATGACCATTTGGGTCCTTGTTGACACGCTTCCAGTTCTACCGCTGTGCGAGTTTTTTAAACATATTTTTTAAGTAATTTATATTGTTTATTTCAAAATATTTGACAGCTTATTTCCATTGACAACTTATTTTCATTCTTCAAAAAATGTACGGAAAATGGTAGACAGAACCTACTACTACAATGATGAAGCACAATTAACTTATAAGGAGCAAGATGGTCTTATCGCATTATTTACTGATATTGAGAATTACAATAGCTATTATCAAACTCCTCCACATTATGGTCAATACGTGCCAATAGTGCATGTGTTGAACTACGGTAACATCAATGGATATATCATTGTAAGATTTTCTACTATTATGACATCCGTGCATCTTTTGCATTAATTCTTCTAAAACTAAACTATATTGCTAACTACAAAGTTATTACTATATTTTTGAACAAAAAATCCCGATGGATTGTGTGCCTCATCTGATGTTGACGACAGGTCGCGTTAATGTTATGAGCTTACGGCCACCACGGCCAGGTAAGCCGCGGTATCCACATCACTCCTGTCCATACCGGATTTCTAAAAGCGAGGAAGCCATGATAATAGATGATTTCAAAAAATGTTTGAACCATCGTAGAGAGCTGCTTAGAAGCAACATTTTGCGGAGGCCAAGACTTGCAGACAGGATGATCTCCGTTCTTTATTATGGAGAATCAGTTTTCCTTAATGCAGCGTCAATGCTTATCTTGTTTTATGATATTTTACCTAAGAGAGGGTAGAGTAGGTCCTATGAGAGGTGTAGGTCGTAGCTAGAATGTGTTATTATGTGCTACAATGTGTTAGAGTTGATGATGAGGAGGAGGAGTTGTGATTATGACTAGTGACCAACTTGTTATATGATGTCTCACTGACGAACATTGTTTGATGGTGATGACAAGTGGTAATGAATATGCTATTTAAACAGACTAGTTCATGATGAGATGTTATTGTATAAAAGATATATCTATTGAAACATGTACAACGCCAAAATGCTAAAAAACATAAATGTTAGCAGTAGCGCGGGCCTGAGAACGCGCTACTAGTACTTGAAGTTACCAGGCGCTGGGCTAAAAATGCGCCACTGTTACAAAATAGTTGTAACGCCATAGCAGTAGCGCTGGTGCCTGCGCTACTGGTAGCTCAAAAACCGGTGCTACTGGTAAGCATTTTCCTAGTGGTGGTCCCACCCTTCTCATACATGTAGGTTATAGCTAGAGAGCAAGAGAGTGTTACCGATTCCCCGCCCCCCAAGAAACAACATGGTATGGTCCCTATAAGAAAAACATGGCATGACACCCAGGTTACAACTAATTAAAGCCATTGTGTGTGGTGAGAAGAAAGTTAGTGCTCGGAGTCGTAGTTGTGGGTGAAGGGAGGTTCTGGTGCTAGTGGAACTTCTGGAGTGAGGGGAAAATTTCATGGGAGAAGCTGCATCACATCCGTAGCCCTTAGCAGAGAGGAACTGATCTAGAGTAGGGGGGCGAACCTCTGGTGGTGGTGGACTAGAGCAGAGAGAAGAGGTGCTTGTGGCCAGGAGTGCGGGGCAGTGCAACACATTGGTACTGAAGCTCTTGGTGTGCAACCAGGGACCGGTCCCCTCCTCGTGCATCGTGCATGAATTGTAGGTCGTGGGTGTTGGGGGTAGCAGCAAGAGGCGGATGTGTGGCTGGCTGGTTGCTGGAAATCAAAAGCTCATCTGGGATGACCGTCAATTGTGCGTGCAAGTAGTGTTGGTCTGTGGTGGTGAAAAGAGAGAGATGGGTGATGTATGTACAGATACTATCACTGGACGTAGGGATGCTGGTGTAGTGAATACTGTAGCAAAGAAGCAAAGAAGAGATGTGGTTCCTGAATCTATTTTTGGGCCGCTAATGTTGTTGTCTTATAGTGGATTGAAGGAGAAGTTTTTTGCTGGTTGCTGAAAGAAGGCAAATGAGAACTTCTTGTATGAGGTGTGGCCGGTGTTTGTGGTATAGCAAAGCTGTTGGAGTAAAATTTGAGGCTCAAAAAAGTGAATTTTAGGGCACCAGAAAATGTTCATCTCCAACAATAGCCTAAAATTGGTGCCCTAAAATAGACTGCAATTGTCGTTTCGTGGGTGTTCTATTTTAGGGAAGCTTTTGGAGAAGCATTTATGGCACAAAGTGATATAAAACACCCACTTTACGGAGGTCCTCCATGGTCCCCCATTTGGAGCAAAATTTTCGGCACCGGCCGAAGTGTTGTATATTTACAGCATACAGCCGCTTGCGGCCGCCGTTGTAGGGTAAGGCTTCACCGAAGGTGTCGTAGAAAGATTAGAGCCTCTACGCGTACTATCGTGTGTGCTGCCTGGCCAGGAGGCTATCAGAGGTGTTGAGGCACTAGTAGAAAAGGGTCAAATGTGAAGCACAATAGTACCGGTTTGTAACAGAGCCGACACTAATGTGCTCAATAATGCCCGTTCGTGGCTGCAGTAAATAGTACCGGTTCGTGGCGAACCTTTAGTACCGGTTCATGCCACGAACCGGTACTAAAGAGGCTGTGGCAGCCTGCGGTCAAGCTATGGCCCCACCATCACCATTTAGTGCCAGTTCGTACCACGAACCGGTACTAATGAGATTATGGCAAGCTGTATTTAGTCCCACCTCGCTCCCCTAACAAGGCTTTTACCACCTTAAATATGTTTATTCTCAAACTATCACAAGCACTTGGTCTTCATTGAAATCTATGTGTAGAATTTGTGGCCGCAATATGAGTCTTCACCGGTTCATAAATCGTTGAGGACTCATATTGACAATTCAGATTGTACACAAAAAGATCATTGATGATCAAAGTATTTTTTATGTATAAGATCATATTGACAATTCAGACTTTAAAGAAACATAAGATCATGATATAAATGCTCTTATATTTTTTGCGTTCAGGATGCACCATTCAAAGCGACGCCATCAACTTTCAACCATTCCTGCATTCATTTGCTATTTTTCATGCATTTAATGATATGTTTTGAGAACTAAATAACCTAGAAATTGAAAAGCACTACAAATGAACTCTAAAAAAGTTTAAACTTGGCATGGTATCATCATTTCACACACATAGATTGTTCAAAAAAGTAGAGAGGGTTACGGCAAAAACTGGATGCACTTCGTTTACAAACTGGACAATCTTTTTCGAAGTATTCGGATTTCTGACGAAATTAAACTCATCTGTTACAAAGGCATTTCATTTTTTAACTTATTACAACTTCAGACTTTTTGTGCATTCAGTATGCACCATTCAAAGCGACGCCATCATCTTTCAACCATTTCTGCCTTCATTTGATATTTTTCATGCATTTAATGATTTGTTTTGAGCTACATGACACTAAACTTTGCGCAGGCAGCGCACCACCTTTAGTACCGGTTGGTAGCTCCAACCGGTACTAAAGGGTGACCAGTACTACAATTTCTTAGTAAGCTGTTTTTAGTCCCACCTCGCCAAGAGAGAGGGACTAGGAGCGGTTTATAAGACCTGAGTGCAGAGACGATGAAGAAGAGGCTCAATGCTCACGTTGCTTAGCTTCAAGCCTTGAGGAATATGGTAGACTGCACGGAGCTATGTGCAGTGCAGTTTACACTATTTCGAAAGGCTTGAAGCTAATTAACGAGCATTGCACCTCTTTTTTATTTTTAATAACTTATTACAACTCCGGACTTCTTCTGTTATGGCAAAAACTAGATGCAATCCGTGTACAAACTGAACAATCTCTTTCAAAGTATCACGGCCAGTTTCAGACGAAAATCATCTGTTACACCGAAAGACATGGTATACAAAAATAAATGAATACAAGAAAATAAATAAAGCAAGAAAGAAAAAATAGCATTAAAGAAAAAACTATAGTAAAAAAGAAAAAACTATATAAAAACTACTCAGAAATAAATAAAAGAAAATAAATATAACAGAAAAGAAAAAACTATACAAAAAACTACGCAGAAATAAATAGAAGAAAATAAATCAGAAAAGAAAAAAACTATACAAAAAAATTGGGGCGCTGCCCAGTGGGCTTGCTAGGCCAAGGGCGTGCAATTATAGGCCCTAAAGGCCCAGCAGGCTCACAGGACCGCGTGCAGAATTTAGACCCAGAAGTCTGCTATATAGAGGAGTTCAAAGAGGCAGCCGCGACTGGGTTTATAAACCAGTGCGGCTGCCCTTCGCCCGGCGAGGTGGGACTAAACTTTGTGCACCACGGGGTGGCAGCGCAAGGCCTTTAGTACCAGTTGGAGCCACCAACCGGTACTAAAGGCCCATCCTACATATATAGCACTTACGAAAATTTCAGTTTCATCCCCCACTTCGTCTCCAACCGCGTCGCTCGATCCGGTCGTGTCGCCGCCCGTCGCCCGTCGTCCGTCGTCGTCGTCGCTGTCCCCCGCCGCCGCCCGTCGTCGTCGTCGTCTCGCGCCGCTGCCCCGAACGCCGCCGCCGTCTGTCGTCGTCGCCGCGGCGCCGCCCGTACGTCTCTCTCCTCGCACCCGCGCGCGCGCCCCGGCCGGCCCGTACGTACGCCGCAGCCCGCGCCCCGTACGCCGGTGACTCCGCTAGTACGTACGGGGCGCGGCATACTGCACATGCACACACACACGTACGTACGTATACTACACGCAGTACACACACACATACACACAGACACATACACACACGTACACATTTTTTTACTTATATTTTCTGTTATCTGTTTTTTAGAAAAGTTAATTAGTTGATCGAATGTTAGATTAATGTCAATTGTTAGAGATGAATATAGCTAGATATTAATTAGGTATATGATATTTGAAATAGTTGAATAATTAATATAACTACTTTATTTTTAGTAAGAAAATAATTGAACTAGTTTATTTTTAGTAAGAAAATTTAGGTATCTGAGATTTGATGATCTAATTAAAATTTTATTTGTTAATGAGTTTTTCTGTTTATTTAATTTTTTATATATATTTTTAGTTTATTTAAATGTTAGATTAACGTCAAATGTTAGTTGATTTTTAGTAAATGCTTAGTTGAATTAATTAATAGAACTTGTTGAATTAATAAAACTAGTTGAATTAGTTGAAATAATAGAACTATTAATGTCAAATGTTAGATGAATTAGATAGAAATATATGTTAGATATTAATCTCAAATGTTAGATGAATATTAGAATTAGTTAGATATTAACATAGGAAATGTCGTCAGAAATGAAAAAGATTTCATTATGTGCGAACACTGTGAAGACCAACGCGGCCTGTGCGATAGAAATTTCCTTGTTGATAATAGGCGCTTCAGCATCAAGCTGGATAAGACATTCGAAGTGGATACAGTAAGTCACAACGGCAATTATTTTTTCGTAATATAAGCATTATACTTATGCTTCATTTGCTTCAACTTACAATTTTAAATTTCACTGTTCTACTAGCGCATCCACTGCCATGCAAGAATTTGTCTTGGATAAAATAGGTTTCAGTGCTATGGAAACTATGGAGGTAAAGAGAGTTTACCTGAAGACCGAGCATGGTTATACTTTCAACGACAAATTATACAATGTAGACACATACACCCATTTTGAATGCAAAGCTTGGCAAGCACTATGCAAGGCTTATGCATTTGAGCCTGATATGGTTATCACCTTTGATATTCATCCGGAAGATGATATTGAAGGTAATATAGACATCTGGGTCGATGTGCAGACGCCTCCAGTTCTACCATTATGTGAGTTTTTCTCAAGCATGTGTTATGTCTTTGATATTGTTTACTCAAAAATAGTTGACAAGTAATTTCTATTGTCAGCTTATTTCGGTTGAAGCAAACATGTCCGGCGCTTGGTAGACATGACCTACTACTGTCCCGGGGCTAAACTAAACTGCGAGGAGATAAGTCATTATGTTTCATGGGTTGAGGATCTTCATACTGTCAAGACAAATTTTCTTCCTGCACTTAGAAATGTCAGTACTCAAAACGTGCGACCAATAGTCATCGTATTGAACTACGGTCACATCTATAATGGAAAGATGATAAGATTTTTACTATTTGTCCTTAGTGCATATTTTGCATACATTATTTTTGAACTTAAACTTTCATTGCTAAGTATATTAATTATTATACGATGTTCTTCAACAGGGACTCCCGATGACAGTTGTGCCTCAGTGGATCGAGACAAAAGGTCGCATGTCAATGGTTAGCTTACGACCAAGATATCCTACATTGCACATGAGTGCATTCAGGATTTCTGAAAGCGATGAATGATTAATAGTGAAAGATTGGAGCAAAATTGTTAACGATCGCGGAGAAGTACTAGGGGGCAGCAAGGACAAGCGCAACCCACGATTAGGAGACAGATTCATATGCATGCTCTAGTATGATGAATCAGGAGAGCTATACATGTTCTATGCTTTTTTACCTGAGAGGGAGCAGCGGGAGTGATTTAGCTAGTTCATGCTCTTAGTACTTGTCCTCTCATGTTCGTATTCTCGTCCTGCACTTAATTAATCTCAAATAGTGATTTGCTTGTGAACTCTTATAATATCATGACCATGTTGAACTCGATGATATCTTTGCTTCTGTTACAAGTGAATGTTTCTTTTTTAAGCTAGTGTTGGTAGTGATTAGATATACTGTTGTTGGTGATGATATGATGCAAGAGTTTATTTCTATATTAATATGTCATGATGATGATGAGTTATTATATATATCATTTATGAAAGAAACCACAAATTAGTTTGAACTAGATGGATCCTAGCTAGCTAAGTGATCAAGTATATATATATGCCATATCCATATCCATATCAAGTATAACAACTCATTATAACGTAAAACAATCCTAAATTAAATTGATAACACAAATTTAAAGGAAAAAAATAATACCAAAACCCACAAACCTTTTAATACCGGTTGGTGTCACCAACCGATACTAAAGGGCTCCCGGCCCCCGGAGCTGGCTCGTGCCACGTGGTTTCCCTTTAGCACCCACTACTAGGAAAAGGGCTAATAATGGCGCACCAGTTTTGCCTACTAATGGCGCATCACTGGTGCGCCATTAGTATCACGCCACTAGTATTTTTTACTAATGGTGCACCACTAGTGCGCCATTAGTATAGGCCACGGTGCGCCATTAGTATAGGCCACTGGTGCGCCATTAGTATAGGCCACGGTGCGCCATTAGTATAGGCCACTGGTGCGCCATTAGTATAGGCCACGGTGCGCCATTAGTAATTTTGAATTTTGAAGGCAGGAAAATAGTAGTGGCGCACCGTCTTACCCCCACCGTGCACCATTGCTATTTTTGAATTATGAATTTTGATCTGGATCGTGATTTTTTTGCCCATTTTTTGCTCGTTTTTTTGCTCATTTTTTGGCACGATATTATTTCAAATTTTGTTCCGGTTTTTGGATCTTGTACGTTCTTTTGCGTGTTCTTTTGCGAGAGAGTAGTTCGCCGAAGAGGAGGAGGAGGTCACCGGAGAGGCACTCGCCGACATCACCGGAGAGGAGGAGGAGGTCACCGGAGAGGATTTCACCGGAGCATCGGAGAGGAGGAAGGAGAAACCATGAGGGGATGGGAGGAGAGGAGGGAGGAGGAGCTCACTGGAGAGGAGGGAGGAGGAGCTCACCGGAGAGGAGGGTGGAGGAGCTCACCGGAGAGGAGGGAGGAGAAGCTCACCGGAGAGGAGGGAGGAGAAGCTCCCCGGAGAGGAGGGAGGAGAAACCGTGAGGGGAGGGGAGGGGAGGAGAGGAGGGTGGAGGAGGTTGCCGGAGAGGAGGAGCAGGTCGTCGGAGAGGAGGAGGAGGAGGAGGTCGCCGGAGGGGAGGAGGGTAGTATGGTGGAGGAGAGAAGGGAAGATGGAGTGGAGGAGAGGAGGAGATGGAGTGGAGGAGAGGTGGAGTGGAGGAGAAGAATGAAGAGGTATGGAGGAGAGGACCACGCCCAGCCATATATACAACATAGTAATGGCGCACCTGCCCGACCACGCCCAGCCATATATACAACATAGTAATGGCGCACCGCGGGCAGGTGCGCCATTACTAACTTTATTTTATTTTTTTGATTTATTTTGAATTTTGAAGGCGGGAAGATACTAATGGCGCACCATGGGCAGGTGCGCCATTAGTAACTTTTTTTTTTATTTTTTTTACTTATTTTGAATATTGAAGGCGGGAAGATAGTAATGGTGCACCATGGGCATGTGCGTCATTAGTAAGTTTGAATTTTTTTGAATATTTTTGAAATTTTCTGCCTCTCTAGATCTTAAAAGCCCCGAATCTTTTTTTCTATTAGGTTTTTGAGGATTTTGAAAATGTTTAACGGGGTAGATGATTTTTCGAGTAGATGATTTTTCATATAAAAAACTTTTTCATCCGACTTCGTATGCAAAAGTTATGCCCATTTTTACAAATTCTCGAGAGATTTTGCAAAAAAGTCGAAAATTCATGTTTGTAAATTTTGCTAACAACTAGTCCACATATCACATGGGAAACTTATTTTCTTTTATTTTTTTGACATTTCTATCATTTTCTTTTATTTTTTTAAAAACTAAAAAGGCGGTCCACCGGGCGGGGTGCATTCGGGGGGATGTTTGGGCCAACTTACTAATGGCACACCGTGGGAGTGGTGCGCCATTACTAGTTTAAAAAAATTACTAATGGCGCATCGTGGATGTGGTGTGCCATTAGTATTTGCACACTAATGGCGGACCAACAAATGGTGCGCCATTAGTATTTAGTAATGGCGCACCACATGTAGAGTGTGCCATTAGTGTCAATTCCATCTTTAGCCCTTTTCCTAGTAGTGACTGGTTCGTGCTGAACCGGTACTAAGGGGGGGCTTTAGTACCCACACTTTAGTGCCGGTTACCGAACCGGCACTAAAGGGCCTTACGAACCGGTGCTATTTCCCGGTTCTGCACTAGTGAGGAGGCTGTATGAAGGAGGAATCGAGTAGGGTTTCACCGGAATCAACTATTCCATTGCGGTGGAGGTACTAGCCAGAGATAAAGGAGATAGACTAGGAAGCTTGCAAGCCTCACCTCATGGAAGGGGTCCATGGTGAGTATGGTGGAGACGTGCTAGTGTAGTTCCACATCAGGGTGCCATCATCTCTCTCAGATTGCTCCCAGTGGTTGTGCCCTATCAAGAAGGAGGAGGTTACAGGCCTCCATCGCGTCTGTAGCACGGGACTCTTGCCGAAGAGGTCAAGGTGTGTAGAACCAACGACGAGGTGGATTGGTGGAGTTCATTGATGGTTTTTTAATTTCATGATCTTCTTTTGATCTATCATTGATGATTTTAAAATTCAACTAAAAGTTCACGATTGGCTTTTGATGCATCCTACATGTTCTTGAGTAAGCTTGATGCGGTGTGTTTTATTCTGCAGATCTAATAGTTGATTAGGTTGTGTCTCACAGTGTTTGTTCTATCGCTAGAGGACAATGAAAACAGAGGGAAGGGTCCCTAAAGAATGATGAGGTTGTGTCTCGTAGGTGGGGTTAATGGTGTTCGATTTACGAGTTAGGAATTCTCTCTTCAGAAACAAGGAAACAAAGCCATTCAGATGATACATGCTCCCAGCATTAGTGAGTTCATTGTGGACCAATTGGTAGAATGGATCATTGTAAGTGGCACAACATACAAGTTGATGCTTATAATTCAAACAATTTATAAATGTCTCTATCCCTTTGTGCGTATATGACTAAAGGGCATATTGCTTCTTCATCCTCATTTGAGTATATAAGGCATGCATGCGATTTTAATAATACTCTCTTATTTACTCTCATTTATTGGTTGTCTTTTGAGACTGAGTATTCTTTCATTCATACCCAAGACACAAATAGAAGGAAGCCACATCAATTTAGAAGCAACTATTGTGGCTAATAGTTCAACGTGCAATTTTTTTTGCTCAGTGCTCCATGATATTTAAGCTAGTATTTTAACAAATTGAAAGATGTTCCAAACATTCTGTTTCACTGGTGCGGTTCAATGAAGGTGAGCCACACGGTGGCCGAGATCATTGCCTTGGGATTGACCATCAGACATATTGGGGTGGACACCACGCTCAGTATTAGTGAGGGTGAAAAGAAGGATAAGCAGTGACACGGGTAGGGCGCCATATTGAAGTAGAGGATGTAGACCCGTGGGAGTCTTGAGCCATGCTTATAGGGCTAAGGGCATTTTTTTCTCCCGTTGCAATGCACAAGAATGCTTGTTAGTAGAATTAAATCACATAAGCCTGGAGAATCAAGTAGTACATTGTCTAACTAAGGGTTAGGACTCAAGTAATATAATTTAGCTTGTAACAAGATGGTAATGGTAGATACTTATCACCCATCTGAGAGGGAGTGTTTTTTCTTTTTGAGAAGTTGAGGGGGAGTGTTGGTTTGAGTCTATGTGTGGGGTGTGTGTATGAGTTTGGACCAAATTAAAGCTCCACGCTTATTTATGTCCACTAATACTTGTAAGATGTAGTAGAGATCAAGAGAGTGGTCCAAATGTACCCCCAAGAGACAACAACATTTTAGTGTGAATAGTGTCATCTGAGTTACACCGTCATCCATGATATATATAGTATGTACGCATAGTATGTAGTATATAAGAATGTTTAGGTAGTTTATATATACTACTTTTTAGGTAGTATGTATCATATTTTGTGCATACTCCTCCTCGCGTACAAATATGTACGTATTTCATAAATACAATAAAACTATGAGCTCATTTGCATTTTTTTATAAAAATCACTTTGAAGTATCTTAGATATAGTATATGAACATAATAAAAATAATAAAGTGGAATATATACTATCACATGGTAGTATATGAGAAATAGGTGTAACTACACCCGGTAGTAGGATGCATATATGGTGGGTCTATTATGATAACATCCTTAAGAGTCTTATTATGATAACACCGAAGCTTATTCTGATAACACCCCCGACCCACCTCACCAATCCTACTCCACCTTCTTCCGCCGGCGGCACCCGCTACGCCCGTGGCCACAAAAAAGATGCCCGACGATCCCTCCTCACCAACACTCATTCCCTTTCCCTTATCCTTTCCACCTCCTTCCTTCAGCCGGGGCTGCGCCCACCCCACACTGCCCGACGCCCCTCCTCAAGGCCAGGAGCGAGCAGCACCCCGGCCTCCCTCCCGCGACGACGCGCAGCACCCAGACACCCCTCCCCCATCGTCCTCACCTTCTGCCTTCAGGGGTCACCGGATCCCGACGTGATCTAGTCAAACCCTGCTCGCCGAAAGACGGCGGCGGCGCGGCGGCTGCACCCCGGCCCCCTCCCCCAGCGGCTGTACCCGCTGCCGCCCCGACCAAATCACATCCCCAGCGGAGTACGCGCCGGATCGGCCGATAGGGAGGGCCGTCACTACCATGTCTCCTCTCCAGATGGCCTTCTTGCGACGACCAGCTGCTGGCGATTTGGCCGTGACGGTGAGCCCAACCTCGGATCTGTCTGTGACGTTTCACCCCCGGATCTGTCTCCATCTTCCTCCCCCTCCATTGGTTGCTAGCCGTGACGGTGAGCCCAACCTCGGAGAGGAAGGAGCACGAGCTGCGGCACAGTAAGCCCCCGCAGCTGTGGCTCTTCCCTGGTCGATCCAAGGGCTCCCGTGTAGTCCACTACCTCGGTGCACGAATCACGCCGGCACCCCCTTCCTGAGATTCGGCTGGCTACAGGTCATCGCTTGCTGCCGTGAGGTCGGCTTCCGAGCGGCATGGCACAGTGCCACAAGTTCCCCTCCCCTCGTCACCTCCAACTCCATGGCCGGTCCCCGGATGTGCGTCTGCGAGCTACTACAACTGTTGAAGTACATTTGATGTTTTATTGAAGCTCACTAAAATTTGTTTTGTAGTTCACTATGGGAAAAATGCGCCAAGTTTCCTGGAGTTGGCTCAATTCCTCTCCCCCGACGAGGAATCCGTGATCCCCTACCCGAACCATGCATCCAGGACCTCCTCCTGGCCCACGGCTATCTCCTGTGCGCGGCACCACCACTCTTCCTTCGAATCAAGGCATAAAGTTTGGAGCATGTCAACAAGCAGTGCAAATGGTGCATTTTTTGTTTGAGGATTTTGTGTATAAAAATTACAGGGACTAATTTTGTGTTAGCGATGAGACTATTCAAATAATGTAGTTTGAAGTATGTGCACATGCAGTGCAGTCCGGGCTTTTTGTTCTTGGGGATTTTACGTAAAGCATGAAAATTGCAGTGACTCATTTGATTGCAGTTCCGGGGGAAACATGGTGCTGTTGAGACTTTAGCATGCAGTTTAGACCATGTGGACATGCAGTGCAAAATGGTGTGTTTAGAAACATGTATTTTTCGTAGTCTTTGTAAAGTTTTGGCCTATTTGTGGACTCCCATTTGATTGCAGCCCATGCGACGCGTGCAGTCCTGTGGTGTGGACTTGTAGTTCGCCAGGAACTACAGAAGTAAATAAATCATTCTTAAAGTTCAATTTTCTATTATAAAAAAGTGTGAGAAAAATATAAAAAATACAAAAATTGATGCAGTCCATTGGGGCACCGCGTACGGTTCTCATGGCTTGTGTGTGAAGTTTTTTTCCTCAGGTTCACACATCACGGTTCAATATCAGGTTGACTTTGGTCACCCCCAAAAACTAACCCTCTCGCTGTAGTACAGTTTGTGGTTGCAAGAAATTCTATTTAATTTTATGCAGTGCACTTTTAATCATTGTGTAGAAAAAACACTGAAAGAAAATAAATTGATGCAGTTCGCTTGCCTTGTCACAACGTTACATACTCGGTAATAAATATTGTTTAAAAAGCCAACAATGGTTTTGAACTTCACTAGCAAAAAATAATGTGGTTCATTTTTTAGAGCAGTTCACTTATACCGGATGTGAAGTGCAAAAAGAAAAAGGAAAATTTTTAGAAAACGATAAAAAAGCAATGCAGTTCACTTTTGATAGTGTTGCGGTTTCAATTGCACTCGTCTCTGCGGTCCACTTGTTCATAGAAAATATTAAAAAAAACAAAAACTCGTCTGAGAAAATTTACGTCTAAAAGAATTCATGAAGTTCATTTGACTATTAGATGCAGTGCGGTTTTCTGTCTGATGCAGTATGCATGTCAATTTTGGTGTCACGAAAAACAGTGTCCGCATTTCAGTAAATTCGAAATTCCTCTTAAACCGTAAGGAATTAGAAAGAGTGTTCTGCATGAAAAAGTTGCGCCTCGTCAATATCTTTCCAATGGCGTATTGTATGAATAATTCCGACCAGCGGTCTATAAAAATTTCACGAAAAACGACCGCTGCCACTCGTCGTCCGCCGGACGATTTTCAAACTTAACTCAGAAACGTAAGGAATATCAAAAACATTTCAACATATGAAAGTTGTGCCTTGTCCATAGCTTTTCGATGGTATATTACACGCCTCATTTCGACAAACGGTTAAGCAAAAACAGTACCGAAAATTTGTAATTTTTTGAAAAACAGAATTCTACAATTTAGTAAATTTGAAACTGCTCTTAAACCATAACGAATTAGAGAAAATAACATATATATATATATATATATATATATATATATGTATATAAAAGATGTGACTCGACGGTATCTATCCAACGGTGTATCGTTTGCTTCATTCTGACAGAAGTTTAGAAAAAAAACACGAAAAAACGCTCGCTGCCACTCGTCATGGGCCGCACCATTTTCAAAACTGCTCTTAAACCATGAGGAATCTCGAAAAGTGTTCAACATGGCGAAGTTGCGCCTAATCCATAGCTTTCCAACGGTATATCATATGCCTCGTTCCGATAAATGGTTAAAAAACTAGAGCAAAAAAAGTACAAAAAAAACACTGCGTACAGTTTTTTACGACACGAAGTTCACTAGTCTCTGTAATGCAGTGCTCTTGCCCAAAAAAGGGCAGTACCCTCGCATTGAGCATGCAGTGCGGAAGTTTTATCAGAATAGACCGGGCCTATTCTAATAACACCCCTTAAGACCTTATTCTAATAACACCTACCGTTATTCTCCTAACACACCATTGTCACCGACTCGACCGAACTGCAACCCAAAAAAATCCACCCCAGCCCACGTCCAGCCTTATCCATCCCCACCCGACTACCCCACCCCCACCCCTGACCACCTCCCACTCCCTCGTGCCCACCCTCACCTCGCGCACGATTCCCCTCCCACTCCCTCGTGCCCACCCTCACCTCGCGCACGATTCCCCTCCCACTCCCACCAGGGACGACCAGCGCCATTGCCTCCTCCACATCCATAGCGGTCGCCCCGTACCAGCGACCTCTCCCCGGTGTTGGATCTGGTGGGATCCGCCTCCAGCACGTCCCGCCTGGACCCGCGTCGCCGCAGCCTGGACAGCTCCCCCGTCCCGTTGCCTTCCCGTCCTAGACATGATGGCTGATGGGTCCAGGTCGCTCCTGCCCCCTCGCCTGGACCAGCGTCACCGCGGCCTGGACAGCGCCGCCATGCAGTTCGAGCGACCGAGTGAGTGAAGTGCGTTGGGTGAGTGCATGCGGTTCGGTGGGGGCGTCGTTTGCATTCTCGCTGTGTCGATTCGCATCGGCCAAAGATGCAGCCGACGACTTCACGCGTGTAGTGAGGGTTCTCTGATTCTGCAGTTGGGTGGTGCCCCTCTGGACAATGCCTTTCAACCAGGCTAGAAGCAGCACCATGTAGTTTCTGCAGTTCTCTTGCGCAACCTAGCTAGCAGCAGCAGCCGACGGCATCGGCCAAAAGAATATTTTTGTCCAGTGATGATGATGTTCGCTGTGTATGTTGGAGAGGTTCGATCCTCCGTGCGGGTCCTTTTTCTTGGGTAGTTCGCTTGTTTCACAAGTGAACACTTTTTTGTTTTTGTTTAAGTCTGGTGCATTGCAGTTCGGTTGGTATGTTGGAGAGGCTCATTTTCATGAAGAAAAGGGTTGATACAGCCGGTTGATGCATCCCACCACACCCATGTTTGTCATTTGTTGGGAAAATAATTTGCTGTCCACTCAATAACGAAGGACAAGAGAGCATCGTTTGTCCTTTAAAAAGAAGTTCATTTTGTTGTTGAGAAAATGCAGAGAGGAAATGACTGTGAAAAGGATGTGGATGAATGCTTGTGTTTAATGTGTAGCGTGCAAACAAAAAATGTTGTCCACTCGCGTCATCCCTGCAGTGCATATTTCATTAACCAAAAAAATGTATGCAATGCACTAGGGGGAAACTAAACTCTAGAGAAAAAATAAAGAGGGAACTAAAGTGCACTCCGGTCTTTCAAGAAGTCCACTTTGAAAGACTTTGAAGTACACTTCACTTGGAAAAATGTATTTAAAAAGTTTATGTTGTGTTTGTTGAAAGACATTTAAACTAGTAAACGGAAGTAATGAGGTTAACTCTCAAGAGTGTTGTGGATCACTTTCAACAGTGTTGGGGTTCACTTGCCATCGTGTATGCGGTCCACTCTCGTTCATAAAAAAAGTTAAAACAAAGACAGCAAAAACTCAGTTGAGAAAAATTACGTCTGACAAAAGAAAATACGCAGCTCGCTTGCCGGTCCGATACAGTGCGATTTTCATTTCGAAGCAGTGCGGTCGGCCATATGATGTTGTTCATCCCGTAATGCAAAAAAATTGTTACGAAAGCGAAAAAAAGTAATGTGGTTCATTTCTCGATAGTGTTTCGGTTCATTTACACCCGATGTGAAGTGCACTCTACTTTCTCGTCCTTAAAAAATTACGTTTGAATAAAATAAACCACGTCTGGTGCAATGCGGTTTTTCGTCGGATGCAGTGCGGTTTTCAGTCAGATGAAGTACCCACGTTTATTTGAGTGTCGCGAAAAACAGTGTCAGCATTTCGGTAAATTTAAAACTGTTCTTAAACAGTAAGGAATTAGAGAGAGTGTTCTACAGGAAAAAGTTGTGTCTCGTCGATATCTTTCCAACGGCATATCATTAGAATTATTTTGACAACCGGTTTGTAAAAATTTCGCGAAAAACGACCGCTGCCACTCGTCGTCCGCCGCACGATTTTCAAAATTAACTTAAAACTGTAAGGAATCTCAAAACCATTTCTACATGTGAAACTTGCCCCTTGTCCATAGCTTTCCAACGACGTACTACACGCCTTGTTTCGACAAACGCTTCAAAAACTAGAGCGAAAACAGTACCGAAAATTGAAAAAAAATAAAAAAAAAACAGAATTCTGCGATTTAATAAATTTGAAACTGCTCTTAGACCGTAACAAATTAGAGAAAATATATTTCCGACGGCGTATCATTTGACTTATTCCGATGAGCAGTTTAGAAAAAATCACCAAAATACGCTCGCTGCCACTCGTCATCCGCCGCACCATTTTTGAAACTGCTCTTAAACCGAGAGGAATCTCGAAAAGTGTTCAACATGGGAAGTTGCGCCTAATTCATAGCTTTCCAACAGTATATCATACGCCTCGTTCCGATAAACGGTTGAAAAACTAGAGCAAAAACAGTACCGAAAAAACGCTGCATACAGTTTTTTACGACACGAAGTTCACTAGTCTCTGTAATGCAGTGCTCTAGCTAAAGAAAGTGCAGCGCCCTCGCTTTGAGCATGCAGTGCGGAAGTGTTATCAGAATCAGAATAGACCGGATATATATACTTTTACTACATGGTGGCGCTAATCTGCGCCTGAGCGCAAAATGATTATTGTGCACTTCGACCATATGGTGCACCCAATCAACTAGAAAACATGCGCCCATCCTCGTGCTCCTCTATACATTTGTTCGTAATAGCCTATGCGGCATGTAGTAAAAAGTGTTACCTTCATTACTATAGATGCATGGTCATATATTGATAGTAATAGCCCATGTGACATGTAATAATAAGTGTTAACTTCATTACTCAGGTGCATGGTCGTAAATTGATAGTTATCTCTCATGTAAGATATAGTAAAACTTATTTATTTCTTTACTGTGAAAGCTTGTGCGAACTATCGGTCGTAAAGTCCTATGTACCATGTAGTAAAAAGTAATAATCTTTTTACTACATATGCAAGTGCTATTCAGTGCTACGTGCGGACAGCCCAGCAAACCCATTGGCTAATTGCTTTATTCATTCCGTAATATGCTTGTTGTTCTGTAGTAAAAAAATACTAAATTTGTTTACTACTTAATCTGGAATTAAACTTGATGGTAAAACGCTTTCAGTTTTGTAGTAAGTGTGGTAGACAGTTTTATAACTTAACTCTGGATTTAGGTTTGATCGTAATACACTTAGAGCATCTCCAGTCGCGGCACCAACAATCCCTCCCCAGGCGTTTTTGCTGCGCCGCCCAAAAATCGACCCAGTCGCGCCCCAGGAACCCGTTTTTCACCGGCTTGGGCCGAAATCGGCATCGACGGCCCTAGGCCGAACCTGGCGCGCTGGGGGCGCCGGGGCGAGGGGTTTTGGCGCGAAAGCGCGGCGGGCCCACCGAATCAGCGACACGTGCCTCGTCCCCCCCCCCCCCGAACGCCTCGGTTTCCCGCGGGGAATCAATGGCAAGGCTACCGCCGGTCAGCCTTGCCATTGATGCCTCACGGGCAGCACGTCACAGGCTGGCTGGCGCGGCGACGCCTCCCCTTCCGCCACGCATTCACACGGCCTAGGCTATATAAACAGATGCTTTGCTCGCCGTTGATCACACCAGCCCGAGTCCGCCGAGCCCAAACCAGCCGCCGTCCCTCCCTTCCGCCTCCGAGCTCTGCCGCTCTCCCCTTCCCTCCCCTTCCCCTTCTTCCATGGCCGAACGCTTCCCCGGCGACGCCGCGGCGGCCAACGGCTTCGGCCGCCACACGCTCCAGGAGTGCGAGTCGTGGCTTCTCTTCGAGGGGAACATCTCGGCGTCGCCGGACATGCGCGCCGGCCCGACGGGGTGGAAGCTCAGCAACAGTGGCGTCCCCATCGCCCGGTGCCAGACGTCGACGCGTGCCCCAGCCTCTTCGCCACCGAGGTCGACCACATGCGGTCGTCCGTGTCGGAGGAGCAGCGCGCCCTCCCCCAGTACGCCGCCGACAACCACACGGCGTGGGCGGACTACTTCCAGCGGCGGCAGGCGCAGCGGCTGGCGTCCACGAACGGAGCGCCGGTGGTCGGTGGCCTCAAAACAGCGACGGGCGCCGCGTCTGGTGGGGGCAACAACCCGCCGCTGGCGTACCTCGCCATGGCAGTTGTACCGGCCCCCCGCTGGAGCGCCGGACCGTAGGTGCCTAGGAGGTTCGCCATCTCCTCCTCTCACTCTTCCTCCTCTTCCCGCTGCTCCTCCCACTCCTCGGACTCGCCGGCGCTCTTCGGCGTCAAGGCAGAGCCTGCCGCCGAGACACCGCTCGGCCGGCGCACCCGCAGCGCCGGCATCGTCATCAACGAGGGAGGCCGGCGTGCCTCCTCCTCGGCGACTCTGCGTTTCTCAAGCCAAAGACGGAGCCAGGGCTCGCCGCCGTCAAGCCGGAGCCGGGTCTCCCCGTCGTGAAACGGAGCCTGGGCTCGGCGGCGGCGTCAAGGAGGAGGCGCTCGACGATGAAGCAGCCCTCAAATGGGAGCGCGGCGAGTGGTTGCAGACCGAGAGGGAGCGCCAGTGCGTCTCCTTAGCACGGTTCGAAGCTCGTCACCGTGGCCGGGATGAGGGAGGCATCGTCATCCTCGATGACGACGACGACGCGCTGCCACCACCGGTGCGCCATGGAGACGCCGGGCAGGGGTCCAGCAGGGGGGCCGCGCCATGAAGAAGGAGAAGGCCGCCGAGGACGACGAGGACGGCGGCGATGTCGGCGACTTCGCCGCGCTGATCGACTTCTTCGCCCCGTAGATGCCTTTTTTAAATAATTTATGTAAAATGCCGAACATGTTGAATATGAATGCCAAGTTTGCCGTATATTAGCCAATATTTGCCGAATTCATTTTTTTTAAATAAAATAAATGTGTCTGGGGCGACCCTGGGGCGAACGGCTGGGAACCCGCTTGCCCCCGCGCCGATTTTAGCACCGGCTCGCCCCCGGGGGCGCGTAAAATCGCCGCCTGGGGAGCCAACGGCTGGAGATGCTCTTAGTTTCCAGTAGTAAAACTGATGGGTCTTTTTACCACCAGTTACGATAGGAGGGAGGTTTTCATGCGGGGTGGATCTGGTTGGGTGCTTCATTGCCGTGGGACGGCCGGAGCGTAGAATAAATTATTTGTGGACAGGCATAGTTAAGGTTTTCGACTGTGTAAAAGTTCTGAAAAATCCTGGAAAAAAACAACGAACGTGCTATAATATAACATGATCGAACAGAGTGATTGAAAAAGTATAACTGGATGTGTCCTAAACAAAAAGAACAAATGTTTCAGTATATATTGATCCTGCAGTGAGCTGAAATGCTTGTTTTTTCACTGAGGACAAATAAATGCATATTTTCACAATCACACCATTGGATCATCTTATTATATTAGTTTGAGGCTCCCCTAATTATTTCATATTTGAATAACTTTTAAACCGTTAAATGTCTAGCAAGCCTTAAATAGTTTTATGGCAAGCTATGATAGACACAGTTTTACCTAAAACTATTTCAAGTAATTCAAAGCAACATCGAAAATGGTTTATCTAAGGAAAATGTCGCCTATGAAAAAAAAACCTATTTAAACATAGCATTAGTGGTTTTTGCACCGAGGAATTATGAGAAAACATTGATTAAGACCATTATATGACGTATCAGATGTTGCACAAGAACTAATTGTTCTAAAAATCATCATCAGTTTAATATGACTTGCAGCTAATAATGGGCCATCTACAAAGAAGAGTGGAACTAGAAGCCATGTAATAATAAATTCAAAAGGTTAATTTTGGTTGACACAAACATTATGTTCACTGTGGTTCGGATATTATATTATCTGTCAATATTGACATTTGTCCTAACTCATCAAAATACACAAACATTAGAGCAAAACAACAATTTTGTAAGCCAAACCAACAATCATTATTACATGGTTGTCTGTTATCAAAACAAAATCTACTACTTTTCTAAGACATGACAATGAAGACATTATACTAAATCAATGATAAGACTGATGTCAAAAAATATCAGTTGAAAGCATAACCATGGTTCATATTTACGTTCTAAAAAAGGCGAGAACAGACATTTTAGTAGTCTGAAGCTGGTTCACACCATCCCATAGACTTGTACAAGCAAACGGAGATATGCAACCAATGACAGACTTCATAACATCTTCTGAAAAATAAGATGACAGTTCATTAAAAATATAATGTGTTGTTTTAAGTTTATGTAAATTATGCTACCTTATGTATATAATCCTCCTGCAATATTTTATTTTGATGACAAATGTATAGGCCATAGTTACCTACACAACTTCCCCAAGAAGCATCTGCGAGCTGATGTTGTGTTCCAGGCTACTTATTTTCTGATATTTTATTTTAGTGCCAGAGATAGAAGCTAAAGGTGGAGAAGAATCTCTGCACGGGCCTCATGTTCTACGATGAATTGTTTGTGGGAGTGAGCAGTGTGCATTCAGCCGTAACAATGAATGATTGTGCCTTTCGAAAAAGCAACAAAAAATAGTGTGTTAAGAGAAATAGAGGTGGCCTCCTCCAGATGCTATACATGGTATAGCATGCTATTTACAAATGGTGTTTCAAAGTATTGCCATATAGCCTAAACTTAAAGTATTTTAACAAGAACAAATGATATAGTTTAATAATAAAGTACTAAAAAAGCTTTAATGTGGCCTAACATCAATAACCCATGAGGCAACAACATAGCAAAAATATACAAATTTAGAATTAGGTGTCGTCGGGATCTCCATTGCTAAAGAATAACCTCTTATTGCGGGATATTGATGTACTCCATGTAGCTAGCTATTTAACAAAGCGACGATCAATCAATCGAGTGCTAGGAGTTAAGATGGATAACTTGTAACATAATTGGGAACTAAGATCTAGCAAACATCATGATCCACCAGGTACATCATGAACCTACGAGCCCAAAGAACTTGCCTGGTGCCTCACTTGACAGCGGCACAGCTGGCGGCGACATCATGCCGCCGCAAACGGGGGAAGACCGGCGGAGAACAGTGGAAGACCAGCGAGGAATAGAAGAAGACGAGCCAAACAGGAGGAAGAAGAAGGCACTATCGGCGCACATGACTACGTTGTTGGGTTGAGAATAAAGTAGAGAGTTGGGGACTAGTAGCGCTTGGTCGGATGGGGGATTGGCTATTTTACCTATTTGGGCTTGGTCAGATTTGTGTCTTTGGGCTAATGGGCTGCCAATAAAACATCACACTACAAGCTATACTGTTTTAGCGCAATATAGCGTGCTATTTCGCGAATAGCCCCATCATAAGAAAAATTGCCAAACTTTAGTGTGGCCTCTCCTCATATGTTAGAGTGCACTACTAGTAAAGAAATTGCGCACTATTTTTTCATTGAAAAAATACATGATATTCAAGTCTGAATGATGGAAAGTGTATGCCCTATTTATTTCTCTAAAAGCACCAAAAATGCATAGACTATTTATGTTGGACATGAAAAATACTCGAGAAAAGATTGTAACCTATACTTGTGAATTAAGGAGTAAGTTCTGGTTGACATTAGCATTGTCACTATTATTCAAAGAGAGGGATCAGTGCCAAACTACTATATAATAAGGAACCCAAGTATCGAAAGTAATTAGTGTTATTGCTTTCCAATTACTTATGTATGTTTGTGCTTTTCACTGTACTAACATAGTGGCCCGCCCCATGTGCAGGCTAGAATTTTCTAAAGTTGTATCATGAACACATATGATTTCATTTGTCTAAGGAAACTTGCATCCAAACGTGATCACATTCTCAGATACGCGCCTTTGGTGAACATAGTTTTGTCTTAGGCATATTTGATGCACGGGGATCATCATTATCAGTTGCTAACTTATTATGAAATTATAATGTCGTATTAGGTTACTATTATTTTCACTGTAAAAGATGTGTGTTTTCCATATATTTTTACCTTATTTTTGTGTTATATACTAGTTTAACGAAAATGAAATAATACAACTTTTTTAATTGTGATTTAAATGTTTTCTGTTTAAATGATTTTTAGTACATGAAATTCTTGGTAAAATGATGTGAGTTATATTCTGAGATATTAGTTATATTTTGCATGGGCATTGATTCTGAAGAGATGGTTTTGGTAGGATAAATTCACTCACAGGCTATTGAAAGTGGACTTGACACACTTGAAATTTGCTTCTATTAATTTGGCGTTGACCATTTTTGTGAATTTTTATCAGTAACGACAATTCTAGAAATAGTTAATGATATATAGTGAATGAATGAACCATACAAGACAATTAGCAATAGCTCAACTGTGAAAGTGAACATCTACTTGACTCGATGTGAAATATTAAACTAACACATAACTAAAGCTAGCTAACACATGATCAAGATGTAGAAAAACAATGGACAATAATAGGGGTTGCTTTGCTAAAGAATGATGAGCCAGTCTTTCGTTGGTGGGGTCAATGGTGTTCGATTTACGAGTTATGGATGCTCTCTTCAGAAACAAAGAAACAAAGCCATTCAGATGATACATGCTCGCAGCATTAGTGCAGTCATTGTGGACCAATTGGTAGAACAGATCATTGTAAGTGGAGCAACATACAAGTTGATGTTTATAATTCAAACATTTTCTAAATGGCCCTATTCCTTTGTGTGTATATGACTAAAGGGCATATTGCTTCTTCAGTCTCATTTGAGTATATAAGGCGTGCATGCAATTTTAATAATACTCTCTCTTTTGCTCTCATTTATTTGTTGTCTTTCGAGACTGAATATTTTTTCACTCATACCCGAGACACACATAGAAGGAAGCCACATCATTATAGAAGCAACTATTTTGGCTAATAGTTCAATGGGAAATTTGTTTTTCCTCGATGCTCCATGATATTTAAGCTAACATTTTAACAAATTCAAAGATGTTCCAAACATTCTCTTTCACTCTTGCGGTTCAATGAGGGTGAGCCATGCGGTGGCTGAGATCATCGCCATGGGATTGACCACCATACATATCGTGATAGGGTGGACACCACGCTCACTATCAGTGAGGGTGGAAAGATGGATAAGTAGTGACACGGGTAGGGCGCCATATTGAAATAGAGGATGTAGACCCGTGGGAGTCTTGAGCCATGCTTACTGGGCGAGGGGCATGTTTTTTTCTCCCGTTGCAACGCAGAGGAATGTTTCCTAGTAGAATTAAATCATATGAGCTTGGGGAATCATGTAGTAGATTGTCTAACTAAGTGTTAGGACTCAAGTAATATAATTTAGCTTGTAACAACATGGTAATTGTTGGGGATATTACTACTGGGCGTAAACCGGCCTACCAGGGCCGGGTTAACTTCATCAGTAGTCCCAGAGCGTTAAAGCCCAAGAAGATAGATGAGGGCCCAAGTCCGTAGTCGGTTCAACACTTGAGGCCGTAAACCGGCTTTGTATGTAAACTTGTATTGTAAGTTAGGAATATGGAGAGACCAACCCGGGTACGAATATGAACCGGAGATTGGGACTCTGTGAACTGACGGGCGTCACCCGTGTATATAAGGGGAAGACCCGACAGCGGTTCAGGGACAGACAACCACAACTCGAGACTTAGGCGTAGTTTGTTTGCTCCCTAGTCATTGAAACCCCATCAATTCCATCACAACTAGACGTAGGCTTTTACCTTCATCGAAGGGGACGAACTAGTATAAACCCTCCATGACTAAGTCCTCTGGCTAGGACATCTGCCGTGACAAAACCACGACAGTTGGCGCCCACCGTGGGGCTATCGCACGATGGTTTCAAGTTCTTGGAGGGCCGCTTCGAAGGACTCGAGGGATACGCTGTGGGCCGGATGACCAAGAGTCGTCGCGGCAAGATCTACATCGATGATGCAGGCTGGGGCCCCGAGGCCGGCTCGATTGAGTACGGGTACCGGGTCCCCTTTGGTGGCATACACATCTTCATCGGCAAGATCGGTGAACCGGGCCCTGAGCTGGACACCTGCACCGACCTCGTCGAGACAGCTCAGCGTGCGCGACCTGCCCGGGTTAAGCCGGCCGTGAAGCGTGCCTTCGTGGGAGTCATCCATGGAGGAAGCTATGAGGACAGATCAGGATCTGGTGGCAAAACCGTCGTTTACTCTGGCGACGAGTCGTCAACCGGAGAAACTAAGTCTTTGTATCAGCTACAAGATGGCCAGATTGGGGGCTGTTCCGATGGCGACAGTATTCCGGACCCCTCTGATATGCCCAACCAGGTTGGAATATTCATGGCTGGTACGCAAGCAGCGCTTCATTCATCAACTGCCACAGCGATGGTTCCCAGTTCAGCAGCGGCAACGGCTGCCGGGGTAGGAGGCTCTGTGCGCCCGCCGGCTCAAGTCTTATCAGATCTGTTCGATGCGTTGGCTACGCTCATGGCAGAGGCTAACCCGGCGGATCAAGACGCTCACAACGCGGAAATTGCAAAGGTGAGGGAGCAGATCACTGAGGCCAAAGCGGATTTAGCAGCCGAAGAGGTCAGGATGACTTCAGAGCGAGCCGCATTGGACGCGCAAGCTTACAAGCTCATGCTGGACCAGAACGCATCATAGGAGGTCATGAGGAGAAAGTACCGATCTCGATTGCCTTCAGTTTTCGAAGCAAGGGACCTTTTCAACACCCCTGGAGCGGGAACCAGTAATCCGCCGGTGGTAAACTGGGCGGAGGCACCTGCGACAGGCGCGCCGGTCCAGCCCCGTTTAATAGATCTACCTCGTCATAATACTGTTGTACCACAGGCTGTGCCCACACCTCCGGGTCACTACTCCAATCCGCTGGATAACCTCGTTGCGGCTGCGGCACGGTTGGAGGCTATTCCAGTTGAAGGTGATTCATTGCAGGCGATTGAGACGCGTCGGGTCAAGGAGCTCCTTAGGACGGCTTTGGTCCAACAGGAAGCGTATTCACACAGCCGTGACCGGATTCATTCTACCCCACGTCCAAGCCGGAGTTATAGCAGGCATATGGAGGAACCAGCTGTGTCAAGTAATGCACGGCCTGGAGCGCCCCGTGCTAACAATCCGGCCGGTGGTGTCGACAATGCCCAGGAGGTGGTGGACCGGGCCCGAGCGCGCAGGGAGGCCGAGTTAGCGGCACAGCATCAAGCTCGTCAGCTTACACCGGTTCGTCCGACCACTTCGGTTGAGCCTGGGCTTAATTCTAGCGCATTGGGGGTACCTCGCCTCTTCCCCGCTTTACGCAATGTGCGCCTGCCTAAGGATTTCAAGGGCCCGTGCAAGGTACCGAACTATACGGCGTATCAACCTCCAGAGACATGGGTGGAGAGCTACGAGATGGCCATGGGGATGCTTGATGTAGATGATGCAGCGTGTGCAAAGTATTTCACCATGATGCTTGAAGGGACGGCCCGTACCTGGTTGAAGAGCTTGCCGCCCAATTCTATCAGTTCATGGGCCCAGTTATGGGCCTGGTTCATCAATAACTTCAAAGACATGTGTAAGCAGCCTATGTCGATAGTGGATTTAGCTGCCTGTGTCCAGGAGGAAGGAGAATCAACTACTCACTGGGTACGCCGGGTCTCACAAGTTCTGCATTCATCAGACCGCATCAACGCTGACACCGCAGTCATAACCTTGGAAGGGAATTTCCGGTTTGGACCCCTAAGGTTGAAGTTAGGACGTATGAAGCGCCATTGCACTGACATGGGGACTCTCATGGCCGCTTTGGTAAAGTATGCTGATTCTGATAGTACCAAGGATCCCGAGTCTGATGATGAAAAGACAGGGAAGGGAAAGAAGAACGTCAACTCCAAGGGTCAGCAACATCACTCAGCAGGTAATGGCGGCGGAGGCAAGCGTAAAGCGGATGGCAACATGGACTTTGTGGCTAATACTAATGCGCAGGACAACGACCAGCGACGCAAGGGTAAATCGCAGAACCGCAGTGGAGCACCTAGTCCTAATCCGGACCGACTGAATTATCTATTGAACCAGCCCTGTCCAAAGCATGGGACGAAGGAGGTGCCAGCAAACCACCTTTGGAAGGATCGCTACATTATGCAGGAGTTCAAGAGTTCTAATGCTTTCCGGTATGATCCCTGCACCGGCGGTGGATCCGGGCCGGGTTCCGGTGGGGGAACCTCCGGTTTAGGATTTAATGGTAATCCGGGCGGACATAACAATCAGAACAATTAGAATAACCAGGGGGGTTACAATCAGCAACAGCAGCAGTCGGGTTATCAGAGCAACCGGAAGCAATTGAATAGTGGGCAATATCACGTATTCACCACTAGTTTGGACAAGCGAGACCGGAAGGTTCAGAAGCAGGCGGTTAATTCTATTGAACCAGCCGTGCCCAGATATCTACGTTGGTCAGAGCATCCAATCATATGGAGCAGAGAGGATCACCCTCCCCGGGTCGACAATCCTGGTCAGCTGGCTTTGGTGGTGGCGCCTCAGGTGGGAGGTTATAAGTTCACCAAGGTACTCATGGATGGGGGTAGCAGTATTAACATTCTATACTATCAGACCTTCCGTCGCATGGGGCTAACAGATAAGGATCTCCGACCGTCGAATACGGTTTTCCATGGTGTGGTACCTGGCAAATCATCCTACCCCGTGGGTAAGATAGCACTGGACGTGGACTTTGGAGATGATCATGATTCCAGATCAGAGACGCTGACGTTTGAGGTGGTAAAAATCCAAAGCCCGTATCACGCCCTGTTTGGTCGACCGGCCTATGCCAAGTTCATGGCACGGCCCTGTTATGTGTACTTGCAGCTCAAGATGTCGGGTCATAAAGGGACTATAATGGTCCACGAAAGCCGTAAGGTTGCTTTGGAATGCGAAGAAGGAGATGCGGCTTATGCAGAATCAGTTTGTGCCACCGAGGAGCTGAAGTATTACAAGGACAATGTTGATCCGCCAGATATGACTCCTTTGAAGAAGCCTACCACGGAGCACGATCCGGCCCTGAAGTTCACATCAGCGGCTGAGACTAAGCTTGTTGACTTCGTACCTGGCGATTCGTCCAAGCAGTTCAGCATCAGTGCCAATTTGGATCCGAAATAGGAAAGCGCGCTCATCGAATTCATCCGTGAGAATCGTGACATCTTTGCATGGAAGCCTTCTGACATGCCAGGTATACCGAGGCGACTCGCTGAGCACACTCTTAATGTGGATTCTAAATACAAACCGGTGAAACAGTTCCGCCGCCGGTTCAACGAGGAAAGACGCAAAGCTATTGGAGAAGAAGTGGCCAGGCTCCTAGCAGCTGGCTTCATCGTTGAGGTTTTCCACCCCGAGTGTCTTGCTAACCCGGTGCTGGTCCTTAAGAAAAACGGCACATGGCGCATGTGTGTGGATTACACTGATCTTAATAAAGCTTGTCCAGCAGATCCTTTTGCCCTCCCCCGTATTGATCAAATTATTGATGCTACTGCGGGTTGCGAGCGTTTAAGTTTTTCTGGATGCATATTCCGGCTATCATCAGATCAAAATGGCAATTAAGGAACAGGAGAAGACAACGTTCATAACTCTCTTTGGAGCCTTTTGCTATGTATCTATGCCTTTTGGGCTCAAGAGTGCCTAGGCAACCTATCAACGGTGTGTACAAAATTGTCTTCACAAGTAGATTGGCCGCAATGTACATGCCTATGTGGATGACATTGTGGTTAAGTAAGGAAAGAAGGAGACTTTGGTTGATGATTTGAAGGAGACCTTTGATAACCTGAGGACGTATATGATGATGCTCAATCCGGCCAAGTGTGTCTTCAGTGTACCGGCTGGCAAGTTGTTGGGTTTTCTGGTGTCCAACAGGGGAATTGAGGCTAATCCGGAGAAGATTACGGCCATCACCTCATTGGCTAAACCGAAGTGTATCAATGATGTTCAACGATTGGCTGACCGGATTGCCGCGTTGAGCCGGTCTATCAGCCGTCTTGGTGAGAAAGCAATCCCCTTGTATCAGATGTTGAAAAAGACGGATCAATTCGTCTGGAGTTCTGCTGCTGATCAGGCGTTCGAAGACTTAAAGCGGCAATTGGCCAATCCGCCCATGCTCGCCGCTCCCATTGACAAGGAGCCATTGCTGCTGTATGTTGCTGCTAATGCTCGCGCGGTCAGCGTAGCTATTGTGGTGGAGCCGAAGGAGGCAGGCAAGGAGCATCCGGTTCAACGTCGGGTTTATTATATCAGCGAGGTGCTTATTGAATCCAAACAAAGGTATCCACATTGGCAGAAGCTGGTATATGGAGTTTTTATGGCAAGCCGGAAGCTGAAGCAGTATTTCCAAGGGCATCCCATCACAGTGGTCAGTTCTGCCCCCTTGGGTGATATCATCCAGAACCGGGAAGCAACGGGCGGGATTGCCAAGTGGGCTATAGAGCTTGGGCCGCACGGTTTCATCAATGATTGGACGGAGCTGCAGGCCCCTGAAGAGAAGCCGGGTCACACATATTGGACCATCCATTTTGACGGATCACGGCAATTGGAGGGCTCGGGGGCTGGAGTCGTATTAACTTCCCCACGAGGTGACAAGTTCTGTTTTGTTCTCCGCTTAATGTTCCCTTGTACTAACAATGCAGCTGAGTATGAAGCCTTGCTCCATGGTCTCCGGATGGCTAAAGAGATGAATCTAAGCCGGGTTAAGTGCTTCGGTGACTCGGATCTAGTGGCTCAACAAGTGTCTGGCACTTGGGACTCTAAAGACCCTCTCATGGTTGCATATCGTCGTGAGGTGGATATTGTTACGGGTCACTTCAAGGGCTATCAGGTGGACCACGTGGACTGTCGGAAGAATGAGGCGGCGGACGCCCTGAGCCGGTTGGGCTCCCAACGTAAACCGGTCCCGCCTAATGTTTTTCTTGATGTGCTGAACAACCCGTCGGTCAAGCTCCCAGGTGAAGCGGATTTGGCTGTTCCTGACCCAGAGGCTCAATTGGTGGCAGCTCTTCACGTCATTCCGGATTGGACACTTCCTTACCTGGCATACATGAACCGGGGCGAATTACCAGAGGATGAAACTCTGGCTAGACAAATAGTACGGCGGTCCAAGTCCATGACAATTGTCAATGGCGAGTTGCACCATTGCAGTGTATCGGGAGCATATCAACGTTGTGTATCTCCTGAGGAAGGCTGTGAAATTTTGCGTGAGATCCACGAAGGGGATTGTGGTCATCACGCCGGTTCAAAATCCTTGGTGGCTAAAGCGTTCCGCCATGGTTTCTATTGGTTAACTGCCCATGCTGATGCGGAGGATCTGGTCAGACGATGTGACGGTTGCCAAAAGTTCTCAAGACGTGCTCATGTACCGGCTCAAGAATTGAGGATGATTCCAATCACTTGGCCGTTTGCAACTTGGGGCCTAGATATGGTTGGGCCTTTCAAAAGGTCCAAGGATAAGAAGACCCCCATCCTGGTGGCGGTTGATAAATTTACAAACTGGGTGGAGGCGGAGCCTGTTAGAAAGTGTGATGCAGCCATGGCGGTTCAGTTCATCAAAAAAGTGATTTTCCGGTTTGGTTTTCCACACAGTATCATCATAGATAACGGTACCAATTCGTCCAAAGGTGCCATGAAGGAGTTTTGCGAACGGGAGCACATCCGCCTTGACGTTTCATCAGTAGCGCACCCACAGTCCAACGGTCAAGCAGTAAGAGCTAATCAGGAGATCTTGAGAGGCATCAAACCACGGCTTATGGTTCCTTTGCAAAGGACGCCGGGTTGTTGGGTAGAAGAGTTGCCATCGGTATTATGGAGCATTAATACCACACCCAACAGATCAATAGGATACACGCCGTTCTTCATGGTCTATGGAGCGGAGGCAGTTCTCCCTAGTGATATCCGTCACGACTCACCCCGTGTGGCGGCTTATGTTGAAGCGGACAACGAGACAGCTCGACAAGACGCTTTGGACCGGTTGGATGAAGAGCGAGACATAGCAGCTGCCCGCTCGGCGATTTACCAACAGGATCTTCGTCGCTATCACAGTCGTCGAGTCAGAACCAGAACCTTTCAAGAAGGAGATTTGGTGCTTCGGCTCATTCAAGATCAAACCGATATGCATAAGTTATCCCCGCCTTGGGAGGGACCTTTCGTGGTCAGCAAGAATCTGCACAACGGGTCATACTATCTGATCGATGTTCGAGAGCGAAAAGACTCACGCAAATCAGAAGAGGAGACCAACAGGCCGTGGAACATAGCTCATCTTCGGCCTTACTATACTTGAGCCATTGGCTCTGCTTATGTATATATTATGACAATGTATATATTATAAATACAATAAACCGGATCCTCAGCTAAAGCGGGGTATCTGTTCTTTTACATCATGCGTGGTTACATGGAGTTGTTCTGTCTTAAGGCGGCCTCCGGTTTGCCCCTTGCAAAAATTATAAATATCACTAGGGGGCTCGGTCGTGTCCGAACCGATGCAACACCTTTTGATAGGCGAAAGCCACCAGGTCACTTGGGGGCTCGGTCGTGTCCGAACCGATGCAACACCTTTTGATAGGCGAAAGCCACCAGATCACTTGGGGACATGGTCAAGTCTGAACCAGTCACGCCTCTTGATTGGCCTAAAGGCCATAGAATCACTTGGGGGCTTGGTCGAACCCGAACCATTGCCATGCCACTTGATCGGCGTAACGCCACGGTTTCATTTGGGGACCTGGCTGACTTGAACCATGGCTACACCTATTGGGAGCTTGGTCGTGTCCGACCATGGTAACATCATTTGATCGGCTCAGTAAAGCCTCTTTTTTGCAAACGGTTTTATCATTACCTTTGCTTTAATAATTTTCTTGATAAACTGCTATTTTATCTTGGTTGCGTTTTTAAACCGACAACGTTTTACACCGGTTCAAGCTGCCAATTTGGTGGAACACGGTCCTTTTTTTGAACCGGATATTATTTACCCGGTGTGATTTTTTCTGTTAACATCCTATTTTGGAGTAACACAATGTTTATTATGACCAAGCACGGTTTACATAGTAAACCGGCATTGTATATACAGGAGCTGTTTTCTCCCATGACGGTGCAGGTTTATCAAACCGCCGTGTCAAGATTGGCTAAGCATACTTCGTGCCCGATGATGGCAGGAGGTATAGATTGGCAGTTTCGATCTTTCAACCAAGCGTATCAGCTCAGATGCACGAAGGCATCTCAGAAGCAAAAGTATTGGCTATCCTATTACAAGGCAACATGGTGCCCGAATAAGATCATTGTTTTTTGGCAAAGTATAACAAGGCCGCCTATTAAACCGGTCTCCGGTTCAAGCTTGGTCACCGCCTTGGTCTGATGGTCGTGGGTCGCCCTGCGCCGCTTCAGTTTCTTCTACCCTACCCAGCGGCTGGAAGTCAACAGTGGTCCAGTCGATTCCCATTACTGCTTGAAAAACAGCTTCATCATGGATCAGTGAAGATGGTTCAATATCAGGAGCATAAGTATGCTTACGGATTGGCGGGATTAGATTTTCTGCTTCAGGAACTGGTGCGGCCACTCGTTTGTTCTGATTATTATATTGGGCTTGATAATACGTCAAATCTGCCTCTTCTACCAATTGACAAGCCAGAGGGCGCACTGCCCGGTTTATTGCCCTCAGATCATCTTCATTGAACTCTGACCCGTCTTCCTTCAAACTGGGATAGCCTTGAGCTGCTTCAACGGGATCGAAGTCTGGCACCCATGCCTTTGCTCGGATTAAAGCGTTGATGGCACCGGTTTGAGCAGCAGATTTTTTCAGCTCTTCAATCCGGGCAGGAAGCATTGACAATCTCTTAAGAGTATCTTGGATTAACGTGGGTGCCGGACTGTTATGTGACGCAGTCGAGATGATCCGCTGCGCTCCAGTATACAGCTGTTCGATTAATGTATAGGCAACCTTCAATTTCATTCGAACATCTGACCCCAAATGGTTAATGCGGGTGCCTGCAACATGGTAGAACAGTTCACAAACCGGACGTATCATAGGAAGACCGAAATTATCACAGAAGTCAAAGAACGCTTACCAAAGATGGCGGCAGTCATTGCATGCACTTGTCGTTTCACGCTGGTCAGTTCATCTGTCACCGGCTTAAGGGCAGCTTCAGCAGTTTCAATTTTCTTGATCAAAGCGTTTTTCTCAGTGGCCCAATCCGCCTAATCTTTCTTGAAGCCCTCCTTCAGTTGTTCCATGACGCTTAAAGCGCTGGTCAACTCCTCTTTTGCTTTCGAGGTTTCAGCTTGTTGAGACTTTTAAGTTCTCTTGAAGATCAGCGAGTTGATTTTCTTTGGTCTTCAGCTCAGCCTGCATTCAGACAGTTATATGGTTTAAACGGTATGGATATTGAAGTACCAACCACATAACGAGTTATGCACTTGGCACTTGGGGGCTAATGCCTATTTGATCTACAACTGTCAACTGATCGCAAAGTCCCAAGCTCAATACAAGTATTCAACTTGGCACTTGGGGGCTAATGGCTATTTGCTCAAAAATTATGAGTGAAATTCGAAGCATTCAGGTTTATATTATTTAGTCCCGGTTCAACTACATTAGGTTGAACCGACCCTTGGGGGCTACATCAATGCATTCTAAAGTATGCAGCTTTATATTTCACAAGTTCCGGTTCGAAAGAAGATTACAAACCGACCCTTGGGGGCTAGGGGAATCAGCAAGGCTAAAAGATATACAAGCAGGAAGAGGCATATGAAAGTTACCTCAAATTTCTCCTTCATCATGTTCACTAGGCCAGCTTCATGATCGCGACTGGTATATAGCCGGTTCAGATAACCAGAATGAAGATCTTGAGCACTCAATGCAGCATAAGTTGCCAAATCGACATTCCACTTGCCCTTGCCCATTGCGGCAAATTCATCCTTGGCAGTATGTCTAGACAAAGCGACAGGATTGCTTGGTTCGGTATGACTAACACCAGTGATGACAACTTTATCATCCTGGGCGTCACCGGTTTGCACTGTGGCTATCGGTTTGCCAGTAGCTTTGGGTGGATTTGTGGATTTTTCATTTCGGACGGGACTTCCAGGCTGGTCAGCAGGACCAGAAGCATCAACAGGCCTCTCTTCAGCAATAAAAACCTCATCTTGCGCTGGCGGGTCATTCGGCATATATTCATGAATGGCCGCTTCAACATCTGGAGTGGCGCCCGGTTCAGGGGCAGTTTCTTCTTCGGATGCTTTATCCAGGCGAGCTTTCTTGCTCGGCCTCAGTTTAGCCCTGAAAGGAGCAGCAAAATCAAAAACAGTATAGGTTGAAAGCTACAATATCAGGAATATTATGATAAGTGTAAGCTTACCCAAGCACGGTTTTAAGCGGTGGCAGCTGAGTACCCGTTGACTCGCTGGAGGATGAGTGGGAGGTAACCTGATAATCGGATTCAGATGGGTTAAGCGGTTGACGAAAACAGCCCGCTTTAGGACAAGTACTGACAAGCAAATTAGAGACCTCTGAACGGCGTATCCGAACCGGACTGTTTGGTAACCCGGCGGAGGTAACTACCTGGACGCTGTGCCGAGTCGTGCGGCGCACTTCATGCTGTTGGGTCTTCATAAGAAATTTGGGATCCAAATGAGCAAGAGGATGAGAAAATTTAACTTTCCGGATTTCCTGACGAATTTTTAGTGAAGGCAAAGAGTTTGATTCAGAAGAGAGAATAATTACCTCTGCATCATCAGCATGGCTAGCTTCGGCATCATCCTGACAAGTATTATCATCAATAAGGCGTGTAAAAGAAAGTCAAGTAAATCGAGTCCTACCTTAAGGTCCAGATTACTCACATCATCATCAGCAGGCGAATCAGAGGATGCGGTGGTTTTCCTCTTATGAGCAGGTTTCTTAAGGGCTTTTGTCTTTGGACGGGTCGGCCTCTCCGGTTTGTCTGCCTTCTCCTGCGAAAGCTTCTTACTCCAAAACGGATCATCACCCTGTTTTAACAGATATTGGTATCAAGTATTAAGCAGATGTAACATTATCAGAGTTAATGAAAGGGAAAATTCAGACTTACAGCTGGCGATTTGTTGGTAGCACAGAAAGGAAGCAGGCCGGTTCGGGCACAGACGTATTCCGGTTCGTTCAAAATTTTCTTCACAGCTTCTCTGACTTCTTCGTCAGTAAGCTGGATATTCACGTGCCGTAGAGGGTCGTTAACACTGCCTGTATATTCACACATCAAACCGGAGCGTTGGCTGAGAGGCAGTACGCTCCAGGATATCCAGCAACGAGCGAGATCCACTCCTGTTAAACCGTTGGCCATAAAGGCTCTGAGCTTGGACAGTTGGGGAGCATATTTACTCCTATCTTTGGCCGTCAACCTCTGTGGAAAGGGGTGTGTATTGCTAAGCCATTCCGGACGATATCCGGGCAAGGGATTTTCATTTGCAGGAGAGGTATCTTTGCAATAGAACCACGATTGATTCCATTCTTGGGGATGGCTGTGCAGCTTTGCGTGAGGATAAGTGACCTCTTTCCGCTTTTGAATTGCCATGCCACCCAATTCCATATTGGAACCATCAGTAAATTCTGTGCGACGGTTTAGATGGAACAAATCTCGGAATAACTCGACTGAAGGTTCCTCTTGAAAGAACACCTCACAGAGCACTTGGAAGTGACATATGTTGGTGACAGAATTGGGGCCAGTGTCTTGCGGACGAAGTTCGAAGTTGGCCAAGACGTCCCGATAAAATTTCGAACCGGGTGGGTTAAAACCTCGGGCTAAGTGATCCGCAAAAACTACAACCTCTCCTTCTCGAGGTGTGGGAGGGTATTCTTTGCCTGAGACCCTCCAGTGGATGGTATTCTTGCTGCTCAAAGCGCCAGTCAAGACTAAGTTATTCAGCTGCGTCTCTGAAACACGAGAAGGAGCCCAGTTGCACTCATATACTTGTTTGGCCATGGTGGAGTCTACAAAATAAGCGATTCCGGTTTGAGATTGTGTTGGGCACAAAATATACACTGATATGATCGGGGTTAAACCGAGGATAACTACATTCAAACCGAAGTTCCGTGAAGCGATGGACTATGGTTAAAGGATCCTGGCGGTTCAATAAGGGGACTAATGGTGTATACCGGTTTATTAACTTTTCCTATGGTAAGTTAAACCGCCTGATCAACATATTGAAAGCATTGGAGGTTTCGAAATGGTTAATTATGCAGAAACAGGTTTCACAAAAGTTCTGTTACAGCAATGGATCTGAGGTAACTTCAGAAAAACAGAAAAAATATTTAAAGGCTTTAAAGCAGAGCGGAAGTAAATCAATGGGTAGATATACAGATGAGATCCACGGACTTTAACATGAGACTATAGATGGATGCAGAAAGCTAAATGGTATTCAGTACAAGGTTTTACAGATCCATACAGAGGTTAACACATGAACAGGAGCAGTCGACGAACATCGGAAGAATAAGGAACCCTAGAACAGATCTAGGTTAAGAAGAACAGAGAACTTACCAGAGCTGAGGAGGGTGCGGAAGATCACCGCAGTTTTCTGGTGCGTTCAGGTCGATGCAGCAGCCAAGGTCGAGGCTGAAGGCGACGGCAGCGGCGGAGCTCTGGAGCTGACGACACGAGGAAGACGAAGATGAGAAGGCAGGAAGGGTAAAAAGGAAATGACCCCTCGGTCCTATTTATAGGACAAAAAGACATGTGTCAGGCGCGACAAACCAGGGGCCACCGAACGGAGCTGTTGCCTCGATTTTCGCAGGCTTATTAAAATGATGAGGTATTACGGATACTTTCTTTAAGACAGATGACGTCACCCCGGTTTAACAGCAATTGGAGAAGATGACGTCAAGACGGTTCAGCAATTACAAGAAGATGTTAAAGATGAAGATTTTTGCTAAGGATTGACATGAACACGTTCAAATCAATCTGGGGCCTAATGTTGGGGATATTACTACTGGGCGTAAACCGGACTACCAGGGCCGGGTTAACTTCAGCAGTAGTCCCAGAGCATTAAATCCCAAGAAGATAGATGAGGGTCCAAGGCCGTAGTCGGTTCAACACTTGAGGCCGTAAACCGGCTTTGTATGTAAACTTGTATTATAAGTTAGGAATAAGGAGAGACCAACCCGGATACGAATATGAACCGGAGATTGGGACTCTGTGATCCGACGGGCATCACCCGTGTATATAAGGGGACGACCCGACAGCGGTTCAGGGACAGACAACCACAACTCGAGACTTAGGCGAAGCTTGTTTGCTCCCTAGTCATCGAAACCCCATCAATTCCATCACAACTAGACGTAGGCTTTTACCTTCATCGAAGGGGCCGAACTAGTATAAATCCTCTGTGTCCCTGTGTCCGCTTTAACCCCTTCGAGTTAACCCGTTGCGATGGCTCCACGACTAAGTCCTTTGGCTAGGACATCTGCCGTGACAAAACCACGACAGTAATGATAGATACTTATCTCCCATCTCAGGGGGAGTGTTTTTTTAGAAGTCGAGGGGAGTGTTGGGTCGAGTCTATGTGTGGGGTGTGTGTATGTGTTTGGACGAAATTAAAGCGCCACGCTTATGTATATTCACTCATACTTGTAGGTTGTACCTAGAGATCAAGAGAGTACTCCAGATGTTCCCTCAAGAGACAACAAAATCTTAGTGTGAATAACGTCATCTGAGTTACCCTGTCATCCATAAAAAGTGTTAACTTCATTACTCTAGATGCTTGGTCATATATTGATAGTAATAGCCCGTGTGACATGTAGTAAAAAGTGTTTACTTTATTACTCACAGGCATGGCCATAAATTGGTCTTAATGTATCATGTAACATATAGTAAAACTTATTGATATCTTTACTGCGAAAGCCTGTGCGAACTATCGGTCGTAAAGCCATGTGTAACATGTAGTAAAAGATAATAATCTTTTTACCACATATGCTGGTGCTATTCAGTGCTCTGGCGTACGTGCGTGCAGCCTAAAAACCCATGGACTAATTTTTTATTCATTCCGTAATATGCTTGTTGTACTTAAGTAAAGAAATACTAGATTCGTTTACTACTTAATCTTCCATAGAACTTCATGGTAAAACTCTTTGCATTTTTCTAGTAAATGTGGTAGACACTTCTACAACTTAATTATGGGTTTAGGTTTGATCGTAATACACACTTAATTTCCAGTAGTAAAACTAATGGATCTTTTTACCACCGGTCACTACAGGACGGAGGTTTGCATGCGAGGTGGATCTGGTTCGCTGCTTCGTTACCGTTGGATGGCCTAAAACTATTTCAAGTAATTCAAAGCAACATGGAAAATGGGATATCTAAGAAAAATGTGGCCTAAGGGAAAAAATCCCTATTTAAACATAGCTTTAGTGGTTTTTGCACTGACGAATTATGAGAAAACATTGTTTAAGACCATTATATATATGACGTACCAAACGTTGCACAGGAACTAATTGTTCTAAAAATCATCATTAGTTTAAAATTGACTTGTAGCTAATAATGGGACTTCTCCAAAGAAGAGTGGAACTAGAAGCTATGTAGTAATAAATTCAAAAGGCTAATGTTGGTTGACACAAACTTAATTTTCACTGTGGTTCAGATATTATTTTAGCATTTAATATTGCCATTTGTCCTAACTCATCAAAATACACCTACATTTGAGCAAAACAAAAATCATTTTTACATGGTTGATTGTTATCAAAACAAAATCTGCTACTTTTCTAAATGAAGACATTATACAAAATTATTTATAAGAATTACGTCAAAAATTATCACTTGAAAACATAACCATGGTACATATCACCTTCTAAAAAAGGCGCGAACAGGCACCGTGGTAGTCTTAAGCGGGTTCACATCATCCCATAGACTTCTACAGGAAAACGGAGACGTGCAACCAAAGATAGACTTCATATCATAATGTTCAAAATGAGATGACAACGCATTAGAAATATAATGTGTTGTTTTACATTCATTTAAATCATGTTACCTTATGTATATAATCCTCCTACAACATTTTATTTTGCTGATAAATGTATAGGCCTTAGTTACCTATACAACTTCCCCGAGAAGCATCTGCGAGCTGATGTTGTGTCCAGGCTACATATTTTCTGATATTTTATTTTACTACCAGTGATACAAGCTAAAGGTGGAGAAGAATCTATGCACGGGCCTCATTTTCTACGATGAATTGTTTGTGAGAGTGAGCAGTGTGCATTCAGCAGTAACAATAACTTATTGTGCCTTTCAAAAAAGCAACAAAAAAAATATCGTGTTAAGAGAAATATTGGTGGCCTCCTCCAGATGCTATACACGCTATAGCGTGCTATTCACAAGTGGTATTTCAAAGTAATGCCATGTATAGCCTAAAATTAAAGAACTTTTACAAGAATGAATGATGTAGTTCAATAATAAAGTAAAAAAGGCTTTAATGCAGCCTAACATCAACAACCCATGAGGCAACAACATAGCAAAAATGTAGAAATTTAGAATCAAGTGCCGCCAGGATCTCCATTGCTAAAGAATAACCTCTCATTGCCGGATATTGGAGCACTCCATGTAACTAGCTATTTAACAAAGCGACGATCAATCAATCGAGTGCTTCGATTTAAGATGAATAACTTGTAAGTTAACTGAAATTAATGTCAAGCAAATATCATGATCCAACACATACATCACGGACCTACGAGCCCAAAGAACTTGAATGGTGCCTCACTTGTCAGCAGCGCATCTTGTTGCGACATCGTGCCGCCGCAAACGAGGGAAGACCAGCGAAGAACACAGGAAGACCAGCGAGGAAAGGAAGATGAGGGGCCAAACAGGAGGAAGAAGAAGCCGCAACCGCCGACGCACAGGACCGTGTGGTTGGGTGGAGAATAAAGTAGAGAGTTGGGGACTAGTAGCGCTTGGTCGGATGGGGGATTGGCTATTTCTCCTATTTGTGCTAGGTCAGACCTGTGTCTTTTGGCTAATGGCCTGCCAATAAAGCAGTACACTACTACCCATACCATTTTAGCGCAATATAGCGTGCTATTTCGCGAATAGTCCCAGCATAAGAAAAATTGCCAAACTTCAGTGTGGCCTCTCCTCATATGCTATAGCATGCTTCTAGTAAAGCAATTGTGCACTATTTTTTCATTGAAAAAGACATGATCTTCAGGTCTCAACAATGGAAACATGTGGTATTTAGTTCTCTAAAAGCACCAAAAATGCATTGACTATTTATGTTGACATGAAAATACTCGAGAAAAGATTGAAACCTATGCTGGGGATTAAACAAGTAAGTTTTGTTTGACATTACCATTGTGACTATTATTCAGAGAGAGGGATCACTGCCAAACTACTATAAAACAAGGAACCCAAGGATCGAAGGTAATTAGTGTTGTCGTCTTAAATTACTTATATACGTTTGTAATTTTCACTGTACTAGCATAGTGGCCTGCCCAATGTGCGGGCTAGAATTTTATAAAGTTGTATCGTGAACACATATTATTTAATTTGTCTATGGAAATTTACATCCAAATGTGATCAAATTCTCAAATATGCGCCTTTGGCGAACATAGTTTTGTCTTAGGCAGATGCAAGGGGATCATCATTATAAATTGTTAATTTATTATGAAATTACAAAGTCGTATTAGGTTACTATTATTCTTACTGTTAAAAAATTTGTGTTCTCCATATATTTTTCCATTATTTTTGTGTTATATACTAATTAAATGAAAAGGAAATGACACAACTTTTTAAATTGTGTTTTAAATCTTTTCTGTGTAAATGATTTTTAGTACATAAAATTCTTGGTAAAATGATGTGAATTATACTCTAAGATATTAGTTATATTTTGTACGGGCATGAACTCTAAAGAGATGGTTTTGGTAGGATACATTAACTCATATGCTATTGAAAGTGGACTTGACACACTTGAATTTGCTTCAATTAATTCGGCGTTGAACATTTTTGTGATTTTTTTATGAGTAACGACAATTCTATAATAGTTAATGATTTATAGTGAATGAATGAACCATACTAAGAATTCTTTCAAGAAAATTAGTTATGTTTTGTACATGACAATTAGCAATAGCTCAACTAAGACAGTGAACATCTACTTTGACTCGATGTTAAATATACATAACTCAAGCTAGCTAAAACATGAGTAACATGTATAAAAATGATGGACATCAATACATGTTGTTTTGCTAATGTCCAATGTTACTTGGCCTTTAGATAAATTTATTCATGTTGGTGGTTCTCTCTATGGTTCTGTAGTCTCTAGGGGAAGGGACCAAACATGGGAAAGCTATGATAGTTTCTTCATACTCTATCACATTCTTTGATGGTTTCATACTCCTCACATAAGCTTCTTCTATGATTTTAGTCTTACTATTCAATAGTTTCTTTTTGTCGAGCAAAGAATAAGCACATCATTGAATTCTTGTAAATAATTTGATAATAAAGGAAATAATTTTTTTACTATGCCTTTTTACTTTGTTTTATCCCTAGTAATAGTAACATTATTGAATTCTTTGCATTTGACTTGTTTGTAGGGGAAATGCCATATTTTGTTATGAAATAATAAGATGTTGTGGTCCTGTATAAATATTTATTAGTTACCCTACTTGAAGAAATATGGTTCAGTAAAAGTTGTCGAGAGGATGTTCTCTGGAGGACATATATTCGAAACATATTTCATAAAAAATATAGTGAAAAGGAAAAAATATATGTAATAGTGGCTAGTCTACTTAGACCTAGACATCGTTGAGATTGTAATCTGAAAGAAACCAAGACACCCCTTTGTTGCGATTAGACAATGGAGAAACATATCTCGTTTTGTTAGAGTTTGACATGTTTTGACTTCATTGGCCTATCACTATCAAATTCTGTTTGGACAATATGCCCACTAATTAGTACTAATAGAAAATGTATGTGCTGGGGGTAGGTCATGGGTGTTGGGGGTAGCAACAAGAGGCAGATGTGTGGCTGGTAGTTGCTCGAAACCAAAAGCTCATTCGAGACGATCGTCGATAGTGCGTGCAAGTAAGAGGATCTTGTAGGTCTGCGGTGTTGGCTTGTGGTGGTGAACGGAGAGATGGGTGATATGTATGTACAGGTACTATCCACTGGAGGTAGCGATGCTGGTGCAGTGAGTACTATAGCAAAGAAGAAGAGAAGAGCGTTGTTGTCTGAATCTGTTTTTGGGCTGCTAATGCTGCTGCCTTATAGTGGATTGAAGGAGAAGTTTTTTTGCTGGTTACCGAAACAAGACAAATGAGAACTTTTGGTAGGAGGTGTGGCTGGTGTTTGTGTTAGAGCAGCGTGGTGGACTTAGGGCCTTGGTATGCTAGTTGCATTGAACCTAGTTGTTAATTGTTCTTGCTCAAGTAAGCTGAAAGAGAATATCTGATATGAAATAAGAGAGGATACATAGTTCCTTGCTCTTTGTGGTTTCTAGTGAGACTGGACAATGGGGGAAATTCAAAAATTGAGAAGCCAATTCAAAAACCCTAAAAAAACTCATGGGATCTTCAACCATAGCCCTATAATAGGGCACAAAAAAGTTAAAATTCGAGGATCCAAAAGTGAATTTTAGGGCACAAGAAAATGTTCATCTCCAACAACAGCCTAAAATCGTTGCCCTAAAATACACAGCAGCTATCGTTTTCTGGGTGTTAAATTTTAGGGAAGCTTTTGGAGAAGCGTTTCTGGCACAAAGTGATATAAAACAACCACCTTATTGAGGTGCTGCTTGGTCCCGCATTTGGAGCAAATTTTTCGGCAGCAACGGAAGTGTCGTAGAAAGATTAGCGCCTCTACGCATACTATCGTGTCTGCTGCCTGGCCAGGAGGCCGTCGGAGGTGTTGGGGAGGCTCTATGCAGGAGGAATCAGGTGGGGTTTCACATGAATCAACGATTCCATTGCAGTGAAGGAACTAGCCGAAGATGAAGGAGAAAGACTGGGAAGCTTGCAAGCCTCACCTCATGGAAGGGGTCCACGCTTAGTGTTTCGGAGACCGCTAGTGTAGTTCCAAAGCAAGACGCCATTATCTCATTCAGATCGCTCCCAGTGGTTGTGCCTTAACAAGAAGGAGGAGGCTATAGGCCGCCATCGCGTCTGTGGCATAAGCCTCTTGCCGAAGAGGTCAAGGTGGATAGAACCAACTACGAGGTGGATTGGGGGAGTTCATTGATGGGTTTCTAATTTCATGATCTTCTTTTGATCTATCATTGATCATTTTAACATTCAACTAAAAGTTCACAATTGGCTCCTGATGCTTCCTACATGTGCATGAGTAAGCATGATGCAGTGTGTTTTATTCTGCAGATCTAATAGTTGCGTCTCACAGTGTTTGTTGTGTCGCTAGAGGACATTGAAAAGAGAGGGAGGGGTCCCGAAGGAATGATGAGCCAGTCTTTCGTAGGTGGGGTTAATGGTGTTCGATTTACGAGTCATGAATTCTCTCTTCGGAAACAAAGAAACAAAGCCATTCGCTAATACATGCTCCCAGCATTAGTGAATTCATTGTGGACCAATTAGTAGAACAGATCATTGTAAGTGGCACAACAAACAAGTTGATGCTTATAATTCAAACATTTTCAAAATGGCTCTATCCCTTTGTGCCTATATGACTAAAGGGCATATTGCTTCTCCAGCCTCATTTGAGTATATATGGTGCGCGTGCAATTTTAATAATACTCTCTTTTTTGCTCTCATTTATCCGTTGTCTTTTGGGACTGAATATTTTAATAATTCCCTATTTATTTCATATATTTTAATAACTTTTATACCATTAAATGTTTAGCAAGCCTTTACTAGTTATGTGGCTAGCTATAATAAACACAGTTTTACCTAAAACTATTTCATGTAATTCAAAGCAACATGGAAAATGGGTTATCTAAGGAAAATGTCGCGTAAGAAAAAAAATCCCTATTTAAACATAGCATTAGTGGTTTTTGCACCATGGAATTATGACAAAACATTGGTCAAGACCATTATATGACGTATCAAATGTTGCACATGAACTAATTGTTTTAAAAATCATCATCAATTTAATATGACTTGCAGCTAATAATGTGCCATCTCCAAAGAAGAGTGGAACTAGAATCCATGTAGTAATAAATTCAAAAGGTTAATTTTGGTTGACACAAACTTAATGTTCACTGTCGTTCACATATATTATTTAATTTATCCATATTGACATTTCTACTAACTCATCCATATACATAAACATTAGAGCAAAACAACAATTTGTCAAGCCAAAACAATAATAATTTTTACATACTTGTTTGTCATCAAAACAAAATCTACTACTTTCCTAAGGACACGACAATGAAGACATTATACTAAATCAATGATAAGCATGATGTCAAAAAATATCACTTGAAAGCATAACCATGGTACATATTTACCTTCTAAAAAAGGCGAGAACGGGCACCGTGGTAGTTGCTACCTCTTGAGCACTGCGTTGGATTTCCTTGAAGAGGAAAGGGTGATGCAGCAGAGTGGAATAAGTATTTCCCTCAGTTTTTGAGAACCAATACATCAATCCAGTAGGAGGCTACGCGCGAGTCCCTCGTACCTACACAAAACAAATAGCTCAACGCAACCAACGCGATTAGGTGTTGTCAATCCCTTCACGGTCACTTACAAGAGTGAGATCTGATAGAGATGATAGATAATATTTTTGGTATTTTTGGTATAGAGATGCAAAGTTAAATAAAAGGCAAAGTAAAAAAGAAAAGCAATAATAAAGTTATTGGAGATTGATATGATGAGAATAGACCCAGGGGCCATAGATTTCACTAGTGTCTTCTCTCAAGAGCATAAGTATTCTATGTGGGTGAACAAATTACTATTGAGCAATTGATAGAATTGAGGATAGTTATAAGAATATCTAGGTATGATCATGTATATAGGAATCACGTCCGAGACAAGTACACCGACTCCTGCCTGCATCTACTACTATTACTCCACTCATCGACTACTATCCAGCATGCATCTAGATTATTAAGTTAAAAACAGAGTAATGCCTTAAGCAAGATGACATGATGTAGAGGGATAGTTTCATGCAATATGATAAAAACCCATCTTGTTATCCCCGATGGCAACAATACAATACGTGCCGTGCTGCCCCTGCTGTCACTGGGAAAGGACACCGCAAGATTGAACCCAAAGCTAAGCACTTCTCCCGTTGCAAGAAGAACCAATCTAGTAGGCCAAACCAAACTGATAATTCGAAGAGACTTGCAAAGATAACCAATCATACATAAAAGAATTCAGAGAAGATTCAAATATTGTTCATAGATAGACTTGATCACAAACCCACAATTCATCGGTCTCAACAAACACACCGCAAAAAGAAGATTACATCGAATAGATCTCCACGAGAGAGGGGGAGAATATTGTATTGAGATCCAAAAAGAGAGAAGAAGCCATCACTACAGGAATCAGCTACTTTGCCGTCTGCCATGGCGGACGGCAAAGGCATGAACAGCGGACGGCAAAAGGCTCCGGCAACGTAGGCTACGGTAAACAGCTACTTTGCCGTCTGCCACTGATGGCAAAGTCTTTGCCGTCCGCCGCAGACGGCAAAGAGAGCGCGGCAGACGGCAAAGAGAGCGGACGGCAATAATTGCGCTGTCAGTCCGTTAAGTGGCTAACGGCAGGTCTTTGCCGTCTGCCACTGATGGCAAAGTCTTTGCCGTCTGCCACTGATGGCAAAGTCTTTGCCGTCTGCCACTGTAGGCAAACTGGCCAAATGGGTCAGCTCCCAGGAAGCATAGCTGGATGCCACGTGTCCTCTTTGCCGTCGGTGGCAGACGGCAAAGAGCCTCCATATTGGGTTTTTTTTTCTGTTTTTTATTAAATCTCACAATTTGCACAGAAAATATATATGACATATAGATATATTTCACAGGCATTCATAAGCAAGTTCATGTATTTCACAGGCATTCATAAGCAAGTCCATAAGCAAGTTCCATCTGTACATATTACATAAGCAAGTTCCATCCATCATTTCATACATAAACAAGTTCCATCCATCATTTCATACATAAAGAAGTTCCATCCATACATAAACAAGCACTCCATAGCTAAGGTGACTAGAATGAGAAGACAAGAACAAGAAGAGTAGAACAAGCACTCCATCCAGCACATAATGAAATCTGCAAAATGGCAAAATAAGAAAGTTAGAAATGGATCTTTTTTAGCTCACTTAGGTGAAATGGATCTTTTTTGAGGCAACTAAGGTGAAATGGATCGTTTTTTAGCTCACTTAGGTCAAATGGATCGTTTTTGAGCTAACTTAGTTGAAATGGATCGTTTTTGAGCTAACTTTGTTGAAATGGATCATTTTTGAGCTAATTTAGTTGAAATGGATCGTTTTTGAGCTAACTTAGGTGAAATGGATCATTTATGAGCTAATTTAGTTGAAATGGATCTTTTTGAGCTAACTTGGGTGAAATGGATCATTTAAGAGCTAATTTAGGTGAAATGGATCGTTTTTTAGGTAACCTAGGTGAAATGGATCGTTTATGAGCTAAATTAGTTGAAATGGATCGTTTATGAGATAACCTAGGTAAGATTGGTCATTTTGGAGTTAACCTAGGTGAAATGGGTCATTTTAGAGCTAACTTAGGTAAAATGGATCGTCTATGAGCTAACTAAGCTAATTATGCAATTTTTGACATAAGTAAGCTAAGTACAGATCGTTTTAGAGCTAACTTAGGTAAAATGGATGGTTTTGGAGGTCAGTAAGCTTATTAAGTCATTTTGGAGGAGAAGAAGCTAAGTCTAGGTCATTATGGTAAGCATTGGAGGAAATAAAGCTAAGTCTAGGTCTTTATGCATGTGTTAAGCAAAACACTAGATAAACTTACCAAGATCCAGGAGGTGTAGGAGCGTGGTGGCTCGTGTCGGTAGCTGGAGAAGGATCGTGCGATGCTTGTCTGGAGTTACGATGCACCAAAGATCATTTCCAATGTCTTGTTAGCATGATGACACTCAAATGTTAAGACTAGCAAGTAATGTCCTTTCAAATAAAACTCACCGTGGTCCCAGGAGCAATCACTGGCATCGGCGGAGCGGTCTGACCTGCCTTCTCGCGCACAGACTGCACATTTGGTTTTGACGACTCAGTCATACTAGTTAGTAATGAGACAAACACTACATGAATGTTTTGGCTAATCTGCAGAAGAAACTTACCACAAGGAGCTCGTACATGGCCCTTGCCTGCATGTCATTCCGTGCCCTCTCCTCCTCCATCATCTTTGCCGTCCTCTCCTCCAACTCCCGCTGCCTCTCCGCCGCCTCCCCGCTGTTCTCTTGATACACGTCTCTGCAATAAACAGAGAGGATGTGTACCCGGAGAACAACAGGGGAGGCACTGACGAAATTTATGCGTCGGATCCGGAGCAAAGCATATGGGAAAACGAACCCAATCTACACATACTCGGGCTGTCCATGGATAGCGTTGGACAATTCGAAAGAATCAAGGTTATAAATATGCAAATGCATGCATATTTATAACTATGACGCTTTCGAACGGGAGACACATATTGGTTACGCATACTGATGATTCAAGACACATATATAGCTAGCTATCAAGTTTCATCGGAATAGATCAAATAATTAATGGGGGAGGAGGACTTGTCATTTGTGCTCACCCACGAACGAAGGGGCAGAGCTCGTCCAACGCACGGCGAGGTCGTCGAACACCAAACCTCACAGCGATGAAACAACTGCACATTTAAAACTACACGATCAACACAATTATATATGATGTTTTTCATAACAAAATCGAAAAATATATGACCTATAACTAATAAATCACAAATATATGAGGTCGGGGTCGGGGTGTCGAGGTCGGGGTCGGGGTCGGGGTCGGGGTGTCGAGGTCGGGGTCTCGAGGGCGGGGTCGGGGTCTCGGGGTCGGGGTGTCGGGTCGGGGTCTGGGTACCGTGTCGGGTCGGGGTCGGGGTGTCGGGGTCGGGGTCGGGGTGTCGGGTCAGGCTTGGGGGGTGGGGGTGTCGGTGTCGGGGTCGGGGTATCGGGGTCGGGGTGTCGGGATCGGGGTCGGAGTCGGGGTGTCGGGGTCAGGGTCTCGGGGTCGGGGTCGGGGTCTCGGGGTCGGGGTCTCGGGGTCGGGGTGTCGTGTCGGGGTGCCGGGTCGGGGTCAGGGTACCGTGTCGGGTCGGTTTTTTTCCTTTTCTTCTTCTTCCTCTTTTTCCTTTTCTTCCTTTTTTCCTTCTTCTTCTTCTTCTTCTTCTTCTTCTTCTTCTTCTTCTTCTTCTTCTTCTTCTTCTTCTTCTTCCTTTCCTTTTTCCTCTTCTTCTTCTCCTCCTCTCCTCTTTTTTCTTCTTCTTCTTCCTCCTTTCCTTTTTCCTCTTCTTCTTCTCCTCCTCTCCTCTTTTTTCTTCTTCTTCTTCCTCTTCTTCTTTTTTCTTCTCCTCCTCCTCTTCTTCTTCTTCTCCTGATCTCCTCTTTTTCTCTTTTTCTTCTTTCCTAAACCTAAACCAAACCTAAAACTAAAACTAAAAAAACAGAAAAAGAAAAAAACTAAATCTAAACCTAAAACTAAACTAAAACTAAACCTATAAACCTAAAACTAATCCTAAAACTAAAACTAAATCTAAACTAAACATAAACCTAAAACTAAAAAAACAGAAAAAATGAAAAAAAGGAAGAAGCTCACCTGGGGCGGTGCGGCCTGGGGCGGCGGAGGAGGGGGCGGTGCGGCCTGGGGCAGCGGAGGAGCGGGGCGGGCCGACCTGGGGCGGCGGAGGAGGGGGGCGCGGCGGCCTGGGGCGGCGGCGCCGGGCCCGGCCGGGGCGGCGGGGCGCGGAGGTGGGCGCTGGGGCGGCGGCGGGGCGTGGTGTGACGGGGGGCACTGGGGCGGCGGCGGGGGGCGGGGGGGGCGCCGGGGCGGCGGCGGGGGGAGCTGGGGCGGCGGCGGGGGGTGCTGGGGCGGCGGCGGGGCGAGAAAGAGAGAGATAGAGGGGGTGTGGGGCGCGGCCCCGTTAACGTTACGTGGGGCCTCCCTCTTTGCCGTCCGCGGCACTTTGCCGTCCGCCTTCTTGCTCTTTGCCGTCCGCTAGCGGACGGCAAAGAGGGAGCCAGTTAGGTTTTTTTTTTTTGCAGTTCGTCAGTGCAGCCCCTCCTTCTTTGCCGTCCGCTAGCCGACGGCAAAGCATCTTTGCCGTCCGCTAGCAGACGGCAAAGCATCTTTGCCGTCCGCTAGCAGACGGCAAAGAGCTGGCTGATGGCAAACTTGGTCTTTGCCATCAGCCATTTCTTTGTCGTCTGCTTTCTGGAAGCTGATGGCAAAGAGCTTCTTTGCCGTCCGCTAGCAGACGGCAAAGAACTGGCAGATGGCAAACTAGCTGATTCCAGTAGTGCATCTAGCTACTAACTATGGAGCCGAAAGTTCGAGGTAAACTACTCACACTTCATCGGAGAGGCTATGATGATGTAGAAGCCCTCTGTGGTGATTGCCCCCTCCGGTGGAGCTCCGGAACAGGCCCTAAGGTGGGATCTCGTGGGTACATAAGGTTGCGGCGGTGGAATTAGGTTTTTGGCTCCGTATCTGATTGTTTGGGGGTACATAGGTATATATAGGAGGAAGTAGTACGTCGGTGGAGCAAAGGGGGGCCCACGAGGCAGGGGGCGCGCCCTAGGGGGGCGCCCTCCACCCTCGTGACTGCCTCCCTCCTTTCTTAATGGAGGGTCCAAGTCTCCTGGATCTTATTTGTTGAGAAAATCACGTTCCCGAAGGTTTCATTTCGTTTGGACTCCGTTTGATATTCTGTTTCTTCGAAACACTGAAATAGGCAAAAAAAGCAATTCTGGGCTGGGCCTCCCGTTAATAGGTTAGTACCAAAAGTAATATAAAAGTGGAAAAAAAAGCCTGATATAGTCCAAAACAGTAGATAATATAGCATAGAGCAATCGAAAATTATAGATATGTTGGAGACGTATCAGTAGTCTTAAGCTGGTTCACACCATCCCATGGACTTGTACAGGCAAACAGAGATATGCAACCAATGACAGACTTCACATCAACATTTGAAAAATAAGACCACAGTGCATTAGAAATATAATTTGTTGTTTTACATTCGTGTAAATCATGTTACCCTATGTATATTATCCTCCCACAACATTGTATTTTGCAGATAAATATACAGGCCTTAGTTACCTATACAACTTCCCCGAGAAGCATCTGCGAGTTGATGTTGTGTTCCATGCTACATACTTTTTTATATGTTATTTTACTATAAAGAGATACAAGATAAAGGTGGAGAATAATCTGTGCACGGGCCTCATGTTCTATGATGAATTATTTGCGGGAATGAGCAGCGTGCATTCAGCAGTTACAATAAATGATTGTGCCTTTTGAAGAAGCAACAAAAAATATTGTGTTAAGAGAAATAGGGGTGGCCCCCTCCAAATGTTATACACGCTATAGCGTGATATTTACAAATGGTGTTTCAAAGTAATGCCATGTATAGCCTAAACTTAAAGGATTTTAAGAAGAATAAATGATATGGTTCAATAATAAAGTACTTAAAAAGCTTTAATGTGGCTTAACATCAACAACCCATGAGGTAAGAACATAGCCAAAATATAAAAATTTAGAAACAGGTGCCGCCGGGATCTCCATGTCTAAAGATTAACGTCTCATTGCTAGATATTGGAGCACACCATGTTGCTTGCTATTTAACAAAGAGACGATCAATCAATCGAGTGCTTGGAGTTAAGATGGATAACTTGTAACATAATTGGAAATTAAGATCAAGCAAAGATCATGATGCAACACATACATCACGGACCTGCGAGCCCGAAGAACTTGCCTCGTGCGTGACTTGCTAGCGGCGTAGCTGGCTGCAACATCGTGCCGCCGCAAACGGGGGAAGACCGGTGAAGAACAGAGGAAGACCGGTGAGGAACGGAAGAATAGGGGCCAAACAGGAGGAAGAAGAAGCCGCCACCGCCGGCGCACAGGACTGCGTGGTTGGGTTTAGAATAAAGTAGAGAATTGGGGAATTGGGGACAGGATAGGGTAATTGGATATTTTTCCTATTTGGGTAGGTCAGACCTTTGTCTTTGGGCTAATGGGCTGCCAAAACAATAGTACACTATAAGCTATACTGTTTTAGCGCAGTATAGCATGCTATTTCGTGAATAGCCCCGTCATAAGAAAAATTGCCAAACTTTAGTGTGGCCTCATCTTGTATGCTGTAGCGCGCTACTAGTACAGAAATTGTGCACTATTTTTTCATTGAAAAAAGAAATGATCTTCAGGTTTGAAAGATGGAAACAATATGTTGTATTTAGTTCTCTAAAAGCACCAAAAAATGCATTGACTATTTATGTTGGACATGAAAATACTCGAGAACAGATTGTAACCTATGTTGGAGATGTAATGAGTGAGTTCTGTTTGAGATTAGCATTGTGACCATTATTCAGACAGAGGGATCAGTGCCAAACTACTATAAAACAAGGAATCCAAGGATCGAAGGTAATTAGTGTTATCGGTTTCAAATTACTTATATATGTTTGTGCTTTTCATTGTACTGGCATAGTGGCCCGCCTAATGTGCGGGCTAGAATTTTATAAAGTTGTATCATGAACACATATTATTTAATTTGTCAAAGGAAACTTACATCCAAATGTGATCACATTCTCAAATATGCGCCTTTGGCGAAAATAGTTCTATCATGGCATGTTTGATGCAAGGGGATCATCATTATCCACTGTTAACTTATTATGAAATTACAATGTCGTACTAGGTTACTATTATTCTTATTGTAAAAAAATGTGTGTTTACCATATATTTTTACCTTATTTTTGTGTTATATACTAATTAAACGAAAAGGAAATGATACAACTTTTTAAATTGTGTTTTAAATCTTTTCTCTGTAAATGATTTTTAGTACATAAATTTCTTGGTAAAACGATGTGAATTATACTCTGAGATATTAGTTATATTTTGCATGGGCATCAATTCTTAAGAGATTTTTTTGGTAGGATAAATTCATTCATATGCTATTGAAAGTGGACTTGACACACTTGACATTTGCTTCAATTAAGTTGGCGTTGAATATTTTTTGTGAATTTTTTAGTTAATGATTTATAGTGAATGAATGAATCATAATGAGAATTCTTTCAGGAAAATTAGTTATGATTTGTGCATGACAATTAGCAATAGCTCAACTGTGACAGTGAACATCTACTTGACTCGATGTGAAATATACATAACTCAAGCTAGCTAAAACATGTGGAAAAACGATGGACATTAATACAGGTTGCTTTGCTAATTTCCAATGTTAGTTGGCCTTTAGATACATGTATCCATGTTGTTGGTTCTCCCTATGGTTTTCTAGGGGGAAGGGACCTCACATGGGGAAGCTATGATATTTTCTTCACACTCTTATCACATTCTTTGATGGTTTCACACTCCTCACATAAGCTTCTTCAATGGTTTTAGTTTTACTATTCAATAGATTCTTTCTGTCGAGCAAAGTATAACCACATCATTGAATTATTGTAAATAATTAGATAATAAAGGAAATACTTTTTTTACTATGGATTTTTCCTTTGTTTTCTCCCTAGTAATAGTAACATTATTGAATTGTTTGTATTTCACTTGTTTGTAGGGAAAATGCCATCTTTTGTTATGAAATAATAAGATGTTGTGGTCCTATAGAAATATTTATTAGTTACACTACTTGAAGAAATATAATTTGGTAAAAGTTGTCGAGAAGATGTTCTCTGGAGGACATATATTCGAAACATATTTCATAAAAAGTATAGTGAAAAGGAAAATATATATGTAATAGTAGCTAGTCTACTTAGACCTTGTAACATCCCAAATTTTCAATTTGGAATGTTATACATTAGATCATCATTGCATATCATATTTGATTGCATTTTGGTTGATCCTAGAAATTCTAAGCAACTCAAGGACCCACGGAGAGAGTTGGGGATTCCGTTGTTTTCATATTTGAGTTTTTCTCGAATTATGAAAAGAGGATCGTTTGATTTTAATTATATTTCTCTGAAATATTTCTTTTAGTACAAATAAAAGAGAGAGGATAAAATGACTTCCTCAAAATAAAGAAATAACAGAGACTTAATATTAAAATCAAATAATATTTTTATTCGGAGTTTTATCGTTTATTTTATTTGAATTAGGAAAAATATGCGTTTTTCAAATTTGAATTTTAGGCCCAAATAAATGTTCATCTTGTTCGGCCTATTTTTAGAGGACGTGGAAAATTTATTTGGGGATTTGTGGTGTCTGTTTAATATTTCTTTTCTTTCTTTTTCTGCACGCCCGAATTGTTTAAAAAAACGCGAAACCGACTTAGGGCCGTTTCCGGCGTTTAAAAGCCCGCGACCCTGAGCCCCAGCGCCGCCAGCCCACCCGAACCCTAACCCTAGCCGCACCGCCGCCCACCTCGGGAATCTCGCCGCCACCACTTGCCCGCGCCGTCGCCGCCCTCGCCTCGTCCTGCGCCACGCCGCCGCCTCCCGACGCCGCCGACCCGCCGCCCACCGGAGCCCGCCTCCGCCACCGCCGGGCCATGCCGGACCCAAGGTAGCCGCCTCGGTTTTTCGCGAGAAAAACCGTTTTGGTTTTTTTCGAAACCCTAGATTCGTTTTTTTATTAAATCCGGTTCGTTTTTAATTTTTTTTTCCGGTTTAGTTATTTAGCGGAAGTTCATCCGTACGTTCGTTTTTACGAACGGTTTTCACCGTTTAGCCGCAGACAACGAACATTCGTTCGTTAGCCTGTTCGTCAGTTTTTTTTCTCAAATTTTCCGCGATTATTTTCGATCGCGATTTCTGATCCGATTTTCGTTGTAGTATAACTTTTCGCTTGTTTATCAGAATCAGGCGATTCAAGCGCCTAGAGTTTCGTCTCGAAACCCTCTGTTCGTTTAACCAACTTAAACAAGTTTATGCTACTCTAAAATATGACTTTAGTCCAGAATAGTAAACGAAGTTTGTTTCTTTCGCCGTTTGAGTTTTGTTGCTTCTTTTGATTTGATTCTTTTTGCAAACCGGAGTTCTTAAGTTGAACTTTCTGGTTAGATCACTCATTTGATGTTTACCCATACCCTTGCTTGATTTCTTATTGTATGCTTGTTTGTTTGTGATAGAGTATCCGGACTGTGAAGCGTGCTGCTACTAGTCTCTAGGTTTCGCGGATCGTCAGCAAGGCAAGTAACGCTTTGATCATACCTCTTACTACCCAGTTTTATTGCATTAGATCAATCCTCAAACAATTGCATGGTTAGGATCTAAATTAAATTGTGGGATTTGGGAAGTAGATGAGGTAGTACCTATTCACTTGTTTATTACCAAACACTAGGAGGTAATTCTACGCTATGCTTATATTGCTATGCTATGCTCATAGACGTGGATTGGGTTCTGAAAGATGTGAGATTTTTAATTAATGGTTAACTTAAGGTGGCAACCTTAATACACATCTGGGTGGATTGTGGCACCTGGGGCATTCCAGTGATTGCCTATAATTTTGGAAATCAAGGGGTACCGTGTCATTCTCCTATGGACCGCCACCGATGCTCAAAGGGATCATAAGAATATTCATACTGGAAACTTCTGTGTGTAGCCACAAGCTATTATGGGCTCTACCATATTTGATTAAGTCGCGTGAACTCTTACAGTGGTAGACTAGCAGATTTAGGGGATGTAGGTGTACCGGTCTACCCATCGTAAGGTGCTAACGCTTCTGAAAGACTGTGTCTCGGTCATCCGTTTCTCAAACACCATGTAGTGCGAGAAATCCACCGGAGGAGATCGAGTCTTGTGGGGAAAAGTGCACAAACCTCTGCAGAGTGTACAAACTAATCATGGTTAGCCGTGTCCCCGGTTATGGACAAATTGAGTATCTAGTTCTTGGATTATCATGTGGAACTCATCACTCTTAATATAATTTGATTGGGTTTTAATAATGATGCTTAATTGGGATTGAGTTGGGTGAACGTTCTCAATGTTTATCAACCACGATGATAGTTAAGTAAAACATATTCCTTTGCAGTAGGGAAAAATTGGCTTTCCGCAAAACATATTAACCATACAGCCTCCACCAGCCATATATGCATGTAGTGATAGTATTATTCTGTTCTTTATCTTTTGGTGTTACACTCCCAGCATATTCCATGTGCTAACCCGTTTTCGGGCTGCAACGTATCATGTTGCGGACTTTTCAGACGACGAGTAAGGAGCCTTAGGTCGTGGCCTTTCAATCAGTGATGCCGTTGGAGTTGATGGACTCATTTTATCTTCCAAGCCTTCCGTTGTTATCGTGTTAGATGGCCTTAAGCCATATTTATTGTAATAAGTTCTCTTTTGAGACATTCGATGTAATAAGTGTGTGATTGCTACTCTGTTATAAATTCTTCAAGTACTGTGTGTGTCAGCATTACCGATCCAGGGATGACACTTACGCACAGAGATCAGACTGTTTGAGGTCTAGTCACTACAGACATAGACATCAGTGAGATTGTAATCCGAAGGAAACCAAGAGACCCCTTTGCTGTGATTAGACAATGGAGAAACATATCTCGTTTTGTTGGAGTTTAACATGGTTTGACATTATTGGCCTCTCACTATCAAATTTTGTTTGGACAATATGCCCACTAATTAGTACCAATAGAAAATGTATGTGCTTTCCCTGTACTATTATGAAAAGTGATGCCTCAAGGACCAAGATCATCTCCCGTCCTACACTTCAACTTCAAGGCTTCAACACCCTTATGTAAGGAATTGGAGATTTGACTGAATTAAGTAGTAGAACGGTTACATAAATTAGAAGCACACGGTGCAAACTTCTATCAATCAACATCCTAGTAAGGATATATGTTGGGTTGAGCGTATGTGTGCGGACAGCCTAGGAAACCCATGGACTAATTTTTTATTCATTCCGCAATATGCTTGCTGTTCTGTAGTAAAAAAATACTAGATTAGTTTACTACTTAATCTGGCATTAAAACTGCTGGTAAAACGCTTCTAATTTTCTAGTAAATGGTGTAGACACTTTTACAACTTCATTCTGGGTTTAAGTTTGATCGTAATAAACTTAGTTTCCAATAGTAAAACTGATGGATCTTTTTACCACCAGTTACTACAACACGGACCTTTCCATGCGGGGTGGATCTAGTTGGCTGCTTCGTTACCATGGGATGGTCGGGGCATAGAATAAATTATTTGCGGTGAGGCATAGTTTAGCGGTGTACACACACACACATACACACACACACACACACACACACACACACACACATATATATATAGGTATTTTAATACAGAATTTTTTTTGAAGTAATTTAAATCAACATGGAAAATGGCATATCAAAGGAAAATGTGGCCCAAGGAAAAAAATCTATATTTAAACATAGCATTAGAGGTTTTTGCATCGAGGAATTATGAGAAAACATTGATTAAGACCATTATATGATGTATCAAATGTTGCACGGGAACTAATTATTCTAAAAATCATCATCAGTTTAATATGACTTGCAGCTAATAATGGGCCATCTCCAAAGAAGAGTGGAACTAGAAGCCATGTAGGAATAAATTTTGAAGGTTATTTTTGGTTGACAGAAACTTAAGGTTCACAGTGGTTCAAATATTATTTTATCTGACAATATGGGCATTCGTCCTAACTCATCAAAATACACCTACATTAGAGCGAAACAACAATTTGGTGAGCCAAAACAAAATCATTTTTTAAATGGTTGTCTGTTATCAAAACAAAATCTACTACTTTTCTAAAGACACGACAATTAAGACACTATACTAAATAAATGATAAGAACGATGTTAAAAAATATCACTTGAAAGCATAACCATGGTACATATTTACCTTATAAAAAAGGTGAGAACAGGCACTTTAGTAGTCTTAAGTTGGTTCACAGCATCCCATAGACTTGTATAGGAAAACGGAGATATGCAACCAATGACAAACTTCATATCATCATCTGAAAAATATGATGAGAGTGCATTAGAAATATAATGCGTTGTCTTACATTCATGTAAATCATGTTACCTTATGTATACAATCCTCCTGCAATATTTTACTTTGCAGATAATGTATAGGCCATAGTTACCAACAACTTCCTCGAGAAGCATCTGGGAGATGATGTTGTGTTCGAGGCTACATATTTTCTGATATTTTATTTTACTACCAGAGATACAACTAAAGGTGGAGAAGAATCTGTGCACGGGCCTCATGTTCTGCGATGAATTGTCTGTGGGAGTGAGCAGTGTGCATTATGCTGTAACAATAAATGATTTTGCCTTTCAAAAAAGAAACAAAAAATAGTGTGTTAAGAGAAATAGGGGTGGCCTCCTCTAGATGCTATACACGGTATAGCATGCTATTTACAATTGGTGTTTCAAAGTAATGCCACATAGCCTAAAATTAAAAGAGTTTAACAAGAATAACTGATTTAGTTCCATAATAAAGTCCTAAAAAAGATTTAATGTGGCCTAACATCAACAACCCTTGATGCAACAACATAGAAAAAATATACAAATTTAGAATTAGGGGCCGCCGAGATCTCCATTGCTAAAGAATAATCTCTCATTGCCGGATATTGAAGTATTCCATGTAGCTAGCTATTTAACAAAGCAACAATCTATCGAGTGCTAGGAGTTAAGATGGATAAATTGTACCATAATTGGGAACTAAGATCTAGCAAACATCATGATCCAACACATACATGACAGACCTACGAGCCCAAAGAACTTGAATGGTGCCTCACTTGTCAGCGGCACAACTAGCTGCGACACCGTGCCGCCGCAAACGGGGGAAGATTGGCAAAGAACAGAGGAAGACTAGCGAGGAATATAAGAAGAAGGACAAAACAGGAGGAAGAAATGCCGCCGGCTGTGTACTTGATCGTGTATTTGGGTGGAGAATAAAGTAGAGAGTTGGGGACTAGTAGCACTTGGTCGGATGGGGGATTGGCTATTTTTCCTATTTGGGCTTGGTCTGATTTGTGTCTTTGGGATAATGGGCTGCCAATAAAACATCACAATACAAGCAATATCGTTTTAGCACAATGTAGCGTGCTATTACACGAATAGCCCCATCATAAGACAAATTGCCAAACTTTTGTGTGGCCTCTCCTCGTATGCTATAGCGCGCTACTAGTAACTAAATTGTGCACTGTTTTTTCATTGAAGAAAGACATGATCTTCAACTTTGAAAGATGGAAAGAGTATGTCGTATTTATTTCTCTAAAAGCACCAAAAATGCATTGACTATTTATGTTTGACATGAAAATACTCGAGTAAAGATTGTAACCTATACTTGAGATTTAAGGAGTAAGTTGTGGTTGACATTAGCATTGTGACTATTATTCAGAGAGAGAGAGAGATCAGTGCCAAAATACTATAAGACAAGGAACCCAAGGATCGAAGGTAATTGATGTTATCGCTTTCGAATTACTTATGTATGTTTGTGCTTTTCACTATACTAGCATAGTGGCCCGCCCGATGTGCGGGCTAGAATTTTATAAATTTGTACCATGAATACATTTGGTTTAAATTGTCTAAGGAAACTTGCATCCAAATGTTATCACATTCTCAAATACGCGCCTTTGGCGAAAATTGTTTTGTCTTAGGCTTGTTTGATGTACGATGATCATCATTATCCATTGTTAACTTATTATGAATTTCAATGTCGTATTAGGTTACTAATATTCTCATTGTAAAAAATGTGTGTTTTCCATATATTTTTACCCTATTTTTGTGTTATATACTAACTAAATGAAAATGAAATAATATAACTTTTTAATTATGTTTTAAATATTTTCTATGTAAATGATTTTTTGTACATAAAATTCTTTGTAAAATGATGTGAATTATATTATGAGATATTAGTTCTATTTTGCACGAGCAACTATTCTCAAGAGAGAGTTTTGGTAGGATAAATTCACTCACATGCTATTGAAAGTGGGCTTAACACACTTGAAATTTGCTTCAATTAATTTGGCGTTGACCATTTTTGTGATTTTTTTATGAGTAACAACAATTCTTGAAATAGTGAATGATATATAGTGAATGAATGAACCATACTGAGAATCCTTTTAGGAAGATTAGTTATGTTTTTGTACAAGACAATTAGTAATAGCTCAACTATGGTGTTTATTGGGGATTTTTGGTCATGTACAACAAAACCGATTAAGGAGTCTTGGTTTGTATCGATTGTTGACTCGCCTTCCCAGAAACCATATTTTTCATTGTGTCCAGGACACACATAAATATATGAACCATCTTCTGTTGTTGCTAAACCAATTCTTTTGTTCAATTTTAACATCTTTGCAACCTGCATCGGTGTCATAAATAGCTTAAAAATAATATTCTGAATGTCCATACCTTCTAAAGACAATGAATGAAAAATCAAGTGTCAATCTTACCTGCTTCATTGCCTCTAAGTCGTTTTTAAAAGACTCAACATTCAACAAGAGTGAATCTCCTAATATGATATTGGTTAAAAGAAAATCAGTTCATGTTTATTTCTGTGATGTTTCAGTAACTATTAAAACTTATGATCAAAGCAAACTGACGCTACAAAAGACATAGTTATCTAGGTATATCAAATACAATTTCAAACTCATTTTACCACAAAAGTAAATAATCCTGAAAGGGGAGAATGTCAAATCATAAGAACAAGGATGAATGTTCTATAATGTAAGAAAGTGATCTTACCATTATTGACCGGTTTTGAGAGTGACAAAGATCCTTGAGGATTTTTTAAATACCACCATTTCACTCTTCCTTTGATTTCTATGGTTTTCAGATGGACAATATCTTGAATTTTTTCCCCATTGCAAAGAGTACACATGGAAATAATCAGAAACAACATGATTCGAATGTCCACCATTCAAAACAGCTAAATATTTGTTTCTCGATCGAAGAAACAAATATAATCCTACTTGATGATGACAGTGGAAAAAATAAATATATTATGTACATCACATTATCATTAAATCTGGTCAATTCAAGACATGCATGTGTTGTCGTACGAAGACAAATTATATTAATTCTAACTTGAAAAAAGCAATCAATTTAGTTATGTTCCGGACCTTCTGTAAGAAAGTGATACAAATGTGTTCTTGTATGTACACAAACATATTGTTAGGTGGTAAAGGTCTTGCCAAATGAGGTCTTGCATGTAGGTCCAAGTCATGTGGTGTAGAGGTACCTCATCTGAGAGTGCAGAATTTAGCTCTACTGATGAAGATCCTATACGTAGTATACATATTCTTCAACAAAAAGAACACACATTAGATGAACTTCATCTTGGAAGCTCATTACTCTGACATGTCTGCAAACAACACTTTGGTAGGCATTGCTCTTTTTGTTCGAGAGATTGCATGTCTCCGTGGAACCAATTTTAGTCTTTGGCTAAATGTGATTTTGGGGGATGTGATACTGTTTGGTTTTGGTAGGACACATGGTCTGATCATACTATGCAATCTAAATCCACCCAACTGCATTATTTTACTATTGATGAGGAGAACACCATTCAGAAGGCCTTAACCTATGAATCTATATATGATATGTTTCACCCCCATCATCCATTGCCTACTCCCAATGCAACAACCTTGTCATTATTCTTGATAAATTAAGCTAATTTGATGATGATGGCTCCTAGAAACTCTCTGTCGGCAAGGTTCCTTTTTTTACAGTAACAAAATTTACAAGACTATAACCAATAATGATGCTTCTCCCACCCCTATGTCATGGATATGGAAACCATATTGTAAACATAAAAATAGGCACTTTTCTGGCTTTTACTTGACACGATCTATAATAGAGATATTCTAAGGAAGGACTGCAACACACTTACTTTTCGATGTGACTTTAGCGAAAACTTTTGGTGGATATTGAACCAAGAGTGGAATTTGGGCATGCAACTCATGTATACATTAGAAGAAAGTAAAACCTGGAACCAAAACAAAGGCTTCTTTGGGACGTTTTCTTGTATGCCGGAGCTAATGGAATCACAATAGCATGATCATATTTGATGGTAACACACCTACCATTCATGGAAGTTTTAGCATATTCAAAGAATACTTTGCTAATGATACGTAGAGCAAACCCTTGCCACAAATAGGGAATGCAAGAGTGCTTAGATCCTTTATAAGGTAGCTCTGGCTACCCTCCCACCATTGTACATTTTCCACCTAAATAATTTCTAGAAGCGTAGTAGGATCTTTCTCACTTTTTCCCTCTCAAAAAATGATACACGAGATATTTGAGCAGGAAGAGGAAAATAGACTTGAACAGAAGTCCACATATACATACGAAAATATACACTATTTGATGACTAGTACAAAAAATCATTAATATATATGCAAACTCATGTTACATACAAAAAGAATAGAATCATATGTAGTGGAGATGTTGCAACAATGAAATGTTTCCATTCCGAAATAATTACCATGTTAATAACTTCTATAATTCATACAATAATATGACAAAATACTCATTTTGTTGGAGTTTGACATGTTTTGACCTCATTGGCCTCTCGCTATCAAATCCTTTTTGGACAATATGCCCCACTAATTAGTACCAACAGAAAATGGATGTGCTTTCCTTGTACAATTATGAAAAGTGATGCCTAAAGGACCAAGATCATCACACGCCCTACACAACAACTTCAAGGCTTCAACACCTATTATGTAAGGAAATGGAGATTTGACTAGATTGAGTAGTAAACAGTTACATAACTTAGAATCACGGTGCAAACTTCTACCAATCAACATCCTAGTAAGAATATATGTTGGGTTGATTGTATGTGTCGGGTGTTTGTATCGGTTTGGCCCAAAGTCCCACCCTACTCATACATGTAGGTTATAGCTAGAGAGCAAGAGAGTGTTGCCGATTTCCCCCTAAGAAACAACATGGTATGGCCCCTGTAAGAAAAACAAGGCATGACACCCAGGTTACAACTAATTGAAACCATTGCTTGTGGTGAGAGGAAAGTTGGTGCTCGTAGTCGTAGTTGTGGGTGAAGGGAGGTTCTGCTGCTAGTGGAACTTCTGGAATGACGGGGAAATTTTAGGGGAGAAGCTGCAGCACATCCATAGCACTTAGCAGAGGGAACTGGTCTAGAGTAGGGCGAGAACCTCTGGTGGTGGTGGACTAGAGCAGAGAAAAGATATGCTTGTGGCCAGGAGTGCGGGGCAGCACAACAAATTCGTACTGAAGCTTTTGGTGTGCAACCAGGGACCGGTCCCCTCCTTGTGGATCATGCAGGACTTGTAGGTCGTGGGTGTTGGGCGTAGCAGCAAGAGGCGGAATTGTAGCTGGCTGGTTGCTCGAAATCAAAATCTCATCCAAGATGACCGTCGATAGTGTGTGCAAGTAAAAGAACCTGTAGGTCTGTGGTGTTGGTCTATGGTGGTGAAAGGAGAGATGGGTGATGTATGTACATATACTATCCACTGGAGGTAGGGATCCTGATGTAGTGAGTATTGTAGCGAAGAAGCAGAGAAGAGCTGTGTTGCCTGAATCTGTTTTTGGGCCGCTAATGTTGCTGTCTTATAGTGGATTGAAGGAGAAGTTTTTTTGCTGGTTGTTGAAAGAAAGCAAATGATAACTTCTTGTAGGAGGTGTGGCCGGTGTTTGTGGTAGAGCAGTGTGGTGGATTTAGGGCCTTGGTGTGCTAGTTGCATTGAACCTGGTTGTTAATTATTCTTGCTCAAGTAAGCTGAAAGAGAATATCTCATAGGGAAAAAGAGAGGAGACATAGTTCCTTGCTCTTTGTGCTTTCTCGTGAGACTGGAAAATTGGGGAAATTCAAAAATTGAGAAGCCAATTCAAAAACCCTAAAAAAACTCATGGGATCTTCAACCATAGCCCTATAATAGGGTGCAAAAAAGTAGTTGGAGTAGAATTCGAGGCACAAAAAAGTGAATTTTAGGGCACCAGAAAATGTTCATCTCCAACAACAACCTAAAATTGGTGCCCTAAAATACACTGCAGCTATCGTTTTGTGGGTGTTCTATTTTAGGGAAGCTTTTGGAGAAGCGTTTCTGGTACAAAGTGATATAAAACAACCACTTTATTGGGGTCCTACGTGGTCCCCCATTTGGAGCAAAATTTTCGGCACCAGCTGAAGTGTTGTATATTTGCAGCATATGACCGCTTGCGGCCATTGTTGTAGGGTAAGGCTTCACCGGAAGTGTCGTAGAAAGATTAGAGCCTCTACGCATACTATCGTGTGTGTTGCCTGGCCAGGAGGCTATCAGAGGTGTTGAGGAGGCTGTATGCAGGAGGAAACGAGTGGGGTTTCACCGGAATCGACGATTCCATTGCGGTGGAGGTACTAGCCAGAGATGAAGGAGAGAGACTGGGAAGCTTGCAAGCCTCGCCTCATGGAAGGGGTCCACGGTGAGTATGGTGGAGACGTGCTAGTGTAGTTCCACATCAGGGCGCCATCATCTCACTCAGATCGCTCCCACTGGTTGTGCCTTATCAAGAAGGAGGAGGTTATACGCCGCCATCGCGTCTCTGGCACGGGCCTCTTGCTGAAGATCAAATAGTTGATTAGGTTGCATCTCACAGTGTTTCTTCTATCGCTAGAGGACAATAAAAAGAGAGGGACGGGTCCCTAAAGAATGATGAGCCAGTCTTCCGTAGGTAGGGTTAATGGTGTTCGATTTACGAGTTAGGAATTCTCTCTTCAGAAACAAGGAAACAAAGCCAATCAGATGATACATGCTCCCAGAATTAGTGAATTCATTGCGGACAAATTGGTAGAATGGATCATTGTAAGTGCCACAACATACAAGTTTATGCTTATAATTCAAACATTTTCTAAATGTCTCTATCCCTTTGTGCGTATATGACTAAAGGGGATATTGCTTCTTCAGCCTCATTTGAGTATATAAGGCGTGCATGCAATTTTAATAATACTCTCTTATTTGCTCTCATTTATTCGTTGTCTTTTGAGACTGAATATTTTTTCACTCATACCCAAGACACAAATAGAAGGAAGCCACATCAATTTAGAAGGAAATATTGTGGCTAATAGTTCAACATGCAATTTTTTTTTTGCTCAGTGCTCCATGATATTTAAGCTAGTATTTTAACAAATTGAAAGATGTTCCAAACATTCTCTTTCACTGGTGCGGTTCAATGAAGGTGAGCCACGCGCTGGCCGAGATCATTGCCTTGGGATTGACCATCAGACATATTGTGATAGGGTGGACACCACGCTCACTATTAGTGAGGGTGAAAAGAAAGATAAGTAGTGACACGGGTAGGGCGCCATATTGAAGTAGAGGATGTAGACCCGTGGGAGTCTTGAGCCATGCTTACTGGGCTATGGGCATTTTTTTCTCCCATTGCAACGCACATGAATGTTTGTTAGTAGAATTAAATCACATAAGCCTGGAGAATCAAGTAGTACATTATTTAGCTTGTAACAAGATGGTAATGATAGATACTTATCACCCATCTGAGGGGGAGTGTTTTGTTTTTCAGAACTTGAGGGGAAGTGTTGGTTTGAGTCTATGTGTGGGGTGTGTGTACGAGTTTGGCCCAAATTAAAGCTCCACGCTTATTTATGTCCGCTCATACTTGTAAGCTGTAGTAGAGAAGTACCCCCAAGAGACAACAACATTTTAGTGTGAATAGTGTCATCTGAATAGTGTCATATATATATAGAGTGATGCTATTCATCACCCAGGGTGCAGAATACGTTATTCTTCACCCATGGCAATCTTTTGATCTCTTCATATCTAAATTACATATGGAATACTAATAGTTACATTCCTATTGATTCAGTACGTAAAATTTGGGACAAGAAAAAAAAATATAGGTCATAAGACAAGAAAAATTGCAGTGTATTTATATTTTACACTATGTTTTTACGTTTGTAATTTTACGTAATATAAAATATTTTTTACGGCGATAATATATTTTCTTACGGTCTCTTTTAACGTCGGAAATAAGACAAAACTTACAGAACGTAAAATTACGGTGCATTGATGAAAAAAGAGAAGGGAGTGAAGAATAACTATTACTATATGGTGGCGCTAATCTGCGCCGAGCGCAAAATCCTTATTCTACACATCGACCGTTTGGTGCACCCAATCAACTAGAAAACATGTGCCCATCCTCGTGCTCCTCTTTGGTCGTAATAGCCTATGCGGCATGTAGTAAAAAGTGTTAACTTCATTACTATAGATGCATGGTCATCTATTGATAGTAATAGCCCATGTGACATGTAATAAAAAGTGTTAACTTCATTACTCAGCTGCATGGTCGTAAATTGATAGAAATCTTTCATGTAACATATAGTAAAACTTATTTATTTCTTTACTTTGAAAGCTTGTGTGAACTATCGGTCGTAAAGTCCTATGTAATATGTAGTAAAAAGTAATAATTTTTTTACTACATATGCAGATGCTATTCCGTGCTCTGGTATACGTGCAGACAGCCTAGCAAACCCATTGGCTAATTTTTTTATTCATTCTGTGATATGCTGGTTGTTCTGTAGTAAAAAATACTAAATTCATTTATTACTTAATCTGGAATTAAACTTGTTGGTAAAACGCTTTTAGTTTTGTAGTAAATGTGGTAGACACTTTTACAACTTAACTCTGGGTTTAGGTTTGATCGTAATACACTTAGTTTCCAGTAGTAAAACTGCTGGGTATTTTTACCACCAGTTACTACAGGAGGGAGGTTTGCATGCAGCGTGGATTTGGTTGGCTGCTTCATTGTCGTGGGACGGCCTGAGCGTAGAATAAATTATTTGCGGACACGCATAGTTAAGGTTTTCGACGGTGTAAATGTTCTCAAAAATCCTGAAAAAATTAATGAATGAACACACCAATAATATAACATGATCCAACGGAGGGATTGAGAAAATATTACTGGATGCGTCCTGGACAAAAAGAACAAATGTTTCAGTATATATTGATCCTGTAGTGAGCTGAAATGCTTGTTTTTTCGTCGAGGACAAATAAATGCATATTTTCACAATCACACCATTGAATCATCTTATTATATTAGAGTGAGGCTCCCCTAATTATTTCATGTTTTAATAACTTTTAAACCATAAAATGTCTAGCAAGCCTTAACTAGTTCTATGGCAAGCTATGATAGACACGTTTTACCTAAAACTATTTCAAGTAATTTAAAACAACATGGAAATGGGTTATCTAAGGAAAATGTGGCCTAAGGAAATAAATCCATATTTAAACATAGCATTAGTGGTTTTTGCACCGAGGAATTATGAGAAAACATTTATTAAGACCATTATATGACGTATCAAATGTTGCGCAGGAACTAATTGTTCTAAAAATCATCATTGGTTTAATATGACTTGCAGCTAATAATGGTCCATCTACAAAGAAGAGTGGCACTAGAAGCCATGTAATAATAAATTCAAAAGGTTAATTTTGGTTGACACAAACTTTATGTTCACCGTGGTTCAGATATTATATTATCTGTCAATATTGACATTTGTCCTAACTCATCAAAATACACAAACATTAAAGAAAAACAACAATTTGGTAAGCCAAAACAACAATCATTTTTACATGGTTATTTGTTATAAAAACAAAATCTACTGCTTTTCTAAGACATGACAATGAAGACATTATGCTAAATCAATGATAAGAGTGATGTCAAAAAATATCACTTGAAAGCATAACCACGGTTCATATTTACGTTCTAAAAAAGGCGAGAACAGACACTTTAGTAGTCTTAAGCTAGTTCACACCATCCCGTAGACTTGTACAAGCAAACGGAGATATGCCACCAATGACAGACTTCATAACATCATCTGAAAAATAAGATGACAGTGCATTAAAAATATAATGTGTTGTTTTAACTTCATGTACGTTTCGGTGCCCGGGTGCATCTACACCCGGTCAAAAGAAAATTCGTAAAAAATTCATGAAATTCCAAAAAAAAAAAAAGGTGATAGACAATTTGATGCGTGAGGTACGCTCCAATTTTCAAAATATTTGGACTTCTGTGCAGCTCTCAGCAAAAAAGACAAATCAGACCAGAACAGTATATGAACAGTACACATTTTTACAGACCTCCGATTTGTCTTTTTTGCCGAGAGCTACACAGAAGTCCAAATGTTTTGAAAATTGGAGCGTACCTCACGCATCAAATTGTCTACCACCCTAATTGTTTTTAGAATTTTTTGAATTTTTCTAGTATTTATTTTGATTTTTTTCGTGAGCGCAGGTGCAAATGAGCTCGGGCTCAGATTTGAATTTTCGTAAATTATGCTACCTTATGTATATAATCCTCCTGCAATATTTTGTTTTGCTGACAAATGTATAGGCCATAGTTACCTATACAACTTCCCTGAGAAGCATCTGCGAGCTGATGTTGTGTTCCAGGCTACATATTTTCTGATATTTTATTTTACTACCAGAGATAGAAGCTAAAGGTGGATAAGAATCTGTGCATGGGCCTAATGTTCTATAATGAATTATTTTGGGAGTGAGCAGTGTGCATTCAGATGTAACAATAAATGATTGTGCCTTTTGAAAAAGCAACAAAAAATAGCGTGTTAAGAGAAATAGAGGTGGCCTCCTCCAGATGCTATACCAGGTATAGCGTGCTATTTACAAATGGTGTTTCAAAGTATTGCCATATAGCCTAAAATTAAAGGATTTTAACAAGAATAAATGATATAGTTTAATAATAAAGTACTAAAAAACATTTAATGTGGCCTAACATCAAAAACCCATGAGGCAACAACATAGCAAAAATATACAAATTTAGAATTAGGTGTCGTCGGGATCTCCATTGCTAAAGAATAACCTCTCATTGCGGGATATTGAAGTACTCCATGTAGCTAGCTATTTAACAATGCGACGATCAATCAATCGAGTGCTAGGAGTTAAGATGGATAACTTGTAACATAATTGGTAACTAAGATCTAGCAAACTTCATGATCCAACACGTACATCATGAACCTACGAGCCCAAAGAACATGCCTGGTGCCTCACTTGTCAGCGGCACAGCTGGCGGCGACATCATGCCGCCGCAAACGAGGGAAGACTGGCGGAGAACAGTGGAAGACCAGCGGGGAATAGAAGAAGACGGGCCAAACAGGAGGAAGAAGAAGTCGCCATCGGCGCACATGACTGCGTGGTTGGGTGGAGAATAAAGTAGAGAGTTGGGGACTAATAGCGCTTGGTCGGATGGGGGATTGGCCATTTTTCCTCTTTGGGCTTGGTCAGATTTGTGTCTTTGGGGTAATGGGCTGCCAATAAAACATCACACTACAAGCTATGCTGTTTTAGCGCAATATAGCGTGCTATTTCACGAATAGCCGCATCATAAGAAAAATTGCCAATCTTTAGTGTGGCCTCTTCTCGTATGCTATAGCATGCTACTAGTAAAGAAATTGTGCACTATTTTTTCATTGAAAAAAGACATGATCTTCAAGTCTGAATGATGGAAAGAGTATGTCGTATTTATTTCGCTAGAAGCACAAAAAATGTATTGACTTTTTATGTTGGACATGAAAAATACTCGAGAAAAGATTGTAACCTATACTTGAGATTTAAGGAGTAAGTTGTGGTTGACATTAGCATTGTCACTATTATTCAAAGAGAGGGATCAGTGCCAAACTACTATATAATAAGGAACCCAAGTATCAAAGGTAATTAGTGTTATTGCTTTCCAATTACTTATGGATGTTTGTGCTTTTCACTGTACTAGCATAGTGTCCCGCCCCATGTGCGGCCTAGAATTTTATAAAGTTGTATCATGATCACATATGATTTCATTTGTCCATGGAAACTTGCATCCAAATGTGATCACATTCTGAAATACGTGCCTTTGGCGAACATAGTTTTGTCTTAGGCATGTTCGATGCACGGGGATCATCATTATCCGTTGTTAACTTATTATGAAATTATAATGTCGTATTAGGTTACTATTATTCTCATTGTAAAAAATGTGTGTTTTCCATATATTTTTACCTTATTTTTGTGTTATATACTAACTAATCAAAAATGAAATAATACAACTTTTTAAATTGTGTTTCAAATCTTTTCTCTATAAATGATTTTTAGTACATGAAATTCTTGGTAAAATGATGTGAATTATATTTTGAGATATTAGTTATATTTTGCATGGGCATTGATTCTGAAGAGATGGTTTTGGTAGGATAAATTCACTCACATGCTATTGAAACTGGACATGACACACTTGAAATTTGCTTCTATTAATTTGGCGTTGACCATTTTTGTGAATTTTTATCAGTAACCACAATTCTAGAAATAGTTAATGATATATAGTGAATATATGAACCATACTAAGAATTCTTTCAGGAAGATTAGTTATGTTTTGTACAAGACTATTATCAATAGCTCAACTGTGAAAGTGAACACCTACTTGACTCAATGTGAAATATTAAACTAACACATAACTAAATCTAGCTAGCACATGAGCAACATGTAGAAAAACAGTGGACAATAATAGGGGTTGCTTTGCTAAAGAATGATGAGCCAGTCTTTCATAGGTGGGGTCAATGGTGTTCAATTCGAGTTATGAATTCTCTCTTCAGAAACTAAGAAACAAAGCCATTCAGATGATACATGCTCCCAGCATTAGTGGAGTCATTGTGGACTAATAGGTAGAACATATCATTGTAAGTGGCACAACATACGAGTTGATGCTTATAATTCAAACATTTTCTAAATGGCCCTATTCCTTTGTGTGTATATGACTAAAGGGCATATTGCTTCTTCAGTCTCATTTTAGTATATAATGCATGCAGTTTTAATAATACTCTCTCTTTTGCTCTTATTTATTTGTTGTCTTTCGAGACTGAATATTTTTTCACTCATACCCGAGACACAAATAGAAGGAAGCCACATCAATATAGAAGCAACTATTTTGGCTAATAGTTCAATGGGAAATTTGTCTTTCCTCGATGGTCCATGATATTTAAGCTATCATTTTAACAAATTGAAAGATGTTCCAAACATTATCCTTCACTCTTGCGGTTTAATGAGGGTGAGCCATGCGGTGGCTGAGATCATCGCCTTGGGGTTGACCATCATACATATTGTGATAGGGTGGACACCCCGCTCACTATCAATGAGGGTGGAAAGATGGATAAGTAGTGACACGGGTAGGGCGCCGTATTGAAATAGAGGATGTAGACCCGTGGGAGTCTTGACCCATGCTTACTAGTCTAGGGGCATGTTTTTTGTCTCCCGTTACAACGCAGAGGAATGTTTGCTAGTAGAATTAAATCACATAAGCTTGGGTAATCATGTAGTAGATTGTCTAAATAAGGTTTAGGACTCAAGTAATATAATTTAGCTTGTAACAACATGGTAATGATAGATACTTATCTTCCATCTCAGGGGGAGTGTTTTTTTTAGAAGTCGAGGGGAGTGTTGGGTTGAGTCGATGTGTGGTGTCTGTGTGTGGGTTTGGGCCAAATTAAAGCGCCACACTTAGGTATATCCACCCATACTTGTAGGATGTACCTAGAGATCAAGAGAGTGTTCCAGAGGTTGTCCCTCAACAGGCAACAAAATCTTATTGTGAATAACGTCATCTGAGTTACACCGTCATCCATAAAAAGTGTTGTGACGCCCGGATGATCAAGCTACAATAACCTCTGGTAATGATGGCATGTCACTTCGATTACTGTTGCTAATCTCGCGTTAGCTCGAAACCGATTAAAATTCAAATTCAAAATTTGGCAACTAATAAAAGTTTTCAAATATTAATACTAAAATGTCCTGGATGTGCCGAACAATTCATAAATAATATTGGTGGAGAAACCAAGTCTTTATAAAATGTTTAAGTGCACAAAACTAAATAAAACAGTAGCATAAACAATTATTTAAATTATTTTAAAATAATAAACAATTACAAACTATTTTTGTTTTAGGTGCGAAGCTAATTGTGGTAGGCGCATACGTATTAATGCTCTTTTAGATACAACTTTGTATTTTATAAAAACGAAAATTTAATAAAATAGAAAAGAGCATTAAAAAAGACAAAACAGTAAACAAAAGAAGGATTGAAAAGGACCCCTCCACTGGACCGAATGGCCCAGCTGGCCAAAGCCGGCCCAGCTGGCCGGACCAGTCGCCCCCTGGCCTATATGGCCTCCCCACCACCAAACCCTAGCCCAGATTCCCCACTCCCTCCCCCGTCTCCCCCTCATCCCGATCCTGATCAGGGCAGCGCACCTGCACTTGCCGTCGTTCGCCCCGCCCCTGACGCTGTTGGTGCCCACCGTCGCCGCCTCATTCCACCACCACCTCGCCGGTGCCACCTCTCTGCCGGACCGCCTCTTCACCTCCCCTACCCCGCGGCTGGTTCCAGCCACCGTCGCCACTGACGCAGCGCCTGAGCGCCCTGACGCCGACGTCGTTCGCCATTGTCGGCGCCACCTACGTCACCTCCCGTCCTCCTCCTCGAGCCGCTGCCACTCCCATACACCGTACGGTGAGGCCCTCGGCCTCTCCCTCTATCACCGTCCCCATCATCGTGGTCGCCGCTCTCCGCTTGCGCACGCGCTCATGGCCGCAACCACCTCCCCGCGCCGCACCTGGACCGTCGCGTCGCTCGCGCCCCCTGCCGTCCCGGCCAACCTTTGCGCTTGCCGTCGCCACTCCTAACCCACTCATGCGTCCGGCCGCACTAGCCGCGCGCCACGCCAGTCCTTGCCCGTGCTCTGCCTCACCCCGCCGCTCTCTGTTCGGGCTCGCTGGCTCGTATCGCCGCACCCGCTCGCCTCGCGTCCCCATGCTCGTCGCTGCGCTGCTGCGCGCCCCCGACCACCCGCGCCTCCGCACGAGCGCCCGACTCCGCCCCACTTGCCGCTGATGCTGCCGACGGCCTTGCCGCGCCCTGTGGCTGCGCTCACGCCCATCTGCCCCTATGGCTAGCCCGAATGGGCCACTGACGAACAGGGCCCGCGCCCCTGTTAAAAACGGAAAATAGCAATAAACATAAAAGATAAAAGGATTGTTAATTAATTAATTAATTAATTTAACTTAACATTAAGTAACCTACTAATTAAGACATTAAGAATAACTAACCTAGGCACTGACATCGGGTCCCACCGCTTAATTAACTACTGTTGAATAAATAGTCCATGACAGTTGGGTCCATGCCACAATTTAACTGGATAAGGTTGATTCATCAGCCTGCTGACTCAGCAGGGGACCCACTAGTCAGTCTCTGCTGACTGGGCAGTTGACTAAGTCAACTAGGCCTACTGGTCAGCCACACAAGCCCTTCTGTGGGTATACTTCTGTGTACCAATAGCAATTTAACATTTAATTTTCGAACTAAAACAATTTAGAAAATGATTTAAAACTTTAAAAATTTATATAAAATATTCCGTAAGTCGGATGAAAAAACTTTGTACATGAAAGTTGCTCAGAACGATGAGACGAATCGGGACACGTAGCCTGTTCATCCGCCACACATCCCTAGCATAGCGAACACGCAACTTTCCCCTCCAGTTCATCTGTCCAAAAACGCCAAACCCCGGGGATACTTTCCCGGATGTTTTCCCCTTTTACTAGTATCGCCTACTACTGCGTTAGGGCACATTTAGCACCGCGTGTTGCCATGTTACGCTTTATTATTCTTTGGTTGCTCTATTATTTATTGTGTTCCCCCGCCGTTACTTCTTTCCGGTAGACCCCGAGGCTGCCGGTGACCCCCAGTACGACTACAGTGTTGACAACCCCTCCTTCTTGCTAGAGCAACCAGACAAGCCCACCCCCCCCCCTTGATCATCAGGTATCGCCTATTCCTTCTCTCTACTGCTTGCATTAGAGTAGTGTAGCATGTTACTGCTTTCGGTTAATCCTATTCTGCTGCATAGCCTATCATTGTTGCTATAACTGTTGATCCTTTTACCTTCTATCCTAATGCTTAGAATAGGATGCTAGTGTTCCATCAGTGGCCCTACACTATTGTCCGTCTGCCATGCTAACCTACTGGGCTGTGATCACTTCGGAAGGTGATCACGGGCATATGCTATATACATTAAACTGTTACATTACTTATGATACTGTTCAGAGATGGGGGCTGAAGGGGCAGGTGGCTCCATCACGGTAGAGGTGGGCCTGGGTTCCCGAAGACCCTCGACTGTTACTTTGTGGCGGAGCGACAGGGCAGGTTGAGACCACCTAGGAGAGAGGTGGGCCTGGCCCTGTTCGGCGTTCGCGGATACTTAACACGCTTAACGAGATCTTGGTATTTGATCTGAGTTGGGTCGTTGACCTTATACGCACTAACCGCCATGTGGGACAAGATATGGGCAACCGGCCTCGTGGTATCAGCCGAAGCATTTCGTCAAGTCAGCGACTGAGCAGCGCGCGTCGGATTAGAACGTAAGCCTGCTCTTGTATTAAGGGGGCTAGTTCTGCTTCCGGACGCATTCGCAACGTGCAGGTGTGCTAAGGGCGGTGGGCCCAGACCCATGTGCGCATAGGTTCAGACCGGCGTGCTGACCTCTCTGTTGTGCCTAGGTGGGGCTGCGACGTGTTGATCTTCCGAGGCCGGGCATGACCCAGAAAAGTGTCCGGCCAAATGGGATCGAGCGTGTCGGGTAATGTGGTGCACCCTTGCAGGGAAGTTTATCTATTCGTATAGCGGTGATCTTCGGTAACAGTTCGACTTGGAGTTGTACCTTGACCTTATGACAACTAGAATCGGATAGTTAATAAAACACACCCTTCCAAGTGCCAAATTAAGATCAAGCAAAGATCATGATGCAACACATACATGACGGACGTGCGAGCCCAAAGAACTTTCCTGGTGCGTGACTTGCTAGCGGCGTAGCTGGCTGCAACGTCGTGCCGCCGCAAACGGGGGAAGACCGGCGAAGAACAGAGGAAGACCGGCGAGGAACAGAAGAATAGGGGCCAAAAAGGAGGAAGAAGAAGCCGCCACCGCCGGCGCACAGGACTGCGTAGTTGGGTGTAGAATAAAGTAGAGAATTGGGAAATTGGGACTGGATAGGGTAATTGGCTATTTTTCCTATTTGGGAAGGTCAGACCTATGTCTTTGGGCTAATGGGCTGCCAAAACAATAGTACACTATAAGCTATACTGTTTTAGCGCAAAATAGCATGCTATTTCGTGAATAGCCCCATCATAAGAAAAATTGGCAAACTTCAGTGTGGCCTCACCTTGTATGCTATAGCGCGCTACTAGTACAGAAATTGCGCACTGTTTTTTCATTGAAAAAAGAAATGATCTTCAGGTTTGAAAGATGGAAACAATATGTGGTATTTAGTTCTGTAAAAGCACCAAAAAATGCATTGATTATTTATGTTGGACATGAAAATACTTGAGGACAGATTGTAACCTATGCTGGAGATGTAACGAGTAAGTTCTGTTTGAGATTAGCATTGTGACTATTATTCAAACAGAGGGATCAGTGCCAAACTACTATAAAACAAGGAATCCAAGGATCGAAGGTAATTAGTGTTGTCGGTTTCAAATTACTTATATATGTTTGTGCTTTTCACTGTACTGGCATAGCGGCCCGCCTGATGTGCGGGCTAGAATTTTATAAAGTTGTATCACGAACACATATTATTTAATTTGTCGAAGGAAACTTACATCCAAATGTGACCACATTCTCAAATATGCGCCTTTGGCGAATATAGTTCTATCTTGGCATGTTTGATGCAAGGGGATGATCATTATCCATTGTTAATTTATTATGAAATTACAATGTCGTATTAGGTTACTACTATTCTTATTGTAAAAAATGTGTGTTTACCATATATTTTTACCTTATTTTTGTGTTATATACTAATTAAACGAAAATGAAATGATACAACTTTTTAAATTATGTTTTAAATCTTTTCTGTGTAAATGATTTTCAGTACATAAAATTCTTGGTAAAACGATGTGAATTATACTCTGAGATATTAGTTATATTTTGCATGGGCATGAATTCTCAACAGACCGTTTTGGTAGGATAAATTCATTCATATGCTATTGAAATTGGACTTGACACACTTGACATTTTCTTCAATTAAGTTGGTGTTGAACATTTTTTGTGAATTTTTTATGAGTAACGATAATTCTAGAAATAGTTAATGATTTATAGTGAATGAATGAACCATACTGAGAATTCTTTCAGGAAAATTAGTTATGTTTTGTGCATGACAATTAGCAATAGCTCAACTGTTACAGTGAACATCTACTTGACTTGATGTGAAATATACATAACTCAAGCTCGCTAAAACATGTTTAACATGTGGAAAAACGATGGACATCAATACAGGTTGCTTTGCTAATTTCCAATGTTAGTTGGCCTTTAGATAAATTTATCCAAGTTGTTGGTTCTCTCTATGGTTTTCTAGGGGGAAGGGACCTCACATGGTGAAGCTATGATATTTTCTTCACACTCTTATCACATTCTTTGATGGTTTCACACTCCTCACATAAGCTTCTTCAATGGTTTTATTGTTACTATTCAATAGATTCTTTCTGTCGAGCAAAGAATAACCACATCATCGAATTATTGTAAATAATTAGATAATAAAGGAAATACTTTTTCTACTATGGATTTTTCCTTTGTTTTCTCCCTAGTAATAGTAACATTATTGAATTATTTGTATTTCACTTGTTTGTAGGGAAAATGCCATCTTTTGTTATGAAATAATAAGATGTTGTGGTCCTATAGAAATATTTATTAGTTACACTACTTGAAGAAATATAGATTGGTAAAAGTTGTCGAGAAGATGTTCTCTGGAGGACATATATTCAAAACGTATTTCATAAAAAGTATAGTGAAAAGGAAAATATATATGTAATAGTAGCTAGTCTACTTAGACCTTGTAACATCCCAAATTTTCAATTTGGAATGTTATAGATTAGATCATCAATGCATATCATATTTTATTGCATTTTGGATGATCCTAGAAATTCCAAGCAACTCAAGGACCTACCGAAAGAGTTGGGGATTTCGTTATTTTCATATTTGATTTTTTCTCGAATTATGAAAAGAGGATCGTTTGATTTTAATTATATTTCTCTGAAATATTTCTTTTATTACAAATAAAAGAGAGAGGATAAAATGACTTCCTTAATATAAAGAAATATCAGAGATTTAATATTAAAATCAAATAATATTTTTATTCAGAGTTTGATTGGCTATTTTATTTGAATTAGGAAAATATGCGTTTTTCAAATTCGAATGTTAGGCCGAAATAAATGTTCATCTTCTCCGGCTTGTTTTTAGAGGACGGGGAATATTTATTTCGGGATTTGTGGAGTTCGTTTATTATTTCTTTTCTTTCTTTTTCTGCATGTCCAAATTGTTTTAAAAAAACGCGAAAACGACTTAGGGCCGTTTTCGGCCAGGACTCTTTCCGGCCGGCTTTTAAAAGTCCGCGACCCCGAGCCCCAGCGCCGCCAGCCCACCCGAACCCTAACCCTAGCCGAGCCGCCGCCCGCCTCGGGAATCGAGCCGCCGCCGCCCCACGTCGCCGACCCGACGCCCAGCGGAGCCCGCCGCCGCCACCGCCGGACCCGAGGTAGCCGCCTCTGTTTTTTCGCGAGAAAAATCGTTTGTTTTTTTTAAAACCCTAGATCCTTTTTTATTAAATGCGGTTCGTTTTTTTCGGTTAGTTATTTAGCGGACGTTCGTCCGTACGTTCGTTTTTACGAACGGTTTTCACCTTTTAGCCGCAGATAGCAAACGTTCGTTCGTTAGCCTGTTCGTCAGTTTTTCTTTTTCTCGGATTTTCTGCGATTATTTTCGTTCGCGATTTCTGATCTGATTTTCGTTCTAGTATAACTTTTCGCTCGTTTATCGGAATCAGACGATTCAAGCGCCTAGAGTTTCTCTCGAAACCCTCTTTCCGTTTAACCAACTTAAACAAGTTTTTGCTACTGTAAAATTTGACTTTAGTCTAGAATAGTAAACTAAGCTTGTTTCTTTCACCGTTTGAGTTTTGTTGCTTCGTTTGATTTGATTATTTTTTCAAACCGGAGTTCTTCAGTTGAAATTTCTGGTTAGATATCTTATTTTAGTTTTACCCGTGCCCTTGCTGGATTGCTTATTGTATGCTTGTTTGTTTGCGATAGAGTATCCAGACTGCGAAGCGTGCTGCTACGAGTCTCTAGGTTTCGCGGATCATCAGCAAGGCAAGTAACACTTTGATCATAGCTCTTACTACCCAGTTTTATTGCATTAGATCAATCCTTAAACAATTGCATCGTTAGGATCTGAATTAAATTGTGGGATTTGGGAAGTAGATGAGGTAGTACCTATTCACCTGTTTATTACCCAACCATGGGAGTTACTTCTACGCTATGCTTATATTGCTATGCTATGACAGATGTGAGATTATTGCGAGTTTATTTCATGACAGATGTGAGATTTTTAATTAATGGTTAACTTAAGGTGGCAACTTTAATAAACATCTGGGTGGATTGAGGCACCTGGGGAATTCCAGTGATTGCCTGTATTTTTGGAAATCCCGGGGTACCGTGTGATTCTCCTATGGACCGCCACCCAGGCTCAATGGGATCATAAGATTATTCATACTTGAAACTTCCGTGTGCAGCCACAAGCTATTATGGGCTCTAGCATATTTGATTAAGTCGTGTGAACTCTTACAGTGGTATACTAGCAGATGTAGGGGATGTAGGTGTACCGGTCTACCCATCGTAAGGTGCTAATGCTTCTGAAATACTGTGTCCCGGTCATCCGTTTCTCAAACACCATGTAGTGCGAGAAATCCAACAGAGGAGATCGAGTCTTGTGGGTAAAAGTGCACAAACCTCTGCAGAGTGTACAAACTAATCATGGTTAGCCGTGTCCCCAGTTATGGACAATTTGAGTATCTAGTTCTTGGATTATCATGTGGATCTCATCACTCTTAATATAATTTGATTGGGTTTTAATGATGGTGCTTAATTGTGATTGAGTTGGATGAACCTTCTCAATGTTTATCAACCACCATGATAGTTAAATAAAACATATTCCTTTGCAGTAGGTAAAAATTGGCTTTCCGCCAAACATATTAACCATACAGCCTCCACCAGCCATATATGCATGTAGTGACAGTATTATTCTGTTCTTTATCTTTTGGTGTTACATTGCCAGCATATTCCATGTGCTGACCCGTTTTCAGGCGGCAACGTATCATGTTGCAGACTTTTCAGACGACGAGTAAGGAGCCTTAGGTCGTGGTCTTTCACTCAGTGATGCTGTTGGAGTTGATGGACCCATTTTATCTTCCAAGCCTTCCGTTGTTATCGTGTTAGATGGCCTTAAGCCATATTTATTGTAATAAGTTATCTTTTGAGACATTCGATGTAATAAATGTGTGATTGCTACTCTGTTATAAATCCTTCAAGTACTGTGTGTGTCAGCATTACCGATCCAGGGATGACACTTATGCACAGAGATCAGACTGTTTGAGGTCTGGTCGCTACAGACCTAGACATCATTGAGATTGTAATCCGAAGGAAACCAAGAGACCCCTTTGTTGTGATTAGACAATGGACAAACATATCTCGTTTTGTTGGAGTTTAACATGGTTTGACTTTATTGGCCTCTCACTATCAAATTCTTTTTGGACAATATGCCCACTAATTAGTACCAATAGAAAATGTATGTGCTTTCCCGGTACTATTATGAAAAGTGATGCCTCAAGGACCATCGGGGATATACCCCGCGGTATGACCCGGCCGGAGTCGTAACCCGACTGGGACTTGGTAAACCGTCAGGAGTCAAGTCAGGTGATAACCCGGAAAACAATGTTAAATCGGCAGACAAAGTTAAACCGGCAGACGTTAAGAAGCCCAGGAAAGGAAGTCAAAATAGTTTAAGTCTTAGTCCGAGATGGACTCTACATGTAACCCGCCCCTTCAACTTATATAAGGAGGGGCATGGCTCCCCAAAGAGGGAGAGGGCAAGAAACAATCTTAGGTCTAGACACAAAGAGGAGAGCCGGTTTACGGCGACTCCCTCGTGATGATAATGAGATCTAGCCTCAAACAGCATGTAGGGTTATTACTGGATGATGTTTTCCGGGGCCCGAAGCTGTCTAAATCCTCGTCTTGTGTGATGATCTGCCTTGCGTCTCTTGATTCCGACCAACCCCTTCAAGCTACTGCATAGATGCGTTGACCTCGCGACTAAGTCCTGACACTAAGGACATCTGCCGTGACAATTCCACGACAAGGACCAAGATCATCTCCCGTCCTACACTTCAACTTCAAGGCTTCAACACCCTTATGTAAAGAATTGGAGATTTGACTGGATTAAGTAGTAAAACGGTTAAATAACTTAGAAACACACGATGCAAAGTCCGTCTGCCTTGCCCGTTCTTCTTCTTCAAGAAGCTTGCAACGATCAGCAGTGCACTCTAACTTCACGGTCATCTCGGCCATCTCCTCCTTGCTTCGGCAGTGAGCAGCCTGTTCGGCTCTCAGCTCTTCAAGAGCTTTCTGGGCAGCCGCATCACTCTTTCAGGCTTGTTCTTTAGCTCGGGCAAGTTCTGCCCTAAGATTCTCCACGGCGGCCGCACCATCTGCGTCAAGCACATACACTGTAAGACAATGGCATAAAACTCCTCTTACCCAATGCTGCCCGAGGAATTACATACCTTGAGCCTCATCAAGCCGTTTGTTGACAAGCGCGATGTCGGCATCAACCACGTCCAGTTGCCGCTTTCGTTCGGCAAAATCATCAGTTCGGCTCGATTCCGGACACCTCGCCACCTACATTCAAGGGCGACACCTTAGACCTGGGATTATGATCCTCTGCGTGCCGTCATTTCTTGACAGCGCGCAGAGTCTCAGGGGCTACTATCTACACAGGGCGCCACTTACTTATGCGAAACTGACCAAAGTATACATTATCTAACGTACCTCAAAACCCGTCAGTAAACTTTTGACGGCTTCATGCAATCCGCTTTCAGCGGATGAAATCCTTTCAATCACCGTGGCCATCAATGCATGGTGCTCCTTTGAGATAGAAGCTCGCCTCAGCAGAATCTTTAGCTCCTCCGGCCGAACACCAGATGGTGCCGGACTTGTCATATGGCCTTTTTCGAAGGCCGGACGCGGAGAATCTTGGGGGGCCATACGGCTATCTTCCTCCCTTGCCAGATTTGGAGGAACCCTCCGCGACGACACCTCAGCGTCGCCCGCCTCGGTAGGCGGTACGACAGGGGGAGGCGTCCTGCTCTCCATCATCTCTGGAAGAAGATCCCCCAAAGACGAGCTCTGCTGAGAAGGACTAAGGTCCGAGCTACAAGGTAAAATTTCAATTAATCTTCTCAGATATAAATCAAGGATTTCTCTCATCCCTCAAAAGGGAAATCTTTCTCTACTTACGGCTCGCTGGAGGGCTGATCCCTTTGAGGGCGTAGTTCTGCCGAGGAACTCCCCGCCGTCGGACCCTCTGACGAAGATTTTCCCCCCTGCTTCGAGGCCTTGGTCACCGGGTTGTCAGAGGCGGCCCTCTTCTTCCCCTTAGGAGAGGAATTGTCGGTTCCTCCCTCCGAAGCAGCCTCCTTCGAGGAGGCCATAGTTCCCTTGTTCTTCCCCTTACTTCCCTCCAAAGGCATTATCTTCAACATCCTGACAAGCACGGGATCCGGCCTGGTTTCAGGAAGGGGAGCCAGACACCTGATCAGCTTTGCCTTCGCTATCCACTCCTGTTTAAAAGGACAACTCTTTTAGGGGCAAATTCATGACAATTATACGGATAGCATGTCCGGGCACAAGGTCACTTACTTGAATATCTAGGCGATTGCACCTTAGGCCTGCGTCCTCGGTCAAATCCGGACACATCGCTTGTGATCCGAAGAACAGCTTATACATCTCCGCGGGCGTTGCGCCCATGAAATTCAGGAGAGCCCGCGGTCCCTCTGGATTAAACTCCCACAGGCGAAGGGAGCGACATTTGTCGGGCAATATCCGGCGAATCAACATGACCTGCGTCACCTTGACCAAGTTGTGGTCTCCTTCTAAGAGATCCCTAATGCGGCCCTGCAACAAGGGCACGTCTTTGGGTAACCCCCATCTAACCCTTTGCTGACCCATGGTGTTAGCCGTGGTGGGGAACCCGAGCGAAAGGCAGGAGGCGTCACCCACTTAGTGCCCCTGGGAGCGGTGATATAGAACCACTCTCGTTGCCACAAACCGAGCTCCTCTTGAAAAGAGCCCTTGGGCCATGGAACATCAGCATTCTTGCTTATAACAGCGCCTCCGCACTCTGCGTGCCGTCCCTCGATCATCTTCGGCTCCACTTTAAAAGTCTTGAGCCATAATCCGAAGTGAGGGGTAACACGGAGGAACGCTTCACACATGACGATGAATGAGGAAATGTGGAGGATGGACTCTGGAGCTAAGTCATGGAATTCCAGCCCGTAATTAAACAACAGCCCCCTCACAAAGGGATCCATCGGGAAGCCTAACCCTCGAAGGAAATGAGACACGAACACCACGCTCTCACCGGGCTGGGGACTGGGAATGGCCTGCCCTTGAACAGGCAACCTATGCGAAATTTCGCCGGTCAGGAACTTAGCCTCTCTCAACTTTAGCACGTCCTCTTTCGTGACGGAGGAGGGCGTCCATCGGCCTTGAAAGTCGGAACCGGACATGGTCGAAGGTCCGAAGCACCTGGAATCTAGAGCCTAGGGTGTTGGAACTCGAGGGGACGGGCGAACTTGTTTGAGGTGGGAAAAAGAAGTAAGGCCTTGGTCTCTTTATAAGAGGTAGAATACCAAGAGCCCCCCCCCCCCGTAACCATTTGGGACTCGCCTTTAATCGAGGAAACGTGCTAACGGGCACGATTGGGTTACCCACGCCCGTATTGATGAGAATCCCGTAAAAGGGGGCACATGATCTCTGCTTTGACAAGACGTGCCAAGGAAACCGCCTCGCAAAACACGCTGAGGTGGAAGAGTAAAAACGATTCGAGAAAAGGACTTGGCCGTAGTGTGATGTCACGCTACGGAATACGTCAGCAGATTAGATTTGTGTTAATATTATTCACTCTAGGGCAATATGTGGAAACTTATTTTGCAGAGCCGGACACTATTCTTGGTGTTTAAAATCTTCTTGAAGAACTTGGAGGGGGAACCCGCCTTGCAATGCCGAAGACAATTTGCACGCCGGACTCGTCGTCATTGAAGCCTGGTTCAGGGGCTACTGAGGGAGTCCTGGATTAGGGGGTGTTCGGATAGCCGGACTATACCTTCAGCCGGACTATACCTTCAGCCGGACTCCAGGACTATGAAGATACAAGATTGAAGACTTCGTCCTGTGTCCGTAAGGGACTTTCCTTGGCGTGGAAGGCAAGCTTGGCGATGCGGATATTCAAGATCTCCTACAATTGTAACCGACTTTGTGTAACCCTAAGCCTATCCGGTGTCTATATAAACCGGAGGGTTCTAGTCCGTAGGACAAAATCATCATACAACAATCATACCATAGGCTAGCTTTTACGGTTTAGCCTCCTTGATCTCGTGGTAGATCTACTCTTGTACTACCCATATCATCAATATTAATCAAGCAGGAGTAGGGTTTTACCTCCATCGAGAGGGCCCGAACCTTGGTAAACTTCGTGTCCCTTGTCTCCAGTTACCATCCGGCCTAGACGCACAGTTCGGGACCCCCTACCCAAGATCCGCCGGTTTTGACACCGACAGTCTCTATGGTACAAATTTTAGTCTTTGGCTAAATGTGATTTTGGGAGATGTGATACTGTTTGGTTTTGGTAGGAGACATGGTCTGATCATACTATGCAATCTAAATCCCCCCAATTGCATTATTATACTATTGATGAGGAGAACACCATTCAGAAGGCCTTAACCTATGAATCTATATTAAGAAACAGTATATCGCAGCTAGCTACGAGCTTCCACAGCGATTTGATTGTCTGAGCTGTCGGATCCTGAACGTACAACACAGATCCTAGTCGGGTGTCCCTGGTCGCCCGCGCGCGTCGCGTACCGTCTCGCGGGCCGCTTCTCCGCAGAGCGACCTCATTATACTGTCAGTAATCGAGCCATGAAGGCCCAGTTATTCCCTCTTCGACGCTAACGGTCCAACTAGCCCAGGTTTCAGCCGTATCCCACCCCGAATGACACAGCTCTTCTATTCCTCCGTGTTGCCGTTCCGTCCTCCTCTCGATGCGGTGGCGTTCCACGCTCCCCGATGCGCCGGCGATCCGCCGTGGGCATGCGTGATTGCCCCCGCGAAGGTACAATCCACCCCTCCTACGCTTCTTCCTTAGCCCGTTTCATGTTGTTTTTAAATTTCCTGTCTTGCAACGTTCGTCTATGGCGGCTGCGGCATCCGCCCGCCCCGTCGGCTTCCACCGCCGGCTGTCTTCGTACTACATCGTCCTCCATGCCTTGCAGATCTACCTCGCGCCCCTTCCCCTCCCGTAACCGAATCTGAAACTGCTGCCTTAAAGGTCCACTGTCCACCTCCTGTCATAATGGTGATGATGGTAGTTAACCTCACGGGTGATGATGGTGATTAATTTGCGGTGTTCGTGCGTTATCCCAATCTCTCGCTCTTCCTTCTATATTATGCCTCACATCATCCCTTCTTTCATGCTCTGTGTCGTCTCTCCACCATGTCCGTTGCGGTGTTGCCTAGGTCTATTCTTGCTGTCTATTCATCTTACTCCTAATTCTCCTACATGTTTTCTTAGGTACGGAACTTCCCTCCTTCGTTGCAGGTTCGCAGTGCTCATTCGCTGGGATTTCAGTGTTGGAATTGCTCCTGGCTGTGTGCGTTACAGTCAATTGCAAGCATGGCTTTTGGACATGTTCGACAGCCAGACTCATTCTTACATATTGTTGCCTTATCATCATCTACTATGTTTTTCTTTGTTATTGTGATTTTAATTGTTAATTTTATGCGATTTGTTTGATTTTCATTCCAACCAGCCACAACCATTTTGTCTCTTTACTTTCCTTCCGTTTGTTTCAGATTTCGTATAATCTGTTTGTGACACGTGTTGTACAATAAAAATGCCTAAACGTTCTCGATTGCAAGAGCATGGAAGCGATGTGTGTCAGCCACATTGCGGTAGCGGACCAAGTAGAGTCCTGCCCCAATGTAAGCGGGCAAGGATTAACGAACCACTTAATATGCACAATTCAATTGGACAGCCAAAAAGAAAGAGTATGTTAATTCACCTCCACTTGTGTTGCCTTAAAGCATTTTCTTTACCTTGCTAATCATCTTATATACTGCCAAACAAGAATATTTAGACTGCAGGCATTTGGTCACTCATGATTCCTTGTGGTGCTTGTATGAATTTCCCCTACACTGTAAAATACCAACAGTTGAAAGATTAGATATCCCAAGTGAATGGATATGGGAACGTACTGAGTAATTATGGAAGAAAGGTGCGAAACTGGTGAAAAAATAGGCCGTGTATACTATGTTCATCCATCTGTCGATGAGCGTTTCTATCTTACGATGTATCTTTTCATGACAATCATTTTGCATTGCAGTGTAGAGGATGAGTGTGCATTTTATAACAAATACTACTCTTACATGACTGATGATATCCAGCATAGGTACCATGTTAATGAGAAAGGCCTTCATTATGGGGAGCTACCCTTCCAGGTCAATAGCGTGACAGCAGTCCACCAAAAAACAAATGTCTTTTGAGTTCAACTAACTGTCTTCTGGTTCAAACAAAAGCATATCGAACGAAGTAAAGTACATCTAGCCAACCATCAGTACCAACCCTCAAGGTAATATTCCCTTGTACTACAAGTATTTAGATTTTCATATATGTCATGTCACTATCATAATTTCTTGATCTAATTAAGCAGGATATTACAGAAGAACATTCTGCATGAGTTGCTGTTGATAACAACAAGCTGGTCATTATTCCTTCAGTTTTCTTCTCACGCTGTTATCTTACCATTGGTACTTGCCTCATACATCTACTTGCAAAATAGAATAAACCGGAAATTGGCGAGAACTTCAACCCCATTCAAACTGATGAAATCCCAGTCCACTCCTCAGCTGCCACAGCAGACATATCTCCACCTCTAACCATAGTATCTATTCGCTCTGTACCGAAATACTTGTAGTTGGGGAGTAAACTTTATTCTATATAGTATCATCCTCTGCTTATCTTGTACCGTACAATATTCTCCTCTAACTGTTAAGACTCCTGAGCCACAAATGCACCTGACTAGACAATCCCCAGAAGCTACCAATGATAGTGGAACCAAGGGAAAGAGAAATTCTACCAAGAGGTTTGTTCCCCAGCTGCCAATTCAACACATTACTGATTGCTGTAATATCTACAAAATGACTTGAACTCACACTTCACGTGCCAATTACAGGACATCAACAGATGGGAAGAAGTCTGCTGCCCAAAAGAAACTAAACACGGGTGCCCTGGAACAGAATGCCACTTGAGAAGACATAAGATTCAAAAATAAATGAAGGAAGAGAGCAATATTTCCGTGCCTTCACGGATCAAAATATTAATGTTTGCCTGAATAAGAAAACCTGTCATTGTCTTCCTCAGCATCCACTTCAGTGTTTCCCATCTGCCCAACGGCCTGCACAAGTCTACCGGACATGTTTTCTTCTTTTCTGCTAATAACAATATGTACGAACCACTGAAACGACCTTCATGCAACTAGCAACTATACTCTACTCTTCTTCCATCAATCTTCTTATTAGGAATTTCGGCCAAAATTACCTTCTGAGGGATAGGGCCAATCCCAAGTTATCTGTGAATTTGCAGCCAACGTGTACACAAAATTTAGAAAGAAGAATCAACAACAAAATGGCAAATAATATAATCACGTCAAATCTATTACCTATGGCCACCGCAGCCATGGATCTATCTTGCTTTGTCTCACGCTAACCCACAAGGGACTTGCAAGAAGTATATATATAGCACCAGGCAGGTCATTATAAAGAGCAAACCAACTCACAGTTTTAAATTAAATTCATTAACTTCCCACTACCATTCAAGTATCAATTACGGTTAGGAACTTAGGACAACCTTTTGCATTCATCTTTAATAGGATTTTATATCTATGTATTAAAGACTGACAAATCACACCAACCACCGAGTTGGCAAGTTTTTTACAGATTTACCAAAATATTTATTCGCAGATACAAATATATCAGAAAAAGGCTATTTAGGAACCAAATTGAAGGGAATTTTTACGCCATTATTAACCATGGTATACAAACTAAAATCAACTACCATCACACTTATCATTTTTATAACATACCATGGAATTTTTTCAAAACTGACATCTCTTTTAAAACAATCTCTTTTATTACATCAAATATGGACGGGCGCGGCAACGCGCGCCTTCATGGTCTAGTATGATACGTTTCACACCTATCATCCATGGCCTACTCCCAATGCAACAACCTTGTCATTATTCTTGATTAATTAAGCTACTTTGATGGTGATGGCTCCTAGAAACTCTTTGTGGGCAAGGTTCTTTTTTTACAGTAACAAAATTTAAGAGACTATAACCCATCATGATCCTTCTCCCACCCCTATGTCATGGATATGGAAGCCATATTGTAAACATAAACATAGGCACTTTTCCGGCTTTTACTTGACACGATCTATAATAGAGATATTCTAAGGAAGGACTGCAACACACTTACTTTTCGATGTGACGTTAGCCAAAACTTTTGGTGGATGTTGAACCAAGAGTGGAATTTGGGCATGCAAGTCATGTATACGTTAGAAGAAAGTAAAACCAGGAAACAAAACAAAGGCTTCTTTGGGATGGGTTCTTGTATGCTGGAGCTAATGGAATCACAATAGCATGATCATATTTGATGGTAACACACCTACCATTCATGAAAGTTTTAGCATATTCAAAGAATACTTTGCTAATGATACATAGAGCTAAACCTTGCCACAAATAGGGAATGCAAGAGTGCTTAGATCCTTTATAAGGTAGCTCTGGCTACCGTCCCTCCATTGTACATTTTCCACCTAAATAATTTCTAGATGCGTAGTAGGATCTTTCCAACTATTTCCCTCTCAAAAAATGATATACGGGATATTTGAGCAGGAAAAGGAAAATAGACTTGAACAGAAGTCCACATATACATAAGGAAATATACACTATTTGATGACTGGTACAAAAAATCATTAATATATATGCAAACTCATGTTACATACAAAAAGAATAGAATCATATGTAGTGGAGATGTTGCAACAATGAAATGTTTCAATTCCGAAATAATTGCCATGTTAATAACCTCTATAATTCATACAATAATATGACAAAATACTCATTTTGTTGGAGTTTGACATGTTTTGACCTCATTGGCCTCTCACTATCAAATCCTTTTTGGACAATATGCCCCACTAATTAGTACAAACAGAAAATGGATGTGCTTTCCTTGTACAAACATGAAAAGTGATGCCTAAAGGACCAAGATCATCTCACGCCCTACATAACAACTACAAGGCTTCAACACCTACTATGTAAGGAAATGGAGATTTGACTAGATTGAGTAGTAAACAGTTACATAACTTAGAAACACGGGGCAAACTTCTACCAATCAACATCCTAGTAAGGATATATGTTGGGTTGAGTGTATGTGTGGGGTGTTTGTATGGGTTTGGCCCAAAGTCCCACCCTACTCATACATGTAGGTTATATCTAGAGAGCAAGAGAATGTTGCCGATTTCCCCCCAAGAAATAACATGGTATGGTCCCTGTAAGAAAAACATGGCGTGACACCCAGGTTACAACTAATTAAAGCCATTGCTTGTGGTGAGAGGAAAGTTGGTGCTTGTAGTCGTAGCTGTGGGTGAAGGGAGGTTCTGGTGCTAATGGAACTTCTGGAGTGAGGGGGAAATTTCATGGGAGAAGTTCCAGCACATCCGTAGCCCTTAGCAGAGAGGAACTGGTCTAGAGTAGGAGGAGAACCTCTGGTGGTTGTGTACTAGAGCAGACAGAAGAGATGCTTGTGGCTAAGAGTGCGGGGCAGCACAACAAATTGGTACTGAAGCTTTTGGTGTGCAACCAGGGACCGGTCCCGTCCTTGTGGATCATGCGGAATTGTAGGTCATGGGTGTTGGGGGTAGCAGCAAGAGGCGGATGTGTGGCTGGTTGGTTGCTCGAAATCAAACACTCATCCGAGATGACCGTCGATAGTGCGTGCAAGTAAAAGAACATGTAGGTCTGCGGTGTTGGTCTATGGTGGTGAAAGGAGAGATGGGTGATGTATGTATAGATACTATCCACTGGAGGTAGGGATGCTGGTGTAGTGAGTACTATAGCAAAGAAGCACAGAAGAGTTGTGTTGCCTGAATCTGTTTTTGGGTCGCTAATGTTGCTGTCTTATAGTGGATTGAAGGAGAAGTTTTTTTGCTGGTTGCTGAAAGAAGGCAAATGAGAACTTCTTGTAGGAAGTGTGGCCGGTGTTTGTGGTAGAGCAGTGTGGTGGATTTAGGGCCTTGGTGTGCTAGTTGCATTGAACCTGGTTGTTAATAGTTCTTGCTCAAGTAAGCTGAAAGAGAATATCTGATAGGGAAAAAGAGAGGAAACATAGTTCCTTGCTCTTTATGCTTTCTGGTGACACTAGACAATGGGGGAAATTCAAAAATTAAGAAGCCAATTCAAAAACCCTAAAAAAACTCATGGGATCTTCAACCATAGCCCTATAATAGGGCGCAAAAAAGCAGTTGGAGTAAAATTCGAGGCTCAAAAATTGAATTTTAGGGCACCAGAAAATGTTCATCTCCAGCAACAGCCTAAAATTGGTGCCCTAAAATGCACTGAAGCTGTGGTTTTGTGGGTGTTATATTTTAGGGAAGCTTTTGGAGAAGCGTTTATGGCACAAAGTGATATGAAACAACCACTTTATTGAGGTCCTGCGTGGTCCCCCATTAGGAGCAAATTTTTCGGCACCAGCCGAAGTGTTGTATATTTGCAGCATATGGCTGCTTGCGGCCGTTGTTGTAGGGTAAGGCTTCACTGGAGGTGTTGTAGGGTAAGGCTTCACCGGATGTGTTGTTGTAGGGTAAGGCTTCACCGGAAGTGTCGTGTGTGCTGCTTGGCCAGAAGCCTATCAGAGGTGTTGAGGAGGCTGTATGCAGGAGGAAACAAGTGGGGTTTCACCGGAATCAATGATTCCATTGCGGTGGAGGTACTAACCAGAGATGAAGGAGACGAACTGGAAAGCTTCCAAGCCTCGCCTCATGGAAGGGGTCCACGGTGAGTATGGTGGAGACGTGCTAGTGTAGTTCCACATCCAGGCGCCATCATCTCGCTAAGATCGCTCCCAGTGGTTGTGCCCTATCAAGAAGGAGGAGGTTATAGGCCGCCATCGCGTCTGTGGCACGGGCCTCTTGCCGAAGATGTCAAGGTGGGTAGAACCAACGACGAGGTGGATTGTTGGTGGAGTTCATTGATGGTTTTTAATTTCATGATCTGCTTTTGATCTGTCATTGATCATTTTAAAATTCAACTAAAAGTTCACGATTGGCTTTTGATGCAACCTACATGTTCTTGAGTAAGCATCTCACAGTGTTGATTAGGTTGCATCTCACAGTGTTTGTTCTATCGCTAGAGGACAATGAAAAGAGAGGGAGGGGTCACTAAAGAATGATGAGCCAGTCTTCCGTATGTGGGGTTAATGGTGTTCGATTTACGAGTTAGGATTTCTCTCTTCAGAAACAAGGAAACAAAGCCATTCAGATGATACATGCTCCCAGAATTAGTGAATTCATTGTGGACCAATTGGTAGAATGGATCATTGTAAGTGGCACAACATACAAGTTGATGCTTATAATTCAAACATTTTCTAAATGTCTCTATCCCTTTGTGCGTATATGACTAAAGGGCATATTGCTTCTTCAGCCTCATTTGAGTATATAAGGCGTGCGTGCAATTTTAATAATACTCTCTTATTTGCTCTCATCTATTCGTTGTCTTTTGAGACTGAATATTTTTTCACTCATACCCAAGACACAAATAGAAGGAAGCCACATCAATTTAGAAGCAAATATTGTGGCTAATAGTTCAACGTGCGTTTTTTTTGCTTAGTGCTCCATGATATTTAAGCTAGTATTTTAACAAATTGAAAGATGTTCCAAACATTCTCTTTCACTGGTGCGGTTCAATGAAGGTGAGCCACGCGGTGGCCGTGATCATTGCCTTGGGATGAACATCACACATATTATGATAGGGTGGACACCATGCTCACTATTAGTGAGGGTGAAAAGAAAGATAAGTAGTGACAAGGGTAGGGCGCCATATTGAAGTAGAGGATGTAGATCCGTGGGAGTCTTGAGCCATGCTTACTGGGCTAGGGGCATTTTTTTTCTCCGGTTGCAATGCACGGGAATGTTTGTTAGTATAATTAAATCACATAGGCCTGGAGAATCAAGTAGTACATTGTCTAACTAAGGGTTAGGACTCAAGCAATATAATTTAGCTTGTAACAAGATGGTAATGATAGATACTTATCACCCATCTGAGGGGGAGTGTTTTTTTTTTTTTTTAGAACTTGAGGGGGAGTGTTGGTTCGAGTCTATGTGTGCGGTGTGTGTACGAGTTTGGACCAAATTAAAGCTCCACGCTTATTTATGTCCACTCATACTTGTAAGCTATAGTAGATATCAAGAGAGTGGTCCAGATGTACCCCCAAGAGACAACAACATTTTAGTGTGAATAGTGTCATCTGAGTTACACCGTCATATATATATATATATATATATATATATATATATATATATATATATATATATATATATATATATATATATATATATTCTACTTCTACTATATGGTGGCGCTAATCTGCGCCTGGGCGCAAAATCCCAATTCTGCACTTCGACCATATGGTGCACCCAATCAACTAGAAAACATGCGCCCATCCTCGTGCTCCTCTATACATTTGGTCGTAATAGCCTATGCAGCATGTAGTAAAAAGTGTTAACTTCATTACTATAGATGCATGGTCATCTATTGATAGTGATAGCCCATGTGACATGTAATAAAAAGTGTTAACTTCATTACTCAGGTGCATGGTCGTAAATTGATAGTAATTAATCTCTCATGTAACATATAGTAAAACTTATTTATTTCTTTACTGTGAAGGTTGTGCAAACTATCGGTCGTAAATTCCTATGTAACATGTAGTAAAAAGTAATAATCTTTTTACTACATATGCAGCTGTTATTCAGTGCTCTGGTATACATGCGGACAGCCTAGCAAACCCATTGGCTAATTGTTTTATTCATTCCGTAATATGCTTGTTGTTCTGTAGTAAAAAAATACTAAATTCGTTTACTACTTAATCTGGAATTAAACTTGATGGTAAAACGCTTTCAGTTTTGTAGTAAATGTGGTAGACACTTTTACAACTTCACTCTAGGTTTAGGTTTCATCCTAATACACTTAGTTTCCAGTTGTAAAACTGATGGGTATTTTTACCACCGGTTACTACAAGAGGGAGGTTTGCATGCGGGGTGGATCTGGTTGGCTGCTTCATTGCCGTGGGCCGGCCGGAGCGTAGAATAAATTATTTGCGGACACACATAGTTAAGGTTTTCGACGGTGTAAAAGTTCTCAAAAATCTTGAAAAAAATAATGAACGAACACACCTATAATATAACATGATCCAACGGAGGGATTGAAAAAATATTACTGGATGCGTCCTGGATAAAAAAAACAAATGGCCGCTGGTAACTTGACGGGGCCAAATGTGGCGCCCCGTCAGGAGCAATGAATTGCATCAGTTGGAACTGTCATGGTGCGGGGAACGCTACGACAGTTCGAGAGTTAATTTCCGTAGTTAGAGTCCATAATCCTTTTATTGTCTTCCTTTGTGAAACACGTCAGAAAAAAGAAAAAATGTTTCGATTGAGAAATAGATTAGGCCTTAGTGGTTTTGAAGGTGTTAGTAGTGAAGGTCTCAGTGGAGGTCTTGCGTTGTATTGGCATGAGAGTCTGAACATCGAATTTAAGTCGAGTTCTGGCCGGTACATCGATGCTTTTGTTCATGATGGTATGGATAAACCTCCATGGCGACTCACATGTGTCTATGGTGAACCAAGAACAGAGAACCGGCACTTCATGTGGGAAACTATGCAACAATTACGGGCTGAGTCTGACTTGCCATGGTTGTTGATGGGGGACTTCAACGAGGCACTTTGGCAATTCGAGCATTTTTCTGTCACTCCACGGCCGGAAAATCAAATGGCAGCCTTTCGGGAAGTTCTCGCGGTATGTGAATTAACTGACCTTGGCTTTTCAGGGATACCATACACATATGATAATGGGAGGCAGGCCAGGGCCAATGTGCGAGTGCGGCTGGACCGCACCCTTGCGGACGAGAGATGGCGAGATATCTTTTCAGAGGGCCACACGGTTCATCTAGTCTCTCCGGCGTCGGACCACTGCCCAATTCTTATGAAGCTCCAGCAAGACTCCCAGGCGGATGCACCACGGCCGCAACGTCGACACTATGAGATATTCTGGGAGCGTGCTGCTGACCTCCCGGAAATCATTGCCATGGCCTGGGCTTCACTGGGTACAAAAACCGACTTGGGTGCTATTAAGGATGCGCTTGATAGCCTCATGAATCAACTACAGGGCTGGAGCAAGAAGCGGTTTGGAAATACCCTGAAGGAGTTGGAATGTGCACGCAAGGAGCTGGAGGTGTTACGGGCTAGTAATGCTAACCATAAAGAAATAAGGCGACTCTCTGACCACATGCATGAATTGTTATACAGGGAGGAAATGTTATGGTTGCAAAGGTCACGGATCAGCTGGCTACGCGAAGGTGATCGCAACACAAATTTCTTCCATCGGAAAGCAATATGGCACGCGCGTAAAAATAGGATTCGCCGCCTCCAAGACGGAAATGGTAATTGGTATGAGGAAAAGGCGTCAATGGAAAACTTGGCTGATCTTTATTTCCGAAATCTTTTCACTAGTGATCCTACGCTGGATGCTAGCAATGTGGTACACCTCTTCCAGGAACGTGTAACTGGAGATATGAATGATGCATTATGTAAGGATTTCTCGGATGAGGAGATAGGAGATGCCCTCTTTCAAATCGGACCTCTCAAGGCACCGGGCATCGATGGATTTCCTGCACGCTTCTACCAAAGAAATTGGGAGGTTATGAAGGCTGAAGTTACTAATGCGGTAAAATTATTTTTTGCCACGGGCGTTATGCCAGAAGGAGTGAACGATACAATTATTGTTTTAATCCCTAAGTGTGATCAACCAGAAACAATGAATGACTTCAGGCCTATCAGTTTATGCACGGTCTTGTACAAGGTAGTGGCGAAGTGTTTGGTTAATCGGCTTCGACCTATCCTTGGGGAGCTTATCTCTATTAATCAAAGCGCTTTTGTCCCGGACCGGCTGATCACTGACAATGCGCTTGTGGCTTTTGAGTGCATGCATTTCATTGAGCATAACACCAAAGAGGATAAAAATTTCTGCGCATACAAATTGGACCTATCCAAGGCATATGACCGCGTGGACTGGGATTTCTTGAGGAAAGTGATGCAAAGGTTGGGCTTCTCTTACCGGTGGGTCGAGTGGATTATGTCATGTGTGACCATGGTAAGATACTCTGTGAAATTTAATGGAGTCCTCCTGGAGTCATTCTCCCCATCCCACGGGCTTCGCCAAGGTGATCCTTTATCTCCGTTTCTTTTCCTTTTTGTTGCCGATGGGTTATCTAGTTTGCTTCAGCAAGAGGTCCAAAATCAGCGAATTGAGCCCCTTAAGGTGTGTCGTGGGGCACCTGGCATTTCACACCTCCTCTTTGCGGACGATAGCCTCCTCTTCTTCAAAGCGGAGACCAATCAAGCTGAACGGATTAACCATGTGCTTATGGAGTACAGTCGAGCTACGGGGCAGCTGATTAACCCTACCAAATGTTCTATTCTGTTTGGTAGCTCTTGTCCAGAAGAGATACAAAATGAGATCAAACAAGTGCTCAATGTTGGCCAAGACATGTTCGAGGCTAAATATCTTGGATTGCCAACACCCGAGGGGCGAATGCATAAAGGGAAGTTTCAAAACCTTCAGTCCCGACTAGCAAAGAGGATCCTTATGTGGGGGGACCCCTCCCAAGGCGGCAAGGAAGTCTTAATAAAAGCGGTAGCCCAAGCGCTACCGACTTACGTTATGGCTGTCTTCAAGCTTCCTTTTGGGTTGTGATTTGATCTCACAAGTATGATACGGAAATTTTGGTGGGGCGCAGCAAAAGGGAAGAGAAAAACACACTGGGTGGCATGGGAAAACATGACCATACCAAAGAATCAAGGCGGCATGGGATTCAAAGATATGCGCTTGTTCAATCAAGCTCTCCTGGCTCGCCAGGCTTGGAGGCTTTTGCAATTTCCTGATTCTTTGTGCGCGCAGGTACTTAAGGCTAAATATTACCCTAACGGAGTCCTTACCGATACGGTCTTCACCGGCAATGGCTCTTCTACGTGGCATGCAATCGAGTATGGACTCGAGCTGCTTAAGAAGGGTATCATATGGCGTGTTGGCAATGGGGCGAGCATCCGAGCATGGCGAGACCCCTGGATACCGAGAAACCACCAGCTACGACCAATCACCGTGAGAGGGCGATGCCGACTACGCTGGGTTTCAGATTTTATACAAGCCAATGGTGGCTGGAACATGGCGTTTCTGCGGCGGCATTTCCTCACAATTGACGTGGACGAAATTGTAAAGATCAAACCATCAATGCGGAACCAAGAGGACTTCATTGCATGGCATCTGGACAAGCACGGATCCTTCACTGTACGGAGTGCATACCACCTTGCCCTTGATGAACAGTTACGCGCACAGGGGAGCGGGGCCTCAAGCAGTAGACCAAGCGGAGACAGACCTGATTGGAAACTCATCTGGCAATGTGCAGTGCCGCCCAAAGTATGTATGTTTTCCTGGAAGCTTGCGTCAGATTCCCTTGCAAACCAGGTGAACATGTGCGTACGTGGTATGGAGGACGATCCGACCTGTACATTATGTGGCCGGGAACAAGAGGACTCGTTCCATGCCTTGCTTAGGTGCAACCATGCGCAGGAGCTTTGGCTGGCTATGCGTAAGGAATGGTTGCTGCCTGCTGAGGAGGTGTTCACACCATCTGGTCCGGAGTGGATACTACAAGCCCTGCATGAAATGACTGATCAACAACGAGCCATGTGTCTGATGATTTTATGGCGTATTTGGCATGCACACAATGAGATGACTCACAACAAACCTCCACCAACGATTGATGCCTGCAAAAACTTTCTCACTAGCTACTTAAACTCATTGATGCTCATCCAGCAACACCCCAACGTGGATGTGGAGAAAGGCAAGCAAGTGGTGCAATATGTTCAGAGTAGTGGATCATCACGACAAATGCAGGATGGGCGTCAGAAGGTACGGCAGAAGTGGATGCCACCGCTAGAAGGTCGAGCTAAACTGAATGTGGATGGATCCTTCAAGCAGGATGGACCAGCAGGTACTGGGATGGCACTCCGAGATTCCGTGGGATCGTCTATCTTCGTTGCATGCAGGTACCTCTTCGGGTGTGCAGACGCGGTGGACGCGGAGTTGGCAGCGATGGAGGAAGGCCTCGCCCTTGCCCTACATTGGTCACCCCTGCCGTTGACGTTGGAGACCGATAGTTCTGAAGCGGTCGCTTTGGTGAATCCATCTACTCCCAACACATCCCGATATTCGTCTAGGGTTCAGATTATTCGAGAACTCATCGAGGAAAGAGATGTATCTATTATTAAGATAAACCGCGAAGCCAACTCTGTGAGTCACGGCTTAGCGAAGCTAGGTAGAGAGCAGGTGAAAACTGCAGTGTGGCTTCGTAATTTCCCCCCGGAAATTGCCGCTGCCATGAACTCTGATTGTATCTCTATTGTTAGCTAATATAAATACTCTTTCCCCGCAAAAAAAAAAGGATAAAAAACAAATGTTTCAGTATATATTGATCCTGCAGTGAGCTGAAATGCTTTTTTTCGCCGAGGACAAATAAATGCATATTTTCACTATCACACCATTGGATCATCTTATTATAATAGAGTGATGCCCCCCTAATTATTTCATATTTTGATAACTTTTAAACCGTTAAATGTCTAGCAAGCCTTAACTAGTTCTATGGCAAGCTATGACAGACACGTTTTACCTAAAACTATTTCAAGTAATTGAAAGCAACATGGAAAATGGGTTATCTAAGGAAAATGTGGCATAAGGAAATAAATCCCTATTTAAACATAGCATTAGTGGTTTTTGCACCAAGGAATTATGAGAAAACATTGATTAAGACCATTATATGACGTATCAAATGTTGCACATGAACTAATTGTTCTAAAAATCATCATCGGTTTAATATGACTTGCAGCTAATAATGGGCCATCTACAAAGAAGAGTGGAATTGAAAGCCATGTAATAATAAATTCAAAAGGTTAATTTTGGTTGACACAAACTTTATGTTCACCGTGGTTCAGATATTATGTTATCTGTCAATATTGACATTTGTCCTAACTCATCAAAATACACAAACATTAGAGAAAAACAACAATTTGGTAAGCCAAAACAACAATCATTTTTACATGGTTGTCTGTTATCAAAACAAAATCTACTACTTTTCTAAGACATCACAATGAAGACATTATACTAAATCAATGATAAGACTGATGTCAAAAAATATCACTTGAAAGCATAAACATGGTCCATATTTACATTCTAAAAAAGGAGAGAACATACACTTTAGTAGTCTTAAGCTGGTTCACACCATCCCATAGAATTGTACAAGCAAACGGAGATATGCAACCAATGACAGACTTCATAACATCATCTGAAAAATAAGATGACAATGCATTAAAAATATAATGTGTTGTTTTAAGTTTATGTAAATTCTGCTACCTTATGTATATAATCCTCCTGCAACATTTTGTTTTGCTGACAAATGTATAGGCCACAGTTACCTATACAACTTCCCCGAGAAGCATCTGCGAGATGGTGTTGTGTTCCAGGCTACATATTTTCTGATATTTTATATTACTGCCAGAGATAGAAGCTAAAGGTGGAGAAGAATCTGTGCACGGGCCTCATGTCTACAATGAATTGTTTGTGGAAGTGAGCAGTGTGCATTCAGTTTGTAGTAATAAATGATTGTGCCTTTCAAAAAAGCAACAAAAAAATAGTGTGTTAAGAGAAATAGAGGTGGCCTCCTCCAGATGCTATACATGGTATAGCGTGCTATTTACAAATGGTGTTTCAAAGTATTGCCATATAGCCTAAAATTAAAGGGTTTTAACAAGAATAAATGACATAGTTTAATAATAAAGTACTAAAAAAGCTTTAATGTGGCCTAACATCTACAGCCCATGAGGCAACAACATAGCAAAAATATACAAAATTAGAATTAGGTGCCGTCGGGATCTCCATTGCTAAAGAATAACCTCTCATTGCAGGATATTGAAGTACTCCATGTAGCTAGCTATTTAACAAAGCTACGATCAATCAATCGAGTGCCAGGAGTTAAGATGTATAACTTGTAACATAATTGGGAACTAAGATCTAGCAAACATCACGATCCAACACGTACATCATGAACCTACGAGCCCAAAGAACATGCCTGGTGCCTCACTTGTCAGAGGCACAGCTAGCGGCGACATCATGCCGCTGCAAACGGGGGAAGACCGGCGGAGAACAGTGGAAGACCAGGGCGGAATAGAAGAAGACGGGCCAAACAGGAGGAAGAAGAAGTTGCCGTCGGCGCAGATGACTGCGTGGTTGGGTGGAGAATAAAGTAGAGAGTTGGGGACTAGTAGCGCTTGGTCGGATGGGGGATTGGCTATTTTCCCTATTTGGGCTTTGTCAGCTTTGTGTTTTAGCGCAATATAGCGTGCTATTTCACGAATAGCCCCATCATAAGAAAAATTGCCAAACTTTAGTGTGGCCTCTTCTCGTATGCTATAACGTGCTACTAGTAAAGAAATTGCGCACTATTTTTTCATTGAAAAAAGACATGATCATCAAGTCTGAATGATGGAAAGAGTATGCCGCATTTATTTCTATAAAAGCACCAAAAATGTATTGACTATTTATGTTCGACATGAGAAATACTCGAGAAAAGATTGCAACCTATACTTTAGATTTAAGGAGTAAGTTGTGGTTGACATTAGCATTGTCACTATTATTCAAAGAGAGTGATCAGTGCCAAACTACTATATAATAAGGAACCCAAGTATCGAAGGTAATTAGTGTTATTGTTTTCCAATTACTTATGTATGTTTGTGCTTTTCACTGTACTAGCATAGTGGCCCGCCCGATGTGTGGGCTAGAATTTTATAAAGATGTATCATGAACACATATGATTTCATTTGTCTAAGGAAACTTGCATCCAAATGTGATCACATTCTCAAATACGCGCCTTTGGCGAACATAGTTTTGTCTTAGGCATGTTCGATGCACGGGGATCATCATTATCCGTTGTTAACTTATTATGAAATTATAATGTCGTATTAGGTTACTATTATTCTCATTGTAAAAAATGTGTGTTTTCCATATATTTTTACCTTAATTTTGTGTTATATACTAACTAAACAAAAATTAAATAATACTACCTTTTTAATTGTGTTTTAAATCTTTTTTGTGCAAATGATTTTTAGTACATGAAATTCTTGGTAAAATGATGTGAATTATATTCTGAGATATGAGTTATATTTTGCATGGGCATTGATTTTGAAGAGATGGTTTTGGTAGGATAAATTCACTCACATGCTATTGAAAGTGGGCTTAACACACTTGAAATTTGCTTCAATTAAGTTGGCGTTGACCATTTTTGTGAATTTTTTATGAGTAACAACAATTCTTGAAATAGTTAAAGATATATAGTGAATGAATGAACCATACCAAGAATTCTTTCAGGAAGATTAGTTATGTTTCGTACAAGACAATTAGCAATAGCTGAACTGTGAAAGTGACCATCTACTTGAATCGATGTCAAATATTAAACTAACACATAACTAAAGCTAGCTAGCACATGAGCAACATGTAGAAAAACAATGGACACTAATAGGGGTTGCTTTGCTAAAGAATCATGAGCCAGTCTTTCATAGGTAGGGTCAATGGTGTTCGAATCGAGTTATCAATTCTCTCTTCAGAAACAAAGAAACAAAGCATTAGTGCAGTCATTGTGGACCAATTGGTAGAACAGATCATTGTAAGTGGCACAACATACGAGTTGATGCTTATAATTCATACATTTTCTAAATGGCCCTATTCCTTTGTTTGTATATGACTAAAGGGCATATTGCTTCTTCAGTCTCATTTGAGTATATAATGCATGCAATTTTAATAATGCTCTCTCTTTTGTTCTAATTTCTTTGTTGTCTTTCGAGACTGAATATTTTTTAACTCACACCTGAGACACAAATAGAAGGAAGCCACATCAATATAGAAGCAACTATTTTGGCTAATAGTTCAATGGGAAATTTGTTTTTCCTCGATGCTCCATGATATTTAAGCCAGCATTTTAACAAATTGAAAGATGTTCCAAACATTCTCTTTCACTCTTGCGGTTCAATGAGGGTGAGCCATGCGGTGGCTGAGATCATCGCCTTGGGATTGACCATCATACCTATTGTGATAGGGTGGACACCACGCTCACTATCAGTGAGGGTGGAAACACGGATAAGTATTGACACGGGTAGGGCGCCATATTGAAATAGAGGATGTAGACCCATGGGAGTCTTGAGCCATGCTTATTTGGCTAGGGGCATGTTTTTCTCTCCCGTTGCAACGCAGAGGAATGTTTGCTAGTAGAATTAAATCACATAAGCTTGGGGAATCATGTAGTAGATTGTCTAACTAAGTTTTAGGACTCAAGTAATATAATTTAGCTTGTAACAACATGGTAATGATAGATACTTATCTCCCATCTCAGGGGGAGTGTTTTTTTTTTGAGAAGTCGAGGGGAGTGTTGGGTTGAGTCGATGTGTGGTGTCTGTGTGTGGGTTTGGACGAAATTAAAGCGCCACACTTATGTATATCCACTCATACTTGTAGGTTGTACCTAGAGATCAAGAGAGTGTTCCAGATGTTCCCTCAACAGACAACAAAATCTTAGTGTGAATAATGTCATCTGATTTACACCGTCATCCATAAAAAGTGTTAACTTCATTACTCTAGATGCTTGGTCATATATTGATAGTAATAGCCCGTGTGACATGTAGTAAAAAGTGTTAACTTCATTACTCACAGGCATGGTCATAAATTGATAGTAATGTATCAAGTAACATATAGTAAAACTTATTGATATCTTTACTGTGAATGCCTGTGCGAACTATCGATCGTAAAGCCCTGTGTAACATGTAGTAAAAAATAATAATCTTTTTACTACATATGCTGGTGCTATTTAGTGCTCTGGCGTACATGCGTGCAGCCTAAAAATCCATTGACTAGTTTTTTATTCATTCCGTAATATGCTTGTTGTACTGTAGTAAAGAAATACTAGTTTCATTTACTACTTAATCTTCCCTAGAACGTCATGGTAAAACTCTTTGCACTTTTGTAGTAAATGTGGTAGACAGTTTTACGACTTAATTCTGGGTTTAGGTTTGATCGTAGTACACTTAGTTTCTAGTAGTAAAACCAATGGATCTTTTTACCACCAGTCACAACAGGACGGAGGTTTGCATGCGAGGTGGATCTGGTTGGCTGCTTCGTTACCGTTGGATGGCCTAAAACTATTTCAAGTAATTCAAAGCAACATGGAAAATGGGATATCTAAGAAAAATGTGGCCTAAGGGGAAAAAATCCCTATTTAAAAATAGCTTTAGTGGTTTTTGCACCGAGGAATTATGAGAAAACATTGTTTAAGACCATTATATGACGTACCAAACGTTGCCTAGGAACTAATTGTTCTAAAAATTGTCATTAGTTTAACATGACTTGTAGCTAATAATGGGCTATCTCCAAAGAAGAGTGGAACTAGAAGCCATGTAGTAATAAATTCAAAAGGCGAATTTTGGTTGACACAAACTTAATGTTCACTTTGTTTCAGATATTATTTTATCTGTCAATATAGCCATTTGTCCTAACTCATGAAAATACACCTACGTTAGAGCAGAACAACAATCATTTTTACATGGTTGGTTGTTATAAAACAAAATCTGCTACTTTTCTAAATGAAGACATTATACAAAATCATTGATAAGTATTACAGGAAAACGGAGACGTGCAACCAAACACAGACTTCATATCATCATCTTAAAAATGAGATGACAGCGCATTAGAAATATAATGTGTTGTTTTACATTCATTTAAATCATGTTACCTTATGTACATAATCCTCCCGCAACATTTTATTTTGCAGATAAATGTATGGGCCTTAGTTACCTATACAACTTCCCTGAGAAGCATCTGCGAGCTGATATTGTGTTCCAGGCTACATATTTTCTGATATTTTATTTTACTACGAGAGATACAAGCTAAAGGTGGAGAAGAATATGTGCACGGGCCTCAAGTTCTACGATGAATTGTTTGTGAGAGTGAGCAGTGTGCATTCAGCAGTAACAATAAATGATTGTGGCTTTCAAAAAAGCAACAAAAAAATATCCAATTACCAGAAATAGGGGTGGCCTCCTCCAGATGCTATACACGCTATAGCGTGCTATTTACAAGTGGTGTTTCAAAGTAATGGCATGTATAGCCTAAAATTAAAGAACTTTAACTAGAATAAATGATATAGTTCAATAATAATGTACTAAAAAGGCTTTAATGCGGCCTAACATCAACAACCCATTAGGCAACAATATAGCAAAATTATACAAATTTAGAATCAGGTGTCGCCGGGATCTCCATTGCTAAAGAATAACCTCTCATTGCCGAATATTGGAGCACTCCATGTAGCTAGTTATTTAACAAAGCGATGATCAATCAATAGAGTGCTAGGATTTAAGATGGATATCTTGTAAGATAATTGAAATTAATATCATCCAAACATCATGATCCAACACATACATCACGGACATTCGAGCCAAAAGAACTTGCTTGGTGCATCACTTGTCAGCAGCGCAGCTTGCTGCAACATCGTGCCGCCGCAAACGAGGGAAGACCAGCGAAGAACAGAGGAAGACCAGAGAGGAAAGGAAGAAGAGGGGCCAAACAGGAGGAAGAACAAGCCGCAACCGCCGGCGCACAAGACCGCGTGGTTGCGTGGAGAATAAAGTAGAGAGTTGGGGACTGGAAGCGCTTGGTCGGATGGGGGGTTGGCGATTTTCCTATTTGGGCTAGGTCAGACCTGTGTCTTTGGGCTAATGGGATGCCAATAAAATAGTACACTACTACCTATACCATTTTAGCGCAATATAGCATGCTATTTCGCGAATAGCCCCAGCATAAGAAAAATTGCCAAACTTTAGTGTGGCCACTCCTCGTATGCTATAGCACGCTACTAGTAAAGAAATTGTGCACTATTTTTTCATTGAAAAAGACATGATCTTTAGGTCTCAAAGATGGAAAAAGTATGTGGTATTCACTTCTCTAAAAGAACCAATAATGCATTGACTATTTATGTTGACATGAAAATACTCGAGAAAAGATTGTAACCTATGCTGGAGATTAAACGAGTAAATTCTATTTGACATTACCATTGTGACTATTATTTAGAGAGAGGGATCAGTGCCAAACTACTATAAAACAAGGAACCCAAGGATCGAATGTAATTAGTGTTGTCAGTTTCAAATTACTTATATATTGGCCCGCCCAATGCGCGGGCTAGAATTTTATAAAGTTGTATCGTGAACACATATTATTTAATTTGTCGGAGGAAACTTACATCCAAATGTGATCACATTCTCAAATATGCGCCTTTGTCGAACATAGTTTTGTCTTAGGCAGATGCAAGGGGATCATCATTATCCATTGTTAATTTATTATGAAATTACAATGTCGTATTAGGTTACTATTATTCTTACTGTAAAAAAATGTGTGTTTTCCATATATTTTTACCTTATTTTTGTGTTATATACTAATTAAATTAAAAGGAAATGATACAACTTTTTAAATTGTGTTTTGAATCTTTCCTGTGTATATGATTTTTAGTACATAAAATTCTTGGTAAAACGATGTGAATTATACTCTGAGATGTTATTTATATTTTGCATGGGTATCAATTCTCAAGAGACTGTTTTGGTAGGATAAATTCATTCATATGCTATTGAAAGTGGACTTGACACACTTGAAATTTGCTTCAATTAAGTTGGCGTTGAACATTTTCGTGAATATTTTTATGAGTAACGACAATTCTAGAAATAGTTAATGAATGAACCATACTGAGAATTCTTTCAGGACAATGAAATAATAATATGTTGTGGTCCTATAGAAATATTTATTAGTTACACTACTTGAAGAAATATGGTTTGGTAAAAGTTGTGAAGAAGATGTTCTCTGGAGGACATATATTCAAAACATATTTCATAAAAAGTATAGTGAAAAGGAAAATATATATGTAATAGTAGCTAGTCTACTTAGACCTTGACATCATTGAGATTGTAATCCGAAGGAAACCGAGAGACCCCTTTGTTCTGATTAGACAATGGAGAAACATATCTCGTTTTGTTGGGGTTTAACATGGTTTGACTTTATTGGCCTCTCGCTATCAAATTCTTTTTGGACAATATGCCCACTAATTAGTACCAATAGAAATGTATGTGCTTTCCCTGTACTATTATGAAAAGTGATGCCTCAAGGACCAAGATCATCTCAAGTCCTACACTTCAACTTTAAGGCTTCAACACCCTTATGTAAGGAATTGGAGATTCGACTGGATTGAGTACTAAAATGGTTACATAACTTATAAACACACAGTGCAAACTTCTAACAATCAACATCCTAGTAAGGATTTATGTTGGGTTGAGCGTATGTGTGCGGACAGCCTAGCAAACCCATGGACTAATTTTTTATTCATTCCGAAATATGCTTGCTGTTCTGTAGTAAAAAAATACTAGATTCATTTACTACTTAATCTGGCATTAAACTTGCTAGTAAAACGCTTTTTGTTTTCCAGTAAATGTGGTAGAAACTTTTACAACTTCATTCTGGGTTTAGGTTTGATCGTAATACACTTAGTTTCCAGTAGTAAAACTAATGGATCTTTTTACCACCAGTTACTACAGCACGGACATTTGCATGCGGGGTGGATCTGGTTGGCTGCTTCGTTACCGTGGGATGGTCGGAGCATAGAATAAATTATTTGCGGTGAGGCATAATTTAGCGGTGTACACACTCACACACACACACACACACACACACACACACACACACACACAGAGAGAGAGAGAGAGAGAGAGAGAGAGAGAGAGAGAGAGAGAGAGAGAGAGAGATATTTAAATCAACATGGAACATGGAAAATGGGATATCAAAGGAAAATGTGGCATAAGAAAAAAATCCATATTTAAACATAGCATTAGAGGTTTTTGCATCGAGGAATCATGAGATTAAGACCATTGTATGACGTATCAAATGTTGCACAGGAACTAATTGTTCTAAAAATCATCATCGGTTTAATATGACTTGTAGCTAATAATGGGACATCTCCAAAGAAGAGTGGAACTAGAAGCCATGTAGTAATAAATTCAGAAGGTTATGTTTGGTTGACACGAACTTAATGTTCATAGTGGTTTAAATATTATTTTATCTGACAATACTGACATTTGTCCTAACTCATCAAAATACACCTACATTAGAGCAAAACAACAATTTGGTAAGCCAAAACAAAATGAGCACTGCTTGACGCACGACAGTTACTAGACGAAACACACACGACATGTCATATCCCACCATCCAAACTCAAAGCCAAACAGCCCCTGCCGGTTGGATTAGCCATCGTCTTAGCATCGTCCATCAAACTGTCGTGTGTGAAGCAGTTTCGAAACAAAATCTACTACTTTTCTAAAGTCACGACAATTAAGACACTATACTAAATAAATGATAAGAAGGATGTCAAAAAATATCACTTGAAAGCATAACCATGGTACATATTTACCTTCTAAAAAAGGCGAGGATGGGCACTTTAGTAGTCTTAAGTTGGTTCACACCATCCCATAGACTTGTACAAGAAAACAAAGATATGCAACCAATGAGAGACTTCATATCATCATCTAAAAATAAGATGACAGTGCATTAGAAAAATAATGTGTTGTTTTATATTCATGTAAATCATGTTACCTTATGTATATAATCCTCCTGCAATATTTTACTTTGCAGATAATGTATAGGCCATAGTTACCTATATAACTTCCCCGAGAAGCATCTGCGAGCTGATGTTGTGTTCCAGGCTACATATTTTCTGATATTTTATTTTACTACCAGAGATACAAGCTAAAGGTGGAGAAAAATCTGTGCACGGGCCTCATGTTCTATGATGAATTGTTTGTGGGAGTGAGCAGTGTGCATTCAGCTGTAACAATACATAATTGTGCCTTTCGAAAAAGAAACAAAAAATAGCGTGTTAAGAGAAATAGGGGTGGCCTCCTCTAGATGCTATACACAGCATAGCGTGCTATTTACAAATGGAGTTTCAAAGTAATGCCACATAGCCTAAAATTAAAAGATTTTAACAAGAATAAATGATATAGGTCAATAATAAAGTACTAAAAAATCTTTAATGTGGCCTAACAAAACCAACCCATGAGGCAACAATATAGAAAAAATATACAAATTGAGAATTAGGTGCCGCTGAGATCTCCATTGCTAAAGAATAACCTCTCATTGCCGGATATTGAAGTACTCCATGTAGCTAACTATTTAACAAAGCGGCGATCAATCGAGTGCTAGGAGTTAAGATGGATAACTTGTAACATAATTGGGAACAAAGATCTAGCAAACATCATGATCCAACACATAAATGACGGACCTACGAGCCCAAAGAACTCGTCTGGTGCCTCACTTGTCAGCGGCACAGCTGGCTGCGACATCGTGTCACCGCAAACGGGGGAAGACCGGCGAAGGACAGAGGAAGACCAGCGAGGAATAGAAGAAGACGGACAAAACAGCAGGAAGAAGATGCCACCGCCTGCGCACATGACTATGTATTTGGGTGGAGAATAAAGTAGAGAGTTAGGGACTAGTAGCACTTGGTCGGATGGGGGATTGGCTACTTTTCCTATTTGGGCTTGGTCTGATTTGTGTCTTTGGGATAATGGGCTACCAATAAAACATCAAATACAAGCAATACCATTTTAGCACAATGTAGCGTGCTATTTCATGACTAGCCCCATCATTAGACAAATTGCCAAACTTTAGTGTGGCGTCTCCTCGTATGCTATAGCGCGCTACTAGTGACTAAATTGCTCACTATGTTTATTAAAAAAAGAAATGATCTTCAACTCTGAAAGATGGAAAGAGCATGTCGTATTTATTTCTCAAAAAGCACCAAAAATGCATTGACTATTTATGTTGGACATGAAAATACTCGAGTAAAGATTGTAACCTATACTTGAGATTTAAGGAGTATGTTGTGGTTGACATTAGCATTGTGACTATTATTTTTGTTTTATATACTAACTAAATGAAAATGAAATAATATTACTTTTTTAATTGTGTTTTAAATATTTTCTGTGTAAATGATTTTTTGTACATGAAATTTTTTGTAAAATGATGTGAATTATATTCTGAGATATTAGTTCTATTTTGCACGAGCAACTATTCTCAAGAGACGGTTTTGGTAGGATAAATTCACCCACATGCTATTGAAAGTGGTCTTAACACACTTAAAATTTGCTTCAATTAATTTGGCGTTGACCATTTTTGTGAATTTTTTATGATATATAGTGAATGAATGAACCATACTGAGAATTCTTTTAGGAAGATTAGTTATGTTTTTGTACAAGACAATTAGCAATAGCTCAACTATGGTGTTTACTGGGGATTTTTGGTATGGTACAACAAAACCGATTAATGAGTCTTGGTTTGTATTGATTGTTGACTTGCCTTTCCAAAAACCATATTTTGCCTTGTGTCCAGGACATACATTAATATATGAACCATCTTCAGTTGTTGCTAAACCAATTCTTTTGTTCAATTTTTACATCTTTGCAACCTGCATCGGTGTCATAAATAGCTTAAAAAAATATTCTGAATGTCCATACCTTCTAAAGACAATAAATGAAAAATCAAGTGTCAATCTTACCTGCTTCATTGCCTCTAAGTCGTTTTTAAAAGACTCAACATTCAACAAGAGTGAATCTCCTAATATGATATTGGTTGCAAGAAAATCTGTTCATGTTTATTTCTGTGATGTTTCAGTAACTATTAAAACTTATGATCAAAGCAAACTGACGCTACAAAAGACATAGTTATCTAGGTATAAAATACAATTTCAAACTCATTTTACCACAAAAGTAAATAATCCAGAAAGGGGAGAATGTCAAATCATAAGAACAAGGATGAATGTTCTATAATGTAAGAAAGTGATCTTACCATTATTGACCAGTTTTGAGAGTGACAAAGATCCTTGAGGATTTTTTTAAATACCCCCATTTCACTCTTCCTTTGATTTCTAAGGTTTTCAGATGGACAATATCTTGAATTTTTTCCCCACTTCAAAGAGTACACATGGAAATAATCAAAAACAACATGATTCGAATGTCCACCATTCAAAACAGCAAAATATTTGTTTCTCAATCGAAGAAACAAATATAATCCTACTTTATGTTTACAGTGGAAAAAATAAATATATTATGTACATCACATTATCATTAAATCTTGTCAATTCAAGACATGCATGTGTTGTCGTACGAAGACAAATTAGATTAATTCTAACTTGAAAAAAGCAATCAATTTAGTTATGTTCCGGACCTTCAGTAAGAAAGTGATACAAATGTGTTCTTGTATGTACGTAAAGATATTGTTAGGGGGTAAAGGTCTTGCCAAATGAGGTCTTGCATGTAGGTCCAAGGCATGTGGTGTAGACGTACTTCACCTGAGAGTGCACAATTCAGCTCTACTGATAAAGTTCCTATACATAGTATACATATTCTTCAACAAAAAGAACATCCATTAGATGAACTTCATCTTGGAAGCTCATTACTCTGACATGTCTACAAACAACACTTTGGGAGGCGTTGCTCTTTTTGTTCGAGAGATTGTATGTCTCCATGGAACCAACTTTAGTCTTTGGCTAAATGTGATTTTAGGAGATGTGATATTGTTTGGTTTTGGTAGGACACATGGTCTAATCATACTATGCAATCTAAATCCACCCAATTGCATTATTTTAATATTGATGAGGAGAACACCATTCAGAAGGCCTTAACCTATGAATCTATATATGATATGTTTCACCCCTATCATCCATTGCCTACTCCCAATGCAACAACCTTGTCATTATTCTTGATAAATTAAGCTACGTTGATGATGATGGCTCCTAGAAACTCTCTGTGGGCAAGGTTCTTTTTTTACAGTAACAAAATTTACAAGACTATAACCAATCATGATGCTTCTCCCACCCCTATGTCATGGATATGAAACCATATTAAAAACATAAACATCGGCACTTTTCTGGCTTTTACTTGACACGATCTATAATAGAGATATTCTAAGGAAGGACTGCAACACACTTACTTTTCAATGTGACTTTAGCCAAAACTTTTGGTGGATGTTGAACCAAGAGTGGTATTTGGGCATGCAACTCATGTATACGTTAGAAGAAAGTAAAACCAGGAACTAAAACAAAGGCTTCTTTGGGACAGTTTCTTGTATGCTGCAGCTAATGGAATCACAATAGCATGATCATATTTGATGGTAACACACCTACCATTAATGAAAGTTTTAGCATATTCAAAGAATACTTTGCTAATGATACGTAGAACAAAACCTTGCCACAAATAGGTAATGCAAGAGTGCTTAGATCCTTTATAAGGTAGCTCTGGCTACCGTCCCTCCATTGTACATTTTCCACCTAAATAATTTCTAGAAGCGTAGTAGGATCTTTCCCACTATTTCCCTCTCAAAAAATGATACACGGGATATTTGAGCAGGAAAAAGAAAATAGACTTGAACAGAAGTCCACATATACATAAGAAAATGTACACTATTTGATGACTAGTACAAAAAATTGTTAATATATATGCAAACTCATGATACATACAAAAAGAATAGAATCATATGTAGTGGAGATGTTGCAACAATGAAATGTTTCTATTCCGAAATAATTACCATGTTAATAACCTCTATAATTCATACAATAATATGACAAAATACTCATTTTGTTGGAGTTTGACATGTTTTGACCTCATTGGCCTCTGACTATCAAATCCTTTTTGGACAATATGCCCCACTAATTAGTACCAACAGAAAATTGATGTGATTTCCTTGTACAAATATGAAAGGTGATGCCTAAAGGACCAAGATTACAACTAATTGAAGCCATTGCTTGTGATGAGAGGAAAGTTGGTGCTCGTAGTCGTAGTTGTGGGTGAAGGGAGGTTCTGGTGCTAGTGGAACTTCTAGAGTGAGGGGAAATTTTCAGGGGAGAAGCTGCAGCACATCCATAGCCGTTAGCAGAGAGGAACTGGTCTAGAGTAGGGGGGAGAACCTCTGGTGTTGGTGGACTAGAGCAGAGAGAAGAGATTCTTGTGTCCAGGAGTGCGGGGCAGCGCAACAAATTGGTACCGAAGCTTTTGTTGTGCAACTAGGGACCGGTGCCTTCCTTTTGGATCATGCCGGAATTGTAGGTCCTGGGTGTTGGGGTAGCAGCAAGAGGCGGAATTGTAGTTGGCTGGTTGCTTGAAATCAAAAGCTCATCTAAGATGACTGTCGATAGTGTGTGCAAGTAAAAGAACATGTAGGTCTGCGGTGTTGGTCTGTGGTGGTGAAAGGAGAGATGGGTGATGTATGTACATATACTATCCACTGGAGGTAGGGATGCTGATGTACTGAGTACTGTAGCAAAGAAGCAGAGAAGAGATGTGTTGCCTGAATCTGTTTTTGGGCCGCTAATGTTGCTGTCTTATAGTGGATTGAAGGAGAAGTTTTTTTGTTGGTTGCTGAAAGAAAGCAAATGAGAACTTCTTGTAGGAGGTGTGGCCGGTGTTTGTGGTAGAGCAGTGTGGTGGATTTAGGGCCTTGGTGTGCTAGTTGCATTGAACCTGGTTGTTAATTATTCTTGCTCAAGTAAGCTGAAAGAGAATATCTGATAGGGAAAAAGAGAGGAGACATAGTTCCTTGCTCTTTGTGCTTTCTCGTGAGACTGGACAATTGGGGAAATTCAAAAATTGAGACGCCAATTCAAAAACCCTAAAAAAACTCATGGAATCTTCAACCATAGACCTATAATAGGGCGCAAAAAAAGCAGTTGGAGTAAAATTCGAGGCCCAAAAAAGTGAATTTTAGGGCACTAGAAAATGTTCATCTCCAACAACGGCCTAAAATTGGTGCCCTAAAATACACTGCAGTTGTCGTTTTGTGGGTGTTATATTTTAGGGAAGCTTTTGGAGAAGCGTTTCTGGTACAAAGTGATATAAAACAACCACTTTATTGTGGTCCTCCGTGGTCCCCCATTTGGAGCAAAAATTTTGGCACCAGCCGAAGTGTTTTATATTTGCAGCATATGGCCGCTTGAGGCCGTTGTTGTAGGGTAAGGCTTCATCGGAAGTGTCGTAGAAAGATTAGAGCGTCTATGCCTACTATCGTGTGTGTTGCCTGGCCAGGAGGCTATCAGAGGTGTTGAGGATGCTGTATGCAGGAGGAAACGAGTGGGGTTTTACCGGAATCAACGATTCCATTGCGGTGGAGGTACTAGCCAGAGATGAAGGAGACAGACTGGGAAGCTTGCAAGCCTCGCCTCTTGCAAGGGGTCCACGGTGAGTATGGTGGAGACGTGCTAGTGTAGTTCCACATCAGGGTGCCATCATCTCGCTCAGATCGCTCCCAGTGGTTGTGCCAAATCAAGAAGGAAGAGGTTATTGGCCGCCATCGCGTCTGTGGCACGGGCCTCTTGCTGAAGATATGATAGTTGATTAGGTTGCATCTCACAGTGTTTCTTCTATCACTAGAGGACAATAAAAAGAGAGGGAGGGGTCCCTTAAGAATGATGAACCAGTCTTCCGTAGGTGGGGTTAATGGTGTTCGATTTACGAGTTAGGAATTCTCTCTTCAGAAACAAGGAAACAAAGCTATTCAGATGATACATGCTCCCAGAATTAGTGAATTCATTGCGGACCAATTGGTAGAATGGATCATTGTAAGTGGCACAACATACAAGTTGATGCTTATAATTCAAACATTTTCTAAATGTCTCTATCCCTTTGTGTGTATATGACTAAAGGGCCTATTGCTTCTTCAGCCTCATTTGAGTATATAAGGCGTGCATGCAATTTTAATAATACTCTCTTATTTGCTCTCATTTATTCGTTGTCTTTTGAGACTGAATATCTTTTCACTCATACCCAAGACACAAATAGAAGGAAGCCACATCAATTTAGAAGCAAATATTGTGGCTAATAGTTCAACATGCAATTTTTTTTGCTCAGTGCTTCATGATATTTAAGCTAGTATTTTAACAAATTGAAAGATGTTCCAAACATTCTCTTTCATTGGTGCGGTTCAATGAAGGTGAGCCACGCGTTGGCCGAGATTATTGCCTTGGGATTGACCATCAGACATATTGTGATAGGGTGGACACCACGTTCACTATTAGTGAGGGTGAAAAGAAAGATAAGTAGTGACACGGGTAGGGCGCCATATTGAAGTGGAGGATGTAGACCCGTGGGAGTCTTGAGCCATGCTTACTGGGCTAGGGGCATTTTTTCTCCCGTTGCAATGCACAGGAATGTTTGTTAGTGGAATTAAATCACATAAGCGTGGAGAATCAAGTAGTACATTGTCTAACTAAGGGTTAGGACTCAAGTAATTAATTTAGCTTGTAACAAGATGGTAATGATAGATACTTATCACCCATCTGAGGGGGAGTGCTTTTTTTTTTGAGAACTTGAGGGGGAGTGTTGGTTTGAGTCTATGTCTGGGGTGTGTGTACGAGTTTGGACCAAATTAAAGCTCTACGCTTATTTATGTCCGCTCATACTTGTAAGCTGTAGTAGAGATGTATCCCCAAGAGACAACAACATTTTAGTGTGAATAGTGTCATCTGAGTTACACCGTCATCCATGACACACACACACACACACACACATATATATATATATATATATATATATATATATATATATATATATATATATATATATATATATATTCAACTTTTACTATATGGTGATGTAGTAAAAAGTGTTAACTTCATTACTCAGGTGCATGGTCGTAAATTGATAGTAATCTCTCATGTAACATATAGTAAAACTTATTTATTTCTTTACTGTGAAAGCTTGTGCGAACTATCGGTCGTAAAGACCTATGTAACATGTAGTAAAAAGTAATAATCTTTTTACTACCTAATACCTATACAGATGCTATTCAGTGCTCTGGTATACGTGCAGACAGCCTAGCAAACCCATTGTCTCATTTTTTTATTCATTCTGTAATATGCTGGTTGTTCTGTAGTAAAAAAAAATACTAAATTCATTTATTACTTAATCTGGAAATAAACTTGATGGTAAAACGCTTTCAGTTTTGTAGTAAATGTGGTAGACACTTTTACAACTTAACTCTGGGTTTAGGTTTGATCGTAATACACTTAGTTTCCAGTAGTAAAACTGTTGGGTATTTTTACCACCGGTTAATACAGGAGGGAGGTTTGCATGCGGGGTGGATCTGGTTGGCTGCTTCATTGTCGTGGGGCGGCCGGAGCGTAGAATAAATTATTTGCGGACACGCATAGTTAAGGTTTTCGATGGTGTAAAATTTCTCAAAAATCCTGAAAAAATAATGAACGAACACACCTATAATATAACATGATCCAACGGAGAGATTGAAAAAATATTACTGGACGCATCCTGGACAAAAAGAACAAATGTTTCAGTATATATTGATCCTGCAGTGAGCTCAAATGCTTGTTTTTTCGTCGAGGACAAATAAATGCATATTTTCACAATCACACCATTGAATCATCTTATTATATTGGAGTGAGGCTCCCCTAATTATTTCATATTTTAATAACTTTTAAACCGTAAAATGTCTAGCAAGCCTTAACTAGTCTATGGCAAGCTATGATAGACACGTTTTACCTAAAACTATTTCAAGTAATTCAAAGCAACATGGAAAATGGGTTATCTAAGGAAAATGTGGCCTAAGGAAATAAATCCCTATTTAAACATAGCATTAGTGGTTTTTGCACCGAGGAATTATGAGAAAACATTGATTAAGACAATTATATGACGTATCAAATGTTGCACAGGAACTAATTGTTCTAAAAATCATCATCTGCTAACATGAAGCCCACCCATGTTTCATAGCAGCACCGAAGGCCACCCATGTTTTCTTATATCATCGATTCGCATCCCATCCCATTGTTAGAATCCGGGCAAGTATAGAGCCTTCTGAGGGCACTTGCACTGTGGACCGTTAGATTCAGTGTCCAGACATATCCCAGCCGTTGGATCTTCAGATGAAACAATCTGGACCGTTGGATCGAGACTGATGTAACAAGCAATGAATAGTGCCTTCCATTTGACACTTTCACTACCTTCATATATTGCAATGACATGCGGGCCCCAAATAGGACGGGCTACAACCGTCAGTGACTGCGGAGGGTGCTGCGGCCGGTGTTGGTTCTTATCTATGCGAATAGCGTGCCACCGCGTGTTAATTTGGTTGCACGCCGAGGGTAATTTCGACATTCCATGTCTTGTCCCTTGCGTGGCACTTCACCTGTGGTTGGCTCTTGGGGGTAAAGGCGAGGAGCCTGGTTGGCTGAGCCAGAACCATAGCTAAAGCTCTTGACCCAGCCCCACTCCTTTCTCTCCCTCACAGATGCGCCGCCGCCAGCCACCAAGGATCTTCTCCTCCCGTCAGCCACTATCCCCGCCCTTCTTCTTCTTCTCCCCGTCGGCTTCCTCTCGCCCCTCCCCGCCTGTCCTCCTTCTCTTGCATCCTCCGGAAGGGCGCAACCACCACTCACGTCACTTTAGGAGTGCGCGCAGGGGGAGCAACCCCCCCCCCCACCCACCAATGATCTTGGCTCGCAGGTCGCTGATGCAGATTGGAAGATTTTGTTGCTTTTTGCAATGCTATATTTGTTACATACTGTGCAAACGAAGTATAGGTTTTCTTGCCTTTGGCCGCACTATTGCCATGTACTGTAATATTTATTCAATGTAAAATGCAGAAAATATTAAAGATTGAGAGAAGCATATTTAGGCCTGAAACTTTTATCTTGCCAGAAGTTCTGTGCATATAGCGGCTTCTTTGAATTTTTCTGCTTCTAGGAGATGATGTTGGTTCTGAACTCGATCACATTTATGAAGTTCTATTCTGCTTTAGCTCATTTTTTTGTCCAAATTGAATTTATTGGTTCTTTTAATTTGTCGATAAGGAACATCATGGCAGACCCGTGGATGACAGCACCGCAACCATATCGATGGTCTACTCTCGAGGTGAAAACACTCTTTGTCTCTCATTAATGTTAATTGAATAGTTATTTGATTTGAAGCTGGTTAGGATTTGTGTGGAGCGAGCAACTATTTTGTTTGACCATCACTTGTGTATATGTACTGTCTGCTATTTCTAAATTTTGTTAGTCCCATTCTGCAACTACACCTTGCACAATAAGAACAATCGGATAATGTTGCATGGTATGTCATTGATTGGCCAAGTCATTATCTTCAGGCTACATTATATTATTTCCAGATCTATTAGTAGTATATATGGACAGTTCATGTCTTGCCCAGTAGCAATCGTTGTAGGTTTGTTCTTTGTCAGGGCTTTTGCTCGGTCAAATCTGAGTTATGGTAGTTGCTATAAATGTTTAGGTTTCAGCTTAATATTTGCATTACATGCCTGAAGGGCTAACTTTATGCTTGTAATAAAATTGGAAAATACTCACCTCGCTACATTCATGTGATGTTTTATGAATTTATTTTGTAATAATTCATGTGTTGTTTCATTCCTTGGAACTATACTTTCCCCTAATTTATATTAATCCTAAAGATAGTTCCATTGCAATATGCGAAATGATAAGAGCTCAAGATTAATGTTGAAAATGAGTCAAAATATAAAAGTTGAGTTCCTTTTGATTTAATTAGTGGCACACATGGTTGCAACATTCATAACTAACGGTTGCAACATTGATATATTGAAAGGAAGAAGAGGTTGTATATTTTTTTGGGAAACAGGCCTGCCATGCATAATATGCTCACTCACCTAATTTTCCCCTATTTTTTCTTGTGCTCATGTTTCTATCCTAATCCAAGCAACTGTTTCTTTTTATTTGTCGATCAGGTACTTCATGGCAGCGCCATGGACAGCATCAACCACATTGATGGTCCAAGCATCAACAACTCAACATCAGATATACTTGATGTGCAGCTGCATATATTGTTTCTATAATCTAGTTTGGCTACCATCATTTTTAGTTGGGCCATGAGCACCTCAACCACTCAACATCATATATATACCATGATTTTAGCAAAGAGTTATTTATGTTTATCGTTGCTTATGATTCTATTTTTTTCTCATGCCTAACACTTAATATATTGTCTTAACTCAACTTCGTGAAAAAGTGTGTCTTCTATTTATGTACTCTTCCTCTCAATCATCAATTTGCTCCCAGTTATCCATGTTTATCTATGTGTCTTCTGTCTCTGATCATTAGGGCGTTATGCTGGTTTTCTCTCCCGGTTGATTGTTCGTCATCTACAAGAGTTGTCTCATTATCAAAAGGCTTCAAGCGGTGTCACGGTCAGCATTGTTTTTAAGGCGTCCTGCCTTAGATGCTTAGGCGACGCTTAGGCAATAAGGCGCCCTGGTGTCGGTGTACTAAAGTAGGGGTACTCTAGTATCCCGAACTTGTGCACGGGCAGTCGCAGCACCCCGCGGCAAGACCCGCCAGGTGATCACCACGGCTCTCTATGGTAACTTTGGAGCCATTCGAAACAAAGTATTTAAGCCAAGGAGACAAGTCCCGGGCAAGAGGAGCTTGCCGGGAAGGCCATTCGAGGCACAAGACCCCGGCAAGAGGAGCTTGCCGGGAAGCCCAACCAGAGCATCTCAAAGAACCTGCCGCAACGCGCCATGCGTCCCGGCCGGACTCGGCGAGCGACAAGTTCTCGGACGCGGCAAGACAACGGCCGCGGCAAGGCACTTGCCACGGCGGGCAACCACTCTGTACCCGCGCTCCAGCTCACCCACCTACGTGTCTTTCCGGGACCCTTCCCAGCGTACGTGGCAGGAGGCTGTGCAGCAAGGGGTACACTGTGGCATGCAGCGCTGACAAGATCGCCATCGTGGCGAGCGATGGCGCCCCCGACGGTCCCTTTTCTGCACCGTCTGGGCGACGTAGATAGGCATTTAATGCCTTTGTCCCCTGCCGTTAGGTTTAGGTATGATACACTGTGTAGGTAGCTGTACCTACCACGGCATATTTCCACTTTTGCCCTTACCTACGTTGCCACCTGTTGGAGACCCCTTGAACATATAAAAGGAGGCCCAGGCACAACGTAGCGGGGGGGATCGACCCTTGGAGAACGATCTCTTAGAGGAAAACAGAAGAACGCTCGGTCTCGTTAGCTGCTTGGGTGCACTTTAGCACTCAACGCTCCCGAGCAAGAACTCAATACAATCCACAAAGCAGCAGTAGGAGTGTTATCTCTCCGGAGAGCTCCGAAGCTGGGAAAAAAAACCCCGCGTGCCTCGCCTCGATCCGCTCTTCGCGCGACCTCCGCCCCCGCCAAACCGAGAAGGGGCTCCGTCCACATAGGTGCTCGGGGAGCCCAGAAAACCACGGCATCTTTGGCGCGCCAGGTAGGGGGCGTCGAGGTTGTGTGAACCTGATCCGGCGTTCACGCGAGCTAAATCTTCATCGACTTCATCGACATGCCGCCGAAGAAGAAGGCTTCGGATGCGGCTGCGTCGTCCGCGTCGAATCCACCACCGCTGCAGCAAACGGCCGGTGGGGAGGACGCCGGCGGTAGAACGGGTGTCGACGAGGGAGCCCATGGTGCCAACAAGTCCAAGGACACGACCGCGCTGCCCGTTGGCGGCGTAGTCGGCTCCCACGACGACCGGGCGTCCGTGGACGCACCGTGTCGTGGTACTCATGGTACCATACGCTCGCTGGACCCAAATCGAGCTAGCGGATCCCGGGACGCTCAAGGCCAACATGCACGCCGACGTGCTGGCGCGTGCGAGGCACGGTCGCCTGGACGGAATACTGCTCCTTCTAACATCGCTGGAAGTCCGAGTATATCCCGCTCCTCGCACCGTTCGCCACCGCTACCCGCCACCCCAGCAGATGCTCTAGCGCGAGCTCAACTGCTCCTAGACTTCCCTCCAGCGCCAGACAAGATCGACGACTGGAGGGCCACCATTCAAAGTCTCATCGGCTTCGCTAACGGCGACACTCCGCGGCCAGTGACCACATCGCGGCCGCGGCAGGCCAGCCAAGTGCGAGCCAATGGCGAAAAAACCGGTGGGGGTGCAACCACCGTGCACTCTCCGCCCCAAAGGCCAAGATCGCCGACTCGCCGGGTCCGCCACGACAGCGACTCCACTGCTTCCTCAGATCCGCGAACTCGTCGCGATCAGCACCACGTTCTTCACGAACGGCAGCAAGAAGACGCTCGCACCCACATCGAGCGCCGGAGAGAAACACGGCGTCAATCAGACCGACGCGTTGGCCCCGCTGTCGACATGCAAGCGAGAGGGGAACCAGGCGACCTGCCGTACGCGGTAGGTTGCCCTGCGTTTACTCGTGAGCTGCGGCAAGTCCAGTGGCCCAGCACGAAGAATTTCAAGCCAGACGTGCCAGAGAAGTACGACGGCAGGCTGCATCCGTCGGAGTTCCTCAGCATCTACACCATTGCGGTGCAGGCTGCCGGGGGGCGGGACGACAAGATCCTCGCCAATTACTTCCCTCTAGTGCTGAAGCCCAACGCCAGGTACTGGCTCATGCACTTGCCGAAAAACTCCATATCTTCCTTGGCAGAACTATGCCATCAGTTTGTCGGCGCCTTTACAGGCGGCCGTAAACCTCATGGCCAGGGGAGTGATCTTCACCTGCTTGCCCAGAAGGAAGGGGAGCCTCTACGTAAGTCCATCCAGAGATTCAGCCAAGTGCAACGCAACATCCCAGACGTCCACCCTGCCGCGGTCATCAGTGCGTTCCACCAGAACATGCGCAACCGCAGGATGCGGGAGGAGATGGCGATGTGCAAGATCAAAGACGTCAGCGAGCTGTATGCCCTGGCCGACAGATGTGCATGTGCTGAGGAAGGAAGGAAACTCCCCGGAGAGAACGTAGGAACCGGAGGATCTGACAGAGATGATGCCGCCCCGGCAAGCAAAAACCGGCGGCGGAACAACAGGAAGAGGAAAGGCAAAGATGAGCTAGTTGTCGAGCAATCCGGCAACGAAGGTGGCGCCAAGACAGCCAAGACTGGTAGCTCCGGCAAGGAGGTTGCCGCATGCGCCAACTGCTAGGCTGTGGCGGCCGCCGACAAGCAGGATGTCACTAACAAGCAGTACTGCAAGATTCACCGCACCAAAGGCCATGACCTCCAGAGCTGCAAGAAGGTCGAGCAGCTCGTTGAGCTACAAAAGGCCGAATACGAGCGACGCGACAAGGAGAAGGCCCAAGGAGGTGCTGGAGGATCCGGTACGAAGCGCACCGGCCGGGGGGGACGCCGCGGCAACACCAAGCAGCCGCAAGGCGACAGACCTCCCCGCGGCCGCGACAAGGATGAAGATGACGACGACAACGAAGACATGGATGACGCCGAGACCAGCGAGCAGGAGTTCCAGAAAGCCACAGAAGTTTTGTGCGTTGACGGCGGTGCTTCTCTGCCTACTTCACACCGCCAACTCAAGCAGTGGGTGCGGGAAGTCAAGGCAGCAGAACCACCCGTTGAGTCACGCAAGCTTCTGAAATGGTCCAGCACGCCTATCATCTTTGATATTGAGGACCACCCCAATCGCACAACTGCTGTCGGGTGTTTGCCGATGTTGGTCTCACCAACTATCCGCAACCTCAGGGTCACTAAGATGCTAGTTGACGGCGGGGCCGGCTTGAACCTGATCTCCTCCGCTGTACTCCGGAGACTCCAAGTCCCTGACAGCGAGCTCGAAGAGACCGGCACGTTCCAAGGAATCAACCCGGGAAGGAGCAAGCCGAAGGGGAAGATCACGTTGCCGGTGACATTTGGCAGCGAGCTGAATTTCAGGACTGAGAGGATCACTTTCGGCGTTGCCGATTTTCCATTGCCTTACAATGGAATTCTCGGCCGTCCAGCGCTCGCCAAGTTCATGGCGGCCTCTCACTACGCGTACAACATGCTGAAGATGCCAGGCCCGATAAGTGTCATCTCTATACATGGCGACAAGAAAGACGCTCTTATCTGTGGCGACAAGATCTACCGGGAAGCAGCAGCCGCCGCGGATCGCGAGACACTCGCTGCTGAAGCTCCCGGGGGGAAGAAGAAGACCAAGTCCGGCAAGAGCTCTAATGCCCACTCCGGCAAGCGCACCTCTTCGGAGTGGTGCGCTACCGTCGAGGACGCACCATCGAGCTCCACCGGCAAGTGTAACAAGACGATGGCAGCTCCGCCAGCGACCAAGAAGGTGTCCGCCAAGGAGGACGGCACTGGTGGTACCTTCACCATCAGTGCCACTCTCGACCCTAAATAGGAAAGCGCGCTCGTTGCTTTCCTGCGGGCGAATGTCGATGTGTTTGCGTGGCAACCGTCTGACATCCCCGGCGTTCCCAGGAAAGTAATCGAGCACCACCTTGTCGTCTGTCCTCACGCGCGGCCCGTCAAGCAGAGAGTCAGGAAACAAGCAGTGGAGCGCCAAGAGTTCATCGTCGAAGAGATCAAGAAGTTGGAAGCAGCAGGCCTCGTCAGAGGAGTGCTCCATCCTACGTGGTTGGCCAATCCTGTAGTCGTGCGCAAGGCGAACGGGAAATGGAGACTTTGCATCGACTTCACCGATGTCAACAAAGCTTGTCCCAAAGACCCATTTCCCTTGCCGTGCATTGACCAGATTGTCGACTCCACAGCCGGATGCGACTTGCTTTCGTTTCTTGACGCATACTCAGGATACCATCAGATCTTCATGGCAGAACAGGATGAGGAAAAAACCGCATTGATCACTCCATGTGGCACGTATTGTTTTGTACGAATGCCTTTCGGTTTGAAGAATGTTGGTTCAACATTTGCAAGGGTCGTCCATACTGCTTTTGAGCCGCAAATACACAGAAATGTGGAAGCCTACATGGATGATATAGTGGTCAAGAGCAGGGACAAGTCAACTCTGATTCAAGATCTAGAAGAAACTTTTGCAAATCTGCGCAAGATTAGCCTCAAGCTCAACCCCGAGAAGTGCGTGTTTGGAGTCCATTCCGGCAAGATTCTCGGGTTCTTTGTGTCTCAGCGGGGGATTGAAGCCAATCCCGACAAGATCAAGGCCATTGAGCAGATCCAAGCACCGAAGCGCGTCAAGGATGTACGAAAACTTGCCAGCTGCGTGGCGGCTCTTAGCAGGTTTATCTCTAAGTCTGCTGAGTGCGCCCTGCCATTTTTCAAAATCTTGAAAAAGGCAGGTCCAATGAAATGGACTCCTGAAGCGGAGGCTGCGCTGCAGGACTTGAAGAGATACCTGTCCTCCACTCCAATACTTGTCGCACCTAAACCACAAGAGAAGTTGCTGCTATATCTGGCGGCAACCAATCAAGTGGTTAGTGCTGCGTTAGTAGCGGAGAGAGAGGCAGATGATGAGCCAGCAACCGCGGCAAGCACGTCCAGCGACAAGCAAAGGGCTTCCCCGACGAGCTCTGGTCCCCACGAAGATGGATATGCGCAGATGTGCGAAGGGATACAGAAGAAGAAAATGGTGCAGCGCCCAGTCTACTTTGTCAGTTCCCTTCTGCAGGGGGCTAGGTCAAGGTACTCTAGTGTGCAGAAGTTGCTTTTCGGTCTTCTTATGGCCTCGAGAAAGCTGCGCCATTACTTCCAAGCACATGAGATCACAGTTGTCACTCGCTTTCCGCTGAAGAGGATACTGCAGAATCCAGAAGCAACAGGCAGGATTGTTGAGTGGGCATTGGAACTGCCAAGCTTTGGCCTCAAGTTTGAGAGCACTTCAACTATTCAAAGCAGAGCATTGGCAGAATTCATAGCAGAGTGGACGCCAACACCTGACGAACAAATCCCAGAGACAAGCCTCCCCGTCAAGGAAGCAAACATAGAGTGGCTGATGTACTTTGATGGTGCGTTCTCGCTGCAAGGCGCCGGTGCTGGCGTGCTGCTTGTCGCACCCACCGGAGAGCACCTCAAGTACGTGGTCCAGATGCACTTTCCCAAGGAGCAAGCAACAAACAATACTGCAGAGTATGAATGATTGCTCGGCGGTCTCAAGATCGCGGCAGACCTTGGGATCAAGAAGCTCATTGTCAGGGGTGACTCACAGCTTGTCGTCCGCCAAGTGAACAAGGTTTATCAGAGCCCGTTGATGGAAGCTTACGTTGATGAAGTGAGGAAGCTGGAAGAGCGCTTTGTCGGCCTATAGATGGAACATGTTCCTAGAGCTCAGAACAACATCGCTGACGGCCTGTCAAAGTGCGCGGCATTTAAGTTACCTGTGGAACCAGGGATCTTTGTGCTCAAGCCGACTCAACCATCCGTGACGCCACCAACTGGACATAGCAAGAAGTGGAAGTTGATTTCTGGTGACTATCTTCCGGCAGAGCTTCCCGAAGCCGCCGCGAAGAAGGTCCCCAAGATTAACGCCAAGAGTGCTGAGGAGCAGTCTGCTCCGACAAGCCCCAGGGTTTGTTTCGTTGAAGCAGACGCTCCCGACAAGTTTCGCTCCGGCAAGCTTGCCGGGGATCATCAAGCTCCAGCTGAACCGCAGGTTCTCGCCGTAGAAGCGGATGTTCCCGCAGCAGCAGATATGCCTTTAGTCCTTGTTGTCGAGCCACAGGCTCCAGCATGGGCACAGCAGATCGTCCGTTTCCTCCAGTCAGGAGAACTTCCCGAAGAGCCAGAAGAAGCGGAAAGAGTAGCCCGGCAGTCTAGTATGTACCAGTTCGTTGACAACGCACTTTACAGAAGAAGACTCAACAGAGTGAAATTTAAGTGTATTCCCCGGGAAGATGGACAGAAGCTGTTGGCAGAGGTACATGGAGGCATTTGTGGTCACCACATTGGCGCAAGAGCGCTTGCCGGCAAAGCATTCCGGCAGGGCTTCTTTTGGCCGACAGCCCTCCAGGATGCAGCTGCACAAGTAACCAAGTGTGAAGCGTGCCAGTTCCATTCCAAGCAGATACACCAGCCAGCTCAAGCTCTCCAGACGATCCCTTTATCCTGGCCATTTTCGGTCTGGGGCTCGACATCCTCGGCCCTTTCCCCCGAGCAGTCGGGGCTTTGAGTACTTGTACGTCGCAATCGACAAGTTCACAAAGTGGCCAGAAGTGGAACCAGTGAGGAAGGTGACAGCACAGTCAGCAGTCAAGTTCTTCAGGTCGATTGTTTGCCGCTTCGGAATCCCTAACAGGATCATGACCGACAACAGTACACAATTCACGAGTCGCACCTTCATGCAGTACGTCCAGGACCTTGGCACCAAGGTCTGCTTCGCTTCTCTTGCTCACCCCAGGAGCAACGGTCAAGCAGAGAGGGCAAATGCTGAAGTGCTGCGTGGACTCAAGACTAGGACTTTCGACAGGCTGCACAAGTGCGGGAGAAACTGGATCGAGGAGCTGTCGGTGGTTCTTTGGTCGATCAGGACAATGCCAAATCGAGCCACTGGCCAGACACCTTTCGCTCTAGTCTATGGAGCAGAGGCAGTTACCCCCACGGAACTCGTATACGGGTCACCTCGAGTTCTCGCTTATGATGAGCTTGAGCAAGAGCAGCTGCGACGAGATGACGCGCTCCTCCTTGAGGAAGACCGTCTTCAGGCTGCTGTACGAGCTGCTCGATACCAGCAAGCTTTGCGCCACTACCACAGCCGCAAAATTAAAGCCAGAAGTATCGAGGAAGGCGACCTTGTTCTTCGGCGCGTTCATTCCGCCAAGAATTCCAACAATTTGACGCCGAAGTGGGAAGGCCCTTACCGGGTGAAACGAGTCACTAGGCCTGGCGCTATCTGCCTTGAGACCGAGGATGGCTTTCCAGTGAGCAACTCCTGGAACATTGAGCATCTTCGTAAGTTTTACCCGTAAGGCACGGTTGTCGGACCCTGTTCGGCAACCACCATTTTGTACAAGTCTTGCCGCTGTTGCATGTAATCCTTTGTACAAAGCCAGGCGCAGACCCTGAGCGAAGATAAAGCGCTAGCGCCCTGAGTTTTAGCATGCATGCTGAGTCGAGTCTCGTCCTTGGTTAGGGTTGACAGTGCTCGATAGCGGCTAACCCCTAACTTCGAGGTCGAGTGTGCGTCCTTTTGTCGTTCTTTCGTTTCCCTTGGTTCGCAGGACTCGCGCACCCTGACCGGACCAATTAAGGACGGAAAGAAGAAGACGGACGGAACAACGCCCGGACCCCGGCGAGCCAATGTTGCCGGGGGCTGCAGCACCCCGGCAAGCCGGCGTTGCCGGGGGCTGCAAGTGCAAAGATTAGCCCACGACGAACCGAAGTTGCCGGGGGCTGCGACCTCAGATAAGTTTTTCATCCCTTATCATGCATTCTCTTATGGGCTGGGATATGCGAAACCTTGTTTCTTCCTAAAAGCTACCGTGCTCCCTTAACTCTAGGCCCTCGGGCTCGTTCCCGGGGCCAGATTTGGTCGTAGTCGCGGCAGCTAAGGGACGAAGCGAGGAGCCTGATCCCGCCTCCTCCCTGCCTCCGCCAAAAGCGTGAGAAAGGGCGAGCGACGTGGGAAGAAGGCAGGGCCTGCTGCCGGGAAAGGAAGTGTCTATCTTAAAGATATAAAGGATTCGCTCCTTGACGTGGGTTCCACCCACAAGACAAGTGACCCGGCAAGCATCCCCTTTTCATTAAAAAGCATTCCACTCAAGTACACTTCATAAGAGGATGAAGAACATGAATAATGGGATTACAAGTTTTAAATGCAACTAAGGCCCAAGGGCTTACAAATTAAAAAGAGATAAGGTGCCCTTAATCCCTCTCTTGTCCCTCTCTTCAGGAGGCAGGTCAAGGAGGCAAAAAGGGGCAAAAGGGGCGCCTAGATGAGCTACGGGTGCCAGAAGACACCAAGAAAACGTCTCGGCGGCATGGTGATGGCGGCGCCGGAGGCAAAAGCTCGAAGACGAGGCGGCAGGACGTCAGCACGCTGTCGAGGGCGTCGTGCCCTCATACTCCAAGTTGACGGCCTTGCCGCCTGCCCTCTTCCTCTTCCGCAGCCTCCCTACGCCAGCCGCCCAAGGACACGACCCCGAGAAGCTCCGGGATCCAGCGACGCGGATGATGGGGTCGCCGGTGCCACGCGGAGCGGCACCCGACACCTAGTCGAACCCGTCATCCCGCCGCCCGCCGCCCTCATCGTCGCTGTCGCTGTCCTCCTCGTCACTCCCGCCCGAGGAAGAGCCTTCGCTATCGGGGGAGTTCTCCACGCAGCACCGTGCCCGAGTCCCGAAGCACCCGAAGACCTTGACGGAGAGGACACCACCCTCCATCAGCTTAAAATGGATGGTGAGCCCCACCGTCAAGCTATGGATGCGGGTGAACGTCTTCCACCCTCGACCGAGATACATCACATTAGGGGCCGGGAAATCAACGCGGACTCGCGTACCGCTGATTCCACAACCCCTCATGTGCAACCTCAGTGTCTCGGGCGGATCCAACTCCATCTCGCTCACAAACGGAGTCGGGAGACGAAGGCAACGACGAGGCGGCCGACGCAGCCTGATAAAGAACTCGCAAGGGTCGTCCCCGATGTGGTCCACCACGGGGAGAGGATCTGCTAGCGGAGGCGAGGCCGGCGGACCGCCTCGCCCACCTCTTCCCCGACCGCCTCGGCCTCGCCCTCGACCTCGCCCGCGGCCTCGTCCCCTCCCTCTTCCCCTTGCAGCTGGCTCTGCCACCACGGGTGCGGGGGGAGGAGGGACGCGTTGCCTCGCGGCAACCCTCGTCGCCACCGACGAAGGACCAGGGTTCCCTTTCTCCATGATGAATGAGAGAGAGGGGAGCAGAAGCTGAAGAAAGGAGGAGATGAGAGAATGCGGGTTTCCGTCCCCCCTATCCCGCTCCTTATAAAGGAGCGGGGTGGGGGCTCGGCCGCCCCGCTCGGCCAATCGAGACACAGAAGGCGCAGGGAACTGGGCCCGACCCGCTGCCTCAACCCGTGACGACCCGGTTTCCCGCCTCCACCGTTCGCTACTCCAAGCGCATGGAGGCCGCGTGGCAGGAGGGCAGAGTTGAGGCGACGGATGAGGCAACCTCTCCCCACCCCGTGATCGTCGGGGATGGACGCCTCAAAGACCACGCCTCCACGCCTCCACGCCTCCCTCCGTTTATGAGGAAGATACGAACCGCCAGGGGGGCGGACGTTTCGCCTTTCCTAGTAAAGGAACCACCCACGACCTCTCCCACGACGCCGCAATCGACACGTGCCGTTCGGGGAGGGCGTGGTGGATGCGGAGCGAGGTGCGACGTGACCCAGGCCGTGCGTGCCCGTGCCCTGTTTTGGGCCTGGCCCAACAGCGCTCGGCACCGTGTGTGGCCCAGGCCCGGGGGCTCCTGTCGGTGTACTAAAGTAGGGGTACTCTAGTATCCCGAACTTGTGCACGGGCAGTCGCAGCACCCCACGGCAAGACCCGCCAAGTGATCACCAAGGCTCTCTATGGTTCCTTTGAGCCATTCGAGAACAAAGTATTTAAGCCAAGGAGACAAGTCCCCGGCAAGAGGAGCTTGCCGGGAAGGCCATTCGAGGCACAAGACCCCGGCAAGAGGAGCTTGCCGGGAAGCCCAACCAGAGCATCTCAAAGAACCTGCCGCAACGCGCCACGCGTCCCGGCCGGACTCGGCGAGCGACAAGTTCCCGGACGCGGCAAGACAACGGCCGCGGCAAGGCACTTGCCGCGGCGGACAACCACTCTGTACCCGCGCTCCAGCTCACCCACCTACGTGTCGCGCCGGGACCCTTCCCAGCGTATGTGGCGGGAGGCTGTTCAGCCAGGGGTACACTATGGTATGCATCGCTGACAAGATCGCCATCGTGGCGAGCGATGGCGCCCCTGACGGTCCCTTTTCTGCACCGTCTGGGCGACGTAGATAGGCATTTAATGCCTTTGTCCCCTGCCGTCAGGGTTAGGTATGATACACTGTGTAGGTAGCTGTACCTACCACGGCATATTTCCACTTTTGCCCTTACCTACGTTGCCACCTGTTGGAGACCCCTTGAACATATAAAAGGAGGCCCATGCACAACGTAGTGGGGGGGGATCGGCCCTCGGAAAACGATCTCTTAGAGGAAAAGAGAAGAACCCTCGGTCTCGTTAGCTGGTTAGGTGCACTGTAGCACTCAGCGCTCCCGAGCAAGAACTCAGTACAATCCACAAAGCAGAAGTAGGAGTGTTATCTCTCCGGAGAGCTCCGAAGCTGGGTAAAAAAACCCCGCGTGCCTCGCCTCGATCCGCTCTTCGCGCGACCTCCGCCCCCCGCCGAACCGAGAAGGGGCTCTGTCCCCATAGGTGCTTGGGGAGCCCAGAAAACCCCGGCACCTGGCACCGCCTTCAAATATGCCTACCTTAAGCGCTTAGGTGTTTGCCTTAGGTGCTTAGGCGTCGCCTAGGCGCTAAGGCGGGTGGTGCTCGCCTTAGAACGCCTTGCCGCCTTGAAAACAATGACGGTCAGGAACCTTTTTTCAGGGCAACAGGAGATGGTCAAGTAATCTACCATATCATAGGTTGTGTTTTTTGTGGTTTATGGCAAAGTAATGCTCTTCTTTTCAAATATATGGACTAATATGAGGCATAAGTTTTACCTCATTTATGATACAAAACTGAACTGGTCATTGGTTAGTGGAGACATGTCATGTGTCTGGTCTTTAGTGACAGGTCTGAATGAATATATTAATTTGAGCAAGTATTCAGTCCATATACTTGCATTTTTTATATTTGATTTTCATTTTCTCAACTATATGGACGTGTTAGTTCTTTAAAGATCTCTCAGCTATAAAATTGTTCTAGGCTACTTAGGATCTGACAAGTACTATAGCATGTATACACTGAATCCTATCCTTCCTGGTTATTTATGTTCCATCCAGTTCTGCTGTTGTAGGAATCTTTAACGTCTAACATTATATGGCTGAATCTATGCATGCTATTTCTGATAAACTTGATCCTCCATTTGTGGCTTATTTCTCTAATATTTGCATTCAGGGCTATACTAAATCAAGTGATGGTCTCATTGAGTCCTCCATATGTTCTGGTTTACTTACAAGATCATACAATAATTTACATGGACGATGCAAATTTATCTGAGTTGAAGACCTCTCAAAGAAAGTAGTTGGCGGCTTCTTCGTGGGCAATGGAATCTAAGAGTTTGTGCAAAGCGACTTAATAAAAGATAAACTACGCCGTTTGACCAAGCAGGTCGAGGAAGATAAAAACGAAGAAAAGGATCTTGTGTGGGATCAGACTGCCTCGAGTGATTGCTCCCCTTCAAAGGTAAAACTTGCATGTTTCCATCGCCAAGCCTATTACTAGCTCTTCAGTGCTTGATGCGCCCATATTTCTCTGAAACAAAAAAGATGATACATTATACAGTTTGATCACATTATTAATTTGCCACACGTGAGATTGTATGGTGCTTTGGTAATACGGCTCTAGGTTTAATGTCGACCACTGGGTTTGTAGATTCTGTCTAGAATGCTTACATAACACATATATTAGCTACATTTACTGTGCTTTGTTGCTTCTTTATAGCTCATGCATGGCTAGAATTTAGAATCATTAAAAAGTTTACCTGTCTGGCCTTAATGATAGATGACTTGGTACAATGGTCATATGTGATTTGGTCTGGTATTTGTTGTATGATATGTTGGGCAATCGTCAATTTCCCTTTTTATGGAGCAAGTTTGTATGGGGATACAAAGTACAGTACAACAATTTGTGCCCTAATACTAATGTATTTCCTGGATTCTCCAATTTAGATCTGAGCATTGAGATGTCCTTGCACTCGTGCACCTCCCGGAAGAGGACAACCGGAGGTGATCTACCATGGGCGCCCCACGAGGCACGATGTTTGGGCGCTTTGCCGCGGCTTCTAAGGGGGTGGCTGAGCCGTCGGCGTCGGGCAGTGGTGTTGTCGCCCGCATAAGCAAGCTACATGGCGTTGAGAAGAAAACGGTATGCCTCATTCTCCTCTCATCTTTGTTCCATCTGGATCATCACCATAAGCATTAGCTCTTTGCTGTTGCTGAATTCAGCTTTGCTATGCCGATGTAGCTTTTGATTGGTCTATTACAACGGTTGGTCCTTACTAGCATGTTTGGTCAACTACCCTTAGTTTTGTACTTCCCTCTCTATGAACTAGCGGGTTAGAAGATGGTGTTGTTGTTTGCCTGTCAAGTTTGTGGGGTTGTGCACAACCTATAGGAGATGTTGCTTCTTCAGTTTCTTTGTACTATTATGTACCTATATTCTTCCGTATAATTTTAGTGTCATGTATTGCTCATTCTTAATCCGAGGAATGCTAGACCCAAATTAAGTAACCTCCGCAAATTTTATATCGATATGCCTTCAGGTTTATTGATATCTTGCAGGCATTCCGGTGACATGAATCCATTAATAGGTGTTATCCTCACCTTTATTCTACAAATGGCGAAACATCCACAACATATAGTCTACATAAATTTCAAGCTTGCAGAGCTTACATCTATTAAGATATATGCTTGAATTAAGCATACCGAATTTCATCTTATCGATCTCAAAACTACAAACAAAAGTTTCCATCAAATCATTTGAGAACTGTCCTCCTTCTTATTGATAAATTGCATGATGTATAAATATAGACTGCTATCCATCAATCCAATGTTGGCGGTAGCCAATAGGCATGCATCAGGCCAGTAGGTACCGTGTTGTCAACTCTAATTGGTAACTTCACATATAGTTGTTTGTATTTTGAGTGATCCATATAATTTCCTGGCATTTTTTAGTTATTATGGTATGGAATTGCCTGATCACTAGTAGAAAAGGGGGCAAAGGTTCAGGCCGGGTCAGCCCATTAGTACCGGTTCAGTCTAGAACCGGGACACATGGGGCATTGGACCCGGTTCGTGAGCCCAGGGGGCCGGCCGGGCCACGTGGGCCATTGGTCCCGGTTCGTCTGGACCTTTTGGTCCCGGTTGGTGGGACGAACCGGGACTAATGGGCCTCGCTTCTGGCCCACCACCATTGATCCCGGTTGGTGGCTTGAACCAGGACCAAAGGCTGCCCTTTAGTCCCGGTTCATGCCACCAACTAGGATCAATGAGGTGCCTATATAAACCCCCTCACGTAAGAGCAGAGCACACTGCTCTGTTTTTTCTGTTTGCCGAGGGGAGAGGGCTTGGTGGCGCTCTAGCTCACCTCCTATTCACACAAGGTGTTCAATGGAATGCCCGAGCCACACTACTTAAGCTTTCTCCTCTCCAAGCTCGACCTCCAAGCTCCATTTTCCTCAATATTTGTCTAGGTTTAGCGGTTCGTCGTGCCCCGTCCCCGTCGTCACCGCCATCGATCACCCGCGCCGATCTCATCGCCGGCACCACGGTGGTGAGCCTCTTGTTCTTATTTTCTTTCTGAATGGCAAAATATTCTTACTTGTATGTTTAGATAGATATTTGTATTATTTTCTTACTTTTATTATTGCATCTTATATAGTGCGATGGTTTTGGTATCCGCCCCCATCGGCCCTCGTCCTGTCTATGATTCAGATGTTGTATATATTATCTTTATAACTATTGGTTCATTTATTGTTTAAAATTATGCCGACCAACGTGACATAGATTTTATTTATCTAGGAGGTATGTGAACCAGAAATTCCGACCGACCCTATTGTTGAGAGGTTAAATTTAGTTGAAGAAGAAAACAATTTCTTGAAGGAAAAAATAAAAAAATGAGGAGGAGAAGATGATATTGGAGTTGCATGTTGCGGATGTCGTCGATGATCGCAAGATCAATATGGATGCAATGCGCTTGAAGATTAGAAAGATTAGAAAATATGCCTTTCATACCGAGGCTTGGTATCATTATGTCGTTGGATCAATTGTTACCTTGGTTGCGATTATGATCGCATTTGTTTTCGCATTGAAATATTTTACATAGTTTCAATGTATGGTTTAATTAGTTAGATGCTCTGAAGAGCTATATGTTGTTAGATGAGAACTATGTATGTACTTTGGTTTTAATGTGATGATGAACTTCTATTAATTTGTCACTTAATTATCTATTCATGATGTTCTGTAATGGTTATTGACACACTTAATTATATATAATGCACGCAGATGGACCGGCAATGGATGTACGCACTACTAGAAAAAGGGCTACTAGTGGCTCACCAGTTTGGCCTACTAATGGCGCACTACTGGTGCGCCACTAGTACCACGCCACTAGTACTTTTTAATAATGGCGCACCGCTGGTGCGCCATTAGTATCTGGTATACAAATGGCGCACCACGCCGTGCGCCATTAGTATGGAACACCATGCGCCATTAGTATGCCTCCCAGGGGGGCATATTTAACCATTTGCTTTGGCATACTAATGGCACACTGTAGGGTGATGCGCCATTAGTATCCTTTGGCATACTACTGGCGCACTCTGTAGTGATGCGCCATTAGTATCCTTTGGCATACTAATGGTGCACTTTGAGGTGATGCGCCATTAGTATGAATATTAGGTTTTATTTTTTTTTACTTTTCTGATTTTTGCACAGGTTACAAAATATATTATTGGACAGAATATAGACAACAGCACACAGCAACAACAGATTCATCGAATACAATAGAAGATTAGTCTCCGAATACAATTCATCATATTAGTCTCCGAATTCGAAAGACCGAACAAAGATAAAACATGACAAGTCTCGAGACCGCGGGTATCGAGTTTTTCTTCACATTACAAGTCGATATCGATCATCTAAACTACCATCACATAGAAGAGAGCTGCGGTCATCACAATGAGCATCATCGCGATGAAACTGGTCTTCATCCGGTTCCTCCAACGCTCCCTCCTCTCTCCCGCTAGATAGCGGGTGAGGGAGTCCTGGATTAGGGGGTGTTCGGATACCGGACTATACCTTCAGCCGGACTCCAGGACTATGAAGATACAAGATTGAAGACTTCGTCCCGTGTCCGGAAGGATCTTTCCTTGGCGTGGAAGGCAAGCTAGGCGTGCGGATATTCAAGATCTCCTACCATTGTAACTGACTCTGTGTAACCCTAACCCTATCCGGTGTCTATATAAACCGGAGGGTTGTAGTCCATAGGACAACCATCATCATACACAATCATACCATAGGCTAGCTTCTAGGGTTTAGCCTCCTTGATCTCGTGGTAGATCTACTCTTGTACTACCCATATCATCAATACTCGACCGCTCGTGCCAGATTCATGGCACCCCCGAAAGGCCAGCCAATCACACCAATAGGGATTGTTGGGTGTTCAAGCAGGCAGGCAAGTTAAGAGCCGAACACAAAGACAAGGGGCTACATAGCGACGACGAGGAGGAGCCCAGGCCGCCGAACAACAATGGACAGAAGGGGTTTCCCCCACAAGTGCGGATGGTGAACATGATATACGCGACCCACATTCCCAAGAGGGAGCGGAAGCGTGCGCTACGGGACGTATACGCGATGGAGCCAGTCGCCCCAAAGTTCAACCCATGGTCCTCCTGCCCGATCACTTTTGATTGAAGGGACCACCCCACTAGCACCCGTCACGGCGGTTTTGCCGCATTGGTTCTTGACCCAATCATTGACGGATTTCATCTCACAAGAGTCCTCATGGACGACGGCAGTAGCCTGAACCTGCTTTACCAGGATACAGTGCGGAAAATGGGCATAGATCCATCAAGGATCAAGCCCACAAGGACGACCTTTAAAGGCGTCATACCAGGTGTAGTGGCCAGTTGCACAGGCTCTGTAACACTTGATGTGGTCTTCGGATCTCCGGATAACTTCCGATGCGAAGAGTTAATCTTCGATATAGTCCCGTTCCGCAGTGGCTATCACGCCCTGCTCGGACGAACCGCATTCGCTAAGTTCAATGCGGTGCTGCACTACGCATATCTCAAGCTCAAGATGCCAGGCCCTCGACGAGTAATTACGGTCAACGGAAGCACTGAACGCTCCCTCCGTACGGAGGAGCACACAGCGGCCCTCGCAGCGGAAGTACAATGCAGCCTTTCAGGGCAACTCTCCAGTCCGGCCGTTAAAAAGCTGGACAATGCAAAGCGCGCCCGGAGTAACCTACAACCAGACCGCCTGGCACGTTCGGAGCAGGCGTAGCAATACGGCCCCAACCCCGGCCATCGCAACATAGAGGAGCTAGTACCTCGAGTACACAATTACGCACTTGAAATTCCATGGGCACAGGGGGAGGGGCACGTTAACGGCATGCTTACAATACGGCGTCAAACGTACTAGGGGCTGCTAGATTTTTTTTACTTTCAGGACTCCACACTCTGGATAACCTGTTCGGCTTTGCTGCCGCACAGACGATACAAGACCCAGGGAAGCAGACAAAGCTACGCCGCATTATGGAACTCTCAAGTGGTCTATATTTCGAGCGATATATCTGTTTCTAAATTCTGCGCCCTGCTCCTAGTCAGGACATGTTAAATAGTCTAATATCTTTTTGCTTATCGCGCTACTTGTACCGTTCGGCTTTGATAAATAGCCTCTCTATAAACAATGCATAGCTTTTCGCCTATTTTTTGCCTTGTCCTCTTTTAATATATATATATATATATGTTCATTAAATAAACATGATCGCAACCGTACACCATGGTACGGCAAAACACGCCAGGGGCTTCATTACCCTTCTATCTGGTGTGAAAATTCTGTACACTTTCACAAGTGCGGCACCCCGAACTTATAGCACTGTATGCATCGGCTCCGAATCATGATTTTGGTCATATGTTTGGTTTGCCCGGCTCCTATGTTTTGGTGCCTTACGTTCCGCTATATCGGCTAAGGTAGCACTAGGAGAACCACTGCGATTGTGCCCCGGTTCAGCTGGGTTAAGCACCTCAGTGGAGAAAGCTAAAACAGACTGTCATGATAAGGCGTGAGGCCGGTCGCTGTTCGAGAGGTTTTTCGAGTCATTAAAGACTTATGCCGCTTCGAGCGGGGAGCTGGCTATGTCCGGCCAAAGGCGTGGATAGCGCCCTGAATTCGGCCTTCCGAACTAGGGGTTTCGCCGAAATTTAAAATTATAACGTTCTATGGCTAAGTGAGAGTGTTCAAGCATTATAGTCCGATTGCCTGGTTCGTTGTGCTGAGCGCCTCCCTCGAAGGACCCAACTGTGGGAAAAAGAGCCCTCAGGTTTATCCCGAACACCCCAGCACTAGTGGCACGGGGGCAAAAGCGGACGACTGGCCATCTCTCAATTTTTGATAAACGGCCGCACAGAAAATAATATTTTAAATTCAATAAGCATTGCTTAGCGCATATGAACAAGTTTTCAGCGCACAGGATACAAACGAGCGAGTTCATTCAAATACTACATCTTTAGTACATTCATCCGCGACAAGGCGGGCTCCGGCAAGAACTTCCTTGTAGTAGTTCTCGGGCTTGCGATGCTCCTTCCCCGGCGGCGGCCCGTCCTTCACCAGCTTCTCTCCGTCCAGCTTACCCCAGTGTACCCTTACACGGGCAAGGGCCCTCCGGGCATCTTCCATGCAGGCGGAGCGCTTGATGACCTCAAGCCATGGACAGGACTCCACCAGCCGCCGCACCAGCCCGAAATAGCTCCCAGGCAGGGCCTCTCTAGGCCACAGCCGAACTAGTAAGCCCTTCATGACCTATCCGGCCGCCTTGTGGAGCTCGACCAGTTGTTCAGCTGATCGCTCAAAGGCACAGGGTGTCCGGCCTCAGAATACTGAGACTAGAACACACTCTCCGTGGAGCTGCCCTCTTCAGCTCGGTAGAACGCGGCGGCGTCGGATACGCTGCGGGGAAGATCGGCGAACGCCCCTGGAGAACTCCGGATTCGGGTAAGTAACAGGTAGTTTACTTTTATATTCCTACTTTGCATTAAGAATGCCTTACCCGTTGCTATCTTTTTCACCTCCTCCAACTCTTGGAGGGCCTTTTGGGCTTCGGCCTTGGGACTCTTGGCGGTCTCAAGGGCCGGCGCGAGCTCGGATGCTTGCGCTTTTGACTCAAGCTCCAAACTCTCATGTTTTTTCATGAGAGCTTGCAGCTCTTGCTGCACCTCGTCGACGTGAACCCCAAGCCTTTCTCGCTCGGTGCGATCCTCGGCCGTTTTCTTTCCGGCCTTAGCCAGCGCCTGCTTCAGGGTTGCCACCTCGGTTGTGGCCCCTACAATAAGAAGCACAATCCTGTTATTTCTTTCTGCAATCAAGCCTCTCTATAGGCACCTTTTTTTCTTTTTTTAGGGTATTTCTTACCTTCTTTCTCCTCGAGCTGCCGTTTGGCAAGGCCGAACTCTTGCTCGGTCCGCCCGAGGTCCTTTTTAAGGACATCCACCTGCGCGGTCAGTGCGGCGGTGGACAGCAGCGAAGCCTGCATATGCATATTTGACTTTTTGTTGTTAGACTCCTGCGAAAATTACTAGATCCTCTATTCGGGTTTTATTTCCGAACACCGAACAGAGCATTAGGGGCTACTATCTATGCGGTAATAATTTGACATATTTTTACTTACCTCGAAGCCTGTTAGAAGGCTAGCGCAAGCTTTAGTCAGTCCGCCCTTGGCGGACTGAACCCTTTGGATCACCGTACTCATAACAGTACGGTGCTCCTCGTCGATGGCGGCGCCCTCAAGGACCTCCAGCAGATTGTCCGGCGCCTCTGGTTGGACAGAGGTCGCCGGCCCAGAAGGCTTACTCCTCTTGGAAGGAGTTCGCCCACCGCGGACCGGGACTGTCGACTCCGGCGCGGTGTCCGGCACAAAGCCGGACTTGGAGCCCTGGTGGGTTTAATCCCCTTTACTCCTGGGGTACGGAGGATTGCCTTGCGGCTCCTCCAGGACTATCTCCTCCTGCCCTAGAGCTTGGTGGGACGCCACTTCAGCGTCGTCCGCCCTGCAGGGGGAGACAACGGTCGGAACAGAGCTCACGTCCGACGAATCCAGGGAGCCGCTCGACGAATCGTCGAGTTCGGCCCGGGGCGGGCTGCATAAATTACGAGAGATATTAGGGAAAGCCGCGCGTTGAAAGAATATCATGAGTCACTCTGGTATATAAGTACTTACGATTTCGCCGGACGCTTGGTTCTGTCCGGCCACTCCTCTCCGCCCTCTTCGGCGTCGTGGGAGTAGTCCGGCGGAGGGGTCTTCCTTTTCCTCGACCCCTCGGCCTCCCCCTTTCGGGTGGCCTTCTTCTTCTTTTCTCCCCCCGCTGGGGGGGGAGAGCTTTCTTGTTCCTCCTCCTCGTTTTCACGGGAGGAGAGCGTCGCGGACTCGTCAGATGACGAGTCCGACACCACCATATTGCGGGAACTCTTTCGAGTCCCGGTGGTTTTATTCTTCTTGGCCTTCACTAGGAGAGCTGGGGCCGGGTCTTCGGGCAGGGGAGCCGGACAGTTATTTGGTCCGGATATAGCCCGCCAAGCCTGTCAAAGGTAAAGGGAGTTTAGATCCTGCATAGAGTTAACCTATGAAGCAGAGCTTAACAAACCTGTCAAAGGTATAGATAGCTAACCTCGCTGGCGTGACGCTGCGAGCTGTATCCACGGTCCTCGGAAGCGGATGTGGGGACTCGGCGCCTTTGGTCCGCACCTTCCAGACGTCTTCATACGTCGTGTCGAAGAGCCTACTGAGGGTTTGGTGCTGCGCCGGGTCGAATTCCCACAAAGTAAAATCCCGTTGTTGGCACGGGAGGATCCGGCGAACGAGCATGACCTGGATCACATTGATCATCCGGATTGGCTTGTTCACTAGGGACTGGATGCACGTTTGCAACCCAGTCACTTCTTCCTCGTTGCCCCATGACAGGCCCGTCTCTTTCCAGGACATGAGCCGCGTGGGGGGTCCGGATCTGAATTCGGGGGTTGCGACCCATTTTGAATCGCGCGGCTTGGTGATGTAAAACCACCCGGCTTGCCACCCCTTTAGGGACTCCACAAAGGAACCCTCGAACCAGAGGACGTTGGCCATCTTGCCGGCCATAGCGCCTCCGCACTCCGCCTGGGTGCCGGACACCACCTTGGGCTTGACGTTAAAGGTCTTGAGCCAGAGGCCGAAGTGGGGGCGGACGCGGAGAAGGGCCTCGCACACGACGATAAATGCCGAGATGTTGAGGACGAAGTTCGGGGCCAGATCGTGGAAATCCAGGCCGTAGTAGAACATGAGCCCCCGGACAAACGGGTGAAGTGGAAAGCCCAGTCCGCGGAGGAAGTGGGGAAGAAAAACTACCCTCTCATGGAGCCCTGGGGTAGGAAGAAGCTGCCCCTTCCCAGGAAGCCGATGCGGGATGTCCTTGGACAAGTATCCGGCTTTCCTTAACTTTTTTACTTGGGCCTCTGTAACGAAGGAGGCCATCCACTTGCCTCCCGCTCCGGACATTGTTGGAGAAGGTTGAGGAAGGAAGAGCGGACTTGGGCGTTGGAGCTTGAGTGCGCGAGAGATGGATTGGCAAAGGAGGAAGAAGGTGTAAGTAAAAAGGTGAATCCTTATCCCTTTATACGCGCGGGTGCGGTTAGGCGTCCCCACCTACCTAATAAAACTCACTTGCCTCCCAAGCGCCGTGATAAATGGCGCGGTTGGGTTACCCATGTCCGTATTGATGAGAATCCCGTTAAAAGGGGCACACGATCTCTGCTTTGACAAGACGTGCCAAGGAAATCGCCTCGCTAAGCACGTTGAGGTGGAACAATGAAAACAATTTATATGAAGAGCTTGGCCGCAGTGTTATGACGCACTGCGGAATACGTCAGCAGATTTGATTTGTGTTAATATTATTCTCTATATGGCAATATGTGGAAACTTATTTTGCAGATCTGGACACTATTTGTGGTGTTTACAATCTTCTTGAAGAACTTGGAGGAGGAACCCGCCTTGCAATGCCGAAGAAAATCTGCGCGCCGGACTCGTCGTCATTGAAGCCTGGTTCAGGGGCTACTGAGGGAGTCCTGGATTAGGGGGTGTTCGGATAGCCGGACTATACCTTGAGCCGGACTCCAGGACTATGAAGATACAAGATTGAAGACTTCGTCCCGTGTCCGGAAGGATCTTTCCTTGGCGTGGAAGGCAAGCTAGGCATGCGGATATTCAAGATCTCCTACCATTGTAACCGACTCTGTGTAACCCTAACCCTATCCGGTGTCTATATAAACCGGAGGGTTGTAGTCCGTAGGACAACCATCATCATACACAATCATACCATAGGGTATCTTCTAGGGTTTAGCCTCCTTGATCTCGTGGTAGATCTACTCTTGTACTACCCATCTCATGTCACGACCGGTTTTCCGGGCATTAATTTCCAGAAAATGGCCGTTGTGCTCACCAGCCCCAGGATTACTGTTAGCTGATGAGACATCAACTTGATACAGAAATTCCAAGCAAAAGTACAAAAAATATGTAGTACAAGACCATTGTGGCCTATGAGTACAACAAAAGGTTTCTAGTGGTTGAGGGCGGAAGCGGTTTGTGGATCACCACGGCTATGGGACTCCATTTCCCACGGGAACAGCTGACCAGGTTAACTCCTATCTTCACGAGGCTGCTATCACCGTTGCTCAGGTTCCTAGGCGGTCGTCGCAATGCTCCTCTCCAAGCAAGCAATCTGGCCAAAACAATAGCCAGGGACAAGACAGTGAGTACTTTGAATGTACTCGCAAACATTAAGGACACAGGTATAATATAACCATTGATGCTCATGCTTTGCAAAATCCTTATACTCACTTAGTTAGTCATAAAAATAAATATCTTGATGCATGCAAACAGGTTACTCATATGCAACTGGAAATTTATGCAATGGCCACATAGAGGTAATGAATACTGGGTGCCAAGCGAGGGTCTGAATGACTCCTCAAGCGGAAAATGCGGAATAATAGATACTGGTGCCAAACGAGTGTCTGAAAGACTCCTCGAGCGGAAAATGTAGAATAATAATACTTGTGCCAAACGAGTGTCTGAAAGACTCCTAGAGCGGAAAATGCAGAATAATGATACTGGTGCCAAACGAGTGTCTGAAAGACTCCTCGAGCGGAAAATGCAGAATAATAATACTGGTGCCCAACGAGTGTCTGAAAGACTCCTCGAGCGGAAAATGCAGAATAATAATACCACAGCCGGGCGTCTGAGTGACACCACAGAAGGGGCTTTAAAAGAAATGCCACAGCCGGGCGTCTGAGCGACACCACAGAAAGGGCTTTAAAAGAAATGCCACAGCCGGGCGTCTGAGCGACACCACAGAAAGGGCTTTAAAAGAAATGATCATAGGGAATATCCCGGAGGTAGAACCATCCCAGAGATATTCGATGATAACAATAATATCACGGGTTAGTCAGCAATAGTAATAATCATAATCATCACAAGTCACAAATAGTAATTCCCGTTCTGGTTTAACAGTTTCACCTCCGAAGACCGACACTAAGACCGACGCTTGACCCATCCCAGACTGTAGTCATTAACCATGGACACGGCTATTCGAATAGGTTTAATCTCTGCAGAGGGTGTACTCTTTACCCACGAGTAACGGATTCCTTTAGTCCATCGGGACTAATTCCGTCTACGGTCTTTTAGTTGAAAACACACCTGACTTGCACAGACCAGCTTAACTCACCGGTGTCTGGAATCACCCACGACACCTGTCAAGCAAACTCTAAGTGGGGAGGCTACAACCTCGACGTAGCATGGGATCACAAAATTTATACCGCGCGCAAACTGGGGGAGCTACCCCCTTCGGCTACAACCGAAACACCCATGCCCCCTGACCAGGTGGCATGCCTACCGGCTACAACCGATATCTTCCACCATGGCCTCTCTGTACGGTGTGTGCCAAGACAGGGGTTAACAGCTTACTGAACCATACCCCACCTATGGTAGGGACCTATGGCAGTACGGAACAAGTATGGGGGTTACTGGCACAAGACTCGATCTACGGTCGACTTAGGAGGTAGTAATAATTCCTGCAAGTTTAGCATAACAATGTATATACTTCAACCAACAGATAGGAACACCACACGACATACTCCATCATGCCATACCAGACACGACCATCTCAACGGAGGGCTAGGGTCTAGACCGCGTCTACCCAAGACAGAGGCCTACCCGGCATTTCCTTCCGGTATGCATGAAAAGTGTACGGCGGTGATTTCCATCACAAAACATGTCAACTCCATATGCATGAAATCCACTAATAAGCACCATGAATAGGATCACATCCTCACATAAAATGACGCATGCAAGTGTCGGGGTGGTGTTGTCACCGGGCCAAACAACACATACAAAAAATTACACCAGGGTTCAGAATGCGAAGGAAGTTGTTTGGAAAAATTAACACATACAATTAAAACAGCACAGAAAGTTGTTTGGAAAATTTTTCAAATAAATCTTAAAATAAACTAGACAAAATTTACGGAATGTAGGAAAAAGAATCAATTCATTTGGACTTATATTTAAAAAGTTATAGGCAGTCAAAGTTTAGTCAAATCTGGTCAAAACTGATATTAAAAATAAAATGGGGAAAAAGAAAAACGCTTCAGAGGGGAATACGCTTTCGCACAGGGGAGACGTACTTGGTCCTTTACGTCTCCACTCATCCAGCGGGGACTGCGCGTGAGTCGCCGACAGTGGGCCCGCCTGGCCCACTGGTCAGGTTTGACTGGTCCACACGCGCGTCGTCTCCCTCTGACCGAATGGAGGCGGTGCTCCGGCGAGGCTCGCCGGCGAATGGCGGCGTCCCTCGGCGATCTGAGCGCATGAGCGTGCTCCGGAGGTCGGTAGGAACTTGGGGGTACCCGTCATAGTCGCCGACGTGGACGGAGTTGCCGGCGACGAGCTTCGCGGCGGAGATGGCTTCGGGAGCAAAGTGAGCTTGGGGCTACGAAGGCTCCCGATCAAAATCGAGCAGGGGAACGTGTTTGCGGGAGGGTGAGAAGGTTCCTGGTGAAGAGAAATGAGAGGGGAGGGCTCTGGTGGCGCCGTGCTGGTCGGAGCAATGGCGGCGGCCGAGGTTGCCGGAGAGGAAGAAGACGACATCTTCCTCTTCAATTGACGGCCAAAGGAGCTCTAGGAAGGTGGCTTGGGGTCGTCTCCGTGCGGATATGAGCTCGGGGCTCCTTAAATGGACGGGCCGAGGCGGTTCCGCGGCGGTGGGGATAAGATCGCCGACGAACCGACGTTCTGTAGATGCAGGGGAACGTGGCGGCGATGAGAGCTAGGCGACGAAGTTGCACTGCTCCAGGAGGCAGGTGGCGAGCGCTGGGAGCTTGGGCGGCGCTGGCTAGCACAGGCGCGGTCGGGCGGCGGGCGCGGCCGCGGGCGTGCCGCCAAATGGCCTCTGACGGCGGCGCTGTAGGGCGCCAGGGAGCGGTCGGGGCTTTTTGGCGGGATGCGTCGAGAAGGGGAGTGCTAGGTGAGGTTCTGCCGTGCGGTTCAAGTCAGGGGCGCGCGACGCGGCGGCTCGGGCGCGGCACGTGCAAAACGCGCGCTCTGCTCGCGCCCAGAGCACGCCCGGGACATGTTCGACGAAATGCCAGGGCAGCCTAGGGGTTTCCAAACCACACGAGAGTTAGCAGAACGAGGCTATAGGCTAGGGCAAATCTATGGGACATGGTGGATGGGTCAGGGGCTCAAGTTCACAACGCAAACTTGAAATCATGCCAAATCTGGCTATGCACTCAGGGTGTTTGACAGAATGCAAAAGGAACCTAGGCAGTTCTTGGGGTGGCCAAATCTCCCAGGGTGGGGTCTCTTTAGAAGAAAGAGGGGGTGGTGAAGTTGGTTTGCAAAAAGAAGAAACTTGCTAGTGCAAGTTTTGCAAAACTTCACTTCTGGACAGGGAGTAAATGGCATCATAACATGGATCAAAAATGTTCCAAAGAGTGCATGCTCCTGGACTTAGGGGTTTAGCAGGGTTGGCTACAAGTAGAAAAAGGAATGATGGTTAAAGGAGCAACTAAAAATGTGGTTGCTGTACAAACCAGTAAGTTGGGCCAGAATGAAAATGAGGTTGATCCACTCAAATTCTCCAAAGAACAACTCTATGTTTTTGCATAAAGTTGAATCATATGTTGCTGCCAACATCTCATAATTTTGGTGAAGGCTAGAAAGGAATATTTAAATGGGTTGTAGTGCAAACATGCCCACTGGACTAGAGAAGAAAATTAGGTGTAGAGCTCAAATTATTTTATGAATCAAAGTTATTTTTGCACAAAAGTGATTTAAAAACTTCACATGACATCTCCAAATTTTGGTGGGATTTATGGGATAATTTATGAAGAGGGTGTAGTTCAAAAATTGCCTTATAGCCTTGAAAGACCATTTTTCAAGAAAAATAAGGATCAAGCAATTTAATTTTTTGTAATTAGCTCTACTAATACAAGAAAAGTTTTTCCTTGAGAGTTTAAACAGGTCCAAAAACATATTTGAAAAGTTTTCACTTAGGGGAAAAACTCCATAACAACCAAGTTCAAAAAAAAATCAAAAGGGAGCTCAGAAAATAAAAGTTTTAATTCCTGGCAAAATTTTAATCAGTAAAACAAGGTCAAAAAAATTTTTGGGTGTCACAACACTACCCCCCTTAAGAAAAGTCTCGTCCTCGAGATTTGCTAAGGGTTGTTTTAAAAAATCTCCGGAATTTTTCGCGAGGGAAAACGGTTAAAATAAAGGAGCACAAGTTACAACGAAACCATACATATTAGTAGAAGCCAAATAACTTGCAAGCTCAGGTTACCACGCATAAGTCACAATACCCAACTAATTGTTGCAACAATGAACACAGCAGCAATGTCTAAAATGGAAATGGTAACTGGATGGGGTCCTGCGAGAACATTTCTGGTATTGAGACACATTCCTCTTCTAGCGGAGGAAGGGGTTTAACTAGTCGATGAATGCGTCTCTCTTGTCCAGGCCTCAGCGATCTGCCGATGGCGATCTGAGGATTTAAATCCGTGAGACTTTGGAGATAGCTCATCACATGCTGGGTGAAGCGTTCTTGAGCGATGACGTACTGGACAAGGTTGGCCAGGACGGGGTCTCTATCGATTCGTCCACCGGGAAAAGATGACACTCCACCGGGTGCTGCACGGCTCGGAAAGTAATAATACCCTCGTTCGCTGGCATAGGGTACCGCGAATCGAAGGCGAGCAAGCGCTTCGTACGCAGTAGCCTCTATGGCCATAAGCGGGGCCGACATAGATTTCCCCACGAAGGAGACCTCTGTTGGGTCTTGGTCTGAGTTCACGGGGGGAATGTGCACTGCTGCCCAGTATCTCGAGGTGGAAGAGGTGATCCTCGATTTGAACAGCTCGTACTGGGGTGGCTGGGTAGCGCCCATGGTACTGTAGGTAAAATCCCACAATATCTTGACAAAACTACCCGGGGTTGCATCTGGGGTTCTCAGATGAATGCTGGGGCTCGGCATGGCAAGAAATGGTTGTGAGGGTGGCGCACAAGGTGAGAGGTGCCTTGGCAAGGTCACACGGTGGCCTTTTTATAGCACTGGAGCTGGGTCACTTTTACCATGGTGAATGGTAAGGAAACTTCCAGCTTCGCTCTATGGGTCAAAGTCGAGCTACAGATACACACATTTCACCGAGGTGACGTGTTACTGTGGGGGTCACCGGGGTCTTTGGCAACCGTGCTTGGGGTAGAAAAGCTGGCATACCCATGCAGGGCTACAGGGCCTCAACGACAGGCGGCGTTTATTTACAAGGTCACACGGTTACAAGTGAGAATACACCGGGACTCGATCCTTCTCGGGTGACTTAGTCTACCTCGTTTACATCGTGCCTGGTGGATGTTGAGGCGTCTCCGTGGTTCTCACCGTCGGAATTAGCGGGAGTGGGCTGAGGGGCTGCAGGCTCGGGGTAGCGATGGTGACCATCTCGGGGGTTGTTGGCCACAACTCCGTTGGAGTGTGCTCCCAAAATGCGACGAAGCACTTCTGGGGTTATCGCAACACTTTGGCCGATGGCTGGGGTAGACCTCAGGGGCTCGATCGGTTGTCCAAACAGCATGACTGGGTTGTCGGTGCTGGGCTCGTCCTCTCTTCTCGCCGGGGCTCGACAAACCAGCTCCCCACGAGCTGCGATAAGATCAATAGTGACCTGATCGCACAGTTCCTCTAGTGCACTTACGTAGCGCACTTGGTGCAGTAATGCAGGATCTGTTTCGTGATCTCCGTTGGCAACTTGGGGTGGTCTACCATATCCTTCCCGTCTGGGGTAGTAGTGGAACGAGCGACAGTCAACTCGGGGCGACAAGTGCCGGAGATGAACTATAGCTTCTCGAGCGGCTAGTTGGATGGCTTGGGGCTCAAAGGAAGTCGTTCTTCCTGTGAACCTGTAGGGGCGTTCGGGTGCTAGACCCCTACCATAGACATGCACAGTGGCCCAGAATTGACGGCTCACACCGCTCATGGATCCCTGGTACACGACATATTCTGGGGGCTCTTCTAACGCATAGGCTCGACGGGTGAGGTTTGCGAGTATGGTCACAAAACCTCCAAGGTTGGTTGCCGTAGTCTCAGTGTGCACGACAGGACCAGGCATTGTGGTTCGGTTTAGGATAGCGGCTGTGCTGTGATGGTTTGGGGCTAGCGTGCCCTTTTTATAGGAAAAAGGGGACGGAGTCTTCCTTCGCACGCTTGCGAGAAAGACTATTCAGGATTCGATCACTGGCGCATGAGCGACAGGCTAGGTTGCTAGGTTGGGAACCGACTGCCAAAAGGTGTCGGGCCACTGTGGGGCTATCTTGCAGGAGAAGCTTGGCTGGGGTTTTGGTTATGGCTTGGTGGGTTGGTTCGCCTAAGATTTATTGGCCTGGCTAGGATAGGATTAGCCAATGGTCAGCCTGGCTCTGATACCAAGTCTGTCACGACTAGTTTTCCTAGCATTAATTTCCAGAAAATGGCCGTTGTGCTCACCAGCCCCAGGCTTACTGTTAGCTGATGAGACATCAACTTGATACAGAAATTCCAAGCAAAAGTACAAAAAATATGTAGTACAAGACCATTGTGGCCTATGAGTACAACAAAAGGTTTCTAGTGGTTGAGGGCGGAAGCGGTTTGTGGATCACCACGGCTATGGGACTCCATTTCCCACGGGAACAGCTGACCAGGTTAACTCCTATCTTCACGAGGCTGCTATCACCGTTGCTCAGGTTCCTAGGCGGTCGTCGCAATGCTCCTCTCCAAGCAAGCAATCTGGCCAAGACAATAGCCAGGGACAAGCCAGTGAGTACTTTGAATGTACTCACAAACATTAAGGACACAGGTATAATATAACCATTGATGCTCATGCTTTGCAAAATCCTTATACTCACTTAGTTAGTCATAAAAATAAATATCTTGATGCATGCGAACAGGTTACTCATATGCAACCGGAAATTTATGCAATGGCCACATAGAGGTAATGAATACTGGGTGCCAAGCGAGGGTCTAAATGACTCCTCAAGCGGAAAATGCGGAATAATAGATACTGGTGCCAAACGAGTGTCTGAAAGACTCCTCGAGCGGAAAATGCAGAATAATAATACCGCAGCCGGGCGTCTGAGCGACACCACAGAAGGGGCTTTAAAAGAAATGCCACAGCCGGGCGTCTGAGCGACACCACAGAAAGGGGTTTAAAAGAAATGCCACAGCCGGGCGTCTGAGCGACACCACAGAAAGGGCTTTAAAAGAAATGATCATAGGGAATATCCCGGAGGTAGAACCATCCCAGAGATATTCGATGATAACAATAATATCACGGGTTAGTCAGCAATAGTAATAATCATAATCATCACAAGTCACAAGTAGTAATTCCCGTTCTGGTTTAACAGTTTCACCTCTGAAGACCGACACTAAGACCGACGCTTGACCCATCCCAGACTATAGTCCTTAACCATGGACACGGCTATTTGAATAGGTTTAATCTCTGCAGAGGGTGTACTCTTTACCCACGAGTAACGGATTCCTTTAGTCCATCGGGACTAATTCCGTCTACGGTCTTTTAGTTGAAAACACACCTGACTTGCACACACCAGCTTAACTCACCGGTGTCTGGAATCACCCACGACACCTGTCAAGCAAACTCTAAGTGGGGAGGCTACAACCTCGACGTAGCATGGGATCACAAAATTTATACCGCGCGCAAACTGGGGGAGCTACCCCCTTCGGCTACAACCGAAACACCCATGCCCCCTGACCAGGTGGCATGCCTACCGGCTACAACCGATATCTTCCACCATGGCCTCTCTGTACGGTGTGTGCCAAGACAGGGGTTAACAGCTTACTGAACCATACCCCACCTATGGTAGGGACCTGTGGCAGTACGGAACAAGTATGGGGGTTACTGGCACAAGACTCAATCTACGGTCGACTTAGGAGGTAGTAATAATTCCTGCAAGTTTAGCATAACAATGTATATACTTCAACCAACAGATAGGAACACCACACGACATACTCCATCATGCCATACCGGACACGACCGTCTCAACGGAGGGCTAGGGTCTAGACCGCGTCTACCCAAGACAGAGGCCTACCCGGCATTTCTTTCCGGTATGCATGAAAAGTGTACGGCGGTGATTTCCATCACAAAACATGTCAACTCCATATGCATGAAATCCACTAATAAGCACCATGAATAGGATCACATCCTCACATAAAAATTACACCAGGGTTCAGAATGCTTGCCTTTAGGTCATGGAAAAGAGGGGTGCATCCAAAACCTCTTGAAATCTTCCAAAATCCTATTTAAAGGAATATGTATGAATTAACACATACAATTAAAACAGCACAGAAAGTTGTTTGGAAATTTTTTCAAATAAATCTTAAAATAAACTAGACAAAATTTACGGAATGTAGGAAAAAGAATCAATTCATTTGGACTTATATTTAAAAAGTTATAGGCAGTCAAAGTTTAGTCAAATCTGGTCAAAACTGATATTAAAAATAAAACAGGAAAAAGAAAAACGCTTCAGAGGGGAATACGCTTTCGCACAGGGGAGACGTACTTGGGCCTTTACGTCTCCACTCATCCAGCGGGGACTGAGCGTGAGTCGCCGACAGTGGGCCCGCCTGGCCCACTGGTCAGGTTTGACTGGTCCACACGCGCGTCGTCTCCCTCTGACCGAACGGAGGCGGGGCTCCGGCGAGGCTCGCCGGTGAATGGCGGCGTCCCTCGGCCATCTGAGCGCATGAGCGTGCTCCGGAGGTCGGTACGAACTTGGGGGTACCCGTCATAGTCGCCGACGTGGACGGAGTTGCCGGCGACGAGCTTCGCAGCGGAGATGGCTTCGGGAGCAAAGTGAGCTTGGGGCTACGAAGGCTCCCGATAAAAATCGAGCAGGGGAACGTGTTTGCGGGAGGGTGAGAAGGTTCCTGGTGAAGAGAAATGAGAGGGGAGGGCTCTGGTGGCGCCGTGCTAGTCGGAGCAATGGCGGCGGACGAGTTTGCCGGAGAGGAAGAAGACGAAATCTTCCTCTTCAATTGACGGCCAAAGGAGCTCTAGGAAGGTAGCTTGGGGTCGTCTTCGTGCGGATATGAGCTCGGGGCTCCTTAAATAGACGGGCCGAGGCGGTTCCGCGACGGTGGGGATAAGATCACCGACGAACCGACGTTCTGTAGATGCAGGGGAACGTGGCGGCGATGAGAGCTAGGCGACGAAGTTGCACTGCTCCAGGAGGCAGGTGGCGAGCGCTGGGAGCTTGGGCGGCGCTAGCTAGCGCAGGCGCGGTCGGGCGGCGGGCGCGGCCACGGGCGTGCCGCCAAATGGCCTCTGACAGCGGCGCTGTAGGGCGCCAGGGAGCGGTCGGGGCTTTTTGGCGGGATGCGTCGAGAAGGGGAGTGCTAGGTGAGGTTCTGCCGTGCGGTTCAAGCCAGGGGCGTGCGACGCGGCGGCTCGGGCGCGGCACGTGCAAAACGCGCGCTCTGCTCGCGCCCAGAGCACGCCCGGGACATGTTCGACGAAATGCAAGGGCAGCCTAGGGGTTTCCAAACCACACGAGAGTTAGCAGAACGAGGCTATAGGCTAGGGCAAATCTATGGGACATGGTGGATGGGTCAGGGGCTCAAGTTCACAACGCAAACTTGAAATCATGCCAAATCTGGCTATGCACTCAGGGTGTTTGACAGAATGCAAAAGGAACCTAGGCAGTTCTTGGGGTGGCCAAATCTCCTAGGGTGGGGTCTCTTTAGAAGAAAGAGGGGGTGGTGAAGTTGGTTTGCAAAAAGAAGAAACTTGCTAGTGCAAGTTTTGCAAAACTTCACTTCTGTACAGGGAGTAAATGGCATCATAACATGGTTCAAAAGTGTTCCAAAGAGTGCATGCTCCTGGACTTAGGGGTTTAGCAGGGTTGGCTACAAGTAGAAAAAGGAATCATGGTTAAAGGAGCAACTAAAAATGTGGTTGCTGTACAAACCAGTAAGTTGGGCCAGAATGAAAATGAGGTTGATCCACTCAAATTCTCCAAAGAACAACTCTATGTTTTTGCATAAAGTTGAATCATATGTTGCTGCCAACATCTCATAATTTTGGTGAAGGCTAGAAAGGAATATTTAAATGGGTTGTAGTGCAAACATGCCCACTGGACCAGAGAAGAAAATTAGGTGTAGAGCTCAAATTATTTTATGAATCAAAGTTATTTTTGCACAAAAGTGATTTAAAAACTTCACATGACATCTCCAAATTTTGGTGGGATTTATGGGATAATTTATGAAGAAGGTGTAGTTCAAAAATGGCCTTATACCCTTGAAAGACCATTTTTCAAGAAAAATAAGGATCAAGCAATTTAATTTTTTGTAATTAGCTCTACTAATACAAGAAAAGTTTTTCCTTGAGAGTTTAAACAAGTCCAAAAACATATTTGAAAAGTTTTCACTTAGGGGAAAAACTCCATAACAACCAAGTTCAAAAAAAATCAAAAGGGAGCTCAGAAAATAAAAGTTTTAATTCCTGGCAAAATTTTAATCAGTAAAACAAGGTCAAAAAAATTTTTGGGTGTCACATATCATCAATATTAATCTAGCAGGAGTAGGGTTTTACCTCCATCGAGAGGGCTCGAACCTGGGTAAAATAAAGTGTCCCTTGTCTCCTGTTACCATCCGACCTTGACGCACAGTTCGGGACCCCCTACCCGAGATCCGCCAGTTTTGACACCGACAGCGGGCGTATCTAGATTCCGCCTCGGCCCTAGTGGTGTACCCTTTGTAACTGTTACCGCTGAAACGGTGAACCTGTCTCCGACACTCCTCCCAGTCGTCGTAGACTATGGAAACCTTACCCTTGTACACGACATACGACGGCATCTCGATGCACAAGCCAATCAACAGACAATACATAAGCAATATATAAATATGCAACAAAAGGATCGGATGAGAAAAGCAAGACATTAATAGCACGATTCATGGTCCTACTAATAAATAGCATCGATTACATCTAAGTTGAATGACTGTCCAAACCAAAGAGACATACAATTCATTAAAGTTTAATTACAACATGAGCCAATCAATGTTTCAGAACTACACATAGCATCACTACTTTCGACTCGACTCATGGGACCGGAGCATGGATGAAGCCGTTGTCTGTCGTGATGGTCATGAAATCGCGGGCGTTGTCAGCCTGCATTTGTAGTGTTCCGTCTATCTCACTGTTGGACAGTTGATATCTGAGGTAGAACTGCCCCGAGGTATGTAGGACATCTTGATGGATGATGTCCGCAAACTCTGACTAGATGCGAAAGAATTCTTGTCTGATGTCCGCGTCCTGGATTGCCGAAGATCTCATGGCCCAATCTTTGAGATTATCTGGTAGCAGAAGGTGATGATGGTCCCTTATGATCGCCCGCATGTGATGGAGGGCGTAGTAGGCATCCTTCTGACCGCCAGGCGGCTGCTTGGCGCAACAGAACGTCGTATTGTGGGCGAACACGTGCTTGTCGTACTTAAAAACTGCCCTGGTGAAGGTGCCCCCAGATTTGGCGTAGCCGGGGAGAACATCATCAAGAACATTCTTGATATTTGTGTAGTCTATCTTGGAGTCACGGTTCGGGTCGAAATACGTTGCCATGGAATATTTTGGGCTTAAGAGGATGAGTGTGCAATGTGTGTCACTGCACAGAACACGGAATGCTAGAAAAAAAGAACGATCGAAATCTAAGAAATCATATGTTACGGGGCGGTTAAGGCATGACTTACTCGGGAAAGTAAGCCACGAGGAAGTTATCCTTATATGGGTTTGCCAGAATGATGCCTTCGAGGTGTGAACTCCCGACTTGGCGGTCCCCAGCGCTGCCCAAGAGCTTGGCACGCATGTAGAAGGGGTCGACTATCACGATGTCTGGGGTCTTGTCTCTAATGATCCGCATCTCCATACTCAGCGAAAACAGCCGAACGAAGGTGTAGTGCAGCGGATGAAGGTTAAACATAGCAAAGATGTCATCAAACCGCAGGATGATCGTACCCCCGATGGCGCCATCCACAAAGCCCGTGCCCTCTGGCACCTTGGCCACGAAAACTGGGTATGCCACATCATTCTCTCTGAGACGCCGCTTCTCCAAAGAAAGAACACTGTCATGCAGACTCCGCATAGCACCGGTTGCAGCATTGAGCATATTTGTTGGTAGCATTGCCTTACCCGCCACATGCACCCTCCTCGAGATATCCTTAGGCTGGTCACAATGGGCAAGAACATAAGGTAGTAACTTACACACTTCCCTAGACTATGTTACTGCCTCCACAGTGGGCAGGAACATCTATGTAGTGTCATGCAACGATGTATTTATTAGGTTATAGACTCATTGTTTCTTGGAGTGTGTGATGTTCCGGTAACTTAGCTAGTTACCACAAGCACCTCTCTCTTCATTAAATATGTGCCACATAAGCAAAGTTGTATTGGAGTGTGTGATGTTACTCCTAAGTTCCTCCCCATTGTGACCAGCCTTAGGTGAACGTGGCCCGTTCTGACCACGAATCGTACTCGGTGCCGGCTGGCTCACACCGGCGCCGTTTTTAGTCTTTCGTTTCCGTCCCTTCTTATTGATCTGCTGTAATGGGACCGAGTTCTGCTCACAGACCGCCTTCTTGAGCGTGTTGGGGCTGATAATATTTTGCACCTCAGCTATCTGAGGCTCGGTGAAGGCGGCAGCTGGAGGCGTCTCCTGAGAACTAAACGCCAGACAACGCCTATTGCAATTTGGTTTCTCCGCCGTACCAGCTACTTCGCGGTCGTGTTGGTTGGGTTCTTGAGAAGGAGGCCCGCAGAACTCGTCACCGTACCCATGTTCGGCAAAGTACTTATCGACGTTGGTAAATGTACCGTCGTCGTTGTCGTCGTCGTACGGATCCTGTGCCATATGCATGTCCGGATCCTATGCCATAGGGATGTCCGGCATGTCCGGTAGCGTTGCGGCGTTCTTGCCATGGCTTGGTGCCGGCACGACTAGCGGTCTTGTCTGTGGGGTGGTGTCCCCTGCCCCCAAACGAATCTGGCTCTTCGGCCAAAGCAGGGGCCAGCTTACACAGGCGCTGAGGGTCATCTCATGTTCTTCGTCGGCCCCAGCGGGTCGAATCGGAGGTAACAGCTCGTCGCAACCTGGCAGCACCCGAACCACTTCAACCCTATACACTGTGGGTGGCATCGGATTACCATGGAACACGGGGTTGCCTGGTTGAATGATTCTGCCCTTGGCGACATCGACCAACTCGCCGCCCATGAAGTGCAGGAGAGTGCAAGGAACGTCGACGGCGCCCTGCGAAAACATGTAGGGCGTCAGGGATGCCCAGTCAAAGGCAAGGAGATGAAGTCATCGGCCGAGAGACTTAGTTACCGTGATGCCGTCGAGCTCGGCTAATGTCGAGGCACCGCCAATGGCAGGCGTGCAACTGACGGAAGGGCCACTTGCTGGCGAGGTGCCAGCCGGCGTACACCCGGGTGCATTAAGCTCCAATGCCCTTGCCGGTGCCAGAGACACGAATACCGCCTCCGCCGGAGACACCAATGGCGCCGCCTGCGCGCTGTGCGAGTTGATGGCCGTGAAGCTGGGAACCGGGGGAGTCCCCTATTGGCCGCCCGCAATCCATGTTGTCAGCCCATGAATCAACGTAGGCACCATGGCGTTGAGCGTCCTTCCCAGTTGTTGTTGCACTTGCTCTTGGACATCTCCGGAATCCGCACCACTTGTGCCTCGAGTGCTTCAATCTCGCGCGACTGGCTTTCCGAGCTGGTCTTTCCCCCTTTCGCCCACCAGCGGTGTAGTATGACGACCATTTTGTGGACAAGCCTTTGCAGGCCACACGACTAGCTGACGACGGCTTAGTGAGCTTGTCCTTGTTTTTCACTACGTTCAACGCCCTATTTAAAGGGGTGTCAAAACGGGAGCTCTGAGACGACCCCGCGCTACTACTTTCATTGTCCTGCGGGAGGAACGTGAACCATTTAGAAATATTGGGGATTAATTAGAATGCAACCATATGGAGCTAATTACGCGGGGGTGTATTCCTTACCAGAAGAAGCTCAAGTGCCCTGGTCTTTGGATCCGTGGTAAGCTCCTTTGTTACCGTGTCCTCTTTGTACCGGGCCCTGACAAAGTTCTTGATCTGCTTGGCACGGTATTTCTCGAAGCGGGGCGGTAGGCCTTGCTCAGCACGCTCCGCGTCCTCCTCGTCCCATATAGGTTGCGCCACTCTGTAACCGCCGGGACCGAGTTGGTGGACCCCTAAGTTCAACTCCCGCATTTCTTTCCCCCACTGACATGATTCGGAGGTTGTGCTGCTCCCGCACTTGATCTTGAACTCCTTGTAGTCATCTTCGCTCATCAAAGGATATTTCACCTTGATCTTCTCATAACTATCACCTTTTTCAATCATTGCCTTCACCGTGCTTCTCCAAGTGGACAGGGTCGTGCTCATCCTCGTGAGGGCGGCACTGTTCACTTTATTCCCTGTGAGGCGTGTGTTTACAAACTCAGCGGGGAACTTGTATCGTTCGTGCAGCTTCGTGAAGAGGAGGTTGCGCAAATTCCCTCGGTCCTTATGCCTTAGGTTCTCAGTGTTGATCGAGACGGTGCTCCGGAGAATGCACCCGAGCTGAATCGAGTACCCCTTGACTACTTCTTTGGGCACCGTCGGATGCCCGTCGGAGTTCACTTCAGTAAATTCCTCCTTGACGGTGCCGAGCACGCTCGGGCGCCGGTCCTTTCGTTTCCTCTTCGGTTGGCTGCCATCTATGCGTGCGCCGCCATCATCAGTGGTGGCATCCTCGGCGGCACCATCAGTGGTGTCATCCCCGATGCCACTAGGGGTTGTGTAGTCAGGATCGGTGTCGTCCGAAGCGTCCTCATAGCGGTGAGGTTCTTCCTCCAACTCCCGGGTCAGCTCCCAGAATGGCTTGCCGCCCGAACCGCCGGTCTCATCGTTGTGGGCCATGTTTCGCTCTAAATAGGAAAAAAGTTTGGTTAAGAAGTTGGTTCTTGTCAAGGAACAAGATCATGGTCTCATCATTTAGGTTCTCATCAACACCGAGGCACCCTATAGAAGCCAGGTTAAGTTTTCATCATTTAGGGTTTATCGATGCCGAGGCACCACTACTAGGGAAAACCTTATACACAGAATCTTAGCAGCAGCGCGGTCTAAAAACAGGCGCTACTGCTAATTAGCAGCAACGAGCTTTAGAAAACAGCGCTGCTAATGACTGAGTAGCAGTAGCGCTCTAGGTGAAAAGAGCGCTACTACTATAATTGCCACGGTGTTGCCTCCAGGCTAGATATAGTAGTAGCGCCCTTCTCGCGGACGCGCTACTGCTAAAGAACTTAGTAGCAGCGGTTTTGCTCAAAACTCGCTACTGCTAAGTATGACCGCAACTAATTAAGTTTAGTCCCATACTGCTAAGCGAACAAGGTGTTTACCACCTTAAATATGTTGCTTCTCAACCTATCTCGAGCACTTGGTCTTCATTGAACTATATGTGTATGATTTGTGGTTGCAATATGAATCCTCGCCTGTAGCTATAAAGGTGCAGTGAGGATTCATGTTGACTATTTAGATTATACACAAAAAGATCAATGATGACCAATGTATATTTTTTACTATTTAGATTATACACAAAAAGATCAATGATGACCAATGTATATTTTTTATTTTTTTACTAAACAGAAGAAATAACTGCTTCAATTAGCAGTAGCGGTTTTCCCTAAAACGCGTTGTAGATAAGTTAGCTATAGCGCGTTTTCTGTACGTGCGCTACTGCTAGTTCGAGTTAACCACCACCCCCGCATCAAAATTTCACAAAGTCCTCCTTTCCCCTCCCCCCACCGGCCTGTTCCCCTACTCCCTGTCGCCGCCGCCCGAGCCCGAGCGCGCCTGCCCTCACCGCCGCCGCCGTCGCCCGCCCTCAACCTCGCCGCCGCCGCTCTCGACCACACTGTCGCCGCCCTCGACATCACCGCCGCCGCCCTCGACCTCGCCCGCCACCCGGGACCGCCGCCCTCCCGATCCCGAGCCCGCCCTCACCGCCCCTCCGTCGCCGAGCACCTCCCCGCCACCGTCTCTCCCTCTGTAAGCCCCCCACCCCTCCCCCACCCCCTCTCTCTTTGCTTAGTTAGTAGATGATTTTAGTAGTAGTGGATGTTAATTTAGGGTTCATAGATAATGATTTTTAGAAGTAGTGGATATTAATTACTAGTAGTGATGGTAAACTAGTTGTATAATTAGCAGTAGTACATGTTAATTAGTAGTAGATGTAGTAGTTAGATGTTAATTAGTAGTAGTAGATGTGCTAGTTTCTTTCTATTTATAGTAAGTTTATATTTAGTAAGAACTAGTTGAATTAATAGAACTAGTTTAGTTTTAGTTGAACTAGTATAGTAAGTAAATTAATAACTAGTTGAACTACTTCATTTTTAGAAAGAACTAGTTTTTTTCTTTTTATACTATGTTTATATTTAGTAAGAACTAGTTTAATTAATAGAACTAGTTGAACATGCCATATTTGGTGTTATTTTTTAGTTTAAGCAATTATTTCATGTTTTGGTTACACCTCCGAGTGGCCTATGTTTTGCCGGAGTGTTGATTAATTTCTGTTCCGGCAAATTTCAGGCGCTCGATATGTCCTTTTTTAGGAAAGGTCATGCTGGATTTTTCCGTCAATTCTGGCATGACTTGTGCTAGAATATGTACAAGTTTAATCTTTGAATTATGAACGTAGGAAATGTCGTACTCGGACGATGATAGTCTCCCGGGGGAGTGCAGCTGGTGCCACGATGATCGAGGTATGTGCGACAGGTTCGTTTAGCTGGATGAGATCGGCGCTTCAGCATTAAGCTCGAGGAGACCTTCGATGTTGAAACGGTACGCAACAACGACAAGTGTTTTTTTTCGTAATTAAGTATGACTTCAACTATTTCAACGTCTAATTTTCATCTTTTACAATTCGACTAGCTTATCCCATGCCATGCAAGATGCTATGTCTTGGAGAGGATGGGTTTTGAAGACCATGAAAATTTTCAAACAAAGAAAATACACCTAAGGACCCATCATGATATCGATTTTGAAGTAAATCTGTACAATTCTCAGAGCGTAACCCATTTTGGTTGCCAAAATTGGGAAGCACTTTGCAAAATGTATGGTTTTTATGAGGGTATGATTGTCACCATGGATCTTGGTGATCCTGAAATCGAGCAAGACAATATGGACATTTGGGTCCTTGTTGATACGCTTCCGATTCTACCGCAATGTGATAGGTCTAAAACCCGCGCTGCTGCTAGCCTTTTCCCTAGTAGTGCACCCTAGGTTGGGCCTAATCACTTGGCACTAATCACTTGGGTCTATTGCCACCTATGTTGGGTTTATCATCTAGGGTTTATCGATGCTAAGGAGAATTCTAAGTTGGGCCTAATCACTTGGCTCTATTGCCACCTATGGCTTAATGCAGCAAGAATGGCGGGGCAGTTGATCCTACTTAACTAAGTACTAAGATACCCTGGCCCATGCATTAGTCGCAAGTACCCCATATGTCCTATTTTTAGCAAAGTCATGCTAAAATTCACGGAAAATTTCAGCATGACCTTTGCTGAAAATAGGACATATGGAGTACCCGAATTTGCCGGAACGGAAGTTAATCGACATTCCAGCAAACTCAAGGGCCTCTCGGGGTACCTGCAAATTCATCACGACACAATGGTCGGAGACAAAACCCAGCAAACTAGCAAAGTTACTGACGTGTTTACAGAAATTGTTTTCTGTAAAAGATGATCATCATCTTTGCAAGTCTTTCTCAATGTGATCACAAGTAATTCAGAGGCATCACAAGTAATTCAGAAATTTTGAAACAAGCCTTTCAATGTACGAACTTGAAAGAACTACTGAGGCTTCTGCGACAGTTCAGAAAAGCTTGATAACTTGGATGCACAAAGGCTATTGGTGCAGTATCATAAGGTTCCATATCATGTAGAAGAAAAAAAGATAGGTGACAATAGCAAGCGCACATCTGAGCAGACATTAGCAATATATGACAGAAATGTACATGCTGATTAACAAGCTTGGGCTTAGCAGTAATATTCTGAGAAAATATTTGCTTGAAGCCTGAACAACTGGCTTTCCTTTTTAAAAACAGAACCAAAACCATGACACAATCACTTGACAACATCTATTGACTATATTAGATGGAGAAATTCCATATGTTGTGGAAGACCACCCTCAAGCAGACTGCTTATGACCATGGCTCCTAAATGGATAAGCGTTTGGCGAGAAGACATTGTGGACAACAATATTCAGAAGCATACCTTAAGTAATATTCTTAATTATATCATGATAGCTTGACATGTTCTAGAACATTCTTATAATAATTCAGTAAGTTAAATGCTTCCATGGGGATGCAAGCATCGAGCAATAAAGTAGAAGGATCAGATTGTATCCAGATGCTCCAGATTAGTCATAAGCATGGAAGACTTTGTCCAGATTATTCACTATTCATGTTGTGTATTACAGAACCATCATAATACCGTTGTACTGCAAATATTCATGATAGTTATTGTATGCAAAATATTTCCTAGGGGTTTCAGACATGCTATGTGTGTCTGAATACATGTGTGTCAGAATCATGTGTCCAATTCAGTCACAAGCACAAGCAAATCGTGTGTATTCAAGTGTGCGTTGAATCACGTGTTTACTTAATTTTAAACTTGCTAGCAATAAGCTTGCAGTACACTTTATAGTCAGATCAGGAGCCAAACTCTAAAACTGGACTTTTAACTGACTTTTAAACTGAATTTTTACTTCAAAATAAGAGTATCATGCCTGCTTAACTGAATTTTTAACATAATCTCTCTTGGCCTAGGAGTACTCATTTTCAATCTCTCTCTTGGCCTAGGAGCAAGTTTGTGCAGCACCAAATTTGTGCAGCCCAAAGTTTGTGCAACTGTTGGTACAAAAATGTGCAGCCTCATGTTCGTCTCTCACTTACTCTGTGCTGGTTATGGCATCAGGTTAAATTTACTACATTCCACAACCTGGTAACATAAAATGCTCTTAGGCTGAGCCTGTTTTAAAAAAAACATATCTAGGAGTTTATATACTATGTGCCTGTAAAATTTCATGAAGAAATATGAATTTGTGGGTTATGGCAAGAAAATGATTCTATAATAGCATTATAAATGAAACTTCACAAGCATGCAGATCACATCCTGGTGCATATGTGGGGTTTTTTACTTAGAAAATACAAAACTTCTATTATCGTTTTTATTTTTAGCCAGAGCCTAACAACCTCTATAGTTTATAAACTGATTCAGATAATCACTAATCAGGCATGGAAAATTATTTTAGCCATGATCCCTGAGGATTAGAGCCTCCACAAGTCAGAGAAAATTAGCTCAAACTGACCAGCAACTGAATACTGGGGCTTTAAGTTATTGAACAGAATACTGAGGCTTTAGGAAATGTAAGCTCATGCTTCTAAAATGGGCAATATCAGGCTATGAAATAAATTTGGAGGTGCGCAGGACCAAAATTATATTTGTTCGTTAAATGGGACAACTTTAAACATGTTTTGATGCATTCTGTATAGGTTTCAATGTACTATTAGTAGTTTTTAAAATTCAGGTTCAGGCAGATAAAAAACCACACGATCACACGACCAATGCTGGTACTATTTGCAGAGTATGTAGAAACTAGTGCAGTCGACATTTGTCAATGTTTCGGGTGCTATATCAAGTCATAGCGAGCATGTTCAGAGAAGCATATAGAAAGTAGACAGGATTCATGGATGGACTTGCTCGTGCAAATTGTTTCAAGTTCCATGCATCACTACAGTTAAAGGTACAGAGATAAGAACATGGCCTACATAAAACTAAGGACAGAGCTTCATCTACATAGGGAAAGACATGACCATATGGATTGACTTGCTCGTGCAACATGTTTCAAGTTCCAATTCCATCCCTGTTAATTGCCTCTCTCCAAACAACCCAGATTTCATACCAAACTCGTGCATATATGATTGTAGCTAAGCTAGCTTCAACCACCACCACGGAATTAAGCCAAAAGAATCAGGAGCGGAGCTTCTCGGCGTGGCGGCGCACATCGGCATGGAACGAAGACGACGGAGGGCGGAGACGGCGAGCTTGGGGGAGGTGGGGAGGTCGCGGGCCTCCTCTCGTGGTGGATGTGGGGCCTCCTCTCCTGGTGGACGTGGGGCGGCTCCGAGGCTCCAAGTCTCCGGCGGCTCCGAGGCTCCAAGTCTCCGGCGGCTTCGAGGCTCCAAATCTCCGGCGGTTTCTAGGGTTTCAAGGGGGGAAGGCGGGGCTCGGGGGGAGGCGGCGCTCGAGGGGGAGGAAGGGGAGAGGGAGGCGGCGGGGGCGCGTGGGCGGCTGCGGCACAGTGTGTCAGGGCAGCGGCGGCTGCGCGGTGGAGGAAGGGACGAGGGAGGGAGCGGCGCGGTGGAGGGAGAGGGACGAAGTGTCTGGGAATCGAGAGGGAGGGACGAGAGAGGGACGAAGTGTATGGATGGGGGAAGATTACTAATGGCGCACCCCCAGGCGGTGTGCCATTAGAATGTTTTTTTTCATAGCAATGGCGCACCAGCAGGACAGTGCGCCATAAGTATTCTTTTTTTTAGATAGCAATGGCGCACCAGCCACCCGTGCGCCATAAGTAAGAATTTTTTTATTATTTTTTAAAAAATGAATATGAATATGAATATGAAATGGTAATATTTCTTTATAAAAACAGTAATAATTGTTGTTTAACAACAATTGTAGTCTACACTTTTTTTAAATGAATATGAATATGAAACAGTAATATTTTTATAAAAAGAGTAATAATTGCTTTTTAACAACAATTGTAGTCTACAATTTTTTATTTTATTTTTTAAATGAATATGAATATGAAACAGTAATATTTTTTATAAAAACAGTAATAATTTTTTAACAAATATCATCAAATTTGTTATTTGAAAATATCATCGGCGGCGGCCGTGGAGCGGGGGAGGGTGCGGGGGGTGCTCGTTGGCGGCGGTGGAGCGGGGGAGGGTGCGAGGGGTGCTCGTTGGCGGCGGTGGAGCGGTAGAGGGTGCGGTGGGTCGTCGGCGGCGGTGGAGCTAGCGGGAGAGGGTGCGGGTGGGATCGAGATCGAGATGGAGGGGGATAGCGATCGAGATGGAGGGGGATCGAGATCGGGATGGAGGGGGAATCGAGATCGAGATGGAGGGGGACCGAGATCGAGTGTCCTCGTGAATTCAAAAAGTGTCCATGAAATTTAAAAATATTCATGATATCAAAAAGTGCCCATGAAATACAATCGAGAAATGAAGACTACGATTTAAATACAATCGATCTTAGCTAGCTATCTGTTCACAATCTTCTTGCCCTTCTTTTTCGCAAATGGAGTTCTTCTGTGGAACGGACGTCCTTTAGGTAGGGTGGTCCTGCTTCTTCTTGTGATGTATGCTGCTACTTCATCGTCGTCGTCATGTTCGATCTTCGGCTCGCCGTACTTGTCGAAGTCTTGCTCATTGGCTACTACATCCATTCCGATGATCTTCCTTTTTCCTCTCCTCACGACAACACGACTGGGCTTTGACGGGTCGGTAATGAAGAAGCATTGGTCCACTTGGGAAGCCAGTACCCATGGCTCATTTTTCGCGGTGACGTTTGCGCCCGCGGTCTTGGATTTGGCTTCGGGTATAACCATGGTGGTGAAATACCGGTCTTATTTTAGGACGCTCTTGGCCCATCTGACACGGAACATCGGGACCTTCTCTCCAGCGTAGCTCAGCTCCCAGATCTCCTCGATCCTTTCGTAGCACCTGTCCTTGTCGTTACCGGTGTAGGATTCCATCGTTACCCCGGAGTTCTGATAACCAACGCTCTTTATGTCCTTCTTCTCGGTGTAGAATGTGTAGCCGTTGATGTCGTACGCCTCATAGGTCATCAGGTTGTGCTCGGCACCCTATGACAAGGCGAATATGAGTTGTTCTTCCGCGGAAGAATCCTCATGTAAAGGGTACGACAAAAGCATCTGCTTGAACCAATGCGTGAAACATGAGTTGTGCTCTTTGATTATATCTCCGTCCGTCCTCTGTTGGCCTCGGTCATTGTACGTCTTCTCAATAAAGGTTTTGTGCTCTACCACCCAAGGATCGACCACGTCTATGTGTTGTAGCGCGACTAGGTTTGCTCTTTCAAAGTCGGTGAGTCGACCCTCGAAGTCGACATGCATTTCGCGGCGACCCTCACAGTGACCCCATCCAGCGAGCCTGCCGAGGTGCCTGTTGATGGGCAGACCAACGGGATTCTCGATGCATAGATAATTCATTCAGTAGGAGATGCACTGTTCGGTCAGAAAGCCCCTGGCTATACTTCCCTCTGGACGTGACATGTTGCGAACGTATCCTTTGATGACACCATTCATCCTTTCGAACGGCATCATGCTGTGCACGAACGTCGGCCCGAGTTGGATGATATCCTCAACGATATGGACCAGCAGATGCACCATAACGTTGAAGAATGCGGGCGGGAAGTACATCTCAAGCTCGCATAGTATCACCACGATCTCTTCCTGTAGCCTTCTGAGTTGTCTCACGCCAACCAACTTCCGAGAGATGACCTCCAAAAAGTTGCATAGGCCAAATAGCATTTCACGGACGTGCGTGTCCATGATCCCACGGATTGCAGCTAGAAGTATCTGCGTCATCTGCACGTGACAGACGTGAGACTTCATCCCGCTGAACTTCTGCTTCGCTGGGTCTAGGTATCTGCTTATCTTCCCCGCGTAACCGTAAGGAAGTTTTGCTCCTGTGAGGCAGGTGAAAAATTGCTCGATCTCCTCCTGACTTAGAGTGAAGCACGCGGGAGGGTAGTCATTTCCGGTCTTCTTGGCCTTTTTGCCTTTGCGACGACTTTCTGTGTCCTGCTTCGCCTCATCATCATCATTAGTGTGAAGCTCCTTCCTGATGCCCATTGATTTCAAGTCTGCCCTTGCTTTCGGCCCATCTTTCGTCCTCTCTAGCATATTGAGCAGGGTACCAAGCAGACTCTCGCACACGTTCTTCGCGATATGCATGGCATCAAGGCTGTGAGGCACACGGTGGATCTTCCAGTACGGCAAGTCCAAAAAAACAGACCTCGTTTTCCATACCTTCAGCAGCGGCTCTGGCGCCTTTCGCTTCTTTCCTGGCTCTGGCGTCTTTTGCTTCTTTCCCGGCAGTGGGCAATCTTTCCAATTTCTCAACAGCTCGTCTATTTCCTCTCCGCTCCTCGTACGCGGGCGTCTTCGGGGTTCGGTTTCACCATCAAACAGATCCTTGCGTTTCCTCCACGGGTCATCGTCGCGAAGCCACCTTCGATGTCCCATGAACACGGTTTTTGAAGACCCGGGATCTCTATCTAGCTGGCGATACGTTGTGTCATCCATGCACCTGATGCATCCAGAAAATCCGTGGACCACCTGCCCCACGAGATATCCGTAACCGAGATAGTCGTGCACTGTCGTGAGCAGTGCAACTCTCATAGGGAAATATTCTTTCTCTACGGCGTCCCACGTATTGGTTAGCGTTTTCCACAGCGTGTCTAGCTCCTCTTTCAGCAGCCCCAGATACAGATTGATGTCGTTCCCTGGTTGTGTCGGCCCTTCAATTAGCATACTCATGTGAATGTACTTCCTCTTCATGCACAACCAGGGGGGAAGGTTGTACATCCACACAAACACAGGCCAGGTGCTATGTGTGCTTCTCTGGCTGCCAAACGGATTGACTCCATCGGTGCTCGCGCCCAGCATGATGTTCCTTGGATCCTTCCCAAATTCTGGGTTTTCGGAGTTCAACGCTTGCCACTGGCTCCCATCCTTAGGGTGACTCAGCATGTTGTCTTTTTTATTTATCTCCGGATCATTTGCATCATCTTCTCGCTTCTTCTCCTCCCTATCCACGTGCCAACGCAGGAGCTTTGCTACCTTAGGGTCCGTGAAATACCGCTGCAGACGAGGAGTGATCGGAAAGTACCACACCACTTTTCGAGGAGCTTTCTTCCTCTTCTTGTATCGAGTGACGCCGCACACCGGACATATGGTAGACTCTGCGTGCTCGTCCCGATAAATGATGCAATTGTTCATGCACACATGGTATTACACCTGCGGTAAATCCAGTGGACACACGGTTTTCTTCGCCTCCTCGAAACTGGTAGGGCACTTGTTCCCCTTGGGAAGACGTTCGTGCCAGAATGGCATGTTCTCGTCGAAGCATGCGTCGGTCATTTTGTGTTTTACCTTCATCTCCAGAGCCATGAGCGTTACTTTCAGGCGGGTATCCTCAGGCCTGCATCCTTCATACAATGGAGTAACCGCGTCTATCTCCAGTTGATCCAGCTTGGCTTTCTCTCGGGCGGCAGCTCTTGCGTTATCCGTCTGCTTGAGAAGCAACTCTTGAGTATGAGGGTCCTGCACCCAGCCCATCGATGGTCTATCATCGTTTGCTCCGCTGGCATCTTCATCTTCATGATTATGCCCTTCGTCTGCTCCGGCATCTTCCTCATCATCATGTCCGGCATCTTCTACATGATGACTGTGTACAGCATCACCGTCGTGATCATGTCCTGGAAATTCTTCGTCTTCTCGCCCGCCCGAGCCACGGTGGTTGTCTTGCTGCCCTTCCTCATTTCTTTCCCGGCCCCCATGGACGACTTCATAGTCATCTTCATCACCTTGCCACCGATAGCCATCCATGAAACCACGCAAGAGCAGGTGGTCCTGCACCTGCCCGGAATCCGGGTCCGCAATAAGACACTTCAGCTTGCATCTTCGACACGGACATCTTATCTTCGTCTCATTCTTTTGAAGCATCTCGGCCTTTGCGGAGCTCAAAAACCTATTCACGATGCCTTCGGTCATCCTGCGGACCTTGGTCGCCTGCGGGGTAGAGCAAAACGATATTTTAGAACCAAGAAATTTTTTTGCATGACTTTCCCTAAAAACAGGACCAAAAAGAATGCATAGTGCCAAAATTCTCGCCGAAACGGAAATGAATCAACATTCCGGCAAAATATTGGCAACTATCGCATTTCAAATACCAGTACCTGCAAACACAAACATATATGCAACACCACAAACATATGCAACACCACAAACATACATAGATCTAGCAAGGCCACAAAAAGTGCATGTGCACGTTGTTGGAGCGAGCTAGGGAGAAAAAAGTAGATCTACAACATGAAGATAGCTTTCCCCTTACTTAGCTATCAAAAAAAGGTAATTTCACCACTTAACTTTGATGAATTTATGGTGCAAATGAGGTGAGGAGGAGGAGGCATCCGACAAGCTTGGAGAAGGAGGTGGAGGGAACGAAATGGGGAAAGTGAGTGTGTAGGTGTGGTTGTCCAAAATATCTAGTTGGTCCCAGGTTACTAATGGCGCACTGCATAGCCATGCGCTATTAGTAACACAACATACTAATGGCGCACGTGCTAGCCGTGCGCCATTAGTAGTTTTGCAAATACACACACACACACAGACACACACACACACACACACATACACTAATGGCGCACCGTGGCATAGTGCGCCATTACTAGTTTAAACTAGTAATGGTGCACTGTGCCACGGTGCGCCATTAGTAGTTTTGCAAAAAAAAGAATAAAAAATACAGTAGTGGCACACTCTATGGCTGGTGCGCCATTACTAGTTAGATACGCCATTAGTATGTTTGGAAAAATGAAAAAAAATTGTTACTAGTGGCGCACCTTGTGTCTGGTGCGCTATTAGTGTCTTCCACACTAATGGCGCATCAGCACATGGTGCACCATTAGTATGTAGTAGTGGTGCACCACTTCTCTGGTGCGCTATTAGTGTCAATTTCATCTATAGCCCTTTTCCTAGTAGTGACGGTGACAGACACACCTCCGAGTATATTAAGGCCATGCATGAGTTTCTCGAAGCGGCTGAGGCAAACAAGCAGAATGGTTTTATGTGTTGTCCATGCACTAAATGTGGGAATACGATGTCTTACTGTAAGCGGAAAATCCTTCACACCCACTTGCTTTACAAGGGTTTCTTGCCATACTATAATGTTTGGACGAGGCATGGAGAAATAGGGGTTATGATGGAACACGCGAAGAAGAAGAGTACGATGACAACTATGTGCCCCCTGAATACGGTGATGCTGCAACGGGGGGAGCTGGTGAAGATCAAGAGGAACCAGACGATGTGCCCAATGATGCTGCAATGGGCGAAGCTGCTGAAGATCAGGAGGAACCAGCCGATGTGCCCGATGATGATGATCTCCGCCGGGTCATTGTCGATGCAAGGACGCAATGCGAAAGTCAAAAGGGGAAGCTGAAGTTCGAACGCATGTTAGAGGATCACAAAAAAGGGTTGTACTCCAATTGCGAAGATGGCAACACAAAGCTTGGTACCGTACTGGAATTGCTGCAGTGGAAGGCAGAGAATGCTGTGCCTGACAAAGGATTTGAGAAGCTACTGAAAATATTAAAGAAGAAGCTTCCAAAGGATAACGAATTGCCCGACAGTACATACGCAGCAAAGAAGGTCGTATGCCCTCTAGGATTGGGGGTGCAGAAGATACATGTATGCCCTAATGACTGCATCCTCTACCGCGGTGCATACAAGGATCTGAACGCATGCCCGGTATGTGGTGCATTGCGGTATAAGATCAGACGAGATGACCCTGGTGATGTTGATGGCGAGCCCCCCAGGAAGAGGGTTCCTGCGAAGGTGATGTGGTATTCTCCTATAATACCACGGTTGAAACATCTATTCAGAAACCGAGAGCATGCCAAGTTGATGCGATGGAACAGTGAGGACTATAAGAAAGATGGGAAGTTGAGAGCACCCGCTGACGGGTCGCAGTGGAGAAAAATCAAGAGAAAGTACTGGGATGAGTTTGCAAAGGACCCAAGGAACGTATGGTTTGCTTTAAGCGCGGATGGCATTAATCCTTTCGGGGAGTAGAGCAGCAATCACAGCATCTGGCCCTAAGCATGAAGCGGAAGTTCATTATGATGCCAGTTCTCATCCAAGGCCCTAAGCAACCCGGCAACGACATTGATGTGTACCTAAGGCCATTAGTTGAAGAAATTTTACAGCTGTGGAATGGAAACGGTGTACGTATGTGGGATGAGCATAGACAGGAGGAATTTAACCTAAAGGCGTTGCTGTTCGTGACCATCAACGATTGGCCCGCTCTCAGTAACCTTTCAGGACAGACAAACAAGGGATACCACGCATGCACGCACTGTTTAGATGACACTAAAAGTATATACCTGGACAAATGCAGGAAGAATGTGTACCCGGGCCATCGTCGATTTCTTCCGACCAACCATCAATGTCGAAAGAAAGGCAAGCATTTCAAAGGCGAGGCAGATCACCAGAAGAAGCCTGCCATGCGTACCGGTGATCACGTACTTGCTATGGTCAATGATTTACACATAATCTTTGGAAAGGGTCCCGGCGCACTAGCTGTTCCGAATGACGCTAAGGGACACGCACCCATGTGGAAGAAGAAATCTATATTTTTGGACCTACCCTACTGGACAGACCTAGAGGTCCACTCTTCAATCGACGTGATGCACGTGATGAAGAACCTTTGCGTGAACCTGTTAGGCTTCTTGGGCGTGTATGGAAAGACAAAAGATACACCGGAGGCACGGGAGGACCTGCAACGTTTGCACGAAAAAGACGGCATGCCTCCAAAGCAGTATGAAGGTCGTGCCAGCTACGCTCTTACGAAAGAAGAGAAATAAATCTTCTTTGAATGCCTGCTCAGTATGAAGGTCCCGACTGGCTTCTCGTCGAATATAAAGGGAATAATAAATATGCCAGAGAAAAAGTTCCAGAACCTAAAGTCACATGACTGCCACGTGATTATGACGCAACTGCTTCCGGTTGCATTGAAGGGGTTTTACCGGAAAACGTCCGATTAGCCATTGTGAAGCTATGTGCATTCCTCAATGTAATCTCTCAGAAGGTGAACGATCCAGAAATCGTACCAAGGCTAAGGAGTGATATGGCACAATGTCTTATTAGTTTCGAGCCGGTGTTCCCACCATCCTTCTTCAATATCATGACGCACGTCCTAGTTCATCTAGTCGACGAGATTGCCATTCTGGGGCCCGTATTTCTACACAATATGTTCCCCTTTGAGAGGTTCATGGGAGTCCTAAAAAAATATGTTCGTAACCGCGCTAGGCCAGAAGGAAGCATCTCCATGGGCCATCAAACAGACGATGTCATCAGGTTTTGTGTTGACTTCATTCCTGGCCTTAAGATTATAGGTGTCGGAGGAAATCGGCCTCCACGAGCACCTATGGGGACGGAGCCCCTTTTCGGTTCGGCGGGGGGCGGAGGTTGCGCAAAGAGCAGATCGAGGCGACACACACACAACGATTTTACCCAGCTTCGGGCCGCACGGATGCGTAAAACCCTACTGCTGCTTGTCTGGTTGATTCGAGTTCTTGCTCGGGAGCGCAAGAAGCTACAGTAAGTTGGAGCTGGACGTAGACGAGGGTCTACTGGGGGTTCTCCTTTCGGGGGTCCTCCTTCCGGGGTCCCCCTTCCTACGTGCGCATGGGCCTCCTTTTATATGCTAAGGGGTTTCCCACACCTAGCGACGCAGGTGAGGGTAAAAATGGCAAGGAACTGTGCGAACAGTGACCGCACAGTGCTATCGCACCCAACTCTAACGGCGGGGGACAAATGCATTAAATGCCCGTCTGGATCGCCCGAACAGAACCGAGGCAGACCGTTGGGGGCGCCTCCGCTTGCCACGGGGGCGACTCTGCCAACGTCGCATGCCACCGCGCGCCTCAGGTTGCGCGGCGCCCCGCCACGTGCCTCTGGGGAAGCTCCAGAGTGACGCATGGTCAGGTGAGCTGGAGCGCAGGCCTGAGGTGGTGGTTTGCCGCGGTGGTTGTCTTGCCGCACCTGAAAGCTTGCCGCTCGTCAGGCCTTGCCAGGGCGCGCGGCGCGCCGCGGCGGGCTTTTCTTGGGGTGCCTTGGCTTGGCCGTCCCGGCGCGCTACTCCCGCCGGGGCCTTGGTGCTTCGGCTTAGTCGTCCCGGCAAGCTCCTCTTGCCGGGGCCTTGTCGCCTTGGCCCGGCAAGCTCCTCTTGCCGGACCTCGCCTCCTTGGCCCGGCAAGCTCCTCTTGCCGGGGCCTGGTCTTCTAGGCTCGATCACTTGGCCTTCGTCCGGCCCAGAAAGGGCCCTGGAGACTCTTGTCGCTCCCCTGGCAAGCCTTGCCGCGGGACGCTACTACTGCCCGTGCACAAGTTCGGGGTACTAAGGTACCCCTACTTTAGTACACCGACAGGAGCCCCCGGGTCTGGGCCATACACGGTGCCGAGCGTTGTTGGGCCAGGCCCTAACAGTGCACGGGCACGCGTGGCCTTGGTTGCGCTGCTCCTTAACTCTGTGCCCGTCGCGCCCTCCCCAAGTGGCGCGCGCTTATCGCGGCGTCGTGGGGGGTGAAGCGTGCGAGGCGTGCGTGACGTGGGTGGCGTGCGCGGGGCTTGAGGCCCGCAGGCACGCGTCACGTCGGGCATGATTCCTTTATTTGGAAAGGCGAAATGTCCGCCCCCACTTTCAAGTGGGGGGGAGACGTGGAGGCGCGGCTTGGCGAACGAACGGGGTCGAGGCGCGGCTTTCGGGGCGCCCGCCCCCACGATCATGGGGTGGGGAGAGGTCGCCTCATCTGTCGCCTCGGCCGTGCTCGCCCGCCACGCGTCCTCCATGCGCATGGGGTTGCGGTGGTGGAGGCAGGAAACCGGGCCGACGCGGGTCGAAGTAGAGGGTCGGCCCCGTCGCCTGCCCTTCCTCTGCTTCGATTGGTTGGGCCGGGGCGGCCTAGCCCCCACTCCGCCCCTTTATAAGGAGCGGAAGGGGGTGATGAGGGTCCGCACTCCTTCCTTCTTTCTTCTCTTAGATCCCTGGTCCCCTCTCCCCAACTGTCATGGAGAAAGGGAACCCTGGTCCTTCTTCGGTGGCGGCAAGGGTTGCCGCCAGGCAGCGCGCCCCTCCTCCCCTTGCACCCGTGGTGACGGAGCCAACCGTAAGGGGAAGGGGGAGGGGGCGAGGTCGTGGACGAGGCCGTGGACGGGGCCGAGGCGCTCGAGGCGGGCGGGGCGGCGGCGGCTCCATTTCTCCCGGCGGTTCATCTCGGGGACGACCCCTGCGAGTTCATCATTAGGCTGCGCCGGGCGCCTCGCCGTCGCCTCCGCCTCCCGGCTCCCTTCGTGGACGTCCTGGAAGCGGAGCAACACGAGACGCTGAGACTGCGCATGAGGGGCTGCGGGATCAGTGGTACGCGAGTCCACGTCGAATCCCGAGCCCCCGGCGTGATGTATCTTGGCCGAGGGTGGAAGTCGTTCGCCCGGATCCACAGCTTGATGGAGGGGTTCACCCTCCATTTTAAGCTGATGGAGGGTGATCTCCTCTCCGTCAAGGTCTTCGGGGACCTCGGCACCCGGGCCCGGTGCTGCGTGGATAGCTCCTCCGACAGCGAAGGCTCCTCCTCGAGCGAGAGTGACGAGGAGGGGAGCGACAACGACGACGAGGGGAGCGGTCGCCGGGATGACGGGTCCGACTAGGTGCCGGTCGCACCTCCGCGTGGCACCGGCGACCCCCATCGTCCGCGTCGCTGGCGCCGTGAACTCCCCGGGGTCGTCTCCTTGGGCGGCTGGCGTAGGGAGGCTGCGGAAGAGGAAGAGGGCGGGCGGCAAGGCCGCTGCCTCGTCTTCCAGCTTCGCCCCAGACGCCGTCACCACCCCTGCTCGCGGCGACGACCACCGGGGTCTTCTCTCCGGCCCGGCAAGCTCCTCTTGCCGGGGCTTCGTCTTCTCGGGCGGTCGGAGTGGCGAGGCTGCGGAAGAGGCCGGCGGCAAGGCCGTCAACTCGGAGTACGAGGGCTAGATGCCCTTGACAGCGTGTTGACGTCCCGCAGCCTCCTTTTCGAGCTCCGCTTCCGGCGTCGCCGTCTCCATCCGGCCTCCGGAGCCCCCGGGCGGAGCCCCGGATGCTCTCTTGGCGTCTTCTGCCACCCGTAGCTCGTCTAGGCGCCCCTTTTGCCCTTCTCGCCTCCTTGCCCTACCTCCTGGGGAGAGAGACAAGAAAGGGATCACGGGCACCTTATCTCTTTTTATTTTGTAAGCCCTCAGGCCTTAATTGTGTTTAAATCTTGTAATCCCATCTTTCATGTTTTTCATTCTCTCTGAGCTGTACCTGAGTGGAATGTTTTTAATGAAAAGGGAGTGTTTGCCGGACCATTTGTCTCGCGGGTACATCCCGCGGCAAGGAGCGAACCCTTTGCATCGTTAACATCGACACTTCCCCGCCCGGCAACGGACCCTGCCGTCTCCCCGCGCCCCTTGGCCCTCCTCACGCTCTTGGCGGAGGCAGGGAGAAGGCGGGTTCTGGCCCTTCGCTTCCTCCTCTTGCCGCCGCGGCTACTATCAGAAGCGGGCCCTGGGAACGCGCTCCGGGGTTTGTCGCTTAAGAAAGCATGGCAGCTTTTAGGTGGAAGCAAGGTTTTCGCATTCCGCAGCTCACGAGAGAATGCATGATAAGGGATGTAAAGACTTATCTGAGGTTGCCACCCCCGGCAACTCTGGCTTGCCGGGGCGCGGGTGCTGGCTCGCCCTTCTCCCCTTCTTCGTCCTTGAGCGGCTCGGCATGGGTATGCAATTCCTGTGAGCCAAAGGGGAAGGACGGGAAAAAGACGCGGACTCGACCTCTAAGTTAGGGGTTAGCGACTGTTAGGCACTACCAACCCTAACCAAGGACGATACTCGACTCAGCATGCATGCTAAAACTTGGGGGCGCCAGCGCTTCATTATCTGCTACCAGGGTCTGCGCCTGGCTTTGTACAAAGGATTACATGCAACTGCGGCAAGACTTTGTACAAAGAGTTGGTTGCCGGATGGGGTCCGACAATCGCGCCTTACGGGTAAAACTTATGAAGATGCTCAATGTTCCAGGAATTGCTCACCGGAGTACCATCTTCGGTCTCGAGGCGGACGGCACCGGGCCTCGTGACTCGTTTCACCCGGTAAGGGCCTTCCCACTTCGGCGTCAACTTGTTGTGTATCTTGGCCGACTGAACACGCCGAAGAACAAGGTCGCCTTCCTCGAGGCTCCTGGCTTTAACTTTGCGGCTATGATAGCGACGCAGAGCTTGCTGGTAGCGAGCGGATCGCACAGCAGCCTGGAGACGATCCTCCTTGAGGAGCAGTGCGTCATCTTCACACGACCGCTCTTGCTCAAGCTCATCATAAGCGAGCACTCGAGGTGACCTGTATACGAGTTCCGTGGGGGTAACTGCTTCTGCTCCATAGACTAGAGCAAATGGTGTCTGGCCGGTGGCTCGATTTGGCATCGTTCTGACCGACCAAAGAACCGCCGGCAGCTCCTCGATCCAGTTCCGTCCGCGCTTGAGCAGCCTGTCAAAACTTCTGGTCTTGAGCCCGCGCAGTACCTCGGCGTTGGCCCTTTCCGCTTGACCGTTGCTCCGGGGATGAGCAACAGAAGCGAAGCAGACCTTGGTGCCGAGGTCTTGGGTGTACTGCATGAAAGCGTGGCTTGTGAACTGCGTACCGTTGTCGGTGATGATCCTGTTGGGGACCCCGAAGCGGCAAACAATCGACCTGAAGAATTTGATCGTGGACTGGGCTGTCACCTTCCTCACCGGTTCCACTTCTGGCCACTTTGTGAACTTGTCGATGGCAACGAACAAGTACTCAAAGCCCCCGACGACTCGGGGGAAGGGGCCGAGGATATCGAGCCCCCAGACCGAGAAGGGCCAAGACAAAGGGATCGTCTGGAGAGCTTGAGCTGGCTGGTGTATCTTCTTGGAATGGAACTGGCACGCTTCACACTTGGTTACTTGTGCAGTTGCATCCTGGAGGGCTGTTGGCCAGAAGAAACCTTGCCGGAACGCTTTGCCGGCAAGTGCTCTGGCGCCAATGTGGTGTCCACATATTCCTCCGTGTATCCCCGCCAACAGCTCCTGTCCGTCTTCCCGGTGAATGCACTTCAATTTCACCCCATTGCGTCCTCTTCTGTACAGTGCGCCGTCGACGAACTGGTATATACTGGACTGCCGGGCTACTCCTTCCGCTTCTTCTTGTTCTTCGGGAAGTTCTCCTGTCTGGAGGAAACGGACGATCTGTTGTGCCCACGTCGGAGCCTGTGGCTCGACGACGAGGACTAAAGGCATGTCGGCGGCTGCGGGAACATCAGCTTCCACGGCGAGGACTTGGGGCTCAGCCGGAGCTTGACGTTCCCCGGCAAGCTTGCCGGGGCATGGCTTGCCGGGAGTGCCTGCTTCGTCGGGACAAACCCTGGGGCTTGCCGGAGTGGGCAGCTCCTCAGCACTCTTGGCGTCGATGTTGGGGACTCTCTTGGCGGCGGCTTCGGGAAGCTCTGCCGGGAGATAGTCACCGGAGACCGATTTTCTCTTCTTGCTTGGCCCAGTCGATGGTGTCACGGATGGCTGAGTCAGCTTGAGCACAAAAGTCCCTAGTTCCACAGGTAGCTTTAGTGCGGCGCATTTTGACAGGCCGTTGGCGATGTCGTTCTCTGCTCTTGGACCGTATTCCATTTGCAGGCCGTCAAAGCGCTCTTCCAGCTTCCTCACTTCATCAACGTAAGTCTCCATCAACGGGCACTAGTAATCCTTGTTCACTTGGCGGACGACGAGCTGCGATTCACCCCTGACAATGAGCTTCTTGATCCCAAGTTCCGCCGCGATCCTGAGACCGGCGAGCAAACCTTCATACTCTGCCGTATTGTTGGTTGCTTGCTCCTTGGGAAAGTGCATCTGGACGATGTACTTGAGGTGCTCTCCGGTGGGCGCGATGAGCAGCACGCCGGCACCGGCGCCTTCCAGCGAAAAGGCACCATCAAAGTACATCAGCCACTCTTTGGTTGCTTCCTTGCCGGGGATGCTCGTCTCTGGAATTTGTTCATCCGGTGTCGGCGTCCACTCTGCTATGAACTCTGCCAATGCTCTGCTCTGGATGGTCGATGTGCTCTCGAACTTGAGGCCAAAGCTTGAGAGTTCTAGTGCCCACTCGACAATCCTGCCTGTTGCTTTGGGATTCTGCAGTATCCTCTTAAGCGGAAAGCGAGTGACCACTGTGCTCTCGTGTGCTTGGAAGTAATGGCGCAGCTTCCTCGAGGCCATGAGGAGGCCGAAGAGCAATTTCTGCACACCAGAGTACCTCGACCTAGCCCCCTGCAGGAGGGAACTGACGAAGTAAACTGGGCGCTGCACCATCCTCTTCTTCTGCACTTCCCCTTGCGCTTGCGCGGATTCGCCTTTGCCGGGGCCAGAGCTTGTCGGGGAAGCCCCCCTGCTTGTCGTCGGACGCGCTTGCCGTGGTTGCTGGCTCGTCATCAGCTTCCCTCTCCGCTACTAACGCAGCACTAACCACTTGATTGGTTGCCGCTAGGTAGAGCAGCAACTTCTCTTGCGGTCTAGGCGCGACAAGTATAGGAGCGGAGGACAGGTATTTCTTCAAGTCTTGCAGCGCAGCCTCCGCTTCCGGAGTCCATTTTACTGGACCTGCCTTTTACAAGATTTTGAAAAACGGCAGGGCGCGTTCTGCAGACCTGGAAATAAACCTGCTGAGAGCCGCCACGCAGCCGGCAAGTCTTCGCACGTCCTTGACACGCGTTGGTGCTTCAATCTGCTCGATGGCCTTGATCTTGTCGGGGTTGGCTTCGATCCCACGCTGAGACACGAAGAACCCGAGAAGCTTGCCGGAGGGAACTCCGAACACGCACTTATCGGGGTTGGGCTTGAGGCTGATCTTGCGCAAGTTCGCAAAGGTCTCTTCCAAGTCTTGAACCAAGGTTGCCTTGTCTCTTCTCTTGACCACAATGTCGTCCATGTAGGCCTCCACATGTCTGTGGATCTGTGGCTCGAAAGCAGTGTGGACAACCCTCGCAAACGTCGAGCCTGCGTTCTTCAGTCCAAAAGGCATCCGCACAAAACAGTACGTGCCGCATGGAGTGATGAACGCAGTCTTCTCTTCATCTTCTTTGGTCATGAAAATCTGGTGGTACCCGGAGTAGGCGTCGAGGAATGAAAGCAGGCCACATCCGGCCGTGGAGTCAACAATCTGGTCGATGCGCGGCAAGGGAAATGGATCTTTAGGGCAAGCTCTGTTGACATTGGTGAAATCGATGCAAAGCCTCCACTTCCCATTTGCTTTGCGCACGACAACAGGATTGGCCAACCACGTCGGATGGAGCACGCCTCTGACGAGGCCTGCCGCTTCCAACTTCCTGATCTCCTCTGCGATAAACTCTTGGCGCTCCACCGCTTGTTTCCTGACTTTTTGCTTGACGGGCCGCGCATGAGGACAGACGGCAAGGTGGTGCTCAATCACTTCCCTGGGAACGCCGGGGATGTCAGATGGTTGCCAGGCAAACACATCGACATTCGCCCGCAGGAAAGCAACGAGCGCGCTTTCCTATTTGGGGTCGAGAGTGGCACTGATGGTGAAGGTACCACCAGTGCCGTCCTCCTTGGCGGGCACCTTCTTGGTCGCTGGTGGAGCAGCCGTCGTCTTCTTGTGTTTACCGGCGGGGCTCGATGGTGCGTCCACAACGGCAGCGCAGCGCTCCGAAGAGGCGCGCTTGCCGGAGTGGGCGCCAGAGCATTCGCCGGGCTTGGCCTTCCTGCCAGGAGAGCTCGATGGCACGTCCTCGACGGCAGCGCAGCACTCCGAGGAGGCGCGCTCGCTGGAGTGGGCGCCAGAGCACTTGCCGGGCTTGGTCTTCTTGCCGGTGGGGCTCGATGGCACGTCCTCGACGGCAGCGCAGCACTCCGAAGAGGCGCGCTTGCCGGAGTGGGCGCCAGAGCACTTGCCGGGCTTGGTCTTCTTGCCGGCGGGGCTCGATGGCACGTCCTCGACGGCAGCACAGCACTCCGAAGAGACGCGCTTGCCGGAGTGGGCGCCAGAGCACTTGCCGGACTTCTTCTTTCCCCCGGAAGCTCCAGCGGCAAGTGGGCCGCGGGCCGTTGCTGCTGTTGCATCCCGGTATATTTGGTCGGCGTAGATAAGGCCATCCTTCTAGTCGCCGGGGACAGAAATGACGCTTATCGGGCCAGGCATCTTGAGCATGTTATACGCGTAGTGAGAGGCCGCCATGAACTATGCGAGCGCTGGTCGGCCGAGGATCCCGTTGTAAGGCAACGGAAAGTCGGCGACGTCAAAGGTGACCTTCTCAGTCCTGAAATTCAGCTCGTTACCAAATGTTACCGGCAGCGTGATCGTTCCCTTCGGCTTGCTCCTTCCCGGGTTGATTCCTTGGAATGTGCCGGTTTCTTCGAGCTCGCTGTCGGGAACTTGGAGTCTCCGGAGAACAGCAGAGGAGATCAGATTCAAGCCGGCCCCGCCGTCAACTAGCATCTTAGTGACCTTGAGGTTGCGGACCGTTGGGGAAACCAACATCGGCAAGCACCCGACCGCGGTTGTGCGATCAGGGTGATCCTCAATGTCGAAGATGATAGGCGTGCTGGACCATCTCAGGGGTGTGCGTGACTCGACGGGTGGCTCCGCTGCATTGACCTCCCGCACCCACCGTTTAAGATAGTGGTGGGAAGCGTGCAGGGAGGCACCGCCGTCCACACACAAGAACTCAGTGGCTTTCTGAAACTCCTCCTCGCTGGTCTCGGGGTCTTCCATGTCTTCGTCCTCGTCATCGTCTTCGTCCTTGTCGCGTCCCCGGGGAGGTCTGTCTGCTTGCCGCTGCTTGTCCTTGCCGCGGCGCTCCCCCGGGCCGGGACGCTTTGTGCCGGATCCCCCGCCGCCTGCTTGGGCTCTCTCCTTGTCGCGTCGTGCGTACTCGGCCTTCTGCAGCTCGACGAGTCGCTCGACTTGCTTGCAACTCTGGAGGTCGTGGCCCCTGGTACGGTGGATCTTGCAGTACTTCTTGTCGGTACCGTCCCGCTTATCGACAGCAGCCACCGCCCGGCAGTTGGCGCTACCGACAACCTCATTGCCGGGGCCTCCCGCCTGGGCTTTCTTGGCGGAGCCCTCGCTGCCGGACTTCTCGACAACCAGCACCTCTGGGTTTTTCTTCTTTTTGCCGTTCCACCACCGGCCTATCCTTGCCGGGGAGGTACCTTCACTGTCGGATTCTCCTTCCCCAACACTTTCTCCGGGGAGCTTCCTCCCCTCCTCAGCGCGTGCACACTTGTCGGCCAGGGCGTAAAGCTCGCTGACCTCCTTGATTTTGCACATCGCCATCTCCTCCCGCATCCTGTGGTTGCGCACGTTCTGGTGGAACGCGCTGATCACCGCGCGGGGTGGACGTCTGGGATGTTGTAGTGCACACGGCTGAACCTCTGGATGAACTTGCGGAAAGGCTCCCCCTCCTTCTGAACAAGCAGATGAAGGTCGCTTGCCTGGCCATGGGGTTTGTGGCCGCCCGTGAAGGCGCCAACGAACTGATGGCATAGATCTGGCCAGGAGGAGATGGAGCCGTTTGGCAAGTGCATGAGCCAGGATCTGACGTTGGGCTTGAGTACCAGCGGGAAGTAGTTGGCAAGGATCTTGTCGTCCCGTCCCCCGGCAGCCTGCACCGCAATGGTGTAGATGCTGAGGAACTCCGACGGGTGTGACTTGCCGTCGTACTTCTCGGGCACGTCGGGCTTGAAGTTCTTCGTGCTGGGCCACTGGTCTTGCCGCAGCTCGCGGGTGAACGTGGGGCAGCCTACTGAATACGGCAGTTCGCCTGGTTCCCCCGGTGCGTGCATGTTTCCAGAGGGCTCAACGCGCTGGTCTGATTGACGCCGCGCCTCTCTTCTGCGCTCGATGCGGGTTCGAGCGTCTTCTTCCCTTCGTTCATGAAGGACTTGGCGTTGGTCGCGGCGAGTTCGCGGGTTCGACGACGCGGTGGAGTCGTTGTCGAGGTGAGCCCGGCGAGTCGGCGACCGCGGCTTCTGGGGCGGGGAGTGCACGGTGGTCGCACCCCCGCCATTCTTGGCGCCATCGGTTCTCGCCTGGGTGACTGGCCGCGGCTGCGACGTGCTGTGCTGCCGCGGAGTGTCGCCGTTGGCGAAACCGATGAGGCTCTGGATGGTTGCCCTCCAGTCGTCGAGCTTGTCCGCCGTAGGAGGGTAGTCTAGGAGTAGCTGAGCTCGCGCAAGAGCTTCCGCTGGGAAGGCGGGCAGAGGCGGCGAACGGCGCAAGGAGCGGGATGTGCTCGAACTCCTAACTATGTTAGAAGGAGCAGCACCCGGTCCAGGCGGCCGCGCGACGCTCTCTCCGGCACGCTGGATCGCATGCTGGTCTTGAGCGCCTTGGGACCCACCAGCACGGTCTGGGTCCAGCGAGCGTATGGTACCATGGGTACCATGACGCTGCTGGTTTCGCGCCTCCTGAGAGGGGCGCGGGGCGAGCTCGGACGTCGCGGGACCAAGAACTAGTTCGACGGCGCCCGTTCCTCCGCCGGCGTCCTCCCACCACCCTCTGCTCCATGGGCGGTGGGTTCGACGCTGATGGACCGGTCACCTCCGGAGCTTTCTTCTTCGGCTCCATGCCGGCGCAAACAATGAGAGTCTGGCTCGCGCGGACGCCGGATCTGGTTCACACAACCTCGACGCACCCCCTACCTGGCGCGCCAAAGATGTCGGGGGAAATCGGCCTCCACGAGCACCTATGGGGACGGAGCCCCTTTTCGGTTCGGCGGGGGGCGGATGTTGCGCAAAGAGCAGATCGAGGCGACACACACACAACGATTTTACCCAGCTTCGGGCCGCACGGATGCGTAAAACCCTACTGCTGCTTGTCTGGTTGATTCGAGTTCTTGCTCGGGAGCGCAAGAAGCTACAGTAAGTTGGAGCTGGACGTAGACGAGGGTCTACTGGGGGTTCTCCTTTCGGCGGTCCTCCTTCCGGGGTCCCCCTTCCTACGTGCGCATGGGCCTCCTTTTATATGCTAAGGGGTTTCCCACAGGTAGCGACGCAGGTGAGGGTAAAATTGGCAAGGAACTGTGCGAACAGTGGCCGCACAGTGCTATCGCACCCAACTCTGATGGCGGGGGACAAAGGCATTAAATGCCCGTCTGGATCGCCCGAACAGTACCGAGGTGGACCGTTGGGGGCGCCTCCGCTTGCCACGGGGGCGACTCTGCCAACGTCGCATGCCACCGCGCGCCTCAGGTTGCACGGCGCCCCGCCACGTGCCTCTGGGGAAGCTCCAGAGTGACGCGTGGTCAGGTGAGCTGGAGCGCAGGCCTGAGGTGGTGGTTTGCCGCGGCAAGTGGCTTGCCGCGGTGGTTGTCTTGACGCAACTGAAAGCTTGCCGCTCGTCAGGCCTTGCCGGGGCGCGCGGCGCGCCGCGGCGGGCTTTTCTTGGGGTGCCTTGGCTTGGCCGTCCCGGCGAGCTCCTCCCGCCGGGGCCTTGGTGCTTCGGCTGAGACGTCCCGGCAAGCTCCTCTTGCCGGGGCCTTGTCGCCTTGGCCCGGCAAGCTCCTCTTGCCGGGGCCTGGTCTTCTAGGCTCGATCACTTGGCCTTCGTCCGGCCCAGAAAGGGCCGTGGAGACTCTTGTCGCTCCCCTGGCAAGCCTTGCCGCGGGACGCTACTACTGCCCGTGCACAAGTTCGGGGTACTAAGGTACCCCTACTTTAGTACACCGACAATAGGTCTCCCTAATTCGCGGTATGAGGGGAGACTGACTGGAAAAGGCACGCTTGGAAGAGACTCAATAATATGCTGGGACGGATATCCTTGGTCTCAAGCACACTACACAGTTCTACAGAACCCTACCTTGTTGACCCCGTATGTCGATGAATAGAAGAACAGTCTGCGCTCCAAACACCCGGAGCAGTGCGATGACTGGATTACATGTGAACACATCAGGACTTTCAGTAGTTGGTTGGAAACACATCTCAGAGGTGACAACACTGTTTGTGATGAGCTGTACTTGTTGTCCAGGGGACCATCTTTGACTGTATTGATTTACAAAAGATACGAGATAAATGGCAATACATTTTACACGATTGACCAAGATCAAAAGAGCACCAACCAAAACAGCGGTGTCTGCTTTGATGCAACAACCGAGAGGGGAAAGGACACATATTATGGTTACATAGTGGACATATGGGAACTTGACTACGGACATGATTTTAAGGTCCCTTTGTTTAAGTGCAAATGGGTCAATCTGTCAGGAGGCGGGGTACAGGTAGACCCACAGTACAGAATGACAACAGTGATCTGAAAAATCTTGGGTACACTGACGAACCGTTCGTCCTAGCCAATGATGTGGCACAGGTTATCTATGTGAAGCACATGTCTACCAGACCGAGAAAAAGAAAAGATAAGGAAGCGAATACATCATACGATGAGCCAAAGCGCCACATAGTTCTTTCAGGAAAAAGGGACATCGTGGGAGTGGAGGGCAAGACAGACATTTCTGAAGATTATGAAAAGTTTCATGAAATTCCTCCCTTCAAAGTCAAGGCTGACCCACGCATCTTGATAAACGATGAAGATTATCCATGGTGACGGCGCAATAAGCAAATGACACAAGCGAAGAAAAAGTGAAGACTTTCTCCCGCAACTATTATGATGATACCATTCCAACTTTGTAATAGACGAGTATGATAACATTGTCCGTTTTGTACATGCACATGCTATGTGGGTGAAATTATGATACCATGCCAACTTTCAACTTTTTCAGAGTTCATTGGTCCCGGTTCGTCTGGACCTCTTGGTCGTGGTTCTATGCACGAACCGGGACCAATGCGCCTCGCCCCTGGCCCATGACCATTAGTCCCGGTTTGTCCCACAAACCGGGACTAAAGGGTTGGTCCTCGTTGCCGTCAGAGTTTAGTCCCACCTCGCCAACCGAAGGGCGTTCACACCGGTTTATAAACCCGTCCCTCTCTGCCATGTTGATCTCCTCTCAAAGTGAAAATTTATGCCCCTATATAGGGAATTTGACCTAAATTCATAGTGAATTTCTCTGAAATTCATAGAAATTTATTATGAATTTAGGTTGAATTTTCTCTATGGGCGCATCTATGTTCAGTTTTTTAGTAAAGTTAATCACAAACTTGTGATTCACACAAATTTCAAAGAATTCAAATTTTAACTATTCAAATTTGAAAACTAATGGCACTAACACAAAGTTTATAATTTTTCTAAAACTAATGGCACTAACAGAAAGTTTATAATTTTGATGACCTAAAAGCAAAAAGAATTAAAAAATAAAGCAAAAACAAAAGAAAATAACTAATGCAGAAAACAAAACAAAAAAACTGGAAAAAAGTAAAAATAGCAACAATAAGTATTTTGTTGTAAGTAGAAACAAAATAAAATAAATAAAGCAACAAAGAAAACAAAAAAAGTGTTTTCAAATTTGAAAAATAATGGCACTAACAGAAAGTTTATAATTTTGCTGACCTAAAAGCAAAAAGAATTAAAAAATAAAGCAAAAAACAAAAGAAAATAAATAATGCAGAAAACAAAACAAAAAACTGGAAAAAAATAAAAATAGCAACAATAAGTATTTGTTGTAAGTAGAAACAAAATAAAATAAATAAAGCAAAAAAGAATACAAAAAAACAAAAAAAGTGTTTTCAAATTTGAAAACTAATGGCACTAACAGAAAGTTTATAATTTTTCTAAAACTAAAAGAGAAAAGAATTAAAAAATAAAGCAAAAAACAAAAGAAAATAAATAATGCAGAAAACAAAACAAAAAAACTAGAAAAAAAATAAAAATAGCAACAATAAGTATTTTGTTGTAAGTAGAAACAAAATAAAATAAATAAATCAACAAAGAAAACAAAAAAACAAAAAAAGTGTTTTGAAATTTGAAAACTAATGGCACTAACAGAATGTTTATAATTTTTCTAAAACTAAAAGCAAAAAGAATTAAAAAATAAAGCGAAAAACAAAAGAAAATAAAAAATGCAGAAAACAAAACAAAAAAACTAGAAAAAAAATAAAAATAGCAACAATAAGTATTTTGTTGTAAGTAGAAACAAAATAAAATAAATAAAGCAACAAAGAAAACAAAAAAGTGCGACCTACTGGGCCCCCATGGCCTGAATACGACTAGAAACCCTACCATGGGCCAGGATTCAGGCCCGCAGGAGGCCCAGTAGGCCCATAGGTACACCGCGAACAGTTAGGCCCGAAAGCCTGCACTTGAGAGGAGCTCGAGAGGGAAGGTGCAGCAGCGCTTATAAAACACTCTCGAGCTCTCTCAGCTAGCGAGGTGGTACTAAACTTTTGACACGGGGCAGCACAAGGCCTTTGATCCCGGTTGGTGGCACCAACCGGGACTAATGGGTGGCATTGGTCCCGGTTGGTGGACCAATGCACCCCTTTAGTCCCGGTTGGTGCCACCAACCGGTACCAAAGGCCGCTGCTTCCTGCCCTTTGGGCTGCCGAAAAGAGGCCTTTGGTCCCGGTTGGTGCCACCAACCGGGACTAAAGGGAGGCATTGGTCCCGGTTGGTGCTACGAACCGGGACCAATGAGAGGCATTGGTCCCGGTTGGTGCCACGAACCGGGACCAATGGCTTTGCTATATAAGCAAACACTTAGCGTTTTTTATTTCATCTCTGCAGTTGCCCGTGACGACGACGCCGCCAGGCTGCCCGATTCACACCCCGCCGACACCATCGCCGCCCCTGTCGCCGCCCGCGCCCCGCGTCGTCACCACCCCGCGCTGCCACGGGGATCTAGGGTTACATAAGGTCGGTTACAGAGAAAGGAATCTACATATTTGACCGCCAAGCTTGCCTTCCACGCCAAGGAGAGTCCCATACGGACACGGGTGGATTCTTCGGTCTTCGTATTTTCACAGCCCATCAGTCCAGCCCATGGCCAACAGGCCGGACACCCGAGGACCCCTTAATCCAGGACTCCCTCAGTAGCCCCCGAACCAGACTTCAATGACGAGGTGTCTGGCGCGCAGATTTTCTTCGACATTGCAAGGCGGGTTCATACTCCGATAACTTCAAAGTGGTATATTTGGCCTTCCATTTAAGGTCATACCCCTCGGCTTCTGTGTATCAACAACTTCAGCTTCCACGTGTCGAGCGAATACGAGAGGTCAGGGTATTTTTACTGATAACACCCCGGCTGGGCGAGGAAGAATGTCTATTTAAACAGATTGGATCTCAGATCCATTCGGCACCACGCGGAAAAAATTCCCAAAGATTGCTAGGAGAGACCACCCCCAACATGGCTAGCGCTCCCAGCTCCTCCTCCCGTCCCTGCGGCCAAGAAAAAGGCGAGTGGGAAAAGTGCTCTGTATCCCATGGTCAGCTGGAGAAGCTGCAAACGCAGGGATTTCTTCCTCCTGCGAATCTGGTCCCTATTCGAGCAGGTTTGACCTCTTTCAACAGTGAGACCCAGGCAGAGGACTTCCCCAATCTGTTCGAGGGGAACGAGTTTGCTATGTCCCCTATCTGCTAAGCTGCGTCGGATTTCCAATTCATCCGTTCCTCTGAGGGCTTCTGGAGTATTACGGTCTCCAACTGCACAATTTCACTCCGGCCTCCATCCTGCATATCTCAGATTACATCGCTTTATGCGAGCTATTTTCTGGGTTGTGAGGCCCATTTTGAATTGTGGAGAAAGCTATTCTGCCTTGTCCCACGTAACCACGAGGGATCGATATTCGAGGTGGGCGGACCAAAAATATGGCGCATCGCCAATACCGGATACCTGGCCGGCACACCAAGGAAGGCATCCGAAGAATGGCCTTCCGAATGATTTTATATTGAGGATGTCGCACTTCTCGACCTAGTTCCGAGGGGTCTCCCTGAGTTCAGAAGAAACGCCACAGCTGGCGCCCTCGGAGTCTCGAAGAGAAAGATAGTGCGGATGTTCGCCACCTCATGAGCAAGATAAGGACGCTCGCTCAATCTGGATTATAATAGTCGAAGTAATGGCAACTTCCATAGTACGGGGGGTTCAGCCACTCCAATACAAAGTGCTTCCCATGTGGCAGTACAATGGGGAGGATGATGCCTCCCGCTGCGGCAGGAAAGGTCCGTACGCCCCCGCCGCTCTGGCCAAAATATTTGTTGAACTGTTCAAAGGGGAGGAAGAGGAATTTCTACGAATCAAGCGCAGAGATGGATATTCCATGTACAGTCCTCCTAGTTGGGTAAGTCCCAACTCCTCTGCTCTACTTACTCCACTCCCTGAGCTATTTTTGATGAATATTAATCCATCCATTTATAACAGCACTGGCAGAAGATTTCAGAAGGGCTTCATAGCCCCGCCCTGTAGCCCGAGGGCCACAATCGGGACCTTGACCCCGGATTCAAAGAGGATCCGGATATATTCATGGTGCTTGAGGACGGGGTGTTTTACCAGGCGAGCTACGATGGCACAGAAGTGGCTATTGTCGCTGATTACCCTGGTCTTCTCCCCGCTTCACACGTAAGTAGTCACGAGACATCTCCCCCAAAAGGGTTCCCCCGTTCCGCCTCACCCACCGCGCTTTCTCGTGCTTCAAAGGGGAGGCGTTCGACGTGCCGTGCTACTCCAGGAGCAACTCCGAAGAGAGCGGCTCCCGCACCGGGCAAGCCTTCGAAGAGGAAGGCAAACGAAGACACGGCCGGGCCCTCATCAAAGAAGTATGGGTTTGCAAATATGTTTTTTAATAGTCGCATCCAAATTTGACTTTCATGTTCGTCCTGTATCAGGAAAAGAGTTCGCTGGACTCCGTCCGGGGATCCGACCAGTTATAGTCCGAACAGTCGTGATCCGGTCCCAGCCTAGGAGACGGGGGCCGATATGGGAGTGACGCCGGACTGTCCTTCGGCTGAGGGCTCGGAAGATATGTCCGTCACCCACTCGGAAGTGGAGAGTGCCATGAAACATCAGTGCCGGAGGGCCATTTTACGAGACCCCCGCTTTTCGGAAAAAGCGTTTAATGCCTTCAGCTCTGCTGATGCATACCTCCGAGCTGCTCGAGATGGGCTTAGAAGAGCCACAAAGCAGTATTTAAAAGATGTTCAAGTAAGTTTACTATGTCTGAGTATGATAACTATGTGCCAGTAGCCCCTGAGACTTAAAGTAGTTGGTACAACTGATTTGAGGATCGCTGCATAAGCAGGTTCTTTCTGAGAAGAATGACCTACTGGCCCAAGAGCTAGAAAAGTTCCGGACACTGTTAAATGCAGTTACCACCGAACTGGAAAAATCCAAGAAGGTGTCTTCCGGTAATATTTCCCTCCATCGAGTGTCACAGCCCCAGTTTAGGCCTTGCCTACCTTTGTTTGCATCCATGCATCAAGTTAAAATTCCAAAGAAATTTGAAATGGGGATTGTTGAAACCCTAGCACTAAATGAAATTCACTAGGTTCAACTAAAATATTTTCATTGATTCCAAATGGCTTTTAAAATGTTCATCATTTCTGGAAAAATGCTTTGAACCATAACCAGAGGTGTTGCACAATTTTCATGACATATTTGGTCACTGGATTAAATCTTTAATTATTTGAGTTTGGGCATTTAAATTATATAAAATATTTCAAATGCTCAAATAACCCCAAACTAAAATGTTCCATGCTGGATATATTCCAAGCAGTGGCCATGTGCAGTTTGGTGATTTTTGAAGTTGCCTAAGTATTTTTAATAAAGCCAAACACAATTACAGAAAATAGAAAAAGAGAAATAAAAATAGGAAAGAACAGAGCTCACCTGAGGCCCACTTACCTGGCGGCCCAGCACTGTGTTGGCCCATGGCCAGTCAGCTGCTTCCTCTCGCCAGGCAGGCAGAGAGGTGAGCGCCGGCGTGCCTGAGCTCGCCACGGCGCCACCTGCATGCCGCCCGCGCCCCTGGACGTCTGGACGACCACCACGTCGCCGCCCCGACCCCCTGGACCCCCCCCCATTCGTCCCCAACGCCTCTCCCTCGCCGTTCCCCACCCCAACCGAGCGTGCTCGCCGCCGTCGACCGCCGTAGCCGTGGCCACCGCCTCCCCCTCGCCTCTCCGACATGCCCAGGAGCTCCGCAACCGTCGCCGACGTCTCCCTGTCGACTCACGCGACGCCAAACGCCCTGAAGCGCCGGCCCTGAGCTCGTCTTCAACCTCGGTCCGCCGAGATCGCCATCGCCGCCCCGCTTGCTCTGGCCCTTCCCCGAGCTCGACGTTCGCTTCGTCGCAACCTCCGTGAGCTTCCGATCGTCCTCCCCCTCTCCGTTCCCTCTCTTGCACTCCGTAGCCGCCACACCCCTCTCGCCCGACTACGCCGCTGCCTGCACTCGCCGCCGACATGACTCCGGCGACCATTTGGACCGGGCGACGTGTCCAACATGCTCGCCGCCTCGCATAGATGCTGTAGGTGCCACGAACGCGATACCACGGCCACCGCAGCCCCGTAGCCGCCAACACCCGATCGCCGGCGCCGCCCCGAGCTCGTTTCCGGCGAGCTCCGGCCGTCCCCGCTGCTGCCGCATGCCCCCCTGGATGCGGGCGAGCCCCAGCTCCCCGCGCGTGCTCTCGGCCGCCCGTTTGGTCGCTGGAGATGCAAACCCGAGCCGCGCCACCGTCTCGGGCCTCGCCGGCGTCGAGTCGCCGGTGGGTTTGACCCCGGCTGACCAGAGGTTTGACTCCTCTCTCTCACTGACGTGTGGGCCCCAGGCCACTAACTAATCTAGGTTAGTATTAGTTTTATGCTAACTAAACTTAGTTAGTTTAACTACCTGCTGACACATGGGTCCCACTGGTCAGTTTGACCTGGACCGCCCAGTTGACTTGCTGACGTCACTGTGACGTCATGCTGACGCGGTAAATAATATCTGGATTTAAAATAATTCAGGAAATCCAGAAAATTTCCTGAACTTCTAAAAATCATGGTAATTCAACCGTAGCTCAGATTGAGATAAGTTATATATGAAAAATGATCAGAAAAATTCAATCTATCCATCTGTACCATTTTCATGCATGTTTAAACAACTTATACCTGCTAATCAGGTCAAATCAATTAAATGGCATTTGAATTTCACATATGGAGTTTGAATTTGAATTTTGTATTCAAACCAACTTCATTTAAATCATAGCTAGATGCATTAGCTCAAATCACAGCATATTGCCATGTCAGGATCATGCATCATATTGTGGCATTGCATTGATTGTGTTCTTTCTCAGTTGCCGGTGTTTGTCCCCTCTCGATAGACGTGGTTCCGACGATGTGATCGATGACACCGATGAAGAGCTATACTATCTTCAGAAGTGCCAGGCAAGCAAAAGCCCCTTGTTCATTCCGATACAATCCCACTCTCTCGCTCCTGCTCTCTTTTACTGCATTAGGACAACAACGATTCATGTGTTACTTGCTGCGGTAGCTGAACCCCTTTATCCTTTGCATGACCTGTCATTCCACAGTAAATAGATGAAACCCACTAGCATGAGTAGGAGTTGTTTGATCCCTGATGTGCCTACTCATTCATGCTTGTTTGTCATGCCTGCTACTGCTTAGAGTTGAGTCGGGTCTGATTCATCGGGAATGAATTGGAAGGTGTGAACATGTCCTACTGCGTGTGAGCTAAGTGTGTGAATACGATTTGGTAAAGGTATTGGTGAGAGGCCATGTAGGAGTACATGGTGGGTTGTCTCATTGAAGCCGTCCTCAGGAACTGAGTTCTGTGTTTGTGATCCATGAAACAGTTACTACCACACATTGGGATCCTTAATTGACTCTCTTGGCTTCTTGATCACCCTTGTCCTCTGTCCAAGAGTTGCAAGTAGTTTCTGGTGTTTGTAGTGTGCTGGGGGCCGCACGCAGTGCTGACCATAGGGGTGGGCTGTGTTGCGGTAGGCACGTGCCCCGGTGTACCGATTCGCCCGTTTGGTGTCTCGGGAACCCTGTACACATCGTTCGGGGCCGTTAGTGGAAACCTCGGCCGGACTCCCTGCGGATGGAACCCGAATAGGCGATAAACCTGGACTAGAGACTTGAGTGTTTAGGTAGGCCGTGGCCGACACCCTCGCTGGGCTTCCGTTTGAAGGTTGTCGAGTACATGTTGTGTAAACGGCGGTAAGTGGTGAGAGCGTGTGTGAAGAAGTACACCCCTGCAGGGTTAACATCATCTATTCGAATAGCCGTGTCCGCGGTTATGGACTTCTGGGTTGCCTATATCAGTTCATAGACAAGTGAAAGTGGATACTCTAAAATGCGCAAGATAAGCGTGAGTGCTATGGATGGCCTTCTCGTAGGGAGACGGAAGTGGATCCATAGTGGTGTATTGATATGGTGAATATGTGGACTCGTGTGCGCCACCTCAAAAGAGTTACTTGCAGTCGTAGTTCAGGATAGCCACTGAGTCAAAGATGGCTTGCTGCAGTCAAACTCCACCACCCCCTTTATTGAAACTGATGCATACGTAGTTAGTTCTGATGTAAGTCTTGCGGAGTACGTTTGTACTCACATTTGCCTATTTTATGTTTTGCAGAGAGAGACGTCAGTCTCGCTAGTAGTTCCGTGTGGACTTCGACGTTTAGCTTGTTACCTCAGCTACGATCTTGTGCCCTCGGCAGGATCTGGTAGATAGTCAGGCTTCTCAGCCCTTTTCATTTGTAGATGTCTGTACTCAGACATGATAAGCTTCCGCATGTGCTTGTTGTTTGTATGCTCTGAATGTTGGGTCATGAGACCCATGTTTGTAATATCTGGCTCTTCCGAGCCTAATGAATAAATACTTCGAGTCGTAGAGTTATGTTGTGATGCCATGTTGTATTTACTCATATCGGGCATATTGTGTGTATGATTGAAATGCTTGGTATGAGTGGGATCCGACTATCTAGTTGTTTATCCTTGGTAGCCTATCATATGAGGAAATGTAAGTCTAGTGCTTCTGAGCGATAGTAGTCCGCTACAGCCCGGTTCACCGGAGTCCTGCTAGCCCAGCACTACTGCTCGGAACACTTGACTGGCTGGCATGTGTTTCACGTCGTTCTTGTGTCTGTCCCTTCGGGGAAATGTCACGCGCTGTTATCCGGAGTCCTGCCTAGCCTGCTACAGCCCGGTTTGCCGGAGTCCTGATAGCCCAGTGCTACAGCCCGGATAAATACGTTGATGACCGACATGCTCGATGTGATTCATGTATGCCTGTCCTCATGGGTTAGCGCCGCTTTCGGTTCACGACTAGCCATGTCGGCCCGGGTTCTCTGTCATATGGATGCTAGCGACACTATCATATACATGAGCCAAAAGGCGCAAACGGTCCCGGGCCAGGTAAGGTGGCACCCGTGGGAGTACCGTGCGTGAGGCCGCAAAGTGATATGATGTGTTACATGCTGGATCGATGTGACTTAGGATCGGGGTCCTGACATCGAGAAACAGTAATTGTATAGCGGTTGTGTTAACACTGCGGCTTATCTCATAACAGGATCGCGAGATCAACTGGAGGAAAAAGAGTCGAAAAGACTACATGCCGTAGGCGAGCGGGTGCTGGCCCGAGTCAGAAAAGAGAAAAACAAACTCCAAGATTCAAACACCCAGGTGGGCAAAGAACTGAATGATGTGCGGGCCCAGTTGGCTGACTCCGTAAAGGAGAACAAAAGGCTGCGAGGCGGCATATTCAGTATGTGGCCGAACTTACCTTGTGATAGTTCAGAGGTTAAAGGTACTGATAGAGTTATGTTTGTAGGTATGCTAACGGGCCGTCCCGAAGAGGAGATGTCTGGATTTTCAGGCGATCTGCTACAAGAGCTATCGCGCATGCATGAGCAAGCTCGGCAGGCGATGCGAAGCGTTGCCAAGGCCTTGTGGCCATCTGCATCTCCCCTAGGAAAGATGGAGGAGCTCCTAGAGCTATTCAAGGGAGCGCGGCGGCGCTTTCGATTGTGGAAAATATCGGCCTGCCGGGAAGGTGAGCGAGAGGCCTGGGCCATTGTGAAAACACGGTACACCAAGCTTGATCCGAATCATATGGCTCGGGTCGGACCTCTAGGGTCAGATGGGAAAGAAGTTCCCATTAGTTTGGTATAAGACCAAGTAAAAGTAGCCACCAAGTATTCCCAGCAGGATTGTAAGTTAGATAGCCTGCTGGACGGTATAGAGGAGGAAGTTTTTGAGTCCTAAGTGACTATGTACTTTCCTTTGCATATGTAACTCTAGCTGAATTGCAAAACGATTGTCATGGCAGACCTTTTCGCTTCGACTTCTGGACCCAAAGGTGCGCAGTGTTTCCGAATACCAGAGCGGCAGAGTAGACCGGGGTATGCATGGAAACCAGGCGTAGGGGTCATAGTTGCTTGAACAGGAAAGTATTCGACTAGTTATGTTGTATTACATTAAGATTGTAAGAAACATCTTCCAGAGAGAATAGTTCCATTAAGGGTTCCTTTCCCTGGGTGTGCATGCGTTAATGCGCATGTCCGAACTGTGATTGAAAAATTGTAGTATGTTTTAACTTCTGGGGGTTTACAATGTAGTAAATGCAAAAAACATCTTTAATCCACCGACCGAATATTTCCTTAAGAACGCTAGCTTCTTCACCCAGTCTGAGGTACACATCCGGATGACCCGGCAGTAACAATCGCAGAGGTGCTCCCTTTATGCCCTAGCCGAACTAACGGTAACGTAGGGCATAAGCACAGGAGCCAGTCAACTCAGCTTGGCCAAAACTTAAGTCATATCGATGCATATAATGGCGAAGAAAAAGGACATATGGAAAAACACATATGTGATGAGCTTGATGCTCGGAAAATAATAATAACAAGCTTCTGTTTAAGAAGCCCCAGGTATATGGACGTACATATTTAAGTATGTGTATGTCACCGGTGCACGGTTGAGCCACACAAAAAGCTTTAAGGCTAAAAAAGGGAAAAAGCAAAAAGAGAGGAAAAAGCAAAGGGAACAGTAGGGAGAAGGAGACAAACAAAGAGTCCGGCGCTAGGCATAGAATCTTCGGAGTCTGGCCGCGTTCCAAGGGCTCGGCTCTAAGCGATTATCTAATGCATCACGCAGGCGGTACGCTCCTCTAGTGAGAACTTCGTCAATGATGAAGGGACCCTCCCATTTGGGCTTGAGTTTGTCCTTTTTCTTCTCCGGCAAGCGTAGAACGAGTTCGCCAACATTGTAAGTCTTGGCCCGTACTTCTCTGCTTTGCTATCTGCGGGCCTGTTGTTGATAAAATGTGGAACGGTCTTTTGCAACGTCGCGCTCCTCCTCCAGGGCGTCTAGGCTGTCCTGCCGATCGAGCTCGGCCTCTCTCTCTTCGTACATGTGCACTCGAGGTGAGTCATGAATAATGTCGCAGGGTAGCACCGCCTCTGTGCCATACACCATGAAGAAAGGTGCGTTTCCGGTAGTGCGATTGGGCGTGGTCCGCAGCCCCCAGAGTACGGAGTCGAGCTCCTCAACCCAGTGCTTGCCTGATTCCTTCAAAGATCGCACCAGCCTGGGTTTGATGCCGCTCATAATAAGACCATTGGCCCTTTTGACTTGACCATTTGTTTGCGGGTGATAGACGAAGGCGTAATCGAGCTTAATGCCCAGATTGGCGCACCAATTTTTCACGTCATTGGTTGTAAAGTTGGAGCCGTTATCAGTGATGATGTTGTGTGGAACACCATAACAGTGTACAACGCCGGATATAAAGTCTATCACTGGTCCGGCCTCGGCCGTTTTAACTGGTTTGGCCTCTATCCACTTAGTTAATTTATCCACCATGACCAACAGATATTTTTTCTTATGGCCTCCTCCTTTAAGGGGTCCGACCATATCGAGCCCCCAGACCGTGAAAGGCCAAGTGATGGGGATTGTTTGCAGAGAGGTGGGTGGCATATGGTTCTGGTTAGCGAAAAGCTGGCATCCGACGCAACGCTGGACAAGGTCCTGCGCATCTGCTCGGGCCGTTGGCCAATAAAAACCTGTATGAAAGGCCTTGCTAACAAGGGCCCGAGCTGCGGCATGGTGGCCGCCGAGACCATCATGAATTTTAGCCAAGAGATGTCGCCCTTCCTCCTCGGAGATACATCTTTGAAGGACTCCGGTAGCACTTTTCTTGTGGAGCTCGCCGTCGTGAACCTTATATGCCTTCAAACGCTAGACAATGCGGCGGGCCTCGTTCTGATCCTTAGGGAGTTCCTTCTTATTAAGGTAGGCCAAGTAGGGTTCAGTCCATGGGGCAATTACTGTCATAATGATATGGGCCGATGGTGTTATTTCGGTGGCTGAGCCCCCGATGATATCGGTGTGTTCGGAATCTGGGGTTGTGTTCGGGTCCGGACTAGTGTCGCGCTGTCCCCTTGCCACACCACGGATGGCTTAAAAAGCCTTTCTAGAAAGATCTTAGGTGGGACAGGGTCGCGCTTGGCGCCAATGCGAGCAAGGATGTCCGCCGCTTGATTACTTTCTCGAGCCACGTGATGAAACTCGAGCCCCTCGAACCGAGCCGGCATTTTCAGGACGGCATTGCGATAGCCGCCATCTTCGGATCTTTGGCGTCAAAATCTCTGTTTATTTGAGATATTGCGAGGTTTGAGTCCCCACGCACTTCGAGGCATTGTATGCCCATGGAGACGGCCATCCGAAGACCATGCAATAAGGCCTCATATTCGGCTACGTTGTTGGAGTCTGTATATAATATCTGGAGTACGTACTGGACTACATCTCCAGTGGGGGACGTTAAAACGACGCCCGCTCCTAATCCTGCCAGCATTTTGGAGCCATCGAAATACATGACCCAGTTGGAATATGCGTCGTACTCCTTAGGATGTTCGGCCTCTGTCCATTCGATGATCAAGTCCGCCAATACTTGGGATTTAATGGTTCGACGTGGTTTGTATGTTATGTCGAATGGAAGGAGCTCAATGGCCCATTTGGCAATCCGGCCTGTAGCATCGCGGTTGTTTATTATATCATTGAGTGGTACTTCGGAAGCCACCGTGATCGAACACTCTTGAAAATAGTGTCGCGGCTTCCGGGATGCCATGAAGACCGCATATGCTATCTTTTGATATTGGGGGTACTGGGATTTGCATGGTGTGAGAAGAGTGGATACGTAATATACCGGCTTCTGAAGCGGGAACTTGTGTCCGACCTGCTCTCGCTCAACAACGAGCACGGCGCTCACCACCTCTTGTGTTGCTAATATGTATAATAGCATGGGTTCGCGGACGTTTGGCGCAGCTAGGATTGGGTTGTTCGCTAGAAGGGATTTTATTTCTTCCAGTCCGGCCGTGGCCGCATCGGTCCACTCGAAGTGATCAGCGCGCCGAGTAGGAGATACAATGGCAATGCCTTTTCTCCCAATCTGGAGATAAAGCGGCTTAATGCTGCCACGCATCCGGCGAGTTTTTGGACCTGTTTAAGGCCTGTTGGTGTAGCCAATTGTGACAAACCTCGGATTTTGGCTGGATTTGGTTCGATTCCTCTATTGGAAACAATGAAGCCCAATAGTTTTCCGGCAGGGACGCCGAAGACACACTTTTCTGGATTGAGCTTAATGTCGTATGCACGGAGGTTGTCGAACGTGAGACGTAAATCGTCCATTAGCGACTCGACGTGCCTGGTCTTAATGACGACATCATCCACATATGCTTCTACTGTCTTGCCGATCTGCTTTTCCAAGCATGTTTGAATCATGCGTTGGTAAGTGGCGCCAGTGTTTTTGAGCCCGAAAGGCATAGTGTTGAAGCAGAAAGGCCCATATGGGGTAATGAATGCCGTTGCGGCTTGATCGGACTCCTTCATCCTGATCTGATGGTATCCAGAGTATGCGTCAAGAAAACACAGTGAGTCGTGTCCTGTGGTTGCGTCGATGATCTGATCGATCCGGGGGAGGGGCAAGGGATCCTTAGGGCATGCCTTGTTGAGGTCTTTGAAATCAACACATAGGCGCTAGGATTTATCCTTCTTTGGTACCATCACCAGGTTTGCTAGACAGTCTGGGTGTTTTATTTCTCTGATGAATCCGGCTTCGAGTAACTTGGCTAGCTCTTCTCTAGCTTGTCATTTGGGTTCGGAAAAACACCGCAGTGTTTGTTTGACCGGTTTATATCCCTTTAGGATATTGAGGCTGTGTTCGGCTAGCCTGCGTGGGATTCCTGGCATGTCAGAACGGTGCCAAGTGAATATCTCCCAGTTCTCGTGCAGGAACTCTCGTAGCGCGGCTTCAACCGTTGGGTCGAGTTGTGCCCCAATAGATGTTGTCTTGTTCGGGTCGGTTGGATGGACTTGGAATTTGACTATTTCTTCTGCTGGTTTGAAGGAGGTGGACTTGGGTCATTTGTCTAGGATCACATCGTCCCTATCCACCGTAGAGCGCAATGCGGTTAATTCTTCGGCCGCGAGGGCTTTAGGTAATGCCTCGAGGGCCAGGGATGCGGTTTCGTTTTCGGCGCCGAGTGCTATGTCCGGATCACTGACAAGAGTGACTATGCCGTTGGGCCCGCGCATCTTGAGCTTTCATACGTCTCCAACGTATCTATAGTTTTTGATTGATGCATGCTGTATTATCTTCTGTTTGGGACATTATTGGGCTTTATTATTCACTTTTATATTATTTTTGGGACTAACCTATTAACCGGAGGCCCAGCCCAGAATTGTTGTTTTTTTGCCTATTTCAGTGTTCCGCAGAAAAAGAATATCAAACGGGGTCCAAATGGAATGAAACCTTCGGGAACGTGATTTTTGGAACGAACATGATTCACGAGACTTGGACCCTACGTCAAGCAGCCAACAAGGAAGCCACGAGGTAGGGGGGCGCGCCTACGCCCCCCCCAGGCATGCCCTCCACCCTCGTGGGCCCCCTGTTGCTCCATCGACGTACTCCTTCCTCCTATATATACCTACGTACCCCCCAACGATCAGATACGGAGCCAAAAACCTAATTCCACTGCCGCAACCTTCTGTACCCACGAGATACCATCTTGGGGCTTGTTCCGGAGCTCCGCCGGAGGGGGCATCGATCACGGAGGGCTTCTACATCAACACCATAGCCCCTCCGATGATGTGTGTGTAGTTTACCTCAGACCTTCGGGTCCATAGTTATTAGCTAGATGGCTTCTTCTCTCTTTTTGGATCTCAATACAATGTTCTCCCCCTCTCTCGTGGAGATCTATTCGATGTAATCTTCTTTTGCGGTGTGTTTGTTGAGACCGATGAATTGTGGGTTTATGATCAAGTTTATCTATGAACAATATTTGAATCTTCTGAATTCTTTTATGTATGATTGGTTATCTTTGCAAGTCTCTTCGAATTATCAGTTTGGTTTGGCCTACTAGATTGATCTTTCTTGCAATGGGAGAAGTGCTTAGCTTTGGGTTCAGTCTTACGGTGTCCTTTCCAAGTGACAGTAGGGGAGGCAAGGCACGTATTGTATTGTTGCCATCGAGGATAACAAGATGGGGTTTTTATCATATTGCATGAGTTTATCCCTCTACATTATGTCATCTTGCTTAAGGTGTTACTCTCTTCTTATGAACTTAATACTCTAGATGCATGCTGGATAGCGGTTGATGTGTGGAGTAATAGTAGTAGATGCAGGCAGGAGTCGGTCTACTTGTCCTTGACGTGATGCCTATATACATGATCATACATAGATATTCTCATAACTATGCTCAATTCTGTCAATTGCTCAACAATAATTCGTTCACCCACCGTAAAATACTTATGCTCTTGAGAGAAGCCACTAGTGAAACCTATGGCCCCCGGGTCTATTTTCCATCATATTAATCTTCCAACACTTAGTTATTTCCGTTGCTTTTTACCTTGCTTTTATTTTACTTTGCATCTTTATCATAAAAACACCAAAAATATTATCCTATCATATCTATCAGATCTCACTCTCGTAGGTGACCATGTAGGGATTGACAACCCCTTATCACGTTGGTTGTGAGGATTTATTTGTTTTGTGTAGGTGCGAGGGACTCGCGCGTAGCCTCCTACTGGATTGATACCTTGGTTCTCAAAAACTGAGGGAAATACTTACGCTACTTTGCTGCATCACCATTTCCTCTTTAAGGGAAAACCAACGCAGTGCTCAAGAGGTAGCAAGCTTCATGTACCCATAATGAGGTATAGCTTGGAAGCGTGAAAAAGCGTCTCGCCCCAGCAGGGCGTGATATCCGCTGTTGAAAGGGGCCACTAGGAAGGTTATCTCTTCGGACCGATAATTCTCCGGCGTACCGAATACCACGTCAAGTGTGATTTTCCCCGCACACCGTGCCTCCCAACTGGGAATGATTCCTCTGAAGGTCGTGCTGCTTTGCTCAATGCGGCTCATATCTATTTCCAATTTATGGAGTGTATCCTCATAAATGAGGTTCAGTCCTCTGTCGCCGTCCATGATAACCTTGGTGAGCCGAAAGCCGTCCACGATTGGACTGAGGACCAAGGCGGCTGGTGCTCGGATTGTCATGTATTTTGGTTCATCACTGGCATTAAAAGTAATAGCCGTGTCATTCCAAGGGTTTATTTTCGCGATTTGACAGACTTCGGCGAGGTCGCGGAGTGCCCTTTTGCGCTTATTGTTTGAAGCGAATGTCTCGAAGATCGTCAATACTCTGAGGTCGTCGTCCTCTGGGAGGTGTTGTTCTGGGGTATTCTTGGTGAGGATATCCTCGCTGCTCTTGGCCACTTGCCGGAGTATCCAACATGCTCTAAGGATGTGGGTTGGTATGTTATCTGGTGTTCTGTGTATTTTTCATGGCCGCCCATCGACCCATCCTTCCAGAACGGTTCCGCGCCCCGTAATGGGCTTATATTTCTTTACTATTGGACCAGGCGTGTCATGGGGGTGCGCCCTTTTCGCCTGAACGAAGGGTTGAGTGGGGACTGATGGTTCCCAGTGTGCGGCCTGAGTTTTCCAGGGGCTTTCCATTGTGTTGTACTTCTGTACGATTGTTACCAAGTCAGCGAATTGTAATATGCGATGGCGGTTGATGGTGTTGAGGATTCCTTCGTCCGTGCAATTATTGCGGAACGCTGAGATCGCGTCCTCGTCGCGACAATCTTTAATCTTGTTTTTGACAAGGAGGAATCTGGCCCAGAAGTGGTGGACCGTTTCCTGAGACTGCTTTTGTATGCTCATGAGAGCGCTAATATCTGGGTGGGTGGGTGGTTTTAAATTCGAACCGTGGCCCAATTTTGGATCCGGAGTTTGAAGATCTTTCGGACTTGACAGTTCGGGCTCCGGGATATCGACTGATTTTTTAGGCTCGTCGTCTGACTCTATGTTCGGAGGACAAGGCATGTCTTTCTGCCGGAGAGTATCCGGCTCCTCGAGATCGGTGATCCAACCATAGTTCGTCCTCAATATAGAGGAAGAGTTGTCTTGCTCCTCGACTACCGCTATCTGGTGGGTGATCGGCGGAGTTTTAATTTCTCTCTGGTCGGGTTTAAGCCCAATCCGATCGTAGTCTGTAGCGACCCCCAAGGCGGCAATGCGATCTAGGAGTTCGTTTAAAGACGATAACTCTATCGGATCCATCGATGTGGACTATTCGGGATCAACGCGGAAGCGGTTTTCGATGACTCGAGAGGTCATCGTCGGCTTAAGGGCCGAAGAACTAATTATTTTGTACTAGACCGCTCTGCAGAAGTTGAGGTGTGACCTGAAATGGTTGGCTATGGGACTTTTGGTGGCAGTACATTCTTTGTGCCCTTGCCAGGAATATCTTATGTGCGTCATGACACAAGCAATTTTTTAGGTAAATATTAATCTCTCTGGCTCAAAGAGCACTTAGATTTTATAAATTGATTGCTTATATCATTGTCCAAAGCTCCGAAACACCATGCTCAATTGGTGGACTGCCGTTTGAGAACAAACTTATTACTATCTCTGGCTGTGTGCATTATTTTTCTCTGGAATTTTTTTATATGTAGTCTGATTTATTCCTTTTTTATGTTGCTTGGTACTGTATGAGCATAACCTGGCACACTAATCTATCTTATTGTCAGAGTTTCTTTATGGATGGATTTGCTTGAGTTACCCAAATATATCTGCTACATTCACTGCACTGTGTTTACATTCACAATGATCGGTAGCTGCAACTTAAAATTTACTCCCTCAAGCCCACAGAACTAGACGTTTTTGCAAGCTATGTTAGTTTGCAAAAACATGTTATATTATGAGACGGAGGGAGTAATTGGCCAAGATAATTCTAAGGACCTAGCCAAGGGTGCATTTTTCATTACTGTGCTGAAAATGCTGGTGCCATGCAAATTAGGCCAACGCGGCGGCCTAATTTCTCGTCCTTCACGCCACGGCCAGCAGCCTCGTGCTTCGCTAGCAGAAAATGGAGAGTGAGGGGAAGGGCTAGCAACGCCAGCAGAAAATGATTGCCTCATAAAGGGGATAGGTATTGACTATTATGTTTTTGTTTTGAGGATGACTGTTAGGTTTAGCATTGCATAAAAAAATTACTTAAGAGTCGCCACACCTTCATTTTTTTCGTCTTCGGTCTCTGGGCATACCTATAGCTTGTCACTTCTTCCAATGCATCTTCCTTTTAATTTCATCTCCTCCCACTAGTACCGAGCCACAATGCTAGCAATCTTTTTGCATGTTTTCTTTAACAGTTTAAGGCTGGTCACAATGGGGAGGAACTTAGGAGTAACATCACACACTCCAATACAACTTTGCTTATGTGGCACATATTTAATGAAGAGAGAGGTGCTTGTGGTAACTAGCTAAGTTACCGGAACATCACACACTCCAAGAAACAATGAGTTTATAACCTAATAAATACATCGTTGCATGACACTACATAGATGTTCCTGCCCACTTTGGAGGTAGTAACATAGTCTAGGGAAGTGTGTAAGTTACTACCTTATGTTCTTGCCCATTGTGACCAGCCTAAAACAGCTCATTGAATAGGTACGTAGGAATAGCTTCACAGGTTGACTTGATCAAAACCTCTTTAGACGCACTGTGATCCCGACCAGTGACACATTGCTTTATAGTATTAGGTACTATATGATCATACTGGTCCTCTGTAGACCTACCCAAAGCAGTAGGTAGCCTCAAATATTTCTCTGCCAATGCTTTCGTTTGAGTATCAGCCCCCTCATGAAAGGACACCTTATTTTCATGTAAATAGTTGTCATTAAATAAAATTTACATATATGTACTTTCTTCATCCTAAAATAAATGACTCAATTTTGCACTAACTTCAACTCCTTCTTTGGGGACGGAGGGAGTTGTATACATACCTAGGTTCGTGTGCATTTTTTTCAGAACTTTTTGGAACTCTTAAATATGATTTTAGATTATTATTTTCAAAAAAGAGCTACGTGTAGCTCGAGCTACAACAGGCATTAGCGAGCCAGAGAGCAAATCTACACGATGAAATACGTTTTGATGTCCCCTAGAAAAGATACGTTTTGATGAAAGATACACAAAAATGACAAAATCATGTATTTTTAGCACAGACACTATTCACTATAAAAGTCCATAATTTTGTTTTTGTATGCCGCCCACCCCAAAGCTTATTTCATCACAAAATTTAACAGGAATGTAGTATACATCTCTATGTTCATGTGCATTTTTTGTCCAGAATTTTTGAAGATTAAAAATTTGTTTTTCGAATTTTTCAAAAAGAAGGGCCTATATGTAGCTCTAGGTACACAAATTCGCACTCATGAATGGCTTAGCTTCGCTCAGATGTTGGTTTTGTTTTCTTGGAGCGCGTGGAGTGACAAGTTGGGCCTCGAGGCCCACTTTGCTCACAAGTTGGGCTTCTCTCTGCTGCAAAGCTTCACCGGCCAATCACAAGTTGGGTATCTCTCGCACCAACCGGCGGCGCTCGTTGCCCTCGCCGCCGGCGCCTGCGCCATGCTCCGCCTCCGAAGCTGCATCCTCGCCCACCTTCTATCCTCCCCCATCACCTTCCACAGATCCCCTTCCCCTCTCCGCCATCTCCTCTCGGCCGCCGCACCACCCATCGTAGTCGGGCTCACCGGCCTCGGTCTGTCGCATCCCGAGACAGCGCGCCTCCTCTCGCTCTCCTTCCGCTGTGAATCCGTCGTCTCAAGGTGCACTACTACCTGCGCATCTTCGGATCCTCCGAGAAGTTCCTCCAAGCGTTCAAGCATAACAACCGTCTCCTCTCGCACAGCCTCGAGAGGGTGGTCAAGCCAAAGGTGGCGTTACTACAGGAGTGCACGCTAGGTGCTTGCGATATTGCCAAGGTGTGTGCCACTGTGCCAAGGATGCTCACCCCCAGTGCGGAACAAATACGGGCGATGGCGGCGTTCGCCCAAGGTCTTGGCGTGCCCCGTGGCTCCGTGCTGTTCAGGAAAATTCTGTTGTGTGTCGAATTGCTCGGCGAGGAGAAGATTGCCGCCAAAGTGAACTACTTGAAGAGCACCTTGGGCTGGTCGGATGCTGAGGTGGCATTGCTTTGTCCAATGATCCGTCTGTGCTGAGGAGGTCAAAGAACATGCTGCAGCGCAGATCCGAGTTCCTTCTCTCTGAGTTGGGGTTGGAGCCGGCCTACATTGCTCATCCACCGGCAATGCTCACTTACAGCATGGAGGGCCGGCTCAGACCCTGGTGCTATGTCGTGAAATTTCTTAAGTAAAATGGATTGCTAGCGCACAGCCATAGCTACTACAAAGCACTGCTGTGGACTGAGAAGGTATTTATGGAGAAGTACATATGCTCTCACATGGAAGCTGCACCACACCTTGCTGAAGACTACGCTGCCGCCTGCCGAGGGGAAGTGCCGTCAAGATTCAGATTTGCATTACCCAAGAACGAGCTATGAAAATTAGTGAACTGTGACGGTGCGACAAAGTTTTTATTCTCCATTGTAAGCTGGCAATTCCTATTTCGGTGTACTTTGCTTAACTAGATGCTGTTTTTCTGCCCTGTTAGATGCAGAATTTGATTGAACTGATGATTTGGTTGCTGATTCCTGATATCTTATCATTTAGTAGGGAAGGAACCGTGGATTGGTTATGAACTTGTTCATCCCGATGCCATGTTATTTAGCACACGTATTGGAGCTAAGAAAGTGCAGAAATAGGCCATTCTGTAATGCATTAATTTATCTATCCTGGCTTAAGTGGATGTTGGTCTCTGGTTTATTATGTATCTCGCATGCTATCACTGCTAACGCTTGATCCAGTAATTAGATTCACGAGTACTGGTATGTCCATTTCATCATAAAATTTCATTTGAATGGCAATTCTGGACCTTTTCTGTCGTCGTGAACTATTTTGGACTTGTTGATGGCCACAATATGTTGATCGATCTGAGGATGCAGTTTTGACCCAGTTTGCTGGTTGCTTGTTCCACTTCTTTTGAGCTAAAATCTTAGTTCTTTCTGGAGCATCTTTGTTTGAAGAGATTAAATGTTTTGAAAGGCATTCATGCTTTGCTGTATTTCTGAGTGGCCTATTGGCTGATACGTTCAGTTCTAGGGACAACTGATTTCAAAACTGAACAATACAGTTGTATATTACCTATATACGGCCTACCATCTAGTCCAAATACTATGGTTGGCTAAAACTAGGCCTCCTCAGGTTTGCACAAATCAGGGCTTACATGTGTCCAAATGTATGTTCTAATATCATGATTGATGCTAGCAAACGGTTAGAACTTTTACCTCTGCTTAGTGTGGTATCAAATCTGCCTAGATTGATCCCAGGTGTCACAACATTACATGCTACTAGATCGGCAACGCGCCTTGGCTCGAAGGTGCCGGACCCAACGATATTGTAAGCCGTGGAAGATCAAATGACATGATGCATTAGTATGAAGGCAAGTTTAACACATGTAATAGAGCAACCAATTATAGTTCAAGGGTAAGAAGAAACATTTACTCTGTTAACACATGTAACAGAGCAACCGATTATAGTGTTTAAGGGTAAGAAGAAACATTTACTCTGTCTAGAAGAATAACATCATTGAGTTCAGCAGGCTCATGAGATTATAAAAGCTGGAAGCAAGGTAGCATCCAATTTAGCACATGAGATTAGGAAATGTTAATCTCCAAATTCCAGAACCATTCGTCATCAACAGCATAATAGAATTAAAATAGGAAAACTTTACATATAGACCATTTTATTATTTATAAGAGATACACAGAGTAAGTAGTCCCATATCAGAACATTCAGTAGCTTGACAAAATAAAAGGAGATGCATGTACATATCAGAATTGAGATATCCAAATCCCAAATCTCGGTAGTGAAATATATTCTTTATCAGAATTTGAAGTACCACAATGGCCTAATAATAACTGCCAATGTAAGGTAGTACATGCTTTTCTTTCGCTTCATATGAACATAATTTCTCTATTAAATAATCATAGTTGATATCAATGTCCAACCTTGAAAACCACCGCATTAGTAACTCGATGCATTCGTTTTGTCTTCACTTTGTCATAGTAGACACATTTATTGCCCCATTCTAATTTTAAAACTCTGCTGCACAAGTTAGTATCATGACAATATAAGTGCCAAAGATAATGAAAATGTTTGCTTCTATATGCTTATGAACATATGAGTGACATGTGGTGCCCTATCTTGAGTGTATTCTATCAGTAGGTTTGCAAAAGATAAGATGACTTGCATGAGAACATCAATGCCAAAATAGTCTGCAGCTCACAAAAATGACAGGTCATAGCAAAAGTAAAGTGTCCTGGTGCAAAGCTATATACATTCATGCATTTTTTTTCTTATAATTATAGGCAGATTATTAACAAAAGTTCATAGAAAGGTGTAGCGGGCAAGTAGGTAACTTCCCATGCAGGTATATGTCCAGGAAAGAAGAGAAAAGGAGGTGCAGCACCACAATACATAATTTATTAGAGTAAAGAGCACTACAATATCACAATAATTTGAAGGAGCAATTGTATGCATAATCATGATCTAAACAGATGTGACTTTGGTACATGTGTTTCTTTGATCATCTTTTATCTAAATAATCATGATCTTAAAATAGCGATGGTCCAGTTTGATTATAATCAAATAAATCAACCAGATATGCAACCATGATAGTTAAACAGAGAGCAACATCACGCCAGTTCTAAATTTCATGAAAGGTCCTTACTGTATTTTCTAAGATTGAATGCATCTTATTAGAATCAAGAAATACATGTATACGCGAGCAGCTAGTGTTCTCAGGGAACTGAATTATGCTTATGCAGCGCCATGAATATCTAAATATACATTATACTGAATATATATGATGGATTTACTTTGGTTTTTCAGCTGTCGTGGTCAAAAGTTCTAAACCTGACTTATATTCTACAAAAATATTTACCTGGCATGATCTATTGTGTTGTTGCAAATATAAATATATATTTTTAATCAATCATTTGTACATCTCTAACCTCTGCGATCCAGCCATGATTACTATGTAATTACGAAGTTTTTAACTTTCTCTTCATTCATAATTAAAACATGACACACTACTTGTTGGGGAACGTAGTAATTTCAAAAAAATTCCCACGCACACGCAAGATCATGGTGATGCATAGCAACGAGAGGGGAGAGTATCGTCTACGTACCCTTGTAGACCGTAAGGGGAAGCATTATATCAACGCGGTTGATGTAGTCGTACGTCTTCACGATCCAACCGATCCAAGCACCGAAAGCACGGCACCTCCAAGTTCTAGCACACGTTCAGCTCGATGACGATCCCCGGACTCCGATCTAGCAAAGTGTCGGGGATGAGTTCCGTCAGCACGACGGCGTGGTGACGATCTTGATGTTCTACCGTCGCAGGGCTTCGCCTAAGCACCGCTACAATATTATCGAGGGTAATGGTGGAGGGGGGCACCGCACACGGCTAGGAGAACGATCACGAAGATCAACTTGTGTGTCTAGAGGTGCCCCCTGCCCCCGTATATAAAGGAGCAAGGGGGGTGGCCGGCCGGCCCTAGCAGGGCGCGCCAGGAGGAGGAGTCCTCCTCCTAGTAGGAGTACTAGGAGGGGGAAAGGAAGGGGGAGAGGGAGAAGGAAAGGGGGACATCCCCCCCCCCACTACTGGAATCAGGGATTTTGCCGCCTGCCAGTTCTTTGCCGTCTGCTTGCGGACGGCAAAGAAGGTCTTTGCCATCTGCTACCAAACAGCAGACGGTAAAGAACTGGCAGACGGCAAACAAAGTCTTTGCCATCTGTCATTTCTTTGTCGTCTGCTGGCAGATGGCAAAGAATCTTTGCTGTCTGCCAGCGGACGGCAAAGCGGTGCTGGTCGGGTCCACTGAATGCCAGTACACTGCAATAGTCCACCCTTCCTCTTTGCCGTCTGTTGGCAGACGGTAAAGATTCTTTGCCATCTGTTGGCAGACGGCAAAGAGGGGTGGGGGTTCCCTTTTCGGCCGGATTAACCACGGTTTTACCCCACCACGTCAACATCAACGCCCACCCCACCTCACCTCCACGGCAGCCAGCCCATCGTCGCCTCTTCTTCCCCTCCCCCTCCCATCCCCCATTCCCACCCACCAATCCCCCCGAACCTTCTAGAACCCCCCGAGGCCAGAACCCTACCCACCCATGGCGCCCTCGCTCCTCTCGCGCGCCGCCTCGGCCGCCTTCGCCCTCCGCGGCGGCGCCCGGCTCCTCCTCAAGGAAACCCCCCTTCCTCCTCCCCTCCTCTTCTCGCTCTCCTCGCCACCGCCGCCGGCACCCTCCTCGCGGTGCGTCGCATGCGGGTAGTCAAATCTCCCCCTCCGTGCCACGCAGCCCAGCGACATGCCCAGCCCCAATATAGGAGGCGACCCTCTCTCAGACCCCTCCCTTTCTCTCTTCCCTTCGCCTCGCTTTCCGCCTCCGATTCCCCAATCTCTTGGGGGAGCGATGCGGTGGAAGCTCGGCACCGCGGCGTACAAGCGCGTGCCGTCCCGGGACACCGCCGTGGACCCCGACCTCGAGACGCCAGGTCCGTACCTCCACCAGCCTGATCCCCTTCGCATTTCGCCTTGTTATTATTCCCCTGCCCATTCTTTTTTGTTGACGTCTTAGATCCGTGAGCAGAGAAGACGCCCGACGAATGAAGAGTAGCAGGAGCAACAAGCCCTTCGTGGCGCAGGTCGCTGCCGCACGTGTGCGTCGCCACGATCACCTCCATCCTCTTCGGCTACCACACAGGGTGCGTGCTTGCACTCATCATCCCGTCCCCACGGGTTCCATCTCACGCACTCATTTCTTTTGTTGGATCTCACGCATGTCTGTAATGTGACGGTACTCATGTATGTTTCGTGATGTCACTGCGGTTGGTGCAGAGTGGTGAACGAGCCGCTCGAGAGCAGCTCCGCCGACCTCGGACGTCGGGTGCAAGGCATCGTTGTCGCCGTCGATTTAAGACAGGGTACTCATATGGCTGGGGTTCTGCTGCCATGGCAATTTGGTCAGCGCTGCTACAAGTGATAAATCTGTTTGCTTAACTAGTGATGCTAGCTAGTACGTGAATTGGTATTTTAGCTGAAAGAGGATTTTGGCGGGCTTTGTTTTAGCACCAGCAGTAATCTCAAGTCTTTTAAAAACAAATGAAGTGCCTGTATTATAGTATGTGACGAAGGTCAACGCCCCTCGGATAAACCTATTTCCGAAAAGAAAATCTTGCTACTGAAAAAATGCTACATTTTGGAAGCCTTTTCTTTCTCGACATTATTGACATAGTCTCAGGCTCACATCACTATGAATAATAGAACACATACTACTAGGAGGAATCACATTTAACTATGTTATTCATAGGGTAGTTTTCTTGCTGTTAAACATGTCCACCGGCATGCATTGTATCTTATTATGCTCTTACTTTTTGTCTAGGTACTTGATGCCTCTTGGTCAGAAGATGATGGCGAGTTCCTCATTCCAATTGAGTTTATATCGTGTAGGTTTCTTCGTCACGATCTGGATTGCCGCAGTCATGTTCAAGTCCAATGATATCTTGCGCAAGCAGACCGCTCTCAAGGTTGGTGCTTCATAATAACTTGTCTATCAACGTGCTTCATCTGCTTCTAGTGGTTAATTAATTGTTCTGCCAAGCAGACTTCTCTCAAGGGCTTGTGCTTATCTTGTGTATTAACATTCTTGTTCTGCTTCTAGCACTGGGTCTGTCCCTTCTATCGAGGAGGCCGGCTGGCAGTCTGCTGCCGTCATTAAATCCCTAATGCTGAGGCCCGTGTTAACTCCATTTGATTGTCAAATTGCTTAGATAACTCAATTTGATTGTCCTCATAGTGTTCTCACATGCTTAGAAGAGTTGGAAACACTATACATGTTTTGGTACGGATATGTGCTCTAGAATGTGATCGTCATGTCGTTTCCCTTAATTTAATGCGGTGAATGTCAATTAAACAAGATCTTCAGCTGATCTATCACTTTTATTTATTTTTCTATGATACACTCGAACATCCTGTCGACCATATTGTATCAAGAGAGGGCATGACATTGTGTGACACACCAAAAAAAATTCATTTTTGGTTTTGGCAAAAATCTTTGTTGGTTTTGAAAAGAAGCCATTTAAAAAAAAAATCAGAGAGACATTCCTCTTTAAAACCTTCCTGGTCATTTGACAAGGATTTTTGTCTTTCTTCAAACTTTGGTGTTTGATCTTTTAAAAACTCCTTCTTTGTTGATTCCCTTCTCAAATTTTTTTAGGAGTTTAATCATTTTTATTTTTAAAAAAGAAAAACTCTATGAAAATTGGGGATTTTCATATCTTGAAACCACCCATGACCTTGCACTTTCGTTTTGTGGTAAAACTCCTCCAAAACCTTCCCTCCTCCTTGTAAACAACCTAAGTTCTCTGTCCCAACTGATCCAAAAAAAAGTTTTGGATTTTATTTTAATTATTTCATCTCTCAAATCTTTTCTGACTTTTATTTTTAGCCTGAGTCATTTACAAAGCAAGTACCCTATAACATTTGTATTTGGACATCAAACCAACTCTACTGGCTAGTCCTTGGTACCCTCAACCTGGAACCATCTTAATCCACTCATCTTCTTTTCAAATATTTCAACTTTCACTCCCTGCAAGTTTGGACCAGATTTGCCAAATTTGGTGAAATTCATATTTCCACTTCTCCAAAAATTCCACCAAAAATCAGGCAGCCTACTGGAGCAATGAGGAGCCACTCCACCAAAAATCAGCTCGAGGAAAAATCCCTACATGCCTAGATCATTCTGTCGAACACCTTGCAGGCACTGTTTCAGTCATCTTCAGTTAAATTCAGAATTCAGTGTCGATCTTCGTCAGTTAGTTCAGTCACATGCTCACAGTGCCCTTGGCACGTTGCTCGCCGCCTGGCCTGCTTGTCCGGAGCCTCGCACGCGCGCTTGGCACCTTCCTGGCGTCGGTGGCGCCATGGCCCGCCTGCGCCAGCGTGTCTTGCGGCGGTCGAACCACCATAGCGGCCAACAGGGAGCAGAACGGCGGCGCAACGCCGTTCAGCTCCGCCCAAACCCCCTGGTGGCTCCGCGTGGCCATCTCCTCGCCAGCGCACGCATGCAGCACCGTCGCCATGGCGCGGCACGCACAGAGCGTGCTCTCTGCCGCCGACGGGCCCGCGCCGCCCCGTTCCGTCGAGCTCCCCCTAAGCAACCTAATCCCGACGCTGTTAGCACATAAATGGAACCAGGGAGCACCCACAACGACGCTCAACCTCTGAACCCTCCTGTGCAACCACCGCACGGCTGTAATCACCTCGCCGGAGAACCCCGTTCTCGGCAACCGCCTCGGGGCGGCTATATATAGCGCCCCCGAGCCTGCTCTCACTCCCGCACGGCTCCACCACCCCGCTAAACCCTGCCTGGCCACTGGAGGGGCCTCGAGGAGCCCTTCTTCCTCGACTCCGGCCACCTCCATCCGCCTCGGGCTCCAGCAGCGTTCACTGCGGTGAGGCCATCTCCAGCGACCAAACCTTTTCTGCAGCCTTCTGCCACACCTAGCACTCTAACCCCCTCATCAATTTGCCACTTGCAGCCCTCTCCGGCGAACTCCATCCACGCCCGAACCGCCGTCCGCCGGAGCAGAAGCCACCGCCGACGTGGTGCTCGCCGACAGCCACCACCACCACCGATCGATGCGGAATAGCACCCTGAGCGCGTAGGTAACCTCCGATCCCCCTACATCACCATGGATCGCTGCCGGCGATCGCCGCGGCTCTCTGGCGCCAAGAGCTCTGCCGCCGTTTTCCAACCCGACGGGTGGGACCGCCCCGTCAGATTTCTGTTCTTTTCGAATCGTTTTCTGAAAACGCCTTTGGGAAAAATACGCTTTCTCCTCTGAGCTGGCGTATTCAGGACTGAAGCGTTTTCTGTTTTTATAAAAAGAACCCTGGGAAGTTTCTGTTTCATTACAGATGGGTCCCTGGACAAAAACCTTTATAACTTTTTAACAGAAGCATATTTTTGAGTGATTCTTTTTCTGTTCTCTTCAAATTTTTGCCTAGTTGTTTATCAGATTTATTTGAAAAATATTTGGATTAATTTCTGTGCACCTCCTGGTCTTTACGATAGTGCGTGTATTCTCTTTATACCGTAGATACCGACGGAGGTGACGGGACCGCAAACTTCACCGAGCTAGGGTCCGACTAATCTGAACCAGGCAAGCATGTTTGAACTTTTGATATGATTAGTGTCTTGGCATGTTTTGCATTTAGTTAGTTTCATGGCATGATGGTGAGCATACCGATGGACGTTATTTTCATACATTGTTGAAGCAAGTGAGTTCGATGATCCATACGTTGTTGGATGTGAGTATGCATGGCCATGTGTTGGCATGAGATGGGTAAGATGGCAGTGTTGTAGCATGCCAGTCTTACGCCATACAAATTTACTTCAGTACCAGCCCGTATCGGTTTGGCTCCTATCCATTTCCCTCCTTGTACTACCACATGTTTCTCGCAAGGGATATGGTTTAGTAAGTTGCAAACCGCTTTCCTGGTACACACCAAAAAGGAGAGGCCGGGATGATGGTTCCATGGCCCTGGATTAAAGCCAGTCATCCGGTCAGGGGGCATGGGTGTTACGGTTGGGACCGAGAGGGGGGCACCCCTTAGAGCGCGCGTATATAAATTTGATCCCATGCTATTCGAGATTGTGATCTCCCCGTCTCAAAAGTTTTTCTTGGACGATGTCTAGGGTGATTCCTGGCATCGAGAGGTTGGATGGGTGTGTATTGGTTAGCTGTGTTTTCTTCCGAAATACCGTAAACGGAACCAGTCCTCGTGACTCTGGAAATCCGTTAACTGTGGGAAAATTTTGTACAAACTCTGCAGAGTCATAAGTCTTAAAATCATCTTATTCATATCCGAGTCCCGCACTAACTTATTCTGACAAGTGCCAGCTTTGGTGACAGATTATTCGGTGGGACGCATGAGAGCTACGTCCGGTTAAATGTTTATTCCTGTGGATGGACTAACCCGTTTATATTCAATAGTTGAACATTTATTATGAGCATTGTTTCCTTGACAGTAAAGCCCTTTCCGCGATGTCGCTTAGACGTCCGACTGTGGCATTTCTTTTAAAGCCCTTTCCGCGATGTCGCTTAGACGTCCGACTGTGGCATTTCTTTTAAAGCCCTTTATGTGATGTCGCTCAGACGTCCGACTGTGGCATTTCTTTTAAAGCCCTTTCTGTGATGTCGCTTAGACGTCCGACTGTGACATTTCTTTTAAAGTCCTTTCTGTGATGTCGCTCAGACGTCCGACATTGGCATTTCTTTTAAAGCCCTTTCTGTGATGTCGCTCAGACGTCCGAATGTGGCATTTTTTTAAAGCCCTTTCCGCGATGTCGCTTAGACGTCCGACTGTGGCATTTCTTTTAAAGCCCTTTTTGTGATGTCGCTTAGGCGTCTGACTGTGGCATTTCTTTTAAAGCCCTTTATATGGTGTCGCTAAGACGCCCGACTGTGGCATGATTTCTCCTTTATTTATTTGTTCACCTTTCGAGGCGTCGCTTCAGACACCCGATCGGTTTTCTTTTATTTTCTGTTGGGATTTCAGGCGGACTACCGCCGATTCCCTTCTTACTTACCTTGCCTATTAATATTTCAAATATGCATTGGTGAATTAATCATGACGCACACATGCATGCATTTGTTATATCTTACGTCCGAACTGTCTTGCGAGTATTTTCAAAGTACTCACTGGCTTGTTGATTTGGCCAGATGTTGATGAAGGTGATTTCATGGATGAAGATTTCGATAGCGAGTCCGACGCCTAGAGGAATCCCAGTCAGTCTCGTGCGACCCTGGACTTGGTCACTATATTATACTCGCTTCCGCAACCAAATAATTTCATCGAGCCTCACCTCGACGCTCGATGGGATGTTAGTCTGAGAGCCACTTTATCCACTCCCCACTGTGTTATTCCACCACTACCCTATTTACGAGTCAGTAGTATGCCACCACTCCCATGTGTCATATTCGCCTTTATGTATAATTATTGGCGCGTTTGTAATAAATTTGTTGGGCATCCTCAGCTCAACCCTGTAATATATCTTATGCTACTGGCTTATTGTATCAAGTGTTTGTCTACCAGTGAGGAGGTTTTATCTCAAACTCGATTTTTAGATTGGTTTCTCAATAAATATTTCTATTGGAAAACCGGTCGTGAGAAGCTTGGTACCAGAGCCAGGCTGACTGTAGGAAGCCACTAGGTGCGATCGCTAATTGATTATTAGCATGTTAGAGCTAATTTGTATTTTTGCAATTGCAGTCATTTTTCTGACAGTCAGCATATATTTATGATCTGACCATTCAGAATTCTTGCCTACTTTTGTAGATGGCCGACAACAGCTGCGAGTCTCAGTCCTTCGCCAGCGTACCCGATGGGTTCGTCAAGCTTTCATCCTTCATCGTTCAGGTCGCGATGGGGCCATCTGTGCGCCCAGTCGTCTCTCTCTGCCAGCACAAAGTCAACGACAGTCTGACCATGCACCAGGCCTCGGTGCAATTCAGGGGAGGGCGTGGTGAGTTACGCCGCTTCCGGTTCATGGGAAGAGCCATGCCCACGGAGAAGCATGCTATCCAGATGGCAGCCCGCGAGTCGATAGCTCGCCTCAGGGATGTCCTTCCCGTGATGACGGCTCGTCGTTACCGCTATCTTCCATGCCACGTGCCCTACACCTGTCACTACGCATACTCCTGCACCAGAGGAGAACGCGACGAGGCCTTTGAGATGCTTATTGAGTATCTTCGGGCCCTGGAGGCCACCTTCGACAATTTGGTGGACGACTTCGTGGCCGCCCGCATGGACTCAGCCCATGGCTGTGCTGCCAACAGGAGGGAGCTCCTGCCCACAGCACCGCCATTGACTTATGCCTCATCATCAGCATCTTATGCACCTTCTCGTCGCCTGCCTTCTACTGAGGAGTTCAACCAAGTCATTGCGCCCACTCCAGCGCACACTGCACCGCCACTCACGCCGACTCCTATTCGTGTTATTCCGCCCCTGGCACCCGCTCTATCTTCTCGGTGCAGCACTACTCGTATGGAACCTATTAGCGAGGAGGAAGTCGAGTCCCCAGCCTCGCTACACCTCACCCTTGGCAGGGCCAAGGACATCATCAACATCTCCGACTAAGTACGCTTAGCCGTCATGCGATGTACCGCCATGTAAGATATGAGAAGTAGCCTGTTTGCGCATCATGTAAGAAGTGGAGAAGTGCACTAGCCTAAATAACACGTCAGGATTATGTACGCATATCCTGAATGATGTATTGTATAATTATCGCCCGCGTGTAAGATACGTAATGAGCAGTCCTTCTCCGTGCGCAAATTGAATTGTTTTCCCTAGTGATCTTGGCTATTTGATTTATTTGCCAACCTTGTGTATTTATGGAATTATTTTTGCGCCCCTTTTCGTTTTTCTTATGGGTTTTTCAAAATATATCCCCAGAGTGAAAAAAAATGTCTCGTCCTTGGACCCGCTCCATGCCAGCTCGGCCAGAGGAAAATTGTGGCACTCATCTGGACAACAACTTTGCACAAGGGCAGTCAAGTCAATATCAGGACACTCAACCAGGCAACAATTTCACTCAAGCTCAATCAAGTCAACAGGGCAGTGACACGGCACTTTCTCAAATGTGCCGCCTTTATGAACAAAGTCAGCAACAACATCGGGAAATGATGAACCAAGTCATCAACATGAGAAATCACCATGGGCAGTATCAGCAGCATTCCAAGTTATCTGAGCTACAGAAGACGCGTCCCCCAACATTTTCTCATACTGATAAGCCTCTTGAGGCCGAAGACTGGCTTCGAGACGTGGAGAGAAAATTAAATATTGCACAATGTTCAGACCCCGAAAAGGTACTTTATGCTCCGCACTATCTCACAGGAGCAGCCGCATCTTGGTGGGAGAATTTCCTACACATGCATCCCAACGAAAATGATATAACCTGGGATGATTTCAAGGAAGGCTTCCGTGGAGCACACATTCCTAAGAGTATTATGAAAATCAAAAAGAGAGAATTTGAGGACCTCAAACAACGGAACATGACAGTGTCAGATTACAACGGTCAATTTACTCTATTATCTCGCTACGCCAATGAAGATCGTATGTCTGAAAGCAAGAAGATGGAGAAATTCCTTGACGGTCTAGCGCCCGCACTTAAATGCCAACTAGTTGTGCGCACTTTTCCAGATTTTAAGACACTAGTGGACAAAGCCATTACTCTGGAAAATGAAAGGCGCAGCTTGGAAGATTTCCGCAAGCAAAAAAGGGACCAGACCAACCATGCTCGCAATCATCGAAGCAAGGCAGATTTTCAAAAGGGTGGGACACACAAGTCTGCATCCAACACCTCACGCCCAATCAAGAATTTCCATGCAAGGGACAAGGAGTTCACATATCGCCCCGGCATTACTTGTTACGCCTGTGGAGAGGAAGGGCACTATGCTAAACAGTGTCCCAAGCCTAGAAACTTAGCCCCAAAAACCAACAACGGCAGCAATAATTTAGCGCCCAAGCGAAGCAATTTCAATCCCAACAACAACCACAGGAAGGGTCATCTGAACCACGTAACCAAAGAGGAGGCACAAAATGCTCCGGATATCGTACTCAGTACGTTTCCTGTCAACACAATACCTGCAATGGTTTTGTTTGATTCTGGAGCTTCTCACTCTTTTATTTCGAAAAGTTTTGCTTTGCAAAATAATTTTTTGATGCTTCCCTTGGAGAAATCCATGATCATCAAGTCCCCTGGGATTCAGCAAGTCACTCAGAGTTACTGTCAAGATGTGGTTATTGAGTTCAAAGGATTAAAGTTCCATGCAAACCTTATTGTGTTGGAAAATAAAGGACTGGATGTCATCCTCGGGATGGACTGGCTAACCACCAACAAAGGTTTCATTGACTGTTTCAACTGAACCGTAATCCGCACGCATCACCTCGGGAAGACAATAAGGGTATCCGCCAAGGAACGGAAAATACCCCGGCAACCGAGATTGAATAAGGTGGATGTTTCTGAGCTAAACAAGGTTCCAGTGGTATGTGAATTTCCAGACATTTTTCCCGAAGAGCTACCAGGCATGCCACCAGACAGAGAGATAGAATTCAGCATTGAGTTAGCACCAGGAACCACCCCCATATACAAGAAACCATACAGAATGGCACCATCCGAGTTGGTTGAATTGAAGAAACAAATAAAGGAATTGCTGGACAAAGGATACATTCGAGCCAGCTCCTCACCTTGGGGATCACCAATTTTATTTGCCAAAAAGAAGGATGGAACACTGAGATTGTGTAATGACTATCGGGCACTTAACATGGTCACAGTCAAGAACAAGTACCCAATGCCAAGGATAAACGATTTGTTTGATCAACTCGCTCAGGCCAAGGTATTCTCGAAAATTGACCTGAGGTCAGGATGCCATCAACTGAAGGTACGAACAGAAGATATCCCCAAGACAGCCTTCACCTCCAGATATGGACTGTATGAGTTCACAGTAATGCCATTTGGGTTAACAAACGCCCCGCATATTTTGTTCACCTCATGAACAAAGTATTTATGAAGTTTATGGATAAGTTCATTGTGGTATTCATCGACGATATTCGGGTATACTCCAAGACACCAGAAGAGCACGCGGAACATCTCAGAATTGTACTAGGCGAACTCAGGAAACATCAATTATATGCCAAGTTCAGCAAGTGCGAATTTTGGCTAAAACAAGTAGGCTTTCTAGGCCACGTGCTGACCCAAGACGGTATCGCAGTGGACCCGGAAAAAGTCAAGGCCGTACTTAGTTGGAAGTCACCAGCCAGTGTAACGGACATACGGAGTTTCTTGGGAATGGCAGGATATTACCGCAGATTTATTGAAGGATTCTCCACCATCGCCAAGCCTATGACACAGTTACTCAAGAAAGACAAGAAGTTTGAATGGACAGAAGCCTGCGAGAAAAGTTTCCAAGAGCTAAAGAGGAAATTAACAACAGCACCAGTATTAATTGTGCCAGACATACACAAGAATTTTGAAGTATATTGTGACGCATCCAGAAAGGGTCTCGGATGCGTATTGATGCAAGAAGGCAAAGTTGTCGCCTACGCTTCAAGGCAACTTCGCAAGCATGAGGAGAATTATCCCACTTATGACTTAGAAATGGCAGCGGTCATTCATGCACTTAAGGAATGGAGGCATTTCTTGCTTGGAAATCGATGTGAAATATATACGGACCATAAAAGTCTCAAATATATTTTCACCCAGCCAGAACTAAATTTACGGCAATGACGCTGGTTGGAATTGGTAAAAGATTATGATGTTGGTATCCATTACCATCCAGGTAAAGCAAATGTGGTGGCCGATGCTCTTAGTCGGAACCCCAACTCCGACGAAAGTAGTCTGCAAGGCTTGAGACCTGAATTCCAACAAGAATTTACCAAACTCAACTTGTTGATGGTAGCAGAAGGCACCATAACAAATTTGGAGATACAACCCGGCCTTGTGGAGAAAATTAAAGAAGCCCAGCCTGGTCACCCCAGCATAGAAGGTATAAAAAGAAAGGTGAGAATGGGCAAGGCCTCGGAATTCGTCATAGACGATGGAGGGATATTATGGTACGGAAAAAGACTCTGCGTGCCAAACATAGAAGACCTTAAACAGCAAATCTTAACTGAAGCCCACACCGCCCCATATTCAATCCACCCTGGAGGGACCAAAATGTATAAAGATATTCAGGAAAGATTTTGGTGGCACGGTATAAAGAGGGACATAGCCACCTTCGTTGCGTGTTGCGACTCATGTCAACGCATAAAAGCTGAGCATCAGAGACCAGCCGGACTTCTGCAACCAAACAAAATACCTGAGTCGAAATGGGATGAAATAGGGATGGATTTCATTGTTGGACTACCTCGGTCACGACACGGGAATGATGCTATATGGGTCATCACCGACAGGTTAACCAAGGTGGCACATTTTATTCCAGTCAGGGCAACCCACACCACTCGGAAGCTTGCCAGGATTTATCTCTCCCGCATAGTCTGTCTACACGGTGTCCCAAAAACTATAATATCCGACAGGGGCACTCAGTTCGTTTCAAGATTTTGGGATCACTTACAACAGGCACTGGGAACTCAACTAGCCTTCAATATAGCTTACCACCCCCAGACAGATGGGCAAACAGAACGTGTAAACCAAAATTTTAGAAGACATGCTGAGAGCATGTGTCCTCACATATGGAACCAGTTGGGAGGAAAGCCTGCCATACGCCGAGTTCGCATACAATAATAGTTACCAGGCCAGCCTGCAAATGGCACCGTTTGAGGCTTTATATGGGCGGAGATGTCGTACCCCGTTAAATTGGTCAGAGACCGGAGACAGCCGCATCTTCGGACCAGACATGCTCAGAGAAGCCGAGGAGAAAGTCAAGCTAATCAGAAATAGGCTCAAAACCGCTCAAAGCCAATAGAAGAGTTATTACGATCAGAAGCATCGTGGGGTCAGCTTCGAACCCGGAGAATTTGTGTACCTACGAGTATCCCCTATGAGAGGACTACAACGATTCAAGATTAAAGGAAAGCTAGCACCAAGATTCATCGGACCATTTTGTATAACGGCACGAAGAGGCACGGTAGCCTACCAGCTAAACTTACCTAAGGAACTATCAGATATCCACAACGTATTCCATGTTTCGCAGTTAAGAAAGTGCGTGAGTAAACCAGAGAAACAAGTGTCCCATGAGAACATCGATGTGCAACCAGATCTCACCTATCGGGAACGTCCAGTAAAAATATTAGAGGAGTCTGAATCGAGAACCCGACAACAGACCATCAAATTCTTCAGAGTTCAGTGGAGCAATCACACCGATAATGAAGCAACTTGGGGAAGAGAGGATTTTCTTCGGGCAGAGCATCCACACTTATTTAAGGATCAGCTGAAATCTCGGGGACGAGATTTTTCCTAAGGGGGTAGGTGTTGTGACACACCAAAATTTTTTCATTTTTGGTTTTGGCAAAAATCTTTGTTGGTTTTGAAAAGAAGCCATTTAAAAAAAATCAGAGAGACATTCCTCTTTAAAAGCTTCCTGGTCATTTGACAAGGATTTTTGTCTTTCTTCAAACTTTGGTGTTTGATCTTTTAAAAACTCCTTCTTTGTTGATTCCCTTCTCAAATTATTTTAGGAGTTTAATCATTTTTATTTTTGAAAAAGAAAAACTCTATGAAAATTGGGGATTTTCATATCTTGAAACCACCCATGACCTTGCACTTTCCTTTTGTGGTAAAACTCCTCCAAAACCTTCCCTCCTCCTTGTAAACAACCTAAGTTCTCTGTCCCAACTGGTCCCAAAAAAAGTTTTGGATTTTATTTTAATTATTTCATCTCTCAAATCTTTTCTGACTTTTATTTTTAGCCTGAGTCATTTACAAAGCAAGTACCCTATAACATTTGTATTTGGACCTCAAACCAACTCTACTGGCTAGTCCTTGGTACCCTCAACCTGGAACCATCTTAATCCACTCATCTTCTTTTCAAAAATTTCAACTTTCACTCCCTGCAAGTTTGGACCAGATTTGCCAAATTTGGTGAAATTCATATTTCCACTTCTCCAAAAATTCCACCAAAAATCAGGCAGCCTACTGGAGCAATGAGGAGGCCCTCCACCAAAAATCAGCTCGAGGAAAAATCCCTACATGCCTAGATCATTCTGTCGAACACCTTGCAGACACTGTTTCAGTCATCTTCAGTTAAATTCAGAATTCAGTGTCGATCTTCGTCAGTTAGTTCAGTCACATGCTCATAGTGCCCTTGGCACATTGCTCGCCGCCTGGCCTGCTTGTCCGGAGCCTCGCACGCGCGCTTGGCACCTTCCTGGCGTCGGTGGCGCCCTGGCGTGTCTTGCGGCGGCCGAACCACCGTAGCGGCCGACAGGGAGCAGAACAGCGGCGCAACGCCGTTCAGCGCCGCCCAAACCCCCTGGTGGCTCCGCGTGGCCATCTCCTCGCCAGCGCACGCATGCAGCACCGTCGCCGTGGCGCGGCACGCACAGAGCGTGCTCTCTGCCACCGACGGGCCTGCGCCGCCCCGTTCCGTCGAGCTCCCCCTAAGCAACCTAATCCCGACGCTGTTAGCATATAAACGGAACAAGGGACCACCCACGACGACGCTCAACCTCTGAACCCTCCTGTGCAACCACCGCACGGCCGTAATCACCTCGCCAGAGAACCCGGTTCTCGGCAACCGCCTCGGGGCGGCTATATATAGCGCCCCCGAGCCTGCTCTCACTCCCGCACGGCTCCACCACCCCACTAAACCCTGCCTGGCCACTGGAGGGGCCTCGACGAGCCCTTCTTCCTCGACTCCGGCCACCTCCATCCGCCTCGGGCTCCAGCAGCGTTCACTGCGGTGAGGCCATCTCCAGCGACCAAACCTCGTCTGCAGCCTTCTGCCACACCTAGCACTCTAACCCCCTCATCAATTTGCAAGTTGCAGCCCTCTCCGGCGAACTCCATCCACGCCCGAACCGCCGTCCGCCGGAGCAGAAGCCACCGCCGACGTGGTGCTTGCCGACAGCCACCTCCACCACCACCGATCGATGCGGAATAGCACCCTGAGCGCGTAGGTAACCTCCGATCCCCCTGCATCACCGTGGATCGCTGCCGGCGATCGCCGCGGCTCTCTGGCGCCAAGAGCTCTGCCGCCTTTTCAAACCTGACGGGTGGGACCGCCCCGTCAGATTTCTGTTCTTTTCGAATCGTTTTCTGAAAACGCCTTTGGGCAAAATACGCTTTCTCCTCTGAGCCGGCGTATTCAGGACTGAAGCGTTTTCTGTTTTTATAAAAAGAACCCTGGGAAGTTTCTGTTTCATTACAGATGGGTCCCTGGACAAAAACCTTTATAACTTTTTAACAGAAGCATATTTTTGAGTGATTCTTTTTCTGTTCTCTTCAAATTTTTGCCTAGTTGTTTATCAGATTTATTTGAAAAATATTTGGATTAATTTCTGTGCACCTCTTGGTATTTACGATAGTGCGTGTATTCTCTTTATACCGTAGATACCGACAGAGGTGACGGGACCGCAAACTTCACCGAGCTAGGCTCCGACTACTCTGAACCAGGCAAGCATGTTTGAACTTTTGATATGATGAGTGTCTTGGCATGTTTTGCATTTAGTTAGTTTCATGGCATGATGGTGAGCATACCGATGGACGTTATTTTCATACATTGTTGAAGCAAGTGAGTTCGATGATCCATACGTTGTTGGATGTGAGTATGCATGGCCATGTGTTGGCATGAGATGGGTAAGATGGCAGTGTTGTAGCATGCCAGTCTTACGCCATACAAATTTACTTCAGTACCAGCCCGTATCGGTTTGGCTCCTATCCATTTCCCTCCTTGTACTACCACATATTTCTCGCAAGGGATATTGTTTAGTAAGTTGCAAACCGCTTTCCTGGTACACACCAAAAAGGAGAGGCCGGGATGATGGTTCCATGGCCCTGGATTAAAGCCAGTCATCTGGTCAGGGGGCATGGGTGTTACCGGTTGGGACCGAGAGGGGGGCACCCCTTAGAGCGCACGTATATAAATTTGATCCCATGCTATTCGAGATTGTGATCTCCCCGTCTCAAAAGTTTTTCTTGGACGATGTCTAGGGTGATTCCTGGCATCGAGAGGTTGGATGGGTGTGTATTGGTTAGCTGTGTTTTCTTCCGAAATACCGTAAACGGAACCAGTCCTCGTGACTCCGGAAATCCGTTAACTGTGGGAAAATTTTGTACAAACTCTGCAGAGTCATAAGTCTTAAAATCATCTTATTCATATCCGAGTCCCGCACTAACTTATTCTGACAAGTGCCAGCTTTGGTGACAGATTATTCGGTGGGACGCATGAGAGCTACGTCCGGTTAAATGTTTATTCCTGTGGATGGACTAACCCGTTTATATTCAATAGTTGAACATTTATTATGAGCATTGTTTCCTTGACAGTAAAGCCCTTTCCGCGATGTCGCTTAGACGTCCGACTGTGGCATTTCTTTTAAAGCCCTTTATGTGATGTCGCTCAGACGTCCGACTGTGGCATTTCTTTTAAAGCCCTTTCTGTGATGTCGCTCAGACGTCCGACTGTGGCATTTCTTTTAAAGTCCTTTCTGTGATGTCGCTCAGACGTCCGACATTGGCATTTCTTTTAAAGCCCTTTCTGTGATGTCGCTCAGACGTCCGACTGTGGCATTTCTTTTAAAGCCCTTTCCGCGATGTCGCTTAGACGTCCGACTGTGGCATTTCTTTTAAAGCCCTTTCTGTGATGTCGCTTAGACGTCCGACTGTAGCATTTCTTTTAAAGCCCTTTTTGTGATGTCGCTAAGACGCCCGACTGTGGCATTTCTTTTAAAGCCCTTTATGTGGTGTCGCTAAGACGCCCGACTGTGGCATGATTTCTCCTTTATTTATTTGTTCACCTTTCGAGGCGTCACTTCAGACACCCGATCGGTTTTCTTTTATTTTCTGTTGGGATTTCAGGTGGACGACCGCCGATTCCCTTTTTACTTACCTTGCCTATTAATATTTCAAATATGCATTGGTGAATTAATCATGACGCACACATGCATGCATTTGTTATATCTTACGTCCGAACTGTCTTGCGAGTACTTTCAAAGTACTCATTGGCTTGTTGATTTGGCCAGATGTTGATGAAGGTGATTTCATGGATGAAGATTTCGATAGCGAGTCCGACGCCTAGAGGAATCCCAGTCAGTCTCGTGCGACCCTGGACTTGGTAACTATATTATACCCGCTTCCGCAACCAAATAATTTCATCGAGCCTCACCTCGACGCTCGATGGGATGTTAGTCTGAGAGCCACTTTATCCACTCCCCACTGTGTTATTCCACCACTACCCTATTTACGAGTCAGTAGTATGCCACCACTCCCATGTGTCATATTCGCCTTTATGTATAATTATTGGCGCGTTTGTAATAAATTTGTTGGGCATCCTCAGCTCAACCCTGTAATATATCTTATGCTACTGGCTTATTGTATCAAGTGTTTGTCTACCAGTCAGGAGGTTTTATCTCAAACTGGATTTTTAGATTGGTTTCTCAATAAATAATTTTATTGGAAAACCGGTCGTGACACATTGCAACCCAGTGATTTTCCTATTTATGAGTTTTTAGGTCCTGTGAACCAATTAGGCCCTCATTTCTTGAACTCAATCAGTAACTCATTTGTGGAAAAACTTGACGATGTGTGTACCTGTGTGTTCTGTTTTGTTTTGAAGTGGATAACATTGCCCCGTGTTTCACTTGGAAATAACTAATGTTTGGTGAATAATAGGAATTTGTGCACCATTTCTATCTGTTCATAACTCTTAAACTAGCACTGCTCGCCTTAAAGTTTCTAATCATGCTGACTGCTATTTTGTGCTCCACAGATACAATGGTCCGGCAAGCTGCTATGGTGGTCAAGTGTGTGCTGCTCATGTACTACGTCGAATATCTCAAGCGACCTCATTTGTTTTACGTCGAATATCTCAAGCAACAAAATTTGCTCTTAATGTACTGCTGCAGGATCTGGATATCTATCAAAATTTACTGCTTTCCGGCGTTGATCTCAAGTGCTGGCTCCTACAGCATTGCATTTCACCAAGTGAAATGCTACATTTCTACTACTAACCCATTCTCTCTTTCTTAGTGTTTTTGTTATGCAGGTTGGAAGAAAAGAAGAAGATCCAGAGAAGATCTTAGTAATAAGATAGTTTTTAGGAAAATAGACATTTAGTTTTAGATCATTCCTTGTAATATTTGTTGGATATGTGTTCATGGATATGTGTTGGATATATATGTGTTCATGAGTATATATTGGTAACATGTGTTGGATATATATATATATGTTCATGAGTATTGGTAATATGTGTTGGATATGCTATATTGGTCATATATATATAGTCTGTGTTTGATTTCCTATGAAAATGAATTGATATAAGAAGAAAAATAATTAATGCCTATTTGGTCTCTTTGCCATCTGCCAACAGATGGCAAAGAGCCTGCAGCCTTTGCCGTCTGCCAGCAGATGGCAAAGAGCCGTGCCCTTTGCCGTCTGCCAGCAGATGGTAAAGAGCCGTGCCCTTTGCCGTCCGCCACTGACGGCAAAGGCCTCTTTGCCGTCCGCTGCAAAAAACAGACGGCAAAGAAGGCCTTTGCCGACCCTGTCTTTGCCGTCGCTGTTTGCCATCCGCGGCGGACGACAAAGGCCTTTGCCGTCCGCCATCCTAGCCTTTGTCGTCCGCTATGGCAGATGGCAAAGTAGCTGATTCCTGTAGTGCCCCTCTCCTATTCCAATTCGGACCAAAGGGGGAGGGGGCGCGCGGCCCACCCTGGCCGCCCTTCTCTCTCTCCACGAGGGCCCATAAGGCCCATTACTTCTCCCTGGGGGTTCCGGTAACCCTCCGGCACTCCGGTTTTCTCCGAAATCACCTGAAACACTTTCGGTGTCCGAATATAGCCGTCCAATATATCGATCTTTATGTCTCGACCATTTCGAGACTCCTCGTCATGCCCGTTATCACATCCGAGACTCCGAACAAACTTCGGTACATCAAAATATATAAACTCATAATGAAACTGTCATCGTAACGTCAAGCGTGCGGACCCTACGGGTTCGAGAACAATGTAGACATGACCGAGACACGTCTCTGGTCAATAACCAATAGCGGAAACTGGATGCTCATATTGGCTCCTACATATTCTACGAAGATCTTTATCGGTTAGACCGCATAACAACATACGTTGTTCCCTTTGTCATCGGTATGTTACTTGCCCGAGATTCGATCATCGGTATCTCAATACCTAGTTCAATCTCGTTACTGGCAAGTCTCTTTACTCGTTTCGTAATACATCATCTCGCAACTAAATCATTAGTTGCAATGCTTGCAAGGCTTATGTGATGTGCATTACCGAGAGGGCCCAAAGATACCTCTTCGACAATCGGAGTGACAAATCCTAATCTCGAAATACCCCGACCCAACATGTACCTTCGGAGACACCTGTAGAGCTTCTTTATAATCACCCAGTTACGTTGTGACGTTTGGTAGCACAGAAAGTGTTCCTCCGGTAAACGGGAGTTGCATAATCTCATAGTCATAGGAACATGTATAAGTCATGAAGAAAGCAATCGCAACATACTAAACGATTGGGTGCTAAGCTAATGGAATGGGTCATGTCAATAACATCATTCTCCTAATGATGTGATCCCATTAATCAAATGACAACACATGTCTATGGTTAGGAAACATAACCATCTTTGATTAACGAGCTAGTCAAGTAGAGGCATACTAGTGACGTTTAGTTTGTCTATGTATTCACACAAGTATTATGTTTCCGGTTAATACAATTCTAGCATGAATAATAAACATTTATCATGATATAAGGAAATAAATAATAACTTTATTATTGCCTCTAGGGCATATTTCCTTAAGTCTCCCACTTGCACTAGAGTCAATAATCTAGTTCACATCTCCATGTGATTCAACACTAATAGTTCACATCACCATGTGATTAACACCCATAGTTTACATCGTCATGTGACCTACACCCGAAGGGTTTAATAGAGTCAGTAATCTAGTTCACATCTCTTATGTGATTAACACCCAAAGAGTACTAAGGTGTGATCATGTTTTGCTTGTGAGATAATTTTAGTCAACGGGTCTGTCACATACACATCCGTAAGTATTTTGCGAATTCTATGTCTACAATGCTCTGCACAGAGGTACTCTAGCTAATTGCTCCCACTTTCAGTATGTATCTAGATCGAGACTTAGAGTCCTCCAGATCTGTGTCAAAACTTGCATCGACGTAACTTTTTACGATGAACCTTTTGTCACTTCCATAATCGAGAAATATTTCCTTATTCCACTAAGGATAATTTTGACCGCTGTCCAGTGATCTACTCTTAAATCACTATTGTACTCCCTTGCTTAACACTGTGTAGGGTATACAATAGATCGGGTACACATCATGGCATACTTTATAGAACCTATGGCTGAGGCATAGGGAATGACTTTCATTCTCTTTCTATCTTCTGCCGTGGTCGGGTTTTGAGTCTTACTCAATTTCACACCTTATAACACAGCCAAGAACTCTTTTCTTTGACTGTTCCATTTTGAACTACTTCAAAATATTATCAAGGTATGTACTCATTGAAAAAACTTATCAATCGTCTTTATCTGTCTCTATAGATCTTGATGCTTAATATGTAAGCAGCTTCGCCGAGGTCTTTCTTTGAAAAACTTTTTTCAAACACTCCTTTATGCTTTGCAGAATAATTCTACATTATTTCCGATCAACAATATGTCATTCACATATACTTGTTAGAAATGTTGTAGTGCTCCCACTCACTTTCTTGTAAATACAGGCTTCTCCAAAAGTCTGTATAAAACCAAATGCTTTGATTACACTATCAAAGCGTTTATTCCAACTCCGAGAGGCTTGCACCAGTCCATAAATGGATCGCTGGAGCTTGCACACTTTGTTAGCTCCCTTTGGATCAACAAAAACTTCTCGTTGCATCATATACAACTCTTCCTCCAGAAATCCATTCAGGAATGCAGTTTTGACATCCATCTGCCAAATTTCATAATCATAAAATGCGGCAATTGCTAACATAATTCGGACAGACTTAAGCATCGCTATGGGTGAGAAGGTCTCATCATAGTCAATCCCTTGAACTTGTCGATAACCTTTTGCGACAAGTCGAGCTTTGTAGACAGTAACATTACCGTCAGCGTCTGTCTTCTTCTTGAAGATCCATTTATTCTCAATTGCTTGTCGATCATCGGGCAAGTCAACCAAAGTCCATACTTTGTTTTCATACATGGATCCCATCTCAGATTTCATGGCTTCAAGCCATTTTGCGGAATCTGGGCTCACCATCGCTTCTTCATAGTTCGTAGGTTCATCATGATCTAGTAGCATGATTTCCAGAACAGGATTACCATACCACTCTGGTGCGGATCTTACTCTGGTTGATCTAGGAGGTTCAGTAATAACTTGATCTGAAGTTTCATGATCATCATCATTAACTTCCTCACTAATTGGTGTAGGTGTCATAGAAACCGTTTTCTGTGATGAACTACTTTCCAATAAGGGAGCAGGTATAGTTACCTCATCAAGTTCTACTTTCCTCCCACTCACTTCTTTCGAGAGAAACTCCTTCTCTAGAAAGGTTCCATTCTAAGCAACTAATATCTTGCCTTCAGATCTGTGATAGAAGGTGTACACAATTGTCTCCTTTTGGGTATCCTATGAAGACACATTTCTCCGATTTGGGTTTGAGCTTATCAGGATGATTTTTTTTTCACATAAGCATCACAACCCCAAACTTTAAGAAATGACAACTTTGGTTTCTTGCTAAACCACAGTTCATATATTGTCGTCTCAACGGATTTAGATGGTGCCCTATTTAACATGAATGCATCTGTCTCTAATGCATAACCCCAAAACGATAGTGGTAAATCGGTAAGAAACATCATAGATTGCACTATATCCAATAAAGTACAGTTATGACATTCGGACACACCATTATGCTGTGGTGTTCCACATGGCATGAGTTTGTGAAACTATTCCACATTGTTTTAATTGAAGACCAAACTCGTAACTCAAATATTCGTCTCCGCGATTAGATCGTAGAAACTTTATTTTCTTGTCACGATGATTTTCCACTTCACTCTGAAATTCTTTGAACTTTTCAAATGTTTCAGACTTATGTTTCATCAATTAGATATACCCATATCTGCTCAAATCATCTGTGAAGGTGAGAAAATAACGATACCCGCCGCGAGCCTTAACACTCATCGGATCGCATGCATCAGTATGTATTATTTCCAATAAGTCAGTTGGTCGCTCCATTGTTCCGGAGAACGGAGTCTTAGTCATCTTGCCCATGAGGCATGGTTCGCAAGCATCAAGTGATTCATAAACAAGTGATTCCGAAAGCCCATCAGCATGGAGTTTCTTCATGCGCTTTACACCAATATGACCTAAACGGCAGTACCACAAATAAGTTGCACTATCATTATTAACTTTGCATCTTTTTGGTTTCAATATTATGAATATGTGTATCACTACGATCGAGATCCAACGAACCATTTTCATTGGGTGTGTAACCATATAAGATTTTATTCATGTAAATAGAACAACAATTTATTCTCTTACTTAAATGAATAATCATATTGCAATAAACATGATCAAATCATATTCATGCTCAACACAAACACCAAATAACACTTATTTAGGTTCAACACTAATCCCGAAAGTATAGGGAGTATGCGATGATGATCATATCAATCTTGGAACCACTTCCAACACACATCGTCACTTCACCCTTAACTAGTCTCTGTTTATTCTGCAACTCCCGTTTCGAGTTACTAATCTTAGCAACTGAACTAGTATCAAATATTGAGGGGTTGCTATAAACACTAGTAAAGCACACATCAATAACATGTATATCAAATATACTTATGTTCACTTTGCCATCCTTCTTATCCGCCAATCACTTGGGGTAGTTCCGCTTCCAGTGACTAGTCCCTTTGCAATAGAAGCACTTAGTCTCAGGCTTAGGACCAGACTTGAGCTTCTTCACTTGAGCAGCAACTTGCTTGCCGTTCTTCTTGAAGTTCCTCTTCTTCCCTTTGCCCTTTTTTTGAAACTAGTGGTCTCGTCAACCATCAACACTTGATGTTTTTCTTGATTTCTACCTTCGTCGATTTTAGCATCACGAAGAGCTTGGGAATCGTTTCCGTTATCCCTTGCATATTATAGTTCATCACGAAGTTCTACTAAATTGGTGATGGTGACTAGAGAATTTTGTCAATCACTATTTTATCTGGAAGATTAACTCCCACTTGATTCAAGCGATTGTAGTATCCAGACAATCTGAGCACATGCTCACTAGTTGAGCGATTCACCTCCATCTTTTAGCTATAGAACTTGTTGGAAACTTCATATCTCTCAACTCGGGTATTTGCTTGAAATATTAACTTCAACTCCTGGAACATCTCATATGGTCCATGACGTTCAAAACGTCTTTGAAGTCCCGATTCTAAGCCATTAAGCATGGTGCACTGAACTATCAAGTAGTCATCATATTGAGCTAGCCAAAAGTTCATAACGTCTGCATCTGCTCCTGCAATAGGTCTGTCACCTAGCGGTGCATCAAGGACATAATTCTTTTGTGCAGCAATGATGATAAACCTCACATCACGGATCCAATCCACATCATTGCTACTAACATTTTTCAACACAATTTTCTCTAGGAACATATCAAAATAAACACAGGCAAGCAACAATGCGAGCTATTGATCTACAACATGATTTGCAAAATACTACCAGGACTAAGTTCATGATAAATTTAAGTTCAGTTAATCATATCATTAAAGAACTCCCACTTAGATAGACATCCCTCTAATCCTCTAAGTGATCACGTGATCCAAATCAACTAAACCATGTCCGATCATCACGTGAGATGGAGTAGTTTCAATGGTGAACATCACTATGTTGATCATGTCTACTATATGATTCACGCTCGACCTTTCGGTCTCTGTATTCCGAGGCCATATCTGTTATATGCTAGGCTCGTCAAGTTAAACCTGAGTATTCTGCGTGTGCAACTGTTTTGCACCCGTTGTATTTGAACGTAGAGCCTATCACACCCGATCATCACGTGGTGTCTCAGCACGAAGAACTTTCGCAACGGTGCATCACTACAAGAAATATGTCAACTTATGACCTTCTGTCAGTGACCCTCGAAGAATTGGTCATAAATTTATGACCATTTCAGACCAATTGGTCAAAAGCTGTTCGGGGGGCTCCAAACCCTAAACCATTGCGACCATTTTGGTCAGAAAGGTCGTAATTTCCTCACACGAAAAGGTCATAAAGCAAACATCGCTAGTCCGCTGCCTTATTTCTAGTTGTTAACGACCAATATAGATGGTCACAGCCTTGTAAATAGTGGTGGGTTGCTATGACTAGGCGCCACCTCATCAGTTTTGCCTATGTGGCATGTCCATGTGGAAGTTTTTGCCCTAGGTTGTGAAACAACCTATATTTCTGTCGTTCCCAAAATTCCCAAAAAAATCTCATAAATTCTTTGGGTCATATCTTTGTCAAATATGTAAAAACCTTCCTTGCCTAGTTCAAAAATAATTCAAAAATATTCATTTTCCTATTCTGTTCAGAGTAACAATTTGTGAAGGAAGTACCACTTTGGCATGTCCAAATAGTACCCATTTTCTACAGTGCTTTCCTATGCCCAAATAACCATCCTCCACCAAATTCCAGCTCAATCCATTCATTATTTTGAGCCGAGCTTCAACATTCGTATTTATGTCCAGTGTGGTGGTTTGCAAAGCAAGTACCAGCTAGGCTCCTCCTTTTGAGCTGAAAATTTGTGAAGACGGTCTTCTTAGTAACTGATCATCCTCAGCCAAAACTCACGCCCATTAGCCATGTACATTTCCTGTACCGCTAATCAAACACTTGGCTGCTAATTCATGTTTGAGCACCGATCGGTCTCCTCGTGAGAATCTTATGTTGTAATTTTCTTCCTAGCACCTACATGGGGAGTGCCCAACCCACTAGACATGTCTAGGACACCCAGAACACACGGCAACGCCACGGTCACGCGGTGACCACGCGGCGGGCATGCGAGCTTACGCGCTCTAGAGTTGGGGCCCTCGGCCACCGCCCAAACCTCGACGTATCGCCACCAAACCATGTATTTATGATTAAATAGGTACTTATGTAACTAGAAATGATTTTTGGAAAAAATAAATATCAAACTATGAGGCAGCTGCAGTTCAAATTTGACCCGCTTCCAACTGAATCGGCGGGAATTTGTCTTTTTCACGAGAGGTGGATCAGAATTTTTTGCACCCAATCATTTTGTCAATTGTGCATTAAATATGTCCTAGTATTTTATAAAATTGATTTGGTCCAATTTTGCAACAATTATTTGGTAGTTCCTTCACAAAAAAGCCTCCTTTCGGGCACTCGAAAAATGGAAAATGGTTTTTTCGTCCAACGAAAATGAAAACTTCCTTAGGCAACATTGTTTGCCATTCCAATATGCACTCTTGTGCACAATATGAGATCATTTGAACAAACTACGCCATGAATGTGGCCATAAGATTGATCATTTGGCTTGAAAGCCATTGATCTCCACACATGATAGCTCGTTTCTGAGAACACTTTTTTAAAATAATTGCCGTATTACAAGTTTGTTATTTTTCCTAGGAACTTGGCCACATATGATGACACAATGCGAAGGTTTCCCAATTTTTTGATTTATTTTGAATTTTTTATGCCCGTTTCAAAATGCGGTCAAAACGGCGGGAATGACCGTTCCTAGCTAGTGGTTGAATCTTGGAATTTTTTTGGTGTTTCTCTGATTAAATAGATACTTATGTACCTAGAAATGATTTTTGGAAAAAATAAATAGCAAACTACGAGGCAGCTGCAGTTCAAATTTGACCCGCTTCCAACTGAATCGGCGGGAATTTTTCTTTTTCACGAGAGGTGGATCAAAAAAATTTACACCCAACCATTTTGTCAATTGTGCATTAAATATGGCCTAGTATTTTATAAAAATGATTTGGTCCAATTTTGCAACAATTATTTGGTAGTTCCTTCACAAAAAAGCCTCCTTTCGGGGACTCGAAAAATGGAAAATGGTTTTTTCGTCCAACGAAAATGAAAACTTCCTTAGGCAACATTGTTTGCCATTCCAATATGCACTCTTGTGCACAATATGAGATCATTTGAACAAACTACGCCATGAATGTGGCCATAAGATTGATCATTTGGCTTGAAAGCCATTGATCTCCACACATGATAGCTCGTTTCTGAGAACACTTTTTTAAAATAATTGCCGTATTACAAGTTTGTTATTTTTCCTAGGAACTTGGACACATATGATGACACAATGCGAAGGTTTCCCAATTTTTTGATTTATTTTGATTTTTTTATGCCCGTTTCAAAATGCAGTCAAAACGGCGGGAATGACCGTTCCTAGCTAGTGGTTGAATCTTGGAATTTTTTTGGTGTTTCTCTGATTAAATAGATACTTATGTACCTAGAAATGATTTTTGGAAAAAATAAATGGCAAACTACGAGGCAGCTGCAGTTCAAATTTGACCCGCTTCCAACTGAATCGGCGGGAATTTGTCTTTTTCACGAGAGGTGGATCAAAAAAATTTACACCCAACCATTTTGTCAATTGTGCATTAAATATGGCCTAGTATTTAATAAAAATGATTTGGTCCAATTTTGCAACAATTATTTGGTAGTTCCTTCACAAAAAAGCCTCCTTTCGGGGACTCGAAAAATGGAAAATGGTTTTTTCGTCCAACGAAAATGAAAACTTCCTTAGGCAACATTGTTTGCCATTCCAATATGCACTCTTGTGCACAATATGAGATCAGTTGAACAAACTACGCCATGAATGTGGCCATAAGATTGATCATTTGGCTTGAAAGCCATTGATCTCCACACATGATAGCTCGTTTCTGAGAACACATTTTTAAAACAATTGCCGTATTACAAGTTTGTTATTTTTCCTAGGAACTTGGCCACATATGATGACACAATGCGAAGGTTTCCCAATTTTTTGATTTATTTTGAATTTTTTATGCCCGTTTCAAAATGCGGTCAAAACGGCGGGAATGACCGTTCCTAGCTAGTGGTTGAATCTTGGAATTTTTTTGGTGTTTCTCTGATTAAATAGATACTTATGTACCTAGAAATGATTTTTGGAAAAAATAAATAGCAAACTACGAGGCAGCTGCAGTTCAAATTTGACCCGCTTCCAGCTGAATCGGCGGGAATTTGTCTTTTTCACGAGAGGTGGATCAAAAAAATTTACACCCAACCATTTTGTCAATTGTGCATTAAATATGGCCTAGTATTTTATAAAAATGATTTGGTCCAATTTTGCAACAATTATTTGGTAGTTCCTTCACAAAAAAACCTCCTTTCGGGCACTCGAAAAATGGAAAATGGTTTTTTCGTCCAACGAAAATGAAAACTTCCTTAGGCAACATTTGTCTTTTTCACGAGAGGTGGCGGAGTGTGACGAAGGTGACCGCCTCAGAGTCCTCATGCTATGTGGAGGTGCTGGCACGTGCGTAACGAGATCCAACATGACGAAGGTGACCGCCTCGTGTGCTCTTGAGTAATACAATCCTTTTACCCCCGCAAAAAAAACTATTTGGTCAATTTTATATAAAATGTGGTCTACTATTTTAGAAAAAAATGGAGTGGTGCTATTTTGGAACAAACATTTGGTAGGTTCTTCACAAAAAAAATCATTTATGCACTCGGAATATTGAAAAAGATTTTTTTGTGCAATAAAAATTAAAGCTCTATTTGGCAACATTGTTTGCCATTTCAAGATGCACACTAATGCAAATACGAGATCATTTTGACAAACTATTCCATTGTTATGTTTTAAAAAAATCAGAATTGAGTCCAATTTTTTTAGATTCAAAAGCGAGACAACCGGCCAATGAGACGCAAGGAACCACCTTCACGCGGATCATCAAATTGGATGCAATATGAGCCGTCTATCGTGCATCCATCCAACGGTGGAGCCTCTCCCGAATAACAAAAACCCTAACCCACCCACACACCCTCCTCGATCCCCGCCGCCGCCACCCACCCACCCACCCAATCCCGAGTCCCGACCCACCCTCTCAGCCTCTCCCCCTCCCCTCGATCCCCTAGATCCGATCGAGGCATGCCCCGCCGCCACCCCCACCCACCCGCCGCCGATCCACCCTCGCGCTCGGTAGCGCCGCCCTCCTTACAGTCCATGGCCGGCACCACAGCCTCGTCTCCATGGCTGCTCTGCAGCGCCTCCGACGATCGCGCCCGGAGCGCGACGGAGGCTCCGTTCCGAGCACTTGACGCCACGCTCCGCCGCGGCTCCTTCACCGTCCGACGCTCCTCCGGGCTCTGCATCTCGCCGACTTCCCCCTTCGTCACGGCCTCTCATCCACGCTAGAGACAGCCACATCCTCGATGGTTGCTGCTGGACTCTACCCCTCCAAGTTGCCCGGACGCCTCCCCAACTCTCCCTCGTCCCCGACAAGGCCGCGATGGCGGACCAGCACGGGTAGGTGCCCCTCGTCCCCACTTGTTTTTCCCCTCCGATCTGATCGATCCGCACGGGTAGGATGTAGCTGACCCCCTCTCTCACCTCGCCTTGTGGATGTAGATCCGCCGGTCCTTCGTGCCTTCCTGTTACCGAGTTTCCTCCGTGCACTGTGCAGATGGCGGCCGTCGCCGGGCACGACGACTCCACCCGCCAGGTTGTCGCCGGGCACGCTCCGACAACCTCTTCCGCTTCAAGACGGACCGCTCCTCCGCACCCTTCTCCCCCTTCGCCGAGAAGCTGGACTGCGCCGGCGGCGCCGGCTCCCCCACCCCCAAGAAGGCGCCCCGCAAGGTCCCCAAGACGCCCCACAAGGTTCGATCCGCCCGCCCGCCCATTCCCGCAAACACCTCATACGCACCGAATTCTCCGATCTCCGATCTACTACTAACTGGTGTGTGGTCGTCGTCGGCGTGCAGGTGCTGGACGCGCCGTCCCTGCAGGACGACTTCTACCTGAACCTCGTCGACTGGTCCTCGCAGAACATGCTCGCCGTCGGCCTCGGCACCTGCGTCTACCTCTGGTCCGCATCCAGCTGCAAGGTGCATTTCTTTCTTTCTTTCTTGCATCTTCTTGTTGCATCCATGGATCACGCTCAGGTCAAATTGCTAATGGCACCGTTGTCCAGGTTACCAAGCTGTGCGATCTGGGGCCGAGGGACAGCGTCTGCGCCATGCACTGGACGCGCGAGGGCTCCTACCTCGCCGTCGACACCAACCTTTTAAATACTATACATTTCAGTAGTGCTATATGAGTGTTGTGGATGATTCCTTTCCATGTCATATTGGTCTGACTTCCCGTTGGATAACCAACTCGGTCTCCTGCCGTGCTCACTGCTGCTATTTAGATTGAGAGAGAGGGGTGCTGATTAGTGTAGTTTGTGATTGAGAGAATGCTTGCTGCTGCTATTTGTGCTTACTGATTGATTATACAGTGATTGACATGCTGCTATTTCTACTTGTTGATGTTATTGTTGCCATCCGATGCATATTGTTGTCCGTAGCTGCATTGCTGCCGAAACATGATGCTGCAATTGCCAAGTTTTTTTGTCTTAATGCCCATCTGTTGTTATTTGCTTGGGGTGTTTTTCATTAAAATACAAACAGTGGCTGTTCTGAAATTCAAGCTATTGAAGAATGATGATAAAATACTATTTTAAACAGTGGGCTGTGACTTAGTGTAATTGATGTACTAGTGCACTGCTTGGTGTAAAATTATAGCAGTACACTTAGATATGCAATGAAATGCTTCTAGTATCTTACACATGTATATTTGACATGAATGTGTATTGCTTGGCTTAAAGTTGCAGCAACCATGTTTTCTGAATAACTATGTGATGCTTCCAGTAGACCACTAGCATGCATGTTTTGGGTAATCAATTTAGCTGATCTGCTGTGTAAATTGAAAGTGAAGAAACCTGATAAGTTAAACCCAGGTGCATGATTGTATACCTAATCTGATATGCTTTTAAACTATACCTGGGTACTAAACCCAAGTTAAGTATACCCGAGTATTCTCACGCGTGCGCATAATATGCTGGATAGATAGCTCATGGTTTGTTCCTGTACCGTTCTTGCTAAATGGGTAGCTCATGGTTCCGTGTAGCAGAATATGTTTAAATTTTCTGGGGTACCCTTTTTTACTCTGAATAAGCAACATAAGTGCTCAACATCCATCATGCATAACCCTGAACATTTATGGTCTATGTTGATATGTCTTGCTGTGTACGTATAGTGCCTGTACATGCATGGTTGTGTTTTGTAGGTGTAGGGTAACTTTTACTGTTCAAGTTAACTTGAGACTGGTTAAATTTTTTTTGAAAGATGTGATGTCTTGCAGTGTCTGTGACAAGAGGGGAGGATTGCTTTGCAATCTCAACGTACCCTGTTCATCAGAGACAACATCTCTATGGGCGCCTTCGTGCGCTCTTTGGGCAGCTCGGAGCCATGCTGTCAGAGCTCTTCACCAACTGGACCATCTACACCAACAAGGTGGGTGCATCTCCAACCAATTCTGCAGCGGTAGCAGCACCAGCAGTACTTTGTTTTGAAAATCAGTCGAGTTTCTGACACTGTCAACATGGCTGGAATGCGTGCAGGCGGCGGTGCTGGTGACGCTGCTATTCGTGATCGCGGTCAACACTTTGGATCAACATTCAGTTTAGATGCAGATACAGTCAACACTAGGTATCAATACATGTTTGCTGTCAATTCTTGCTTATAAGTTATTGGATCCCTCATTGGCTACTGTTTGATGTTTTGTACAGATTCTTATTCTTATATGTTCATTCTTGTTTTTTGCACAGGTGAAGTGCAAATCCAAGTTCGAAGCTGTGAAGCATATCAACAAAGACTAGCATAGTATGTGTTGTAAATGTAGGCAGTAGTAGGCTTATCTGGGCTGTAGTATACTGTAATGTTTGTAATAGACTAATGCCGTGTTGTTTTGGATGAATTTCATTTGCTATTTGGATTGTTTGAAATAATGATTGTGTATTGAATACCTGTCAAATGGAACCTGACAAGGGGGTCCAAGTTATAATAGTTGTTTGACAGATTTTGAAATTTTTGATGTGTGGGATCAATTTTGTGATAAGCATGACTAGTGGGACCAATCTGATTGGTGGGACCAGTGGCAAAAAAAGGACGAAAATAAAATATCAATAGACTGTAAAAGGCTGCATCTTAGAAAAAAAGGCCGAATTAATGGCCCAAGCCCATGTAGCTAGCAAAAATTAACAAGAAAAAAATACAGTAAAAAGGCCGAATTAACGGGTTCGGCCCATATAAACGCCGAATTGGACCGGGCTGAATCTTGTGCCACATCAGCTTGCCACGCTGGATGCCTACGTGGACTGGGGAGGCTGCTAGTGACCAAAACGCCACAGTAGGCTTATTTTGGTCGTAAACGTCTTCGACCATTCCAGAAGAAAGGTCGCTATAGTCAGTTTATGACGGCCAGCTTTTGACCTTCTGTTTTTGGTCACAAAAAGGTCGCAAATGGAAATTTGTGACCTTTCAGTGACCAATAGTGGTGGTCACAAGTTGACATATTTCTTATAGTGCATACTCAGGGAGAACACTTTTACTATGATAATTTAGTGAGGGATCATCTTATAATGCTACCGTCAATCAAAGCAAGATAAGATGCATAAAAGATAAACATCACATGCAATCAATATAAGTGATATGATATGGCCATCATCATCTTGTGCTTGCGATCTCCATCTCCAAAGCATCGTCATGATCACCATCGTCACCGGCCTGACACCTTGATCTCCATCATAGCATCGTTGTCGTCTCGCCAATCTTATGCTTCTACGACTATCGCTACCGCTTAGTTATAAAGTAAAGCATTACAGGGCGATTGCATTGCATACAATAAAGCGACAACCATATGGCTCCAGCCAGTTGCCAATAACTCGGTTACAAAACATGATCATCTCATACAACAAAATTTAGCATCATGTCTTGACGATATCACATCACAACATGCCCTGCAAAAACAAGTTAGACGTCCTCTACTTTGTTGTTGCAATTTTTACGTGGCTGCTATGGGCTGAGCAAGAACCAATCTTACCTACGCATCAAAACCACAACGATAGTTTGTCAAGTTGGTGTTGTTTTAACCTTTGCAAGGACCGGGCGTAGCCACACTCGGTTCAACTAAAGTTAGAGAAACTGACACCCGCCAGCCACCTGTGTGCAAAGCACGTCGGTAGAACCAGTCACGCGTAAGCGTACGCGTAATGTCGGTCTGGGCCGCTTCATCCAACAATACCGCCGAACCAAAGTATGACATGCTGGTAAGCAGTATGACTTATATCGCCCACAACTCACTTGTGTTCTACTCGTGCATATAACATCAACACATAAAACCTAGGCTCGGATGCCACTGTTGGGGAACGTAGTAATTTAAAAAAAAATCCTACGCACACGCAAGATCATGGTGATGCATAGCAACGAGAGGGGAGAGTATCGTCTACGTACCCTCGTAGACCATAAGCGGAAGCGTTATATCAACGCGGTTGATGTAGTCATACGTCTTCACGATCCGACCGATCCAAGCACCGAAAGCACGGCACCTCCGAGTTCTAGCACACGTTCTGCTCGATGACGATCCCCGGACTCCGATCCAGCAAAGTGTCGGGGATGAGTTCCGTCAGCACGAAGGCGTGGTGACGATCTTGATGTTCTACCGTGATCACATCCGGGACTCCGAACAAACTTCGGTACATCAAAATATATAAACTCATAATGAAACTGTCATTGTAACGTTAAGCATGCGGACCCTACAGGTTCGAGAACAATGTAGACATGACCGAGACACGTCTCTGGTCAATAACCAATAGCGGAACCTGGATGCTCATATTGGCTCCTACATATTCTACGAAGATCTTTATCGGTCAGACCGCATAACAACATACGTTGTTCCCTTTGTCATCGGTAGGTTACTTGCCCCAGATTCAATCGTCGGTATCTCAATACCTAGTTCAATCTCGTTACCGGCAAGTCTCTTTACTCGTTTCATAATACATCATCTCGCAACTAACTCATTAGTTGCAATGCTTGGAAGGCTTATGTGATGTGCATTACCGAGAGGGCCCAGAGATACCTCTCCGACAATCGGAGTGACAAATCCTAATCTCGAAATACGCCAACCCAACATGTACCTTCGGAGACACCTGTAGAGCTCCTTTATAATCACCCAGTTACGTTGTGACGTTTGGTAGCACACAAAGTGTTCCTCCGGTAAACAGGAGTTGCATAATCTCATAGTCATAGGAACATGTATAAGTCATGAAGAAAGCAATAGCAACATACTAAACGATCAGGTGCTAAGCTAATGGAATGGGTCATGTCAATCACATCATTCTCCTAATGATGTGATCCCATTAATCAAATGACAACACATGTCTATGGTTAGGAAACATAACCATCTTTGATTAACGAGCTAGTCAAGTAGAGGCATACTAGTGACGTTTAGTTTGTCTATGTATTCACACAAGTATTATGTTTCCGGTTAATACAATTCTAGCATGAATAATAAACATTTATCATGATATAAGTAAATAAATAATAACTTTATTATTGCCTCTTGGGCATATTTCCTTCACTACTTTATAATGCTCTAGTTATCTATGTATAGAAAGCTCATATATGTGTGTAGTAAATTTATAATTGTCAACCTGAATCAGTGTTATACAGAAGCATATATGATCCAAGCAGGATAAAGCATCAACAAAAGAGATAGAATTACCTATGTGATTATGCATAGGAATCAAGGTGCATATTTGTATGTAACTAAAAAATGGGCAATCTTGAATAGACTTGAGGGATTAGAAATCAAACTCAACTCATTCTTGCAAGGAAATAATTAACAAATTTACTGGGCAGATCCACTTGGGCATCACTCTTGCTAGCTAATAACCATGATAGATAATACAGGACCATCCTTCCCAATTGCTGAAACAAACCAAGAGGAAAATAGGTCAATTAGCCAATTCGCTCACCAAAAAGAAGAAACAAGAAATAAAAATCCAAGAACTTGAATTTATACTGCAATGGGTGAATGGATGAAAAAACACAAACATGTAGCCGCACAATACGCCTCTGAAGTACAAAAGGCGGCTCAATGGTGACCTTAATGAACCATTACAAATGCAGGCCCCATAAAAACAGAACCATCTTCTGATAATTAAATGTGTGCCTTGGCGTGCCCTAGTCAGGCTAGTGGGTGGTTGGGACGATAAAAATGCACGTTTGAAGAAACAATAAATACTGAAGATGACAAAACAGGGAAGGATGGAACAAACAAAGAATGCATTTTTCTCGTTTCCTAAAAAAACCAATCTAAATGAAATATTAGCATATCTCTGGATCAGCAGAGGGTCTAAAGGGCCGCAGCAAAGGGACGGTGCTCATGGTGGCAATAACCATGGCTGCTTGTTCCCATGGAACCTCTCGTCAGCTGCCGCTAGGGAGTCTCGTGGAGCAGCAGGCTGAGCAGCTCGTCCTGGACGGCAGCAACATCGCCGTGGATGGCTCGACCAAACAGCGAACGTGTCACCGCCAACTGATCCAGCCACGAGATGACGAAGGAATCAGGAACATGTAAATGAAAATAACACCGTTATCCCTGAAGCCCTAGGAATAATGTAAGTGAAAATAGAAGATAGCGTGTGATTAGCATATATATGCTTAAAGAAAACATCCTCGATAAAAACAACAAAGCAACAGCAGTTTATGTTATAAGTTTTTTCTATCATGGTTTGTTCAATGGAAGCAATGCGACATTTAAACCTATCCATGGTAGCAGTCGTCATCTCCTACTAAGGTGCCAGACAATCAGGAAAGCCTACACTATTGAAGGTTGTCATATTCCTCAAAAGTTAATCCACTGTCATTATCATTTTGGTATATTCAGTTATGTTATAATTATCTCAAGACGCAGCATATTTCCCACTGGCTTCGACGACACATAACTTAGGAGCTATAAAACATTTAGGACAATTGCAAAAAAGATGCAGTATTCGACCAGAGGAGAAATAATGTTACAATCAAAGCGTCGGCCTCACTACAGAAATATTGAGTAGAAAGCAACAATTTAGATGCAAGGAGAACATACATAAGGTTCAGTACGCAATATCAAGATTCAGTAAACAGCGGAACATATATAGATGCGATTCTTTAAGGGTGCGCGTGTGTATTTTTTGTGGTCTGTGATTAGCTTAATGCTAGCTAAAATAATAAAACATGCTGCTTCAGTTAACGCAATGAAATATGAACCTTATGACACCTAAAAATGAGGTAGCATATTCTACTGTGAAACATTAGACTATCGATGCAGTACTTTTGAATAGAACATGAACTTCCCAAATGCACCGCCTACCCTGATTTGCAATGTTCTAAACCCAAGAATATAAGGTATTACGTATGAAGTTTAATACTGACGATATGGAAAGAAAATGGACATGTGCGAGGTTACTGAATAATCAGTCAAGAAAATGATATCCGCACAAAAGTAAGGGCTGAGAAATCTGAAACCTGAGTTGGAAGGTCATCTGCTTTAAGCCTATGCATCCACTTATAGAATAAACCTGTACCAAAGTAAAATCAAGCGAACATCATTTAACTATTTACTCGCCATCAAGGCCCGCCGTCGCCATGTAAGTTCAAAAGAACATCTTTTAACATATCTCTTGCTATATACATTTTCTTTCCTCTCTGCTTCCTTCAAAATCAACGATGCTGACCTTGGTCCTCTCTGCTTTAAAGGAACCAGAGAGGAAATATACAAAGCATGTAGCAGCAATAGTTAAAGATGTTCGTTTAAACATACATGGCTATTTTTCCTGCAAACATGCCAACCTACTGCCATATTACCGACCTTAATTTTTGCCTTTTCATAGATGCAAATTTGATTTTGAGCAAGTAGGGAGGCACTACACAGTAGCATTCAGCGAGAAATAGTAAAAGATTGTTCTTATAAGAATATATATATATATATATATATACACACACACACACGACCATTTGTCTTTTTATTCTGTGAATACACTGATCTACTGCCATCTCATTGCAAGTTATCTATTGTGCCAAGTAAAATCGTTTTTGCGTAAAGACAAAAACATTGGTCAAGGAAAAGGACTGAATCCACTTAGATCTGTACGTATCATTAGTAAACCATAGGAGGAGTTACCTAGATTTCTTTTTGCTAGTTGATGTGCGTTTCTCCTCACAGTCCACATCCTCTTACCAACAAGGCATCATCATCTTAAAATCACAACCACAGAGCCAAATTTTCTCAAACTTTAAAGGATATATGTAGAAATGACACAACAAAGGGAAGAACCAGTGACGGCTAAACTGAATATGAGAAAGGTAGTGCAATATAAAAATCATTACTGAGGGCTCAGTTATCGACCTGAGCTAACATGAGAACATAAGAAAACATCAACGAATAATTAGGTTGAACCAAGGCCTTCTTCACCTCCATAGAATAGAAGAATAAATTAGGTACTGTGATTATTACAATGATTACTGCTGAGACACGGACCATAGATCCATGAAAAGCTCTAGAAGAGATTAAATGGGTACAATTGACCATCACACGTGTCATGAGTTAAATAGGTTCATTATGATGACAGCAGCAAAATCAAGTATGCTATGAGGAATATATAGTCAAATTCCACTAAAATATATACACCAGAAAGAAGAGAGCGAGCAGAAATTAACTACTCCCTCCGTAAACTAATATAAGAGTGTTTAGAATACTAAAGTAGTGATCTAAACGCTCTTATATTAGTTTACAGAGGGAGTACAAAGCAGTAGAATATATGCACATTTATAGATAAGAAAAGGTAGTTACCAAACAGATCAAGACGACCAAACCAATGGACACCACAATTAGAATACCATTCACATGGGACAAAGAGAAGGTAAACTATTGGTATGATGAATGGATTTAGGGGACATAATCAACGCACATGAAACTCTTGTACATGAAGTAGACGCATCTAGATGTCGGTTATTGGTTGCAACTTACAGTAGTATGCCTAGAAATGGTACTCGTGTTGTCGATAATGGCACTCCTGGCTCCCTCCACCTCAACATCGTTGCTCTCTGGTCTCCTCCAAGCCTCCCCAATTTCGCCCTCTCAGTCTGAAATGTAGAATGCAGTCCTTCACCACATTTTCAGTTATTCTAATAGAAACTGAGATAATGCAGTTAATCTGAAGAACTGCAATCCCTAGCTTATAAGGAGCATGCATGATCACAATGAAGTTATATATACATTGGTGATGGACCAGCTGATGGCCAAGGAGATCTCCAGAATGTCTCTCCTGGTCTGCAAAGCCAACCAAGAAAGCAAAGGAAACATAGGATCAGGTATTGCATGCAGCAAGACACAAAATCATATTGAGAGAATAACTACAAAATTCCATGTCAATGATCCTAAACAGTCACCTCAAGGAAGCCAGATCCTGCCAAGGAAACCAACATGCCACTGTCCACCAGGACCTCACATCTAGTGTTGTCCACGCCTCGTGTGTCTGGGTTTTTAAAGAGGTGATGCACCTAGTTAGCTGTAGTTGTTGATCTCGCCAACTAAGCCTGTCACAAAATTATATAAAAAATCATCACAAGTGAAGGAAAGAGGGAATCATAGTTTCTAGACCAAGAGAAGAAACGACTAACAAATGCCATATAGGCATTATTCTGTAGTTAGAGACATTAGGAAATATTTAATCAAGACACAAGGCTAATAAGTCAAAAAACTTATGTTGTGGTTGCAGGAACAAAACATCGTAATGGTGAAGGCTCGGGTGGTATAAATCAATAATTATATGTCTTTTGTCATGTTTTTCGGCAGGCTTAAGATCACCAATTCACCATGGATGCATTCTGTCGGGTCACTAGGAGTGCGGCCAACAGTAAACTAACATCAAAAGAAGAAGCCTGAACAATACAAAACAGAAATTGAAATGTACTAGATATTCCAAAAGGATGACTAACACCAAAGCACATATTCAATCTGCATCTACTCTTAAATATAAAATAACAACTAAAAGACACAAGAACTCAACAGAACAATCAACAATTAAACATTTGCTTGTCGTATAATTACAAACTGGAAGCTGCGAACATACACGATAGGCAAATAAATCTAACACCTAAGAACAACACACAAAAGTGTGAAGGATGCAGACAATGGCATTATTTTTGAGCGGTTGCAGACAATGGCAATGGGCTAGGGATTATGGTGAAGGGTCTCACATGGGCTTGTTGTTTCGGGTCTTGACACGATCTGGAAGGTGAGCTTGTCCGGCGCCATGAAGACAGAGGACCTGCAAGCCAAGACGATGGGAACAACGGTCAGTGAGAGAGACTATGGATGGGAAGGGAGAGGGGATCTCACTATGGTCGAGATCTCGCGAGGAGGCTGGCGCCACGTCCGCATCAGCTCACCGCTGCCACTGTTGATGGCTCCGTCGCTCCTCATGCCCACGAGGGGCCACAACGTGAACCTCGATGGAGTGAAGCAAGAGCCGGCAGAGCTCCGACTCGATCTACGGGTCCTCCTCGCCAGCCGGACCAGTAGAGGCGGCCCTGTCGAGGTGGCCGATCTCCGCCCATGGTTCGTCGGGGACCGTCGCGGGTAGGATCTCCCGAGAAGGACGTCACTGTAGTTGGCCGCCGAGGGGCTTTCTCGGTGATGGCACTCGAGAGATTGAGATCCGAGGGCCGAGCAGCTGCGGGACGGGGAAGCAGCGGCGCCACCTGCAGAGGCGAGGGGGCTGATGGGGAGGAGAAGAGACGGAACTGGGAGGATGGTTGGCAGCGACAGCGGTAGCGGAGAGAGAGAGAGAGAGAGAGAGAGAGAGAGAGAGAGAGAGAGAGAGAGAGAGAGAGAGAGAGAGAGAGAGAGAGAGAGAGAGAGAGAGAGAGAGAGAGAGAGAGAGAGAGAGGCGCTCGGGAGGGGAGGGGAACGAGAGAAAGGGAGGGAGAGGAGGCGCGCGGGAGGGGAGAGGAGGAGGCTAGGGTTCACCACAGGAGCCGGCCCTTTTATACCCCCAATGCGTGAAATGACCAAAATGCCCCGGTGGGGGCATCGTATTTACATTTTGCTGCCATTACTATTCATTCCAGCAGTGTTCATCTCAGATCCAGTGGCCCAGCTTCATCCAGATCTTGATCCGACGTCCAGAAATGCATCAAGCAAACCGATCCGACGGCCGAGAGTCGCTGATCTCTAAGGAGGCTTGTAGGAACATCCATCTCTTATCTCTTAATGCTTTATGCAAACCAGAGTTATGCATTAACAGATGCAAGCTGGCTTTCCCTAGATGGCATCTATATTTCAGCGTTCTAAAACTATATCAAGCTTGTACTGCTGACCTTTGTGCCAAAACTTATTATTCCCAAATGTGATATTGAACTAGTTATATAGATATTTACTGCCCCGAGAACAGATCGCTGAATCTATCTGCATATTTAATAGCTCCCATGGTTTGTAGGCTTCTTAGCTCCTGTTTTCATGTATGCACGAATGTGCTGGTTAAATCAATACTTTTTTATGATATTTGTTAGCTTATGAGATGACAAAATAATTATATCTTCTTGTCCTCTACAAAATCTAGTTTCTTCATATATGGTTGTTGATTGAGCCATGGTAATGCTTGAGAGATTGAGATGGTGCTTCGTTGATTCAATAGGTAATCACGCAGTTGAGCTATTAAGTGTCAAGATATAAGATCTAGGCAACCATTTACATTTTTGTCATAGCCACTGTGGTTGTCTTGCAAGGCAATCCTCCACTAGTACATTAGCAATTCAGCATTCTCATTATCTATGGAATTTCTGCGCTCCAGCTGGTTTGTATTTCCGTTTTCATCCGTTACTAGTAAGGATTCAGCACATCTACAACAATCCCAGCCCGTATCTTCTCTTGTGTTTTTTTTCTTGAATACGCAAAAGCTTGTGTATCATGTCATTTGATAGTAGTGGGAAGAGGTATAAGGGTACCATCATGGGACACGTACACAAGCTGGACGCTAGAGCAGAACACGGTATGCTCGGCCCCAAGGAAAACAAAGGCCTAACTCTCGGAAGCATATTCATCCCTTTGGGTCTTGCCCTAGCCTAGAGGTGTGCATCTTCCTGGATAGACTGTACCAAGGGTCAGCGGGCTGCTGTGAGTTGAAGGCATAGCTGTTGCGGTGTTTCTAGATCCGCCAGGCACAGGCAGTGAGTTGGTTGGAGGATAGACCTTGCCAAAGCTCTGCAGGAGCTTCTGAGCAAGAGGACACCCATCAGTCCGCGAGCGCCCATGTCTGGTCTGGCGGCGTGGCGGTAGATCGACACCAGGAGAGGGTTTTGTGCCAAATATGCCGCTAGAAGGGGCAGTCAGTGAGTAGATGTTGCCTGTCCCCGGAAGCCTGATCATAGAGGATGGTCGCGTCGTGCCAGCCGTTCGGCGGTCCACAACAGAGAATTATTTTTCAATTTTTCCTGGCCTGTTATTTCCTCAAGTTAGTAGAAGGGGTAAACTTGGCTATGACCCAAATCAAAGGCAGACAAAAAGGGACACAACATGAATGGGAGAAAAAACTCGACTGTTACCCAAATGAAAAACAAGTAGCTTTCAAGTCTTTGTATTGTGATCCTAGACAACACCCCACATCTACTTGTGCTTCCTGGTATTGCAATCTAATTGTTGGGGTGTGCCTTGTCATGGACTCTCATGTTTTATCATTATTCTTTTCCCCTCTTACTTGTATTTTTTTGGTCCGGTTTCCCTCATAATCGGGTCAATTTGTTTAGGTTTTCGATCGGCTTTTCCTTGTAAACTAGCTCATGGTTTTTGACCCAATTTCCCTCATGACTTGGTTCAATTTCTTTTGAACTCAGCCCCCCCCCCCCCCCAAGCCAAGCTTATTGGGTAAATAGCTAGCATATCGCATATCCTAGGGGAATTTCTCTGGAAGTTGACGACAAGGGAGGTGTTTGATAAACAAAAATTAGTACAAAGAAGAAGGCCACTAGTATGACGATGAGACTACAGGACTTGTTCCATCGCAATATCTACCCTATAGAGTAGTTTACTAGACATACACTTTTAGCTATTGAGAAGAAAAACTTCGTATGACTATCCAGAAAAATACATAATAACCTCATTAATCACCAAATCTGAAGATACATGTAGCAATGCGGGTTGGAACATACTAGTGCTGGCAAACATCCTATCAGGAGACTAAATGAAATGTCATATGCATCATTGTACACGTCAGGAATTATGTTCTATGGATATTCGGAGTAATTGGCCCAATCGGAAATAGAAACAAGAATCCCTGTCCTGGTGTCTTCCTTGTACTTCTGAATACACCAATATAAGACAAATCATTCAGAATGTTTCTTGGGACAAGGCTGCAATTTCATCAATGAATTTAGTTGGGAGGCATGCTACCCGACCCATTTTCAAATCTAGAGTAATATGTGGAGCTAGAGCCAGAGAAGCCTTCTCATCTTTCAAAACCAGGAAGATTATTCCCGGACCTTGCGCACGACATTCTATGCCACAAATGACCAGGAGCAGAACCGCTAGGTGGCCTCAAGTGTTGTGAGCCTGCAATAACATAGTCAGTTTCAAGCCATTCACTAAACATCCAATGTTGTTGGTCAGGAGAAATACCGTTGTTGTTTCCATGATCTGTTAATGGCCTGAAGTATTCTAGTGCGAAATTGGGAGCGCGGTGGGTAATGAAACCTTGACCTCTTGCACAAGGAGGAAGCTGATGAAAGACGCCTTGACATTCTGGGGCATGAGGATGTAACCCTTGACCTGATAGTCCAATAGGAGGATGCCGAGCATGGAAGTTGTGACCTAGTAGTCCAGGAGGAGGATACGGACAATATGAGCCTTGCTCTGCTAGTACCAGGGGAGGACGATGAAAGTATAGGTCGTCATCTACTGGTGCATGAAGAGGATGAACAGGGTATGATTGCTTATCTGAAAGAAGAGAAGGATGATGTCCATGATCAGTAAGTAGTAGAGGAGGACGTTGAGAGAATAAGACTTCCATGCATGTGGATTAATAGATAATACAAGCTTACCATGTATCACTTCTTGTGCTTCCACGTGAGTGACCCCGATTTCTTGTATTTTCTCAATACTTACCTCTCCCTTGCTTGCGTTTATTAGTGGTTTTCGGTCCCGTACAACAAAACCGATTAATGAGTCTTGGTTTCTATCGATTGTTGACGCGCCTTTCCAGAAACCATATTTTGCAAGGACTGTTATTATGTCCTTGTGTCCAGGACATACATAAATATATGAACCATCTTCTGTTGTTGCTAAACCAATTCTTTTGTTCACTTTTAACATCTTTGCAACCTGTATCAGTGTCATAAATAGCTTAAGAGTAATATTCTGAATGTCCATACCTTCTAAAGACTAGAAATGAAAAATCAAGTTTCAATTTTACCTGCTTCATTCCCTCTAAGCCATTTTTCGAAGACTCAACATTCAACAACAGGGAAATCACCTAATAGAATATTGGTTGCGAGTAAAAATCAGTTTTGGTTTATTTCTGTGATATTTCAGTAACTAATTAAACTTATGATGAAAGCAAACTAAAGCTACAAAACACATAGTTATCTAGGTATATCAAATACAATTTCAAACTCATTTCAGCACAAAAGTAAATAATCCTAAAACGGGAGAAGGTCAAATCATAAGAACAAGGATGAACCATCTATAATGTAAGAAAATGATCTTACCATTATTGACCGGTTTTGAGAGTGACGAAGATCCTTGAGGAATTTTTGAAAAACCCCCCATTTCACTCTTCCTTTGATTTCTATGGTTTTCGGCCAAACTATATCTTGAATTTTTTCCCCACTGTAAAGAGAACACATGGAAATCTATAATCAGAAACAACATGATTCGAACATCCACCATTTACAACAACTAAATATTTTTTTTCAATCTAAGAAACAAATATAATCCCACTTTATGATTACAGTGGAAAAATTAAATATATTATGTGCATCACATTATTATTAAATCTGGTCAATTCAAGGCATGCATGTGTTGTCGTGCAAAGACAAATTATATTAGTTCTAACTTGTAAAAAGCAATCAAAGCACCATATAAAAAGAATAGAATCATATGTAGTGGAGATGTTGCAACAATGAAATGTTTCAATCCCGAATTAATTAACATGTTAATACCCTCTATAATTCATACAATAATATTACGAAATACTCATTTTGTTGGAGTTTGACTTGTTTTGACCTCATTAGCCTCTCGCTATCTAATTCTTTTTGGACAATATGCCCCACTAATTAGTACCAATAGAAAATGTATGTGATCTCCCTGTACTATTATGAAAATTGATGCCTAAAGGACTAAGACCATCTCACGTCCTACAATTTAACTTCAAGGCTTCAACACCTATTGTGCAAGGAAATGGAGATTTGACTGGACTGAGTACAAAAACAGTTACATAACTTAGAAACATGGTGCAAACATCTACCAATCAACATCCTAGTAAGGATATATGTTTGGTTCAGTGTATGTGTGGGGTGTGCATATGGGTTTGGCCCAAAGGCCCACCCTTGTGAATATCTACTCATACTTGTAGGTTATACTTAAAGAGCAAGAGAGTGTTACAGATTTTTCCGCAAGAGACAACATGGTATGACACCCAGGTTACAACTAAAGCCATTTCTAGCGGCGAGAGGAAAGGTGGTGCTCGTAGCTATGGGTGAAGAGAGGTTTTGTCGCTAGTGGATCTCTTAGAGTTAGGAGAAAATCGCATGGGAGAAGCTGCAACATAGCCGTAGCCTTTAGCAGATAGGAAATGGTCTGGAGCAGGGGGGAGAGAACCGCTGGTGGTGGTGGACCAGAGCAGAGAGAAGAGGTGCCTGTGGCCAGGAGCATGGGGCAGCGCAACAAATCGGCAGGAACTGTATGTCATGGGTGCTGGGGGTAGCAGCAGGAGGCATACATGTGGCTGCTCAAAATCAAAAGCTCATCTGAGATGACGGCCAATAGCGCGTGCAAGTAGAAGGACCTGCAGGCCTGCGGTGTTGGTCCGTGGTGGTGAAAGGAGAGATTGGTGAGGTCTGTATGGCTACTATCACTTGGAGGTAGCGGCGTTGGTTAGTGAGTACTGTAGCAAGAAGCAGAGAAGATGTATGTTGCCTAAATTTGTTTGTGGGCTGCTGATGCTGCTGTCTTAGAGTGGAGAGAAGGAGATTTTTTTTTTGCTGGTTGTGGAAAGAAGGCAAAGCAGAACATCTTGTAGGAGGTGTGGTGAATTTAGGGCCTTTGTGTGCTAGTTGCATTGAACCTGGTTCTGGTTGTTGATTGTTGTTGCTCAAGTAAGCTAAAACTTAATATCCGATAGAGCAGAAGAGAGGAGGCATAGTCGCTTGCTCTTGGTGCTTTCTAGTGACACTGAACCATGGGGGGAAAAATCAAAGAATTAAGAAGCTACTTCAAAAACACACAACAAAACACAGAGAATCTCCAACAACGGCCATATACTAGGGCACAAAAAAGCAGTTGGACTAAAATTTGGGACACCAAAAAGTGAATTTTAGGGCAGCAGAAAATGCTCATCAACTATAGAAGCCCTAAAATTGGTGCCCCAAAAATACCGTGGATGTCGTTTTGTGCGTGTCCTATTTTAGGGCACTTGTTGGAGCAGCGTTTTTGGCATAAAGTGATGTAAAACAGCCATTTTATTGTGGTCCCACGTGGTCCCCCATTTGGAGCAACAGCCGAAGTGTTTTATATTTGCAGCATATGGCCGCTCGCCGCCGTCGTTGTAGGGCAGGAATTCGTCGGAAGTGTCATAGAAAGGTTAGTGCCTCTGCGCATACTATTGCGTGTGTTGCCTAGCCAGGACGCTGTCGGAGGTGTAGAGGAGGCTCTATGCGGGAGGAATCGAGTAGGGTTTCGCCGGAATCAACAATTCAGTAGCGGTGGAGTCACTGGAAGGAGGTGAAGGAGACGGGTAGGGGACTTGCAAGCCTCACATCATGGAAGCGGTGCACAGCGAGCGCGCTCATGATGTGCTGACATAGTTCCACATTGGGGCACCATCGTCTCGCTCTGATCGCTCGCTGCGGTGGTGCCCTATTAAGAAGGAGGAGGCTGCAGGCCACCATCACTCACGTGGCACGAGCCTCTCGCCATGGAGGTCAAGGTGGATAGACACGACGACAAGGTTGAATGGTGGAGTTCATTGATGATTTTTAAATTCCAGGATCTACTTTTGATCTGTCATTGCTGATTTTAAAATTATATGTAAAGTTCATGATTGGCTCTTGATCCATCCTACATGGGCTTGAGTAAGCATGGTGCAGTATGTTTTATTCTCCAGATCTGATAGTTGATTAGGAATAGGAAGGGGCCCCTAAAGAATGATGAGACACTCTTTCAGAGGTGGTGTCAATGGCATTCAATTTATGAGTTATGGATTCTATCTGCAGAAACAAAGAAACAAAGCCATTAAGCGGATACATGCTCCAAGCATTAGTAAATTCATTGTGGACCAATTGGTAGAATAGATCATTGTAAGTGGCACAACATACAAGTTCATGCTTATAATTCAAACATTTTCTAAATGGCTGCGTACCTTTGTGCATGTATGACTAAATGGCATATTGCTTCTTAGTCTCATTTGAGTATATAAGGCGTGCATGCAATTTTCATAAGACTCTTTTTTTGCTCTCACTTGTTTGTTGTCTTTCGAGACTGGATATTTTTTCTCTCATACCCAAGACACTAATAGAAGGAAGCCACTTCAATTTAGTAGCAACTATTGTGGCTAATAGTTCAATCTGAATTTTTTTGCTCAATGCTCCATGATATTTAAGCTACTATTGTAACAAACTGAAAGATGTTTCAAACATTCTCTTTCACTGGTGCGGTTCAATGAAAGGTGAGCTATGCGATGGCCGAGATCATCTTCTTGGGATTGACCACCTTCATACATATTTGTGATAGGGTGGACACCAGGATCACTATTGGTGAGGGTGAAAAGGAGTATAAGCAGTGACACGGATGGGGCGCCATATTGAAATAGAGGATGTAGACCTGTGGGAGTCTTGAGCCATGCTTACTGGGCTAGGGGCATGTGATTTTTTTTCTCCCATTGCAAAGCACAAGAATGCTGCTAGTAGAATTAAATCACATAAGCTTGGGAAATCAAGTCATAGATTGTCTAACTAAGGGTTTAGGACTCGAGGAATACAATTTAGCTTGTAACAAGATGGTAATGATAGATATTTATCACCCATCTGAGGGGGAGTGTTGGTTTTTGTTTTTTGAGAAATTGAGGGGGGGGTTGATTCTATGTGTGGGGTGTGTGTACGGGTTTCGACCAAATTAAAGGCTTACTCTTATGTATACACTCATACTTGCAGGCTATAACTACAGATCAAGTGAGTGTTCCAGACCCCCCCCCCCAACAGACAACAACATTTTACTGTGAATAATGTCATCTGAGTTACACAATCCATGACGTTCAAATTAATTAGGTTGTAAATCATATTATATGTGTGTATGTATTTTAATAGCTAGAATTATTTCAAGTAATTCAAAGCAACATGGAAAATGGGATATCTAAGGAAAATGGTGCCTAAGGAAAACAAATCCCTATTTAAACATCACATTAGTGGTTTTTGCACCGAGGAATTTTCAGGAAACATTGATTAAGACCATTATTTATATGACATATCAAGTATTGTACATGAACTAATTGTTCTAAAAATCATCATCAGTTTAATATGACTTGCAGCTAATAATGGGCCATCTCCAAAGAACACTGGAACTAGAAGCTATGTAGTAATAAATTCAAAAGGTTAAAATTGGTTGACACAAACTTAATGTTCACCATGGTTGAAATATTACTTTATCAGCCGAAATTGACATTTGTCCTAACTCATCAAAATACACCTACATTAGTGCAAAACACCAATTTGGTAAGCCAAAACACCAACCATTTTTACATGTATAGGGTTGTATGTTATCAAAACAAAATCTACTACTTCTCTAAAGACACAACAGTGAAAACAATATACTAAATCAACAATAAGAATGATGTCAAAAAAATATCATTTGAAAGCATAACCAAGGTACTTATTTACCTTCTAAAAAAGGCGAGAACAGGCACCGTGGTAGTCTTAAGTCTGATCACACCATCACCCAGACTTGTACAGGCAAACGGAGATACGGAACCAATGACAGACTTCATATCATTATCTGAAAAATGAGATGACAGTGCATTAGAAATATAATGTGTTGTTTTACATCCATGTAAATCATGTTACCTTATATATGTAATCCTCCAGCAACATTCTATTTTGCAGATACCTGTACAGGCCTTAGTTACCTATACAAGTTCTCCCAGAGAAGCATCTGCGAGCTGATGTTGTGTTCCAGGCTACATATTTTCTGATATTTTATTTTACTACCAAAGATACAAGTTAAAGGTGGAGAAGAATCTGTGCGCGGGACTCGGGTTCTATGATGAATTTCTTTGTGGGAGCACTATGCATCCAGCGGTAAGAAAAAATGATTGTGCTTTTCATTAAAAAAAATAGTGTGCTAAGAGAAATAGGAGCGGACTCCTCCAGATGCCGCGCCTCCACTTCTCCTTCCTCCCTCCTCTCTCTCTTTCCCGATCAGGCCTCGCGCAGTAGGGGCGAACTTGGGGCCGGCGGCGACCGCGCCTCCCGTTCACCATCCTCCCTCCTCGCGGTTCCCTCGTGCACATCCCGTCCCCGCGTCATGGAGGCCACGTGAGCAGGCCTCACCGGCGTCAAGCATGACATGTTGGTCATGGATCTGGTGATCTTTGGCACTAGAGGCCTTGGATCCGACGAACTTTGCGCCTAGACGACATGCGGCTTCCTCTGGTGCCTCGACCATAGGCTGAGGACGATGGTCTGACGGCTAAGGACGACAGACGCCGGACCTTTGGCGACAGCAGCCTGAGGGACCAGGCGCCGCCCACCGGCCCGGCCAGCTCCGCCGCTGACTGCCACAACAGCCGCGTGCCTGTGCCTGTGCCCTCCACTCCCGTTCCCGGCGACGAGAACCATTGCCGGCGTGCTGCTGCTCTGCTCGGCTGCTTGGGTAGCCCAAATCTATTTGTGGAGCTGATTGCTTTTTGTTTATTGATTGAAGGGTGTCTCTGTAAAATTTCAGGGACTATTTTGTAAATCTAGAAAATCCCTCATCTAACAATATCTAACGTCGTCTACCGTGAAATGTTATGCCACGTCATCAAAGGTGGGACCCCACATGTCATAATCACGGTTAAAATGCTTGAAGCAACCGATCAGTGTTTTTTTTGCAAAATATTAGGCAAAGATTGAGTGATTTTTGTCACAAATTCGTAAACCGGTGTTTTCTACAAACCTAGGTGACAATGTGTTGGTTTTATTCAATTCACTCTATTTACAAATGGTGTTTTAAAAGAATGCCATGTATGGCCTAAAATTAAATGACTTTAGCAACAATAGAGGATATAGTTTAATAATAAAGGACTAAAAAAGCTTTAATGTAGCTTAACATCAACAGCCCATCAGGCAACAACATAGCAAAAATATACTAATTTAGAATCAAGTGTCACCAGGATCTCCATACCTAAAGAATAACCTCTCCTTGCCATCCATGAAAGTACTCAATGTAGATAGTTCTTTAACAAAGTGACGATCAATCGGGTGCTAGGAGTTAAGATGGATGACTTGCAACACACTCGGAAACTAACATCTAGCAAACATCATGATCCAACACATACATCACGAATCTGCGAGACCAAATAACTTACCTGGTGCCTCGCTTGTCGGCGCCGCAACGGGTTGCGACATCATGCCGCCGCGAACGGGGGAAGGCCGGCGGAGAACAGGGAATACCAATGAGGAATAGAAGAAGAGGGGCCGCGTAGGAGGAAAATGCCGCCGCCGCCGCCGCGCAGGAGCGCTTGGTCGGGTGAAGGATTGGGTATTATACCTATTTGGGCTAGGTCAGGCTTGTGTCCTTGGGCTAATGGGCTGCCGAAAAAAACAAGCTACAAGCTATCTCATGCGAAACTTTAGTGTGGGCTCTCCTGCCAACTTGGCTCCAGAAGGCTCCCTAAATTTTCTGCCTTCTTAGCCATCGGATGGTGGTCAAAACGGTCTTCTCTGTGTTCCGAGGCGTTGGATATTTGTGTCTAGTTTTCACCTCGCGGTAGTTTAGGAGGGCCATTGACCTGTGGGCTCAGCCTCGCCCGCGATTTGCTGGGCCTGTGATTTCAGGGTGCGCGAGCGCCCTTTCCTTATGTGTCTCGTGCGCGTCGCGCGATTCGCTCGCTTGACGCTACGTTTTCTATTCCCTCGTCTCGCTTGTTAATTAGATATAGGAAATAGAGAGATGGACTCATGCGTATACACCCGTACAACACACACTCATACGGCCCGCACTATGACAGGTGGGCCACATTGGCTTCTGGTCCCACAGTTCAGTGGGTGGGCTTATTTTTATTTTCGTCTGTTGTCCGGGGTTGTATAGAGACAAGATGGGCTCACGCGTACGCACCCGCCCCGTGCATACACACCCGCCCCGCATACTGTGACTGGTAGGTTGCGTTGGCTTCTGGTCCCACACGTCAATGTGTTGGACTATTTCATTCTGGCTTCGGTGCAGACATAGGAGAGAGAGAGCGACAGCGTGGGCGGCTTGTCCCTTCCTTCCGCGCCTTCTGCCCCGCTGAGAACGTGCGTGCAAAAAGGAGAGTGAAGTCTGCATTAAACCTTGAATTCATAGGCCTCGTCGGAATTGAACCTCAACCTTCAGATCCCTGAAATTGAGAGCCTGTATTTTGTAATCCCGGTCTTATTTCAACATTCGACCAGTTTAGTCCAGTTTGGCGCGTTGGAATAATGAGAATCCTGGCCGGGATCACTGTATACTCTTGCTGACGAGATTTATAAAATAGTCCACACGTCTTTTTCTTCTCTGCCTCGATCCCTAACTTTCTGGTGCTTCGGCACGCTCCACCGTCGTGCATGCGTTGTCACACTGCGGCTGCACCATGTGTTGCAGAAGACCGTTCGGTTCGGTGCGTGCGACCCAGGAACTCATGACGGACGAACGCAAATATGAAAATTGGAAAGAAACTTAGTGAGGAGCAACGAGCAGAAAAAACCAATGAACTAATCACACTATGGAAATACATGTCGGCCGACCGCCCCATTTGCTCCGCGAACAGCTGCGGCGTCCGCAGCACCATCTCACGAACAGCGGACGAGGACGAGCACATGGGCACCGGCGACCGGCGACCGGAGCACGTCCTCCCGTGGCACCCAGTCCCTACAACCCCACTCTCGCGCATGGCCGCCTCGATCGAACCTGTCGGGCAGACGCATCGGCTCGTTTGCGGTCACCAATACCAGGGCATACAACCCAGAGGAACTGCACGCCGCTGCTGGCGATGACCCACGTCAGACGTCACGCCGTCTCACCAGGGCCCGCGCCGACTTGCATGCCAGGCCACCGAAGGTCACGTACGCCACCGATACTGGAGGCTGCATCCAGCTACAACAAGTGGCTCCGGTTCTGCCGCAGCAGGCTGCTGGCGGCGGGCCGATGTCACCCTTGCGCATGTAGCTGTCTCGCGCGTAATGGGCTGCTGGCGGCGGCGGCGGGCCGATGTCACCCAGCACTTAGATTTTATAAATTGATTGCTTATATCATTGTCCAAAGCTCCGAAACACCATGCTCGATTGGTGGACTGCCGCTTGAGAACAAACTTATTACTATCTCTGGCTGTGTGCATTGTTTTTCTCTGGAATTTTTTACATGTAGTCTGATTTATTCCTTTTTTATGTTGCTTGGTATTGTATGAGCATAACCTGGCACACTAATGTATCTTATTGTTAGAGTTTCTTTATGGATGGATTTGCTTGAGTTACTGGAATATATCTGCTAGATTCACTGCACTGTGTTTATATTCACACTGATCGTGGCTGCAACTTAAGATCTACTCCCTCCCGCCCACAAAACAAGACATTTTTGCAAGCTATGTTAGCTTGCAAAAACATCTTATATTATGCGATGGAGGGAGAGTAATTGGCCAAGTTCTGAGGACCTAGCAAAGGGTGCAGTTTTTATTATTGTGCTAAGAATGCTGGTGCCATGCAAATTAGGCCAACGCGGCGGTCTTGAACTCAAGTGATCTTTCCTGGCCTTACTCCCATCTACTTTTAAAATTAACTTTAATGATATTGATAGGTTAAGGGGTCATTCATCAGGAGAGGTGTTGGAGCGGAATCCCATGTGTAGCTATTGTTGCCCCATCAACTATGTAGTTGCCTCTTTCTGAACATTGTTTAATTCCAGCGAGGATCTATTACTAGTGCCGGATCCATTTTAAAAACAACAACATTGATTAGTTTCTTAATTTTGTGTATTGTTTTTACTTTAGGACCAGAAAAGTGAACCTCAACACAATGACATACTTCACTGGCTTAAAGTTTCGGAAAGTAGTGTCTACTCTCGGGTGTACTACACCCGGTTTTGTCCAAAAGTAAGTGGCTACCCTTAAATGTTTGAGGTTCTTGCAATTTCATCCAAAAATAACATCCCTTGAGCTCTCACAAAAAAAATAACAAAATCGCTGCTCAAAGTTTTGTGCACTGTTTGAGCAGCGATTTTTTTCGTGGGAGCTCCTCGGATGTTATTTATGGATTAAATTTTTCCAGAATCTCTAACATTTGATAGAATTTGATGTCGCAATATTTCAGATTTTTTTGATATAGTTTGGTAGCGTTTTTTGATCTTTTGGGCAACTTGTGTGTAGTACACCCGAGAGTAGAAAATCCACTCTCATTTCTTAACTATTCATACATTTGCATCTATGTTTCACGTACTCACTTCTACGTATAGGCAATTGCTTTAGAGTCGCTTAACTCGGCCATTGTTGATTGGACATATAAATGAGTGTAAAATTGAGAGCATCCAGCGTTGAGAATGGTTAGCATCTACATTTTTAGTAGATTGGATGTGTCTTGGTTGATTGGACAGACAAATGAGTGTAAAATTATGAGCATGATAAGTGGTCCATGTAAATTTGAAAAAAGTTGTATGATGTACTACTAACTAATATCTGAACATGCCACTCTGAATTCTGAAATGACCAGATATGATCTTTTGTTTGTCATGTATGTTGTTACTGAGTATTGTAGTTAAGAGGGTTGTAGTAATCTTACCGAATAGTACTTCTTTAGCACGGCGTTCAGTGCTATGTGTATCGTGGACGTCCTCTAGCTTTGAGATCGAGCAGCATCACTGACGCATATGACACTTGAAGAATTTTAGGATCGTATCTCCGCCCGCCCCAGCCTCAAGTAAGCGTCGTCACCGGGTTCGTCCACAACTCGTACCACCACGACCTCTCCCCTCCCCCTCCTCTCCGCAACCATTTTTGCAATGCTTGCTTTAAGAAGCATCCTTTCATTATCTACAGGCATTTAGGCACTGCCCCGTAAAAAGCTTGAAATTTAGTCCACACAGATTTGCAAGTTTTCCCCCAATTGACCTAGTCTTGACAATACAGAACCTCACCCTTTTAAATTGTCCATCATATTCCTAGGGTATGGAGGGATCCGATCCGTGGATTATGGTTACTAGGGAAGATCTACAGATCGGCAATGCCAATCCAACGCTCACATCTTGGATTTCTCTCCAGAAGTTCTGTTGTATTCACTACCGGACTCGCAGGCTATGCCTACGGCCCAGGGCCGTCGGCATAGGTCCTTTGCCGTCGGCATAGATCTATGCCTACGGCTGCCGTCGGCATAGCCCCGTCGGCGTAGATCACGTCAGTGTAGATGTGTCAGACCGTCGACATAGTATAGCCGTCGGCATAGGTGCGTATGCCGACGGCCGTGGGATAGTCGTCGGCGTAGTTTAGCCGTCGGCAGTGTTTTTCGTCTGACGGCAATGGACAACACCGTCAAAATCGCTGACGAATCGTGCAACGACACGTGGGAGAGGTATGCTGACGGCTTTGCCGTCGGCATAGGTGGAACTCTATGCCGACGCGGCATACCTCTGCCACGTGGCATCCAGTGGTGCTCCTGGTGGCAGGGCTATGCCTACGGCTTTGTCATAGGCATAGACGGCCGTCGGCATAGCCCTGCCACGTGTCGTTCCCTGGCTCCTCCTGGCGGCAGGGCTATGCCTACGGCAAAGCCGTCGGCATAGATGTAAAACTATGCCTACGGCAAAGCCGTCGGCATAGATCTGCCACATGGCGAGCCCTGTTAACTCCTGGGCTTATATATGCCGACGGCTTTGCCGTAGGCATAGTTTTTTTCTCCCTGTTTTCTCTTTCCCAATTAATTTGACAACATTTCAAAGCAGAATAATATGAAATTATGCAGAAATATGACAGTTCATCATCTAAGCATACTCAAGTTCATCATCATCATCATCTAAACATACTCAAGTTCATCATCATCATCTAAAGATCATCCGTTGTGAGATGGCATCCAGCACAGACAGCTTGGCACCCTCATAGAGAGGTTTCTTTGACGAGGCCAAGATTTCCAGGAAGGCCTTTGCGGTTTCCTCCGGCTCCTCCGGTTCATTCGCTGAATGTGACGGAGGTGTCGGCTGTGCAGCAAAGACATCATCTAGCATGTCTCTAACCCCATCGTCCTCATAACCAGCGACTCGTTGTCGTATCACATCATCTCTACCACGGTCCCGCTGGGCAAAGTTTATCGGCATATTAAAGTTGGGCATAAATCCATTCGTGCGAAGGTGCTTAGTCATCTCACTCTTATCTCTGCGGATACTTCTCTTACATTTGGCACACGGGCATTCTGGCACCATCCTCATTGGACTACGGAATATCTCTTTCAAAAACACATTAGTTTTCTTGACCCACTCTGTTGTTACTTGATTCCGACGGAAAAATACACTGTACATCCATTGATTATCTGCCATCTCTGCTTTATTGGAAGCCACACAACAAAATTAAGGATTCATTTAAATTACTCACATCAATATTTTATTTTTTACAAGGTTGACGAGAAACAACATTTAATCCACCTACATCTCTAATAGGTAAAGATGGGTCCTAATCCCAGCCGAGAATGTGTAGATTGAGTACGTTGTCCATGCTCTACCCCATTCCGAGACAAAATTTCGGTAGCACCTCCCCGCTGTTCTCCGAATACACGTCTCGGCATAATGCCGAGAGAATGTGCATCCAGAGAACAACAGGGAGGCACCACCGAAATTCTGTCTCGGAACGGGGTAGAGCATGAACAACGTACCCAATCTACACATCCTCGGGCTGTCCGTGGAAAGCGCTGGACAATCCGAAAGAGCTGCGGTGATAAATATGCAATTGAATGCATACTTATCGATGTAACCCGTTCGGACGGGGGACCTAGGTTACGCGACTTGCTGTGAAAATTTAATCTAGTGACTTGGGAAAAAAAAGTGGACGAGGTCATGGAATTATTGCTCACCCTCCGATGTAGTCGATCAAAGGAGAGGGACGGTCGTGGACCAACACCTCCAACGTCAACGATCACTCCACGAAGATGGAACACCACAAATCTTGTTAATCACACCGAGTGAAAAAAATTAGGTCGTCACCTCACATTAAGCATTGACACAACATTATGAATGAACATGAAACAACATGTCAAATTGTAAAAAAAACTTCATTAAGTATTTTAGAAACCAAGTGCCTCGAATTGCTTCTTATATATGAATCAACATTACCAAAACACTAACTTGACCAATATCCATCCATCTATCACAAACTTGCCCAACATCTAATTCATCTATATTCACAAACTTAGTAAAAACTATCTGGTATATATCTAAATAATTGATCTCTTTGTGCTCCCTCTAGTGTAATTTTCTCCTGTCCTTTTGCTCTTCGGTCGTGTTACACGTCACCACTTACATTAATTGGCACAACTTGAACACTAAATATTCATCCATCTATCTATTCATCTAGCATCCATCCATCTATCTAGCATCAATCTGTACATGCATATATCCATTCATTACGTATATATCCATCTATGTAAAAAACAGTAACAAATTGCAAAAAATTGAAAAAAAGCTCACCTTGGCCGCCGGTGCAGCGGGCAGCAGGGAGGCCGGGGTGCAGCCACCAGGGAAGGGTGGACAGGGCCGGCCGGGGCGCAGCAGGGCGTCGGCGGAGCTCCGGCCTAGCTCCGGCGCCCCCCTAGCACGGGGTCGGGGCAGGACACAGGGAGGCCGGGCGCGGGGTCGGGGATGGGTGTGGATGGCGCCGGCGAGAGGTGTGGCGGGGGGACGGGGGTGGTAGTGGGGTGATGGGGCGGAGAGGGGGGTGGTCGCGGCAGTGCGGAGACGAGGTGGCGTCGGCGGGGGGCGGGGGATGTAGGCGGGGAGGGGAGAGGGGCGAGGGAAGGTGAGTGGCGCAGGTGCGGCAGCGGCGGGCGGCGCGGAGCGACGCGGGCGACGGGGAGCGGCGGCGGCGGCGCGGGCCGGGCTCTGGCGGCAGCGCGGGTCGGGCTCTGGCCTGGGGTCGGGGAGGAATGAGTGGAGGGGGCGACCGGGGATATGGATAAGGCAACTATACCGACCGCAAAGCCGTCGGCATATGTAGTGATGCCACGTGGCACCTATGCCGACGGCTTAGCCGTAGGCATAGTTTTTTTTAATGTTTTTAACAGTTTATTTTTTCTTCTTTATGTTTTTTATTTCATATTTTTTTGATGTTTTTATAGTTATATTTTTCCTTTTTATGTTTTTTATGTATTATTATTTCATATGGATTTTTTATGCTTTTTAACGCCGCTCGGCCCTCTCCTCTCCCGGAACCACACAGAGGGGAGGGGAGGGGAGGCGCCGAACTCGAGAAGCTTCGTCCGCCGAGGCCGTGGCCTGGTCGCGGGTCTGGTGCATGTATGAGGGGCCGGTGCGACGCACCGGTGGCATTGCTACCCCCCTAGGGCCCCCGTCCCGCCTAACCCTGGAGCGGTTGACCACGAGATCTAGCCCTTTGACTTCAGGCGGGCTTTGACCATTGGACCTCTCCACCCGGTTGTGTCAGGTCAGCATAGAGGGACACCTGGGAGCAACATCCGGGCCAAACCCACAGCTACATCCCCTCCGTGTAGACCCGACGCGTCCGTTTTCCCCCTTCCAGGTGCCGGCGGCGGCGCCGTCCGTGAGGGGGGCCACGTCCCGGAGATGTGTGCCGCCTCTTCGGACATGCCACAACACCACCCCGCATGTATGAGGGGCCGGTGCGATGCTCCGGTGGCATTGCTACCCCCAGGGCCCCCTTCCGGCCTAACCCTCACTAGTAGAAAAAGGGTCAAACGTGAAGCACATTAGTGCCGGTTTGAATTAGAGCCGGCACTAATGTGTACATTAGTGCCGGTTCCAACAGCTAGCCGGGCCGCTCTCATTAGTACCGGTTCGTGGCGAACCTTTAGCACCGGGTCGTGGCACGAACCGGTACTAATGAGAGTGGTGGCAGAATGTTGTCAGTCTGGGGCCCCTCCAGCACCTTTAGTACCGGTTCGTGGCACAAACCGGTACTAAAGGTCGTCCTACATAAACCCTTCGTCCACCCGAGCTCGCTCTGTTCTCGATCTCATCACACATTTTGCCCAAAATTTGTCAAGATTTGAAGGCCCCCATCCATTCAAATGATCACAAAGGTTAGCAACTTTGTCCTTTCATCTCTCATTGCTAGATTAGCTCTTGCAATGCTTTATATAGTGATTAATTTGTGAGTTTAGTAATTTGGGAGGAAATATATATATGTGCTAGTATTTGATTTATATGCAATTTGAGGTCAAAAATAACACTTAGTTTGCATATGTAGGTGTGGTTTACTTAGTGCCTTCTAAATCTCCGCCGTAACCACCGTCGATCACCCGCACCGTCCCGTCGCCGGCACCACCTTGTGGTGAGCCTCTTGTTCATGAAATTTTATATAAAAATTGATGTTTGTGTGATTTGGATATATAGTTACTCGTATAATTATCTTACTCGTACGTTGTTTGTTATACATATAGTGCCATGGTTTTGATATCCGTCCCCGTCGGCCCTCGTCCTTGTTATGATTCGGATGTGGTATATATATTCTCTTTTAAAACTAGTTGCATTTCGTGTTTATGACAAATTATGCCCATCAAGTTGACATAGAAATTTTTTCTAGGAGGTATGTGAACCGGAAATTCCAACCGACCCTGTTGTCGAGAGGTTAAATTTAGTTGAAAGAGAAACTGCGCAAGTGATTTGGAGAAGAAGAAGTTGCAGCGCATGTTAGAGGATCACAAAATATTGTTGTACCCGAATTGCGTAGGTGACAAGAAAAAGCTGGGAACCACACTGGAATTGCTGCAATGGAAGGCAGAGAAAGGTGTATCTGACAAGGGATTTGGAAAGTTGCCGGTAATGATAAAGGATATGCTTCCAAAGGACAACGAATTGCCCGAGAGTACGTACGAAGAAAAGAAGGTTGTCTGCCCTCTAGGGTTAGAGGTGCAGAAGATACATGCATGCCCTAATGATTGCATCCTCTACCGCGGTGAGTACGAGGATTTGAATGCTTGCCCGGTATGTGGTGCATTGCGCTATAAGATCAGCCGCAATGACCCTGGTGATGTCGAGGGCGAGCGCCCCAGGAAGAAGATTCCTGCCAAGGTGATGTGGTATGCTCCTATAATACCACGGTTGAAACGTTTGTTCCAAAACAAAGAGCATGACAAGGCGATGCGATGGCACAAAGAAGACCGTAAGAAAGACGGAAAGTTGAGAGTACCCGCTGACGGGTCGCAGTGGAGAAAAGTCGAAAGAAAGTACGGGAAGGAGTTTGCAGATGACGCAAGGAGCGTATGGTTTGGTCTAAGCGCAGATGGCATTAATCCTTTTGGGGAACAGAGCAGCAACCATAGCACCTGGCCTGTGACTCTATGTTTGTATAACCTTCCTCCTTGGTTGTGCATGAAGCGGAAGTTCATTATGATGCCAGTGCTCATCCAAGGCCCTAAGCAACCCGGCAACGACATTGATGTGTACCTAAGGCCATTAGTTGAAGAACTCCTACAACTATGGAATGGAACAGGTGTACGTGCGTGGGATGAGCACATGGGGGAAGAATTTGACCTAAAGGCGTTGTTGTTCGTGACCATCAATGATTGGCCTGCTCTCAGTAACCTTTCAGGACAGACAAACAAGGGATGCCGCGCATGCACGCACTGTTTGGACGATACCGACAGTATATATTTGGCTAATTGTAAGAAGAATGTGTACCTGGGACATCGTCGATTTCTTCCGAGCAGGCATCCCGTAAGAAAGAAAGGCAAGCATTTCAAAGGTGAGGCGGATCACCGGACGAAGCCTGGCCACCATACTAGTGCTGATGTACATGATATGGTCAAAGATTTGAAGGTGGTCTTTGGAAAGGGTCCTGGTGGACAACCTGTTCCGAATGACGTTGACGGACACGCACCCATGTGGAAGAAGAAATCTATATTTTGGGACCTGCCCTATTAGAAAGACCTCGAGGTCCGCTCCGCAATCGACGTGATGCACGTGACGAAGAATCTTTGTGTGACCCTGCTTGGCTTCTTGGGCGTGTATGGGAAGACAAAAGATACACCTGAGGCACGGGAGGACCAACAACGTATGCACGGAAAAGACGGCATACATCAGGGTCATGCAAGCTACGCTCTTACCAAAGAAGAGAAGGAAATCTTCTTTGAATGCCTGCTCAGTATTAAGGTACCGTCTGGCTTCTCGTCGAATATAAAGGGAATAATAAACATGGCAGAGAAAAAGTTCCAGAACCTAAAGTCTCATGACTGCCACGTGATTATGACGCAACTGCTTCCGGTTGCATTGAGGGGGCTTCTACCAGAAAACGTTCGATTAGCCATTGTGAAGCTATGTGCATTTCTCAATGCAATCTCTCAGAAGGTAATCGATCCAGAAATCATACCAAGGTTACAGAATGATTTGGTGCAAAGTCTTGTCAGTTTCGATTTGGTGTTCCCACCATCCTTCTTCAACATCATGACGCACGTCCTAGTTCACCTATGCGAAGAGATTAACGTTTTGGGTCATGTATTTCTACATAATATGTTCCCCTTTGAGAGGTTCATGGGAGTCTTAAAGAAATATGTTCATAACCGTGCTAGGCCAAAAGGAAGCATCTCCAAGGGCCATCAAAATGAGGAGGTCATTGAGTTTTGTATTGACTTTATTCCTGACCTTAAGCCGATTGGTGTTCCTGAATCGCGGCATAAGGGCAGACTGGATGGAAAAGGCACGCTAGGAGGGGAACAAATAATATGTATGGACGTACATTCTCTCACTGAAGCACACTACACAGTTCAACAGAATTCCGCCTTGGTGGCTCCGTATATGGATGAACACAAGAATTTGCTACGCTCCAAACACCCGGAGTGGTCTGATGACTGGATTACACGTGAACAAACCAAGAGTTTCGCCAGCTGGTTGCAAGCACGTACCATGCATGACACCTCTATTGAAGATGACCTGTACTTGCTGTCCCAGTTACCATCTTCGAATATAATGACTTTCAGAGGGTACCAGATAAATGGTAATACATTTTACACGATCGCCCAAGATAAGAAGAGCACCAACCAAAACAGTGGTGTCCGCTTTGATGCAGAAACCAAGACGGGAAAGGAAACATATTATGGTTATATACAGGACATATGGGAACTTGACTATCGACGTGGTTTGAAGGTCCCTTTGTTTCGGTGCAAATGGGTCAATATGACACGAGGCGGGGTAACGGAAGACCCGCAGTACGGAATGACAACAGTGGATCTCAACAATCTTGCGTATGCAGATGAACCATTCGTCATAGCCAATGATGTGACATAGGTTTTCTATGTGAAGGACATGTCTACCAAGCCAAGAAAAAGAAAAGGTAAGGAAGCGAATGCATCGTACGATGAGCCAAAGCGGCACATAGTTCTTTTTGGGAAGAGAAACATCGTGGGAGTGGATGACAAGAAAGACAAGTTAGAAGATTATGAAAAGTTTGATAAAATTGCTCCATTCACAGTGAATATTGACCCGAGCATCCCGTTAAATGATGAAGATTTTCCATGGCTACGACGCAAAGGGACACATGCGAAGAAAAAGTTTCACACCCAAAGATCTGGGATGTGATCGGCTTAACTATCATCACTTTCTTCTGTGTTTCACACCCAGGAGGGATCTCTGTAATAGTTAGGGTAGCTAGTTATGTGTTTTGGCATTTGAAACGCGAAGAAATTTTATGTGCAAGCAAATTCTTTCATGCATTTACTGATTTTTTCAGCTAAATGACCCTGAAATTGAAAAGCATTTCAAATGAACTCAGAAAAGGTTGAAAGTTGGCATGGTATCATAATTTCACCCACATAGCATGTGCAAAAAAGTAGAGAGGGTTAACGCAAAAACTGGATGCACTTCGTGTACAAAATGGACTATCTGTTTCGAAGTATCAGGGTTTCGAACGAAAACTCATCTGTTACAAAGGAATTTCATTTTTTTTAATAACCTAAGCATTACTAGATTGAATATAATGATAAAATACACTAATATTACACATAAGAAAAAAGAATCACTGAAAAATCTGTTTTCAAAGTTAAGTTATTCACAAAAATAAATAAAGCAAAAAAATAAGAAAAAAAAGCCCACCTACTGGGCCACAGCGGCCTGCATACGACTAGAAACCCAAATTCAAGTTGGGCCAGGATGCAGGCCCGCTAGCCCAGTAGGCCCAACAGGGCATCGCAGAAGAGGTAGGCCCAGAAGGCCTGCTTAAGAGAGGAGCTCGAGACAGCAGCGACGGCGGGGCTTATCAGCAGGTGCGAGTGCCCCTCGGCTAGCGAGGTGGGACTAAATTTTTGTGCCCCTCGCCTAGCAGCGCACACCCTTTAGTACCGGGTCGTGGCACCAACCGGTACTAAAGGGGGGCCTTTAGTACCGGTTGGAGCCACGAACCGGTACTAAAGGGGGTCGCTTCCCGCCGCTTGGGCTAGCCAAAATAGACCTTTAGTACCGGTTGGTGGCTCTAACCGGTACTAAAGGTGGGTTCTTTATAAGAAAACACTTCAAAATTTCATCAGTTTCTCATCTCTCCCTCTGCTTCTTCTCCTCTGCACCGTCGCACGCCGCACCCGTCGCCGCCCCGTCGCCGCCCCCGTCGCCGCCCCGTCCCCGTCGTCGCCGCCCGTCGTCCCGTCCCCGTCGTCCCCGTCGTCACCGCCGCCCCGGCCCGTACGTCCCCGTCCCCGTCGCCGCCCCGGCCCGTACGTCCCCGTCCCCGTCGTCGCCGCCCCGTCGCCGCCACGCCCGTCGCCGTCCCCGTCGCCGCCCCCAGTCGCCTCTCGCCTCGCCGGCCGGTGAGCGCGCACACACACACACACATTTTTAGTTATAGATTTTTCTGTTTTTTAGAAATTGTTAGACATTTTTATGTTTTTTAGAAATAGGTAGAAATGTTAGAATAGTTAGAATAGTTAGAAATGTTAGAATTGTTAGAAATGTTAGAATTGTTCGAAATTTTTCAGTTTTTTAGTTATAGAAATAGTTATAAAAAAGTTAGAATTGTTAGAATTTTTTCTGTTTTTTAGTTATAGAAATAGTTATAAAAAAGTTAGAATTGTTAGAATTTTTTCTGTTTTTTAGTTATATATAGCATTGTTAGAAATGTTATAGAAATTGTTATAGAAATAGTCATAAAAAAGTTAAAAAGTTAGAAATGTTATAGAAATGTTAGTTATATATAGCATTGTTAGAAATGTTATAGAAATGTTAGAAATTTTAGTTATCAAAATCCAATCATTAAAAAAATGTTACTTTTTGCGGGCATATAGCTAGTATTTGTTGTCGACGATGCCCGGCCCGCATCCTCGCCGTCGACACGTCCGCGACGACGTCCAGCTGACCCATGTCCGGGACTGGGCTCCGCCGGGCTGGCACTGGGAGGTGCTGCCTGGAGGGGCGCGCCGCTTGATGAGGAACCTGGTCCCGGGTCCCGTCGTCGACCCTGATCTCGTTTGGTGGCGTTCGCGTGGGCCAGTTTCGGTGCGGAGGGAGCCGGCCCCGCCGGAGGTGGTACGTCGTCGTGTCAGGGAGGAGGACGAGCACGTCCATCGCTACATGGTTGCGTTAGAGGGCGGCAGGTTCTCCAATACCTGGCAGTTTCTTCAGGGATCTCACTTCAGCTATGATCCTGTGAGGGTTCCTTCTCTTTGGGTGTCCACCGCCCGCGCCGCAGGAACCGCGAGTGTCCTAGATTCTTCTGTAGTATTCAATCTTTAATTAGCTACCTAGCCAGTGATGTACTATTCAATATTATATATTATTTGAGACGATGTATTCGAGATTAAATCTATTATTCGAGACGATGTATTCGAGATTATATCTATTATTCGAGACGATGTATTCGAGATTATATCTATTATTCGAGATTATACTAAATTGTTTTATATTTCTTTTGGCATAGTTAAATAAAAGCTATGGCGGACAATACCGACAGAGAGAGAGAACAGACCATGTTCGATATGATACACGGGCCAGATGATGATCAGAATGAAGAAGATTTTGACGGCTCCGAATTTCTAAACAACACCGGAGAGGGTGATATGACATTCGATCGCGACGACCGAATTGATGAAGTCATGAACTACGATTATGACGATGACGAAGAACATGTTGATCCTGAAACAACAAACACCGGCGAGGTATATATATTTATATAAGCAGGAATCTGGTGATCATCGCATGTTTTAAATGAGTTGAAGATATATTAACGAATCGATCTTTCTTCTTTCAGCCATCCGGATCGAGCAAATCTTCAGGCAAAAGGACGAAACGAGGCCCGAACAAAAAGTTGAAGGAGGGCGCAAAGTACAATATCGAGGCATTCAGACCTAATGGCGAACCATTAGCGCCTAAGAAGATTGCGGACAAGTTCGTTTGTCAGTGCGGAGTTCTTGTGAAGGACCAACTCCCGATCTCCCTTCAAGAATGGAGAAAGCCAGCAAAGCCACGTCCAGATGTTACTTTTGTCGACGAGAATAAAAAAACTGCTTTGGGATACTCTCATGGAACATTTCACCCTACCAGATCATTTCACAGAAGCAGATGTGCACAAAGTCAAGGACGCTGCTCTTGTGAAGATGGCGGTTGCATTCAAGAACCACAAGAGAACGACATGGGAGAAGTACGTCAAGGGAGGAAGGAAGACTCCAGTATTCAAGGGGATACTAGAGAATCAAAGTGCTCATTGGGACGATTTCGTGAAATTCAAGGATTCAGAATTAGCTAAGGAACGGTCGAGAATAAACAAGAAGAATGCCAAAAAAAGGATAAGTTCCATAAGCTGGGGCCAGGTGGCTACGCGGTGGCAATGCCTAAGTGGGATAAGTCTGAGAAAGAGATGGAGGATGCAGGTGTCATTCCGGTTACTAAGAGCTGGCCCCCCAGGGTCAGGAGTTGGTTCTATGCGCATGGGGGGGAGTTGGACCCAAAGACAGGCAAAGTTTCAACGAAGGCATGTCTGAACGGAGCCTACGATGACATACTTGTTGCAATAGAAGAGGCTCGAACGGGGGTGTTCCAGTCTAACAGAGAGAACGACGAGCTTACACGTGCCCTGAAAAATCCTGAACACCCGGGAAGAACACGAGGCAAGGGCGCTATTCCGTGGTATGAGGGGTTTTCGGAATGGAACACTGACTACAGAACCCGTGCGAGAAGGAAGATTGCAGAGGAGAAGCATAGGAAGATGGAGGAGGAGAAGAGGAAGCGGGACTATGAACGCCTTCAAGGCCTAGAATCCACGTACGTGGACTTGGCAGACAAATTCCAGGAGCAGATCGACTCACTTAGCCAGCAAAGGGGGTCTCAGCAGCTGCAACAGCTAGCGGATGATCCAGCATTGGATACCACCGCCCCATCCATGCCGAGAAGTAGCGTGGGTTCCGCCCCGTTTGATGCAATGCTGGATAGATACCCCATGGATGACATCATGGAGAACACTAACTGCGAGCTACACTTCAAAATGAAGAACATATCCATGAAGGTGGCGGACGGCGTTGCTTATACAAATTCCCCCGATGCAACCTTCCATTGCAACCCGATTCCAGCAGGCTATGCTCGTGTCGTGGTTGATGCGGTGGTGGACCAATATTCGGGGCTAGAGCTTGACATTCCTGGAGGTGACGAGGAGCACACACTCGGAGATGCCAAACATCGTATCATCCTATGGAGAAAGGATTGCATCATCTTTCGAAGGCCACCGACACCGCGTCACCCGACTCCTCGTCGAAGTCCGCCACCGAGTCAGCAGACTCCCGCTCCTCCAAGTCCACCAATGCGTGAGGCCACTCCTCCTCCTCCAAGTCCGGCAAAGTGTCAGGCCACTCCTCCTCCAAGTCCGACACATAGTCAGACGCCCACTCCTCCTCCAAGTCCGGCACAGCTTCAGGCCACTCCTCCTCGTCCAACTCAGCCCCGTCAGCCGTCTCCGCCGCCTCAGCAATCCACGAAGAGACACCCCGCAGCTATGGTGCGTAGCGGTACCAGTCGAGGTCATAGTACAGGAAGTACAGGCGGAGGCAAGCGATATAAATATGGTCCAAACCTTAGTACTCCTCTTCCTGAGAGTGCTTACGACAGGACCAAGGAGCAAACCAATGCCATAGTGCACGCAGAAGTCGACGCCCATTTTGGACCGAAACCGCCACCGCCGCCAAGGGAGAAAGTGCCTGTGGAAGTTCTTGACCACTTCGTTCGTATGGCTGAACCACCAGCTCCTAAGGCTGTTGACACAGACTATGAGCGCCACATCAGGAAGTTACATCGACAACGTCTACAGAAGGAGGCGAGCTCGAGCTCGAGCAAACAACAAGCAGCTGTCAAAAAATGCGGGAGAACCGTTGCCCAGCTAGGGGAACAATGGGCGCAACCGATCACCCCGCTTGTTGTGTTGCCAACAACACGTGACAGTACGCGCGGCCAATATTATTGTGGGTAAACAGTTTACGTTCCCTGGGTGGGCGATGTGGTAATAACCCAGGAGCATATAACGCAGGCTGAAGAACTCAAGATCACTGTTGGACAACTCCTCGAGATCGAGGACTTGCCTGTGCTTACAGAGGAGGAAATAAAACGGAAATATGTCCGGGGCCAACCTTTGGTCAAGCCAGAAGATGTCAAGAAGCTCCCAACGAGAATGTATGAATTGCATCAATGGTACATGGACATTACCAAGAGATCCAATCGACAGTCCCTCATGGTGCAAGTCAACAACGATCATTTCTACCATGAGAAACCTGGGACCGTTGAGTATTCTGAACTGTTTCAGTTATACAATCAAGACGCACTCGACAAATCTATCGTCAGTTGCTATTGTCTGTAAGTGATTTCTTTCTGTAATTTAAGTCTCAAGCTAGCTGTATTGATCCTTTTGATCAATCATTACATGTAATTATCCTCACTATATTCTTTTATGTGGTATTATGCAGAATGAAGATGTATGAAATGAAAAAAGGTGGACGCTTTGGCATTGGGTTCATTGACCCAAACACCGTTAATGAATACACATGGAATATAAGCGACTATTATAAAAAGCAGGTAGAGGATAGCATGTTCGAGTTCTTGAAGCACCTCAAATACAATGAAGATATACTACTTCCTTACAACTTCAAGTGAGTCACACTTTCTTGTACTATAAATTCTCTGTTTTTGCCTACTAGCTAGCTAGCTACATGTTTTTGCTTACATATATATATGCCCGCTTAATTAAGACATGCAAACGTGTGTGCATGCAGATTTCACTGGATCTTGTGTATCATTAAAGTTGACGAAGGAACAGTCGAAATACTGGACTCACTACTCTCAGAAAATAAAGACTATAACATCTTGTTTGGGATAGTCAACAGGTAATTTCAATCATTATTAACTATATATCTCGGCCTATTTAGTTCGTCATTTCATGATATGAACTATTTAATAACCCCTTTATTCATTTTCTTTGTCGACGGGCAGGGCTTGGGCAAGGTTCATCAGCATAACGGAAGGCGAATGGAAATGACGCTGAGATGGCTTCGACCCAGGGTAAGTAATTAAGTAGTGTGGTAGCTAGCTGCCATCTTTTTAATATTATCATGCTTGATTAATTATTATCTAATCAAATTAAATTCCATTCTCGTAAAGGCCATAAAGCAGGCGCAGGGGACTGATCTGTGTGCATACTGCGTTTGCGAGAACATTCGCATGATGACGTCCGAAAGGAGCAGATCTCAAAGACAGGAATGGGTACGCTTGTCAGAACACTATTCACAAATTGTGCATCATTATCGATATCTAGTCACACAACTAATACACATGCATATTGATCTCCTTCTTAACAGTTCACAGAGATGCGGGACAAGCTCCTAGATACGGAGCGCGTACAAGCACTTCAAGAGGAAATAGCGGGATTTTTGCTCGACCAGGTCATAAATCCGAAGGAGAATACTATTACCCGCTACCGCCCCCATCGACCAGGTCATGAACCACTTCCAATTTGTCATTGTGATCCGAAGGCACCAATTAGGCTAATGCAAACTGGCTCCGAAGGCAACATGCATATGTACGAGAAATTGTATATATAGCTATACATGTGTGTATGTGTGAATTAATATGGTGGTTTGTGAGACATTGATGATATATATATATATATATATATATATATATATATATATATATATATATATATATATATATATGATTGGTTCTACTAGCTACCATATATATGCATAACGTGTACAATGTGTAGTATCGTAAAATACCAGCAAACGAAAAAGAATTAAAATGGAAAACATTAAATTAAATGAAAAAGAAATCATAAAACCAAAAACCCCCCCAAACATTTTAGTACCGGTTGGTGTTACCAACCGGTACTAAAGGGCTCCCGGCCCCCGGAGCTGGCTCGTGCCACGTGGTTGCCTTTTAGCACCGGTTCGTGCTGGGCCGGTACTAAAGGGGGGGGGGCCTTCAGTGCCCAAACTTTAGTGCCGGTTATGGAACCAGCACTAAAGGGCCTTACGAACCAGTGCTATTGCCCGGTTCTGCACTAGTGCCTGTAGCGTTTGACCATGGGATCTAGCCCTTTGACTTTGCATGGACGGGCTTTAACCAGTGGACCTCTCCATCGGGTTGTGTTAGGTGAGCCCATAGGAACATTTTGGAGCAACATCCGGGCCAGACCCACAGCAAGATCCCCTCCGTGTAGACCCGACGCGTCCGTCTGTGAGCTAGGAGGCCATGCCCCGGAGACGTGTGCCGGGCGTTTGCACCGCCACAATACTTTCAGACCTGTGAGAAGTCGCGTACGCAAGATTGACGGCATGCTAGCCCACGGAGGCCGCCGGCCACAGTCGTAGACATGCGAAGGGCAATCCGCGTAGAGGGAATTGTTCGGATACTTCTCTATCACCAAAAATTATGAAAAATTAGCATCGTTCCTATAACACATGTGCCCACGTCGTGTAAAAAACTCATGATTTTATCGCGATCCGAGTATTTAATAATATTCACGCCGCATTGTTACCGTAGAACGTCTACTACTGTGTCATCGCCATCCGTGAGGGGGGCCACACCCCGGAGACGCGTGCCGCCTCTTCGGATATGCCACAACACCACCCCGCATGTATGAGGGGCCGGTGCGATGCTCCGGTGGCATTGCTACCCCCCTAGGGCCCCCGTCCCGCCTAACCTTGGAGCGGTTGACCACGAGATCTAGCCCTTTGACTTCGGGCGGGCTTTGACCAGTGGACCTCTCCACCCGGTTGTGTCAGGTCAACATAGAGGGACACCTGGGAGCAACATCCGGGCCAAACCCATAGCTACATCCCCTCCGTGTAGACCCGACGCGTCCGTTTCCCCCCTTCAAGGTGCCGGCGGCAGCGCCGTCCGTGAGGGGGGCCACGTCCCGGAGACGTGTGCCGCCTCTTCGGACATGCCACAACACCACCTCGCATGTATGAGGGGTCGGTGCGACGCTCCGGTGGCATTGCTACCCCCCAGGGCCCCTCTCCCACCTAACCCTGTAGCGTTTGACCACGGGATCTAGCCCTTTGACTTTGCACGGACGGGCTTTGACCAGTGGACCTCTCCACCCGGTTGTGTTAGGTCAGCCCGTAGGAACATTTTGGAGCAACATCCGGGCCAGACCCACAGCAAGATCCCCTCCGTGTAGACCCGACGCTTCCGTCTATGAGCTGGGAGGCCATGCCCCGGAGACGCGTGCCGGGCGTTTGCAGCCGCCACAATACTTTCACACCTGTGAGAAGTCGCGTACGCAAGACTGACGGCATGCTAGCCCATGGAGGCCGCCGGCCACAGTCGTAGACATGCGAAGGGCAATCCGCGTAGAGGGAATTGTTCGGATACTTCTCTATCTCCAAAAATTATGAAAAATTAGCATCGTTCCTATAGCACATGTGCCCACGTCGTGTAAAAAACTCATGATTTTATCGCGATCTGAGTATTTAATAATATTCACGACGCATCGTTACCGCAGAACATCTACTACTGTGTCATCGCCGTCCGTGAGGGGGGCCACACCCCGGAGACGCGTGCCGCCTCTTCGGATATACCACAACACCACCCCGCATGTATGAGGGGCCGGTGCGACGCTCCGGTGGCATTGCTACCCCCCTAGGGCCCCCGTCCCGCCTAACCCTGCAGCGGTTGACCACGAGATCTAGCCCTTTGTCTTCAGGCGGGCTTTGACCAGTGGACCTCTCCACCCGGTTGTGTCAGGTCAGCATAGAGGGACACCTGGGAGCAACATCCGGGCCAAACCCACAGCTACATCCCCTCCGTGTAGACCCAACGCTTCCGTTTCCCCCCTTCCAAGTGCCGGCGGCGGCGCCGTCCATGAGGGGGGCCACGTCCCGCAGACGTGTGCCGCCTCTTCGGACATGCCACAACACCACCCCGCATGTATGAGGGGCCGGTGCGACGCTCCGGTGGCATTGCTACCCCCAGGGCCCCCGTCCCGCCTAACCCTGGAGCGGTTGACCACGAGATTTAGCCCTTTGACTTCCCACGGTTGGGCTTTGACGAGTGGACCTCTCCACCCGGTTGTGTCAGGTCAGCACAGAGGGACACCTAGGAGCAACATCTGGGCCAAAGCCACAGCTACATCCCCTCCGTATAGACCCGACGCATCTGTTTCCCCCCTCCAGGTGCCGGCGGCGGCGCCGTCCGTGAGGGGGGCCAGGTCCCGGAGACGCGTGCCGCCTCTTCGGACATGCCACGAAACCACCCGGTTGTGGTAGGTCATCCGATATATATAAACACTTGGGAGCAAAGTCCCCTTCCTATAGACCCGATGCAGCTGTTCCCCACTCCAGGTGCCGGCTGACGGCGGCGCCATCCGTGAGGGGGATTACACCCCTCCGTATAGAACCGAAAATAATGTATGTATGCTTATATTAACACATGCTATATGTAAGTTAGTCAAATAATAATATGTAAGAAAACACAATATATATATATATATATATATATATATATATATATATATATATATATATATATATATATATATATATATATATATGCCGACGGCTTTGCCGTCGGCATAGTTGTGGCCAAGGCAGATGGACGGCGCGGTGCGGATCGATGACGTGTCATCTATGCCGACGGCTTTGCCGTCGGCATAGTTGCGGCCAGGGCAGATGGACGGCGCGGTGCGGATCGATGACGTGTCATCTATGCTGACGGCAGCCGTCGACATAGGCCTTGGTCGGTGCGCTTTGGATCGATGACGTGGCATTCATATCTATGCCGACGGCCGCCCGTCCCCGCCGTCGGCATAGATCTAACGCCGTTAGCCACCTATCACGGGCGTGGTCGCCGGGCCCGCAGCTATGCCGACGGCTGATATATGTCGACGGCAGCTGTAGGCGTAGATTCGTCTATGCCGACGTCCGTTCTTTGCCGACGGGGGCCGTCGGCGTATACTGGGATAGCCCGACGACCGTTGTACGCCGACGGCCTGGGGCCAGCTGTCGGCATAGTCCAGAATAGGCCGACGGTGGCCGTCGGCGTACTTTTGGCCGTCGGCATCGAGCCCTGTTCCGGTAGTGATTGTTTCTCAGTTCAACAACCCCGAAACGTGATTTGGCAAAGGAAATTGGTTTCGGTGGACTGCTGGAAATCAAAATATCTCACAAGACAAATCTAAAGTTCAGTTCATTCTTAATGGAGAGACTCGGCCCTTTAACATCAAAAGTTGATCTTGGCATGGGAAATACTAAGGAGAAAATTTCCATGTGATGCTCAACTCAAATCCTACACCTACCAATCCCTTCGAGTGAAGCCATTGGAAATCTCATACAGTTCAGTCAATTTCTTTAGTGACAGAGACGCAGTTCTTCTGGTCACTGCGGACTTTGCTCTGACTGAGGAGTTAGGAATTTGCCAGTGCAAATTGCCTACATAGTGAGGAACATGATAGCCCTGAGGAATTTGTACCTCAAATTTCCGACCGTTGCTGTGCTATGCGCCAGCTGTCCCAAAATATCTTTTCCACCTAATGGTCATATCATTGAAGGGCATTTATGTCTTATCATGTCGGGTTGCTCCCCTAGGCTATAAATAGCAGCCCCCTACAACCACTAGCTGGTTGGCTGCTCCGCGTGAACTTGACACTTGTCATCTGAGAGCAACCCATCCTCCGAGGACTTTGAGCGAAAATCATCAAGTGAGGAAAAACCAAACCCAAACCCAAAACACCTACAAACCCAAAGTGATTGAGCATCACTGAAGAGATTGATCCTGCGTGGATCCGACGCTTGTTACCTTTGAAGACTGTGCTTCTTCCAGACGGTTAGGCGTCAAGGTCTAGAGCATCCAAGAGGAATTGTGGATCGCCGAGTGACCAAGTCTGTGAAGGTTTGGAAGTCACCTGAAGACTTACCACGAGTAATTGGACGAGGACTGTGTGTCCTTAGTTCAAGGAGAATACGGTGAGGACTTGGTGTCCCGAGCTGCGTTCTCAGGACTGGGTGTCCGGGACTGTGTGTCCTCGAGTTTAGATACTCAGCTGCTCCAACCAGATGTACAACTGAGACAGCAGTTGGAACTGGTCTACCAAATCATTGTCTTCACCAAGCTTGCTGGTTCTATTTCCTCAACACTTTCATTTCCTCATTACTGTGTTGTGTGTTTGTTCATATATGTGCTTTAAGACTTTGACTGAGGACTTTCTCAATTTCCTCAGTTCAATTTCTTCAGTCTGTTTTGTCTTCATCTAGAGTTATCCTGTGTTTACGCTTTCTGTACTCTGTGTTTGTCTTCATTTCATCATGATGACCATGCATGTAATCTGCTATGTTTACCTCTGAATACTTATTCCGCTGCTAGTAGTTCTTCGCTAAGGAATGTCCTCACTAGCAAATTCCTCGGTGAAGAATTTCATAAAAATCGCCTATTCACCCCCCCTCTAGTCGATATAACGCACTTTCAATTGGTATCAGAGCAAGGTACTCCCTTGTTCTGTGTGATTTTGGTTTAACCGCCTGGAGTTTTAGTTATGTCGACCGCAGGTATGATCAAGGTCTCTGCTGGGTGTCCTACCTTCGATGGGACGAACTACCCCTACTGGAAGAATAAGATGCGAATGCATCTTGAGGCAATTGATAACGATCTCTGGTACGTTGTGGAAAATGGTGTTCCCTCCGTCTCTCCCTCACTGAACGCTACCGATGTGAAGAGATTCAAGAAACTCGATTCCCAAGCGAAGAATATCATATGTGGCCATCTGAGTAAGGGTCAGTATGGTAGAGTGAGTGCTTTGGAGACTGCTAAGCTTATCTGGGATAGGTTGTCCAAAGTCAATGAAGGAGTTTCAACTCAAAGTGACTCTCGAGTTGATGTTCTTCGCAATCTCTTCAACCGCTTCAAAAGGCTTGACAATGAAAATGTTCAGCAAACCTTCGATCGCCTCACTGACATCTCAAATGAGCTGCAAGCACTTGGTGCCACTGACATCACCGACCATGAGGTGGTGAAGAAATTGCTAAGATCGCTTGATTCCTCATTTGATACTCTGGCACTGATGATACAAGAGCGTGCTGATTACAAGTCACTTGACCCCGCTGATATACTCGAGAGGCTAAACACTCATGAGTTCCAGCTTGCTGAGAAGAGAGATCTCTACGGTTCAAGCTATGGCAGATCACGTGCACTGAAGAACAAGGTAGTATCTGAGTCCAAAGATGAAGACTCTCGTAGCAGCCTTGGTGATCCTGAAGAACTGAGTCATGATCTAGATCTGCTTGTGAAGAAACTCCAGAAGTTCTCAAGACGTGGTCGCTTTGGAAAACCTTCAAGGAGCAATGATTCCTCATCCAGTGACTACAAGAAGAGGCTTTGTCACAAGTGCAAGAAACCAGGACATTACATTCAAGATTGTCCTTAGTGGTAAAAGGAATCAAAGAAGAAGAAATACAAGGATTACAGTTTTGATGATGCGAAGAAAAAGAAAAAATCCTCAAAATCTTCATCATCAAAATCCTCGAAGTCTTCGTCTCACAAGAAGAGTAGATCCAAGAAGGCTCGGGCATTCATTGGCAAGGAAATGGACTCTGAAGCTGAATCTGAAGAAAATGAAGCAGAAGAGGAATCTGATGATTCTGAGTCTGGTGTGGCGAGCCTAGCCCTCGCTACTACATTTGTCAGCAAATCCATCTTCAACGTTGAAGAAAGTGATCTCACCAACAAGGCTGATGAAGGCAGTGATGACTACGCTCCCACCTATTGCTTCATGGCAAAGGGTGCCAAGGTACTCAAATATGCCTCCTCTGAATCTAGTGAGTATGAATCTGATGAAAATCCTAAGCCTAGCTACTCTAAACTTGCTAAGATTGCTGTGCAACAACAAAAGGCTTTTGAAAAGGTTCAAAACATGCTAGACAAAAGTGATGATATATTGGGTGAAGAATTGGATCGCACTAAGGCCTTAACTGAAAATCTTTAGAGACTTCAGACCAGGTTTGACAACCTTCAAAGTCATCATAACACTCTCTTATCTGATCATGAGAAGCTTTCTTATGAATATCTTCAAAAGAAGCAAGATCTTGAGAAGCTAAGAGTGAGTTATGAAGATCTTTAGAAGGAGCGCGATTCATTACTTGCTCAACAAATCAGCGCTGCTGAGGAAGAATTTATTCCTCCATGTTTAAAATGCATTGAACAAGAATCTGCTAATTCCTCACCTGAATGTTCAAATGCTTCAAATGTTACAAATTCTTCGCCTGCCTCTGCTATCACTAATTCCTCATCTGAGGACATTGCTAGTATCACTGACGATGCAGGGCTGAAGGAATTGTACATGACAGGCATGTACAAAAGCCACAAAGGGCATCAGACTCTTTGTGATGTGCTTAAAAAGCAGATCCTCAACAGGAACCCTAGGAAAGAGGGTATTGCCTTTGAGAGGAAACTCAATGCTGATGGTACATATTGGAAGCCTGAGCAGTACCCCAAAACCTCATGGGTTGCTGCAAAGGGACCTCCTGTTGATCCATCTAATTTATCTGGCTATACATGTGAATCTTCTCATTCTTCTGATGAGTCATTTGACTCCAACTATAAACTGTTCAAAAATCAGAATGGTGAAGTATTTGCTAGATATGTTGGCACTAACTGCAGGAACGGTTCCCCTATGAAGAAAATCTGGGTTCCCAAAAGATGCCTTGAAAGTCTTCAGGTGAATGTCCTCATGACACCACCTGTGAGGAAAAGGAACCCCAGATCAAATTCTTCATATGGACCAAATTCTTCATATGGATCCAAGTCCTCATACGGACCAAATTCCTCAAGGGGATCAAATTCCTCACATGGATCAAAGTCCTCATATGAACATCATCGTGCTAACAACTCTGTTTCGCAGGGAAGAGCCAAGGGCTATGAATATGAGCATTATTCTTCAAATTATTATGTTCATAAGTCCTCGAAGAATTTCTCTTCTTATGCATATGCTTACCCTAACCCCTCTTATGTGAAACGAAATGGTTTGGGTGCTTTGCCACCATTCTCATATGGAGCTCGCAGAGTGATGAACTCTTTGCCACCCCTTCAGATGTGGGTGGTGAAGAAAAGGAACTAATCTCTTATGCAGGGTTAGGTCTCCAGATGCATTGTAATGTCTGAAGAATTTGCTGGGGACCTGACAAATTGCCTGAAAGGAAGCAGGTTAACCATGATGAAATGAACTTTCATTTCACATGTCCTCCCTCTGTTTTATCTGTCTACTACTTGATGAAATTGATCTGATGAATTGTGATATCATATTCTTCACTGCTGAAGTATATGAGGTCGTAAGTTGCACTAATTCATCTGCAGGATGATCAACCCAAAGCCACTGAATGGGTACTTGATAGTGGATGTACAAATCACATGACTGGTTACAAGAATCTTTTGATTGATGCTCCCTTATCATCGTCACATATGAAGCATATCATCTTCGCTGATAAAAGCAAAAGTCAGGTATTGGGTCTAGGTAAAGTTGCTATCACAAAGGATCGACACATGGACAAAGTCATGCTTGTTGAGTCCTTAGGATACAACCTTATGTCTGTCTCAATGCTTTGTGATCTTGATATGGTTGTTGTCTTTGGCAAGTATCGTTGTGTTGTGATTATGGAAGCTGACAATTCCAAAGTCTTCAAAGGCTTTAGGAGAGGAGACTTGTATATTGTTGATTTCTCTGCAGATTCACAACCAGCCGTGTGCCTACTTGCAAAAGCTTCAGAAGGATGGCTATGGCATCGACGACTTGGTCATGCATGCATGAGGAATTTGAACACGCTTGCGAAGAAGAAGCATGTCATTGGCATTGAGAATGTCAACTTCCTCAAGGATCACATGTGCGGTGCCTGTGAAGCTGGAAAGATGACAAAGGCCAAGCATCCAGCGAAGACTATCATGACCACCACTCGTCCATTTGAATTGCTTCACATGGATGTCTTTGGTCCTAATCATTATTCCTCTGTTTCAAATGAAGCATCTCAATATGGCTTTGTTATTGTTGATGACTACTCTCGTTACACATGGGTACACCTTGTCTCTTACAAAACTGAAGTGCAGGAAGTCTTCAAACGATTTTCCTTGAGGGCTTCAACCAACTTTGGTGTGAAGATCAAGCACATCAGAAGTGACAATGGCACTGAGTTCAAGAATTCGGGTCTCGATGACTATCTTGATGAACTTGGTATTACTCATCAGTTATCTGCTCCTTATACTCCTCAACAGAATGTCGTCGTGGAGCGCAAGAACAGGACTCTTGCTGAGATGGCTCGCACTATGCTCGATGAGTACAAAACCCCTCGTCGTTTCTGGGTTGATGCAATTGATACTGCGTGCCACATCATCAACAGAGTATATCTTCACAAATTCTTCAAGAAGACTGCCTATGAACTCCTCACTGACAAGAAACCCAATGTGAGTTATTTCAAAGTCTTCGGTGCTAAATGCTGGATTAGAGATCCTCATCGCAACTCTAAATTTGCACCGAAAGCACATGAAGGTTTTAGGCTTGGTTACGGAAAGGACTCGCACACCTACAGAGTCTTTAACAATGTTCTTCACAAGATTGTTGAAACTGTAGATGTGCGGTTCGATGAAACTAATGGCTCGCAAAGAGAGCACCTACCTTCTATGTTAGATGAACCAGCACCTGAGGATTCTATCAAGCACAAGGCTACTGAAGATGTCATTCCTACTGAAGAATCTGCTGAAGAATTCATTCCAGAACGTGAAGAACATTGAGCTGATGCACCTGAAGAAAATGCTGAGGAAATTGATGCTGAAGAAAATTCTGATCAAATTCCTCAACGACAACCAGCTCATCCTCGCGTTGCAAAAGAAGTGCAAGTGGAGAAGATCATCGATGACATTAGAGCACCAAGTCGTCTCACACGCTCAAAAGCTTCACATCTATCTAACTTTTGTGGGCACTTTGCTTTTGTCTCTATCACAGAGCCCACTAAGGTAGATGAAGCATTTCTGGAGCCTGAGTGGATTCAAGCCATGCAAGAAGAATTACATCAGTTCAAGCTCAACAACGTATGGGAACTAGTCAATCGTCCCGATCCTCGCAAGCATAACATCATTGGCACAAAGTGGATCTACCGCAACAAGCAAGATGAAAATGGTGTTGTGGTGAGGAATAAGGCACGACTAGTAGCTCAAGGCTACACACATATTGAAGGAATTGATTTCGATGAAACTTTTGCACCTGTTGCTAGACTTGAGGCTATTCGCATATTGCTTTCTTATGCTAACCATCATGATATCATCTTATACTAAATGGATGTGAAAAGTGCATTCCTCAATGGTAAGCTTGAGGAAGAAGTATATGTTGCTCAACCCCCAGGTTTTGAAGATCCAAAACATCCTCACAAAGTCTTCAGACTTAACAAGGCACTCTATGGCCTCAAGCAGGCCCCACGGGCGTGGTATGATACATTGAAGGAATTCTTCATGAAGAAAGGCTTCACACCCGGTTCACTCGATCCCACTCTCTTTACTAAATCTTATGATGGTGAACTGTTTGTGTGCCAAATATATGTTGATGATATCATCTTTGGCTGTACAGACCAACGTTATAGTGATGAATTTGCCTATATGATGAGTGAAGAATATCAAATGTCTATGATGGGAGAGTTGAAATTCTTCTTAGGTCTTCAAATTCGTCAACAGCGCAATGGCATATTCATATCTCAGGAGAAATACCTCAAGGATGTCCTGAAGAAATTCGGCATGCAAGACTGCAAAGGCATCAAAATTCCTATGCCCACAAATGGTCATCTATGCACTGATGAAAATGGTACTGACTTCGATCATAAGGTATACCGCTCAATGATTGGATCTTTATTGTACTTATGTGCATCTAGGCCAGATATAATGCTTAGTGTTTGCATGTGTGCACGATTTCAAGCTGCACCGAAGGAATCACACCATAAGGCTGTGAAGCATATACTTCGATATCTAGCTCACACACCAACACTAGGATTATGGTATCCCAAGGGCTCGGATTTTGATCTCATTGGATATTCAGACTCTGATTATGCCGGTGATCGTGTGGACCGCAAGTCAACATCTGTTACTTGTCATTTCCTCGGACGATCCTTGGTCTGTTGGTCCTCGAAGAAACAGAACTGCGTATCACTGTCTACTGCTGAAGCTGAGTACATTGCTGCTGGTTCTTGCTGTGCTCAATTACTATGGATGAAGCAAACGCTCAAGGACTATGGCATCAACATGAAGAATGTGCCTCTCCTCTGTGACAATGAGAGTGTCATCAAGATTGCTCACAACCCAGTTCATCACTCGAAGACAAAGCACATTCAGATGCGTCATCATTTTCTTCGTGATCATGTGTTGAAGGGCGACATTTCTATTGAGCATGTGAAGACTGAAGAACAGCTAGCCGATATCTTCACTAAGCCCTTTGATGAGAAGAGATTTATCAAGTTGCGGTGTGAGCTAAATATCTTAGAATCTTCGAATGTACTTTGAAAAGGCACTCATCCTAACACTTATGCAAAATTGATGACTTAGATGTGCAACACATGAAGAAACGTTTTTCTTCAATCAATGAAGAATAACACTCTAAGTGTGAAGAAATTAATGAAGAATTTGATTCTCAGAACCCTACGACAATTGTACGCGGTGTCTGAAACCATCATTCTTATACGGTGGGTCATGCCACCATAAAAGTTGAAAATCTTCAATTTGAGTTTTTCCTCAATTTTTTGGAATTATTCAGTTGTTCAAATTCTTCAACTTGCAAAATCTTCACTTGTGCCGACGTTTTTTTTCATTGGCTATATATATATATATATATATATATATATATATATATATATATATATATATAGACACACACACACACTTGTGCCGACTATACTCTGTTCACAGGTACACATGTCCGCTGTTGAATCATTAGGACCTTGTTCCTTTTGCTGAAGACTATGAGATCCTAAGTGGATCAGATGAAGAAACTCAATCTGCTGCTTACTCAGAGCCAATGAAAAAAAAAACGTCGGCACAAGTGAAGATTTTGCAAGTTGGTTCTACAACATTCACTTATAGCTATTTCTTCAAGTTTATGCCCTCTACAGCATTCACTTATAGCTATATATATGAGTTTATGTCCTCTACAGCATTCACTTATAGCTATTTCTTCAAGTTGGTTCTTCTGCTAAGTGAATGTGATCGGACCCTTCCCCTCTATGCTATACTCAATCCAATCTATTCACAAATTCTTCATGTGCGTTCTTTTTGAAACTCGTTCAAATTCTTCACTGTGTCCTTGTCAGCTGAAGAAATTGCGAACGAAACATTAAAACTAATCTTATCCAAACTTTCGGTTTTGCCGCTCAAACCGTTCCGCATCCCACGATGCATTATTTTATTCACACACGATCTTACACGATCTCCACTACACAGTACGTGGGTGACACATGTCGCAAGAAGGAGAACGGCCAAGGGCATGTTCGTCCTAAATCTTCGGGCGAGCAGTTTTTCACCGTGACTATAAATACCCCTGTCGCTGTCCTCACTTCTTTTACCCCGCTCGATCTCACTCCTCCGCTCGAGCTTCCAAACCCTAGCGCCGCCACTACTCCATCGTCGCCGGTGAGGAAAAGCTTCACTGCCTCGACCTCATCGCCGTCGTACTCGCGCCCACTGCGGAAATCTTCACCTCCGCCGCCGCCGTAGACATCTTCCTCCTCCAAGTTAGGGCGTGGAAGATCTGCATCGACGAACTTCACTGTTTCAACTCCCAGTTCGTCGTGTTCTTCGTTCAGGGTAATTAAAAGCTAATTTTACTGCTCTCTTTGATTCGAAATTTTTCTACAAAATCTTCAAAGGTGTTTTATTCTTCAAATTCTCCCACACAAAACACCTCACATGTTATCTGTTCTTGATTCATTTCCCTAAGCATCAATTTCTTCAAAGATTCCTCAATTGTGTGGATCTTCGATCGTTACAACTCTGGAACCTAAGATATAAAGCGCTTAGTGAAATTCCTCAAGACGAATCTGGTCAAATTCCTCAAACTTGTTCTTTATGAAAAACCCTCTGAGAACGCATATGACCTCTTCAAATTCCTCGCAACTATACTCTGTTCATAGGTACACATGTCCGCTGTTGAATCATTAGGACCTTGTTCCTTTTGGTGAAGACTATGAGATCCCAAGTGGATCAGATGAAGAAACTCAATCTGCTGCTTACTCAGAGCGGATTGATGAAGAAATTGAAGTGGATTCAATCCCTTCAACTCCAAAGGCCTCATCACCAATGCCTCAGTTTGATGCTGAAGAGGCTGGTGTTGAAGAAATTGATGATGAAGATGTGGATATTTGCAGCACAACTCCGTTGATGAATGATGACTTTTGGGAAAGTCAGCACCCCAATTCCCCACTCTTCACCCCACTGCAGCAAATTCCTCACTCCCCTGCACAAACTGTTCAAATGGGCTCTGAAGAAACTCATCCCACTGCATTTGTGAATGAAGAAATCCCAGCCACTAGTGCTGAAGAAACTGCTGCTAAAGCTGAAAAGGTGACTGCACCTGAGGAGGAACCAGAAATTCCTCAGCCTGAAGAACCTGAGATTGTGATTCCTGAGGTCGTGATGCAACTCACTGACACTCCTCTGCCAAGGCCAAAGGATCCGTTCTCACGCAAACAGAAATTCAAGGCTGAAGACTTCTATGGCGAGCACGTGTTCTTCACTGAATACAACCCATATGACTCTGCTCGCATAAGGAAGAGGCGTTTCTGGACAGCCAGCCAAGCCAATTTCTATTCCTCAGTGCTTTACAACAAAGACAAAGTCTTCGACCCTGCACATATTCCTCACATGGATATGGAGTCTATGCCGTGCTTCACGCCAGTCCTTAGTGTTCTTCATGACGCTGGGCTGCTCAATTTCTGCACTGACATATGCGATTGGAATGAAGAACTCATTCTTCAGTTCTATGCAACACTACACATCACCGGCAACTCTGAAGATGTGAATTCATGGGTTCTGGACTGGATGACTAAGAACACACATCATAAGGCCCCATCATCTGAATTGCTTCGTGTCCTTCCTCTGAGTCCACCCACTGAAGATGCACGTTGTGTTTACAACGAACATGAGCTTTCAAATCACTATATGCAAGTGTTGATGAAGCCTTTGAAGCCAGGGCAAGCACCTCGAACCAAATTCCTCGTCAAGGAATTGTTATATGTGCCAAGGACTGTCTATCGCATTCTGACGAAGACAATGAGTCCCATCAAGGGCCACGACTCAAGTGATGAAGAAGTCGTTGGCATCATGAAGAATATGCTTTTCAACATCATTCATGGCGTTCCCGTCAACTTCCATGATTTCTTCATGAGGACTCTGGCCAACATTGCTATGTCACCATTTGAGCTGAAGCCTTATGCACCTTGGATTATGAGATTCATCAGGACAAGGTCTTCACTCAATTACAAAGCTGAAACTCTCAACCACTGCAGCTACTTGCCTTCTATTGAAGTCCTCAAAAGGACATTTTCCTCAGCTGAAGAAAAGGGCAAAGCTACTGCTGTGATAGATGAAGGCATTCGTCCATTGGATGGTCAATTTCGCAAAGCTGCATCTTACTCCACCAATGATGACTCTGCCACACATGACTCTACTGCCAACACTGCCAAGCAAAATCCTCAAGCCACAACACCCAGGGTGATGACTGACCGTGAGTTACTCCTCAGTCTTCGTCAAAAGGTTGATCGCAATCACAAATGGGTCAAGCGTCAGTTTGGTTCAATTCTTCACAACATGACTTCCACACACAATGCAGTGAAGAAAACCCACTACTACCTCCATGAAACCCTCAACCGCACATGGGTTGTTCTGTCTCAAGTCTACAGCGCTGCTGATCTGAAGAAAATGGGTCTTAATGAAGAATTTGCCTGGTCTGCACCTCCTCCGAAGAAATACTAGAAGGTCCCAGTTCCTTCTTTGGTGGCCAGTTCATATTCTTCATCACGCGACACTGATGAAAATGAAGACTTGGACGACACTGCAGCTGGCCCTACTTCAACAACCGACCCCAACAACGCTGGCGCTCCTTCATCAACTTGAAAATCTTCAGGGGCGTTAGTCCTCAATTTCGATCCTTTTGGTCATTTGATGACAAAGGGGGAGAAATCTGAGTTAGTCTTCAAGCGGGTCTATAATAAGGGCATATTCGTTTTTGCTAAGTTAACTCTCGTTCTTCCGAAACTTTTATTGGATCGAGTTGTAATCTTAAACCCGATGGTGCGCTGATACTTTTGCTGCACTATGCTTTGATACTTTTGATGCGCTATTCTGCATGCTTATTCCTCAGTAATATTATCGTACGCATGCTGAAGTTCATCAGGCACCATATTTCATCATGCATTTCAAATTCTTCATATTATATATCAAATGCGTGTATGAATTACAAGATATAGGGGGAGATCTCCATGATTCAACTCTTCAAGTGTGCATTGCTTCAAAAGCAAATTCCTCACTATGCACATCTTCAGGGGGAGTTCTTCTATATCTTGCAATCAAATTCCTCAATATCAGTATTTACACTTCATATATTTATCCCCGTTGAAAACTTAACCTATGTTGTCATCAATCACCAAAAAGGGGGAGATTGTAAGTGCATCTAGTGCCCCTTAGTGATTTTGGTGTATTGAAGACTTATAGGTTAAGTATCTAATGCGTTTATGAGTGTACACAGGTCTATAAGTCTATGAGGAGTTTGATATTTACAGAGAAAGTCGACCCCTAAAAATGAAGTTCTTCGACTGAAGACTTTCTGAAGACTTTGAAAGTGAAGAAATTGGTGTGACCTTGAAGACTTGGTATTCATTCGAGGAACATGAAGCGTGAAGACTTTTGTTTTCATAGTTTCATTTTCTCTTTCTTGAGTCATAGGAAACACCGTACTGTTAAAGGGGGTCGAGTAAATACTAAGGAGAAAATTTCCATGTGATGCTCAACTCAAATCCTACACCTACCAATCCCTTCAAGTGAAGCCATTGGAAATCTCATACAGTTCAGTCAATTTCTTCAGTTACAAAGATGCAGTTCTTCTGGTCACTGAGGACTTTGCTCTGACTAAGGAGTTAGGAATTTGCCAGTGCAAATTGCCTACATACTGAGGAACATGATAGCCCTGAGGAATTTGTACCTCAAATTTCCGACCGTTGTTGTGCTACGCGCCAGCTGTCCCAAAATATCTTTTCCACTTAATGGTCATATCATTGAAGGGCATTTATGTCTTATCATGTCGGGTTGCTCCCCTAGGCTATAAATAGCAGCCCCCTACAACCACTAGCTGGTTGGCTGCTCCGCGTGAACTTGACACTTGTCATCTGAGAGCAACCCATCCTCCGAGGACTTTGAGCGAAAATCATCAAGTGAGGAAAAACCAAACCAAACCCAAAACACCTACAAACCCAAAGTGATTGAGCATCACTGAAGAGATTGATCCTGCGTGGATCCGACGCTTGTTACCTTTGAAGACTGTGCTTCTTCCAGACGGTTAGGCGTTAAGGTCTAGAGCATCCAAGAGGAATTGTGGATCGCCGAGTGACCAAGTCTGTGAAGGTTTGGAAGTCACCTCAAGACTTACCAAATTGGATGAGGACTGTCTGTCCTTAGTTCAAGGAGAATACGGTGGGGACTTGGTGTCCCGAGCTGCGTGCTCAGGACTGGGTGTCCGGGACTGTGTGTCCTCGAGTTTAAATACTCAGCCGCACCAACCAGATGTACAACTGAGACAGCAGTTGGAACTGGTCTACCAAATCATTGTCTTCACCAAGCTTACTGGTTCTATTTCCTCAACACTTTCATTTCCTCATTACTGTGTTGTGTGTTTGTTCATATCTGTGCTTGAAGACTTTGACTGAAGACTTTCTCAATTTCCTCAGTTCAATTTATTCAGTCTGTTTTGTCTTCATCTAGAGTTATCCTGTGTTTACGCTTTCTTTACTCTGTGTTTGTCTTCATTCCATCATGATGACCATGCATGTAATCTGTTATGTTTACCTCTGAGTACTTATTCCGCTGCTAGTAATTCTTCGCTAAGGAATTTCCTCACTAGCAAATTCCTCAGTGAAGAATTTCATAAAAATCGTCTATTCACCCCCCCCCCCCTCTAGTCGATATAACGCACTTTCAATTACCTTTTCTAGGTAAGCTCATGCTCAACCATATACGAAAAAAACGACAGAAACTTGGGTACAGCGTTAGTCCACCTGTCGAGTTTCCCTTGGCAGAGCAGAAGAGCAGACTAATTTCGTTCAAGCCCCATGATTTCATAAACAAGGCAAGTTTACCTCTTGGAACTGCACTTTCATATACAACCCCCCCCCCTCCCCGCCCTCCCCCGCACTCCTCTGCACAACATCTCCACTCTCAGTCACACCTCCTGCCGCCGTCGCACCAAGGGCTCAAGGTAAAGGTCACTCACTGTTTGTTGCGTCTCTTCTGTTATCGATTCTACTTTCGTGATCTTAGTACTTCAGGCCTTGCTAATGGGGAATGTGGTTTCTAACGTGAAAAATTGGCAGGCCTCCGATCTCCAGAAGGGTCTGGTTTTCGCTTTCGCAGGTGTTGTGGGGGTGGACTCCATCGTTTCCTGCTGCTGCTGGTGGTTCCGCCCCCGGCAGGTGGCCACCAGCGGCCACGACTCCACCCCACCATTCACGCGCGACGTCGAGATGGTTCGCTTTCAGCCGTCGCCCCCGTAGTGTACTGCCACTGACGGCAGCGCACGGTCGGGGATCTCATCCATTCATCTGAACAGTAGTGTTGGAAGCAATGGTAGCCCTCTGCACCTCTCCACCTCTGGCTCGCACCTCTCTGGTTCTGGGCCATGCCGTGGCTGCAGCTCCACGGTAGCAGCGGCAGTCCGTGGGGGCCCAAGACAGGAGAGATCTCGCCGGCGAGCATCTCGGAGGACGATCTCTAGTTCACCCCTTCCACTTCTTTCGAGACCGATGATGTCGAGTGAACCCCCGTTCCGATTTGCTTTAAATTAATTGATTGATGCATGGTAAGTTTAGTCAAGATTGTGGGATGCATGTCTTAATGAGTGTGTGGATTTGTCTTCGTGACTGATGATGAGTGAACATCTATTTAGACATGGTTGATGGACTGTTTGTCTTTTGATGATCCATTTATTTGCAAGCCTTTTCATGAGCTCACCTAATCAGCTGCTACGTATTATAGTTAAACCAACATGCGGCATTAGTGATAATGCGACCATTTGCGTCCAGATCTTTTGTCCATCTTTCCACGGAGATGTGCTGTACCAAATGGATGGGTATAAACTGTAGTATGTATCATCAAATGTGTTGTGTTGCCGCAGCACACTACAAGTCTTGTCGTTGGGATCGTTCTCCCCAAAGCCCTATGGCAGAGCTTCATGGGGCCATTGCCCCTCCCCCCCCCCCCCCCCCACCCACCCCCCACTCGAGGAAAACTGTTAGATGTGGCCCTAATTATTAGGCTTGAATATTCAAGATTTTTCAGAGTCATGCATAACCCCCTCAACTATGATTAGCCTCCTCAACAATCTTCATCAAACTCCGCCATTGACTGGCACACATTCATCAACCACACGCCCCTCCTGATAAAAAATCAAAATGTATTTAGTAAAAACTTCTTTTGTAAATGACCGAACGAGCTTTTAGCCTGTTATGAAAAAATTCCCAAACCTACTCACCACCATGCTCGCCAACTCCAGCAATGGACCGCGTGCACTACCCAAGGACGGAGTCCTGTTTATTCATGTTAAGTGCGTGAATATCTTGAGTTTCAAAGTGGTAAAAACTTGTTTTTTTGTCACTTTTCATATAATTTTTTTTGCTGGAATCAAGTAACCTCACAGATGAGCTCGTCATTAGCCGACCTATCTTGTTCTCTATTGGTTACAAATTTTCTCTTTGACATCAGTCCATGCGCCGCTGCCTTTTTTTGCATGCAATGGCAAAATGATAAAATATCTGAATTGAAAATCTGGAACAAATCTATGATTTTTATAAATAACTAGAACTCACCTCGAATAGCCAGCTCAGCAATGCGCTTGTCTTGGGAGGACATATGGTTTGCATATCCGCCTCGCTCCTCTCCCCGTGCTTGACATCGTTTTCAAAAGAACTCAACCTCTATATATAACCCAGCTAGAACGTCGAGGCTCTATTCAGAGTCAAATTTTTACGAATTTGTGGAACAGTTCTAACCCACACATGTGCAGACGCTCCTTTTTTTAACGCGTTGCGGGCACACATGCACATTGGTTTTTCTCCACCCTTTAGTCAATGCATTATATGGACTATTTTTTTTGCGGGGGAATGCATTATATGAACTAAACGGACATAGCCAAGCTTCACTGTTCGAACACATTGAATCACCAGCCAATGAGCATTAATGTGTTGCAATGACAGGTCCAATCGGTTCTCAGCGTCGTCGTACCAAGGAGCTGGTTTTGATCTGTCAAGCCGACGCCCTTTCGGCGCACACGGTGGTTAAAGTTTTGTCAGTCTCAAACACGCTGATGCACTCCACTACCATTGAAGTCAAACCCCACCCCGGTCATCTAGCTATAGGCGTACGAGCCGCGTGGAGATGCTCTGTCCGAAAGCTGTCGAGCCCGCTCTGTTTGGGCCGACCCAGCCCGGGCGGACGAAACATCAGAAACGCAGTCCAACCCAATGCGAGACAGATCGCAAGAACCGAAGCTGGCTCGTCTATCTCCGGTGGAAGCCGCTGCTCACCGACTGCCGTCCAGGATCTGGCTGTTACCTAAACTGTTTTCGCCAAAAAAAACGCATATCGTCATGCATGGAGTTGTGATTGGCTACTCAGTGTTCGAAGCAAGAAAGAAGCTGCTATGAAACTGCTAACCTTTCACCCCCGTCGTCGCCGATGAACTCCATTAGCTTGCAGAACGAGGGCTGCCCCGTTGTGTGGAGGCGGGGAAGAAAGTGGTACTCCCTCCTTCCATCTATATAGGGCCTAATGCGTTTTTCAAGACCGTCTTTGACTATTGACAAGATTAATAATACATGACATGCATAATGTGAAAATTATATCAATGAAAGCTTCTTTAACATACGAATTTGACGGTATGCTTTGTGTAAATTGCATGTCATATATTATTGCTCTAACCTTTAGTCAAAGTTAGGCTCGAAAAACGCATTAGGCCCTACATAGATGGAAGGAGCGAGTACTGTGTTGCAGCCCTGCTGCCGGCACACATGTTTCAACCACATTTTTCGTAACCTAAAAGCACGAACTGTGCAGTCCCGACGACTGCGTCCATGCGCGCGCCAGCTGGCCCTTGATCAGCGCCCTGGTCGGCTAGTAACCTGTGCACGTACAAGTAAAACGCAGGAACATATAATGCCCCCGCCACTCAATTGTTCTGCCATGGACACCAGCTCACATTCGAGGAGACATCACTGTTTCGTTCATCACGCGTCTTGAACCATGTATATACATCTATGCCGAGCTCGTACAACGTACTGTGGAAGGCACAATTTATTGACCACCCGCACTTACGTCAGAATAACGATCTTAGCGCTTCAACAAGCAATAGAGATAAGGTGCACCAAAGGAGCTGTGCGCAGAAAATCCGCTTCGTAATCTTACACTTTATATGGATGGTGTGCAAGTTAAAGGTCTGAAAGTTATTGTGCTGAACTCTTATATGTAGGTCAGGTTAAAGATCCCATGTTAGTTTGCTTGGTTTATGTTCAGAAGGGACAGTGCAATATTGTTTAAGTCAAGTATTTATATATTCTGATTACTGCTTTATTATTTATCAACCGAGGCATGATTGTTGCGTGCACTTCTTACTGAAGATGATCCTAGTGTTATTTGTTTGAGAAAAGAAAGGGATGGCCCGACCTCGATGTGCACTTATTAATTGAGTCGGGCTTTATATCATCATATCTGCACACACACACACACACAACTTTTTCTATAATTATTCACTGGTATATTTATATATTCTGATTACTGCTTTATTATTTAACAACCGAGGCATGATTGTTGTGTGCACTTCTTACTGAAGATGATCCTGGTGTTATTTGTTTGAGAAAAGAAAGAGATGGCCCGACGTCGGCGTGCACTTATTAATTGAGTCGGGCTCTACTCCAGTGTAGTCTCTTGTTATTAGATGATGAACTTATGTTATTATTCCAAGGATTTAAATCTATGCACCTTCTCATGGCCCACTTCTCCAGTATATGTGTGTATTACACGTTAACACAAAGAATAGTATGACGGCATTTTAACTGTTTAGTGAGCATGTTATCAGTTAACCGACTGCTCCTCCTTCTGATTTATGGCAGGGCTTAATTGCGGCGCTGGCTCTCTCATACTCGCCATCCTAACTGCATCTGACACTTTCAGTGCCATCTCTGTTTCCCTCCCCTATGCCCCCAAGGCCAAGGTTTGCACCTTTGTCATCGATCAGTTGTCTTTTGGATAGTTCTTTTTTTCATTCTTGACAAAGTACAGATAATTTTATTTATTTGGATACGCTAGGTGCCTAGATGGTCGTTAACAAGCAGAAATCTCGATTTTTCAGGTACGCACATACAACAGGGGTTGCAATGAAAGATGTCTTTCCATCTAGCTCCTTTACTGGTTTGTACCAGGTGATGAAGATGGCATGCCTCTATTTGATTGACACAACTGGTTAATACCTAGAGCTGCAGTTTCAACATTGCATTTCAAAATTAAATGAGGAACCATTTTGTGTTTGCAATCTTGAGGTTTATAGTCTGAATCAAAACTTTAAAGCAAGAAGTAGGCTTATACTTGAGGTTTGTGTTTTTTTGTTAACTTTGAGGAGCAGAGGAGAACAAGTCCATGCTAGAACCAGCCAAGGCACCGTCACACTGATAGTCAAACCACCAAGGTACCAAAATGACTCGTGTATTGACTTCTCCAATTTTTCATGTGCTTTGGCTTCAACACTTAATTATCATGATGACCAGGAGTTGGGGGCTGAACCTTGTGCTTCACATGGTGGAAGCAATCGAAAAAGATTGAGGTTGCTTGTTCCTAGGAGGTTATACCATCGAGACACACGTGTCATCGATCACATGTTTTTTAAATGCATCTTTAGAGAATAAGATGTCAGATTATGTTTCTTATAAATGTTTTACTTCCTTGACAATAACTCATTCTGCTGTCTTTTGTATATGATATAACTATATTCCATTGTTATCATCTTTTTTTATAGTTCCTCCAATGTGCCAACTATAGTTTTTTGGATGAACCAGCTATCCATGCTATCTTTGTAAGAAAATCAGAAGATTTGAGCAATAGCTATGTATTTATATGACAATGATCATAGATCCTTTTAGACAAGTATTGTCTTTCTTAACATGTGTAATGTCATTCAGATGTACGCCATGCAGGTTCTCTGTGATCCAAAATGCCATGAAGATAATACAACGATGTTACAAACTACAGTTGATATTATATACTTATCTATACTTTAGTACCCCTAAAGTTATTGGAGAAATGCAACGCATTTCAAGTAAGTCTGGGTCTAAACCTACAAGTGTGAGTTGGTACTTGCCACTGCTTTTGTCGTGACGTCAGATATATATGGGTATTGATGTTAATAAATGTTGTTACAAGTACCATAGCCTAAGTGGCTGCTTAAATCTATCGGTACCAAGAAAGAAAAACCTTATAAAAACACTAATGGTACAGATTTTGAAAGACAATTCTTTCTTAATTTTTCATATAAAATGGTTACCATTCATGCCATGTGTGCTTGCTGCAACCTAAAGTTACTAACAAATTCAAATATTTCAAAGCACTCCTGGTTTTATATGGGACTCTGGGACATTTGGCGCAATGAGTCATCTACCTGATTCAAATATTTATGTGCATATGTTTGTAAACAACAAGCCTCTATTCGTTTTTTCTATACGAATGGGTTAGAATTGTTACCATACGGCTTGCCCACTGCTAAACCAACTAATACATGGAATTTTTTTCAAAATACACATGATGTTTGTGGGTCTCTGCGCCATTTGGCGCTATGGGTCAAGTATTTAACTACTAACAAGCTTTGAAAATTCAAGACAGAGAGTTTATATTGTAGCAGTACATTTCTGTCTTGAAAGTTCTTTTAGAATTAATATTTCTCCATACTATATGCATTTTATTCCTTAAGTGAAAATATCAATATGCATGTACAACATTACCGGGTTATGCTCAAGGTCAGAACTTCAAGTAAGTAGCACTAAATGATGTTTCGTCAAAGTTAAAGAGAATTTTCATTATGTCTCATACGTTACATATATATATAGTCAATCCCTATATTTACATACAATACGAATAGTCAATCCCTATGTAACCAATTTATATTTACATATATATATAGTCAATCCCTATTTATATATATATATATATATATATATATATATATATATATATGTTTGGTTACATGCTATTTATACTACATGAGCTAATTTCTGTTCAGGTACAAATAGTATAGATCAGTATATATAAACATTATAAAAGGTGGATTATACTAACCCCGGCAGTACACTACACAAGAAACAGAAAAAAAATATTTATACTTGCAAAATAATTGTACTTCCTAACGAATGCCGAATTGTTTCAAGTTTCAATCTTTCTGTTTTATAGTTTGATTGTATAATTAACTGTAACCGGGATGTCAAGATGTTACTATTATTTTGTATTAGGATTTATAGAGCCTGAGCATGCGCATGCATCAGGTTTGAAGCACCCATCCATCATAAATTTCAATTATTATCCTTAAGAACCATGATCAAAAGACACATGTAACATCAATAAATCAATGTTTGAGTAAAATGCACAGAACCACCATATTTGTGTCACAATTAGCATAAAACCGGCAATTTACGATTCGTGAGATTTTGCACCGAACCGAATTTCTGACAATGGCAAAAAACACTGAGCTACTTTCTGAGCATGTTTTGACGTGGCTGATCCCTTGTGCGCCGACAATGGTGACGCCACGACATTGACGGCCGTTCACTCGTCTGTCCAAAGCGATTGGGCCGAGCGCTCCCTTAGTCACTCCCCTCTCTCACTCTCCCTCTCCTCTCTCGCGCGTGGCATGACGGCGACGGGTTTTGTCGAAGGCGGCTTTAGATCCATCGTCGAGGGTGTGATGGGGACAGAGCATGAAGCGTGGTTGGGGCGGCATGGCAGGAGGCACCCATGGCGAGGAGGAAGATTGTCGTGGCAGCAGCATATTCCGTTCATCATAGCCGTCGTCGGCGGCACAAATGTCTCCCGCGGGGTGGTGGTCGAGTCACCGACTGCAAATTTTCCCCTAAGTGAGCTACATGCCTGAATCTATATCCATTTCGCTACTGGAAATTTATGGTTCCAGATTTGGGAAACTAGGGTTTGCTGATTTAGGGTTGCAAATGTTCTGAAACTCGAATTAATTGAATGTTGCTATTACTCGTTGTTCTGTTTTTATAGATAATACTCTCTTCATTCCAAATTACTTGTCAACACGTAATTTGGGACACAGATTGTATTAGTTAATAAGAGCAACTCCGTCGTCTAGAGGAACAAACAGTAGTTTGGTTAGGATCGAGGCCTGATGAAATCTTAGAGCTCATCCTACGGGATTGTAATGTGATAATTACTTAATCAATACAATCTCTTTATCCCTAAAAAACACTAGCATATGCTCCGAAAACACCTGGGCTTCAGATAATTGTCAATAGGGAGGTTGGGGTGGGAAATTTGTGTTTAGCAGATTTATTTATTTGCTTTATTATGTTTATTTTTTTTATTTGGGAAGATTTTGTTTTGTTTTTTCAAGAAGGAACTTTTTAGGGCGAAGTAGTAATGGTTCCGTGGTTGATTGATAATTAGGACAGTTAGCCCAACAGCCTATCTGTTTTTTTTTAGGTGCTGTGCATGCGCTCCAGCTCGTAGAAAAGCCCAGCCCACACCAAACCCTGGCAAGAGGTTATGCTCCAGGGGCCCACGAGGAGGAAAAAGGACAAGAAAAAAAAAAGGGGCGTTCCGAGAATCGAACTCGGGACCTCTCGCACCCGAAGCGAGAATCGTACCACTAGACCAAACGCCCTATTTCATGCCGAAATAAGGCAGCGGTAATTAGGCAACATATTCTCTTTTTCAGTCTTTAGAAGATCTCGTCAAAACAGTGATGTTGAACTCATCAAACAGCTTGACCTGAAACTGATTCATCGTAAACAAGCAAAGTCCAAACTGATTTATGCCGAAAATCTGTACGTGTGTGTTTCAATAACTTGACTTCTTTTATTGTTGCGTTGTACACCACCCGATCAAAGAATTTTGTTCGTGCATGTTGCACCCCTCAATTTTAGACATATTTGAGTTTTTTTCCACTGTTATGCAGCTTTTCAATAATAGCCTGCTATGTAAATGTCCAAAATAAAAGAAGTGCATGAAGTTAGAAGATTCAAATCTTCACTCACAAATGTGGAGTCGCTAAGTAAAAAGTTGTTGGAGGAGGAACGGTTGGAGAGAGAGAGAGAGAGAGAGAGAGAGAGAGAGAGAGAGAGAGAGAGAGAGAGAGAGAGAGAGAGAGATGAAAGTGCTAGTGCCTAGCAGGGACATCCAGCGGGAGGCATGGGGCTCTCAGCCGGTGTGGTTTTGCGAGGAGGAAAGGGGTAAGGAACAGCGGGTGTTGGAGGAGGAACGGTTGGAGGGGGCGCGCGCGGCTTCCCCCCACTACTCCTCCTCGTGGCGCTTCCTCTTCCTCTACCTTGACGTGTTTTTCTTGCTACGGACCGGGTCACTTTTAGTCACACCGTCAGTTTCCTCCATTTTGCCTGACTATGGCTCTGAAGGTCATCTTTTTGTTGGATGCATGAACCATTACAAGCGCCTATGGTCAAGTAGTATGGTATCGGCCTCCCAGGATGCAGCTTCTTTGGGATGGATGGTGGGCTGGATGTGGTTGTGGCCGCAGGATCCATCAGAAATGCCGATGTCATTTCCGTGCAGTCCGCTAGTGTGTCTCTTCACATGATTGCAGATGAGTTACGTGAATGGGGCTTGGGAGCTGGGATTGGCAGTTGCGGCAAAATTCTTAGACCGAATTTGGTGTCGTCTTACCCTCGCGGGAAAGTTTGAAGATGATATCTAAACGTGCGAGCTTCACTCTGCCTTTGAACCAGCTTGTGGTCTTGGTGAAGGAGGCTGCTGATGTTGATCGCTCGTTTGGCAATCTGATTGGTACTTGTGTGTTGCTTGATGATGTTCTTCCGGTGATGTGAAACAAACCTTGCTTGCTACTCCCTCCGTTTCAAAATAGATGACCCAAGAACTTTGTACTAACTTTATACTAAAGTTAGTACAAAGTTTGGGTCGTCTATTTCAGAATGGAGGGAGTAGCTTTTTGAGAGCTCATTGGCAAACCTATCTCTGTTGACGAAGAATCCTTGTCTGGATTTGGCTAGTAATAATTGGGACTTTGGCTTTTTTTTGCAGGTGAATTGGGACTTGGGCTTTCATAGTTCCTTATCTCCTGCAGAGTTGGAAGACTAACACCGTCTAGCTGCCATCTTCCATTCGTTCTCGGAGGTGTTTGATTTGGTGACTTGGCCCAATACTTCCTCTGGCTCGTTTTTGGTTAAGTCTTTATATCAGCGTTTTGATCACTGGCACTTCTTCTTCCAAGTTTAATGAGATTTAGCGCGCTCATGCTCGTTGAAAATCAAAAAAAAACTTGGGAAGCTATTCGCGGCAAGTTGCCGGGTGCTGATAAAATTAGAAAATGTAATGGCATGACTTTGGCTCATTGCTCTTATTGTTCTCAGGTGGGGGATACTGACCATACTATTTTTCCTTGTGACTTCGCCTCATTGATCTGGAATTACATCTGGTCGTGGTTGGATGTTAGTTGGTAACCTCGATCCTTCTCTCAGCTTCTGTCGTTTGTCAACTCATTGTCTGGTCAGTTGAGATGCCTTTTCTCGTTTGGTTTCGCCGCTCCTAGTTGGGCCCTTTGGACGACTAGGATAAATTTACTAATTACTATTGAGCATGTGTTCCCATCTAAACCTTACTTTTTTTTTCAAATCTTTAATCCTAATGCAGCACTGGAAGCCATTGGTTAAGTGCTGCGACATCGACGCCACAGAGTTGTGTTGATCTCGCTGGTTAAATCTACAGTAAGCTTCTTGTCTCCCAGAGTGCAGGCTCCTTCTTCGCAGCTACCGTGTCGTTGTTGTTCACACATTGCGCTTTTGGTTGTAGGTTGTTAGCTGGCGCGCCATGAACTTTGTTGTTATATCTCTTATGGCTGTTTAGCGACTTTGTCTATTAGCCGTGTTACCTCTTAACTTTGTCTGTTTTGAATTGGTTGGTTGGCTTTATTTATAAATTCGGGTTATCACCCTTTCTCTAAAAACCAATGTGGCTAAGTGGGGAACCGAGAGCAAACCCGTTCGACGCAAAAAAAACCCAGAATGAAAATCAGGACAACTTAACAAACTGCCTACACGGCATGCCAAGTCAGCACAGAAATGAAATTTTTTAGGCCGAGGGCAAAATGTGGCACAAAGTGCATCAATGGGGGGGGGGGGGGTATAAATTGAGATTCTTTCAAAAAATGGGTAAAAATCTATCATAAACGTGAAACATGGTAAAAGTGGAATTTACTTCAATTTTTATTTCTTTTGCCAACTCGTCCCAAATCATTACAAGGATGTGCCATATGTACTGAATCATACTTTCTGGTAGATATGGTGGAAAAATTATACCGTAAGAAGCATGTCATATGAATGTATGAACCACTCTAATGTTGACCACTTAAAGAAGCAAATATACATGCTCACAAAAAAGGAAGAAGCAAATGTGTAGAAAAGCTCGCGTGTCAACAATTAGAGCAACTCCTCATCAAATAAGCTCTAAATAGAAAATGCAGCAAAAGCGGTTTCGTGGTGTAGTTGGTTATCACGTCAGTCTAACACACTGAAGGTCTCCGGTTCGAACCCGGGCGAAGCCATTATCTTTTTTCTATTTTTTTCTGTCTTTTTTTTTTTTACCTCTATATGAATTCGCATCAGATGAAAGAAAGAGAGACACCGGAGTTCAGAATCATTCAGAGAAGAGAGACGCTGGAGTTGGAGATCACAGCCAGCCCACTGTGGAGTAGCACTAGTGGCAGCTGGAGATCTCCATCACACCAGTGCACGCGCGCTCCTCCATTTCCTCGTTCTCGTCCAAGACTTCTTCTGACACGCAGCAATCTGACTGGAAGACTGCCAACTACTCCCTCCGTTTCGAATTACTTGTCGCAGGTATAGATGTATCTAGATATATTTTTGTTATAGATACATTCATTTCTGCGACGAGTAATTTAGAACGGAAAGAATACACCAGTTGAAACATTAAGCAACCTGAGCCGGCTGCAGCTCGCTGATAACGGACTAGCTGGTCATGTGCCGGTGTGGTTAGGAGATCTCACAAAGCTAACAAGTTTGGTCCTTAATTCCAACAACCTGGATGGGGTCATACTCATACATGAAGGCCATTTATCAGTCTAGCACTCTTTTTTTTAGAAAAGGAGGATGACCCCGTCCTCTGCATTTGGGCGATGCATACGGCCATTTTATTAATTATTCTCACAAGACCTTACAAAGTCATATAACAGCAAGACTAAAGCCACCGTCTAAGCAACAACTGTCGCAACACCTATCCAATTGATGAAGGGGCGCTGATAGCCTGGGCCTAATACCAAATAGACATCGCAGCCAAACCTAAACATCTAAGTCCTGAGGTCCCAACCAAGACGCCTGCCTGGTATGGGGCACCTACCAGTCCGGCGCACTCCTCAACCAGGACGCCTGCCGGGTATGAGGCCGCCGCAGCCACCTGCCACGAGTCCATCTTTATATGAACTACTCCCTCCGTTTCGAATTACTTGTCGCAGGTATAGATGTATCTATATATATTTTTGTTATAGATACATTCATTTCTGCGACGAGTAATTTAGAACGGAGAGAGTACACCAGTTGAAACATTAAGCAACCTGAGCCGGCTGCAGCTCGCTGATAACGGACTCGCTGGTCATGTGCCGGTGTGGTTAGTAGATCTCACAAAGCTAACAAGTTTGGTCCTTAATTCCAACAACCTGGATGGGGTCATACTCATACATGAAGGCCATTTATCAGTCTAGAACTCTTTTTTTTTAGAAAAGGAGGATGACCCCCGGCCTCTGCATTTGGGCGATGCATACGGCCATTTTATTAATTATTCTCACAAGACCTTACAAAGTCATATAACAGCAAGACTAAGCCACCGTCTAAGCAACAACTGTCGCAACACCTATCCAATTGATGAAGGGCGCTGATAGCCTGGGCCTAATACCAAATAGACATCGCAGCCAAACCTAAACATCTAAGTCCTGAGGTCCCAACCAGGACGCCTGCCTGGTATGGGGCACCTACCAGTCCGGCGCACTCCTCAACCAGGACGCCTGCCGGGTATGAGGCCGCCGCAGCCACCTGCCACGAGTCCATCTTTAGAGCTGTACTGTTGCATCTACCGTGCCAGGTCTCTCTGCCATCGACGTCACCACAATGCTAGACAGCGTCGTCCTCCTGCGCGAGTCCATCCTCCCACATCAAACTCCGAATCTGCACTGCGCCACGCCGTCAAGATCCGTCGCCATCAATGTATGGATGAAGCACCGCTCCACCAAAGAAACCGTCCGCTGGTCCCACGAAGCAAGGCGCAGCTCGCTGCAGCTCGCTGATAACGGACTCGCTGGTCATGTGCCGGTGTGGTTAGGAGATCTCACAAAGCTAACAAGTTTGGTCCTTAATTCCAAAAACCTGGATGGGGTCGTACTCATACATGAAGGCCATTTATCAGTCTAGAACTCTTTTTTTTTTAGAAAAGGAGGATGACCCCCGGCCTCTGCATTTGGGCGATGCATACGGCCATTTTATTAATTATTCTCACAAGACCTTACAAAGTCTTACAACAGCAAGACTAAAGCCACCGCCTAAGCAACAACTGTCGCAACACCTATCCAATTAATGAAGGGGCGCTGATAGCCTGGGCCTAATACCAAATAGACATCGCAGCCAAACCTAAACATCTAAGTCCTAAGGTCCCAACCAGGACGCCTGCCTGGTATGGGGCACCTACCAGTCCGGCGCACTCCTCAACCAGGACGCCTGCCGGGTATGAGGCCGCCGCAGCCACCTGCCACGAGTCCATCTTTAGAGTTGTACTGTTGCATCTACCGTGCCAGGTCTCTCTGCCATCGACGTCACCACAACGCTAGACAGCGTCGTCCTCCTGCGCGAGTCCATCCTCCCACATCGAACTCCGAATCTGCACTGCGCCACGCCGTCAAGATCCGTCGCCATCAATGTATGGATGAAGCACCGCTCCACCAAAGAAACCGTCCGCTGGTCCCGCGAAGCAAGGCGCAGCACCAAGTAGAAGGCCGAAGCGCACCGCCACCACGCCACCAGCAGCCCCGCCACCAAGAGCTGTTCCCAGCCGCCGCCTTCAAGAAGGAGCACGACACCAGGGTGCCGTCGACGCCCAGACCAGGGGAACAAAAGCTTTCGCCATAGCTCGAGGAGGAGGCAGAAGGGAGAGGATCCACCCCAAAGCCTTCAGGAAGGGGATCGGCGCCAAAGGCCTCAACTTTGGGGAGGCCGCCGCGCCAGCCAGCGGTTTCCCCGGGAACCTCACCCGCACGCCAGATCCGCCAGGCCGGCCATAGGGGATGCCGAAAGCCGCCGCCAAGGACCGGCGCCAGCACGGATCGGGACAGATCGAAGCAGGGGAGGATCTTCTACATGGAGCCATGACGGATTGCGAGGAGCCGCCACTGCGCCAGCGTCCGCAGCCCCCACGCCGCCGGCGCGGCCGTGGAAGGCTGCCCACCAGAGCCCGTCGGCACAGCCCGCCGGCTACACCGCGCCCATGGGCCGGGGCCGCCGCCCCGGGGAGCCAAGGCCCTCCAACTGAGAGGAGGCGCCAGATCCCGCCGCCACCATCATTGGGGCCGAGCACCCGTGCCTCGGAGGCCCTCAGGCGGCGGCGGAGGGAGGGGAGGCGAGGGGGAAGCGCGGCGACGGCGCTAGGGTTGGCCCCCGAGTCGCCTCAGAGGAGGCGACGTGGGAGAGCGGGGGTGCTCTCAGTCTAGAACTCTAGATATGTTAAGATGGATTGAGATTGTCAGACGACTCCATAACCTTCTTTGTCCAATGTGGCTTCGATGGCAAACACATATACTAGCAGTCTTGATGTATTGAACACAAGCTTTGATGATATGGTACCAGATTGTTTTTGGATAGCAGGTTCCTTAGTACAGTATTTGAATATCCGAAATACTCCCTCCGTTCTAAAATACTTGACTTTCATTTGTCTAAAATTAAATGTATCTATATACTAAAACATGTCTAGATACATCTATATTTTGACAAATGAAAGGCATGTATTGTGGAACGGAGGGAGTAATAGATAACAGGTGTCCTCCCATCAACAATGGAATTTATGAGGAATAGAAATGGTTTCAGTTCTAACAACTTGCTGGTCCAATACCTAAGCTTCCCATCAATCTATCAGGCCTGAATCTCAGTGGGAAAAATTTTAATTTGTTGGACCATTACCATTAGACTTTGGAGCGCCGGGTTTTCTAGACTTCTTCTATATAATAACATGATTTCTGGCACCATTCCATCTTCTTTGTGCATGATGCAATCACTTGAGTTGTTAGATCTATCAAGAAATGATCTCAATGGGTCAGTTACCAATTTCCTATTCAATTAGTCTAGCACAAATATGACAGGTATGAGGATCGTGGGTCTAAACTTAAGAAACAACAACCTCTCGGAATTTCCTTGGCTACTCGAAAAATGCACGACGCGCGGATGGCGACGACCCGCGGCCGCCCGGCGCACGGCCACCCACGTCGACGCCGCCGGCGATCCACCACGTCGATGCCACAGGTGGCATCCATTTCTACCCGCGGATGGGCGACGACCCGCGGCTGCCTGACGCACGGCCGCCCACGTCGACACCGCCGGCGATCCTAAAGCTGCCAACGTCTCACCTCTCGTCGCCGGAGGGGGGGGTGGGGCAGGCGCGGTCGGTCAAGCCGGATCTCGTTGGGGGATCCACCGACGATGGCGCGATCCTGACAAGGGCACAACAGGAGCAGTCGGCGGTCCATTTCTCCGATCTGATCTCCGGCGGCTGGATTGAGGGACGCCTGCAACACACTCCAGCTTCGGGGTGGACGTCACTTCGGAATATGGACAACGACGTCCTTGTGCGGCGACTATCTGGCGGCCGACGTCCAGATCAAGGTAGGGTTTCGTTTACAGATTGATGATTTCGACGTGCATGTATTTTGCTGTTTGCAGGATGATCATAGGGAGGAGATCGAGGTGATCGACTTGATGATGGCGCATGTGAACAAGACATCAGATCAGCGATTTGGAGGTCGTTTTTGGGTCTTAGCGGATAGCGAGGAGGAGGAGGAACAGTGTGACGGCCATACTAGGGATGAGGAGGCGCCAGAAGACGGCAAAGAGCGGCTGCTTGCACAAACAGTCGGACTTGCGATCGCGTTGACGGCATCGAAAGCATGCCCTGCTCACCAGAAGAGGGAGGTGAAGAAATCCACGCAGATGATTAAACCGTGGGTAGGGCCGACCGCGAAGGTAAATCATACTCCCATGACTTTGTCTGATTTCATCCCGGAATCATGGACCCTCGTTACGAAGAAGAAGAATGCAAAACGGAGCCGGATGCTGAGGCCGCCACCGATGCGGCCGCCGCCGGTGGCTAGGGAGGCCAACGAGATTCGAGCGGCCAGACGGGATCGCTTGAATTCTCTAGTGGGCCTCGTGGGTGGAACTGTTACAGCGTTGGTCGTGGTCTCTTCTCAGATTGGGCAACAGGCCCGTTTGGAGGCCCAAGCGGCATGCGTAGACATGTCAGACATGCCCGTTTTGCATCAGACACTGATACGCGAGCCGCCTGATCGAGCAATCCCATCCGCTAGGGTTTTTCGTCCGCCTGGTTTCCCCCTGCTCGGGACACGTCGCGCGGCAAGGGTCAGTGGCGGTGTCGCTCCCTCGATGGCGGGGCGAGGCAACCTGCCGCCTACCAAGGTCCCGGCATCGGCACCTGCAAGAACCATGGCCCCTGCGCCTAGTCGGGCTACCGTGAGGCAGCAGGAGGCGCCGACCGAAGGCCAGGTCGCCGGGCGGGGCGGCGCCCAAGTTGCCGGGCATGGTGGCACCCAAGCCACCGAGCGGGGCGGCGCCAAAGTTGCAGGGCGGGGCGGTGCACAAGTCGCCGGACGGGGCGGCGGCCATGGTTGGGATGGCTATAGCGGCGGTGCCCGGGTCCACGGTGATGATGGCTTCAGATATAACTGATATGGATAGTGGGGTGATGACGGATACGATGCGTACGGCGGGGGTCAGCACCGTGGCTCTTCGTCGGGCGGTGGACGTGGCTTTGGATGGTACAATGGCGGCGGACCGGGACGCGGTTTTCAAGGACCTCTCGGTAATTTCGTTGAGGGGGTGGCCGGCCCAACTAACTGGTATAACCGGGGAGCCCACCGTACTTTCTGAGGCGGGAGAGGAAGGGGTCGGCGCCCGCCTCCACTGTCGGTTGCTCCAACCGCGATGGCGCAAGCCGAGCCTGCTGCTATGGTTTAGGAGGACTCACCTGCTCTTCCCGAGGTGGTTGTAGACACAGTTCGGGCCTTGGCAGCGGTCAGCATTCCGGTGACCAGTACCAGGGTTGTTAAGGTCGGTGACGGAGGCTCTGTTAAGATGTCGGATAAGCGTGATGGTGAGAAGCTATCAAAGTGGGCTATTAAGAAGAAGAAGTTACCGTGTTATCGATGTGGCGAGCTGGGGCATTTTGTGGAAAAGTTTACCACATAATTATGTGATTACTGTTGTAGATCGCAGCATGTGACCGGTGACTGTCCGCTTCTTTCTGGCCCCAAGCCGATGGTCAATATCTATGGAGTTTGCTGTCAGGAGCTAATGTTTTTTGAGTCACCAGATGTGGCACCTATGACGCATGTGCAAGAGAGCTCCTTCCCCGCTGTTGTCAAGGTTACTAATAGGATTTTGATAGAGGCACAGATTGTGCGACGGTTACAAGACCTAGTACCGGGCAACCACCAGTGGGACCTTGTCAAGTTGGAGACCCAGACTTACAAGGTTGATGTCCTCACTAAGGAGGATCGGTTGCATATCCTTAAGTTTGGCATGTGCAGGGTACAGAGCACCAATATTATTATAGCCTTTGATGAGTGGAAAGAGAAGGAGCCCAAGGGTACACCGTTAGAGAAGGTCCAGGTTCGTTTTTATGGTGCACCACGCAAATATAGTAATCACTTCCTGGTAGCTTGGAGCTTGGGGTCCCTCATTGGTAAGACGAAATAGGTTGGCATGCCATTTACTCGCGCACATGGAGTAGCGAGGTTACTTGTCAGCGTGGTCAGTTTGGAGTTCGTACCGGATGTGGTCAAGTGGACATGTGTCGGGGTCACATACGTGCTAGAGCTTGAGATTGAGGATACAGCGATACCTCAGGAGGGAGATGAGATTCGGGACATGGATACGACTGAGGGTGATGGTGCCCCCGGGAATTAGGACAAGGTGCCTGAGAGCACACCACGGGAGCCGGCTAAGGAGCCGGAGTCGCAGAGTAAGGAGGATTCATCGGCCAAAAAGGTGCCATCTTCCACGACACCGATGAACACACTTCGATTTGGTTCTTTTGGAGCGCGGTCTGCGCCTAGTAGGTTATGGAGTAACAGAGTTTAGACGGATGATCCAAAGGAGCTCGAGTTACTGCCAGTGATGCCCACTGTTGTTGTTTCGCCTGAGGTTTTGTCTCAGAGGGTTGATCCTGGGCTGCAGGATTCGTTGGGCAGCGGTCTACCTCTGGTGGGTGGGGGGATGGTGGGCAGGAGGTCCGCAACCCCAGCCCAGCCGCGGCGGCCCCTTGCCATCTGGAGGAGAGGCGCGGGTTGGAGGCCCTCCCTCTCTTCTCACCGCAGGGCAGGCCCGACCAGCATGGTCTGGAGCATGGGCAGGTGGCCCGCACATCTTCTTCTCTGGCGTCGTCTTCGCGCCGCGCTGGTGGTCTGGGGGGAATGCGACTGTCGAGAAGGTGGCTCCATGGTCTCCTTCTCCCACCACTTTGGCTGGTGATGCCCGCTTGACCGTGCCTTACCCTTCCTCACCGGCAGCTAGGGAAGAGAGTCGGAGTGGGGAGCACACGCCTCGGGTGAGGACTATGGAGGAGCTTGTCGCCTTTGGTGGGATCTCGGATCCGGTCACGGTTGGCAGACGTGTCAGTCACTAGATCCAGGGACAGCCAGATGCTGATGACCTGCAGTTAGTGCGCGCCAAGAGGGTGGCCATGCTTTGAGATGTCGAGGCAACCACAAGTATGTCTTTTGATAAGAGTTACTCAATTGTGCATTTCACCGAGCATGAAATTATTGATAAGGCAAATGACATAGGAATAACTTTGGGTTCAAATGAAAAGGAGGTAGTGAAATCTGTTAATGATCTTTTAGATTTAGAAGCGGAGCGGGCTTCTGAAATAATTCGAAACCTCGCATCAGTCAAACCTATGAATGACGATGACATGAACAACCTAGGAATTGTAGCCCTTGAAAACATTTGCAATAATCTCTTGCCTAGTGAGGAGGCCGAAGATGAGGAGGGGTTGGAGACTATGGACACTGTAGAGCCTCTAATGATGGAGGGCACTGTCTCGTGTTTTGTCGACCCTACGGTTATGAAGGGTGATGGGGAGAAGCCCAAGCGACCCTGGAAATGAAAATTTTATCCTACTTCGGCAGTCTGTAGAAGTGCTAGGGTTAAGCTTAAGAAAAAAATTCCATGATGACTTATGAAAGGAATCTTTTGGAATAGCAGAGATCTAGCTGACTTGGCTAAACGTAGGTTCTTGGCTGAGACAACGATAGAGCATCATTTAGATTTTAGTGCGCTTTTGGAAACACGAAGAGATAATTTTACCTCAGTTCCTTGGAACTCTATCCGGAGGAATTGATTTTGATTGGCATGCCTTAGCTCCTAGAGGAAGGTCTAGTGGGATATTACTAGGGGTTCGGTGTGAAACACTTGAGGTGCTTAACGTGGTTCGGGGAGATTTTGCGGTCAAGTTTCAGGTAAGATCAAAATTGGATGGTTTCCGGTGGTCTCTTGTGGCTGTATATGGGGCAGCACAACCTGAACTTAAACCAGATTTTCTAGCCGACTTAGTGCGGATGTGGAGATGAAACTTTGCCAATCCTAGTCGGTGGAGACTTTAACATAATTCGGAGGAGAGATGAAAAGAACAATGACAATTTTGATGGATGTTGGTCTATGATGTTTAAAATGATTATCAAGAGTCTTAATTTGAGAGAAAATGAGCTCACCGGTAGAAAATTTACATGGGCCAATTCTTTGCCCACTCCGATTTATGAGAAGTTGGATAGGGTACTCGCTAGTGTGGATTGGGAACAAAAGTACCCTCTGGTGTCGGTTCATGCGATGCAGAGACGATCTCGGACCACACACCACTTCTTGTAGACTCGGGAGAGGCTACACACGTTGCGAACAAGAATGCTTTCTCTTTCGAACTAGGTTGGTTCGAGAAATAATTTTTTTGGAAATCATTGCACGCGAATGGGCAAAACCTGTTAATGGAAGAACTAGTATTGAGAGATGGCAAAATAAGATCAGACATTTGAGACAGTTTTTGCGAGGTTTGGCCAGAAACAAGAGTGGGATTTACAAACAAGAAAAGGAATGACTCGCTCAATTAATTGAAGCGCTAGATTTAAAAGCCAAAAGTAATCTCCTTATGATTAATGAGCAAAACTCCAAGTCCGAAGCTGAGCAAGGCTTACGGGCTCTTCTAAGAGAAGAGGAGCTCAAGTGGGCACTGCGTGCTAAAGTTCTTAAGGTTGTCCAAGGGGACGACAATACACAATTCTTCCATATGATTGCAAATGGTAAACATAGAAAGAAGAAAATCATACAGCTTGAACAGGACGAGGGGACAATAGTGGGGCATGGAATCTGAAAGCTTATATCCCTAACTACTATAAACAACTTTTTGGGCATCCAGAAGCAAGCACGGTGGCCCTAGATGAGTCTGTCTTTGGAGATATCCCTCAGCTCCAGGTAGAGGAGAATGATATTCTCTCTGCTCCATTTACTGAGAAGGAGGTTTTGGAGGCAATCTCCCAAATGAAACCGAATAAAGTATCAGGACCAGATGGGTTTCCTGCTGAATTCTATAAGAAATGTTGGCTTATTATTAAGGATGATCTTATGTCTATGTTTCATGATTTCTTTAACGATCATCTAGAGCTGTTTCATCTTAACTTTGGCATGATTACGTTGTTGCCAAAGAAAGAAGAAGCAATTCGGATCGAACAATTCAGGCCCATATGTCTTCTTAATGTGAGTTTCAAAATTTTCACAAAGGTGGGTACCAATAGATTGACGCAAATTGCTCATTCAGTGGTACAACCCAGCCAGACAGCGTTCATGCCAGGGCGACACATACTTGAAGGGGTGGTCGTTTTGCATGAAACGCTACATGAAATCCATTCGAAGAAGCTAGATGGGGTTATCTTCAAAGTGGATTTTGAGAAGGCTTATGATAAAGTTAAGTGGCCTTTCCTTCAGCAGGCAATGCGCATGAAAGGATTTAGTGAGGCTTGGTGGAACCAGGTGGTTCTCAAGTCCAGAAGGGTAGTGTCAGAATCAAGGTTAATGATGATATCGGTCATTATTTTCAGACACACAAGGGTCTGATACAAGGAGATTCCATGTCTCCTCTCTTGTTTAATATAGTGGCCGATATGTTGGCCATTCTTATTGGCAGAGCCAAGCAGCATGGTCAAGTGGAGGGGTTAGTTCCTCATCTGGTTGATGGAGGAGTATCCATCTTACAGTACGCTGACGACATTGTCCTATTCATGGAACATGACATTGCTAAAACACAAAATATGAAACTTATATTATGTCTTTTCGAACAATTGTCTCGTTTAAAAATAAACTTTCACAAAAGTGAGTTGTTCTGCTTTGGGAAGGCCAAAGATGAGCAAGACACTCATAGACAATTGTTCGGGTGTGAATTAGGTTCTTTACCCTTTAGTTATCTGGGCATACTGATTCACCACCGTAAGTTTCCCAATAAAGAATGGAAATGTATCGAAAATCAAATTGAGAAAAAGCTGAGCTGCTGAAGGGCAAGATTATGTCTTATGGAGGTCGGTTAGTGCTGATTAATTCGGTACTGACTAGTATGCTGATGTTCCTACTATCCTTCTTCGAAATTCCGAAAGGGGTACAGAAGCGCCTTGATTTCTTTAGATCTCGGTTCTTCTAGCAGTCAGATGAGGCCAAGAGGAAATATCGACTCGCGCGATGGGATATCCTTTGCCGACCAAAAGACCTGGGTGGTCTTGGTATCGAGAACTTAGAAATCAAGAATAAATGCCTTATGAGCAAATGGCTCTACAGGTTAGAGACAAAGCCGGAGGGCATGTGGGCACATGTTTTGCGCAATAAATATTTCCAGTCGAAAACACTCGCCCAGGTTACCATGAGACCAACTGACTCGCCATTCTGGAAAGGGCTTATGAGAACGAAGGAATTGTTCTTTCGTAGGGTCATATTCTTGGTTGGCAATGGGATGTCAACAAGATTTTGGGAGGATACATGGTTAGGAGAGACACCCTTGGCCGTCCAATATCCAACCCTTTATAACATTGTGCAACGTAAGGAGGATTAGTAGGCATAGTTTTCTAAATGATTCCGTTGAATATTCAGTTCAGACGTGAGTTAGTTGGTGAGCGACGGACAGTCTGGATGCACTTGGTTTGGAGATTGATAGATGTTCAACTCTCCGACCAGCCAGATTCGACGTAAGGAGGGTTTTTACGGTGAAATCTTTTTATATGGATTTGGTTAATACTGGCCCAATCTCAAGATCGTTGCATATTTGGAGGATTAAGGTTCCCTTGCGTATTAAAATTTTTATGTGGTTTGTCCACAAGCAAGTAATACTCATCAAGGATAACTTAATCAAGAGCCGATGGGTAGGTAGTTCACGTTGTTGCTTTTGTGATCATGATGAAACAATACAACATTTATTCCTTGAATGCCCACTCGCCAAATTGCTTTGGAGAATTATTCATATAGCCTTCAACATTGACCCTCCAGTTGACATTGAGTCGTTGATTGGAACGTGGTTAGCTGCGGTTGAACATACTACTGCGGCTCGTATTCGGATTGGAATATGTGCGCTTCTGTGGGTTATATGAAACTGTTGGAATGATTTATTTTTAATAGACAATACAATTCAACTTTCTTGCAGGTTATTTTCAGAGCTACCGCTTGGATCCGTACGTGGTCCTTACTCACTCCTATGGACTCCAGGGAGCCTTTGGTTACTGGGTGCAACCAGTGGGAGATGGTAGCACGGGCTATATTAAACCGGTTCGGATGGCGGTCGCATAACAGAATAGGAGTCTAGAAAGCTTATCCTTCGTATTGCCGTACCGGTTATGATTGTCACCATGTATTTTTCTTTATCCTTTTGCTTAGCTCCCCTTGCGAGTTGTAATATTTTTTTGACGTTGTGATACTTCATGGATTTTTTAATAAGTTGGCTGCATGCACCATTATGATGCAGAGGCCGGGAGTACGCTTCCATTTCAAAAAAGAAAACTCCAAGTTAAAAGTGTGGTCTCTGCCTTGATGTCTCTTGCATGAATCTAAGGTTGAGTTGGGATCGAGGAGCAACATGTGGGACTTTGTGCCTGCTGCCTGCTGGTCACGTCAGGCCACCAGGCCGAGTCTCCTTGCCGAAAAACAGAGAGACTTTGGGCCGCAGTCTGGTTGTCGATGCATGCGGCCTGGGCAAACCCTAAACGGCGCCCTTTCCTTCGATGTATGCAATGGGGCGCACACCCCCCGTGCCGAGGTGGGCTGGCCCATATTCCCTTCTGTTTCTGTTTTAAACTGGCACAAAAAAAGGGGAGCTCCTAATTGGCGCTGCAGGCGCCGTGGAACCGAACGGGCGCCTACAGGCAACACTAGTGGGCCGGCCCACGGATGAAAGAACGAAACAGAGCAGTAAACGTCTCGAAACAAAAAACGCAAAAATACGTAAGAACCACGACTCGAACAGGCGCCTTGAATTTGAAGTATTGCTGAGCTAACCAGTAGACTACGGCAACACTAATGATTTATTACAAACGCAAACGCGTTAAGTACCCTAAGAGCCGCGCTAGTTATTACGCACTTTTGAACTATTCATTTCTTTAAAGTCGATATTTTTAATGAAAATAAGTTCATAAATTTTGAAACAAAAGTTCATCGATTAGAAGAAAAAGTTCATCAAATTTCAAATTAGTTCATTGATTTCGAAAAAAGTTCATCGATTATGAAAAAAGTTCATTGATTTTGAAAAAAGTTCATCGATTTTCAGAAGTAGTTCATCGAATTTGGAAAAAGAGTTCATCAAAAATGAAAAAAAGTTCACCGATTTTGAAAAAAAGTTCATCAATTTTGAAAAGTTCATCAAAATTAAAAAAAGTTCATCAAATTTGAAACAAAGTTCATTGAATTTGTAAAACAAAGTTCATCAATTTTTTAAAGTAATCTAATGAAAAAAGTTCATCAATTACGAAAAAGAGATTCATGAAACGTGAGAAACAATCACGCATTAAAGAAAAGAAAAAAATGGACAGAAAAGGATAAAGGAACAAAACGAACTGAAGAGCTAAATAAAAGAAAGAAGGGAAGAAGATTTACACGAATAGGACGGTGGTCTGTTGCTTGGCGCGTAACCCTCGCAGCGAAGGGGTCCTGGGTTCGATTCCATCAGCATCAGCACGCGCATTTTTTTAACACAGAAAATAAATTCACAAATGGGCCGAGCCCAGTAAACGTGGCTGCAGGCGCCCGTTTGCAGAAATTACATTAACGGACGCCTGCAGCGCCAAATAGGATATACCCAAAAAAAGTGCGATCAGCAGGTTTCGAAGGCAAATCCTAAACGGCGCCCGTTGCGCAAACGGGCGCATACCCCCCACGCCGCGCCGGGCCGACCCATTTCTACTTTTTTTTCTGCTAAAACTGCATCAAAACAAAAAAAGATGGCAGTGAATATTCGAACCTGGGACGTGTCGTCTGAGAATGCAGCGATATTACCACTTGGCAGCGAACCACTTTGGTGTTTGTAACCCTCTTTCCCTTCTTTTACTTTTACTTTGGGTTGCTAGATTTTCTTCTTCTTCTTCTTTTTCCTGTTCTTTTTTCATTCCTTTTTGTTTTTTCTATAAATGTGCGTTTTTTTTGCAAATTCATGAACCTTTTCGAATTAAATGGAATTTTTATCAAAATTGATGAACTCTTTTTTCAAACTAAATGATTTTTTTTGAAAATCAACGAACACTTTTCAAAATCAATGAAATTTTTTCCCAGTTGATGAACTCTTTCAAGATTGATAAACTCTTTTCAAAACCGATGAACTATTTTTCAAAACCGATGAACAGTTTTTTCAAAATTGATGAACTTTTTTCAAAATCGATGAACTCTTTTCAAAATCGACAAACCTTTTTCAAATCAACGAACCCTTTTTCCAAAACCGATGAACTTTTTTCAAAACCGTGAACTCTTTCGTCAAAACCGTGAACTTTTTTTAAAGTCGATCAATTTTTTTAATCGATGAACTTTTTTTAAAATCATGAACTTTTTTCTCAAAATCGTGATTTTTTTTTCAAAGTCGATGAACTTTTTTCAAAACCGTGTTTTTTTTCAAAATCGTGAACTTTTTTTCAAAGTTGATGAACTTTTTTCAAAATCGATAAACTTTTTCAAAACGTGAAATGTTTTTTCAAAATCGATGAAATTTTTACGTAACATGATCTTTTTTCCAAAACCAATGAAATTTTCTGTAATTCATGACATTTTTTCCAAATTTTTTCAAATAATTTAAAAAACAGAGTGCTACAGTAATTGTTTACATGTGTGCTAATAAGTTGCCCGGCGACAGATGTACTTTAAATATTCGCCCTGGATTTTGGTCAGTAGTGTGGTGAAGGGTAGTTGGTTAGCCCTTCTCTTTCGCTAATGTATGGTGTGAGTTCGATCCTCTTGGGGAACCATTTTTTTCGCTGTTTTAGCTCGCAAACGACCTCAGTGACTCATCCGTGTGGGCGCCCGAACTTTTTTTTGGGCCGGCCCAGTTCACATCCGCGTGGGCGCCTGAACTTCCAACTGGGGCTAAAGGCGCCCGTTAGGAGCTCCCGGTTTCGAACCCGCAACGCCCACGCGCAAGGTAGCTTCGATAGCCAACTAGATCAAACCCACCGATGTGGTTATTTGCAACTTTTTTATTCCTTTGCTCTTTTTGTTCTTTTTTTTTTCCTTTTTCTAATTTAACGGAAAAAGTTCAGCGAATTTGATGAACCTTTTTTCCAAATCTAGTGAAGTTTTTAAAAATCGTTGCACCTTTTCAAATCTGAACTTTTTAATACCGGTGAACTCTTTTTTCGAATTCGATGAACTATTTTTCAAATTCGGTGAACTTTTTTAAAAGTTTGTGAACGTTTTTTTTGAAAATCGATGAACTTTTTTCAAAATCGGTTATCTATTTTTCAAATATGATGAACTTTTTTTAAGTTTGTGAACGTTTTTTAAAAATCGATGAACTTTTTTCAAAATCGGTGAACTTTTTTTCAAAATCGATGAACTTTTTTCAAATTTGATGAACTATTTTTGAAAAATGTGATAAACTTTTTTTGGAAATGGGTGAAATTTTTTTGCACGTTTATTTCTGAGTGGAAAACGAAGCGTACATTTTTTTGAGTGAAAGAACGAAGCGTAGGTTTTTTTAGAAAAGAACGAAGCGGAGCTGGCGACCGATTCACTGATTTCCTCGTGTTGGGCTGGCCCATACCAGGTGCGGTGTGGGCGCCAGAAACTCCAACCGGCGCTGAAGGCGCCGGTTAGGAGCTCCCTGCGGCCTGGGCCTGGAAGAGTTAGGTTTATTATTATACTCTCACCACGAGTGATTGGGCTTTCATTAAGGCCTCACAGCCAACGGGCTGAAAAGCCCATCGATCACCATTTGGGGAATTTTGCAGGGATCATCGAGTAAAGAACTCTGTGTTTCCTGTACGAATTCAATCTGAATTTTCCACCTCTGTATTTATCTCCTCAGTTCTTCTTTTCCTTGTTTTTACTGGAAAGGAATGGAAAACTATGAAATCTATTGGACGTGCTAGGCTCTAAATTGCTAGATGAAAACTCAGGTGACTGAATTGTTATTGGCGTGCAGAGTAGGCTTGGAGGCAGCTACCTGATGCCATGTTATTTAGCACACATATTGGAGCTAAGAAAGTGCGGGAACATGCCATTCTTCAATGCACTAATTTCTCTATCCTGGCTTACATTGCTTATCGCCCGGCACTCTATTATACACTAGCCGACCAACTGGAATTTTGGTTCTGTGTTCTAAAGCTTCTTAAGGCAATTGAATTTTTTTAAATCCTTACTGCACCACAAAATATTTTGCTTGCCACAAGATGGCAAGCTTTGTTTCAGTGTTGTTGCCTAACTAGGTGTTGGTCTTTTTGGTATATTATGTATCTCGCATGCTAGTATGGTCACTGCTAATGCTTGATCCAGTAATTAGATTCACGAGTACTGGTATGTCATTGTCATCATAAAATTTCATTTGAATGGCAATTCTGGACCTTTTCTTTTGTGGTGAACTGTTTTGGACTTGTTGATGACCACAATATGTTGATCAATCTGAGGATGCATTTTTGACCTAGTTTGTTGGTTGCTTGTTCCACTTCTTCTGAGCTAAAATCTTAGTTCTTTCTGGAGCATCTTTGTTTGAAGAGATTAAATGTTTTGAAAGACATTCATGCTTTGCTAGTTTGGATCAGTTTTTCCCCTCCTGTATGTCTGAGTGGCCTATTGGCTGATACGTTCAGTTCTAAGGACAACTGATTTCAAAACTGAACAATAGAGTTGTATATTTTCTATATACAGCCTACCATCTAGTCCAAATACTATGGTTGGCTAAAACCAAGCCTCCTCAGGTTTGCACGAGTCAGGGCATACATGTGTCTAAATATATGTTCTTATATCATGATTTATGCTAGCAAATGGTTAGAATTTTACCTCCGCTTAGTGTGGTATCAAATCTGCCTAGATTGATCCCAGGTGTTACAACATTACAGGCTATGCTTTATGCAAACCAGAGTTAGGCATTAACAGATGCAAGTTGGCTTTCACTAGATGGCATCTATTTTTCAGCTTTCTAAAACTATATCAAGCTTGTACTGCTGACTTTTGTGCCAAAACTTATTATACCAAATGTGATATTGAACTACATGTATTACTAGTTATATAGATATTTACTGCCCCGAGAACAGATCGCTGAGTCTATCTGCATATTTAATACTGTAGCTCCCATAGTTTGTTGGTTTCTTAACTCCTGTTTTCATGTATGCACGAATGTGCTTCTTAAATCAATACTTTTTTATGATATTTGTTAGCTTATGAGATAACAAAATAATTATATCTTCTTGTCCTCTCCAAAATCCGGTTTCTTCATATATGATTGTTGATTGATCCACGGTAATGCTTGAGAGCTTGAGGTGGTGCTCCGTTGATTCAATAGGCAATCATGCAGTTGAGCTATGAAGTGTCAAGATATAAGATCTAGGCAACCATTTACATTTTTGTCATAGCCACTGTGGTTGTCTTGCAAGGCAATCCTCCACTGATATATTAGCAATTCAGCATTCTCATTATCTATGGAATTTCTGCGCTCCAGCTGGTTTGTATTTCTGTTTTCATCCATTACTAGTAAGGATTCAGCACATCTACAACAATCCCAGCCCGTATCTTCTCTTGTGTTTTTTTCTTGAATACGCAAAAGCTTGTGTATCATGTCATTTGATAGGAGTGGGAAGAGGTATAAGGGTACCATCATGGGACACGTACACAAGCTGGATGCTAGAGCAGAACACGGTATGCTCGGCCCCAAGGAAAACAAAGGCCTAACTCTCGGAAGCATATTCATCCCTTTGGGTCTTGCCCTAGCCTAGAGGCGTGCATCTTCCTAGATAGATTGTACCAAGGGTCAGAGGGATGTAGTGAGTTGAAGACACAACTGTTGCGGTGTTTTTAGATCCACCAGGCACAGGCAATGAGTTGGTTGGAGGATAGAACTTGCCAAAGCTCTACAGGAGCTTCTGAGCAAGAGGACACCCATCAGTCCGCGAGCGCCCACGTCTGGTCTGGCGGCGTGGCGGTAGATCGACACCAGGAGAGGATTTTGTGCCAAATATGCCGCTAGAAGGGGCAGTCAGTGAGTAGATGTTGCGACGGTCGCGTCGTGCCAGCCGTTCGGCGGTCCACAACAGAGAATTAGTTTTCAATTTTTCCTGGCCTGTTATTTCCTCAAGTTAGTAGAAGGGGTAAACTTGGCTATGACCCAAATCAAAGGCAGGCAAAAAGGGACACACCATGAATGGGAGAAAAAACTCGACTGTTACCCAAATGAAAAACAAGTAGCTTTCAAGTCTTTGTATTGTGATCCTAGACAACACCCCACATCTACTTGTGTTTCTTGGTATTGCAATCTACTTGTTGGGGTGTGCCATGTCATGGACTCCCATGTTTTATCATTATTCTTTTCCCCTCTTACTTGTATTTTTTTTCTCCGGTTTCCCTCATAATCAGGTCAATTTGTTTAGGTTTTCGATCGGCTTTTCCTTGTAAACTAGCTCATGGTTTTTGACCCAGTTTCCCTCATGACTTGGTTCAATTTCTTTTGAACTCAGCCCCCTCCCCCCTCAGCCAAGCTTATTGGATAAATAGCTAGCATATCCTAGGGGAATTTCTCTGGAAGTTGACGACAAGGGAGGTGTTTGATAAAAAAATTAGTACAAAGAAGAAGGCCACTAGTACGACGATGAGACTACAGGACTTGTTCCATCGCAATATCTACCCTACAGAGTAGTTCACTAGACATACACTTTTAGCTATTCAGAAAAAAACTTCGTAAGCCTATCCAGAAAAATACATAATAACCTGATTAATCACCAAATCTGAAGATACATGTAGCAATGCGGATTGGAACATACTAGTGCCGGCAAACATCCTATCAGGAGACTCCCCCTCCCCCCCAGCCAAGCTTATTGGGTAAATAGCTAGCATATCCTAGGGGAATTTCTCTGGAAGTTGACGACAAGGGAGGTGTTTGATAAAAAAAATTAGTACAAAGAAGAAGGCCACTAGTACGACGATGAGACTACAGGACTTGTTCCATCGCAATATCTACCCTACAGAGTAGTTTACTAGACATACACTTTTAGCTATTGAGAAGAAAAACTTCGTATGACTATCCAGAAAAATACATAATAACCTCATTAATCACCAAATCTGAAGATACATGTAGCAATGCGGGTTGGAACATACTAGTGCTGGCAAACATCCTATCAGGAGACTAAATGAAATGTCATATGCATCATTGTACACATCAGGAATTATGTTCTATGGATATTCGGAGTAATTGGCCCAATCGGAAATAGAAACAAGAACCCATGTCCTGGTGTCTTCCTTGTACGTCTGAATACACCAATATAAGACAAATCATTCAGAATGTTTCTTGGGACAAGGCTGCAATTTCATCAATGAATTTAGTTGGGAGGCATGCTACCCGACCCATTTTCAAATCTAGAGTAATATGTGGAGCTAGAGCCAGAGAAGCCTTCTGATCTTTCAAAACTAGGAAGATTATTCCCGGACCTTGCGCACGACATTCTATGCCACAAATAACCAGGAGCAGAACCGCTAGGTGGCCTCAAGTGTTGTGAGCCTACAATAACATAGTCAGTTTCAAGCCATTCACTAAACATCCAATGTTGTTGGTCAGGAGAAATACCGTTGTTGTTTCCATGATCTGTTAATAGCTTGAAGTATTCTAGTGCGAAATTGGGAGCGCGGTGGGTAATGAAGCCTTGACCTCTTGCACAAGGAGGAAGCTGATGAAAGACGCCTTGATATTCTGGGGCATGAGGATGTAACCCTTGACCTGATAGTCCAATAGGAGGATACCGAGCACGGAAGTCGTGACCTAGTAGTCCAGGAGGAGGATACGGACAATATGAGCCTTGCTCTGCTAGTACCAGGGGAAGACGACGAAAGTATAGGCCGTCATCTACTGGTGCACGAAGAGGATGAACAGGGTATGATTGCTTGTCTGAAAGAAGAGAAGGATGATGTCCATGATTAGTAAGTAGTAGAGGAGGACATCGAGAGAATAAGACTTCCATGCATGTGGATTAATAGATAATACAAGCTTACCATATATCACTTCTTGTGCTTCCACGTGAGTGACCCCGATTTCTTGTATTTTCTCAATACTTACCTCTCCCTTGCTTGCCTTTATTAGTGGTTTTCGGTCCCGTACAACAAAACCGATTAATGAGTCTTGGTTTCTATCGATTGTTGACGCGCCTTTCCAGAAACCATATTTTGCAAGGACTCTTATTATGTCCTTGTGTCCAGGACATACATAAATATATGAACCATCTTCTATTGTTGCTAAACCAATTCTTTTGTTCACTTTTAACATCTTTGCAACCTGCATCAGTGTCATAAATAGCTTAAGCGTAATATTCTGAATGTCCATGCCTTCTAAAGACTAGAAATGAAAAATCAAGTGTCAATTTTACCTGCTTCATTCCCTCTAAGCCATTTTTCGAAGACTCAACATTCAACAACAGGGAAATCACCTAATAAAATGTTGGTTGCAAGTAAAAATCAGTTTTGGTTTATTTCTGTGATATTTCAGTAACTAATTAAACTTATGATGAAAGCAAACTAACGCTACAAAACACATAGTTATCTAGGTATATCAAATACAATTTCAAACTCATTTCAGCACAAAAGTAAATAATCCTAAAATGGGAGAAGGTCAAATCATAAGAACAAGGATGAACCATCTATAATGTAAGAAAATGATCTTACCATTATTGACCGATTTTGAGAGTGACGAAGATCCTTGAGAAATTTTTTGAAAACCCCCCATTTCACTCTTCCTTTGATTTCTATGGTTTTCGGCCAAACAATATCTTGAATTTTTTCCCCACTGCAAAGAGAACACATTGAAATCTATAATCAGAAACAACATGATTCGAACATCCACCATTTACAACAACTAAATATTTGTTTTTCAATCTAAGAAACAAATATAATCCTACTTTATGATTACAGTGGAAAAAATAAATATATTATGTGCATCACATTATTATTAAATCTGGTCAATTCAAGGTATGCATGTGTTGTCGTGCAAAGACAAATTATATTAGTTCTAACTTGTAAAAAGCAATCAAAGCACCATATAAAAAGAATAGAATCATATGTAGTGGAGATGTTGCAACAATGAAATGTTTCAATCCCGAATTAATTAACATGTTAATACTGTTGGAAATATGCCCTAGAGGCAATAATAAAAGGATTATTATTATATTTCTTGTTCATGATAATTATCTATTGTTCATGCTATACTTGTGTTGTCCGGAAATCGTAATACATGTGTGAATACATAGACCACAATATGTCCCTAGTGAGCCTCTAGTTGACTAGCTCGTTGATCAACAGATAGTCATGGTTTCCTGACTATGGACATTGGATGTCATTGATAACGGGATCACATCATTAGGAGAATGATGTGATGGACAAGACCCAATCCTAAGCCTGGCACAAGATCGTGTAGTTCGTTTGCTAAAGCTTTTCCAATGTTAAGTATCATTTCCTTAGACCATGAGATCGTGTAACTCCCGGATGCCGTAGGAGTGCTTTGGGTGTGCCAAACGTCACAATGTAACTCGGTGACTATAGAGGTATATTACAGGCATCCCCGAAAGCATCTGTTGGGTGGACACGGATCGAGACTGGGATTTGTCACTCCATATAACGGAGAGGTATCTCTGGGCCCACTCGGTAATGCATCATCATAATGAGCTCAATGTGACCAAGTAGTTGGTCACGGGATCATGCATTACAGTACAAGTAAAGTGACTTGCCGTTAACGGGATTGAACGAGGTATTGGGATACCGACGATCGAATCTCGGGCAAGTAACATACCGATTGACAAAGGGAATTGTATACGGGATTACTTGAATCCTCGACATCGTGGTTCATCCGATGAGATCATCGTGGAGTATGTGGGAGCCAACATGCGTATCCAGATCCCGCTGTTGGTTATTGACCAGAGAGTCATCTCGATCATGTCTGCATGTCTCTCGAACCCGTAGGGTCTACACACTTAAGGTTCAGTGACGCTAGGGTTGTATAGATATGAGTATGCAGTAATCCGAAAGTTGTTCGGAGTCCCGGATGAGATCCTGGACGTCACGAGGAGTTTCAGAATGGTCCGGAGGTGAAGAATTATATATAGGAAGTGCAGTCTCGGCCATCGGGAGAATTCGGGGTCACCGGTATTGTACCGGGACCACCGGATGGGTCCCGGGGGTCCACCGGGTGGGGCCACCTATCCCGGAGGGCCCCATGGGCTGAAGTGGGGAGGGGAACCAGCCCATAGTGGGCTAGTGCACCCCCCCTTGGGCCCCCCCTGCGCCTAGGGTTGGAAACCCTAGGGTGGGGGGCGCCCCACTTGCCTTGGGGGGCACTCCACCCCCCTGGCCGCCGCCCCCCTAGGAGATCCCATCTCCTAGGGCCGGCGCACCCCCTAGGGAGCCTATATAAAGGGGGGAGGGAGGGCAGCCGCACCTCAAGTCTTGGCGCCTCCCTCTCCCCTGCTACACCTCTCCCTCTCGCAGAAGCTCGGCGAAGCCCTGCTGCGGTGACTACTACATCCACCACCACGCCGTCGTGCTGCTGGATCATCATCAACCTCTCCTTCCCCCTTGCTGGATCAAGAAGGAGGAGACGTCTTCCGCTCCATATGTGTGTTGAACGCGGAGGTGCCGTCCGTTCGGCACTTGGTCATCGGTGATTTGGATCACGACGAGTACGACTCCATCATCCCCGGTCTATTGAACGCTTCCGCTCGCGATCTACAAAGGTATGTAGATGCACTCCAATCACTCGTTGCTAGATGAACTCATAGATAGATCTTGGTGAAACCGTAGAAAAATTTTATTTTCTGCAACGTTCTCCAACAAATACCCTCTATAATTCATACAACAATATTACGAAATACTCATTTTGTTGGAGTTTGACTTGTTTTGACCTCATTAGCCCCTCGCTATCAAATTCTTTTTGGACAATATGCCCCACTAATTAGTACCAATAGAAAATGTATGTGATCTCCCTGTACTATTATGAAAATTGATGCCTAAAGGACTAAGACCATCTCACGTCCTACAATTTAACTTCAAGGCTTCAACACCTATTATGCAAGGAAATGGAGATTTGACTGGATTGAGTACAAAAACAGTTACACAGCTTAGAAACATGGTGCAAACTTCTACCAATCAACATCCTAGTAAGGATATATGTCGGGTTCAGTGTATGTGTGGGGTGTGCATATGGGTTTGGCCCAAAGGCCCACCCTTGTGGATATCTACTCATACTTGTAGGTTATAGTTAAAGAGCAAGAGAGTGTTACAGATTTTTCAGCAAGAGACAATATTGTATGACACCCAGGTTACAACTAAAGCCATTTCTAGCGGCGAGAGGAAAGGTGGTGCTCGTAGCTATGGGTGAAGAGAGGTTTTGTCGATAGTGGATCTCTTAGAGTAAGGAGAAAATCGCATGGGAGAAGCTGTAACATAGCCGTAGCCTTTAGCAAATAGGAAATGGTCTGGAGCAGGGGGGAGAGAACCACTGGTGGTGGTGGACCAGAGCAGAGAGAAGAGGTGCCTGCGGCCAGGAGCGTGGGGCAGCGCAACAAATCGGCAGGAACTGTAGGTCATGGGTGCTGGGGGTAGCAGCAGGAGGTGTACATGTGGCTGCTCAAAATCAAAAGCTCATCTGAGATGACGGCAGATAGTGCATGCAAGTAGAAGGACCTGCAGGCCTGCGGTGTTGGTCCGTGGTGGTGAAAGGAGAGATTGGTGAGGTCTGTATGGCTACTATCACTTGGAGGTAGCGGTGTTGGTGTAGTGAGTATTGTAGCAAGAAGAAGAGAAGATGTCTGTTGCCTAAATTTGTTTGTGGGCTGCTGATGCTGCTGTCTTAGAGTGGAGAGAAGGAGATTTTGCTGGTTGTGGAAAGAAGGCAAAGCAGAACATCTTGTAGGAGGTGTGGCTGGTGTTTTGACAGGTAACAGCGTGGTGGATTTAGGGCCTTGGTGTGCTAGTTGCATTGAACCTGGTTCTGGTTGTTGATTGTTGTTGCTCAAGTAAGCTAAAACTTAATATCCAATAGAGCATAAGAGAGGAGGCATAGTCGCTTGCTCTTGGTGCTTTCTAGTGACACTGAACCATGGGGGAAAAATCAAAGGATTGAGAAGCTACTTCAAAACACACAACAAAACACAGAGAATCTCCAACAATGGCCCTATACTAGGGCACAAAAAAGCAGTTGGTGTAAAATTTGGGACACCAAAAAGTGAATTTTAGGGCAGCAGAAAATGCTCATCAACTATAGAAGCCTAAAATTGGTGCCCCAAAAATACCGTGGATGTCGTTTTGTGCTTGTCCTATTTTAGGGCACTTGTTGGAGCAGCGTTTTTGGCATAAAGTGATGTAAAACAGCCATTTTATTGTGGTCCCACGTGGTCCCCCATTTGGAGCAAATTTTGCGGCAGCAGCCGAAGTGTTTTATATTTGCAGCATATGGCCGCTCGCCGCCGTCGTTGTAGGGCAAGAATTCGTCGGAAGTGTCATAGAAAGGTTAGTGCCTCTGCGCATACTATTGCGTGTGTTGGCTAGCCAGGACGCTGTCGGAGGTGTAGAGGAGGCTCTATGTGGGAGGAATCGAGTAGGGTTTCGCCGGAATCAACAATCCAGTAGCGGTGGAGTCACTGGAAGGAGGTGAAGGAGACGGGTAGGGTACTTGCAAGCCTCACATCATGGAAGGGGTGCACAGCGAGTGCGCTCATGATGTGCTAACATAGTTCCACATTGGGGCACCATCGTCTCGCTCTGATCGCTCGCTGCGGTTGTGCCCTATTAAGAAGGAGGAGGCTACAGGCCGCCATCACTCCCGTGGTACGAGCCTCTCGCCATGGAGGTCAAGGTGGATAGACACGACGACAAGGTCGAATGGTGGAGTTCATTGATAATTTTTAAATTCCAGGATCTGCTTTTGATCTGTCATTGATGATTTTAAAATTATATGTAAAGTTCATGATCGGCTCTTGATCCATCCTACATGTGCTTGAGTAAGCATGATGTAGTATGTTTTATTCTCCAGATCTGATAGTTGATTAGGAATAGGAAGGGGGCCCTAAAGAATGATGAGACACCCTTTCAGAGGTGGTGTCAATGGCATTCAATTTATGAGTTACGAATTCTCTCTTCAGAAATAAAGAAACAAAGCCATTAAGCGGATACATGCTCTAAGCATTAGTAAATTCATTGTGGACCAATTGGTAGAACAGATCATTGTAAGTGGCACAACATACAAGTTCATGCTTATAATTCAAAGATTTTCTAAATGGCTGCATACCTTTGTGCATATATGACTAAATGGCATATTGCTTCTTCAGTCTCATTTGAGTATATAAGGCGTGCATGCAATTTTAATAAGACTCTTTTTTGCTCTCACTTATTTGTTGTCTTTCAAGACTGGATATTTTTTCTCTCATACCCAGGACACTAATAGAAGGAAGCCACTTCAATTTAGTAGCAACTATTGTGGCTAATAGTTCAACCTGAATTTTTTTGCTCAGTGCTCCATGATATTTAAGCTACTATTGTAACAAACTTAAAGATGTTTCAAATATTCTCTTTCACTGGTGCGGTTCAATGAAAGGTGAGCTATGCGATGGCCGAGATCATCTTCTTGGGATTGACCACCTTCAGACATATTTGTGATAGGGTGGACACCAGGATCACTATTGGTGAGGGTGAAAAGGAGTGTAAGAAGTGACACGGATGGGGCGCCATATTGAAATAGAGGGTGTAGACCTGTGGGAGTCTTGAGCCATGCTTACTGGGCTAGGGGCATGTGATTTTTTTCTCCCATTGCAAAGCACAAGAATGTTGCTAGTAGAATTAAATCACATAAGCTTGGGAAATCAAGTCATAGATTGTCTAACTAAGGGTTTAGGACTCGAGGAATACAATTTAGCTTGTAACAAGATGGTAATGATAGATATTTATCACCCATCTGAGGGGGAGTGTTGGTTTTTTGAGAAATTGAGGGGGGGTTGATTCTATGTGTGGGGTGTGTGTACGGGTTTTGACCAAATTAAAGGCTTACTCTTATGTATACACTCATACTTGCAGGCTATAACTACACATCAAGTGAGTGTTCCAGACCCCCCCCCCAACAGACAACAACATTTTACTGTGAATAATGTCATCTGAGTTACACAATCCATGACGTTCAAATTAATTTGGTTGTAAATCATATTATATGTGTGTATGTGTTTTAATAGCTAGAACTATTTCAAGTAATTCAAAGCAACATGGAAAATGGGATATCTAAGGAAAATGGTGCCTAAGGAAAAAAATCCCTATTTAAACATCACATTAGTGGTTAATGCACCGAGGAATTTTGAGGAAACATTGATTAAGACCATTCTTTATATGACATATCAAGTATTGTACATGAACTAATTGTTCTGAAAATCATCATCAGTTTAATATGACTTGCAGCTAATAATGGGCCATCTCCAAAGAAGACTGGAACTAGAAGCCATGTAGTAATAAATTCAAAAGGTTAAAATTGGTTGACACAAACTTAGTGTTCACCATGGTTCAAATATTACTTTATCAGCCAAAATTGACATTTGTCCTAACTCATCAAAATACACCTACATTAGTGCAAAACACCAATTTGGTAAGCCAAAACACCAACCATTTTTACATGTATAGGGTTGTATGTTATCAAAACAAAATCTACTACTTCTCTAAAGACACAACAGTGAAAACAATATACTAAATCAATAATAAGAATGATGTCAAAAAATATCATTTGAAAGGATAACCAAGGTACTTATTTACCTTCTAAAAAAGGCGAGAACGGGCACCGTGGTAGTCTTAAGTCTGATCACACCACCCCCCAGACTTGTACAGGCAAACGGAGATACGGAACCAATGACAGACTTCATATCATCATCTAAAAAATGAGATGACAGTGCATTAGAAATATAATGTGTTGTTTTACATCCATGTAAATCATGTTACCTTATATATGTAATCCTCCTACAACATTCTATTTTGCAGATACATGTACAGGCCTTAGTTACCTATACAACTTCTCCCAGAGAAGCATCTGCGAGCTACTGTTGTGTTCCAGGCCAGTGGCGAATCTAGCATGACATTAGAGGGTAGGCTTAAAACATATAGTTTCTAAGTCTAAATAGCATATGCATTGCAATTATTGCACTTAAAACACCAGAATATACTTGTCAGGTGGTATATTTAGCTTAATTATGATTTTGGAGGGTAGGCTTAAGCCTATTGAAGCCTCCCTAGTGGAATCGCCACTGTTCCAGGCTACATATTTTCTGATATTTTATTTTACTACCGGAGATACAAGTTAAAGGTGGAGAAGAATCTATGCACGTGACTCGGGTTCTACGATGAATTTCTTTGTGGGAGCACTATGCATCCAGCGGTAAGAAAAAATGATTGTGCTTTTCATATAAAAAAACAGTGTGCTAAGAGAAATAGGGCCGGGCGTGAGCAGCAGCGGCCGCGCCTCCCCTTCTCCATCCTCCCTCTTCTTCCTTTCCCCAAGCTGGCGGCGCGCATCTCGGCCGGCCGGTCACGCCTCCACTTCTCCTTCCTCCCTCCTCTCTCTCTTTCCCGATCCGGCCTCGCGCAGCAGGGGCAAACTTGGGGCCGGCGGCGACCGCGCCTCCCCTTCTCCATCCTCCCTCCTCGCGGTTCCCTTGTGCCCATCCCGTCCCCGCGTCATGGAGGCCACGTGAGCAGGCCTCACCGGCGTCAAGTACGACGTGCTGGTCATGGATCCGGTGATCTTTGGCACTAGAGGCCCTGGATCCGACGAACTTTGCGCCTAGACGGCATGCAGCTTCCTCTGGTGCCTCGACCATAGGCTGAGGACGATGGTCTGACTGCTGAGGACGACAGACGCCGGACCTCTGGCGACAGCAGGCTGAGGGACGAGGCGCGGCCCACCGGCCCGGCCAGCTCCGTCGCCGACTGCCACAACAGCCGCGTGCCTGTGCCTGTGCCCTCCACTCCCGTTCCCGGCAACGAGAACCATTGCCGGCGTGCTGCTGCTCTGCTCAGCTGCTTGGGCAGCCCAAATCTATTTATGGAGCTGATTGCTTTTTGTTTATTGATTGAAGGGTGTCTCTGTAAAATTTCAGGGACTATTTTGTAAATGTAGAAAATCCCTCATCTAACAATGTCTAACGTCGTCTACCGTGAAATGTTATGCCACATCATCAAATGTGGGACCCACATGTCATAATCACGGTTAAAATGCTCGAAGCAACCGATCAATGTTTTTTTCTTTTTGCAAAAGATTAGGCTAAGATTGAGTGATTTTTGTCACAAATTTGTAAACCGGTGTTTTCTACAAACCTAGGTGTCAATGTGTTGGTTTTCTTCAATTCACTCTATTTACAAATGGTGTTTTAAAAGAATGCCATGTATGGCCTAAAATTAAAGGACCTTAACAACAATAAAGGATATAGTTCAATAATAAAGGACTAAAAGCTTTAATGTAGCTTAACATCAACAGCCCATCAGGCAACAACATAGCAAAAATATACTAATTTAGAATCAAGTGTCACGAGGATCTCCATTCCTAAAGAATAACCTCTCCTTGCCGTTCATGGAAGTACTCCATGTAGATAGCTATTTAACAAAGTGACGATCAATCGGGTGCTAGGAGTTAAGATGGATGACTTGCAACACAGTCGGAAACTAACATCTAGCAGATATCATGATCCAACACATACATCACGAATCTGCGAGACCAAATAACTTGCCTGGTGCCTCGCTTGTCGGCGCCACAACGGGTTGCGACATCATGCTGCGGCGAACGGGGGGAGACCGGCGGAGAACAAGGAATACCAATGAGGAATAGAAGAAGAGGGGCCGTGCAGGAGGAAAAAGCCGCCGCCACCGCCGCCGCCGCGCAGGAGCGCTTGGTCTGGTGAAGGATTGGGTATTATACCTATTTGGGCTAGGTCAGGCTTGTGTCCTTGGGCTAATGGGCTGCCAAAAAAAACAACGCGCTACAAGCTATTTCGTAAACTTTAGTGTGGGCTCTCCTGCCAACTTGGCTCCAGAAGGCTCCCTCAATTTTCTGCCTTCTCAGCCATCGGATGGTGGTCAAAACGGTCTTGTCTGTGTTCCGGGGCGTTGGATCTTTGTGTCTAGTTTTCACCTCGCGGTAGTTTCGGAGGGCCATTGACCTGTGGACTCAGCCTCGCCCGCGATTTGCTGGGCCAGTCATTTCGGGGTGCGCGAGCGCCCTCTCCTTATGTGTCTCGTGCGCGTCGCACGATTCGCTCGCTTGACGCTACATTTTCTATTCCCTCTTCTCGCTTGTTAATTAGATATAAGAAAGAGAGAGATGGACTCATGCGTATACACCCGCACAACACACACTCATACGCCCCGCACTATGACAAGTGGGCCGCATTGGTTTTTGGTCCCACAGTTTTGTGGATGGGCTTATTTTTGTTTTCGTCCGTTGTCTGGGGTTGTATAGAGACAAGATGGGCTCACGCGTCTGCACCCGCCCCGTGCATACGCACCCGCCCCGCATACTGTGACTGGTAGGCTGCGTTGGCTTCTGGTCCCACACGTCGATGTGTGGGACTATTTCATTCTGGCTTCGGTGCAGACATAGGAGAGAGAGAGGGCGACGACGTGGGCAGCTTGTCCCTTCCTTCCGCACCTTCTGCCCTGCTGAGAACGTGCGCGCAGAAAGGAGAGTGAAGTCGGCATTAAACCTTGAATTCATAGGCCTCGTCGGAATTGAACCTCAACCTTCAGATCCCTGAAATTGATACCCTTTATTCCGTAATCCCAGTCTTATTTCGACATTCGACCAGTTTAGTCCAATTTGGCGCGTTGGAATAATGAGAATCCTGGCTGGGATCACTGTATACTCTTGCTGACGACAGGGGTCCACACGTCATATTCTTCTCTCCCTCGATCTCTAACTTTCTTGTGCTTCGGCACGCTCCACCGTCGTGCATGTCTTGTCACACTGCGGCTGCACCATGTGTTGCAGAAGACCGTTCGGTGCGTGCGACCCAGGAACTCATCACAGACGAACGCAAATATGAAAATTGGAAAGAAACTTGACTAGTGAGGAGCAACGAGCAGAAAAAACCAATGAACTAATCACACTATGAAAATACATGTCGGTGGTGACCAGGAAGATTGTTCAAGGAACATGCCTCCGCCGACCGCGCCATTTGCGCCGCGAACAGCTGCGGCGTCCGCAGCACCATCTCCACGAACTGCGGAAGAGGACGAGCACGTGCGCACCGGCGGCCGGCGACCGGAGTACGTCCTCCCGCGGCGCCCACTCCCTACAACCCCACGCTAGCGCACGGCCGCCTCGATCGAACCTGTCCGGCAGCCGCATCGGCTCGTTTGCGGTCACCAATACCGGGCCATGCCACCCAGAGGAACTGCACGCCGCTGCCCGCGCCGACTTGCACGCCAGGCCATCGAAGGTCACGTACGCCACCGATACCGTAGGCTGCATCCAGCCACTTCAAGTGGCTCCGGTTCTGCCGCAGCAGGCTGCTGGTGGCGGCGGCGGGAATATCTTAACGTGCGTCATGACACAGGCAATTTTTGAGGTAAATATTGGCTCAAAGAGCACTTAGATTTTATATATTGATTGCTTATATTATTGTCCAAAGCTGCGAAGCACCATGCTCGATTGGTGGACTGCCGCTTGAGAACAAGCTCATTACTATCTCTGGCTGTGTACATTGTTTTTCTCTGGAAATTTTTTATATGTAGTCTGATTTATTCCTTTTTTATGTTGCTTGGTACTGTATGAGCATAATCTGGCACACTAATATATCTTATTGTTAGAGTTTCTTTATGGATGGATTTGCTTGAGTTACTGGAATATACTCCCTCCGTTTCAAAATACTTGACTTTCATTTGTCCAAAAATAGATGTACCTATATACTAAAACATGTCTAGATACATCTATATTTTGACAAATGAAAGGCATGTATTATGGAACGGAGGGAGTATCTGCTAGATTCACTGCACTATGTTTACATTCACACTGATCGTAGCTGCAACTTAAGATCTACTCACTCCGGCCCACAAAACAAGACATTTTTGCAAGCTGTATTAGCTTGCAAAAACATTTTATATTATGCGACAGAGGGAGTAATTGGCCGAGATAATTTTGAGGACCTAGCAAAGGGTGCAGTTTTTATTATTGTGCTAAAAATGCTGGTGCCATGCAAATTAGGCCAACGCGGCGGTCTTGAACTAAAGTGATCTTTGCTGGCCTTACTCCCATCTACTCCCTCCATTCGGAATTACTTGTCTCGAAAATGGATGTATCAAGAACTAAAATACGTCTAGATACATTCATTTCTGCGACAAGTAATTCTGAACGGAGGGAGTACTTTTTAAAATTAACTTTAATGATATTGATAGGTTAAGGGGTCATTCATCAGGAGAGGTGTTGGAGCGGAATCCCATGTGTAGCTATTGTTGCCCCATCAACTATGTAGTTGCCTCTTTCTGAACATTGTTTAGTTCCAGCGAGGATCTATTAGTAGTGCCGAATCCATTTTAAAAACAACAACATTGATTAGTTTCTTAATTTTGTGTACTGTTTTCACTTTAGGACCAGAAAACTGAACCTCGACACAATGACATACTTCACCGGCTTAAAGTTTCGGAAAGTAGTGTCTACTCTCGGGTGTACTACACCCGGTTTTGTCCAAAAATAAGTTGCTACCCTCGAATATTTGAGGTTCTTGCAAATTTCATCCAAAAATAACATCCCTTGAGCTCTCACAAAAATAAATAACAAAATTGCTGCTCAAAGTTTTGTGCACTGTTTGAGCAGCGATTTTTTTTGTGGGAGCTTCTCGGATATTATTTATGGATTAAAATTTTCTAGAATCTCTAACATTTGATAGAATTTGATGTCGCAATATTACTCCATCTGCAGAACATTTGGCCTGCATTTCAGATTCACACTACCATTCTGCTTTTTCCAATCGCCTGTAGGTCTTCAACTTTGTCCATACCCTTCTCTTCCAGGAGGCATTTCAAAAGTATATATTTTGTATTTTTTTTCTTTTGTCGGTCATTGTTGCCATGCCGAGCATTTTTTTTCCTGGCCGGCACGATAGATGTGAACGCACGAGAGGGAGACAGCCAAAGCACGGCTGACTGGTATGAACTCATTAAATGTTGTTCTTACTTTTTTTTTCTCCATACCAAATCGCACGACATCACAACGCTGTTCCTCCCAATCTTCTTCATCGCCTAGCTTAGTCCTCAAACTATGCCCACTGTAGATCGTCTAGCAGAACCATTCTCACCAATCATTTTTGGCAACAGAGCTTGCCCAGCTGACTTTGCTAATCATATGCGTAGGAAGTACCCTAACATGGTAAGCAATACATCAAAATATCATTTATTTGATGAAACATTGTAGTATGTATTACCTTTTCATGCATTTCATGCATTACCTTTTCTAGGTGAGCTCATGCTCAACCATATACGGAAAAGAGGACAGAAACCTGGGTACAGCGTTAGTCCACCTGTCGAGTTGCCCTTGGCAGAGCAGAAGAGCAGACTAATTTCGTTCAAGCCCCGTGATTTCATAAACAAGGCAAGTTTACCTCTTGGAACTGCACTTTCATATATACCCCCACCCCCCACTCCTCTGCACAACACCTCTGCTCTCAGTCACACCTCCTGCCGCCGTCGCTCGGAGAGAGGCACCAAGGGCTGAAGGTAAAAGTCACTCATTGTTTGTTGCGTCTCTTCCGTTATCAATTCTACTTTCGTGATCATAGTACTTCAGGCCTTGCAGATGGGGAATGTGGTTTCTGCCGTGAAGAACTGGCAGGCCTCCGATCTCCAGAAGGGTCTGCTTTTCGCTTTCGCAGGTGTTGTGGGGGTGGCCTCCATCGTTTTCTCCTGCTGCTGCTACTGGTTCCGCCCCCGGCAGGCGACCACCAGCGGCCACGACTCCGCCCCACTATTCGCACGCGACGACGAGATGGTTCGCTTTCAGCCGTCGCCCCCGTCGTGCGCTGCCACTGACGGCAGTGCATGGTCGGGGATCTCATCCATTCGTCTGAACAATAGTGTTGGAAGCAATGGCAGCCCTCTAAACCTCTCCGCCTCCGGCTCGCACCTCTCCGGCTCTGGGCCTGCCGCGGCTGCAGCTCCACGGCAGCAGCGGCAGTCCGTGGGGGCCCCAGACAGGAGAGATCTCGCCGGCGAGCACCTCGGAGGACGATCTCTACTTCACCCCTTCCACTTCTTTTGAGACCGACGATGCCGAGTGAGCCCCCGTTCCAATTTGCTTTAAATTAATTGATTGATGCACGATCAGTTTAGTCGAGATTGTGGGATGTATGTCTTAATGAGTGTGTGGATTTGTCTTCATGACTGATGATGAGTGAACATCTATTTAGACATGGTTGACGGACTGTTTGTCTTTTGATGATCCATTTATTTGCAAGCCTTTTCATGAGCTCACCTAATCAGCTGCTACGTATTATAGTTAAACCAACATGCGCTAATGCGACCATGTGCGTCCAGATCTTTTGTCCATCTTTCCACAGAGATGTGTTGTACCAAATGGATGGCTATAAACTGTAGTATGTATTATCAAATGTGTTGTGTTGCCGCAGCACACTACAAGTCTTGTCGTTGGGATCGTTCTCCCCAAAGCCCTCTACTGGCACCAGTGGCAGAGATTCATGGGGCCAAAGGGGGCCATTGCCCCCCGCCCCACTCGAGAAAAACTGTTAGATGTGGCCCTAATTATTAGGCTTGAATATCCAAAAGAGTCCTGCTTCGGTACAACCCCCCTCACAAAACGTAAAAAGGGCGGTTGTCCACAACCACTGAGAAAGCCGGCCTTTACTGAACGATTTGTAGCTAGACACATTAAATTACGGATGGGCTGTGAATTTTAAAAAGATTTTAAGAATACTTTGTGTACCATTCCTTTTTTCCATAGTTTCTTTTTCTGTTACGTTTCTTCTTTCTTTTTCAAAAAACCGTCATGCTTTCAAAATGTTGTTCAAAATTTCAAAACGTTTTTTATTTCCAAATTTTGTTCATAAATTAAAAATTATTTGCATTTTCGAAAATGCCAGGTAACTTCAAAAAATATTTGTGTCTTCAAAAAATTGTTCAGAATGTCAAAACGCGAATAGTTTTAACAAAATTGTGAAAGCAAACATTTTCGGAGTACAAAAATAAATATCTAAATTCCAAAAGATTTTTTCAGAAGTGCGACCGAAAAATGATAAAAAACAAGTGTTCGAAACTTTCCCAGACATTTTTCCAATTTGTGAACAATATTTTTCGAAAATGGGATCATTTTTAAAATTCCAAACAAATTCCAATAGGCGCCCGACAGGAGCGATGGCGTCGCTTAAATGGGCAAGGCCTAAGAGTTTATTTTATTTTCTATTTTTAGGTAATTTATTTTGTTCTCCTTTTTAAAATTTATTATTCTTTTGAAACTTGTCCAAAAAATTGAGATACCAAAATAACATTTTCAGTAACTATTTAAAATTTTGATTTAAAATTCTTTTTTCCTATAAATATTTGTTAAATTATTTTAGAAAAGTATTTGTTGTTTCCAATTCTATCATTTTGTATTATTAGTTATGAAAACTTAAAATGACAGTTTTAAATAACTATATAAGTTATGATTTAAAATACCTTTTTCCTTCTAAACTGGCATGGATGTCTACTCGGACACGCTACGTAGAACTTGATGTTTTTGGAACATTCTTGAAATGGCCCCAACTTTTGCCAGCAGGTGGCATGCCCATGGTAGGCATCGATGCCCCCGATATTTTTTCCATGGTCTTGTATAACCAATTCAAGGCACCAACCCAAGTTGCTGGTTTTTGACAAGTTTTGCATTTTCTAAAGTTTTCTCGGTCGATAAATGGCTAGACATGTTGCAACTTACATACAGTGTCAAAAGTCGTTCAAACCTGCCATGGATGCCTACCATTAGCATATCCATCTAGTAGCAAAAGTTGGGGTAATTTCAAGGATATCCATAAAAACATCTTGTTCAACGGAGTGTGTTCAGGTTGCCCAGAAGGGTCCGTCTGAGAGCATGTTATTTTTTGACATCCTTGAAATGGCCCTAATTTTTTTTCATGGCCTCATATGACCAATCCAAGGCACCATGACAAGTTGTTTTGGTTTTCCACAAGTTTTGTATTTTCCTTGAAATAGCCCCATTTTTTCTTGGCCTTGTATGACCAATTCAAGGCACCATGTCAAATTGTTTCAGTTTTCGCCCGGTTTTGCATTTTCGAAAAATGTTTGTAGTTTTAGTAAAATGTTTGTAGTTTTAGTAAAATGTTTACAATTCTTAAAAAATGTTCTTAAAATTTTAAAAATATCCAAAAAATCAATGTATGTCACTAAAAAATGGTTCAAAAATTTGAAAAAAAACATTTCCCAAAGAAGTTCAAATTTTGGAAACCGTTTCATTTAAAAGAAATATTTCAAAAGAGGAGAAAACGTTAGTTCTTTTTAGCTATAAAAAACTCTTTAGCTACAATACCAGTGTCCGGCCAGCTTGTACATTACCAATTTTGTTATGTTACAGTATTTCCAAAATAGAACTCCTACAGTACGTCCATTCTAGGCCATAGTAAACTCTGCATATGTATCACCAAATCGTCTTTGTTCTGGTGGTATTAGCAAGTTCACCTCTGCTCAGGATCTTCTGTTTGATTCCTAACAGGGGCATGATTATTTTTGGATTTTCGAACCGTGCTTCTGCTACAGTAGATAACACTAATGGGCAGGCCCAAAGCGGACTCAGAAACGTGACAGATCTTCATGAAGATTTTTTAGAAAGACCATCCTACCCTTTGTTATGAAAGGATATGGATAGATCTGGTCCGTTGATGTGTTCAGGGGGTTGTACCAAAGCAGAAGTGTATCCAAGATTTCTCAGAGATATGCATAACCCCCTCAACTATGATTAGCCTCCTCAACAATCTTCATCAAGCTCCGCCATTGACTGGCACACATTCATCAACCGCCCGCCCCTCCTGATCAAAAATCAAAATATATTTAGTAAAAGCTTCTTTTATAAACAACCGAACGAGCTTTCACCCTGTTATGAAAAAATTCCCTAACCTACTCACCACCATGCTGGCCAACTCCAGCAATGGACCCCGTGCACTACCCAAGGACGGAGTCCTGTTTGTTCATGTTAAGCGCGTGAATATCTTGAGTTTCAATGTGGTAAAAACTTGTGTTTTTGTCACTTTTCATTTAACTTTTTTCTGCTGGAATCAACTAACCTCACAGATGAGCTTGTCATTAGCCGACCAATCTTGTTCTCTATTGGTTACAAATTTTCTCTTTGACATCAGTCCATGCGCCGCCACCTTTTTTTTTTGCATGCAATGGCAAACTGATAAAATATCTGAATTGAAAATCTGGAACAAGTCTATGATTTTTATAAATAACTAGAACTCACCTCGAATAGCCAGCTCAGCAACGCGCTTGCCTTGGGAGGACACATGGCTTGCATATTCGCCTCGCTCCTCTCCCCGTGCTTGACATCGTTTTCAAAAGAACTTTTTCTCCACCCTTTAGTCAATGCATTATATGAACTTTTTTTTGCGGGGGAATGCATTATATGAACTAAACGGACATAGCCAACCTTCACTGTTCGAACACATTGAATCACGAGCGCCAATGAGCATCAATGTGTTGCAATGACAGGTCCAATCGGTTCTCAGCGTCGTCGTACTAAGGAGCTGGTTTTGATCTGTCAGGCCGACGCCCTTTCGGCGCACACGGTGGTTAAAGTTTTGTCGGTCTCAACCACTCTGATGCACTCCACTACCATTGAAGTCAAACCCCACCCCGGCCATCTAGCTATAGGCGTACGAAAGCCGTCGAGCCCGCTCTGTTTGGGCCGACCCAGCCCGGACAAACGAAGCATCAGAAACGCAGTCCAACCCAATGCGAGACAGATCGCAAGAACCGACTAAGCTAGCTCGTCCATCTCCGGTGGAAGCCGCTGCTCACCGACTGCCGTCCAGGATCTGGCTGTTACCTAAACTGTTTTCGCCAAAAAACGCATATCGTCACGCATGGAGTTGTGATTGGCTACTCGGTGTTTGAAGCAAGAAACAAGCTGCTATGAAACTGCTAACCTTTCACCCCCGTCGTCGCCGATGAACTCCATTAGCTTGCAGAATGAGGGCTGCCCCGTTGTGTGGAGGCGGGGGAAGGAAGTGGTACTGTGTTGCAGGCTTGCAGCTCTGCTGCCGGCACATATGTTTCAACCATATTTTTCGTAACCTAAAAGCACGAACTGTGCAGTCCCGACGACTGCATCCATGCGCGCGCCAGCTGGCCCTTGATCAGCGCCCTGGTCGGCTAGTAACCTGTGCACGTACAAGTAAAACGCAGGAACATATAATGCCCCCGCCACTCAACTGTTCTGCCATCGATGGGCACCGGCTCACATTCGAGGAGACAGCACTGTTTCGTTCATCACGCGTCTTGAGCCATGTACTGTGGCAGGCACAATTTATTGACCACCTGCACTTACGTCAGAATAACGATCTTAGCGCTTCAACGAGCGATAGAGATAAGGTGCACCAAAGGAGCCGTGCGCAAAAAATCCGCTTCGTAATCTTACACTTTATATGGATGGTGTACAAGTTAAAGGTCTGAAAGTTATTGTGCTGAACTCTTATATGTAGGTCAGGTTAAAGATCCCATGTTAGTTTGCTTGGTTTATGTTCACAAGGGACAGTACAATATTGTTTAAGTCAAGTATTTATATATTCTGATTACTGCTTTATTATTTATCAACCGAGGCATGATTGTTGCGTGCACTTCTTACTGAAGATGATCCTGGTGTTATTTGTTTGAGAAAAGAAAGAGATGGCCCGACCTCGATGTGCAGTTATTAATTGAGTCGGGCTTTATATCATCATATCTGCACACACACAACTTTTTCTATAATTATTCACCGGTGTAGTCTCTTGTTATTAGATGATGAACTTATGTTATTATTCCAAGGATTTAAATCTATCCACCTTCTCATGGCCCACTACTCCAGTATATGTGTGTATTACACGTTAACACAGAGAATAGTATGACGGCATTTTAACTGTTTAGTGAGCATGTTATCAGTTAACCGACTGCTCCTCCTTCTGATTTATGGCAGGGCTTAATGGCGGCGCTGGCTCTCTCATACTCGCCATCCTCACTGCATCTGACACTTTCAGTGCCATCTCTGTTTCCCTCCCATATGCCCCCAAGGCCAAGGTTTGCACCTTTGTCATTTCAGTTGTCTTTTGGATAGCTCTTTTTTTCATTCTTGACAAAGTACAGATAATTTTATGTATTTGGATACGCTAGGTGCCTAGATGGTCATTAACAAGCAGAAATCTCGATTTTTCAGGTACGCACATACAACAGGGGTTGCGATGAAAGATGTCTTTCCATCTAGCTCCTTTACTGGTTTGTACCAGGTGATGAAGATGGCATGCCTCTATTTGATTCACACAACTGGTTAATACCTAGAGCTGCAGTTTCAATATTGCATTTCAAAATTAAATGAGGAACCATTTTCTGTTTGCAATCTTGAGGTTTATAGTCTGAATCAAAACTTTAAAGCAAGTAGGCTTATACTTGAGGTTTGTGTTTTTTTTAACTTTGAGGAGCAGAGGAGAACAAGTCCATGCTAGAACCAGCCAAGGCACCGTCGCACTGATAGTCAAACCACCAAGGTACCAAAATGACTCGTGTATTGACTTCTCCAATTTTTCATGTGCTTTGGCTTCAACACTTAATTATCATGACGACCAGGAGTTGGGGGCTGAACCTTGTGCTTCGCATGGTGGAAGCAATCGAAAAAGATTGAGGTTGCTTGTTCCTAGGAGGTTATACCATCGAGACACACGTGTCATCGATCACATGTTTTTTAAATGCATCTTTAGAGAATAAGATGTCAGATTATGTTTCTTATAAATGTTTTACTTCCTTGACAATAACTCATTCTGCTGTCTTTTGTATATGATATAACTATATTCCATTGTTATCATCTTTTTTTATAGTTCCTCCAATGTGCCAACTATAGTTTTTTGGATGAACCAGCTATCCATGCTATCTTTGTAAGAAAATCAGAAGATTTGAGCAATAGCTATGTATTTATATGACAATGATCATAGATCCTTTTAGACAAGTATTGTCTTTCTTAACATGTGTAATGTCATTCAGATGTACGCCATGCAGGTTCTCTGTGATCCAAAATGCCATGAAGATAATACAACGATGTTACAAACTACAGTTGATATTATATACTTATCTATACTTTAGTACCCCTAAAGTTATTGGAGAAATGCAACGCATTTCAAGTAAGTCTGGGTCTAAACCTACAAGTGTGAGTTGGTACTTGCCACTGCTTTTGTCGTGACGTCAGATATATATGGGTATTGATGTTAATAAATGTTGTTACAAGTACCATAGCCTAAGTGGCTGCTTAAATCTATCGGTACCAAGAAAGAAAAACCTTATAAAAACACTAATGGTACAGATTTTGAAAGACAATTCTTTCTTAATTTTTCATATAAAATGGTTACCATTCATGCCATGTGTGCTTGCTGCAACCTAAAGTTACTAACAAATTCAAATATTTCAAAGCACTCCTGGTTTTATATGGGACTCTGGGACATTTGGCGCAATGAGTCATCTACCTGATTCAAATATTTATGTGCATATGTTTGTAAACAACAAGCCTCTATTCGTTTTTTCTATACAAAGGGGTTAGAATTGTTACCATACGGCTTGCCCACTGCTAAACCAACTAATACATGGAATTTTTTTCAAAATACACATGATGTTTGTGGGTCTCTGCGCCATTTGGCGCTATGGGTCAAGTATTTAACTACTAACAAGCTTTGAAAATTCAAGACAGAGAGTTTATATTGTAGCAGTACATTTCTGTCTTGAAAGTTCTTTTAGAATTAATATTTCTCCATACTATATGCATTTTATTCCTTAAGTGAAAATATCAATATGCATGTACAACATTACCGGGTTATGCTCAAGGTCAGAACTTCAAGTAAGTAGCACTAAATGATGTTTCGTCAAAGTTAAAGAGAATTTTCATTATGTCCCATACGTTACATATATACATATATATATATATATATATATATATATATATATATATATATATATGTTTGGTTACATGCTATTTATACTACATGAGCTAATTTCTGTTCAGGTACAAATAGCATAGATCAGTATATATAGACATTATAAAAGGTGGATTATACTAACCCCGGCAGTACACTAAACAGGAAACAGAAAAAAAATATTTATACTTGCAAAATAATTGTACTTCCTAACGAATGCCAAATTGTTTCAAGTTTCAATCTTTCTGTTTTATAGTTTGATTGTATAATTAACTGTAACCGGGATGTCAAGATGTTACTATTATTTTGTATTAGGATTTATAGAGCCTGAGCATGCGCATGCATCAGGTTTGAAGCACCCATCCATCATAAATTTCAATTATTGTCCTTAAGAACCATGATCAAAAGACACATGTAACATCAATAAATCAATGTTTGAGTAAAATGCACAGAACCACCATATTCGTGTCACAATTAGCATAAAACCGGCAATTTACGATTCGTGAGATTTTGCACCGAACCGAATTTCTGACAATGGCAAAAAACACTGAGCTACTTTCTGAGCATGTTTTGACGTGGCTGATCCCTTGTGCGCCGACAATGGTGACGCCACGACATTGATGGCCGTTCACTTGTCTGTCCAAAGCGATTGGGCCGAGCGCTCCCTTAGTCACTCCCCTCTCTCACTCTCCTTCTCCTCTCTCTCGCGTGGCATGACGGCGACGGGTTTTGTCGAAGGCGGCTTTAGATCCATCGTCGAGGGTGTGATGGGGACAGAGCATGAAGCGTGGCTGGGCGGCATGGCAGGAGGCACCCATGGCGCGGAGGAAGATTGTCGTGGCAGCAGCATATTCCGTTCATCATAGCCTTTGTCGCCGGCACAAATGTCTCCCGCGGGGTGGTGGTCGAGTCACCGACTGCAAATTTTCCCCTAAGTGAGCTACATGCCTGAATCTATATCCATTTCGCTACTGGAAATTTAGGGTTCTAGATTTGGGAAACTAGGGTTTGCTGATTTAGGGTTGCAAATGTTCTGAAACTCGAATTAATTGAATGCTGCTATTACTCGTTGTTCTGTTTTTATAGATAATACTCTCTCCATTCCAAATTACTTGTCAACACGTAATTTGGGACGCAGATTGTATTAGTTAATAAGAGCAACTCCGTCGTCTAGAGGAAAGAACAATAGTTTGGTTAGGATCGAGGCCTGATGAAATCTTAGACCTCATCCTACGGGATTGTAATGTGATAATTACTTAATCAATACAATCTCTTTATCCCTAAAAAACACTAGCATATGCTCCGAAAACACCTGGGCTTCAGATAATTGTCAATTGGGAGGTTGGGTTGGGAAATTTGTGTTTAGCAGATTTATTTATTTGCTTTATTATGTTTAATTTTTTTATTTGAAAAGATTTTGTTTTGTTTTTTCAAGAAGGAACTTTTTAGGGCGAAGTAGTAATGGTTCCGTGGTTGATTGATAATTAGGACAGTTAGCCCAACAGCCTATCTGTTTTTTTTTAGGTGCTGTGCATGCGCTCCAGCTCGTAGAAAAGCCCAGCCCACACCAAACCCTCGCAAGAGGTTAGGCTCCAGGGGCCCACGGGGAGGAAAAAGGACAAGAAAAAAAAAGGGGCGTTCCGAGAATCGAACTCGGGACCTCTCGCACCCGAAGCGAGAATCATACCACTAGACCAAACGCCCTGTTTCTTGCCCAAAAAAGGCAGCGGTACTATTTAAATAAAGTTAAGCAACATATTCTCTTTTTCAGTTTTTAGAAGATCTCGTCAAAACAGTGATGTTGAACTCATCAAATAGCTTGACCTGAAAATCTGTACGTGTGTGTTTATGCCGAACTGATTTATGCCGAAAATCTGTACGTGTGTGTTTCAAGAACTTGACTTCTTTTGTTGTTGCGTTGTACACCACCCGATCGAAGCATTTTGTTCGTGCATGTTGCACCCTTCAATTTTAGACATATTTGAGTTTTTTTTCCACTGTTATGCAGCTTTTCAATAATAGCCTGCTATGTAAATGTCCAAAATAAAAGAAGTGCATGAAGCTAGAAGATTCAAATCTTCACTCACAAATGTGGAGTCGCTAAGTAAAAAGTTGTTGGAGGAGGAACGGTTGGAGAGAGAGAGAGAGATGAAAGTGCTAGCGCCTAGCAGGGACATCAAGCGGGAGGCATGGGGCTCTCCGCCGGTGTGGTTTTGCGAGGAGGAAAGGGGTAAGGAACAGCGGGTGTTGGAGGAGGAATGGTTGGAGGGGGCGCGTGCGGCTTCCCCCCACTACTCCTCCTCGTGGCGCTTCCTCTTCCTCTACCTTGATGTGTTTTTCTTGCCACGGACCGGGTCATTTTCAGTCACACCGTCAGTTTCCTCCATTTTGCCTGACTAGTTGTGGCGGCAGGATCCATCAGACGTGGGCTGGATGTGGTTGTGGCGGCAGGATCCATCAGAAATGCCGATGTCATTTCCGTGCAGTCCGCTAGTGTGTCTCTTCACATGATTGCAGATGAGTTACGTGAATGGGGCTTGGGAGCTGGGATTGGCAGTTGCGGCAAAATTTTTAGACCGAATTTGGTGTCGTCTTTCCCTCGCGGGAAAGTTTGAAGATGATATCTAAACGTGCGAGCTTCACTCTGCCTTTGAACCAGCTTGTGGTCTTGGTGAAGGAGGCTGCTGATGTTGATCGCTCGTTTGGCAATCTGATTGGTACTTGTGCGTTGCTTGATGATGTTCCTCCGGTGATGTGAAACAAACCTTGCTTGCTACTCCCTCCGTTCCAAAATAGATGACCCAACTTTGTACTAACTTTAGTAAGTTTGGGTCATCTATTTTATAATGGAGGGAGTAGCTTTTTGAGAGCTCATTGGCAAGCCTATCTCTGTTGACGAAGAATCCTTGTCTGGCTTTGGCTAGTAATAACTGGGACTTTGGCTTTTTTGCGGGTGAAATGGGACTTGGGCTTTCATAGTTCCTTATCTCCCGCAGAGTTGTAAGACTAACACCATCTAGCTGCCATCTTCCATTCGTTCTCGGAGGTGTCTGATTCGGTGACTTGGCCCCATACTTCCTCTGGCTCGTTTTCGGTGAAGTCTTTATATCAGCGTTTTAATCACTGGCGCTTCTTCTTCCAAGTTTAATGAGATTTGGCGCGCTCATGTTCGTTGAAAATCAAAAAAATTCTTGGGAAGCTATTCGCGGCAAGTTGCCGGGTGCTGATAAAATTAGAAAATGTAATGGCATGACTTTGGCTCATTGCTCTCTTTGTTCTCAGGTGGGGGATACTGACCATACTATTTTTCCTTGTGACTACTTCGCCTCATTGATCTGGAATTACATCTGGTCGTGGTTGGATGTTAGTTGGTAACATCGATCCTTCTCTCAGCTTCTGCCGTTTGTCAACTCATTGTCTGGTCAGTTGAGACGCCTTTTCTCGTTTGGTTTCGCCGCTCCTAGTTGGGCCCTTTGGACGACTAGGATAAATTTACTAATTACTATTGAGCATGTGTTCCCATCTAAACCTACTGACATTTTTTTTCAAATCTTTAATCCTAATGCAGCACTGGAAGCCGTTGGTGAAGTGCTGCGACATCGACGCCACGGAGTTGTGTTGATCTCGCGGGTTAAATCTACAGTAAGCTTCCTGTCTCCCGGAGTGCAGGCTCCTTCTTTGCAGCTGCCGTGTCGTTGTTGTTCACACATTGCGCTTTTGGTTGTAGGTTGTTAGCTTGCGCGCCATGAACTTTGTTGTTCTATCTGCTATGGCTGTTTAGCGACTTTGTCTATTAGCCGTGTTACCTCTTAACTTTGTCTGTTTTGAATTGGTTGGTTGGCTTTATTTATAAAGTAGGGTTATCACCCTTTCTCTAAAAAACAACGTGGCTAAGTGGGGAACCGAGAGCAAACCCATTCGACGCAAAAAAAACCAGAATGAAAATCAGGACAACTTAACAAACCGCCTACACGGCATGCCAAGTCAGCACAGAAATGGAATTTTTTTGGCCGAGGGCAAAATGTGGCACAAAGTGCATCAAGGGGGGGGGGTATAAGTTGAGATTCTTTCAAAAAATGGGTAAAAATCTATCATAAACGTGAAACATGGTAAAAGTGGGATTTACTTCAATTTTTATTTCTTTTGCCAACTCGTCCCAAATCATTACAAGCATGTGCCATATGTACTGAATCATACTTTCTGGTAGATATGGTGGAAAAATTATACCGTAAGAAGCATGTCATATGAATATATGAACCACTCTAATGTTGACCACTTAAAGAAGCAAATAAACATGCTCACAAAAAAGGAAGAAGCAAATGTGTAGAAAAACTCTCGTGTCAACAATTAGAGCAACTTCTCATCAAATAAGTTATAAATAGAGAATGCAACAGAAGCGGTTTCGTGGTGTAGTTGGTTATCACGTCAGTCTAACACACTGAAGGTCTCCGGTTCAAACCCGGGCGAAGCCATTATCTTTTTTCTACTTTTTATTTTTGCTTTTTTCTTACCTCTATGAATTCGCATCAGATGAAAGAAAGAGAGACACCGGAGTTCGGAATCATTGAGAGAAGAGAGACGCTGGAGTTGGAGATCACAGCCAGCCAAATGTGGAGTAGCACTAGGGGCAGCTGGAGATCTCCATCTCCACCAGTGCACGCGCGCTCCTCCATTTCCTCGTTCTCATCCAATACTTCTTCTGACACACAGCAATCCAACTCGAAGACTGCCAACTACACCAGTTGGAACATTAAGCAACCTGATCCAGCTGCAGCTCGCTGATTACGGACTCAGTGGTCATGTGCCGGTGTGGTTTGGAGTACAAAGCTAACAACTTTGGTCCTTAATTCCATCAACTTGGATGGGGTCATACATTTTTTTAGAAATGGAGGACGACCCCCGGCCTCTGCATCTGGACGATGCATGCAGCCACTTTATTAATGTTGATGATACTATTGATGCCACACCGCTCCACCTACATGCCATCTCGCGTCGACTCCGAACTACCAGCAACTCCACCACCCTGAGCAGTTCTCGGCCGACGCCTTCGGGAAGGAACACGACACCAAAGTGCCATTGTCGCCCAAACAGAGGAATAGAGGCTTTCGCCTACGCTCATGGCAGAGGTGGGGGCGTAGGATCCACGCCGAAGCCTTCAGGAAGGGAATCGGCGCCGAGGGCGTCGACTTTGGTGCGGCCACCACGCCGGCCTGGAGTTTCCCCCAGATCCATGCCCACCCGCCAGATCCGTCTAGCCAGCACCGGATAGGTATTGGAACTAGCACGAACCGGAGCAGATCGAGTCGGAGATGACGCTACCAGGATTTACAGCCGGCCGCCGCCTGCCAGATTCCCACCGCCGTGCACGTCATAACAGACTCCGAACGATGCCGGCCTCACGCACACACCTCTGGCCACCCCCAACCACGCCGGTGAGTGGGGACAACCTCGACGCGTGCCCAGCGCCGCTCAGGGCCGCCAGGCCGGCGCCCGAGCCCACACCATCTGGAGGGGAAACGATCTGGGGTGGGGGCCCCAGATCCGACGCCGCCAGCCGCCATGACCAGCCTCATGCTGCCACCGGAGCCATGGAGGCACAACCGCCGCCGGAATCCGATCGGGCCGCCGTCCCATCACGCCCACTCCGCCTCCACGCCGGGTGACCAGGTTCGCCATCACGTTTCGGCCAGAGGATCCCCTCGCGAGGAGAGGAGGAAGGTCCGCCGTCCGCCGGGCGAGCTTCGCTCGCCGGCCTCCTCCGGCGGCGGCGAAGAATCAAGGGGGGGAGGGAGGGCCTAGAGGCGACGGCGGCTAGGGCGCCCGAGCCGCCCCCCTGGAGGCGACGCGAGCGCTAGGATGGGGTCATACATTAAGGCCATTTATCAGTCTAGAACGTGGATGTGATGCTGAGATTACTTGTTTCCGCTGTAGTTTTTCAGTTAACGACAAGTGCATTTGTGTGCTAATTACCCATCAGTTAGAACTTGATTTATCAGGGAATAGTCTTGTGAGCATGATGCCTTCCAAGTTCCAACATGAAGAACCTATGTAATTTGGAGAGGTTACTTTTTTTTCACAAAATAAACTACAAGAAATGCTTCTGACACACAACAATCTGACGGGAAGCCTCCTAACTATACCAGTTGAAACTTGAAAACATTAAGCAACCTGAGCGGGCTGCAGCTCACTGATAACGGACTCACTGGTCATGTGCCGGTGTGGACGTGTGGTTAGGAGATCTCACAAAGCTAACAAGTTTGGTCCTTAATTCCAACAACCTGGGTGGGGTCATACATGAAGGCCATTTATCAGTCTAGAACTCTAGATATGTTAAGACAAAATGAGATTGTCAGACGACTCCATAACCATCTTTGTCCAATGTGGCTTCGATGGAAAAACACACATAAGCAGTCTTGATGTATCTAAGCTTAAGAAACAACAACCTCTCGGGTCAATTTCCTTCGTTTCTCCAAAAATGCACACAACTCATCTTTCTTGATCTTGGCCATAATCAGCTCTCTGGGACATTACCAACACTAGAGGAACGCCCGTGCGTTGCAACGGGGCCACATTAATCTAAAGAGTTCAATATTACGACATTGGCGACCTTTTTTACCATCAAATCCTCACACACACACTCCCTCCCTCTTCCTCACTCTCTCTCCCCCTCTCCCTCTCTCTAACACACACACATATCCATCTTATTGGGTACGGGACCATAATCCATCTATTTCACACACACACGCTAGTGCATAACAATATGGATTATGTGTATTATATTTTCTACCAGAACTGAGGGAATTAATTTCATGTAAATCGGCCAGCCACAGCTCCAAGAATACGCGGAGGAGGTGGCCCGGGTCAGCGTCGGCGCCATCCGTCGCGGGCCACGGGCCCGCTTCCAAGTGCACGTGCAATGCACGTCTTCACAAATATTACAACCAGATGTGAGAAATCAAATACTAACACGATGTTGCAATCAATTTGTAATTAAAGAAGCCAAAAGTCTTTTTTCTTAAACCTGAATTCCTTATGCTGGAGTTTAAACAAACCCCACAATAACATGATCATTGTTTTGCTCTACTTATCACCTAATTAAGCAGATGCATGACTTATGAAGCGGATAAGAAATCATGTTAACTTGGAACTAAAATTCCAACAAAAGAGTGAGGAATAAACCTTTTTATCATTGCTCTGAAGTCTGAACCTCCCCCTATTTGTTAGTGAAATGTGAGTATGCTTGGAAGATAATAATTTCTTATGCAACATATGCTTTTACATCCGAAAGAGCTACAAAATATGTTGACCTACCTTTATGCACTTCCTAAATCAAGCGGATAAAATTATTTCTATCGTCAATATAAAATATTAAACATTAGAAAGAAAGAGACAATGTCCACTAACCATGCAAATATTCTGACCATGGGATATTTAGGCTGGCGTATATGGGAATCAAAGCTAAAAATGACTCGATGAGTCAGGGATACATCAATAAATATTGTAAAAAGTGATAAAAACAAATCTGCAGCAACTCGTGACCCCACGAACTCGTATTCGCAATGAGCAAGTTAGTGAGGCCGCCACGGTAGGCTAGCACCAAGGGACAAGGGCAACAACCGCCTTCCCATCCAACCTACTGATTCTGCTAGCGCTACTTTCATCCTAAGCCCATGAGTACCGCTAGTGTGTTGCCACGTACGGAGAAACTATGAACTGAAATTTTCATCCAAATCATGAAAAATGTTAATGTTCCTCTCCTCTCCCATCCCTCGTGTGAACATACCCAATTCGTGGTTGGCTCGCTACATTCAGCGTAGCTCTGATGTGCACTGCCCTCGCTCTTGATTAGTTGGTGCAGTGCCACGCATCTACGCCAACAAGCTGGGGAAACAACTGCAAATGTTACACCGAGTCAAAATCAACCATCCCACAATCGTAACAATAGAAAAAATAATAACCAAAATTTAACAAAAGAACTACTGCTTGGCTCCCAGATCCATCTCGATAGCCCTTGATCTGGCTGCTGAGCTTCTCCTAGCCGCCTCAACATCACGTCATTACCAAACATGTAGTGGATGCCTAGTGGGACAAGGATTAAGAAATAACATGAGGTGAAAAATACGATGGCTGTCAATTCCATAAGACGATCCAAGTAATTTGACAAAACAGATCGGGAGCATCTTGTATAATCTCAAAAAAGCAACTAAAAATATGAGAAATGAAGTGATGAAAATCAGCCCCTGCTCTCATTTATGCTCGCTTTTGTAATGGGAGGCAAGGAATGGGGATACCGGGAGAAGAAAGGATCACATGGACGACAAGCCTCCACCACCGGCAAGTGGGGTTGCTTCACATCCAATCTCCACGGCCGCCGCCTCCATAGGGACAAACTCCCATGTTCACAACCGGGCTCCCAATCCGCCGCTGCCTCGCCGACCTTGACGACGAAGTAGTCCCTTCCTTCGATCCCATTCGCAACGGAGGCAACACCCATCCCAGCGGACGGGTCCGCGGTGAGATCCCTACTGGATTGTGGTCGCGCCTCCCCAAACCTCGCCGCGGGACACATGAGAGGGCGTCGTTGCCATGGTCAGGCTTGGATGGGGAAAGGAGGCGACATAGCAGCAACGGCGCCTTCGCCGGGATTGGTGGCGACGACAGCGGCGAGCGAGCGGGAGGACGGCGGCGGCGAGAGAGTAGGAGTGTGGTGGCGGCAGTCCATCGGCCGCCGTGACGTGAGAGGAGGATGGGGATGGGGCCGTGATCTGGACGTATGGAGCGGTCGAGAGGAGGGGAAGCAGGCGGCTGGGTTTTTCCATCATGCGGGGTTTGGGGGAGGTCAAACGGGAGGGTTTTTTTCGTGCGGGAGGCAGAGCAACGAGGGCGGATGTAGGGAGATGGGACACGGTCGGTTGGTAGGAAAAGAAAAGCTACGCATTTTTTGTAGGCAGTAGAGATGATTGATGATAAGAAAGGGAAAATCACATCAATATAAGAAAATATCCCATCAATACTTGATTGATTGCGATTTATTTTTTATATGGTAACTAATCTGATCATCAATACTTGATTGATTGCGATTTATTTTTTATATGGTAACTAATCTGATGGGTTTATGTGGGTGGTGAAGCGAAAAGGAAAGCTACGCATTTTTTTAGGCAGTAGAGATGATTGATGATAAGAAAGGGAAAATCACATCAATATAAGGAAATATCCAATCAATACTTGATTGATTGCGATTTATTTTTTATATGGTAACTAATCTGATCATCAATACTTGATTGATTGCGATTTATTTTTTATATGGTAACTAATCTGATGGGTTTATGTGGGTGGTGAAGCGAAAAGTAAAGCTACACATTTTTTAGGCAGTAGAGATGATTGATGATAAAAAAGGGGAAATCACATCAATATAAGGAAATATCCCATCAATACTTGATTGATTGCGATTTATTTTTTATATGGTAACTAATCTGATCATCAATACTTGATTGATTGCGATTTATTTTTTTATGGTAACTAATCTGATCATAAAAACCAGCGAAAAATAACCGGCGGACTATTCGTAGATTTTTTTGGTTCGTCTGTCTTGGTGCGACGGGATGTTAGGGCCTGGAGTGCGTGGGGGCAGGCGGGGGACTCGGCTTGAGGTGTTTTTGGTTCTATGCGGCTGAGAGGGAGGTGGGCGTGTGCGGGACTCGATCGCGGTTTTTTTTTGGTTTTCCGCGGTTGAGAGGAAGGTGGGAAGTAGTACCAAAGAAGTACCAAAAAAGGCCGGGTGAGGTGGGACGAAAATAGAACCCGAAACGCGACCTACCAACTGAGACATTAGGAGTTTAGATGGCTAGATGGATTGGGGATAAGCTACTGTCTTTGTCATTCTTACGACTGAGGTCCAATATGTTTTATAGGCACATTCCAATCGAGCTTACGAAGCTTGCTAATCTTCAATATTTGGACCTTACCTACAACAATATATCAGGGAGCATAACAACATCTATTGTTAATTGCACAGGCTTGACACAAGCAAAGAGGCAACTCTGATAATCTTCGGTATGCATTCACTACTTACTACCAGATTGATGATAATGAACTATTTGACTATACTCAGAATTTATTTTTGTACTCATGTCCATTTCATTCACAGATGACATTGACAGCTTTGCGTGACTACTACTTCGAAGCTTCCACCATCTTGGAGAATTTGGTATAGCCTTACCTTGTTAGATTGCCGAACTGTATGTCTGTATCCACCTTGCAGTAATGACCGTGTCAGTTTTCATGCCTTGTAGTAGTAGCATATTTGCACCCAAGTGCTGCTGTGCATGCTTCTGGTCAGTTAAGCTGAAGAGTTAAATCTGGAGAGCTATTGTTGTGGTAGGACAGTTCTGCAACAAGGACATTCAAAGAAATAGACACTTGGAGGGCAAAACGGGTTTACATGATGGTGCAAAACATACTCTGTCTTGAAACCTCGGTTTTAATAGATACTCTGTCTTGTCTTACATACTCAAATCCAGGTTCATAAAATGCCTTTCTGAAAACATCGACACTGTTCTGCTTGGTAACAACTAGAAAAGGGTTAACATGATACCGAGGGCAAAAAGCACGACACATTGCAGAGGGAGAAAAAAACATCAAGCTAGAGAACACGCACAATGTTGCAATGTAGATCAATCTTGACCATTACACCTGAATTTATACAAACCATCCATTCTATGAAGAGACGATTTTCCCATATGTTGCATTTTCTGATCCATCATATAAGCAAATTACGTGATGAGACAAAAACAAGAGACATGTGTACCATATGCATAAGAGCGTCATTTCATATCTAAGGAACATGTGTACCATCTAGAGTATTACTTCTGCTGGTTCAAAGCAATAAATTTGGCAATGAGATCCTTCAAAACCGAGGGATAGGTCGTGAAGACATGATCCCAGCCACTAGACGCCATTACAGTTTGCAAACGTGACGGAGGCACGCCCCCTTCAATCGCCGGCAGTTGTGCTGCTCGGCTAGAGCAAGAGTGGTCATCACTGAGCTCACAACTATGTGTTCAGAAAACTGCTTTTCATAGATGAGCTTGAGCCCTTCGACATCATATCACGAAATAGGGTTTCCCCCCGCTTTAGATTATAAAGCAACCACCACAACAATATCCGGCAACCGCGGCCAACAAAAGGTCCACCCAAGGAAACGAAAATAGGTTACCACAAGGGCAGAACAGAAGTACAACACAGAACGGAGCGCTGGGGGCACAGCTAAACAACCCCAAAATATGGATTAAAGTCTAACTAATCCGGCTCAGGTGGTGGAGGCGGAAGCGGTGGCGCTAATGCTCCGGTGATGGTGCGTAAAGCCGAGATGATCCTATCGATGAAATCCCGATCACACCTTGTTGAGCGGTCTCCATAGTTGTAAGAAGCCACACAGTTTGTAAATAGAATCAGTCGCACGAGTTGGAATCACATGCTCAATCACGAGCTTATTGTGAGCCGTCCACAGGGTCCATGCCATCGCCCCCACTACTACCCACAGACTAGGGCGCGTCCTGGCCTCTCGGCTTAGGACCGCCTGGAACAGATCGGGGAGGTTATCATGGTCCCAATCACCACCAATCACCTCCCTGATGCAGCTCCAGAGGAGGACTGCCGTCGGGCATCGAAAGAAAATATGGTTGGAATCTTCAGGTACGCTACATAGGGGACATAGACCATCCCCGGGGCCATTCCGTTTTCTAGAAAATATGGTTGGAATCTTTAGGTACGCTACATAGGGGGCATAGACCATCCCCGGGGCCATTCCGTTTTCTCACTTCCGTACCCGAGGGTAAACGGCCTCGCACCCATTGCCATAGAAAGATGTGAATCTTTAACGGTAGCTTAATCTCCCAAAGAAGGGTCATTTCGGTTGGGGCCGGGGTAGCTAGCATGGCGTGGTATAGGGACTTGGTAGAAAACCTCCCACTTGGTTCGAGGGACCAAGATAATGAATCTTCCTCCGTGGAGGGAGAGTGTAGAGCAATGCATTGAAGCATCTCGTCCCATTGGACCCGTTCTAATGGGCCAAAAGTACGACGGAAAGCTACAACCCCCAAGTCAGTGAGGGCCGCATGTACGGATAGATGCGGTCGGGCACAGATGGAAAATAGCGCGTTGAAACGTTGGGCAAATGGTCTATCACCCGACCAATGGTCAAGCCAGAACAGGGTGTTGGTGCCTGTCCCCACCGAGATGGATGTTCCAATCCGTAGGACCGGCATAAGCTGGATGACTGCTTGCCAAAACTGGGAGCCACCCGTCCGGGAGGCGAAGGCAAGGGGCTGTCCATGCAGGTACTTTGCGCGGATGATCTGGAGCCATAGGCCCCCATCTCCTGCCTCAATGCGCCATAGCCATTTGGAGAGCAAGGCTATGTTCATCCGCTTGGACGAGATGACTCCGAAGCCGCCTTGGTTCTTTGGCTTGAAAACCTCTGACCATTTCACCATGTGATATTTTTGTCTATTATTTGGTCCCGCCCAGAAGAACCGAGACAAATACTTGGTGACTTCCTGGTGAAGGGATTCATGCAAACTATAGAATCCCATCAAGTACATAAGCAGGCTAACTAAGGAGGAGTTCATCAACTCGACCCGGGCCGCCTTGGATAGCCACCGCCCCTACCATGGCTCAACCCTGTGCTGAAGCTTGGACACCGTGGGGTGAAGATCCTTCACCTGGAGGCGGGAATCGCTAACCGGGAGGCCAAGGTAGGTGGTCGGAAACGAGCCAAGACGGCAGTTCAGCATATTGTCTATGCGCCGGGATTCCTCCCCAGAGTAGCCTAGCACCATTACTTCGCTTTTGGTAGGCCCGACATCTCTTGAAAACATAAGAGTAAAAACTTTAGATTTTGGATGTCAGTATCCGAGCCTTCAACCATGAGGATGGTGTCATCTGCATATTGAAGATGAGTAATACCCCCATCACCGACTAGGTGCGGGCAAATCCCTTTGATATGGTCAGCCCGCCGTGCTTTGTCCAAGATTGTGGCAAGCGCATCCACAATCAGGTTAAACGGGAAGGGGGACAGGGGGTCGCCTTGGCGCACACCCTGGGCAGTGCGGAAGTAGGAGCCAACTTCCCTGTTGATGTTCACTGTAGTGCGGCCAGACATAACCAACTGCATCACCTGAGCTATCCAATATGGGTCAAACCCACGCTTCTCCATGACCTCACGGAGAAAGAACCAGTGGACCGTATCATAGGCCTTATGGAAATCAATCTTGAAGAAAACAACACGGAGGTGCTTTCTCCTGACCTCATGGAGGATTTCATGAAGCACTAGAACCCCGTCAAGAATGAATCGACCCTTCGTGAACGCCGATTGGTTCGGGTGGTGGATTCTTGGAGCCAAGAGAGCCGCCCTAGTGGCGTACCCCTTGGCTATATCCTAAAGATCACGTTAATGACCGTGATCAGGTGGAACTGTCGAATATCCGATGCCCCATGGATTTTGGGGATCAGAGATATGATCCCATAGTTAAGGCGGGATACATCAAGGGTCCCCCTCGAAAACTCCCGGAATAACGCCATAATCTCGCCCTTGACGGTGGGCCAGAAAATCTAAAAAAACCGGACCGGGAGGCCGTCCGGACCCGGGGCAGAGGCCGGGTTCATGGACTTGACGATGGCCTCCACCTCTGATTCTTCAAAGGGGTTAAGGAGGGGTTGGTTCTCTTCGGGAGAGACGCGGAGATGCTCGTCCAAAAAGTTCTCAGCTAGAGCAAGGCCCCCTCGCGGACGAGCGGATAACAGAGTTATATAGAACCCATCAACATGAGCCCGGATCTCGTCCGGGTCCTGTAACAACCGGTCCCCATCCCAAAGGATGGGGATGGTGCATCGTCGCCTACGGCCATTGGCAATGGCCTGAAAATAAGTCGCGTTGGCATCGCCAAACAATATCCAATTAAAAGAGCCACGCTGGCGCCAGTATTCTTCTTCTTTGGCATAGATGTCAGTAAGGGTATCTTCTAGGCTATACCTAAGGGACCATTCCTCAGAAGACAGACCTGGGCCGTCAGCGCATATGTCAAGCGCCCGGATCTCCATGAGAAGAGCCTGCTTCTGGACCCGCAGGTCCCGCCCAATATTTGCACCCCAGCCCTTCAGAAATTTCCTGGAGCGTTTGGCCAAGTGGTGCTAGTCGTCCATGACTTTTATATGGTCCGGTGAGGTTCAGCACGGGCCGCAATCCAATGGTCTCGAACGGCCGCGGTGAATCCCGGATGGCGAAGCCAGAACGCCTCAAACGGAAAGCGAGGGGGCGGTCGGGGCCGCTCATCCATGGATGATAGAAGGAGGGGTACATGGTCGGATCCAATCCTTGTGATGGCTTGGAGAGTAGCTAAGGGGAACCAAAGTTCCCATTCAGGGGATACAAATACCCGGTCCAGAACACTTTGGGTCGGGTTCACCTGTTTATTAGTCCAGGTGAAGTGGGCTCCGACCCTATCTAATTCTCGGAGCTCGAGGTCGGCAATCCAGTTATTAAAACATTGCATGCATGGCTGGTCAACCCGACCATTATTCTTGTCAGCTACGGAACGAAGAAGATTGAAGTCACCCCCAATAATCACTGGGAGAGTGGCCGCTCTAATCTTGGCGTGCAACTAAGCGAGGAACGCGGTGGAGCGACTGTGGTCAGCCGGGCCATAGATGACAATCACTTCCCATTTGAAGTTAACTGCCCTCTCCCATACTTTCATACTCACGAAGAAATCTCTGCGGTCCATGGAGCCAACCTCAAAAGTGGCATCCTTCACCCCGAGAAGGATGCCACCGGAGTGTCCCGCCACTCCACTAGATGGCAACCAGTGCCATGCAAACAAGTGTCGGCTCAACCGATCGAGTTCCGAGAGAGAGAACTCGGTCCTCATCGTTTCTTGGATCGCCACTATATCAATATTCTCCTCGCGCATGTAGTCCACTAATTGGTGACGCCGGCCATCATGGTCGAAGCAGCAAAGGTTCCAGAAAAGTGCACGCATACTACTCCTCTAGGGGGTCCATGCTGGACCCCACCGCAATGGACGCGCTAAGAGCCCGACGAAGCTAAGCCGTGCGAGAACGAGTAGGCCACGGACCTCTACCAAGGCAGCAGCCGGCCTATCCCCCTCCCCACGGGCTGTGTGCTGGGGGTCACGGCGGCCTCAGCCGCGGCGGCCTCAGCCACGGCGGCCTCAGCCGTGGCGGCCTCGTGAGCCCTAGCGCCTGCAAGGTGGCCATCAAGGATCTCCTTAGCCTTGATGGTTGTGATCTGTTCGAGGGCGGGGCCCTTCTCACCACGGAAGGCAATCGCAGAGTCATTCGCAAGAAGGGCCAGATGGCCTAAGGGAACGACAGCAAGTGCTGAGAAGGAGTCCATCGGTTCCTCCTCAGCCGGAATCCCCCATCAGATGTATCATCTATAAGTTAGCAATTAATAGCCGAAAGCACATGGGGGTTGGGACGGACCTAAGTCCAAGTTGTGGGCCGCAGCCCGGCGAGCGGCCTTCCCGACTGCGTTGGGGGACGCACCACTCGCCCGCGCAGCCAAGTCGATCCGCGCGCTCTTCCGAGTGACCGTCGCCGGAGAAGAAGCCGAACACGGCCGACCCTTGCCCTTCGGAGGGCGAGGAGGCACCGGGGGCGGACCTGCCCAGTCCCGGTCACAGGAGAGATCTCCCCGCCCCAGCCCGCGGTGAAGACGATGGCGATGGCACCTGTGCGAGGGTGGTTGAAGCCAGACGCGGGGAGGAGGGGGGTAGACCTCCAGGCTGACGTCGCTCGCACCGCTGAGCGTCTCCGACTCCGAAGCGGCCATCGGAGTGCCAAGGAGCAAGGAGAGGGCCGCGCTAGGGCGAAGCGGCGAATCAGCATCGAGCATGGCGTTGAGGGCACGAGCATCGGCATCATCCATCGGATCTTGGGCAGTAGCATCATGGGCCAGAGAGAGCTCTTCGGTCGTCATCTTGTCCGCCGGCAGGGGCGGCGCATGTGGCTCTGGGAGTCTTCATCCTCCCCGTTGGAGCTTGGGGAGCAGCTGTGCCGGCGCTGTGACCGACCGCCACCAGGGGAGCGCGAGCCACCGCCCAAGTCACCATCGGGCCTGGGAGCCGCATCATCCGTTGCTGGTTGGGACGAGCCCGGAACGCCCCGCCCCCTCCACCGAGATCTTGAGGTCGTATCTAGCATCTCCGAAGAACATATGGATTATTGTCTGCAGCTTAGTCTCTATCCGCCGCAATCAAGAAGTCCATCGCAGCCGTATTTCATCCTCCTCTTGTCCTTGTTCCACAACTTGTGCCTTGTGCTCCTCCTCCATCACTACCGGAATCGCCCCCTATGCCGACGGCCAGGGCCGTCAGCATAGGCCTGAGTCCCGTCGGGATAGACCTATGCCGACGGCCCCCGTCGGCATAGGGCCGTCGGCAACATATGCGTCGGCACAGCCAGGGAGGCCGTCGGCATATATGATACGCCGATGGGGGCCGTACAGCTATGCCGATGGCCCCGGCCGTCGGCAACTATCACGCCTAACGGCGGCCGCCGTCAAGTCTGGCCAACGACAGGCCGCCACGTGCCACACCAATGCCGACGGCCTGCCGTCGGCCTAGTCAAAACCTACGCGGACGGCCTGGCGTCGGCCTAGTCAAAACCTACGCGGACGGCCGTCGGCCTAGTTTCAAACTATGCCGACGGCATAGCCGTCGGCATGCATACTCCTTCATACAGAGTTCCCAGCAGCTGACGCGTGGCACCTATGCCGACGGCATAGTTGTCGTCATAGCTTTTAAACTATGCCGACGGCAATGCCGTCGGCATAGGTGCCACATGTCAGCTGCTGGGAGCTCACGCCAACCCTATGCCGATGGCATAGCCGTCGGCATAGTTTGCTTTTAATTTTTTTCTTTTTTCTGTTTGTTTTCAAATCAGTTCAATTCAAATAATAGCACATATCAGCACATATCAACGAACGTAAGCATAAGCATCATCACAACAATAGATCATCATCACACAAGCATAAGCATCATCACAACAATAGATCGTCATCACACAAGCATAAGCATATCAACGAACGTAAGCATAAGCATAAGCATCATCACACAAGTCATCTAAATGATCATCAGCACACACAAGTCATCTCAAGCATCATCATCACATCTCAAGCATCATCGAGCACCGCGGAGGTCGTCACCGCCAAGACCGCCGAAGCCCAGGTCATCACTGCTAGCGGCAGCGCTACCGCCTCCACCTCCGCCTCCGCCTCCGTGGATCGGAGTGGTCGGGCTCCGTGTCTCCGGAGTGCTGCGAAGACCACCGCCAACGGTAGATCCACCTGTTCCCTGGATGTTGAAAAGACATATTAACGGGATATATGTCTGTGTTGAAAGGCATGACATGCTTTGGGTGAATAGATTGGGGATGAACTAACCGGCGAGGGGGCAGCGTTCTGTGCCACAAACTCCTCAAAGCTCAGCAACACTGGTTGTGCTGGAGGGCATTGTGCTGGAGGGAACTGAGGACACCTGCCGGCCGCCATTTCCTGAAAAGCCTGCTGCATCTGGCTATCCCTATGCACTTGGTGTTCATAAAGCCTCTGATGCCACGCCATGGTCTCCTGGCGTGTGTACTCCAAGTAGGCCTACGGTATGACATGATGGAACTCATAAAACTACTAAATGCGGAAAATAAAGTGAGCAATGAAGATAAGAGGGAAAATACTTACAGATTGTTGCTCCTGAAAGAGGGACTATGCACTGGTCACTGGCTGGCTCGTGCGCTGGCTCAGGCTCGGGTCGATCCGACGAAGCTGTGTGTAGGAGATACTAGGAGTGATCACAGCATCGAGAACCACCTCCCGACCGTGCTCCTTGGGCCCCATGCTCACCACCGCCCTGTCGTCCAGAGGCACCGCAGTGGGGTCAGGTGTGTCAGGATGTAACTTCAGATACGCTGCGAGTAGGCCTTCTTCCTCCCCGCGGTCTTCTTGCCGTAGTATTGGGGCTCACCAGGCTTGGAGTCCTTCCGCGTATGGGCGATCTCCCACGCATGCATGTCTGACAGCGGCCGCTTCAGTTTCTCCTCCTGCACCACCAAACAGAGGTTAGTCATACATAAGAAAGTGATGGTAAATAGAATAAGAAGAATGTTTAATGGGGTTAGTCATACATTAACTGCCTTGTGGAGATAGTGGTTTCGGTTTCCCTGAGCATGTACTCCCTCCGTCCCTTGGTTAGCCTTATTTTTGGTTCTCATAGCAGCCTAGGCTCCAGCCTCATCACACCAAAGATCCACCAATGCCGCCCAGGACTCATATTTTCCATAACAGCAATTTGGACACACCTACATAATAAAAGCATAATGGCATGTAGGTGTGTCCAAATTGGTGTTATGGAAGCATAAAGCATAAAGCATAATGTACCACAAGGTAATGAAAGCATAATATATGAAAGCTAATGAAAAATCTTTTATACTTACCGCCAAGAACTCGGGCCTCTCCAAGGTAATGCCCATCCTCCGCGCTTCTTCCTTGGTCATCTTCACACCAAGAACATCGTGGTAGTATGTGGAGATGGCCACATAGCGCACCTCGTACTACATCTGGCGGGCCTTCTTCTTGCATTGGCGCAGCACGATCTGGTCCGCTCTAGCCCTGTGGTCCGGAAGAACTCAATAGAATTTCTACAATCAGGCATGAAACAAGGATGGAAGAAGCCATGAGTAAAATCATTCATGAAACTAGAATGGACTTGTGCTTCTGAAGAGAACTCACCCAGAAAGTAGTGATCACGGCCTTGGCATGGGTCTCATGGTCCGCGTGGAGGGCCGCTTCCCAGTGGTCCCAGCTCGTGGCCAAAACCCGACGGTCCGGCTGCCTGACTGGATCCGGACAGTACAACCCCGGCCAGTATAACTTCAGCAGGACGGTGATGAGGCCGTTGGGAATACGGACCCCTTTAGAATATATCCAGTTGCTGCAAAAGAATGAACTATTAGCATGTGACAAGCAAAATAAATAACAACCGGAATAAGCATGTGACAAGCAAAATAATGAACCACTTACTCTTTTCCCGTGGGCTCAATGAGCCACTTCTGCTCCTCAGTAGCAGGAACCTGCTTTGGTAGCTTTGCGTTTCCACGCAGCCACCCCTTGTTGTCAACCCCCTTCCCGTCACCACCATCATCCCCGCCACCACCCCCCTCCTCGCCTGCCTTCCCCTCCCCAACCTCCTCCCCAACCTCCTCCTCCTCCTCCTCCTCCTCCTCCTCCTCCTCCTCCTCCTCGCCAGCCTCCTCCTCCTCCTCCGCCTCCTCGCCTGCCTCCTCCTCCACCTCCTCCACCTCCTCCTCCTCCTCCTCCTCCTCCTCCTCCTCCTCCTCCTCCTCCTCCCTAGAGTGTACCTCACTAGAGGAGGGTACCTCACTAGAGGAGGGCCTCGAAGATAACACCCCTAAGTCGGTGAGGGTGCGCTCTTTCTGTTGGGGAACGTTGCAGAAAACAAAAATTTTCCTACGGTTTCACCAAGATCCATCTATGAGTTCATCTAGCAACGAGTGCTCGGATGCATCTACATACCTTTGTAGATCGCGAGAGGAAGCGTTCACTAGAACGTGGATGATGGAATCGTACTCGCCGTGATCCAAATCACCGATGACCGAGTGCCGAACGGACGGCACCCGCGTTCAACACACGTACGGAGTGGATGACGTCTCCTCCTTCTTGATCCAGCAAGGGGGAAGGAGAGGTTGATGAAGATCCAGCAGCACGACGGCGTGGTGGTGGATGCAGTTGTCACCTGCAGCAGGGCTTCGCCGAGCGTCTGCGTGAGACGGAGAGGTGTGACAGGGGAGAGGGAGGCGCCAGGGGTCAAGGGTGCGGCTGCCCCTCCCTCCCCCCTTTATATAGGCCCCCTGGGGGGCGCCGGCCCTGGAGATCCCATCTCCAGGGGGCGGCGACCAGGGGGGTGGAGTACCCCCCAAGGCAAGTGGGGCGCCCCCCACCCTAGGGTTCCAACCCTAGGGGCAGGGGGTGGGCCTAGGGGGCGCACCAGCCCACTAAGGGCTGGTTCCCCCTCCCACTTCAGCCCATGGGGCCCTCCGGGATGGGTGGCCCCACCCGGTCGACCCCCGGGACCCATTCGGTGGTCCCGGTACAATACCGGTGACCCCCGAATCACTCCCGATGGCCGAAACTGCACTTCCTATATATAATTCTTCACCTCCGGACCAATCCGGAACTCCCCGTGACATCCAGGATCTCATCCGGGACTCCGAACAACTTTCGGATTACTGCATACTCATATCTCTACAACCCTAGTGTCACCGAACCTTAAGTGTGTAGACCCTACGGGTTCGGGAGACATGCAGACATGACCGAGACACCTCTCTGGCCAATAACCAACAGCGGGATCTGGATACCCATGTTGGCTCCCACATACTCCTCGATGATCTCATCGGATGAACCACGATGTCGAGGATTCAATCAATCCCGTATTCAATTCCCTTTGTCAATCGGTATTTTACTTGCCCGAGATTCGATTGTCGGTATCCCAATACCTCGTTCAATCTCGTTACCGGCAAGTCACTTTACTCGTACTATAATGCATGATCCCGTGATCAAACAATTTGATCACATTGAGCTCATTATGATGATGCATTACTGAGTGGGCCCGGTGATACCTCTCCGTCATACGGAGTGACAAATCCCAGTCTCGATCCGTGTCAACCCAACAGACACTTTCGGAGATACCCGTTGTATACCTTTATAGTCACCCAGTTACGTTGTGACGTTTGGCATACCCAAAGCACTCCTACGGTATTCGGGAGTTACACGATCTCATGGTCTAAGGAAAAGATACTTGACATTGGAAAAGCTCTAGCAAACGAATTATACGATCTTTGTGCTTATGCTTAGGATTGGGTCTTGTCCATCACATCATTCTCCTAATGATGTGATCTCGTTATCAATGATATCCAATGTCCATAGTCAGGAAACCATGACTATCTGTTGATCAACGAGCTAGTCAACTAGAGGCTTACTAGGGACATGTTGGTGTCTATGTATTCACACATGTATTACGATTTCCGGATAACACAATTATAGCATGAATAAAAGACAATTATCATGAACAAGGAAATATAATAATAATGCTTTTATTATTGCCTCTAGGGCATATTTCCAACAGTCTCCCACTTGCACTAGAGTCAATAATCTAGTTACATTGTGATGAATCTAACACCCATAGAGTTCTGGTGTTGATCATGTTTTGCTCTAGGGAGAGGTTTAGTCAACGGATCTGCGACATTCAGATCTATATGCACTTTACAAATTTCTATGTCTCCATCTTGAACATTTTCACGAATGGAGTTGAAGCGACGCTTGATGTGCCTGGTCTTCTTGTGAAACCTGGGCTCCTTGGCAAGAGAAATAGCTCCAGTGTTGTCACAGAAGAGTTTGATTGGCCCCGACGCATTGGGTATGACTCCTAGGTCGGTGATGAACTCCTTCACCCAAATTGCTTCATGCGCTGCCTCCGAGGCTGCCATGTACTCCGCTTCACATGTAGATCCGGCCACGACGCTCTGCTTGCAGCTGCACCAGCTTACTGCTCCACCAATCAACATATACACGTATCCAGTTTGTGACTTAGAGTCATCCAGATCTGTGTCGAAGCTAGCGTCGACGTAACCCTTTACGACGAGCTCTTCGTCACCTCCATAAACGAGAAACATGTCCTTAGTCCTTTTCAGGTACTTCAGGATATCCTTGACCGCTGTCCAGTGTTCCTTGCCGGGATTACTTTGGTACCTTCCTACCAAACTTACGGCAAGGTTTACATCAGGTCTGGTACACAGCATGGCATACATAATAGACCCTATGGCCGAGGCATAGGGGATGACACTCATCTCTTCTATATCTTCTGCCGTGGTCGGGCATTGAGCTGAGCTCAATTTCACACCTTGCAACACAGGCAAGAACCCCTTCTTGGACTGATCCATATTGAACTTCTTCAATATCTTTTTAAGGTATGTGCTTTGTGAAAGACCTATGAGGCGTCTTGATCTATCTCTATAGATCTTGATGCCTAATATATAAGCAGCTTCTCCAAGGTCCTTCATTGAAAAACTCTTATTGAAATAGGCCTTAATGCTGTCCAAAAGTTCTATATCATTTCCCATCAAAAGTATGTCATCTACATATAATATGAGAAATGCTACAGAGCTCCCACTCACTTTCTTGCAAACACAGGCTTCTCCATAAGTCTGCGTAAACCCAAACGCTTTGATCATCTCATCAAAGCGAATGTTCCAACTCCGAGATGCTTGCACCAGCCCATAAATGGATCGCTGGAGCTTGCATACCTTGTTAGCATTCTTGGGGTCGACAAAACCTTCCGGCTGCATCATATACAGTTCTTCCTTAAGATAACCGTTAAGGAATGCCGTTTTGACGTCCATTTGCCATATCTCATAATCATAGTATGCGGCAATTGTTGACATGATTCGAACGGACTTCAGCTTCGCTACGGGAGAGAAAGTCTCATCGTAGTCAATCCCTTGAACTTGCCGATAACCCTTAGCGACAAGTCGAGCTTTATAGATGGTAACATTACCATCTGCGTCCGTCTTCTTCTTAAAGATTCATTTGTTTTCTATCGCTCGCCGATCATTGGGCAAGTCTGTCAAAGGCCATACTTTGTTTTCATACATGGATCCTATCTCGGATTGCATGGCTTCTAGCCATTTGTTGGAATCTGGGCCCGCCATCGCTTCTTCATAGTTCGAAGGTTCACCGTTGTATAACAACATGATTTCCAGGACAGGGTTGCCGTACCACTCTGGTGCGGAACGTGTCCTTGTGGACCTACGAAGTTCAGTAGTAACTTGATCCGAAGTTTCATGATCATCATCATTAACCTCCTCTCTAACCGGTGGAGGCACCACAGAAACATTTTCTTGAGCTGCGCTGCTCTCCGGTTCAAGAGGTAATACTTCATCAAGTTCCACTTTCCTCCCACTTACTTCTTTCGAGAGAAACTCTTTCTCCAGAAAGGATACGTTCTTGGCAACAAAGATCTTGCCTTCGGATCTTAGGTAGAAGGTATACCCAATAGTTTCCTTAGGGTATCCTATGAAGACGCATTTTTCCGACTTGGGTTCGAGCTTTTCAGGTTGAAGTTTCTTGACATAAGCATTGCATCCCCAAACTTTTAGAAACGATAGCTTAGGTTTCTTCCCAAACCATAATTCATACGGTGTCGTCTCAACGGATTTAGACGGTGCCCTATTTAAAGTGAATGTAGCTGTCTCTAGAGCGTATCCCCAAAAAGATAGCGGTAAATCTGTAAGAGACATCATAGATCGCACCATATCCAATAGAGTGCGATTACGACATTTGGACACACCATTACGTTGAGGTGTTCCAGGCGGCCTGAGTTGTGAAACGATTCCACATTTCCTTAAGTGTGTGCCAAATTCGTGACTTAAATATTCTCCTCCACGATCTGATCGTAAGAACTTTATTTTTCGGTCACGTTGATTCTCTACCTCATTCTGAAATTCCTTGAACTTTTCAAAGGTCTCAGACTTGTGTTTCATCAAGTATACATACCCATATCTACTCAAGTCATCCGTGAGAGTGAGAACATAACGATATCCTCCGCGAGCCTCAACACTCATTGGACCGCACACATCAGTATGTATGATTTCCAATAAGTTGGTTGCTCGCTCCATTGTCTCGGAGAACGGAGTCTTGGTCATTTTGCCCATGAGGCATGGTTCGCATGTGTCAAATGATTCATAATCGAGAGACTCTAAAAGTCCATCAGCATGGAGCTTCTTCATGCGCTTGACACCAATGTGACCAAGGCGGCAGTGCCACAAGTATGTGGGACTATCGTTATCAACTTTACACCTTTTGGTATTCACACTATGAATATGTGTATTATCACGCACGAGATTCATTAAGAATGAACCATTGACCATAGGAGCATGACCATAAAACATATCACTCATATAAATAGAACAATCATTATTCTCGGATTTAAATGAGTAGCCATCTCGCATTAAACGAGATCCAGATACAATGTTCATGCTCAAACTTGGCACTAAATAACAATTATTGAGGTTTAAAACTAATCCCGTAGGTAAATGTAGAGGTAGCGTGCCGACGGCGATCACATCGACCTTGGAACCATTCCCGACGCGCATCGTCACCTCGTCCTTCGCCAGTCTCCGCTTATTCCGCAGCTCCTATTTTGAGTTACAAATATGAGCAACGACACCGGTATCAAATACCTAGGAGCTACTACGAGCACTGGTAAGGTACACATCAATTACATGTATATCACATATACCTTTAGTGTTGCCGGCCTTCTTGCCCGCTAAGTATTTGGGGCAGTTCCGCTTCCAGTGACCCTTCCCTTTGCAATAAAAATACTCTGTCTCAGGCTTGGGTCTTTGACTTCTTCCCGGCAACTGGCTTACCGGGCGCCGCAACTGTTGGGGAACGTAGTAATTTCAAAAATTTCCTACGCGCACGCAAGATCATGGTGATGCATAGCAACAAGAGGGGAGAGTGTTGTCTACGTACCCTCGTAGACCGAAGCGGAAGCGTTGACACAACGTAGAGGAAGTAGTCGTACGTCCTCCTCCCGGTCCGACCGATCCAAGCGCCGTTACTCCGGCGCCTCCGAGTTCTTGACACACATACAGCTCGATGACGTTCTCCGGGCTCCGATCCAGCAAAGATCTCGGCGAAGAGTTTCGTCAGCACGACGGCGTGGTGACGATCTTGATGAACTACCGACGCAGGGCTTCGCCTAAGCACTGTGACAATATGACTGAGGTGGAATATGGTGGAGGGGGCACCGCACACGGCTGAGGAACGATCACAAAGATCAACTTGTGTCTCTTGGGGTGCCCCCCTGCCCCCGTATATAAAGGAGCAAGGGGGGAGGCCGGCCGGCCCTTGTGGCGTGCGCCAGGAGGAGGAGTCCTCCTCCTAGTAGGAGTAGGACTCCCCTCTTTCCTACTCCTACTAGGAGGGGGAAAGGAAGGGGGAGAGGGAGAGGGAAAGGGGGGCGCCGCCCCCCCTCTCCTAGTCCAATTCATACCAGAGGGGGAGGGGCGTGCGGCCCACCCTGGCCGCCCCTCTCTCTCTCCACTAAGGCCCATGTGGCCCAATACTTCTCCCGGGGGGGTTCCGATAACCCTTCGGCACTCCGGTTTTCTCCGAAACCACTCGGAACCATTCCGATGTCCGAATATAGTCGTCCAATATATCAATCTTTACGTCTCGACCATTTCGAGACTCCTCGTCATGTCTGTGATCTCATCCGGGACTCCGAACTAACTTCGGTACATCAAAATGCATAAACTCATAATAACTGTCATCGTAACCTTAAGCGTGCGGACCCTACGGTTCGAGAACAGTGTAGACATGACTGAGACAAATCTCTGGTCAATAACCAATAGCGGGACCTGGATGCCCATATTGGCTCCTACACATTCTATGAAGATCTTTATCGGTCAGACCGCATAACAACATACGTTGTTCCCTTTCTCATCGGTATGTTACTTGCCCGAGATTCGATCGTCGGTATCCAATACCTAGTTCAATCTCGTTACCGGCAAGTCTCTTTACTCGTTCCGTAATACATCATCTTGCAACTATCTTATTGGTTGCAATGCTTGCAAGGCTTATGTGATGTGCATTACCGAGAAGGCCCTGAGATACCTCTCCGACATTCGGAGTGACAAATCCTAATCTCGAAATACGCCAACCCAACAAATACTTTCGGAGACACCTATAGAGCTCCTTTATAATCACCCAGTTACGTTGTGACGTTTGGTAGCACACAAAGTGTTCCTACGGTAAATGGGAGTTGCATAATCTCATAGTCAAAGGAACATGTATAAGTCATGGAGAAAGCAATAGCAACATACTAAACGATCGGGTGCTAAGCTAATGGAATGGGTCATGTCAATCAGATCATTCAACTAATGATGTGACCTTGTTAATCAAATGACAACTCCTTTGTCTATGGTTAGGAAACTTAACCATCTTTGATTAACAAGCTAGTCAAGTAGAGGCATACTAGTGGACACTCTGTTTGTCTATGTATCCACACATGTATTATGTTTCCGGTTAATACAATTCTAGCATGAATAATAAACATTTATCATGATATATAAGGAAATAAATAATAACTTTATTATTGCCTCTAGGGCATATTTCCTTCAGTCTCCCACTTGCACTAGAGTCAATAATCTAGATTACACAGTAATGATTCTAACACCCATGGAGTCTTGGTGCTGGTCATGTTTTGCTCGTGGAAGAGGCTTAGTCAACGGGTCTACTACATTCAGATCCGTATGTATCTTGCAAATCTCTATGTCTCCCACCTGGACCAAATCCCGGATGGAATTGAAGCATCTCTTGATGTGCTTGGTTCTCTTGTGAAATCTGGATTCCTTTGCCAGGGCAATTGCACCAGTATTGTCACAAAAGATTTTCATTGGACCCGATGCACTAGGTATGACACCTAGATCGGATATGAACTCCTTCATCCAGACTCCTTCATTTGCTGCTTCTGAAGCAGCTATGTACTCCGCTTCACATGTAGATCCCGCCACGACGCTTTGTTTAGAACTGCACCAACTGACAACTCCACCGTTTAATGTAAATACGTATCCGGTTTGCGATTTAGAATCGTCCGGATCAGTGTCAAAGCTTGCATCAACGAACCGTTTACGACGAGCTCTTTGTCACCTCCATATACGAGAAACATTTCCTTAGTCCTTTTAAGGTACTTCAGGATATTCTTGACCGCTGTCCAGTGATCCACTCCTGGATTACTTTGGTACCTCCCTGCTAAACTTATAGCAAGGCACACATCAGGTCTGGTACACAGCATTGCATACATGATAGAGCCTATGGCTGAAGCATAGAGAACATCTTTCATCTTCTCTCTATCTTCTGCAGTGGTCGGGCATTGAGTCTTACTCAACTTCACACCTTGTAACACAGGCAAGAACCCTTTCTTTGCTTGATCCATTTTGAACTTCTTCAAAACTTTGTCAAGGTATGTGCTTTGTGAAAGTCCAATTAAGCGTCTTGATCTATCTCTATAGATCGTAATGCCCAATATGTAAGCAGCTTCACCGAGGTCTTTCATTGAAAAACTTTTATTCAAGTATCCCTTTATGCTATCCAGAAATTCTATATCATTTCCAATCAGTAATATGTCATCTACATATAATATCAGAAATGCTACAGAGCTCCCACTCACTTTCTTGTAAATACAGGCTTCTCCAAAAGTCTGTACAAACCCAAATGCTTTGATCACACTGTCAAAGCGTTTATTCCAACTTCGAGATGCTTGCACCAGTCCATAAATGGATCGCTGGAGCTTGCACACTTTGTTAGCTCCCTTTGGATCGATAAAACCTTCTGGTTGCATCATATACAACTCTTCTTCCAGAAATCCATTCAGGAATGCAGTCTTTACATCCATTTGCCAAATTTCATAATCATAAAATGCGGCAATTGCTAACATGATTCGGACAGACTTAAGCATTGCTACGGGTGAGAAGGTCTCATCGTAGTCAATCCCTTGAACTTGTCGAAAACCTTTCGCGACAAGTCGAGCTTTGTAGATAGTAACATTACCATCAGCGTCAATCTTCTTCTTAAAGATCCACTTATTCTCTATTGCTTGCCGACCCTTGGGCAAGTCAACCAAAGTCCACACTTTGTTGTCATACATGGATCCCATCTCAGATTTCATGGCTTCTAGCCACTTTGCGGAATCTGGGCTCACCATCGCTTCTTCATAGTTCGTAGGTTCGTCATGATCTAGTAGCATGACTTCCAGAACGGGATTGCCGTACCACTCTGGTGCGGATCTTACTCTGGTTGATCTACGAGGTTCTGTAGTAACTGGATCTGAAGTTTCATGATCAATATCATCAACTTCCTCACTAATTGGTGTAGGTGCTACAGAAACAGTTTTCTGTGATGTACTACTTTCCAATAAGGGAGCAGGTACAGTTACCTCATCAAGTTCTACTTTCCTCCCACTCACTTCTTTCGAGAGAAACTCCTTTTCTAGAAAGACTCCGAATTTAGCAACAAAAGTCTTGCCTTCGGATCTGTGATAGAAGGTGTATCCAACAGTTTCTTTTGGATATCCTATGAAGACACATTTTTCCGATTTGGGTTCGAGCTTATCAGGTTGAAGCTTTTTCACATAAGCATCGCAGCCCCAAACTTTAAGAAACGACAACTTTGGTTTCTTGCTAAACCATAGTTCATAAGGCGTCGTCTCAACGGATTTTGACGGTGTCCTATTTAACGTGAATGCGGCCGTCTCTAAAGCACAACCCCAAAACGATAGCGGTAAATCTGTAAGAGACATCATAGATCGCACCATATCTAGTAAAGTACGATTACGACGTTCGGACACACCATTGCGTTGTGGTGTTCCGGGTGGCGTGAGTTGCGAAACTATTCCGCATTGTTTCAAATGTAGACCAAACTCGTAACTCAAATATTCTCCTCCACGATCAGATCGTAGAAACTTTATTTTCTTGTTACGATGATTTTCAACTTCACTCTGAAATTCTTTGAACTTTTCAAATGTTTCAGACTTGTGCTTCATTAAGTAGACATAACCATATCTGCTTAAATCATCCGTGAAGGTGAGAAAATAATGATATCCGCCACGAGACTCAATATTCATTGGACCACATACATCTGTATGTATGATCTCCAATAAATCTGTTGCTCTCTCCATAGTACCGGAGAACGGTGTTTTGGTCATCTTGCCCATGAGGCACGATTCGCAAGTGCCAAGTGATTCATAATCAAGTGGCTCCAAAAGTCCATCAGTATGGAGTTTCTTCATGCGCTTTATACTGATATGACCTAAATGGCAGTGCCACAAATAAGTTGCACTATCATTATCAACTCTGCATCTTTTGGCTTCAACACTATGAATATGTGTATCACTACTATCGAGATTCATCAAAAATAGACCACTCTTCAAGGGTGCATGACCATAAAAGATATTACTCATATAAATAGAACAACCATTATTCTCTGATTTAAATGAATAACCGTCTCGCATCAAACAAGATCCAGATATAATGTTCATGCTCAACGCTGGCACCAAATAACAATTATTCAGGTTTAATACTAATCCCGAAGGTAGATGTAGAGGTAGCGTGCCGACTGCGATCACATCGACTTTGGAACCGTTTCCCACGCGCATCGTCACCTCGTCCTTAACCAATCTTCGCTTAATCCGTAGTCCCTATTTCGAGTTGCAAATATTAGCAACAGAACCAGTATCAAATACCCAGGTGCTACTGCGAGCATTAGTAAGGTACACATCAATAACATGTATATCACATATACCTTTGTTCACCTTGCCATCCTTATTATCCGCCAAATACTTGGGGCAGTTCCGCTTCCAGTGACCAGTCTGCTTGCAGTAGAAGCACTCAGTTTCAGGCTTAGGTCCAGACTTGGGTTTCTTCTCTTGAGCAGCAACTTGTTTGCTGTTCTTCTTGAAGTTCCCCTTCTTCTTCCCTTTGCCCTTTTTTTTGAAACTAGTGGTCTTATTGACCATCAACACTTGATGCTCCTTCTTGATTTCTACCTCCGCAGCTTTTAGCATTGCGAAGAGCTCGGGCATTGTCTTATCTATCCCTTGCATATTATAGTTCATCACGAAGCCTTTGTAGCTTGCTGGCAGTGATTGGAGAATTCTATCAATGACACAATCATCCGGAAGATTAACTCCCAGTTGATTCAAGTGATTATAATACCCAGACATTCTGAGTATATGCTCACTGACAGAACCATTCTCTTCCATCTTGTAGCTATAGAACTTATTGGAGACTTCATATCTCTCAATCCGGGCATTCTGTTGGAATATTAACTTCAACTCCTGGAACATCTCATATGCTCCATGATGTTCAAAACGTCGTTGAAGTCCCGGTTCTAAGCCGTAAAGCATGGCACACTGAACTATCGAGTAGTCATCAGCTTTGCTCTGCCAGACATTCCTAACATCTGGCGCAGCTCCAGCAGCAGGCCTGGCACCCAGCGGTGCTTCCAGGACGTAACTCTTCTGTGCAGCAATGAGGATAATCCTCAAGTTACGGACCCAGTCCGTGTAATTGCTACCATCATCTTTCAACTTTGCTTTCTCAAGGAACGCATTAAAATTCAACGGAACAACAACACGAGCCATCTATCTACAATCAACATAAACAAGCAAGATACTATCAGGGACTAAGTTCATGATAAATTTAAGTTCAATTAATCATATTACTTAAGAACTCCCACTTAGATAGACATCTCTCTAATCCTCTAAGTGATCACGTGATCCAAATCAACTAAACCATGTCCGATCATCACGTGAGATGGAGTAGTTTCAATGGTGAACATCACTATGTTGATCATATCTACTATATGATTCACGCTCGACCTTTCGGTCTCCGTGTTCTGAGGCCATATCTGTTATATGCTAGGCTCGTCAAGTTAAACCTGAGTATTCCGCGTGTGCAACTGTTTTGCACCCGTTGTATTTGAACGTAGAGCCTATCACACCCGATCATCACGTGGTGTCTCAGCACGAAGAACTTTCGCAACGGTGCATACTCAGGGAGAACACTTCTTGATAATTTTAGTGAGAGATCATCTTATAATGCTACCGTCAATCAAAGCAAGATAAGATGCATAAAAAGATAAACATCACATGCAATCAATATAAGTGATATGATATGGCCATCATCATCTTGTGCTTGTGATCTCCATCTCCGCAGCACCATCATGATCACCATCGTCACCGGTGCGACACCTTGATCTCCATCGTAGCATCGTTGTCGTCTCGCCAATCTTATGCTTCTACGACTATCGCTACCGCTTAGTGATAAAGTAAAGCATTACAGGGCGATTGCATTGCATACAATAAAGCGACAACCATACGGCTCCTGTCGGTTGCCGATAACTCGGTTACAAAACATGATCATCTCATACAATAAAATTTAGCATCATGTCTTGACCATATCACATCACAACATGCCCTGCAAAAACAAGTTAGACGTCCTCTACTTTGTTTGTTGCAAATTTTACGTGGCTGCTACGGGCTTAAGCAAGAACCAATCTCACCTACGCATCAAAACCACAACGATAGTTTGTCAAATAGACTCCGTTTTAACCTTCTCAAGGACCGGGCGTAGCCATACTTGGTTCAACTAAAGTTGGAGAAACTGACACCCGCCAGCCACCTGTGTGCAAAGCACGGCGGTAGAACCAGTCTCGCGTAAGCGTACGCGTAATGTCGGTCCGGGCCGCTTCATCCAACAATACCGCCGAACCAAAGTATGATATGCTGGTAGGCAGTATGACTTGTATCATCCACAACTCACTTGTGTTCTACTCGTGCACAACATCAAACCATAAAAACCTAGGCTCGGATGCCACTGTTGGGGAACATAGTAATTTCAAAATTTTCCTACGCACACGCAAGATCATGGTGATGCATAGCAACGAGATGGGAGAGTGTTGTCTACGTACCCTCGTAGACCGAAGCGGAAGTGTTGACACAACATAGAGGAAGTAGTCGTACGTCCTCCTCCCGATCCGACCGATCCAAGCGCCGTTACTCCGGCGCCTCCGAGTTCTTAACACACGTACAACTCGATGACATTCTCCGGGCTCCGATCCAGCAAAGCTCTCGGGGAAGAGTTTCGTCAGCACGACGGCGTGGTGACGATCTTGATGAACTACCGACGCAGGGCTTCGCCTAAGCACTGCGACAATATGACCGAGGTGGAATATGGTGGAGGGGGCACCGCACACGGCTGAGGAACGATCACGAAGATCAACTTGTGTCTCTTGGGGTGCCCCCCTGCCCCCGTATATAAAGGAGCAAGGGGGGAGGCCGGCCGGCCCTTGTGGCGCGCGCCAGGAGGAGGAGTCCTCCTCCTAGTAGGAGTAGGACCCCCCTCTTTCCTACTCCTACTAGGAGGGGGAAAGGAAGGGGGAGAGGGAGAGGGAAAGGGGGGCGCCGCCCCCCTCTCCTAGTCCAATTCGGACAAGAGGGGGAGGGGGCGCGCGGCTCACCCTGGCCGCCCCTCTCTCTCTCCACTAAGGCCCATGTGGCCCAATACTTCTCCCGGGGGGGTTCCGATAACCCTCCGGCACTCCAGTTTTCTCCGAAACCACTCGGAACCATTCCGATGTCCGAATATAGTCGTCCAATATATCAATCTTTATGTCTCGACCATTTCGAGACTCCTCGTCATGTCCGTGATCTCATCAGGGACTCCGAACTAACTTCGGTACATCAAAATGCATAAACTCATAATAACTGTCATCGTAACCTTAAGCGTGCGAACCCTACGGTTTGAGAACAGTGTAGACATGACTGAGACAAATCTCTGGTCAATAACCAATATCGGGACCTGGATGCCCATATTGGCTCCTACACATTCTACGAAGATCTTTATCGGTCAGACCGCATAACAACATACGTTGTTCCCTTTGTCATCGGTATGTTACTTGCCCGAGATTCGATCGTCGGTATCCAATACCTAGTTCAATCTCGTTACCGGCAAGTCTCTTTACTCGTTCCGTAATACATCATCTTGCAACTATCTTATTGGTTGCAATGCTTGCAAGGCTTATGTGATGTGCATTACCGAGAAGGCCCTGAGATACCTCTCCGACAATCGGAGTGACAAATCCTAATCTCGAAATACGCCAACCCAACAAATACTTTCGGAGACACCTATAGAGCTCCTTTATAATCACCCAGTTACGTTGTGACGTTTGGTAGCACACAAAGTGTTCCTACGGTAAACGGGAGTTGCATAATCTCATAGTCAAAGGAACATGTATAAGTCATGGAGAAAGCAATAGCAACATACTAAACGATCGGGTGCTAAGCTAATGGAATGGGTCATGTCAATCAGATCATTCAACTAATGATGTGACCTTGTTAATCAAATGACAACTCCTTTGTCTATGGTTAGGAAACTTAACCATCTTTGATTAACAAGCTAGTCAAGTAGAGGCATACTAGTGACACTCTGTTTGTCTATGTATCCACACATGTATTATGTTTCCGGTTAATACAATTCTAGCACGAATAATAAACATTTATCATGATATATAAGGAAATAAATAATAACTTTATTATTGCCTCTAGGGCATATTTCCTTCAGCAACATCCTTGCCGTCCTTCTTGAAGTTCTTCTTACCCTTTCCTTTCTTGAACTTAGTGGTTTTATTGACCATCAACAGTTGATGTTCCATTTTGATTTCAACCTCTGCTGATTTCAGCATAGCAAATACCTCAGGAATGGTCTTTACCATCCCCTGCATATTGTAGTTCATCACAAAGCTCTTGTAGCTAGGTGGGAGCGACTGAAGGATTCTGTCAATGACCGCCTCGTCTGGGAGGTTAATCTCCAGCTGAGTCAAGCGGTTGTGCAACCCAGACATCTTGAGTATGTGTTCACTGACAGAACTATTTTCCTCCATCTTACAACTGTAGAACTTGTCGGGGACTTCATATCTCTCGACCCGGGCATGAGCTTGGAAAACTAGTTTCAGCTCCTCGAACATCTCATATGCTCCGTGATGCTCAAAACGCTTTTGGAGCCCCGGTTCTAAGCTGTAAAGCATGCCGCACTGAACGAGGGAGTAATGATCACCACGCTGCTGCCAAGCATTCATAATGTCTTGGTTCTCTGGGATGGGTGCTTCACCTAGCGGTGCTTCTAGGACATATTGTTTCCTGGCAGCTATGAGGATGATCCTCAGGTTCCGGACCCAGTCCGTATAGTTGCTGCCATCATCTTTCAGCTTGGTTTTCTCTAGGAACGCGTTGAAGTTCATGTTGACATTAGCTTGGGCCATTTGATCTACAAGACATATTGCAAAGTTTATTTGGACAATGTTCATGATAATTAGGTTCATCTAATCAAATTATTTAATGAACTCCCACTCAGATTAGACATCCCTCTTGTCATCTAAGTGTAACATGATCCGACTCGACTAGGCCGTGTCCGATCATCACGTGAGACGGACTAGTCATCATCGGTGAACATCTCCATGTTGATCGTATCTTCCATACGACTCATGTTCGACCTTTCGGTCTCTTGTGTTCCGAGGCCATGTCTGTACATGCTAGGCTCGTCAAGTCAACCTAAGTGTTTGCATGTGTAAATCTGTCTTACACCCGTTGTATGTGAACGTTGGAATCTATCACACCCGATCATCACGTGGCGCTTCGAAACAACAAACTGTCGCAACGGCGCACAGTTAGGGGGAACACTTTCTTGAAATTTACTATGACGGATCATCTTATTTACTACCGTCGTTCTAAGTAAACAAGATGCAAAACATGATAAACATCACATGCAATCAAATAATAATAGTGACATGATATGGCCAATATCACATAGCTCCTTTGATCTCCATCTTGGGGCTCCATGATCATCTTGTCACCGGCATGACACCAAGATCTCCATCATCGTGTCTCCATGAAGTTGCTCGCCAACTATTACTTCTACTACTATGGCTAACACGTTTAGCAATAAAGTAAAGTAATTTACATGGCGCTTCCATTGACACGCAGGTCATAAAAAATAATGACAACTCCTATGGCTCCTGCCGGTTGTCATACTCATCGAGATGCAAGTCGTGATTCCTATTACATGAACATGATCTCATACATCACATATATATCATTCATCATTCATCACAACTTTGGCCATATCATATCACAAAGCACTTGCTGCAAAAACAAGCTAGACGTCCTCTAATTGTTGTTGCAAGTTTTACGTGGCTGCAATGGGGTTCTAGCAAGAACGTTTTCTTACCTACGTAAAAGCCACAACGTGATTTGTCAACTTCTATTTACCCTTCATATGGACCCTTTTCGTCGAATCCGCTCCAACTAAAGTGGGAGAGACAGACACCCGCCAGCCACCTTATGCAACTAGTGCATGTCAGTCGGTGGAACCGGTCTCACGTAAGCGTACGTGTAAGGTTGGTCCGGGCCGCTTCATCCCACAATACCGCTGAAGCAAAATAAGACTAGTAGCGGCAAGAAAGTTGACAACATCTACGCCCACAACAATTGTGTTCTACTCGTGCAAAAAGAACTACGCATAAACCTGGCTCATGATGCCACTGTTGGGGAACGTTGTAGAAAACAAAAAAATTCCTACGGTTTCACCAAGATCCATCTATGAGTTCATCTAGCAACGAGTGATCGGATGCATCTACATACCTTTGTAGATCGCGAGCGGAAGCGTTCACTAGAACGTGGATGATGGAGTCGTACTCGCCGTGATCCAAATCACTGATGACCGAGTGCCGAACGGACGGCACCTCCGCTTTCAACACACGTACGGAGTGGATGACGTCTCCTCCTTCTTGATCCAGCAAGGGGGAAGGAGAGGTTGATGAAGATCCAGCAGCACGACGGCGTGGTGGTGGATGCAGTTGTCACCTGCAGCAGGGCTTCGCCGAGCGTCTGCGCGAGAGGGAGAGGTGTGACAGGGGAGAGGGAGGCGCCAGGGGTCAAGGGTGCGGCTGGCCCTCCCTCCCCCTTTATATAGGCCCCCTGGGGGGCGCCGGCCCTGGAGATCCCATCTCCAGGGGGGCGGCGGCCAGGGGGTGGAGTACCCCCCAAGGCAAGTGGGGCGCCCCCCCCACACCCTAGGGTTCCAACCCTAGGCGCAGGGGGTGGGCCTAGGGGGGCGCACCAGTCCACTAAGGGCTGGCTCCCCCTCCCACTTCAGCCCATGGGGCCCTCCGGGATGGCTGGCCCCACCCGGTGGACCCCCGGGACCCATTCGGTGGTCCCGGTACAATACCGGTGACCCCCGAATCACTCCCGATGGCCGAAACTGCACTTCGTATATATAATTCTTCACCTCCGGACCAATCCGGAACTCCTCGTGACGTCCGGGATCTCATCTGGGACTCTGAACAACTTTCGGATTACTGCATACTCATATCTCTACAACCCTAGCGTCACCGAACCTTAAGTGTGTAGACCCTACGGGTTCAGGAGACATGCAGACATGACCGAGACACCTCTCTGGCCAATAACCAACAGCGGGATCTGGATACCCATGTTGGATCCCACATACTCCTCAATGATCTCATTGGATGAACCATGATGTCGAGGATTCAATCAATCCCGTATTCAATTCCCTTTGTCAATCGGTATTTTACTTGCCCGAGATTCGATCGTCGGTATCCCAATACCTCGTTCAATATCCTTACCGGCAAGTCACTTTACTCGTACCGTAATGCATGATCCCATGATCAAACACTTTGATCACATTGAGCTCATTGTGATGATGCATTACTGAGTGGGCCCGGTGATACCTCTCCGTCATACGGAGTGACAAATCCCAGTCTCGATCCGTGTCAACCCAACTGACACTTTCGGAGATATCCGTAGTATACCTTTATAGTCACCCAGTTACGTTGTGACGTTTGGCATACCCAAAGCACTCCTACGGTATCCGGGAGTTACACGATCTCATGGTCTAAGGAAAAGATACTTGACATTGGAAAAGCTCTAGCAAACGAATTATACGATCTTTGTGCTTATGCTTAGGATTGGGTCTTGTCCATCACATCATTCTCCTAATGATGTGATCTCGTTATCAATGACATCCAATGTCCATAGTCAGGAAACCATGACTATCTGTTGATCAACAAGCTAGTCAACTAGAGGCTTACTAGGGACATGTTGGTGTCTATGTATTCACACATGTATTACGATTTCTGGATAACACAATTATAGCATGAATAAAAGACAATTATCATGAACAAGGAAATATAATAATAATGCTTTTATTATTGCCTCTAGGGCATATTTCCAACACTTTCTGGCCGCGACCCCATGTAGTGGCTCTCCCCCCAGCACCTCGTCCTCTAGAGGCTCTCCCCCCGCCCCCTCCTCCTCTAGGGGCACCTCTCCCTCGACCTCCCTGTGAGGAGTCATCGTCAATAGCTGAGGGGGAGGATTACGTGCTCGACCACTCCGACTAGGCAGGCTGACGACCTTGCGTAGGAAACCCACGCCGTCGGCCTTCCCCTTGCCCATGTTCCATGAACCTGCATTGAAAAGAGAAAAATCAATTAGTAAATTAATGAAATGAAGAAAAAGGCATGATAATAAACACATTAATAAAAATGCATAAAAGGCATATTCCTAAACTATAGAAAAAAAGACTTGAAACGTACATCTGCTAGAACCCATATGAATCATCACTGTTGTAACCTCTTTCTCGGTCCGTCTCATCATCACTATCAATCATATCATCTTCGTTGTCCGACGGAGGTGGAGGCTCTTCCTCGTCGTCAGCGTCTTCGTTTAACTTTTCTAGCATTTGTATGTCATTTTCATTGACAATGGTCTCACCATCATTCCGTGCATCGTCGACGTTTGGGTCCACATAATCATCACCCAATGGTCTAGCGTCATCGTTTCTAACCACATCATCATCATCATCATCATCATCAGGTTGCTCTTGATAGAACACTCCCTCGTATGTCATGGGGTTAATGTTGTAGTAATCATCTTCATTCGGGTCTGGTAGCTTACCATGTGGCGACACCTTGAACACAACTTCCCAACCCTTTAAATACACTTTCTGGCATGGGTAAGGCAGATAATATACTTGTGTAGCTTGGGTAGCCGCAATGAAGAGATCGGCTCCGGCATAGACGTTTGATGGTTTAACTTCGACCAAACCAATGGAAGGCGTATGTTTTACCCCCTCCTGCAGATCGAAACATCGGCATTTGAACACAGGCAGACTTAGGGTCTCACGCCCCTGGCGGAATTTAACCTCGTATATATTTTGTACCCTTCCGTGGTAGTCTACTGAATTTTGACCGGGGGTGTACACTCCAGTATTTATAGTTTTGGGATCGGGGCGGCTGTTTTGGCGCTCCTCTGTATGGAAGCGATATCCATTCACATCATACTTTTTACATGTCATGACGGCAGGGTCAAAACCCATGGAAACCCATCTCAATTCATCATCCATAGATATGTTCGGATCTTTTCCCTACAAGTATAATGGAAATTGTTGCGTGCATTAGTTCGGTTAACTAATAAATGTTGAAGTAGGTATTTAATAGGGGAGTGTGAAAATTACTTTCTCCATGAACCAAGCAACAAAATTTTTACGTCCAGGGTTTCCATGACGGAGAAGAGTAAGTGCCTCTGCCTCAGTAGGAGGATTCACTCCCGTCCATTCCTCTTGAACGAAATCACTAAAAAAAGATCAGCGGTGTTAGACCGGGACTAAGTGAACATGAAACATGATGATGTGGAAGACATAAAGGAATGGTGTAGTGGTATTACCTCATCCACACTTCCTCAACTTCCTTGATGTTGTGCAAGATATAGAACATGAGGTCCTCCCACTCTTGTCGTGGCATGCTATAAGATTTCGAGGCCCCAGCCCTCCCACCTTGCGCGTTGAATAGATCGAGCCGGGGTTGATACTTGGGCTCTTCTATATTGTATCGAGGCACCTTGTTATGCAAATGGGGAACGTGGTCTAGATAGTATGATGTTCTGAGGTCTGACACCTCCTCTAGGATAACTGCCTCAGCTATGGAAGCTTCAATCTGAGCTTTGTTTCCACATTTCAGTCGGAGATGCTTGTTCTGCCTCTCATGACCGTACTGCCAGCGATTTTGCACAGGGCCCCACAACAATACCTTGTTCGCGAGGTGCAGAATGAGATGTGTCATTGGAGTAAAGAAGCCTGGTGGAAAGATCTTCTCTAGCTTGACTATCAACTCCGGTGCCTTCTTATGCAATTTTTCAATCACCTCTTTACTTACTTCTTTAGCACAGAGCTTGCGGAAGATATGGCTAAGCTCGGCAAGCACTCGCCAGACATGCTCGGGGACATAGCCCCGAACCATCACCGGCATTATCCGCTCAATCCATACATGGTAGTCATGACTCTTCAGGCCGGTCACTTTGCCCGTTGAAAGATTGACTCCCTTACTTATATTCGATGCATAACCATCCGTGAACTTCAAAATTTGTTTCAGCCAGATAAGTACTTCTTTTTTTTCTGGCGGTTTAAGGACAAAGTCAGCATCTGGCTTGAACCATTTATTTCGACCGCCTGTGGGAGGCTTCATGTTCAGGCGTGGTCTATCACAAATTCTGTGTTGATCAGCTCTAGCTTTTACGTTATCCTTCGTCTTATCAGGAATGTTGAGGATCGTGTGGAAAAGGGACTCTGCCACATTCTTTTCGGTGTGCATCACATCAATATTGTAAGGAAGTTTGAGGTCCTTGAAATAGGGAAGCTGCGAGAAGGGGGTAATGTGAGTCCAGTTGTGTGTCTCACCATATCCCTCGAAGCCTTTGGCTTTGGCTTTGCCTTTGCCTTTGACTTTAGGCTTGAGAGCTTTTAGCTGAGCAAGAACATCTGCCCCCGAAAATGTTGGAATCTCGGTTACTTCATGAACAACCCGGCCTTTCGTGAAGTTCTTCTTGTCTTCCCTATCTGGATGGTCTGGAGGGAGGAACTGTCAATGCAGGTCAAAGGCTACATACTTGCCACCCTTACTCAGCCAAATCATTCGCAGAGCCTGCATGCACACTGGGCATGGCATCTTACCACTTGTACACCATCCGCAGAATAGAGCATAGCCGGGAAAGTCATGCATGCAATAGTGCAACCAAACTTTCATCAAGAAATTTCTCTGTAGATCCCGGCCGTATGTCAACCTCGGAAAGTACCAAGAATGGTGCAAAGCATCCACAAGCGGCTGCATAAACACACCCAATTGCTTCCCCGGGTATTCAGGCCCCGGAATGATGAGCGACAAGAACATGGTCTTCCGTTGCATTAGGGCACAGGGAGGAAGATTGAGCGGAATTACAAACACAGGCCAGCAGCTGTATGGATTGGACGACATACCATATGGATTCAACCCATCACCTGATATGGCTATTCTAACATTCCCAGCCTCGGCGGCTTCCTCGGGGTATTCTTCATCGAATGACTTCCATGCTTCCGCTCCCGATGGATGTACGATATTTTTTGAATTGTACCTTATGCCTTCCTTGTGCCACTTCATCATTTTGGCAGACTCCTTCGTGATGAAAAGGCACTGCAGTCTTTTTATAAAATCAAGATACCGAAGAACCTTAACGGGGATGGTTAGCTACTTTTTCTCACCATCCTCACCGACCACCTCAATGTACCGAGACGAACCGCACTTCCTATAGTACTTGTCATCCGCATACTCGTGCCTAAAAAAAGGCAATTCTTCGGGCAAACATCTATTTTCTCATAATCCATAGAGAGTGCCTTCATGATTTTCGGCAGTTCATGACCCTCAGGGAGGCTGTTAGCCCATACTCCCAGGAATGCTTCGAAGCATTTCTGGCTACAGCCGTACTCAGCCTTGACTGCAATCAGTTGCGAGATGGCATCCAGCTGAGATATTTTCGCACCCGCATAAAGAGGTTTCTTCGACGAGGCCAAGACCTCCAAGAAGGCCTTTGCGGTTGCCTACGGCTCCTCCGGTTCATTCTATGAAGGTGTCGCATTTGCCTTTCTGCAACAATGACATCATCTAGCATGTCCCTGACCCCGTCGTCCTCATATCCATTGTTGTGTTGTCGCATCACCTCCTCTCTACCACGTTCCTGCTCGGCTATGTTTATCGGCGGCATGTCAAAGTTTGGCATATATCCGTGCGTGCGAAGGTGCTCACTCATGTCGGTCTGATTTCTACGGTGACGTTTGGCACATCTCGCACAGGGGCATGGTGGGATGATTCTCATTGGACGGTGGAATATCTCCTTCAAGTACACATCGGTTTTCGCGATCCACTCTGATGTTACTCGATTCCGACGGATAAAACCACTGTACATCCACTGATTATCTGCCATCCTCTGCTTTTTTGCAACCCACACAACATAATTAAGGATTCACTTAAGTTAATCACATCAAATTTTCAGTTTCTACCGCGCTTAATCCACCTACATCTCTAATAGGTAAAGATGGGTCCTAATCCCACCCGAGGATGTGTAGATTGAGTACGTTCTCCATTCTACCCCGTTCCGAGACAAAATTTCGGCAGCACCTCCCCGCTGTTCTCCAGATACACGTCTCGACAAATAGCCGAGAGAATGTGCTCCGGAGAACAATGGGGAGGCACCGCCGAAATCCTATCTTGGAACGGGGTAGAACATGGAGAACATACCCAATCTACACATCCTCGGGCTGTCCATGGAAAACGCTGGACAATCCGAAAGAGCTGCGGTGATAAATATGCAATTGAATGCATATCTATCGATGCAACCCTTTCGGACGGGAGACGCCTAGGTTGACTTGAGAGTGAAATCTAGTGATATGAAAAATTGGAGAAGATGGACTTGTAGCTCACCCTCGGCTGTAGAGGAAGTAGTCGAACAGCAGAGGGATGCTCAGGGGGACCAACGCGTCGGACAACGGTCACTCCGATGAAATGCGAAACCACAAAGCCTGCAAATTCCATCGCGACAAAAAATTAGAACATCACAACTCATAGAGCATATTTAAAACATTTAAACATGCATTCATTTATTTTTGCATCATGTAGGCAAAAAAACTAACAACATTAACAATATATTCATCATCGTCATCACATATTCATCATCATCATTATCACCTATTCGTCTAACCAAATTTTTTTACTACCTATATTTATCATCGTCATCACATATTCATCATCACCATCACATATTCATCATCGTCACCAAATTTTTTTCAAGGTATGCAACATATAGCATCTCATCTAACCAATATTTTTTACTACCTATCTCACTATCTATCTAACTATCTACCTATCTAACTATCTATCTAACTATGTATCTAACTATCTAAATACCTATCTAAATACCTACCTAAATACCTATCTAACTATCTATCTAACTAGCTACAAAATTACTAAAAAACAATGAAAAATTCAAAAAAATCACCTTCGAGAGGGCCGGACGGAGTTGGGGCGGGGAGGCGAGGGGTAGGGGCGGGGCGGCCGGCGCAGGGTCGGGGCGGGGCGGCCTGCGCGAGGTCGGGGCGGGGAGCCTCGGGGTCGGGGCGGGGCGGCCGGAGTGGGGGCGAGGAGGCGCGGGGTCGGGGCGGGGCGGCCGGAGTTGGGGCTGGGAGGTGCAGGGTTGGGGCGGGGCGGCGCGGGGTCAATGTGGGCGACCAGCGCAGGGTCGGGGAGGGGCGACGCGGAGTCGGGGCGGGGCGGCGCGGGCGGCGGCGGGCTCAGGACGGGGCGACGCGGGGTCAGGGCGGGGAGGCGCTGGCAGCGGCGGGCTCGGGGCCGGCGGTGGCGTGCTCAGGGCGGGCGGCGAAGGTGGTGGGCGGCGGCGCGGGTGTGGGTCGGGGAGGAAGGGGGATATGGGGAATGGGTGGTGGGGGCGAACCGCAAGGGATAAGGTCGGCCCTATGCCGACGGCCTGGCCGTCGGCATAGTCCTGGCCATTTGCCACGTCATCGATCCGTGGACATGTGCGCTGCTATGCCGACGGCTAAGCCGTCGGCATAGATACTTTGCATTTTTTTTATTTTTTATTACGGCATATGTGTGACTCTCAGCACACTGTAAAAAATAGTCCCACCTCGCCCAAATACAAGCATAGGAGGGCCCACCGTAACACCTGGCGGCATTGCTACCCCCTCCGGTACCCCGTCCTGTCTAATCCTAACACAGACGACCGCCGGATCTAGCTCTTTGACTTCCGCCGGACTGGGTCTGGCCGGTGGACCTTTTCACATGGTTGTCGTAGCCCAGACCATAGCTGCACCCCCCAACACCATTCCGGCCCAACCCACCCAAAGATACCCTCCGTGTCGCCCCGACGTGGCCGTTTCCCCCCTCCGGGACACGGCGGCAGCCACGCCCGTGAGGTCTACACGGCAGGACGGGGGCCCTGGGGGAGTAGTAATGCCATCGGAGCGTCGCACCGGGCCCTCATACATGCGGGGTGGTGTGGTGGCATGTCCGAATAGGCGGCACGCGTCTCCGGGGTGTGCCCCCCTCACGGACGGCGCCGCCACCGGCACCTGGAGGGGGGAAACAGACGCGTCGGGTCTACACGGAGGGGATCTTGTTGTGGGTCTGGCCCGGATGTTGCTCCAGAGTGTTCCTATGCGCTGACCTAACACAACCGGGTGGGGAGGTCCACTGGTCAAAGCCCGTCCGTGCAAAGTCAAAGGGCTAGATCGTGTGGTCAAACGCTACAGGGTTAGGCGGGACGGGGGCACTGGGGGTAGCAATGCCACCGGAGTGTCGCACTGGGCCCTCATACATGCCGTCCGTGCGGGGTGGTGTGGTGGCATGTATGAGGGCCCGGTGCGACGCTCCGGTGGCATTGCTACCCCCCCCAGTGCCCCCGTCCTACCTAACCCTGTAGCGTTTGACCACGGGATCTAGCCCTTTGACTTTGCACGGACGGGCTTTGACCAGTAGACCTCCCCACCCAGTTGTGTTAGGTCAGCCCATAGGAACACTCTGGAGCAACATCCGGGCCAGACCCACAGCAAGATCCGCTCCGTGTAGACCCGACGCGTCCGTTTCCCCCCTCCAGGTGCCGGCGGCGGCGCCGTCCGTGAGGGGGGCACACCCCGGACACGCGTGCCGGGCGTTTGCAACCGCCACAATACTTCCAGACTTGTGAGAGGCCGCCTACGCAAGATTTGGCGGCATGCTAGCCCCCGGAGGCCGCCGGCCACAGCCGTAGACGCGCGAAGGGCAATCCGTGTAGAGGGAATTTTTTGGATACTTATCCATCACCAAAAATTATGAAAAAATATCATTGTTCCTATAGCACATGTGCCCACGTCGTGCAAAAAAACTCATGATTTTATCGCGCTCCGAGTATTTAGTAATATTGACGCCGCATCGTTACCGCAGAATGTCTACTACCGTGTCATCGCTGTCCGTGAGGGGGGGCCACGCCCCGGAGACGCATCCCGCCTCTTCGAACATGCCACCACACCACCCCGCATGTATGAGGGCCCAGTGCGACGCTCCGGTGGCATTGCTACCCCCAGTGCCCCCGTCCCGCCTAACCCTATAGCGTTTGACCACGGGATCTAGCCTTTGACTTTGCACGGACGGGCTTTGACCAGTGGACCTCCCCACCCGGTTGTGTTAGCTCAGCCCATAGGAACACTCTGGAGCAACATCTGGGCCAGACCCACAGCAAGATCCCCTCCGTGTAGACCCGACGCGTCCGTTTCCCCCCTCCAAGTGCCGGTGGCGGCGCCGTCCGTGAGGGGGGCACACCCCGGACACGCGTGTCGGGCGTTTGCAACCGCCACAACACTTCCAGACTTGTGAGAGGCCGCCTACGCAAGATTTGGCGGCATGCTAGCCCCCGAAGGCCGCCCGCCACAGGCGTAGATGCGCGAAGGGCAATCCGCGTAGAGGGAATTTTTCGGATACTTCTCCATCACCAAAAATTATGAAAAAAATACCATCGTTCCTATAGCACATGTGCCCACGTCGTGCAAAAAAACTCATGATTTTATCGCGCTTCGAGTATTTAGTAATATTGACGCCGCATCGTTACCGCAGAACGTCTACTACCGTGCCATCGCCGTCCGTGAGGGCGGGCCACGCCCCGGAGACGCGTCCCGCCTCTTCGGACATGCCACCACACCACCCCGCATGTATGAGGGCCCGGTGCGACGCTCCGGTGGCATTGCTACCCCCAGTGCCCCCGTCCCGCCTAACCCTGTAGCGTTTGACCACGGGATCTAGCCCTTTGACTTTGCACGGACGAGCTTTGACTAGTGGACCTTCCCACCCGGTTGTGTTAGCTCAGCCCATAGGAACACTCTGGAGCAACATCCGGGCCAGATCCACAGCAAGATCTCCTCCGTGTAGACCCGACGCGTCCGTTTCCCCCCTCCAGGTGCCGGCGGCAGCGCCGTCCGTGAGGGGGGGCACACCCCGGACACTGTGGCCAAACCCCGGAGCCCCAAGACGGGCGTATACACATGCATGAACACTTTCACATATGCATCGGGACCCGAACGATGTTTCGGTGACATAGCTACACCCCGAATCCCCCCACCAACCAGAATTCCTTCCATGTCGACCGTTTCCCCCCTCCGTGACACGGCGATAGCGACGTTCGTAATGGGGGGCAATCGATATACCATCAGGTATGTTTTTTTAGATAAGGCATAATTATCTTATGCAAAAACAGAAACTAAAATAAAGTAAAAATAACAAAACAATGTAAAAATAAAAAAATAAAGTAAAATACACGTATGCCGACGGCAAGGCCGTCGGCATATCTGTGCACACACGGAGGTTGTCCCACGGATCGATGACGTGGCACACGGATCTATGACGTGGCGAAGGGGCCTATGCCGACGGTTGTGCCGTAGGCATACCTCTGCCATAGAAAACCAAAGTAAAAATAAAAAAATAAGTAAAATAAACGTATGCCGACGGCAAGGCCGTCGGCATATCTGTGCACACATGGAGGTTGTCCCACGGATCGATGACGTGGCATGGCACACGGATCGATGACGTGGCAGAGGGGCCTATGCCGACGGCTATGCCATAGACATACCTCTGCCACAGATATGCGGACGGCCGCCGTTACCGCCCGTCGACGTAGGATCAACGCCGTCAAATGGTCAGCGCTGACCGGGCAGGTGGGCTCGGGCTATGCCGACGGCCTGTCCTATGTCGACGGGCCCCGTAGGCGTATCTCAGGCGGTCCCGACGGCCTCGTCTATGCCGACGGCCCCGTCGGCATAGATGGATGTATGCCGACGGCTATTCTACGCCTACGGCCTATCCTTGGCCGTCGGCATAGGTCCATAGATGTCGACGGGGGCCGTCGGCATAGATTTGGCCGTCGGCAACCCCAGTTTTTTTGGTAGTGCATCTCAGGGAATGAATCTGTGTAGATAAAGCTAAGCAAAGCCCTGAACACTTTTGCTTCCATGTCCTTTATCTGTATGACACCGGACGTAGTGGTGCCCTCCTTCATGGGACCAAAGAGTTGTGCCATGAACACCGTGGATCGGGCTGCAAGCACACACCTATGTGCGGTGAACATCTCGCTGCTGACGTCGAATGTTACATCAGCACCCACCTTATTTTGAAGGAGATTTTCGAATTGGTGGTGTACGTCAGGCGGGAGCACCTGGTCGATGAAATTGATACACACCTTTGCTTTCACAGTCTTCTGATAATCCTCGTCGTAATCGAGAAGGGAGACATGCAGAGAAATGTAATCGGCACGTTTCGAGCTCTCCCCATTAGGGTAGTACTCGATGTACCATGTATGGCCTCCTACCATGAAAGCGCGGGAGCAGATGCCCCTGTTGATGTGTCTAACTTCTTTGGTATGCGAGTAGTCTTGGACCACAAGTAGGTGGTACCCGTAGTCCGTGCCGGTGTCGATGGTCTCGACGGTGGAAGGGCTCAGGTCGCCGTCGGCCATGACAGTTATGCCGGCGAATGAAGACATGACGAACCTGCGAGTCCAATGGAGATCGAGCTAGTGAATTAATTCATGTAAGAGACGAGGCGTCAAGGCAGAACAAATAGCATAGTTAGATTCTGTAAAGACACAATTCCTTGATGTACCATCACCACCATAAAATAAAACAACTGCAGTCTAAGTAACTTTTTCCTATTCTGTTGGGAATCTATCATTCGGCACTCGTGAAAAATAATCGCATCGGAAGACTCTCATTAATCTGTAGCCTATTCTTCATAGTGAGCTGTCTAATTCCACTTGAGGCCATGATTTGTAGCCTAAGGTGACTCACTGGTAGCCTGCAGATTTATTTAAAGTAGATTGCAGTAGTTAATTTGCACAGAACATATATATGTACTCCTTTTTTTTGAACAAAAGAGGGGGTTTTCTTCCGATTTCATTAATGAAACCAAACCACAAGAACCAGTATCCAAGCGCAACTCAAACTAGGATCCACAAAACTACTATATGTACTCCCTCATTAAAGAAATAATTTAGTGATCTAAACACTCTTATATTTCTTTACGGAGGGAGTACATTTCAAGCATGAACTTGCGACATGCATGATACTCGTGTTTAATATTAATCAACACAGACAGGTTGCTGAAAATCGGGGTCAGCTTGTGCACAGTGTTTGTTTTGATGACCGGATACATGTCCAGTGATGCAGAGTACCATGTGGAACTGCAACAGAGTCTGGAGCAGATTGCTCTCTACCTGAACCGAAAGAAGAAAAGGATTCTTCTTCTCTATCAATGTTACCATATACTATGTTAAATAGGTGTGCTGATAATTCAGTCTCTAAGTAATTTCACCCTCATCACAAAAGAGGAAAATCGCTTACAAAGAGCTGATAAAACCATGTCACATACTGATCTATCATTGCGTAATTATTTAGTCGTTGTGTTAAACAGTTATGAAGCTTGGAACAAAAAAAAATAAACATCATATTTCCTGAATTGCACTACTTTTCGTTGTTCTACTGAAAGTTGTATGAAACTACTAGTAGTAACGAGGAACGATTGTTTCTTGTTTCGAGGGTTTTATGACTGGAATTTGCATGAGCACAAATCTATGTGTGATTGGAAGTCAGGGTGGACGACACGGTCCGGTCCCGCGGTCCGGCTCGTGGCCCGCTCGGCTCGGGCCGGCTCGGTCCTGGCCCGCTGAAAAAATCGGCCGGTCCGAGCTCAGCAAACCAGCCCGACAAAGTTTCGGTCCGGTCCGGGCTTTAACCGAGCCGACCGAGCGGACCGACGAACACGAGGTGTGGCATGGCGAGAGCATGGCGGGGGCATGTCAGGACGAGGCAGGGGCGTGCCAAGGGCGTTGCAGGGGCGTGGCGGGGGCGTGTCGAGGTCGTGGCGGGCGCGTGGCGAGCTTGTGGCCAGAGCTGCGTGGCGGGCGCGTGGTGGGCGCGTCAGCCGTGCGCTGGTCTGCGCCGCCGTCGTTCATCCACGCGGCCACCGGCTTCCCTGACGCTGGAAAGCATGTCTAGTGGATGCGCCATGCTCGGATCTATCATCTGGAAGGTAGAACTTGAAGCGGGAGGCCCTACACCGCCGTTGTACACCGGCCGTCGTGCACCGGCCATCGTGCCAGATTCGTCGTCGTTGTTGCTGCCCGAGCTCTGCCTGGCCGTCGTGCCGTCCACCGTGAGTCACAAAAGTCGCTGGACATCTCCATGACGAGCCCCGCTGCCTCCAGCGCCCTCCCCGCATCGCCATGCTCCAGCGCGTGCTCTGTGGTGAACTCCGGCCGGTCCAAACGAGCCGCTCGGTCCGGCTCGGGCTTCGTCCCTGCCGGTCCGGTCCCTGGAAACAGGACCGTGACCCTGCTCGGTCCGGTCCGGTCCGGACCGCCGACGGCCGGTCCAAAGGACGGCTCGGTCAGGGACCGGACCGGCCCGGACCGTGTCCACCCTGAATTGGAAGTGTGTTGTTGTTTGGATCATAGCCTTGTATCTTCCTAAATTTTAGCAAAATAGACTTCTGTTTGGTTTGTGACAGGGGTATAATGATTTATGTTGGTTCTAGGAAACATTTAAACGGGTCGGTTATACATAATTGAGGATCTGTACATTGATCAAAAGTTAAGGTTAGAAGGAGTCAACTTGAAAAAAAAAATTAGCAAAACAATGAACGGAGTTCTTGCACTTGAGAGTCCATAATCACGTGCAGCACCCGTGAATTGCTAAAAACGAGACCAACCCAAGGACTAACTGTCGTTGGCATTTTTTTATTGGAGAAACTCCGTGAGCATCACGCGTTACATAATTGAGGATCTGTACATTGATCAAAAGTTAAGGTTAGAAGGAGTCAACTTGAAAAAATAAATCAGCAAAACGATGAACGGAGTTCTTGCACTTGAGAGTCCATAATCACGTGCAGCACCCGTGAATTGCTAAAAACGAGACCAACCCAAGGACTAACTGTCGTTGGCATTTTTTTATTGGAGAAACTCCGTGAGCATCACGCCTTACATAATTGAGGATCTGTACATTGATCAAAAGTTAAGGTTAGAAGGAGTCAACTTGAAAAAAAAAATCAGCAAAACAATGAACGGAGTTCTTGCACTTGAGAGTCCATAATCACGTGCAGCACCCGTGAATTGCTAAAAACGAGACCAACCCAAGGATTAACTGTCGTTGGCATTTTTTTATTGGAGAAACTCCGTGAGCATCACGCGTCCGAACCGGGACTCGAACTCGGGTGGGCTGGCAGCAACCCCAGCTGCCCAGCCAATGGGTCAACGCCCCATCCTCGCACCCGTGAATTGCTAATCCCATGTAGACGCGCCTCCTAATCAGCTGAGTTGTTACGGGGAAAACAAATATTATACTGCATGCACTACCCCAGACCCACGCAGAAACAGCAAAGCAACGCCACCAATTATTTGGCGAACCTTTTCGGCGCCCTCGTTTCGCCCGCGCGTAACACGGAGGGGCTTGGGGCAAGCGGGGCTCGCCAATTTTCCACAAATTTTACGGCTAATAAACCATTACACTAAGCAGAGTAATCAGTCTAGACATCTGAATAGATTTGAGTTGCAAATTTATAAGATTCCCACGGAAGAAAGGCAAGCAAATGGCTTTCTTTCAGACTTGCAACCGTACATCCATCAGCGGCCCGAAGTTCCCCTCTGCCTCTTGAGACTGAATCCTGCACATGTTAAAACAAAGAGAGTTCAGAGGGAGGTTCAGTTCACTACCATGCATATAATATGGCTATTTTAGTATTATAACAATGATAATACTAACATGAAGTCTAATCAAATTTTGGTTATTATCTACAATTGATGTTTTAGCAAAACACCGAATGTTGTTGTTTCATAGAAACACTGAAAGCCAGCCATGTATGCTCATCTCATTGGAGTTCGACATTTCAAGAGATCACACGGATGTTAATTAGTTGACACGCCTCACTGGATAATACTATCCAACAAAAGAGATTTCATCGTGTCTTGATCAAGGCTTTCTATACAAGTAAATTGTATTAAAACCAGGAAGAGAGCCACAAGTTAACTTACTTACATTTTCTCCCACTATCCGTAGTCCTTTGGATAGTAATTTTTATGCCAAAAGTACTCAAGAACTTCAATACTCTGGAAACTCTGGTATCAACCTCTTCACATTTGACTCTGATAATCTTCAGGTATCCTGAAATAGCACCGGGTTTCTCCATCAAACCAGGATTCTCTTCCACTTCTAATGCACCTGTAGTTTTTTGTTGCTGCAGCAGAGAAAAACATTTCACCAATAACCATCAATCATTCATGAAAACTGTACTACAGTAACTCTGCGACTGTCCATTTAAAAAAGATATACCTTGCACAGTTGAAGCGTCAGATTCTCAAGAATCGGTGAATGTTCAGGCATAGAAACTAGTCCACGGAGGTCAGGTTGCACACACCAGTCATTCAGCAACAAATTCTTTAACTTACTAAATGTAGGGCACCATCTTAAATCCCTTTTAAAAATGAACTGAACAAAGTGCAAAACAGTAACGGTTCAGGATCTAGTTTTAAATTCCACAATGCAATAGTACCGAAGTGCTTCGAACCTTTTGATAAAGATAATAAACATTTAAAACTCAAACCTATAGAATTTTTTTTTTTGGAGAAAGATGCATCCAATGTCAGCATATCGTAATTAGCAACTCTCTCAACATTTACTTGCGAAATGTTGATCATTATTCATGAAGTCGGATCATGAATATGTGGTATAAATGGTTATTCTCAATATCACATGACCTTTGCAACTAGAACAGCATCGGACTCAAAGTGCAGTAGCATAATATTAAGAATTTCTAATATGTGCACAATGAAACATAAAAGCTTATCTGGTGGCATATGTGTGGCTACACCTTTTTTGTTAGTAACTAGCTGATACGTAAAGATGGATAAAGATCCTGATGGAGACAATTGTAGAGATCTCTGAACACATTTGGATTAAAAATTAAGATGGATGTATATGCAAGTTCGTTTACCGTTCGCGGATTAGCTTGTATCAACACCAAGTTTCTAGAATGAGAAAGACCTCGAAGAAGTATGCACCCACCATTGTGGTCATCATTACCACAGCAATCTGCACAAATACCACAACATTCCCCAGCAACACCGTTGTGACAGTACTCAGTGGTGTAGTTGTCATACCTGATAACTGCACTTTCTAGTGACGGCATGCTTTCAAGCAATGGGGTTGCAGTTCGATTGTTTATGAGTTGCAGCGAAAAGAGATTTGGGACAGAAATACAAATCCGGCCTTGAGATAAAAAAGCAGATCCAGTGATGCTCAGATGCTTTAAAGACTGGGACAATATTCTGTTAGTTTTTAAGTTGCAGTCTTTTATCTTTAGCTCCTCCAATGCTGAACAGCTTGAAAAATTCAGGAAGTTGCTTTCCAACTTCACTTCATAAATCTCCAATCTTCTCAAATGCTGGGAGACCAGAGGGGCCTCCAAACACACATGGAAGTGCGCCTCCTTATGGAGCTTGACAGTGAGCACCTGAGCTTGGCATGACAAAGCATGTCGGATCCAAATGTCGACCCAAGGACAACCGTAGTTAAAATGGCGATTGTCAATCGAATTATCATACTCGATCTCAACCTCATCTAGAGTCGAGCCGGGGTCTCGGAGGAGCAGCAGGTAGCTCATAAACTTGTTAAGGAAAACGTCGGTGCTCTTCCCCCTCCTCTGCACGTCGTTGATGCGAAGACGGCGCATGAATTTCCAAAGGTAGCGCCAGCGCCGGGAGAGCAGGCAGGTGCGCACTGCCTCATCTGCATGCAGGAAGCCAAGGACATGGTGCAGGATGTCGTCCGGCAGGTCGCTGATCCGGTCCTCGTCGCAGGACTTTATTGCTTTCTTGGCCGTGCTTGTGCGAGGCATTCCGTCGAACCGGTGGTGTGCGCCGGAAGCTGCGGGGGACACAAGGGGGACAACCCCAGGGTCGGAGGCAGGAGGGACGGCGAAGACGGAGCCGTAACGAAATCTCAGGTTTAACAACTCACGTTGCCGGCCTTTGGTCGATTCGTCGGCGGTGAGATGGTCCACCGGAAGAACACCACCCTTGCCCACCTCCCTCTCGACCGAACAGCGAGCTCCTCCCGTCCACCTCGACGATGGCGAAGGAGGAGATCACCACGGCGCAGCTATCGCTTCCGGCCCCTGATTCACTTGTAATACGGCGTCGATTCTAGCGAGTTGATGGTGCTCGCGCTTGCTGGAACCCTAACCCTGGGGTTTTGCACGAGGTTTAACGTGAGACGCGGAAGGCCAAAAACACCTCCAACTGGTCCACCGACCAACAGACCAAAGTAGACTAGTAGTCCGAACAAACACCTCCGGTCTTATATGCGACTCGTATAAAGTATCAGTTTTGCTAAAGTATAGTCTTCCTTTTTTTCAATAAAAGGAATATATTAATATCGCGAAGATACCAACTACACCCGGCCTCTGCAACAACGCAATACCCTAATAGCAATATGGATGGAACCCTAGCCGCCGCCAGGAGAGGCCATCTTTCAGCGCCGTCCTCCCGCGGCTCCCCTCCGCCGGCGACCTCGGTTGTGGGTGCTGACAGGGGTCGCCGGATCCATGCGCGTGAATCGTTTTTACTCCCTTGTAGTTTAGGTTTTAGGTTGTTTATCGTCTTGGCTTCGGCGGTGACGATGACGGCGCTGAATAAAGATTCTTCAGATCATTTCCTAACGAGGCCATCGGTCATATGGTTGGGGATGGATGTGGAAATCAGTCTGTTCAAGTAAGGATGGTGTGGCGGTGGCGGCATCCTCGTGGTGGACATGTGTCCTCGGGCTCCGCCGTTGCGACGACGTTTGCTCCAGCGTCGGCACGGAGCTCGGGATGTAGTCCAGGAGCGGATGCTGATTATGGTTTGCATCGACGACATCTGGAAGAGACGGAACGTGTACTGGGTTCGTGGTTCATGAATGATAGGTATGGTTTCCTCCTTCGGCGTCTTAGTCGTGGGGGTGCCATATCTGGAGTTCGATGGCGTGTCTGGGGTGTTGCCCCGGTTTGATTCGTTCAACGGCAATGACTCCACATTTGGTGAGCCACCTTGGAGGTCCGCAAAGCTGCATATCAGCGATGGAGCCGCGTCGAGCTCGAGTGAGGAGGTGATCCGTTATTCTTTTCTTCGGTGGTTGCTGTGGTGGTGCCAGAGGCAGGTGACGGCGTTGGTGTCAAGCTCAGAGATGTTCTGCTATCTTTTCAGTTTTGTCATGTCAGTCCTTATGTGCTTGTACTTTATTCTTTATGATATGAATGAGACACGTATTACCATGCAAAAAAATAGCATTACGGATGCACCCAGCCAAAAAAGAAGAAGAAGAAGCTAAAAAAGAAAAGGCCCACTACAAAATTCCAGTCCATGCAGCAACAGTACAACCACCACCAAAACAACACTTGAAGTCCAAGTTCTTCAAAAGTGACGCCTCAAAGAAGGAAATGGCGCACAAGCGCCGTCGTCATAGATCTTGGGTTTTCACCCTGAAGATAGTCCCCGCTCTCAAAACAATGTCTTCAACAAGACCATTGCCAGGCACAACCAATTAAGGCCATACCTTGGATTTTCACCCTTAGAGGTAAGACTTTGAACTGCACCTGTGCTGCCGCCCCCACTTACATACCGTTGCTACCATGGGCGGATTTGGGCCCCAGGCAGCCCAGGCCATTGCCTGGGGCGTGGGAAAAATTCTTAGCCTATATCTATGAAAAAAATAAATTTAGTCTGGGGCGTAGCCCAGTTCAAAGCCCAGGCCAACTGGCCCAGCCGCCCAGGCCGACTCACGCACGCAACGAACAGCCGCCCAGGCAGCGGCAGACCGCTCACCGCACGGAGCCGTTCTGGCCCCTTCTCCCGACCTCACTTGATGAACCCTAAGTCATCGTCGGTCGCCGCCCGCCGTCACCGCTCAACTCCATCCGGCAGTGCCCCTCGCCCCCCCCCCCCGCTCCCCCGCCCCTTCCAATCTTCGTTCCAGCGCCCCCTTCCCCCCGGTTGCGCCGCTGCGGCTACTGCCCTGTCCGCCGTGTCCGGCGAGGCGCGAGGCGGTGACCCCGGCTAGGGCGCGACTGTGTGAGGCTGCAGCCTGCAAGCTTCTCAGCGTCCGGCGAGGTAGTCCTCAGTTTCTCAGTACAATACTTATAGATGCCCTGTTTTTTGTTTATAGATGCCACATAGTCAGTATTTGATGATGATTTTAGTTGTTAGATGCCACTGTTTGTCTGTTTATTAGATATAGAAACCCATTTTGACATTGAGAAATTTGTGTTTCTCTAAAAATTTACAGGAACACAAGATGAGTAAAAGAAACAGGACAATGAATTCTTTTTTTTTCAAGTTCGAACAACCGAAACCGCGAAAACAAGTCCTTCAACTCAAACAACAGATAATACCCCTAATGTTAGAGCTGAACTCAAACCCGGTGATGTTAAATCTGACCCTGGCAAGAGATGAAGAGAATACCAATTGAGGAGTTCGATGCAGACATTAGAGATCTTGCTAGAAGGGAGTATATTAGTATGGTCCTTGCCAACCAACTAATCATACATATGAATGGATAAATGGTAGAAGCTTTCAAAATCTGCCACATGTGTTTGATAGGGGTTCTCAAAAGCAAGAAGAAGAATATAAAGCTCATCTCTTGATTATATTGGGTATTGAGTCTACTAGCTCAATAAATAAGGGTGACTTTAAAGAGTTGTTGGACTTGTTCATAAAGAAAGACCCAAAGGTGGCAAAATTATTTGGGGATTCAGGAGATAACCATAATCTGACTTCACATAAGATACAATTGGATTTATGTAAGGCTTGTGCAAAACAGACCACCAATGTAATTATTGAGCAGATTGGAGGTTATCGCACATGTAAATGCGCTTTGCCTCGTCCTAGGTTTTCACATTTCGCATCTATCATTAACTAGTTTTACCTGCTATATTATGCACTGATTTGCATCTCAAAATTAATGATTGAAGGTTTAGCTTCTTCCGCTATAGTCATGGGAGGCTTAGATCAACCAATCATTTGATTTGGTATCAATCTTTTGTATCATCTATCTATGCTACATATTGTCTTTCGATTTGTCTTGCATTGAATATTATGTTTGGTTTCTTATTAGTTATGCAACATAGATTGGCCTTTGTATGCCTTGAAACTGGACTTTTTTCTGGTTAGTTTTTGGGCCTTAGTTTCTTGCCTGGGGCGTCAGACAATCCTGGGTCCGCCACTGGTTGCTACAAAATCCGAAACTCCAAGCAAGTTCCTCATCGCCACAAAGGCTCCAATCACCATTACCAGTCCTCCGATCTCGGCTTCCATGACATTCTCCACCTCTGACTTCACCATGAAACTAAACATATCCCATGATGGCAACAAATAGCAGAGCTTCGCACCCCTCCCTTGTTAACGGAGAACCAGTGGGTACGACCGAATCCCACCCGATCCAGCAATCTCCAGGCATAACGCGCCCATGGGAGTTCACCGGCGGAGCCTTCCGAAACCCGACACTTCGACCAGATCAAGAAGGACAGGCATCAGGCATATCTTCGTCTTGTCACTTGAGAAACCCTAGGACCGCCCCCTTAAATCAGGTCGAGCCTGCAGCCCCCACACCGCCACGGCACCCCGGATCAGATCGGGGCGGTGCATGGATCTGGCGCCGCATCGGGAGCAGCAAGGGCGCCGGGAAAGGGCGCCTCGCCGGTAGCCAACGGCGTGCCGCCGCGCATGGAGGAGCAGGCCACGCAAACGCCATGGCCGGCCGCCACCTCGGCCTTGAATCTGAGGGGAAAACGTCGTGCCGTGAGAGAGAGAGAGAGCTCGCCCGGCCGCCGCCGTCCGCGGCACGGGCTTAGCCCGGTCGCCTCCTTCGGCGACGGCGAGGGGGGGATGGAGGGGAGGGGCTTGAGGTGGTCGGCGGCTGGGTCTTTCCCCCGTGTCGCCCATGAGAGCGACGCGAGGGTCGGGCTGGGCAGGCGATGAGGGGAGGATTGAGGGGAGGGGCTTGAAAGTATACTCTTTCTATCGTACTACCTCCGTTCTGAATTTATTATCCCCACGTAATTAGGATCATATTTTAGCCATAATTTTAAGTAATAAAATATAAGTTATATTCCCCACAAAAAAATATAAGTTGTACATAGCAAAAATAATATCACTGAAAACTATGTTCAAATACGACTCTAACGATATAATTTTTGTTACATGCAGTAAAACTTTGTTAGTTAGATCAATGGTCAAAATTTTACAAAAAATATGAGGTGGACCAATAAATCAAGACGTAGGTAGAAGAACTGAAGTCATAGCATCAACGAGTCCTTCCTTATTTATTTCCAGAAGAGGTGTTTTTTTATGTGTGTGTGGAAAGGCATTAGGTCATAAAAAATTACAATCAAATCCTTAGGAGTGCCAAAGTCTTATACATTGGTGGCAGGCCATGAGCATAGCCCGGTGTCACCTCTGGGCGAACATGGCAATGGGTACCCGCAACCCGCGAACCCGGTGGGTAAAAACCCTATTAGGATAAGGGTTTGAGACAAATAATTACCTATGGGTTTATAAGTGGGAAAAAATTGTACCCATCGGGTAAGTCGTTTATGGGTATGGGAATGCAATGCGCATACCCGCACACCCGCTTAACCGCATACCCATATACTAAAGGAACCTAGCCATTGTACCCTAGGCTAACACAACCGCTAACATCGACCCAAAATTCTCTCCCCTTACGCATGTGCATGATCATGTTTAAATGCGTCGATCTTGTTTTGTGAACTCACAATTTTGTTGATCTTATCATAGAGTCTCCTTCGGTTGATTATTTCGAAGTAGGGGCTGCAAAAATACCTTCAATAGAAAATTGTTCCTGTCTTGTTTGTCTTGTAATTGAAAAAAAGAATAGATGTGAATGTTTCTCTAAAAGTTCACGTACAGGCTACTCACCCATGTATATAACTGGACATTGTTTAGTGCCATCTATTTCTTGCTTATTGCTATCCGTTTTTCAAAATTAATATCATTCTTTTTATTCCATCACACAACAAGTCATCATCTATATGTGCTCAAATGCTAAAATGAGGTATATATGTACTCAAATGTAGAAGTATACATGCTGAAATGTTGTGTACATATGTGTAAATGTTAAAAAATACATCATGAAGTGTGAATTGGGTACAGTGACCGAGGTGGGTACTTTTATCCAGGGGTATTACCCGCACCCGACCGGGTACGGGTATGGGAATAGTTTGAAACCCAAGGTGCGAGTACAGGTACGGGTATGGGCAAAAAATAATGAGCCGGGTACGGGTTTGGGCGACCATTACCGGCACCCGAACCCGGTGGGTGCCATGTTGATCTGGGCCTTCACCTCGACATAGCAATTTTTTATAAACCAAGAACGTGTAGAAGCAACAACCGGGAAGTCATCAATGCAAACCAGGAGACGTCGACGGCCGAGAGGCGAAAAGAATCACCACCCCTGAGAAGAAAACGCCGACAAGGGCATATAGAATCTCCATAGACCATGAAACTCGGTCGAATCCAGACGGATCCATCGGAGACCTAAACTGACCGGATCCTGAAAGATCCATCGGAGGTACGGCTTCGCACACCCTTCATTGACGATAAGCACACCAACGGGACAGAGAAATGACAGGAAGAACATTATTCCAACACTAGGACAGCGACGCCACCTCGCCGCCCTAAACCAAACCCAAAGACTCCCTAAAGGAAACCTGGAAAAAAATTATGGGGTGACTTCCATATTGATCTTGCGTCTTTTTTTTGTCACAATTCGGAGTTACCTAGTGTACAGGGAGAAAAATCAGATGGCGCATAAAATCTCAGTGCGGAGCCCAACAACGATTCTTCCGCATTGTTAGGCACCCGAACCTGTGTGGGATCGGCTGCGCAATCTGATGCGCTCGGCAACAGCAAGAACAACAAATCTGCGCTGCGATCGGCACGGTGGGCCCTGGGCGAACCGTCACGGGGCACGTGAATTTTGGAGTATTTTACGCAGTTCGGCATCAGGAACCAACTGAGGTGGGTGTTTTTCCATGGGTATTTCATAACCGCCTTGTTTAATCTCCTTTTTAGCGACATCTATTTCTCTACATAAAACATTGTAGGAGAATATGAGTGAATGCTCGAGTTGAGCGGAGTCGGAAGTCAAAACCGCCTGAGGGCTCTGTTGCGAAGCCTGCTCTAATGCACTGATGCTGCAAAGTATGCCCCTTTTTTAGGTACCTTTTTTAGGGAACGCCTTTTGGTCTTTTGGTCCAAGATAACAGATTTAGTATTATACAAGTATAATTAGCTAGCAGCTCAAAGAATTTGGTCCTAGCTACTAGTAAAGACGGCACTTGGAGTGTAGATCAAGACTGCTGGCTCCTACATTTTTTGCGTCGGTTCAGGGTAATTATGATTCTGGAATTTTAGATTGTGTTTATATAGTGTATGTGTTAGTTAGTGTTCTCTCTTGCTTTCAAAATGAACTATTTGCAGGTCATTTACGAATTGCACCTCTCTTTTTTTGCAGTTTATCCAGGTTAAATGTTCCAGCCGACCCTAAGCATGGAAAATAATTTATCTTGGTCAATCATACGTGGGAAGTAAGGAAGGGAAAAATAAATCAAAAAAACATAACCATAAAGTTACAGTATGTGATCAAGATGGTTTCATGGTGTAGTTGGTTATCACATCAGTGTCACACACTGAAGGTCTCCGGTTTGAACCCGGGCGAAGCCAAATAGTTGTTTTTTATTATTGTTTTTGCCTTTTCCAATGACTGCGCTCGTACTTTATTGAAAAAGGGTTTCCCCTCACTTTGTATTCCAAAGCAACCAACACCGAGTACAAAGGTCGCTGTGGCGAGCAGCACAACAAGCCAAAAAAAAGAAGAAACAAACGCCAACCACGACAGCTCGGCGAAGCGCGGATGACCCGCCACCGCGGCGTCCACCGGATACAAACCACCACAGGCCGAGGTTCTGAACTGCCGCGTATCAAGCAGCACCTCCAAGAAGGGATGCGACGCCGACGACGCTGCTGCCCAGACGAGTCCAAAGGTTTCCCTCGGCACACGGAGGGAGGTGGGGGATGGATACCACCGACACCCTCCACGAAGGAATGGTGGCACCCGCGGGCGTCACCGCATCGGGGCCGAAGCCGGCAGGGATTTCTCCCGCACTCCAAACCCAACCGCCCAATCGGACGGAGCCGACCCGCCAAACCGTCGCCCACCACCATGCGCCAACGCAGTTGCGCCGCCACCCATGCCGCCTCACTACGAACACCACCACGAGGCCAAGAGGACCGGAGAGAAGCGCACCACGACGGGAGCAGCAACACCGAAGCCGAGCAGGAGGGGACCACCTCCACCGCCGTCGTGCGGGAGGCCCGTGCCTCAGGCACCATCGCGGTCGCCGTCCGGATGCGGCAGCAGGGCATGGCAGGCCACCCCTGGCGCAGCCAGGCCCGAAGCGGGCCCTTTAAGCCCCGTTGGCCACGATGCATCAGGCGGGCGTTGGCGCTGCCAGCACCCACCACTCGTCGCATCTCCCCCGCCTCCCGGAAGCCACGCCGGAGACCATCCCCGCTGCCGGCCCGCCCAGGCCCAGATGGGGCCCGAAGGGCCCGGATCTAGGCCAAGCGGACGACACCAGATCACGCCGCCGCGCCGCCCCGCCGCCAACGACGCCGCCGCCGCCCAGCTGCTCGCCTGCGTCGCGCCACGGAACCCCGCCGCCACGCCTAAGTGCACCCCTCCCCCCCTGTCGGGGGATATCGGCCTCCACGAGCACCTATGGGGACGGAGCCCCTTGTCGGTTCGGCGGGGGGCGGAGGTTGCACAAAGAGCAGATCGAGGCGACACACACACACATCGATTTTACCCAGCTTCGGGCCGCATGGATGCGTAAAACCCTACTGCTGCATGTCTGGTTGATTCGAGTTCTTGCTCTGGAGCGCAAGAATCTACAGTAAGTTGGAACTGGACGTAGACGAGGGTCTACTGGGTGTCCTCCTTCTCCCCTTCGGTCCCCCCTCCCCTACGTGCGCATGGGCCTCCTTTTATATGCTAAGGGGTTTCCCACAGGTAGCGACGCAGGTGAGGGTAAAAATGGCAAGGAACTGTGCGAACAGTGGCCGCACAGTGCTATCGCACCTAACTCTGACGGCGGGGGACAAAGGCATTAATTGCCCGTCTGGATCGCCTGAACAGTGCCGAGGCGGACCGTTAGGGGCGCCTCCGCTTGCCACGGGGGCGACTCCGCCAACGTCGCATGCCACGCGCGCGCCCCAGGCTGCGCGGCGCCCCGCCACGTGTCTCTGGGGAAGCTCCAGAGTGACGCGTGGGCAGGTGAGCTGGAGCGCACGTCTGAGATGGTGGTTCGCCGCGGCAAGTGGCTTGCCGCGGTGGTTGTCTTGCCGCACCTGAGAGCTTGCCGCTCGTCAGGCCTTGCCGGGGCGCGCGGCGCGCCGCGGTGGGCTTCTCTTGGGGTGCCTTGGTTTGGCCATCCCGGCGAGCTCCTCCCGCCGGGGCCTTGGTGCTTCGGCTTAGTCGTCCCGGCAAGCTCCTCTTGCCGGGGCCTTGTCGCCTTGGCCCGGCAAGCTCCTCTTGCCGGACCTCGCCTTCTTGGCCCGGCAAGCTCCTCTTGCCGGGGCTTGGTCTTCTTGGCTCGATCACTTGGCCTTCGTCCGGCCCAGAAAGGACCGTGGAGACTCTTGTCGCTCCCCTGGCAATCCTTGCCGCGGGACGCTACTACTGCCCGTGCACAAGTTCGGGGTACTAAGGTACCCCTACTTTAGTACACCGACAGGAGCCCCCGGGTCTGGGCCATACACGGTGCCGAGCGTTGTTGGGCCAGGCCCTAATAGTGCACGGGCACGCGTGGCCTGGGTTGCGCTGCTCCTTGGCTCCGTGTCCGTCGTGCCCCCCCCCCCAAGTGGCGCGCGCATATCGCGGCGTCGCGGGGGGGGGGGGGGGCGAGGCGTGCGAGACGTGCGTGACGTGGGTGGCGTGCGCGGGGCTTGAGGCCCGCAGGCATGCGTCACGTCGGGCACGATTCCTTTATTTGGAAAGGCGAAACGTCCGCCCCCACTTTCGAGTGGGGGGGGGGGAGGTCGCCTCATCGGTTGCCTCGGCCCTGCTCGCCCGCCACGCGTCCTCCATGCGCTTGGGGTTGCGGTGGTGGAGGCAGGAAGCCGGGCCGACGCGGGTCGAAGTAGAGGGTCGGCCCCGTCGCCTGCCCTTCTTCTGCTTTGATTGGTTGGGCGGGGCGGCCGAGCCCCCGCTCCGCCCCTTTATAAGGAGCGGAAGGGGATGACGAGGGTCCGCACTCCTTCCATCTTTCTTCTCTTAGAGCCCTGGTCCCCTCTCCCCAACTGTCATGGAGGAAGGGAACCCTGGTCCGTCTTCGGTGGCGGCAAGGGTTGCCGCCAGGCAGCGTGCCCCTCCTCCCCTTGCACCCGCGGCGGCGGAGCCAACCGTAAGGGGAAGGGGGAGGGGCGACGTCGTGGACGAGGCCGTGGACGGGGCCGAGGCGCTCGAGGCGGGCGGGGCGGCGCGCCGGCCTCGCCTCCGCCGGCGGCTCCGTTTCCCCCGACGGTTCATCTCGGGGACGACCCCTGCGAGTTCATCATCAGGCTGCGCCGGGCGCCTCGCCGTCGCCTCCGCCTCCCGGCTCCCTTCGCGGACGTCTGGGAGGCGGAACAACACGAGACGCTGAGACTGCGCATGAGGGGCTGCGGGATCAGTGGTACGCGAGTCCACGTCGAATCCCGAGCCCCCGGCGTGGTGTGTCTTGGCCGAGGGTGGAAGACGTTCGCCCGGATCCACAGCTTGATGGAGGGGTTCACCCTCCATTTTAAGCTGATGGAGGGTGATCTCCTCTCCGTCAAGGCCTTCGGGGACCTCAGCACCCGGGCCCGGTGCTGCGTGGATAGCTCCTCCGACAGCGAAGGCTCCTCCTCGAGCGAGAGTGACGAGGAGGAGAGCGACAGCGACGACGAGGGGAGCGGCCGCCGGGATGACGGGTCCGACTAGGTGCCGGTCGCAGCTCCGCGTGGCACCGGCGGCCCCCATCGTCCGCGTCGCTGGCGCCGTGAACTCCCCGGGGTCGTCTCCTTGGGCGGCTGGCGTAGGGAGGCTGCGGAAGAAGAAGGGGGCGGGCGGCAAGGCCGCTGCCTCGTCTTCCAGCTCCGCCCCAGACGCCGTCACCACCCCTGCTCGCGGCGACGACCACCGGGGACTTCTCTCCGGCACGGCAAGCTCCTCTTGCCGGGGCTTCGTCTTCCCGGGCGGCCGGAGTGGCGAGGCTGCGGAAGAGGCTGGCGGCAAGGCCGTCAACTCGGAGTACGAGGGCTAGATGCCCTCGACAGCGTGTTGACGTCCCGCAGCCTCCTTCTCGAGCTCCGCTTCCGGCGTCGCCGTCTCCATCCGGCCTCCGGAGCCCCGGGGCGGAGCCCCGGATGTCCTCTTGGCGTCTTCTGCCACCCGTAGCTCGTCTAGGCGCCCCTTTTGCCCTTCTCGCCTCTTTGTCCTACCTCCTGAGGAGAGACACAAGAAAGGGATTACGGGCACCTTCTCTCTTTTTATCTTGTAAGCCCTCGGGCCTTAGTTGTGTTTAAATCTTGTAATCCCATCTTTCATGTTTTTCATTCTCTCTGAGCTGTACCTGAGTGGAATGTTTTTAATGAAAAGGGAGTGTTTGCCGGACTATTTGTCTCGCGGGTGCATCCCGCGGCAAGGAGCGAACCCTTTGCATCGTTAAGATAGACGCTTCCCCGCCCGGCAACGGACCCTGCCGTCTCCCCGCGCCCCTTGGCCCTCCTCACGCTCTTGGCGGAGGCAGGGAGAAGGCGGGTTCTGGCCCCTTGCTTCCTCCTCTTGCCGCCGCGGCTACTATCAGAAGCGGGCCCCGGGAACGCGCTCCGGGGTTTGTCGCTTAAGAGAGCACGACAGCCTTTAGGTGGAAGCAAGGTTTTCGCATTCCGCAGCTCACGAGAGAATGCATGATGAGGGATGTAAAGACTTATCTGAGGTTGCAGCCCCCGGCAACTCTGGCTTGCCGGGGCACGGGTGCTGGCTCGCCCTTCTCCCCTTCTTCGTCCTTGAGCGGCTCGGCAAGGGTATGCAACTCCTGCGAGCCAAAGGGAAAGGACGGGAAAAAGATGCGGACTCGACCTCTAAGTTAGGGGTTAGCGACTGTTAGACACTATCAACCCTAACCAAGGACGAGACTCGACTCAGCATGCATGCTAAAACTTGGGGGCGCCAGTGCTTCATTGCTGCCAGGGTCTGCGCCTGGCTTTGTACAAAGGATTACATGCAACTGCGGCAAGACTTTTGTACAAAGAGTTGGTTGCCGGACGGGGTCCGACAACCGCGCCTTACGGGTAAAACTTGCGAAGATGCTCAATGTTCCAGGAATTGCTCACCGGAGTACCATCTTCGGTCTCGAGGCGGACGGCGCCAGGCCTCGTGACTCGTTTCACCCGGTAAGGGCCTTCCCACTTTTGCGTCAACTTGTTGTGTATCTTGGCCGACTGAACGCGCCGAAGAACAAGGTCGCCTTCCTCGAGGCTCCTGGCTTTAACTTTGCGGCTATGATAGCGACGCAGAGCTTGCTGGTAGCGAGCGGATCGCACAGCAGCCTGGAGACGATCCTCCTCGAGGAGCAGTGCGTCATCTTCACGCGACCGCTCTTGCTCAAGCTCATCATAAGCGAGCACTCGAGGTGACCCGTATACGAGTTCCGTGGGGGTAACTGCTTCTGCTCCATAGATTAGAGCAAACGGTGTCTGGCCGGTGGCTCGATTTGGCGTCGTTCTGACCGACCAAAGAACCGCCGGCAGCTCCTCGATCCAGTTCCGTCCTCGCTTGAGCAGCTTGTCAAAACTTCTGGTCTTGAGCCCGCGCAGTACCTCGGCGTTGGCCCTTTCCGCTTGACCGTTGCTCCGGGGATGAGCAACAGAAGCGAAGCAGACCTTGGTGCCGAGGTTTTGGGTGTACTGCATGAAAGCGTGGCTTGTGAACTGCGTACCATTGTCGGTGATGATCCTGTTGGGGATCCCGAAGCGGCAAACAATCGAACTGAAGAATTTGATCGCGGACTGGGCAGTCACCTTCCTCACCGGCTCCACTTCTGTCCACTTTGTGAACTTGTCGATGGCAACGAACAAGTACTCAAAGCCCCCGACGGCTCGGGGGAAGGGGCCGAGGATATCGAGCCCCCAGACCGAGAAGGGCCAGGACAAAGGGATCATCTGGAGAGCTTGAGCTGGCTGGTGTATCTTCTTGGAATGGAACTGGCACGCTTCACACTTGGTTACTTGTGCAGTTGCATCCTGGAGGGCTGTGGGCTAGAAGAAACCTTGCCGGAACGCTTTGCCGGCAAGTGCTCTGGCGCCAATGTGGTGTCCACATATGCCTCCGTGTATCTCCGCCAACAGCTCCTGTCCGTCTTCCCGGTGTATGCACTTCAATTTCACCCCATTGCGTCCTCTTCTGTACAGTGCGCCGTCGACGAACTGGTACATACTGGACTGCCGGGCTACTCTTTCCGCTTCTTCTTGTTCTTCGGGAAGTTCTCCTGTCTGGAGGAAACGGACGATCTGCTGTGCCCACGTCGGAGCCTGTGGCTCGACGACGAGGACTAAAGGCATGTCGGCGGTTGCGGGAACATCAGCTTCCACGGCGAGGACTTGGGGCTCAGCCGGAGCTTGACGTTCCCCGGCAAGTTTGCCGGGGCATGACTTGCCGGGAGTGCCTGCTTCGTCGGGACAAACCCTGGGGCTTGCCGGAGCGGGCAGCTCCTCAGCACTCTTGGCGTCGATCTTGGGGACTCTCTTGGCGGCGGCTTCGGGAAGCTCTGCCGGGAGATAGTCACCGGAGACCGATTTTCTCTTCTTGCTTGGCCCAGTCGATGGTGTCACGGATGGCTGAGTCAGCTTGAGCACAAAAGTCCCTGGTTCCACAGGTAGCTTTAGTGCGGCGCATTTTGACAGGCCGTCGGCAATGTCATTCTCTGCTCTTGGAACGTATTCCGTTTGCAGGCCGTCAAAGCGCTCTTCCAGCTTCCTCACTTCATCAACGTAAGCTTCCATCAACGGGCACTGGTAATCCTTGTTCACTTGGCGGACGACGAGCTGCGAGTCACCCCTGACAATGAGCTTCTTGATCCCAAGTTCTGCCGCGATCCTGAGACCGGCGAGCAAACCTTCATACTCTGTCGTATTATTGGTTGCTTGCTCCTTGGGAAAGTGCATCTGGACGATGTACTTGAGGTGCTCTCCGGTGGGCGCGATGAGCAGCACGCCGGCACCGGCGCCTTCCAGCGAAAAGGCACCATCAAAGTACATCAGCCACTCTTTGGTTGCTTCCTTGCCGGGGATGCTTGTCTCTGGAATTTCTTCGTCCGGTGTCGGCGTCCACTCTGCTATGAACTCTGCCAATGCTCTGCTCTGGATGGTCGATGTGCTCTCGAACTTGAGGCCAAAGCTTGACAGTTCTAGTGCCCACTCGACAATCCTGCCTGTTGCTTCGGGATTCTGCAGTATCCTCTTAAGCGGAAAGCGAGTGACCACTGTGATCTCGTGTGCTTGGAAGTAATGGCGCAGCTTCCTCGAGGCCATGAGAAGGCCGAAGAGCAATTTCTGCACACCAGAGTACCTCGACCTAGCCCCCTGCAGGAGCGAACTGACGAAGTAAACTGGGCGCTGCACCATCTTCTTCTTCTGCACTTCCCCTTGCGCTTGCGCGGATTCGCCTTTGCCGGGGCCAGAGCTTGTCGGGGAAGCCCCCTGCTTGTCGCCGGACGCGCTTGCCGTGGTTGCGGGCTTGTCATCAGCTTCCCTCTCCGCTACTAACGCAGCACTAACCACTTGATTGGTTGCCGCTAGGTAGAGCAGCAACTTCTCTTGTGGTCTAGGCGCGACAAGTATAGGAGCGGAGGACAGGTATTTCTTTAAGTCTTGCAGCGCAGCCTCCGCTTCCGGAGTCCATTTTACTGGACCTGCCTTTTTCAAGATTTTGAAAAACGGCAGGGCGCGTTCCGCAGACCTGGAAATAAACCTGCTGAGAGCCGCCACGCATCCGGCAAGTCTTCGCACGTCCTTGACACGCGTTGGTGCTTCAATCTGCTTGATGGCCTTGATCTTGTCGGGGTTGGCTTCGATCCCACGCTGAGACACGAAGAACCCGAGAAGCTTGCCGGAGGGAACTCCGAACACGCACTTCTCGGGGTTGAGCTTGAGGCTGATCTTGCGCAAGTTCGCAAAGGTTTCTTCCAAGTCTTGAACCAAGGTTGCCTTGTCTCTGCTCTTAACCACAATGTCGTCCATGTAGGCCTCCACATTTCTGTGGATCTGTGGCTCGAAAGCAGTGTGGACAACCCTCGCAAACGTCGAGCCTGCGTTCTTCAGTCCAAAAGGCATCCGCACAAAACAGTACGTGCCGCATGGAGTGATGAACGCAGTCTTCTCTTCGTCTTCTTCAGCCATGAAGATCTGGTGGTACCCGGAGTAGGCGTCAAGGAATGAAAGCAGGTCGCACCCGGCCGTGGAGTCAACAATCTGGTCGATGCGCGGCAAGGGAAATGGATCTTTAGGGCAAGCTCTGTTGACATCGGTGAAATCGATGCAAAACCTCCACTTCCCATTTGCTTTGCGCACGACGACAGAATTGGCCAACCACGTCGGATGGAGCACGCCTCTGACGAGGCCTGCCGCTTCCAACTTCCTGATCTCCTCCGCGATAAACTCTTGGCGCTCCACCGCTTGTTTCCTGACCTTTTGCTTGACGGGCCGCGCATGAGGACAGACGGCAAGGTGGTGCTCAATCACTTCCCTGGGAACGCCGGGGATGTCAGATGGTTGCCAGGCAAACACATCGACATTCGCCCGCAGGAAAGCAACGAGCGCGCCTTCCTATTTGGGGTCGAGAGTGGCACTGATGGTGAAGGTACCACCAGTGCCGTCCTCCTTGGCGGGCACCTTCTTGGTCGCTGGTGGAGCAGCCGTCGTCTCCTTGCGTTTACCGGCGGGGCTCGATGGTGCGTCCTCAACGGCGGCGCAGCGCTCCGAAGAGGCGCGCTTGCCGGAGTGGGCACCAAAGCATTCGCCGGGCTTGGCCTTCTTGCCGGCGGGGCTCGATGGCACGTCCTCGACGGCAGCGCAGCACTCCGAAGAGGCGCGCTTGCCGGAGTGGGCGTCAGAGCATTCGCCGGACTTGGTCTTCATGCCGGCGGGGCTCGATGGCACGTCCTCGACGGCAGCGCAGCACTCCGAAGAGGCGCGTTTGCCGGAGTGGGCGCCAGAGCATTTGCCGGACTTGGTCTTCGTGCCGGTAGGGCTCGATGGCACGTCCTCGACGGCAGCGCAGCACTCCGAAGAGGCGCGCTTGCCGGAGTGGGCGCCAGAGCACTTGCCGGACTTGGTCTTCATGCCGGCGGGGCTCGATGGCACGTCCTCGACGGCAGCGTAGCACTCCGGAGAGGCGCGCTTGCCAGAGTGGGCGCCAGAGCACTTGCCGGACTTCTTCTTTCCCCCGGAAGCTCCAGCGGCACGTGGGCCGCGGGCCGTTGCTGCTGTTGCGTCCCGGTATATTTGGTCGGCGCAGATAAGGGCATCCTTCTTGTCGCCGGGGACAGAAATGACGCTTATCGGGCCAGGCATCTTGAGCATGTTATACGCGTAGTGAGAGGCCGCCATGAACTTGGCGAGCGCTCGTCGGCCGAGGATCCCGTTGTAAGGCAACGGAAAGTCAGCGACATCAAAGGTGGCCTTCTCAGTCCTGAAATTCAGCTCGCTGCCAAATGTTACCGGCAGCGTGATCTTTCCCTTCGGCTTGCTCCTTCCCGGGTTGATTCCTTGGAATGTGCCGGTTTCTTCGAGCTCGCTGTCGGGAACTTGGAGTCTCCGGAGAACAGTGGAGGAGATCAGATTCAAGCCGGCCCCGCCGTCAACTAGCATCTTAGTGACCTTGAGGTTGCGGATTGTTGGGGAAACCAACATCGGCAAGCACCTGACCGCGGTTGTGCGATCAGGGTGGTCCTCAATATCGAAGATGATAGGCGTGCTGGACCATCTCAGGGGTCTGCGTGACTCGACGGGTGGCTCCGCTGCATTGACCTCCCGCACCCACCGTTTAAGCTGGTGGTGGGAAGCGTGCAGGGAGGCACCGCCGTCCACACACAAGACCTCAGTGGCTTTCTAAAACTCCTGCTCGCTGGTCTCGGGGTCTTCCATGTCTTCGTCGTCGTCATCGTCTTCGTCCTTGTCGCGTCCCCGGGGAGGTCTATCTGTTTGCCGCTGCTTGTCCTTGCCGCGGCGCTCTCCCGGGCCGGGACGCTTCGTGCCGGATCCCCCGCCGCCTGCTTGGGCTCTCTCCTTGTCGCGTCGTGCGTACTCGGCCTTCTGCAGGTCGACGAGTCACTCGACTTGCTTGCAACTCTGGAGGTCGTGGCCCCTGGTATGGTGGATCTTGCAGTACTTCTTGTCGGTACCGTCCCGCTTATCGGCAGCAGCCACCGCCCGGCAGTTGGCGCACCCGACAACCTCCTTGCCGGGGCCTCCCGCCTGGGCTTTCTTGGCGGAGCCCTCGCTGCCGGACTTCTCGACAACCAGTACCTCTGGGTTTTTCTTCTTTTTGCCGTTCCGCCGCCGGCCTCTCCTTGCCGGGGCGGTACCTTCACTGTCGGATTCTCCTTCTCCAACACTTTCTCCGGGGAGCTTCCTCCCCTCCTCAGCGCGTGCACACTTGTCGGCCAGGGCGTAAAGCTCGCTGACCTCCTTGATCTTGCACATCGCCATCTCCTCCCTCATCCTGCGGTTGCGCACGTTCTGGTGGAACGCGCTGATCACCGCGGCGGGGTGGACGTCTGGGATGTTGTAGTGCACACGGCTGAACCTCTGGATGAACTTGCGCAAAGGCTCCCCCTCCTTCTGAACAAGCAGATGAAGATCGCTTGCCTGGCCATGGGGTTTGTGGCCGCCCGTGAAGGCGCCAACGAACTGATGGCATAGATCTGGCCAGGAGGAGATGGAGCCGTCCGGCAAGTGCATGAGCCAGGATCTGATGTTGGGCTTGAGTACCAGCGGGAAGTAGTTGGCAAGGATCTTATCGTCCCGTCCCCCGGCAGCCTGCACCGCAATGGTGTAGATGCTGAGGAACTCAGACGGATGCGACTTGCCGTCGTACTTCTGGGTCACGTCGGGCTTGAAGTTCTTTGTGCTGGGCCACTGGACTTGCCGCAGCTCGCGGGTGAACGCGGGGCAGCCTACCGAATACGGCAGTTCGCCTGGTTCCCCCGGTGCGTGCATGTTTCCAGAGGGCTCAACGCGCTGGTCTGATTGACGCCGCGCCTCTCTTCTGCGCTCGATGCGGGTTCGAGCGTCTTCTTCCCTTCGTTCGTGAAGGACTTGGCGTTGGTCGCGGCGAGTTCGCGGGTTCGACGACGCGGTGGAGTCGTTGTCGAGGTGAGCCCGGCGAGTCGGCGACCGCGGCTTCTGGGGCGGGGAGTGCACGGTGGTCGCACCCCCGCCATTCTTGGCGCCATCGGTTCTCGCCTGGGTGACTGGCCGCGGCTGCGACGCGCTGTGCTGCCGCGGAGTGTCGCCGTTGGCGAAACCGATGAGGCTCTGGATGGTTGCCCTCCAGTCGTCGAGCTTGTCCGCCGTCGGAGGGTAGTCTAGGAGTAGCTGAGCTCGCGCGAGAGCTTCCGCTGGGGTGGCGGGCAGAGGCGGCGAACGGCGCGAGGAGCGGGATGTGCTCGAACTCCTAACCATGTTAGAAGGAGCAGCACCCGGTCCAGGCAGCCGCGCGACGCTCGTTCCGGCACGCTGGATCGCATGCTGGTCCTGAGCGCCTTAGGACCCTCCAGCACGGTCTGGGTCCAGCGAGCGTATGGTACCATGGGTACCATGATTCTGCTGGTTTCGCGCCTCCTGAGAGGGGCGTGGGGCGAGCTCGGACGTCGCGGGACCAAGAACTGGTTCGACGGCGCCTGTTCCTCCGCCGGCGTCCTCCCCACCACCTGTCCGCTCCATGGGCGGTGGGTTCGACGCTGACGGACCGGTCACCTCCGGAGCTTTCTTCTTCGGCGCCATGCCGGCGCAAACAATGAGAGTCTGGCTCGCGCGGACGCCGGATCTGGTTCACACAACCTCGACGCACCCCTACCTGGCGCGCCAAAGATGTCGGGGGATATCGGCCTCCACGAGCACCTATGGGGACGGAGCCCCTTGTCGGTTCGGCGGGGGGCGGAGGTTGCACAAAGAGCAGATCGAGGCGACACACACACACACATCGATTTTACCCAGCTTCGGGCGCATGGATGCGTAAAACCCTACTGCTGCATGTCTGGTTGATTCGAGTTCTTGCTCTGGAGCGCAAGAAGCTACAGTAAGTTGGAACTGGACGTAGACGAGGGTCTACTGGGTGTCCTCCTTCTCCCCTTCGGTCCCCCCTCCCCTACGTGCGCATGGGCCTCCTTTTATATGCTAAGGGGTTTCCCACAGGTAGCGACGCAGGTGAGGGTAAAAATGGCAAGGAACTGTGCGAACAGTGGCCGCACAGTGCTATCGCACCTAACTCTGACGGCGGGGGACAAAGGCATTAAATGCCCGTCTAGATCGCCTGAACAGTGCCGAGGCGGACCGTTAGGGGCGCCTCTGCTTGCCACGGGGGCGACTCCGCCAACGTCGCATGCCACGCGCGCGCCCCAGGCTGCGCGGCGCCCCGCCACGTGTCTCTGGGGAAGCTCTAGAGTGACGCGTGGGCAGGTGAGCTGGAGCGCATGTCTGAGATGGTGGTTCGCCGCGGCAAGTGGCTTGCCGCGGTGGTTGTCTTGCCGCACCTGAGAGCTTGCCGCTCGTCAGGCCTTGCCGGGGCGCGCGGCGCGCCGCGGCGGGCTTCTCTTGGGGTGCCTTGGTTTGGCCGTCCCTGCGAGCTCCTCCCGCCGGGGCCTTGGTGCTTCGGCTTAGTCGTCCCGGCAAGCTCCTCTTTCCAGGGCCTTGTCGCCTTGGCCCGGCAAGCTCCTCTTGCCGGACCTCGCCTTCTTGGCCCGGCAAGCTCCTCTTGCCGGGGCTTGGTCTTCTTGGCTCGATCACTTGGCCTTCGTCCGGCCCAGAAAGGACCGTGGAGACTCTTGTCGCTCCCCTGGCAAGCCTTGCCGCGGGACGCTACTACTGCCCGTGCACAAGTTCGGGGTACTAAGGTACCCCTACTTTAGTACACCGACACCCCCCCCCCCCTCGGTGCAGCTCCGCCCGCGCCGAAGAGCGGCCGGGAGGGAAGGGCAAGGAGGTCGCCGCCACCAGCAGCCCCGGGGCCAAGCCGGCAGTGGGCGCCGGCGACGGGAAGGAAGGAGGGAGGAGGGAGGTCGCGCGGCAGGTCGCCTGCGGGGGGTTCACGCCGTCGCGAGAGGAGTTTTCCTACAAGGAAATAAGAAATGCACTCTTTACTGCGCTCGTACTTTGTGGTGGTATTCAGACGAGAGACTGTTAAACATGCATCCACGAATACCAAACTTATCCAATCAAATGTTCCACGTGCTGCTGGACAGTCGAGGAGAGGCACAAACCCAATAGCTCATGTTTGTGTGATAGTCTGTTCCACTATCTACGGTGAATAATATTACGAGCAGTATATTACACCAAGCAGAGTAATCAGTTTAGATAACGGCATCCGACGGCTGCCGAGGCGGCTGATCTTATCGGTTTAGCACTGCCCTTCACGAATTGCACCTCTCTTTTCTTCTTTTTGCAGTTTATCCAGGTTTTGAATGTTTCAGCCGATCATAAGCATGGTCAATCATGCATCACAAGTAAGGAAGGGAGAAAGTAAACCAAAAAAGTATCTGTAAACAAAGATCATTTTAGAGCTGGTTTCGTGGTGTAGTTGGTTATCGCGTCAGTCTAACACACTGAAGGTCTCGGGTTCAAACCCGGGCGAAGCCAGTAGTCCTTTGTGTTTACTTTTTTCCAGGACTGATTTCCCGCGCAAATCCAATGACTCCTGTTTGTGTTACAGTCTGTTCCACTTTCTCCAAAACAACGATTCGCAATAGCCCAGGCACAGTAAGATTATGTTCATTTTCCTCGATTCTACGGTGAATAATATCACTAGTATATTACACCAAGCAGAGTAATCAGTTTAGACATCTCAATGGATTCGAGTTGCAAATTACTCCCTCCGTCCGAAAATACTCGTCGGAGCAATGGATGTATCTAGATGTATTTTAGTTCTAGATACATTCATTTTTATGCATTTCTTTGACAAGTATTTCCGGACGGAGGGAGTATATGTAAGAAAAAAAGATACGTCAGAAGGAGAATCATGTGAAGAAAGAAGTTTGCTCTGTGGCTTGCACATGAACCCGAATTATAGCAGGGAGGTATTCTTCACCACCGTGCACCTAGTATTACTATTTCACTTATTATAATATGCTAACATGAAGCCCACCCTTGTTTCATAGCAGCACCGAAGGCCACCCATGTTTGCTTATATCATCGATTCGCATCCCATCACATTGTTAGAGTCCAGGCAAGTATACAGCCTTCTCAGGGCACTTGCACTATGGACCGTCGGATTCAGTGTCCAAACATATCCCGGCCGTTGGATCTTCAGATGAAGCAATGAATAGTGCCTTCCATTTGACACTTTCACTGCCTTCATATATTGCAATGACATGCGGGCCCCAAATAGGACGGGCTACAACCGTCAGTGACTGCGGCCGGTGCTGGTTCTTATCTATGCGAATAGCGTGCCACCGCGTGTTAATTTGGTTGCACGCCGAGGGTAATTTCGACATTCCATGTCTTGTCCCTTGCGTGGCACTTCGCCTATGCTTGGCTCTTGGGGGTAAAGGCGAGGAGCCTGGTTGGCTGAGCTAGAACCCTAGCCGAAGCTCTCGAGCCAGCCCCACTCCTTTCTCTCCCTCGCAGATGCGCCGCCGCCAGCCACCAAGGATCTTCTCCTCCCGTCAGCCACTATCCCCGCCCTTCTTCTTCTTCTTCTTCTCCCCGTTGGCTTCCTCTCGCCCCTCCCCGCCTGTCCTCCTTCTCTTGCATCTTCCAGAAGGGCGCAGCCACCACTCACGTCACTTTAGGAGTGCGCGCAGGGGGAGCAGCTCCCCCCCCCCCCACCAATGATCTTGGCTCGCAGGTCGTTGATGCAGATTGGAAGATTTTGTTGCTTTTTGCAATGCTATATTTGTTACATATTGTGCAAACGAAGTATAGGTTTTCTTGCCTTTGGCCGCACTATTGCCATGTACTGTAATATTTATTCAATGTAAAATGCAGAAAATATTAAAGATTGAGAGAAGCATATTTAGGCCTGAAACTTTTATCTTGCCAGAACTTCTGTGCATATAGCGGCTTCTTTGAATTTTTTCTGCTTCTAGGAGATGATGTTGGTTCTGAACTAGATCACATTTATGAAGTTCTATTCTGCTTTAGCTCATTTTTTTTGTCCAAATTGAATTTATTGGATCTTTTAATTTGTCGATAAGGAACATCATGGCAGATCCGTGGATGACAGCACCGCAACCATATCGATGGTCTAATCTCGAGGTGAAAACACTCTCTGTCTCTCATTTATGTTAATTGAATAGTTACTTGATTTGATGCTGGTTAGGATTTGTGTGGAGCGAGCAGCTATTTTGTTTGACCATCACTCGTGTATATGCACTGTCTGCTATTTCTAAATTTTGTTAGTCCCATTATGCAACTACACCCTGCACAATAAGAACAATTGGATAATGTTGCATGGTATGTCATTGATTGGCCAACTCATTATATTCAGGCTACATTATATTATTTCCAGATCTATTAGTAGTATGTATGGACAGTTCATGTCTTGCCCAGTAGCAATCGTTGTAGGTTTGTTCTTTGTCAGGGCTTTTGCTCGGTCAAATCTGAGTTATGGTAGTTGCTATAAATGTTTAGGTTTCAGCTTAATATTTGCATTACATGCCTGAAGGGCTAACTTTATGCTTGTAATAAAATTGGAAAATACTCACCTCGCTACATTCGTGTGATGTTTTATGAATTTATTTTGTAATAATTCATGTGTTGTTTCATTCCTTGGAACTACACTTTCCCCTAATTTATATTAATCCTAAAGATAGTTCCATTGCAATATGCGAAATGACAAGAGCTCAAGATTAATGTTGAAAATGAGTCAAAATATAAAAGTTGAGTTCCTTTTGATTTAATTAGTGGCACACATGGTTGCAACATTCATAACTAACGATTGCAACATTGATATATTGAAATGAAGAAGAGGTTTTATGTTTTTTTGGGAAACAGGCCTGCCATGCATAATTTGCTCACTCACCTAATTTTTCCCCTATTTTTTCTTGTGCTCATGTTTCTATCCTAATCCAAGTAAATGTTTCTTTTTATTTGTCGATCAGGTACTTCATGGCAGCGCCATGGACAGCATCAACCACATTGATGGTCCAAGCCTCAACAACTCAACATCAGATATACTTGATGTGCAGCTGCATATATTCTTTCTATAATCTAGTTTGGCTACCATCATTTTTAGTTGGGCCATGAGCACCTCAACCACTCAACATCATCTATATACCATGATTTTAGCAAAGAGTTATTTATGTTTATCGTTGCTTATGCTTCTTTTTTTTCTCATGCCTAACACTTAATACATTGTCTTAACACAACTTAGTGAAAAAGTGTGTCTTCTATTTATGTACTCTTCCTCTCAATCATCAATTTGCTCCCAGTTATCCATGTTTATCTATGTGTCTTTTGTCTCTGATCATCAGGGCGTTATGCTGGTTTTCTCTCCCGGTTGATTGTTCGTCATCTACAAGAGTTTTCTCATTATCAAAAGGCTTCAAGCGGTGTCACGGTCAGCATTGTTTTTAAGGTGTCCTGCCTTAGACGCTTAGGCGATGCTTAGGCAATAAGGCGCCCTGGCAGCACCTTCAAATATGCCTGCCTTAAGCGCTTAGGCGTCCGCCTTAGGTGCTTAGGCGTCGCCTAGGCGGGTGGTGCTCGCCTTAGGACGCCTTGCCGCCTTGGAAACAATGACGGTCAGGAACCTTTTTTCCGGGCAACAGGAGATGGTCAGGTAATCTACCATATCATGGATTGTGTTTTTTGTGGTTTATGGCAAAGTAATGCTCTTCTTTTCAAATATATGGACTAATATGAGGCATAAGTTTTACCTCATTTATGATACAAAACTGAACTGGTCATTGGTTAGTGGAGACATGTCCTGTGTCTGGTCTTCAGTGACAGGCCTGAATGAATATATTAATTTGAGCAAGTATTTAGTCCATATACTTGCATTTTTTATATTTGATTTTTATTTTCTCAACTATATGGACGTGTTAGTTCTTTAAAGATCTCTCAGCTATAAAATTGTTCTAGGCTACTTAGGATCTGACAAATACCAGAGCATGTATGCGCTGAATTCTATCCTTCCCGGTTACTTATGTTCCATCCAGTTCTGTTGTTGTAGGAATCTTTAACGTCTGACATTATATGGCTGAATCTATGCATGCTATTTCTGGTAAACTTGATCCTCCATTTGTGGCTTATTTCTCTAATATTTGCATTCAGGGCTATGCTAAATCAAGTGATGCTCTCATTGAGTCGGCCATATGTTCTGGTTTACTTACAAGATCATACAATAATTTACATGGACGATGCAAATTTATCTGAGTTGAAGACCTCTCAAAGAAAGTTGTTAGTGGCTTCTTCGCGGGCAATGGCATCTGAGAGTTTGTGCAAAGCGACTTAATAAAAGATAAACTACACCGTTTGACCAAGCAGGTCGAGGAAGATAAAAACGAAGAAAAGGATCTTGTGTGGGATCACACTGCCTCGAGTGATTGCTCCCCTTCAAAGGTAAAACTTGCATGTTTCCATCTCCAAGCTTATTACTAGCTCTTCAGTGCTTGATGCGCCCATATTTTTGTGAAACAAAAAAGATGATACATTATACAGTTTGATCACATTATTAATTTGCCACACGTGAGATTGTATGGTGCTTTGGTAATACGGCTCCAGGTTTAATGTCGACCACTGGGTTTGTAGATTCTGGCTAGAATGCTTACATAACACATATATTAGCTACATTTACTGTGCTTTGTTGCTTCTTTATAGCTCATGCATGGCTAGAATTTAGAATCATTGAAAAGTTTACCTGTCTGGCCTTAATGATAGATGACTTGGTACAATGGTCATATGTGATTTGGTCTGGTATTTGTTGTATGATATGTTGGGCAATCGTCAATTTCCCTTTTTATGGAGCAAGTTTGTATGGGGATACAAAGTACAGTACAACAATTTGTACCCTAATACTAATGTATTTCCTGGATTCTCCAATTTAGATCTGAGCATTGAGATGTCCTTGCACTCGTGCACCTCCCGGAAGAGGACAACCGGAGGTGATCTACCATGGGCGCCCCGCGAGGCACGATGTTTGGGCGCTTCGCCGCGGCTTCTAAGGGGGTGGCTGAGCTGTCGGCGTCGGGCAGTGGTGTTGCCGCCCGCATAAGCAAGCTACATGGCGTTGAGAAGAAAATGGTATGCCTCATTCTCCTCTCGGCTTTGTTCCATCTGGATCATCACCATAAGAATTAGCTCTTTGCTGTTGCTGAATTCAGCTTTGCTATGCTGATGTAGCTTTTGATTGGTCTGTTACAACGGTTGCTCCTTGCTAGCATGTTTGGTCAACTACCCTTAGTTTTGTACTTCCCTCTCTATGAACTAGCGGGTTAGAAGATGGTGTTGTTGTTTGCCTGTCAAGTTTGTGGGGTTGTGCACAACCTATAGGAGATGTTGCTTCTTCAGTTTCTTTGTACTATTATGTACCTATATTCTTCCGTATATTTTTAGTGTCATGTATTGCTCATTCTTAATCCGAGCAATGCTAGACCCAAATTAAATAACCTCCGCAAATTTTATGTCGATATGCCTTCATGTTTATTGATATCTTGCAGCCATTCCGGTGACATGAATCCATTAATAGGTGTTATCCTCACCTTTATTCTACAAATGGCGAAACGTCCACAACATATAGTCTACATAAATTTCAAGCTTGCAGAGCTTACATCTACTAAGATATATGCTTGAATTAAGCATACCGCATTTCATCTTATCGATCTCAAAACTACAAAGAAAAGTTTCCATCAAATCATTTGAGAACTGTCCTCCTGCTTATTGATAAATTGCATGATGTATAAATATAGACTGCTATCCATCAATCCAATGTTGGCGGTAGCCAATAGGCATGCATCAGGCCAGTAGGTACTGTGTTGTCACTCTAATTGGTAACTTCACATATAGTTGTTTGTATTTTGAGTGATCCATATAATTTCCTGGCATTTTTTTAGTTATTATGGTATGGAATTGCCTGATATTAATATTGTTATGGAATGATCTTTTTATAGGATTCTAACAAAATAAAAAACACAAAAAATATTAACTTCATGCAAAAAAGATACCATTGCAGAATGTCCGTTCTTTTCAGAAGTGTCCTTTAATTAATAGACTGCAGTCATTATTATTCTTTGGATGCCGGCAACTTTCAACTAATCATATCACCATATTTATATTTGAGTTGTGCTCTTAGTCTAGAAACAAGGCATCCAAGTATCGAAGCACATCCTACTTATTTCTTCGAACCTGCTGTAGTCTTGCTTTCCTTGATATTCTTTTTTTTCCTTATCAGTTTAAATGTACTCATCTACTCACATATTTCATTTGTAGTGGTATCTGCATATATGCTAGCTATTAACTAGGAGTTGGTGTGTTCTTCATTGTATAAAAACCATTCTTATAATACTACCTTGTATTAGTAACTTCGGCACTTTCGAGGAAAATGGGGATGCCAATATCTTTCCTGCAGTGCACTATCTTTTCTCTTTCTGATAAGAAATTGTATGGATTTCCTATGCTTACAGTGATGCAGGATCTTGCTGCTTCGTTGTGTTCTGCCTGATCCCCCTTCATCCAGCTAGATACCTCCCCCCCTTCCCTGTGTGTGTGTGTGTGTGTGTGTGCGTGTGTGTGTGTGTTCTGGAAGTGAAAGCGCATTGCCTACAATTGGTGCTTTCTGAAGTATGCACCCTTTTACCCGTGAAAAATAGTATGCATTTAATGTTTCCCCCTTGAGTGACATGCAGATAACTAATCAACTTATATTTTAAAATGCAGTTGGCTAATCTCTCATTGGGAACATATTCCCTGTTTTATGTTTTTCCTTCCATGTAGTTTCATCCTTTAAAATGAATTTTTCCTTACAAAACAGTTGTTACTTGAGTTATCAATCAGGAGGATAAACATTATGTCACCTGACATTGATATTGATTGGGTAGAGCCATTGGTTATTTAAAGCTACAATCTTAGCTGAGCTATCTTTTGTCTGAAAAAAATATAGGTCTCACATCATTGGACTCTACTCCAACAAACTCTGGTTATTTATTTATATAGATTGGTTTCTGTGTTGTGCTAATGAGGACTTCTCGATCTTCTATTTGATTTGTGTTGTTGAGTTATGAACAGTTGAAGCCATGAGGTGCCATGACTAAGTAACTTTCTGCTCTATGCTTTCGAGGTCTGCCATAATTGGCTCACAGGACAAGCTATAATCTGGAAATAGAATGTTTTGCAAATGCAGAGTATCAGATAATGGTGTTCTATTGTTTTATTCATGACTCTACACATGATTACAAGTATACGATATATCCTTCAGCAGATATCACAACACGCAAGTAAATCGGATGGCAGGCGTCTCTATAGAGATATCTATCTAATAGTATACTATATAGTTTACTGCTATGTTGTGTAAAAACAGTGTAAAGAAATTATCCAGAATCACCACTAAGTAGGTTTATTATCTCGCATTACATCTCGCTTGATCAAGACATGCCACAACCTGGTTATTGCATTTGTTATGTTATGATGGATTGTCTTGGCTTGCTTTTGGACTAAAGTCTTTTGTAGTTGTCTGGACCAACTGCTATGTACTAAATACGTATAGTTTGCTTTTGGACTGAAGCCTTTTGTTGTTTCGTGGACCAATTGCTACTTACTGAATGTGTATGTATCGATGCAATGCTTCTGATATAAACTTGATATATTAGATTGATAAGCACAACTACATTATGCTATTTTTTTTATTTGCAATGCTTCAATGATTGTATTACCGCATTTCCTACCTAGTGGGAGTTAATTAGTTGACATGCCTCACTGTATAATACTATCCAACAAAATAGATAATGATCGTGTTTTGTAACCCCATTGTATGAAGGCTTCCTATATAACTATACTGTATTATAACCAAGGAGAGTCACAAGTTAACTTACACTTTCTCCATCTATCCCTTGGTCCTTTGGATAGTAATTTCAATGCCAAATGTACTCAAGAAGTTCAGAACTTTGCAAACTCTGCCATCAACGTCTTCACATTTCACTTTAATAATGTTCAGGTATCCTGAAATAGCCGCTGGTTTCTCCACCAAACCAGGATTTTCTTCCAGTTCCACCGCACATGCAGGTTTTTCTTGCTGTAGCAGACAAAAATATTTCACCAATATACATCAATCATGCATGAAAAGAGAACTTAACACTGCATCAACTCTGCTGCAGTCCATTTATAAAACATATACCTTACACAATTGAAGTGTCAGATTCTCAAGAACCGGCGAATGTTCAAGCATACAAACTAGTGCACGAAGGTCAAGTTGCACACACCACTCGTTCAGCAACAATGTCTTTAACTTGCTAAATGTAGGGCACCATCTCAAATCCCTTTTGAAAATAAACTGAACAAGAAAAAGTGCAAAACAGTTACAGTTAAGGATCTAGTCTTAAAGTCCACAATGAACTGGTACTGAAAATGTGTTCAGCCTTTGGATAAACATTAAAAATTTATACCTAAAGGAAGTATACAAGAAATTTCAGTATGTCATAATTAGCAACTCTCTCTACATTTACAAAGAAGTGTTGACATATCATTTGGAAATTCACATCATGAACCATGCAGACTTAATGGATATATATTCTCAATATCACAAGACTATCTCAACTAGAATTGGGTCAGATCTCAAAGTGCAGTCGCATAACCATATATAGAATTTTTAACATGTACAGAATGAAGCATAAGAGCTCATCTAGTGGCAATACATGTGGCTACACTATTTTCGTCATTAACTGATATGCAAAGATGGATAGGGTCCCCGACAGAGACTACTGTAGAGATCGAGTGAATTGCAGAAAACCACCACATTTCAGCTTAGGTTTGCAGGAAACACTCTTCTACGTTTTTGCTGCAGAAAACACTGATTTTTTTCTAATCTTTTGCAGAAAGCACCAAACCTCCTGTTCGCGCAGTTTAAGCACTATTATGACAGGTGGGACCCTGTCTTGTCGACGTGGCTCACGGCCGCGAGCTGACGCCGTCTAACGGCGCTACAGTGCGGACCGGTGCGCCCGCTAGGTCAAGAGACCAGATCGAATCGACACCTCTCCCGCATTTGAAATTTTCCCCACCATCCCCGCGACGGCGCGCTCTCCTCTATCTGTGTCTCATTCATGGCAACGGAGAGCCCGGACGCCGGCGGCGGAGTGGATGGCGGAGGTGGCGAAGGTGCAGGAGGGTTGTTTGGCGGCGGAGATCCAAAGCCACCCGAGGAGGTCTGCGGTAGCTCTAACCCTAGCCAGGGCCCGCGGCATAGACCACCGTCCCCATCGCTGGAGTACTGCGCCGCCTGCTCTCTGGCCCGTGCTGTGCAGGCTACTCCGACGGGGAGCCACCACTGGGCATCTGCATTCGGCGGTGTGGAGTAAGATATCTCCTCTGCCTCCCCCACCCCCCTCATTTTCTGTCGATTCCATAGTTAGGGTTAGGGTTAGGTGTGTAAACACAACATTAGATTGTAGTGATATTAGTATGCTCTGTTTAGGAGAGAATATAGTGATACTTTTTGTGATTTTAATTGCTATTTGGGTTAGGATGCTCTGTTTAGATTGTAGTGGCAAGCAACACAGCCTTGGGTTAGGTGTGTAAATCAAAAATGGATCTTGTGCCTAGTACTAAGTGTTCATCTGCTCTCTAAATTAGATTGTATTGATATTAGTATGCTCTGTTTAGGAGAGAATATAGTGATAATTTTTGTGATTTTAATTGCTATTTGGGTTAGGATGCACTGTTTATTTAGTAGACATTTGGGTCACAGTTAGCTCTTATTGAAATTGGTATGCATAGTATATTTTAAATATGTCACTTATATTGTTTGTAGTTAGTGTTATATTGTTTAATTAATAAGTACAAGAATTGTTCCTTTTTGTAGCTTGTTTGATGATGTTTGGGAGGTTAGACTGCACTTTCATGACATGGATAACTTGGAAAGGACTATGTGTGTTTCAGACATCACTTTTTTCAATCTGTTAGCACTCATAGAGACAGCAGGATATGGAAGTAAAGACTATATGTATTATGTGAGGGATGCTCTGTTGGGAGTAGATGGTTTGGAGGAGATATGTGATGATGACAAGGTGGATGAGATGCTGGATGACATTGCCAATAAAGATCAGAACATAGTAAACCTGACAATAGTTAGGGGTAGTGAGCCCAGACCTGCAGATATAAACAGAGGTTATATTTGTGATCAGCAAGTTCCTATAGGCAATGTTGGAGAGAGCACTGTATATGAGGTGAATGATGTTGGGGAGTTGTACAAGTCACCATCCAAAGTATCAAAAAGAGATGCAGTAGTTGAGGAGCCTCAACCAATCCAGTTTTTCTCCACACAGCAGAGCCACAATGTTGATATGGAGCAAGGCAATGAAGCATATGTTGATATTGAGCAAGGCAATGAAGATGATGTTGACATGGAGCAACAGGAGTTAGAAAGAAGTATGAAGCTTAGAAGGAGATCAAAAATTCAGAGATTTAAGCAGCATCAGAATAATGTTGAGAGGGTGCAGGCAGTGAAAAGAAAACTTCCTGTGCTACTAACTGAAGATGACTCTGACTTGGAGGAAGATGAGGATTTCATGGCTAGGATGGCTGAGCTAAAGAGGCAGAGAGAGGACCCACTCTTACATTTTGAAGGTGACACAGATGTAGATGAACCTTATGAGATACAAGAGGAAGTGCATGAGGAAAATGCAGAGCAAGAGGAGCATGGAGACCATGAGGAACTTGAAAAGGAAGTGCTACCACAGGGGCAAAAGAGGAAGAAGTTGAAAGTAAGAAAGGGGCCAACCACAAGATCACATGCTAGTTTGGAGCAACAGTTTGAGGATGTTTGGGTACCATCATCTGATGAGGATCCAGATCCTGGTGATTTGAAGGGGGAGCAAGATGATGGGGCTGTACCCCTACCATTTTTGCTAGGAAGTAAGTCTAGGGCTAAAAAACCCAAACCAAGGGTATGGTATCATGAGGATAGAGAGAGCCCAGAGCTGCAGTTTGCTAAGAAGTTATGCTTTGATAATGTGTACCAATTTAGAAGGGCACTTCTCACTTTCCACATAGCACATAACAGAAACTATCAGTTTCATAGGAACTGCAATGACAGAATTATAGCTGTGTGCACACATGAAGACTGCCCTTTCTTCATTGCAGCTTCTGTGGTGGGAAAAGAGAAAACTTTCTGCATTAGGAAAACTAATTTGTTGCACACATGTCCAGCTGTAGCAGAGAGCACCAGGTGACTACAAAGTGGGTTACACATGAAGTTTTAGAAGCAATAAGAATAGACTTGAACACGCCAATAAGTACAATAATGCAAAATCTGAAGAGCAAGTATGGAGTTGAGATCAGCACTCATATGGCCTACAGGGCTAAGAACAATGCTATTAAGGTGGTGCAAGGAGATCAGAGGGGGCAATACACCAGGATAAGGGATTACTTGCAGGCTGTGCTAGACACCAATCCAGGTAGTAGGTGCATTGTCACTACTAAGTTCCTAAAAGACCATCCAAGCATCAATCCAAGGTTCCATGGTTTATTCATATGTTTGAATGCTTGCAAGGAGGGATTTCTGAATGGATGCAGGCCATTCATAGGTGACTACTAAACTGTGTTATATATGACATAAATGTGGTGCACCATACTTTGTTTATAACATATCTTGTGTGCCATTGCAGGTGTGGATGGATGTTTCATCAAGCTCTCAACTGGCCAACAAATCCTTGCTGCCACAGGAAGGGATGGGAACAATAACATTTATCCCATTGCCTTTGGAGTTGTGGACAAAGAAGACACAAAGAGTTGGACCTGGTTTCTCACAGAACTGAAGGCAGCTATTGGCGGAGAATCTGGGAGATTTGGTTTTTACACCATAATCTCTGATAGACAGAAGGTAATATATAATTTGCTTAGTATTCATTGGTCATTAATAGTTCATATAAGTATTTCATAGTAATTGCTAGAAGTAGTTAATATTTTCATTGCTCATTACTAGTTGTTATAAGTAGTTCATACTAATTGGTAGAAGTAGTTAAAATTCTTTTCTTATTAGTAAGTTTGTTAATTTCTCCAAATAGGGTCTTCTGAAAGCTCTGAGTCAAGTTTTCCCCAATTGCCCCCAAAGATTCTGCCTTAGACACATCTACCAAAATTTCCAGACTGCTGGTTTTAGGGGGTCAGAATTAAAGAAGTTCATGGATAAGGCAAGTTACTCCTATACTGAACATGGCCATCTTGCTGCAATGGATGCTCTTAAAGTAGAGTGTAAGGCTGCCTGGACTTGGTTAAATAAAATTCCTAGACATGCTTGGGCTAGATATGCCATGGACTTCAACTGCAAAACTGACCTAGTTGTCAACAATATTAGTGAGGTGTTCAACAAGATGATATTAGATATGAGGGGTAAACCAATAAAGACCATGGTAGATGGAATCAGGACTACATTGATGGTCAGGTTCAATACAAATAGGAGTAAGACAGAGTTAGCCAAGTGGGAAATATGTCCAACATATGCTGAGTTACTTGAAGAAGCAAAGAAACACTCTAGGAACTGTCAAGCATTGATGGCTGGGCCAAATATTTACCAAGTGACAAGCAATGAGAATACCTATGCAGTTAACTTGCAGCACAGGACATGTGGGTGCAGAAAATGGGATATGACTGCAGTGCCATGCAATCATGCAGTCTCTGCTATTACCAAAGCCAAATTAAGGCCTGAAGATTTTGTGCATGACTTCTTCAAAAAGCCTATGTATCTGGCTGCATACAGTCCCATCATATTTCCTGTACCTGGACCTGACCTCTGGCCTAAGACCAAAACTAGAGACATAGAACCCCCAGTTTTCAAGGATAAACCAGGGAAGAAGCAAACCAAAAGGAGAAGGAGCCAGTTTGAGCCACCAGCACCTAAAGATACATCTAGGATGGCATCAATTACATGCAGCAATTGCAATCTTGTGGGTCACAGATACACATCTTGCCACAAAACAATAAAGCCAGCTCTAGCAATGAGAAAGAACAGGCATGAGGTTAGTCTCTGTTAGCATACTTGTTGTCATCTATTTCTGTTTTGTACCACTTTGAATGTATTAACTTGCTGCCATTTTCAAATGCAGTCAAACAGGACAGAGGGTACCACATCTACTACTGCAGCTTCATCTGTTGCAGCTCCAGCAAACAGGACACCACCAGTGGCAAGCAGCACAGCAGCTCCAGCAAGCAGGCCAAGCAGCACAGCAGCTCCAGCAAGCAGGCCAAGCAGCTCAGCAGCTCCAGCTAGGAGGGCAAGCAGCTCAGCAGCTCCAGCTAGGAGGCCAACCAACTCAGCAACTCCAGCTAGGACATCCTTCTTGGCACCAAGACAGAGAAAGAAACCATCAAGGCTGAAGGATTACTTTTATGCTTCAGGGAACTAATGTGCTTTGGAAAAACTGTTGATGATGTGATCAGGCAAAACTTCTAATTGCTATGATCTATTTTGGGAACTTATGTTGATTTGATGTTATGGTACTGTAATAACTACTATTGATGGTCTTGCTTTTATGAGAATTATGCACTATGATGTTGTTCTTGATGTTATCATGTTCAATTTGATGATCAATATGATGGTCTGGCTGCTACCATGTTCAATTTGATCCATATGATGGTCTTGCTGTTAGAAAATTAAACACTTGTTGATGATGGTCATGCTATTAGGAAAATGGTGGTCAAGGTACCCCTAGGGCCATTCTGTTGATGAAATGGTGGTCAAGGTACCCCTAGGGCCATTATGTCGATGAATCGATGAAATGGTGGTCAAGGTACCCCTAGGGCCATTCTGTCGATGAATCGATGACATGAGGGTCAAGGTGCCCCTAGGGCCATTCTGTCGATGAATCGATGACATGAGGGTCAAGGTGCCCCTAGGGCCATTCTGTCGATGAATCGATGAAATGGTGGTCAAGGTACCCCTAGGGCCATTCTATCGATGAATCGATGACATGAGGGTCAAGGTACCCCTAGGGCCATTCTGTCGATGAATCGATGAAATGGTGGTCAAGGTACCCCTAGGGCCATTCTGTCGATGAATCGATGACATGAGGGTCAAGGTGCCCCTAGGGCCATTCTGTCGATGAATCGATGACATGAGGGTCAAGGTGCCCCTAGGGCCATTCTGTCGATGAATCGATGAAATGGTGGTCAAGGTACCCCTAGGGCCATTCTATCGATGAATCGATGACATGAGGGTCAAGGTACCCCAGGGCCATTCTGTCAATGAATCGGTGAAATGGTGGTCAAGGTACCCCTAGGGCCATTCTGTCGATGAATCGATGACATGAGGGTCAAGGTGCCCCTAGGGCCATTCTGTGGATGAATCGATGAAATGGTGGTCAAGGTACCCCTAGGGCCATTCTATCGATGAATCGATGACATGAGGGTCAAGGTACCCCTAGGGCCATTCTGTCGATGAATCGATGAAATGGTGGTCAAGGTACCCCTAGGACCAATCTGTCGATGAATCGATGACATGAGGGTCAAGGTACCCCTAGGGCCATTCTGTCGATGAATCGATGACATGAGGGTCAAGGTACCCATTGACCTATTCTGTCGATGAATCGATGACATGAGGGTCAAGGTGCCCCTAGGGCCATTCTGTCGATGAATCGATGACATGAGGGTCAAGGTACCCCTAGGGCCATTCTGTCGATGAATCGATGAAATGGTGGTCAAGGTACCCCTAGGGCCAATCTGTCGATGAACCGATGACATGAGGGTCAAGGTACCCCTAGGGCCATTCTGTCGATGAATCAATGACATGAGGGTCAAGGTACCCCTAGACCTATTCTGTCGATGAATCGATGACATGAGGGTCAAGGTACCCCTAGACCTATTCTGTCGATGAATCGATCAAATCTTGGTCAAATTGGATCCAACCCCATTGATAACAAAATAGTAAGTTAAATTACTTACTGAATAGATGATAATCATCTAAACCAAATAAAACCAAATTATACTAAGCACATAAAGCATATAACATAAAATTTGACTCACATTCATGAAGGTTCATCAAGGTTGGATCCAACACAATGGATCACAACATACATACTTAAATTACTGGGTTCACAAATTCAAACTACAGTACTCAATAGATGATTATCATCTACATTACAACACTGCTGGATCCAACACCTTGGATCACAAAATACATAGTTAAAGTAGTTGAGGACCAAGTTCATACTAAAGTTTTGCATAGAAGACTATCATCTACATACAGATAGATGATTATCATACTAGAAGACACCCCTGCTCATCTAAGATGGCCTTCACCCACTGAAGCTTCTGCTTTATCTTCTCCTCAGACTTTTGAAGCTCAGAAATGTGATGCTGCAATTTAAGCCTCTCTTCTGTCTGCCTTTCCTTCTCCTTCAAATGATTGAACTTCAAGTTCCTAATCACATTGGCTTGAGCACCTGTCAGGTTCACTAGAGTCTCATACTTTTGCAGCAGCTTCTTCTTCTCCTCCTCTTTCTTTGACATCTCTGCCTTCAAGTTGCCCACTACAGTTTCTAGCTCAGCAATCTTCAAATCAACATATTCCTTCTGCTCCTTCTGATTGTTTAACTCCACACCCTTCTGCTGCTGGGCATCCAAGAGAGCATTGACATCAGCATACAAACTGTCATAGTCCTCCTGTACTTTCTTCTTCCCCTCCTCTTTCTTTGCCAGCTCTGACTTCAAGTTGCCCACTACAGTTTCTAGCTCTGCAATCTTCACATCAAGACATTGCTTCTGCTCCTTCAGATTGCTCAACTCCAGACCCCTCTGTTGTTGGGCATCCAAGAGAGCATTGACATCAGCATACAGACTGTCATAATTCTCCTGTAGTTTCTTCTTCTCTTCTGTCAGGTTGTGAATTACAAAGGAACTCTCCATATTGTCATTGGTCCTACCTGACTTACTCTCCTCATACATATCCCATAACTTGGCCAATGCCTTCTCCATTGAGTCTGGCCATTCAAAATCAATCCATTGAACTACTCCACAGTTTATGCCTTCCTGTAAAATAAACAATAAAACGCTCCAATAAAACAATAAAGAATCATCTAAGTGAGTAGGCTGAAGACCACTGTTAAGTGCCATACTCCATAAGCTAACATGTTCAGGGGGTCTAATATGTGGAGCAAACATATCACACAGCAAACAAATAAACAATGACCAATGTTAAACAAGTAATTAAGCACTGACCATAATAAACAATGACAACCATCCACTCACTAGATAAAACATAAACAAAGACTAAGCACTTAACCAAGCTTAACAACTTGATAAACAAAGCAGTAATCACTAACCACAATAAACAATGTGTACCATCTAATGACAAGGCATGTCAGGTAAAGGTAAAGAAATACCTAACTTAGCACATTCAGCAATGAACACGATGAACACTTCACTTATAAAGGATCATACCTTCTTAGCACATCCTAGAAACCTCCTGCCCGTATGCATCCCTTCAAATGCAACTAAGCGCTCGGCCGGCTCGCCGTGTTCGCACAAAACATTCACATCTGCGTCAGTGCCATTGAAATTCGGATCGTGCATCGTAGCTGGAAGCTGCGGGAGGAGCAAGCAAAGATAAACCTAGGTTCAGCTCGAGCTCATTCACAAAATCCCCAAATCACTAACCCTAACCCTAACCCTAGCTGTAGCAAACTGACCTTGATGATGCCATCGCAGGAGGAGGAGATGTTCATGACTGAATCCTCACTGGTCTCGTCGCTCCACGACACCATGGCCACGGGGGAGCAGCAGAACGGCGGCCGGCGTTGTGGCGGCGTCGGGGGAGAAGAACAGAGTGAGGAGAGGAGAGCAGAGTGACGAGAAGAGAGGGCGAGGCAGATGAGAGAGCTGAGTTGGTTTCTGTCGGCGCACCGGTCCGCACTGTAGCGCTGTTAGACGGCGTCAGCTCGCGGTCGTGAGCCACGTCGACAAGACAGGGTCCCACCTGTCATAATAGTGCTTAAACTGCCCGAACAGGAGGTTTGGTGCTTTCTGCAAAAGATTAGAAAAAAATCAGTGTTTTCTGCAGCAAAAACGTAGAAGAGTGTTTCCTGCAAACCTAAGCTGAAATGTGGTGGTTTTCTGCAATTCACTCGTAGAGATCAGAACAGTCATGCATTTAAATCAAGATGGAAATATGTGTGAATTTACCATTCCCGGATGAGCTATCAACTCCAAGTTTTTAGCACGAGACAGACCTCCAAGAAGTACGCAACCACCCTTGAGGCCATCATTACCACAGCAATCTAGACATGTACCACAACACTCTCCAGCAGAAAAACCTTTACGACAGTAATCAACCGACCAGACTTCAACACTGACAACTGCGGTTTCTAATGACAACATGCTTTCGAGAAATGGGGTTCTACCTCCATATGATTTGAGTTGCAGAGAAACAAGATTTGGGACAGAAATACTAATCCGGACATCACCCTTGAAATAACAATCCTTGATGCTCAGATGTTTTACAGACTGGGACAGGATGCGAGAGACCGGCTTTTCTACCATGCACGGGAGGTACCGTGCATGGCTGAGCCATTGATGCATTTATGGATCCCTCCCACTTTGTTCACTAAGATGTTTGATATTATTATTTTTATCTCCATACGCTCATATCCACTCAATGTTGTGTCAGAAATGCTACAGATATTTCTCTAAAAAATAATGTTACAATTAAGTGTGTCATCATCAAGCTTGTACAATGCAACTACTCGTCTACTCCTTCCACAAACACATGCATTACAATATAAAGGTACTAAAAAATTCAAATGTTTTATTATGTTTAAAAAAAGCAATCGTACTATCTCACTGTGGCGAGATCGTATCATAATGTTTCGTTCCATGTCCATACATATAAAACTTAATGTGCACTTGTTCTCATCAAGTTTTATTAGATTTTTTTCGTGTTCTGGGTTTCATCATTATGTTTCATAGAGTTTCATCATGTTTCAAAATACGAATTTTAAAACTTGTGAAAATATATTTAGAAGTGGTCTTGTTTCAAAGTCCTAATCGCAAGGAAGTCAAAATATAAACTGATCGTAAATTGGAACTGTAATTCAAAAAAAATGGACTGAAGTTCGGAAATCATATGAAAAAGTAGAGATGGGTGAGGTACTATTGTGCGTCAGAGATAAAGAGGTTACTAGTGGTCAACGTATGAAAAAAATGTAATGCATAATTTGTGACTCATTAATGTGTGGGGACCAGTATGCATGGATCCTAATCTCCAAGAGAATGCACGGCTGAGCCATGCACGGGATCTCCCGTGCATGGTAGAATCTCTTTTCTCCAGGATGCTACTAGCATCAAAGTCACATTCTTTCATCTTTAGATCCTCCAGTGTTGAACAGCTTGAAAAATTTAGGGAGTTGCTCTTCAACCTCGCATCAGAAATCTCTAATCTTCTTAAATACTGGGAGACCAGAGGAGGGCCATCCAAATTGCCAGGCCCGTACACCGGCAAAGGGAACTTGACAGTGAGGACCTGAGTTTGGCATGACAAAGCATGATGGATCCATGTTGATATATATCCAAGTAAGGTCGCCTTCAACCTGATAATCATATTTGATCTCGACCTCATCCAGAGTCGAGCCAGGGTCTCGGAGGAGCAGCAGGCTGCTCACAAACTTGGTAAGGAAAACGCCGCCGGTGTTTGTCCCCCACCTCCTCATTTCGTTGATGCGAAGGCGGCGCATGGATTTCCAAAGGTAGCGCCAGCGCTTGGCGAGCAGGCTGGTGTGCACTGCCTCATCCGCCTGCAGGAAGCCAAGGACATGGTGCAGGACGTCGTCCGGCAGGGCGCTGATCCTGTCCTCGTTGCAGGACTTTGACGATTTCTCTGCCCTGCTTGTGTGAGGCATTCCGCCGAACAGGTGGTGCGCGCTGGAAGCTGCGGGAACACGAGGGAAACAATCTCAGGGACGGGAGGCAGCAGGGACGACAAAGATCAAAATCACAGATTTGAAAGCTCACCTCTCAGTCCTTAGGTCGATTCGTCGGCGCGGCGGTGGCCGGTGGCGGCGGTGAGATTGCCGGACGAACGCCACCCTTGCTCCCTCTCGACCAAACAGAGCTGAGCGACGGCGGCGGAGGAGATCAGCACATCGCAGCCATCGGTCCCTGATTCACTCTTGCCCTGAAACCCTAACCCTAGGAAATGCGGCTGCTTCTATTTGATTGATTCCGCACAGCACAGGCTAGTGTACAGCACCCCGCGCCCCTCGAACCGGTGTTAGAGCAATTGTAGCAGTCCCCGTAAAATTTCGGCGAGTATGCGGGCTCGGCCCAACTTTCCGGTCAGAACCGAGCCCGCATACTCGCCTGGCCCGAAAAAAAAATTGCCGCGGCCCGCAAACCGCACGCTCCGACCGCTATATCTACGGTTTCGCTGCTCGTTTGCGGGTCGAAACCCTATCCCCCGCCGCCGCCGAGCCACGCGATTCCCTACCCCTTCTCCACATTTCTCGCCGCCGGCGACCACCTCCGCACCTCCAGCCGCCATGTGGGGCCGCATGTGGAGCTCCGGACGCGGCTTCGGCAGCAGATCCGGCGGCGGACGCGACCCGGAGCGCGAGCTTCAAGCGGAGCGAGACGGAGGAGTACGACCGCCGGCGCGCGTCCTTCTCCTCCGCGAGATCTTCATACGCCGGGAGCTCATCCTCCTCCGGCACGGGTGTCGGTGTCAAATCGGCGGATCTCGGGTAGGGGGTCCCGAACTGTGCGTCAAGGTCGGATGATAACAGGAGACAAGGGACACTTTATTTTACCCAGGTTCGGGCCCTCTCGGTGGAGGTAAAACCCTACTCCTGCTAGATTAATATCGATGATATGGGTAGTACAAGAGTGGATCTACCACGAGATCAAGGAGGCTAAACCCTAGAAGCTAGCCTATGGTATGATTGTGTATGATGATGGTTGTCCTACGGAGTACAACCCTTCGGTTTATATAGACACCGGATAGGGTTAGGGTTACACAGAGTCGGTTACAATGGTAGGAGATCTTGAATATCCGCACGCCTAGCTTGCCTTCCACGCCAAGAAAAGATCCTTCCGGACACGGGACGAAGTCTTCAATCTTGTATCTTCATAGTCCTGGAGTCCGGCCGAAGGTATAGTCCGGCTATCCGAACACCCCCTAATCCAGGACTCTCTCAGTAGCCCCGGAACCAGGCTTCAATGACGACGAGTCCGGCGCGCAAAACGTCTTCGGCATTGCAAGGCGGGTTCCTCCTCCGAATCCTGTGTACCTGTACGAATAACGTCCGATTTTTATAATGCAGCGCTCCTTGGCTTTCACACCCAATAATGGATGCCTTCCACGTGTCAAACGAATGCAAAAAGCCGGGGTAGTTTTACATCCAAGCCCCTAGCCGTATAAACGTGCCGCCTATTTAACAGGATGAGGATTCAGATCCAAACCACACCTTCCCCTTCTGCGAGAAATCATCAGAGCGTCTCCAGCAAAGATCCATTCTAACATGGCCAGCCGCCGTAGCAACTCCTCTCGCCCTTCCAGTCCTATCCCTGGAGACTGGGAGAGTTGTTCCATCCCGCACAGCAAATTAGTGTCGCTCCAAGCCAAGGGATTTCTCCCTCAAGCCTATATGGTCTCGGTCTGAGCTGGACTCACCACTTATCAAGGCGGAAAACAAGCGAAGAACTCATCTAGTCCCTCTAAAGGGGAGCGGGTGTGCCTGGTCCCTTATCTAATAAGGGGACTGGGATTTCCAATTCATCCCTTTCTCCGCGGGCTTTTGGAGTTCTATGGCCTCCAGCTGCACCACCTTACGCCCGGCTCCGTGTTACACATCGCGGGCTTCGTTGCTCTTTGCGAGCTATTTTTAGGCGTCGAGGCTCATTTCGCGCTGTGGAAGAAGATATTCTGCCTGGTGCCCCGTTCTCAAGAGGGGTCCATATATCAAGTGGGCGGAGCCGAAGTATGGCGCATCACCGGGACCGGATACCCGTCCGGAACCCCGAAGAAGGCGTCCGAGGACTGGCCTTCAGAATGGTTCTACATAGACGACGTCCCCCTGTTGGACCCTATCCGGGCCGGTCTCCCTGAGTTCAACAATGATCCCCTGAAGAAATGCCTGAGCTGGCGCCCTCGGAGCTCTCAGAGAGAGAATGACAGAGACGTCCTTTACTTAATGGGCCGGATTAAGCTACTGGCTCATTCCGGACTAACCATGATTAAAGTCATGGCCATATGCATTATGCGGGGGGTGCAGCCGCTCCAATACAGAAGCCACCCCATGTGGGATTTCAACGGGGAAGATGACGCCACCCGTTACGGCCGTAAAGGGCCGGACTCGTCTGCCGCTCTAATGAAGATCTTATCCTCTTTGTACAAGGGAGAAGAAGAGGAATTCCTCCGCGTCGACCCGCAGGGCGGATTTTCCATGTATAGTCCTCCAAATCGGGTAAGCGGACAGTCGTGCTTCCCTGTTCATTTTACATTCCCATGATTAAATAGGCAGTCTAACGACTTCAATGCAGGACCTGCGTCAGGAGGTAAAAAACATAAACAGCCGTCCTCCACAGCCAGAGGACCCAGAACGGTCCCTCGATCCGGACTCCGAAGAGGATCCGGACTTAGCGGTGGAATTCATCGACGGAGTGTTTCATCAGCTAAGCAAGGACGATACCTTGGTAGCTATTATAGCTGATTACCCAGGGTTAATCCCGGCCTCCCAGGTGACAAATACCGGAGCTTTACCCCCTTAAGAGGGGTTCCGTTTTCATGGGTTTGGTTGTTCTGACAACAACCATGCTTTGTAGGGGAGATTCCCGAGGGAGGAAGCCGACCCCGCTGCAGCTAGCCGGCGGGGGGGCGCAGGGCCCCGTGGGGCAAAAAGGAACGTAGTCCGGTCTGAGTTGCCAGAGCAAAGGTATGGCGTACCCTCTCTTTTTCCCTGGTGGTTTAGTCCTCCAGGGTATATTAACATTCGTGCTATCTTCAGGACGAAGAGACCTCGCCGGACTATATCCGGAGAAGTTGCCAACCGCGCCTCCACCAGCCAGACTCCAACGCCCGGCCCGGAGGCCGAGGCCAGCGCAAGGCACGCACCGGACGCTCCTCCATCAGAGGATGCGGACAGGCTGTCTGCCACCCATTCCGAGGTGGAGAGTGCCATGAACCACAGGCGTCGCCGGACAGTTCTTCGCGACGCTTGTTTCTCCCAGGAGGCTTTAAATGCCTTCAATTCAGGAGACGCGTACCTCCGTGCCGCTCAAAATGGTTTAGCCAGAGCCACGGAGCAGTATGTAAAAGACATACGGGTAAGAAAATTTTGGTAAATATAGATATGCCAGTAGCCCCCGAGACTTGATGCAGTGGAAATAACTGATTCGAGAATCATATAGCATGTAGTTTCTTACCGAGAAGAACACCGCGCTGTCCCAGGAGCTGGAAAGGTGCAGGGCCCAACTAGAGGCCGCACTAACGACAGCAGGGGGGTCTAAAGAGACCCCTGCAGGTAAACAAAACACCAGAATATTTAGTATTGTACGGATTTAAGTGCCAATCTGACAAATGGTATTGCAGATGGCGCCGGACTCGATCCGGACAGGCAACAGCTTCTACGCCGGTTAAAGGCTGGTGAAAGCGTGCTAACAAAGGTGAGGCGGGAGAAGAATCTGTTGGGGAACGTAGTAATTTCAAAAAAAATCCTACGCACACGCAAGATCATGGTGATGCATAGCAACAAGAGGGGAGAGTGTTGTCTACGTACCCTCGTAGACCGAAGCGGAAGCGTTGACGCAACGTAGAGGAAGTAGTCGTACGTCTTCCCGATCCAAGCACCGTTACTCCGGCACCTCCGAGTTCTTAGCACACGTTCAGCTCGATGACGCTCCCCGGGCTCCGATCCAGCAAAGCTTCGGGGATGAGTTCCGTCAGCACGACGGCGTGATGACGATGATGATGTTCAACCGACGTAGGGCTTCGCCTAAGCACTACAACGATATGACCGAGGTGGAATATGGTGGAGGGGGGCACCGCACACGGCTAAGGAACGATCACGGAGATCAACTTGTGTGTCTATGGGGTGCCCCCTGGCCCTGTATATAAAGGAGTGGAGGAGGGGAGGGCCGGCCCTCTCTATGGCGCGCCCTAGGGAGTCCTACTCCCACCGGGAGTAGGATTCCCCCTTTCCTAGTCCAACTAGGAGTCCTTCCATGTAGTAGGATTAGGAGACAAGGAAGGGGAAAAGAGAAGGGAAGGAAGGAGGAGGCGCAGCCCCTCCCCCTAGTCCAATTCGGACTAGGCCTTGGGGGGTGCACGGCCTGCCCTAGGCAGCCCCTCTCTCTTTCCCGTATGGCCCAATAAGGCCCAATACTTCTCCCCCGTATTCCCGTAACTCCCCGGTACTTCGAAAAATACCCGAACCACTCAGAACCTTTCCGATGTCCGAATATAGTCGTCCAATATATCGATCTTTACGTCTCGACCATTTCGAGACTCCTCGTCATGTCTCCGATCTCATCCAGGACTCCGAACTCCTTCGGTACATCAAAACTCATAAACTCATAATATAATTGTCATCGAAACCTTAAGCGTGCGGACCCTACGGTTCGAGAACAATGTAGACATGACCGAGACATGTCTCCAGTCAATAACCAATAGCGGAACCTGGATGCTCATATTGGCTCCTACATATTCTACGAAGATCTTTATCGGTCAGACCGCATAACAACATACGTTGTTCCCTTTATCATCGGTACGTTACTTGCCCGAGATTCGATCGTCGGTATCTCAATACCTAGTTCAATCTCGTTACCGGCAAGTCTCTTTACTCGTTCTGTAATACATCATCTCGCAACTAACTCATTAGTTGCACTGCTTGCAAGGCTTATGTGTTGTGCATTACCGATAGGGCCCAGAGATACCTCTCCGACAATCGGAGTGACAAATCCTAATCTCGAAATACGCCAACCCAACATGTACCTTTGGAGACACCTGTAGAGCATCTTTATAATCACCCAGTTACGTTGTGACGTTTGGGTGCTAAGCAATAGCAACATACTAAACGATCGGGTGCTAAGCTAACGGATTGGGTCAAGTCAATCACATCATTCTCCTAATGATGTGATCCCGTTAATCAAATGACAACTCATGTCTATGGCTAGGAAACTTAACCATCTTTGATCAATGAGCTAGTCAAGTAGAGGCATACTAGTGACACTCTGTTTGTCTATGTATTCACACATGTATTATGTTTCAGGTTAATACAATTCTAGCATGAATAATAAACATTTATCATGATATAAGGAAATAAATAATAACTTTATTATTGCCTCTAGGGCATATTTCCTTCAGTCTCCCACTTGCACTAGAGTCAATAATCTAGATCACATCGCCATGTGATTTAACATCAATAGTTCACATTATCATGTGATTAACACCCATAGTTCACATCATCATGTGACCAACACTCAAAGGGTTTATTAGAGTCAGTAATCTAGTTCACATCGCTATGTGATTAACACCCAAAGAGTACTAAGGTATGATCATGTTTTGCTTGTGAGAGAAGTTTAGTCAACGGGTCTGCCACATTCAGATCCGCATGTATTTTGCAAATTTCTATGTCAACAATGCTCTGCACGGAGCTACTCTAGCTAATTGCTCCCACTTTCAATATGCATCCAGATTGAGATTTAGAACATCTGGATCAGTGTCAAAACTTTCATCGACGTAACCTTTTACGACGAACCTTTTAGTCACGTCCATAATCGAGAAACATATCCTTATTCCACTAAGGATAATTTTGACCGTTGTCCATTGATCTACTCCTAGATCACTATTGTACTCCCTTGCCAAAATCAGTGTAGGGTATACAATAGATCTGGTACACAGCATGGCATACTTTATAGAATCTATGGCTGAGGCATAGGGAATGACTTTCATTCTCTTTCTATCTTCTGCCGTGGTCGGGCTTTGAGTCTTACTCAATTTCACACCTTATGACATAGGCAAGAACTCTTTCTTTGACTGTTCCATTTTGAACTACTTCAAAATCTTGTCAAGGTATGTACTCATTGAAAAAACTTATCAAGCGTCTTGATCTATCTCTATAGATCTTGATGCTCAATATGTAAGTAGCTTCACTGAAGTCTTTCTTTGAAAAACTCCTTTCAAACACTCCTTTATGCTTTACAGAATAATTCTACATTATTTCTGATCAATAATATGTCATTCACATATACTTATCAGAAATGTTGTAGTGCTCCCACTCACTTTCTTGTAAATACAGGCTTCACCGCAAGTTTGTATAAAACTATATGCTTTGATCAACTCATCAAAGCGTATATTCCAACTCCGAGATGCTTGCACCAGTTCATAGATGGATCGCTGGAGCTTGCACATTTTGTTAACACCTTTAGGATTGACAAAACCTTCTGGTTGCATCATATACAACTCTTCTTTAATAAATCCATTAAGGAATGCAGTTTTGTTTATCCATTTGCCAGATTTCATAAAATGCGGCAATTGCTAACATGATTCGGACAGACTTAAGCATAGATACGAGTGAGAAACTCTCATCGTAGTCAACACCTTGAACTTGTCGAAAACCTTTTGCTACAATTCTAGCTTTGTAGATAGTAACACTACTATCAGCGTCCATCTTCCTCTTGAAGATCCATTTAATCTCAATGGCTCGCCGATCATTGGACAAGTCAATCAAAGTCCACACTTTGTTCTCATACATGGATCCCATCTCAGATTTCATGGCCTCAAGCCATTTCGTGGAATCTGGCCTCACCATCGCTTCTTCATAGTTCGTAGGTTCATCATGATCTAGCAGCATGATTTCCAGAACAGGATTACCGTACCACTCTGGTGCGGATCTTACTCTGGTTGATCTACGAGGTTCAGTAATAACTTGATCTCAAGTTTCATGATCATCATCATTAACTTCCTCACTAGTTGGTGTAGGTGTCACAGAAACTGTTTTCTGTGATGAACTACTCTCCAATAAGGGAGCAGGTACAATTGCCTCATCAAGTTCTACTTTCCTCCCACTCACTTCTTTCGAGAGAAACTCCTTCTCTAGAAAGGATCCATTCTTAGCAACGAATGTCTTGCCTTCGGATCTGTGATAGAAGGTGTACCCAACAGTCTTCTTTGGGTATCCTATGAAGACACATTTCTCCAATTTGGGTTTGAGCTTATCAGGATGAATTTTTTTCACATAAGCATCACAACCCCAAACTTTTAAGAAACGACAACTTTGGTTTCTTGCTAAACCATAGTTCATATAGTGTCGTCTCAACGGATTTAGATGATGCCCTATTTAACGTGAATGCAGCTGTCTCTAATGCATAACCCCAAAACGATAGTGGTAAATCGGCAAGAGACATCATAGATTGCACCATATCTAATAAAGTACGGTTACGATGTTCGGACACACCATTACACTGTGGTGTTCCAGGTGGCGTGAGTAGTGAAACTATTTCACATTGTTTTAACTGAAGGCCAAACTCGTAACTCAAATATTTTACCTCTGCGATCATATCATAGAAACTTTTATTTTCTTGTTACGATGATTCTCCACTTCTCTCTGAAATTCTTTGAACTTTTCAAATGTTTCAGACTTGTGTTTCATCAAGTAGATATACCCATATCTGCTCAAATCATCTGTGAAGGTCAGAAAATAATGATACTTGTCGCGAGCCTCAACACTCATCGGATCGCATACATCAGTATGTATTATTTCCAATAAGTTAGTTGCTCGCTCTATTGTTCCGGAGAACGGAGTCTTAGTCGTCTTGCCCATGAGGCATGGTTTGCAAGCATCAAGTGATTCACAATCAAGTGATTCCAAAAGCCCATCAGCATGGAGTTTGTTCATGCGCTTTACACCAATATGACCTAAACGGCAGTGCCACAAATAAGTTGCACTATCATTATTAACTTTGAATCTTTTGGTTTCAATATTATGAATATGTGTATCACTATGATCGAGATCCAATGAACTATTTTCATTGGGTGTGAAATCATATAAGGTTTTATTCATGTAAACAGAACAAAAATTTATTCTCTTACTTAAATGAATAACCGTATTACAATAAACATGATCAAATCATATTCATGCTCAATGCAAACACCAAATAACACTTATTAAGGTTCAACACTAATCTCGAAAATATAGAGAGTGTGCGATGATGATCATATCAATCTTGGAACCACTTCCAACACACATCGTCACTTCACCCTTAACTAGTCTCTGTTTATTCTGCAACTCCCGTTTCGAGTTACTAATCTTATCAAATGAACTAGTATCAAATACTAAGGGGTTGCTATAAACACTAGTAAAGTACACGTCAATAACATGTATATCAAATATACTTATGTTCACTTTGCCATCCTTCTTGTCCGCCAATCACTTGGGGTAGTTCCACTTCCAGTGACCAGTCCCTTTGCAGTAGAAGCACTTAGTCTCAGGCTTAGGACCAGACTTGGGATTCTTCACTTGAGCAGCAACTTGCTTGCTCTTCTTATTGAAGTTCCCCTTTTCCCTTTGCCCCTTTCTTGAAACTAGTGATCTTGTCAACCATCAACACTTGATGCTCTTTCTTGATTTCTACCTTCATCAATTTCATCGTCATGAAAAGCTCGGGAGTCATTTTCGTCATCCCTTGCATACTATAGTTCATCACGAAGTTCTACTAACTTGGTGATGGTGACTAGAGAATTCTGTCAATCACTATCTTATCTGAAAGATTAACTCCCACTTGATTCAAGCGATTGTAGTACCCAGACAATCTGAGCACATGCTCACTAGTTGAGCGATTCTCCTCCATCTTTCAGCTATAGAACTTGTTGGAGACTTCATATCTCTCAACTCGGGTATTTGCTTGAAATATTAACTTCAACTCCTGGAACATCTCATATGTTCCATGACGTTCAAAACGTCTTTGAAGTCCCGATTCTAAGCTGTTAAGCATGGTGCACTTAAACTATCAAGTAGTCATCATATTGAGCTAGCCAAACGTTCATAACGTCTGCATCTGCTCCTGCAATAGGTCTGTCACCTAGCGGTGCATCAAGGACATAATTCTTCTGTGCAGCAATGAGGATAAACCTCAGATCACGGATCCAATCCGCATCATTGCTACTAACATCTTTCAACACAATTTTCTCTAGGAACATATCAAAATAAACACAGGGAAGCAACAACGTGAGCTATTAATCTACACATAGATAAGCAAGATACTATCAGGGACTAAGTTCATGATAAATTTAAGTTCAATTAATCATATTACTTAAGAACTCCCACTTAGATAGACATCCCTCTAATCTTCTAAGTGATCACGTGATCCAAATCAACTAAACCATAACCGATCATCACGTGAAATGGATTAGTCTTCAATGGTGAACATCATTATGTTGATCATATCTACTATATGATTCACGCTCGACTTTTCGGTCTCTGTGTTCCGAGGCCATATCTGCATATGCTAGGCTCGTCTAGTATAACCCGAGTATTCTGCGTGTGCAAAACTGGCTTGCACCCGTTGTAGATGGACGTAGAGCTTATCACACCCGATCATCACGTGGTGTCTGGGCACGACGAACTTTGGCAACGGTGCATACTCAGGGAGAACACTTCTTGATAATTTAGTGAGAGATCATCTTATAATCCTACCGTCAATCAAAGCAAGATAAGATGCATAAAAAGATAAACATCACATGCAATCAATATAAGTGATATGATATGGCCATCATCATCTTGTGCTTGTGATCTCCATCTCCGAAGCACCGTCATGATCACCATCGTCACCGGCGCGACATCTTGATCTCCATCGTAGCATCGTTGTCGTCTCGCCAATCTTATGCTTCTACGACTATCGCTACCGCTTAGTGATAAAGTAAAGCATTACAGGGCGATTGCATCGCATACAATAAAGCGACAACCATATGGCTCCAGCCAGTTGCCGATAACTCAGTTACAAAACATGATCATCTCATACAATAAAATTTAGCATCAAGCCTTGACCATATCACATCACAACATGCCCTGCAAAAACAAGTTAGACGTCCTCTACTTTGTTTGTTGCAAGTTTTACGTGGCTGCTACGGGCTTAAGCAAGAACCAATCTCACCTACGCATCAAAACCACAACCATAGTTTGTCAAGTTGATGTCGTTTTAACCTTCACAAGGACCGGGCGTAGCCACACTCGGTTCAACTAAAGTTGGAGAAACTGACACCCGCCAGCCACCTGTGTGCAAAGCACGGCGGTAGAACCAGTCTCGCGTAAGCGTACGCGTAATGTCGGTCTGGGCCGCTTCATCCAACAATACCGCTGAACCAAAGTATGACATGCTGGTAGGCAGTATGACTTATATCGCCCACAACTCACTTGTGTTCTACTCGTGCATATAACATCAAACCATAAAAACCTAGGCTCTGATACCACTGTTGGGGAACGTAGTAATTTCAAAAAAATTCCTACGCACACGCAAGATCATGGTGATGCATAGCAACGAGAGGGGAGAGCGTTGTCTACGTACCCTCATAGACCGAAGCGGAAGCGTTGACGCAACGCAGAGGAAGTAGTCGTACGTCTTCCCGATTCAACTGATCCAAGCACCGTTACTCCGGCACCTCCGAGTTCTTAGCACATGTTCAGCTCGATGACGCTCCCCGGGCTCCGATCCAGCAAAGCTTCGGGGATGAGTTCCGTCAGCACGACGGCGTGATGACGATGATGATGTTCAACCGACGCAGGGCTTCGCCTAAGCACCGCAACGATATGACCGAGGTGGAATATGATGGAGGGGGGCACCGCACACGGCTAAGGAACGATCACGAAGATCAACTTGTGTGTCTATGGGGTGCCCCCTGCCCCCGTATATAAAGGAGTGGAGGAGGGGAGGGCCGTCCCTCTCTAAGGCGCGCCCTAGGGAGTCCTACTCCCACCGGGAGTAGGATTCCCCCTTTCCTAGTCCAACTAGGAGTCCTTCCATGTACTAGGATTAGGAGACAAGGAAGGGGAAAATAGAAGGGAAGGAAGGAGGAGGCGCAGCCCCTCCCCCTAGTCCAATTCGGACTAGGCCTTGGGGGGCGTGCGGCCTGCCCTAGGCATCCCCTCTCTCTTTCCCGTATGGCCCAATAAGGCCCAATACTTCTCCCCCGTATTCCCGTAACTCCCCGGTACTTCGAAAAATACCCGAACCACTCAGAACCTTTCCGATGTCCGAATATAGTCATCCAATATATCGATCTTTACGTCTCGACCATTTCGAGACTCCTCGTCATGTCCCCAATATCATCCGGGACTCCGAGCTCCTTCAGTACATCAAAACTCATAAACTCATAATATAACTGTCATCGAAACCTTAAGCGTGCGGACCCTACGGTTCGAGAACAATGTAGACATGACCGAGACATGTCTCCGGTCAATAACCAATAGCGGAACCTGGATGCTCATATTGGCTCCTACATATTCTACGAAGATCTTTATCGGTCAGACCGCATAACAACATACGTTGTTCCCTTTATCATCGGTACGTTACTTGCCCGAGATTCGATCGTCGGTATCTCAATACCTAGTTCAATCTCTTTACCGGCAAGTCTCTTTACTCGTTTTGTAATACATCATCTCGCAACTAACTCATTAGTTGCACTGCTTGCAATGCTTATGTGATGTGCATTACCGAGAGGGCCCAGAGATACCTCTCCGACAATCGGAGTGACAAATCCTAATCTCGAAATACGCCAACCCAACATGTACCTTTGGAGACACCTGTAGAGCACCTTTATAATCACCCAGTTACGTTGTGACGTTTGGTAGCACACAAAGTGTTCCTCCGGTAAACGGGAGTTGCATAATCTCATAGTCATAGGAACATGTATAAGTCATGAAGAAAGCAATAGCAACATACTAAACGATCGGGTGCTAAGCTAACGGAATGGGTCAAGTCAATCACATCATTCTCCTAATGATGTGATCCCGTTAATCAAATGACAACTCATGTCTATGGCTAGGAAACTTAACCATCTTGGATCAACGAGCTAGTCAAGTAGAGGCATACTAGTGACACTCTGTTTGTCTATGTATTCACACATGTATTATGTTTCCGGTTAATACAATTCTAGCATGAATAATAAACATTTATCATGATATAAGGAAATAAATAATAAGTTTATTATTGCCTCTAGGGCATATTTCCTTCAGATCTCTAGGATGCCAACACCAGGCAACATGTTGAACTAAAAGATGTTCGTGGCCAGCTGTCGGACTCCAATAAGGAGAATCAGCGACTTCGACGCGGCATTTTTAGTAAGTGCTTAAGCGAACTCTTGAAAAAGGAGTTCGGCGAGGAAGGCGACTAACAGAGTTATGTCTGTAGGTATGCTGACAGGTCGTCATGCAGCGGAGATGCCCGGTTCAACGGGCGATCTTCTTCCCGAACTCTCGCAACTACACGAACGAGTTCGGCAGGCGATGCGAGGTATTGCCCAAGCCTTGTGGCCTGCCCACTCCATACCCGAGGGCCTTGGAGAACTTGCGGAGAAGTTGAAGGGAGCTCGGCGGCTCTTCCGGTTGTGGAAGATATCGGCCTGCCGGCAGGGCGCTAGGGAGGCCTGGGCCATGGTGAAGACCCGCTTTACGAAGTCTGACCCCAATCACATGACCGAGGTCGGACCGGTGGGGCCTGACGGGAAGGAGATCCCTGTGAGCTTAGTGTATGGCCAGGTAGAATTGTCCGCAAAGTATTCCCAGCAGGACTGTAAATTAGACAGCCTGTTAGATGGTATAGAAGAGGAATACAATCAGTCAGGATGACTATGTAGTTTATAATTGACATGTGTAATGCCTTCTAGCCGGATTGTAGATCATTTGTCGTTGCCGACCTTTTCGCTTCGACCTCGGGACCTGACGGTCCGGAGTGTGTCCGAATACCATAACGATTATATAAGAACCAAGGTATGCGTGGAGACCAGGCGTAGGGGTCATTAGTGCTTTATCAGACAAGTGCCCAACTGGTTATGTTATATTACATGGTTAGTAAGAAACATCTTCCAGAGAGAATAGTTTCGTTAAGGGTTCCTTTCGCTGGGGTGGCGTGCCCTGAAGTGCACGTCCGGACTGCAAATGCAGGAAAACATCTGGGGGCATGTATAAGTAAAAAAGGTTCCTCTTTAGTTCACCTTAAGAACGCTAGCTTTCGGCTTCACCAAGTCTGAGGTACATATCCGGCTTATCCGGCAGTAGCAATCGCAGAGGTGCCCCCTTTACCGCCTAGCCGAACAATCGGGAACGTAGGCGTAAGCACAGGAGCCAGGCAACCCAGCTTGGCCAAAACTTAAGTCATATCGATGCATATAATGGTGAAGAAAAGGTTCATGCGGAAGTCTGACGCATGCGTTGGGCGTGAAACCCATATAAACAAGCTTCTGTTAAAGAAGCCCCCAGGTTTAAGGAGCGCGGGTAGCGCGTCACATGATGAGCCTTTAAGGGCTATAAAAGGAAAGAGTGGGGGAGACAAAAAACAGAAAAATATATATAAAAATGGACAGAGGAAGGAGACAAACCCCGAGTCCGGCGCTAGGCATAGAATCTTCGGAGACGTGCGGTGTTCCATGGGTTCGGCTCGAGTCGGTTATCCGACGCATCTCGCAAGCGGTACACTCCACCAGTCAGGACTTGGTCAATTATGAAGGGACCTTCCCATTTGGGCTTGAGTTTGTCCTTTTTCTTATCCGGCAGGCGTAGAACTAGTTCGCCAATGTTGTAATTTTTGGCTCGTACTTCTCTGCTTTGATATCTTCGAGCCTGCTGTTGATAAAATGCGGAACGGGCTTTAGCCACGTCGCGCTCCTCCTCTAAGGCGTCCAGGTTGTCCTGCCGATCAAGCTCGGCTTCTTTTTCTTCGTACATGCGCACTCGAGGTGAGTCATGAATTATGTCGCGGGGCAGAACTGCCTCTGCGCCGTACACCATAAAGAATGGTGTGAATCCGATGGTACGATTCGGCGTGGTTCGCAGGCCCCAGAGTACGGAGTCGAGCTCCTCCACCCAGTGCATATTAGATTCCTTGAGGGAGCGCACTAGTCTAGGTTTAATGCCGATCATGATGAGAACATTTGCACGTTCGACCTGACCGTTAGTTTGTGGGTGATAGACAGAAGCATAGTCGAGCTTAATGCCCATGTTTTTGCACCACAGCTTTACTTCATCGGAGGTGAAGTTTGTGCCGTTATCGGTGATGATGCTGTGAGGGACACCATAACGGTGTACGACCCCGGATATGAAGTCTATCACAGGTCCGGATTCGGCCGTCTTAACAGGCCTGGCTTCTATCCATTTGGTGAATTTATCCACCATGACCAATAAGTATTTTTCTTGTGGGTTCCACCTTTAAGGGGTCCCACCATGTCAAGCCCCCAGACCGTAAAAGGCCAAGTGATTGGGATAGTTCGGAGGGCGTTGGGCGGCATATGGCTTTGGTTTGCAAAGAGCGGGCAACCGACGCATCGTTTGACTAAGTCATGAGCGTCTGCTCGGGCCGTCGGCCAATAAAAGCCCATACGGAAAGCCTTGCTTACAAGGGACCGAGCTGCGGCATGGTGGCCACCGAGTCCGGCATGAATTTCATCCAACAGACTCCGCCCTTCCTCTTCGGAGATACATCTTTGAAGGACTCCTATAGTGCTTTTCTTATATAGCTCTCCCTCGTGGACTTCGTAGGATTTAGATCGCCGCACTATGCAGCGTGCCTCGTTTTGGTCCTCTAGGAGTTCCTGCCTAGTAAGGTAGGCTAGGAATGGTTCTGTCCACAGGGTGATGAACGCCATTATTACGTGGGCTGAAGGTGTGATTTCGGTGGCAGGGCCTCCGATTATGTCGGATAGTTCGGCGTCAGGTTGTGCGGTTGTGTCCGGACTGTTATCCGAGGGTTCCCCCTCCCATGCTACAGATGGCTTGAATAATCTTTCTAAGAAGATGTTGGGGGGACTGCATCTCGTTTTGCTCCGATGCGTGCCAGGACGTCCGCTGCCTGATTATTTTCTCGGGCTATATGGTGAAACTCCAGTCCCTCGAACCGAACTGACGTTTTTAGGACGGCATTGCGATAAGCTGCCATTTTTGGGTCTTTGGCGTCGAAGTCGCCATTTATTTGGGATATCGCGAGGTTTGAGTCCCCGCGTACTTCCAGGCGTTGAATGCCCATGGATACTGCCATCCGGAGACCATGTAGAAGGGCCTCGTATTCGGCTGCATTGTTGGAGTCCGTGTACATAATTTGGAGTACATATTGGACTGTGTCTCCTATAGGGGACGTCAAAACGACGCCAGCCCCTAGTCCGGCCAACATTTTGGAGCCGTCGAAATGCATGATCCAGTTTGAATATGTGCCGTACTCTTTAGGGAGTTCGGCCTCTGTCCATTCGGCGACGAAGTCGGCTAGGACTTGCCATTTAATGGCTCACCGTGGTTTCTAGGTTATGTCGAATGGGAGGAGCTCTATGGCCCATTTTGCTATCTGGCCCGTTGCATCGCGGTTGTTGATAATATCATTGAGTGGTACTTCCGAGACTACTGTTATAGAACACTCTTGAAAGTAGTGTCGTAGCTTCTGGGATGCCATAAACACCGCGTACGCGATCTTTTGGTAATGTGGATACCGTGATTTGCATGATGTGAGGACAGTGGACACGTAGTAAACCGGCCTTTGAAGGGGGAGTTTGTGTCCGTCCGTTGCCCGCTCGACGACGAGTACTGCGCTAACAACTTGATGGGTTGCGGCAATGTACAATAGCATGGGTTCGCCAGTGTTCGGCACGGCCAGGACTGGGTTTGTTGCCAAGATGGCCTTTATTTCCTCGAGTCCGGCCGTGGCAGCGTCTGTCCACTCGAAGTGTTCGGTGCGCCTAAGGAGGCGGTAAAGGGGCAATGCCTTTTCTCCTAGGCAGGAGATAAAGCGGCTTAAAGCCGCCACGCATCCGGTGAGTTTCTGTATTTGTTTGAGGTCTTTTGGGACATCCAATTGTGACAAAGCTTGGATTTTAGCTGGATTTGCTTCAATTCCTCTACCGGATACAATGAAGCCCAGGAGCTTTCCGGCTGGAACGCCGAAAACGCATTTTTCCGGATTGAGCTTAATGTCGTATTTTCGGAGGTTGTCGAATGTAAGCCTCAAGTCGTCTACTAGAGATTCGACATGTCTTAATTTAACGACCACATTATCTACATACGCCTCCACTGTTTTGCCGATCTGGTTTGCCAGGCATGTTTGAATCATGCACTGATATGTTGCGCCGGCGTTTTTTAGCCCAAAGGGCATTGTGTTGAAGCAGAATGGGCCGCACGGTGTGATGAATGCTGTTGCGGCTTGGTCTGATTCTGCCATCTTGATTTGATGGTAACCGGAGTATGCGTCGAGGAAGCACAGCGAATCGTGTCCTGCAGTGGCATCGATGATTTGATCTATTCGAGGGAGGGGGAAGGGATCCTTTGGGCAAGCCTTATTAAGGTCTTTGAAATCGACACACAGGCGCCAGGATTTGTCCTTCTTTGGTACCATTACCAGGTTTGCTAGCCAGTCCGGTTGTTTTATGTCTCTAATGAATCCGGCCTCCAATAGCTTGGCTAGCTCCTCTCCCATAGCCTGTCTCTTTGGTTCGGAGAAACGCTGAAGAGCCTGTTTGACAGGTTTGAATCCTTTCTGGATATTTAGGCTGTGTTCGGCCAAACTGCGTGGGATTCCTGGCATGTCTGAGGGGTGCCAAGCGAAAATGTCCCAGTTCTCTCGTAGGAACTCTCGCAGTACGGCGCCTACATCAGGGTTCAGTCTTGCCCCGATGGAGGCTGTTTTATTGGGGTCCGTTGGGTGGACCTGAAATTTGACTATTTCGTCCGCTGGTTTGAAGGATGTGGATTTGGATCTCTTATCGAGTATCACATCATCCCTATTGACCGTGGATCGCAGCGCAGTCAGTTCTTCGGCCGCTAGGGTTTCGGATAGTGCCTCGAGGGCCAATGCGGCTGTCTTGTTCTCGGCGCGGAGTGCTATGTCCGGATCACTAGCGAGGGTGATAATTCCGTTTGGCCCAGGCATCTTAAGCTTCATGTACCCGTAATGGGGTATAGCTTGAAAAATTGTGAAAGCCTCCCGTCCTAGTATAGCGTGATATCCGCTTTTGAACGGGGCCACCTGGAACGTGATCTGTTCGGACCTGTAATTATCCGGCGTGCCGAATACCACATCTAGTGTGATATTTCCGGTGCAGCGCGCTTCCTGACTGGGGATTATTCCTCTAAAGGTTGTGCTGCTTCGCTCAATGCGGTTCCAGTCTATTTCCATCTTTTGGAGGGTTTCCTCGTAAATGAGGTTCAATCCACTGCCTCCGTCCATGAGTACCTTTGCGAGGCGACAGCCGTCCACTATGGGACTGAGGACCAATGCGGCTGGTGCTCTGGCTGCTCGAATTTTAGGTTCGTCACTCGCGTTGAAGGTGATAGCAGTATTACTCCATGGGTTTATTGTCGCTACTTGATAGACTTCAGTGAGGCTGCGGAGTGTTCTTTTTCGCATGTTATTTGATGCCAAAGTCTCAAAGACTGTGAGAACTGAACTGAAATTCTCGGGCTGGTTTCCTTCGACCTCTGGAATTAGGAGGTCCTCACCAATTTTGGCCACCTGCCGGAGTATCCAACATGCCCTGAGGCTGTGAGTTGGGGTGGCGTCCTCTGCACCGTGAATCTTGCAGGGTCCATCTAGCCACTTTTCCAGTACGGTTCCATGCCCTCTAAAGGGTTTTGATTTTTTGGTATTTAGTCCGGGCGCCTTACTGTGGTGCGCCCTCTTAATTCGGACGGGATTGCTATTCAAGGCCGGATTATTCCAAAATTTTATTTCGGTTCTCCAGGCACTTTCCATCGCACAGTATTTTTGTACTATGGACGCCAAGTCAGCAAAGCGTGTAATATTACGACGACTTACGGCGTTGAGTATTCCCTTGTCCGTGCAGTTACTGCGAAAGATTGAAATTGCGTCTCCCTCGCGGCAGTCCTTTATCCTGTTCATAACCAGGAGGAATCTGACCCAGTAATGATGTACTGTTTCTTCGGGCATTTTCCTAATTTGGGAAAGATCGCTTAGGATCGGGCGGGCGGGTGTCGTTGAATCTGAGACCTCGCCCAGTTTGTTGTTCGGAGGCCGAAGAACTTCCGGATTCTGAGATCCGGAGTCTTGGATGTTATCCGATTTGCCTGATTTTAAGCTCAGGTCTTGGATTGTATCCTCCCCTCCGCGGACATCCGGCATGGAGGGTTCGGGGATTCGGACGTAGCTAGTCCTTAAGATAGATGAAGGGTCGCCGCATTGTGTCTCCACCACAGCAACGTGGTGGGCGACTTGGGGAGAGTTAATTTCTCTTAGATCGGGTTTAAGCCCAACCTGGTCGTAATCTGTAGCGACGCCCAGTGCGGCGATACGATCCAGGAGATCGTTTACAGAAGAGAGCTCCATCGGATCCAATTGCTCGGCGAGTTATGAGCCGACGTGGAGGTTGCTTTCGATGACCCGGGAGGTCACCGTCGGCGCAACAGCCGAACAGGCGGTTGCGAGAAAACCACCTAGCCGGAGAGTTTGGTCGACAGCCAAGGCTCCTTTTGTAATGGCGCCGTCTTTAAAGACGGGAAGAGGCATCCTTCCTGATCGCGACGGCACAGAGGAACTCTCAATGAAAGCACCAATGTCGGTGTCAAAACCGGCGGATCTCGGGTAGGGGGTCCCGAACTGTGCGTCAAGGTCGGATGATAACAGGAGACAAGGGACACTTTATTTTACCCAGGTTCGGGCCCTCTCGGTGGAGGTAAAACCCTACTCCTGCTAGATTAATATCGATGATATGGGTAGTACAAGAGTGGATCTACCACGAGATCAAGGAGGCTAAACCCTAGAAGCTAGCCTATGGTATGATTGTGTATGATGATGGTTGTCCTACGGACTACAACCCTCCGGTTTATATAGACACCGGATAGGGTTAGGGTTACACAGAGTCGGTTACAATGGTAGGAGATCTCGAATATCTGCACGCCTAGCTTGCCTTCCACGCCAAGAAAAGATCCTTCCGGACACGGGACGAAGTCTTCAATCTTGTATCTTCATAGTCCTGGAGTCCGGCCGAAGGTATAGTCCGGCTATCCAAACACCCCCTAATCCAGGACTCCCTCAGCGGGCCTTCTCCCCGTGAAGAGGGAGTGGTCGGAGGACGAGGAGGAGCCGGCCGAGTTCGACTTCGTCCCCGTCAAGAAGGAGCCCGAGGAGCCCGCTCCGCTTGGCCGCCGCGGAGTCATCGGGCCGGAAGACTACATAGCCGACGTCGCCGAGCGGAGCGTGCGCGAGGAGGCGGAGTGCCGGCGCCACACCGAAGAGCTCGAAGCCCTCCAGTGGCGGGAGGCGGTCACCGCCAACCTCGCCGCCAAGGAGAAGGTGGATGAGCGCCGCCGCATCCGTGAGGAGCAAAGGGCGAAGTACGTCGACCTACGCAGCTCCGGCGAGGAGAATTGAGCGTCCATCTCCTCCGCGGCGTCGTCCATTTGCCGCGACCTCGTCGCCGTCAGATCCGACCCCCCTCTAGTACTAGTTAATGTAGTATGTAGTATGAAGTATGCTTGTTGTTTGTTGATCATGTAAAATCTATGTAGTATGTGATGAACTATGTTTGTGCAATTTCTCCTGCGAAAGTGTTTTTTCAAATTATTCAGGTTTAGCTACGGTTTCTATTCGGCCGCGCTAGTTTTCGACCCGCAAGCGCGATCTTCATGAAACCGCAAACGCATTTTGCGGGTCAAGTTTTTGCGTGCTCTCCTTTGGGGGTGTGAACACCATGTGGCATCGCTTTGGTTCGCCGCCAGAGGATCAAAGTCTGGCTATTTAAGCCAGATGGCAAGCCCAGCCATAGCCACATCCACTTTCTCCCTCTCCATGACGCCAGCCCGAGCTGCATCCACTTCTCATCCTCTCCGCTTGTCGTTCGTGACAGCCATGGCCCGGCAAAAGGTCACCACATATGCTATGTTGACGCCGGAGCGGCACCTCCAGCTACTCGAGGAGATCCGGGCTAAGCACGAATCCCCTATCGCAGCCGGCCTACCTCTAGACTCGCCAGAGCCGGAGGAGAAGGAAAAGAAGGAGGGGGGCGAGAGCCGGAGACGGACCAGGATCGCCAGCCCATGAAGGAAGCAAATTCGAAGGAGGAGGAGGCGGAGTCGGAGAAGGAGGCGGCGGAGCCGGCTGTGGGCTTCACCGTGTAGGACTCCATGGTGTAGTACGAGGTCGCCCAAGCAGAGGAGGTGGCCGAGCAGACCGCCATCCTACAGTCCGTCCAGTCGGAAGCCTCAATGGAGGCCAACCAGCGCTTCCGGAAATGGCAAAGGACGGAGATCGACGAACTCTTAGCCTCTAGTGAGTCCGGCGACAAGCTGGAGTTGCGCAGGCGACCATCTACCCGGAGCCCGACATGGAGTTCGTGGACATCTTCGACGATACGTAGTACATAGTTTTTTATTTTGCATGGTTTGTATGAATTTGAGATATCAACTATGAGGTACTTGGATGCATTAGGCGGACTTTGAGATGTGACCGGCCGGTCACTGCCCGTAGACGCGTCCATGGATTTTGAGATGTGACCGGTCACTGCCTGCTAGCCCTGGCCATGGGTAGCCTGGCCCGAACGGCCTGGCCCGATGCTGCTCTCGGGCCGGGCTCGGGCCTAGATTTTGAGCCCAAAGACTAGGACGGCCCGGGCCCGGGTCTGCTGTTTTTGCCATTTACTAAAGACGCCCGGCCCGAGGCCCGGTGGTTTTTTTGCAGTGGCGGGCCAGGCTGGGGCCTGAAAAGTAGGCCCGACGCCCGGGCTGGGCTCAGGCCTGAGTTTTCTACCTCGGGCTTGGTCAGGCCTGGCCCGAAACCCGGCCCAGCCCGGTGGATGGCCAGGTATACTGCCCGCAGACGCGCACATGTTTGAGGGCCCGAATTTGGTGTCTGTGGCCATAGATGCTCTGAGGTGCAGATGAGCAACACTAGTAATCCACTGACCGAGCTTGAGGGCCCGAATTTGGTGTCCGCGGATATAGATGCTCTGAGGTGCGGATGAGCAACACTAGTAATCCACTGGCCGAGCTTGAGGGCCCGAATTTGGTGTCTGCGGATGTAGATGCTCTGAGGTGCAGATAAACCAACTCCAAACGTAGTGAGTCAAACGAACGCCGATTTTGTTCTTTTTTATCCGTTTGGGTCGGCTTGGCGGACGCTAGTGTCCGCTTATGGACATAGGCTAGCCCAGCGCAGACGAAAGATTTTGAAATTTAAAAATCTAAATAATATATTTTTTAAATAATACAATGGCCAACAGAAAATTCAGCTCAAATTAATTTAAACTTAAATATTAAATAAAAAATTAAAGTAAAAACATGCGGCGGCGGGCGGGGATCTAGGCGTCGACGGGGGCGTCCTCCTCGATCAGGTCGACAATCACCGGCACCCGCAAGCTATCAGACTACAAACTAGAAGTCCCAGTTTGGCAAGTCTGCCACGTAGTCTGGGTGGCGCCGGAGGGCGTGAGTTCTACACAACAGCGACAGATCTTCACTGCCCGCGCATAGTCTAACTGCGGCACCGCCGACACCGAAACCCTATCGTGGTTGAGGTGCCAGCTGTGCGGCAGGTTGACCTTCGGCCATGGCACCGGCACATGGTGCTGATCTCATCCTCGTTCAAGTTTTTGAGGCCCCGCCGCCCCCGCGTCGCTCCAACAAGGGCGACACGGGCGGCTAACCCTAGCCGCCGCCGGCGGTCCCCCTCCCCCTTCCTCTCCTCCTCGTCGCCACTAGAGGAGCCGCCGATGCGTCGCGCGGCTGCCGAGGAAGGTGGCGGCGAGGCCTTCATCGTCCCTTCGCGGAGATCTGGACGCGGCCCCTGCTGGTTCGGCGCCGTCGTTCGCGCTCTGGACGGTGTGCGCGGGGACTCTGCCCGGCGTCCTCGACCGCTCGGGTGGTGGGGAGTCGGCGCTTGGCGGCGGCAGTTCGGGGGCCTTCGTCCTCGCCAGATCTGGAGGCCTGCTACTCCCTCGTTCCCGCTCCTTCCCCTGTGCGCTTGATGCCGGTGGATGCTGCTGGTTCCGGTGCTTCTGGGGATGGTGGTGCAGATGGGGCCGGGGGAAACCCTAGGCCGGCTGGTTCGGCTCGACAGCGGCGTCGGCTTCGGGCGACGCATCCTTCCTGAAGGCGGTGTCATGGTCCTTATTCTTGTCACCTCCGGTCCTCTCCCGGGTGAAAACCCAAAATCCAGTCTGGATTGGGCAGCGGTGGCGCCATGGGCGTCATCCCCTCCTTGGAGGCGTTGCCTGGGGAGCTAGGACTCGAGTGTGTGCTCATAAAGGTGGGGGCTTTGGCCGCCGGCTGGATCTGCAGCTGCTCGCGGCGGCTTTCATGTTGTGCAGAGTGCCCCTTGTATCTTTAGGGCGTTTCTTGTTTTTGGTGTTTGCGTCGGAGGAGCGGCGTGGCATCTGGCACGTCGACAACGGCGAGTCTCAGCGGCATGGAGCAGTAGGGGTATCGCCGGTGGGCGTGTGATGGTGGACGAGCGCAGGATGGTGGCGCTGTCTGGCGTCGTGGTGGCGTCGATGGCAGAGAGGCCTGACACGGTTCATGCAACAGTACAGCTCTGAAGATGGATTGATGGTACGTGGCTGCGGCGGCCTCATACCTGGCAGGGGGCCTGGTTGAAGAGCAGGCCGGACTGGTGGGTGCCCATACCTGGAAGGAGTCCTGGTTGGGACCTCAGGTCTCAGATGTTAGGTTTGGCTGCGAGGTCTGTTTGGTATTAGGCCCAGACCATCAGCGCCCCTTCATCAGTTAGATAGGAGTAGCGACAGAGGTTGCGAAGATGGTGGCTTTGGTCTTACTGTTGTACGACTTTGTAAGGTCTTGTGTTATTAATCAATAAAGTGGTCGTATGCATCGTCCAGATGCAGAGGCCGGGGTATTCCTCCTTTTCGAAAAAAAAAACCGGCACATGGTGCTTCAAAAAATGTACTTCGTCTGGAAAAGCCCGTCACCCGGATGTGGGAACAACTCCACTCGTATTTTTTTTGTTGAGAAAACTCAACTCGCATCAGATGTTTTTCCTTCTTCTTTTTTACATAAAACGAGTTTATTCCTCGTGTGATGGACATATCGTTTACAATTTGGGGAAGGATAAAGTCTGGGATATTAGAATCCCAAAAATCAGGTAAGCTAGACCTAAACGAATGTTTAGCTAAAAAGTCCGTAGCCTGATTCATTCCGTTAGTACCGCCATATCAGGCCCCAAACAAGCATCTGAATGCGTAATTGCTTCCACCGCCAACATATTGTCAGATTCAATGATCACCTTATTGCATATGATGGTTCCTGCCAAGAACAGACCGTATCGGACGTACTTTCACTTCAGAGCCTTTTCTTTTTTCTTAACGTTCAGCTCAATAGCATGTATTCCCTACGTTCCAAATTACTTGTCTCAAAAGTGGATAAAAATGGATGTATCTACAACTAAAATACGTCTAGATACATCCATTTCTGTGACAAGTAATTCCGAACGGAGGGAGTACAACATGGAATACAATACCCTGAAGAATTAAGGTAGAGAGAAGAGAGATTACATGGCAAGTGCTATGATCATGCGCTAAGCTGAAACAACTGGAGACGGGTTCTAAGGACCTGCTTAGAACCTAATGAGCTACTCCCTCCGTCCGGAAATAGTTGTCATCAAAATGAATAAAAGGGGATGTATCTAGATGTATTTTAGTTCTAGATACATCCCTTTTTATCCATTTTGATGACAAGTATTTTCGGACGGAGGGAGTACATTGTGAGCTATGCCCTCAATTCCCTTGTATATGTGGAACACCTGCGAACGAAGATCCTAAGTGGTCATGTAGAGTTCAGCAAGAGAACGTGTCTGATTATCCAAGGGACAGTGTCTGTTGCAATGTTCCTACTAGCTGATGCGTTAGCAAGTGTGAGATTGTCAGTGAGGAACGTCGGCTCTCTAATCTGCAGGATGTGCATCACTTCTGAAGCAAGAAGTAGAGAACGAGCTTCGACCCGTAAAGGTGAACTAGTGACCTGGGCAGAGGCTTGGATTGGAACTTGTATGCTCCTCTGATTCTGAAAGAAAAAAAAATGAATACACCAATGCATGCACCAACAGATCCAACTGGCATAGCATTTGAATGTCGCATCTCAAAAGATTTCAGGCCCTGAAATAAGCAGATCCGTTCTAATGGTACAACCCTATTGCGGCAAAATAATAGAAACTGGATTCTCTTGCCGCTGTGAATTAGAGCTTGTTTCATGAGGAGAAATGGAATGCATTAAACTACAATCAACAAGGGAAGCAACATCATGAAAGATTTGATTGTGAGTAGCAAATTTCCTAGCAAAAAGACAAATTATTCCTAGATTTCCAAATGCAACAGGGAACATTAAAAAAAATTAGGAATAGATGCACATGGATGGTTCATATTAAGCAACACTTGGATAATATTCTGCATAGATTGTTGACCTTCAATAAGCAAATCACTCCTAAGATACCATAGATTGTTATCAAAAACTTGGTCTATGCTATTGTTCAAGGCTTTTGTTTAGGCACGGTGGATATTTCTCATCTTAATTATGCTATTCTTTCTTTGATTCCTAAAGTGAAGAGGGGTGATACCATTTGTCAGTTTAGACCGATTGCCCTTATTAATAGTCTTGCTAAGTTTCCTTCCAAAGGCTTCCCCTCTGGCCTATCATCCTCGGTGGCTCACAGTGTTATCGCCCAGACACAATCTACTTCTATCAAGGGTAGGTTTATTCTGGATGGTATTGTAAGCTTACATGAGATCGTCCGCAATCTGCATTTGAAAAACAAGAATGCTATCATTTTGAAAATTGACCTCGAGAAAGCCTTCGATTGTGTTTGTTGATCCTTTCTCATAGGCGTTCTGATTTCCAGGGGCTTTGATGGAGCTTATGTTCATCATATTATGCAATTAGTGTCCGGTGGTCTTACCGCATGTTTGTCAACGGTGTTGTCAGCCCTTTTTTTTTTGCTAATGGTCGTGGCTTTAGGCAAGGGGACCCCGTCTCCTCTCTTATGTTCAATTTCGTGGATGATGCACTGTCTTGCATCCTCAGTCGCGCATCGGATGCTGGTCATATTTCCCATGTGGTTTCTGATCTCATCCCTTCTGGTGTTTCTCACCTTCAATATGCTGACGATACAATTGTGCTGGTAGAAAACAATGACCTTTATATTGCGAATCTGAAATTCTTTTTTCTCTGTTTTGAATCCTTATCTATCCGTAAAATCAATCTTTCTAAAAGTGAAGCACCTGTTCTTGGCTGCTCTGAGGATGAGGCTAAGCGAGTGTCTCACCTTCTTAACTACGAGTTTGGTTCCTTTCCTTTAAATATCTTGGATCCCAATTGCCCCTTCCAAGCTTTTCATGAAAGATTTTGCCCCAACCGATTCTTAAAGTGGGAAATAGGGTTATGCCTTGGCGTGGGAGGTATAATACTAAGGAAGGGGAAGTTATTCTTACCAACTCTTTGCCTATGTTTCTTATAGGTTTTTACATGTTGCCGGAGGGTACCCATGATGGTTTCAACAAACATCGGAGTGGATTTTATTGGATTTTAGCTGACAATAGGAAGAAGTATTGGTTTGTTAAGTGAAAGATATCTGTAGGCCTAAAAGCCATGGTGGTCTCAGGATTATTAACACTTATGTGATGAACAAATGTCATATCATCAAGTGGTGGTGGCGCATTCTAAAAGCATCATCGGGGGTTCTTAGGTTCGATATCTTGAAAGCTAAATATTTCCCTTACTCGAGTTGCAAATTTTAGCCCAGCGCAGATGGAAGATTTTGAAATTTAAAAAAATTAAATAAATAATTTATAAATAATGCACTAGCCAACAGAAAATCTGAAGGAAATATGCCCTATAGGCAATAATAAAGTTGTTATTTATATTTCCTTATATCATGATAAATGTTTATTATTCATACTAGAATTGTATTAAACGGAAACTTAGTACATGTGTGAATACATAGACAAACAGAGTGTCCCTAGTATGCCTCTACTAGACTAGCTCGTTAATCAAAGATGGTTAAGTTTCCTAGTCATAGACATGTGTTGTCATTTGATGAACGAGATCACATCATTAAAGGATGATGTGATGGACAAGACCCATCCGTTAGCTTAGCACTATGATCATTTAGTTTATTGCTATTGCTTTCTTCATGACTTATACATGTTTATATGACTATGAGATTATGCAACTCCCGAATACCGGAGGAACACTTAGTGTGCTATCAAACATCACAACGTAACTGGGTGATTATACAGATGCTCTACAGGTGTCTCCGCTGGTGTTTGTTGAGTTGGCATAGATCGAGATTAGGATTTGTCACTCTGATTGTCGGGAGGTATCTCTGGATCCTCTCGGTAATGCACAACCTACAAAGAGGTGGTCGAAGATAGAGCACGACAAACTGGCCAGAATAACGAGCACCTGTAGACAGCGGACCAACCTGCAAGGGGAAAAAGAGGAAAAGGTACAACCATGGATGAGTTGCAGCTAACCAGAATTTAGATGGTCCAAAACAAAACCATGGATGAGCTGCAGTTAACCAGAATGAGAGGGGGGGGGCTCACCACAATTGTGTTGGGTGGGAGTTGAAGAGGGAGGTAGGGATGTTGGCCTGCTCCTCTCAATGATATTAGATATAACCTTTCATCTCAATGTATTATTTAGTTATGTTACATGCAGAATGAGATACAAAAAGAACATGTATTATACAAAAAAGGGAATGCAGCAACAGCGGAAAGAAATGCTAAAAGGGAACATAGAGCAGAAAACCAACCCAAAATGCAAGCAAGAATCTTTAAAAGGGAACATAGAGCAGCATGAGCATGCGGCATAGAAAAATGGGGTCACCTTAAGATCAAGAATCAGTGGCCCTCTCCCAGTTCAAATCAGATGGATAGAACCACTATATAAATGGGGTCACCTTAAGATGAAGAATCAGTAACCAGCAAAGGAAGAATGCACCTTTTGGAATTTTAAAGTAGCAAGACATTAAAAGTTCTCTTTTACCTTCAATACTACACACATTAGGGGAGGTAGCTGCAGTTTTATTGCATAGTGGGCTCAGATTCGCCTTTTCTCGATCATATAACCTATCCCCATCATCTCTTATCACCAGATCAATCTGTTTACACAATGGAGCTGCCCTGGTTATCACTCAACAAGAATGACCATCCAAGGACAGATCAATAGGTATCACAGGATCAAAAAGGATTCTAGAGACAACAGGGAGGATCCAACTTGATACCCACAGGTGCCTTGATTGCTCAAAGGCACACTTATTCCAGCCACAGTTAATCATCATCGCCCTAGCACGAACGCCAGCCACAGACAAAGCGAAATGGCGAGAATGCCCCCGGCGGGGCAGGCTATTTACGCGCGGTGGCACGGTCGAGGTGAAACTGTTCATTCCAGCAGTAACTATTTTTTATCCGACGGACGAGGTCGTTCCAGGGCTCGATCCGACGGCTCGGATCGCATCAAGCGCGCAGATCCAACGGCCAGGAAGCCCAAATCGCTGAGGAGCCGGAAGGAGAGCTTCTATTCTTATCTCTGGACGGCCATGTCCCATACAGTAGCCAAAGCAGAGGAGAAGGAGGAAAATGGAGCTCACCGAGGGAGGTTGTAGCCGAGGCAGTACTCAGTGCACGCCGGGGTTGCGCGCGAACACCGTCCAACCGGCAAGGAACCGCTTCCTACACCGCTCATCCACCACGCGACCGCGTCGGAGTTGCGCCTTGCACCGTCCCACCGACGAGCACGAACGCCACGGTCACATAATTCTCCTTGAAAACCACATATGCACACATGCTCTCATCTATTAGTATAGTTATAAATAGAAATTGCTAGTTGCTTCAAACCAAAAAAAACTTAATTCACGCATTCATTGCCCCTTTTCATACAGAATAATGCATCAAATCCTATGACTCAGAAGTTGTTGATCATAACAGGCCATGTCGCTCGTCTTGACACCAACGTGTGTTGTTAATGAGACCAAAAACTATATTAAACGACAATGGCCTATCTTTTCAGTGAACTAATTACCTAACCAGTAATCATTTCAATTTATCAATTGAAGAATTCCCCAAACAGAAATTGAGGAGCAGGAGGAAGTTGGAGATTACCGAGGGAGGTTGTAGCCGAGCCAGTAATCAGTGGGCGCCGGGGTTGCGCCTGAACTGTTGGGGAACGTAGCAGAAATTCAAAATTTTCTACGCAGCACCAAGATCAATCTATGGAGTAATCTAACAACGAGGGAAGGAGAGTGCATCTACATACCCTTGTAGATCGCTAAGCGGAAGCGTTCAAGTGAACGGGGTTGATGGAGTCGTACTCGTCGTGATCCAAATCACCGGTGATCCTAGTGCCGAACGGACGGCACCTCCGCGTTCAACACACGTACAGCCCGGTGACGTCTCCCATGACTTGATCCAGCAAGGAGAGAGGGAGAGGTTGAGGAAGACTCTATCCAGCAGCAGCACAATGGCGTGGTGGTGGTGGAGGAGCGTGGCAATCCTGCAGGGCTTCGCCAAGCACCTGCGGGAGAGGAGGAGGTGTCACGGGAGGGAGGGAGGCGCCAGGGCTTCAGGTGTGGCTGCCCTCCCTCCCCTCCACTATATATAGGGACAAGGGAGAGGGGGGAGGCGCAGCCTTGCCCCTTCCTCCAAGGAAGGGGTGCGCATGGGCCTCTTGGGGCTGGTGCCCTTGGCCCATATAGGCCAAGGCGCACCCCCTACAGCCCATGTGGCCCCCCGGGGCAGGTGGACCCCCCCGGTGGACCCCGGACCCCTTTCGGCACTCCCGGTACAATACCGATAAAGTGCGAAACTTTTCTGGCGACCAAAATAAGACTTCACATATATAAATCTTTACCTCCGGACCATTCCGGAACTCCTCGTGACGTCCGGGATCTCATCCGGGACTCCGAACAACATTCGGTAACCACATACAAGCTTCCTTTATAACCCTAGCGTCATCGAACCTTAAGTGTGTAGACCCTACGGGTTCGGGAGACATGCAGACATGACCGAGATGTTCTCCAGTCAATAACCAACAGCGGGATCTGGATACCCATGTTGGCTCCCACATGTTCCACGATGATCTCATCGGATGAACCACGATGTCAAGGACTTAATCAATCCCGTATACAATTCCCTTTGTCTACCGGTACGATACTTGCCCGAGATTCGATCGTCGGTATCCCGATACCTTGTTCAATCTCGTTACCGGCAAGTCTCTTTTACTCGTTCCGCAACACATCATCCCGTGATCAACTCCTTGATCACATTGTGCACATTATTATGATGTCCTACCGAGTGGGCCCAGAGATACCTCTCCGTCACACGGAGTGACAAATCCCAATCTCGATTCGTGCCACCCAACAGACACTTTCGGAGATACCTGTAGTGTACCTTTATAGCCACCCAGTTACGTTGTGACGTTTGGCACACCCAAAGTATTCCTACGGTATCCGGGAGTTGCACAATCTCATGGTCTAAGGAAATGATACTTGACATTATAAAAGCTTTAGCATACGAACTACATGATCTTGTGCTAGGCTTAGGATTGGGTCTTGTCCATCACATCATTCTTCTAATGATGTGATCCCGTTATCAATGACATCCAATGTCCATGGTCAGGAAACCGTAACCATCTATTGATCAACGAGCTAGTCAACTAGAGGCTTACTAGGGACATGGTGTTGTCTATGTATCCACACATGTATCTGAGTTTCCTATCAATACAATTCTAGCATGGATAATAAACGATTATCATGAACAAGGAAATATAATAATAATCAATTTATTATTGCCTCTAGGGCATATTTCCAACAGTCTCCCACTTGCACTAGAGTCAATAATCTAGTTCACATCGATATGTGATTAACACTCAAGGTCACATACCCATGTGACTAACACCCAAAGAGTTCACTAGAGTCAATAATCTAGTTCACATTACCATGTGATTAACACTCAGTGAGTTCTGGGTTTGATCATGTTATGCTTGTGAGAGATGTTATAGTCAACGGGTCTAAACTTTTCAGATCCGTGTGTGCTTTACAAATCTCTATGTCATCTCCTAGATGCAGTTATCACGCTCTATTTGGAACTATTCCAAATAACTGTTCTACTATACGAATCCAATTTACTACTCAGAATAATCTGGATTAGTGTCAAAGTTTGCATCGGCGTAACCCTTTACGACGAACTCTTTTACCACCTCCATAATCGAGAAAATTCCTTAGTCCACTAGTTACTAAGGATAACTTTGACCGTTGTCATGTGATCCATTTCTAGATCACACTTGTACCCCTTGACTGACTCATGGTTTGGCACACTTCAGGTGCGGTACACAACATAGCATACTTTAGAGCCTACGACTAAAGCATAGGGGACGACCTTCGTCCTTTCTCTCTATTCTGCCGTGGTCATGTCTTGAGTCTTGCTCAATACACACACCTTGTAACACAGCCGAGAACTCCTTCTTTGCTGATCTATTTTGAACTCCTTCAAAATCTTGTCATGGTATGCGTTCGTTTGAAAGTACTATTAAGCGATTTTGATCTATCCTTATAGATCTTGATGCTCAATGTTCAAGTAGCTTAATCCAGGTTTTCCATTGAAAAACACTTTTCAAATAACCCTATATGCTTTCCAGAAATTCTACATCATTTCCGATAAACAATATGTCAACAACATATACTCATCAGAAATTCTATAGTGCTCCCACTCACTTATTTGGAAATACAAGTTTCTCATAAACCTTGTAAAAAACCAAAATCTTTGATCATCTCATCAAAGCGTACATTCCAACTCCGAGATGCTTACTCCAGTCCTTAGAAGGATTGCTGGAGCTTTGCAAACTTGTTAGCATCTTTCAGGATTGACAAAAAACTTCTGGTTGTATCACATACAACCTTTCCTCAAGAAAAACGTCGAGGAAACAATGTTTTGACATCCTATCTGCACAATTTCATAAATAATGCAGTAATCGCTAACATAATTCCAACAGACTCTTAGCATCGCTACGGGTGAGAAAGCCTCATCGCAGTCAATTCCTTGAACTTGTCGGGAAACATCTTAACGACAAGTCGAGCTTTCTTAATGGTGACATTTACCATGATTGTCTGTCTTCCTTTTAAAATCCATCTATACTCAACAGCCTCACAACCATCGAGCCGTTCTGCCAAAGTCTACACTTTGTTTTCATACATGGATCCTCTCTCGGATTTTATGGCCTCGAGCCATTCATTGGAATCCGGGCCCACCATCGCTTCTCCATAGCTCGTAGGTTCATTGTTGTCTAGCAACATGACTTCCAAGACAGGATTACGTACCACTCTGAAGTAGTACGCATCCTTGTCGTCCTACGAGGTCTAGGAGTGACTTGATCCGAAGTCTCATGATCACTATCATAAGCTTCCACTTCAATTGGTGTAGGTGCCATAGGAACAACTCATGTGCCCTGCTACACACTAGTTGAAGTGACGGTTCAATAACCTCATCAAGTCTCCACCATCCTCCCACTCAATTCTTTCGAGAGAAACTTTTCCTCGAGAAAGGACCCGATTTGAGAAACAATCCCTATTGCTTTCGGATCTGAGACAGGAGGTATACCCAACTATTTTGGGTGACTTATGAAGATGCAGTTATCCGCTTTGGGTTCGAGCTTATCAACCTGAAACCTTTTCATATAAGCGTCGCAGCCCCAAACTTTTAAGAAATGACAGCTTAGGTTTCTCTGAACCATAGTTCATACGGTGTCATCTCATCGGAATTACGTGGTGCCCTATTTAAAGTGAGTGCGGTTGTCTCTAATGCTTAACCCATGAACGATAGTGGTAATTTGATAAGAGACATCATGGTATGCATCATATCCAATAGGGTGCAATTATGATGTTCGGACACACCATCACACTATGGTGTTCCAGGCGGTACTAGTCGTGAAACAATTTCCACAATGTCTCAATTGTGTACCAAACTCGCAACTCAGATATAAATCTCTATGATCATATCATAGATATTTAATCCTCTTGTCACGACGATATTCAACTTCATTCTGAAATTACTTGAACCATTCAATAATTCAGTCTTGTGTTTCATCAAGTAAATATGCTCAGTATCTACTCAAATCATCTGTGAAGTAAGAGCATAACGATATCCACTGCGTGCCTTAGCACTCATTAGACTGCACACATCAAAATGTGTTACTTCCAACAAGTTGCTTTCTAGTTCCATTTTACTGAAAACGAAGCTTTCAGTCATCTTGCCCATGTGGTATTATTTGCATATCTCAAGTGATTCAAAATCAAGTGAGTCCAAACGGTCCATCTGCATGGAGTTTCTTCATGCGTATATACCAACAGACATGGTTCACATGTCTCAATCTTTTCAGAAATGAGTGAGTTCAAAGATCCATCAACATGGAGCTTCTTCATGCGTTTTATACCAATATGACTTACATGGCAGTGCCACAAGTAGGTGGTACTATCATTACTATCTTATATCTTTTGGCATGAACATGTGTATCACTATGATCGAGATTCAATAAACCATTCATTCTAGGTGCAAGACCATTGAAGGTATTATTCAAATAAATAGAGTAACCATTATTCTCCTTAAATGAATAACCGTATTGCGATAGACATGATCCAATCATGTCTATGCTCAACGCAAACACCAAATAACAATTATTCAGGTTTAACACCAATCTCGATGGTAGAGGGACCATGCGATGCTTGATCAACCTTGGACCTTGGAAACACTTCCAACACATCTCGTCAGCTCACCTTTAACTAGTCTCCGTTTATTCCGTAGCTTTTATTTCGAGTTACTAACACTTACCAACCGAACCGTATCTAATACCCTGATGCTACTAGGAGTACTAGTAAAGTACACATTCACATAATGTATATCCAATATACTTCTATCGACAGCCTTCTCATCTACCAAGTATCTAGGGTAATTCTGCTCCAGTGGCTGTTCCCCTTATTACAGAAGCACTTAGTCTCGGGTTTGGGTTCAACCTTGGGTTTCTCCACTAGAGCAGCAGCTGATTTGCCGTTTCATGAAGTATCCCTTCTTGCCCTTGCCCTTCTTGAAACTAGTGGTTTCACTAACAATCAACAATTGATGCTCCTTCTTGATTTCTACTTTCGCGGTGTCAAACATCGCGAATATTTCAAGGATCATCATATCTATCCCTGATATGTTATAGTTCATTACGAAGCTCTAGCAGCTTGGTGGTAATGACTTTGGAGAAACATCACTATCTTATCTAGAAGATCAACTCCCACTCGATTCAAGTGATTGTTGTACTCAGACAATCTGAGCACAAGCTCAACGATTGAGCTTTTCTCCCTTAGTTTGCAGGCCAAGAAAATCGTCGGAGGTCTTATACCTCTTGACGTGGGCACGAGCCTGAAATCCCAATTTCAGCCCTCGAAACATCTCATATGTTCCGCAACATTTCAAAAATGTCTTTGGTGCCTCAATTCTAAACCACTTAACATTACCGAACTATCATGTAGTCATCAAAACGTGTATGCCAAATGTTCGCAACATCCACATACCACGTTCGAGGTCCAGCACATTGAGCAGTGCATTAAGGACATAAGCCTTGTACTGTCCGCATAATTGCTACTATCAACTTTCAACTATATTTTCTCTAGGAACATATCTAAAACAGTAGAACTAAAGCGCGAGCTTACGACATAATTTGCAAAGATCTTTTGACTATGTTCAGGATAATTAAGTTCATCTTATGAACTCCCACTCAAATAGACATCCCTCTAGTCATCCAAGTGATTACATGATCTGAGTCAACTAGGCCGTGTCCGATCATCACGTGAGACGGACTAGTCAACGTCGGTGAACATCTTCATGTTGATCGTATCTACCATACGACTCATGCTCGACCTTTCGGTCTTCTGTGTTCCGAGGCCATGTCTGTACATGCTAGGCTCGTCAAGTCAACCTAAGTGTTTCGCGTGTGTAAATCTGTCTTACACCCGTTGTATGTGAACGTAAGAATCTATCACACCCGATCATCACGTGGTGCTTTGAAACGACGAACTTTCGCAACGGTGCACAGTTAGGGGGAACACTTTCTTGAAATTTTAATGAGGGATCATCTTATTTACTACCGTCGTTCTAAGCAAATAAGATGCAAAAACATGATAAACATCACATGCAATCAAATAGTGACATGATATGGCCATCATCACTTTGCTCCTTTTGATCTGCATCTTCGGGGCTCCATGATCATCGTCGTCACCGGCATGACACCATGATCTCCATCATCATGATCTCCATCATCGTGTCTTCATGAAGTTGTCACGTCAACTATTACTTCTACTACTATGGCTAACGCTTTAGCAATGAAGTAAAGTAATTACATGACATTTATGTTGACACGCAGGTCATAAATAAATTAAAGACAACTCCTATGGCTCCTGCCGGTTGTCATACTCATCGACATGCAAGTCGTGATTCCTATTACAAGAACATGATCATCTCATACATCACATATATCATACATCACATCCTTTGGCCATATCACATCACATGGCATACCCTGCAAAAACAAGTTAGACGTCCTCTAATTGTTGTTTGCATGTTTTACGTGGCTGCTATGGGTTTCTAGCAAGAACGTTTCTTACCTACGCAAAAACCACAACGTGATATGTCAATTGCTATTTACCCTTCATAAGGACCCTTTTCATCGAATCCAATCCGACTAAAGTGGGAGAGACTGGCACCCGCTAGCCACCTTATGCAACTAGTGCATGTCAGTCGGTGGAACCTGTCTCACGTAAGTGTACGTGTAAGGTCGGTCAGGGCCGCTTCATCCCACAATGCCGCCGAATCAAGATTGACTAGTAACGGTAAGCATATTGAACAAAATCAACACCCACAACTACTTTGTGTTCTACTCGTGCAAAGAATCTACGCAATAGACCTAGCTCATGATGCCACTGTTGGGGAACGTAGCAGAAATTTAAAATTTTCTACGCAGCACCAAGATCAATCTATGGATTAATCTAGCAACGAGGGAAGGAGAGTGCATCTACATACCCTTGTAGATCGCTAAGCGGAAGCGTTCAAGTGAACGGGGTTGATGGAGTCGTACTCGTCGTGATCCAAATCACCGATGATCCTAGTGCCGAACGGACGGCACCTCCGCGTTCAACACACGTACAGCCCGGTGACGTCTCCCATGCCTTGATCCAGCAAGGGGAGAGGGAGAGGTTGAGGAAGACTCTATCCAGCAGCAGCACAATGGCGTGGTGGTGGTGGAGGAGCGTGGCAATCCTGCAGGGCTTCGCCAAGCACCTGCAGGAGAGGAGGAGGTGTCACGGGAGGGAGGGAGGCGCCAGGGCTTCAGGTGTGGCTGCCCTCCCTCCCCTCCACTATATATAGGGACAAGGGAGAGGGGGGAGGTGCAGCCTTGCCCCTTCCTCCAAGGAAGGGGTGCGGCCAAAGGGGGGGAGGAGTCCATCCTCCCCAAGGCACCTCAGAGATGCCTTCCCCTTTGTGGACTCTCTTTTTTTTTCTTATATCTTGGCGCATGGGCCTCTTGGGGCTGGTGCCCTTGGCCCATATAGGCCAAGGCGCACCCCCTACAGCCCATGTGGCCCCCCGGGGCAGGTGGACCCCCCCGGTGGACCCCCGGACCCCTTTCGGCACACCCGGTACAATACCGATAAAGTGCGAAACTTTTCTGGCGACCAAAATAAGACTTCCCATATATAAATCTTTACCTCCGGACCATTCCGGAACTCCTCGTGACGTCCGGGATCTCATCCGGGACTCCGAACAACATTCGGTAACCACATACAAGCTTCCTTTATAACCCTAGCGTCATCGAACCTTAAGTGTGTAGACCCTACGGGTTCGGGAGACATGCAGACATGACCGAGATGTTCTCCAGTCAATAACCAACAGCGGGATCTGGATACCCATGTTGGCTCCCACATGTTCCACGATGATCTCATCGGATGAACCACGATGTCAAGGACTTAATCAATCCCGTATACAATTCCCTTTGTCTACCGGTACGATACTTGCCCGAGATTCGATCGTTGGTATCCCGATACCTTGTTCAATCTCGTTACCGGCAAGTCTCTTTTACTCGTTCCGCAACACATCATCCCGTGATCAACTCCTTGATCACATTGTGCACATTATTATGATGTCCTATCGAGTGGGCCCAGAGATACCTCTCCGTCACATGGAGTGACAAATCCCAATCTCGATTCGTGCCACCCAACAGACACTTTCGGAGATACCTGTAGTGTACCTTTATAGCCACCCAGTTACGTTGTGACGTTTGGCACACCCAAAGTATTCCTACGGTATCCGGGAGTTGCACAATCTCATGGTCTAAGGAAATGATACTTGACATTATAAAAGCTTTAGCATACGAACTACATGATCTTGTGCTAGGCTTAGGATTGGGTCTTGTCCATCACATCATTCTTCTAATGATGTGATCCCGTTATCAATGACATCCAATGTCCATGGTCAGGAAACCGTAACCATCTATTGATCAACGAGCTAGTCAACTAGAGGCTTACTAGGGACATGGTGTTGTCTATGTATCCACACATGTATCTGAGTTTCCTATCAATACAATTCTAGCATGGATAATAAATGATTATCATGAACAAGGAAATATAATAATAATCAATTTATTATTGCCTCTAGGGCATATTTCCAACATGAACGCCATTCAGCCGGCGAGGAACCACTTCCCCGGACATCCACGCCACTACATGTAGTGAAACTCTCCTGGCAAAGCAAAGTAAAATCTTATGACCAAATGTAATGGAAAATATAAATGAATTCCTTACCTACTGCATTTTGTGAACCAGAATAAGTGGGACCATATCTAGAGTATCATTCTCATGTTCGCCTTGGACAGAGGTTAATCGACGTGGTGTATTGAAACTCAGTACTCAATACTCCAGTTACATGTCAGTCCTAGACTCCTAGTGCTTGGTGATGCTCACGAATGAGGCAGGGCTGCGGGAAGCACCGTCATGGCTCACATAGGCACAACCCACGTGCTACCTATGTTAAACACCGTGGAGGAGAAGTGGCAGATGTGACGCGCTAGCTGGACGGACGTGGCGGCAGTGGGCAACAACTGTAGTACTAAAAGAAAATCAGCGTTGTTTAAGGTCGTGACAGCCACGGTCGAAAATAGTAAGTTTTGGTAATTATAACCCGACTACTTGTACACAATCAGACAAAATCTAGAAGGACCATCTAGCCAAACCATAAAAAGTATATATTCATGTTATCACCTGAAACCGAAGTTCCATGGAAGCATTCAGTTCAATGATAAACCATGCCATCTTGATTCATGCCTTGTAGGTATATGGAAAGGACCAAACAAGGATATCTCACAATTTAGCCCTCCCTTAGTGTGAGCCTCTCCTGCATATGCAGTTTTGAAATAAAGAAAATTAGACAAATGCACCTTTAAATATCGAGTTGTGCATAATTCTTATTGAAACAAAAGAAATATACTTCGCGAGAGTAAAATTAATTAATTACATTCTGACATAAGTAGCTAACAGGCATCGTTAAAACAATATATTTCTATAATGACCAAAAAGGGTATATGCATGTATGGAAACTATCAGGAAGGTGAGTTTAGAAATCGACAAAAGGAAATTCAAGCATATTTAATTTTAAAAGAAGAAAGAACAAAATCTGATATTTCTTTTGGAAGTGTGTGTATAACAGTAGTACACAAAGCTGTGAATTGGAAAATTAAGGATTATCAAGTAAACATAACACTGACTGCCATCATGAGCATGTCCATCTCTCTGGACTCGGAAAAATATAATGCAATCTTGGTAGCACAAATATACACGCAGAAAACAAAACATGTGTGGATCGTTCTATCAAAGGTTATAGAAAAAACAATTTGAACTCACTATGTTACTTAGAAAATGTCTTGGTAAGACATATATACAATATTTATGAATCCCTCTAGTTTGATAAGAAAAACAATGGAGGTGCCGAGATTTAGTGATCCTTTAGCATGGAACTAAATATGAAGGCATGTGTATGACATAGATGAAGGAAATAAGCCCTAGAGGCAATAAGAAAGTTATTATTTATTTCCTTATTTCATGATAAATGTTTATTATTCATGCTAGAATTGTATTAACCGGAAACATAATACATGTGTGAATATATAGACAAACAGAGTGTCACTAGTATGCCTCTACTTGACTAGCTCGTTGATCAAAGATGGTTAAGTTTCCTAGCCATAGACATGAGTTGTCATTTGATTAACGGGATCACATCATTAGGAGAATGATGTGATTGACATGACCCATTCGTCAGCTTAGCACCCGATCGTTTAGTATGTTGCTATTGCTTTCTTCATGACTTATACATGTTCCTATGACTATGAGATTATGCAACTCCCGTTTGCCGGAGGAACACTTTGTGTGCTACCGGAGGAACACTTTGTGTGCTACCAAACGTCACAACGTAACTGGGTGATTATAAAGGTTCTCTACAGGTGTCTCCAAAGGTACATGTTGGGTTGGCGTATTTCGAGATTAGGATTTGTCACTCCGATTGTCGGAGAGGTATCTCTGGGCCCTCTCGGTAATGCACATCACATAAGCATTGCAACTAATGAGTCGGTTGCGAGATGATGTATTACGGAACGAGTAAAGAGACTTGCCGGCAACGAGATTGAACTAGGTATTGGATACCAACGATCGAATCTCGGGCAAGTAACATACCGATGACAAAGGGAACAACGTATATTGTTATGCGGTCTGACCGTAGAATATGTAGGAGCCAATATGGGCATCCAGGTCCCGCTATTGGTTATTGACCGGAGACGTGTCTCGGTCATGTCTACATTGTTCTCGAACCGTAGGGTCCGCACGCTTAAAGTTACGATAACAGTTATTATGAGTTTATGCATTTTGATGTACCGAAGTTAGTTCGGAGTCCCGGATGTGATCACTGACATGATGAGGAGTCTCGAAATGGTCGAGACATAAAGATTGATATATTGGAAGCCTATATTTGGACATCGGAATGGTTCCGAGTGAAATCGGCATTTTACTGGAGTACCGGGGAGTTACCGGAACCCCCCCCCCCCAGGGGTTAATGGGCCCATATGGGCCTTAAGGGAAAATAGGAGGGCGGCCAGGGCCGGCCGCGCGCCCCCTCCCCCCCTAGTCCGAATAGGACAAGGAAGGGGGGGGCGGCGCCCCCCCTTTCCTTTCCCCCTCTCTCCTTCCTTCTCCTACAAGGCAAGGGAGAGGAGTCCTACTCCCGGTGGGAGTAGGACTCCTCCTGGCGCACCCCTTGGGGGCCGGCCGCGCCTCCCCCTACCCTCCTTTATATACGGGGGTAGGGGGGCACCCTAGAACACATAAGTTGATCTTCGTGATCATTCCTTAGCCGTGTGCGGTGCCCCCCTCCACCATATTCCACCTCGGTCATATCGTTGCAGTGCTTAGGCGAAGCCCTGCGTCGGTAGAACATCATCATCGTCATCACGCCGTCGTGCTAACGGAACTCATCCCCGAAGCTTTGCTGGATCGGAGCCCGGGGAGCGTCATCGAGCTGAACGTGTGCTAAGAACTCGGAGGTGCCGGAGTAACGGTACTTGGATCGGTCGGATCGGGAAGACGTACGACTACTTCCTCTACGTTGCGTCAACGCTTCCGCTTCGGTCTACGAGGGTACGTAGACAACACTCTCCCCTCTCGTTGCTATGCATCACCATGATCTTGCGTGTGCGTAGGAATTTTTTTGAAATTACTATGTTCCCCAACAGTGGCATCCGAGCCTAGGTTTTATGTGTTGATGTTATATGCACGAGTAGAACACAAGTGAGTTGTGGGCGATATAAGTCATACTGCTTACCAGCATGTCATACTTTGGTTCGGCGGTATTGTTGGATGAAGCGGCCCGGACCGACATTACGCGTACGCTTACGCGAGACTGGTTGTACCGCCGTGCTTTGCACACAGGTGGCTAGCGGGTGTCAGTTTCTCCAACTTTAGTTGAACCGAGTGTGGCTACGCCCGGTCCTTGCGAAGGTTAAAACAGGACCAACTTGACAAACTATCGTTGTGGTTTTGATGCGTAGGTAAGAACGGTTCTTGCTAAGCCCGTAGCAGCCACGTAAAACTTGCAACAACAAAGTAGAGGACGTCTAACTTGTTTTTGCAGGGCATGTTGTGATGTGATATGGTCAAGACGTGATGAGATATAAGTTGTTGTATAAGATGATCATGTTTTGTTGAAGTTATTGGCAACTGGCAGAAGCCTTACGGTTGTCTCATTATTGCATAAGATGCAAGTGCCAAATAATTGCTTTACTTTATCGCTATGCGATAGCAATAGTTACAAGAGCAATAGTTGGCGAGACGACCACGTGACGACACATTGATATAGATCAAGATGATGGAGATCATGGTGTCGTGCCGGTGATGATAGAGATCATGACGGTACTTTGGAGATGGAGATCAAAGGCGCAAGATGATCATGGCCATATCATGTCACATATATTGATTGCATGTGATGTTTATCTTTTATACATCTTATTTTGCTTAGTTTGACGGTAGCATTTTAAGATGATCTCTCACTAATTATCAAGAAGTGTTCTCCCTGAGTATGCACCGTTGCGAAAGTTCTTCGTGCTGAGACACCACGTGATGATCGGGTGTGATAGGCTCTACGTTCAAATACAACGGGTGCAAAACAGTTGCACACGCGGAATACTCAGGTTATACTTGACAAGCCAAGCATATACAGATATGGCCTCGGAACACGGAGACCGAAAGGTCGAGCGTGAATCATATAGTAGATATGATCAACATAATGATGTCCACCATTGAAACTACTCCATCTCACGTGATGATCGGACATGGTTTAGTTGATATGGATCACGTGATCACTTAGAGGAGTAGAGGGATGTCTATCTAAGTGGGAGTTCTTAAGTAATATGATTAATTGAACTTAAATTTATCATGAACTTAGTCATGGTAGTATTAGCATATCTATGTTGTAGATCAATAGCTCGTGTTGTTGCTTTCATATGTTAATTTTGATATGTTCCTAGAGAAAATTGTGTTGAAAGATGTTAGTAGCAATGATGCGGATTGGATCCGTGATCTGAGGTTTATCCTCATTGCTGCACAAAAGAATTATGTCCTTGATGCACCGCTAGGTGACAGATCTATTGCAGGAGCAGATGCAGACGTTATGAACGTTTGGCTAGCTCAATATGATGACTACTTGATAGTTTAGTGCACCATGCTTAACGGCTTAGAATCGGGACTTCAAAGACGTTTTGAACGTCATGGACCATATGAGATGTTCCAGAAGTTGAAGTTAATATTTCAAGCAAATACTCGAGTTGAGAGATATGAAGTCTCCAACAAGTTCTATAGCTAAAAGATGGAGGAGAATCTCTCAACTAGTGAGCATGTGCTCAGATTGTCTGGGTACTACAATCGCTTGAATCTGTTGGGGAACGTTGCAGAAAATTAAAATTTTCCTACGGTTTCACCAAGATCCATCTATGAGTTCATCCAAGCAACGAGTCATGGGAGAGAGATTGCATCTACATACCACTTGCAGATTGCGTGCGGAAGCGTTCAAGGGGATGGTGATGACGTAGTCGTACTCGTCGTGATTCGAATCACCGATGACCAAGTGTTGAACGGACAGCACCTCCGCGTTCAACACACGTACGGGACGATCGACGTCTCCTCCTTCTTGATCCAGCAAGGGGAAGGAGAGGTTGAGGAAGAAGACTCCAACGGCAGCACGACGGCGTGGTGAGGTTGGTGCAACAGAACTCCGACAGGGCTTCGCCAAGCGCGTACGGAGGAGGAGAGGTGTTGGGGAGGGGAGGGGCTGCGCCTTCAGTTGTGTCTGCAGCCCTCCCCTCACCCCTCTACTTATAGGGGAAGGGGCAAGGGGGGCCGTCCCCCTCTAGATGGATCTAGAGGGGGGGGGGCGGCGGCCAAAGGGGAGGGGGCTTGCCCCCCAAGCAAGGGGGCGCCCCCTTTAGGGTCCCCCCAAACCCTAGGGCTCATGGGATCTTGGGGGGAGGCGCACCAGCCCACTTTGGGCTGGTTCCCTTCCCCCTTACAGCCCATGAGCCCCTCCGGGAGAGGTGGCCCCTCCCGGTGGACCCCCGAGGCCCCTCCGGTGGCCCCGGTACAATACCGATATGCCCCCGAACTATTCCGGTGTCCGTATGACAACTTCCCATATATAAATCTTTACCTCCGGATCACTCCGGAACTCCTCGTGACGTCCGGGATCTCATCCGGGACTCCGAACAACATTCGGTAATCACATACATGTCTTCCTAATAACCCTGGCGTCACCGAACCTTAAGTGTGTAGACCCTACGGGTTCGGGAGACATGCAGACATGACCGAGATGACTCTCGGGCAATAACCAACAGCGGGATCTGGATACCCATGTTGGCTCCCACATGTTCCTCGATGATGTCATCGGATGAACCACGATGTCGAGGGTTCAAGCAACCCCGTAAACTATTCCCTTTGTCAATCGGTAGGTTACTTGCCCGAGACTCGATCGTCGGTATCCCAATACCTCGTTTAGTCCCGTTACCGGCAAGTCACTTTACTCGTACCGTAATGCATGATCCCGTGACCAGACACTTGATCATATTGAGCTCATTGTGATGATGCATTACTGAGTGGGCCCGGTGATACCTCTCCGTCATACGGAGTGACAAATCCCAGTCTCGATCCGTGTCAACCCAACAGATATTTTCGGAGATACCTGTAGTGCACCTTTATAGTCACCCAATTACGTTGTGACGTTTGGTACACCCAAAGCACTCTTACGGTATCCGGGAGTTACACGATCTCATGGTCTAAGGAAAAGATACTCGACATTGGAAAGCTCTAGCAAAACGAACTACACGATCTTGTGCTATGCTTAGGATTGGGTCTTGTCCATCACATCATTCTCCTAATGATGTGATCTCGTTATCAATAACATCCAATGTCCATAGCCAGGAAACCATGACTATCTATTGATCAACGAGCTAGCCAACTAGAGGCATACTAGGGACATATTGGTGTCTAGTATTCACACATGTATTACGATTTCCAGATAACACAATTATAGCATGAATAAAAGACAATTACCATGAACAAGGAAATATAATAATACTTTTATTATTGCCTCTAGGGCATATTTCCAACAGTCTCCCACTTGCACTAGAGTCAATAATCTAGTTACATTGTGATGAATCGAACACCCATAGAGTACTGGTGCTGATCATGTTTTGCCCTAGGGAGAGGTTTAGTCAACGGGTCTGCGACATTCAGATCCGTGTGCACTTTACAAATTTCTATGTCTCCATCTTGAACATTTTCACGGATGGAGTTGAAGCGACGCTTGATGTGCCTGGTCTTCTTGTGAAACCTGGGCTCCTTGGCCAGTGCAATAGCTCCAGTGTTGTCACAGAAGAGTTTGATCGGCCCCGACGCATTGGGTATGACTCCTAGGTCGGTGATGAACTCCTTCACCCAAATTGCCTCATGCGCTGCCTCCGAGGCTGCCATGTATTCCGCTTCACATGTAGATCCCGCCACGACGCTCTGCTTGCAGCTGCACCAGCTCACTGCTCCACCATTCAACATATACACGTATCCGGTTTGTGACTTAGAGTCATCCAGATCTGTGTCGAAGCTAGCATCGACGTAACCCTTTACGACGAGCTCTTCGTCACCTCCATAAACGAGAAACATGTCCTTAGTCCTTTTCAGGTACTTAAGGATATTCTTGACCGCTGTCCAGTGTTCCTTGCCGGGGTTACTTTGGTACCTACCTACCAAACTTACGGCAAGGTTTACATCAGGTCTGGTACACAGCATGGCATACATAATGGATCCTATGGCTGAAGCATAGGGGATGACGCTCATCTCTTGTTTATCCTTTGCCGTGGTCGGGCATTGAGCCGAGCTCAATTTCACACCTTGCAATACAGGCAAGAACCCTTTCTTGGACTGATCCATTTTGAACTTCTTCAAAATCTTATCAAGGTACGTGCTTTGCGAAAGACCTATGAGGCGTCTTGATCTATCTCTATAGATTCTGATGCCTAATATATAAGCAGCTTCTCCAAGGTCCTTCATTGAAAAACACTTGTTCAAATAGGCCTTTATGCTTACCAAGAATTCTATATCATTTCCCATCAATAGTATGTCATCCACATATAATATGAGAAATGCTACGGAGCTCCCACTCACTTTCTTGTAAACGCAGGCTTCTCCATAAGTCTGCATAAACCCAAACGCTTTGATCATCTCATCAAAGCGAATGTTCCAACTCCGAGATGCTTGCACCAGCCCATAAATGGATCGCTGGAGCTTGCACACCTTGTTAGCATTCTTAGGATCGACAAAACCTTCCGGCTGCATCATATACAGTTCTTCCTTAAGATAGCCGTTAAGGAATGCCGTTTTGACGTCCATTTGCCATATCTCATAATCATAGTATGCGGCAATTGCTAACATGATTCGGACGGACTTCAGCTTCGCTACGGGAGAGAAAGTCTCGTCGTAGTCAATCCCTTGAACTTGTCGATAACCCTTAGCGACAAGTCGAGCTTTATAGATGGTGACATTACCATCCGCGTCCGTCTTCTTCTTGAAGATCCATTTATTTTCTATCGCTCGCCGATCATCGGGCAAGTCTGTCAAAGTCCATACTTTGTTTTCATACATGGATCCTATCTCGGATTTCATGGCTTCTAACCATTTGTTGGAATCCGGGCCCGCCATCGCTTCTTCATAGTTCGAAGGTTCACCGTTGTCCAACAACATGATTTCCAGGACAGGGTTGTCGTACCACTCTGGTGCGGAACGTGTCCTTGTGGACCTACGAAGTTCAGTGGAAGCTTGGTCCGAAGTATCTTGATCATTATCATTAACCTCCTCTCTAATTGAAGCAGGCACCACAGGAACATTTTCCTGTGCTGCGCTATTCTCCGTTTCAAGAGGCAGTACTTCATCAAGCTCCACTTTCCTCCCACTTACTTCTTTCGAGAGAAACTCTTTCTCCAGAAAGGTTCCGTTCTTGGCAACAAAGATCTTGCCCTCGGATCTTAAGTAGAAGGTATACCCTATGGTTTCCTTAGGGTATCCTATGAAGACACATTTTTCCGATTTGGGTTCGAGCTTTTCAGGTTGAAGTTTCTTGACATAAGCCTCGCATCCCCAAACTTTTAGAAACGACAGCTTAGGTTTCTTTCCAAACCATAATTCATACGGTGTCGTCTCAACGGATTTAGACGGTGCCCTATTTAAAGTGAATGCGGCTGTCTCTAGAGCATATCCCCAAAATGACAGCGGTAAATCGGTAAGAGACATCATAGATCGCACCATATCCAATAAAGTGCGATTACAACGTTCGGACACACCATTACGCTGAGGTGTTCCAGGCGGCGTGAGTTGTGAAACTATTCCACATTTTCTTAAGTGTGTGCCAAATTCGTGACTTAAGTACTCTCCTCCACGATCTGATCGTAGAAACTTGATCTTTCTGTCACGTTGATTCTCAACCTCACTCTGAAACTCCTTGAACTTTTCAAAGGTCTCAGACTTGTGTTTCATTAAGTAGACATAGCCATATCTACTCAAATCATCAGTGAGTGTGAGAACATAACGATATCCTCCGCGAGCCTCAACGCTCATTGGACCGCACACATCAGTATGTATAATTTCCAATAGGTTGGTTGCTCGCTCCATTGTTCCGGAGAACGGAGTCTTGGTCATTTTGCCCATAAGGCATGGTTCGCATGTGTCAAACGATTCATAATCGAGAGACTCTAAAAGTCCATCAGCATGGAGCTTCTTCATGCGCTTGACACCAATGTGACCAAGGCGGCAGTGCCACAAGTATGTGGGACTATCGTTATCAACTTTACACCTTTTGGCATTCACACCATGAATATGTGTATTATCACGCACGAGATTCATTAAGAATAAACCATTAACCACCGGAGCATGACCATAAAACATATCACTCATATAAATAGAACAACCATTATTCTCGGATTTAAATGAGTAGCCATCTCGTATTAAACGAGATCCAGATACAATGTTCATGCTCAAACTTGGCACTAAATAACAATTATTGAGGTTTAAAACTAATCCCGTGGGTAAATGTAGAGGTAGTGTGCCGACGGCGATCACATCGACCTTGGAACCATTCCCGACGCGCATCGTCACCTCGTCCTTCGCCAGTCTTCTCTTATTCCGCAACTCCTGCTGTGAGTTACAAATATGAGCAACAGCACCGGTATCAAATACCCAGGAGCTACTACGAGCACTGGTAAGGTACACATCAATTACATGTATATCACATATACCTTTAGTGTTGCCGGCCTTCTTATCCGCTAAGTACTTGGGGCAATTCCGTTTCCAGTGACCATTTCCCTTGCAATAAAAGCACTCAGTTTCAGGTTTGGGTCCATTCTTTGACTTCTTCCTGGCAACTGATTTACCAGGCGCGGCAACCTCCTTGCCGTCTTTCTTGAAGTTCTTCTTACCCTTGCCTTTCTTGAACTTAGTGGTTTTATTCACCATCAACACTTGATGTTCCTTTTTGATCTCCACCTCCGCGGATTTCAGCATTGAATACAACTCGGGAATGGTCTTTTCCATCCCCTGCATGTTGTAGTTCATCACGAAGCTTTTGTAGCTAGGTGGGAGCGACTGAAGGATTCTGTCAATGACCGCCTCATCCGGAAGATTAACTTCCAGCTGAGTCAAGCGGTTGTGCAACCCAGACATCTTGAGTATGTGTTCACTGACAGAGCTATTTTCCTCCATTTTGCAGCTAAAGAACTTGTCGGAGACTTCATATCTCTCGACCCGGGCATGAGCTTGGAAAATCAATTTCAGCTCCTCGAACATCTCATATGCTCCGTGCTTCTCAAAACGCTTTTGGAGCCCTGGTTCTAAGCTGTAAAGCATGCCGCACTGAACGATGGAGTAATCATCAGTGCGTGACTGATGGGCGTTCATAACGTCCTGGTTTTCTGGGAATGGTGCATCACCTAGCGGTGCATCTAGGACATAATCTTTCTTGGCTGCTATGAGGATGATCCTCAAGTTCCGGACCCAGTCCGAGTAGTTGCTGCCATCATCTTTCAGCTTAGTTTTCTCTAGGAACGCGTTGAAGTTGAGGCTGATATTACCGTGGGCCATATGATCTACAAGACATATTGTAAAGATTTAGACTAAGTTCATGATAATTAAGTTCATCTAATCAAATTAATGAATGAACTCCCACTCAGATTAGACATCCCTCTAGTCATCTAAGTGTTACATGATCCGAGTCGACTAGGCCGTGTCCGATCATCACGTGAGACGGACTAGTCATCATCGGTGAACATCTCCATGTTGATCGTATCTTCTATACGACTCATGTTCGACCTTTCGGTCTCCGTGTTCCGAGGCCATGTCTGTACATGCTAGGCTCGTCAAGTTAACCCTAAGTGTTTTTGCATGTGTAAAACTGTCTTACACCCGTTGTATGTGAACGTATGGATCTATCACACCCGATCATCACGTGGTGCTTCGAAACGACGAACTTTAGCAACGGTGCACAGTTAGGGGAGAACACTTCTTGAAATTTTGTAAGGGATCATCTTATTTACTACCGTCGTTCTAAGTAAACAAGATGCAAAAACATAATAAACATCACATGCAATTATATAGTAGTGACATGATATGGCCATCATCATATAGCTCCTTCGATCTCCATCTTGGGGCTCCATGATCATCTTGTCACCGGCACGACACCATGATCTCCATCATCATGATCTCCATCATCGTGTCTCCATGGAGTTGCTCGCCAACCAATACTACTACTACTATGGCTAACACGTTTAGCAATAAAGTAAAGTAATTTACATGGTGACACGCAGGTCATAAAAGAATAATGACAACTCCTATGGCTCCTGCCGGTTGTCATACTCATCGACATGCAAGTCGTGATTCCTATTACAATAACAAGATCATCTCATACATCACATGATTCATCACAACTTCTGGCCATATCACATCACAAAGCACTTGCTGCAAAAACAAGTTAGACGTCTCTAATGTTGTTGCAAGTTTTTACGTGGCTGTTATAGGTGGCTAGCAAGAACGTTTCTTACCTACGTTAAAACCACAACGTGAATTTGTCAATATCTATTTACCCTTCATAAGGACCCTGTTCATCGAATCCGATCCAACTAAAGTGGGAGAGACAGACACCCGCCAGCCACCTTATGCAACTAGTGCATGTTAGTCGGTGGAACCGGTCTCACGTAAGCGTACGTGTAAGGTTGGTCCGGGCCACTTCATCCCACAATACCGCTGAACCAAGATAGGACTAGTAACGGCAAGAAGAATTGACAATTCGACGCCCACAACTACTTTGTGTTCTACTCGTGCAATAGAGAACTACGCATAAACCTGGCTCATGATGCCACTGTTGGGGAACGTTGCAGAAAATTAAAATTTTCCTACGGTTTCACCAAGATCCATCTATGAGTTCATCCAAGCAACGAGTCATGGGAGAGAGATTGCATCTACATACCACTTGCAGATTGCGTGCGGAAGCGTTCAAGGGGATGGTGATGACGTAGTCGTACTCGTCGTGATTCGAATCACCGATGACCAAGTGCTGAACGGACAACACCTCCGCGTTCAACACACGTACGGGACGATCGACGTCTCCTCCTTCTTGATCCAGCAAGGGGAAGGAGAGGTTGAGGAAGAAGACTCCAACGGCAGCACGACGGCGTGGTGAGGTTGGTGCAACAGAACTCCGACAGGGCTTCGCCAAGCGCGTACGGAGGAGGAGAGGTGTTGGGGAGGGGAGGGGCTGCGCCTTCAGTTGTGTCTGCAGCCCTCCCCTCACCCCTCTATTTATAGGGGAAGGGGCAAGGGGGGGCGGCCCCCTCTAGATGGATCTAGAGGGGGGGCGGCGGCCAAAGGGGAGGGGGCTTGCCCCCCAAGCAAGGGGGGCGCCCCCTTTAGGGTCCCCCCAAACCCTAGGGCTCATGGGCTCTTGGGGGAGGCGCACCAGCCCACTTTGGGCTGGTTCCCTTCCCCCTTACAGCCCATGAGCCCCTCCGGGAGAGGTGGCCCCTCCCGGTGGACCCCCGAGGCCCCTCCGGTGGCCCCGGTACAATACCGATATGCCCTCGAACTATTCCGGTGTCCGTATGACAACTTCCCATATATAAATCTTTACCTCCGGATCACTCCGGAACTCCTCGTGACGTCCGGGATCTCATCCGGGACTCCGAACAACATTCGGTAATCACATACATGTCTTCCTAATAACCCTGGCGTCACCGAACCTTAAGTGTGTAGACCCTACGGGTTCGGGAGACATGCAGACATGACCGAGATGACTCTCGGGCAATAACCAACAGCGGGATCTGGATACCCATGTTGGCTCCCACATGTTCCTCGATGATGTCATCGGATGAACCACGATGTCGAGGGTTCAAGCAACCCCGTAAACTATTCCCTTTGTCAATCGGTAGGTTACTTGCCCGAGACTCGATCGTCGGTATCCCAATACCTCGTTTAGTCCCGTTACCGGCAAGTCACTTTACTCGTACCGTAATGCATGATCCCGTGACCAGACACTTGATCATATTGAGCTCATTGTGATGATGCATTACTGAGTGGGCCCGGTGATACCTCTCCGTCATACGGAGTGACAAATCCCAGTCTCGATCCGTGTCAACCCAACAGATATTTTCGGAGATACCTGTAGTGCACCTTTATAGTCACCCAGTTACGTTGTGACGTTTGGTACACCCAAAGCACTCTTACGGTATCCGGGAGTTACACAATCTCATGGTCTAAGGAAAAGATACTCGACATTGGAAAGCTCTAGCAAAACGAACTACACGATCTTGTGCTATGCTTAGGATTGGGTCTTGTCCATCACATCATTCTCCTAATGATGTGATCTCGTTATCAATAACATCCAATGTCCATAGCCAGGAAACCATGACTATCTATTGATCAACGAGCTAGCCAACTAGAGGCATACTAGGGACATATTGGTGTCTAGTATTCACACATGTATTACGATTTCCAGATAACACAATTATAGCATGAATAAAAGACAATTACCATGAACAAGGAAATATAATAATACTTTTATTATTGCCTCTAGGGCATATTTCCAACAGAATCAAGTGGGAGTTAATCTTCCAGATAAAATAGTGATTGACAGAATTCTCTAGTCACCATCACCAAGTTCGTAGAACTTTGTGATGAACTATAGTATGCAAGGGATGACGAAAGTAATTCCCAAGCTCTTCGTGATGCTGAAATCGACGAAGGTAGAAATCAAGAAAAACATCAAGTGTTGATGGTTAACAAGACCACTAGTTTCAAGAAAAGGGCAAAGGGAAGAAGGGGAACTTCAAGAAGAACGGCAAGCAAGTTGCTGCTCAAGTGAAGAAGCCCAAGTCTGGACCTAAGCCTGAGACTGAGTGCTTCTACTGCAAAGGGACTGGTCACTGGAAGCGAAACTGCCCCAAGTATTTGGCGGATAAGAAGGATGGCAAAAGTGAACAAAGGCATATTTGATATACAGATTATTGATGTGTATTTTACTAGTGTTCATAGCAACCCCTCGGTATTTGATACTGGTTCAGTTGCTAAGAGTAGTAACTTGAAACGGGAGTTGCAGAATGAACAAAGACTAGTTAAGAGTGAAGTGACGATGTGTGTTGGAAGTGGTTCCAAGATTGATATGATCATCATCGCACACTCACTATACTTTCGGGATTAGTGTTGAACCTAAATAAGTGTTATTTGGTGTTGAGCATAAATATGATTTGATCATGTTTATTGCAATACGGCTATTCATTTAAGTTAGAGAACAATTGTTGTTCTGCTTACGTGAATGGAACCTTCGATGGTCATACACCCAATGAAAATAGTTCGTTGGATCTCGATCGTAGTGATACACATATTCATAATATTGAAGCCAAAAGATGCAAAGTTAATAATGATAATGCAACTTATTTGTGGCACTGCCGTTTAGGTCATATTGGTGTAAAGCGCATGAAGAAACTCTATGCTGATGGGATTTTGGAATCACTTGATTATGAATCACTTGATGCTTGCGTACCATGCCTTATGGGCAAGATGACTAAAACTCCGTTCTCCGAAACAATGGAGCGAGCAACTGACTTATTGGAAATAATACATACTGATGTATGCAGTCCGATGAGTGTTAAGGCTCGCGGCAAGTATCGTTATTTTCTGATCTTCACAGATGATTTGAGCAGATATGAGTATATCTACTTAATGAAACACTAGTCTGAAACATTTGAAAAGTTCAAAGAATTTCAGAGTGAAGTAGAGAATCATCGTAACAAAAATAAAAGTTTCTACGATATGATCGCAGAGGAAAAATATTTGAGTTACGAGTTTGGCCTTCAATTAAAACAATGTGGAATAGTTTCACAAACTCATGCCACCTGGAACACCACAGCATAATGGTGTGTCCGAACGTCATAACCGTACTTTATTGGATATAGTGCAATCTATGATGTTTCTTACCGATTTACCACTATTGTTTTGGGGTTATGCATTAGAGACAGCTGCATCCACGTTAAATAGGGCACCATCTAAATCCGTTGAGACGACACTATATGAATTGTGGTTTAGCAAGAAACCAAAGTTGTCGTTTCTTAAAGTTTGGGTTTGTGATGCTTATATGAAAAAGTTTCATCCTGATAAGCTCAAACCAAAATCGGAGAAATATGTCTTCATAGGATACCCAAAGGAGACTATTGGGTACACCTTCTATCACAGATCCGAAGGCAAGACATTCCTTGCTAAGAATGGATCCTTTCTAGAGAAGGAGTTTCTCTCGAAAGAAGTGAGTGGGAGGAAAGTAGAACTTGATATGGTAATTGTACCTTCTCCCTTATTGGAAAGTAGTTCATCACAGAAATCTGTTCCTGTGACTACTACACCAATTAGTGAGGAAGCTAATGATGATGATCATGTAACTTCAGACCAAGTTACTACCGAATCTCGTAGGTAAATCAGAGTGAGATCCGCACCAGAGTGGTACGGTAGTCCTGTTCTGGAAGTCATGTTACTAGACCATGACGAACTTGCGAACTATGAGGAAGCAATAATGAGCCCAGATTCCGCGAAATGGTTTGAGGCCATGAAATCTGAGATATGATCCATGTATGAGAACAAAGTATGGACTTTGATGGATTTGCCCGATGATCGGCAAGCCATAGAAAATAAATGGATCTTCAAGAGGAAGACGGACGCTGATAGTAGTGTTACTATCTACAAAGCTAGAATTGTCGCAAAAAGGTTTTCGACAAGTTCAAGGTGTTGACTACGATGAGAGTTTCTCACTCGTATCTATACTTAAGTCTGTCCGAATCATGTTAGCAATTACCGCATTTTATGAAATCCGGCAAATGGATAAACAAAACTGCATTCCTTAATGGATTTATTAAAGAAGAGTTGTATACGATGCAACTAGAAGGTTTTGTCGATCCTAAAGGTGTTAACAAAATATGCAAGCTCCAGCGATCCATCTATGGACTGGTGCAAGCATCTCAGAGTTGGAATATACGCTTTGATAAATAGATCAAAGCATATGGTTTTATACAGACTTGCGGTGAAGCCTGTATTTACAAGAAAGTGAGTGGGAGCACTACAGCATTTCTGATAAATATATGTAAATGACATACTGTTGATCGGAAATAATTTAGAATTATTCTGCGAAGCATAAAGGAGTATTTGAAAGGAGTTTTTCGAAGAAGGACCTCGGTGAAGTTGCTTACATATTAAGCATCAAGATCTATAGAGATAGATCAAGACGCTTGATAAGTTTTTAATGAGTACATACCTTGACAAGATTTTGAAGTAGTTCAAAATGGAACAGTCAAAGAAAGAGTTCTTGCCTGTGTCATAAGGATATGTTTCTCGATTATGGAGGTGACAAAAAGGTTCGTCGTAAAAGGGTTACGTCGATGCAAGTTTTGATACTAATCTAGATGACTCTAAGTCTCAATCTAGATACATATTGAAAGTGGGAGCAATTAGCTAGAGTAGCTCCGTGCAGAGCATTGTAGACATAGAAATTTGCAAAATACATACGGATCTGAATTTTGGCAGACCCGTTGACTAAGCTTCTCTCACAAGCAAAACATAATCACACCTTATTACTCTTTGGGTGTTAATCACATAGCGGTGTGAACTAGATTACTGACTCTAGTAAATCCTTTTGCTGTTGGTCACATATCGATGTGAACTATGGGTGTTGATCACATGGTGATGTGAACCATTGCTGCTAAATCACATGACGATGTGAACTAGATTATTGACTCTAGTGCAAGTGAGAGACTGAAGGAAATATGCCCTAGAGGCAATAATAAAGTTATTATTTATTTTCTTATTTCATGATAAATGTTTATTATTCATGCTAGAATTGTATTAACCGGAAACATAATACATGTGTGAATATATAGACAAACAGAGTGTCACTAGTATGCCTCTACTTGACTAGCTCGTTGATCAAAGATGGTTAAGTTTCCTAGCCATAGACATGAGTTGTCATTTGATTAACGGGATCACATCATTAGGAGAATGATGTGATTGACATGACCCATTCGTTAGCTTAGCACCCGACCGTTTAGTATGTTGCTATTGCTTTCTTCATGACTTATACATGTTCCTATGACTATGAGATTATGCAACTCCCGTTTGCCGGAGGAACACTTTGTGTGCTACCAAACGTCACAACGTAACTGGGTGATTATAAAGGTGCTCTACAGGTGTCTCCAAAGGTACATGTTGGGTTGGCGTATTTCGAGATTAGGATTTGTCACTCCGATTGTCGGAGAGGTATCTCTGGGCCCTCTCGGTAATGCACATCACATAAGCCTTGCAAGTATTGCAACTAATGAGTCGGTTGCGAGATGATGTATTATGGAACGAGTAAAGAGACTTGCCGGCAACAAGATTGAACTAGGTATTGGATACCAACGATCGAATCTCGGGAAAGTAACATACCGATGACAAAGGGAACAACGTATATTGTTATGCGGTTTGACCGATAAAGATCTTCGTAGAATATGTAGGAGCCAGTATGGGCATCCAGGTCCCGCTATTGGTTATTGACCGGAGACGTGTCTCGGTCATGTCTACATTGTTCTCGAACCGTAGGGTCCGCACGCTTAAAGTTACGATGATAGTTATTATGAGTTTATGCATTTTGATGTACCGAAGTTAGTTCGGAGTCCCGGATGTGATCACAGACATGACGAGGAGTCTCGAAATGGTCGAGACATAAAGATTGATATATTGGAAGCCTATATTTGGACATCGGAATGGTTCCGAGTGAAATCGGCATTTTACTAGAGTACCGGGGGGTTACCGGAACCCCCCCCCCCCCCGGGGGTTAATGGGCCCATATGGGCCTTAAGGGAAAATAGGAGGGGCGGCCAGGGCAGGCCGCGCGCCCCCTCCCCCCTAGTCCGAATAGGACAAGGAAGGGGGGCGGCGCCCCCCTTTTTCCCTTCCCCCTCTCTCCTTCCTTCTCCTACAAGGCAAGGGAGAGGAGTCCTACTCCCGGTGGGAGTAGGACTCCTCCTGGCGCACCCCTTGGGGGCCGGCCGCGCCTCCCCCTCCCCTCCTTTATATACGGGGGCAGGGGGGCACCCTAGAACACATAGGTTGATCTTTGTGATCGTTCCTTAGCCGTGTGCGGTGCCCCCCTCCACCATATTCCACCTCGGTCATATCGTTGCAGTGCTTAGGCGAAGCCCTGCGTCGGTAGAACATCATCATCGTCATCACGCCGTCGTGCTGACGGAACTCATCCCCGAAGCTTTGCTGGATCGGAGCCCGGGGAGCGTCATCGAGCTGAACGTGTGCTAAGAACTCAGAGGTGCCGGAGTAACGGTACTTGGATCGGTCGGATCAGGAAGACGTACGACTACTTCCTCTATGTTGCGTCAACGCTTCCGCTTCGGTCTACGAGGGTACGTAGACAACACTCTCCCCTCTCGTTGCTATGCATCACCATGATCTTGTGTGTGCGTAGGAAATTTTTTGAAATTACTACGTTCCCCAACAATAGAAGCCCTTCTTCCACTATATGTTTATCCACTCGAGGGGAAATGAATCACTTACTTTATATGAGATAATTTCAGTACCAATAAAGTTCAGATAGACAAATTCAGCACCTAAATGATCATATATAAGTTCAGTTTGTTTAATGAACCTTTATATTGCACTTTTTATCCCTAGGTAAAATGAAACATCTGTAAAAAAACCACAATAAAATTATATTAACCTAAGGAACTAAATCAAAATAATTAACCAAACATAAGAGTTCTAGGTATACGGCAGGACATATACTCTCTTCATTAGACATAAGCAAGCAATCCAACAAATACAAACACAAGAATCGATCCCGCGAGGGGCGAATCCACTGGCCACGGGAGAGAAGGGTGAGGGGATTGGGAGAAGGTGGGGCCCTGCAGCGATGGGGAGAGGGTGGGGGCGCGGTGGCGGTGGTTGTGGACGACGGCGACAACGCCGGGGAAGTCAGCGTCGGGGGTCGGGCGGGCAGGACGAACGAGATGGCGGTGGCGCAAGCGCCCACCACCGTCTGCTGCCCCTCCAGACTCGAGCACTCCGCGGGGTCGAAGCAGGAGGGCTCGGGAGCCGCCGCCGTGCCCGGGGACCAGCTCGCGGACGGGGAGGGCGGGTGCCCACTCGCCGCCGCCTTGCCCTGCTGCTGCTCCTCCCCGCTGCCGCCGCTGTGGTGCTCCTCGTTCTCCCTCCGCTTTTGGGGAGGGGGGCTTTGCTGCGGTGGATCTGGCCGGGGACCAGCTCGCGGACGGGGAGGGCGGGCGCCCACTCTACTGCTCCTCCCCGCTGCCGCCGCCGTGGTGCTCCTCGTCCTCCCTCCGCTTTTGTGGAGGGGGGGCTTTGCTGCGGTGGATCTGGCCGCCGACGGCGCGGGGAGGCGGGTGGCGGCGGCGGCGGCGATGTGGGCGGAAGGAGAGGAGGCGTGCGGGAGGGGAGGCGGGGGGAGGGGAGGCGCGCGGGAGGGGGAGGGGAGCCGGCTAGGTCATCTCCTCGCGGGCCGGCCCTTTTATACCCCGTGCAAGTGAAATGACGAAAATGCCCCCAGCGGGGCAGGCTATTTACGCGCGGTGGCACAGTCGAGGTGAAACTGTTCATTCCAGCGGTAACTATTTTTTATCCGACGGACGAGGTCACTCCAGGGCTCGATCCGACGGCTCGGATCGCATCAAGCGCGCAGATTCAACGGCCGGGAAGCCCAAATCGCTGAGGAGCCGGAAGGAGAGCTTGTATTCTTATCTCTGGATACTCCACATATGTATACTATACCTAAATCCAATGAGTGATAACGCTAGGGAAAAATTACTCCCTCCTAAACTAATCAGTACAAGAACAAGACAGTGTAAATTTTCTGAGAAAAAAGGATGCATTTCTGAGAAACAAGACAGTGTACAAGAACATATGGCACCAGAGTTGAAGAGTAACCACACAATCTGTAGATTAGTCGAAGTGCTACATGCTGCTGCTGAACCAGGGGAGGGGAGGAAGCAGAATGGTGACCACCAGAGTGGATGAGTAACCACATGTCGATGGATGAAGATGACAGTGTAATAGACAGGGGAAGCATTTGCATGAACAGTTGTCTGTCTCGACGTGCAAAAACGCGACAAACAGGGGAAGCGGCTGCCAGTGCTACATACTTGATGGACGCAACCCCACGTTGGCCAAAGCTGAAGTTATCGATGTAGCGCACACAGTGCTGCTCCAGGGTCACCGTGGTGCTGCCGGAGGTGACGCAGATCACCCCTGCCGCCAGGGGCCCTCCTCCTCCGGTACCTGCAGTGCGCGCACACACACAGGAGGAGCTAGCTGTCTTTTAGTTTCGTCGAGGCGAATCTATCTTCGGATGCTGGGTTTCCGACGAATGAATTGGGGATTGATTCGTAGGGGGTGGGCGACTTGCCGACGGAGAGTGAGTGGCGGGCGACGAAGGCGGCGACGGTGTCTCGGACACGGAGGGGCGGAGCAGCACGGAAGAAGGCCGCGCCTCTTTCATCAGAGCTCTCACTACCGAAAAACGGTCCTACCCCGACGGCCAGACCTATGCCTACGGCTGCCGTCGGCCTAGTTTGAGATATGCCGACAGCCCAGTCCTGGCCGTCGGCATACCCTGGCCGTCGGGTTACACGGAGCTATGCCGACGGCAGCCGTCGGCACAGAACGGCCGTCGCCGTAGATTTAGACATGCCGACAGCAGCCGTCGGCATAAACCAGCCGTCGGCATACCTGTGGGCCCGGCGACCCCGCCCGTGACTGGCGGCTAACGCCGTCAACCCTATGCCGACGGTCGGGACGGGCGGCCGTCGGCATATCTCCGCATGCCACGTCACCGATCCGCGGCGTAGGTATGCCGACGGCAGCCGTCGGCATAGGTGCCACGTCACCGATCCGTAGGCATAGCCCGCGAGTCCAGTAGTGTCTGGCGGCAGTGGCTACAATAACAGGGAAGAGGCGACCCCGAGGAAGAGGGTGAGTAGAGGAGCGACCTAACCAATGTCAATAACTGGTTGGGCAACCACGGTTTGAGCCTGTAGGACTATAGCTGGCCAAACGGGCTGGGCCAACCAAACCGACCCGCGAGCACGCTAGCACGACACGGGCTAAACGGGCCGGGCCCGACACGCGACACGCCTTGGGCCGTGCCTGCGCCTGGAGGCTGGGCACGCGGGCCGGCACGGCACGACCGTGGCTCAAAATAGTCCGATAGGCACGGCACGACCCGTAAAATACAATCCAATAGGCCTAAAAATCAGCCCAACAGGCTGAAAATGTAAAATACATTTTTTCCCAACAGTCTGAAAATGTGCAACCCAGAGTGCTAAACGGGCCAACGTGCTGGCCCGTTTACAAGATAAGCCGTGCCTAGGGCTGGAGGCGCAGCACGTGGGTCGCCACGGCACGGTCCGCTTACTAAACGTGCCTTCATGGGCCGGGCCGTGCCTGGCACGATTAGCGTGGGCCGTGCCGGGCCGGCCCGTTTGGCCAGGTCTGTAGGGCCACACCCAACTGTTAAAAAAATAGTGAAAAAAAAAAAACCAATCTCAGATTTACTCTCGATCCCGCACACACTGCTCGCTCCCATCTTTCCCCTCTCCCTGCTCTTCTCCTGTCAAGTCGTCGCCGCCGCCGCAGCCGCCGCCAGGCCCAGCCGCCCCCGTCGCCGGCCGGAATCTCTCCTCCGCCGACAGATCCGGCCGTCCCAGGCTGACTCCCGCCGGATCCCGTCCTCGGCGCCGCCGGTCGCGCGGGGTGGGAGGAGCTGCGACACCATGGCTTAGAGGAGCTAGGCCCGACGCCGTTGACGCCCGAGAAACCATCCCGAGCCAGCCAGGAGAAGCACCAGGACGACCCCGCTCTTCTTCCCCGTCCCGAGCAAGGTGAGCTCCTCCCCTGCTCCTCTTCCCCATGGTTTGGCTCATCTTGTTTCGTACTGTGAGTGCACATTGCATATTTTATTATTTTTTACTTAGGTCTAGCTAGCTCTGCGTGTGCAAATTGCTATATGTGTGCAATTTTATCGCATTAGTTGTTGCAGACTGATGTATGTGTGGAAATGTACTGCCATGAGTGCTTATGTGTGTGCATAGGGTCAGACCCTAGGTCGGACTGTGGCAGATTTCAGTAAGCTTTGCTTCTTGATGATGATCCTTGCCTCCCCTCCCAGTCCCTTCTTCTCTTTGTTTGATTCCTTTACACCTGAGGAATTCCCAAAGTTCCGGAGTGAGGTAGTAGCCACGTCTCACATGCAAGTATATATAGGGGGCTCATAGAGGAAAGAAGTCACCTCGGTTTCAATAGCAATGCCCACGAGCTCTTGCCAACGGCCCACTTGGGGTTTCTGGGGTTGATGGTGGGCTCATGGTGATCCATGGGATGCTTCGCACCACAATGGCTCCTACATCATTGGCTCCTGTGTGCTTCCTAGCTTCTAGCTTTCTATTTTTCCGTCGTGTTCACCAAGGCCGTTGCTCTTTCATGTTTATCATGTCATGCGAGTCCATCAAACCTTTCTTTCTTGTCCTGACCCTTTTGTGTACAATTTGGGCCGTCTGGTTATGATTGTCTTCTAGAGGATTTAAGTGGCCTCCTTTTGCATTGTTGTTGATCTATGCCCATTCTCTTTCGCCGAGCTTCTTTTGCCGCTGGTTTCTTGTGCTATGATTTTTGCGACATGCTTCTTCTATCCCACCTTGGCTTTACGCAACAGGTTTTTGAAGACTCCATGCTACAACTGACACTATAGAGACACTGATTTTGGATTTCACTGTTTGTTAGTGTTATATTCTTCAAATGCAAGGACTATTAATTGGTGGTCTAGCTTTCTTTACGTATTCGTATCAGTCTAGTTTTCCTTGCTTGTAATCCAAGTCCCTTGTAATATATATTCCCCCTTGGGCTATGCAATAGAGATAAGTTGCTCATCTAAAAATGCTAGCTTATTTCTATGTTTTAACCATACTATATGCTTTGATCCGTTGCAGATAAACATATAATCTTAATGGGGCATGATCATATCACTCATATAGAGGTAAGTTGGTCAGCCCCAAGTATTATATGTCTGCATAATCAGTTAATCACTTTATCCTGACATTTCTTGTTGTTCTTACTTTTTTTGGGTACAGAAGCTCACGGCGGATGGTTCCGTTGCTGGTATGTTCTCTGCTGCTGTTTTCTAGAAGCATGTGATTTTTCATGCATAATTCTTCATATCAAATAGAGAAGAAGTGTGTTTATTTTTGCGTTTCTTTATTTCTTCTTGGGTATTGAATCCACATAGTCACTCGTTATGCAAGTTTCCATTTTGTGGAGATGATTCTCAGCCTCAAGGTACTGATGAAGTTAATTTTGGACATTTGCTGTTTTAGTTTGTATATACCTCTACATTTACTTTTTGTGATGATGTACATCTACATTTGACGTGGTCTTAAAATATACTATTCTTGTGACCATCAGTACCCAATTAATTATAACTTGTCATCTACTCCCTCTGTTCCTAAATAGTATAAGACGTTTTGGCAGTTCAATTTAAACTGCTAAAACGTCTTATATTTAGAAACGGAGGTAGTAGTACTTACACAAAGAGGATTCCAAGTTGCATTATTTTTCTGGACGCTGCTTCGGTGCTGTAACTGCACCTGCAGTTGGGTCACTGACATGTGGGCCAGCTATCTGTTAGGCCCACATGTCAGTGACCTAACTGCAGGTGCAGTTACGGCACTGAAGCTAAGTCCTATTTTTTTGTATGTTGTTCCTTATATGGATGTACCTTGTATTCCTTACGTGTTTCCTTTTTTTGTAAAATAGACAGGAAATGTTGCCAAGAACCTGGCTGCGACGAAATTGTCAGTGGAAGGGTAATGTACTGCATTAGTCACACTAGAGGGCATTCATCCCAACAGCTTGGTTACCTCCAGAGTTCACAGAAAACCTCAGATTTATACATGCCCCCTGTTAAAGGCAGAGAGTGTACTGAACCCAGTGCCAGTGCAGAGCAGGATGTAAGTATCAAGTACGAGGGAAATGACCAAGGCAAACTCAATGATAGATCTGGGGACAATACTCAAGGAAACACTGGGCAACTAATCTTGGGTGGCCCTGACACGCTTTGCAAGCACGACAACTGCAAAAAGCAGGCCCAGAGTAACGCATTGTACTGCAAGCTACATAGTGGTGGTAGTAAGGGCTGCCTGGTACGGGGCTGTGTGAAAGCTGCGCATGGCGGCACACCTCTATGCATCGGCCATGGAGGAGGGAAGCGCTGCATTGTTGCTGGATGTCCAAACGCTGCATGTGGCCAGGGCCGTAGCGAGCATTGCGTGAGGCATGGCGGTGGCAAGAGATGCAAGTTCGAAGGGTGCGTGAAGGGCGCGCAAGGGAACACAGACTTCTGCATCAGGCACGGCGGGGGAAGGCGGTGCAAATCCGAAGGATGTACAAAGAGCGCGCAGGGGCGCACGGATTTCTGCATCAAGCATGGCGGCGGCACCCGGTGCCAGTTCCAGGGATGCAACTCCAGCGCGAAATGGGGGACGGACCACTGCTCCGTGCACCGGAAGAGTTTGCTGGGCGAGACGCCTGAAGCCTTGCCACTCCCTTCCGCCAAGCGTCGCGGGGCCAAGAAACCCAAAAAGGAAGTCAAGCCGCCGCTTCTGGCCTCCCAGCTGGCTGTCACCACTGCTGCGTCTACTGCTGGGAGCAGCACGCCGCAAGCAAAGGGTATTCTTCATATGCCTTCAAACCGTGAATTGTCGCACAAGATCGTGATGGCGGCCGGGCAAGCCGCCATGGCTCCCGCTCAGGTCTTACCACTGTCCATGAAACCGCCAGCACCGTCCATGAAACCTCCAGCGCCGTCGCCGTCGGGGACGGAGAAGGAAGCGGCAACGAGCAGCACGGCGCTGAATCTTTAGAAAACGTCCATGGCGCAGGTGGCTGCTTGCGCGCATGCAGGCTGTCAATCTCTGATTACTGTTTCGGACCAAAAACATCCGTGGCTTTAGGAGGAGACTTGTCCATGGTAAAAGGCTAAAAGTTGTTGCCGCTGGCTTGACATCGTTTTTTTCTGTTTGGTCTCTTTTTTCCGTCTAACATGTCAAATCTCTGTATTCTGTAATGGCGCGTGGTTGGTGCGTCGTTGTGTGGAAACTGCTCGTCGGACTATATCAGGTTGTGGACGATTGGCTAGAAATCTGCATCATCCTGCAATGACGTGTTTTCGAATGACCCTGCTGACTTCGTGCTTCACTGTCGTTGCCGAGTGTTGACCATGTGAGAATGATAAAGTGCATATAATTACTATGGCAAAAAAAGAAGATAAAGTGCTTTGCGGAATTGAGTTTGATGTGGTGAATTGTCCAAACACTCTTGTTTCCTCCCGTCCAAACATACGCGGACGATTTACGGAGTCCTGCTTGGATAAGCCCCCTCCCCCCTCTGTTTTGTAACAAATGAAAAGTAATGGAATGAACTGTTGTTTTCATTGATCATCATCACAGGTATTTATACAGAGATTCCCATCTCTTGAGAATGTCGGTTACAAGGAATAGACGCCTATAGGAGGCGTCGATATGGAAAAAGCTGCCTCTTCGTAAGGAAGAGGCGTCTGTACAAGGAAAGGCGTTCGTACGGACAGACGCGTCCGTATGGCGCTTTGGGCACACAATTACTGCCTAAGGCAGTTGTAATCTAATTCTAACACTCCCCCTTGCACAAAGCTACGTCTTGTATGTCTTGTATCCTTTGTATAATCTTGAAAGTACTCCATATAGTTTTGATGATCTCTGAAGTTGGTAATCTCTCCTCCAAAACCCTGTGGGAAAATATGAAGAGAGTAGTGTGTATGATATATTGCTAAAACTCCTTTAAACCCAATGGGAAAATAAGGAGAGAAATATGCAACATATATTGATTATTGTTTCTTTGATAACTCATATGAGAAAAACTCAACAGAGGAAAAACCCATATGTGAGTTTAGAGAACAATAAATATGTCTTGTATACTTCCTTTAAAAACCCCCGTGGAGAAAATAGAAAAGTATGACATATTATATTTGAAGTTGTTAATTTCTCCCCCAAAAACCCTTTGGGAAAAATGTGAGGAGAATAGTATTTGATATGTTGTTCAAACTCCTTAAAACCCAGTGGAAAAAAAGAAGAAGAAAATGATACAACATATAATGGTATGTCTCTTCGATAACTTATATGAGAAAACCCGAGAGGATAAAACTCATTGGTAAGTTTAGAGGACAATTTATATGCCTTGTATACATCCGTTAAAAACCCCGATGGGGAAAATAGGACGTATGACATATATTCTTGTGTTGATATTACCTCATTAAAAAAACCTTGATGAGAACCTTGAAAGTAAACTCATAAAGGGAAAAGGAGTGTAATATAATGTTTGAATAGGTTATAATTCAGGAAGAGACTCCCCCTGATCCTTGAAAATTGGTGTAATATGCTTAATGATATTGCTTTTATATAACCTTTTTGCATCTGAGCAACACATGTATTATTGTCTTTGTAGATAATAATTGGTGACTCAATAGAACCAATGCCACATGAATGTTGTATGTGGTTTATCATTCCGTGAAGCCACAAATATTTATGTGAAGCCTTGTATTTCAGAATGATAGGTGGTTGTAGCCATTAGAGTCCTTTTGAAGACAACAATGAAATGGGAAGCCCACCATATAGGTACATGAAGCCTATTAGTGATCTGACATCATGGGAATCGGATAAGTAGTCAGTATCAGCGCATCCGATGATATTGAAGTTCAGATTTCTCTGAAATTTTACAAATAGGTCAAGGTATTTGGTGCATTGGAGATATCGAAAGATACTCTTGTTCCTGTCCACTAGTGTTAGGTCCAATGGCACTGAGATATGGAACATTATGTCCCAACATCTCTTCTCCATCTTCCATGGTTTTGAATGTATGTTTCTCTACGTCTAGAGATTGAACAACCATAGCGTTTGGATGGATATGACCCATATTTGAATTTCTCCAAAAATTTCTGGATATAGGAAAATTGGTGTACCTAGTTCTCGAGTGAACGTGCTTGAATTGTAGCTAAAGCAAAATTTGGCTTTACTTATATCCTTCATCTTAGATTCCGTCTTTAGATGATTACGTGCTTCATCAACATAAACTTATTTGATGAATGCCCTATTCAGGCTTAATGAACACGTGTGAACAACATCATTGTTAGAGTAGTCCTTTTGTATAAGGAACTCACTAAGTCGGTTGTACCAAATTTGTTCTGACTAGTGTAAGTCGTGAGGCGACCTATTGAGTTTACACTATATATGTTGCGATTTGTATCTGGATTCAGAATTGGAATTCCCATGATGAACATATATGTCTGAATCAAGTGACACATGAATATCAACTGCATAAATAGATGATTTGTGCCGCCATTTGAGACAAATTATCGGAAAGTGATATCACTTGTGTCTGGAGAATGGATTTTTGGGTATCTGCGTGAACTCTTATGCTACTTTCCTTGCTATATTGACTCACCACCTTGTTGTTCTCATTCCTCTTTCAGACGAAAACTGGTATAGGTATTCCTTTTGTGTATACCTTCCTTTATTGAGCAAGGATGTTTCTCCCTGGATTGCATCCTTTGACTGAGCCCAGTCCATACGAGTGTCTTAACTCTGCCATGGCCATGGTCTTTGGAACTGGATCATGTTAAAGGTTGTTTGCAATATGGTTGAGAAAAGTATGTCGACAGTCGTAGGCTTTAGTTATATGATTCTCCAGAATTTATATAGTTGGTGAAAATCTTGTTTACGCTTGGTGACTCTTCGTGGTTTCCCAATATGGTCGAGTCTAGGTATTCCGATATCCTAGTCGTTGTGTGCACTTTTGAGCTGGGTTGTGGTGGTTTTTCATCCACTAGGTGTATACTACTCGTTTTGTGTCTATCAACGTGAAGTTGGCTTACATTTACTGATTATGAGAGTTTCTTACTCATTTTCCTTTGTTGCTTGCAAGAAGCTAAATCCTACTCTATGGCCTTACTTCTCCCCCTCTTATTTTGAACAAGGAGTTGAGTGGTTTTTGTTGGTACCTCCACTCTTTCTGGCACAATTGTTGCAAGATTATAGGATTTTATGATATATTTGTAGTCAGTAAATGAATTTGGCAGCCTATTTGCAATATGTTGCAAAATAGTTATTTTCTGAACGTGATGTTCAATGTATTGAGTACGTTAATTTTGAGGTAGAAGTGTGTTGAACACTCCAGTTGATTTCCTGGCATTCTTTAAAATCTCCCCCTAATGCCTAGAAATTGTCCTCACTAAGCATACTAGCCTTGAATAACTCCCCCTAACAGGGGCATGAGGTATTTATAATTGACGGAAATACAGTTATTCCTCACATAGATCCCAATTTTCTGTGAGGGACCATTGATGTATGCTACGGTGGTGATATTGGTCTGTAACCAAAATTCGCAGATGGGAAATACTTATAATTTCCGCGTACTAATTTTTGGAGGGAAAGTAATGCGAGATGTAGTATATGGCAGTTGAATCATGTCAGCAGGGTGTAAAACTGCATGACTCTAACTCAAGGTTGGTAGTTTGCAATTCTTTAGTAAGACGTGCTATGAGCTAATTTTCTCTTTATTAGAGATTCAGCCAAACCATTTTGAGTGTGGACATGTGGGACTGAGTGCTGAACTTGAAACCCTAGTGCCATGCAATAAGCATTGAAGGCATGTGAGGAGAATTCAACAACATTGTCCATTCGAATGGATTGGATTCGATTTTTTAGATAATTAATGAGCTTGTAATTTAATAGCTTGTCTCATTATTATGGAAAATACATGGTTTCGTGTGGAAAGTCGGCACACATGAGAGCATCGTGGAGATGTGTCTATTAGAACCATGAAATTCTTTAAAAGTCCACACAATGGTTGGGTATCCCCACAAACTACAAAGATTATGGGGGAATTTAGCATCATATAAACCACGACTAATGGAATTGCTGATAATTACCGCATCATCCGTGTGCGGGGATGACCATGGCGTTCATGCCAAGTTTGGAGTGCATTAGCATTCTAGAAATTTACCTTCTTCGCAACATGTTGATAAGGAGTTGAGAGACTAGTAAAGTCTCCAAACATGTCATTTGAAGCATATTCAATGACCATGTTTTCCGTGTTTATGGGATTTTCTGACGGTTGGAGAGTCTTGTTGTTCCATGATGTGAACAAATGACTACCTTGGTATTGTGAGATTGAAGATTGAAGTTCCCTTCATATCTTTACCCTTGAGAAGGCCAATTGTGTCGCATGGATTTTTGGTACAAATTGACCATATGTGGCTTGTACTTCTTGTTGCGTTTGCATGTACCCTTCAAGTTCGTTGATTGACATCTAGTAGAGCCATCGAACTTATTGTAATTCTGAAAATTTGCATCTACTACGGGTGGGGAAGAGACACCAACATGGTTATAATGATGATTTCGAAGAAGGAATTCATTAAGTTTCTCCCCCTAGAGTGGTGAATTTATGTGATCAGAATAAAGTAGGTACTTTAGCATGGTATTATTGTTGTAAGATCCTATCAGCGAAAAACATAGTAGGTCCTATCTTCTCCATTTTGTAGGTTCTTTTCCGCAAATAGCAAGCTGAAGCAAAATTTATGAACCTCATGATTATTTTCTCCGATAGATATGAAATCTTTGAGTCGGGAATGATTTAAATCATGACTTGCTTTAGGCAGGTTGACTACCTTTTGCTATTCATAACTAATTTAGAGCTTGCACACATGGTGCTTAGAGTTTTCGTCATCAATATTCATAATTATGATCTGGATGGATCCATGTGAATTTGATCGGCTAGCCGCGCACCTCTCCCATCGGGAGTTTGAAATGCCGCTATGATTCCACGAGACGCATGGTTGAGCTCAACATTCATAACCCATGTATGATAGTTGTGACCGTCGAGAGAGAAATCATCGAATTTTGGTCATCTTGGCATACATGAGGTTGAAACCATATACTTGTTCAATTTACTTGTATGTAAATTGAAATCATCATGGCTATGTTCTTAAAAAAATTACAAAATTGTGAGTTCAAGCGAAGACTTGAAGACAATTCGTTTGGTGTAGACCTCAAACATCTGTCACTACAATTTCGAGATATCACCATTTTTATGGCGTCCGTCTCGTTTCGAGATATCACCAAATGAGGTCCGTCTCGTTGCGAGATATCAACATTTGGAGTCTGTCTCGTTTCGAGATATCAACAAATGTGGTCCGTCTCGTTTTGACGGTAGTCACTTCACAATTTGTTTTGCATATCAATTCAATTCAAATGAAGTCACTTTGTGCTTTTTAGACATTTTTTGACTTAATTGATGGTGAGTTGATATTTAATTTTGCAAGAAAAATAAATTTCGTTGCAAAAATAATATTGTTGTACCATTTATATATGTTGTAGGGATTGCAAAATGCAAACACATTGAACATATTATAATTTATAGGCACAATATTATTTAGTTACACAGATGGTCTAAAACATGGCAAGTACATAGTATTATACTAGACTAGATGTAATTTTTATTATTTTTAGTGTTCGTTGTACTACCATGATTGAAGATGAATAGATTGAAAGTTTTCCCCGCAAAAAAAAAAAAGCAAATTATTTGCTGGTGGGCCCAACGTGTGCAAATGGGTCTAAAAAGGCATCCATCGTTAGAACTAGCCTGATCACACCGAAAGGATAAGGACGAGCGACCAGAGATCTCCAGCTTCTTCGATCCCCAATCCACCCGACATAGTCGGAGTCCCCCACGGCTCCCGGTTGCATTACACGCGACGGGCGGAGACTCGTGCTCGTCCACGGAGGAGACACCGGAGAGATGGGTGCTGGGTGCGACACCGACCGCGAGCCCGAGCGTCGCCGGGCTCCATGCCGGTGCGGGCGGAGCGGCTGCTCCACGGCGGGACGTCAAGGGCCACGGGACGACGGCGAGCACCCGTGCCCGGCGAAGACGGTGGGATGGCCGGCGTTGGAGAGGATGGCTACTGCCTCCGCCGTAGGACGTAGGTACGGGCATCGGGTCCGTAGGCGGCCGCACGCGCTGGGCGCCGTCGCCGATTGGCCAAGGTCGCCTCCTCGGGTTGATGCGACGCCAGGGCCGCCGCCAACTTAGGTCGCCTGAAGGACGGCGTGGCTACAGCGGTGCTGCTGCCGGCGACGTCGCCAAGTGCGAACAGTACAGAAGAAATTGATGGGGTAAAAAGCACGTTGTTGCCTTTCTTCTGCTTTTCCATTCTTACCTTTCTTCTCGACTCTAGTTTGCTCTCGGCAGAGCTTGCTGATCTACTTATAATGAAGCAGTTGGTAGTCTCGTTTTCAGGTTTTTTTTCCCATTTCTTATGGTTTTTTTACCTCGTCCCACCTCACACTGAGCCGCCACGAATCGAAAAAACCGCGTACTGAGGCCCCCACCCGCCCTCATGCATTCTAGGGCCTAACCTCCGATCGCACCCAAGACAATCTAGCGAAAAAACCTACGAAAATTAACCAGCGAAAAAAAACCTATTGAAGGTGTTGGTAGTCCGGTACGGTTTATTTTCAATACTTTCCTAATGACAAAAGATCACGGATCTAACTTTCCTACCTTAGCCAAATCGACGAATCTCTTTCATTAATGCAATTTGCTTTAGGAAACAAATAATAGATTCTTTCCTACCTTAGCCAAATCGACGAATCTCTTTCATTAATGCAATTTGCTTTAGCAAACAAATAATAGATTCTTTCCTACCTTAGCCAAATCAGCGAATCTCTCTCATTAATGCAATTTGCTTTAAGAAACAAATAATAGATTATTTTCTACCTTAGCCAAATCAACGAATCTCTCTCATTAATACAATTTTCTTTAGTAAACAAATAATAGATTCTTTCCTACCTTAGCCAAATCAACGGATCTCTTTCATTAACGCAATTTGCTTTAAGAAACAAATAATAGATTTTCAGGAAACAAATAATCTCTAATCTCTAATCTCTAATTCTCTAATAATAATAATAATAATAATAATAATAATAATAATAATAATAATAATAATAATAATAATAATAATAATAATAATAATTAGTAGTAATTAATAATTAATAATAATAATACCTAAAAGAAACGCAGCGTTCCGTTTCCCGTCTTACGTCGTCGAACCCTTCGTCGAGCCTCCCTCCCGCGCGCTGTTGGTTTTCCCTGCATACATTCCACCCCAAACGTGATTCGTTCTTCTTAATTACATGGTCCCACCCCCATGCAATCCGGCGAAAGAACCAGCAAAACCGTCATACCCACGCACGCAAGCAACGAAAAATCCACGCAAGCCGTGTCTCCTCCTCTCTGTTCAAACCCTAGCCGCCCCTTCCTAGTTGACGCCGCTAGCGAGTAGCGCGTAGCACAGGCACCAGTGCGGCCCTTCCGCGGCCTCGCTTAACCTCGCAATGAAACAGCTCGTCGGCATCGACGACGAGCCGGTGCGTCCGGTGTTGATTCCTGTGGATGGGTCAAGCAGGACAGAGACGGTGGATCTGGGACATAGCCATGAAGTCTGCTTCGATGCGCGCCAAGTATTGTCTCATGTGCATGGGTCGATCCTGGACGTGGGCGATGGATCAAGGACGTACATAGTAGCTTTCACCTACGCAAACGGCTGACTACTCAACCTCCTCTCGGCGGTGGCAGCGGCCAGGTCTGGTTAGCTACCATTTATCTTTAATACATGCCATGAAAGGCGATCAAGAGGAGCAATCATAAGCAACGAGGTGTTCCAGGGCTACGAGCGCCAGTACTGCGACTCTGCGTCTGCAAGGTCTTCGCCAAGATCGCCACCATCTCTTCCCGTGCCTATTTCTATTCGTTGTTGTTGGTTTCGTCTTACATGGTGAGATCTAAGCAGACAAGATGAAGCAGAGGCTCTCTGAGATCCAGTCCGACGTGCAGGATATTGAATCGCTGGTAAATACTAGATTGTGTTTTATGATTTGATCATCCATTCCGCTGCCTTACATACTGCCTTTGGGACATTTGGCAGGTGGAGGTTTCATTTTGGATGTAGGTGAATGTGTGATTTCTGGAAGCTCTGTATATTAACTTCATGATCTGCTCTTGATTTCCTTCTTGGGGACTAGATTTGCAGATTTGCCAGCTACATCATCTAAAAATCAGGCTGCTGATCCGGGTACATTGCTACTCGGCCTTGCGTTCAATTGAAGTTTTCTGAGATCAACTCTTCTGAAACTTCAAAACGAGTAGTCCTCGTATTTTGAGGTTGCTACTTGCACATTGGTCATCTTTCTTACAATTTTGTTCCATTATTTTGCACTATATCTGCCAATTTGATTGCATGGTATAGGGTGCGATGGTGGCGTGGGCGCCGCACGGGGTAGGAGCAGTGCCCTGCACAGGCCAGCCCATGCCGGGAGCTAGCATCGCGCCAACGCCTCCATGAACGCCACCATGACACGTTGCATGGTGTCGCTGTCGGGTGTGGCCCCCAACATTGTGATGTGTGCTCAAGCATGTCGTTTGTGGCTTCAAGCCGCCTGGTGGCCACCGTGGCATCGTGGCTAAACAAGAGGTTGGTGATGAAGAGTCTGCGCTCGTCCAGGCGGATATGGCGGAGCATCCACGGCGATGTGGACGCGGCTGCAGCCGTGGCCGGATGGAGAAGCCTTAGGTCCTGGTAGATTATCTATTGATGGCATAATCCTCCAGAGCTACAATAGCCAGAAAGATGCCTTGCCGTGGGGAAGCCTCGCTGCTGGAAGCGCCATCAGTGATCTGATTTGAAGAATCCAACAAGAGGTCAATGGAATTCTCATCTCCAATATGTTCACATTCTAACATGTCCTTGTTGATTCAGTTGTTACATTGTGTCACAATTCACTTGTTTTTCACTTTTTTCGTACTACTATGCACTGGAATGTCCATATTTGCTAATTTGCAGATTGAATTGTTCTGATAAAATATGCTAATATATGTCACTTTTTTCTGAAAGGTATCCGGAACTCTTAACTGCATTGCTCCGGTGATAACTTTTTCTTATTGTTGCCATTTTGTGTTCCAGTCAAGATTTTCTTCTTTCACAGACATTAGAAGTCTAAAACTGGGATAAAAATAAATAAAGTTTGGAATAAGCTAGAATCTTACTAATCTCCAATATCTGCTCCACATGTGTGGAATCAATCATCCAGATATATATACTCGGATTGATGCAGCCATGCCCAATAAGAATCTTCATGTAAATAAATCGAAGGATTCTCTACTGATGAATAGGGAGCTGCACCAGACATCATATGGTCTTCTCATTTTCGTGGTAAGACTGGACTGACCTCAAGACTTAAGTATCTCGGAACCATGCTTTTCCTGCGTAGTTTTTAACATGCTATTACATGGTGTATTAAGTGCGTGTGAAGATTCTTGAATTTACCCTGACATTATGGAATCTTTGTGCTGAAACAATTAAATATGTTAATCTATAATGATAGTAATGAAGACACGCAGTTCCGTTATCAGTACAGTGCAGATGGTCATGTGGCCATTATGGCCTATCTTCAGTATTGTGGTTAACATTGACAGGATTAATGTAATCTTTGAAACGACATGTTCCATTTTCCCTATGTATTTTTTTGTTCAGATGCCCTACTACTGTTTTATTGACTGCAGGCAATCTATTTGGTATGGTATGATTTTGTTTGTTGGAGAGATACTAGCTGCCCCTTTTCCACCTGTTAGTAAGTTTTGTAGCAGACTTCTTAATTGATATTATAGACGTTCTAAGGTAGACGTGCTATTTCCAGTTAGACTGATTTCTTGTATTTTATCCACTGTTATAGGAATTTGTTACCTTTGTTTTTTGATCGAAAATTAAAATGTGCATGCATTGTCGAAGTTTGTGAAGTAGAATTAATAACCTTCTGGTTATCGATCAATATATATATCTTGGATGTCCCATAGCAACGCAAGGGCATTCAGCTATCCTTGAAAAAAAAGAACTGTCAAACCGCTCAAGAACCTGCCAGGTCAAGCCTCTTCCTCCGCTGTTTGGCACTGCCTACCCCCTCTCCCTCGAAAACCGCGACAGGGAAGATCCGGTCCATCGAGAGAGACCGATGCTGTCGACCATTGATGTCGCATGGGAGATCTGCGACAGTGGAAACATGCTCCCCTTCGCACCAACGGCGCCTCGAGGTCACTGACACGGGTGACCCAGCGATTCGCCGCTGCCATCCCGAGCTACTTTGCCAACGTCGTGGGCGTGGGCTACTGGCCATCCATGTACTCGACCGTTGGGCTTATCGAATTGGGCTGCCACGGTGCTGCTGGCGGCCGCCGGTCTCACTATAGATGCATCATGTGCCGTCGGCCATGCCAGCATCGCCGCCTATGTTTCCCAAATCAATTACCCGTACGGTCCATGCATACCCGGAGATGTTGGTGTGTTCACACTTCTCATGGATCTTTGTATTAGCCTTATAGTGTTGGGATCTCAAAATTTTGCTGTAGGTGAAGAAGGGATTCCTATCTCGAAATTCTGCTGTAGGTGAAGCGCCTCCTATAGGCCATGGAGATGACCAGGGATGCATTGGGAGGCGGGCCATGTAAAGCGCTGAAAAGGAGTATTGTATTATGTATGGTCCTCCGCTTTTTGGAAGGTTGTATAGTCATTTTGATACATAAGATATAATTTCAGGTTCTACATACATATTGGTTTGAGATGTTTTCATTTTTTATCATTTCAATGAATAATGCAATCTGGATTTGTTTTATCATGCCAATTTGAGGCATTCTGTACGGGCTGGTTGGAGGAATATTATTTTTTGACGCACTATGTGTGAACATGTTGAAGGGGCATGACCATCAACGAGCTTGTGGCAGAAGTTTGAATGTGAGTAGCTCCTATCTTTTGTGTACTTATTTTCAGTCTATCAATCAAAGGGTAGAATGATTACACATGCAGTTATTTTGGTGTGAGCTTTGACAAGGGATGCCGATTGTTATGTTGAAGAGGCTAAAGTCTTCCTCGGTAAGTGATGTGCATTATGCATATGATAAAAAAATAGGCTTTAGGGAGTTGATTGTGCCCGAGGGAGTCCTGGATTAGGGGTGTTCGGGTAGCCGGACTATACCTTCGCCGGACTCCTGGACTATGAAGATACAAGATTGAAGACTTCGTCCCGTGTCCGGATGGGACTTTCCTCGGCGTGGAAGGCAAGCTAGGTGATGCGGATACTCAAGATCTCCTACCATTGTAACCGACTCTGTGTAACCCTAACCCTATCCGGTGTCTATATAAACCGGAGGGTTGTAGTCCATAGCACAACCATCATCATACACAATCATACCATAGTCTAGCTTCTAGGGTTTAGCCTCCTTGATCTCGTGGTAGATCTACTCTTGTACTACCCATATCATCAATATTAATCAAGCAGGAGTAGGGTTTTACCTCCATCGAGAGGGCCTGAACCTGGGTAAACTTCGTGTCCCTTGTCTCCTGTTACCATCCGACCTTGACGCACAGTTCGGGACCCCCTACCCGAGATCCGCCGGTTTTGACACCGACATTGGTGCTTTCATTGAGAGTTCCTCTGTGTCGTCGCCTTTAGGCCCGATGGCTCCTCTGATCATCAACAACGATGAGGTCCAGGGTGAGACTTTTCTCCCCGGACAGATCTTCGTCTTCGGCGGCTTCGCTCTGCGGCCCAATTCTCTTGGTCATCTAGAGCAGATCGAAAGCTACGCCCCTGGCCATCAAGTCAGGTTTGGAAGCTTAAACTACACGGCTGATATCCGCGGAGACTTGATCTTCGACGGGTTCGAGCCACAGCCAAGCGCGCCGCACTATGTCGAGGGGCATGATCTAGCTCTGCCTCCGAACAGTGTCCTGGAGGCCGCACACGCACCGGTTCCGACCCTTAACTCGGAGCCTATTGCACCAATTGAGGATGAGCGGTTGGACGTCACCTCGGGGGCTGTGATCTCAAAGGCGATCGAGCCGAACGCCAGCCCCGCACTCCGCGTGACCAGTGATCCCGAGGGTCCGGACTCCTCCCCGGACTCCAAACCTCCCGCGCCCCTGCCAGTCGAAGCCGATTGGGTGCCGATAATGGAGTTCACCGCCACGGACATCTTTCAGCACTCGCCTTTTGGCGACATCCTGAATTCTCTCAAGTCTCTCTCTTTATCAGGAGAGCCCTGGCCGGATTACGGTCAGCGAGGATGGGATATGGACGATGAAGAAATTCAAAGCCCTCCCACCACCCACTTGGTAGCCACTGTCGACAATTTAACTGACATGCTTGACTTCGGCTCCGAAGACTTCGATGGTATGGACGACGAGGTAGGAGACGAACAGGAACCAACACCTGTAGGGCGCTGGACGGCCACCTCGTCATATGACGTATATATGGTGGATACTCCAAAAGATGGAGATGGCGATGGAACAGCGGGGGATGACACCTCCAAGAAACAGCCAAAGCGCCGGTGTCAACGGCGCCGCTCTAAATCCCGCCAAAGCAAAAACGGTGATTCCGGCACGGGAGATAATACTACCCCGGATAGTGCCGAAGAACACCCAACCCAGCAAGATTCAGCGCAGGAAGATGGAGAAGCCAGCCCTCATGAGAGAGTGGCAGAACGAGAGGTTGAGGACGATAACTAAGTGCCTCCCTCCGAAGACGAGGCAAGCCTCGATGACGACGAATTCGTCGTACCATCAGACCCCGCCGAACAAGAGCGTTTCAAACGCAGGCTTTTAGCCACGACGAACAGCCTAAAGAAAAAGCAGCAACAGCTTAGAGCTAATCAAGATTTGCTAGCTAATAGATGGACTGAAGTCCTTGCGGCCGAAGAGTATGAACTCGAGCGCCCCTCCAAGAATTACCCAAAGCGCAGGCCGCTACCCCGATCAGAGGAGGAAGCGCCTACATCACCAGCGCACGACATGGCAGACCGGCCACCTCACGGCCGCGATAGAGAGGCCTGTCGGACCTCCAACCAAGCCATGCCCCGACGCCGCTCAACCAAGGCACGGGAAAATGCGCCAGACCTGCGAGATGTACTGGAGGATAAAGCAAGGCAAACAAGATCGATCTACGGATCACGCAGGCGCCCGGCGACACGTGACGATGATCTTCACTCCGAACACAATAAATCCGGCCGGGCCGAACACAACAGACATAGCTCTTCCGAGCTGCGTCGTGACATAGCCCAGTACAGGGGCGCCGCACACCCACTATGCTTCGCAGATGAAGTAATAGATCATAAAATCCCAGAGGGTTTCAAACCCGTAAACATCGAATCATACGATGGCACGACAGATCCGGCGGTATGGATCGAGGATTATCTCCTTCACATCCACATGGCACGTGGCGATGATCTACATGCCATCAAATACCTCCCTCTCAAACTCAAAGGACCGGCCCGGCACTGGCTTAATAGCCTGTCAGCGGACTCAATCGGTTCTTGGGAGGACCTGGAGGCCGCATTCCTCGACAACTTCCAGGGCACTTATGTGCGACCACCAGATGCCGACGACCTAAGCCACATAATTCAGCAGCCAGAGGAATCGGCCAGGCAATTCTGGACACGGTTCCTAACAAAGAAAAACCAGATAGTCGACTGTCCGGACGCAGAGGCCCTAGCAGCCTTCAAGCATAACATCCGCGACGAGTGGCTTGCCCGACACCTGGGACAGGAAAAGCCAAAATCTATGGCAGCCCTCACGACACTCATGACCCGCTTTTGCGCGGGCGAAGATAGCTGGCTAGCTCGCAGCAACAACTTATCAAAGAACCCTGGTAATTCGGATACCAGGGACAAAAGTGGCAGGACACGTCGAAATAAGCAAAAGCGCCGCGTTAGCAGCGACAGCAATGAAGATACGGCAATGAACGCCGGATTCAGAGGCTATAAATCCGGTCAGCGGAAAAAGCCATTTAAAAAGAATACTCAGGGCCCGTCCAGTTTGGACCGAATACTCGACCGCTTGTGCCAGATCCATGGCACCCCCGAAAGGCTAGCTAATCACACCAACAGGGATTGTTGGGTGTTCAAGCAGGCAGGCAAGTTAAGAGCCGAAAACAAAGACAAGGGGCTGCATAGCGATGACGAGGAGGAGCCCAGGCCGCCGATCAACAATGGACAGAAGGGGTTTCCCCCACAAGTGCGGACGGTGAACATGATATACGCAACCCACATTCCCAAAAGGAGCGGAAGCGTGCGTTACGGGACGTATACGCGATGGAGATAGTCGCCCCAAAGTTCAACCCATGGTCCTCTTGCCCGATCACCTTTGATCGAAGGGACCACCCCACTAGCATCCGTCATGGCGGCTTTGCCGCATTGGTTCTCGACCCAATCATCGACGGATTTCATCTCACAAGAGTCCTCATGGACGGCGGCAGTAGCCTGAACCTGCTTTACTAGGATATAGTGCGGAAAATGGGCATAGATCCATCAAGGATTAAGCCCACAAGAACGACCTTTAAAGGCGTTATACCAGGTGTAGAAGCCAACTGTACAGGCTCCGTAACACTTGATGTGGTCTTCGGATCTCCGGATAACTTCCGAAGTGAAGAGTTAATCTTCGACATAGTCCCATTCCGCAGTGGCTATCACGCCCTGCTCGGACGAACCGCATTTGCCAAGTTCAATGCGATTCCGTACTACGCATATCTCAAGCTCAAGATGTCAGGCCCTCGAGGAGTAATCACGGTCAATGGAAACACCGAACGCTCCCTCCGTACGGAGGAGCACACGGCGGCTCTCGCAGCGGAAGTACAAAGCAGCCTTTTTAGGCAACTCTCCAGTCCGGCCGTTAAAAAGCCAGACACTGTCAAGCGCGCCCGGAGTAACCTACAACAAGACCGCCTGGCACGATCTGAGCAGGCGTAGCAATGCGGCCCCAACCCCAGCCATCGCGACATAGCGAAGCTAGTACCTCGCGTACATAATTATGCCCTTGAAATACCATGGGCACAGGGGAAGGGGCACAGTAACGGCACGCCCGAAATACGGCTTAAAACATACTAGGGGCTGCCGGATTCTTTTTTTTTACTTTCAGGACTCCACACTTTGGACGACCTGTTCGGCAATTCGACTGTCGCACAAACGATGCAAGATCCAGGGAAGCAGACAAAGCTACACCGCATTATGGAACTCTCAGGTGGTCTCTATTACGAGCGGTATATCTGTTTTGAACACAATTCCGTGGCCTGCCCCTGGCTAGGACATGTTAAATAGTCTAATATCTTTTTGCTTATCGCACTACTTGTATCGTTCGGCTTTGATAAATAGCCTCTTTATAAACAATGCATAGCTTTTTGTCTATTTTTTGCATTAGTCCCTTTTAATATATATGTTTATTAAATAACATGATCGCACTCGTACACCATGGTACGGCAAACACGCCAGGGGCTTCAGTACCCTTCGATCTGGCGTGAGAAGTCTGTACACTTTCACAAGTGCGGCACCCCGAACTTATAGCACTATATGCATCGGCTCCGGATCATAATTTGGGTCAATAGTTGGGTTTGCCCGGCTCCTATGTTTTGGTGCCTTACGTTCCGCTATATCGGCTAAGATAGCACTAGGAGAACCACTGCGATTGTGCCCCGGTTCAGCTGGGTTAAGCACCTCAGTGGGGAAAGCTAAAACTGACTGTCATGATAAGGCGAGAGACCGGTCGCTGTTCGAGAGGTTTTTCGAGTCCCTAAAGGCTTATGCCACTTCGAGCGAGGAGCTGGCTTTGTCCGGCCAAAGACGTGGATAGCGCCCCGAATTCGGTCTTCCGAACTAGGGGCTTCACCGAAATTTAAAATTATAAAGTTCTATGGCTAAGTGAGAGTGTTCAAGCATTATAGTCCGATTGCCTGGTTCGTTGTGCTGAGCGCCTCCCTCGAAGGACCCAACCATGGGAAAAAGAGCGCTCAGGTTTATCCCGAACACCCCAGCACTAGCGGCATGCGGGCAGAAGCCGACGACTGGCCATCTCTCAATTTTTGATAAATGGCCGCACAGAAAACAATATTTTAAATTCAATAAGCATTGCTTAGCGCATATGAACAAGTTTTCAGCGCACAGGATAAAAACGAGTGAGTTCATTAAAAAATTACATCTTTGGTACATTCATCCGCAATAAGGCGGGCACCGGCAAGAACATCCTTGTAGTAGTTCTCGGGCTTGCGATGCTCCTTCCCCTGCGGCGGCCCGTCCTTCACCAGCTTCTCTCTATCAAGCTTACCCCAGTGCACCTTTGCACGGGCAAGGGCCCTCCGGGCACCTTCGATGCAGACGGAACGTTTGATGACCTCAAGCCTTGGATAGGCCTCCACCAACCGCCACACCAGCCCGAAGTAGCTCCCAGGCAGGGCCTCTCCGGGCCACAGCCGAACTAGGAAGCCCTTCATGGCTTGTTCGGCCGCCTTGTGGAGCTCGACCAGCTGTTTCAGCTGGTCGCTCAAAGGCACAGGGTGTCCGGCCTCAGAATACTGAGACCAGAACACACTCTCCGTCGAGCTGCCCTCTTCAGCTCGATAGAATACGGCGGCGTCGGATACGCTGCGGGGAAGATCTGCGAACGCCCCTGGAGAACTCCGGATTCGGGTAAGTGACAAGTAGTTTACTTTTATATTTCTACTTTGCATTAAGAATGCCTTACCCGCTGCTATCTTTTTCATCTCCTCCAACTCTTGGAGGGCCTTTTAGGCTTCGGCCTTGGCACCCTTGGCGGTCTCAAGGGCCGACGCGAGCTCGGATGCTTGCGCCTTTGACTCAAGCTCCAAGCTCTCATGTTTTTTCATGAGTGCCTGCAGCTCTCGCTGCACCTCGCCAACCTGAGCCCCAAGTCTTTCTCGCTCGGTGCGCTCCTCGGTCGTTTTCTTCTTGGCCTCAGATAGCACCTGCTTGAGGGTCGCCACCTCAGTTGTGGCCCCTACAATAAGCAGTACGATCCTGTTATTCTTTGCAATCATGCCTCTCTATAGGCACCTTTTTTCTTTGTAGGGTATTTCTTACCTTCTTTTTCCTCGAGCTGCCGTTTGGCAAGGCCAAGCTCTTGCTCGGTCCGCCCGAGGTCCTTTTTTAGGACATCCACCTGCGCAGTCAGTGCGGAGGTGGATAGCAGCGAAGCCTGCATACGCATATTGAATCTTTATTGTTAGACTCCTGCGAAAATTAATAGATCCTCTATTCGGCTTTGCTTTCCGAACGCCGAACAGAGCATCAGGGGCTACTGTCTATGCGGTAATATTTTGACATATTTTTACTTACCTCAAAGCCTGTCAGAAGGCTAGCGCGAGCTTCAGTCAGTCCGCTCTTGGCGGACTGAACCCTTTGGATCACCGTACTCATAATAGTATGGTGTTCCTCGTCGATGGAGGCGCCATCAAGCACCTCCAGCAGATTGTCCGGCACCTCCGGCTGGACGGAGGCCGCCGGCTCAGAAGGCTTGCTCCTCTTGGAAGGAGTTCGCCTACCGCAGACCGGAACTGTTGAAGAGTCCGGCGCGGCGTCCAGCATAAAGCCGGACTCGGAGCCCTGGGGGGTTTTGTCCCCTTTATCCCTGGGGTCCGGGAGGTCGCCTTTCGGCTCCTCCAGGACCACCTCCTCCTGCCCCGGAGCTTGTTGCGACGCCACTTCGGCGTCGTCTGTAGTGTGGGGGGAGGCGGCGGGCGGAACTGAGTTCACTCCGACGAATCCAGGGAGCCGCTCGACGAATCATCGAGTTCGGCCTGGGGCGGGCTGCACAAATCACATTCGACATTAGGGAAAGCTGCGCATTAAAGGAATATCATGAGTCACTCTGGTATACGAATACTTACGATTTCGCCGGACGCTTGGCCCTGTTCGGCCACTCCTCTCCGCTCTCTTCGGTGTCATGGGAGTAGTCCAGCGGAGGGGTCTTCCTTTTCCTAGACCCCTCGGCCTCCCCTGATGGGGCAGCCTTCTTCTTCTCTCCTCCCTCCGGTGGGGAGGGAGAGCCGTCTTCTTCCTCCTCCTCGTTTACACGAGAGGAGGGCGCCTCGGACTCGTCAGACGACGAGTCCGACACCACCAAGTTACGGGCACTCTTTCGAGTCCCGGTGGTCTTCTTCTTCTTGACCTTCTTCTCCGGCACCACATAAGGTGCCGGAGTCAGCAGCTTCACTAAGAGAGCTGGGGCTGGGTCTTCGGGCAGGGGAGCCGGACAGTTAATTGGTCCGGATATCGCCTGCCAAGCCTGTCAAAGGTAAGGGAGTTTAGATCCCGCATAGAGTTAATCTATGAAAAAGAGCTTAAAAATCATGCCAAAGGTATAGATAGCTTACCTCGCTAGCGTGACGCTGCGTGCTGTATCCGCGGTCCTCGGAAGCGGATGCGGGGGCCCCGGCGCCTTTGATTAGCACCTTCCAGACATCTTCATACGACGTGTCGAAGAGCCTGTTGAGGGTTCGTGCTGCGCCGGGTCGAACTCCCACAAATTGAAATCCCGTTGTTGGCACAGGAGGATCAGACGAACGAGCATGACCTGGACTATATTGACCAGCCGGATTGGCTTGTCTACCAGGGACTGGATGCAGGTCTTCAGTCCGGTCACCTCTTCCTCGTTGCCCCACGACAGGCCCGTCTCTTTCCAGGACACAAGCCGCGTGGGGGGTCCGGATCTGAACTCGGGGGCTGCGACCCATTCCGGACCGCGTGGCTCGGTGATGTAAAACCACCCGGCTTGCCACCCCTTTAGGGTCTCCACAAAGGAGCCCTCGAACTAGAGGACGTTGGCTATCTTGCCAGCCATAGCGCCTCCGCACTCCGCTTGGCTGCCGCACACCACCTTGGGCTTGACGTTGAAGGTCTTGAGCCAAAGGCTGAAATGGGGGCAGACGCGGAGGAAGGCCTCACACACGACGATAAACGCCGAGATATTGAGGATGAAGTTCGGGGCCAGATCATGGAAATCTAGGCCGTAGTAGAACATGAGTCCCCGGACGAATGGGTGAAGTGGAAAACCCAGTCCGCGGAGGAAGTGCGGAAGGAAAACTACCCTCTCATGGGGCCTTGGGGTGGGGAGAAGCCGCCCCTTCTCAGGAAGTCGGTGCGGGATGTCCTTGGACAGGTATCCGGCCTTCCTTAGCTTTTTTACTTGAACCTCCGTAACGGAGGAGACCATCCACTTGCCCCCCGCTCCGGACATTGCTGGAGAAGGTTGAGGTGGGAAGTGCGGGCTTGGGCGCTGGAGCTTGAGTGCGCAAGAGATGGATTGGCAAAGGAGGAAGAAGGCGTAGGTAAAAGAGGTGGATCCTTATTCCCTTATATGGGCGGATGCGGTTATGCGTCCCCATCTACCTAATAAAACTCGCTTGCCTCCCAAGCGTCGTGGTAAATGGCGCGGTTGGGTTACCCACGTCCGTATTGATGAGAATCCCGTTAAAAGGGGCACACGATCTCTGCTTTGACAAGACGTGCCAAGGAAACCGCCTCGCTAAACGTGCTGAGGTGGAAAAGTGAAAACAATTTGTATAAAGAGCTTGGCCGCAGTGTGATGACGCACTGCGGAATACGTCAGCAGATTTGATTTGTGTTAATATTATTCTCTCTATGGCAATATGTGGAAACTTATTTTGCAGAGCCGGACATTATCTTTGGTGTTTACAATCTTCTATGAAGGACTTGGAGGAGGAACCCGCCTTGCAATGCCGAAGACAATCTGCGCGCCGGACTCGTCGTCATTGAAGCCTGGTTCAGGGGCTACTAAGGGAGTCCTGGATTAGGGGGGTTCGGGTAGCCGGACTATACCTTCGCCGGACTCCTGGACTATGAAGATACAAGATTGAAGAGTTCGTCCCGTGTCCGGATGGGACTTTCCTTGGCGTGGAAGGCAAGCTAGGCGATGCAGATACTCAAGATCTCCTACCATTATAACCGACTCTGTGTAACCCTAACCCTATCCGGTGTCTATATAAACCGGAGGGTTGTAGTCCGTAGCACAACCATCATCATAAACAATCATACCATAGGCTAGTTTCTAGGGTTTAGCCTCCTTGATCTCGTGGTAGATCTACTCTTGTACTACCCATATCATCAATATTAATCAAGCAGGAGTAGGGTTTTACCTCCATCGAGAGGGCCCGAACCTGGGTAAACTTCGTGTCCCTTGTCTCCTGTTACCATCCGACATTGACGCACAGTTCGGGACCCCCTACCCGAGATCCGCCGGTTTTGACACCGACAGTGCCCATGAGAGGTGGTCCTGATATTAGGCTTGCTATAACATGTCATATTTAACACGTAATGTTTTTTACCAACCAAATGTTCACGTTTTAGATTATAAAGAATGATGACCTCAAAGGCAAAGAGCTCCAAGAACTCGGTTCTGAAACTTTTGGTTAGTTTGAGTAATGAAATGTGACCCTACTGGAAGTTCTATCTCATTTCAGTTCTTCTCTTTTCCATTTAATTATCTATTTCATTCCAAGCTAAATGTCTTACATACCTATATCTTTCAATGCAAGACTACACGAGGACTATGGTCTATGGGATATCAAGCTCCTTCAAATAATGTGCACCCGTTCTTCTGAAGAATAATGTGTATGCATGGTCTACAATGGAGTTTACAAGATAGATTCACTTACTCAAAGATTCAGCCTAACATTTTCCATAAGGATTATGTATGTTATACCAACTCTTAGTAATCTCTACTACTAATGTCTTAGTTGGTAGTCTCGCCTCACTTCACCTCATCCCACCACTCCTATCTTTCGCCCACCTTTGCCATCATCACATCACAGCATTGGGCTGGCCCATTAACGTGTATGTGAACGCAATCCTCCCATCGCATGCCCTCCTCGCGATAATCCCGACGTCCTCGCGCTGCCGTCCTCTTCTCCCCGATCTCCTCTACCAGCGTGCCTTCCTTGCGATCCTCCCGACGTGTCCTCGCGTCGCCGTCCTCTTCTCCCCAAACTCCTCTACCAGGGGGACTCCTCTATGACCCAGGCGGAGCGAACATTGTACGCAGGTTTTTTTGGCTTTCACCGGTTCGTTCTCTACCCCTCCTCCATGACTCCCTAGCCATCGATTTTTTTTGACGTCTAAATGCAATCACTCCGTGGGGAAGTATGGTATGAAGGAGAGAGGCCGCGATGGCGAAGGTGAGTTGGGCGTCATCCCATTTTAAAGGAGAGGGCTCCAACGAGAAATGTCTCACTACGGCAAAAACCGAGCGGAAGGGGAGGGTCCGACAGGAAAACATAAGGGTGTGTCATGGTGTGGAGTTTTTATGTTGCTACACTAGATCGCGGGAACCTGCCGTCGACCTTGAGGTTGGTGTATGAGAGAAAAATAAGTTTCAATATCAATAATTTGTCTGATTCATTTATATACAGTATAGCCCGTAACAACGCACGGGCGTTTTACTAGTAACGTGTAACAAATGAAAAGTAATGGAATGAACTATTGTTTTCATTGATCATCATCACAGGTATTTATATAGAGATTCCCGTCTCTTGGAAATGTCGATTACAAGGAATAGATGTCTATAGGAGGTGTCGATGTGGAAAAAGCTGCCTCTTCATAAGGAAGAGGCGTCTGTACAAGGGAAAGGCGTCCGTACGGCGCTTTGGGCACACAATAACTGCCTAAGGCAGTTGTAATCTAATTCTGACATGTTTGACTCAGCATTGTATGGGTTGTTTGCCCCAGTAGACTGAGACCCAGTGTGGAGAGGGGTTCCGGATAAATATTGTAATGGCGAGCTTTTGGTTACTTCGCCGTTTCGTGTGTCCTCTTGCTAGGTCTTGTCTAGCGGTACCTGTGGCGTGTAGCCTTCTCATCACTGTATGCATGATAATCGAGGAATTGAGTTATCCTAAATACTTGTAGTGCAGCTACACTTTTTGATGGCGGCGGGCGCATACTGTCCAAGCCGTTCGATCTCGGGGCGCTCGTGCGACCGTGATGTTGATTCTTAGAAGGTAAACGCAGGTATGGTGGGGCTGGGTGTACCTTGTTATTCGATTACAGGGAATCTTTTTTTATTTTGAAGGAACACAAGTACTGCCTCCGTTCGAAATTACTCGTCGCGAAAATGGATGTATCTAGAACTAAAATATGTCTAGATACATCCATTTCTGTGACAAGTAATTCCGAACGGAAGGAGTATGTGTTCATGTCATCCCATTTTATTCTGTTCCAAAAAAATTGAAGTTATAACTCATCACATCCTGGGGTTGAAGAAGCGGTTAAGCGGCACATTGTGCTAAGTGCTCGAACCGTTGGCTGATCTCAGTTCTATCACCTCATACAAATTAGTTAATCGAGAAAACAAGCGACTACATAGGAGCTCTATGGTGGACCATCGAAGATCCCTTTTTAGCCTTAGGTTTATCACAATGAGCTTTTCAAAACTAGATCTCATATGGATATGTTTCAATGATTTTTTTCAAAATCAACTTCGATGCTAGATGAGGTAACTTTAGTGCTAAACATAAGCAACTTTCTTGAATCATGTGTACTAGTGAATTCACCTAGCAAGTATATTGTAGAAAATTTAGAAATGATGGCACACAACTTTCGGCATATATAGGCAACTGAGCATCATAGGTAGGCAACTTTGGAATTACATGGAGGCACCTTTCAACACCAAGGCGTTGTTTGGATACGATGGTTATACCAAAGGAGAAAGTCCAAAACAAATCTTAAAGTTGTAGACAAAAGCTAAATCAAATCCTAAACTTTGAATCCCAGAAATTGGCACTCTGAACTTGTAATCCCGGTCTATTTTGGACCCTAAATCCGTTTGGCACACTCGGATACTACAATCCCGACCGGGATAACATGCTTCTCTCACAGACAAGAATTTGGGCCGGCCCACTATAATGTTTTTGGAATTTCTAAAATTGTTCAGAAGTTAAAAAATGTTTCAGATTTTCAAAATTGTGTCGCATTTTTAAATAACAATTTCGGAATTTCGTAACTAATGTTTAAAAAAAAATGTTTCGGAATGTTGGCTGCGGACTCGACTGGGCAGGCCCACCAGACATGAAGTGAGTAGTCGAACTTGGGAGCTGGCAGGGTTGACCTCATTCCGCTAGCCACTACACCAACCAACTTGGAGGCCCGAGATATTCCGCTAGCCATGGAGTCGAACTTTGATAATATTTTTTAGGGGCAAACAAGTAATGAAAACGTATTTTATGCTTTTTTGAACTTTTTATGAAGTGCGAACACTTTTTGAAAATTTCAAATACTTTTAAAAAACAATTAACTTTTAAAAAGCAAACACTTTTTGAACATAAACATTTCTTGAAGCCTGAACAAAATTTTAATGTGTGAATACTTTTTGGAACATTTCAAGAATTTTCACGAGTTTCAAAAAATGTGTTTGTGACATTTTCAAAAAAAAATTTGTACAATGTAAAAAAATGTTTGTGTGTTGTAAAAAAATGTGTCATACCCTTAACAGAATATACGTGGCATGTGTTTGAAAAAATTGTATACAAATTTTAAAATGTTGAACCATGTAAAAGAGTGTTTATGTAGTTTTATAACAAAAATTATTGTCATTAACAAAATGTAAAACATGTAATTTAAAAATGTACATAATGTATTGGAAAATATCAAAAGTTTATCAAGAAATATTTAATGTGTGTGCTAGAAATTTACATTGGGTACTGAGAAAAATTAGACTTGTGTAAAAAGGAAAAAGGAATAGAAAATGGAAAAGAGAAAACAAAGAAAAACCAATCCAGTGCGCGCACGCGAGCGACTGCGCTAATGGGCTGGCCTGATTCAGCAAATACCGGCTAAGTCCTCTCAAGGTTCAAAATAAACCAGGATTAAAGAGTCTGGTGTGCTGATTTCATGAATTAAGAGTTCAAGGTTTAATTTAGCTTTTGGCTACAAATTCAAGGTTTATTTTTAAACTTTTTTCTATACGAAACCAGTTTCTGCTAATCATGTTTAGGCATCTAACCACCCAAAACCATGTTTGGTTAGTCTAACTAATTCATGGATAAGAAAAACTTGGTTTTGCAAAAACCGAAAAAACGAGTATTTGAAAAAAAACAACTATTAGTCATTTTCCCATAAACCGGTTTAGCTTATCCTTCATTTCGATCGCAAAGGACTTCCATGAGACTCCGGTGGGCAGCGTCCAGTACGTCCATTATGGCATGATCGGTCGTTTCAGGTGCCCGTGCCTACTTCAGTTGTTGCTTTATTTATAAAGCGGGGCTGAAGCCTATTTTTTTTAAAAAAAAATCAGTCTGTCAATTATGTCTTCAAGGACATCAAAACTTTAAATTATCCCTTTGGAATCGGTGCAGGGTCGAAATACCTGCATTTGCTTGTGTTCATGGTTAACTAATAAATACAGTATATATGTATTGCCTTTTGGCAAAAAAAAGTGTTGCTTGGTGGTTTGTTTTTTGTGGGAAATGTATTGCTCGTTCTTATTTAAATTAACTTCTTGGAAGCCGTGTAGAGTTCAAATTCTGAATTAAGGGTGTGGCTAGATCTCCGTCGACCAAGATTCAACTAAACTTGATCAACTGATAAACATATAAAAAAAATACACGGATCTTCATGTAAAATGTCATGAATATGACATCGACTGAGATTTAGCAATCCCGCTGAGTTCATCATCATCCATTCAATGTTTATACACGAATCAACTCTTGTCAAAATTTACACAAGATATTACTGTCACAGCTAGCTACTGTAGTATCGATTCAGTTATCTACACGAGCTTCAGTTATCTACCGTGCGGTGCTCCGTGGCGCCGGAGCGAGTCTCCGGGGCGGCGCCGGCGATGGCGTCGAGCCGCTCGACGAGCTGCTGCGCCGTGGGCCTCGCCTTGGGGTCCTCGCTGACGCAGGCGCACGCCAGCTCCAGCACCCTCGCCGCCTCCTCCCGGTGCCGCCCCGACACCGACACGGCGGCGTCCACGGCCTCGTGGCCCCGCCCCTCCCGCCGGAGCCGCACCGCCCACGCCGTCACGTCCCGCGCGCCGAGCCGCGCCGCCATGTCCACGGGCCGCCGCCCCGTCACCAGCTCCACCAGCACCACCCCCATGCTGTACACGTCGCCGCGGTACGTGGCCGCCGGCGAGTGCCCGTACTCCGGCGGGATGTACCCCAGCGTGCCCACCAGATCCGTGGTCACGTGCGTGTCGTCGCTCCCGCGCGCCAGCCGCGCCAGCCCGAAGTCCCCCAGCCGTGCCTCCATCGCCGCGTCCAGCAGGATGTTGCTCGACTTCACGTCCCGGTGCATCACCCGCGCGCCGGCCCCGCCGCCGCCGCCGTGCAGGTGCGCCAGCCCGCGCGCCGCGCCCCGCGCGATCCGCAGCCGCGCCGGCCATGGCAGGGCGTCCTTGCCGGCGCCCGCGCGCTCGTGGAGCCAGTGGTCCAGGCTGCCGTTCTCCATGTACGGGTAGATGAGGAGGCGGACGTCCTTGCCGAGGCGGCAGTAGCCGCGGAGGGCGACGAGGTTGCGGTGGCGCACGCGGGAGAGCGCCTCCACCTCCGCCCGGAACTCGCGCTCCATTTGGTGGAAGTCGCCGGAGAGGCGCTTCACGGCGACGTCGCGCCCGTCGGCCAGCGTCGCGCGGTACACCATGCCGAACCCGCCGCACCCGACGATGCGGGTCTCGTCGAAGTCGCCCGTCGCCTTCACCACCTCGTCAAGCGTGATCACCGCTGTCGTCTGCTCCTCTTCGTCGTCGCCGGGGAAGAGGAGCACCAGCGTCGACGACCTCGCCGCGGGCGAGTCGCTGCTTTCCTCGTCGTCGCCGGCGGCCACCCTGCAGGCGTTGTCCTCCTTCCGCCGCCTCGACCACGCCCGCCACGTCGCGGCAAGGCCCACGGCGACCAGCAGCGCCGTGCCGACGCATATCGCCGCCACGACGCCGGCGCTCCTTCGGCCGTCATTGCTCCCTGTCGTACTGCCGTCCGTGGCCTGATCATCTATCTTCCGGTCGCACTTCCGTCCCACGTGGAAACCGCACAGGAACGGGTTCCCGGCGAAGTCCGCGCTCGAGAAGGTGAAGAACTGGCCGCCGACGGGGATCTCGCCGGAGAGGTTGTTGTACGCGACGGCGAAGTGGGAGAGGAAGCTGAGCCGCGTCAGCGATGCCGGGATGGCGCCGGAGAGCGCGTTGCGCGACACGTCGAGGGACTCGAGGCTCGTCATCCCCGACAGCTCCGGCGGGATGGGCCCCGAGAAGCCGTTCCAGCTCAGGTCGACGATGTGCAATCTGGCCAGCGCTCCCAGACCAGCCGGCACGCCGCCGGTGAGGTTGTTCCGCCCCAGCACGAGCGACGCCGGGAAGCTGCTCACCTGGTTATACTGCCGTCCTTTCGCGGACACGTTCCGGCGCATAAAGAACGGGAAGTCCTGCACCTTCTGATCGTCGTCGCCGCCGCCATCGCCGCTGCCAGCCAGCAGCGCCGGCATCCGCGTCAGGCTGGCCGGGATCTCCCCCTGCAGCGAGTTGTTGGATATGTCGAGGTAGAAGAGGCGGTCGAGCTCGCCGAGCAGCGGCGGGATCGGGCCGGCCAGCCGGTTCCACGAGATGTCGAGCACCTTGAGCCTCCGGAGCCCAGCGAGCCACGCCGGGATCGCGCCGGTGAGCTCGCAGTTGGCAATGACGAGCACCTCGATCTTGGCGAACCCATCGATGCCGTCCTCCGGCATCGCCTCGCCGCCGCGGAAGTTCTTGGTGAGCACGAGGCTCGTCAGGTTGGGCAAGCGCTGCAGTATCCTCAACGCCGACGTGACGTTGGAGAAGCCGTTGCCGGTGAGGGACAGGAAGGAGAGCGACGGGAACGCGGCGAACGACGGCGGTATCTCGCCGGTGAGGAGGTTTCGGCCGAGGTTGAGCGCCTTCATGCCGGCGCACTCGGGGAGGCTCGCCGGGATGAGGCCCGTGAACTTGTTGACGCCAAGGTCGAGGTAGACGAGGCTATTGACGGCGCGGAAGTCGAGGCCGATGGCGCCGGAGAGCGTGTTGTTGCGGAGGTTGAGGACGCGAAGGTTCACGCACAGGGAGAGCGTGGCGGGGAGGCCGCCGGTGAGCAGGTTGCTCGGCGCGGAGAGCTCCTGGAGCGTGCCGGCCAGCGCGTCGAACGCCTCGGGCAGCGCACCGGAGAATGCGTTGAAGGAGAGGTCGAGGCGGACGAGGCCGGTGAGGTTGCGGAGCCCCGGCGGGATCTCGCCGGAGAGGGAGTTGGTGTGGAGGGTGACGTACCGCAGCGATGTGGCCGCAAAGAGGTCATCTGGGAGCGCGCCGGTGATGCCGTTGCCGTCGAGCGAGAGCTCGAGGAGCGACCGGCATTGGCCGAACCCGAGAGGCAAGTCGCCGGAGAGCCTGTTCATGGACAGCCGCAGGACCCGCAGCCCCGGCGAGGACGCGCAGACCGCTGCGGCGTCCACGGGCCCCTCGAAGCCGTTGCCGGACGCGTCGTACGCCGTGAGGTTCACGGCGCCCGGGAGCACCGGGTGGCTGCCGTTGAACGCGTTGTACGACACGTTGAACACCCGCGCCGCCGGGAGCTGGAGCTCGAGCCCGATCGCGCCGGCGAGCGCGTTGGAGCTGACGTCGAGCACCTCGAGGCGGCGCAGCCGGAGGAGGCCGGGCGGGAGCGCGCCCCGCAGCGCGTTGCCGGAGAGGTTGAGCACGCGGAGCGCCGTCAGCCCGGCGAGCGACGCGGCCACCTCCCCCCGGAGCGTCCGGTTCGGAAGCACCACCCCGACGACGCCCGCGCGGCCGCAGACCACGCCGGGCCACGCGCAGCAGTCGCCTTCATCGTCATCGGCGACGGCCGGCCACCCATCCACCGGAGCATCAAGGCCGGCCGAGAACCCTCTGAGCGCAGCAAGGTCACCGGCCCCGCACCGCGGCGAGGGCTGCGCTGCGACGCCCCGGCACCGCGACAGCAGCACGACCACCGGCAGCAGCAGCGCCGCCACCACGGCCAGTCTACCCCGTCCCACCATTTCCAGCTAATTAACGATCGCTCATTCAAGAACCCACATCGGTGGATCGATCCATCGACGACCTCCTTATCGACGACGAATGGAGGTTGCTGATCAGCTATGGCTAACTATCCAAGCTTGTCTGTCAGACTCAGCGGCCGGGTTTGACTCTTGGCTAACCAACCTCACTTCCTCTTCCTCCTCCTCCTCCTCTTCTTCGTCGTCTTCCTCTGATTAAATGGATTTCCTGGATGTAGGTGGATTCATGTGTATATATATATATGTATATATATACACCTACACTAACTACTAGCCAGCCAGTGTGTTTAGACTAGATCGGGGGCATTGTTTTGTGCTGTGTCATTTTCATAGTTCCTTTCTGATCACAGTGGATGAGGAGCTTGATTGATTACTTTAATGGCGGTCAGGTCAGGCCAGGTAGGGAGAGCAGGCAGGACAGGAGCGAGGTCAACGGCTCGTGGATGGCTCACACGTGGCGCCCCCAGCTCCAATCGTCAGATCACGCAGGCAAATAAACTAATAAACACAGATGATTTACCTAAGTGACGAGTAGTAATCACACCACTGTCACAAGTCAGAATGAGCTTTGAACACAGGTGAATATTTCATGAGAATTACTGACATCAAGAGCCAGCTTCAGAATGACCGAGTACGTAATCCAGGTCGCAGGCCTATCTATTTATCTATCTGTCTTCATTTATCTATATAGGAGAAAAAATATTTACAAGTGGCAGTAGAAAATGTTGTGTCGGCGACGAAAATTCAGGTCTACGCCTTGGCCCTCCGTTCATGCCTGCTTCCTGAGCAAGTGTGTGTATTTTATCTTTGTTTTTCTTCAGAGAACAGCCGGCGGCGGCAGTGACTTGCTCACATTACTTAGGGATTAATTAAGATCGGCAGCTTCTTCCTCTTTCTGTGCATGCACCTACCCGCACAAAAGTCAGATCAGCCGTAATGTTTCTTCAACACAAGTTTTTTACTCTACTTCAAGCGTGTGATCAGTAGTAATCACAGCACTGTCACTATTCAGAATGAGCTCTGAACCAGCTGAATTTCCTGTGAGAATTATTGAGAAAATGTATTTGCATCAAAAATTCAGAAAACAGTCAAATGCAGGTCTACGCCTTGGTCAGTAGAAAATGCACAGAAGTATAAAAATTCAGAAAACAGCAAGGGCGGTAGAAAATTCGACCGGCAACAAAAATTCAGGTCTACGCCTTGGTCACGCCTTCCTAAGCAAGTGTACTTTTCTATTTTATTCTTCTTTAAAACAGCCGGCCGGCGCCGATGACTTGCTCAGATCATCTAAGAGTTAACTAACATCAGAAGCTTCCTCTTTCTGTGCATGCACCTACCCGCACAAAAGTCAGATCAGATATAATGTTTCTTCAACCCAAGTTTCCTAACTCCGCAATCTATGCATTGGCTTCAGATATAATTAAGCCAAGCATTCCCCCTTCAGATCAAAATTAGTCTAGGTCAGTAGGATACTGCATGGCTAACACCTCTGGATCATACAGGTTTAATGGATCCAACGAGGTAATTACCAGTTTTACTAACTGCGCTCTGCCTTGGATTTGGACACCACTGTAAAAACATGAGATGAACTGAACTGGGTAGGTAAGGTGAACCTCACAAAAGATTAATTAAGGATGATGCATATAGATGTGGACATAGATCGGTGCAGATTAGCACATCACCCACTTGCAGTCTGTTGCAAGAAAAATGTTTTTTTTTTGGCAAGTTTACTTTTTGAAGGGAAAAACAATTGACAAGTTGAACAATGATATGAGGAACGGCCAGAAGTCCAAACCTCAAGGATTGACCTGTCACTGTCAGAAATTCAGGTGTGGATGGTCTCTTGATGAAGCAACCAAGTAGATTTCATAATTCATATCAACCAAAATGTTATACAAAGGAGTTGGTGCTAAATAAAATAACTGGGATAGGGCTAGCTGTGGTATTTGTTTTGCATTTTCAAATTGTTTTTTTCGCATGCTTAATTACTTGTGATGTGTGACTGGCCTAAATTAACTCGTTCTCATGATTAAGACAGAGACGGTCAACCCGGAAAAACTGCAAATAAATAAAAAGAATGTGTATAAGAGAAAACTTTTGACATACTATATAAGTAGAAGAAAAATTCAAATTACATGATCAAAATTTTCTTTACCCAAACAAAAATTTACTAGGAGCTACCAGTCCCTTCAGCTACACTCCAAGTACCATCTTTACCAGCCACAAAATCTATGATCAGATAGCTAATCAGATGTACTAATACTAATTACTTTTTCTGGGATCAGAGGACCGAAAGGCATGCTTCATGGCCACTCTGAAAGAAAGTGGCACACTTTGCAGCTGACCAACTGATCAGAGCAAGGTGGCCATATCACTTATTACCATTTGGCCACAAGATAGCTGCATCTACTTAATTACTAATTAACTAATCAATCTTTACCTCTCCCTGGTCCAAGGTTTCATATATCAAGTATATGTCAACTTTATTTTCCACTAGACAAATTCCAGCCACCTTTCTGATATTCTGATAACCATTCATGCATCCGCAAAGTTAGCGTCGGAATGGCAGGGCGCATGGAGGATATGCTAAACAAAACCGCATGATTATTATGGGTCAGCCACAGCACTATTGCCGAGTAGACCTGAGGTGTTCATGGAAATGTTATCTCCTGAATTTCCTGATATCTATCTTCCTTGAGGGATGTGTGATCTATGATGGTGCTGTCTTTTGCTTAATTAGCTTTGCTTAATAATCCTATGGGGAGCACTGGATTGAAGCAACGGTCCAGAACATGTCAACTGTCTGTGCAGGCATAAAGTATGTTGTTGGGATGGAGGTGGTGGAATCCACTTGTTGTCTGGCTAAGAGGCAAATATGTATGTTAAGATGGAGGATGTTGCAGATCTTCATGGCCACTTCATGCTGTCCTTTACCTAAAACATATATGTTAATAGGAAAATATATACCTACAATTTATAGTTTAATTCCCAGAAAACTCTTATATATGTTTTTGGGGCTGAATTTTTTTTGCAAGATTCGTATAGTATATGTCCACAAATATGATAATATGGTATGATTTCAGAGATTGTGTACAGCCCATGAACTTGCTACAAGACAGAATGGATTTCTTAAAAGAATGGGCCTCTTAACAGATTTAGTGAACATAAGTTTCATCAAACAGAATACTCCACTCAGTTAGTCTGGAAGGTTCCAGTATGCTGCTGCACCACTGATTAGTGCTGAAGTTGGCACTCTTTAAATTCAGAAAAAGAAGCACAAGTGTCAAGCACAAAATTGATGGACAGTGGCAAACTTTGCATCCACAAGTGTCAAGCACTAGCTACATAACCACTCCTAATAAACCCTTTCCATGACAGTACGACGCTCACCCTCCGTTCGACACATAATATTATTCCCCCGCATTAGCTAAAATGACCGAAACCGAATGCGATAATCCTAGTGTTCTCTTGTGGTGGTGGTGAGATGCCCATATATCATGCATTGGTGGACAATGATGATTAGATTAAACTGTAACCAGGCACATACTTACAGGTGTTTGCTAATGAAAAGAAGGAGGGGATTTGGGAAATCCATCATCCATTGCTTTGTGGAAGGGGTGCAGGAGAAAAGACTGCAGCACTTGCAGACAGTGGACCGGCAGCATCATCTGGTGGCCTCTGTGTAGTGTGTGAGTAGACAGGCTCCCAAGTGGAGCAGACATCAGGCTTTTGGCCACTCATTGGTGGACTGGAAAAAGTCCAACCAGGAAGGTGTGCTCTTTCTTCCACACCTGTCGATAGCCATGAATGAGACTTAGTTGGGTTGTATGCATCTTCCTGGTGCAGAGACCATGGAGAAATAAGTTTTTCCTTAAAAAAAGGGAAGCGCTAACTGCCACACGTGTGGTCTGGAGGCAGACCGTCCGGACGGAGACGTGCGGTGGGAAGCATCATCGACCGAACGATTTCTTCGAACCGAGACGTGCGGTGGGAGGCAGCATCGACCGAACGATTTCATTCGATCGACTCCAGCTGTACCCCTCCTACTGGGCCACAAGCGGTCAAAAGCCCAACAACAAATATATAAAAAAATCACGAAAAAACTATATAAAAGCAAAAAAACTGTTGGTTAAAAGACACGCAATCTACCTATGTGAACTATAGGAAAAACAACAACGAAATAACAACATGTTGCCAATGTTAAAAAACAGAAATTTCCCCAAAATGACAAAGAACACATGGCATTTTTTTTCCGAATACTTCATATTTACAAATATGTTTGCAATAGTCCAAAAAAATGTTCGTGATATATAGAGATTAGATATTACTAAAAAAACCAAATGGTTCAAAAAAGATCCTTTTTGATGCAAAAATGGCACAAAAAGAAAAAAGTTCAACCAAAATTGTCTTGAGCAATGGAGGTAAAAATCGCCATGTATGTGAAAATAAAAAATGTGGCGATAAATGTAAAATTGTATGGCAAATAGAAAGGTAACTTTTCCATAGCCAATTTTTTTAAAAAGTAAGAAATTGACATGGCAAAAATAAAGTAAAAATGCCATGGCAATAAAAGTAAAAATAAACATTATAATTTTACATTTATCGTGTGTGTAAAAAACAAGAATTGCCGTGTTTTGGTATGATGAATTTGCCGTGTGTGTAAAAAACACAAAAGATTGAAAATAAAAAAAAGAATGAACAAGAAAATTGCCACGGCAGATTCCTAACAAAACTTGCCATGGCAAATTGGTATCAAGAATTGCCGTGTGTTTGAATGATGAATTTGCCATGTGTGTGAAAAAAACACAAAAATTTGAAAATCAAGTATGAACAAGAAAAATGCCATGGCAGATTCGTATCAAAACTTGCCACGACGAAATTCACGCAAACTAAATTTTCCATGAAGAAGAAAAATTGCATGGCAGATTCATATTGAAACTTGCCATGGCAGAAAAAATCATGTAAACTAAATTGCCATGATTTGAGAACTAAATTTGCCATGATAAAAAAACTAAATTTGCCATGAACCAATAAACTAAAATTTTCCATGATCAGTAAAGCAAATTTGTATGAAAACTTGGCATGGAAGATTTGTATCAAGAATTGCCGTGTTTTGGTATGATGAATTTGCCATGTGTGTAAAAAACACAAAAGATTGAAAATAAAAAAAAGAATGAACAAGAAAATTGCCACGGCAGATTCCTAACAAAACTTGCCATGGCAAATTGGTATCAAGAATTGCCGTGTGTTTGAATGATGAATTTGCCATGTGTGTGAAAAAAAACACAAAAAGTTGAAAATCAAGTATGAACAAAAAAAATGCCATGGCAGATTCGTATCAAAACTTGCCACGATGAAATTCACGCAAACTAAATTTTCCATGAAGAAGAAAAATTGCATGGCAGATTCATATTGAAACTTGCCATGGCAGAAAAAATCATGTAAACTAAATTGCCATGATTTGAGAACTAAATTTGCCATGATCAAAAAACTAAATTTGCCATGAACTAATAAACTAAAATTTGCCATGATCAGTAAAGCAAATTTGTATGAAAACTTGGCATGGCAGATTTGTATCAAGAATTGCCGTGTTTTGGTATGATGAATTTGCCGTATGTGCAAAAAACACAAAAGATTGAAAATCAAAAAAAAGATGAACAAGAAAATTGCCACGGCAGATTCCTAACAAAACTTGCCATGGCAAATTCGTATCAAGAATTGCCGTGTGTTTGAATGATGAATTTGCCGTCTGTGTGAAAAAAACACAAAAAGTTGAAAATCAAGTACGAACAAGAAAAATGCCATGGCAGATTCGTATCAAGACTTGCCATGACGAAATTCAAGTAAACTAAAATTTCCATGAACAAGAAAAATTGCCATGGCAGATTCATATTGAAACTTGCCATGGCAGAAAAAATCATGTAAACTAAATTGCCATGATTTGAGAACTAAATTTGCCATGATCAAGAAACTAAATTTGCCATGAACCAATAAACTAAAATTTACCATGATCAATAAACCAAATTTGCCCTGGTGTTGAACATATTAAGTTGCCATGTTTTTAAACATTTATAACTTTGACATGTTTTTTGAACATGGCAAAGTTGCCATGGCAAGTTTGCCATGTTTTTAGATAAGAAAAATACCATAGCAAATCACATGAAAATTTCATATAGAGCAATTGCAGTATATGGGGGATGGCAAAAAAGGATGATCAAATTTGCCATGGCAAAAATGTATATTCAAATTTGCCGTGGAAAAAAATGCATATTCAAAATTGATGTGGGATTTTTATCAAAATTGCCGTGTATGTAAAAATAATAATTCTAACAGAACATGGCATCTTAAGTTCATGAGGCATGGCAAATCTAGTTTATGGGGGATGGCAAATTCTACTCTTTTTATAGCTACCATCTTTCATGTTAAGGAAATAGTTGCCATGGCAATTATAATATCAATACAACGAATTGGTGTGGTTCATCAAAATGCCATGGCTTATGAATATTCAAAAAAAAAAAAATGCTTGGCCTATGTGCACAACACAACTGGACTAGTTCTGAACTAGTTTGCCATGACCTATGTGCACGGCTGGACTACATTTGAATTACTTAACAAGTCTATCATCATGGGAAATTATCTAAAAAAAATACTTGACAAGTCCCATGCTCATGGCAAAAAAGGAGCTAAATTGCCATGGCAATTTTGGTGATTGTGAACTTGTGTAAAACTTTCCATCGCAGCAACAAAAATCATCGCTATATAACATCAGAAAAAATGTGTGAAAGTGCCCATGAAACAATTGCATCTTAAGAATTCATTGAATTGGAAAGTAAAATGGTCGATTCATGGGCCAATGGCCACTACGCATACATCAGTAGCAACATGAAGAGAGGGAATATGCTCACTCGGCATTACCTGAATGTTCTAAACAGGCATCTCGTGAATGTTCTTAACAGGCATTCATGCATGGCGTGATCAAATAAATCATTGAGAGGGAATGACATAGGGGTTGAAAGCACTGCTCACTTTGAAAAAAAAGTTTCCTGATGGGATTTAGCGGGTCGAAGCATGGAGAGGGGATGAAGTACAAGATTGAACAATTGTTGAACGCCCCCGGCTTGCTCCTTTTGCTGGTAGTGTTGCAGAATGGGAACGCAGCCACAGGGGCACGCCGAGCTGGGCCAACCTGGCACCGGGCATGGAGACCATCGTCGCGCAGAGCACCGGCGCGAGCCATCTCTGGCCATTGGGCATGGAGACCAGCGACGGCGCCTAGCATCGGCGCGAGCCATCCCTGGCCGTCAGACATGAATGTGAGCAAGGAGGAGGATAAGGAAAAAGAAGGGCACAACCGGGACTCACCGGCGAGCTGCCACAACGCTCCAACGTACGGCGGCTGCGGGGAGCCGGGGACACTGGATCTCGCCGGGATGAAGGAGGCCTCCTCGTTCACCCGCGCCTGCCCTGTTCAACGCCGCCTGGAGGATGTTGCACGCGCAGCCGCGGCCTTACCGGCCCCCCTCCCCACCCGATTTCCGCTCACCCCCTGCACGTCGCCATCCGCGACGACGAGGTGCCCATGGATGCGCGGCCAGGCCGGGCCTGGTTCTCCTGCTCGCGCGTCCGATAGGGGTCGGCGGAGCACCTCCACGCTCGGCGCGACAGGGCCAGGTGGGAGGGAAGCGCCTGCCCGGTCGGTGAGCAGGGTGTATGGCCGCGGCCGGTGGTCTAAGGTGGAGCTGCGCGGGGACGGTGAGATCCACGGGAGGAAGAGAGAGAAGATGATGGAGTGGAGATCTGCAGAGTGAGCTCGAGACAGAATGGCAGAAAGTGAGCGGCGGAGTGGATAAGATAGTCGTCCGGTCGTGCTTCGTTCAGCCCGGACGCCCACAAAACATGACGTGGCAACCGCTCCCGCTTTAAAAATCGCAAATCGCGATGGAGGGTGATGGAATCGTTCGGGCGAAGTGTTTTCATGCCACACGTGTGGGCGTTAACATTTCCCTAAAAAAAGGTGGCATTAATCTAAAAAGAGGGCCTCATTGGTTCAAATGAATTTTGAAGGATCGTAAATAAAATCTTGTGGGTTGTTGCTGATTTCTACGAGTGCAATGCATATGCAATTTTTTCCTGAGGATTAATTTGCACTTTATTTTACAGGATTCCTTTTCCATTGACTGAAACCACTAGGGAGATCCTTGTGTTTTCATGATGTGTAATCAAACATACTTTGTCTTGTAGGATTCAAGATGGCGCTGTCACCGCCTACCAGTGACCACTGGCGCCGGTGATGGGCGTTTGTCAGCGAGGCCGGTGGTGAGCCAGTGACCAGCAAAAACTAACCAGCACCACATAAGGCTGTAGCATCAGTGCATCAGGCAAGGGACACCTCAAATAATAACAGCACGCATCAGTTTGAACAGCTGCACATTCAACAACAAGAACAAGATAAAAACTGAAACCATTTCTTTCTGGCACCAACAGCCTGCAGATTTCATTCAGATGTTGCAAAGGCTAAAATGGAACATGTGAAATCTGCACGTCTGATCGGTGGAAGAAGCCGATCGTGATCAATACATGGATAAGCTTTCCCATGAACACACACTGAAACTTACATATAGCAGCTGAATGCTTCAATATTTCAGAACAGATTTCACAGGTGATTCTACTTAGGTACAGCGTAGACAATATATAGCTCATAAAAACAGGTTCTTAAAAGAAATATGGTAAATGGTGGAAGCAGAGTAAATTGCAGAAAACCACCAGTTTGAGGGCTAGGTTAGCAGAAATCACTACGGTACAGTTTCTTGGCAAAACCACCTACTCTCTCGTAAACAATTTGCAAATACCACTGATCGGCGGATCGGGCACCGATAAGTGGATTTATGACAGGTGGGGCCCGTTTTTTGCCGACGTGGCGCTGTCAGCTGGTCGGACAGCCGTTAGACGCCGTTAGACGGCGCTCTCGCACGTGAACTTAAGTGATTCACTCCTCTGTCTCTCGCTCTCACTCTCACTCTCACTTTGCTCTCGCACGCTCTTGCTCTCCCTCTGTTCTTGCTCGCCGCCGCCGGCCGCTCCGCTCCGCATTCGCGCCGCCGCCGCCGCCGCATCGTCATGGTGTCCTGGAGTGAAAGCGACGACAGCAGCGAGCACACTAGGCAGTACATCAGCTTAGATTCTGACGACGGCAGAGTGCAGGTATGCATTTGGGGATATTTTCCTAGGGTTAGGGTTAGGGTTTGTTCTATGATTTGGGGATATTTTTCTCAAAGGAGCTTGTGTGTTAGCTGATGAAATGTTATGCATTTCTTTGCACTCCCAGGTCCCTACTTCAACTGAGGACTCCGATTTCGAGGGCCCTGAAGATGAAATGCAGGTTTTGTGCCATGGTCACGGGAAGTTAGCAGAGAGGCGCGTTGCTTTTGAAGGAATTCTAACTGGGAGGAGGTTTCTCTGTTGCGCTGAGAAGGTATATGCTTCTAAGTGAGAGCACAATCATTGTTAGGATTTGGCCATTGTTTATTTATTGTTAAGTTGGGAGACTGTTGAGGCAGTCATTGTTTACTCTTAGAAGAGTGTTGAGTCAGTCATTGTTTACTCTGAGGAGAGTGTTTAGGCAGTCATTTTTTACACTGGCAACAATGTTAATTAGATTAAAGTACAGTGGATGCTTGGGTTAGTTTATTCCTAATAGCAGCACATCATTGTATAATTGAGAGCAGAACATCAGTGCTTTCTTCTTGAAATATAATATCTTTAGCTTTGGTTGTGATGAAAGGTTTTAATATGGTTTTGAATACTGCCTTATTTCAGGAAGGTAGAGACTGTGGACTAGTTAAATGGATTGATCCTGCTTGGCCCAATACCCTTGAGAATGCATTGCACAAGTTATGGTTGATGTATGAAGACAATAAGAGACAGAGGGCTGAGGACACTCTGATGAATTCTTTTGAAGTTCATAACCTGACACAAGAGAAGAAAAAGCTGCAGGCCAGCTATGAGAAGCTGGTTCAAGATGTCAATGCACTTGCGGATGCCCAACAACGTAGGGTAGAGATAGAAAAGATAGATGCTGAAACCAAGAAGTTGCAGGAGAAGTATGAGATTGTGAAGAACCTGGCAGCTGCTCAGGCCAGTGTTATTAGGAACATGAAGCTCAAGCTAGCTGAAGAGAGGAAGAACTTGCAGATCCAAATTGATGAGCTGCAGAAGAGTGTTGAAGAGAGCAATGTGAAGCTGCGGGAGAGCAATGTGAAGCTGCAGGAGAGCAATGTGAAGCTGCGGGAGAGCAATGTGAAGCTGCAGGAGAGCAATGTGAAGCTGCAGGGGATCAAGGCCATCCTAAATGAATGATCACCTGGCTGTGGAAGAGGGCACTATCATTTGGCATTTGCTTACCTTTTGTAGGGTGTGGTTGGCTGTGCTGTAATGACATCATGGTTTTAATTTCCTGAACTATGGATCTGTAATGTACTAATCTAGTACTGTGATTATGTATGGATTTGAATTAATGCTAAATGTGATGGTATTTAGAGTTGATGGATGAAATCTGATCTGTTTAGAATTTATGTATTTGAGCCATCACCTAGGATATTTTGGCATCTTTGATGCCTTTGTTGACATCTAGCCTCATCATCACAAAATGTATGATAAACTCATCATCACAAAATACCACAACTTAACTTCAACATCTCAACTTACCTTAACTTAAACATCTCAACTACATGACCATCATCACAACCAAACTAACCAAATTGACAGTATTTTGACACAACCAAACATCTCAACAGTAGTTTGACACAACCAAATTGACAGTATTTTGACACACAACCAAACTGACCATCATCACAAGAGTTTTGACACACCTAAAATGCATCATTCCCATGGAGCACCTGAAGCAGTCAAGTAATCTCTAATTTTCTGGGTGGGCCTCCTGATTCTTTGGGAACCACCAGTTGGCCTTGGAGGCAAGAAAGATGCCCTTGCTCCCTTTGCAGCAGCAGAAGCAGAAGTGGCCCTCTTCTTTGCTGGTCCAGGTGTTGTTGCAGAAGCAGAAGTGGCCCTCTTCTTTGCTGGTCCAGGTGCTGTTGCAGAAGCAGAAGTGGCCCTCTTCTTTGCTGGTCCAGGTGCTGTTGCAGAAGCAGATGTGGCCCTCTTCTTTGCTAGTCCAGGTGCTGTTGCAGAAGCAGATGTGGCCCTCTTCTTTGCTGGTCCTGGTGCTGTAGCAGAAGAAGAAGATGCCCTCTGTGCTGGTGATGGTGCAGTAGCAGCAGCACCAGCAGCACTAGAGGCCCTCCTTGCTGGTGTGGCTGCATCAGGTTCATAGGAGCTACTGCTTGGCTACAAAAAGATCAAATAGTGTAAGAACTGCACAGAGGAACAGGAAGATGAATTCAAAGCAACATTAAATATTCAATATTAGGACATTGGTTACCTCATGCCTGTTCTTTCTCCTTTGTTCTATTTGCATTGAACTTGACCATTAACTTTGTCCTAATTCCATCCACCATGGTCCTAATTGGTTTAGCCCTGACATCTAGAACCCACTTGTTGAAAACCTCACTTAGATTGTTAACAACTAAGTCTGTTTTGCAGTTCATATCCATTGCATGTCTGGTCCAAGTGTGTTTAGGTATTTTGCTTAGCCATTCCCAAGTAGCCTCACTCTCATTCTTTAATTCAGCCATTGCAGTTTTAAATCCATGTTCAGTGTATGAATAACTAGCTGCATCCATGTATTGCTTTAATTCAGGCCCTCTAAACCCAGCATTTTGAAAGTTCTGGTAGATATGTCTAAGACAAAACCTTTGGGGACAATTGGGAAACACTCTGGTAATGGCATTTAAAAGGCCCTGTGTGTGTGATAGTACAAGAAAGTAAATACAAGAAAGTAAGTACAAGAAAGTAAATACAAGAAAGTAAGTACAAGAAAGCAACTGATTACCTTCTGTCTATCTGAAATTATTGTGTAGTTCCCAAACTTCCCAGATTCTCCACCTAATGCTTGTCTCAACTGGTACAAAAACCAGGTCCAGGAGTTAGTGTCCTCCTTATCAACAATTCCAAAAGCAATGGGAAAAATATTATTGTTCCCATCTCTTCCAGTTGCAGCTAGAATTTGTTGACCAGTAGTGAGCTTGATGAAACAGCCATCCAGACCTACAACAAATAAATGAAATCACAATTGATTAGCACATGAAATCAAACATTAGTAGCAGTTAGCACAAGTACTATTGACTTACCTATGAATGGTCTGCAGCCATTGAGAAACCCTTCCTTGCATCCATTCAAGCAAATGAACAGTGCATGAAACCTAGGGTTAGTGCTTGGATGCTCCTTCAGATATCTTGTTGTCACAATACATCTTGAACCTGGATTTGTATCCAACACAGCCTATAAATAATCCCTAATCCTGGTGTACTGGGCTTTCTAGTCTCCTAACACAACAGCCTTTGCTGCCCTCTTTGCCCTGTATGCCATGTGTGTTGATATTTCCACACCATACTTGCTCTTTGCAGTATTAATAATACTTGTGATTGTTGTGCATGGGTCATTTCTGATAGCCTCCTCACAGAATTTTGAAACCCACTTAGCAGTGACTTTAGTGTTCTCTGACATAGAAGGGCATGTGTGCACTAAATACACCTTCCTAATTGTAAATGATTTTTCATTTGCAATCTGATAAGCTGCTATATAGAAGGGGCATTGCTCATCTATGCACTGTGCTATCACCCTATCACTGCAGTTTCTATGGTAGACAAAGTTCCTGTTTTGAGCAATGTGCAGGGTTTGAAGTGCAGTTCTAAACTGGTACACATTTAAGAAGCAAAGATGCTTCACAAAATGCTCCTCTGGATGAGCTCTGTGCTCATCAAACCATAACCTCTTTTTCATCTTCTTTGCTCTGCTTTTTCTACCATTGGGCAACACATATGCCAATGCCTCAGCACCATCATCATCTTCCACACCAAGGTCTTGTGGTTTCTTGTCCTCATCAGATGATGGAATCCAGTCCTCCTCAAACATGTGTTCTATACTCCCATGTGAATTGCTTGTTGGGCCTTTTCTTTGTCTCTTGGCCCTTCTCTTGTTTGGTACATCTTGCCCTAGCTCATCCTCTTGTCCCTCTTCCTCCAATTCATCCTCCTCTTCCTCCTCTACATCCTCTTCTTCACCTTCTGGCACATACAGCTCATCATCCACCTCTGAGTCACACATTTCCTCAACATCTGTGTCCCCTTCAAAATGAAGTGTTGGGTCAGTCCTCTGTCTTCTCATCTCCTCAAGCCTAGCTAAGATATCACCATATTCTATCAGATCATCATCATCACTATCCTCTTCATTGTCCATCACTGCAGCTTTCCTGTTCAAACAAGTCTCCTTCACTCTTTCCTTCTTGTTCTTCCTAAATATTTCAATTTCATTTCTCCTTTTCTCCTCCATTTCTTGCTCTATTAACAGTTGCTCCTCTGAATTGTCAGTCACATGGTATTTTTCCAATACTGCATCACCTAAAGCAGGTTCCAGGCTTACATTTATTCTGCTCTGCTGTGTGTCAAACTGCAAGGGCATTGGCTCTTGTTCTCCTCCTGCATCACAACTCTGAGCTTCTACATGCAAATTTTCAGCATTGAACAACACTCCTTCATCATCAATCTGATACAGTTTGGGCTCTCCAATTTGTTCTATTGGGGTCTACAGCTCAATGACATTAACACTGGTATTTATATTGTGAACTTTCTCTGCACTGGCCCTAACTATTGTCACATTCAATATCTTGTTATTCTGCTCTGCTATGTGGTCTAAAATTTCCTCTAACTTATCATCATCATCTATTTCTTCCATTCCTTCAATCCCTAGCCCAGGGTCCCTCACATGATACATATAATCTCTAAAACCATACCCTTTTGTCTCCATCAGTGCTACCAAATTGTAATATGTGATGTCTGACATCATCATACTCCTTTCAATATTATCTCTGTCATGAAAATGCATCCTCAATCCCAAACCTCATCTTCAAGACTGCAAATAATAATACAATAGTGCACTATAAGTACTTAAGGGAAACTGAAGCAAGCTGGTGCAGACCAGAGCAGAACATCGTTTGAGTGCAACAATTCATATCTTTCTATTTACAGAAACCCTAGTTGTAAGCATCTAATTAAAGAACTATATCATTCTAATTGCAGAACTACAACACACACAAGCCCTAGAACTACAGCACACACAAACCCTAGAACTACATTAACCCTAACCCTAGCAACAGAAGGGGAATGTGATTGGGGAGGGGAATGGGACTGGGATCTCACTAGACGCCGCCGAAAGCTGAAGCAATGTGCTGGCTTTCTGGATTTGCCTTCACCGCCGCGGCGAAAGATCTGGCCGCCCGGTATTCCACCGAGTACTGTGGGTCCTCCTCCTCCTCTTCTTCTGCCGTCGCCTTCGTAGGGTTCGAGCTCCCGCACATCTTGCCAGTGGATGGCGGGGCGCCGCCGCCAGCATCGCTTGACTTCGCCGGACTCATGTCTGCGACGGGGGTGGGGACGGTGCACCGCACGACCGGGAACAGGGGAGAAGAAGGGGGAAACGGGGGAAGAAGACGGGGGAAAGGGGGGGATAATAGGAAACAGAACGAACGGCGCCGTCTAACGGCGTCTAACGGCTGTCTGACCAGCTGACAGCGCCACGTCAGCAAAAAACGGGCCCCACCTGTCATAAATCTACTTATCGGTGCCCGATCCGCCGATCAGTGGTATTTGCAAATTGTTTACGAGAGAGTTGGTGTTTTTTGCCAAGAAACTGTAGCGTAGTGATTTCTGCTAACCTAGCCCTCAAACTGGTGGTTTTCTGCAATTTACTCGGTGGAAGCACAATCTTGTGACGACAAAGCACGTATACCTGCGTATACAGAGTTCATGTGACATGAAGCGAGTGGGGTGCCAAGATCCCACTGCAGGATAGCAACTTGGTCAGTCCAGCTTGACATAGAAATCCTGTTGACGACAATCAAATACACCAGGATTAAGAGCATGTTTGATTTTTTTATTTTTTTGCATGAACTTCACATGAAAATCTTCGATTCATGTAGAAATGTGGAAAGGGTTTCATATTTCAGGCATGACACGAAATAAAACTTGCAGGGAATAAAGGGCGCAAGCATAAGAGATTATTAAAAGAGAATCAACGAGAGAGCGATATTGTTAGGGTTATTAGTTTTTTTTTTCTTTTTCGAAAAGGGGAAAGTTAGGGTTATTAGTTGCCGCCTCATTGGTTGGTTCTTACCAGAATTTGGCCTTCAAGTGCTAGAGCTCACAACCTCCTCCTTCTTCTAGTCATCAAAAGTGAAACTCATGTTCTCATCACACTTGATGTTAGCTCTAGGACAACTCGGGTGTATGCCAATGGCATCCCTAAGCACGGACTGCGCATCTCTTGCACTTGATTCGTCGGCGCCATATCCCCCAATGCGCACCGAGACTTCCTTGAGGCCTCACAAGTGCTCGATGCCGCCAAAAGCAGCACCATACTGATCCCATTCGCGCGCATTGCCCCTGCCGCAAACGTCAGGTATGATGTCCAACGGCAGGCGACTTCGAAATGCTTGAGAGCAAGGAATCCTGTTCCACAGATGGTGACCCTCTCTTTAGGAGTTCCAAAGATGTACAGATCCAGGTGGATGAGGGAGTGCAACTGTGCAATGATTCCAACATCATCATCCAACACCTCCTTAACCCCTAGTGCAAGGTCACAGAAGTTATGGAGCTCCTGAATCCACTTGGGAACCCTCGATAACATGCAACCCCGTAAATGGAGTCTGCGAAGAAGGCGGGGAGAAGCGGATAGTGAACCCAATGCATCCGAGCATGCACTGGGGAGATAAGATTCCATGCACAGGTATCTGAGGTTGCAAAGTTTTTCTAGGGAGAATCTCAGAATATTCATAAGTTTTGTTGCTTCTGTCTCATCCAATTGCTTCCGGTAGACACGACATATTTCAAGATCCTTCAGATTGGTCAGATCTCCGAGGTCTCTGATGTTTTCTACTGAGTTCATGCCCAAGTCGAAGCCTCGCAGTGTCCGTAGGGATTTCATGCTGCCGATCCTGGAGGGCAAACTTATCCCAATAGGAACAATCAGGTGCAATAACCGGCGCAGATGAACAATATCTGGCGGAACTTGAACCGTGCTATATTCGTAAGTTCTTAATTCAAGCGTCTCTAATTGCTTCAGTCTCCGAATTTTCCTCGGTAGCACTATTTCACCATAAGCTGCTGCAACTTTTAGGTACCTCAACTGGAACAAATGACACATTCCTGTGAGGTCAAGTGTCACAAGCTTAGTTGGAAATTCAAGAGTTAAAACTCGGAGATGCTTGAACTCTGATAGAGGAGGCATATATGTGGAGATACCAAATCTTGCTAGCGCTCTTACTTGTGAGAGCTGGGTTGTTCCCAATGTAGTGCCATCTATCACACCATCCAAGCAGAGGGAGAGTCGACGGACATTGCCTTGCAGCCCAATCATGGCTTGTAAGTCGTCTATTGCAGTGATAAAATTCTCTTCTCTACACTTGTGCATAATAAGATCAAGCATCATATCATGCACTTTGCAAGACAACATCTCATCATTATGATTTGTATCTACCGGTTGAATAATGCTCCTGTTGACAAGTTCATTGAAATAGCCCTCTGCAACAGCCTCTGGATCTCGCACATGTGATATACTTATAAAACCTTGGGCTAACCATTGCCTGACCAAATCATTTTTGTTGATTATATGATCCTCTGGATATATACCCAAATACAGCATGCATGTCTTCAAGTTATGAGGAAGATTTGTGTAGCTAAGGTTTAGTATTTTTCTCATTCCGTCCAAGGTGGGATGCACTTCCAAGTTGGAGCCCAAAGAATGCAATACGTCCTCCCATTGGCCCTTCAGCATCTTTGGTTGACTGGCTAAAAGGCTGGATATACTGATAAGTGCAAGTGGCAAGCCGCCACATCTTTTTAAAATTTCAGCCGAAACTTTTTCCAAATACTTAGGACAACCATCCTCTGAACCAAAAACTCTTTTGAAAAACAACTTCTTTGACTCTTCATTGCTAAGTAACTTCATCTTATAAAGATAGTCATAGCTATTGGAGCAGCACGCTGTAGCCACAGTCTCGATTCGTGTAGTTGTTATTACTCTGCTGCCATTGCTGTTTTCTGGCAGAGCACATCTAACAATACTCCACGTGGTTGCATCCCATATGTCATCGATTACAATAAAGTACCTGCAGAGAAGGTTAAATTATATGGAGCATAATAAGCATCCTCACTTTCTTCAAGTGAACTTCAAAAGGCTAAAACACACCCAAGAAAACCTCTACCTTTAAGTTTTCCAAAAGTGCATATACTTGATGATCCTTATAAAAGTACCCATGATAGTCGAGCCTTGGTGGTGCCAAAATGGCCCATTTGGTTTTAGAATTGAATAAATGATAGCTCGCGTTGCCTTGTTTTTCTGTGAATCAATGAGTAAATGCTTTAAAACTGAACCTTATGCAGGCGTTGCCTCTTTTAAAAAAATAATTATGCAGGCATTTGTAAGAATTGAGATGTTCATTTGAGGAATTTTACTTTTAGAATATATGAAAAATTAATTGTAACATTTCTGACTTGCAAACTAGTGTTAATCTAGTGTCATGTTTTTTAGTGACAAAAAAAATCAAATATGGAACAAATTACATGATTATAGAGGTTTCATGGAACTTGATGGCGTAACTAATTTCACTAATAAAGTGCCCATCCAGAGGGTCTAAGATGTAAGTTTCTTAACCACATCCACAGGAATTTCTACAAACAGCATACCAGCAAGCTAAAAGAATATGCTCCCACAAAAATAAACCAAGCACTATAGAGTATAGACTACAAAAGGGAGTACCTCTTGTCTGCAACAAATCTTCGAAGTGTCCTGATCAGCTGGTCCTCATCCCATGATTCCATATTAGTTTGATCCAGGGCCACATAGCCAGCTTGAGAGAGTATGTTTCTAAGAATCTTCCTTATGTTAGGTTTTTGGGACACAGAAACAAAAGCCTGGCACTTGAACTGCCCCTCTAGTTTGCGATAAATCGCATTTGCAAGTGTGGTCTTACCAAGGCCTCCAAATCCCACAACAGAGAGCACCTTCAGCTGCTGTGCACAAACACCATCTTCCTCCAGCATCACCTTAATCAGTTCGTCCCTCGGTTCATTGATACCGACAAGGCCTGCTGTGTCCACATAGAGTGCCAACAGGCGTATGTCTATGGCTGTGCTGTTTGGCTTTGAGACGGTGCTGCCAATTTTGTACCTCATGCGCCTCTCGCTCACCTCCATGACACGTCTCTTAAGACCTTGCAACTCCTTGCCGATCTTATGCCGAGTGTTGACTGTAGTCAGCAGGTTCATGCTCCTTTCGATGAACCCGGCCCCTTGAAGCCATGTGGCTTGCTGTCGGACTCGCTTTCCACCCGGAGCATGAAATCGTCGATGTTGTCCTCGATGTCGTAAGACAGATAGCGGACCTCCTCGGCCCAGCACTTTTCTTGTTTGTCAGCCTCCTCCTCCTCCTCCGCGTCCGACATCCTCTCTAGGAACTTGCGCATGCTCTCGAGCTCGGCTTTAAGGAACATGATCTCGCCCTTTGCTTCTTTGAGCAGCTTGTACTCGCCGGCGAGCAAATCGGCGAGCTTCCCAAGCAGGGAGCCTATGGCTCCGTGCGACACGCTCACCGCCGCGGCTTCCATGGCCTTTCCTCCGTTAGCCTCCACTCAAGAAGTCGTGTAACTGCTCAGGCACTTGGAGATGAAGCGATCGAGCAAGGAGGTATGCATAGCAGAGAAGTTCCACTCCATTTCTCTGTTTCTTCCTCTCCTTTTATCATTTCTTCCACTATTTCTGTTTCTGCTTGAGTTGGGGTCTGAAATGAAGCGTGTGGAATGAAAGGAGGCAAAACACAGAGATTAATCTCGTCGATTACTGAGCAAACAGCAGCTGATGCTTGTGACCTCTTGCTGCTATTTTTTCTCCCCACTCCTGAACTCATCACAACAGAGACAAATAAACCCATTGTTAATTTCTGTAACAACAGGCTATCATGGAGAATGAGATACTCTTTGCACGACACAAACCAAAAGTAAAACTTGTCAGTTAGATGCCAAACATTCATTGGGTTCATTTCCTGCAGTGTGATGTGATGTGACTGACGCTGCCTCTCTTGTTGATGCAGCATATGTGTGTGTCTGAATCAATTAGAACCTACACGGCTACAGCGATGCGCTGTGCTGCGCCGATAAAGACCAGAGAAGGGAAGGCATCCTCTGCAATATTAACTGTAGAAACTGTGGCCACAAGAGGAGATTTGATGAAATTTCCGTTTTCAACCGGACCTCGTTTAATTTCCTGGATTAACTTCGCTGAAATACCAATTGGTACTGTAGCATTTATACTCCATGTCAAGATGAATAGTGAGATTAAGATGAAGATGAAGAAACAGAAATAGACCGAACTAGAAATCAGTAATTGTGCTAGGCAATTACCCAACGCGAGAAGGGGAGCAAATTGGAGTGCGAAGGGCCTGTGTTGCAACGAAAAGAAAATCATAATTTTTAATGGACAGTATGTTTTTGAGCATCTTTTAATGGACAGTAGAGTCCTAGCGTGCACCCCTCCTGCCTTTGATCCTGCTTTGGGCCGGTCCATTTTCGGATTTCTTCCTCACCGGTTTTGAGAAGGTTCTAGAACCTTCCCTGAACTTTTTATTTCACTTTTCCTTTTTTATTTTTTTCCTTCTCTATTTTTTATTTTTAATTTTGATTTTCCTTTTTTCATTTCTAATTTTTATTTATTTTTATTTTTTGTGGATATCTTTTCATATTTGTGACTTTTTGGTGAAATCGTGAACAATTTTGAAAATCATGATCATTTTTTTAAACTCATGAAAATATTTGATTACAAATTTGCAAACTTTTTATAAAGTCACGGACATTTTCTTAAGTCATGAATATTTTATACTATTTACTGATATTTATATAGAATTGTGAACATTTTTAAAAATTTTGTTTGAATCTGTGAACAGTTTTAGAATCAACGGACATTTTTTTTTGGAGATTGGTGGAACAATTTTTGAAATTCATGGAAAAAATTCGATTCAACAAAAAATTTCTTAAAAGCATGATAATTTTTTGAATCAGCAAATATTTTATGAATCAAGAAACTATTTTGTAATTCATGAACAATTTTGAATTTTCAGAACATTTTTTAGAATTCATGATTTTTTTGAATTGGCAAACCTTTTAAATTTCATTTAAAAATACTACACAAACTTTTTTTTTCAAAATCTTGAACAGTTTTAATTTCCTGACAATTTTTGGCCAAAATCGGGAACAATTTTTGAAAAATGACGAACTTTTTTTGAATCCACAAAAAAAATTGTACTAATAAAGGGATTTGTACTTTTTAGACATTTTATTTCAAAATCCTCAATTTTTAAAATTTTGGAACTTTTTGAAATCCCAATTTAATTAAAGTAGAAAAAACAACAACAGAAAAGAAAAAGGAAAAAGAATAACCAGATTGAAAAACAGGCCACTCGCACATGGGCGGCCCAAACGGGCGCGCTGTGTTTTCTCCCAGTACGCAAAGCACCGTATAGGAGGTCCCTACTGCGTGGGACGGCCCAGGCGAGGGGTATCCGTGTGCGAAACGTTTTTTTGTCACTTATAGGTTGCATCGGTGGGTAATATTTTGTATTTTTAGGGCAATTTCGTGACGAACAGGCAAAAGTACAAATCCCTTTATTAGTAGGTATATATAGGCGTCGGTATGTGGTTGGTCCAAGACTCAGTACAAACCAAAAGCGCATGTGTGTCTTGGGGAAGCAGAGCTGGTCCAATGTGTCGACCTGGCATGGCACGGTACGACCCACCCTAATTGGGCATGGCGACACGACCGTTGTGGCATGATTATTAGTCGGGTCGGTCCGCGTGTTGTGTCCTCTAGCCTAGGCACGACCCAGCTAATAAACGGGCCGGCTTGTCGTACGTTCAGCACGCTAGGCTGCATATTTTTTAGCCTGTTGGGCTATTTTTTTAGTCCTATTGGACTATATTTTAGGTCATCTATTTAAGAAAATTCTGATTTTTTATTAAAAAATGGGCCGTGTTGTGTCGGCCCACGTGCCCAGCCTCCAGGCCTAGGCATGGCCCAAGGCATGCCGCGGGTCAGGCACAACCTGTTTAGCCTGTGTCCTGCCTCATGGTGGGGCGTGCTAGCGGGCCGGCCTGACAGGCATGACCTAGGTGGCCAGGTTTGGGGGGAAGAGCCCGACACCATTTTCCTTTACCTTCTGTATTTCTTTAATATCCCACCGCACAAGAACAACATCTCAAGATGATCCCTGTGGTGCCTTTTTCTCTGGTTGGATCTCCGCCCTTGACATACAACTACCTCTGACGACGACAGCCAGTTGCATGTTCACACTCGAGACACAATTATCTTTTCACAACGGTTAATTGTATGTTCACACTTAATACACAACTGTCCGTATTGTTAATGAGTGTCATGTGTGGGGTTAAGGAAAGAGCCAAACGGCAACGTTTTCTACTTCTCTTACTTTTTCCCACTTTACAAGACAATCCCTGAGAGGCAACCTAGGTGTATGTTCATCCTTAACATGCGATTCACCCGATCCAGTTGCATGTCCATATTCGACATACAACTTACACCCTGACACCTAGCACCAGTTGCATGTCCATCCTCGACATGCAACTTGGCCCTACCCTTATCGCAAAAAAATAAAACTTGGCCCTACCCGATGTAGTTGTATGTCCACCTTTTGACATACAACTCATCCTGCCTAGTTTCATGTCTACCCTTGACATGTAACTTGCCAGACCTTGACCTTGTTGCATGTCCACCTTGCTCGACCAGTTGTCGCCCGTCACCAACGCACGAGGGGACTCGATCGAAATCTAAAATCCCTGTTGTGTCTGACATAAATTGTTTTTCAGGACTTAATTTTTTTCGTTGCAACGCAATATCTCTTTTGCTAGTTCTCTATGAAGGCAAGCAGAACTTAAAGGCTCAAACTTTGTTGACCATCACTTGGAGACCATGTAGTATACTGAATAGATACTAGCGTTGGCGACGACAGCATAAAACAATGCAGGCGATCACGGCAAAACCAGTTAGTCCTTTGGTGAACATAACATTAACATTAACACTATTATGGGCTGGAGAGGGGGCATTAGCCCCCTCCCCCACACCCCCCTCCCGCGATCACCGTTGTCACTCGGCACGTACCAAGTCCCGCATCGCTCGGCGAGGCCTCCCTGGACCATGATATCATCAGTGACCCCATGTGCAGCCTCCCGACCCTCGACACTTATCTTGAGTAGCTGCTCTCCGCGGAGCAGCCAGACGACGACTTACGACGTATGCCTCGTCTAGGACGGCCAGCTGGGTGATGATACGTCTTCAACGTATCTACTTGTCCCGACAAGTCCTAGCCTTGATGAGGTTGTGGTAGGGCTTCGAAGAAGGTTGGATTTGGATGGACGAAAGCGATGGAGTTGACTTGATCGGAAGGTATAATATTTGGTTTGGACAACACATTCGTTGGAAGAGAATGCATCTTGTCTCCTAGTTTCATTGGGAAGCATATAAGGAGAGTGTCTTGGCCTTACAAGATAAATCATTCGAGTAATTTGCCACAAAGATGGTCGGTGTTCTGTTGCACATTGACTTGAATCGGCTTGCATCTTCATGTGATGTTAGTAGCCTCATTCGGGATGATCCACATGTCAAACCGGAGGCCGATGTGTACGACACAACAATGAGCCAACCACCATTGACCCAACCTTTGAGCCACATTTGGAATGACCAACATGATCCGGAAGACTTGGACATGAAGGGTGATGAGTTCGACAGTGATGAATCGGAGGCTTATCTTCATGACTATTATGTTGGCGATGTGGAGGCAAATTGCATGGAAGAGGACATGTACCATGCCACTCAATATAATAGATTCTATGTGGGGGACTCTGAGGATGAAAGCCCGGATGAAGAAACAGATGAGGATGGTTTGATGGCCAAATAAGCCAAAGCTTTCAAGAAGGTAATACGTCGGGGTCACGAGACATCATTTTTCTGTGATCTAAACCTAGCCGATAAAGCTATTATTGATGGTGGCACAAGTAAAATTCTTACATCAAGGTTATCTTCAAAGCGAGATAATGGGCCAAGCATGTATGGTGTTAGTGAAGGAACAATCTTTGAAATCTTGGTAAAACTTCAATATGGCTCAAGGATTATGCTGTTAAGTATCATCGACCATTCATAGTGAAATAAACAGCGGAGCAAGGACTCGAACCATAGTCAGGTTGAAGGAGCCCGCATGCACTAGAGAAATAAGGGAAGGTGCCATTTTATTAGTTAAGCGAGTTTTCTAAGAAAAATTTAGAAGCCGTCACTCTCTATGAGACTCCCGTCCGAGCCGCACACGTACTCCTTGGAATATTTAAAGAAGAGAGGGTGCATGGTTGATTGGTTCTAACTTATGCGTGATTATGGAAAAAATATATTTCAGGAATAGGCTGGGCAAAGTCAATTTTTAAAGAAGAGAACGTGACCTTGCGGGGTATTCTGTTCAATCAAATAATACTTTGATTCATGTGGCAACGCCCATCCATTTAGTATTGGCTCGTTGTCACATGAAGGACGTGTGCGAGGTGTGTGTGAGGCGCAACATGGCCTCACGTCTTCAATAACGATCATGTCTAGCAATCGGCACCCGTCACCAACACGCCCTAATCCTGGACGCCGCCTAACAAATGCCCGCCTCGTCGCCCTTCACCAACGCATGAGAGGACTCGATCGGAATAAAAATTGAAATCTAAAAGTCCCTATGGTGTCTGACAGAAATTGTTTTTAATGACTTATTTTTTTTCTGTTGCAAAGCATGGGCTCTTTTGTTAGTAGTATTAATCACATTAATCCTAATTTAAAATAACATTATTTGCATTAATGGCGATTAATCAATTTGCTTGGAATCAACATTGGTTGCTGTTAAGCACTATCCAGCTGGATCAAATTGGTGACATCTCTCGCGGAAGCTCAGCCAATTAGGGAAGTCATAGGAATGAGATGACATGTATCTCAAATCCTATGAGTAGGAATAGAAAAGGAGATGCCCTTTGATTCACATCATAGGATTTTTCCATTGAGTCTAGGCTAATGTTTATTTTCATATGAAATCTGGAGGATAGGAAGAATTCCTTCATAGGAATAGGATTCCATTCCTAGAAACCAAAGGGCTCTAAAGGAATTTTTCCTATAGAAATCATATCCTGTGAATTTCCTACAAGATTCCTCTAAACCAAAGGAGGCCTCAATGTCTTCCTTCCACTTTCCTTTTCATATCTCTACTATTATTATTTTTGTGGAAAATTCTCCATCCATCTCTATTACATTACCAGTCTTCTATCTATGAAAGCTGCCAAGCGTGAGTCAAAGTCGTCGTCCACGCACCGCTGATGTGCCTGTATGGCTGTATCCTCTCCACACGCTCCACTTTTTGTACTACTAGTTCTGTTCCCAGCTCGCTCACCGCTGACCACCACACCACCCACCAGCGCAGCGGCCAACCACCATGCATCACCCCTCGCCCTCCCTCCTCCTCCTCCTCCTCCTCGCCGCCTCGCCTCTGATCGCCACCGCGGCGACCTTCAACTGCGTCGGCGGAGTATACAAGGCCAACAGCACCTACGAGGCCAACCTCCGCCGCCTGGCCGCCGTGCTCCCGGCCGTGACGGCCTCCTCCCAAGACCTCCAGGCGACCCGCGGCGTGGGGTACTGGCCCAACCGGCCGCGGGCCTCCTCGCAGTGCTACTGGGGCGTCAGCTCTTCCTCCTGCGCCGCCTGCGTCGCCGCCGCCTTCCGGGAGGCGGAGAGGGCGTGCCCCTACGGCAAGAAGGCCGTCGTCTTCGCCCGCAACTGCACCCTCAGCCTCGCCGATTTTCCTCGAGCTCTCGGCTTCCGTCAGTTCTCTTTCCTCATCTTTTTTCCAGAAGATAAATTTTCCTTTACAGGATTCAGAGACTATTATTTCTCTGCCCACATTAGTCTCATGTGCCAAATGATCTCGTGCATGTGTGGCAGTCCAATTTTTTTTACTTGGTTTGGGATTGATTGCCACACTGACCTTGTGGTTGTGGCAGCCCAACATTACTAGGATTAGAGCCTCTTAGGATTAGGAATTTAGGATTATTGTGAGCTTGTTTAGTCAGCAGACCACACTTGCATTCGCTTGTGAGTTGTGATTACTCGTGGAAGAAATTAGAAGTTCAAAAACTATTTACCCAGTTGTATACGAGAATGTGTGTCTAGACGGTGGTAAGAGCATCTCTCTAGCAATTCCCTACAAACTTGACTCCTCAAAGAATCCCTTAAAACTTAGCTCGTCAATTTTGAGGAGTTGAAATTTATGCGCACCTTGCCCTTTCCCTAAAACTTAACTCCTTGTAGATCTAGACCCCATGTGAAGTCTCTCTTTTTTCTTCTTCCTTCTTTCCCCAAATCCCCACTTTTTTTCTCAGGCTGGTTGTAGTGGGAATATCATATACCAGTACCATGCATATGATACTAATATATGATACAATGCATTAGGGAGGTAGTATCATGCATTAGTATCATATAGTACTTTATTTATTACCATGCATGACACATAGTATTTATTATGATACGGTATCATGATATGATACTCAACCCTCGCTTTCTTTATTTAATTCTATCTATGATAAATTATTAAAATTGCCTAGTTGGCATGCATGATACTAGCTATGATACTACCATTACGACCAGCCTCACATCAAGCTTGCGGCCAACGACAACTTCTGGTCAATAAATGATGCCTAGGAAGTAGTTAGGGCCCAGAGTAGATGCTCTGCAAAAGTAATTTGATAGATGCTCATCAAGTGTGACGTACGTGTGCGAGAAAGGAGATGAGGATCCCTAAAACTCAACTCCTTACAGATCTAGACCACATATGGAAGTCTCTTTTTTTTTCCTTCTCCCTAAATCCTCACTTTTTTTCTCACATCAAGTTCGCGGCCAATGACAATTTCTGGTCAATAAATGATGTCTAGGAAGTAGTTAGGGCCTAGAGGAGATGCTTTGCAAAAGTAATTTGATAGATGCTCACCGAGTGTGACGTACGTGTGCGAGAAAGGAGACGAGGATCCTTAAAACTCAACTCCTTATAGATCTAGACCACATATGGAAGTCTCTCTTTTTTCTTCTTCCTTCTCCCCTAAATCCTCTTTTTTTTCCTGACATCAAGTTCGCGGCCAACAACAACTTCTGGTCAATAAATGATGTCTAGGAAGTAGCTAGGGCCTAGAGTAGATGCTCTGCAAAGTAATTTGATAGATGCTCCCGAGTGTGACATACGTGTGCGAGAAAGCAGATGAGGATCCCTAAAGCTCAACTCCTTATAGATCTAGACCCCATATGGAAGTCTCTTTTTTCTTCTTTCTCCCCCAAATCCCCACTTTTTTCCTCACATCAAGTTCGCAGCCTACGACAACTTCTAGTCAATAAATGATGTCTAGGGAGTAGTTAAGGCCTAGAGTAGATGCTCTATAAAAGTAATTTCATAGATGCTCACCGAGTGTGACGTATGTGCGAGAAAGGAGATGAGGAAGTTGGCGTAATCTGTCCACCATGGGCCATGGTTTGGGCACTTCTTCGACTGAATATATGCTCCTCTTCGTTGTCCTAGTAGCACCATGGCATGGCCTAGGACACAATGATTCGTCAAAATCGGCGACAACGACCGACAACCATGTTTTCACCAGAGCCACCACCACGGGGACCAATAGAAGAGACGAAGAAAAATATTGGCGCATTTTTGCAGGCGGCGTGTAGCGAGCCAATCGGAGGGGTCGTGGGGTCACTGTTGTTGGGGGTGGTATCGGATTGAGTCACCGGTGAGGTGTTGTGCGTTGTTGGGCATCAGGGAGGAGAGAGAGGGGGGGGGGGGGGTTAGGGAAACTTGCCCACGGGTACTGGAATTTGAGCAGGTTGGAATGGTTTGAGGAGTTTCTCCTCAAGTTTTTTAGGTCTAAAGGGGTTAACTCTTCAAAAGAGGATCTTATGAGAAATTTTAGAAATTTAGGGGAAGGGATCGGAAACATCGTTCCAAGGGAGTCAAACAGAACAGAGGTGGAGCTTTACCTTGGCATTGAAGGTCAGTGATCCCGAGCACTCCATAGGTCTTCAGCTTGAACACGTCGATCTAGCGGAAGAGGTACTTGGCACCCGGGGTCTTGTCTTGACATTCCACAGGAAGTCCCTTCGGATTTGTTTTTCCCACACACTTGACCAGCCAAGCAGGAGGGGCAAGCATAATTAGTTATGACTGCCATGGCGGAGAGGGAGGAGCAGATAAGCTCAACACAACCAAGAGTGCGATGTGATCTACAATCTTATTCCACAACCTTACATGATTATTATTGCCATCCATATATATAGCATCCCAAGGTTCTGCTTCTTTTCTTCCCCATATGCTCGAATTATTGGTATGCACATTCTTCCTCAAACATGAACCGATGAAAGCTAGGTAATGCATTAACGACCAACTATGCTCAGATAGAAGCTTTATGCATTTGCATTCCACAGGCACCATCAGTTGGCTTGACCTCTTGGGTCCGGGACTCATATTTCAAGCGATTGGATTTGCATGGCTTTTCTTCCTGCTTCTGCAAGAATGGCGTGATAAAAGAAGAGCCTCTATGATGTAAGTTTCAAGAGGCACCACATTTGATGTTAAGTTGAGATAGGAAAATAATAGATGAAACAATCTACTTTGTGAATGGGAGCATATGAAAATTAATTTCCTTACCTCTTACATGGTGCAGGCGTTGTAGCTCTCTTCCATCTGGAGATCAGTAGTTGATCAACCTGGTCAGACTATTGGACATCAGCCTGTTCCCAACAAGAGGAAACACTAAAATCGGGCTCTACAAGAATGCTCACATGATTACCTGAATTGTGATTTGATGTTTTTTTGGCGAAGATGGTTTGATATTGTTCTCCAATTTGAATGTTCGCATTGGTTACCAATAATTTCCAAGGTCCACTTCGTTTGTTCTGTTGTTTTCATCATATTCTTCGGTCCACTCCTTCGATGCTCCAAATATGTATGTATTTCCAACTTGCCAGAAACAGAGTTCCAGCTTGCGGAACTGAACACTCCTCACTTTCATCATTAAACTCTTAAACCTTGGTTGGATCACTGCTTTGTGTCATGGGCTCATTTCTCACAAATATGTTGGATATGCAAATCGCAGGAGATAGCACTATGCAAAGTTCAGAGAAAAAGCAGAGGGGGCCGTAAAATAAAGTTCTGAAGAAAAGAAGCAGTTTTGACTGGAACTAGCAGGATTTTGGGGTTTTGAGGATAGTCTCTCCACTAGGTGGAATCGCGCCTCAGCTTGGCGCGTATATTATGGCACCAATGAAAGTGCTTCACTGAGCAAGCATATTAAACATAAAAGAACTGAGACCGAAGAAATTAGGCCACACGCTCCTTCATTCAATAAATGTTCGATTTGCTAAGGGTGTGTTTGGTAGTAAAGTATTAAGAAAACCAAAGTATTGAAAACTACAAAATTTTAATATGTAGGTGTAAGATACCACAGTTTTGACATACCACAGTATTTTGAAGTATTGGGAATGAACGAGGACAAAGAAATGTGTTCGTTTTTTTGCCTGCTCTGTTTTTAAAAAAGAGGTCCAGGGTTCTTTTTATTAGACAGATAAAATACTACATTTTGAAAAATATTGTAGTATTAATACTACCGTTTTTTGTGGAGACCAAACAGCTCAAAGTAATTAAAACCATACTATTTAGAAAAACTGTAGTATTCGCAAAATACTTAGAAAATGCAGAGCTATCAAACGGAGCCTAAGTGATATTTTCCACGGGCTACAGCAGAAATTTGCATAAGTGGTTAAGCAAGAAACATGTCTGAGCAAAGTGGAAAATTAATTCTGCAATGGAAAATAAATTTGAACATAAATCTCACTGTGACTCATATCAACCTCGATCTGGGCTTACATTTTGATCGTATTTATATTTTCCCTGCATATCTCTGCACACAATACACATGAGCCAAAATAAGAAAGGTGAACTCCAAGTGATTGTAGAAAAGCAAAAAAAAAAAAGGTACTATATAGATTCCGAAGAGGGAAGCTATAAAAATGGTCTAAGTTAGTTTTCCAATTGAGCTCACATACAGATTTATTCAGATAAATTAAAAAGATTTACTGATAATATCATGTTTTTACAGCCCTCTTCGCACGTTGTTGCTCGCTTCCATCTTCTTCTTCTCCGTCGAAGTGCAGTTGTGTGGGTGCATAGATAAGAGGATAAGGAGAAGAGGAAATTAGAAGTGTTGCTCCGGCGTAGGATTGGGGTACGCATTTGTAGTAGAAGGGTTATAGTAGGAGCGCTCTCGAAATTTGAACATGTTCAATGCGCACACGTAAGAGCCGCTCCACGCCGGCGAAGAACTACACAAATTTGGTAATAGGGGGATGAAGGGGCCCACCCCAGTTGAATTCAGGGCGGTGAGACGTTTGTAAATTTTTGTAGGTCTAGCATTATTGTACTACATGTATTCGACATATACAATTGGTGTGCGAGATGTACTCCCTCTGTAAACTAATATAAGAGCGTTTAGATCACTATTTTAGTATTCTAAACGTTTTTATATTAGTTTACGGAGGGAGTACTACACTACGGGTTGTGCTTGAATGCCGGTGTCACCATGATGGAAAAAGGGTTCATACTCTGGTGTTGTCTGGGATACAACATATGTAGATACCAAATGATCAAATCTTAGGCAACATCAATAATGCAAGGAGAGAGTTACTGGAATAGGAGACGACAAACTAAATCTTTTTGTGACAAGGATTTTTTTTGCCATTTTTATTGATCAAGAAGAGGGGTTTGTAGACACACCATCAAAGCGTCGCAACGATAAAAAATACTCTCGTGACACTACATTACTCAAGTGCTTGGCACCCGCAAAAGCCCAAAGCAAAGCTTCCTTCTTAATGATGTTAACTATCACCTCCACCAGCACCGCTTTGTTTCTAAAGATGCATGTGTTCCTTTCTTTTCAAATCTCCAATCCAACAAGCACTACAAAAAAAAGACACATCCGTGGCATTTTGGGCCGAACGAAATTTTTTTCTGTCATACGTATGACACTTCTATGACGATAATTTTGACAAAACCCGGTATCATCATAGATGTAGTGGGCTCCTACTTCTATGACAAAAAATCATGACAGAAAATGGGCTTTTCGTCCTGGGCGGGCCGGAGACGCAGCTGCATGATATTCTTTGGGCCGTCCATGACGGAAAAAAACCGTGGTAGAAGCGAGGGGGAGGATTATTTCGGGGAGTTCCCGGTTACGGTGGGAGGTCGGGGGGGGGGGGGGGAGCGATGCGCGTTTCTCTCTCTCGTACACGTACGCGCGTGTGTGCGAGGCGTTGGCTCTAACTGAACCCGAGCGAGGCGTTGGGCTCTAAATGAACCCGAGCGATTGCACTGCAGGCTACGCGTTAATGAACCCGAGCGATCGATCGATGGCTGTTAACTGAACCCGATCGAGCGATTCCTTGGCTACTGCTGCTAACTGAAGCCGATCGATGCTGCCTCTGGATGAACAGTGAGCGTTGCGGGGGCGGGGGGGGGGATGAACAATGAGCGGTGGCGTTGCCTCTGGATGAACAGGACCCTGTGGTGTGGTGGAGGGCTGAATGAACAGTACATGATGGAGGGGTGCCCGTGGAGGGGTGGATGAACAGGACCTCGTGGTGTGAAGGGCAGGATGAACAATAGACGGTGGAGGGGTGCCCGTGGAGGGGTGGTTAAACAGGACCCCGTGGTGTGGAGGGCAGAATGAACAGTAGACGGTGGAGGGGTGGTTGAACAGTAGCCGGTGGAGTAGCGCGCGGTGGAGGCTGGATGAACAGGAGCCCGTGGAGGCTGGAGGAGGTCGACGGTGGATGAACAGTAGCTCGTGTAGGCTGGAGGGGGTAGACGGTGGAGATGAACAGTATCCCGTGGAGTCCCGTTTTGCAGTACGCCACACCCCTCCCGATGAACAGGACCCTCGTTTCGACCGTAGCGCTCCAACACAAGTCCGTTTCCTCCGTTTTGCGGTACGCCACACCCCTCCCGATCAATAGGACCCCCGTTTCGACCGTAAGAGGTCCGTTTCCTCCGTTTTGCGGTACGCCACACCCCTCCCAATCAACAGGACCCCCGTTTCGACCATAGCGCTCCAACACAAGTCCATTTCCTCCGTTTTGCGGTACGCCACACCCCTCCCGATCAACAGGACCCCCGTTTCGATTGTAGGAGGTCCGTTTCCTTCGTTGTGCGGTACGCCAGGCCTCGTTTCCATCGCCTCTTCCGTCCAAACCCTCCCGATGAACACGACCACGCATCCCGTTCCGACCCAGCCGCGTTGCCTCCCGATGAACACGACGCATTCCGTTGCCTCCCCATGAACACGACGCATTCCGTTGCCTCCCCATGAACACGACGACGACACTGTTTCTCCGTTCCGACCCAGCCATGTACACGAGCCCTCGCCGTACGTATGCGCGAGTAGGCGTTCGAGACCCCGCCCGTATGTACACATACGCGGCCGTATTTTCCTTCTTGCACCCTGGCCGCCTCTACTACGACAGATGCGCGCCTCTACATCCACCAGTATATATGTACGTACACGTTCGCGACCAGAATGACAACGCTACGTACGCTTCGACCAGGTGGGTCCCGACTGTCAGGCACTTCCTTGCCTGCGAAGATGTAGCTGGTGGGTCCCAGCAGTCAGGGGGGCGAATCGTTTTTTTGTCCGGACGCACTTCCTTGCGTGCGAAGGTGTAGCTGGTGGGTCCCAGCAGTCAGGGGGGAAACGTTTTTTTCGCGAAATACGGTGGCCCGTCCGGTGGGTCCCTGCTGTCAGGTGGAGGAATCATTATTTTCCGCGTAATAAGGAGGCACTTCCTTGCTGCCGCCGTGGACCCAGCTGTCAGCCTCTCCACGTATAGTCCACGTCCGATGAAAGTCGTTCCTTTACCACGTTGACCACGCCGCGCCGAGAGCACCAGGGCAGTGGACGACAGCGAGGCCTAGGAAGGGGACGACACGGAGGCAGGGAAGACTCGGCAGTTGTTTCCCACGCGAAGGGGAGTACGACTGTATGAGGGTTTACTGGTTCGTCTGCCGTCGCCGGAGAATAACAACAGGTGTGGGTGAGTAGAGGGATGGCTAGGCCAGCGATGGGAGTACCGTCGGGCGGTGAGGCCTGCGCGGCAGCACAGCCGGCCGCGAGGAGGAGGGAGCAGGCAGTCCCGCCGGCGCTTGTTTGAGCGGCTGGAGCAGGAAGAGCAGAGATTGAAGAAGCACGACGGCCGTTAGATGGACATCCAACAGTCAGTGCTTGTGCGTCAACCTTTTTTTAGGAAAGCCTCAAATCTATGGAAAACAGCATACAACCCATCTGCCATTATTTCTAATAATTTACAGCCCATTTGCTAATTCTTAAGGTTTTTTTGGAGCTCATATTCTATTTTTTTAGCATTGCAGCCCATATTGTGGCAACGGTTAAAAAATTATACGAATTTTTGCATATTTCGATGCGATCCGAACTATTTTTAATCCCGAAATTTCAACTCACATTCAAACTAATTTTAAAAATAAATGTATATCAATATAAAATCCAACAAATTCTCCACGCATAAAAATTAATGTAATTTAAAATCTTGAAATGAAAAAAAGATATTTGAAACTAATTGCCGGTTTGATGTGTTTTAAAAATGTACAACCCATTTCTCATTACTGATGGGCCATTTTCTCGGCCAGCCGAATGAAAGCTCTCCTCGTCTTGAAAGATTTGCAGCCCAACAGGCCTGACAAAGCGACTTACTTGGAAAATCACAAAAAACTGGGCTGTGGCCATGGACCCAGCTATCAGCCTCTCCACGTACAGTACTCTTCCGATGGAAGTCGTTCCTTGACCACGTTGACCACGCCGCGCGGAGAGCACCACGGCGGTGGACGACTGCGAGGCCTAGAAAGGGGACGACGCGCCAGTGGAAGCCCGCGCGGAGAGGACTACGATGGTTCACTGGTTCGGCTGCGGTGTGAGGCTGCCGTCGCCGCAGGGCCTAGCCAGCGGTGGGAATAGTAGGGGGCGGTGAGGCCTCTACGGCAGCACAGCCAGCCACGGGAGGCAGGAGCATGCGGCACGACCAGCGCTGCTTTGGGCGGCTGGAGCAAGAAGACCAGAGGTTGAACAAGCACTACGGCCATTGGATGGACATTGTATGGTCACTGGAGCTAGAATCGTTCATATTGACTAAGTTGACAAAGCCCTTCGTCCCCGTCAACTTAGTAGGCCCACAAGTCAGCCTCCTAGCAAGGTGGGTCCCAGCTAGCCGGGGGAGTATTCACTTTTTTGTGCGTAATAAGGAGGCACTTCCGTTGGGTCCAAGCTGACAGCGGGGGAAACGTTTTTTTCGCAAAATACGGTGGCCCGTCCGGTGGGTCCCAGCAGTCAGGGGGGAAACGATTTTTTCGCAAAATACTGGTGGCCCGTCCGGTGGGTCCCTGCTGTCAGGTGGAGGAATAATTATTTTCCGTGTAATATGGAGGCACTTCCTTGCAGCTGCCGTAGACCCAGCTGTCAGCCTCTGCACGTACAGTACTCTTCCAATGGAAGTCGGTCGTTGACCACGCCGCGCCGAGAGCATCAGGGCGGTGGACGACGGCGAGGACTAGGAAGGGGACGACTCGGAGCCGGGGTAGATGCAGCAGTGGATGCCCACGCGAAGAGGAGTACGAGGTTCACTGGTTCGGCTGCGGTGTGAGGCTGCTGTCGCCGCAGATTAACAGGGGTGTGGGTGAGTAGAGGGATGGCCTGGCCAGCGGTGGGAGTAGTAGGGGGCGGTGAGGCCTCCGCGGCATCACACCCGGCCACGGGAGGCAGGAGCATGCGGCACGACCGGCGCTGGTTTGGGCGGCTGGAGCAAGAAGACCAGAGGTTGAAGAAGCACTACGGCCGTTGGATGAACATCGTACGGTAACAGGAGCTAGAATCGTTCATATTGACTAAGTTGACAAGGCCCTCCGTCCCCGTCAACTTGGTAGGCCCACAAGTTAGCCTCCCACTATGTTGGGTTCCAGCTGGCAGGGGGAATATTCATTTTTTGTGCGTAATAAGGAGGCACTTCCTTGCGTGCGAAGATAGCTGGTGGGTCCGACATGTCAGCGGGGGGCACTTTATTTCGCGAAATACAGAGGCCCTTCCGGTGGGTCCCAGATGTCAGGTGGAGGAATCATTATTTTGCGCGTAATAATGAGGCCTTTCCTTGTGTGCGGCCGTGGACCCAACTGTCAGCCTCAACACGCACAGTCTATTTCTGATGGTGTCGTTCGTTGACCACGCCGCGCCGAGCGCATCCAAGGATTTTTGTGCCAAAACAATCCAGGATTTTATTTGTTAAGAAATTATTTTTATAAGTTAATAAGATATGGGATATTGTTTTCTTACATATGTAAGTATCTGTCAAATATATGATGACAATAAAAATAATATATAATAACATATGAAATATTTTTTTTTAGAAAAACAGGGAGCATCTCCCCGGTTCCATTGCTGAGAACGAAACCACAACATATTCTGATACAGCAGCTCCAAGAGCAGTTCGAAAGCAAAGGTAGAAAAGCTACAAACTAGGGGGGATGGATGAACAAGTTCTCTGAATAACACAAATCACCCGAGCGGTGCCAAAGGCAGAGCGGATAGAGCACTCAAATGACACAAGGAGGGTCCAGCGAAGCCTTCATGGTCTTCAGCCGAGGGGCCGTGTCAGCCTGCGGCGACCAGTAAGCAAGCGGAGACACCGGGCTGGAATGCGTAGCATGGTGGATGTCCCTCTTTTTCGGCGCCAGGTGCCCATCATCTTCATCAGAGATCTTGAGATGAGCCCACGGGTCCAGCCCCAGAGCAGGTCGAGCCTTGTTCAGCCATAAGTGATCGCCAACGGTTTCTGGAGGGATCTTGTTAGGGTTTCCATGAAGCTCATCAACTTGTCCTTGTCCGATCCGGAGGAGAGAATCGCCCAGTTCCTCACCATGTTCCTGATCAACCTCAAGACCTGCGGAATGGAAATCTAGGAGGTGTTACTGAAAATCATAGCATTTCTATATTTCCAGAGGCACCAAAGGACAGCTGAGCTAACAGTGTTTAAAACTGAGCACTTTTTGGTAGCAATCCAGAATCTGGCGATAGATTCGAAGGATGAGCCAATCTGACTAGAGAAATATTCCTCAATGTGGGCCAAGAGATGTTTAGCAACTATACATTCAAAAAATAGGTGAGAACAAGACTCTTGTTCCAAGCAGTAAACACAATCAAGGGGTTTGATGATGTGTCTCTTCCTAAGGTTATCCCTAGTCATCAATTTGTTTTTGGAGAGAAGCCAGAGAAATACATGAATTTTAGGGGGAACTCTCAATTTCCAGACAGCAGGGATAAACACGGGTTGAACCCCTCTAAAGTTGATAACATGATAGAGGGAGCTGGAGGAATACCTCCCCTTATTGTCCAGCTGCCAAATCAGGGCATCTGGCTCGGCAGTAAAGGTAATGCTTTTGTTAAAGAGAGTTTTAGGCATTGACCGTCCCAAACTTCTTTGACACTTGCGTTAAGCTCATTGTGGACAGAGTAAATAGGCCAAAATTGGACTGCTAGGGGGGATGTGCCAAACCAACTATCTTCCCAGAACCTGGTTCTGCTCCCATCCCCTATGTTCCATCTGTAGCCAAATTTCACAGCATGCATAATAGATTTTAATCCTTTCCAGAATCTAGAGGTCTTAGGGCTGGAGGAAGGGACAAAAATATTAGGTTTATTTCCTAGGTATTTATGGGCAATAAGAAGCTTCCAGGGTTTCAGGTCTTCCTCATAGAATCTTTTAATCCAAGACCCTAGAAGACAAATGTTAATTTCTTGGAGGTTAGGTATGCCTAGGCCTCCAAAATCTTTTTTCATAGAGACTAGGGCCCAATTAGCAAGGTGTAGCTTCCTATTTCCCTCAAAATCATTCCACAAGCAATGAGACATCTGAGAATTGATGAGGTTCATTGGCCATTTAGGGAACTTGAAGAAGGAGAGGAGATACACTGGAATGCTAGCCAAACAAGCTTGTATGAGGATCAATCTACCTCTGTAAGAGAGAAGTTTGCCCCTCCACCCAGCAATCCTTTTAATGATTTTATCCAGAAGGGGTTGGATATCCTCTCTCCTCAGTTTATCATAGTGGAGAGGGATACCTAGGTACTTAATGGGGAAGTTACCTTTATTACAGACTAGAATAGAGAGGAAGTCAGCTAACTCCTGATCATTCATGTTGATAGGGATGACTTCACTTTTAGAGTAGTTGATTCTCATGCCTGAGACTTGTTCAAACCAGGTTAGAACAGTTTTCAGATTGCTAGCATGTGTGGAGTCATTGTCTAAGAAAAGGATGGTATCATCTGCATATTGAAGGCAGATGATGCCACCAGGGCAGACCTCAGGATAGAGCCCTGCAATCAGACTATGATCAGCAGCTTTGCTCAGCATTTTAGTAAGAACGTCCACTACTAAATTAAACAAAAGCGGGGAGATGGGGTCACCTTGCCTAAGGCCTTTACTAGCAAGGAAAAAATCACTTTCACAGTTATTTAACTTGACCCCAACAGGCCCCACATGAGTAAGTTGCTGGATCCAACTCTCCTCTATGAAAGGCTTGGAAAAGATCTAAGAGATCATTTTTCACCAAGTCCCAAAAATGCTGGTAAAACAAGAAGGGAATCACATCAGGACCAGGAGCCCCATCAGGATAAGAGCTAAAAATGGCTTCCTTCACCTCTGTCTCTGAAAATGGGGCTTCTAGCAGCTCATTTTCAGCAGAAGAGACTTTTTCAGAAGCAGAGAAAAAATTGTTTTGTAGAGAGAACCCAGAAGGGTTTTCTTTCTTAAACAGGTCTTTGTAGAAGTCACTAGCCACTTTCAGCATCTCATCTACCTCAGTAACAGGGCCATTAGGGCCATCAAGGGAGTGAATGAGGGTTTTCCTCCTCCTCTGGTTAGCTACTGCATGGAAGTAAGCAGTATTTCTATCACCCTCCTTAATGTTCCTATCTCTAGACCTTTGTTTGGCTTTGATTTCTTCTTGAAGCCAAATTTTCTTGAGCTCTCCATGGAAAAAGTTTAATCTTTTAGTCTCAGCCTCAGAGAGGTCAGTGGTTTCTGCCTTAATATCTAGAGAATCAAACTCAAGGAGGAGAAGCCTTTTGTATCTTCTAAGATTATCTTCCTCATTGGAGTTCCACCCTTTGGTAGTTCTTCTAAATCTCCTGATTTTGATCTGCCAATTTTCTAGGGGGCAGCTGCTCCCAGTAGGCTCATTCCAGATTTTCCTGACTAGCTCAGTAAAATATTCTCTAAGCAGCCACCAATTTTTAAATTTAAAACTATTGCTCTTTGGAGTTTGGTTAAGACCAGAGTCCCAGAGCGAAGGAGTGTGGTCACTACCACATCTGGGCAGAGCTCTACAACTAGAAAGGGGAAAGAAACTATCTAATTCTGTGTCACAGAAAATTCTGTCAATGGTGGACATAATCCTGGAGCAGCACTTCCAACATATCTAGCAGAACTGTGGGTTTTCCTTCTGACAGGGCAATTCTCAACTTTATGGGTAACCATTTTGCAGATAAAACAACTCTTGGGCTTGACACATTTATCCAAATGATGCCCTGGTTCCCCACAGTTGTAGCAGATCACCTCAGAGTATGCCATAAGGCACGAAGCAGGGGCAGGAGCAGTTTTCTGGATGTCCTATCTCTTCTTTTGCTGATTCTTGCCTTGAGATTTCCCACTGATCTGAGAGTCAGAACCACCAGCAGATTGATCCTGGGCAATTACAGGAGCCTACCCAGATTGTGCCCCCATTTGGGGCGGAGGTGGGCCGTACCACTGCCCAACTGGCGCTCCCCCCCATTGTGATAGGGGAAATTCATCGGAGTTCCTGGTTCCTGCTCATCCTCCAGCCAAATGTTGTCTCTCAGGAAGCAGAAATAACCACCAAACAGCTCAATTGAAGCAGATTGCAAGCCTAATTTCAATCTTCTGCAGGTTTGGGGGAGAGGTAAGGTAGAGGATCCACCTGCTCCGGCTCTGGTGGCGTGCTGGTGGGCAGGAGTCCAGTCAAGCATTCCCATCTCGCAGCACGGCGTGGATCTCCTGAATTCACTTCTCCTTTCGCCCATCAAACGAACACAATCGGCGGCTCACTGGGGTGGGGCATCATCTGCTTCTCCGAGAAATCTCCTTCGAAGTAGATCCGCATGGCTAGATTCAGTAGCTCCCAATCCACACGATCCTTGCACATCCGAGCATACCTGCGCGAGTGAGAGAACGGATTCGGTCCCTCCTCGGCTTCCTCCCTCACAGCTTCCTCCTCTGCTTCCCTCCATTCGCGCATGCACTGGGTCTAGGAGAGAGCGTCGTCGCGGATCCGCATCGCCCGCTCCCTCCATCTCCTCCCTTGAGTCTCCCGCAGCATCGCCGGCGCGACGGAGTCGAGCGGCTGGAGCATCCGCGGGAAGGCTTTGTAGACATGTGGGAGATGCATCTTGTACATCTGCCTGTCTTCCAGCCATTCCCCCGTGGATATGGCCGGCGACTCCATGGGGCGTGCGAGCGGACTTGCTGAGGGGGGCAGGCGCGCCCGGAGTCAGGAGGCGGGGGGGGGGGGAGGGGGGGGGGTGGCGGCGGGATCTATTTGCCAATTACTCCCTCCTTTTCGGTTTATAGGGCTCAATTCAAAAATCTCACCAACAAAGGTAGATGATGAATGGTGGAATACTTTTTGTAGTTTGCAAAAGCACCTAATTAATGCACTTGTTTTCCTCAAAAAATTATGTTTACCAATGCATAAATTGCAATGCATGCATGCATAAAGTACATGCATTGGTCAATTTTCTCTTAATACTTGCTTGCAATGATTTAATGCACCTTGGAATCTGAACATGTGATGGAAAACAACCAAATTGAGCCTTATAAAATTGAAAAACTAAAATTTTGAGATAAGCCCTATAAACCGAAAAGGAGGGAGTATGTGAACTAAATAGTCAACATATAAAATAATTTAAATATATATAATATAGTTAGAAGGGAAACATAAGTTGGACCTGGCGTTCCTATTTTTATATAGAAAAATAGAACACACCTCCGCGTTTTCTTCAAAAAAATACATAAATTGGGCTGCCAAAAATAAAACCTCGGATGGGAGGTCCATAGGCCGGTCGATACATGACGACCCTAAGAAAATACAAAAAGGCCTATGGACCTCCCATCCGAGGTCGTGGGCTGCGCATGTTAAAAATGAAAGCCTAGAAGGGGCAGCCCAAAACCACGTCCAACACTTGCCAAAACTTCGTCCCTCGTTTTCTCTGTGTTTCGCACACTCGACATTGTGTGGGCATTTTGACTGTGCATCATATGAAGATGTGCTATGCATGAATGTTGATCAGCATGATGTTAACTGGCTGGTAGTTCCATTTTCGACCATGAATAAAACTTCCAACATGATGTTAACCCTGTTTGAAAAGGCCGTGTTAATATAAATGCTCTGCCTCTGAAAGTTGCAGTTTCTTATCTGAAACTAAACTTGCAGTTTCTTATCTGAAACTGAAACTTGCAGTTTCTTCTCTGAGAATCACATTATCTGCACTTTTATACTCCTATGAAACTACATTTTTTAAGTGCTAAAAATAGATCTCTAGAATTCATAAAATACTTCATATGCTCAATACTGCAAATCTGAAATTCAAAAGACATTCATATATGAAAGTACTCTCAAAACACACAACACAAAACATAATTCACAACCTGCAAATACTGACAACCCTAAGCTCCTCCTAACAATTCACAACCTGCCCGACTATTGGGCTGGGGGGGGCTGCCCCCTCCTATTCCTCGGCGGTAGACAGCCGCCCCGTGAGATGATGTGAACGGCGAGGGAGACGATGGCGGGGAAGCGTCGTCGGGCCAACTACTTTTCTCCTCTTGCAGTTGGGTTCGGTCGACGAAGACTCCACCGGCTCGCTCTGGCAGGACACCCTCACAAACGGCACCCTGTAGATGCTCGATCCTTCAATCTCTGGTGGATGCTCCATCTGGGATCGATACTCCCACCACCGCTCCCTCACAATCAGATTCGGTGAATCTGTTTGCTCCATGGCCCAGAGGAGCAGCTCTATGTACTCCGACGCGAATCCCTTCGGGAGTATCGCTGCCTTTTCGCTCTGTTGCAGATATTTGTCCATGGATGTCGCCGTCACCGCTAGTTGGTCCTTGTTGTCAAACCAAGACTGTATCTCCAACATCCTAGCTAGCTTCACAGGGTTGCCGTCTGCGATCCTCACGTATCGGTTGTACTCCTCCATCGATCTACTTCTCCACAGCACCTTCACTCGCCGGCGGTGGTTTTTGAATGGAAGAGGAGAGGAGCAGCGCTGGTTTTGGATTAGAACGGGAGAGGAGCGACGCTGGTTTTGGACTGGAACAGGAGAGAATGGGCGGTGGTTTTGAAATGGAAGATGAGAGGAGCGGTGCTGCATTTAGATTGGAACAGGAGAGGAGCGGCGGTGGTTTAAGAGGAGAAGAGCGGAAGAGCGGCGCTGGCCTTGGAAGTATTTTTTTGTTGTTTCGCGTATTTTGGGTCAAAATTTGACCACGTACTGTATTTGACAAGCAAAATGTGAATGCATGTCACCAAAAAATTTACCGTTTGGTTCGTATCTAAATGTACTTTCAAATTATACTCCCTCTATTTTTTTTATACAAGGCCACAAACTCATATTACAGGTACCAAGTTAAAAATCAATGCTATGTTTAAGTCAATGTTGCAAGCTAGCTTGTCACCTTGATTGTCGTGTTAATGAATGTGGTTTTTCTCTCCCAAGCACAACAAGCCAACCCTCTTACTCCTCATTGGTTGATTAATGTTGGGAATGCAATCTAACCTTCTCACTCTCGCATGCACACAAGGATATTAATGTCCTCGGGTGCTAGTACGAGGCAAACGCCATCAATTTTGCCTCGATTAATGTTAGTGGCCTTGTATAGTTGCAAATTGTAGTTTTGATAGTGGCCTTGTATACAACGTATAACATACTCCCTCCGTTTTTATTTACTCTGCATATTAGAGTTGACTGAAGTCAAACTTCGTAATGTTTAACCAAGTTTATAGAAAACAATATAGACATTTATCATAATAAGTCTATACGATGTGAAAGTACATTCAATAATAAATCTAATGTTGTTGATTTTTTATTGTATATCTTAATATTTTTGTTTATAAGCTTGGTCAAAGTTTGTAAAGCTTGACTTTAACCAGAGCTAATATGCGAACTAAATAAAAATGGAGGGAGAATATTTTATGTGCGAAAATCATGGTCAATTATGACCCAAAATAAAAGGGAGACTAGTTAATATGGGGTAGCTTTCTTAATTGAAGGGTAAATTGATTTTTATTTTGATCCAGTTAGAGCGCGCCGGCCCTCTCGTCCAATCCTAAATCACTGTCGCACGCTCCTCTCCCTCTTGTCTATTGCAAAACCACCTCCTCTCCTCTCCATCATCTCCATTCCAAAAACAACGTCTCGCCTCTCCCTCTTCTCTATTGCAAGACCATCGTCTCTCCTCCGCTTTCTAGACGCTTTGCCCCATGGCGCGGGCGCAATCCATGGATACAAAATTAGTATACTGTATACTACTAAAAGTCGAGGGCGGGGATTTTCCTACGCGGTAGGCGGCGGGGCAGTTCCGCCTAGTCGGTTCGACAGAGACACGAGAAGACGAGGGAGTAGGCTGCTGCAAACGTAGGGTTGTGTGAGTTGACAGCGAGTTACTGCTGGACAGGTGGGGCCCCATGATTTGACTTGCCATTATCATTTTAACAGCGGCGCTACGACCGGCGTGAGTCACCCAGATTCCTGACCACCTCCATACAGGTGCCTCTCCCAATGCTCCACCATGTAGTAGAGGCTGGCTCTTGCATGAGAGCCCACTTCTCCACTTTTTCCTTGCCTCTATTTCCTCCACATGTGCAAAAATGCCATGCAAAGCGCACTATTGTACTTACTTTTACTTGCTTCTACAGGTGCTTAAGCTTGCCACATAGGCATAAAGTCTGATGTGGCAAGTTAATCAAGAAGAGAGAGACTAGTTTGGTGACCCAAGGAAGAAACGGTGCTAAGCGCGTGTACCTAGGTGAAAAGATAATTTTGAGTCTATAGCTAATTAAATGAAGCAAACTTAGCAACACCATTTCATTGGAAGAGGTCACTCCTTGGCAAATGCAATAAATACACGCACTTACTAGCACCGTTTCTTCCTTGAGTACGAAGAAAGAGATAGAGAGGAGTAACAAAAAAAATACACTTATAGCCAACCTTGTTGTAGTATGAGTGACTAAGTGATGACTATGTATGACATGCCAACATCAGATAGCCTAACGCACCGTGTTAAATCTCCAAGGGCGCGACTGCGCGAGCGACGCGACAGTCGTGGTAGGCGCGACCATGATACGGGCTGCTGGAAGCCCTTGGATCTGAGATCAAACGGTCGCATGCTAAGTTGCTGAAAATTTGCAGAATAACCCTCCAGGATAGGACATTAACCCATAGGTATAGAATCACGCCATGCAACTGTTCGATCTTAGATCCAAGGGCTCTCGGAAGCCCGTATCATGGGAGAATGGAAAGCCACTACCCTGCCGTTCGCACGCTGGCAGTTCGCTCCTACTCGTCCCCGCACGTCCTTCAATACTACAGCGGTTCGCTCCTAGTCGTCCCGTCCATTCTTATTACGGCAGTTCCACTAATCCTAACCCTCCTCCCAAATTCATGGCGTCCCAAATCTCCATGATCGGCGGTGAGTACAAGGTTAGAACCATCACCGGCGATGAGTTCGATGTCATCTACACCCGTTCTTCCGCGACGGTGAAAGGATGCCTTTCTCGCTTCAGACGCATGTTCGAAAACTCAGATGATGAGTGGGTCGCTGGGCTAGATGTTGAGTACACCACAGTCCTAGGACGAGAGAAGGATCTAAAGGACGAAGAGAGGAAGAAGCCCGCCGTGATCCAGGTTTGCGTGCATGACTTATGCTTGGTCTACCACATATGCCATGCCGACGTTGAGTGCCAGGATTTTAAGGAATTCCTCGGGAGCAACCTAGTCAAATTCGTTACTGTAGACTTTGGTAACGACAAAGAAATCCTGGGTCGGATAGGCCTCGTTGTAGGCAACCCCTTCGACCTCCAGAAGAATCGGCTGGTGCCCTCTCGTCAGCCTTCAATGCTGACCCTGGCAGGAGCCATGGTTCATCCTTCGTACGGTAAACTAGTGAAACCTCCATACACGTTTCATCGTCATGCATGGCAGCGGAATGTACTAGATATAGACCACATCTAGTACGCTGCAATGGATGGTTACCTTTGCTTCAATATCTACAAGGGTTGGATGAAGAGCAACAGCCAAGTGTGCGGTTCAAACAAAGAAGTATTGGCCAAGAGGAAGAGGGACAAGGACGAAGTCGAGGACGTGGATGAGGACTCCGAGTAAGGTGGCAGTGTCGTTGCTCATGGTGGTTCTAATGCAGTGTCTACCGGAACAGTTGTAAAGTTTAATTTCAGGTGTGTTTATTTAATTTGAGGGGTGTGTTGTGCTGAGCCCCCAGCTAAACTATGTTATGTTTCTTCTCGTTACTTTAACTCTTCAGTACGTACATACTAGTATTTCTTACATTTCATCTTTTAGTTGGTATAGTACTACCACTCGTTTCTTCACATTATATACGTACAATATATATGGCCAACATCATATAGCCAGCAGTTTAATTATCAAAGAATTTCAGGGTGCTTAGTTTTGTCAAAGAATTCCAGGATGCTTAGAGGGTGCTTGGATCCAAGGGACTTATTTTAGTCTGACTAAAAATAGTCTCTTTAAGAGGTTAAAGTTCCAAGCACCCCTGACTAAAGAGGGGCTAAAACTAGTCTTGAGACTAATTTTTTTTAGTCAGGGGTACCCCTACTAAAATGTGGATTAGTCCTCTCTTTACTCATTTAACTCCTCTCCTTTAACACAGGCGAGTTCTGGATTGGAGGGTTTGGAGGATAATAAATGCTCATTAACTTAATTTTAGCCTTTTTAGTATTTGGATCCAAGCATGGGTGAGGCTAGCATGTTTTAGTCCCACTACTTTTAGTCATGGGACTAAAACGTATCCAAGCACCCTCTTAGTTTTATTTGAGGGGTGGGTTGTGCTGGACACCATTATTGTGACTAGCCTTTTTAATAGTACTATATGCATAATTTGGCGATGAGCGCTCTCTATATGTGCCACCTTTTTTAATTTCAAGTTTTGCTCCATGGCGCAATCCATCGATACTACTGTTGTACAAAAGTATACATTTTTTAAAAGGCTAGAGGGCGGGGTAGTCTAGCTTGGTCGGTTTCACGAGAGGCGAGGGCCTTTGTGATTTGACGGCTCATTACTGTTGGAAGGCGGGGCCTTGTGATTTGACTACTCGTATAAATGCGCCGACGACCTGATCGAGGAGGAGCAAAGAACCGTGCGGTATACTCAAGTTTTCCACTAGAGTAGTACTGCGACGGAGGAGCACGAAACATGGCAGCCCAGTGCCATATGGCGATAAAAAATGATCTAATTTGCTAGTCATCTCATTGTTAGCATTGTTCTATTCATTCCCTAAAAAAACATTGTTCTATTCATGCCTCGCAGAGAACGTGACACGTGCGGCGAAACACCCGAAGCAAAAGATGAAACACGGGAGCAAAAGAAGAAGGAAGATTATCACCCCAAATGATCTAATTCGCCGCGGAGTCGTAACTGCTTCTTCATCGCCCGCACGACCTCCATCTCCTTGCGCGTCTCCTTCGCCATCTTCATCATTGTGTCCATGACGCGGCATTTCTCGACGCGAGCCTTCATCATCTGTTCCACGGCAATATTATGTACCTTGACAGCAGTCGGGTGCTCGATGCGGAGCTTCGCCAACTCTTCCTTCTGTTCCATAGCGAGGGCCTGCAGCATCTTCATCGAGGAACTACTATTCTCATGCAGCTTCTTCCAGCCGGCGTTCTTCTCCTTCAACAGGTCGATCTCGTGGCAGAGCTTCGCATTGTCCTCCCGAAGTCGCAGGATTTCGCCGGTCGCCTTCTTCTCCAAGGCAATGCTCTTCTTCAGCAGCATCACCAAGGCAGCGGTCAACTCCCCCTGCTGATTGAGCTCAGCGGGCATGTCATCGAGGCTCTCCTTCAGCAACTCCATCAAGCCTTGGATGAACTCCTTCTGCTTATTGAGCTGATCGGGCATGTCGTCGAGGGATAACGACTCCAGCTCCGCCGGCTCGGCATGTTCGCCTCCGCGGCTAGGGCGCTCCTGGGAGCCATCGCCTGCCCGTGAGAGATCTTTCGAGGTCTCTGCGTGGCGGCGAGCCCTCTCTTTTTTTCCACAGCCTTGGTTGCCGCTCCCTTGTTACGAGTAGTTCTCGACCTAGAGCTCCGCTCACCGGCCATGGCAACGACGGACGAAGAAGAAGCACTTATGAGGAGGAAAGGTTGAGTGATTTTCGGTTAGGTAGTTCCCCTTTTTATAACCTAAGTACTAGCACTAGTACTAGTACCTGCATAGTGGGAACACGTTCAGGTTTGGTACGTACTACTAGTAGGTGTGAGCAGGCTTTCGAATGTGATGGGAACAAGGTAAAGATTAATTGATAGTTTTGGTTTCGAGGCCCGAAACGGCTCCCGATGAGTTTAGCGGAACATAAATTTCAAGTACTACACTGCTCAAATGCGTAAATATTGAGTATGTTACTGTCAAAAATTGGCACAAAATACGAAGGAGACCAATGGAAGTACTACTAGCAACCCACGATTTAACTACTCGCATGCATGAAGTGGAGTAATAATGTCTTTCTTCCGCCCTCACGTCCACTCAATTTGCATGCGCTGTATTAATCGACCATCAATGAAGTGAACGACTTTACATGCATCAAATTATCACATGGAGTGGATCTTGGTACAAAATTGCGTCCGCCCGTGTACCCGCGTGTGCGTGCGAGGAATGAGTGCGTGCATGGCGTGCGTGCACATCTTCGCTTCATGCATGTACCGCCAGTATGGCTCAGGGAGGACGAGTACATTCTTCTGGAACCAGCAGCACGTCACTGTGATCAATCCACGCAAGGAGGTCGCGACAACGCCTACACATGTGCCACGTGGCTTCATGAACTGTAAGAGAGACACTGTGAAGCGTGCCATTGGTATTCTAGTTTACGTGTTTTGCACAAACTCGAAATACTAGTAAGGTACATGTGCATTGCACGCATCAGATTTTGCAACCAAATTATGAACAAATACCACACTATAGCATGTAAGCTCTGAGTCATATATGCCTGATGTAGCCCTTCGTTTAATTCTTATAGTTCATCTCATTCAAAATCAATTAGTTTTTATAAAAAAGCTAAGAACGCTGGAATAGGAAAAACATGGGATTATAGTGGAATGTCGTCTTGAATCCTATAGGATTATACGAGTGTTTGATTGTGCATAGAAAAAACGCAGAATTCTTTCAAAGAGGTTTGAGTGGATGGGATGTTTCCTATGAAATCTAGTGCAAATGAATCATATGAAAAAATTCATATGGTTTACAATCCTACGAATCAACCAACCAAGATAGGAAAAATTCCTAATGATTAGAATCCTCCAAAATTCCTTTGAGAATCCTTTGAATCAAAGAAGCCCTTAATATATTTTATGATTCATGGAATTGTGTGTTGTAAAGCATAAAGTAAAAACAAATAATGGCAATTCAACTTGAAAAAAAGTTTGGGCAGTTATGATATGGAAGAATCTAGAACAAAGGAGAACCACTGTTGTTTTGAGGTTTGTGCATTATGCTTAAGTTCAACCATGGAGTCTGCTAGATTGTACATGTGGCAAAATCCGGTGGGTGGGCTAGAAGATGGTGCGAGGGGCCGAGTGGAGGGAGACTATGAAGGAATGCACAAGTGGAGATCGATATTTAGAGAGAGGGGGCGAACACGTGCGCTGATGCGCGCAGTGGTGGAGCCATGAAAAATAAATGAGCTAGGGGGCCAAGCATTGCTAATCCTTTAAGAGGAGGGTCAATTCATGAACTTAAACCATTTTTAGCAGCAATTGTCTAATGATCACATTCGTATTAGCCTTGATATATAGTGATGTTAGGAGGGGAGGGGGGCAGCGCCCTTACTGCCCCCTATCTTCACCATTGTGCACGCGTCTGAGAGATGAAGAGGAAGACATGGATGATGAGAGGGGGACGTTGGATACATAATTAATGTGGGTGTATTAGCTATATATGTTAATCCTATATAGAGAGATATAGATTGATCGATGTGGACGTGGGAAAGAGGGTGAGACCTCACTGGATATATCGATTGATCGATTTGTGTGGAAAACTATGAAAGACCTAGTTATATACACAGATACATAGAGGAACATCGATCGTTGCGCATGCACGCGTGAGAGATAAAGAATGCCCGATATGATGGAGAGGGGGATGTGTGTTGGTGTGTGCCTTCATGGGAGACCGACCTGAAGAAAAAGATTGCATGCGTGCAATGGATAATGCCGCCTGGTAGTGTGTGTGCATGTATGCACGAGAGAAAGTTAGTGGTACAATTATAAAGAGAACACTACTGTGTGGGTGTAAAAGAATAGCTGAATAGGTGAGGTCACAATCAATGTAAAGTTGAATTCAAATATTTGAATAAGAGATCCTGATGTTTGGAACCCATGCATGCATGAATATAACGGAGATCTGCGCGGTGTGGTTTGGAAACGAGCATGTTGTAATGTATACACATTGAACAAGGTCAGACTGATTTGAATTTGAGATACCGATGGCAGACATCATTTGGGCACGTCGCATCCGTGCATGGACACACTATTCTAATTGGAGATGATGGGCGGCTTTTGCATCACATATCTATACCTATACCCCTATATATATATTATTGTGTTCGGGTAACTTCAACTTTAAAAGATGGTCGTTGGATGAGGTGAATCCGATGGTCCAAAGATGGCAAATTTGAGCACTACTGGCCGTTGGATATCATCTAGATTCCACCAGATTTCGCCACATGTATAATCTAGAAGACTCCATGGTTGAACTTAAGTATAATGCACAAACATCAAAACACAAGCACTTCTTATTTGTTCTAAAATCTTTCGTATCAGAATTGTCCAAATGTTTTTCTACATGATTTGCCATTATTTGTTTTTACTTTATGTCTTACGACGCACAATTCCATGAATCTTAAAATAGATTAGCTTTTTTATAAAAACTAGATGATTTTGAATGAAATGAACTATAAGAATTAAACGAACATCTACATCATGCATACATGACTCAAAGCTTGCATGCTATAGTGTGGTATTTATTCATAATTTGGTTGCCAAATCTCATGCGTGCAATGCACGTGTACCTTACTCTAGTCTAAATGGTGTTTGTGTGTGTGTGTTGTGCGTGTTGAGGTGCAATTTATCTTTTTTTGGGGTACACGTTAAGCTTGTTCTTCCGAAATTTCAAGCCGCGCCTTGTTATGCCGAAAATTCAAGCTAGCGTCTCTGTCTATCGTGCTGCGAAACTCCCGCCTCTTCAACCCGAGCCTTGTTAGTCCGAAATATTTAAGATATATCTTTGTCTCATTGTGCTCCGACAACTCCCTCCATCTCAACCCGCGCCTTGCTATTCCGAAATTACAACGCGCGCGAAAACTCCCACCTCCTGTGAAATCTCGACACACGAAATGCCCGTGGTACCCCTGAACAGAAAGAACTGCCTCAAATCGGTGGGGGTACTTTCGTAACTTACCCCACATTTCGGACAAGTGCGTCTCGAAGCCATGGTTCCCCACTGCCATCCCATCCGCCCACCCATTCATACACCGAGGCCGCGAAAACCCGCGACGAAACCCCACACCCTGCTCCGTCCGCCACCAAGCCGGAGCCTCTTCCCCGACGACGTCGTCCACAGCAACACCTCGACGTCCCTCATCCACCGTACCGGATGAGGATCCGTCGTTGATCTCATCGTCCCGCCGGTTCAGCCACCCCGTCCTCCACCTCCAAGGAGCTGCCCCAACGTTCCCCTCGTCTTTCGCGCCACCTCCATTCCCAGACCGTCGTCTTCACCTGCACCACCGGAAGAGCATCATCATCACCGTTTCCTCGGATGAAGTTGCGGCCTAATCGGCGCCACCAAATAGGTTGTACACTAATTGCCGCATTTTATTCTTGATTCGATCTCACGGTGCTGCCGGCGCTCGGTCCTGAGCCGACACGACGCGGCTCCATCCACGACGACGTCGCCGGCCACTTCCTCCACGGCGTCGCTCCCTCGGCGGCGAGGTCCACATCAGTAGGACCTGCTGCTGCTTTAGCTCTCGCTCGCGCTGCTGCTCTGCTCTTGCTCTCGGTCCCCTGCCTGGTCTGCTCTTGCTATTAATCTTGCTCGCGCTGCTGCTCTCGCTCTTGCTCTTGCTTGTGATGCTGCTCCGATTTAGCTACACTTCAGTCGACTGAATCGAATTTTGGGTCAGTCGATTTTCAGGTGGTGGTGGTGGGGGGGGCTCGCCGGGGTGAAGGAAGAACCAGCCACAGTGGGGAGGGGGGCTCGCCGGAGAGATACCCCACTATCTATCTTAGGGTTCAGGATGGGGGCGGTGGTCGCCAGCGGTGGCGGGGTGTTGGCGGGGCGGTGGCGTGGGGATCGCGGGAGAAAAAGCTCGGCACGGGGGAGGGGGGCTAGAGGGATGGCCGGGGCGGCAGCGGACCGGTGGTGGCGAGTGTTTTCGGGGCGGGCGGGGCGGCGCACCGCCGGCCGCGGGCGGCGGGGGCAGCTGTTTGGCCGGCTCAGGGGGGTGGAGGTTGAAGATGAACTGCAAGCCCTTGATTTCGTATCCAACGGCTGCAAAATCGACTGACCAGAGATGAAAAAGTCAGTCGACCGACATGTAGCCTCACCTTGCTAGTACGTTCAGTTTCGACAGGAAAATTCAGTTTCGACAGCAAAATTCAGTTTCGATAGTTAAGTTCAGTTTCGACAGTTAAGTTCAGTTTCGACAGTTGAATTCAGTTTCGACAGTTAAGTTCAGAGATGAGCGGCTGATGTATTTTACATCTAGCACTTTGTGGTTATGTATTTTACGTCATGTATTGGAGATGCTATTAGAATTCCACTCAGGTTAACGTTGTTCATTGTCTCTCTTGTCCTGCTTCAGCCTTGGCGTCGTACAACTCACCGGAGCTGCTCCAACGACGAAACCCTCCATCACAGCGGAGCAGTACCTCGGGCTCCATCTCTAGACGCCTAAGATCTTCTTCCCCTCCTCCGACAGCCAAGTCAGCCGGAGCATCCTACCGGCCAACCCAATCACGCTGAGATCGACATGGCTTCGCCAAAGAGGTTGTACACTTGTTGCATCTCTTTTTTACTCTACATGTTATACATATTGTCCACTGAGCACTCGTAGTAACGGGAAATACGATTATTTTATCCTACTATATGACAAGCAGTGAGGTACCAGGCAACTTAGCTATCCGTGATGGACTCTCTTGAACGCCATCATTATTTATCTCTGCGCGTTTCAGCTGTGCATTTGTCGATGGGCCCGGGAGTTGAGCTAGTATGGCAGTGGCCTGGGTCCAAAGTAATAGAAGTAGCACAAAAACATTTTTAATGTAGGATTTTCCTTGCTCAAGCCTGCCTACTAGAATCGCCAGTGCTTGAAAGGAAAAGTGAATGAAAAACATTGGAAATGGAAAGTTTCCTATGGTACTACTTTTCATGAATTTGGTGCAAAGGAATGGAGCAAAGGAAAATTGTAGGATTTGTTCCTTTAGTGTCTCCTTGAAACAAAAACCGCAGGAATTCTAATTTCCACTTCTCCTCCTTTTCATATTCCTATTCATCAAGCACAAGACTAAGATATAGTAGCATAATAGCATTATAACCATACATTTTCTTGTGGTTTGACTTAACCTCACCATGCTTTTTTGCATCCTGTGATCTTCCAATTGTTGTGAATCAAACACCCAGATTGGCAGAAATCCTGTGTTTTTAAATTCTCTGTTTTACACGTGCATTCCTATCCTATTCCTGTCTATTTCCTATCCCTGCATTGTTAGAATCCTCAAATTCAAACAAGCCCTTACTCAATTACTTATGTTACAGATATGTGTCAAAGAAAATCTTGTGTGGTTTGTCCTACTCCTGCGGCGCTGTGTTCCACCCCAACTCAACTGCTCCAACAACGGAAGGGTTCACCACAGCAGGGATCCGCTCTCCAGAATGTATTTCGCCGCCTCAGATCTTCTTCCCCGCCGCCGGCAGCCACGACAACTGCATTACCATGATCAACTGAGCAGATGACCTTGAGGACTACACGGGTCCGCAAGAGAGGTCGCACTCTTCCGTGTCTGCTTATGTTATGCGTCGCTTAATATGATGACATGCTACATTATCGTCGTGTTCACCTATTAGACTCCGAGTCAGTTCCAAACAAATGCTGAAACTTGAGTTTTTAAATGGTTGTGGGGTACATATTGGGGCAGCAATCAGTACTATCTGTCTACTATCTGGTTAATCTCCGGTGTCTACTATGATTTTCATGTTGGGTGCAAACAAACATTAAAGGAGCCATTATCTGTATTTTTTAACTAAAGCTATTATCTGCCTGCTATCATTGGTTTTGGGTCTATCCACAGTTTGCTACCATCACTCTGGATTTGTGCATGCACTCCTTACATAATCTCACTATGTTTTATTCCTATGCATGCCAGTTATTGTACACAATGGAACTGATCATGTAGAGCAAAAGAGACGAGCCTTGCGTGGCAATAAAATTTCATGCAGACGTCGTTCCATGGTGGGCACAAAGGCAGCCCCCCTCCACCCATTTCGGATCGTAATCAAGAGGAAGATAACTGTTATGAGGGGGATTCAGAAGGAGAAGACCACTCCTATTTACCCCATGAGGTCTTCGCTCTAACTTGGCATGCTGATGTTGGTAATATCATGCATATGGTGCCTTGCATTGCTTACTGTATACATTAAAGATGTCATCTTCTTAGTTTAGACATGCTTTGTGTCAATGCCATCTGTTTAGTTTCTTTATCGTATATGTGAATCATGCAATGCCATCTTGTCTAGCCAGGCATCATATATGTGAATTTTGCAATGCCACCCTGGTTAGCCAGTCATCTTATATGTGAATTATATCATGCCATCATTTTTTTTATTACGTGTTACATTTGTCAACAATTTTAGTACATTCAATTACTCTTCCTGTGCATCAGCCGTTTGGCATGGTCATGGAAAAATCTGGAGTGGAAACAAGGTCTTCAGAGCAGACAATGCTATCTGACGAAGCGCATATCTTGCTGGTTACCGATAGCTCCCCAGAGGAGGATTTAGAGACAGATGACCAGTCATATTCCCCCCCCCCCGAGGTGCATGCCCTAACTTGGCAGGGTTATGTTGCTCATATCGTGCGTATGGTATCTTGCATTGCTATGTCATTTTCTTAGTTTAGACATGCTTTGTGTGAATGCCACTTGTTTAGTGTCTAATTACCATATATGTGAATTATGCAATGCCATATTGTTGCAAGACATTATATATGTGAATTATGCAATGTTATCTTGTTGCAAGGCATTATGTATGTGAATTATACAATGCCATGCTGTTTAGGCAAGCGTCATATATGTGAATTATATCATGTCGTCCTTTTTTTTGTATTTCTCATTGCTTTTGTCCACAATGTTTGTATATTCAACTGCTCTTCCTGTGCATCAGCCATTTGAATTGGTGATGGAGAAATCTGGAGTGAAAACAAGGTCTTCAGAGCAGACAATACTACCTGCTGAAGCAGATATCTTGCTGGTCACAGATAGCTCTTCAGAGGAGGATTCAGAGGCAGATGACCAGTCCTATTATCCCCCTGAGGTGTATGCTCAAACTTGGCAGGGTTATATTACTCATATAATGCATATGTTGTATTGCAATGCTTAGTTTTTACATCATATACACAATATTGAATGCCATCTCCTTAGTTGACACATCATATATGCGATTGCCCTCTGCTCACTTCCTTAGTATATAAATCATATATTTGAATTATGTCATGCTATGATTGAGGGAGTCCTGGAATAGGGGGTGGTCGGATAGCCGGACTATACCTTCAGCCGGACTCCAGGACTATGAAGATACAAGATTGAAGACTTCGTCCCGTGTCCGGAAGGGACTTTCCTTGGCGTGGAAGGGAAGCTTGGCGATGCGGATATTCAAGATCTCCTACCATTGTAACCGACTTTGTGTAACCCTAACCCTATCCGGTGTCTATATAAACCGGAGGGTTCTAGTCCGTAGGACAACTTCATCATACAACAATCATACCATAGGCTAGCTTCTAGGGTTTAGCCTCCTTGATCTCGTGGTAGATCTACTCTTATACTACCCATATCATCAATATTAATCAAGAAGGAGTAGGGTTTTACCTCCATCGAGAGGGCCCGAACCTGGGTAAACTTCGTGTCCCTTGTCTCCTGTTACCATCCGCCTAGACGCACAGTTCGGGACCCCCTACCCGAGATCCGCCGGTTTTGACACCGACAATGATGTTTACATAAACAGCATGTATCTGAATTATGGCATGCCAACCCATTTTCTAAAGACATAATATAGTTATATCATCTCATCATGTTTACATAGTCATCATATTTAAATTATGTCATTCTATCCGTGAATTATATCATGCCATCATGTTTCCATCGACGACATGTTTGTGATTTATGGCATGCCAATCACTTTAATAGACACATCGTATAGTTGTATCATGTCATCCTGTTTACATAGTCATCATATTTTGAAGTATGTCATTCTATCTTGTTTAGTTAGCCATCATACATGTGAAATTATGTCATGCTATCCTGTTTAATTAGCCATCATATATGTGAAATTATGTCCTCCTATTCTGTTTGCTTAGACAACATAAATGTGAATTATTTCATGCCCTGTTTTCTTCCCTACTATCCATTGCACCTGTCTATCTTACAATGTCTGTACATTCAATTACTTTTCTTGTTTATTAGCCATTTCAATTGGAGGGAGTGATGGCAGTATCTGTGGGAGTAAAAACACGGTCTTCAGAAAAGGTCATGCTACCTGTCGATGCAGATAGAACCACGGTTGTACTTGCCCAAGAACCAACCCCACCACACATAACCCACACTCATGCAGATTGTACCCCTACCCAGTTGGATAGAGAACTCGCTACACCCCTTCTAACCCCAACCCCAGCAGATAGACACCCAGTTCCCGTTGACACAACACCGTCTCCACCACAGAGCACCCAAACACGAGCAGTTAGTAAGGCAACTACAGTGCCCAAATCACGAGGACCACCACTCCGAACCCGAAGTCAACGCTTAAAGCAGAAGAAGAATTGTTCTCAGGTCAGGTTCCATAGCTATGGTTCATACTACTTTGCTCTTGCATCACTGTATTTACTGATACCAACTAATTTCAAATTTGAAGGATGCAATTGAAACTCCAATGGCGCAACAGGTATGTTTTAAACCTGTTTCTTCAACGTGTTTGGTTGTTTGCTATTGTAACTTGCTCTATGTTGATTTCAGTTTCAATTAAATAAACAGTTATGTTCTCATGCCATGCACATTACAAGTGTTGTTATTGCTGTGTAGTTTCCCACACTTATATTCTGTCTATGCTGCTTTGTCTTAAATAGATATGATTCGAACTGTATCTATCTTGATTTGGCAACATAAACTAGAATGCTATAGACCATACAGTGACCATACTACATAGATATATGTTTGTTTCATGCTGTTATCCTGTCCACCTTACTACTGAACTGGTAAACCTGAGATGTGTTTGTTTGTTTCTCTTTTAGAATAAGAATAAAATATTGGAGAAGAGTACCCTGTTGTGCAATGGTAAAGGAAGTAATGCAGATAAGATTCAAGATAGTGAGACATCCCTGTTGGTCTCCAAGAAAGCTGATAAAAACTATATTGAAGACACAGAGACAACCCCAAAGTCTTGTCTTGATGTAGTGTTCGAGTTACTGGCTACCACTGCTGGCACCAGCTCTTCGAACTCGTTGCCTGAATCAGTTCGGCTTCTTGAGTCTCAACTTCAAGTTGAAATACATCGATCAGATGGTATGCGACAGGAAGCCGAAGGACTGAGGAAGTCCCTGCAGAATTTAGATGCATACTTTCTGGTGCAACAGCAAGCGCTGGAGGACTTAAGCGCCAAACAAGAGAAAGTTAATAAGCTTGCTAAGTATCTTGCCAGCATTATGGGTACCCAGGATATTGTTTCTTGAGCTCTTCTGAAGTGGTTTCAGTTCTGGACTTGTTTTGCTGCGGCGTTTATATGCTGTTGTGTTCCTATATTTGCACTGGTGGCGAACTTTGATGCCCAGTGGATGTAATATGTGTAATAGCCGTGATAGCCTAGTGTAAGTTGCTTGCTTATTTATTTCCTTGTTGTCTTGTTTATTTGTTTGCTTGTAGTCAGTGCAGTTCTTTTTCTGCCATTTGCTAGTGGCTGCAATAACCTATTTTTTAAAACTAGGCCACAATAACCATGGGCTAATATTTACTGTAGTGACACTGGGCCTCCTATGGGCCGTAGAAACTGTGGACCTTCTACGGGCCATATAAACAGTGGGCCTTCTACGGGCCGTAGAAGCAGTGGGCCTTCTATGGGCCGTAGAAACAATGGGCCTTCTACGGGCCGTATCATCAATGGGCCTTCTACGGGCCGTATCATCAATGGGCCTTATACGGGCCGTATGATCGATTGGCCAAACATGGGCCGAACAGGCCGCATTCTAGCCGTAAACAGGCTAGAGTTGGAATCGTCCATTCATGGACCGACTGTTGGGGATATAACTATTTGTGTAAGCTGCCCAGGAGGGGCCGGGTTACGCAAAGAGAGGTTCATCAGAATCCCAAGACCAAGCATGAAGAGGACAGGTCAATAAAGGGTCTAAAGGCCCGCAGGCGACTTAAGGCCCGTAGTGACGAACCGCCATAATGGCATGACTTGTAACATAAGGTAGAAGTAAATAGTCACTGAGCTAGACACTGTTTATGAGCCGGCCGGGACTCGGTAGGCTGCAGGGCGTCAACCCGTGTATATAAGGGGACGACCCGCCGGCGGCTTAGGGCAAGAAACAACCCATCAAGAGCCAGGCATAGCGTATCTCGCTACCTGGTCATCGAAACATCAAGCAATACCAACCCAACTAGACGTAGGCCTTACCTTCACCGTAAGGGGCCGAACTAGTATAAACCTCTCGTGTCCATTGTCCCGATTAACCCCTTTAAGCTTCCTAGTTGCGATGGCTCCACGACTAACTCCTTCCAAGAGGACATCTGCCGTGACAATTCCACGACAGTTGGCGCCCACCGCGGGGCCAGCGCACGGTGGATTTGAGTTCTTGAAGGGCAGCTTCGAAGGGCTCAAGGGATACGCAGTCGGCCGGATGACCAAGAGTCATCGCGGCAAGATCTACATCGACGACGAAGGCTGGGGCCCCGACGCCGGCTCAACTGAGTACGGGTACCGGGTCCCCTTTGGTGGAATTCACGTCTTCATCGGCCGGATTGGTGAGCCGGGCCCTGAGCCGGACAACTGCACCGACCTCATCGAGACGGCTCAGCGTGCGAGACCCGCCCGAGCTCAACTCGTCGTGAAGCATGCCTTTGTGGGTTGCGTCCATGGAGGTGAACTTCCTGAAGGATCTAAAAGTGATGATGAGCCGGCCGTCCTCTCTGACGGCGACTCATCCGCCGGCTCAACGGATTCGCTGTACCAAGTTCAAGATGGTGTGCTTGGGGGCTGTTCCGATGGCAACACTATTCCGGACCCCTCAGAGTCGCCAAACTGGGCAGGAGTCTTCATGGCTGGCACTCAACCCGGACAAAATTCTACGGCCTCAGCAGCGATAACATCCGGGTTAGGAGCAGCCGGGGCAGGAGGCCCTATGCGCTCACCGGCTCAGGTGCTGATGGATCTCATGGATAAACTTACGGCCCTGTTAACCGCTAAAATCATCCCTGCGAACCAATCTAAGCATGAGGCAGAGGTGGCACAGGTTCGTGAGGAGATCGCCAATGCCAAGGAAACCTTAGCAGCTGAGGATGCTAGACTGACGACAGAGCGGGCGGCTTTGGATGCACGGGCACAACAACTTCAGGCAGAGGCTTTTCAGCTCACGATGAGTCTGAACGCATCTAATGAGGTAATGAGGAGGAGACATCAGAAAACTCAGTCCCGTTTACCTCCGACTTATGACCCTCGGAATCTCTTCGCTACACCCGGAGCTGGCCCTAGTAACCCGCCAGGAGTAAATCAGTTTATGACATCCGGAGCAGTGGGCCCGATTTAGCCTCAGGTGACGGCGCCTCTTCGGGGCAATATGGCACCGCCCCGATACGTACCGATACCACCGGGTCACTTCTCCAACCCCATGGAGAATTTAATCGCAACATCAACACGTTTGGCGGCTCTCCCAGTGGATGGTGATGACTCGACAGCAGTGGAGACCCGGAGGATCAGAGAACTTGTCCAGACGGCTCTGGCCCAGCAAGAGACTTATTCTTATAGCCGGGACAGGATTCATTCAACTCCTCCACCCTGGTTAGCTCCGCCTCGTCAAAACTGGAGCCCGAGTTACAGCAGACATATGGAGTCAGAGGCCCTGTCAAGCAACGCTCAGCGCCGGAACCAGCCCGGTGGATATAACCCGGTGCAGGATCGGATACATCAGGAGGACGAACGGGTGGCTCAGCTAGCAGCTCATCAGGACTTACCGGCTTATCCAACGACTTCCGTTGAGGCGGGAGTTGCTACTAGAACCGGAGGAGTTCCTTGTCTAGCACCGGCTCTACGTAATGTACGTCTACCGAAGGATTTCAAGGGGCCTTGAAAGGTGCCAAATTATACGGCCGACTTACAGCCTGGGGCGTGGATTGAGAGTTATGAGATGGCCATGGAGTTGCTAGAGGTCAGTGACGCAGCGATGGCTAAATACTTCACCATGATGTTGGACGGAACGGCCCGTTCTTGGTTAAAGGGTCTGCCACCCAATTCCATTAGTTCGTGGGCAGAGCTAAAAGCCCGTTTCATCCAAAACTTCAAGGACACTTGCAAGCAGTCTATGTCGATTGTGGATTTGACAAATTGCAAGCAGGAGGAAGGTGAATCCATGACTCATTGGGTGCGCCGGGTCAAAGATATAATACATTCGTCTGACAAGATGGATGCCGGCTCAGCAGTTCTCATGCTAGAAAAGAATTACCGCTTTGAACCTCTGAGACAGAAGCTGGGGCGCCTTAAGCGTGATTGCAATGATATGGGGACGCTGATGGTGGCTTTAGTCAAATATGCCGATTCTGATAGTACCAAGGATCCCGCGTCTGATGAAGAAAAGACAGGGAAGGGAAAGAAGAGCGGTAATGGAAAGGGCCAACAGCATAATCCGATGAATCAAGGAGGCAATAAGCGTAAGGCGGACGTAACCCAGAATTTGTGGCCAATGCACAGGGTAACAATCAGAAACGCAAGGGAAAAACACCCCGGTTTGGCGGGTCAGGTCCATCTCTTGAACAGTTACTCAATGAGCCTTGTCCAAAACACGACACCCGGGAGCGGCCGGCGACTCACTTATGGAAGGATTGCGCAATCATGAAGGCATTTAAGAATTCTAATACGTTTGATGGCAATCAAGGCCCAGGCGGCGGCTCAGGAGGTGGCGGCTTTCATGGCCCAGGCGGTGGTTCAGGGTCCGGTTTTCAGGGAAACCAGGGTGGCTATAACCAGCAGCAGTCCGGTCAAGGAGGTCAACAGCAGCATCAGTCGGGTTATCAGAGCCATCCAAAGCAGATAAATAGTGGGCAGTATCACGTGTTCACCACCAGTTTGTGTAAGCGTGATCAGAAAATTCACAAGAGGGCTGTGAACTCTGTTGAAACGGCAGTCCCTCGTTACTTAAGGTGGTCGGAACAACCCATTATCTGGAGTAGGGAGGATCACCCTCCCCGGGTTGATAATTCGGGTCAACTGGCACTGGTGGTGGCACCGCAGGTTGGTGGTTACAAATTCACAAAGGTGCTGATGGATGGAGGTAGCATCATCAACATCCTCTATTATGAGACCTTTCGGCGCATGGGCTTAACTGACAAGAATTTAAAGACATCCAATACCGTATTCCATGGAGTGGTGCCTGGTAAGTCGGCTTACCCCGTCGGTAAGATTGAGCTGGAGGTGGCCTTTGGAGACGAGCATGATTCTAGGGCTGAAAAGTTAACCTTTGAGGTGGTCAAAATCAAGAGCCCGTATCACGCTTTGTTTGGACGGCCGGCTTATGCCAACTTTACGGCACGGCCGTGTTATGTTTACTTGCAGCTCAAGATGCCGGGTTACAAGGGTACCATCACTGTGCACGGAAGTCGTAAGGTGGCCTTGGAATGCGAAGAAGGCGATGCGGCTTATGCCAAGTCTGTCTGTGCAGTAGAGGAGCTCAAGTTTTATCAGGATAACGTTGACCCGGCGGATATGACCTCCCTCAAGAAGCCAACTACGGAACATGACCCGGCCATGAAGTTTAAGTCGGCTGCAGAGACTAAGCTTGTTGATTTTACTCCGGGCAATTCATCTAAGCAATTCAGCATCAGTGCCAACTTGGATCCTAAATAGGAAAGCGCGCTCATCGAGTTCATCCGTGAGAACCGGGACATCTTTGCATGGAAACCTTCTGACATGCCGGGTGTACCGAGAGGACTCGCTGAGCACACTCTTAATATTGATCCGAAGTATAAGCCGGTCAGGCAGTTTCTGCGGCGATTCAATGAGGAACGACGAAAGGCTATAGGAGAGGAGGTCGCCCGGCTCTTGGTAGCTGGGTTCATTGTTGAAGTTTTTCACCCAGAGTGGTTGGCTAACCCGGTGCTCGTGCTCAAGAAAAACGGCACATGGTGGATGTGTGTGGATTACACAGACTTAAATAAGGCTTGTCCGGCTGACCCTTTTGCTCTCCCCCGCATCGATCAAATCACTGATGCTACGGCGGGTTGTGCGCGTTTGAGCTTTTTGGATGCTTACTCTGGTTATCATCAGATCAAGATTGCAGTTAAGGACCAGGAGAAGACGGCTTTCATCACTCCGTTTGGAGCCTTTTGCTATGTGTCTATGCCTTTTGGGCTCAAGAGTGCCCAGGCGACTTGTCAGCGGTGCGTACAGAATTGTCTCCACAATCAGATTGGGCGTAATGTTCATGCTTATGTGGATGACATAGTGGTGAAGTCCAGAGAGGTGGAAACCTTGATATCTGATCTCAGAGAAACCTTTGATAACCTCCGGGTTTACAAGATGATGCTTAACCCGGAGAAGTGTGTATTTGGTGTGCCTGCAGGCAAGCTTTTGGGATTCTTGGTCTCAAACAGGGGCATTGAAGCTAATCCGGAGAAGATCAAAGCGATCACTTCTTTGGCTAAACCGGCTTGTATCAATGATGTTCAGCGACTACCGGGCCGTGTTGCTGCTTTAAGTCGGTTCATAAGCCGGCTAGGTGAGAAGGCCCTACCGCTGTACCAACTAATGAAGAAGGCAGACACTTTTGTTTGGAGTAATGCTTCTAATACTGCTTTTGAGGATTTGAAGAGGCAGTTATCTGAGCCACCGGTTCTTGCAGCTCCCATCGACAAAGAGCCCTTGCTGTTATATGTGGCTGCTAATTCACGAGCCGTCAGTGTTGCAATCGTGGTAGAGCGCAAGGAGGCTGGTAAGGAACATCCGGTTCAACGGCCGATTTATTACGTCAGTGAGGTGCTCATCGAGTCAAAGCAAAGCTACCCTCATTGGCAAAAACTTGTTTATGGGGTGTTTATGGCAAGCCGAAAGCTAAAGCAATACTTCCAAGGTCATCCTATCATTGTGGTGAGTTCTGCCCCCTTGGGAGACATTATTCAGAACAGAGAGGCTACATGACGAGTCGCTAAGTGGGCTATCGAGCTCGGACCTCATGGTCTGAAGTACGTACCACGCACTGCCATTAAATCTCAAGCCTTGGTGGATTTCATCAATGACTGGACAGAGCTACAGGCACCTGAGGAGAAACCCGATAACATATATTGGACTATTCACTTTGACGGGTCCAGACAGTTGGAGGGCTCGGGGGCTGGAGTTGTGTTAACTTCCCCTCGAGGTGACAAATTCTGTTATGTGCTCCGTCTTATGTTTCCTTGTACTAACAATGCAGCTGAGTACGAGGCCTTACTCCATGGTCTCCAGATGGCCAAAGAGATGAACTTGAGCCGGGTGCGATGCTTCAGAGACTCAGACCTTGTGGCTCAACAGGTGGCAGGCAAGTGGGACTCTAAAGATTCCCTTATGGCGGCTTACCGTCGTGAAGTTGATGTTGTGGCTGGACACTTCAAGGGTTATGTGGTGGAACACATTGATCGAAGGAAGAATGAGGCGGCTGATGCCTTAAGCCGGCTAGGATCTCAGCGTAAGCCGGTGCCGCCCAACACCTTTCTTGATGTTTTGCATAACCCTTCTATTAAGTTACCTACAGAGGAAGATCTGGCAATACTAGACCCGGAGGCACAGCTGGTGGCGGCTCTCCACATTATCCCGGATTGGACAGTGCCTTATTTGGCTTACATGACCCGAGGAGAGTTGCCTGAAGATGAGACATTGGCAGGACAAATCGTCCGGCGGTCCAAGTCCATGACAATTGTTAATGGCGAGTTACATCACTGTAGCGTCACTGGAGCGCTTCAACGTTGTGTGTCACCTGCGGAGGGTCAGGAAATCCTTCGTGAGATTCATGAAGGCGATTGTGGTCATCATGCCGGTTCAAAGTCTCTGGTGGCCAAAGCTTTCCGTCATGGGTTTTATTGGCTGACGGCTCATGCTGATGCAGAAGATCTAGTCAGTAAATGTGACGGATGTCAGAAGTTCTCACGACGAGCCCATGTGCCGGCTCAAGAGTTGCGGATGATCCCAATTACTTGGCCATTTGCCTTCTGGGGGCTTGATATGGTCGGGCATTTCAAAAGGTCTAAGGACAAAAAGACGCACCTCTTTGTGGCGGTCGACAAGTTTACAAAATGGGTTGAGGCGGAGCCGGTCAGTAGGTGTGATGCAGCTACGGCTGTCCAGTTTATGAAAAAGGTGATCTTTCGCTTTGGTTTTCCACACAGCATCATAACTGATAATGGCACTAACCTTTCTAAAGGAGCTATGGAAGAGTTCTATCAACGAGAACATATCCGGCTTGACGTTTCGGCTGTGGCTCATCCTCAATCCAATGGTCAAGCAAAACGATCTAACCAAGAAATCTTGAAGGACATCAAGCCCCGGCTCTTGGTCCCTTTGCAGCGGACACCGGGTTGTTGGGTGGAGGAGTTACCTTCTGTACTTTGGAGCATCAATACTACACCTAACAGGTCTACGGGTTATACACCTTTCTTTATGGTGTATGGAGCAGAGGCGGTCCTGCCAAGTGACATCCGTCATGACTCACCCCGTGTGGCGGCTTATGTTGATACGGACAATGAAAAGGCTCGTCAAGATGCACTTGACCTGTTGGATGAAGAGCGAGACTTGGCAATAGCCCGCTCGGCGATTTATCAGCAAGACCTGCGCTGCTACCACAGCCGCCGGGTTAGGTCCAGGACCTTTCAAGAAGGCGACTTAGTGCTCTGACTCATCCAGGATCAATCTGACATGCACAAGCTATCCCTCCTTGGGAAGGACCCTTTGTGGTCAGTAAGAATCTGAACAGCGGGTCATATTACCTTATCGATATTCGAGAGCACAAATACTCACATAAATCGGACGAAGAGACCCGTCGGCCGTGGAATATCGCTCATCTTCGGCCTTACTATACTTGAGCCACCGGCTCTAATGTGTATATATTTATATTATGTATATATTACATAAAGCAATAAAGCAGGACCTCTGTCCTTTTTTCCACCCCAAAAAAAAGATTTTATGTGTTTTCTTTGTCAGGTAGTGGAAATAACCAAGAGGGAGCGGGTCACATCTGATTCCGGCTTTACTTTGGTCTTGCTTATGATCATATCTGAATCTCGCCATGATCACTTGGGGGCTTCCTGTTCAAACATAGGTCGTATACGAACCAAAGAGAACATAGCTGTCGATACCCACTTGATCGGCATACTGCCAAACTCACTTGGGGGCTTCTTGGTCATATTTGAATCATAGCTTAACCCCTTTGGGTCTGACGTGGATCGTATTCGAATTAGCGTCATTAAACAATTGTTATAGTCACTTGGGGGCTTCCTGTTCAAACATAGGTCGCATTCAAACCAAAGAGAACATAGCTGTCGATACCCACTTGATTGGCATCACCACAGCCACTGGGGGCTATATGATCGCATTCGAATCTTAGCTTAACCCCCTTGGAATGGTTCACTGGTCGTATTCGAATCAGCAGCCTTTGAAATTTTGTTTATTGTTCATCATGTTTTATAAGTGTCAATATTTGGTTATATTGAGATCCTCCTCAAAATACCGTAGTGTGGATCACAACCTTCCGGGTGAATATTGGTCCCTCTGGGTTATTAAGTACCAGATGAACCTTTATACGTCAATTTTCAGGAGTTAAAATTACTCTCAGAAGTAACCATAAGCATCACAAATATATCATAATGATTATGTCTACTAAGTCTAATCATAAGTTGGTTTTCCTGTAGCATTCCGGGTTATCAGAAGCTTATGTAACTCTCAACGCGATAAATCGCCAAGGGATTTTGTTTGTCTTATGTGCAGGGCAATGCAAGACATTTCTGCAAGGACATAACAGATTCATATAAACTATGAAATGCATAGTAACGGCAGCTTATGCAAGTCTTAAGGGCCATAAGCATGCGCGAAGGCATGACAAACTCAAAGTATTTTTAGCTCTATTACAAGACTCCCCGAGTCTGAATGATGAGGCATTGTTTTTCTACAAGACATACGCAGGTGATGCCTTGCAATTTACTCTTGGGGTTGACCTGAAGCTTCTGGGTTATCCTTCTCCGCCTCTCCACCAACTGCCTTGTCCTGGAAGGATGATGATGCCCAGTCAATGCCACTCAAGGCTTCAAACTCAGCTTCGTCATCTATTAAACCGGTTGGGTCTACTTCAGGGGCAAAGGTGTGCTTACGAATTGGAGGGATCAGGCTGACATCATCATAGTGCGGCGTGGGGATTCTCAGATTCTCCTTATCATAACCCGGCTAATACTTGGAGAGGTCAGTATCGTTCCCAATTTGAGTGGCCACAGGGCGTATATCCCTCACGCAGCTGGTGAAGTCTTTTTGATCAAATGGAGTGCCATCCTCCTTTAAACTTGGATACCCAAGAGCGATGTCGGCCGGGTCTAGCTCTAGTAACCAGGCTTTGGCCCGGCTCAAAGCGGCTATTGCTCCGGCTCTTGCTTGGGCCCGTCTCAACTCTTGAATCTGCTGAGGAAGTACAGCAAGCCGTCGTAACACATCTTGCAAGAGGTGGGGCACATCATTTGATAAGGCCACAACGGCCAAAGCACGTTGTGACCCGGTGTACAATTGCTCCACCAGAGTATAGACTGCTTTCAGTTTGATTACCATATCCCGCTTGAGGGTTGTACTCCTGGGGCCTGTGTTGTTAAACAAAGGGTAAGACGGAGGCAATAATTAGCTTAGTCATCAAAGGAAGGATGGCAATATTTGAGGTTCATAAAAAGAAACTTACCGAAGATTGTTGAGACCATTCGAGATATCTGACGCTTCAAGCCGGACAGCTCGGTGTTTGCTTTTGCAAGGGATGCTTCGGCTGTCTCAGCCCGAGTCACCAGAGAGGCCATCTCATCAGCCCAGGTTTTCTTCTCCGACTCAAAGCTCTTCTTCAACTTCTCTTGTTCAGAGACGCTGAGTTCAAACTTGGAGTTGGCCTTTTGTATTTCAAGTTCCTGGGCTGCCAGGCGGCTCTTTAGGTCTGCAATTTCCGACTCAAATTGATTTATGGTGGCCTGCATTACACCGGATAAAAGTCAAGATTATAGTAAATAATGTTAAGTCCCATGCACTTTGCAAGCAAAGATACTTGGCACTTGGGGGCAAATGTATACGGAAGCTTTCTAGATCATTAAGCCGGTCCTGGATATTAAGTCCCAAATACTTTGCAAGCAAAGGTACTTGGCACTTGGGGGCTAATGTGTATCGCAAGTTAAAGGTATTGTGTTACATCCGGTTTAAATATTTTACTCTTTAAGCCGGGCAAGTAGCTCTAACAATGTTTCTAAAGTCTACAGCATATTCACTAATAGGCAATAGACTTGGGGGCTGGCACAGTAAGTATGATTGACAATGAGAAAGCATAAGTCATACCTCAGATTTTTGCTGTATTTGTTTTACCATGTCAATTTCCAGGTCACGACTGCTTTGCACCTGGTTGATGTAGCTCGAGACGATCTCTCCTATACTCAAATGAGTATAGTCAGTGATATCCATCTTGGCCTTACGGCGTTCTAGCAGCTCCTCCTTAGCCGAACATTTGGCAAGAATGATGGGTCGGGCCGGCTCAACGAATTGGGCCTTGAGGATTTCCATTTCTGGATCAGCCGCCTTGACCGGGCTAGGCACCTCCGGATTAGCAGAACTATCAAGAATGTCTTCAGAAGGTGGATCGGAAGTTGCTGCTGCAATATCTTGAGCCGGTTCAAGTGGTGGCTGGTGTATGGAAGAGTCGGGAGCAGTTACACCCTGTTCCGGTTCAATCATCACAGGGTTTTGAGCCGGCTCCGCTTTCTTGGTTTTCTTCCTGGGCTTAACTTGCATGCTGTGAGCAAAGCAGAGAAATGAGTAAAGGAACATGAAGAAGGGAAAACATAAGGTGAATAAATTGATATTACCCAGGGGCAGTTTTAAAAGCCGACATGTTTGACTGCATAGACTCGCCGGATGAAGGAGATGTATCCTGATAATCGGAGTCAGATGAATTGAGAGGTTGACGGATTAGACCCGCCAAAAGTAAAAAAACGGGATAAGTCGGAGATAACCTCAGTCCGACGCTTCCGGGTTACGTCAGGCAAGCCGGAGGAGAGCTCTGCATCCTTGCTGGTCCGGGTCTGCCTTCGGCTTTCAAATTGCTGTTGCTTCAAAAGAAAGTCAGGGTCTTGGTAAGCCAAAGGATGTGAAAATCTTACTTTCCGGGTTACTCTTCGAGTTTTCTGACGCGGCAGAGGCTCGGAGTCGGAGGATATTATAGTTACCTCTACTTCAACGGGTTGGCTGTTTCCCATGTCCTCCTGAAAGAGAAATCATGTTAGTGAAATGACGATAAATAGTCAGGGAAGTTTAAAAGTTACCTCTTTTTCATTGTCATCAGAGTCGTCAAGTTGAAGCATCTCCGAGGCGCTTGTTTTTCTTTTCCTGGAGGTGGTAGGCTTGGCGGCTTTTCTATCGGCTTTCTTAGCAGCCCTGGCTTGTTTGGCCGCTTCATGGTCATAATGAACTTTCCAGAAGCCGTCTTTCGCCTGAAGAGAAATTGTGAAAGGTTGTAAGTAAAAGCGAGGTATAAGCATAGTCAAAGGTAAAAACTGGGACCTACTGCAGGGGCCGGATTTTGTTTGCAGAAAGGCAGTAACCCGAAGGTGTTGCTGGTCACTATTCCCTCCTTTAGCAAAGACTGAGTGGTAGCCTCCACTACGTCATCTGGTAAGTCGTCAGGGCTATGACGCTGAGGGTCATCTTTCTCGCCTAAGTAATCACACATTAATCCGGGGCGGCGGCTTAAGGGAATTATTCTCCAAGCAACCCAGACTCGGACCAGGTCAACACCATCCAAGCCGTTCCCTAAGAGAGCTTTAATCTTCTTGATCTTGGGGGTGAGTGGCAGACGTTCAGTAGCAGTCAACTTATCCAGCAGCGGGTGAGTAGATTCAAGGCGTAATGCACTGAAGCCGGGCAGTGGGTTCTCACCAGCCGGAGAAGAAACCTGGTAGTAGAACCACGTCTGGTTCCAGTCCTTGGGATGACTCGGCAATTCAGCGTAAGGGAACAGGCAATCCCTCCGCCTTTGAATCGATATGCCACCAAGTTCCAAACTAGGCCCATTGGCGCGCTCATTCTGCCGGTTCAGATAGAACAATTCCCTGAACAAAAGTAGGCTGGGCTCTTCTCCAAGATAGACCTCACAGAAAACTTGGAAGTTGCAGATGTTTGACATGGAATTGGGCCCGATGTCTTGAGGTCTTAAGTCAAAGAAATGCAAAACGTCTCTAAAGAATTTTGAACCGAGTGGAGCAAAGCCCCGGCGCATATGATCCGTAAAGACTACTACCTCCCCTTCCTTGGGATGAGGTTTCTCCTCGGACGGGTCAGGAGCACGATAAGACATGACCTCCTTCTTGGGCAGATAGCCAGACTTCGCAAAATCGGACAATTTGCTTTCCGTGACAATGGATGGGATCCAATTACAGGTCACCAGAGGTTTTGGGGCTTTGAGTGCCATTGTGTAAATCAGAGCCTACAACAAGATAAGGAAATTTTCCGGTTCAATTATAACCCGGAGGAAAGCATTGTTGAGATACTCAGGATGGCGATTTAAGAAGGGGCCTAATGACACATAGGTGATCATGCAAACAAGTTCTCTCAATTTATTGCGAGTATGAAAGACAATTGAAGTTTTCTTAAGTCGCCAAAGGCAAGCGGTGTCAACAGCCGGTATTATTTTGAACCGGTCATAAGAACTACTATGGTTGAAACAGAGTCAACAGACGCAATTTTTGGCTAAGTGTGGAACAAAGAGGTTTCACAAGTTGAAATTATTATTTTGGATCAAACGGTCGTTCAGAAAAGAAAATATTCTTGACCTAAAAACTAGTACAGAGGAGGTCATAAGTTCTAACAAAGCCTCTGTACAAAGGAAAGGGATCTATTTGCATTCGAAATGGGTGCGAAACAGCTACCGCATCAGTTTTATACCACCTTAAGATCAAAAGAAGGCGGTGGTGGTGAAATCTATGAAGGGTTCATGACGAACAGTGAAGAACACCGAGGAACTTGAAAATCTTAATGTGGATCTGAGGTACAAGAAGGAAGAAACTTACAGATGCAGACTTGCTGCGGAGGTTTGTCGCGATTTTCTGGTCGATTCAGGTCGATGCAGCGGCCAGGGTCGACGAAGATACGGTGCTCTACTGTGGCGGTGGCGGCGGCGGAGCTCGAGCAGCAGGGGAGTAGCGAGAGGAAGAAGACGCCAGAAGGGGGAGAATGGAAAAGACCTAGGGGTCGTGCCTATTTATAAGGAGAGACCAACCAAGACGGCGCGAGAAACGAGGAGGCCAAACATCATTATCCAGCGGCCCCGACGCCTTGGTTTTCGAGATGGTCAGTAAAGGCAAATATCCGTTGAGGATATGGCGGAATAAAAAATGAAGTCAGTGGAAGATGACATCACGGCGGGTTATCATGAATCCAGAAGATGACGTCACGGCGGGTTACGACCTTTGCACTGACAGAAGACAGGAAGATGTATTTTTTAAGGTATTTTAAGATTGACATGAAACGGTTCAAATCAATCGGGGGCCTAATGTTGGGGATATAACTATTTGTGTAAGCTGCCCAGGAGGGGCCAGGTTATGCAAAGAGAGGTTCATCAGAAGCCCAAGACCAAGCATGAAGAGGACGGGTCAATAAAGGGTCTAAAGGCCCGCAGGCGACTTAAGGCCCGTAGTGACGAACCGCCATAATGGCATGACTTGTAACATAAGGTAGAAGTAAATAGTCACCGAGCCGGACACTGTTTATGAGCCGGCCGGGACTCTGTAGGCCGCAGGGCGTCAACCCGTGTATATAAGGGGACGACCCGCCAACGGCTTAGGGCAAGAAACAACCCATCGAGAGCCGGGCATAGCGTATCTCGCTCCTTGGTCATCGAAACATCAAGCAATAGCAACCCAACTAGACGTAGGCCTTACCTTCACCGTAAGGGGCCGAACTAGTATAAACCTCTCGTGTCCTTTGTCCCGATTAACCCCTTTAAGCTTCCTAGTTGCGATAGCTCCACGACTAAGTCCTTCCAAGAGGACATCTGCCGTGACAATTCCACGACACCGACCATAACGGGCCATCGTTAATAGGCCGTATTTGATGACGCTATGAAAACGGCCCAACGTATTAACGGACCACAAACGGGCCGAGTGTAACCACGGGCTGAATTTGGCCCGCAAGCAGAAAATGATAGTAATGAGCCGTAAGTAAACGATTGCTGGAAATGAGCCCAATAATAAATGGGCTCTGAAGAAGGCCGGAAGATAACATGGGCTGGAAACGGCCCAACGGAATAACGGGCCGTTAATGGGTATAAAGTGATACAATGTTCATCACGGGCCAGTTTCACCACGGGCCGTCAATGGGTGTAAAGTGATACACTGTTCATTACGGGCCAGTTCCACCACGAGCCGTTAATAGGCCAAGAGTTACATAGGGCCTCATATGGGCCGAAAGACGTCATGGGCCATACATGGTCCAGAAGTGAAAATGGGCTGGAATCATATTGGATGGCCCAGATGACGCTACTGGGCCTAATTCGGATAGGGCGTAACGGGCCTTGGGTTAGCGGGCTGTAGATGGGCTATATTCCAACAGGACGTTAACAGGCTTTCCATGGGCCGGCCCGCCAGCTTTTGACCAAGTCAAACGGGTCGGCCTTTACACAGGAATGGGCCTCTGTTGGGCCGTGCCACGTGTCGACATATCATAGGCGCCTATCTGACCTACTGACGAGCTGACACATGTTTCGTCCGGCCAATAAGAATTTTACACCTGGAAATTTCCCATTGGTCGGGGCTGTTAACGGGTTATCGGATCCAAAACCCGACCCGATAGCTTAACGGCGTTCCGTTACGGTGGATGCCACGTGTCGGTCACCCTTAACGAAAGCACTTCTGTGACGCGCGATTTATCGTCATGGAAGTGGACACTTCCGTGATGATAATTTTGGTAATGTCATGGAACACTTCTACGACAGCACAGGTATGACTATCTTGATTCTGTCATAAATTTGTCATGGATGTACATGCATGACAAAAAAGCGACCTACTGTGACAAACACGTATCATCACGGAAGTGTATTTTTTTGTAGTGAAGGTGGATCAAGGATGAGAGAGCCTTTCTTTAATGTGAATTGTTGATGACTCCTTCCCACTAAGCCTTGCCCGTGTGGAAGCTATGTTGGTTCATCGCGTCAACTTGAAGTCCATCCGGGAGAACAACTCCTTCCAAATTTGAGTTGCGAACCGACACTTGAATAGGAGGTGGGCCTTTGGTTCCTGCAATTGGGCGAGTGACTTACATTTGGGGGGGGGACCAAACCTTCTAGACCATTGCGTGTAAGTGTGATCGGGCAAATTGGGTCTTGTAGGCCAAGGAAGTGGTGTAGCTCCTCCCCATTTGTGAGCTTCCAAATGATAGAATTTTGAACACCAGGTTGTATGTTGACATTGGCCAGCTTTTCCCAGAGAGCAGTGAATTGCTAAATGTGAATGAGCACCATTCCCTGTTAGGTATCGATGTGATTAACCCAAGCATTATCCCTCAAAGTCTTGTCGACCCAGGTCCCTTTTTTGTCGGAAATCTTGAAATTTTTTTGGTGCAATGTCTTTAGGCCTCAACTCCTACAGCCAAGATGACCCCCAAATTCTCGTAGTTGTACCATCACCAATTGTAAGCTTAGTGTCCGCCGCAAAGAGGTCCGATCCTCATTGTTGTACGGTGTCCCCAAGCCAAGCCAAGATCTCGGAGGGTCGTCCCATACAATCCATAACCATGTTAAGAGCAATGCAGTAGCAAACTTCCCAACTTTACGAATGCCCAAGCCCCCAAACTCCTTACGCTTACAGACTGGCTCACAACCGATTTTACACTTGCCACCGGACACCTTGTCTGAGCCATCCCAAAGATAGGCGTGCCGCAAGGAGTCAATCTTCCTAAACACCTCCGCCGAAAGGTCACCGACGTGGGCACTTCTTTGACAAAAGTCACTTGACTCGCAAAAGCCACATGCCTCCCCCTCCAAGGTGCAAGCTTCCCAACAGCTTTATCTTCCAAGTGTTGCAAGTGGACCTTCCTTAATCTTTTGATCTTTTGATCGCAAGTAGTAAACCGAGATAACAGATGGGGTAGGAAGAACGGTAGGCTGGGAAGGACTGCATGGTGTCATCAAAATCATTGCCTTCACACGGATAGGCACGATCAACTCTTAGCGCAATTAGTGACCAAGCATGTGTAGCGGCGAGGAATTGGAAGGGGCACAGAAAATAGTCGCATCGTTGGCGTACAGTGAAGCTCGAATGCCAGTGTGTTGACTACCTAGAGGGTGGGGGTGCCCTTGTGCAGTGGCGTTGCTCAAAATATGGTGCAGCGGATCGATGGTGAGCATGAAGAGCAAAGGAGACAACGGGTCGCCTTGTCAAAGGCCTCGTCCATTCTTAATCAGGTCCCCAACGATCCCGTTGAGGAGAACATGAGAAAAGGCCAATGAGAGCAAGGCTGAGATCGATCCATCCCCGAAAGCGGAAGGAGAAGCCATAATGAGTGAGCATGTCCATGAGGCAGTCCCAACTAATAGAGTCAAATGCCTTTTTAATGTCGAGCTTAAAAGCAGCATTGGGTCTTGGTGCGCTGGAATCGCCGGGCCATACTTTTGACGCAGAGGTCTCAAAGTACTATAAAATTGAACTTGTGTTCCACTTCCACATGCATGATTACTAGTGTACGTCGAGCAAAAGCACGAGTTCGAATAATCCAAATGATCACAACCATTTAACTACCTGTATTCAATGTCTCGGGGTATTCTAACGATGTATCCATCGCACCACCCACAATCTGGAAACAATATTAACTGCATTAATTGTAATTTGGAAATAACTCTAATTGCATTAATGGCAATTAATCTTGAAATCAACGATGATTGCAATTTATGTAGAAACACAACACTAGTACTCTCTCCGTTTTTATTTAGTTCGCATATTAGTTTAGTCAAAGTCAAGCTTTTTAAACTTTGACAAAATTTATAAACAAAAATACTAACATATACAGTAACAAATCAATACCATTAGATTTATTATTAAATATACTGTCACATCATATATATTTGTTATAGTGAATGTTTATATTTTTTATAAATTTGATCAAATTTTATAAAATTTGACTTCAGTCAACTGTAATATGCAGAGTAAATAGAAACAAAGGGAGTACTATCCAGCTGGATCAAATTGGTGACATCTCTCGCGGAAGCTCAGCCAATCCATGTCTCCTTTCTCCGTCCCTTCCTCTTTCTTTCTCACCCCTCTATTTTTCTAGAGAAAATCTTCATCCCTCTCCGGCCGCCAAACGCGACCCTCCATGGAGTCAAAGTCGTCGTCCACGCAACGCCACCGCTGACGTGCTTGTATCCTCTCCACATGCTCCACTTTCTGTACAACAAGTCATTTTGCCGGCTCACCCACCGCCGGTCACCAGCCAGTCAGCCACCATGCAGCACTCCTCGCCGTTCCTCTTGCTCCTCTCACTCCTCGCCGCCTCGCCTCTCCTCGCCGCCGCAGAAACGATCTACTGCTTCGGTGGAGCACACAACACCAACAGCACCTACGGGGCCAACCTCCGCCGCCTGGCCGCCGTCCTCCCGGCCGAGACCGCCGCCTCCCAGGGCCTCCAGGCGTCCCGTGCTGTGGGCTACTGGCCTAACCGGGTGCGAGCCTCCTCCCGCTGCGAGCCCCCTGGCGTCAGCTCTTCGTCCTGCACCGCCTGCCTCGCCGGCGCCTTCCGGGAGGCGGAGAGCGCGTGCCCGTACGGCAGGAAGGTGCTCGTCGTGGCCGGCAACTGCACTCTCCGACTCGGTGGCAATTTTTCTAGATCTCTCGGCTTGGGTGAGGGTGGGTTCTCTGGCATCTCTTCTGGAGAAGGTAAGTTTTGCTTTACAGGATCCACAGATTATTATTTTCTGCGCACATCTCATGTGCTAAATGATCTCATGCATCTTGTGGCAGCCCAAATTTTTTACTTGGTTTGCGATTGATTACCACACTGACCTTATGATTGTGATTACTCATGGAAGAAATTAGAAGCTCAAAAACTGTACCCATAAAGTGCTGTACACGAGAACGTGTGTCTGCTGTCTAGACGGTGGTAAGAGCATCTCTAGAAAGACCCCTCCAAAAAATAAAGCATCTCTAGCAATTCCCTTTAAAAACTTGACTCCTCGGAGAATCCCTAAAAATTTAGCTCGTCAAATTTGAGGAGTTAAAAATTACGCACACATAGCCCTTTCCCTAAAACATAACTCCTGGTAGAGGTAGACCCCATGTGGAAGTCTTCGTTTTTTCTTCTTCCTTCCCACAAATCCCTTCTTTTTTTTGTCGCATCAAGTTTGCGGCCAACGACAACTTCTGTCCAATAAAATGACGTCCATGAGCTAGCTAAGGCCTAGAGTAGATGATGTGCAAAAGTAATTTGATAGATGCTCACCGAGCGTGAAGTGTGTGTGCGAGGAAGGAGACGAGAAAGTCAGTGAAATTCGTCCTCCATGAGCCACAGTTTTGACACTACTTCACCTGAATCTATTCTCCACTTTGATCTCCTAGTAGCACAATGGCATGCTCTAGGACACAACGATTCGTCATAATCGGTGACAACGGCTGACACTCATGTTTTCACCGGAGCCACTACCACGGGGACCAATAGAACAGGACCAGAGGACGAAGAAAAATATTGCCGAATTTTTGCTAGCGATGTGTGGGAGTCAACGGGAGGTCGACGGGGGTGCATGGTCGTGGTCACAGATGTCGGGGAGGCGGTCGGATGCATCATTGGGAGGTGTTGCACGCTGCTAGGCGTCGGGGAGAGAGAGAATTTAGGGAAACTAGCCCGCGGGCCACGACAACTCGAATTTGAGCAGGTTCGAATGGTTTGAGGAGTTTGTCCTCAAATTTATGAGGTCCAAAGGGGTTAACTCTTCAAAAGAGGATCTTATTAGGATTATAGAAATTTAGGGGAGGGCTCGGAAACACCATTCCAAGGGAGTCCGGTTGAACCCAGATCGAGAGCTTTACCTTGCCATTGAAGGTCGGTGATCCCGCCCTCTGTAGGTCTTCAACTTGCACATGTCAATCCAATGGACAAGGTCTTGGCATCCGGGGCCTTGTCCTAGACATTCCACTGGAAGTCTCTCTGGATTCCCCCCCCCCCCCCCCCCACACACACACTTGACCAGCCAGTTGGAGAAAAAAGAAAACCTTATGGTGAAGATTGTGGAGCAGATAACATTAATATAGCTAGACGGTGCGATGTGATCTACAACCTTATGCCACAACATTGCATGATTATTATTGCCATCCATATATTGATATATATAGCATTGCAAGATTCTGCTTCTTTGTCTTCCTCATATGCTCGAATTATTGGTATGCACCTTCTCCTAATGGCAATGTATTAATGATCTAATATGTCCAGATGGAAGCACTATCTATTTATATGCCACAGGCGACAACAGTTGGTTTCGCCTCTTGGGTCCGACGACACTGATACTTCAAGCAATTGGATTTGCATGGCTTTTCTTCATGCTTCTGCAAGAATGGCGTGATAAAAGAAGAGCCTCCATGATGTAAGTTTCGAGAAGCACCACTTCTGATGTTAAGTTGAGATAAAGGAGGGAAAAATAGTATACGTATGAAACAATGTACTTTGTGAATATGAGCATATGTAAAATTAATTTCCTTACCTCTTTACATGATGCAGGCATTGTAGCTCTCTTCCATCTGGAGATCAGTAGCTGATAGACTTGGTCAGACTATTGGACATCAGCCTATTCCCAACAAGAGGAAACACTAAATTCGGGCTCTACAAGAACGCTCACATGATTACCTGAATCGTGATTTGATGTTTTTTGGCGAAGAATGGTTTAATATTGTCCTCCAATATGAATGTTCGCATTGGTTACGAATAAAGGGCCAGTTCGTTCGTTCGTTCTGTTGTTTTCATCTTATTCTTGGACCCACTCCTTCAATGCTCCAAATATGTATGTATTTCCAACTTGCCGGCAACAGAGTTCCAGCTTGCGCACAAATATTAACTGAACATAACTCATTGATTCATCATTAAGCTCTTAAACCTTGGTTAGATTATTGATTTATGCCATGGGCTCATTTCTGACAAATAGGTTGGATATGCAAATCACAGGAGATGGCACTACGTAAAAGTTCATAGAAAAGAGGGGGCTGTAAAATGATGTTCTAAAGAAAAGAGGCAATAAAGTCACCATTGGCAATTTGACCAGAACGAATAGGAAGTTGGTGGATAGTCTCCCCACTAGGTGGAATCACACGCTTCGCTGCGCGCGGATATTATCTCTACTCCTAATGGAAGCAGTTGGTAGTCTCCGCCGGTCAATTTTCGTCCTAACAAAGACGGTCTTTTTTCTTCCGTTTTTTCGCTGGTTAATTTTCATCCCCCTCCCACCACCGCGACTCACGCACGTAGAAAAAAAACCCGCAAAAAAACACTCCTGCCGATCCCTCGAGGGCACAGGCCGATCCTCTCGATCCACGATGCGACCTCTCCCTCTGCTCGCGCTCCGGCACCGCCCCCATCTCCCACTCCGGCGCCGCCCCTACAGCTCCGCTGGCCCGACCCCTTCTTCGGGCGCGTCGGCAGGAGCAGATCCACCTCTCCACTCCATATCGCGACAGCGCTCCAGACCCCCACCCCCACGCCCGGCCGCTGCTAGGGTATCTTACCCTCGCTGCCCCGCCGCAACCTCTCCTTGCTTTCCTCCATCCCCGCCCCACTGTTCGCCCTCTCATGTTTCGATCTGGAAAGCGGGAGAGGATGAGCTGATCTCAAAATACGGGTGCCGAGATGGATTTGGATCTCAAGGTGGGGAGGCCAACGTAGCCGCCCCTAGCGCATCGAGCTCTGCAGGTACTCCTGGTGTGCGTGGGTAGGAAGGTACCTGCAGTAGATGGCCTTCTTCATTGTTTGCCCCCTGTCTGCCTCCCTGCACCGAGATCCATCTGCTCCGGGCCATGACTGAGAACCAGCGATGCTGCCAAGTAATTTCTAAAACACCTGGTAGGGCGTTCATGTTCATCTCCCCGAGCCCCGTTTTTGGTCGAGGGATCCCGATTCGGGGCGACCCAACACTGGCCGTCAAGAATATTCAGTCTCCGATTTTAACGTAACCCAATTCTTTTCCAGGTCCAGATTGATTTGTCGAGGATTAAATTTCTCTGATTATTCAAAGGAGCGCAGGGGCATCATGTATCAGTGAGGTACTGAAAACACTGATGTACTCCATTGGAGGTACAAACAATGTTAATTGATGGAGTTTGCCTGCAGGCATTATTGACGGTTCCATGCAATTACATTCTGCAGAAACTTCAGCGAGGAGCACGCAGTGCAGGATGCAGACGTCGCGAGTACGCAGCTTAGTTATTGTGCATTCCGCTTCATACAATCCTTGTAAAATATGTTTCTACTAATGCTGCTGTGTTTTGAACATTCCCAGTTGCACATGGTTCATGTATTGCTAGATCGACAACAAGTCCCTCCCGTCAGCCTACCTTTACGACATTACAAGGAGTCAAGTTGAACCTGATGTATTAGTGATGACATTGCAATCCAGAACCTAGATCGCCACTTTTGAACCTACCATTGATCAGGCTTGAATTTGCCATGGCTGTAAATCGCCACTCTGGAACTTCAATTTTGAGGAGTTATTTTTCTGCACCCACACCTTGAGGCTGTTGTTCGTCCGCCTCTTGACTTCGTAGTGACCAGCATCCATTCTACAGGTGAACGGACTTCAATTCAAGGAGTTATTTTTCTGTGCCCAGCAAGTGCCACCTTCATTCAATTTGAGTAAGTAGGAGTGGAGATCAAAGGGTTGTGCGGTCTGTCGAGGGTCGTAGGGGAGAAATATTGGAGCCCCCTGCTGTACCGCGTTGCTGCCGCACCGGGAGGGCGTGAAGATAAAGTTTCAGGGCCGCAGCTGGAGAGAGCGGCGACACCCAAATAATCACGTGTCGAATGCTAAATGTAACACTTCATTTTTTTTATGTTCATATAACCAACCGATGCAAATTGAGATGGACTTCTTGAACTATGTACTCCTGATGATTTTTCATTGCTATGTTTCCCAGTTGAGTTTTGGACCCTTGTGATTTTATTTTTCTTTCAGCTAGGCGCCTACAGATCAACAACATGCATGCATCAGCAGCTACATTACATTTGTAATTTTCAGGGAGATCTTCTTTTTTCATTAATTCTCATGGAGATCGAATTATGTGATATTGTGCTATTGGCAGAGACATTGCAATCTTATATTTGCCCAAATATTAGCAAGGTGCGTTCTCTATTCCCCTCTATTTTTCAAGTTAATGCCTAATATCCCACCACTTTACATTTTCTATCTGCTGAATCATTCATCTGCTCAATCAAGAAGCACCTTCCTGTTATTTTGGGCAATCTGAATCGGCCATCTGTCTATTATGGCTGCACATTAATGTTTGCTACATATGTTATGTGTAGATTGGTTTACATGAATACAGAGTAGCACTACATGTATATTGATGGAGAAACTATTGTTCAGCTATGCATTTGAAGTGTAGGCTATTATTCTCATATTTTTGGCTTCGATTCTCAAGTGCGAGGATTACTTCTCTACTAATGATATTTGGTCGTTTGTCCAAGTTTAAATGTGTAGGCTACAATATGTATGTTTTGCCATTGTAAAAGTTATCTGTCACAAAAAACTAAAAACACATGGTTTCTTAGTTGCCAGTCTATATCTCAAATGCTTTTTGATTTTTACGTTTTGATAAATGCATTGTCGACGATAATTATTCTTTCTAAGTAACCTCTTTAATTTTTAAGCTAACAAGGCAGAAAATGTCTACTGTTCAGGATAAACCAGAAATTGCGACAAAGAGTTGGTAAGTGCTTTCACAACTGCTACAGTTCTGAACCAATGTTGTGTTCTACAGTATTATATTCTTGGAAAAGAATTCCGTCATTTATTTATTTCTTTGTTATTGATGTAATGTTCAACTGATTATAGAAATGGTTTTTTTTTATGTTGACTACAATCATGAATGAAGGAAAATGTTTATGATAATGTACTGCAAATTGGCTTCTTGCTTGATCATCCTAACCAAGAAGACTTTGATAGCGCCATTGGCTTTTTATATGTGCCAATAAAATTAGCAGGCCGATGCAGCTCCGGGCTATTGATAATGGAGTTTCAGGATCCTTCCTCTGAGCACCCACTCATGGAAGAATCAGCAGCGCGCCACGCAGATGGAACCTGACCGAGATCACGGGATGCTTCCTTACAGGGCTCACCAAGATTGATATTCTGAACTTTTTTGTAAACAAAGTGAAGAGTGGGACATGATCTACACTTGTGCTAATATAAAATATACAGTACTTGTGTAGGTGCAGGTTTTGTTTTAACATTCCAATTGTTGTTTATCCTTTTGTCGCTGAAAATTCTTTACTAATGATGACATTCATTTTATTTCTTCTAGATGTATCTCGATCCACTATGTCCAATCATAAGGTGAAAATGGCGGCACAACAGCCCGGAGGAGACGACGGTGAGCCCCCCTCCTCCAACTGAGCAATCCACCAGGCGGCGGCACGAACGACCTTCATCTCTAGATGCTTCCCTGCACACCAATGAGATTCACGCCGATAATCTTGACTCCTGACCAATGTCCTTCAGGCCTGAAGTCCCTGTAGTACCCAAGGTCGAGTGATCACTGCTGCGCCTCGCTGTGTCCTGACTCCTGACTGATGTCCTTCAGCCTCCGGTAGCTCATTCACTTTTTAGTGTTCCATCTCCTTCTGTCAAGGTTTAATGTACTTGTACTATTTTTCTGAGACATGGTCACGGTTTCTTTTTGCATAATTTTTTTAAAGAAATCAAAAATATTGTTATGTAATGTTTAGTATCTCTTTGTACCTCTGATTTATGCACCAAACTAGAGGGGGTCATGAAGGCATGGATGTTGAAAGTGCTTGTTATCGACTAGAGGGGGTGAATAGGCGATTTTTATGAAAGTCTTTAAAACATAAAGGTTTCAAAGACAAACATCAGAAATGAACCTATTGATATGCAGCGGAAGATAAACTACACAAGGCAAGCCATAGTCAAGTATGCAATAATGTGTGTGTACGAGACTAATGGCAACTAGGTAGTAAGGAGCAGGGTGGAAGATAGTATGAAGCCAAACAGCAATGGTATTTAAGCAATGAAGTCAAACAGGTATGGCAGGCAGGCAATGACTTCACGAAGACAAACAGTAAGTAAAGGGAAGAGAGAATAGAACCAGTCACTCGATGAAGACACAGGATTTGTTTGACCAGTTCCAGTTGCTGTGACAACTGTACATCTGGTTAGGGAGGCTGAGATTCAACTCAGAAGACCTCGTCTTCACCTTATTCCCCTTGAGCTAAGAACACACAGTCCTCGCCCAATCACTCTGGTAAGTCTTCAAGGTAGACTTCCAAACCTTCACAGACTTCGTTCACCGGTGATCCACAATGGCTCTTGGATGCTCAGAACACGACGCCTAACCGGCTGGAGGATTCATAGTCCTCAAGTGTAATAAGTCTTCAGGTCACACAGATAGAAAGACTTCAGTGATGCCTAACACTCTTTGGCTCTGGGTGTTTTGGGCTTTGTCCTCGCAAGGATTTATCTCTCTCAAAGGCTTCGAGGTGGGTTGCTCTCAAACGACAAAAGCCGTGCACTAACTCTGAGCAGCCACCAATTTATGGTGTAGGGGTCTCAAAGGCTTCGAGGTGGGTTGCTCTCAAACGACAAAAGCCGTGCACTAACTCTGAGCAGCCACCAATTTATGGTGTAGGGGGTGGGCTATTTATAGCCACTAGGCAACCCGACCTGATATGTCCGAAATGACCCTGGGTCACTAAGGAACTGACACGTGTTCCAACGGTCAGATTTCAAACACACGCGGCAACTTTACTTGGGCTACAAGCAAAGCTGACTTATCCAGTTCTGGATAAGATTTGCTCTCATTGTCTTCGCTCGAAGACATAGGATTTGGGTTGAGCATCACTTCAGTCACTCTGACTGTATTCACTTGGACCCCACTTAACAGTACGGTGGTTCCTATGACTCAACAAAGAAGAAAAGAGAAACAACGAAACAACTAAGTCTTCGCGCTCCATAGTCTTCACAGAATGTCTTCTCATGTCATAGTCTTCAATATGAATATCTTCATGTACCACCATTGTCTTCAATGTCTTCGTACATTTTTAGGGGTCATCTCCGGTAGGTAAACCGAATCAATGAGGGACACTACCTGTGTTATCCTGCAATTCTCACAAACACATTAGTCCCTCGACCAAATTTATCGTCAATACTCCAAAACCAACTAGGGGTGGCACTAGATGCACTTACAATCTCCACCTTTTTGGTGATTGATGACAAACTGGTTGAAGTTTTCAACGGGGATAAAGCATGTGAAATTGTATAGGGTAGAGGATTGTCTTCATAAGTTTCAAAGGCTCCCCCTGAAGATGTGCATATGAGTAATTTGCTTTTGGAATGCAAATGCACATGGCAGGTTGTACTTGTGGAGATCCTCTTCAACTTATGATGACAAATCATCATGCATGATAAGATATAGCACAGACTAGGACATGCATAATGAAAAATGGACGTCTGCAGAATGACCTAAGTGCGGAAGTTATCATCGCACATGCGGAATTTATCATCGCATCACAGAATATCAAATAAGTAGCAGACGACCATCAAGTTTAAGTGTTACAACTCAAAGAACCAAATGTATCAAAACGCGAGAGTTGTAAACACTAGGCAAAATATAAAACAACCTCCCATATGAATCCGCTTGAAGACTATCAAACTCATACGCTTCTCCCCCTTTTGTCAGTAATGACCAAAAAGGTTTGAAGACATAGAGCATCTACTCGTCCCCATGAGGAGTAGGTGAAGCAGCAGGGTTGATGTTGTCGTTTGGCGGTGCAGACGAGCTTGGTGCAGTGTTGATTCTTGCAGCAGGGGTCGGTGAAGTAGCATCGTCTTCTTCATCGATCACTTTGGCGTTAACAGTTGCAGCAGAAGAGGAATATTCAGAATCTTCAAGAGATGGAGTGCGACGTAGGACAACATTCTATGGAGGAGTGGAGTCAAACTTGAATTTCTCTGTGAAGCCATCATCTTGAAGATCCGCTTCAGCACTGAGCAGTGTCAAACTCTTCCATAACCGCCGACACGTTTCATGCGTGACAAAGGCATTCTTGGTGGCAAGATTGCGAATGCGATTGACATCCACCAAGAGGCTCTGCATTTGGCGCTTGAGCCAGTCATGATGCTTATCATGTTTCTGATGAAGGGCAACCAGAAGCTCTCGGTCATTGAGAATGCGGGAGCGCTTCTTAGGCCTTTGGGCAATTATGCTCTCAGTGGCTTCTGTTTGCGCATGATGAGGCATGCGAGTAATCCCAGCCAGAGGGTAGACTCGAGCGACAGCTTGAACTCCTTCATCATTTTGAGTGAAGCTTTGATGGTCAGCATTCTGACGAATAAGAGGCTCCTTTGCCGTCTCTGGGTATATGGCTTCAACGGACAAATCAACATCTGGCATGAATATGATATGATTGCGTACAGAGGGTTCATAGTTGAAGGCAGAGTGAAGCTTGATCAGACGCATGATCCAGGGAGCATAGAACTTCAGACCAAAAATGTCAGATCCAGATGCAGCAAGTTGGCGAATGAAGAAGTCTTGGACATTGAAGCGTTTGCCATGAAGAATATGAAAAAGCAAAGTCTTCATTGCGCCTTCCAGCTTGGCATTAGGAGAGTGTCCTTTGATAGGCCAAAGAGTTCGCCTGAGTATATGATAAATGGTGCGGGGCAGATACTCAAGGTCTTCAACAAAGAACGCCTTTGGGTATTCAGCATCTGGAGGCAATGGCTTCATCATGCTGAGCATCTGACTCATATTGGGTTCAGGCTTGTGGAAGATGCTCTCCATAGCATCATTGTGAAGCTGACAGCCAGACTCATAAAGATCATCTGCGGAGGGCAGGCCAGTTAGCTCAATGACATCAATGGCTTTGGCTTCATGATGAACATTTCCAGTCATCCACTCAAGAACCCATGTCTTTGTATCTTTGTAGTAGCCACGAATATGGAGAGTGGCATAGAATTGGAGCAATAACTCTTCGTTCCAGTACTCCTTATCAGTGACAAACTGCAGCAGGCCGGACTCTCTGAAGCAGTCCAGAGCCTCTTTCAGACAGGGTAGACCAGTGATGGCTTCAGCATCAAGACGCATGTGTGGGAAAATGCGACCTTGATTGTACAGAATGCATGAGTAATAGCTTCGCTGCTGATAGCTCCAGAACCGATCAGAAGATATCCTTGCTTTTGAGTAAGGGTTCTTTGCACTGTCAAAGAAGGTATTGTGTGCCTTGAAGCCATTGATATTGAATGATCCTGGTGTTGATGCAGTACCTGGAAACCTTGGCAACCTGGGCGTTGGCTTCTGAACCCGTGGCCTATGCTCAACATGGTATTCAAACTGAGGACCAGCAGCAGCAGGCGGAGGAGTCAGAACAGGCCATTTGACAGAAATGAGTTGATCATAGTTGACAGCTTGCTCAATAGTGTGTGGCCTTGGTGGCGGAACAGGAGCAGAGGCTTCATCATTGGCTTTAGGTGCAGATGCAACATTGGCTTCTGGCACATTTGTCGGTGCAGGCTCCACATTTGTGTCAGCCATGACAACGTCATTGGCTTCATTAGTGTTGATGTTGATGGTGGCAGCCTGAAGATTTTCAACCTCCACTTGACGAGCTAGAGGGTCGGGCACTGGTAGGTTCACTTCAGGAACCACTTCTTCTTCAACGGGGGGAGTTGGGACGCGTTCATCTTCTTGTCTTTCATCGGCTGATGCAGCCGGAATGTCTTCAGCACCTTTGGCTTCAGACTCGGAGACGTTCACAGTGGGAGTGGCATCTGGAAACACTTGACGTGCAACAGATTGTTGGGGCACTTCTCCTTCTGGAACGCTCTGGGTGGTGACTTGAGGCCTTTGTCCTTTGCGAAACCTGCGTAATGCTGGCGACGCCTTTGGAGATGGAGTTGGCAGGGCCTCAAAGTCTTCCTCTTCTTGTTGTTGTTGGGGAGTAATTGGGGTTTCTTGTGGTTGTGGGTGATCAGCCCACGGAGCATCCTGTGCAATTGGCGTCAGAGGACGACCAACACTGATGAGTTCGCTGTTCGTGGGACAGGCGATGATACCAGGTTGTGTTTGATCTGACAAAGGACTTCATCATCTTCAACATTGTCGTGGTGACCAATGTCTTCAGCAGCGGTGGGGTCAACTGCTGGAATGTCTTCAGCTTCATGAGCCTCTGTGGGAGCAGGCTCATGAACTATCATTCGTCATTCTTGGTGTTCAGAGGCAGGGCGAACCATTGATATGAGTTCAACAACCAAGGGCTCTGAGGGAGCAGCCCTATCCTTCTTGGTTCTGCGCTTCTTCTTGGAGGGAGCAGCATCAAAGGCTTCAGTATTTTTCCTTTTCTTAGCTTCAGCCTCAGCAGTTCTCATCTTCTTTAGCTCAGAAGTGGTTGATCTGACCTTTGGCTTCGAGCCGGTCATGCTAGTTGGGAAGACAATGTGCGGCTCTTCCTGCCTTGAAGGAGCAGTTTGGTCAGTCGATGGCTTTTTCTTCTTTGCAGCCATTCTTGGGTCAATACCAGGACGACCAAATGCCTTGCGCTTCTCAGCCTCATTGTAGGCTTGCACACATTTGTCGGACAGGCTTTTCATGCGCTCACGAGAACCTTTAGCTTCTTCACGCTTCTTGACAAAGGCTTCTTTGAGCTCGTGCATCATAACTTTGAAGTTTTTGACATCTTGCACGCTGAGCTTTTCCATATGCTTCTTGAACTTAGCTTTCTCATAGTCGATCTTGTGTTTCAGCTCAACGATGCGCTGAGCGAGAGCAAGCTCTGAAGCAATGGCTCCATTGAAGGAAATACTGAGCCCAATGGGAAGTTGCAGATCGTCAAAGCTGAGATTTGGTGAGGCAAACCACTCATCAATGAAGTTGTGAATGATTGCCACATCAAAGAGAGGCAAATCATTGAAGATTTCTGCTTTTTCCTTGCTCTTGATCAGTTGCTCAAGGGCATCATCTGCAAGATCTTCATCACTGGACAGATCAATGTGCTCTTCACGCAGAATGACAGCAGGGGTCGGTGCCTGATCAGTATGCTTGACAAGTTTCTTCTTCTTCTCCGTCTTCTTGGAGATGCGTGACAAATCTTCAGACTGCACACTGTCTTCAGGAGGTGCAGTGGCCAGTGGCTTCGCATGTGAAGCTTTTGGTGAAATAGCTGATCTTGAAGCCTTAGCCTTCTTTGGCTTCTGCGGCTTTGGGGCAGGAGGTGCTTCATCTGTGTCAGCCTCTTCAGAAGCGTCCCCAACAGCAGCTCCTTGGACTGCAATGTAGGTGAGGAGACCTTGAAAATCATAGAAGGGGCCAATCTCGTTTTGATCAGCTTCACGAGTGCCATCCTCCCTTGGAGCAGATGGGCCAGGGTTGAAGTTCAAACCCAGTGACTTCTTGTTCTCTTTTGCTGATGCCTTAGCAAATTGAAAGCTATGTTTGAAAAGGTTGTCATCGCGACACCACAAGAGAGAAGTGGGGTCGGCATTGGCAGGCTGTGGTCCTCTGACCATGCACGGATAGAACCTTTGTTCAATAGCTTCAGCTTTGCTCTTGGGTTGAAGACCTCTGTAAGTGATATCTCCCCAAGGACACTTTATCGCATTCTTCTCAGCGTATTCCTTGGTCACGAAGCGGTACTTGAACCATCCCTCAGCCCAATATCTTCGAATCCATTGGATTCATGTCTTGCGCTGATTGTAATCCTCCTCGGGATCTGTCTTGTAAAGCTCTGAGAGGTCATCAGGCAAATCTCTTGATGTTCCTCCTCGACGCTGTCTGCCGCCCTTTCTGACTGATTTCTCTGCAGCCATGTACTTCAAACTGAAAGGTTTCAATACGTTCAAAGGCTTCAAAAGCTTTCGCTTGCTGGACAAACAGGAACTGCCTTCGGGAGAATTTATGTGATGCTGTAAAAATTCTGCAAACGAATGCAGACTATGAGAACCAACGGATTCTCCCACGGACATGTACCTGTGACAGCATTAGAGATGCGAGGGAAGGGGAAGAGGTCATATGCATTCTCAGAAGATTTTGAAGATAAACTAGTTTGAAGACATTGACCTCATGATGCGAAGACATTCACTTATATGTTGAGAGTTGGTTCTAGATTTGTACGAATCCGCGAATAGGTACAAGTGAGGAATCTAACTTGTTATGAAGCTTAAGTGAATATGCTAGGCAGTATGAGATGCAGACAGAATGGATCTAACTTGTATAGGCAGAAACCTATTTTGGTAGACATGATGAATCTTTGAAGATCAAAAAGATGGTAAAAAGAGAGTTTTATTTACCACACGAAGAACTGCTAGATGGGAAGAGTAGGAGATCGAGCAGTTCAATCCACCGTGCCCTAACTTGGCGACGGAGGACACCTACGACGGCGGCAGAGAGGACGATGTCCGCGGCCGGCGTGAGGACGGCGTCGGAGAAGTCGCGGCAACTAAGCGCTTCGTCGCCGGCGTCGTCAAGGGCTAGCGGTGGCGCTAGGGTTTTGACGAGGTGGAGAGGTGGAAGAAGTTTCTTTTACCGTAGGGGACAAGTATTTATAAGGAAGTGGGCGGCACAGCGCAATTACGCAGGTGCCCCTGGCGGTTCACATCTGACGGGCACGTGGCAAGCGTGCAAAATACATAGAGTTATCCCACGTTCCCACGCCCGCCAGGTTTGTCGGATAGACGTTTCGGCTTCTCCGGATTTCAGGCAATAAGAATGACACATTTAACACAGATTTAATGTTTGTCTTTGTATCTTCTGCTGACAAGGACGCAGAGAAGACATTCGACAGTTTCAATAGAATGCATATGATTTGGACAGATAGAGTTTGAGATTGGAAGCATAGACAGATTAGGGGTCCGGTCACATTCACTTAGTTCAAAAGATTCAACAAGAAAAAATAGCTATAAGTGAATGTTGTAGAGGACAGAACACTAGTACATATATATCAAACAGCAGTCGAATCAACGTAGTGAAGATAATCATGAAGATAAAGTGAAGTTGAAGACAAACAAAATACGAAGAAATTCAAATGCAACGTCATGAGTGAAACACTTCAAACAGAAAAGTTTGGTGGTGGCGTTTCCCAACGTATAGGAAGTATTAGACCCAGACACGGCCCACAATTATCGTGGCGCTCTGAAGTCAAATTCGACGTTAATGTATTCACACTCAGAATGTAAGTCTTCATTGATTGAAGATATACTTTACTTCGTGTGTTGCACATCTAAGTCATCAACATGCATAATTGTTAGGATGTGTGCCTGATCACAGGACATTTGAGGATTCCAAGATATTTAGCTCACACCGTAACTTGCAAAACCTTTTCTCGTCCAAGGGCTTTGTGAAGATATCTGCCAATTGCTCTTCAGTGTTGACGTGAATGATATCAATATCTTTCTTCATGACATGATCTCTGAGAAAGTGATGACGAATTTCAATGTGCTTTGTCTTCGAGTGCTGGACTGGGTTGTTGGCAATCTTGATGGCGCTTTCGTTGTCGCAGAAGAGAGGTACTTGTTTCAGATTGATGCCATAGTCCTTGAGTGTTTGCTTCATCCATAGAAGTTGAGCACAGCAAGATCTAGCAGCAATGTATTCAGATTCAGCAGTTGAGAGTGACACGCAGTTCTGCTTCTTTGAAGACCAACAGACAAGTGATCGTCCTACAAAGTGACATGTGCCTGATGTAGACTTGCGATCCACCTTGTGACCAGCATAATCAGCATCCGAAAATCCAACCAGATCAAACTCTGAGCCCTTTGGATACCATAATCCTAGTGTTGGGGTGTGAGCCAAATATCGAAGAATTCGCTTCACAGCTAGGTGATGCGATTCCTTTGGTGCCGCTTGGAATCGAGCACACATGCAAACACTAAGCATAATATCTGGCCTAGATGCACATAGGTAAAGTAAAGAACCAATCATGGAGCGGTATACCTATTGATCGAACTCTTTACCATTTTCGTCGGGACCCAAATGATGTTTGGCTGGCATTGGCGTCGTGTAACCTTTACAATCTTGCATTCCAAACTTCTTCAGGCAATCTTTGAGGTATTTCTCTTGAGATATGAAGATGCCATTCCTTTGCTGACGAATTTGAAGACCAAGGAAGAATTTCAGCTCACCCATCATGGACATCTGATATTGCTCTTGCATCATGTATCCAAACTCATCACTATACTTCTGGTTGGTGCAGCCGAAGATAATGTCATCCACATAGATTTGGCACACAAACAGTTCACCATCATATGTCTTCGTGAAGAGTGTAGGATCGAGGGATCCAGGTTTGAAGCCTTTGCTCTTCAGGAAGTCTTTGATTGTATCGTACCAAGCGCGAGGAGCTTGTTTGAGGCCATACAGTGCTTTGTTTAGTTTGTACACCATATTAGGATGTTTTGGATCTTCAAAGCCGGGTGGTTGTGCAACTTATACTTCTTCTTCAATCTTGCCATTGAGAAATGCACTCTTCACATCCATTTGATATAGCAGGATATTGTTGTGGTTAGCATAGGCCAGCAATATGCGAATAGCTTCAAGTCTAGCCACAGGAGCAAATGTTTCATCAAAGTCAATCCCCTCAACTTGAGTATATCTTTGTGCAACGAGACGTGCTTTGTTTCTGACGAATTGGCCATGCTCATCTTGCTTGTTTTGATATATCCATTTTGTTCCAATGATGTTATGCTTGCGAGGGTCAGGACGCTTGACAAGTTCCCAAACATTGTTCAGCTTAAACTGATGAAGCTCTTCTTGCATTGCTTGAATCCATTCAGGTTCCATAAAGGCTTCAACAACTTTCTTGGGTTTTGATATTGACACAAAAGAAAAGTGCCCACAGAAATTTGCTAACTGCGTTGCTCTTGAACGAGTAAGTGGACCAGGTGCATTGATGCTATCAATTATCTTCTCAATTTGCACTTCACTTGCAACACGAGGATGAGCTGGGCGAAGAATTTGTTCTTGCTGATCATTGTCATCATTGGGAGGATTGTCTTCAGGCTGAGCATTGTCTTCAGATTGGTTGGGTGCAGAAATGATAAGTTCCTCTTCAGGCTGTGCTTCAGCAGGCATGATTTCACCAGTTCCCATTAGCTTGATGGACTCGCTGGGTGAAGCTTCTTCAAGATTACTTGGCAGGAGCTCTCTTTGTGACCCATTGGTTTCATCAAACCGCACATCTACAGTTTCGACGATTTTGTAGAGATAGAGGTTGAAGACTCTGTAAGAGTATGAATCCTTTCCATAACCGAGCATGAAGCCTTCGTGAGCTTTTGGTGCAAATTTTGACTTGTGATGGGGATCCTTGATCCAGCACCGTGCTCCAAATACTTTGAAGTAGCTTACATTTGGCTTCTTGCCAGTAAGGAGCTCATAGGATGTTTTGTTCAGAAGCTTATGGATATAAACACGGTTGATGACATGGCATGCTGTATCAATAGCTTCAGGCCAGAACTTTCTTGGTGTTTTGTATTCGTCCAGCATCGTCCAAGCCATCTCAATGAGGGTTCTGTTCTTGTGCTCTACGATGCCATTTTGCTGAGGTGTGTAAGGAGCAGAAAACTCATGAGTGATTCCCATTGTATCCAGATAAAGATCAAGTCCAGTGTTCTTGAACTCAGTGCCGTTGTCACTTCTGATATGCTTGATCTTGACTCCATAATTGTTCATGGCTCGATTGGCAAAACGTCTGAAAACATCTTGCACTTCGGTCTTGTAGAGAATTATGTGCACCCATGTGTATCTTGAGTAACCATCAACAATGACGAAGCCATAGAGACAGGCAGTCATAGTGAGGGCAGAGTAGTGAGTAGGGCCAAATAAGTCAATGTGTAGCAGCTCGAAGGGTTGAGACGTAGTCATGATTGTCTTCGCAGGATGCTTGGCCCGAGTCATCTTTCCAGCTTCGCAGGCACCGCACAAATGATCTTTCTTGAACTTGACATCTTCAATGCCAATGACATGCTTCTTCTTGACAAGCGTATGTAAGTTCCTCATCCCAGCATGCCCTAGCCTCCGATGCCATAGCCAGCATTCTGAAGCTTTTGTAAGAAGACATCTTGCAAGCTGTGGACCTGCTGAGAAATCTACCATGTACAGATCATCTTTCCTGTACCCTTCAAAGACTAGAGATTTGTCAGATTCCATTAGTACAAGGCAACGATATTTTCCAAATATTACTGTTGGGGAACGTTGCAGAAAATTAAAATTTTTCCTACGGTTTCACCAAGATCCATCTATGAGTTCATCTAGCAACGAGTCATGGGAGAGAGAGATTGCATCTACATACCACTTTGTAGATCGCGAGCGGAAGCGTTCAACGAACGGGGATGAAGTAGTCGTACACACCGTGATCCAAATCACCGGAGATCCTAGCACCGAAAGCACGGCACCTCCGCGTTCAACACACGTACGGTCAGCGTAACATCTCCTTCTTCTTGATCCAGCAAGGCAAAGGAGAGGTTGGGGAAGAAGACTCCAGCAGCAGCACGACGGCGTGGTGATGGTGGAGCCGCAGTACTCCGACAGGGCTTCGCCGAGCTCTTACGGAGGAGGAGGAGGTGTTGGAGAGGGAGAGGGAGGCGCCAGGGCATAGGGTGCGGCTGCCCCCCTCCCCTCCCCCCTTTATATAGGCCTCTGGGGGGGCGCCGGCCCTGGGAGATCTGATCTCCCAAGGGGGGCGGCGGCCAGGGAGGTTTCCCTCCCCCCCAAGCCATCTAGGAGGTGCCTTCCACCACTAGGACTCCTCCCTTTTGGAACCCTAGGCGCATGGGCCCCTTTGGGGCTGGTTCCCCTTGGCCCATGCAGGCCAAGGCGCACCCCCTAAGGCCCATGTGGCCCACCGGGGCAGGTGGCCCCACCTGGTGGACCCCCGGGACCCCTCCGGTGGTCCCGGTACAATACCGATAACACCGAAACTTGTCCCGGTGGCTGAAATAGCACTTCCTATATATAATTCTTTACCTCCGGACCATTCTGGAACTCCTCGTGACGTCCGGGATCTCATCCGGGACTCCGAACAACATTCGGGTTACTGCATATACATATCTTCACAACCCTAGCGTCACCGAACCTTAAGTGTGTAGACCCTACGGGTTCGGGAGACATGCAGACATGACCGAGACGACTCTCGGGCAATAACCAACAGCGGGATCTGGATACCCATGTTGTCTCCCACATGCTCCACGATGATCTCATTGGATGAACCACGATGTCGAGGATTCAGTTAATCCCGTATACGATTCCCTTTGTCAATCGGTATTTTATTTGCCCGAGATTCGATCGTCGGTATCCCAATACCTCATTCAATCTCGTTACCGGCAAGTCACTTTTCTCGTACCGTAATGCATGATCCCGTGATCAAACACTTTGATCACATTGAGCTCATTGTGATGATGCATTACCGAGAGGGCCCGGTGATACCTCTCCGTCAAGCGGAGTGACAAATCCCAGTCTCGATCCATGTCAACCCAACAGACACTTTCAGAGATACCCGTAGTATACCTTTATAGTCACCCAGTTACGTTGTGACGTTTGGCACACCCAAAGCACTCCTACGGTATCCGGGAGTTACACGATCTCATGGTCTAAGGAAAGGATACTTGACATTGGAAAACTCTAGCAAACGAACTAAGCGATCTTATGCTATGTTTAGGATTGGGTCTTGTCCATCACATCATTCTCCTAATGATGTGATCCCGTTATCGATGACATCCAATGTCCATAGTCAGGAAACCATGACTATCTGTCGATCAACAAGCTAGTCAACTAGAGGCTCACTAGGGACATATTGTTGTCTGTTATTCACACATGTATTACGATTTCCGGATAACACAATTATAGCACGAATAAAGACAATTATCATGAATAAGGAAATATAATAATAATGCTTTTATTATTGCCTCTAGGGCATATTTCCAACAGTCTCCCACTTGCACTAGAGTCAATAATCTAGTTACATTGTGATGAATCGAACACCCATAGAGTTCTGGTGCTGATCATGTTTTGCCTTAGGGAGAGGTTTAGTCAACGGATCTGCGACATTCAGATCCGTGTGCACTTTACAAATCTCTATGTCTCCATCTTGAACATTTTCACGAATGGAGTTGAAGCGACGCTTGATGTGCCTGGTCTTCTTGTGAAACCTGGGCTCCTTTGCAAGTGCAATAGCTCCAGTGTTGTCACAGAAGAGCTTGATTGGCCCCGACGCATTGGGTATGACTCCGAGGTCGGTGATGAACTCCTTCACCCAAATTGCTTCATGTGCTGCCTCCGAGGCTGCCATGTACTCCGCTTCACATGTAGATCCCGCCACAACGCTTTGCTTGCAACTGCACCAGCTTACTGCTCCACCATTCAAAATATACACGTATCCGGTTTGTGACTTAGAGTCATCCAGATCTGTGTCGAAGCTAGCGTCGACGTAACCTTTTACGACGAGCTCTTCGTCACCTCCATAAACGAGAAACATTTCCTTAGTCCTTTTCAGGTACTTTAGGATATTCTTGACCGCTGTCCAGTGTTCCTTGCCGGGATTACTTTGGTACCTACCTACTAAACTTACGGCAAGGTTTACATCAGGTCTGGTACACAGCATGGCATACATAATAGAACCTATGGCTGAGGCATAGGGGATGACACTCATCTCTTCTATATCTTCTACCGTGGTCGGACATTGAGCTGAGCTCAATTTCACACCTTGTAATACAGGTAAGAACCCTTTCTTAGATTGATCCATATTGAACTTCTTCAATATTATATCAAGGTATGTGCTTTGTGAAAGACCTATGAGGCGTCTCGATCTATCTCTATAGATCTTGATGCCTAATATATAAGCAGCTTCTCCAAGGTCCTTCATTGAAAAACTCTTATTCAAGTAGGCCTTAATGCTATCCAAGAGTTCTATATCATTTCCCATCAAAAGTATGTCGTCTACATATAATATGAGAAATGCTACAGAGCTCCCACTCACTTTCTTGTAAACACAGGCTTCTCCATAAGTCTGTGTAAACCCAAACGCTTTGATCATCTCATCAAAGCGAATGTTCCAACTCCGAGATGCTTGCACCAGCCCATAAATCGAGCGTTGGAGCTTGCACACCTTGTCAGCGTTCTTAGGATCGACAAAACCTTCCGGCTCCATCATATACAATTCTTCCTTAAGGAAACCATTAAGGAATGTCGTTTTGACGTCCATTTGCCATATTTCATAATCGTAGAATGCGGCAATTGCTAACATGATTCGGACGGACTTCAGCTTCGCTACCGGTGAGAAAGTCTCATCGTAGTCAACCCCTTGAACTTGTCGATAACCCTTAGCGACAAGCCAAGCTTTATAGATGGTCACATTACCATCCGCGTATGTCTTCTTCTTAAAGATCCATTTATTTTCTATGGCTCGCCGTTCAACGGGAAAGTCAGTCAAAGTCCATACTTTGTTTTCATACATGGATCCTATCTCGGATTTCATGGCTTCCAGCCATTTGTCGGAATCCGGGCCCGCCATTGCTTCCTCATAGTTCGAAGGTTCACCGTTGTCTAACAACATGATTTCCAAGACAGGGTTGCCGTACCACTCTGGTGCGGAACGTGTCCTTGTGGACCTTCGAATTTTAGTAGGAGCTTGATTAGAAGTATCTTGATCATCATCATTAATTTCCTCTCTAGTCGGTGCAGGCACCTCAGAAACGTTTTCTTGAGTTTCGCCGTTTTCCGGTTCAAGAGGTAACACTTCATCAAGTTCTACTTTCCTCCCACTTACTTCTTTCGAGAGAAACTCTTTCTCTAGAAAGGATCCATTCTTGGCAACAAAGATCTTGCCTTCGGATCTGAGGTAGAAAGTATACCCAACAGTTTCTTTAGGGTATCCTATGAAGACGCATTTTTCCGACTTGGGTTCGAGCTTTTCAGGTTGAAGTTTCTTGACATAAGCATCGCATCCCCAAACTTTTAGAAACGACAGCTTAGGTTTCTTCCCAAACCATAATTCATACGGTGTCGTCTCAACGGATTTCGACGGATCCCTATTTAAAGTGAATGCGGCAGTCTCTAAAGCATAGCCCCAAAAAGATAGCGGTAAGTCGGTAAGAGACATCATAGATCGCACCATATCTAATAGAGTGCGATTACGACGTTCGGACACACCATTACGCTGAGGTGTTCCAGGCGGCGTGAGTTGTGAAACTATTCCACATTTTCTTAAGTGTGTGCCAAATTTGTGACTCAAGTATTCTCCTCCACGATCTGATCGTAAAAACTTGATCTTTCTTTCAGTTGATTTTCAACCTCACTCTGAAATTCCTTGAACTTTTCAAAGGTCTCAGACTTGTGTTTCATTAAGTACACATACCCATATCTACTCAAGTCATCGGTGAGGGTGAGAACATAATGATAGCCACCGTGAGCCTCAACACTCATTGGACCGCACACATCGGTATGTATGATTTCCAATAAGTTGGTTGCTCGCTCCATTGTTCCTGAGAACGGAGTCTTGGTCATTTTACCCATGAGGCATGGTTCGCACGTGTCAAATGATTCATAATCAAGAGACTCTAAAAGTCCATCTGCATGGAGCTTCTTCATGCGTTTGACACCTATGTGACCAAGGCGGCAGTGCCACAAATATGTGGGACTATTGTTATCAACTTTAACTCTTTTGGTATTCACACTATGAATATGTGTATCATCACGTACGAGATTCATTAAGAATAAACCATTAACCATCGAAGCATGACCATAAAACATATCTCTCATATAAATAGAGCAACCATTATTCTCGGATTTAAATGAGTAGCCATCTCGTATTAAACGAGATCCAGATACAATGTTCATGCTCAAACTTGGCACTAAATAACAATTATTGAGGTTTAAAACTAATCCCGTAGGTAAATGTAGAGGCAGCGTGCCGACGGCGATCACATCGACCTTGGAACCATTCCCGACGCGCATCGTCACCTCGTCCTTCGCCAGTCTCCGTTTATTCCGCAGCTCCTGTTTTGAGTTACAAATGTGAGCAACTGCACCGGTATCAAATACCCAAGAGCTACTACGAGTACTGGTAAGGTACACATCAATTACATGTATATCACATATACCTTTGGTTTTGCCGGCCTTCTTGTCCGCTAAGTATTTGGGGCAGTTCCGCTTCAAGTGACCACTTCCCTTGCAATAAAAACACTCAGTCTTGGGCTTGGGTCCATTCTTTGGCTTCTTCCAGGCAACTTGCTTACCGGGCGCAGCAACTTCTTTGCCGTCCTTCTTGAAGTTCTTTTTACCCTTGCCCTTCTTGAACTTAGTGGTTTTATTCACCATCAACACTTGATGCTCCTTCTTGATTTCTACCTCTGCTGATTTCAGCATAGCATATACCTCAGGAATGGTCTTTACCATCCCCTGCATATTGTAGTTCATCACAAAGCTCTTGTAGCTAGGTGGAAGCGACTGGAGGATTCTGTCAATGACCGCTTCATCCGGGAGATTAACTTCCAGTTGAGTCAAGCGGTTGTGCAACCCAGACATTTTGAGTATGTGTTCACTGACAGAGCCATTTTCCTCCATCTTACAGCTAAAGAATTTGTCGGAGACTTCATATCTCTCGACCCGGGCATGAGCTTGGAAAACCATTTTCAGCTCTTCGAACATCTCATATGCTCCATGTCTCTCAAAACGCTTTTGGAGCCCCGGCTCTAAGCTGTAAAGCATGCCGCACTGAACGAGGGAGTAATCATCGCAGCGTGACTGCCAAGCGTTCATAACGTCTTGTTCTGCAGGGAGAATAGGTGTGTCACCCAGCGGTGCTCGTAGGACATAATCTTTCTTGGCAGCTATGAGGATGATCCTCAGGTTCCGGACCCAGTCCGTATAGTTGCTACCATCGTCTTTCAGCTTGGTTTTCTCTAGGAACGCGTCGAAGTTGAGGACTACGTTGGCCATTTGATCTACAAGACATATTGTAAATATTTAGACTAAGTTCATGATAATAAAGTTCATTTAATCAAATTATTTAATGAACTCCCACTTAGATAGACATCCCTCTTCTAGTCATCTAAGTATTACATGATCCGAGTCAACTAGGCCGTGTCCGATCATCACGTGAGACGGACTAGTCAACATCGGTGAACATCTTCATGTTGATCGTATCTTCTATACGACTCATGCTCGACCTTTCGGTCTTCTGTGTTCCGAGGCCATGTCTGTACATGCTAGGCTCGTCAAGTCAACCTAAGTGTTTTGCGTGTGTAAATCTGTCTTACACCCGTTGTATGTGAACGTTAGAATCTATCACACCCGATCATCACGTGGTGCTTCGAAACAACGAACTGTCGCAACGGTGCACAGTTAGGGGGAACACTTTCTTGAAATTATTATGAGGGATCATCTTATTTACTACCGTCGTTCTAAGTAAACAAGATGCAAAACATGATAAACATCACATGCAATCAAATAATAAACGTGACATGATATGGCCAATATCACATAGCTCCTTTGATCTCCATCTTGGGGCTTCCATGATCATCTTGTCACCGGCTTGACACCATGATCTTCATCATCGTGTCTCCATGAAGTTGCTCGCCAACTATTACTTCTACTACTATGGCTAACGCGTTTAGCAATAAAGTAAAGTAATTTACATGGCGATTCTCAATGACACGCAGGTCATACAAAAAAATAAAGACAACTCCTATGGCTCCTGCCGGTTGTCATACTCATCGACATGCAAGTCGTGATTCCTATTACAATAGCATGAACATCTCATACATCACATATAGATCATTCATCATTCATCACAACTTTGGCCATATCATATCACAAAGCACTTGCTGCAAAAACAAGTTAGACGTCCTCTAATTGTTGTTGCAAGTTTTTTACGTGGCTGAATTAGGGTTCTAGCAAGAACGTTTTCTTACCTACGTTAAAACCACAACGTGATTTGTCAACTTCTATTTACCCTTCATAAGGACCCTTTTCATCGAATCCGCTCCAACTAAAGTGGGAGAGACAGACACCCGCCAGCCACCTTATGCAACTAGTGCATGTTAGTCGGTGGAACCGGTCTCACGTAAGCGTACGTGTAAGGTTGGTCCGGGCCGCTTCATCCCACAATACCGCTGAAGCAAGATAAGACTAGTAGCGTCAAGAAGAGTTGACAACATCTACGCCCACAACAAATTGTGTTCTACTCGTGCAATAGAGAACTACGCATAGACCTAGCTCATGATGCCACTGTTGGGGAACGTTGCAGAAAATTAAAATTTTTCCTACGGTTTCACCAAGATCCATCTATGAGTTCATCTAGCAACGAGTCATGGGAGAGAGAGATTGCATCTACATACCACTTTGTAGATCGCGAGCGGAAGCGTTCAACGAACGGGGATGAAGTAGTCGTACACACCGTGATCCAAATCACCGGAGATCCTAGCACCGAAAGCACGGCACCTCCGCGTTCAACACACGTACGGTCAGCGTAACGTCTCCTTCTTCTTGATCCAGCAAGGCAAAGGAGAGGTTGGGGAAGAAGACTCCAGCAGCAGCACGACGGCGTGGTGATGGTGGAGCCGCAGTACTCCGACAGGGCTTCGCCGAGCTCTTACGGAGGAGGAGGAGGTGTTGGAGAGGGAGAGGGAGGCGCCAGGGCATAGGGTGCGGCTGCCCCCCTCCCCTCCCCCTTTATATAGGCCTCTGGGGGGGCGCCGGCCCTGGGAGAACTGATCTCCCAAGGGGGGCGGCGGCCAGGGAGGTTTCCCTCCCCCCCAAGCCATCTAGGAGGTGCCTTCCACCACTAGGACTCCTCCCTTTTGGAACCCTAGGCGCATGGGCCCCTTTGGGGCTGGTTCCCCTTGGCCCATGCAGGCCAAGGCGCACCCCCTAAGGCCCATGTGGCCCACCGGGGCAGGTGGCCCCACCTGGTGGACCCCCGGGACCCCTCCGGTGGTCCCGGTACAATACCGATAACACAGAAACTTGTCCCGATGGCTGAAATAGCACTTCCTATATATAATTCTTTACCTCCGGACCATTCCGGAACTCCTCGTGACGTCCGGGATCTCATCCTGGACTCCGAACAACATTCGGGTTACTGCATATACATATCTTCACAACCCTAGCGTCACCGAACCTTAAGTGTGTAGACCCTACGGGTTCGGGAGACATGCAGACATGACCGAGACGACTCTCGGGCAATAACCAACAGCGGGATCTGGATACCCATGTTGTCTACCACATGCTCCACGATGATCTCATCGGATGAACCACGATGTCGAGGATTCAGTTAATCTCGTATACGATTCCCTTTGTCAATCGGTATTTTACTTGCCCGAGATTCGATCGTCGGTATCCCAATACCTCGTTCAATCTCGTTACCGGCAAGTCACTTTTCTCGTACCGTAATGCATGATCCCGTGATCAAACACTTTGATCACATTGAGCTCATTGTGATGATGCATTACCGAGAGGGCCCGGTGATACCTCTCCGTCAAGCGGAGTGACAAATCCCAGTCTCGATCCATGTCAACCCAACAGACACTTTCAGAGATACCCGTAGTATACCTTTATAGTCACCCAGTTACGTTGTGACGTTTGGCACACCCAAAGCACTCCTACGGTATCCGGGAGTTACACGATCTCATGGTCTAAGGAAAGGATACTTGACATTGGAAAACTCTAGCAAACGAACTAAGCGATCTTATGCTATGTTTAGGATTGGGTCTTGTCCATCACATCATTCTCCTAATGATGTGATCCCGTTATCGATGACATCCAATGTCCATAGTCAGGAAACCATGACTATCTGTCGATCAACGAGCTAGTCAACTAGAGGCTCACTAGGGACATATTGTTGTCTGTTATTCACACATGTATTACGATTTCCGGATAACACAATTATAGCACGAATAAAGACAATTATCATGAATAAGGAAATATAATAATAATGCTTTTATTATTGCCTCTAGGGCATATTTCCAACAATTACAACCATGTTCAGGTCGCAAAGCATTGAGACAGACATTAAGTTGAAGCCAAGGGATTCAACAAGCATCACTTTATCCATGTGCTGATCCCTTGAGATTGCAACTCTACCTAGACCCAATACCTTGCTTTTACCAGTGTCAGCAAATGTGATGTGACTCTTATCAGATGGACGTAAGGTTGAGTCCATGAGAAGACTTTGATCACCAGTCATATGATTAGTGCATCCGCTGTCCATAATCCATTCTGAAGCACGAGGTGTCATACTCTTGGCACCACGTGCCATGAAGCAGTAGGTGGGAGTAGGATCATCCTTATCATCAGCTTCAGCGTTGGTGTGGGAGTCATTGTCTTCAGTGTTGAAGATGGACTTGGCAACATAGGCAGTGGCTAGAGCCAGACTTGCAACACCAGGGTCGGACTCCTCCTCAGACTCCACCTGCGCCTCCTCGGAAGCAGACTCCTCCTCTGAATCCATTTCCTTCCCAACAAAAGCACGAGCCTTGCCAGATGAGCTCTTCTTGTGAGATGAAGACTTTGATGAGGACTTGGAAGAAGACTTTGAAGATTTCTTCTTTTTCTTGTCATCAGAATCATATTCCTTGCTCTTCTTCTTCTTCTTCTTCTCGTTGTCCCACAGTGGACACTCAGAGATGTAGTGTCCAGGTTTCTTGCACTTGTGACATGTTCTCTTCTTGTAGTCATGAGTAGAAGCTTCATAATTTCTTGAACTGGATCGTGAAGACTTTCTGAAGCCTTTCTTCTTAGTGAACTTCTGGAATTTCTTCACAAGCATAGCAAGTTCCTTTCCAATGTCTTCAGGATCATCAGAACTGCAGCCAGATTCTTCTTCAAATGAGGAAACAACTTTTGCCTTCAAAGCGCGAGTTCGGCCATAGTTGGGACCATAGATTTCTCTTTTCTCAGATAGCTGGTACTCATGTGTGTTGAGCCTCTCAAGTATATCAGACGGATCGAGTGTCTTGAAGTCAGGACGTTCTTGTATCATGAGAGCAAGGGTGTCAAAGGAGCTGTCAAGTGATCTCAGTAGTGTCTTGACGATTTCATGCTTGGTAATCTCAGTGGCGCTGAGAGCACGAAGCTCATTTGTGATGTCAGTGAGGCGATCAAACGTGAGCTGGACATTCTCATTGTCGTTTCTCTTGAAGCGGTTGAAGAGGTTGCGAAGAACACTGATCCTCTGATCTCTCTGGGTTGAGACGCCTTCGTTGACCTTGGATAGCCAATCCCAGACTAGCTTTGACGTCTCCAGAGCACTCACACGGCCATACTGTCCTTTGGTCAGATGACCACAGATGATGTTCTTGGCAGTAGAGTCCAGTTGAATGAACTTCTTAACATCAGCAGGGGTGACACCATCATTAGTCTTGGGAACGCCGTTCTTGACGACATACCAGAGGTCGACATCAATGGCTTCAAGATGCATGCGCATCTTATTCTTCCAGTACGGATATTCAGTTCCATCGAACACGGGGCAAGCAGCGGAGACTTTGATTATCCCTGCAGTCGACATAGCTAAAACTCCAGGTGGTTAAACCGAATCACACAGAACAAGGGAGTACCTTGCTCTGATACCAATTGAAAGTGCTTGTTATCGACTAGAGGGGGGTGAATAGGCGATTTTTATGGAAGTCTTCAAAACATAAAGGTTTCAAAGACAAACATCAGAAATGAACCTATTGATATGCAGCGGAAGATAAACTACACAAGGCAAGCCATAGTCAAGTATGCAATAATGTGTGTGTATGATGACTAATGGCAACTAGGTAGTAAGGATCAGGGTGGAAGATAGTATGAAGCCAAACAGCAATGGTAGTCAAGCAATGAAGTCAAACAGGTATGGCAGGCAGGCAATGACTTCACGAGGACAAACAGTAAGTAAAGGGAAGAGAGAATAGAACCAGTCACTCGATGAAGACACAGGATTTGTTTGACCAGTTCCAGTTGCTGTGACAACTGTACATCTGGTTAGGGAGGCTGAGATTCAACTCAGAAGACCGTGTCTTCACCTTATTCCCCTTGAGCTAAGAACACACAGTCCTCGCCCAATCACTCTGGTAAGTCTTCAAGGTAGACTTCCAAACCTTCACAGACTTCGTTCACCGGCGATCCACAATGGCTCTTGGATGCTCAGAACGCGACGCCTAACCGGCTGGAGGATTCACAGTCCTCAAGTGTAATAAGTCTTCAGGTCACACAGACAGAAAGACTTCAGTGATGCCTAACACTCTTTGGCTCTGGGTGTTTTGGGCTTTGTCCTCGCAAGGATTTATCTCTCTCAAAGGCTTCGAGGTGGGTTGCTCTCAAACGACAAAAGCCGTGCACTAACTCTGAGCAGCCACCAATTTATGGTGTAGGGGGTGGGCTATTTATAGCCACTAGGCAACCCGACCTGATATGTCCGAAATGACCCTGGGTCACTAAGGAACTGACACGTGTTCTAACAGTCAGATTTCAAACACACGCGGCAACTTTACTTGGGCTACAAGCAAAGCTGACTTATCTAGCTCTGGATAAGATTTGCTCTCATTGTCTTCGCTCGAAGACATAGGATTTGGGTTGAGCATCACTTCAGTCACTCTGACTGTATTCACTTGGACCCCACTTAACAGTACGGTGGTTCCTATGACTCGACAAAGAAGAAAAGAGAAACAACGAAACAACTAAGTCTTCGCGCTCCATAGTCTTCATAGAATGTTTTCTCATGTCATAGTCTTCAATATGAATATCTTCATGTACCATCATTGTCTTCAATGTCTTCGTACATTTTTAGGGGTCATCTCCGGTAGGTAAACCGAATCAATGAGGGACACTACCTGTGTTATCCTGCAATTCTCACAAACACATTAGTCCCTCAACCAAATTTGTCGTCAATACTCCAAAACCAACTAGGGGTGGCACTAGATGCACTTACAGATGTTCAATATTTTTTCCAATAATATATGGTGAAAAACAATTTGATTTTTGTATACTTGCGTCTTCCATGTTCACTCGGTCCATTAGTTTATTTTTTTTCTTGAACTTCTATTTGGAAGGACGCAAATTGATCAGATGTAACCATCTCCACATCTCAGTGCCAGACTATTGTTACATTGGCACATATTATTCTGATATGTAATATTCTGAATAATAATTTGATTATGTCCAAGTGAACAGTAGAAGAATTATCTGTCAGTGCATAGAGTATTTTCGACTTTCACCGTCGAGTCTTTGTAGGTAAATTGTATTTGTTTAATCTACTGACACCTGCATATTTGATATGAAATGCAGTAAGGGCCAGAACTAATTGATGTTCTCATAATGCTATCATAATGGTATGCTTTCTCATCTGTACTGGTAATTGTTCAGACATAAATGCATTATGGTCATGGGAGAACAATACTCGTATGAATTGATTACCCTCCTGGTGAGTAATATTTTATTCTAAGTATTCAGTTGCCTGCAAAATAATTCTGTAATAGACATCTAACTGCATGTTGTTGTGTGACCTGCATCTAAACTGAGAACAGAAACAACAAACTGCTTGAAACTCGGCGTCTTTATATTTGCCCTCATTTGTTGAGGTTCAGTTTCACAAATTAGACACACTATGGACCTGATAGCGTTTTTCTTTTAGTTTAGGCATCCATACAACCTGGAGAAACTGCGTCATTTGAGCACAAGAACATCTAAGGTCTAAACAGATGTACTGTTGATTCTGCTACATTCAGCAACCTGATGAACGCCTCAAGGTAATGAATGTTTTTAGGAGCCATCTTGTTTCTTTATTTTGGTTATTTGACTGATGCTAGACCTTGGTCACTTGATGACAAACACACACACACACGCACACACGCACACGCGCGCAGTACTTGTAGGCGAGTTCAGCATGACATTCCTGATCATATGTTGGTTTGTGCATTTCGTTATTAGTTAGACTACCATATCCCAAGTGTATATTTGTAATTGTCGAAACAAGTATAGAAATGCTCTGCGTCAGCATCCAAAAGGAGTTTTACATTCTATTACATTTGCCACTCAGAAAAACTAAAAAATTTCACTACAAGACCGTCCAATATTTTTGAATTAGTGACTGTAAGTAAACATTTGGGCTGATGTTGTTATTTATATAAGTATGACCAAGTTATTCATCTTGGCCCCTGGAATAATTGAACCAAGAACAAGAACCTTACGAAGTTGTTATTATTATGCTACACGAGTACAATATTTCTTTAGCTTATACTATACCGTTGTGACAATTTTTTGACTCCCATTGCAACGGACGGTTATCCTTATATATTTTCACAATCTTCAGATTTGGAGGGTGAGATGCTACAGCAGTACAGCTTCAAGCTATCTTGCTTCTTTGTGAGGGAACCAATCAACTAACCGAATGAAACAATTTCAGCATTCCATTTCTTTAGGACAATTGCAGGAAGGAAGTCTAAAATTGATGCACCAGAGCAGCTTGATGCTTTTCCTAATCTTGATGTACCTATCCCTTTCTTTAGGACAATTGCAGCAAGAAAGTAGGAGGAAGAAGAAATGCAGGCGACCTCATGAAAGCCAATAACAAAGATCCACAGGTGAGCAATGTTGGCTCCTCTGCTGCTGCACTACAGATATATTTATTTTCTAGATATATTTTCTTTTTTGCAATTTCTGTTGTTTTGCTTACTACAAGTAACATGGAGATGTCATATGATACTGTTCAGTTTGTGAAATGCAGAAGTGAGAGGAGGATTGCAAGTACTACTTTGCAACAGTTCCAAAGAACTGACCGTGCTCTGAATTTAAGCCTGTCTAAAGCAAAAAATGAATGTTAGATCTCCTGTAACATGGTGAGGGCACTCAAGTCCTGAGCTTGCTACGTAAAATTATTTGCCACTTATATTTTGGATTTAAAAGTGTGAAGTATACATATACTATTTTCAATATCTGACTCTTTTTATGTATCTAATGGAAATTAAGTGATGGCATGGTATGCAGACATGAACTAGGGTCATTGCTCTGTTCCTAAGATACAATGGGTTGTTTATTCATTCAAATTGCATCTACCAGTGATGGTTCCAGTTTTTGTGTCCCATCTCCTTTTGGAGGCCTACTTCATATTCTAATTTGAATATTGTCCATTCATGCTTTTAGGAAGCGGATGAAATGCTAAGATGGTTTAAATATTGAACTGAGAAAATATAGGTTTGAGATTCTTTTTACTGAAATATATTTGCAATGTAGAAGGATTCATTAAATAAATACCTAATTAGAATATGCAGGGTTTACATATATTTTGCAAATCGGAGGACACTCTCTCTGCCTTTAGATGTAGGGTTATTAGGTTAATTTTCTTGCAAGGAAAAATATGATCTTCAACGCAGGAAGGCATGGATTCAGTAGCAAAAACTTCGATTAGGATGCGGCCCTCTAGGTAGGAAGGCATGGATTCAACGGCAAAAAATTTGGTCGGGATGCAGCTCTTTAGGCAAGATGGCATAGATCCACAGCAAGAACATCAATCAAGCAAGAACATCAATCAGGATGGATTCAACCAGTGTGCTAGATCGTTGGATGACATAATACAGTTATGATGTGGGTCGAAGGTGGTACTCTAGCTCCAACCAAACTCCGGCTCATCCGACCTCCAGTTTAGGTTCACTATTCATCAATTTTAGTGCTACGTATTCCTATTTGGATTATACTTGGTGCATAAAATTAATGAATCGGGAAATTATATTTTTTTTGTTTGATAGGGCCTCAGTCTGTTTGTAATCAGATATAACCATCTGATCCATGATTGTTCTTGGGCATCATATTTCAAAATATTCTTTTTTTTGGATTTTGTAAAGGTTGCAGATAACAAGCCGGTGGGAGCTAATGGTTCAGTTAGACCCTGCATTTTCTTGACCTTTTTCCTGTCAGGTAAATAAATTACCATGGTACTTTTCTAATGCGATTTGTAAAGTTTGCCAATCCGGTGAGCATATGAGACTGGAATATTGGGTCCACTCTCAGGAACTAAACCGCTTACTGATTACTTCTCTGGCTGTTATTCACGTGAAAATAGCATAAGTTTTCTTATCTAACTTCATTTGATTTTGTAATGAGGGGGAGATTCAATATCAAGATTATGATTTGGCATAAGTGAGATGACATACAAGCGAGTTTAATTCCTGAGTGAAATAGCAGCAGTTTTCGCTGCACCCCGACTCCACTTATGCGGCCTTCGGTTCTCCCCTCACCCTCCCTCCCTATGTCAGAAAGGGAGATAGCCACTAAGAAACAAGACTCCTCCCTCTTGATGGCGGTGGCGGATCCGCACGAACATGGGGGAGGGGACCAGGGGGAGAGCGGGGCGGTTGGCAGGGCACTTCTCCTTGCCGGTCCGTGAGGAAGTACGTTGTGAAGGAGAGAGGGCACCATGATGAAGGTGAGGTGGGCGTCATCCGGGTTTAAAGAAGAGGGCTTCTGAAATGTCCTGCCATGGTGGAAACCGAGCGGGAAGGGAGGCTCCGACAAGAAAAGGGAAGGGTGTGACGTGGGCTAGGATTTTTTTTGTGTTGGGCCCGTGTGTTGGAGATACCATGACAAATAGTACGGACAACCACATCTTTTCCTCGCATATGATTTGGTTTTGGTGAAGCTTGGAATGTCTAGACGGTTGAATTTTGTGGATCCCAGGGTTTAACCATTTGATGTCCTTGCACACCCGGACGTATGGGAAGAAATGATCTTGGACCTTGGAGACAATCTTAAATTTTTCTTGATTTATTTCTATGCATTGTAGCCCGTAGCAACGCACGGGCGTTCTACTAATAGCACTAATGAAAGTTCTTCACTAAGCAAACATATTAAACATAAAAGAACTGTGATTGAAGAAATTAGGCCACAAGCTCCTTAATTTAATCAATGTTTGATTTACAAAGTGGTATTTTCCACGGGCTACAGCAGAAGTTTGCGTGAGTTGTTGAGCAAGAAACATCATGTACTTCCTCCGTCCCTAATATAAAACGTTTTTGCGGGACGTCCTATTTGACGCATTCTGCGTCAAGTAGGTACGGCTTCGCACAGAGCAGCTGATTGGCGGGCTTTTTGGGCCGTGCGTTTCGCTGTTTCTCTGCCTGGGCCTTGGGCCGGCTCATGAAGGAAACAAATCGGCCTGGGCCTTGGGCCGGCCCTTGTCCCTTCCCTGCCGCTGGTTCCCGCCCCGATTCCCTGCTAGGAGCGACCAAGGGGCGCCCTAGGGTCGCCGCCCGCTCTTGGCCTGGTTCGGGACGTAGCGAGGTTTTAGGGTTCCACCCTCAGAAACCCGATCTGTTCGTCATCGGGTCAGTGATCTAGATGGCTGGTGTGGGAGCTTCGAGCTCCTCGGGGCTCAGCGATGTTGAGAGGATGATGCAGGAGCTAGGCCTCCGGGAGGAGGATCTGGACGACGTCGTCTTCGACGAGAAGGATGCTCCGCCGGAATTGCCAAGGTGGGTAGCGTTGATAAAGGTCAATACAAGCAAAACCTACAGCCAGACCTGGTTCTACAGGAATATGCGGGCGGCCTGGGACGTTGCCCAAGAAGCGAAGTTCAAACCATTGGAGGACAATCTGTACACTGTCCAGTTCACATGTTTGGGGGATTGGGAACGCGTTATGCATGAAGGCCCGTGGAATTGTAGAGGAGATGCGGTGCTGCTAGCTCCCTATGATGGTATTACAAAACCCTCGACGGTCAAACTCGAGAGTATTGATATTTGGATCCAAATCCATGATGTGCCGGATCTTTATGCTCATCTAATCCAGCCCCTGGCTTCTAAGGTTGGAGAGGTTCTCTTTGCTGAAACCCAGTCCCATGACTTCACCGGGAATTTTTATTGTGTCTGGGTACGAATCAATGTGCACAAACCTCTCAAGAATGCGGTGTCCATGGTTAGAGATGGGAAAAGGCAGATTTACAAAGTAAAGTACGAGCGTCTCCCTGACTGGTGCGCCGTCTGTGGGATGCTTGGCCACCTATACGAAGAGCATGGTAACGGGATCCATCCACCATCTGCATTAGTGTTCAAGGAACTCAGGGCTGACTGGTTTATGAGATCGGGCAGAGGCCCTGGAGAGGGCCGGGGCCGTCGTGGCGGTCGCCGCGGTGGCCGATCCGGAGGCAGATCAAATGGAGGCCGATCACAAGATCGGGAGGATTTTGTCAGCATGTATGGCTCTGGAGCAGGGCGTGGGCATCAATCATATGAACCGGCAGAAGTGGCTAGCGAGATGGACACTGATGACTTCAACAGGAAGAGACAAGACAGACAGGAGAAACACAAGAGCGACCTAGCTTCTGTTGGTATGCCACCTGACACCGCTAGTGGCATGCAGCTAGCAATTGTGCCTGTTGGGAGCAATCTGTCAAGTCCTCCTCCCTAGAGAGACCCGAAGAGGTCTAAGGTAGATGATGATGGTTCAGATGGATCGATTTCGGCCGTGAAGAATTTGGCGGGCTCCTTCGAGGAGCGCCGCCGAGCCCAATGAGTGCCCTATGTTGGAACTACCATGGCGCGGGCAAACCGGCGGCAGTTCGAGAACTTCGCGAGTTCGCGAGGAAGTTTGCCCCTGACGTGTTATGCATTGTTGAAACACAGATAAGTGGTGTGCGGGTTGAAGCTTTTGCAAACACGTTGGGATATGATCATGCATATGCTATTGATAGCCAAGGGAGAAGTGGAGGTATGGGTATTTTCTGGAATAACACTATAGATGTTCAGATATTGGGTGACTCCATCTATCACATTGATGCTAGGATTCAGGAGGCTGGCCAAGATCCTTGGAGGTTGACCTTTGTATATGGTGAGGCTCAAACTCATTTGAGGAGCCAAACTTGGGATCTGATGAAAGGTTTATCATTTTTGAATGATCTTCCATGGCTCTGCATGGGGGATTTCAATGAAGTTCTACGTCCGGAAGAACATCAAGGAGCTGCTAATCGTAGTAATGCACAAATTCAAGCCTTCCGAGACACTGTTGATATTTGCATGTTGATGGATCTGGGCTATCAGGGCCGCTTTTGGACGTTTGAGAAGAAGGTGAGGGGTGGCTCGTACACGCGTGTTCGCCTTGATCGCGCACTAGCAACGCCGAGTTGGATGGCAAGGTTCCCGCTAGCACACGTTAGCCACATCACGTCCGCGTCTTCAGATCATGGGCCTATCTTGCTGGAGACGGACACGCAACAGCAACGATCAAACCAACAGTTTCGGTATGAAGTGATGTGGGAATCACATGAAGAGTGGCGAGACACGATCATCTCTAGATGGAATGCGGTGGCGCCGGGGTATGGAGTTGGAGATTTTCGGGACAAGCTGCTCTCAATCTCGAAGGATCTTGCTGTTTGGGGTAAGGATACTTTTGGGAGCGTGCGAAAGCAAATTAAAGCAGCTAAAGGTTAGTTAGAGCAGCTCCGGAGCGACCCGGCTCGGACAGGGCCTACTCACATTGAGTTGAAGATTAATGAGAAGCTGGTGGAGCTTTACCATCACGAGGAATTAATGTGGCGCCAGAGGTCGCGTTTGCAGTGGTTGTCATCGGGAGATAGAAATACAAAATTCTTCCATATGAGAGCCAGCATGAGGCGGAAACGAAATATGATTAAGGCCTTGCAAAACTCCCTAGGAGTGATCACAGATGATCCGGCTGAACTGAGAATTATGGTGACAGATTTCTACAAGTCCTTATACACCACCGAGGGTGTGACCGGGATGGAAGAGGTTCTTATGCATGTCCCTGCGAGGGTAACGCCGGCTATGAATGAGGAGTTGTGTGCTCCGTATACCAGTAACGAGGTCAAGGCGGCGCTCTTCCAAATGTTCCCAACAAAGGCACCCGGCCCGGATGGTTTCCCCGCACATTTTTACCAGCGCCATTGGGATATCTGTGGGGACGAGGTGACATAAGTTGTTCTCAGGATTATAAAGGGAGAGGAGAGTGCAGAGGCAATTAATGACACTGTCTTAGTTTTGATCCCCAAGGTAACAAGTCCGACCCACCTCTCTCAATTCAGACCTATTAGCCTTTGTAACGTGCTCTATAAAATTGCCTCAAAAGTCATAGCTAATAGACTGAAGGTCATACTACCTGACATTATTTCTGAAGAACAGTCAGCATTCGTTCCCGGCAGATTGATATCCGATAACATTATATGTGCGTACGAGTGCTTGCATTTCATGAAGAGGAACCGATCAAAAACCAACAGCAGTTGTGCACTGAAACTTGATATGATGAAAGCATATGATCGCTTGGAGTGGGATTATCTTCAGGCCATAATGCTCAAGCTAGGTTTCTCGTCTGCTTGGGTGGACATTATCATGGGGATGGTGAAATCAGTATCATTTTCTGTGTTATTGAATGGTGAAAAGCTAGAGCAGTTTAAACCCTCAAGGGGTATTCGACAGGGAGATCCGATCTCCCCCTACCTTTTCTTACTTGCAGCAGAGGGCCTGTCGTGCCTTTTGAAGTCCAGTTCTCAGTCGTCTGCATTTGGTGGCATCAAGGTGGCCCCTACAGCCCCAACTGTTAGCCATCTATTGTTTGCAGATGATAGCCTGTTGCTTTTTAAGTCAAGTGTGGAGGGAGCAGAGTTGGTATCAAACCTGCTGGATACTTATTGTGGAGCCTCGGGACAGAGAATAAATCATGAAAAATCGTCTGTTTTCTTTAGCAGAGGTTGTCCAGATTCTCTTAAACAAGGTGTCATGCAAAGACTAAATGTCCATAATGAATATTTGAGTGACAGATACTTAGGGCTGCCAACGGAGGTTGGTCACTCAAACAATGGCACGTTCAAGTACCTTCGAGACAGAGTGTGGGAGAAAGTAAGAGGATGGATGCAGAAAATGCTTTCGGTTGGTGGAAAGGAAGTCCTCATCAAGTCGGTCGCACAAGCGATCCCAGTGTTTTCAATGTCTTGCTTTAGACTTCCTAGAGGAGTTTGCGAGAGTGTAACATCCATTATACGGCAGTTTTGGTGGGGCAGCAAACAAGGAAGAAGGAAGCCATGTTGGGTCTCGTGGGATGTCATGACAAGGCCGAAGGATCTAGGGGGGCTGGGCTTTAGGGATCTTGAGATTTTCAACGTTGCACTACTGTCAAGACAGGCTTGGCGTCTTTTACAAGAACCGGACTCCCTAAGTGCTCGCATTCTCAAGGCAGTTTACTACCCAGTGACGACCTTATTGGAGGCAGAGTTAGGCCCCCATCCATCGCAAGTCTGGCGTGCTATTATAGATGGAAGAAATGTTTTGAACCATGGCATCATAAGGCGTATTGGCGATGGAGCAACGACCAGAATATGGCATCATAACTGGCTCCCGAGAAGTGGCCTAATGAAACCTTTTCCGCCTCGGATAGCTGATCCACTGCAGATGGTAAGCGATCTGATCGAACCAACCGTGGCATGTTGGAGAGAGGAGGTTGTACGCCAAGTCTTTGTTCCAGCTGATGCGGAGGCAATTCTGAAGATCCCCCTATGTACTAGACAAGTGGACGACTTTTGGGCTTGGTCGGGCGATCCAAGGGGCCGTTTCTCAGTAAAATCAGCCTACAAATTGATCCATAAGATGAAGATGGGAAGGGAGGACTGGCTAGATGAGACCGAGGATATGTCCAGCGGAGAATCTAAAGGATGGTCATCTATTTGGGGTTTGCAAGTTCCTTCAAAACTGAAAATATTCACATGGAGGCTGGCTCGTCACTCACTTCCTACCGGTGATGTTCTGCATCGTCGAAACATGTCATCAGCGCATGTGTGTGCGCTATGCGGAGCAGATGACAACTGGCGCCATTCTCTTCTCGACTGTAACTACGCCCGATGCGTGTGGGCTCTGTCAAATGAGGATATGGTGCAGCATATGTGTATGCAGAGAGACGAACAGGCAAAAAGATGGCTCTTTCTGATGAGCGAATCGCTTCCTCAAGAGGAATTCACCACCATGATTGTCACATTATGGGCGATTTGGGCAGCAAGGAGGAAGATAATCCATGAAGGCATTTACAAAACTCCATTCGCTACTCATGGTTTTGTCACTAGCTACTTGGCGGATTTGAAGCACATACGGAAACCTATTGACAGGTCACCGGCACCTCCAAGGGCTCGCCCTACTGCTTGGCAGCCACCACCGGATGATCACGTGAAGATTAATGTCGATGCGGCTGTGCTGCGTGCTGGTGGAAGGGGAGCAGTGGGAGCCGTTTGCCGCGATGCATCGGGTGTGTATTTGGGGGCCTCGGCAGTTGTCTTCAACAACATAGAGGACCCGGAGGTGCTTGAAGTTCTAGCTACTAGGGAAGCGCTGGCGCTTGCCGAGGACTTGTACGAGCAGAAAATTTTCATCGCCTCGGATTGCATGGCTGCGGTGGAGGTGATCAAGGGAGGAACGGCAGCAGTTTATGGAGCAGTGGTACATGAAATAATGGGTAGAGCTCGTTTTTTCTCATCTTATTCTTTTAGTCATGAATTTAGATCCTCGAACTTTGAGGCTCACAATCTCGCGAAGCATGCATTAACGTTGGGGACCGGCCGCCATGTCTGGTTAGGCCACCCCGGCGATCTTTTGTTCGTCCCTGTAAACATTGTGACGGTTGAATAAAAGTTTCGCGAGTTTGTCTCAAAAAAAAAATGCGAGCATAAGAAAGAAAGGCGCCCTCCAACAGGATCGAACACAGGATCTCACGAAAGAGATCATGGACTCCAACCGGTTGAGCTACAAAAGGTATTTGAACATGAAGCAGCGTAAATTATTAACATTATTTAAAATTCTGAACACAGTTTGACAAAATCCCATTTTTTTCAACTTTTGAGTAATTTTTTGAACGTACGTTTTTTTTTCAAAAAATGCAAACAAATTCTATGAAAACGAACAATTATTAAATTCCCAAACATTTTTTGAAAACATGATCATTTTTGGAATCTGTGAACAAATTTTTAAAGCACGAACGATTTTTGAATCTTGAGAACAAATTTGGAAGCGCGAACTATTGTTTAAAGCACGAACATTTTTTGAATCTTGAGAACAAATTTTGAAACGGAGAACAATTTTGAAAAATCCCAAACAAATTTGGAAGCGCGAACAATTTTTTAAAGCACGAACATTTTATCTTGAGAACAAATTTTGAAACGGAGAACAATTTTGAAAAATCTTGAACAAATTTGGAAGCGCGAACATTTTATGAATATGTGAACAAAAATTGAAATCAGGTACATTTTCTGAATTTCAAAAGTTTTGAACCTTTTTGTGTAACGAGAACAATTTTTGAATTTTGAGAACATTTTTTAAAAAAACTGAACATTTGTAACAAACATTCATAAACCATTTCTCGAAGTACGTGTCCGGATAGCCCAAAATGTCGATATTTAGCTCTAGGTCTTCCGGTCAAAAAACAACGTCGATCTCGACATGAGAGGAACGTGTCCTCTCGGCCTTGATATATACTAAAAAATATGGTTTTTTCACTCAGACATGAGAGGTGAGATCGATTATATGATGGAGATAGATGAAGGAGCAGAAAGTGACAGATTGTGGCGTGAAGCACATGTAAGGTGTACAACTCTTGAGACGGATGCATCGAGGTGCCGGCCTGTGAGAACACTCGTCATAGGCTCATAGCGTTGCGCCATAATTTAGTGATGGGTCTTCTGTTTTAAAAATAGGAGTTTTTCGGGTCTAGTTTACCGGTCTGTCAATAAATGCGTATGAAAAGTGAAATAATTGATGTGATGGATGTGCCCTATATCGATCAATGAAACATCGGCTCGACGCGGGATTTCAATAGAACGAAAAACATCGTAAGTAGCCCTGCTCGTTCCGCTCGCAATAGTCCGATTAATTCCCCAGGCGAAAAAACATTAAAAATTCCATCTTCAGAAACCCGCACTTTTGATGTTACTTGGCGTAAAATAATCTCTATATGTCTATTATGGATCTGTACCCCTTGGGATCGATAAACCTTTTGGATTGGAAACACGAACAAAATTTAACTAAGAGAAGAAAAGAAAAATAAATAAAAAAGAAAATCCTAAACATATTGTAAAACTGCGAACATGTTCTGAAATAGAAAAATAAACTTGAAAAAATGAAACAAAAAACGAAAAAAGAAAAAAAAAGAAACAGAAAACGAAAAGAAAAATAAACAGAAAACTGAAAAAAGTGGAAAACCAATAAAAGAAAAAAGAACCGGTTCACGGAACCTTCTAGAAGGTTCACAAAACCGGAGTGGGAAGTTCATAAGTGGGCCGGCCCAAAAGCATCGCTCGGCGCTCGCCCCTGTGCGAAGTGCTGGCAGTTTGCCGCAGTGAGCGGCCGATAGGATTTTCCCGTTTTTGCAAGCCAACGCCCCCTCAGCCGGGCCTGAGCAAATCATGGCCCACAAACGTGCACACGGGGACTAACGAATTGGGCTACCGCTGATTTTCAATATCGATCAGTTGGTACTTGCAATTTACTCACAAAAAAGTCCTATTTCAACCCTAAAAAAACATCCTATTTGTATGAATTTCTCAAAAAATACAAGTTTCTACTTGTATGTTACAAAACAAAAAAGTTACTACTTTTCCGTGTATGTTCACTTGAAATCCGAAATTTTAGGAAATTAAGTATCTATTTATAAAAAAATTGTATGTTAATAATTTTATATAACTATGTCAAAACAAATTGTAAAAATTATGTAAATGTAAGTGAAATTTGTTTGTCTAATTTTGAATAGTTTTCGCGCTTCATTTAAAACATGGAAGTTTAAAATATAAAAAATTAGAAAATATTCACCGTGTATTTTAAAAATGCTTATCGTGCATTTCAAAGAATGTTTATCATGTATGTTATACATGTTCATCATCTATTTCGAAATTGTACATGCTCTATCTTGTATTTATAAATTGCTTTTCATATATTTCAGTAATGTTGATCATGTATTACCAAAAAAGTCATATTTCAGTAATGTTTTTATGCCCTCCTCATCCTCCACAACCACCCCGTCCTCCCTCCTCAGCTTTAGAATGGCATTTTCTTCTTTCTCTCCGATGCATATGCTTGGAAATACTTTGTGTTTCTATCCCCCTTCGTTAGCCAATTTACATGAGCACGTTGCTTCCACACAAGGTCCTCCTGATCTTGGAGCCTCTCAAGTTTAAAACTGATAGTTTGTTCTTTCCTCACTTGGCTCTCTGAGATTGGCTCCCTCCTGACCCTCTCTAGTTCTCCTTTCAACTTCTTAATCCTCTTCCAAAGATCCCCAAGTACCTCTCTACTCCAAGTATTTAGCGCCCTGACCACCGCCCCCAGCTTCTGTCGCACTCCAGGGCCCGTTGCACCCTCCCATGCCTCCCGGATTGTGCTGTCACACCCCTCCTCCAACAGCCAACTGGCCTCAAAGCGAAGCAAGCGCTCCCCCCTAGCATGGCGCTGCACCCGGGGACTCCCATCACGTAGCAGCACCACAGGGCGGTGATCCGAATGGCGTGGATCCCCATTTACTACTTTATATGCTGGAAACCGGGCACACCACTCAGGGGTAGCAATAACACGATCCAAACGCTCACGAATATAACCTTGAACACGATAGTTTTTATTCCGCCAAGTGAAAACATCTCCCTCAAAACCGAGGTCAATCAAGTTACAATGGTCGAGAGCGTCTCGAAAATTTTGCATATATCTATGAGCTCGGGGCACACCTCCTTGCTTCTCATGATTAAACAGGACCTCGTTGAAATCCCCCAAGCATACCCAAGGGAGCTGAATTTGATGATGCAGAGTGCGCAAAAGTCGCCAAGTTTCCACCTTCCTCTCCATGTGTGATTCTCCATAAATGCCAGTCAACCTCCATTTGAAACCATCCTCCTCCTCCACAATTGCATCAATATGCATCGTTCCCATCCACCTCACAGTGACATTTATTCCTCGCCTCCAGAACAGAGCCAAACCTCCACTCTTCCCTACATTATTCTTCACTTCCATATGGTACAAACCTAGCTTATCTCTAAATTTATTCATTCTTCCTCTATCCAACCTTGTCTCTGACAAAAACAAGATATCAGGGTCCTCCTCCTTCTGCAAATTCAGAAGGCCTCGAACTGCCGGGCCATTCCCCAAACCCCGGCAGTTCCACGCCACAATCTTCATTTGGTTTCGCAGGGCCGTCCCAGCAGCCCCGCTTTAGCATGTGATTTGCCATCCTCTTCCTGTCGCTGAACCTCCATGTCCATAACCTTTCTCTTCTTTGCAGCCTCAACATCCTCCATCTCCTGGGCCTCCCCCCTCTCTTGGATGGCAGGACAGTCTCTCCACTCCCTCCCGACGCCGACACATCCCCCCCGGTCACCCTCTCTCTCCCCTTCAGCTTCTTGTAAGAGCCCCCCTTCCTGCCATCTGCCCTCCCACCACCTTTAGGAGGCTGTGCTGAGGCCATAGCAGTTTCATTCAGGCCCAGGCCAACCCCTCCAACGGTACTATGCATGTCTCCACGTTGCATGGCCTCAGTTGGCTCGCTCACCCCCATGCAAATCTTGCCATCACTACCAGCTCCTTGGCCCGCCCTTTTCTCTCCCTCTGAAACCCTCTCCTCTTCTCCTGAAAATGTCAACCTTTTGGCTGCTCCTCCTCTACCCCCTGAATCCAACTTTTTGAGTGGGCTGGTAACCTCCTGGCTCCTCTCCTCTTCTTCTGCAAGCTCCCCCCAACTCTTGGTACTTTTCCTCCAAGAAGGGGCATCACTGCCAGAGTAGGATCTCCTCCCCCACAGACCACTATTTTTGATACCCAGACTCCGCCAACTCGCCCCCGTCCTGTTCTTCCCCCATTTGCTCCGAGCGTCACCACCAGCCTCACGTGGGAGGAAAGCCCATAGCCAGGGTCCAAATTGCCGCTGCTCCCCCCTTTTCAGCTTTAGTCCACACGATTTATCAGTGTGCCCAATGATTCCGCACACATAACAGAAGTCTGGCATATATTCATACTCGAACGGGCACCAATTCTTCTCTTCATCCACCTCCCTTGTCGGCTCCACCACCATCGCCTTTCCATTGTTATCCTTCGCTTCTTCCTCATCCAGTATAAACCCTCTCATCAAAGGAGCCTTGATGCTCATCCGGACCTTTACCCTCAGGAACTTGCCAACCGCTCTGCCATCCGCCTATGCATCCACTTCCAACACTTCACCTATCTCCGCCCCAATTGCCTCCCCTGCCTCCCTACACATCATTCCCAGCGGAAGGCGCAGCACCCTAACCCAGATCGGGATGGAGTCAAACGCGTAATCCTCTGGACGCTTACTTGCTACGAAATCCTCAAAGATGAGTAAATCATTTCCGAATTCCCAAGGTCCTCCTTCAAGCGCCATCCGTTTCCCCGACTCCTGTCCAAAAGTAAACATATAAATGTTCTCTCCAACCTCCTTGCACTTTAGAACCCTAATCGGGCACCAGATCCGTCCCAGGGTTTCGGCCATCGCCTCCGCAAACATCGGTTTCTCAGAGAGAAGTTTGGCCAGTGCCTGCGGCTCCACCACACCTGCCTTGCCCGATCCCGCCCAGCCGATCTTGATGCGCTTCTTCTCCTTGTCCGACAGCTTCAGATTCCGTAGCAGGCCTTCTACCTTCTCCATTGCCCCTTACACCAGGCCTACCGACGTGAAAAAAAAACCAATCTAGGGGACACAGGTGGTGTACGATCACGAGCCCTAGATCCCGTGAAAGGCTTTTGCTGGATGGGTTGGACAAGGTGAGACGAGAGGGCCACAGGCACCCGGACGAAGGAAGAGATCTCCCCGACGACACCCCAGACTGGGCACCGGCGGCGAGGGAACAAACGGGAGCGGAGGTCAAGGGAAAACCCTAGATCGCCTTACGAGTCGCCAGTCAGGGGAACCAACCGTCACCCGAGGGACGGACCGTCTTAACATTCTTATTCTAGGTTGGACAAAGTTACATATACAATGAACATGCCGGGTGTCTCCCCCGCGGTGCTGCCAATGAGACATTGAACAGAAAAGGAAGACCGGCACGATAAAAAGTGTAGCTGTAATTTGTACTATTTTTTATGTTCGTTGTACTGCCATGATTAACGATGAATAGATCATAAATTTTTTTTAAAAAAATACGCTAAGTTACTCCCGCTATGACCAGCCTGGAACACAAAAATTACAAGACAAAAACAGTGACCATTTAAAGCTAGGAAGTGCAACATACTACCAAAACTGCCTGAAATCATCTACTCTACGGCTCTACCCAAATCGACCACATGGGGCACGTGGAACAGACAAGGCGATAACGATCGGGGCCCACACGGCACGCACCCCAACGGCACGAGCCATCCCACGCCACCAGTTCTCCTTCTTCACTCGCCACTCGGATAGCACCTCCGAGAAACCCCAAATCACGAACACGCCCCTCTCTGCCGCAACAAGAGCGCGTCCAGGGTTCGATCTGCAAGAAACCGCAGACCTCACCATCCCCCTCCCCTCCCCCGCGAACGAACCCTAGCCAGGCACGGCGGCGGATCCCTCGGGCCGGGCCGCCGCGATGATGGGCGGCGTCGGCGGCATCGGAGACCCGGTCGAGGATTTCCTCATCGCGGGCGCCGGCGACGGCGGGGAGGACTCCCTCGCCGCCTTCTGCGACGGAGGGTACGGACGCCCGCCCGCGGCAAGAGGCCCCCTTTTTCTCCTTCTTACTTATTCCGCCGCTGCTTGTTAGAGCGGATGGATTCCGCTGGCTTTTGCGATTCCGCGCGCGGAGGATTTTGTAGCACCCTCGAGGTCGCTGTCGCCGTGGGTTTCTTTATTGGCCGCGGGCGGCGCGGTTCTTGCCGCATCTCATCTGCGCGGCCACGCGGCCTGCGGCGGCAGAGAAAGCGAGCGCTCATGCTAGTAGTCTCCGCGATCTTCTATATGGTCTGCGACCCTGATTGATGCGGGCTTGGAGGAACTCGCTGTTCTATGTAATTCCCAGCACGAAATCTGTGGCTCCAACGCTTCAAGAACTGTTATGAAATTTTGGTCATAGGTGATGTTATGTTAATACCAGTGAGGAACTGGTTAACCCGTGGCACAAATCTGCAAATCTCATAGCATATGAGTGTGTGCCGGTTTTGCTTAGCGATTAGTGATTTTGCAGTGCCCTTCTTCTTTTAGCAATGGACAATTGTGTTCTGAGAATGCTATGCAGCTCCAGGGCTTCTTGCCCGGTATGTACCATGTAGACTGGAGTGATGTGACCTTCCTGGGCTCCTTGCCCAGTATGTACATGGGAGTGATGTGCATACATATGATTCCGTTTTGAAGGACACATCATTTAATATATGAGTGACATAAATCTTTTGGTGCATACATGAGAAGATACACTGTCCTTTGTTGCTTTTCTGATTGTACATTACTGCTGTTTATTGTTTGACAGACTTGGGATTGAGGATGTCAGCGGAGGTGACTCTGGTCTTGGGCACTCTAATTTGGGGAAAAGGTGCCAGTCTTACACTTCTGATATTTCTTTACAAAAAGTAGTATCTTTATTGCTTAACCTTGGAAAGATTGCTCTGCATTTTGTTTCTTGGTAGTATTTCATTTCCTTGCTGTTTGCTCAGTACAGGTAGTGCTTTCCATGTTCAGTCTTCACTGGTATAACTGAGGATATAGTGGACTTAAGAGCATGTGAATTGTTAATCATTACTGATCATTCTGAGTAGTACCTGAATTTATAATCCTTTTTTAAGCATGGTGTGACACATTATGCTTGTCTGTTATGCATGCCACTGGTGCCATTAACACTACTGAAATATTTTGTAATACACTATGCATTTTCTTTGCTGATTTATTTCCTTAGTTAACACCATATTGGATCTGCAATACTAACATAATAATAATTTGATTTTGTGCAGGGCCAGAGATGAACCATCTTCATCTGGTCCAAAGTCAAAGGCTTGCCGCGAGAAAATGCGGAGGGATAGACTGAATGACAGGTATGGGCATCTGGCAGTAGATACTCCTAAAGCACCTCTTCCATGTAGGAAAAAGAAAAGATGCATATACGTGCAAACATGTATTCTTTCCTTCCATGTCTGTATCAACTGTGGTTTTTATCCAATTGCAGGTTTCTTGAATTATGTTCCGTTATGAATTCTGGCAAGCACAGTGGTCTTGAAGAATGTTCGGCTAGCAATCCTGGGAAGAACGCTAAATTGGATAAAGCAAGTATCTTGAGCGATGCAACTCGGATGTTGACACAGCTCAGAGGCGAGACCGAAAAGCTGAAGGAATCAAATGCGAATCTTCGGGAGACAATCAAGGACCTTAAGGTACCTTTGTCCCCGCATCACTTTGCATCTTATTGTTGGACTTTGAAATGCTTGACGCCATCCACACACTTGTTTGTGGCTGTTAAAGTTTTTCTCTGCCATGAAAATCCATGAGTCTTTTCTCCCCTCAGTTCTCAGTACCGGAATTAAAATGGCAAACTAGCTCTCATACATCTTCGCTGCGCCCAGTTTGACTTATGTGCAACAATTGGCTGACCACCAATTAAGTTACTAGATGTGACATCTTTCACCAATTCACTGACATTGCCTCCTGCCATCTGAGAATGTTAGATCAGATAAAATTTGTGGGTTTTGTTTACAAGTGACTATTATTTTCCAGGTGGAGAAGAATGAGCTCCGAGATGAGAAGTTGAGCCTGAAGGCAGAAAAGGAAAGGCTGGAACAACAACTCAAAGCAGCAAGTGCTGCTCCTACAGGATTTGCCCCTCATATGCCTTATCCAGCTGCATTCCACCCCGCAGTCTACCCTCCATTTGCACCACCCTATCAAGTCCCAGCCAACAAAGGCGCTCCGGTCCCCGCTGCATTCCCTGGAATGGCGATGTGGCACTGGTTGCCCCCAACTGCCATGGACACAACTCAAGACCCAAAGCTTTGGCCGCCGAATGCTTAGGCGTGCTGACCCCGGGATGCTGACTTGCGCTGCCATTCGCCCATTGGCAAGTCAGAACGTTTGTCAGGTCCCTGAGATGAAAGGAAGCTCGCGATTGCAGTTATTGTGTTTAGCCTGTTGTTTTGGGGTCACTTGTCCCATAGAGAGGTGATACCTGTAATTAATCTGGATCTTAACCCTCTTGCTTGGAAAATATATTCAGTGCTACCATACCTCTTGTATGAGTGTTATGTATGGAATTGCACTGGTCTGTTTCTTGAGTTTCTACCTACAAGTACCTGTGTGATGCATTTGGAAGTACCTGTTTTGTTTATATAAAGTTGAACATGTGAGCACTTGCATCTTTGAAAAAAACAAAATGTCATGTAGAACATTTGTGTTCTTTCATTGAGAAGATTTGTGTTTATCTTGTTACATCATTTCAAGAAGATAAATAAGTTACTGATATAATTATTGGAAAAGGTTCACTTAATGCCCAAGCAGTACCACAATGACAAGAAAATTGTTTTTTTAACTCAAACCTAGTAGTTCTTTTGCCACAAAAGGTACTTTATTAAGAACTTAACCAAATGTGTTAAAATAGGTAGTAACAAAGGCAAAAATACAAAGGTGAACATGATTCCATGCACACCCATGTGAATAGTAAATTCAAAACTAATACTGGAAAAAAAATAAAAAAAAGGCAAAAATACAAAGGTGAACATGATTCTATGCACACCCATGTGAATAGTAAATTCAAAACTAATACTGGAAAAGAAATAAAAAAATCTGAAATTTGGGGGTATGAAACTTAGTCGACCATTCTACTCATGTGTGAAGTTTTGTGATGTATTGGCACCCATGGTATTCTTAGTAAAGAAAATACTATCAGGACCATACTATTCATCGAACAGTGTTTTCTAGTATAGCTTCGATTTTGTCATTTTCACCTGAGATTACCATGGATGTGATTTGTTCGTGAAACTTCATATGCGAGTACACCGGTTGACTTGTATATTACAAAACTAGTACAGAATTTTTTATTTTTTTCTAGTATTTTTTTTCCAAAATTACTATTCATAAGGAGTGCACGTGAAACCATGTTCACCAAATCCGCGTCCGTGACAAAGGTACCCTGACTATTTAAGTACCACCTCCAAACTAGCAAATTAACAGCAAACTGGATCAGGCTGAATGGCTGATCATGTGTTTTGAGATAGCCTGCCTATTCTCCTTCCTATTCAGCCTTCTGTTGACCATACCGGCACTGAACTGGTTCCCCTTCAATGAGCTTCTCCAGGGCATCTGATGGGAGGCCGATCATCTCGAGGGTCTTCTCCCAAACAAGCTGCGATGTTTCGAGGTTGTGTGCTTCTTCAGAGGCATTCATCGGATTACAGTCGTAGTTGATGCAAGCACAAACAGGCCAGTCTTCAGACTTCAACGTCTCGCAGTATTCCGGAACCTGGGGGTCAGATGCTGCAAACAATGTACTTCTTGAACCTGCATTGGATTGGAAATGAAGTATGTCAGAGGATGTGGAGATTGTATAGCTGCGAGCAGGCGACGAGCAAAGATTGAGGAACCTGCCTTCTTGAGGATCAAATATGAAGTATGGAATGAGACGATACCCAGCTACAAGAATCTTAGGGAGGTCCCGTGCCTGTGTCATGCCATGGGTGATTAAGTCAATATCCACGGATAAAGAGACATAATGAGAATGATCAATAACTGTATCGTGAAGGGATCATGATCAATAAGAATTAGCAATAGGAACTGTCCATTAGGGCAGGGGACATGATACTCGGAATAGATGTGAACCAATCTTCTCACGACATACATTCTGTGATGCACCGTCGGTGTGTTTCTTTTAATCGGTCATTGTATGCAATTGCTAAGCTGGGAATATTATCTAATCATTTCTATGTTTCTACAATGCAGATGTTTTCCCATGTCGGTAAACATCTTATGACATGTTTGTTGTTTTCATCTTCTTCATATGCAGAGTAATATACACAACATTAAATAGGTAAACACACTTCTCAGTTTCACCTTCTGAAACAAAATAGATCACATGACAAGCTGATATGAATGAAATTGGAGACGGGAGTGGGGGTTGGCACTCACAACATTTGTGTGGACAATCCCAGGAGAGGCACAGACAGTATGGACACCAGCCTCTGCAGGAATTCTCTTATGAAATATGCTGCTAAATTTTACCTGAGTGTGAAATGAGAACAACTCAGACCAAAGTAACATGAAACAACATGCATATAAAAGGTTTAAACAGTGATGTTCCACTTGCAATGAAGCAGAAGTAGCATACCTGTGCTAACTTGCTATTTGAGTATCCCAACCAACTTCTGTACTTGTGCTTTCCAGATGTAAGGTTCATATCTTCAGCATCGACGAAACCTATTGTGTGCATCTGAAATCAAACACAAGCCTGTTAGATGCTGGAAGTGTACACACAATGTTGCAACATAGCTTACTCCCAATTGACATTAGGACAGTGACTCAAAAATTGAAATAAGTAGACTTTTTCCTTAATGTTTATATTAGCGTAAATATCAGATTATCTACATTGTAGAAGGTGGTCCTAATAATAGAAAACTGCACTTGGTGACAATCCACCATTAGTTCTTAACAATAAGCCTACTAGTAGAAGGGACTGGTAATTATTAAAAACTCACAACTGAATTGACGTTTATAATTCTGCTTGGAGAGCCTCTAATAAGGGAAGGTAGAAGCAACATTGCCAGTAAAGCTGGCGCAAGATGGTTCACTTGCATGTGTTCTTCATATCCATCCATTGTAAAACGCTGAGGCTCTACAGGGAAGGGAAAGGTGATACAGTTTAAATACTTCACTATGCAGCACATGGGTTGGATCATTTTAAAAGGCTAAAATCAAAAGAATCAGGTTACATACACACCTCCTATGGTGAAAATGCCAGCATTGTTGATCAATACGTGTAGGGGTGCCATACGAGCATTCCAAGTATCAGCAAATCTTGCAACCGAGTCAAGGGAGACAAGGTCAAGCTCCATTACCTTCAGAGTAATATTCAAAACAGTGTCAAACAGTCTGCAGTAAAATCATGGAATGTCCTTAATAATTAGGATATGCACTTGCAACATACTCTATTTCCTTTCCAACTGATTAAGGATGCTAAATGCGAAAATATACATAGGTATGTAGTGCGTAAAAATTCACATGGAACTCAACTAGAGCCAACCAAAATAAGAAACTATAAATTTATGTCCATGTGTCAAATGAGGAATAACAAAATGATAAAAGTGTCATGAAACACAATCAGGTCATACAGTATAATAAACTCAACACATTCAGAACCATCAATTCACCAACCATTAATCTGCAGTTTATAGTCTTCATAATTACCTCAATGTTAAGTGGCATAGAAACTTCAGTTTGTTCATTCTGCCATTTTTGTATCAGCTCACGCGCCACCTTGGGTCTCCTAACTGCCATCACAAGATGGGCCCCTGCTTGTGCGAGTTGCCTGGTTTGATGATGAAGCCAGATGTATGCTCAATATTATTTTCAGAAGAAGGCCTCTTATTTGGACCCGGATAACTATTTGACAGGTTCAGTAGAGCCAGCTTGTGAAGTATTTGCGCTCATCTCATGTCATGTACAAGAGGAATTATGAGTCAACCACTTTATTCACTACCGTGCCACACTTTACTAGCTAAATATTGATGATGTTCACCAAATCCACCCATGCTTGTTCAGTTATCCTCCACATGGCCAAACAATTTTATCCTCCACATGGCCAAACAATTAGTGAATTTACCAAGTCTACTCTTTTCTTCAGAATTGGCCTAGGATTTTTCCTTTTTTTTAATAAAACCTGCCAACCTTAGCCAAGCAAACACCAAGTCACACTCAAGTCAACTTAGTACTGTACCAATTATGAGCGTATATCACTCCGGAGTTCAGAAACTAGACGACCTAAAACCAAGTCACCTGAGTAGGATGAACAGTTAAAAAGATCCCATCTAGAGGAGTTGAGAAGCCAAGAACTCCAATCTCTGGACGCCAAATTCAACCCCGTCCATGATTTATTTGTTTCTGCGAGGGTGGGCGAGAAGAGTGACAAGTGGAGATGGAAACGAAGGGGGTGAAGGAAGGACCTTGCGATCTCGAGGCCGATGCCGCTGGTGGCGCCGGTGACGATTATGGAGACGCCGTCGAGCGGGGGCAGCTCGAGCGGGTTGGCGAGGTGGCTGGCGGCGATCCGCTGGAAGAAGAACTCCCCCACGACGCCCATCCACCCGCGGCTCCACTCCAGCCACCCCAGCGCCTCCTTCCTCCCCGGCCCCGCCGCCTCCGCCCCCTCGCCGCCGGACGGCGGGCCCGCCTTGGCCGCCGCCTCCGCTCCTCCGTCCCCCTCCTCCTCCCCGCCGGCGTCAGCCCCCCCGGCGCGACGGTGGCGCAGGTCGCCAGCCATCTTGGAGCGGGGAATCTTGCTTCGTGGAGGAGAGGAGAGGAAAGCTGCCTGCTTTGCCGCCGCTGGCGATGGCGATGGGGATCTCAATCTGTACTCTAGTGGACTGGACAGAGTTACAAACAAGTGCGCTGCAGGCCGCTGTGCCCTCTGTCTCTTTCTCTTGGAGAGTACTTCGTTTTAATAAATGTTTGTGTCTCTATATAATACTCCCTCCGTCCCATAATATAAGAGCATTATATTATGGGACGGAGGGAGTATAATATGTCGTTTAAAAAATCTTTGCATTTCTTATTCCTTATTTGCCTGATTTTTTTTAAAGATTTCAGTCGAGTCGAAACGGGGAGCAGAACATGGAGGCTGGGATAGGGATCCGGCGGAAGCGAGTTCAAGGGTTGACGATGCCGGTGTGGGAGGGGTTCATCGGCGACGCGCAATGTGCGGGAGGGGGGAGGGGGGTTCGGCGGAGAAAACGGCTCGGGGGCAAAGCGGGGGCTGTGAGGCGAGGTGACAACGGGTTGCGGGGGCTGGCGGTTCGGCCGATAGGAGTGGGTGGGCCAACCGGGGCGGGAGAGAGGGACTGGCTGAAACAATATAGATCCGATTAACTGAAGATTAGGTAGTCGCCAAATAATATATTTGACAAGAAGCGACATACCATAAATAAACTGAATGAGAATTAATCAACTAAAAATCGTTTGACTAAGGTAGATGATACGTGGATTTCATCGATGGAGGTCGGGAAACTCATGGTTGATGGACCAAACCTTAGTTTGTTTTTAGGAACTAAACCACTTCGCTTTCGTGTTGCCCCCTCACAGGTGACTCGAGGGTGACCAAACCATGGCACCCAATCAGGGCCGGTCCTGACTTTTTGGAGGCCCGGGGCGAACTTAAAAAGTGGGCCTAATGCATTGAAAAATATAAATTACATCGATATAAAGCATAATCGGCGCAAAAAAAGAAAATACAAAGCATAACGTTTTTATGCCCTAAAAGACTCCTTTTTTATTATTACTAAAAAATATATATCGGATCTAACTTATCTGCTATCATTTTCTTTCTTCTTTCTCAAAATCATGTTTTTAGCCAACATTTTATAAGAAAGGAGTGGAAATACCTGAATTTGTCAGTGGAAAAATAGAAGAAATCCAGCTATCCAATCAAGCATATCGGATCTTCCCAGGGTCCACATATCCTCAAATGAGGAATATGTACATAAATAGAAGATCAGTCTGGGAATCGCTAGAAAACAAAGGAAAACAGTAGTACAAAGATCAAGCGGAAAAGGACTATGCAATTACAAGATCTTTGTAGGCCTTTGACCCAAGAAACTGTCCTGTTGCAACTTGCAAAGTGAATGAGCTTATGAAGTGTTGCGCTCTGCCTGTGGCCGTCCGGTAGATGAGAATACTTATATGCAAATCCATAGGGGAGTGAGATGAAGAAACTGAAAGTGTATCAAAGAAATCAACTTTAGCGGCAGTATCCATTAATTTGCTAGGCATGCTGCATGCTTCGGGAGTAGGAGCGGAACGGGGAACAAGGAGACAGGAAGAAGAAACGACGGTGGCTGGTGTTACGAGATGGATCGATTGAATCGAAACTGGGATGGTGACTTTCACAATTCACGTAACCTACTAGTTTTTTCTAGCAGAATGTAACCTAGCTGATTGGACTACATGCTTTAAGGCCCATTTTGTTTGGCTGTGTAGCATATGTGCACAGGGTTGGGCCCCCCATCGGGTTGGGCCCTAGGGCGTTGCCCTTCTTGCCCCTACCCAGGGCCGGCCCTGCACCCAATCCCCTACTCCCCCCTTTCCCTGTCTCTTCTTTATGCTACCACTTGAGGATCCCACTAGTGCATCACACGTCTTCTAGAGAAGGTGCGGCAATGCCACGTTGCCCTACTCCATCGCATGGAGCATCAAAGCCAGAGTGACGTGGGTGCAATGACAACGTTGACCTCCTTAGTGTTGGAAATATGCCCTAGAAGTAATAATATTTGTATTATTATATTTCTATATACATATCTATAATACCTAAATAGTTGATCCCCACTATGTTATTTCTATTGACATGCAGCCTATCCACCTCAGGTCCTCAGCACACCTGTCACATCATCGTTCTTTTATTCACTTACATATGGGACCAACTATACAACACCACTGCCACATATGCTTTAGTTACTTCCAAGGACCCATCAAATTGGCCTTACGAGTGTCCTCCCTGAACCAGCGTTCTAGCAAAGTCAAAGCCGCTACGAACCGATTGCTCTCCCAGCTGACCCATCCGCCTCCACGATGCACTAACTCGATTATCAGTTCATCTTCCCTGTAGCGGCTCTTTACTGCCACCACTGCCCTTTCGTGCCTCCACACGAAACGGCCGGAGGTACCGCGGCATTCATTAATTTGTTCGCGCTCCGTTATCCTACAAATGCAGAAGTGTCGCCGCCCCGAGCGACATTGTCGCTTTTCCCCTTACCCATTTACTCATCCGCGCTCACATAGCCGACCAAATAGAGGAATGAAAGGAGGAAAGAGAGGAGGTGCGGCGAACGCGGCAGCTTGGCAGCTCAGCGACGACGGCTGGGATGTCGACGTGCAGTGGGGCGAACGGAAAGCGGCGGCTCTCAAGGATGTGGGCGTCAGCGCGTCGCTCGGGATATTCCTTCCTACATGAGATCGGGCGTGGAGGCGGGGACACGCCGGTCTCCTCCCTGATGGCATCCCACTCTACGGCGAGAGAGGGACTCGCCCTCTACGGGATCTCACCACGGCCGGAAAGGTAAAAATCAGGGAGGGTGGGGCGAGATATCTTTTCGTGTCCCCATGCTCTGTTCGATCCGCCAACGGCGACACCGCATCCCATAGCGGAGAAGGGGAAGGGGTATTTGGAGAGAAGATGGGCTCGCCGGTGAATAGCGTGGACGACGGCTGTCTCATGCATATCTTCGGCTTCCTCGATCCGATCCCAGGTTAGCTTTTGCTCCCCGCACCTTAATAGGAGAGACCATCTGAGAAGAATCAGTAGCTACTGTTTGCGTGTGTGGTCGCTTCTCTGCGTGATTAGCCCTGTTTGGTTCATAAGTCCTAGGACTTTTTTTAGTCCCAACTTATAAGTCACAAGTCCCTAAAAAGTCCGTATCTGTTTGGTTCCTGGGACTTATAAGTCCCTATAAAACCATATTACAACTATAAGTCCCTATAAGACTCTCCTTGAGAGTCTTATTTCATAAGTCCCAAATGCCCATTTTAAGAGGGTGTTTGTTTCCAGGGACTTATTGGCTTAGGGACTTAAAAAAGTCTCTATAAGTCTCATCTAAACCAAACAGGAGGGACTTATAGGGACTTAAAGTGGGCATTTGGGACTTATGAAATAAGACTCTCAAGGAGGGACTTATAGGGACTTATAATTGTAATATGGTCTTATAGGGACTTGTAAGTCTCAGGAACCAAACAGGTAGGGACCTTTTAGGGACTTGTGACTTATAAGTTGAGACTAAAAAAAGTCCTAGGACTTATGAACCAAACAGGGCCTAAGTCCCTATAAGTCCCTCCTGTTTGGTTTAGATGGGACTTACATGGACTTTTTTAAGTCCCTAAACGAATAAGTTCCTGAAAACAAACACCCTCTTAGAGAATTAGTGGTTAAGTTGGAGTTTCCGCTTCTATGGGGAGCAAGATAGGATTATGGAGTGATTTTGTTTCATTGGAACAGATTTCACACAGCCGTGTTGCTAAATTAGTGGGATTTGGTGCGTCCGGGCGTGGCTTCACATCAATCTCTCCAGACCCTGTCTCTTTCCCCGCATGATATTATAGCTCCATCCTCCTTGCAGGTACCTCCCTCCTTTTATCTTACTCTTCCATAGTATATAACTATTGTGGTGACAGTAAATCCCATTATTTATCACCACAAAGTTGCATTCACTCATTTCTATTTGTTGTATTTAATCCATATTTACTATACAGAGGTGCAAACCAGAGATATATGTATCCCAACATCAGAATTGCAATCTGGATGTCACATTTTATCTTCCCTTCTTGGGTTTTTGTTTATTGTCGCGTATATCAAGGATGGGAAAATCTCATCTACAAGCACTTGGCATGATACAAATATTACAGATTAGATTCGTGATCGTTCTTTTATATAAACATATATATTACTACATCAGAATTTCTTATCAGTCAGCATATGTAATAAGCTTATACCTTATAGCTAGCTGCCACAATATTGTCTATTGTCACAACTGTACTTCATCGCTGTGTGTACCATCCTATTTATTTCCAATACAATATCATATATATAAATTAGCTTTATAGCTTTACATACTGTGCTTATAAGTCCCGCAGCAACGTGCGGGGTATCGTCTAGTAACTATAGTTTGCGTGTACAATAGTGGACTTCAAATCAGGCCCTCGAATGCTCGCTGAACCCGTACGTGTTAACGGACGCGTCCGGGACGTTGATCAATCACATCTCAGATTTTTCTTCACATAATCAGACATCTAAATTAGCAAACCTTAAATCCACACAAACACATGCAACATAATGATAACGACGCAACACAAATCGCCCGACTACTACATCAGGACATGCCATTGTACTCCCCAAAATTGGCATGTTCTACCTACATACTAGCTATGGAGAATATCATCCATGGCTGCCCTTGCCCTTCCCGACGCCATTGTCGTCTTTCTTGCGGAAGTAGCGCTCGAAAACGCAAAATGGATGAAGCCAGATATGCTCCTCGTCGTCGCTCTTTTGATTCTCCTCCTTTCTTTGTGTGTGTGTGTGGGGGGGGGGGGGCAGTCTAGCCATTGTACGAAACGCCCTATTTTGCTCTGGGTCGAGGGCGCGTGTGTTCCTCCGTTGCCGCTTATTTAGGATGCAGGCACAAATGACTTCCTCCTTTTGTGGCAGTGTGCACCGGCACCATGTCAATAGCGAGGCGGGCCTTGGCCACCCTCATCCTCTTCTTCCCACAACGGGCGCGGTCGCTGTAGCACTTATACTCCGGCGAACCGTAGATGGGGAGGCTAACGGACCGCGATGATGTTGCCTCGACGGATTCAAGCGCCCATTGCGCTGATGCAATGGATTCTCATCGGACAGATCCCACCGTCGGTCGAACTCATTCCTCGCGGGAATGGCAGAGGGCAATCATGATGGGCATTGCCTCCTCCATCCACAAGGGCTGACACCCCAGTGGATGGATCCGGAGTGGTCAGAGTAAGATCTGCTGCCCGCCATGTTACATAAGGCTGGAGATCGCCGGACGGGAGCTTGGGCGCGGGGGGAGGGGTGCAGAATGGAATGGATAGGGTTTGGATGGGAAAGCGGATGGGCCAACATGGGCGGATCCGACGTGGCAAACGCGCCCCGTCGCACTCGTGGTCCCATATCCGCCTCAGATTTGAGTAGAATATGGGGGTACTTGTCAGCCCTGGCATTTGATGCCGGTTTGAGGTGCCTGTTTGGGTTATTTTTTGACAGGTCAGTGACCGGGCCGTCCGCTGATATGTCTCCAACGTATCTATAATTTTTAATTGTTCCATGCTATTATATTATCCGTTTTGGATGTTTAACGGGCTTTACTAAGCATTTTTATATTATTTTGGGACTAACCTATTAACCGAAGGCCCAGTGCAAATTGCTGTTTTTTTTTACCTATTTTAGTGTTTCACAGAAAAGGAATATCAAACGAAGTTCAAACAGAACGAAACCTTCCGGAGAGTTATTTTTAGAACAAACGTGATCCAGGGGACTTGGAGTGGACGTCAAGAAAGAAGCAAGGAGGCCACGAGGCAGGGAGGCGCGCCTGCCCCCTGGGCGCGCCCCCACCCTCGTGGGCCCCTCGCAGCTCCACCGACCTACTTCTTCCTCCTATATATATATAGAGAGAGAGAGGGTGACATTATTCTAATTCTGGGATTAGAATAACTATTTGGATCACAGCCCCCTATATAGGGTCTGATGGACACGTTCCCGAACTCCCAAACTCAGAAAAAAAGCCCACCCACGACCGCACCTGTCCTCCACCTCCCCCCTATCCCTAATCTCCTCCCGATCTCCCCTATCCCAGCCCAAACTCTCATCCCCGACAGTCACTGACGCGCCGCCGGCCCGGCTCCGGACCGCCGCCGCCGCATCATCCCACCACCTCCACCTGACGCGCCGCCGGCCCGGCTCCGGACCACCGCCCCCGCACCATCCCACAAACCTCCATCCGATGCGCCGCCATCCCGGCTCCTGACCACCTCCACCCCGACGCTAGTACAACAACGCCGCTGACCCCGCCTCCTCCCGGTGCCGATGCCCGTGCCTCCTTCCGGCGAGCCGCCGCCTCCCGCCTCCTCCCGGCGCGAGGTCGCCCCTCCTCCTCTGGCACGAGGCCTCCTCCCGGTGCGAGGCCAGCCTCCCTCCCTCCACTGCTGCTCCACATCGGGTCCACTTGCCGCCGCCCCCGCACGTCAAAAACAACATCATCTTGCTCGCCGGCGCTCGGTGCGACTCGGCTGGAAGGAAGACGGAGCTCCATCCAGCCTGTGAAGTTCGGCCGGTGAGCCTCTGCAGTCCAAGGGCAGATGTGTGCTTGTGTCTGTTTCACGGGCGTAGCGTGTGTGGTGCTCGCGTGCACACGGCAGCTACATGCGGTGTTGACAGAAGCCAAGCTAGAAGCAGAATGCAATACCCTCATACGAGTGTGCACGCAATACTGACACAGTAGTTCAGGCAATGCAATGGTGCAGCCGCGGCAGCATCGATGACAGATGGTGTGGCGTTCCTGGTTCTCCTCTCCCTCTGCTACCTTGCTTGCTGCGATGCCACCGCTTCTGCATGTTTGTACTAAGGCGACTACCCATCTACCTTCACAAGTGATTCTTGTTTAGCAATTTGGAGGAACTTGCCACTCTGAAAATCTAACTCTACATCGTCCTTGTTTTTGTTCTTCAGAAGTTCAGGTAACTAGGTTGCTGAGTACGTAAAGCTGCTCTTTTCTTCTTGTAGGATTAAAGTTGTTCTGGTTGTGCTAGTTAGTACTAAACCATAATCTCGTAAAGTGCATAATGCTCATGCGCTTGGACGTTGGGCATGGAATATTTTAGTGATGTGTTCCTCTTATTCGTCCTTGATTCTATATGTGTTCTGAACAGTGATGTGAGAGTGAAACAAAGTTCATTTCATCGGCGCCATCGCTGCAGCATGACGTTCATCAGCGCAACCTCTGGGTCGTTCAACTACGCCGCCCCTGGAGGTTCACATATGTAGCGCCCCCGGATGCTCTGACGAGATCTGGGCCTCATAGTTTTGATTTCATACTTTCGGTCATCGGTGCCCCCGCAATATGCTTGCACTACTATGCTACTACAAATCAGCAGGCCAAAAATCGAACTTCACCAAAAACTAGAAAAAAAAAAGATGAGCACAGACGCCCATCGATGTCCACTGTGTTATCCTACTTGATGAAAAAAAGGAGCATGTAGTTTCATTCACCTAAAGTGCCAACATAAAAATAAATCAATTCTGGTTCTCCTGTAGTTATTTCCCCAAGCTTGAGGGAGCACCGACCATCCTCAAAAGTGTGTTTTTCTATGTTTTTTAAAGTTGAGTGTGGTGAGAAATGAGAGATACAACATGTCTTTGTTGGTATGGCAACAAGCCGAGGGAATAACTAAAAATTATGTTTTTTTCTTGATCCATTGTTTATGTATTTGGCTTATGAAAAAATTGACTTGATGTACGTCCAGATATCCCTCATTTGCAACAAACCGATTAAATAATTATTTTTCAATTTTTCTTGAAGTTCAAATTGGTGAACCCAGGCCGTTCAAGTCCCCTGATCTCCCTCGTTTCTAAAAAAAGGATTTTTCCTATTTTAAATTTGAAGTTATAGAAAAGGATGATCCCCATTTCTAAAAAAACCTAGAAGGTGAAATTAAAATAAAGGAATGGTTCAATGTTTTTCATTTCTTACAAGACTTGGATTTTTGCCATTAATGGAAAATAAAAGAAGAAGTCCAAATTAAAAGGTGGAGCATTTTAATATTTATAAAAAAGTACTGAGATTTTCCTCGTTACTAAAGAATAAAAACATGTCATCCAAATTTGGAAAACAAAGTATTTCAACCTATATAAAAAACTCATATTTTCCCCATTAATAAAGAATAAAACCAAGAAGTTCAATTTGAAAAACCGGAGTAGTTCAAAAATTATTACAAAACTCATATTTTTCACATACATAAGAATAAAGCAAAGAAGCCCACATTATGGAAAGGAAACATGGAGAAGTTCAAACAGGCATGCCCAAAAGTTCAACTTCTTCATGCAGTGCATTTTTAAAACTCTATTTTTGCGATGAAGGCATCACACATTATCTCGCCGTTTTAAAAGATTCTTTAGAACGGCTTGGAATTAGAGAAAACTCTCTACATGAAAAAGTTTGATGCTTATTTAAAAACATATTTCCTTTCTAAGAATATTACTAAGAAGTTCAATTTAAAATAACAGAGAAGTTCGAAGTATATAAAAAACTCGGATTTGTTGCAAGAAGTTCACGTGCACCTCCGTGCATGGTTCAGAATTTATATTGCGGGACGTCCGCCCTCTAATTACATGTTTTAAAAATGGGAAAAAAGTAACGTCCGACCTTTAATTGCGTGTAATTCGAAGTACACACAAAAATGTGTCAGAAGTTCATAACGAAAAGAACGAGAAGTTCAAGTACTGCAAGGAATCCATTTCAGGTGAGAATAAAAGTATAAAAAAAATAAAAGCTTAAAAAGTTTGTTGAAATAAGTTCGACTGCTATGTCCGAGGAAGTTTAACAACTCTTGCGAGAGAGGTTCACCTTGTATTTCCTTGTTGAATTTTTTCCGTATAAAAATCAAATACAATTCTTTACTCAAAATATAAAGAGGTGAAGTTCAAATTTAAATAACAGAGAAGTTCGGAGTTTATTAAAACCAAGGATTTACCTGTTTAAAAAATAAAAACACACGCCATTTTTTGCACTTTTAAAAACAACTCATAAATGAAAAAAATGGTTGCTAGAAGTTCAAGTGCTCGGCGAGGAAAAGTTCAAAAATTCTTGTGAGAGAGGTTCACCGTCTATTTAGATGTCCAAAATACGTAAAAAAATGTTGTTTTTTGTGTTTTAAAATAATTCTCTCAAACCAGAGAGAAGTCCAAAGTGATAGCAACCGGAAGTTCACGTACTACATGGTGCGTATTTCATATAAGAAAAAATACAATAAATTGAAACAGAGTGAAGTTCAAACGGACATGCCCAGAAGTTCAACTACTTCAAGCAGTGCAAAAAACAGCACGTTAAAAACAGAGTGAAGTTCAAACAGACATGCCCGAGAAGTCCAATTACTTCACGCAGTGCTTTTCCATTCACGATGAAAGCAGAAATCATGATCTCGTCATTTTATAATTTACTTCAAAACAGCAGAAATATTATTTGTGTAATTTCAAGTCCTCGGTCAGAGAAAGTTAAAAAAATCATTGTGAGAGAGATTTCTACAAAAAGAATATCATTTGTGTAACACTCACGAATGGATGAGAAAATTACAAACGAAAATACGTCACAGAAGTTCAACGTGAAAACAGCAGGAAGTTCGACTATTATAGTGAATGAATTTGAGATGAAAAACTTTTAAAATAGTCGCGAGTATGAAAAAACGATCAACACGGGAAAGTTGCGTGTTTACATAAGCTTTCCGCCGGTATATTATTTGCTCAATTCCGGTGAGTGGATGAAGAGCTACGAGCAGTGGATGTAGAGCTGCGGGCAAAAAAAGCACGTGAAAAACAGAGTGAAGTTCAGGTACACATGCCGAGAAGGTCAGGTTCTTCACGCGGTGCATTTTCGAAGAATCTGTTTCGAAATAAAGGCAGAACGAGTGATCTCGCCGTTTTCGAAATTACATAAAAACGGCTAGGAATCAGAGAAAACTATCAACATGAAAAATTTTCGCATTTTCCATAGCTTTTCAGCGGTATTTTGTTTTCCCCATTCCGATAAAGTTTGTAGAACTTACGACAAAAATATGGTTTTAGCCATTTTCAAAACTGACATAAAACAGTAATTAATTAGGAGAAATAATATATACAAAAAAGTTTCGCATTTCTTCACGCTTTCCAACGCCATATCATTTGCTGCATCTCGATGTACGGTTAAAAAATTAGCTCGAAAATGTGAACTCGGTGGAACTTGTACCATTTTCTAAATTACTTTTAAACCGTTCAAAATTAGGAAAAACTTTTGACATGAAAAAGTAGGGCATTTTTATAAGGTTTCCAACGCCATATTATTTGCCTCAATTGAATTTGTCGTTTAGAAATGACATAAAAAATACCAACTCACGTGTTCCGTTTGCGAAATTCTATGATTTTCCAAATTACGCTTTAACCATAGAGAATTAGAGAAAACTTTCAACATATGGAAGAAGCAATTTTGCAGCAGATTTCCAACGCCATATTATTTGCCTCATTCCGATAAACGGTTTAAAAATGCGATCGAAAATACGATTCACGTTTTTTGAACGAAGAAAAAACGGTTTTCAAAACTGCTCTTAAACCGCTTACATTTTGCCAAAAAATTAACTTGGATCATGATACTAGTGTTCATAGCTTTCCAACGGTATATCGCAAGCCCCATTTGGACACCTTTTAGCTGAAGTTCAACCTAGTACTCGGGGAAGGTCAGGCGCGTTACTCGGGAAGTTCGGGTTGTGATCAGAATATTATTCTGATCCCGTGATTAGAATAGTGTATATGTATATATATATATATACCCCGGAAACACCCAGGAGCACCACGAAACCCTATTTCCACCGCCGCAACCTTTTGTACCCGTGAGATTCCATCTTGGGGCCTTTTCCAGCACTCCGCCGGAGGGGAAATCGATCACGGAGGGCTTCTACATCAACACCATGGCCTCTCTGATGATGTGTTAGTAGTTGGCCACAGACCTTTGGGTCCATAGTTATTAGCTAGATGGCTTCTTCTTTCTCATTGGATCTCAATACAAAGTTCTCCTTGATCTTCTTGGAGATCTATTCGATGTAATTATTTTTGCGGTGTGTTTGTCGAGATCCGATGAATTGTGGGTTTATGATCAAGATTATCTATGAACAATATTTGAATCTCCTCTGAATTATTTTATGTATGATTTAATATCTTTGCAAGTCTCTTCGAATTATCAGTTTGGTTTGGCCTACTAGATTGATCTTTCTTGCAATGGGAGAAGTTCCTAGCTTTGGGTTCAATCTTGCTGTGTCCTTTCCCAGTGACAGTAGGGGCAGCAAGGCACGTATTGTATTGTTGCCATCGAGGATAAAAAGATGGGGTTTATATCATATTGCTTGAGTTTATCCCTCTACATCATGTCATCTTGCATAATGCGTTACTGTGTTCTTATGAACTTAATACTCTTGATGCATGTTGGATAACGGTTGATGTGTGGAGTAATAGTAGTAGATGCAGAATCGTTTCAGTCTACTTGTCGCGGACATGATGCCTGATACGTCCATTTTGCATCATGCTTTTATATCGATATTTATTGCATTATGGGCTGTTATTTCACGTTATGTCACAATACTTATGGCTATTCTCTCTTATTTTACAAGGTTTACATGAAGGTGGAGAATGCCGACAGCTGGAGTTCTGGGCTGGAAAAGGAGCAAATATTAGAGACCTATTCTGTGCAACTCCAAAAGTCCTGAAACTCCATGGAATATCTTAAAAGAAATAAAGAAAAATCCTCGCCAAAGATGAAGGCCAGGGGCCCCACACCCTGCTCACGAGGGTGGGGGGCGCGCCCCCCTCCTAGGGCGCGCCCTCCTACCTCATGGGCCACCTGGTGGGTCTCCGACGTCCATCTTCTGCTATATGAAGTCTTTCGATGAGAAAAAAATAAGAACTTTTCGGGACGAAACCCCGCCGCCATGAGGCGGAACCTTGGGGGAACCAATCTAGAGCTCCGGCAGAGCTGTTCTGCCGGGGATACTTCCCGTCGTCATCACCAACTGTAACGCCCCGAGACCGATGTGCCAGTTGTCCTCCCGTTATTCGCTGTGGTTGCTTTGTCAGTTGCTTGCGTGTCGCATCTTGCCATGTCATCATCCGCATTGCATCATCATGTTTTCGAAACTTGCATTCGTCCGGATTCTCCGAGTTCTCTCCCTTGTCCGTTCTGAGACCAACCACACTTGCACGCGCCCGTGGCACGTCCGAAATATTATTTTATAAGTGGCCGGAAAATGTTCTCGGAATGGGATGAAAGTTGGCATGTGGTGTTGTTATGTTGTAGGTAGGCCGCCTGCCAAGTATCATCGCATTCGGAGTCCGTTTGGTGCCCCAACGGATAACTATAGCGGCAGTATAGCCGGTCAAACGTCGGACGTTTTCGGTCTCCGAAAACAGTTGCCGGGCTGCACTCCTCTCCTCTCATCTCAGCCCAACCTCTCTTCACAGCCCACTAGGCCCAGCTACCTAACCCCTCCGCTCCGGACCGTCCGATGGCGATCGAACGGTTCCGAAACGGAGCAAAACCCCCAACCCTAGCCCCTCTCTCTATAAATGGCAGCCCCCCTTGCCATTTTTGTCACCCCTAACCTCCTTCCTTGGTTTCCGCGCCGTCCCAATCATCAGACGCCGCCCCTCCTCCGTTTTCCATGCCGAGCGGCTCCCCCGCCGCCAAGTGGCGCGCCCCCACTGGCCGCGCCGCCACCTGCGCCCCTGCGCCGCCGCTCGCAGCCAACAGGGAAGCGCCACGTCGCCCCCTGGCTCCTCCGCCGCCGTCAACCCTCCAGGGCCCGTAGCCGGCCCGCCCCGGGCTGGATCTGGGCCGAGGCGCCCGCTCCCGCCGCCGCTGCCCGAGCGCCCCAGCGCTCCGGCCGCACCCAACCCCGCACCTCCTCCGCCGCCGTTCCCAGTGCCACCGCGCCGGACTCCACCGCCTCGACATGCCGTCGCCCGGCGACCTCCTCCGCCGCCAGGTCGCCTCACCTCCTTCTCTCCCTCCTTCTCCCGCGCTCTTCCTCTCCTCTAAGGTCTGCGCCGCCGCCATTTTTTTTGCAGGAGCCGCCGCCGAGCTCGTCGCCGGCCTCCTCGGCCTCGCCCGTCGCCGGATCCGGGGGCCCCGCGCCCGGATCTGCCCGTTTCCGTCTGAATCCGCTCCGCGCAGCCCCGCCCTCGCCTGCTTGCCGCCGGCGCCAACCGCCGTCGCCGCCCCTGCCTCGTACCCGCTCGGGAACAGGAAGCACGGCGCCACCAGCCCGCTCGCGCCCACGTGGGCCACCGCTTCCCGAGCCGGCCCAGATCCGCCGCCCAGTCCAGCTTCCCCGCGGCCTGCTTCCCTCTCCACCGTCTGGGCCGAGGCCCATGGTGAGCCACCCAAGCCCAGCCGCCCCTGGCTTCAGCCCATGATGTGTTTTTTTCCCGTTGGACGAATTTCCTATCAATCCAGTGTATTACTGTTTTACAGAAAAGCCCCTAAACTTCATACATTTAATAACTCATCAACGGTGCATCATATTAAAATGATTTATATATGAAACTTGCTCAGAATTTTGTCTAGTTTAATAATATGTCATTTTCACCCATGTTTGAAATGTTTAAAATGATGTTTGTTTAAATTTGCTCCTATGCCATGTTAAAATGATTTTATTCATAACTAATTAACCGTAACTCGGATTTAAATAAATTATATATGTAAATGGGGTAGAAAAATGCCTAGTTTAACATGTTGCACTTTATTTTCCTGTTTAACAACTTTAAAATATGTTTTAGGCAGAACAGTACCAAATTCAATATATGCATATGAGGAGTTTCCGGAATTGTTGTTTGTTGTTCCGGCCTCATTTAAACTTGTCTAGATAGGTAGTTTTGATGTGCTTCACCCCTTGCCATGTTAATCAACATTTAATATTGTCGGGTACATAAACAAGATCGAACTAAATATTTGTTGTGGTGTTTCGTCAATATGCAACTCGTTGCATATTGAGCTCCACTTAATTTGTAGTGTTGTTTGTCGCATTTGCCATGCCATGAATCATTAAACCGGACATGCATCATGCTTGTTTGTGCATCTTGCCATGTTTATGTGTTGGTTGTTTACTATGTTGTTTGTTTGTTTCCGGGTTGCTTCTCTCGTTAGCTTCGGTTTCGTTCCGGAGTTGTGAGGATTCGTTCGACTTCGTCCGTTTGTCTTCTTCATGGACTCGTTCTTCTTCCTTGCGGGATCTCAGGCAAGATGACCATACCCTCGAAATCACTTCTATCTTTGCTTGCTAGTTGCTCGCTCTTTTGCTATGCCTATGCTGCGATACCTACCACTTGCTTTTCATGCCTCCCATATTGTCAAACCAAGCCTCTAACCCACCTTGTCCTAGCAAACCGTTGTTTGGCTATGTTACCGCTTTGCTCAGCCCCTCTTATAGCGTTGTTAGTTGCAGGTGAAGATGAAGTTTGTTCCTTGTTGGAACATGGAGATGTTGTTCCTTGTTGGAACATGTTTACTTGTTGGGATATCACAATATATCTTATTTAATTAATGCACCTATATACTTGGTAAAGGGTGGAAGGCTCGGCCTTATGCCTGGTGTTTTGTTCCACTCTTGCCGCCCTAGTTTCCGTCATATCGGTGTTATGTTCCCGGATTTTGCGTCCCTAACGCGATCGGGTGATTTATGGGACCCCCTTGACAGTTCGCTTTGAATAAGACTTTTCCAGCGAGGCCCAACCTTGGTTTTACCATTTGCCTCACCACCACCTACTTTCCCTTGGGTCTGATCAACCCGAGGGTCATCTTTATTTAGCCCCCGGGCCAATGCTTGTCTAAGTGTTGGTCCAAACCAGAGCCACTTGCGGTGCCACCCCGGGGCAACTTGGGGTATCGTCGGTTGCCGTACATAGTGTTCATCCGGTGTTGCCCTGAGACCGAGATATGTGCAGCTCCTATCAGGATGTCGGCGCATCGTGCGGCTTTGCTGGACTTGTTTTATTGTTGTCAAAATGTCTTGTAGCCGGGATTCCGAGACTGATCGGGTCTTCCCGGGGAGAAGGAATATCCTTCGTTGATCGCGAGAGCTTATCATGGGCTAAGTTGGGACACCCCTGCAGGGTTTTGAACTTTCGAAAGCCGTGCCCGCGGTTATGTGGCAGATGGGAATTTGTTAACGTCCGGTTGTAGAAAACCCGAAGTCGATCTTAATTAAAATACACCAATCGCGTGTGTAACCGTGATGGTCTCTTCTCGGCGGGGTCCGGGAAGTGAACACGGTTGTTGGAGTTATGTTTGACGTAAGTAGTTCAGGATCACTTATTGATCATAGTTGTTCGACCGTGCTTTGCCTTCTCTTCTCGCTCTCATTTGCGTAGGTTAGCCACCTTATATGCTAGCCGCTTGCTGCAGCTCCACCCCTACCTTTTACCCTACCTATAAGCTTAAATAGTCTTGATCTCGCGGGTGTGAGATTGCTGAGTCCTCGTGACTCACCAGATACTTCCAAAACCAGTTTGCAGGTGCCGATGAGACCGAGCAAGTGACGCATCCAAGCTCAAGGAGGAGTTCGATGGAGATCTTGTCCTTTATGTTGTTTCGTTCTAGTCGATCAGTAGTGGGCCCAGTTGGGGTCGATCTTGGACCTTTGTCGCTTTTGGGGTTTCTTCTTTTATTTTGGCTCCGTAGTCGGGCCCTGATTGTAACTGTATGATGTAATGTTTTATTCATGTATCTGTGTGAAGTGGCGATTGTAAGCCAACTATGTATCTTTTTCCCTTATGTATTACATGGGATGTGTGAAGATTACCTCACTTGCGACATTGCTTTCAATGCGGTTATGCCTCTAAGTCGTGCTTCGACACGTGGGAGATATAGTCGCATCGAGGGCGTTATAAGTTGGTAATCAGAGCCTTCCCCGACCTTAGGAGCCCCCACTGATTGATCGTTTTTAGCGGCCGAGTTGTGTCTAGAAAAATGTTTTGAGTCACTTAGGAATTATATATCGGAGAGTTTAGGAATTCTTTTTACTTCCCAGTCTCCTCATCGCTCTGGTAAGGCATCCTGACGTAGAGTTTTGTCTCTTCTCTTCTCAAATTTCACTAAATTTTTTTTTAGGATCACGCGGGTATCTTAGAATCGTTCCGATGGTTTTATGATGACAACATTGTCTTGGTTGCCTCCCGTCAGCAGGGGTTTTAGTGGAGGTGTCTCGGGGAGTTGAGCTCCGAGGTGTTGTCGTCATAATTTTATCGTTGCAGTTCTGGAATACCTGAGTTTAGTACGCCGACATCGAAAATCTCTTTTGTACAGTTGTTGGTGAGATAACCCTGATAGCCCAGTACTATGGCGAGTGCGGGAGTATTGCCATGACTTGTATAACGGATGCTTTTCGAAGGTTGAGGTAGATGATTTCCGAAGGTTTCTTGGTTATGTGTTGAAGGATGGATACAGCTGGATCTAGGTATTGTTAGTTTGGGTGATATATTTTGTGTCCCCTGTATCCCCAACACCTGATTGCATAACCAGAAAGTTTCGGGAGTTTATAAGTGGGAATTCAAGTATATCGTAGGATATCTTTCCAACAGACACATGATACGATATGGGATCTATCATATGTTTGTTTCCGGCTTATTCCGCAAGCCAATCCTTTGTTTTTGTTTTGTTTTGTGGAATTCGAGTTGCTTCGAAGTCAAGTGTTGATTCCATACCTTTCCTAAACGGTGTTCTCATATTCCTATGTGGATACCAATCCTTCATGATAATTGGTCTTGCGAATAAATTATCAGTTCTTCTCAACGGTGTTTGCTTCATCCGTTCCAAGTTCTCTTTGTTTTCCCGCCCTCCCACCCTCTTTCTTCAAGGACTCAGATTTCTCCATTAAGTATCCTTTTTATTGATGGAAGCCTATCCATTCTTCTCCTTCATGTTCTTACCCGGTGTTTCTCATGGAGATACTAACGGAGCTTCAAGTTCTTCATTCGTCATTCTATTTCTTCTCCGGTGGTTTCCATTCAAGCCTTATCGATCATATCTTTTCCTCGTTTCTAATGTTTTCTCGTGCCGGTGTACCTCTTAATCATTCACTTCTCGCTATTCATTTGTTCGGGAGTGCTGAAGATATCACAGAAGGCTCGTCTTGTCTTTCAAGATTAGTTCAACCTATTTCGAGGTTGTTATCTCATTCTAGCCATTTAAATCAACCGGTGTAATCTCCCTTTTCAAGTGATCATTCAACCATTCTTTTGAGTGGTCCCTAACCCACAGGTCTTTTCCCAGGATCTTACCTGACTCTTCTAATTTTCCCGGAGCTATTCCCAAATTCTTTTCAAAGTTTGATGTAAGAATGTATTATCATCAGTCAAATGTCTTTCTCCAAGACCTTTCAATTCTTTCATCGTTGGTTCAACCTTTCTAATTTTCTTTCCGGAGTGCCTCAATAATTCATGGTGGTGTTTTTCGTCATCGTTCTCAACATCTGAAGACCGAAGAAGAGTTTCTCTTAAATCTTGCTCCATTTTCTTCAAGATTCGTGGTCCTAGCTTGTTGCCATCCTCTCATAATTGTTTTCGATTGTGAGAATAATTTTCACCCACCCGGAGCATTTCAGAAATCTTTTCGGTTTGATTCTCCGGAGCCTTTCATCTCAGAATTATTCATCCTCAGCTTTCAGCTCTCGTTCTACAAATCATACCGGTGCATCATTCAAGTATTATCTAATCAGTTCATGATATCTTCGTTCTCATGTATCTAAATTCTCTCAAGCATCTTCGTTCATTTGCTAATTCTTCCCGGTGTTTCTTTATCTTTTCTTCGTCCATTTTAAATTCTTACGGTGGTTCGTTCAAGAGTTCTCTTTCTTTGTTATTATATCAATCTATTCGTCGTTTCAATCCTACCGGTGGTTCGTTGAAGTCCTTCTCAAGTTTTCGCTTCATCTATCTTAATCATTTCTACGAGAATAAGTAGTATGCCTAATCCATTGCTTGTCATCAATTTAATTGGTGAAGGATGAGCATAATGTAATTCTTATTTTTGTTTCATTGAGTAAATTCAATTCCTTATTCCGGAAATTCATCTTAATTCTTGATTTCATTTGTTTCACCTTATCTTTCTCGGAGTTACAAGCTCTCGCAATTATATCACCTCGGAGATCCATCTAAATCATTGCAAGGTTTCACCTGGTGTTTTCAACTTCTATTTCTTTCTATCATCCTTTTGTTTACCGGAGTTCTTCATGGAGGCTCTACATGTTGCTTCGTCGAGGATCCTTTTCATTCTTCATTTGTTCTTCAAGATTTTTCTCGAAGTTATGATCCGTCAAGCCATACTTCAAAATAAACATAGTGTTCAACACATGTTTTGTCTTGAGGAGTTCAAGCATTCTTCATCTTGCATTCCGAAGTGCAATTCTTTCTACCTTATCTTTTGAGTTGGTGTTATGTCATCCTTGGCAATTTCTCCTCGTGCTTCATGATTCACATGTTGCCAAGAATGAGGTATTTAAATCCATCAATCTCTTCATTGGAGTTATCCTGGGTTAGATTTCACCTAAAGCCTTCCCTAAGGATTGTTGCTATTTGTGGTGCTTATCAATGATCCAAGTTTTCTCCTATCCTCTCAGCGAGAGAAGTTTTCATCTCTTCGTTGATCTCAAGCAAGCAGTTGTTTCTGTTAGTGGCGTTTATCACCTCATAATTTTGAGTTGTTTCCTTAAGACCATATCAAGCTTATTCGTTTCGTTGTTGGTTTTCCAACAACTCCAGCCTAACCTTCTTGGAAGGGTGCTCTCCAAGATCATTTGTGGCAGAAGTTGTCATTTCCTTCTCCATTCCTTTATTCCAATGATCTAACTTCTATTTCTTCTTCCGGAGTCATTGTGATGTTGCTCTCTTCGACCCATCATCTTGTTTTGGAGATCATGTTCTTTTCCTTGTTTATCCATTTAACCGAAGTGTTGTGCCCTATGCTCAAATTCTTTTCATTTTATCAAGTTTCGTATCACTTTCCAACCTGAGTGATATCTGAAATCCTTCTTACCTATTGTGTCATTCTTTCAATAGTTCTGGAGGCAGTGTGTTGTTGATCTCTTCAAGTATCCTCTCATCTTGTCAAGTTCATGTTCTTTTCATTCCATTTTCAGTCGGAGTGCTGCCCAAATTATATCATTCTTATTCCTTCCCTATCTTGTTTTAACCGGAGTGGTTTCAATATCTATCTTGTCACTTAACCTCTGGGTTCTCGTCGTATTCTGTGTTCCTCTTATCTAGCGGAGTGTTCACAATCTCATTCATCTCCATTTCATTCTTCTTTAAATTGTTCAACCTCTCAAGGTTCTTTGGTTTCACTCGTTTGTCAAAGAAGCAACTTTGTTACCTCTTCCTCTTCCGTTTCCCTCCGGTGCCATCTCTAGATCTCGGGACGAGATCCTCTCGTAGTGGTGGAGTGTTGTAACGCCCCGAGACCGATGTGCCAGTTGTCCTCCCGTTATTCGCTGTGGTTGCTTTGTCAGTTGCTTGCGTGTCGCATCTTGCCATGTCATCATCCGCATTGCATCATCATGTTTTCGAAACTTGCATTCGTCCGGATTCTCCGAGTTCTCTCCCTTGTCCGTTCTGAGACCAACCACACTTGCACGCGCCCGTGGCACGTCCGAAATATTATTTTATAAGTGGCCGGAAAATGTTCTCGGAATGGGATGAAAGTTGGCATGTGGTGTTGTTATGTTGTAGGTAGGCCGCCTGCCAAGTATCATCGCATTCGGAGTCCGTTTGGTGCCCCAACGGATAACTATAGCGGCAGTATAGCCGGTCAAACGTCGGACGTTTTCGGTCTCCGAAAACAGTTGCCGGGCTGCACTCCTCTCCTCTCATCTCAGCCCAACCTCTCTTCACAACCCACTAGGCCCAGCTACCTAACCCCTCCGCTCCGGACCGTCCGATGGCGATCGAACGGTTCCGAAACGGAGCAAAACCCCCAACCCTAGCCCCTCTCTCTATAAATGGCAGCCCCCCTTGCCATTTTTGTCACCCCTAACCTCCTTCCTTGGTTTCCGCGCCGTCCCAATCATCAGCCGCCGCCCCTCCTCCGTTTTCCGTGCCAAGCGGCTCCCCCGCCGCCAAGTGGCGCGCCCCCACTGGCCGCGCCGCCACCTGCGCCCCTGCACCGCCGCTCGCAGCCAACAGGGAAGCGCCACGTCGCCCCCTGGCTCCTCCGCCGCCGTCAGCCCTCCAGGGCCCGTAGCCGGCCCGCCCCGGGCTGGATCTGGGCCGAGGCGCCCGCTCCCGCCGCCGCTGCCCGAGCGCCCCAGCGCTCCGGCCGCACCCAACCCCGCACCTCCTCCGCCGCCGTTCCGAGCACCACCGCGCCGGACTCCGCCGCCTCGACGTGCCGTCGCCCGACGACCTCCTCCGCCGCCAGGTCGCCTCACCTCCTTCTCTCCCTCCTTCTCCCATGCTCTCCCTCTCCTCTAAGGTCTGCGCCGCCGCCATTTTTTTTGCAGGAGCCGCCGCCGAGCTCGTCGCCGGCCTCCTCGGCCTCGCCCGTCGCCGGATCCGGGGGCCCCACGCCCGGATCTGCCCGTTTCCGTCAGAATCCGCTCCGCGCAGCCCCGCCCTCGCCTGCTTGCCGCCGGCGCCAACCGCCGTCGCCGCCCCTGCCTCGTACCCGCTCGGGAACAGGGAGCACGACGCCACCAGCCCGCTCGCACCCACGTGGGCCACCGCTTCCCGAGCCGGCCCAGATCCGCGGCCGAGTCCAGCTTCTCCGCGGCCTGCTTCCCTCTCCACCGTCTGGGCCGAGGCCCATGGTGAGCCACCCAAGCCCAGCCGCCCCTGGCTTCAGCCCATGATGTGTTTTTTTCCCGTTGGACGAATTTCCTATTAATCCAGTGTATTACTGTTTTACAGAAAAGCCCCTAAACTTCATACATTTAATAACTCATCAACGGTGCATCATATTAAAATGATTTATATATGAAACTTGCTCAGAATTTTGTCTAGTTTAATAATATGTCATTTTCACCCATGTTTGAAATGTTTAAAATGATGTTTGTTTAAATTTGCTCCTATGCCATGTTAAAATGATTTTATTCATAACTAATTAACCGTAACTCGGATTTAAATAAATTATATATGTAAATGGGGTAGAAAAATGCCTAGTTTAACATGTTGCACTTTATTTTCCTGTTTAACAACTTTAAAATATGTTTTAGGCAGAACAGTACCAAATTCAATATATGCATATGAGGAGTTTCCGGAATTGTTGTTTGTTGTTCCGGCCTCATTTAAACTTGTCTAGATAGGTAGTTTTGATGTGCTTCACCCCTTGCCATGTTAATCAACATTTAATATTGTCGGGTACATAAACAAGATCGAACTAAATATTTGTTGTGGTGTTTCGTCAATATGCAACTCGTTGCATATTGAGCTCCACTTAATTTGTAGTGTTGTTTGTTGCATTTGCCATGCCATGAATCATTAAACCGGACATGCATCATGCTTGTTTGTGCATCTTGCCATGTTTATGTGTTGGTTGTTTACTATGTTGTTTGTTTGTTTCCGGGTTGCTTCTCTCGTTAGCTTCGGTTTCGTTCCGGAGTTGTGAGGATTCGTTCGACTTCGTCCGTTTGTCTTCTTCATGGACTCGTTCTTCTTCCTTGCGGGATCTCAGGCAAGATGACCATACCCTCGAAATCACTTCTATCTTTGCTTGCTAGTTGCTCGCTCTTTTGCTATGCCTATGCTGCGATACCTACCACTTGCTTTTCATGCCTCCCATATTGTCAAACCAAGCCTCTAACCCACCTTGTCCTAGCAAACCGTTGTTTGGCTATGTTACCGCTTTGCTCAGCCCCTCTTATAGCGTTGTTAGTTGCAGGTGAAGATGAAGTTTGTTCCTTGTTGGAACATGGAGATGTTGTTCCTTGTTGGAACATGTTTACTTGTTGGGATATCACAATATATCTTATTTAATTAATGCACCTATATACTTGGTAAAGGGTGGAAGGCTCGGCCTTATGCCTGGTGTTTTGTTCCACTCTTGCCGCCCTAGTTTCCGTCATATCGGTGTTATGTTCCCGGATTTTGCGTCCCTAACGCGATCGGGTGATTTATGGGACCCCCTTGACAGTTCGCTTTGAATAAGACTTTTCCAGCGAGGCCCAACCTTGGTTTTACCATTTGCCTCACCACCACCTACTTTCCCTTGGGTCTGATCAACCCGAGGGTCATCTTTATTTAGCCCCCGGGCCAATGCTTGTCTAAGTCTTGGTCCAAACCAGAGCCACTTGCGGTGCCACCCCGGGGCAACTTGGGGTATCGTCGGTTGCCGTACGTAGTGTTCATCCGGTGTTGCCCTGAGACCGAGATATGTGCAGCTCCTATCAGGATGTCGGCGCATCGGGCGGCTTTGCTGGACTTGTTTTATTGCTGTCGAAATGTCTTGTAGCCGGGATTCCGAGACTGATCGGGTCTTCCCGGGGAGAAGGAATATCCTTCGTTGATCGCGAGAGCTTATCATGGGCTAAGTTGGGACACCCCTGCAGGGTTTTGAACTTTTGAAAGCCGTGCCCGCGGTTATGTGGCAGATGGGAATTTGTTAACGTCCGGTTGGAGAAAACCTGAAGTCGATCTTAATTAAAATACACCAACCGCGTGTGTAACCGTGATGGTCTCTTCTCGGCGGGGTCCGGGAAGTGAACACGGTTGTTGGAGTTATGTTTGACGTAAGTAGTTCAGGATCACTTATTGATCATAGTTGTTCGACCGTGCTTTGCCTTCTCTTCTCGCTCTCATTTGCGTAGGTTAGCCACCTTATATGCTAGCCGCTTGCTGCAGCTCCACCCCTACCTTTTACCCTACCTATAAGCTTAAATAGTCTTGATCTCGCGGGTGTGAGATTGCTGAGTCCTCGTGACTCACCAGATACTTCCAAAACCAGTTTGCAGGTGCCGATGAGACCGAGCAGGTGATGCATCCAAGCTCAAGGAGGAGTTCGATGGAGATCTTGTCCTTTATGTTGTTTCGTTCTAGTCGATCAGTAGTGGGCCCAGTTGGGGTCGATCTTGGACCTTTGTCGCTTTTGGGGTTTCTTCTTTTATTTTGGCTCCGTAGTCGGGCCCTGATTGTAACTGTATGATGTAATGTTTTATTCATGTATCTGTGTGAAGTGGCGATTGTAAGCCAACTATGTATCTTTTTCCCTTATGTATTACATGGGATGTGTGAAGATTACCTCACTTGCGACATTGCTTTCAATGCGGTTATGCCTCTAAGTCGTGCTTCGACACGTGTGAGATATAGCCGCATCGAGGGCGTTATACCAACGCTCCTCTTATCGGGAGAGGGCAATCTCCATCAACATCTTCACTAGCACCATCTCATCTCCAAACCCTAGTTCATCTCTTGTATCCAATTCTTGTCTCAAAGTCCGGGATCGGTGCTAGTAGGTTGCTAGTAATGTTGATTACTCCTTGTAGTTGATGCTAGTTGATTTATTTGGTGGAAGATCATATGTTCAGATCCTATATGCATATTATTACCCCTCTGATTATGAACATGAATATGCTTTGTGAGTATTTACGTTTGTTCCTGTGGACAAGGGAGAAGTCTTGCTATTAGTAGTCATGTGAATTTGGTATTCGTTTGATATTTTGATGAGATGTATGTTGTCTAGCCTCTAGTGGTGTTATGTGAACGTCGACTACATAACACTTAACCATTATTTGGGCCTAGAGGAAGGCATTGGGAAGTAATAAGTAGATGATGGGTTGCTAGAGTGACAGAAGCTTAAACCCTAGTTTATGCGTTGCTTCGTAAGGGGCTGATTTGGATCCATATGTTTCATGCTATGGTTAGATTTACCTTAATACTTTTGTTGTAGTTGCGGACGCTTGCAATAGAGGTTAATCATAAGTGGGATGCTTGTTCAAGTAAGAACAACACCCAAGCACCGGTCCACCCACATATCAAATTATCAAAGTACCGAACGCGAATCATATGAACGTGATGAAAACTAGCTTGACGATATTCCCATGTGTCCTCGGGAGCGCTTTTCCTATTATAAGAGTTTGTTCCGGCTTGTCCTTTGCTACAAAAAGGATTGGGCCACCTTGCTGCACTTTATTTACTTTTGTTACTTTTTGCTTGTTACCAATTATCTTGTCACAAAACTATCTGTTACCACTTATTTCAGTACTTGCAGAGAATACCTTGCTGAAAACCGCTTATCATTTCCTTCTGCTCCTCGTTGGGTTCGACACTCTTACTTATCGAAAGGACTACGATAGATCCCCTATACTTGTGGGTCTGTCGGGGGGAATCGGCTTCCTCGGACACCTATGGGGACCGAGCCCCTTACTGGTTCGGCGGGGGGCGGAGGTTGCACGAACAGCAGATCGAGGCGATGCACACGAGGGATTTACCCAGCTTCGGGCCGCACGGATGCGTAAAACCCTACTGCTGCTTTGTGGTTTGTATTGTGTTCTTGCTCGGAGGCGCGTGGTGCTACAGAACACACGAGCCGCTGGCGAGACCAAGCGTGAAAGTGGGTGTCCTCTCCCCTCCTATGCGCACATGGGGCCTCCTTTTATATGCTCAAGGGGTTACCCACAGGTGGCAGCGTAGGTGAGGGCAAAAATGGTAGAATGCTGTAGTGGGTACAGCTGCCTGCACAGTGGCTGTACAGTGCTATCATACCTAACTCTGACGGCGGGGGACAAAGGCATTAAATGCCCGTCCGCGTCGCCCAGACGGTGCAGGAACAGGACCGTCAGGAGCGCCACCGTTTGCCACGATGGCGACTCTGTCAGCTTCGCTTCGCCACCGCATGCCCCTGGCTGCACAGCCTCCCGCCACGTGCGCCTGGGATGCCCCCATAGCGACACGTTGGTGGGTGAGCTGGAGCGCAGGCACGGGGTGGTAACTTGCCACGGCAAGCGCCTTGCTGCGGTGGATGTCTTGTCGCGCCCGGGAGCTTGTCGCTCACCGGGCCTTGCCGGAGCGCGGGACGCGCCGTGGCGAGGTCCTTGTCGCGCCGCGATTGGCCTTCCCGGCAAGCTCCTCTTGCCGGGGTCTTGTGCTTCGAGCGGCGGTCCCGGCAAGCTCCTCTTGCCAGGGCCTCGCTCTCTTCGGGTGGCCTTCCCGGCAAGCTCCTCTTGCCGGGGCCTTGGCCCAAACAGTTTGTTCTTGGATGGCCCAAAAGGGGGCCATGGAGGGTCTTGGCGGTCACCTGGCAAGCCTTGCCGCGGGGGGGGGGGGGGCTGCGACTGCCCGTGCACAAGTTCGGGGTACTAAGGTACCCCTACTTTAGTACACCGACAGGAGCCCCCGGGCCTGGGGCATACACGGTGCCGAGCGCTGTTGGGCCAGGCCCAAAACAGTGCACGGGCACGCGCGGCCTGGGTCACGCTGCATCTTAACTCCGCATCCATCGCGCCTTCCCCAAATGGCACGCATCGAACGCAGCGTCGTGGGGAGGGGCGTGCGTGACGTGGGTGGCGTGCGCGGGGCCGAGCCCTGCAGGCATGCGTCACGTCGCAATAAATGGGGACGGTTCGTGCCATCTTCATAGGTGGAGGGAGGCGTGGAGGCGTGGCTCCTTCGCTGGACGGGGTCGAGGCATGGTCTCCGAGGCGTCCGCTCCCCACGACCACGGGGTGGGGGGAGGTCGCCTCACCCGTCGCCTCGGTCCTGCACGCCAGCCACGCGGCCTCCATGCACCTGGAGTTGCGGACGGTGGAGGCAGGAAACCGGGCCGTCGCGGGTCGAGGCAGCAGGCCGGTCCCGGTCGCCTGGCCTCCCTGTGCCTTGATTGGCTGAGCGGGGCGGTCAAGTCCCCACCCTGCTCCTTTATAAGGAGCAAGAGGGGGGGGGGGCGACGGGAACCCACACTCCTCCATCTCTTCCTCTCTTCGTCTTCTGATCCCCTCTCTCCATCCGCTATGGAGAAAGGGAATCCTGGTCCTTCATCGGTGGCGGCGAGGGTTGACGCCAGGCAATGCGCCCCTCCTTCCCTTGCACCCGCGGTGGCGGAGCCAGCCGCAAGGGGAAGGGGGAGGGGGCGAGGTCGTGGACGAGGTCGAGGACGAGGCCGAGGCGCTCGGGGGCGAGGCGGACGGGACGACGCGCCGGCCTCGCCTCCGCCAGCGGCTCCTCTCCTCACGACGGTCCACATCGGGGACGACCCCTGCGAGTTCTTCGTCAGGCTGCGCCGGGCGCCTCGTCGCCGCCTCCGTCTCCCGGCGCCTTTCGCAAGCGTGATGGAGGTGGAGCAACCCGAGACGCTGAGACCGCGCATGAGGGGCTGCGGGATCAGTGGCGTGCGAGTCCACGTCGAGTCCCCAGCCCCCGGCATCATGTATCTTGGTCGAGGGTGGAAGTCGTTCGCCCGTATCCACAGCTTGACGGAGGGGTTCACCCTCCATTTTAAGCTGATGGAGGGCGATCTCCTCTTCGTCAAGGCCTTCGGGGACTTCGGAACCCGGGCCAGGTGTTGCGTGGATAGCTCCTCCGACAGCGAAAGCTCCTCCTCGAGCGAGAGTGACGAGGAGGGGAGCGACAGCGACAGCGAGGGTAGCGGTCGTCGGGATGACGGGTCCGACTAGGCGCCAGTCGCAGCCTGGCGCGGCACCGGCGACCCCATCATCCGTGTCGCCGGCTCCTTGAACTCCCCGGGGTCGTCTTCTCGGGCGGCTGGAGTGGCGAGGCTGCGGAAGAGGAAGAGGGAAGGCGGCAAGGCCGTCAACTCGGAGTACGAGGGCTAGATGCCCTCGACAGCGTGTTGACGTCCCGCTGCCTCACATTCGAGCTCCACTTCCGGCGCCGCCGTCACCATCCAGCTTCCGGAGCCCCTGGACGGCCCTCCGGGCGTTCTGTTGGTGTCTTCTGCCGCCCGCAGCTCGCCTAGGCGCCCCTTTTGCCCTTTTCGCCTCCTTGCCCTACTTCCTGAGGAGAGAGACAAGAAAGGGATTACAGGCACCTTATCTTTTTTTAATCTGTAAGCCCGCGGGCTTTAGTTGCATTTAAAACTTGTAATCCCATCTTTCATGTTTTTCATTCTCTCTGAACTGTACCTGGGCGGAATATTTTTAATGAAAAAAAGGGGATGTTTGCCGGGCCATCCGTCCCATGGGTGGAACCCACGCCAAGGAGCGAACCCTTTGTACCGTTAAGATAGACGTCTCTTTGCCCGGCAACAGGCCCTGCCGTCTTCCCGCGCCGCTCGACCCTTCTCACGCTCTTGGCGGAGGCGGGGAGAAGGCGGGTTCCGGCCCCTCGCTTCCCCCCTTTGCCGCCGCGACTACTACCAAGACGGCCCCCAGGAACGCGCTCTGGGCCTGTCGTCGAGGGAGCACGATAGCTTTTAGGAGGAAACAAGGCTTTCGTATTCCACAGTTCATAAGAGAATGCATGACAAGGGATGCGAAAACTTATCTGGGATAGCAGCCCCCGGCAACTTTTGCTTGCCGCGGGCGAAACCTTGTATTTGCAGCCCCCCGGCAACATTGGTTTGCCGGGGACCAGATGCTGGCCCGCCCTTCTTCTCTTTCTTCGTCCTTTAGCGGCCCGACCAGGATATGCAAAACCCTGCGAACCAAAGGAAACGGAAGGACAGGAGAAAAGGACGCAGACTCGACCTCTAAGCTAGGGGTTAGCGACTGTCAGGCACTATCAACCCTAACCAAGGACGAGACTCGACTCAGCATGCATGCTAAAACTTAGGGCGCCAGCGCTTCATTTACTGCTGCTCAGGGTCTGCGTCTGGCTTTGTACAAAGGATTACATGCAACTGCGGCAAGACTTGTACAAAAGGTTGGTTGCCGAACAGGGTCCGACAACCGCGCCTTACGGGTAAAACTTATGAAGATGCTCAATATTCCAGGAGTTGCTCACCGGAGTGCCATCTTCGGTCTCGAGGCGGACAACGCCGGGCCTCGTGACTCGTCTCACCCGGTAAGGGCCTTCCCACTTTGGCGTCAACTTGTTGTGTCTCTTGGCGGACGGAGCGCGCCGAAGAACAAGGTCGCCTTCCTCGAAGCTTCTGGCTCTAACCTTGCGGCTGTGGTAGCGACGCAAAGCTTGCTGGTAGCGAGAGGCTCGCACAGCAGCCTGAAGACGATCTTCCTCGGGGAGCAGCGCGTCATCTTCACGCAGCCGCTCTTGCTCAAGCTCATCATAAGCGAGCACTCGAGGTGACCCATATACGAGTTCCGTGGGGGTAACTGCTTCTGCTCCATAGACTAGAGCAAATGGTGTCTGGCCGGTGGCTCGATTTGGCATCGTTCTGATCGACCAAAGAGCCGCCGGCAGCTCCTCGATCCAGTTCCGTCCGCACTTGTGCAGCCTGTCAAAGGTTCTGTTCTTGAGCCCGCGCAGCACCTCAGCATTGGCCCTTTCCGCTTGACCGTTGCTCCTGGGATGAGCAACAGAAGCGAAGCAGACCTTGGCGCCGAGGTCTTGGACGTACTGCATGAAGGCGCGGCTCGTGAACTGCGTGCCGTTGTCGGTGATGATCCTCTTGGGGATCCCGAAGCGGCAAACAATCGACGTGAAGAATTTGACCGCGGACTGAGCTGTCACCTTCCTCACTGGTTCCACTTCCGGCCACTTTGTGAACTTGTCGATTGCGACGTACAAGTACTCAAAGCCCCCGACGGCTCGGGGGAAGGGGCCGAGGATGTCGAGCCCCCAGACCGAAAATGGCCAGGATAAAGGGATCGTCTGGAGAGCTTGAGCTGGCTGGTGTATCTGCTTGGAACGGAACTGGCACGCTTCACACTTGGTTACTTGTGGAGTCGCATCCTGGAGGGCTGTCGGCCAGAAGAACCGTTGCCGGAATGCTTTGCCGGCAAGTGCTCTAGCGCCAATGTGGTGGCCACATATGCCTCCATGTATCTCTGCCAACAGCTCTTGTCCGTCTTCCCGGGGGATACACTTCAATTTCACCCTGTTGCGTTCTCTTCTGTACAGTGTGTCATCGACGAACTGGTACATACTTGACTGCCGGGCTACTCTTTCTGCTTCTTCTTGTTCATCGGGAAGTTCTCTTGTCTGGAGAAAGCGGACGATCTGCTGTGCCCATGCCGGAGCCTGTGGCTCGACGACAAGGACTAAAGGCGTGTCTGCTGCTGCGGGAACACCCGCTTCCACGGAGAGGATCTGGGGCTCAGCCGGAGCTTGATGTTCCCCGGCAAGCTCGCCGAAGCGGAACTTGTCGGGAGCGCCTGCTTCTATGGAACAAACCCTGGGGTTTGCCGGAGCGGACGGCTCCTCAGCATTCTTGGCGTTGATCTTGGGGACCTTCTTGGCGGCGGCTCCGGGGAGCTCTGCCGGAAGATAGTCGCCGGAGACCAATCTCCTCTTCTTGCTCTGTCTAGTTGACGGTGTTACGGATGGCTGAGTCAGCTTGAGCACGTAAGTCCCTGGTTCCACAGGTAACTTAAGTGACGCGCACTTTGACAAGACGTCGGCAATGTCGTTCTCAATTCTCGGAACGTGTTCCATTTGCAGGCCGTCAAAGCGGTCCTCTAGCTTCCTCACTTCATCAACGTAAGCTTCCATCAACGGACTCTGATAATCCTTGTTCACTTGGCGGACGACAAGCTGCGAGTCTCCCCTGACAATAAGCTTCTTGATCCCAAGTTCTGCCGCGATCCTGAGACCGGCAAACAGACCTTCATACTCTGCTGTATTGTTGGTCGCTTGCTCCTTGGGAAAGTGCATTTGGACGATGTACTTGAGGTGCTCTCCGGTGGGCGCGACAAGCAGCACGCCGGCGCCGGCGCCTTGCAGCGAGAAGGCCCCATCAAAGTACATCAGCCACTCTTTGCTCGCTTCCTTGCTGGGGATGGTCGTCTCTGGAACTTCTTCATCTGGTGTCGGCGTCCACTCTGCTACGAACTCCGCCAATGCTCTGCTTTGGATAGTTGAAGTGATCTCAAACTTGAGGCCAAAGCTTGACAGTTCCAGTGCCCACTCCACGATCCTGCCTGTTGCTTCGGGATTCTGCAGTATCGTCTTCAGCGGAAAGCGAGTGACAACTGTGATCTCGTGTGCTTGGAAGTAATGGCGCAGCTTTCTCGAGGCCATAAGGAGGCCGAAAAGCAATTTCTGCACACCAGAGTACCTTGACCTAGCTCCCTGCAAGAGGGAACTGACAAAGTAAACTAGGCGCTGCACCATTTTCTTCTTCTGCACCTCCTCTTGCGCCTGCGCCGATCCCTCCTTGCCGGGGCCAGAGCTTGGTGGGGAAGCCCCCTGCTTGTCGCTGGATGTACTTGCCGCGGTTGCTAGCTCATCACCTACCTCCCTCTCCGCCACTAACGCAGCACTAACCACTTGATTGGTTGCCGCCAGGTACAGCAGCAACTTCTCTTGTGGTTTGGGCGCGACAAGTATTGGAGTGGAGGACAGGTATTTCTTCAAGTCTCGCAGCGCAGCCTCCGCTTCCGGAGTCCATTTTACTGGACCCGCCTTTTTCAAAACTTTGAAAAACGGCAGGGCGCGTTCTGCAGACTTGGAAATGAACCTGCTGAGAGCCGCTACGCAGCCGACAAGCCTTCGTACATCCTTGACGCGTGTTGGTGCTTCAATCTGCTCGATGGCCTTGATCTTGTCGGGGTTGGCTTCGACTCCCCGCTGAGACACGAAGAACCTGAGAAGCTTGCCGGAAGGGACTCCAAACACGCACTTCTCGGGGTTGAGCTTGAGGCTGACCTTGCGCAGGTTCGCAAAGGTCTCTTCTAAGTCTTGAATCAGGGTTGCCCTGTCTCTGCTCTTGACCACTATATCATCCACGTAGGCCTCCACATTTCTGTGGATTTGTGGCTCAAAAGCGGTGTGGACCACCCTGGCAAATGTCGAACCAGCATTGTTCAGTCCGAAAGGCATCCGCACGAAACAGTACGTGCCACATGGAGTGATGAATGCGGTCTTCTCTTTATCTTCTTTAGCCATGAAGATCTGATGGTATCCTGAGTATGCGTCAAGGAATGAAAGCAGGTCACATCCGGCCGTGGAGTCAACAATCTGGTCGATGCGCGGCAAGGGAAACGGATCTTTAGGACAAGCCTTATTAACATTGGTAAAATCGGTGCAAAGCCTCCATTTCCCATTTGCTTTGCGCACGACAACTGGATTGGCCAACCACGTCGGATGGAGCACACCTCTGACGAGGCCTGCCGCTTCCAACTTCCTGATTTCTTCTGCAATGAATTCTTGGCGCTCCACTGCTTGTTTTCTGACTCTTTGCTTGACGGGCTGCGCGTGAGGACAGATAGCAAGGTGGTGCTCAATCACTTTCCTGGGAACGCCGGGGATGTCAGATGGTTGCCAGGAAAACACATCGACATTCGCCCGCAGGAAAGCAATGAGCGCGCTTTCCTATTTGGGGTCGAGAGTGGCACTGATGGTGAAGGTACCACCAGTCCCGTCCTCCTTGGCGGACACCTTCTTGGTCGTTGGCGGGGCTGCCATCGACTTCTTGCTGTTGCCGGTGGAGCTCGATGGTGCGTCCTCGACGGCAGCGCAGCACTCCGAAGAGGTGCGCTTGCCGGAGTGGGCACCAGAGCACTTGCCAGGCTTGGTCCTCTTCTTGCCGGCGGAGCTCAATGGCGCGTTCTCGACGGCATCGCAGCACTCCGAAGAGGTGCGCTCGCCGAAGTAGGCACCAGAGCTCTTGCCGGGCTTGGCTTTCTTCCCTCCGGGGGCTTCAGCGGCATGTGGCTTGTGATCCACTGCGGCTGCTGCTTCCCGGTAGATCTTGTCGTCACAGATAAGGGCATCCTTCTTGTCGCCAGGGACAAAGATGACACTTATCGGGCCTGGCATCTTGAGCACGTTGTATGCGTAGTGAGAGGCCGCCATGAACTTGGCGAGCGCCGGACGACCGAGAATTCCGTTGTAGGGCAACGGGAAATCGGCAACGTCGAAGGTGATCCTCTCTGTCCTGAAGTTCAGCTCGCTGCCAAACGTCACTGGCAACGTTACCTTCCCCTTCGGCTATCTCCTTCCCGGGTTGATTCCTTGGAACGTGCCGGTCTCTTCGAGCTCGCTGTCGGGGACTTGGAGTTTCTGGAGCACAGCGGAGGAGATCAGGTTCAAGCCGGCCCCACCGTCGACTAGCATCTTAGTGACCTTGAGGTCGCGGACTGTCGGTGAGACCAACATCGGCAAGCACCCGATCGCAGTTGTGCGGTCAGGGTGGTCCTCAATATCGAAGATGATAGGCGTGCTGGACCACTTCAGAGGCCTGCGCGACTCGACGGGTGGTTCCGCTGCATTGACTTCCCGTGCCCACTGTTTGAGCTGGCGACGAGAAGCGTGCAGAGAAGCACCACCGTCCACGCACAAGACCTCTGTGGCTTTCTGAAACTCCTGCTCACTGGTCTCGACATCATCCATGCCTTCGTCTTCGTCGTCGTCTTCCTCCTTGTCGCGGCCGCGGGGAGGTCTGTCTGCTTGCCGCTGCTTGTCCTTGTCACGGCGTCCTCCCTGGCCGGGGCGCTTCGTGCCGGATCCTCCGCCACCCCCTCGGGCTTTCTCCTTGTCGCGCCACTCGTACTCGGCCTTTTGGAGCTCGACGAGCCGCTCGACCTGTTTGCATCTCTGGAGGTCATGGCCCTTGGTGCGGTGGATCTTGCAGTACTATTTGTTGGTGCCATCCCGTTTGTCGGCGACCGCCACGGGCCTGGCAGTGGGCGCATCCGGCAACACCCTTGCCGGAGCTTCCAGCCTGGGCCTTCTTGGCGGTGCCTTCATCACCGGACTGCTCAACAACCAGTACTTCTTGGCTCTTCTTCTTCCTGCTGCTCCGCCGCCGGTTCTTCCTTGTCGGGGCGGTATCGTCACTGTGAGATTCTGCTACTCCAATGTTCTCTCCGGGGAGTTTCCTTCCTTCCTCAGCACGTGCACACTTGTCGGCCAGGGCATAGAGCTCGCTGATGTCTTTGATCTTGCACATCGCCATCTCCTCCCTCATCCTGCGGTTGCGCACGTTCTGATGGAACGCGCTGGTGACCGCGGCAGGGTGGACATCGGGGATGTTGTAGTGCACACGGCTGAATCTCTGAATGAACTTGCGCAGAGGTTCTCCCTCCTTCTGGACGAGCGGATGAAGGTCGCTCGCTTGGCCATGGGGTTTATGGCCGCCTGTAAAGGCGCCGACAAACTTGTTGGGGAACGTAGTAATTTCAAAAAATTTCCTACGCACACGCAAGATCATGGTGATGCATAGCAACGAGAGGGGAGAGTGTTGTCTACGTACCCTCGTAGACCGAAGCGGAAGCGTTGACGCAACGTATAGGAAGTAGTCGTACATCTTCCCGATCCGACCGATCCAAGCACCGTTACTCCGGCACCTCCGAGTTCTTGGCACACGTTCAGCTCGATGACGCACCCCTAGCTCCGATCCAGCAAAGCTTCGGGGAGGAGTTCCGTCAGCACGACGGCGTGGTGACAATCTTGATGTTCTACCAGCGCAGGGCTTCGCCTAAGCACTGCAACGATATATTCGAGGTGGAATATGGTGGAGGGGGGCACCGCACACGGCTAAGGAACGATCACGAAGATCAACTTGTGTGTTCATGGGGTGCCCCCTGCCCCCGTATATAAAGGAGCAAGGGAGGGAGGAGGCCGGCCCTAGGTTTGGGCGCGCCAGGGGAATCCTACTCCCACCGGGAGTAGGATTCCACCTTTCCTAGTCCAACTAGGTCAAGGGGGGAAAGAGGGGAAGAGGGGAAGGAAGGGAGAGAGGGGCCGCGCCCCAAACCCCTTGTCCAATTCGGACTGGGCTTGGGAGGGGCGCGCGCCACCTCCTGGTCCTTCCCACTAAGGCCCATCAAGGCCCATTGCTTCTTCCTCGTATTCCCGTAACTCCCCGGTACCTCCGAAAATACACGAACCACTCAGAACCCTTCCGATGTCCGAATATAGTCGACCAATATATCGATCTTTACGTCTCGACCATTTCGAGACTCCTCGTCATGTCCCCGATCTCATCCGGGACTCCGAACTCCTTCGGTACATCAAAACTCATAAACTCATTATATAACTGTCATCGAAACCTTAAGCGTGCGGACCCTACGGTTCGAGAACAATGTAGACATGACCGAGACACGTCTCCGGTCAATAACCAATAGCGGGACCTGGATGCCCATATTGGCTCCTACATATTCTACGAAGATCTTTATCGGTCAGACCGCATAACAACATACGTTGTTCCCTTTGTCCATCGGTATGTTACTTGCCCGAGATTCGATCGTCGGTATCCAATACCTAGTTCAATCTCGTTACCGGCAAGTCTCTTTACTCGTTCCGTAATACATCATCCCGTAACTAACTCATTAGTTGCAATGCTTGCAAGGCTTAAGTGATGTGCATTACCGAGAGGGCCCAGAGATACCTCTCCGACGATCGGAGTGACAAATCCTAATCTCGAAATACGCCAACCCAACATCTACCTTTGGTGACACCTGTAGTACTCCTTTATAATCACCCAGTTACGTTGTGACGTTTGGTAGCACCCAAAGTGTTCCTCCGGCAAACGGGAGTTGCATAATCTCATAGTCAAAGGAACATGTATAAGTCATGAAGAAAGCAATAGCAACATACTAAACGATCGGGTGCTAAGCTAATGGAATGGGTCATGTCAATCAGATCATTCAACTAATGATGTGACCTCGTTAATCAAATAACAACTCTTTGTTCATGGTTAGGAAACATAACCATCTTTGATTAATGGGCTAGTCAAGTAGAGGCATACTAGTGACACTCTGTTTGTCTATGTATTCACACATGTATTATGTTTCCGGTTAATACAATTCTAGCATGAATAATAAACATTTATCATGATATAAGGAAATAAATAATAACTTTATTATTGCCTCTAGGGCATATTTCCTTCAGTCTCCCACTTGCACTAGAGTCAATAATCTAGTTCACATCGCCATGTGATTTAATAGCAACAGTTCACATCGCCATGTGATTTAATAGCAATAGTTCATATCTCCATGTGATTAACACCTATAGTTCACATCGCCATGTGACCAACATCCAAAAGGGTTTACTAGATTCAGTAATCTAGTTCACATCGCTATGTGATTAACACCCAAAGAGTACTAAGGTGTGATCATGTTTTGCTTGTGAGAGAATCTTAGTCAACGGGTCTTTCACATTTAGATCCGTTATGTATTTTGCAATTTTCTATGTCTACAATGCTCTCTACGGAGCTACTCTAGCTAATTGCTCCCACTTTCAATATGTATCTAGATCGAGACTTAGAGTCATCCAGATCGGTGTCAAAACTTGCATCGACGTAACCCTTTACGACGAACCTTTTGTCACTTCCATAATCGAGAAACATATCCTTATTCCACTAAGGATAATTTTGACCGCTGTCCAGTGATCTACTCCTAGATCACTATTGTACTCCCTTGCTTAACTCAGTGTAGGGTATACAATAGATCTGGTAAACAACATGGCATACTTTATAGAATCTATGGCCAAGTCATAGGGAATGACTTTCATTCTCTTTCTATCTTCTGCCGTGGTCGGGTTTTGAGTCTTACTCATTTTCACACCTTGTAACACAGGCAAGAACTCTTTCTTTGACTGTTCCATTTTGAACTACTTCAAAATCTTGTCAAGGTATTGAAAAAAACTTATCAAGCGTCTTCATCTATCTCTATAGATCTTGATGTTCAATATGTAAGCAGCATCACCGAGGTCTTTCTTTGAAAAACTCCTTTCATACACTCCTTTATGCTTTGCAGAATAATTCTACATTATTTCTGATCCACAATATGTCATACATATACTTATCAGAAATGCTGTAGTGCTCCCACTCACTTTCTTGTAAATACAGGCTTCACCGCAAGTCTGTATAAAACTATATGCTTTGATCAACTTATCAAAGCGTGTATTCCAACTCCGAGATGCTTGCACCAGTCCACAGATGGATCGCTGGAGCTCGCATATTTTGTTAACACCTTTAGGATTTACAAAACCTTCTGGTTGCATCATATACAACTCTTCTTTAATAAATCCATTAAGGAATGCAGTTTTGTTTATCCATTTGCCAGATTTCATAAAATGCGGCAATTGCTAACATGATTCGGACAGACTTAAGCATAGATACGAGTGAGAAACTCTCATCGTAGTCAACACCTTGAACTTGTCGAAAACCTTTTGCGACAATTCTAGCTTTGTAGATAGTAACACTACTATCAGCGTCCGTCTTCCTCTTGAAGATCCATTTAATCTCAATGGCTTGCCGATCATCGGGTAAGTCAATCAAAGTCCATACTTTGTTCTCATACATGGATCATATCTCAGATTTCATGGCCTCAAACCATTTCGCGGAATCTGGGCTCATCATCGCTTCCTTATAGTTCGCAAGTTCGTTATGGTCTAGTAACATGACTTCCAGAACAGTATTACCGTACCACTCTGGTGCGGATCTCACTCTGGTTTACTTACGAGATTCGGTAGTAACTTGATCTTGAAGTTACATGATCATTATCATTAGCTTCCTTACTAATTGGTGTAGTAGTCACAAGAACAGATTTCTGTGATGAACTACTTTCCAATAAGGGAGAAGGTACAATTACCTTATCAAGTTTTCTACTTTCCTCCCACTCACTTCTTTCGAGAGAAACTCCTTCTCTGGAAAGGATCCATTCTCAGCAACGAATATCTTGCCTTTCGGATCTGTGATAGAAGGTGTACCCAACTATCTTCTTTGGGTATCCTATGAAGACATATTTCTCCGATTTGGGTTTGAGCTTATCAGGATGAAACTTTTTCATATAAGCATCACAACCCCAAACTTTAAGACAAGACAACTTTGGTTTCTTGCCAAACCATAGTTCATACGGTGTCGTCTCAACGGACTTAGATGGTGCCCTTTTAAACGTGAATGCAGTTGTCTCTAATGCATGATCCCAAAACGATATTGGTAGATCGGTAAGAGACATCATAGATCGCACTATATCTAATAAAGTACGTTTATGACGTTCGGATACACCATTACACTGTGGTGTTCCAGGTGGCACGATTTTGTGAAACTATTCCACATTGTTTTAACTGAAGACCAAACTCGTAACTCAAATATTTGTCTCTACGATCAGATCGTAGAAACCTTATTTTCTTGTCACGATGACTTTCCACTTCACTCAATTTTTTTTTGAACTTTTCAAATGTTTCAGACTTATGTTTCATTAAGTAGATATACCCATATCTGCTCAGATTATCTGTGAAGATCAGAAAATAATGATACCTGCTGCAAGCCTTATTATTCATCGGACCACATACATCAGTATGTATGATTTCCAACAAATATGTTGCTTGCTTCATTGTTCCGGAGAACGGTGTTTTAGTCATCTTGCCCATGAGGCATGGTTCGCAAGGATCAAGTGATTCATAATCAAGTGATTCCAAAATCCCATCAGCATGGAGTTTCTTCTTGCGCTTTACACCAATATGACTTAAACGGCAGTGCCACAAATAAGTTGCACTATCATTATTAACTTTGCATCTTTTGGTTTCAATATTATGAATATGTGTATCACTACGATCGAGATCCAACAAACCATTTTTGTTGGTGTGTATGACCATTGAAGGTTTTATTCATGTAAACAGAACAACAATTGTTCTCTAACTTAAATGAATAACCGTATTGTAATAAACATGATCAAATCATATTTATGTTCAACGCAAACACCAAATAACACTTATTTAGGTTCAACACTAATCTCGAAAGTATAGGGAAGTGTGCGATGATGATCATATCAATCTTGGAACTACTTCCAACTCTCATCGTCACTTCACCCTTAACTAGTCTTTGTTTATTCTGCAACTCCTGTTTCGAGTTACTACTCTTAGCAACTGAACTAGTATCAAATATCGAGGGGTTGCTATAAACACTAGTAAAGTACACATCAATAACATGTATATCAAATATACTTATGTTCACTTTGCCATCCTTTTTATCCGCCAATCACTTGGGGTTGTTCTGCTTCCAGTGACCAGTCCCTTTGCAGTAGAAGCACTTAGTCTCAGGCTTAGGACCAGACTTGGGCTTCTTCACTTGAGCAGAAACTTGCTTGCCGTTCTTCTTGAAGTTCCCCTTCTTCCCTTTGCCCTTTTCTTGAAACTAGTGGTCTTGTTAACCATCAACACTTGATGTTTTTCTTGATTTCTACCTTCGTTGATTTCAGCATCACGAAGAGCTTGGGAATTACTTTCTTCATCCCTTGCATATTATAGTTCATCACGAAGTTCTACTAACTTGGTGATGGTGACTAGAGAATTCTGTCAATCACTATTTTATCTGGAAGATTAACTCCCACTTGATTCAAGCGATTGTAGTACCCAGACAATCTGAGCACATGCTCACTAGTTGAGCGATTCTCCTCCATCTTTTAGCTATAGAACTTGTTGGGGACTTCATATCTCTCAACTCGGGTATTTGCTTGAAATATTAACTTCAACTCCTAGAACATCTCATATGGTCCATTACGTTCAAAACGTCTTTGAAGTCCCGATTCTAAGCCGTTAAGCATGGCGCACTAAACTATCATGTAGTCATCATATTGAGCTATCCAAACGTTTATAATGTCTGCATCTGCTCCTGCAATAGGTCTGTCACCTAGCGGTGCATCAAGGACATAATTCTTAGGTGCAGCAATGAGGATAAACCTCAGATCACGGATCCAATCCGCATCATTGCTACTAACATCTTTCAACACAATTTTCTCTAGGAACATATCAAAATAAACACAGGGAAGCAACAATGCGAGCTATTGATCTACAACATAGATATGCTAATACTACCAGGACTAAGTTCATGATAAATTAAAGTTCAATTAATCATATTACTTAAGAACTCCCACTTAGATAGACATCCCTCTAATCTTCTAAGTGATCACGTGATCCAAATCAACTAAAACATAACCGATCATCACGTGAAATGGCTTAGTCTTCAATGGTGAACATCATTATGTTGATCATATCTACTATATGATTCACGCTCGACCTTTCGGTCTCCGTGTTCCGAGGTCATATCTTATATGCATAGCTCGTCAAGTATAACCTGAGTATTCTGCGTGTGCAACTGTTTTGCACCCGTTGTATTTGAACGTAGAGCCTATCACACCCGATCATCACGTGGTGTCTCAGCACGAAGAACTTTCGCAACGGTGCATACTCAGGGAGAACACTTCTTGATAATTAGTGAGAGATCATCTTATAATGCTACCGTCAATCAAAGCAAGATAAGATGCATAAAAGATAAACATCACATGCAATCAATATAAGTGATATGATATGGCCATCATCATCTTGTGCTTGTGATCTCCATCTCCGCAGCACTGTCATGATCACCATCGTCACCGGCGCGACACAATGATCTCCATCGTAGCATCGTTGTCGTCTCGCCAATCTTATGCTTCTACGACTATCGCTACCGCTTAGTGATAAAGTAAAGCATTACAGGGCGATTGCATTGCATACAATAAAGCGACAACCATACGGCTCCTGCCGGTTGCCGATAGCTCGGTTACAAAACATGATCATCTCATACAATAAAATTTAGCATCATGTCTTGACCATATTACATCACAACATGCCCTGCAAAAACAAGTTAGACGTCCTCTACTTTGTTTGTTGCAAATTTTACGTGGCTGCTACGGGCTGAAGCAAGAACCAATCTCACCTACGCATCAAAACCACAACGATACTTCGTCAAATAGACTCCGTTTTAACCTTCTCAAGGACCGGGCGTAGCCATACTCGGTTCAACTAAAGTTGGTGAGACAGTCTCCCGCAAGCCATCTGTGTGCAAAGCACGTCGAGGGAACCGGTCTCGCGTAAGCGTACGCGTAAGGTTGGTCCGGGTCGTCTCATCCAACAATACCGCTGACCCAAAGTATGACATGCTGGTAGGCAGTATGACTTGTATCGTCCACAACTCACTTGTGTTCTACTCGTGCAAATAACATCAAACCATAAAAACCTAGGCTCGGATGCCACTGTTGGGGAACGTAGTAATTTCAAAAAATTTCCTACGCACACGCAAGATCATGGTGATGCATAGCAACGAGAGGGGAGAGTGTTGTCTACGTACCCTCGTAGACCGAAGCGGAAGCGTTGACGCAACGTAGAGGAAGTAGTCGTACGTCTTCCCGATCCGACCGATCCAAGCACCGTTACTTCGGCACCTCCGAGTTCTTGGCACACGTTCAGCTCGATGACGCACCCCTAGCTTCGATCCAGCAAAGCTTCGGGGAGGAGTTCCGTCAGCACGACGGCGTGGTGACAATCTTGATGTTCTACCGGCGCAGGGCTTCGCCTAAGCACTGCAACGATATATTCGAGGTGGAATATGGTGGGGGGGCACCGCACACGGCTAAGGAACGATCACGAAGATCAACTTGTGTGTTCATGGGGTGCCCCCTGCCCCCGTATATAAAGGAGCAAGGGAGGGAGGAGGCCGGCCCTAGGTTTGGGCGCGCCAGGGGAGTCCTACTCCCACCGGGAGTAGGATTCCACCTTTCCTAGTCCAACTAGGTCAAGGGGGAAAAGAGGGGAAGAGGGGAAGGAAGGGAGAGAGGGGCCGCGCCCCAAACCCCTTGTCCAATTCGGACTGGGCTTGGGAGGGGCGCGCGCCACCTCCTGGTCCTTCCCACTAAGGCCCATCAAGGCCCATTGCTTCTTCCTCGTATTCCCGTAACTCCCCGGTACCTCCGAAAATACCCGAACCACTCAGAACCCTTCCGATGTCCGAATATAGTCGTCCAATATATCGATCTTTACGTATCGACCATTTCGAGACTCCTCGTCATGTCCTCGATCTCATCCGGGACTCCGAACTCCTTCGGTACATCAAAACTCATAAACTCATTATATAACTGTCATCGAAACCTTAAGCGTGCGGACCCTACGGTTCGAGAACAATGTAGACATGACCGAGACACGTCTCCGGTCAATAACCAATAGCGGGACCTGGATGCCCATATTGGCTCCTACATATTCTACGAAGATCTTTATCGGTCAGACCGCATAACAACATACGTTGTTCCCTTTGTCCATCGGTATGTTACTTGCCCGAGATTCGATCGTCGGTATCCAATACCTAGTTCAATCTCGTTACCGGCAAGTCTCTTTACTCGTTCCGTAATACATCATCCCGTAACTAACTCATTAGTTGCAATGCTTGCAAGGCTTAAGTGATGTGCATTACCGAGAGGGCCCAGAGATACCTCTCCGACGATCGGAGTGACAAATCCTAATCTCAAAATACGCCAACCCAACATCTACCTTTGGTGACACCTGTAGTACTCCTTTATAATCACCCAGTTACGTTGTGACGTTTGGTAGCACCCAAAGTGTTCCTCCGGCAAACGGGAGTTGCATAATCTCATAGTCAAAGGAACATGTATAAGTCATGAAGAAAGCAATAGCAACATACTAAACGATCGGGTGCTAAGCTAATGGAATGGGTCATGTCAATCAGATCATTCAACTAATGATGTGACCTCGTTAATCAAATAACAACTCTTTGTTCATGGTTAGGAAACATAACCATCTTTGATTAATGGGCTAGTCAAGTAGAGGCATACTAGTGACACTCTGTTTGTCTATGTATTCACACATGTATTATGTTTCCGGTTAATACAATTCTAGCATGAATAATAAACATTTATCATGATATAAGGAAATAAATAATAACTTTATTATTGCCTCTAGGGCATATTTCCTTCAGTCTCCCACTTGCACTAGAGTCAATAATCTAGTTCACATCGCCATGTGATTTAATAGCAACAGTTCACATCGCCATGTGATTTAATAGCAATAGTTCACATCTCCATGTGATTAACACCTATAGTTCACATCGCCATGTGACCAACATCCAAAAGGGTTTACTAGATTCAGTAATCTAGTTCACATCGCTATGTGATTAACACCCAAAGAGTACTAAGGTGTGATCATGTTTTGCTTGTGACGGATGCGACTTCCGTCGTACTTCTCTGGTACGTCTGGCTTGAAATTCTTCGTGCTGGGCCACTGGACTTGCCGCAGCTCGTGGGTGAACGCAGGGCAACCTACCGCGTACGGCAGGTCGCCTGGTCCTCCCGGTGCATGCATGTCGACAGAGGGCCCGACGCGCTCGTCTGACTGACGCCGCATTTCTCTCCGACGCTCGATGCGAGTGCGAGCGTCCTCTTGCTTCCGTTCGTGAAGAACTTGGCGTTGATCGCGACGAGTTCGCAGGTTCGACGACGCGGTGGAGTCGTTGTCGTGATGGCTCCGGCGAGTCGGCGATCTTGGCCTCTAGGGCGGGGAATGCACAGTGGTTGCACCCCCACCGGTCATGGTGCCATTGGTTCGCGCCTGGCCGACCTGCCGCGACTGCGACGCACTGTGCTGCCGCGGGGTGTCGCCGTTAGCGAAACCGATGAGACTCTGTATCGTAGCCCTCCAGTCATCGAGCTTGTCCGCCGTTGGAGGGTAATCTAGGAGCAGTTGAGCTCGTGCTAGAGCTTCTGCTGGATTGGCGGGCAGCGGCGGCGAACGGCGCATGGAGCGGGATGTGCTCGAACTTCTAACTACGTTAGAAGGAGTAGCACCCGGTCCAGGCAGCCGCGCTACGCTCGCGCCAACACGCTGGTGTGCTTGTTGGCCTTGAACGCACTGGGATCCGCCAGTTCGATTTGGGTCCAGCGAGCGTATGGTACCGTGGGTACCAGGACGCGGCTGGTCCAGCGCCTCCTGAGATGGGCGTGGTGCATGCTCGGACGCCGTGGCGCCATGAACTGGCCCGACGACGTCTGTCCTGCCGCCGGTGCCGTCCCCACCACCCGTTTGCTCCAGGGGCGGTGGGTTCGACGCGGACGGACCAGCCACCTCTGGAGCTTTCTTCTTCGGCGGCATGTCGATGAAGACGATGGAAATCTGGCCTGCGCGGACGCCGGATCTGGTTCACACAACCTCGACGCCCCCTACCTGGCGCGCCAAAGATGTCGGGGGGAATCGGCTGCCTCGAACACCTATGGGGACCGAGCCCCTTACTGGTTTGGCGGGGGGCGGAGGTTGCACGAAGAGCAGATCGAGGCGATGCACACGAGGGATTTACCCAGCTTCGGGCCGCACGGAAGCGTAAAACCCTACTGCTGGTTTGTGGTTTGTATTGTGTTCTTGCTCGGAGGCGCGTGGTGCTACAGAACACACGAGCCGCTGGCGAGACCGAGCGTGAAAGTGGGTGTCCTCTCCCCTCCTACGCGCGCATGGGGCCTCCTTTTATATGCTTAAGGGGTTACCCACAGGTGGCAGCGTAGGTGAGGGCAAAAATGGTAGAATGCTGTAGTGGGTACAGCTGCCTGCACAGTGGCTGTACAGTGCTATCATACCTAACTCTGACGGCGGGGGACAAAGGCATTAAATGCCCGTCCGCATTGCCCAGACGGTGCAGGAACAGGACCGTCAGGAGTGCCACTGTTTGCCACGATGGCGACTCCGTCAGCTTCGCTTCGCCACCGCATGCCCCTGGCTGCACAGCCTCCCGCCATGTGCGCTTGGGATGCCCCCAGAGCGACACGTTGGTGGGTGAGCTGGAGCGCAGGCACGGGGTGGTAACTTGCCGCGGCAAGCGCCTTGCCGCGGTGGATGTCTTGTCGCGCCCGGGAGCTTGTCGCTCACCGGGCCTTGCCGGAGCGCGGGACGCGCCATGGCGAGGTCCTTGTCGCGCCGCGATTGGCCTTCCCGGCAAGCTCCTCTTGCTGGGGTCTTGTGCTTCGAGCGGCGGTCCCGGCAAGCTCCTCTTGCCAGGGCCTCGCTCTCTTCGGGTGGCCTTCCCGGCAAGCTCCTCTTGCTGGGGCCTTGGCCCAAACACTTTGTTCTTGAATGGCCCAAAAGGGGGCCATGGAGGGTCTTGGCGATCACCTGGCAAGCCTTGCCGCGGGGGGGCTGCGACTGCCCGTGCACAAGTTCGGGGTACTAAGGTACCCCTACTTTAGTACACCGACAGGGTCATCAAGACTCTTTTCTGGCGCCCTTGCCGGGGAGTGTAGCGCTTTTGGTAGGTGGAATTTGGTAAGGAAAAATTTATATAGTGTGCTGAAATTTACTGTCACTTGTTACTATGGAAAGTGATTCTCTGAGGGGTTGTTCGGGGTATCTTCACCCCGTCCAGTAGAGCAAGGAGTTGCTCCCCAACCTACTAAACCTATTGAAAATTAAACTCCTTTTGAATTTCCTTCGGGTATGATGGAAAAACTGTTAGCTAACCCTTTTACAGGAGATGGAACAAAGCATCCTGATGAGCACTTAATATATGTGGATGAAGTTTTTGGATTATTTAAGCTTGTAGGTATACCCTATGATGTTGCTAAGAAGAAGGTCTTACCTTTATCTTTGAAGGGAGATGCATTGACATGGTATAGGCTATGTGATGATATGAGATCATGGAACTATAAAATACTGAAGTTGGAATTTCATCAAAAGTATTACCCTATGCATCTTGTGCATCGTGATCGCAATTATATATATAATTTCTGGCCTCGCGAAGGAGAAAGCATCGCTCAAGCTTGGGGGAGGCTTAAATCAATGTTATATTCATGCCCCAATCATGATCTCTCGAGAGAAATAATTATTCAAAGTTTTTATGCTCGGCTTTCTGAAAACAATCGCACCATGCTCGATACTTCTTGTGCTGGCTCTTTTATGATGAAGACTATTGAATTTAAATGGGACTTATTGGATAGAATTAAACGCAACTCCGAAGGTTGGGATCTCGACGAAGGTAAGGAGTCAGGTATGACACCTAAGTTTGATTGTGTTAAATCTTTTATGGATACCGATATTTTCCGTAAGTTTAGCACTAAATATGGACTTGACTCTGAGATAGTAGCTTCTTTCTGTGAATCTTTTGCTACCTATGTTGATCTCCCTAAGGAGAAGTGGTTTAAATATCATCCTCCCATAGAAGTAAAAGTAGATGCACCTATTAAAGTTGAAGAAAAGACTGTCACTTATAATGATCCTATTGTTCCTACTGCTTATGTTGAGAAACCACCTTTCCCTGTTAGAGTAAAGGATCATGCTAAAGCTTCAACTGTTGTTCGTAAAAGCAATATTAGAACTTATACACCTCCTGAGCAAGTTAAAGTAGAACCTAATATTGCTATTGTTAAAGATCTCTTGTCTGATAATATTGATGGACATGTTATTCAGTTCGATGGTGAAACTGCTAGAATTGCTAAGCCTTGTGATAAAGATAAACATAGACCTGTGGCAGGCGTGCCTGTTATTTCTCTTAAAATAGGGGATCATTGTTATCATGGATTATGTGATATGGGTGCTAGTGCTAGTGTTATACCACATACTTTGTATGAGGAAATTAAGCATGAAAATGCACCTGCTGAGTTAGAATGTATTGATGTCACAATTAAACTTGCCAATAGAGATACTATTTCACCAATTGGGATTGTCAGAGATGTTGAAGTCTTGTGTGGGAAAACTAAAGATCCTGCTGTTTTTCTTGTTCTCACTTCTCCACAAGATAGTTTTTGTCCCATTATATTTGGTAGACCCTTCTTGAACACTGTTAATGCTAAGATAGACTGCGAAAGAATGTTGTTACTATTGGCTTGGATGATATGATTCATGAGTTTAATTTCTCTAAATTCAGTAAACAACACCGTGAGGAAGAATTGCCTAGTAAGGATGAAATTATTGGTCTTGCTTCTATTGCCGTACCTCCTAGTGATCCTTTAGAACACTATTTCCTAGACCATGAAAATGATATGTTCATGAATGAAAGAAGGGAAATAGATGAAGTATTCTTTAAATAGGAACCTGTTCTGCAACACAATTTGCCTGTTGAAATCCTAGGGGATCCTCCTCCACCCAAGGGTGATCCCATGTTTGAGCTTAAACCGTTGCCTGATAATCTGAAATATGCTTATCTTGATGAAAAGAGGATATATCCTGTTATTATTAGTGCTAACCTTTCAGAGCATGAAAAGATTATTGAAAACTCTAAAGAAGCACCGTGCTGCTATTGGATATACTCTTGATGATCTTAAGGGCATTTGTCCCACTCTATGTCAACATAAAATAAATTTGGAAGCAGATGCCAAACCAGCTCGTGATCCTCAACGACGTTTGAATCCTAAAATGAAAGAAGTGGTAAGAAAAGAAATACTCAAGCTTCTGGAGGCAGGTATAATTTATCCCGTTGCTGATAGTCAGTGGGTAAGTCCTGTCCATTGTGTCCCTAAGAAGGGAGGTATTACTGTTGTTCCTAATGATAAAGATGAATTGATTCCACAAAGAATTATCACAGGTTATAGGATGGTAATTGATTTCCGCAAATTAAATAAAGCTACTAAGAAAGATCATTACCCCTTACCTTTTATTGATCAAATGTTAGAAAGATTATGCAAACATACATATTATTGCTTTCTAGATGGTTATTCCGGTTTCTCTCAAATACCTGTGTCGGCTAGAGACCAATCAAAGACTACTTTTACATGCCCTTTTGGTACTTTTGCTTATAGACGTATGCCTTTTGGTTTATGTAATGCACCTGCTACCTTTCAAAGATGCATGATGGCTATATTCTCTGACTTTTGTGAAAAGATTTGTGAGGTTTTCATGGACGACTTTTTCGTCTATGGTTCCTCTTTTGACGATTGCTTGAGCAATCTTGATCGAGTTTTGCAGAGATGTGAAGAAACTAATCTTGTCTTGAATTGGGAAAAGTGCCACTTTATGGTTAATGAAGGTATTGTCTTGGGGCATAAAGTTTGTGAAAGAGGTATTGAAGTTGATAAAGCCAAGGTTGATGCTATTGAAAAGATGCCATGTCCCAAGGACATCAAAGGTATAAGAAGTTTTCTTGGTCACGCCGGATTTTATAGGAGGTTCATTAAAGACTTCTCAAAAATTTCTCGGCCTCTGACTAATCTATTACAAAAAGATGTACCATTTGTCTTTGATGATGATTGTGTAGAAGCATTTGAAATACTTAAGAAAGCATTAGTCTCTGCACCTGTTGTTCAGCCACCTGATTGGAATTTACCCTTTGAAATTATGTGTGATGCTAGTGATTATGCTGTAGGTGCTGTTCTAGGGCAAAGAGTTGATAAGAAATTAAATGTTATCCATTATGCTAGTAAGACTCTAAACAATGCTCAAAGAAATTATGCTACTACTGAAAAAGAACTTTTAGTAGTTGTATTTGCTTGTGATAAGTTCAGACCCTATATTGTTGATTCTAAAGTAACTATTCACACTGATCATGCTGCTATTAAATATCTTATGGAAAATAAAGATGATAAACCTAGACTTATTAGATGGGTTCTCTTGTTACAAGAATTTGATTTGCATATTGTTGATAGAAAAGGAGCTGAGAACCCCGTTGCAGACAACTTATCTAGGTTAGAGAATGTTCTTGATGACCCACTACCTATTAATGATAGCTTTCTTGATGAACAATTAAATGTTATAAGTACTTCTCGTAGTACTCCTTGGTATGCTGATTATGCTAATTACATAGTTGCTAAATTCATACCACCTAGCTTCACATACCAACAAAAGAAAAAATTCTTCTATGATTTGAGACATTACTTTTGGGATGACCCACATCTTTATAAAGAAGAACTAGATGGTGTTATTAGACGTTGTGTACCTGAGCATGAACAGGAACAGATCCTACGCAAGTGCCACTCCGAAGCTTATGGAGGACACCATGCTGGAGATAGAACTGCACATAAGGTATTGCAATCCGGTTTTTATTGGCCTACTCTCTTCAAGGATGCCCGTAAGTTTGTTTTGTCTTGCGATGAATACCAAAGAATTGGTAATATTAGTAGACGTCAAGAAATTCCTATGAATTATTCACTTGTTATTGAACCATTTGATGTTTGGGGCTTTGATTATATGGGACCTTTTCCTGCCTCCAATGGATATACACATATTTTAGTTGCTGTTGATTACGTTACTAAGTGGGTAGAAGCTATTCCAGCTAGTAGTGATGATCATAACACCTCTATTAAAATTCTTAAGGAAGTTATTTTTCCGAGGTTTGGAGTCCCTAGATATTTAATGACTGATGGTGGTTCACACTTTATTCATGGTGCTTTCCGTAAAATGCTTGCTAAGTATGATGTTAATCATAGAATTGCATCTCCTTATCACCCGCAGTCTAGTGGTCAAGTAGAAATGAGCAATAGAGAGCTCAAATTAATTTTGCAAAAGACTGTTAATAGGTCTAGAAAGAATTGGTCTAAGAAACTTGATGATGCATTATGGGCTTATAGAACTGCATATAAAAATCCTATGTGTATGTCTCCGTACAAAATGGTTTATGGAAAAGCATGTCACTTACCTCTCGAACTAGAACATAAGGCATATTGGGCTATTAAAGAGCTCAACTATGATTTCAAACTTGCCGGTGAGAAGAGGTTATTTGATATTAGCTCACTTGATGAATGGAGAACCCAAGCATATGAAAATGCAAAGTTGTTTAAAGAAATAGTTAAAAGATGGCATGACAAAAGGATACAAAAGCGTGAGTTTAATGTAGGTGATTATGTATTGCTATACAACTCTCGTTTAAGATTTTTTGCAGGAAAACTTCTCTCTAAATGGGAAGGCCCCTAAGTTATCGAGGAGGTCTATTGTTCCGGTGCCATAAAAATCAACAACTTTGAAGGCACAAACCCGAAGGTGGTAAACGGTCAAAGAATCAAACATTATATCTCAGGTAATACCATAAATGTTGAAACCAATATTATTGAAACCGTAACCCCGGAGGAATACATAAGGGACACTTTCCAGAACGTTTTAGACTCCGAAAAGGAATAGGCATGTGGTACGGTAGGTAAACCGACTCCAAAACAATTTTAAGGCAATATTTCTTCGTTTTGGAATATTTAGAAAAATAGAAAAATAAGTAGCAGTCCGGGAAGGACACGAGGGCCCCACGAGGGTGGTGGGCGCGCCCTACCCCTCTGGGCGCGCCCCCTACCTCGTGAGCACCTCCTGTGTCCTCCGGACTCCGTTTTCTTGCACGATACGTATTTTGGTCGGTTAAAATTCCACTATATATTCTCCTGAAGGTTTTGACTCCGGTATCACGCAAATCTCCTCTGTTCTTGTTTCGAGCTGTTTTTCTAACAGATCTAGATTATCATGACGGCCCCAAGTGCTTCCAAGGACAAGTTCTTCGAGAAGGTCATCAACCCTTACCTCGTGGAGGTGCTGCGACACCCTCAAACCATTGAGTTGCATGATGGGTTGCTGCACATCCACGATGAAGAGGGACCAAAGGGGACCGAAAGCGTGGAGGCGAGGCTCGAAGCAGTGGAACAACAAGTTTTCAAGTGTCAAGGGATGGTAGAGCGTGGACTCAACTCCAACCACATGATGATCGCGGAGTTCACTAGTAACCACAAGCTTGATGCTGACAACATCGGGGAGGCCATCTTCAAGCTTCATGAGAAGATCGAGCACCTCCAAGCCCAAATCTATGACCTGCAAAACCAAAACTGTGAGTATGAATTTAGATTCAAAAGGATGAGTTTGGCTGCAGATTTGAGGATCCCGGAGACTCGATCATCCTTCTATGATGGTGAGCCTATGCCTTGGAAGATGGACGACAAGCCTGCATCATCAACAACACCTCCACCTTCTTCCCCAACAAAGAAGGAGACATAATCACATGGGTATGGGCACTCCCTTGGCAACTGCCAAGCTTGGGGGAGGTGCCCCGGTATCGTATCACAATCACATCTCCTACCTTTATCGTTTTTCTTAGTTCGATCCTATTAGTAGTATTTTGATCTAGTAGAATAAAGTTTATCGCATGATCTAGTTTTGAGTTTTGCTTTTGATCTCTCTTTGTAGTTGAGTCTGTGAGCTATATATATAATAAATATTAGTGTTGAGTTAAGGGCTTGATTATTTTGCCATGATCTTGGGTGAATAAAAGAAAAGCGAAAAAGAATAAAAAGAAACAAAGAGCTCATATTGATCTTATTGAGAGTAATGACTTCACATAGAAATAGTATGATGATTAAAAGTTGTTGGGAGTTGGCAGACATAGATTTTGTCATTGTTGCAATTAATAGGAAGTAATAAGGAAAGAGAGGTTTTCACATATAAATATATTATCATTGACATCTTTTATGATTGGAAGCACTCATTAAAATATGACATGCTAAAGAGTTGATGTTGGACACGGAAGACAACGTAATGAGTTATGTCTTTCTTATATCTGATATAAAGTATGTTGTCATGGATCCTATAACTTGTTGAGCTTGCCTTTCCCCCTCATGCTAGCCAAATTCTCAGCACTAAGTAGAGATACTACTTGTGCTTCCAAATACCCTTAAACCAGTTTTGCCATGAGAGTCCACCATATCTACCTATGGATTGAGTAAGATCCTTCAAGTAAGTTGTCATCGGTGCAAAGCAATAAAGTTTGCTCTAAATATGTATGATTGATTGGTGTGGGAGAAATAAGCTTTATACGATCTTGTGATGTGGAAGTAATAAAAGCGACGGACTGCATAATAAAGGTTCACATCACAAGGGGCAATATAAAGTGACGTTCTTTCACATTGAGATTTTGTGCATCCAACCATAAAAGCACATGGCAACCTCTGCTTCCCTCTGTGAAGGGCCTATCTTTTATTATTATCCTCTACCTTATGCAAGAGTCATGGTGATCTTCACCTTTCCTTTTTCATTTTGTCCTTTGGCAAGCCCAGCATGTTGGAAAGAACATGATATATTTATCTAATTGGATGTAGGGGAGCATGAATTATTATTGTTGACATTACCCTTGAGGTAAAAGGTTGTGGGGCAAAACTATAAGCCCCTATCTTTCTCTGTGTCCGATTAAAACTTCGTAACCACAAGTATTGCGTGAGTGTTAGCAATTATGAAGGACTAAATGATAGTTGAGTATGTGGACTTGCTTTTTAGCTCTGACATAGACTCTTTCCGATGTTATGATAAATTGCAATTGCTTCAATGACTGAGATTATAGTTTGTTGGAGCCCAATAAGGTTTCTGATTCATACTTTTGCATTGTGAATAGATCATCACTTGAACATAAGTGATCATATGACAAAATCCATATATGTTGCTGTTATGAGAATAATCATGATGCCTTCATGTCCGTATTTTATTTTTATCGATGCCTCTACCTCTAAACATGGGGACATATTTATTGTTATCGGCTTTTCGCTTGAGGACAAGCGATGTCTAAGCTTGGGGGAGTTGATATGTCCATTTTGCATCATGCTTTTATATCGATATTTATTGCATTATGGGCTGTTATTTCACGTTATGTCACAATACTTATGGCTATTCTCTCTTATTTTACAAGGTTTACATAAAGAGGGAGAATGCCGGCAGCTGGAGTTCTGGGCTAGAAAAGGAGCAAATATTAGAGACCTATTCTGTGCAACTCCAAAAGTCCTGAAACTCCACGGAATATCTTAAAAGAAATAAAGAAAAAATCCTCGCCAAAGATGAAGGCCAGGGGGCCCACACCCTGCTCACGAGGGTGGGGGGCGCGCCCCCCTCCTAGGCCGCGCCCCCTACCTCGTGGGCCCCCTGGTGCGTCTCCGACGTCCATCTTCTGCTATATGAAGTCTTTCGATGAGAAAAAAATAAGAAGAACTTTTTGGGACGAAACTCCACCGCCACTAGGCGGAACCTTGGCGGAACCAATCTAGAGCTCCGACAGAGCTGTTCTGCCGGGGACACTTCCCTCCGGGAGGGGGAAATCATCACCATCGTCATCACCAACGCTCCTCTCATCGGGAGAGGGCAATCTCCATCAACATCTTCACCAGCACCATCTCATCTCCAAACCCTAGTTCATCTCTTGTATCCAATTCTTGTCTCAAAGTCTGGGATTGGTGCTAGTAGTGTTGATTACTCCTTGTAGTTTATGCTAGTTGGTTTATTTGGTGGAAGATCATATGTTCAGATCCTATATGCATATTATTACCCATCTGATTATGAACATGAATATGCTTTGTGAGTAGTTACGTTTGTTCCTGAGGACAAGGGAGAAGCCTTGCTATTAGTAGTCATGTGAATTTGGTATTCGTTTGATATTTTGATGAGATGTATGTTGTCTAGCCTCTAGTGGTGTTATGTGAACGTCGACTACATAACACTTCACCATTATTTGGGTCTAGAGGAAGGCATTGGGAAGTAATAAGTAGATGATGGGTTGCTAGAGTGACAGAAGCTTAAACCCTAGTTTATGCGTTGCTTCGTAAGGGGCTGATTTGGATCCATATGTTTCATGCTATGGTTAGGTTTAACTTAATACTTTTGTTGTAGTTGCGGATGCTTGCAATAGAGGTTAATCATAAGTGGGATGCTTGTTCAAGTAAGAACAGCACCCAAGCACCGGTCCACCCACATATCAAATTATCAAAGTACAGAACGCGAATCATATGAACGTGATGAAAACTAGCTTGACGATATTCCCATGTGTCCTCGGGAGCGCTTTTCCTATTATAAGAGTTTGTTCCGGCTTGTCCTTTGCTACAAAAAGGATTGGGCCACCTTGCTGCACTTTATTTACTTTTGTTACTTGTTGCTCGTTACCAATTATCTTGTCACAAAACTATCTGTTACCACTTATTTCAGTACTTGGAGAGAATTCCTTGCTGAAAACCGCTTATCATTTCCTTCTGCTCCTCGTTGGGTTCGACACTCTTACTTATCGAAAGGACTACGATAGATCCCCTATACTTGTGGGTCGTCAATGCCTATATACATGATCATGCCTAGATATTCTCATAACTATGCACTTTTCTATCAATTGCTCGACAATAATTTGTTCACCCACCGTAATACTTATGCTATCTTGAGAGAAGCCACTAGTGAAACCTATGGCCCCCGGGTCTATTTTCCATCATATTAATCTCCCGTCAACTAGCTATTTCTAGCACCGTTTATTTACAATCTTTACTTTTCAAATTGTACAACAAAAATACCCAAAATATTTATCTTATTACCTCTATCAGATCTCACTTTTGCAAGTGGCCGTGAAGGGATTGACAACCCCTTTATCGCGTTGGTTGCAAGGTTCTAATTTGTTTGTGCAGGTACGAGGGATTTGCATGTAGTCTCTACTGGATTGATACCTTGGTTCTCAAAAACTGAGGGAAATACTTACGCTACTTTGCTGCATCATCCTTTCCTCTTCAAGAGAAAACCAACGCAGTGCTCAAGAGGTAGAAAGAAGGATTTCTGGCGCCGTTGCCGGAGAGTCTACGCACAAGTCAAGACATACCAAGTACCCATCACAAACTCTTATCCCTCCCATTACATTATTTGCCATTTACCTCTCGTTTTCCTCTCCCCCACTTCACCATTGCCGTTTTATTCGCCCTCTTTTTCTGTTTGCCTCTTTTTCGCTTGCTCCTTGTGTGCTTGTGTGTTGGATTGTTTGTCACGATGGCTCAAGACAAAACTAAATTATGTGACTTTTTCAATACCAACAACAATGATTTTCTTATCACTCTGATTGCTCCTATTATCGATGTTGAATCTTGTGAAATTAATGCTGCTTTGCTGAATCTTGTCATGAAAGATCAATTCTCCGTCCTTCCTAGTGAAGATGCCGCTACCGATCTAAACAACTTTGTTGATTTGTGTGATATGCAAAAGAAGTAAGACGTGGATAATGATATTGTTAAATTGAAGCTATTTCCATTTTCGCTTAGAGATCGTGCTAAAACTTGGTTTTCGTCTTTGCCCAAAAATAGTATTGATTCTTGGAATAAGTGCAAAGATCCTTTTATCTCTAAGTATTTTCCTCCCGCTAAGATCATCTCTCTTAGATATGATATTATGAATTTTAAGCAACTTGATCATGAACATATTGCACAAGCTTGAGAGAGGATGAAATTAAAGATACATAATTGTCCTACACATGGTTTGAATTTATGGATGATTATACAAAAAATTTATGCCAGATTGAATTTTGCTTCTAGAAATCTTTTAGATTCGGCCACGGGAGGCAATTTTATGGAAATCACTTTAGGAGAAGCTACTAAACTCCTAGATAATATTATGGTTAATTATTCTCAATGGCACACCGAAAGATCTACTAGTAAAAAGGTTCATGCGATTGAAGAGATTAATGTTTTGAGTGGAAAGATGGATGAACTTATGAAATTGTTTGCTAATAAGAGTGTTCCTTATGATCCTAATGATATGCCTTTGTCCACTTTGATTGAGAATATAATGAATCTATGGATGTGAATTTTGTTGGTAGGAACAATTTTGGTAACAACGCTTATAGAAGAAACTTTAATCCTAGGCCATTTCCTAATAATTCCTCTAATAATTATGGTAATTCCTACAACAACTCTTATGGAAATTTTAATAATATGCTCTCTGATTTTGAAACTAGTGTTAAAGAATTCATGATTTCTCAAAAGAATTTCAATGCTTTGCTTGAAGAAAAATTGCCTAAGATCGATGAGTTGGCTAGGAACGTGGATAGAATTTCCCTTGATGTTGATTCTTTGAAACTTAGATCTATTCCACCTAAGCATGATATCAATGAGTCGCTCAAAGCTATGAGAATTTCCATTGATGAGTGCAAAGAAAGAACCACTAGGATGCGTGCTCAAAAAGATTACTTTGTGAAAGCGTGTTCTTCTAGTTTTCATGACAATAAGGATGAAGACCTAAAAGTGATTGATGTGTCTCCTATTAAATATTTGTTTCCAATATGAATCTTGACAATGATGAGACTGGAGATGAGTCAACTTTAGTTAGAAGGCGTCCCAATGATTCGGAGTTTTTAGATCTTGATGCAAAAATTGGTAAAAGTGGGATTGAAGAGGTCAAAACTATACATAGCAATGAACCCACTATTTTGGATTTCAAGGAATTTAATTATGATAATGGTTGTTTAATAGATTGTATTTCCTTGTTGCAATCCGTGCTAAATCTCCTCATTCTTAATTATAGTCAAAATAAAGCTTTTACTAAACATATCGTTGATGCTTTAATGCAATCTTATGAAGAAAAAGCTTGAATTTGAAGTTTCTATCCCTAGAAAACTTTATGATGAATGGGAACCTACTATTAAAATTAATATTAAAGATCATGAATGATATGCTTTGTGTGATTTGGGTGCTAGTGTTTCCACGATTCCAAAAACTTTGTGTGATGTGTTAGGTTTCCGTGAATTTGATGATTGTTCTTTAAAATTGCATCTTGCGGATTCCACAATTAAGAGACCTACGGGAAGGATTAATGATGTTATTATTGTTGCAAATAGGAATTATGTGCCTGTAGATTTTATTGTTCTTGATATAGATTGCAATCCTACATGTCCTATTATTCTTGGTAGACCTTTCCTTAGAACGATTGGTGCAATTATTGATATGAAAGAAGGGAATATTAGATTCCAATTTCCATTAAGGAAAGGCATGGAACACTTTCCTATAAATAAAATTAAATTACCTTATGAATCTACTATGATAGCCACTTACGGATTGCATACCAAAGATGACGATACCTAGATCTATCCTCGCTTTTATGCCTAACTAGGGGCGTTAAACGATAGCGCTTGTTGGGAGGCAACCCAATTTTATTTTTGTTTCTTGCTTTTTGGTTCTGTTTAGCAATACATATTTGATCTAGCCTCTGGTTAGATGTGGTTTTATGTTTTAATTAGTGTTTGTGCCAACTAAAACCTATAGGATCTTCTTGGATGATAGTTATTTGATTTTGCTGAAAAAGTCACAAACTTTCTGCTCATGAAAACAATTGTTAAAAATCACCAGAACGTGATAAAATATTGATTCCAATTGCAGTAGATCAATAAACAAATTATCTAGGTCTTCATATTTTCGTAGAATTTTTGAGTTACAGAAAGTTTGCGTTTGATACAGATTACTACAGACTGTTCTGTTTTTGACAGATTCTGTTTTTCGTGTGTTGTTTGCTTATTTTGATGAATCTATGGCTAGTATCGGAGGGTATGAACCATAGATAAGTTGGAATACAGTAGGTTTAACACAAATATAAATAAGTAATGAGTTCATTACAGTACCTTTAAGTGGTGGTTTGTTTTCTTTCGCTAACGGAGCCCATGAGATTTTCTGTTGAGTTTTGTGTTGTGAAGTTTTCAAGTTTTGGGTAAAGATTTGATGGATTATGGAATAAGGAGTGGAAAGAGCCTAAGCTTGGGGATGCCCAAGGCACCTCAAGGTAAAATTCAAGGATAACTAAAATCCTAAGCTTGTTGGAAGGCATCCCCTCTTTCGTCTTCGTCCATCGGTAACTTTACTTGATGCTATATTTTTATTCACCACATGATATGTGTTTTGCTTGGGGCGTCTTGTATGATTTGAGTCTTTTCTTTTTAGTTTACCACAATCATCCTTGCTGTACACACCTTTTGGGAGAGACACACATGAATCGGAATTTATTAGAATACTCTATGTGCTTCACTTATATCTTTTGAGCTAGATAATTTTGCTCTAGTGCTTCACTTATACCTTTTAGAGTACTGTGGTGGTTTTATTTTGTAAAAATTATTGATCTCTCATGCTTCACTTATATTATTTTGAGAGTCTTTTAGAACAGCATGGTAGTTTGCTTTGGCTATAAAATTAGTCCTAATATGATGAACATCCAAGATAGGTATAATAAAAACTATCATATAAAGTGCATCGAATACTATGAGAAGTTTGATACTTGATAATTGTTTTGAGATATGAAGATGGTGATATTAGAGTCATGCTAGTTGAGTAGTTGTGGATTTGAGAAATACTTGTTCTAAAGTTTGTGATTCCCGTAGCATGCACGTATGGTAAACCGTTATATGATGAAGTCGGAGCATGATTTATTTATTGATTGTCTTCCTTATGAGTGGCGGTCCGGGACGAGCGATGGTATTTTCCTACCAATCTATCCCTTTAGGAGCATGCGCGTAATACTTTGTTTCGGTAACTAATAAATTTTTACAATAAGTATGCGAGTTCTTTATGACTAATGTTGAGTCCATGGATTATACGCACCCTCACCCTTCCACCATTGCTAGCCTCTCTAATACCGCGCACCTTTCACCGGTATCATACACCCACCATATACCTTCCTCAAAACAGCCACCGTACCTACCTATTATGGCATTTCCATAGCCATTCCGAGATATATTGCCATGCAACTTACCACCGTTCTGTTTATTATGACACGTTCCATCATTGTCATATTGCTTTGCATGATCATGTAGTTGACATCGTATTTGTGGCAAAGCCACCTTTATAATTCTTTTATACATGTCACTCTTGATTCATTGCATATCCCGGTACACTGTCGGAAGCATTCACATAGAGTCATATTTTGTTGCAAGTACCGAGTTGTAATTCTTGAGTTGTAAGTAAATAAAAGTGTGATGATCATCATTATTAGAGCATTGTCCCAAGTGAGGAAAGTATGATGGAGACTATGATTCCCCCACAAGTCGGGATGAGACTCCGGACGGAAGAAAAAGAAAAAAAAGGAGGCCATAAAAAGAAGAAGAGAAAAAGGCCCAAAAAAATGAGTGAAAAAGAGAGAAGGGACAATGTTACTATCCTTTTACCACACTTGTGCTTCAAAGTAGCACCATGATCTTCATGATAGAGTCTCCTATGTTGACACTTTCATATACTAGCACTATTAGGGAAAACCTTATACACATAAATTTAGCAACAGCGCGGGTCAAAAAAGGGCGCTAGTGCTAGATAGCAGTAGCGATTCAGAATAAACCGCGCTGCAGATACGATTGTAGCAGTAGCACGTGTTGCTTTAAAAGCGCTACTACTAATATTCCCATTGGTGGAACGACGGGCTACACATAGCAGTAGCGTGCAAGCACGAAGCGCGCTACCGCTAGGGCATGAGTAGCAGCGCGTTTTCCAGTCAGAGCGCTACTGCTAATGGAAATAAAATAAAATGAAAAAAATAGAAAAGTAAATGAAAATGAAAGAAACAGAAAAAGGAGAAAGAAAAAAATAAAATGTAAAGAAAAATAAATGAAAAAGCGAAAAAACAGAGAAAGGCATAGCTGTAGCGTGTGTTAGTAAGAGGCGCTATAGCTAACATAGCTGCATCGCATTTCCAATACCCTCGCTATAGAAATAGAAAAAGAAATAAAAAAGGGAGAAAATTACATTGGTATAGCAGTAGCGCGTTTTGGAAAAAGCGCTATAGCTATCTTAGCTATAGCGCATTCTGCGAAACGCGCTACCGCTAGTTTTGACTTAACCAAAAAACCGTTTCCCCTCGGCCACCACTTGCCCCCCAAATCTCTTGACCCACCCCACGCCGCCGTCTCCCTGATTCACCGTCGCCCCACTTCGCCGCCGTCTCCTGCCGACGTCGACGCCCCCGGAGCCACAAGAGCCGTGCGCCGTCGAGGCCACCGGAGCCGCCCCCAACGCCACGGAGCCGCGCGGCCTCATCAACGCCACCGGAGCCGCCGTCGATGCCACCGGATCCTCCCTCGCCACAACTGCCTCCCTCGCCGTCACCGGAGACGCCCCTGCCTCCCTCGCCACCAGTGCCTCCCTCGCCACCACCGGAGCCATCCTTTGTAAGCCCCCACCCCTCCTCTCTCTCTCTCATGCATAGGTTAGCTAGTTTAATTAAGTTAATTATCTAGCTTAGGGAAAAATTTTAGTTAGGGCTTTGACAGAGAAGTAGTTAGGTTAACTAGTTTAATTAGGTTAATTACCTATGTTAGTGCAAAAATTCAGTTAGGGCTTTGACAGAGAACTAGTCAGGTTAACTAGTTTAATTAGGTTAATTATCTAGGTTATTTAGGCAAGTTTTATTTTAAAGATGATCCCTTCCTAGACTTTTATTGTTGATTATATCTTTTCATTGAAGTGGTCATGTTGTTTGTGCCCAAGTGGCTTGCTACCTCTTGAGCTTGCGTTGGTTTTCCCCGAAGAGGGGAGGATGATGTAGCAGAGTAGCATAAGTATTTCCCTCAGTTTTTGAGAACCAAGGTATCAATCCAGTAGGAGGCCATGCTCAAGTCCCTCGTACCTGCACAAATCGATAGCAACTCGCAACCAACGCGATTAGGGGTTGTTAATCCCTTCACGGTCACTTACGAGAGTGAGACCTAATAGATAATGTTTTTGGTATTTTTGGTATAGAGATGCAAAGTGAAAAGTAAAAAGCAAAATAAAAAGCAAAGCAAGATTAAAGTGATGGAGATTGATATGATGAGAATAGACCCGGGGGCCATAGGTTTCACTAGTGGCTTCTCTCAAGAGCATAAGTATTCTACGGTGGGTGACCAAATTACTGTTGAGCAATTTACAGAATTGAGCATAGTTATGAGAATATCTAAGGTATGATCATGTATATAGGCATCATGTCCGTGACAAGTAGACCGAAACGATTCTAGATCTACTACTATTACTCCACTCATCGACCGCTATCCAGCATCTAGAGTATTAAGTTAGAAACAGAGTAACGCTTTAAGCAAGATGACATGATGTAGAGAGATAAATTCATGCAATATGAAATAAACCCCATCTTGTTATCCTCGATGGCAACGATGCAATACGTGCCTTGCCGCCCCTTCGGTCACTGGGAAAGGACACCGCAAGATCGAACCCAAAGCTAAACACTTCTCCCATGGCAAGAAAAACCAATCTAGTAGGCCAAACCAAACTGATAATTCAAAGAGACTTGCAAAGATAACCAATCATACATAAAAGAATTCAGAGAAGATTCAAATATTATTCAAAGATAGACTTGATCATAAACCCACAATTCATCGGTCTCAACAAACACACCGCAAAAAGAAGATTACATCGAATAGATCTCCACAAGAGAGGGGGAGAACTTTGTATTGAGATCCAAAAAGAGAGAAGAAGCCATCTAGCTACTAACTATGGACCCGAAGGTCTGAGATAAACTACTCACACTTCATCGGAGAGGCTATGATGATGTAGAAGCCCTCCGTGATGACGGCCCTCTCCGGCGGAGCTCCGGAACAGGCCCCAAGATGGGATCTCGTGGATACAGAAGGTTGCGGCGGTGGAATTAGGTTTTTGGCTCCTGTTCCGATCGTTTGGGGGTACGTAGGTATATATGGGAGGAAGGAGTACGTCGGTGGAGCTTCGAGGGGCCCACGAGGCAGGGGGGCGCGCCCTAGGGGGGGCGACCCCACCCTCGTGACCGCCTCTTCGATGCCTTGGCGTAGGGTCCAAGTGTTGGGGAACGTTGCAGAAAATTAAAATTTTCCTACGGTTTCACCAAGATCCATCTATGAGTTCATCCAAGCAACGAGTCATGGGAGAGAGATTGCATCTACATACCACTTGCAGATTGCGTGCGGAAGCGTTCAAGGGGATGGTGATGACGTAGTCGTACTCGTCGTGATTCGAATCACCGATGACCTAGTGCTGAACAGACAGCACCTCCGCGTTCAACACACGTACGGGATGAACGACGTCTCCTCCTTCTTGATCCAGCAAGGGAAGGAGAGGTTGAGGAAGAAGACTCCAACGGCAGCACGACGGCGTGGTGAGGTTGGTGCAACAGAACTCCGACAGGGCTTCGCCAAGCGCGTACGGAGGAGGAGAGGTGTTGGGGAGGGGAGGGGCTGCGCCTTCAGTTGTCTCTGCAGCCCTCCCCTCACCCCTCTATTTATAGGGGAAGGGGCAAGGGGGGCCGGCCCCCTCTAGATGGATCTAGAGGGGGGGGGGCGGCGGCCAAAGGGGGAGGGGGCTTGCCCCCCAAGCAAGGGGGGGCGCCCCCTTTAGGGTTCCCCCAAACCCTAGGGCGCATGGGCCCTTGGGGGGAGGCGCACCAGCCCACTTTGGGCTGGTTCCCTTCCCCTTTACAGCCCATGAGCCCTTCCGGGAGAGGTGGCCCCTCCCGGTGGACCCCCGAGGCCCCTCCGGTGGCCCCGGTACAATACCGATATGCCCCCGAACTATTCCGGTGTCCGTATGACAACTTCCCATATATAAATCTTTACCTCCGGACCATTCCGGAACTCCTCGTGACGTCCGGGATCTCATCCGGGACTCCGAACAACATTCGTTAATCACATACAAGTCTTCCTAACAACCCTAGCGTCACCGAACCTTAAGTGTGTAGACCCTACGGGTTCGGGAGACATGCAGACATGACCAAGACGACTCTCGGGCAATAACCAACAGCGGGATCTGGATACCCATGCTGGCTCCCACATGTTCCTCGATGATGTCATCGGATGAACCACGATGTCGAGGGTTCAAGCAACCCCGTAAACTATTCCCTTTGTCAATCGGTAGGTTACTTGCCCGAGACTCGATCGTCGGTATCCCAATACCTCGTTTAGTCCCGTTACCGGCAAGTCACTTTACTCGTACCGTAATGCATGATCCCGTGGCCAAACACTTGGTCACTTTGAGCTCATTATGATGATGCATTACCGAGTGGGCCCGGTGATACCTCTCCGTCATACGGAGTGACAAATCCCAGTCTTGATCCGTGTCAACCCAACAGATACTTTCGGAGATACCTGTAGTGCACCTTTATAGTCACCTAGTTACGTTGTGACGTTTGGTACACCCAAAGCACTCCTACAGTATCCGGGAGTTACACGATCTCATGGTCTAAGGAAAAGATACTCGACATTGGAAAGCTCTAGCAAAAATGAACTACACGATCTTGTGCTATGCTTAGGTTTGGGTCTTGTCCATCACATCATTCTCCTAATGATGTGATCTCGTTATCAATGACATCCCCATGTCCATAGTCAGGAAACCATGACTATCTATTGATTAACGAGCTAGTCAACTAGAGGCTTACTAGGGACATATTGGTGTCTAGTATTCACACATGTATTACGATTTCCAGATAACACAATTATAGCATGAATAAAGACAATTACCATGAACAAGGAAATATAATAATAATACTTTTATTATTGCCTCTAGGGCATATTTCCAACAGTCTCCCACTTGCACTAGAGTCAATAATCTAGTTACATTGTGATGAATCGAACACCCATAGAGTTCTGGTGCTGATCATGTTTTGCCCTAGGGAGAGGTTTAGTCAATGGATCCGCGACATTCAGATCCGTGTGCACTTTACAAATTTCTATGTCTCCATCTTGAACATTTTCATGGATGGAGTTGAAGCGACGCTTGATGTGCCTGGTCTTCTTGTGAAACCTGGGCTCCTTGGCCAGTGCAATAGCTCCAGTGTTGTCACAGAAGAGTTTGATCGGCCCCGACGCATTGGGTATGACTCCTAGGTCGGTGATGAACTCCTTCACCCAAATTGCCTCATGCGCTGCCTCCGAGGCTGCCATGTATTCCGCTTCACATGTAGATCCCGCCACGACGCTCTGCTTGCAGCTGCACCAGCTCACTGCTCCACCATTCAACATATACACGTATCCGGTTTGTGACTTAGAGTCATCCAGATCTGTGTCGAAGCTAGCATCGACGTAACCCTTTACGACGAGCTCTTCGTCACCTCCATAAACGAGAAACATGTCCTTAGTCCTTTTCAGGTACTTAAGGATATTCTTGACCGCTGTCCAGTGTTCCTTGCCGGGGTTACTTTGGTACCTACCTACCAAACTTACGGCAAGGTTTACATCAGGTCTGGTACACAGCATGGCATACATAATGGATCCTATGGCTGAAGCATAGGGGATGACGCTCATCTCTTGTTTATCCTTTGCCGTGGTCGGGCATTGAGCCGAGCTCAATTTCACACCTTGTAATACAGGCAAGAACCCTTTCTTGGACTGATCCATTTTGAACTTCTTCAAAATCTTATCAAGGTACGTGCTTTGCGAAAGACCTATGAGGCGTCTTGATCTATCTCTATAGATTTTGATGCCTAATATATAAGCAGCTTCTCCAAGGTCCTTCATTGAAAAACACTTGTTCAAATAGGCCTTTATGCTTTCCAAGAATTCTATATCATTTCCCATCAATAGTATGTCATCCACATATAATTTGAGAAATGCTACGGAGCTCCCACTCACTTTCTTGTAAACGCAGGCTTCTCCATAAGTCTGCATAAACCCAAACGCTTTGATCATCTCATCAAAGCGAATGTTCCAACTCCGAGATGCTTGCACCAGCCCATAAATGGATCGCTGGAGCTTGCACACCTTGTTAGCATTCTTGGGATCGACAAAACCTTCCGGCTGCATCATATACTGTTCTTCCTTAAGATAGCCGTTAAGGAATGCCGTTTTGACGTCCATTTGCCATATCTCATAATCATAGTATGCGGCAATTGCTAACATGATTCGGACGGACTTCAGCTTCGCTACGGGAGAGAAAGTCTCGTCGTAGTCAATCCCTTGAACTTGCCGATAACCCTTAGCGACAAGTCGAGCTTTATAGATGGTGACATTACCATCCGCGTCCGTCTTCTTCTTGAAGATCCATTTATTTTCTATCGCTCGCCGATCATCGGGCAAGTCTGTCAAAGTCCATACTTTGTTTTCATACATGGATCCTATCTCGGATTTCATGGCTTCTAACCATTTGTTGGAATCCGGGCCCGCCATCGCTTCTTCATAGTTCGAAGGTTCACCGTTGTCCAACAACATGATTTCCAGGACAGGGTTGCCGTACCACTCTGGTGCGGAACGTGTCCTTGTGGACCTACGAAGTTCAGTGGAAGTTTGGTCCGAAGTATCTTGATCATTATCATTAACCTCCTCTCTAATTGGAACAGGCACCACAGGAACATTTTCCTGCGCTGCGCCATTCTCCGTTTCAAGAGGCAGTACTTCATCAAGCTCCACTTTCCTCCCACTTACTTCTTTCGAGAGAAACTCTTTCTCCAGAAAGGTTCCGTTCTTGGCAACAAAGATCCTGCCCTCGGATCTTAAGTAGAAGGTATACCCTATAGTTTCCTTAGGGTATCCTATGAAGACGCATTTTTCCGATTTGGGTTCGAGCTTTTCAGGTTGAAGTTTCTTGACATAAGCCTCGCATCCCCAAACTTTTAGAAACGACAGCTTAGGTTTCTTTCCAAACCATGATTCATACGGTGTCGTCTCAACGGATTTATACTGTGCCCTATTTAAAGTGAATGCGGCTGTCTCTAGAGCATATCCCCAAAACGATAGCGGTAAATCGGTAAGAGACATCATAGATCGCACCATATCCAATAAAGTGCGATTACGACGTTCGGACACACCATTACGCTGAGGTGTTCCAGGCGGCGTGAGTTGTGAAACTATTCCACATTTTCTTAAGTGTGTGCCAAATTCGTGACTTAAGTACTCTCCTCCACGATCTGATCGTAGAAACTTGATCTTTCTGTCACGTTGATTCTCAACCTCACTCTGAAACTCCTTGAACTTTTCAAAGGTCTCAGACTTGTGTTTCATTAAGTAGACATAGCCATATCTACTCAAATCATCAGTGAGTGTGAGAACATAACGATATCCTCCGCGAGCCTCAACGCTCATTGGACCGCACACATCAGTATGTATAATTTCCAATAGGTTGGTTGCTCGCTCCATTGTTCCGAAGAACGGAGTCTTGGTCATTTTGCCCATAAGGCATGGTTCGCATGTGTCAAACGATTCATAATCGAGAGACTCTAAAAGTCCATCAGCATGGAGCTTCTTCATGCGCTTGACACCAATGTGACCAAGGCGGCAGTGCCACAAGTATGTGGGACTATCGTTATCAACTTTACACCTTTTGGCATTCACACTATGAATATGTGTATTATCACGCACGAGATTCATTAAGAATAAACCATTAACCACCGGAGCATGACCATAAAACATATCACTCATATAAATAGAACAACCATTATTCTCGGATTTAAATGAGTAGCCATCTCGTATTAAACGAGATCCAGATACAATGTTCATGCTCAAACTTGGCACTAAATAACAATTATTGAGGTTTAAAACTAATCCCGTAGGTAAATGTAGAGGTAGCGTGCCGACGGCGATCACATCGACCTTGGAACCATTCCCGACATGCATCGTCACCTCGTCCTTCGCCAGTCTTCTCTTATTCCGCAGCTCCTGCTGTGAGTTACAAATATGAGCAACAGCACCGGTATCAAATACCCAGGAGCTACTACGAGCACTGGTAAGGTACACATCAATTACGTGTATATCACATATACCTTTAGTGTTGCCGGCCTTCTTATCCGCTAAGTACTTGGGGCAATTCCGTTTCCAGTGACCATTTCCCTTGCAATAAAAGCACTCAGTTTCAGGTTTGGGTCCATTCTTTGACTTCTTCCTGGCAACTGATTTACCAGGCGCGGCAACCTCCTTGCCGTCTTTCTTGAAGTTCTTCTTACCCTTGCCTTTCTTGAACTTAGTGGTTTTATTCACCATCAACACTTGATGTTCCTTTTTGATCTCCACCTCCGCGGATTTCAGCATTGAATACAACTCGGGAATGGTCTTTTCCATCCCCTGCATGTTGTAGTTCATCACGAAGCTTTTGTAGCTAGGTGGGAGCGACTGAAGGATTCTGTCAATGACCGCCTCATCCGGAAGATTAACTTCCAGCTGAGTCAAGCGGTTGTGCAACCCAGACATCTTGAGTATGTGTTCACTGACAGAGCTATTTTCCTCCATTTTGCAGCTAAAGAACTTGTCGGAGACTTCATATCTCTCGACCCGGGCATGAGCTTGGAAAATCAATTTCAGCTCCTCGAACATCTCATATGCTCCGTGCTTCTCAAAACGCTTTTGGAGCCCCGGTTCTAAGCTGTAAAGCATGCCGCACTGAATGATGGAGTAATCATCAGTGCGTGACTGATGGGCGTTCATAACGTCCTGGTTTTCTGGGAATGGTGCATCACCTAGCGGTGCATCTAGGACATAATCTTTCTTGGCTGCTATGAGGATGATCCTCAAGTTCCGGACCCAGTCCGAATAGTTGCTGCCATCATCTTTCAGCTTAGTTTTCTCTAGGAACGCGTTGAAGTTGAGGCTGACATTACCGTGGGCCATTTGATTTACAAGACATATTGTAAAGATTTAGACTAAGTTCATGATAATTAAGTTCATCTAATCAAATTAATGAATGAACTCCCACTCAGATTAGACATCCCTCTAGTCATCTAAGTGTTACATGATCCGAGTCGACTAGGCCGTGTCCGATCATCACGTGAGACGGACTAGTCATCATCGGTGAACATCTCCATGTTGATCGTATCTTCTATACGACTCATGTTCGACCTTTCGGTCTCCGTGTTCCGAGGCCATGTCTGTACATGCTAGGCTCGTCAAGTTAACCCTAAGTGTTTTGCATGTGTAAAACTGTCTTACACCCGTTGTATGTGAACGTATGGATCTATCACACCCGATCATCACGTGGTGCTTCGAAACGACGAACTTTAGCAACGGTGCACAGTTAGGGGAGAACACTTCTTGAAATTTTTTAAGGGATCATCTTTATTTACTACCGTCGTTCTAAGTAAACAAGATGTAAAAAACATAATAAACATCACATGCAATTATATAGTAGTGACATGATATGGCCATCATCATATAGCTCCTTTGATCTCCATCTTGGGGCTCCATGATCATCTTGTCACCGGCACGACACCATGATCTCCATCATCATGATCTCCATCATCGTGTCTCCATGGAGTTGCTCGCCAACCATTACTACTACTACTATGGCTAACACGTTTAGCAATAAAGTAAAGTAATTTACATGGTGACACGCAGGTCATAAAAGAATAATGACAACTCCTATGGCTCCTGCCGGTTGTCATACTCATCGACATGCAAGTCGTGATTCCTATTACAATAACAAGATCATCTCATACATCACATGATTCATCACAACTTCTGGCCATATCACATCACAAAGCACTTGCTGCAAAAACAAGTTAGACGTCCTCTAATGTTGTTGCAAGTTTTTACGTGGCTGTTATAGGTTGCTAGCAAGAACGTTTCTTACCTACGTTAAAACCACAACGTGAATTTGTCAATCTCTATTTACCCTTCATAAGGACCCTGTTCATCGAATCCGATCCAACTAAAGTGGGAGAGACAGACACCCGCCAGCCACCTTATGCAACTAGTGCATGTTAGTCGGTGGAACCGGTCTCACGTAAGCGTACGTGTAAGGTTGGTCCGGGCCGCTTCATCCCACAATACCGCTGAACCAAGATAGGACTAGTAACGGCAAGAAGAATTGACAATTCGACGCCCACAACTACTTTGTGTTCTACTCGTGCAATAGAGAACTACGCATAAACCTGGCTCATGATGCCACTGTTGGGGAACGTTGCAGAAAATTAAAATTTTCCTACGGTTTCACCAAGATCCATCTATGAGTTCATCCAAGCAACGAGTCATGAGAGAGAGATTGCATCTACATACCACTTGCAGATTGCGTGCGGAAGCGTTCAAGGGGATGGTGATGACGTAGTCGTACTCGTCGTGATTCGAATCACCGATGACCTAGTGCTGAAGGACAGCACCTCCGCGTTCAACACACGTACGGGACGAACGACGTCTCCTCCTTCTTGATCCAGCAAGGGAAGGAGAGGTTGAGGAAGAAGACTCCAACGGCAGCACGACGGCGTGGTGAGGTTGGTGCAACAGAACTCCGACAGGGCTTCGCCAAGCGCGTACGGAGGAGGAGAGGTGTTGGGGAGGGGAGGGGCTGCGCCTTCAGTTGTCTCTGCAGCCCTCCCCTCACCCCTCTATTTATAGGGGAAGGGGCAAGGGGGGCCGGCCCCCTCTAGATGGATCTAGAGGGGGGGGGGGCGGCGGCCAAAGGGGGAGGGGGCTTGCCCCCCAAGCAAGGGGGGGCGCCCCCTTTAGGGTTCCCCCAAACCCTAGGGCGCATGGGCCCTTGGGGGGAGGCGCACCAGCCCACTTTGGGCTGGTTCCCTTCCCCTTTACAGCCCATGAGCCCTTCCGGGAGAGGTGGCCCCTCCCGGTGGACCCCCGAGGCCCCTCCGGTGGCCCCGGTACAATACCGATATGCCCCCGAACTATTCCGGTGTCCGTATGACAACTTCCCATATATAAATCTTTACCTCCGGACCATTCCGGAACTCCTCGTGACGTCCGGGATCTCATCCGGGACTCCGAACAACATTCGTTAATCACATACAAGTCTTCCTAACAACCCTAGCGTCACCGAACCTTAAGTGTGTAGACCCTACGGGTTCGGGAGACATGCAGACATGACCAAGACGACTCTCGGGCAATAACCAACAGCGGGATCTGGATACCCATGTTGGCTCCCACATGTTCCTCGATGATGTCATCGGATGAACCACGATGTCGAGGGTTCAAGCAACCCCGTAAACTATTCCCTTTGTCAATCGGTAGGTTACTTGCCCGAGACTCGATCGTCGGTATCCCAATACCTCGTTTAGTCCCGTTACCGGCAAGTCACTTTACTCGTACCGTAATGCATGATCCCGTGGCCAAACACTTGGTCACTTTGAGCTCATTATGATGATGCATTACCGAGTGGGCCCGGTGATACCTCTCCGTCATACGGAGTGACAAATCCCAGTCTTGATCCGTGTCAACCCAACAGATACTTTCGGAGATACCTGTAGTGCACCTTTATAGTCACCTAGTTACGTTGTGACGTTTGGTACACCCAAAGCACTCCTACAGTATCCGGGAGTTACACGATCTCATGGTCTAAGGAAAAGATACTCGACATTGGAAAGCTCTAGCAAAAATGAACTACACGATCTTGTGCTATGCTTAGGTTTGGGTCTTGTCCATCACATCATTCTCCTAATGATGTGATCTCGTTATCAATGACATCCCCATGTCCATAGTCAGGAAACCATGACTATCTATTGATTAACGAGCTAGTCAACTAGAGGCTTACTAGGGACATATTGGTGTCTAGTATTCACACATGTATTACGATTTCCAGATAACACAATTATAGCATGAATAAAGACAATTACCATGAACAAGGAAATATAATAATAATACTTTTATTATTGCCTCTAGGGCATATTTCCAACACCAAGTCCTCTGGATCACGTTCGGTGAGAGAATCACGTTCCCGAAGATTTTATTCCGTTTGGACTCCGTTTGATATTCTGTTTCTCCAAAACACTGAAATAGGCAAAAAACAACAATTCTGGGCTGGGCCTCCGGTTAATAGGTTAGTCCCAAAAATAATATAAAAGTGGAAAATAAAGCCCAATGTAGTCCAAAACAGTAGATAATATAGCATGGAGCAATCAAAAATTATAGATACGTTGAAGACATATCATGGCTTTGTTGTTTCAATGAAGCCGAGTGGCCTATATATGTTTTGCCGGAATGTTGATTCATTTTCGTTCCGGCAAATTTCAGGTTCTCGACTTGTCCACTTTTTATTGGGGAACGTAGTAATTTCAAAATTTTCCTACGCACACGCAAGATCGTGGTGATGCATAGCAACGAGAGGGGAGAGTGTTGTCTACGTACCCTCGTAGACCAAAGCGGAAGCATTGACACAACATAGAGGAAGTAGTCGTACGTCCTCCTCCCGATCCGACCGATCCAAGCGCCATTACTCCGGCGCCTCCGAGTTCTTGACACACGTACAACTCGATGACGTTCTCCGGGCTCCGATCCAGCAAAGCTCTCGGGGAAGAGTTTCGTCAGCACGACGGCGTGGTGACGATCTTGATGAACTACCGACGCAGCGCTTCGCCTAAGCACCGCGACAATATGACCGAGGTGGAATATGGTGGAGGGGGGCACCGCACACGGCTGAGGAACGATCACGAAGATCAACTTGTGTGTTCTAGGGTGCCCCCCTGCCCCCGTATATAAAGGAGCAAGGGGGAGGCCGGCCGGCCCTATTGGGGCGCGCCAAAGGGAGGGGGGAGTCCTCCTCCTAGTGGGAGTAGGACTCCCCTTTCCTAGTCCAACTAGGAAGAGAGGGGGGAAGGAAAGAGAGGGAGAGGGAGAGGGAAAGGGGGGCCGCGCCCCCCTCCTTGTCCAATTCGGACTCCCATGAGGGGGGGCGCGCGCCACCTCCTGGCTGCTGCCCTCTCTCTCCCCTTGGGCCCAATAAGGCCCATTACTTCCCCGGGGGGTTCCGATAACCCCTCCGGCACTCCGGTTTTATCCGAAACCACTCGGAACCATTTCGATGTCCGAATGTAGTCGTCCAAGATATCAATCTTTACGTCTCGACCATTCCGAGACTCCTCGTCATGTCCGTGATCTCATCCGGGACTCCGAACTAACTTCGGTACATCAAAATGCATAAACTCATAATAACTGTCATCGTAACCTTAAGCGTGCGGACCCTACGGTTCGAGAATAGTGTAGACATGACTGAGACAAATCTCTGGTCAATAACCAATAGTGGGACCTGGATGCCCATATTGGCTCCTACACATTCTACGAAGATCTTTATCGGTCAGACCGCATAACAACATACGTTGTTCCCTTTGTCATCGGTATGTTACTTGCCCGAGATTCGATCGTCGGTATCCAATACCTAGTTCAATCTCGTTACCGGCAAGTCTCTTTACTCGTTCCGTAATACATCATCTTGCAACTATCTTATTGGTTGCAATGCTTGCAAGGCTTATGTGATGTGCATTACCGAGAAGGCCCTGAGATACCTCTCCGACATTCGGAGTGACAAATCCTAATCTCGAAATACGCCAACCCAACAAATACTTTCGGAGACACCTGTAGAGCTCCTTTATAATCACCCAGTTACGTTGTGACGTTTGGTAGCACACAAAGTGTTCCTACGGTAAACGGGAGTTGCATAATCTCATAGTCAAAGGAACATGTATAAGTCATGGAGAAAGCAATAGCAACATACTAAACGATCGGGTGCTAAGCTAATGGAATGGGTCATGTCAATCAGATCATTCAATTAATGATGTGACCTTGTTAATCAAATGACAACTCCTTTGTCTATGGTTAGGAAACTTAACCATCTTTGATTAACAAGCTAGTCAACTAGAGGCATACTAGTGACACTCTGTTTGTCTATGTATCCACACATGTATTATGTTTCCGGTTAATACAATTCTAGCATGAATAATAAACATTTATCATGATATATAAGGAAATAAATAATAACTTTATTATTGCCTCTAGGGCATATTTCCTTCAGTCTCCCACTTGCACTAGAGTCAATAATCTAGATTACACAATAATGATTCTAACACCCATGGAGTCTTGGTGCTGATCATGTTTTGCTCGTGGAAGAGGCTTAGTCAACGGGTCTGCTACATTCAGTTCCGTATGTATCTTGCAAATCTCTATGTCTCCCACCTGGACCAAATCCCGGATGGAATTGAAGTGTCTCTTGATGTGCTTGGTTCTCTTGTGAAATCTGGATTCCTTTGCCAAAGCAATTGCACCAGTATTGTCACAAAAGATTTTCATTGGACCCGATGCACTAGGTATGACACCTAGATCGGATATGAACTCCTTCATCCAGACTCCTTCATTTGCTTCTTCCGAAGCAGCTATGTACTCCGCTTCACATGTAGATCCTGCCACGACGCTTTGTTTAGAACTGCACCAACTGACAGCTGCACCGTTCAATGTAAATACGTATCCGGTTTGCGATTTAGAATCGTCCGGATCAGTGTCAAAGCTTGCATCAACGTAACCGTTTACGACGAGCTCTTTGTCACCTCCATATACGAGAAACATTTCCTTAGTCCTTTTCAGGTACTTCAGGATATTCTTGACCGCTGTCCAGTGATCCACTCCTGGATTACTTTGGTACCTTCCTGCTAAACTTATAGCAAGGCACACATCAGGTCTGGTACACAGCATTGCATACATGATAGAGCCTATGGCTGAAGCATAGGGAACATCTTTCATCTTCTCTCTATCTTCTGCAGTGGTCGGGCATTGAGTCTTACTCAACTTCACACCTTGTAACACAGGCAAGAACCCTTTCTTTGCTTGATCCATTTTGAACTTCTTCAAAACTTTGTCAAGGTATGTGCTTTGTGAAAGTCCAATTAAGCGTCTTGATCTATCTCTATAGATCTTAATGCCCAATATGTAAGCAGCTTCACCGAGGTCTTTCATTGAAAAACTCTTATTCAAGTATCCCTTTATGCTATCCAGAAATTCTATATCATTTCCAATCAGTAATATGTCATCTACATATAATATCAGAAATGCTACAGAGCTGCCACTCACTTTCTTGTAAATACAGGCTTCTCCAAAAGTCTGTACAAACCCAAATGCTTTGATCACACTGTCAAAGCGTTTATTCCAACTCTCAGATGCTTGCACCAATCCATAAATGGATCGCTGGAGCTTGCACACTTTGTTAGCTCCCTTTGGATCGATAAAACCTTCTGGTTGCATCATATACAACTCTTCTTCCAGAAATCCATTCAGGAATGCAGTCTTTACATCCATTTGCCAAATTTCATAATCATAAAATGCGGCAATTGCTAACATGATTCGGACAGACTTAAGCATTGCTACGGGTGAGAAGGTCTCATCGTAGTCAATCCCTTGAACTTGTCGAAAACCTTTCGCGACAAGTCGAGCTTTGTAGATAGAAACATTACCATCAGCGTCAGTCTTCTTCTTAAAGATCCACTTATTCTCTATTGCTTGCCGACCCTCGGGCAAGTCAACCAAAGTCCACACTTTGTTGTCATACATGGATCCCATCTCAGATTTCATGGCTTCTAGCCATTTTGCAAAATCTGGGCTCACCATCGCTTCTTCATAGTTCGTAGGTTCGTCATGATCTAGTAGCATGACTTCCAGAACGGGATTGCCGTACCACTCTGGTGCAGATCTTACTCTGGTAGACCTACGAGGTTCTGTAGTAACTTGATCTGAAGTTTCATGATCAATATCATCAGCTTCCTCACTAATTGGTGTAGGTGCTACAGAAACAGATTTCTGTGATGTACTACTTTCCAATAAGGGAGCAGGTATAGTTACCTCATCAGGTTCTACTTTCCTCCCACTCACTTCTTTCGAGAGAAACTCCTTTTCTAGAAAGACTCCGAATTTAGCAACAAAAGTCTTGCCTTCGGATCTGTGATAGAAGGTGTATCCAACAGTTTCTTTTGGATATCCTATGAAGACACATTTTTCCGATTTGGGTTCGAGCTTATCAGGTTGAAGCTTTTTCACATAAGCATCGCAACCCCAAACTTTAAGAAACGACAACTTTGGTTTCTTGCTAAACCATAGTACATAAGGTGGCGTCTCAACGGATTTTGACGGTGTCCTATTTAACGTGAATGCGACCGTCTCTAAAGCATAACCCCAATACGATAGCGGTAAATCTGTAAGAGACATCATAGATCGCACCATATCTAGTAAAGTACGATTACGACGTTCGGACACACCATTGCGTTGTGGTGTTCCGGGTGGCGTGAGTTGGGAAACTATTCCGCATTGTTTCAAATGTAGACCAAACTCGTAACTCAAATATTCTCCTCCACGATCACATCGTAGAAACTTTATTTTCTTGTTATGATGATTTTCAACTTCACTCTGAAATTCTTTGAACTTTTCAAATGTTTCAGACTTGTGTTTCATTAAGTAGACATAACCATATCTGCTTAAATCATCTGTGAAGGTGAGAAAATAACGATATCCGCCACGAGCCTCAACGTTCATTGGACCACATACATCTGTATGTATAATCTCCAATAAGTCTGTTGCTCTCTCCATAGTACCGGAGAACGGTGTTTTGGTCATCTTGCCCATGAGGCACGATTCGCAAGTGCCAAGTGATTCATAATCAAGTGGCTCCAAAAGTCCATCAGTATGGAGTTTCTTCATGCGCTTTATACCGATATGACCTAAACGGCAGTGCCACAAATAAGTTGCACTATCATTATCAACTCTGCATCTTTTGGCTTCAACACTATGAATATGTGTATCACTACTATCGAGATTCATCAAAAATAGACCACTCTTCAAGGGTGCATGACCATAAAAGATATTACTCATATAAATAGAACAACCATTATTCTCTGATTTAAATGAATAACCGTCTCGCATCAAACAAGATCCAGATATAATGTTCATGCTCAACGCTGGCACCAAATAACAATTATTCAGGTCTAATACTAATCCCGAAGGTAGATGTAGAGGCAGCGTGCCGACCGCGATCACATCGACTTTGGAACCGTTTCCCACGCGTATCGTCACCTCGTCCTTAACCAATCTTCGCTTAATCCGTAGCCCCTGTTTCGAGTTGCAAATATTAGCAACAGAACCAGTATCAAATACCCAGGTGCTACTGCGAGCATTAGTAAGGTACACATCAATAACATGTACATCACATATACCTTTGTTCACCTTGCCATCCTTCTTATCCGCCAAATACTTGGGGCAGTTCCGCTTCCAGTGACCAGTCTGCTTGCAGTAGAAGCACTCAGTTTCAGGCTTAGGTCCAGACTTGGGTTTCTTCTCTTGAGCAGCAACTTGTTTGCTGTTCTTCTTGAAGTTCCCCTTCTTCTTCCCTTTGCCCTTTTTCTTGAAACTAGTGGTCTTATTGACCATCAACACTTGATGCTCCTTCTTGATTTCTACCTCCGCAGCTTTTAGCATTGCGAAGAGCTCGGGCATTGTCTTATCTATCCCTTGCATATTATAGTTCATCACGAAGCCTTTGTAGCTTGGAGGCAGCGATTGGAGGATTCTGTCAATGACACAATCATCCGGAAGATTGACTCCCAGTTGATTCAAGTGATTATAATACCCAGACATTCTGAGTATATGCTCACTGACAGAACCATTCTCCTCCATCTTGCAGCTATAGAACTTATTGGAGACTTCATATCTCTCAATCCGGGCATTCTGTTGGAATATTAACTTCAACTCCTGAAACATCTCATATGCTCCATGATGTTCAAAACGTCGCTGAAGTCCCGGTTCTAAGCCGTAAAGCATGGCACACTGAACTATCGAGTAGTCATCAGCTTTGCTTTGCCAGACGTTCATAACATCTGGCGCAGCTCCAGCAGCAGGCCTGGCACCCAGCGGAGCTTCCAGGACGTAACTCTTCTGTGCAGCAATGAGGATAATCCTCAAGTTATGGACCTAGTCCGTGTAATTGCTACCATCATCTTTCAACTTTGCTTTCTCAAGGAACGCATTAAAATTCAACGGAACAACAGCACGAGCCATCTATCTACAATCAACATAAACAAGCAAGATACTATCAGGGACTAAGTTCATGATAAATTTAAGTTCAATTAATCATATTACTTAAGAACTCCCACTTAGATAGACATCTCTCTAATCCTCTAAGTGATCACGTGATCCAAATCAACTAAACCATGTCTGATCATCACGTGAGATGGAGTAGTTTCAATGGTGAACATCACTATGTTGATCATATCTACTATATGATTCACGCTCGACCTTTCGGTCTCCGTGTTCCGAGGCCATATCTGTTATATGCTAGGCTCGTCAAGTTAAACCTGAGTATTCCGCGTGTGCAACTGTTTTGCACCCGTTGTATTTGAACTAGAGCCTATCACACCTGATCATCACGTGGTGTCTCAGCACGAAGAACTTTCGCAACGGTGCATACTCAGGGAGAACACTATTACTATGATAATTTAGTGAGAGATCATCTTATAATGCTACCGTCAATCAAAGCAAGATAAGATGCATAAAAGATAAACATCACATGCAATCAATATAATTGATATGATATGGCCATCATCATCTTGTGCTTGTGATCTCCATCTCCGCAGCACCATCATGATCACCATCGTTACCGGCGCGACACCTTGATCTCCATCGTAGCATCGTTGTTGTCTCGCCAATCTTATGCTTCTACGACTATGGCTACCGCTTAGTGATAAAGTAAAGCATTACAGGGCGATTGCATTGCATACAATAAAGCGACAACCATACGGCTCCTGCCGGTTGCCGATAACTCGGTTACAAAACATGATCATCTCATACAATAAAATTTAGCATCATGTCTTGACCATATCACATCACAACATGCCCTGCAAAAACAAGTTAGACGTCCTCTACTTTGTTTGTTGCAAATTTTACGTGGCTGCTACGGGCTTAAGCAAGAACCAATCTCACCTACGCATCAAAACCACAACGATAGTTTGTCAAATAGACTCCGTTTTAACCTTCTCAAGGACCGGGCGTAGCCATACTTGGTTCAACTAAAGTTGGAGAAACTGACACCCGCCAACCACCTGTGTGCAAAGCACGGCGGTAGAACTAGTCTCGCGTAAGCGTACGCGTAATGTCGGTCCAGGCCGCTTCATCCAACAATACCGCCGAACCAAAGTATGACATGCTGGTAGGCAGTATGACTTATATCGTCCACAACTCACTTGTATTATACTCGTGCATAACATCAAACCATAAAAACCTAGGCTCGGATGCCACTGTTGGGGAACGTAGTAATTTCAAAATTTTCCTACGCACACGCAAGATCATGGTGATGCACAGCAACGAGAGGGGAGAGTGTTGTCTACGTACCCTCGTAGACTGAAGCGGAAGCGTTGACACAACATAGAGGAAGTAGTCGTACGTCCTCCTCCCGATCCTACCGATCCAAGCGCCGTTACTCCGGCGCCTCCGAGTTCTTGACACGCGTACAACTCGATGACGTTCTCCGGGCTCCGATCCAGCAAAGCTCTCGGGGAAGAGTTTCGTCAGCACGACGGCGTGGTGACGATCTTGATGAACTACCGACGCAGGGCTTCGCCTAAGCACCGCGACAATATGACCGAGGTGGAATATGGTGGAGGGGGGCACCGCACACGGCTGAGGAACAATCACGAAGATCAACTTGTGTGTTCTAGGGTGCCCCCCTACCCCCGTATATAAAGGAGCAAGGGGGAGGCTGGCCAGCCCTATTGGGGTGCGCCAAAGGGAGGGGGGAGTCCTCCTCCTAGTGGGAGTAGGACTCCCCTTTCCTAGTCCAACTAGGAAGAGAGGGGGGAAGGGAAGAGAGGGAGAGGGAGAGGGAAAGGGGGGCCGCGCCCCCCTCCTTGTCCAATTCGGACTCCCATGAGGGGGGGGCGCGCGCCACCTCCTGGCTGCTGCCCTCTCTCTCCCCTTGGGCCCAATAAGGCCCATTACTTCCCCGAGGGGTTCCGGTAACCCCTCCGGCACTCCGGTTTTATCCGAAACCACTTGGAACCATTCCGATGTCCGAATATAGTCGTCCAATATATCAATCTTTACGTCTCGACCATTCCGAGACTCCTCGTCATGTCCGTGATCTCATCCGGGACTCCGAACTAACTTCGGTACATCAAAATGCATAAACTCATAATAACTGTCATCATAACCTTAAGCGTGCGGACCCTACGGTTCGAGAATAGTGTAGACATGACTGAGACAAATCTCTGGTCAATAACCAATAGCGGGACCTGGATGCCTATATTGGCTCCTACACATTCTACGAAGATCTTTATCGGTCAGACCGCATAACAACATACGTTGTTCCCTTTGTCATCGGTATGTTACTTGCCCGAGATTCAATCGTCGGTATCCAATACCTAGTTCAATCTCGTTACCGGCAAGTCTCTTTACTCGTTCCGTAATACATCATCTTGCAACTATCTTATTTGTTGCAATGCTTGCAAGGCTTATGTGATGTGCATTATCGAGAAGGCCCTGAGATACCTCTCCGACATTCGGAGTGACAAATCCTAATCTCGAAATACGCCAACCCAACAAATACTTTCGGACACACCTGTAGAGCTCCTTTATAATCAACCAGTTACGTTGTGACATTTGGTAGCACACAAAGTGTTCCTACGGTAAACGGGAGTTGCATAATCTCATAGTCAAAGGAACATGTATAAGTCATGGAGAAAGCAATAACAACATACTAAACGATCGGGTGCTAAGCTAATGGAATGGGTCATGTCAATCAGATCATTCAACTAATGATGTGACCTTGTTAATCAAATGACAACTCCTTTGTCTATGGTTAGGAAACTTAACCATCTTTGATTAACAAGCTAGTCAAGTAGAGGCATACTAGTGACACTCTGTTTGTCTATGTATCCACACATGTATTATGTTTCCGGTTAATACAATTCTAGCATGAATAATAAACATTTATCATGATATATAAGGAAATAAATAATAACTTTATTATTGCCTCTAGGTCATATTTCCTTTACTTTTTAGCAAAGGTCATGCCGAAATTTTCCGTGAATTTCGGCATGACTTGTGCTACAAAGTAGGACATATCGAGTGCCCGTGATTTGCCGCACCAGGAAGGAGTCAACGTTCCTGCAAAACAATAGGCCTTTTTTTATGTCATTATTCATTTTATTAGGTCTAGAATTAATTGACTAGATTTAATCAAAGGAAACATGGCTAGCAACGATGAAGGACAGGGCTCTGGTGATTGCGTCGACATCTACCGGGCGGCAGACGCATTTTTTAGCCTTGACGACGATCAACCGATGTTGTTGCTGGGCCCACCGGTAGCATCGGGGACTGAGACCGACACGCAGACCGGTGCTGAGACTGAGACCGGCGCTCAGACTCAGACCGGCATCGAGACCAGCGCGGCTTGGTGATTGTTGCAATGCTGGGTGCGTCCTGTTGTGTCCAAAGAGTCTACTTCGTCTGGAGGCGGCCGAGAGCACACCCACGAGCACGTAGCCTCAACAAGGTATGAACATCAACACCCCACCTACCCAATTAGCGTCGGGTGTCGGGTTGGGTGATAGCAGACGGGGTAAGGAGGAGGCTCCATTAGTCGCCGATGACGTCGCCATGGATGAGGATGAGGATGACGATGGCGCTGAACATTATGTCTATACTGGCGCCTCCTCAGGGCTTGAGCATCATGAGTCGGTGCCTGAATTGCCATCTCAACGTATTATGGATGACCTTCCGGTAGTAAAGAAGTCAAGGAAGAGAGCAAGGAAAGGCAAAAAAGCTGATTCTATGATCCAGCAGCCTCAGCAGCCTCGACTTCAGGACCGTATAGATATCCCCGATGCGGATAAATGACATATCCCCGGTCAACCAATCCTACCTGCAACAGTGTTACGGGTCAGATTTGGTGATCTAAGGAGACTTCATGACGATGTGCTGTGGGTAGAGAAAGGCCTCATCGCCTCGAAAGATCCAGGATACCCACTCTACGTGGTTAACATTCCGCGGCAAATGTCGTATGTCAACAGCTTCCCCGCGGATAAGTTCTTCCTCCGATTCGATTACATATTCGACATGTTTCACGTGAAGAAGTTGGATTTTACGTTTGTTCGCCTTTATGCCTTGCACATGAACTACATCATCGGGGTTGAGCAGATATCTCATATCTGTGTCGCTGACCCGTACTACATGCACGAGGGCTTCTTGGGAGTCTGCACAAAGCACTGTGAATACGCGAGGGATTACATCGTCAGTTTCATGCTCGCCAATAAGGACAAGGGGGCGATTCTCGTGCCTTATCATCCCATGTAAGTCATCCGCGCTGCTATCCTTCCTTCGATTTCAATCATTCATTTGCACGGTGGAGGCTAATTAATTTGAGGACTTATTTTGCGCAGCGAAGGGCGCGCCGTCCTCATCATCCTCTACCCCCGATTCTCCCACGCTCTTTACTTGGACTCGTCGAAGAACATTCACAAAAAGGATTACACCCACATCAAGGATGTTCTCGACAGTGCTATGTATTACTACCAATCAATGGGTGGGCGGCAGGGTCGCCTTCGGCCATAAGACCGACTTCTGGTGCATCCAGCAACCGAACGATTCTCTTAATGATGGATTCTATGTCCTACACCACATTCTGGAGTACAGAAGGGATCACCGGAACCTTCGCATGTCACCTTCTTCCGGCGATGCCCATATTCTGCAATGGGCAAAGGACATAGGAGATATCGAGGATCATCGACTTCGAGCTGAGTTCTATAACATCCAGCGCAAACTTGCCCAAATCATCATGAAGGAGGTCGTCGGAAAAACAGGGATGTTCTACGGAGAAGGACAAATGTCGCGAGAAGACGTCCGAACATGGATAGCCTCTCAGCGTCTCGACCTGAAGCCTTTCACTAGGCTCGGGGACTATCACCCTGACTTGGATGGATGGAACGACATGTTGGAGTGATTGTCGATATATGACAATGTGTCCGTTTAGTCCATACTTTCTGTATGACAAAACTTTGAGTTATGCACGGTGAAACTTTATTTGTGATGTAATTAAACTGTCCTCCTCCTCGACTAGCAAAAATCACTCTAGTTAGGGCATTTTGGGGTACGATGAACTTTGTTATTTTTGCTTATGATATTTTGTTTCTATTTTTGCAAAGTCTGTCTCTTTCTGTTGCTCAACTATATATGTTGCATATCATCGACTCATGTGACGATGCAGGTGCATAGATCATAGGTGGCGAAGAAGTGCTACGCCAGGAGTATATATATGAAAAGTGGTCGGAGTGTCAGGCCCAGGTGTACCGGTTTCCGGTTTCCGAGCGACAAGCAGTAGTTAGTTTAGGTTCACGCTAATGCGAGAGAGGGATACAAACTAATGTACTCAAAGTGATAGCTCTTCTCGCGTATATCATTGTTTAGATGGATGACGATGTATTTGCAAGTAATCGAGACTTGTATCGCTATTTTTGAAATGATGACGAGAGACCACTTTGTGTTGGATGATGATTATGATGATGACATGATTTGATGAGACTAATTGTATGTATATGCTATGATTACATTTGTATGTGTATGATATGCTAAATATTATTGTATAAAGCCTATTCAAATACAAAACAAATATGCAGGGAAAAAACTAATAATAAAACTAGTAGTAGCGAGGGGGAAAATTTAGCAGTAGCGCCGCCTTACCAGTAGCGCGTCCCAGTAAACAGCGCTGCAGATAATATCAGCAGCGCCCTTTCCCAAAGAGCGCTACAACTATTCATGTATAGCAGTAGCGTGGGACAACAGGCGCTACTGCTATACGTTAGCTGTAGCGCCTTATTAGTAGCGCCGGTCCCCGCGCTGCTGAGAGGCCCAAAACCCTCGCTGCTGCTAGGCTTTTCCCTAGTAGTGCAGTGGGAATTTTACATTATAGAACTTGACTTGTATATTCCAATGATGGGCTTTCTCAAAATGCCCTAGGTCTTCATGAGCAAGCGAGTTGGATGCACACCCACTTAGTTTATTTTGTTGAGCTTTCATACACTTATAGCTCTAATACATCCGTTGCATGGCAATCCTTACTCACTCACATTGATATCTATTGATGGGCATCTCCATAGCCCGTTAATATGCCTAGTTGATGTGAGACTATCTTCTCCTTTTTTGTCTTCTCCACAACCACCATTCTATTCCACTTATAGTGCTATGTCCATGGCTCACGCTCATATATTGCGTGAAGATTGACAAAGTTTGAGAACATCAAAAGTATGAAACAATTGTTTGGCCTGTCATCGGGGTTGTGCATGATTAAATACTTCGTGTGATGAAGATAGAGCATAGCCACACTATATGATTTTGTAGGGATAACTTTCTTTGGCCATGTTATTTTGAGAAGACATGATTGCTTTGTTAATATGCTTGAAGTATTATTATTTTTATGTCAATATTAAACTTTTGTCTTGAATCTTTCGCATCTGAACATTCATGCCACAATAAATAAAATTACATTGAGAAATATGCTAGGTAGGATTCGACATCAAAAATTCTGTTTTTATCATTTACCTACTCGAGGACGAGCAAGAATTAAGCTTGTGGATGCTTGATACTTCTCCAACGTATCTATAATTTTTGATTGTTCCATGCTATTATATAATCTGTTTTGGATGTTTAATGGGCTTAACTAAGCATTTTTACATTATTTTTGGGACTAACCTATTAACCGAAGGCCCAGTGCAAATTGTTGTTTTTTTTGCCTATTTCAGTGTTTCGCAGAAAAGGAATATCAAACGGAGTCCAAACGGAATGAACCTTCGAGAGAGTTATTTTTGGAACAAACGTGATCCAGCGAACTTGGTGTGAACGTCAAGAAAGAAGCGAGGAGGCCACGAGGCAGGGAGGCATGCCCCCACCCTCGTGGGCCCCTCGCACCTCCACGACCTACTTCTTCCTCCTATCTATATCCATATACCCAGAAAACATCCAGGAGCAGCACGAAACCCTATTTCCACCACCGCAACCTTCTGTACTCGTGAGATCCCGTCTTGGGGCCTTTTCTGGCGCTCCGCTGGAGGAAGAATTGATCACGGAGGGCTTCTACATCAACACCATGGCCTTGCCGATGATGTGTGAGTAGTTTACCACAAACCTTCGGGTCTATAATTATTAGCTAGATGGCTTCTTCTCTCTCTTTGAATCTCAATACAAAGATCTCCTTGATCTTCTTGGAGATCTATTCGATGTAATTCTTTTTGCGGTGTGTTTGTCGAGATCCGAGGAATTGTGGGTTTATGATCAAGATTATCTATGAACAATAATTGAATCACCTCTGAATTCTTTTATGTATGATTTAATATCTTTGCAAGTCTCTTCGAATTATCAGTTTGGTTTGGCCTACTAGATTGATCTTTCTTGCAATGGCAGAAGTGCCTAGCTTTGGGTTCAATCTTGCGGTGTCCTTTTCAGTGACATCAGGGGCAGCAAGGCACGTATTGTATTGTTGCCATCGAGGATAAAAAGATGGGTTTTATATCATATTGCTTGAGTTTATCCCTCTACACAATGTCATCTTGCCTAATGCGTTACTCTGTTCTTACGAACTTAATACTCTAGATGCATGCTGGATAGCGGTCGATGTGTGGAGTAATAGTAGTAGATGCAGAATCGTTTCTGTCTACTTGTCGCGGACGTGATGCCTATATACATGATCATGCCTAGATATTCTCATAACTATGCACTTTTCTATCAATTGCTCGACAGTAATTTGTTCACCCATCATAATACTTATGTTATCTTGAGAGAAGCCACTAGTGAAACCTATGGCCCCCCGGGTCTATTTTCCATCATATTAATCTACCGTCGACTAGCTATTTCTGGCATCGTTTATTTTGTAATTTTTACTTTTCAGTCTATACAACAAAAATACCAAAAATATTTATCTTATTATCCCTATCAGATCTCACTTTTGCAAGTGGCTGTGAAGGGATTGACAACCCCTTTATCGCGTTGGTTGCAAGGTTCTAATTTGTTTGTGCAGGTACGAGAGATTTGCGTGTAGTCTCCTACTGGATTGATACCTTGGTTCTCAAAAACTGAGGGAAATACTTACGCTACTTTGCTGCATCACCATTTTCTCTTCAAGAGAAAACCAACGCAGTGCTCAAGAGGTAGCAAGAAGGATTTATGGCGCCGTTGTCGGGGAGTCTACGCACAAGTCAAGACATATCAAGTACCCATCACAAACTCTTATCTCTCGCATTACATTATTTGCCATTTGCCTCTTGTTTTCCTCTCCCCCACTTAACCCTTGCCGTTTTATTCGCCCTTTTGCTAGTTATAGTGGAGAGTTACTTAGACTATTATTCTGTGTTACTACTTTCGTAGTGAGTAGTAACATATGTGTCGAAAATCTGCATCTGAGCACGGGCTCAGCTGCACCCGCTCAGAAAAAAATTCAAAAAAATACTGAAAAATTCAAAAAATTCCAAAAAAAATTGTGTGGTAGATAATTTGATGCGTGAGCTCCGCTCCAAATTTCAACTCATTTGGATAATACTATTTCCTTACAACTTCAAGTGAGTGTTACTGTCTTGTGCATATTCCGTTTCCCTTATTAGTCCAGCTTATAGTAATGTAATTGATGAGTTATGCATGCATGTGCAGGTTCCACTATATTCTCCTAGAGATTAAGCTTGAGCAGGGACTAGTAATCGTTTTAGACTCGAGATGAAAAGATCCTAAGGAGTATGCGGACTTGACTGAAATGCTCAAGAAGCAAGTGAAATCGATCATTATCGCACCATATCAGCAACTTTGTTCATTTTCTGATATCAAGTAATTGTTTTCTTTGTCTGGTATGGTTTGGAAAAAATTCACAAATAAAGCTCCGGGACTGCCGAAGAAGCTGCAATTTAGACACCCGAAAGTAAGTACTACTAGCATGTTCCGCGCATCTTCTAGTGATTCAATCGCTAGTTTCATCAATACTATTTATAACATGCTTGCTTATCCGTTTGATTGACCTCTATTTCTTGTAAAGTGGTTGTGGCAGGAAGCCGGGAATAATTACTGTGGATACTATGTTTGTGAGTCCATCCGACACACGACCTGTGAGCGGGGCTACTTTGACCAACAACATGAAGTGCGTAAGCAATAATATTCACAATTTTATTTTGTTACCATCATTTGTGTTGAGTTTCATTTATTCATATATATATATATATATATATATATATATATATATATATATATATATGTATGTATGTATGTATGTATGTATGTATGTATGTATGTATGTATGTATGTATTGATCCCCTTCTTCAAATTAGATCTTTCGGATGCGGAATGAACTCCTACCACCAGATCGTATGCGAGCAATTCAAGAGGAATTGGCGGCATTCTTTCTTTACCACGTGATCGCTAAAGACGGAGAATACCATGTGGACCTTGAGTTCATATATAATTAGGAGATTATATAGTAAGACACAATTATATTGTATATATGTAGCCAGTAGTGTCGGATAGATATACGAGAACTTGTTGTTCGACCAATCTCTCGGAGAAGGAGAGGTGGTCGATATCATTTCTCTCTGTATGCATATGTTCATGACGATCTTTTGTTTCCTTCATTTGCTTACTAAATAGCGTGTCGAGTCCTCTCTATACGTATAATACGTAGCGTACGTCGATCAAGCACGGAGATAAGAGAGAACACTTCTCTATATTAATTAGCTACATAACACAATATATGAAACACCTAAATTAACCCCCCAAAACCCCTAAACCACCCCCTTTCAAAAAAAAACCTCAGCTCCTGCCAGCTGCTAACGCGTGGACGCCTATTGATCCCGGTTGGTGCCACCAACCGGGACCAAAGGGTCTCTTGCCTGGGCTCGCCGCAGCGGCCATGTGGAGGCCCATCTGTCCCGGTTGGTGTAAGAACCGGGACTAAAGGTGTAGGGCTTTAGTATCGACCCTTTAGTCCCGGTTCTCCAACCGGGACAAATGGGCCTTACGAACCGGGACAAATGGCCCTTTTTCTACTAGTGTCCCAAAAACCTATTCGCCCCTCTCCCGTACAGGAACCGGAGGAGCGGGGTTTCAGAGACCTGCTCTCCCGTCGACCGTGTACGCGGCAGACGGGATGGAGTCACACGACAGTGGGCGTGCGCGTGAGCAGATGTGATCTGTTCGTGGCGGCTTCGTGACGAGGCGAGGCGTGGCGGGCGGCGGAGGAGGAGCGCGCGAGGGCCTCTTTTCTTCTCAAGCTCCAATAGCATGTAGAAGACAATCCCTTATAAAGAGGTCCAACCCCTTCTCCACTAGTGGGGCGGGACTAAATTTTCCACTACACCTGGTGCCAATAAACCCACATGGGCCCTTAGAGATTTTCAGAAATTGCTATATGGGCCTAAAGCCCATCTCAAATTTCAGCATTCATCGCCACACCCGTATTCACGGTGCGGTCTCCAAGGAAGCTGGTGTTGCATCAGACCGATCGATGTTGGAAATGAAAACTACAAAACGTGTATCGCTAAATGTTGCGGTGCTGCTACCGCGACGGACAAACTAGCTACGACGACGGTGACCATGAGCTGCACGTTTTGCCGGAACCGGTGAATATGGGTGCTGCACGTTGAGCTACTACCGGCACCATTTTTTTGCTTCAACCATTCATGGTCAGCTGCGCCCAAGCGACGGCAGCCACATCGTTTTATTACAACTATCGTTGTTTTTTGGTACCACCAAATTTTTTTTGGCTACATCCATTTACGACTTAGTTGCAGCCCCCGACGGTGAGACGAACGTTTTGGCTGCAACCGTGTGGGATTTTTGCTGCTACTGTTGACCCATTCATGCTACATCCTTTCTTCACGACCGCCGGTGAGCTGCAACTGGTTCTCGGCGAGCTATAACCTCGACCAGCAAGGCGCGACGGCGACCATGCAATGCTACAACCGTACAATCAGGGTGCTACAACCACATTTCACTTTTGCTCGAACCATTTGCCGCAAGGAGCGCGACGGTTATCCCCGCGAGGTCATCCGCGCCGGGGGTCGTCGGGGTTTTTTTTTTTGTGCATAAGCCGGAAAAAAATATATGTTTTTATGTAGTCCAGAAATATACAAGCACCCAATGACGGTGTTGCCCTTCCGTTGTCTACTTGGTTAAGCCCTTCCGTTGCGCCGGCCTGTGCCAAAACCCCAGATCGATCCAGAGAAGAAGCCACGTCTCCCTGGGGTTAGGGTTCCACGGCAAGAGCGAGCAAGTCGCGAGACTCGACGCTTAATTCCAGGCGCATCAGGGCCAGCCTTCTTCTCGCCGCTGTGCTGATCTCCTCCTTCGCCATCCCTGTTCGTTCGTGTGAAAGAAGGGAAGCAAAGGGAGGTGTTCGTCCGATCATCTTATCGCCGCCACCAGCCCACCGGCAGATCGACAGGATGCTTCACACCAGCACGGCCGGGAAATCGTCGAGTTCGAAGTCCAGCGGGGAGGACCGGATCAGCGACCTGCCGGACGACGTCCTGCACCATGTCCTTGGCTTCCTGCGGGCCGATCAGGCGGTGCGCACCTGCCTGCTCGCTCGCCGCTGGCGCCACCTTTGGAAATCCATGCGTTGTCTCCGCATCAACGACATGGGGAGCTGGAGGAAGAGCACGGACGTCTTTCGTAAAAGGTTCATCAACTGCCTGCTGCTCTTCCGAGACCCTGGCTCAACTCTAGATGAGGTTGAGATCGTGTATAATTACTCAGAAGAATATCGCCATTTTAACAACGGTGGTCCTCCTTGGGTCGACACTTGGATTCAACATGCTTTGTCAAACCGAGCTCAGGTGCTCACTGTCAAGCTCCCTGAGAGGGCGTACTTCTTTCTGTGTCTGTATGGCCCTCTCATATCCCAGTATCTGAGAAGATTAGAGATTTCTGATGTGACGTTGAAAAGCAGCTTCCTAGATTTTTCAAGCTGTTCGGAATTGGTGGATCTAAACATAAAAGACTGCACCTTAGATGCTCGTAGGATCTTGTCCCAGTCTTTAAAGCATTTGAGCATCAACGGATGTGCTTTCGCACCTTATGATGATGTCCGGATTCGTATTTCTGTACCAAATCTCGTTTCGCTACAACTCATAAAAATTGCAGGCAGAACGCCATTGCTCGAAAGCATGCCGTCACTAGAAACTGCAGTTGTCAGGCCTTGCAACATATCTGGGGATAACTGTCATAATGGTGTTCTTGGGGAGTTTTGTGGTATTTGTCAAGGTTGCTGTGGTAATGATGGCCACAGTGATGGTTGCATACTTTTCGAAGGTCTTTCTCATGCTAAAAACTTGGAGTTGATACAAACTTATCCACAAATGGTAAGCTTACACATACTTCCATCTTAATTTTTAATCCAAAAGTGTTCTACAGTTTGCTAATTATGACATATGTTGACATTGTATATGTCCTTTCTCTAGGTATGAATTTTAAATGATTATCCAAAGATCCTTAACTGTAACTGCTTTGCACTTTGTTCAGTTTATTTTCAGAAGGGATTTGACATGGTGCCCTATATTTAGTAATCTAAAGACATTGTTGATGAACCAGTGGTGTGTGCAACCTGACTTCAGTGGACTAGTTTGTATGCTTGAGCATTCACCGGTTCTTGAGAATCTGACACTTCAATTGTGTAAGGTATATGTTTTTCAAGTGGACAGTTGCAGACTTACTTTAAAGTTTTCATTCACGATTGATGGATGTTGGTGAAACATTCTTGTTGCAGCAAGGAATACGTAAATGTATATCGGAAGTGGAAGAAAATCCTGGTTTATTGGAGAAACCACCTACTATTTCAGGATACCTGAAGATTATCAAAGTCAAATGTGAAGTGATTGATGACAGGGTTTGCAAAGTTTTTAAGTTCTTGAGTACATTTGGCATAGAAATTGCTATTCAAAGGACTAACGGATAGTCAGAGAAAATGTAGGTTAACTTGTGACTTTCTTTCTGGTTTTGATATTCAGTTTAGTTGTATAGAAAGCCTTTATATAATGGGTGTACCAAACACAATATAATCTCTTTTGTAGCGTTCACTGCTGCTATGGAACTAACAGTTCATTGGTGCTTTCTTGAAACATCAACTGTATAATAATTAACAGTTTTGCTAAAGCACATCTAGATGTGCCATAAGTATTGCACATCTAAGTCATATGTCATTGATCGTACATTGAGATTCGTGTGGATATTTTCTTTCTCTTTTTTCTTTTTTTCTTTATGCTTGATTCACTCACTTAGATGTGCAATAACTAGAGCACATCTAGACGTGCCCTAGACACACCCAATAATTAATCGATCTTTGATTTGACTTCATGATACTACAATAAGTGAAATATTTCATATTAAGTGCATGCATGGTAGTGAACTGAATCCCCCATTTGCAGTAGTTTTGTTTCGTGTTCAAGTCTCCTCCAATAAGTGAACAAGCTTCTTTTTCCGGATAGATAACCCCTCATCTGAAGTTTCTATGTTTTTTAGATACTTGTACATGATCCAGTTTCAAGAGGTGGCGAGGAACCCTATCAATGGATTACCATTCCATGAGCATTCAGGAATGAAATTCTGTCTTTCTTCTGCGGGCATCTTATAATTTGCAACTCAAATCTATTGAGATGTCTGGACCAATTACTTTGCTTAGTGTAATTTTGTTAAAAAGAAACAAAAGTGCCGATGCATAGTGCATGTCTACAATAGTTTATTGAAGAACTGGAATGCTTTCTATATAGAAGAAAGAAGAAAGAACATGCTTCCTTGTACGTGTCACTGCGTAGAGTGTACATGGGTTACTCGTGACCACTCGCACACCAAGGGCATGTACGTACGCCCCTGATGTTAAGCCAAAAACTGGGCGCAAAGCGTGAATCAATCTGTATGTTGGATAGTTAGAAAGACAATGATATCATCAGCTCATCTGAATCCTAGTCCTAAACATAACATTGGTGCTCCCATTATTTTTGGATTTATTTCAGTCTTTTGACGATGTTAGTTCAGTGGAGGAAACACTCCTGTTGACTAGAAGCCTATGGTGACTTTTATAAAATCTCAAGATACTATGCTGGCTCGGTCTCTCGAAGGTGCCCATAAGGATAGGTTCTGCGTGCATGCGTTCACACGGGTGAGTATATGCTTGTATATGTGAGCGACTTTTACTGTAGTGTGTTAAAAAAACTAGGCACAAAGCTCAGCGCCGTGACCTGTTCATCGCCCTGTACATCACCCAACAACAGTTGCCCTGCTCAGGTGTATTTTCTTTTTGAAAAAAAAAACCATACATTAATTAATTAATAATGTTATTACAATCGTTCATTACAAAATTCGTCACACAGGGCGGGACCCTATTAAGATGAATCCCATCAGATTTACTTATAAAGCTAAACTTCGCAATTTCATGAGCCACCTTATTGGAGTTTCGATTAATTTTCGCAATTTTAAAATTCTTAAGCATCTTCGAAATACTCAAGGCTTCTTTCTTCAGATCAACGAGCGAGGACCTGTCAAGATTCTCATTTGCAAGGAAAGAACGGACAAAAGCACAATCAGTCTCCAAAATAATGGACTGGTGAAGAGTAATACCTATATAAAGGCCTGCCAGGCAAGCACGCAACTCAGCTTCATTCACGCTGTAGCACTGACCCAGAAAGTCCCACGAAGATATAATAACTTCGCCAGATGAGTTCCTCACAACCACCCCCACACAGGCCGCATTAATACTCTCCACATAGCTGGCATCGACATTGATCTTGATATAATCTTCTGGTGGAGGTTTCCATCCCACCTGTTGTTGTGATGTTGCGAAAACTGGTGTAGCACCTCCCATTTTTTTCTTTACCTTTGTTACTAGGAACAACCTCGACAGTGTCATAACAGGACGTAAAAGAAGACCAACAGTTTACCACAAAAATTGCAGAAGCAACAATGGATTCCTGCCCTTTTCCAAAAATTAAATTATTTCTCAGATGCCATGCTCGCTAGAAAAGAAACAAAACTTGCTCTCGCTGTTGCAGGCTCAAATGATCCAACAGAATCAATAGCCAATCTGGCCCCAAGAATTTGAACCACTCTTCATCAGGAATATTCCACGATTCTCTCAAGGCGAGTCGCAGAGCACGAGCCTTAGAACAAGTAACGAGGGCGTGAAAAGTGCTTTCATCTTCTACTCCACAAATAGAGCACATACCTGAAGTAATCTGATGGTGCTTAACTCTATTGGTCTGGACTGCCAAGCTATTGGTTGCTGCTCTCCAGGCAAAAATCCTTATCTTCTGAGGGATATTAGCCTTCCAAATTAAATCCCAGAGCCTTCTTTCTCCACTAGATTGACCCAATTTATCTTGACTATCCTTCAACTTAATCGCTAAATTGTACGCACTTTTAACAGAAAATATACCGTTCTTCTCATAGTGCCATGCAATAAAATCCCCATCCCCATAAGCATGAATACGAATCTTAAGAATCCCCTCTGCTTCATGGGGATAGAAAAGGTACTTAATCAAATTGTCATCCCATACCTTTCCCCGCTCAAGAACAAATCAGATACCCATCTCAATCTAGTATTATGCCTTTTAGCTGAGATTTTAAGTCCTGTGCTCCTGGATAATCAATTATCCCTCCAGATATTAATACTAGATCCATCACCCACCCGCCAAATGACGCCATTTTTAAGTATTTCCAGACCATGCATAATACCTTGCCAAGTGAGTGATGCAGACTGAGGAAACACTGTATCAAGAATATGTCCATAATACTTTGCCTTCATCAGCTTAGCACACAACGAATCCGGATAAAACAATAACCTCCACGCTTGTTTGGCTAAGAGGGCTTGGTTAAATAATCTGAGATCCCGGAATCCCATACCAACCTTACCTTTAGACCTTCTTAATTTGTCCCATGCTAACCAATGTGTTTTTCTTCGATCTTCCTCATCTCCCCACCAAAAACTCCTGATAATCTGGGTTAACTCCTCACAAAGGGAACCCGGGAACTTAAAAATACCCATAGCATACACAGGTAGAGCTTGAATAACTGATTTTATTAAGTCCTCTTTCACCCCAGAAGAAGCGTATTTCTCTATCCAGTCAGAGAGCCTTTTCAAAACCTTTTCTTTAGTAGATTGAAACTTACCAGCTTTCATTCTTCCCTCAGGAACTGGAAGTCCAAGATATTTATCTTCGAAACCATCGACCGTAATTTTTAAGATTACCATTATAGCCACTTGGTTCTCCAAACTACACTTTTCCCCAAACATCATGGAACACTTATCACGACTTAATAATTGCCCAGTCCCTTTCTCGTACTCCATCAAAATATTTTTAATGGCAACTGCTTGATCAATGGAGCCTTTGAAAAATAACATAATGTCGTCCGCAAACAGCAAGTGAGAAATACCTGGGGCTTGTCTATTCAAATGGAACTCCTGAAGAGCTCCCCTGGTAGAAGCATCTTTAAGAAGTAAAGAAAGTGCCTCGGCAACAAATAGGAACAAATACGCGGATAAAGGATCTCCCTGCCTGAGCCCCCGAGTAGGTGAAAACGTCTCCAACGATTGTCCATTGAAGCGCACCGCAAATTTCACTAACACATGCCATAATCCAATTTATCCACGTCAGTGCAAAACCCAAAGCCCCCATCATACATTGTAAGAAATGCCAGTCCACCCGATCAAAGGCTTTCGCCAAGTCCAACTTATATGCGCAAAATTCCCCTCTGAAATCTTTCAGCGTACTTAACGAATGCATACATTCAAAAGCTATGAGAGCATTGTCAGAAATTAACCTTCACGGAATAAATGCACTTTGAGTAGGCGAAATCATACCATCAAGGAGCGGTCGCAGTCTGTTAACAAGGCATATGGAAATAATCTTATAGATAACATTGCACAAACTGATCGGCCTGAACTCTTTAATAGACTGAGGATTCTTAACTTTTGGGATGAGAACAATAGTTGTGTTATTTATCCCCTCTGGCATAATTCCAGAATTAAAAAAACTATTGGACAGCCTTAACAATATCCACTTTGATCAAACCCCAATTTCATTGGAAAGACCTTGCAGGAAAACCATCCGAACCTGAAGCTTTTAACGGACCCATTTGAAAAAGCGCATCACTAATCTCTTGTTCCGAAAACGGTTTGGAAAGCTCATCATTCATATCATCAGATACAAGGGGTTTAACCAACGGAATAATATGTGACGGGTCAACGGAATAATATGCTCAGGTGTATATATACGTGTTCGGTTCTAGGATATATGCCCTAGTGGGGAAGATATCCGATGCTCCCACACATTACATGCTCCCATGATACAATTTTTTTCAAAAAAGAACGTGTTTCAAAAAAATCTGGAAAATTGTGAATGTTTATAAGACATGTGTCTACATACTGTAAAAAGTTCTAAGTCAAAATTTGAAATACATATGGAGAAACAAAAAAGACAAATCCAAATGTGAATAGTAATGACACTATTCATACTGAATTTGTCCTTTTTATTTATGGATGTGTGTTTCGAATTTTAATTTGATCTTTTCTACATATTGTAGGCGAGTAAATAGCAAAAAAAAAACTATGCTAGGGTTGCAGAAAACTACTTCTTTTCTTAATTTTGCAAAATGCTACCATAAGTTTGGTTCGCTGTCACAAAAAAACCAACAGACTGAATGGTTATCTCTTATTCTAGTTTATGACATGGTCAGCTTCACGTGGCAAGAAAAGTTAGCACCCTTATCTAAACAGTTAGTTGACCGTTATGATCGGGTGGGCGCACATGTCACCTTCTTCTCCTTTGTCTCTCTTTCTTCTGTATCCCCGGTGGCCTTCGTCGCCCTGCTGCTCCAGTGGCAGCGAGTTCGGTTGGACCTCAACTTGTTCGATCTTTCGATCTAGTTGTATTTATCCTTGATAGGCAACTTGGCCTAACTATGGTCCATTTCGCAACTTCTCGCGAAGAGATGGCACGCAATGATGATGAAGTGACAATCTTCCCCATCCGGACCATCTCACCAACGGCATCTTGAACAGTATCAAGTGCAAGCATCTTCAGAGCAGCCTTGTATTTTTCCTTAGGAGAGAAAGAAAGTTGGCCGCATCAATCCCTTGTGAGCTTGAAGTAGTCATCGTGTGCCTCCACTTCCTCCACAATGCGCAAAAATAATGCTTTTCACATGTGAAAACAGCAACGAAACCATGGATCATTCGAAAAAGTTAGGCCCGGAGCAAAGTAGTCCTTGTGCAGCAGCCGTGCTACGGAGACCCTATCCCGATTGATCACTCTTCTCCACTTGATTGAGCCCTCGAAGTTGAGAATATGCTTCATCTGCCGGTCCATTTCCTCTTGCATGCTCATGAGCATGATCGTGTCAACTTTTTCATCCGAATCCGACGAATGAAAGAACTCATCTTGAATCATTTTATCAAGCTCCGTCGGTACATAATCCTCGTTTAATGAAGCATCAGAATTCCTCATTTTCCCTACAAATAAATCACAAAAAGCTGGGTCGACAAACACGTAGAGTGCAAGGGGCAGGCTGAGAGTTGTCGGACGTACCATGGTGGCGTCCGGGCCGGTGACATTGTCCGTGATAGTGAGCACGATAGAGAGGACTGTTGTGTCGGTGCTGACGACGTAGAGACTCCGAACAGCTACGGAGCAAGGGTGGGGTCGGAGGTACGAGACGTCTGTTGCGGACGAAGAAGAAGAGGGAGAGAGCAAACGAATCCGACGTGACGGACACGTCCGGCCATCCTTATATCAACCCTATATTTAAGCTGGATGTAAGGGGTGCCGGGTCAGTCTGGGCTTTTGAGGCCCGTTTGAGGCGCTAGGTCGGCATTTTTCGACCGCGGCGTCCGCCGGCCGGGCGTCCGGGGATTGAGGTGCGCTGAGAACTGTCGAGCGAGTAATGGTCCAGTGCTACTGCTTAATGGACACGTGGAATGCTTTCTAGAAGAACATACCGCCATATACAAAGGATAAATGCTTCCCTGTACGTGTCTCAGCTTAACTAGTTAAGTGTGCAAAGTGTACATACGTTACTCGTGACCGCTAGCACACGATGTGCATGAACGCCTCTCGGGACAAAGCTCAGGCGGCGTGTCCTTGCTTGTCCCGGAACAACCCTCGCCCCTCGGGTATATAGGCGGCCCGTGCGCCAGGAAACAGAGCACTACTCGTATTCCTTCCTGTGGCTCTCGCCGTCATGGATCATGTCGGTCGCTGGTGCGCCGGCGTCGGCGTCGGCGTGTGGAGCTGCATGATGGCCACAAGATAGCAAGCAAGCAAGCAAGCAGCCCGCGGTAAGGATGACCTCTGCGGTTGTGGCTCTGGCGATAAGGATGGCGCCCGTGTCCAGCTTCTCGACGCCGGCGCCCCCTTTATTGTCGGGCCTTCTCTGCAGAGTTCATCCTCACACCGGGAGTCGTCGCAGTCTGCTCCTCTGTTCGTCCGTCCCCTGTCGGCCTCTCCCGTTCTTCTGGACAGCGCAGGCGCACAGGAGGAGGACGGCTCCAGAGCTCGGCAGCGTGGAAACGCGGCACAGCAACTCCAGCAGCTCAAGCAGTGCAGCGACCGCAGGCAGCCGGCGCTGGCACTGGAGTACCACGGCCGCATCGCTCATGGCCCTGGTGGCGACAACGGCAAGCATGGGCACGGCGTCCAGGTCCAGGTGACCTAATTTTACGTTCCCGTCTCGGTTTCACTCTCAAACTGAGTCTCCACACAACGCTGGTTTTCTTCTAGCTGTCCTCTATCTCATGGGCAGAGCAGCTTGCGGCATGAATGGATCATTGAACAAGTATTTGGAGTATGCTCAGCTGTAAGCCCCGTAAGCCCGTTTGCTCGGTGCCGGGGATTGAATTTCGGAGCTTGGCCATGGTGCTGCCGTGCTGGGACTGAATGTTCAAAAAAAAAAAGGTACTGCCAGTCTGGCACTGAATGTTCTGCGAAGAAAAGAAGAAAGATGGGACATGAGGCAACATGAACAAAAGAACAATCGAGCTGCCTGTATTATCAGAAGTGGCCAGAATTGTGGACCTTCGTTTGTAGTGTTTTTTTTTCCTGCCTTTTCGGCTTGTGTAGAACAAATACGTATGTTGTATGTATACAAATTGACGAATTGTAAAAGTTGGCGGAACAGCCTTGCAGGGATGCATGTATTGTGTACGTGTTAATATAGGCCCTCATCTGTGAGGATTATTAGATAAAACGAGACATAGATTTTTACTTGGAAACCAGGCCTGGTCATGAGATTTCAGGAGCCCAGGACGAATGTAGAACATAGGTGCCCCTGAAATAATAATTATTTATTATTAGATAATACAATACCACTAAAGATATTCAAAAATGAGAATTAGAGACATGTCTTATCCGATATTATTTTGTTTGGACGTTCGATGTTGTGTATTCTTCTATCAGAGGCTCTCGACGAGTAAATTGCAAAAAACCACCACAATTGGGGACCCTAATTCAGAAAACCGCCAGCATTCAGTTTTTTTTCAAAAAACCACCAACATTGGGGTGACAGTTTTCAGAAAACGCTGATACCGTGATTTAGAGCGTTTGAGTGGATTTCTGACGGGTGGGTCCCTTTGTCAGGTGCCACGTGGCCAGGGCGAGACGGCGGCTGTGACGCGCCGTTAGACGGCGTCGTTCTAAACTTAACCAGCTCGAACCCTACCACCACTTTCCCCCAAATCGCATCTCGACTCCCCCTGGCTACCCGCTCGTGCTCACATCTCCCCCATGGCCACCAGCGGCGGCGGCGGCGGCGGCGGCGGATGTGTCGGCAGCGACCTCAGATTCGTCGAATCCGGTGCCCGCTCCGCCTTTCCTCGCTCTCCCACGGCCCTTCCTCTCTCTCCCATGGCCCTTCCTCGCTCTCCCACCGCCCCCCCTGCTAGGGTTGCTGGCCATGGTGGATCTATCACGGACGGCGGAGAGGAGCTCGACGAGCAAGGCGGCATCAAGTTCAAGCCCACATCCGACGACATTTTTTCGCGGGCGGCAGCATCGTTAGCCCAGGTCTGGACGGCAAATCCCGCGCAGAGCCACCACTTCACCTCTGGCCTAGGAGGTGTGGAGTGAGTCTTCTTCTTCCTTTTAACTCTATGAATTGGCTTGAAGTGCTTAGCTCTGTATAATTTTTCGTGTAGTCTATACTTTGCTCTTAGCCAACTGAATTTAGGAATTAGGGTTAACTGAAATGTTCATGTTTATTTGTTCCTGTATGTCTTAGCTATCTTGAGGTGTACTCGATATACATTGTAGTGTTATTTTAAATTATTTGGAACTGAATATAGTTTAAGTGTAAGTAGTGTTAACTGACATTGGAACAGAACCATAGTGTAACTGAATTTAGTGTTAACTGAATTTAAGTGTGACATAAATGAAAGTTTAACTGAATTCAGTGTTAAATGAATTTGTTTTGACATGTATTATAGTTTAAATAAATCTAGTTTAACTGAATGCACTATTAAGTGTAAGTAGTGTTAGCAGAAAATATTTGCAACAAGTTTAACTGAAATTAGTGTTAACTGACATTGGAACAGAACCATATTGTAACTGAATTTAGTGTTAACTGGATTTGTTTTGACATAAATTACAGGTTAACTGAATTTAGTGTTAAATGAATTTGTTTTGACATGTATTATAGTTTAAATGAATGTAGTTTAACTGAATGCACTATTAAGTGAACTTGTTTATAAATTGCAGTTTGGATGATGATGAACCATGGGAAGTGAGGTTTCATTTCCAAGGCTGTGACAATCTGGAAAGGAGACTGTATGAGTCAGATATAACATATCTAAATATGTTAGCTATGATTGGGATTCAGGGCTATGATCAGAATGATTCCATGTATTATGTGAAGGAAGATGGTGTAGGAATGTCAGGGATGCAACTCATCAGGAGTGATGAAGATGTTGAAGAGATGCTGGAGTTATATGAGGACAAGATGTGTGTTACTATCACTGTTATGAAAGGTAGAGAGTCTGAGAGGGCAGAATTGCAGATTAACATTGGAGATGAGCAGCAAATTCCTATTTCACAGATAGGTTCACCTAAAATATACAATGTAGATGAAGAAGGTGTGCTATATGCAAGTCAGTCAAGTGAAAAAGAAGAACAAGCAGCATGTTCTGCTCCAATTGTCAGTGTACACACAGAGGACTCATTTGGAGAATATCTTATCACTCAAGAGAGTTGCAATGTGAGGAAGGGAACAACTATTGCAGAGCTAGATGATTTCCTCAATGAGTTTGCTGACATGCCAGAAGTGCAAGAACATAACATGGAAGAAGATAACATGGAGGAGAAAGATCTGATGGATTCTAATAGTGAAGAGGAGCAAGAGGATGAGGATGTAGAGCTACATGTGAAAATAAAAGACCTGAAGAGGAAGAAAGTTTTTGAAGGTGATTCTGAGCCAGAAGATTTATTTTGTGAGGCTGATGAGGAAGAAGAGGGCTTTGTTGAACCAGCACCTATGCAGAAGTTGCCTATTAGAAGAGGACCCACAACAAGATCTCATTGTAGTTCAGAAGCTAAACTTGAAGAAGACTATGTTCCATTGTCTTATGAGGACATAGATGAGGAATTTGAAGCTGATTCAGATGAAGAGGTTGTGTTCTACTGCTCCTCATCTGGCAGGAAGTCAAGGGGAAAGAAGAGGAAGGCCAGGAAATGGTATGATGAGAACAGGCTTGCCCCACAGGAGCAAATATGCTTTCACATGTGTTTTACTGATGTTTATCAGTTCAGGAGAGCTTTGGTTAATCTTCATGTCACTCAAAGGAGGAACTTCCATTACCATAGGAACAACAAAGACAGGGTAATTATTGATTGTGTTGAGAAAGACTGCCCCTTCCACATGGTTGCATCTGTTATAGCAAATGAGAAAACATTTTGTATTAGGAAGTTGCAATTAGAGCATACATGTGCTCCGAGTGGTGAGAATTGTAAGATTTCTGCTAGGTGTGTGGCCAAAGCAGTTGAGGATGGTTGCTTTGTGAAGTTGAACACAGGTCAACAAATCCTAGCTGCTACAGGTAGAGATGGAAACAATAACATATTTCCACTAGCTTTTGGAGTAGTTGAGAAAGAAGATACTCCAAGTTGTTGCTGGTTTCTCACTCAACTAAAGATAGCTATTGGTGGAGAATCAGGAGAATTTGGATACTACACAATTATTTCAGATAGGCAAAAGGTAATATTGGTGCCTTCATTATTAGTGACTACATTAGTGCCTTTATTTCATACTTAGAATTACTAGTTGCAATTAGAATTACTTATAATTATTAGTGTCCATGGCAAAACATAGTTAGTGACTAAATTTGTGCCTTCATTACTGTTATTAGGGTCTTCTCAATGCAATTGACCAAATTTTTCCAAATTGCCCTCAAAGATACTGTTTAAGATACATTTATGCAAATTTCCAAAGTGCTGGCTTTAGGGGGATGAACTTAAGAAATATATGGATGCAGCTGCTTACTCTTACACTGAAAATGGGTTTAAGTTAGCAATGGAAGAGATTAGAAAGGAGAGTGAGGATGCATGGTTGTGGCTCAAGGCAATTCCTGTTGATACATGGGCTAGGCATGCCATGGACACAAACTGTAAGACTGACCTAGTAGTCAACAACATCAATGAGGTGTTCAATAGGATGATTTTGGATATTAGGGGAAAACCCATTAAAACAATGGTTGAAGGTGCCAGGAGCAAACTGATGGTCAAGTTCAATGAGAAAAGGATTGGAGGGCAGACTGCCAGATGGGAAATTACCCCAACATATGCAGAGATGCTAGAAGAGGCCAAGGAATGGGCTAGGAATTGCAAGGCCATGATGGCAGGCCCAGATCTATTCCAGGTCAACAGTGGTGAGAAGTCTTATGCTGTCAACTTGAAAGATTGGACCTGTGGTTGTAGGAAATGGGATATGACAGGTGTACCATGTAACCATGTTGTGTCTGTCATATACAAATCAAAACAGCAACCTGAGGATTTTGTGCATAAATTCTTCAAGAAAGCAATGTATGTTGCAGCATACAAACTAATGATCTACCCTGTTCCAGGTCCTGATCTTTTGACAAGAACTGATACAAGAGACATAGATCCACCTGTGTTTCATAGAAAGAAGGGTAGAAAACAGACCCATAGAAGGAAGGGCCAATTTGAGGTGCCAAAACCCAAGTACACATCCAGGGTTGGAACAATTACATGCAGTAATTGTGGAAGGCAGGGACATAGGTACACAAACTGCCATGATGCTCTAAAGCCAGCACTTGCTGCTAGGAAAAACAAGCACAAGGTAAATTTACATTTCTGCACTATACATTTCTGCACAGAAACTGTTTTTGATACATAGTGCTGGAACTATTTTGTTTCAGGACAATAGGGCTGCTCCAAGAGCTACAGCAGGAACTTCAGCAGCTCCTACTCATACTCCAACAGCTGCTCCAACACCTACTGCTAGGAGAAACAAGCACAAGGTACATTTACATTTCTGCACTTTATAATTTCCAAAGAAGCTAGCAAAATCTGTTTTTGATACATAGGGCTGGAACTATTTTCTTTCAGGGAAATATGGCTGCTCCAAGAGCTGCAGCAGGAACTTCAGCAGCTGCTCCAACACCACCTCCAGCAGCTGCTCCAAGAGCTACTCCATCTTTTGCCAGCACAATTTCCACATCAAGGGCTTCTGCTGCTCCAAGATCTGCAGCTCCAAGAGGAAGGGCTGCATCAACAAGGACTACACCAGCACCCAGGTCTTCATTTGCTCCTCCAAGGCCTTCCACTGATCACAGGGCTGGAAGTTCTTCAGCTGCAGGTAGAAGGGTCACCAAGAGGCCAAACAGGCTCAAGGATTATTTCTATGCTAGTGGCAACTAGCTGTGTAATGCACCCTACCTGATGGACCAACCAAGGAGTCATTTTGCCAAAAAAAAACTATGTCATTTTGCAACTTGTTGTGCCTGTTGCTTTGTGGCTGTTAAACTCATTATGGATGAGGATTGCCATGTTGAACTTGTTTTCTGGTTGTGTAATGAACACTTGGATGATGTGTCATGGATCAGGCGTGCCGGTTCAGCCCCGCATAATAGATCTGCCCCGTTATAACCCGGAGCCACGGATTGTGACCACACCCCCGGATCACTACTCCAACCCGCTGGATAATCTTGTTGCTGCGGCAGCGCGTTTGGAGGCTATTCCAGTCAAGGGAGATTCATTACAGGCAATAGAGACGCGCCGGGTAAAGGAGCTCCTCAGAACGGCGCTGGTCCAACAAGAGGCGTATTCATACAGCCGCGAGCGGATCCATTCTACTCCACGTCCAACCCGGAGTTATAGCAGGCAAATGGAAGAACAAGCTGAGTCCAGCAATCCACGGCGTGGAGTGCCCCGCGGCAACAATCCGGTTCCCGACGCTCAGGAGTTGGTAGACCGAGCCCGTGCACGCAGAGAAGCCGAATTGGCAGCACATCAGACCCGCCAGCTTACGCCGGTTCGTCCCACCACTTCGGTCGAACCAGGGCTTACTTCTAGCGCTTTGGGGGTGCCTTGCCTTATACCTGCTTTGCGTAATGTGCGCCTGCCTAAAGACTTCAAAGGGCCGCGCAAAGTACCGAATTATACAGCGGATCAACCCCCGGAGGCGTGGGTGGAGAGTTATGAGATGGCCATGGAGATGCTTGATGTGGATGAAGCTGCATGTGCAAAATATTTTACTATGATGCTTGAAGGAACGGCCCGCACTTGGTTGAAAAGCCTGCCGCCCAACACCATCGGTTCATGGGCTCAATTGCGAGCTCGGTTTATCAGTAATTTCAAAGACACGTGCAAGCAGCCCATGTCGATAGTAGACTTAGCCGCCTGCGTCCAGGCGGAAGGAGAGTCAACCACTCATTGGGTGCGCCGCGTTTCACAAATCTTGCATTCATCAGATCGCATCAATGCTGACACTGCAGTTGTGACCTTGGATAGCAATTGCCGGTTTGGGCCCTTGAAATTGAAATTAGGACGAATGAAGCGCCATTGCACTGACATAGGGACTCTCATGGCTGCTTTGGTAAAGTATGCTGATTCTGATAGTACCAAGGATCCCGAGTCTGATGATGAAAAGGCAGGGAAGGGAAAGAAGAACGGCAACTCCAGAGGACAGCAGCATCACCCAGGGAGCATCGTTGGAGGCAAGCGTAAAGCGGATGGTTCCGTGGATTTTGTGGCTAACACCAATGTGCAGAACAGGGGCCGGCAGCGTAGGGGCAAAGGCCGCGGTGGCGGACCCAGCCCCAATCCAGAGCGCTTAAATAGTTTGTTGAATCAGCCCTGCACAAAGCATGGGACGACGGAGGAACCAGCAAACCATCTGTGGAAGGATTGTTACATCATGCGAGAGTTCAAGAATTCCAACGCTTTCCGATATGATCACAATCCTGGTGGCGGTTCAGGATCCGGGCCAAGCCACGGTGGAGGAAACTCCGGTTCAGGGTTTAATGGTAATCCGAGCGGGAATAGCAATCCGGGCGGACATGGTAATCAAACGAACCAAAATGACCAACGGGGCTATAATCAGCAGCAGTCGGGTTACCAGAGCAATCCAAAGCAGCTAAACAGTGGCCAATATCACGTATTCACCACTAGCTTGGACAAGCGAGACCAGAAGGTCCGGAAGAGGGCAGTTAACTCTGTTGAACCGGCCGTGCCCCGATACCTACGATGGTCAGAGCAGCCGATCATCTGGAGTAGAGAGGATCACCCTCCTCGGGTGGATAATCCGGGTCAGCTGGCTTTAGTGGTGGCGCCTCAGGTAGGAGGTTATAAGTTCACCAAGGTGCTCATGGATGGGGGTAGCAGTATTAATATCCTATACTATGAGACCTTTCGACGTATGGGGCTCAGGGATAAGGATCTACGGCCTTCGAACACGGTTTTCCATGGCGTGGTGCCAGGCAAGTCTGCATACCCCATGGGCAAGATAGCATTGGAGGTGGCTTTCGGAGATGATCACGATTCCCGATCAGAAACGCTGACTTTTGAGGTGGTGAAGATTCAAAGCCCGTACCATGCCCTGTTTGGTCGGCCGGCTTATGCCAAATTCATGGCACGGCCCTGTTATGTATATCTGCAGCTCAAGATGCCGGGCTACAAGGGAACCATCACGGTTCACGGGAGTCGCAGGATCGCTTTGGAGTGTGAAGAAGGAGATGCCGCTTATGCAGAATCGGTTTGTGCTACTGAGGAGCTCAAATACTACAAAGATAATGTTGATCCGACGGATATGACTCCTTTAAAGAAGCCTACTACAGAGCATGATCCGGCTTTAAAGTTCACGTCAGCCGCGGAGACCAAGCTTGTTAATTTCGTGGCTGGTGATTCGTCCAAGCAATTCAGCATCAGCGCCAATCTGGATCCAAAATAGGAAAGCGCGCTCATCGAGTTCCTCCGTGAGAATCGGGACATCTTCGCATGGAAGCCCTCTGACATGCCAGGTGTACCGAGGGAACTCGCTGAGCACACCCTTAATGTGGATCCTAAATACAAACCGGTGAAACAGTTCCTCCGTCGGTTCAACGAGGAGAGAAGAAAGGCTATTGGAGAAGAAGTGGCCAGGCTCTTAGCAGCTGGCTTCATCGTTGAAGTTTTCCACCCTGAATGGCTTGCTAATCCGGTGCTGGTCCTTAAGAAAAACGGCACTTGGCGTATGTGCGTAGACTATACAGATCTTAATAAGGCCTGCCCTGCCGATCCTTTTGCCCTCCCCCGTATTGATCAAATCGTTGATGCTACGGCGGGTTGCGAGCGTTTATGTTTTCTGGATGCATACTCGGTTATCATCAGATTAAAATGGCGGTTAAGGACCAGGAGAAGACGGCATTCATTACTCCCTTTGGAGCCTTCTGCTATGTATCTATGCCTTTTGGGCTCAAAAGTGCCCAGGCAACTTATCAACGATGTGTGCAAAATTGTCTCCACAAGCAGATTGGCCGTAATGTGCACGCTTATGTGGATGATATTGTGGTCAAGTCAAGGAAGAAGGAGACGTTGGTCGATGATTTGAAGGAGGCCTTTGATAACTTAAGGACATACAAGATGATGCTCAATCCGGCCAAATGTGTCTTTGGCGTACCAGCTGGCAAGCTATTGGGTTTCCTGGTGTCCAACAGGGGAATTGAGGCTAATCCGGAAAAAATTACGGCCATCACCTCTCTAGCTAAACCGAAATGCATCAATGACGTCCAACGTCTGGCAGGCCGAATCGCTGCGCTGAGTCGGTTTATCAGCCGCCTCGGAGAGAAAGCAATTCCTTTATATCAAATGTTGAAAAAGACGGATCAGTTCGTCTAGAATTCGGCCGCTGATCAGGCGTTCGAGGATTTAAAGCGACAGTTGGTCAATCCGCCCGTACTCGCTGCTCCCACTGATAAGGAACCATTGCTATTGTATGTTGCTGCTAACGCTCGCGCGGTCAGTGCGGCTATTGTGGTAGAGCGGAAGGAGGCAGGCAAAGAATACCCGGTTCAGCGTCCGATTTATTATATCAGCGAGGTGCTTATCGAATCCAAACAACGATATCCGCATTGGCAAAAGCTAGTATATGGAGTTTTTATGGCAAGTCGGAAGCTGAAGCAGTGTTTCCAAGGCCACCCTATCACGGTGGTCAGTTCTGCTCCTTTGGGTGATATCATCCAGAACCGAGAAGCAACTGGTCGGATTGCCAAGTGGGCTATTGAGCTTGGACCGCACGGTTTAAAGTATGTGCCTCGCACTGCGATAAAGTCTCAGGCACTGGTGGATTTCATCAATGATTGGACGGAGTTGCAAGTCCCTGAAGAGAAGCCGGATCACACTTATTGGACCATTCATTTTGACGGATCACGTCAATTGGAAGGCTCGGGGGCTGGAGTCATATTAACTTCCCCACGAGGTGATAAGTTTTGTTATGTTCTCCGTTTAATGTTCCCTTGTACTAACAATGCAGCAGAATATGAGGCCTTGCTCCATGGCCTCCGGATGGCTAAGGAGATGAATTTAAGCCGGGTTAAGTGCTTTGGCGACTCTGATCTGGTGGCCCAGCAGGTGTCTGGTACATGGGATTCTAAAGATCCACTCATGGCTGCTTATCGTCGTCAGGTTGATGTGGTCGCAGGTCACTTCAAAGGTTATCAGGTGGACCATGTGGACCGACGAAAGAACGAGGTGGCAGACGCTTTAAGTCGGCTAGGTTCACGGCGTAAACCGGTACCACCTAATGTGTTCCTTGATGTGCTTTACAACCCATCGGTTCAACTGCCTGGCGAAGCGGATTTGGCGGTTCCCGACCCAGAGGCTCAATTGGTGGCGGCATTACATGTCATCCCGGATTGGACGCTTCCTTACCTGGCGTACATGAACCGAGGGGAGTTGCCAGAGGATGAGAATCTGTCCAGACAGATAATACGGCGGTCCAAGTCCATGGTAGTTGAAAACGGCGAGCTACATCATCGCAGTGTGACAGGAGCGTTTCAACGGTGTGTATCTCCTGAGGAAGGCCGAGAAATTTTGCATGAGATCCACGAAGGAGATTGTGGTCACCACGCCGGTTCAAAATCTTTAGTGGCAAAAGCTTTTCGTCATGGTTTCTATTGGCTGACTGCTCATGCTGATGCGGAGGATTTGGTCAGACGGTGTGATGGTTGTCAAAAATTCTCAAGACGCGCTCACGTTCCGGCTCAAGAATTGAGGATGATTCCAATTACTTGGCCGTTTGCGAACTGGGGGCTGGACATGGTTGGGCCTTTCAAAAGGCCAAGGACAAGAAGACCCACCTTCTGGTGGCGGTTGACAAATTTACAAAGTGGGTAGAGGCAGAGCCCGTTAGCAAGTGTGATGCGGCCACCGCGGTTCGGTTCATAAAAAAAGTGATTTTCTGGTTTGGTTTTCCACACAGTATCATCACAGATAATGGTACCAATTTATCTAAAGGTGCCATGAAAGAGTTCTGTGAACGAGAGCACATCCGCCTTGATGTATCATCAGTGGCGCACCCACAGTCCAATGGTCCAGCAGAAACAGCTAATCAGGAGATCTTGAAAAGCATCAAACCCAGGCTTATGGTTCCTTTGCAGCGGACGCCGGGTTGTTGGGTCGAAGAGTTACCCTCTGTGTTATGGAGCATCAACACCATGCCTAACAGGTCAACTGGGTATACGCCGTTCTTCATGGTTTATGGGGCAGAGGCAGTTCTTCCTAGCGACATCCGTCACGATTCACCTCGTGTGGCGGCTTATGTTGAAGCAGACAACGAAAGTTCTCGACAGGACGCTTTGGACCGGCTGGATGAAGAGCGAGACATAGCAGCTGCCCGCTCGGCGATCTACCAATAGGATCTTCGTCGCTATCACAGTCGTCGGATCAGGACCAGAACCTTTCAAGAGGGAGATTTGGTGCTTCGACTTATTCAAGATCAAACCGAGATGCATAAATTGTCTCCACCTTGGGAAGGGCCTTTCGTGGTCAGCAAGAATCTACATAATGGATCATACTACCTGATAGATGTTCGAGAGCACAAAGACTCACGCAAATCAGGACAGGAGACCGACAGGCCGTGGAATATAGCTCATCTTCGGCCTTACTATACTTGAGCCGTGGGCTCTGCTTATGTACATATCATGACTATGTATATATTATAATAAACCGGATCCTCAGCTAAAGCGGGGTATCTGTTCTTTTATATCATGTGTGGTTACACGGGGTTGTTTTCAAGCAACATCCGGTTTACCCCTTGCAAGTCTTAACAAGATCACTTGAGTCTTCCTGTTCAAACATAGGTCGTATTCGAACCAAAGAGAACATAGCTATCCTTATGAGGTCATTTGGGGGCTCGGTCATGTTTGAACCGATGCAATACCTCTTGGCCGGCGAAAGCCACCAGAGTCATTTGGGGGCTCGGTCGTGTCCGAACCGATGCAATACCTCTTGGCCGGCGAAAGCCACCAGAATCATTTGGGGACACGGTCACGTCTGAACCGGTCACGCCTCTTGGTCGGCCTACGGGCCATAGAGTCATTTGGGGGCTTGGTCGAACCCGAACCATAGCAATGCCACTTGGCCGGCGTAATGCCACGCGTCATTTTGGGGTCCTGGCTGACTGGCACCATCGCTACACCTTCGGAGGGCTTGGTTGCGTCTAACCATGGTAATTCCGTCTGACCAAGCTCAATAGAGCTCTTCTTTTGCAAAAGGTTTTTGTCACCGTATCTTTCCCTTTTTTAAGGGTTGATAGTTTATTGCTTTTCTCTTAAACCGAAAATGTTTTGCGCCGGTTCAACATAGCCAATTTGGCGGAACACGGCCTTTCTTTTTCAACAACCTGAGATTGTTGGCTCGATTTGAGTTTTTCTGCTAAACATCCTTTTTCGAGCAACAAAAGATTGTTATCAGTAAAGGACGGTAAGCCGGTGTTGTGTACACAGGAGCTCGGTTCTCCCACGTTGGTTTAAAAGATATCAACTCCCGTTTCAACATTGGCCGCAAACGCCTATTTCATGCCCATTATATGGCAGGTATTTCATATCACAAAAAGTTTGATCATACTTGCAAGTTTCCTTGCTTATCTATATAAAGATTCACAAACCGGATGACGGTATAACCGCCCTGGTAGTTTAAAATTTTGTGATTGCAGGAGATATAAGTTGGCAATAATAATTTTCCAAAGGAGGGTATCAGTACTGATGCGCGAAGGCATCCCATGAAGCATAAAGTAGGGTTTATCAAATTACAAGGCAACATGGTGCCTAAATAAGATGATTGTTTCTTGACAAAGTAGCAAAAGGAAACCGGTTAAAGCTGCCCTCGGTTCACGCCTGTGTGCCATCCCGTTTTGATGATTCTGGGTCATCCTGCGCCACTTCCGCTTCCTCCTCCCTACCCATCGGCTGGAGGTCAACAGTGGTCCAATCAATCCCCATTAATGCTTGAAAGACAGCTTCCTCATGTATCAGGGACTAAGGTTCAATATCAGGGGCACAGGTGTGCTTACGGATTGGAGGAATTAAGTTTTCCGCTTCAGGGATTGGCGCCGCTTCCCGCTTGTTCTGATCATCATACTGGGCTTGATAATGAGACAAGTTTGCCTCTTCTACCAATTGGCAGGCCAGAGGGCGCACTGCCCGGTTTATCTTTCTTAATTCTTCTTCATCGAATTCGGAGCCATCCTCCTTTAAGCTAGGATAACCTTGAGCCGCTTCAACGGGATCAAAATCAGGCACCCATGCTTTGGCCCGGATTAAGGCATTAATGGCTCCGGTTCGAGCAGCGGATCTTTTTAACTCTTCAATCCGAGCGGGGAGCATCGACAACCTCTTCAGTGTGTCCTGGATCAATGTGGGCGCCGGATTGTTGTGTGAAGCAGTACTGATAATCCGCTGTGCACCCGTATACAGCTGCTCGACTAAAGTATGGGCCGCTTTCAGCTTCATACGCACATCTGATCCCAGGTGATTGATGCGAGTGCCTGTAATACGATCAGCAGGTCATAGACCGAGCTATTTTGTAGAAGAATCAGGATTATTGTACAAGTCACACGAGGCTTACCAAAGATGGCGGCAGTCATTGCGTGCACCTGTCGCTTCACGCTGATCAATTCATCTGTTACCGGTTTAAGGGCAGATTCGGCGTTTTCAATCTTCTTGGTTAAAGCGGCCTTTTCTGTGACCCAATCAGCCCGCTCCTTCTTAAAGCCTTCCTTCAATTGTTCCATGCTGCCTAAAGCGCTGGTTAGTTCCTCTTTGGCTTTGGAAGTTTCTGCTTGCTGGGATTTTATATTCTCTTGAAGATCAGCAATTTGGCTTTCTTTGACCTTCAGTTCAGCCTGCAGTCCGACAGTTGTACGGTTTAAACAAAGGAAGTACCAAGCACATAACAAGTTAGGTACTTTGTACTTGGGGGCTAATGCTTATTTGGTCTCAAGTTGTCAGTTAATTATCAAAGTCCCAAGCACAATACAAGTATTCAGTTGGGCACTTGGGGGCTAATGGCTATTTGTTCTAATAATATTTCGGATGCTACGGTATGATGATTACAAGTGTCGATTCAATTATGATAAAGTTAAACCGACCCTTGGGGGCTACGGTGATAAGAAGCAGGAGTGAGGGCGTGGAAGTTACCTCGAATTTGTCTTTCATCATCTTCACAAGATTGGCTTCATAGTCACGGCTAGTATATAGCCGGTTTAAGTAGCCAGAATGAATGTCTTGAGCACCAAGAGCGGAATACGTTGCCAGATCAACATCCCATTTACCTTTACTTAAAGCAGAAATTTCTTCTTTAGCAGTGTGCTTGGCTAAAGCGATGGGATTTCCCGGTTCAGTACGACCTATGCCAGTAATCATGACTTCATCATCTTTGTGGTCGCCGGTCTGGACTGGCATAGTCGGTTTTTCGGCAGGCTTTGAGGAACTAATGGTTTTCTCAGCAAGAATTGGACTAGCTGGTTGATCCGTAGGGCCGGAGGGGTTAACAGAGCCTTCTTCGGGAACAACGACTTCATCTCGGATTGATGGGTCATCAACTACATCTTCAGGGATAGTCGCTTCAACATTCAGGGTTTTGTCCGGTTCAGGAGGAGCGTTTTCTTCTCCTGTTTTATCTTGGCGAGCTTTTTTGCTCGGCCTCGGTTTAGCTCTGAAAGAAGCAGCAAAGTTAAGGACAACATATGTTGAAGATTACAACAATGGACAACCTGATGAGAAAAACAAAAGTTTACCCTAGCACGGTTTTGAGTGGAGGCAGCTGAGTACCAGTTGACTCGCCAGAGGATGAGTGCGAGGTGACCTGATAATCGGAGTCAGACGGATTAAGTGGTTGACGAAAGCAGCCCGCTTTAGGACAAATATTGACAAGAAAATCAGAGACCTCTGAACGACGTCTCCGAACCGGACTGTTCGGTAAACCGGCGGAGGTAACTACCTGACCGCTGTGTCGAGTTGTACGACGCACCTCGTGCTGACGGGTCTTCATAAGAAAGTTGGGATCCATGTAAGCAAGAGGATGGGAAAATTTAACTTTGCGGTTCGCCTGACGAATTTTGTGTGAAGGCAGAAGGCTTGAATCAGAAGAAAGAGTAATTACCTCTACATCATCAGCATGGCTCGCTTCGGCATCATCCTGACAAATTGCATCGTCAATAAACTGCACAAACAACAAACCGAGGGAATCAAGTTCAGCTTCAAAGCCCGGATTACCCACCTCATCATTGGCAGGATCGGAGGAGGCCGTAGTTTTCCTCTTGTGAGCAGACTTCTTGACGACTCTCGTTTTAGGCCGGGTCGATTTCTCCGGTTTATCCGCCTTTTCTTGAGGGAGTTTTTTGCTCCAAAACGGATCATCACCCTGCGTCAACAGATATTGGAATCAATCATAAGCACACAAGATAACATCAGACTTAATGAGAAGAAATTTCGGTTTACTGCTGGTGGTTTATTGATGGCGCAGAAGGGAAGAAGGCCAGTTCGTGCACAGACGCGTTCTGGTTCATTTCGAATTTTCTTTACGGCTTCGGTGACCTCTTCATCCGTAAGCTGGATGTTTATATGACGTAACGGATCATCAACACTGCCTGTGTATTCGCACATTAAACCGGAGCGTTGACTGAGTGGCAGTATACTCCAAGATATCCAGCAACGAGCGAGGTCGACTCCTGTTAAACCGTTGGCCATGAAGGCTCTGAGTTTGGACAGTTGGGGAGCGTATTTACTCCTCTCTTTAGCAGTCAACCTCTGAGGAAAGGGGTGAGTGTTGCTGAGCCGTTCTGGACGAAAACCGGGCAGGATATTCTCGTTTTCTGGGGAGGTGTCTTTACAGTAAAACCAGGAGTTATTCCACTCTTGGAGGTGACTATGCAGTTTTGCATGAGGGTAAGTGACCTCTTTCCTCTTCTGGATTGACACGCCACCCAGTTCCATGTTGGAGCCATCAGTAAATTTTGTGCGGCGGTTTAAGTGAAAGCAATCTCGGAACAACTCAACTGTGGGTTCCTCTTGAAAGAACACCTCACAGAGCACTTGGAAATGGCATATGGTAGTGACAGAATTGGGGCCAATATCTTGTGGATGGAGTTGGAAATTAGCCAAAACGTCACGGTAAAATTTTGAACCGGGCGGGTTAAAACCGCGGGCTAAGTGATCCGCGAACACAACGACTTCTCCATCTCGAGGTGTAGGGGGGCACTCTTTGCCTGGCACCCTCCAATGAATAGCTTTTTTGCTGCTCAAAGCACCGGTCAGGACCAGATTATTCAGTTGAGTTTTCGTGACCCGGGAAGGAGCCCAGTTGCACTCATACACTTGCTTAGCCATGAGGAAGTCTACAAAATGAAAATGATTCCGGTTCAGGACTTGTGTTGTGCACAGATTTTTTCATGTTGATGCTATCAATGTTAAACCGGAGGAAATCAATTACAAACCGACATTGGTAAAGCGGTGCGGTCTATCAAAGGATTACTAGCAGTTCAACAAGGGGACTAATGGTATGTACCGATTTGGTGATCTTCTACAACAAGGTTAAACCGCTGGATCTAAGACCGTGGGACAGTTGAAATTCCAAAAGAGCAATTGTGCGGAAACAGGTTTCACATTATCTCAGTGTGATATTGGATCTGGGGCGATCTCATAAAAGGGGTAAAACCTCATGATTTAAAAAAGATTGTGCAAGAACAGCAAGGTCAAATTATGGATCAGATCTACGGTCCAAGTATATTACCATGAAAACAGATGCGGAAAACTACTACTGAACGGAGCAAAAGTCGCGGGGTCATCTGAAGGTACATCTCAGTTTAAATGCGAAGAACGTGAAGAACGCGAAGAACGCGAAGAACTCGAGGAACGTGAAGAACACAGTAAACCCTAGAGGCGGATCTGAGTTGAGAAGGTGGGGATCTCACCGGAGCTCCAAGGGATGCGGAAGCACGCCGCAGTTTCTTTGGTCCAGTCAGGTTGATGCAGCGGCCCGAGATGATGCAGAGGTCAGCGACAGCGGTAGAGCTTCGAGGCTGGCGGCGCGGAGAAGACGGAGAGGAAAGGGATGAAGGGGAAAAAGAAATGACCTTTCACCCCTATTTATAAGGCAAAACACATGTGTCAGGCGCGCGAATCCAGGAGCCACAGATTTCGGAAGCAGAGTTGTCGCCTCGATTATTGCGAATTGGTTAAACAAAGAAGGCATCATAAAAGCTAGCTTCATGATGATGTCATGCCGGTTTACGGCCACCAGAGAAGATGACGACATATCGGTTTAGCGACGAAGGGAAGGTGCTGAATATGAAGATTTATGCTAAGGGTTGACATGAAATCATTCAAATCAACCTGGGGCCTAATGTTGGGGATATTACTACTGGGCGTAAACCGGCCTATCTGGGCCGGGTTAACTTCATCAGTAGTTCAAGAATATTAAAGCCCAAGAGGCTATGTAAAGGCCCGAGGCCGTAGTCGGTTTAACATCCGTAGCCGTAAACCGGCCTGTGTATAACTTGTATTGTAAGATAGGAATAAGGAAGAGACCAACCCGGGTACGAGTATAAACCGGAGATTGGGACTCTATGAACTGACGGGCGTCACCCGTGTATATGAGGGGACGACCCGATATCGGTTCAAGGGGGGAACAACAACTCGAAGCCTAGGAGAAGCTATTGCTCCCTAGTCATCGAGACTTCATCAATTCCAACACCAACTAGACGTAGGCTTTTACCTTCATCGAAGGGGCCGAACTAGTATAATCTCCTGTGTCCTTGCGCCCGCTTTAACCCCTTCGAGTTAACCCGTTGCGATGGCTCCACGACTAAGTCCTTTGGATAGGACATCTGCTATGACAAATCCACGACAGATCATGTTATATTATGCTACTGTTGAGCATTGCCATGTTGAACTTTTTTATCATGATGAAGTTTATGATGATGTGTTTGGCTTTGATGATTGGCATGATGAATTTTATTTGTCATGATGAAGTTTATATGTACTAGATGAACTATTATTTTGTCCTCGAGTGGTTTATCGAGAGGCTAGGTTCAACCAAAGGAGTCATTTTGTCTTCGAGTGGTTTGTCGATAGGCTAGGTTCAACAAAGGAGTCATTTTGTCCTCGAGTGCTTTGTCGAGAGGCTAGGTTCAACCAAAAGAGGCATTTTTGTCCTCGAGTGGTTTGTCGAGAGGCTAGGTTCAATCAAAAGAGGCATTTTTGTCCTCGAGTGGTTTGTCGAGAGGCTAGGTTCAACCAAAAGATGCATTTTGTCCTTGAGTGGTTTGTCGATAGGCTAGGTTCAACAAAGGAGTCATTTTGTCCTCGAGTGCTTTGTCGAGAGGCTAGGTTCAACCAAAAGAGGCATTTTTGTCCGCGAGTGGTTTGTCGAGAGGCTAGGTTCAATCAAAAGAGGCATTTTTGTCCTCCAGTGGTTTGTCGAGAGGCTAGGTTCAACCAAAAGAGGCATTTTGTCCTTGAGTGGTTTGTCGAGAGGCTAGGTTCAACCAAAAGAGTCATTTTGTCCTCGAGTGATTTGTCGAGAGGCTAGGTTCAACCAAAAGAGTCATTTTGTCATCGACAGGGTTATCGAGAGGCTAGGTTCAACCAAAAGAGTCATTTTGTCATCACTTCTCAACTTCAAAGTGCACATCATAATTGTTTTGATATCAATGCTGACTTTTTCATCATTTATCATACATGATTTTGTCATAATTAAATCAATGGACAACACATTTCATTCCAACCAACATCATAATTGTTCTGCTATCACAGCAACAGATTTCATTCCAACCAACATGATAATTCCAAACATTAGTAGCCACAATCATACATGATATAGGTTCACATACTACAACACCCACACATTGTTCTTGCTTCTAACATTAGTAGCCACCACAACCATACATACTACATAATACATAAACCCAACATTTACTCAGCACAAATTTCCTTGATTCTATTGATCTTACTCTTGTTTTGCTCCCCAGCCTTCAGCAAATCAGCTATGATGTACTCCAGCCTTTTCTTCTCTTGCTTCAGCTCTGCTATACCTTGATCTGCTACAGCCTTCTTCCAATTGGTCATCAGTTCATCATTGCTCTGCTTAATAACTTGAAGTGCTAGCTTCAGATCCATATTCTCTTTCTCAAGCCTAGCCTTCTCTTCATGGGCTTCAACTACAGCTTTCTCATCATCACTATCCTGCATAATCTTCTCATAGTTCTCCCTCATCACATTCTTGTGAACTGTTGCAAAAAACTGGCTTGTTTCCTTTATATGGGTGTGATGCTTCTCTTGTATTAACATCTTTTCTTCTTCCAGCTTCAATATCACCTTATCTTTTCTTTCAATCTCTGTGTTGCTCTGGTCATACATATCCCAAATCTTGCGCAATGCATTCTGCATTGGTTGTGGCCATTCTGCATCAATCCACTGCACCAGACCACAGTTGTCGCCGTCCTGGATTAATTTTTTTGCAAAAAGAGTAAAGACTAAGTACAATTGAACAGGAACTGAGCACTTAAATGTTCTAATTATCAAATGCTGAATTTGAATGGATTTGTAACAAGCTGTACACTCTGTTCTTGAGTACCAAACAGCACATTCATACCAACAGCACATACACTCTGTTCTTAAATTACACCTAAATTACACCTAGTGGAAAATTGTTCAATGGCATAGAAAGGATCAGCACGAACCTCATTACCACATCCGTAATACCTACGACCAGTGTTCACGCCTTGGAATACAACACCCCTATGCACCGGCAAATTGTGACTGCACATCAGTCCTTCGGCAACAATGCCACACCACTCTGGTTCAACAATGGTATGTGGAACCTACAAGGGTTCACATAGAGTACATCCTCAAATCCCAGATCAAATGGGTCAAAACTAACCTCAAATGGAGTACAGATCAAAGACAACCTAACCCTAATTGAGAAAGACGATGAACTCACATAGGATTCGTCCGCGTGCGAGGTGAAAAGGGGGGAAACAGACTCCTCGCTGCTGGTTTCGCCATCCTTCCAGGAGACCATGGCTGCGGCGGTCGGCGGCGGGGGCGCGGGCGGTCGGCGGCGGGGGGACGGGCGGCGGCGACAGAGACCTGCGAGAGAGTGAGAGAGAGAATGGACGAATGGGTTGGGCTCGACCAACTGGTTAGGTTTAGAACGACGCCGTCTAACGGCGCGTCACGGCCACCGTCTCGCCCTGGCCACGTGGCAACTGACAAAGGAACCCACCCGTCAGAAATCCACTCAAACGCTCTAAATCACGGTATCAGCGTTTTCTGAAAACTGTCACCCCGATGTTGGTGGTTTTTTAAAAAAAAACTGAATGGTGGCGGTTTTCTGAATTAGGGTCCCCAATTGCGGTGGTTTTTGCAATTTACTCGGCTCTCGACAGGGTAGCGTGGGTCGATCATGTGGTGTTTCCAGCCAAACTGCACTGAAAATCAAGCCTTGGTCAAAAATATTATAACCAACCAGATAACGAGTATAATCGGCCTATAAGCCAAATCGTGATATGAAAGCTCGTAGAATTATCAGCTATCAAATTATCACTTGAAATCAAACTTGCAAAATATATTCGTTGGCACTCGGAAACAACACATGGAATCAATCTTTTTAAAATATGCCAACAAAACCGTATCAGTCAGCACATGCATGCTCCAAAATAGCAACAGAATACCCCCGTCTACTTTTTTTTGAGAAATAACCCTCCTGTCGTACATGCTCAGCACCAAGCCGTCCAACCAGCTAAGGTCCACCAACAAATTCTTTTTTAAGTCAAATTCCACCACCAAGTAACCATCGGCATTTTCCATTGCTAAAGAAACAAAGGCCCGTTCTAAAAAAAAAGAAAAAAAACAAAGGCACATAGGAAAAAATGATTCACCCTTCGTCCTCAGGCTTAGGGTGCACCCTCTGTTTCGCCCCCCCCCCCCCCCCCCTCAGTGCCGGCCCAGCTAATGGAAACCCTTACGGGAAAATCTATGGATGCACGAAGACACAATCATTATAATGGAGAAGTATTACAAGCATGAGATAGCATACCATCTTTAGGTGCGACTACATGTGATATATATAAGGACAATATATAAGAGACGTTAAGTAGGACAGATCTTTCATAAAGAAAACAGTATTTTATTATAAGTAATAAATGAAAGATAGGCAGTTGAAGCGCTTTTCTGGAAAACCCGATGAAAAAATCAAAGATAAAATGGAAAAAATGGACGGAAAGAAAAGATGACGTACCAAGATTGAGAGAACCATACTACGTCTAGATACATCAGGGACGGAGCTTTGTAGGGGCCAAACCGGGCCGTGGCACGCCAAGAATTTTGACAACTTTTCTACCTATGCATCTTTCTAGCCCAGTCTAGTCGCACTCCAGTAACTTGCTCCTGAAAAAACGGATCGGCCCCCGTGTCGTCTCCGGGCGACACGGGCGGCAGCCATCTCCTCCGCCCTCCACCGGCAGACTCTAAGTCTGCTCCCATCGCCATCGCCGGAGGACATCGTCGGGCAAAGTCCGTGCGGCGGACGGCAATGGCGAGGACTCATTCTCCGTGCAGCGGCGGCAATGGCGTAGTGGGATGCAGTTGTGACAGATGTGCTGCGGGATTGGCCGGCGCCGCCCGCCGTGTGAGCTGCATGGCGGCATGTGATCTCGTCAGGGTCTTCTCTTTGGATCAAGTGGTCGATCAGCGGCTACACGTCGCAGTCTCATGCGATGTCTCCTCTAGCGGAGGATGTACAAGGGACTCCAGATCGTGATTGAAGAAGGCATCTCATTCGCATGTGTTAAGCACGTACGGTGGTACAAGATGCATGATTACATGAAGGCACGATGGCTCACCAGGCATCTCTTGGATCTTCGTGCAGGGATCCGTCTGATGGCCCTTGTGGGCTCTTGGCGGCGCGCTTGATCCTGAAGTGCGGTGACTCCTCGCTACAGTTGGCATCATGGCTCGCGTACGGATGCATTGTCATCTACGAAGACTTCTTACACGGGATGTTTACTGGGTGTAGTCATCCCATGAAGGTTCACGGGCCTGCAACCATGGATCAGGTGGTGACCACCCGCGACGCTATGATCCACAACCGAGTGAGAGTAACTGCACGCTGTGCTGCAACGACCTTGTACGGCTCCACGGCGGCGGTGATCATTGCAAGATCTTCGGTTCATCTCAAGATCCAGTGGTTGACTTCGGCAGTGGGATGCAAATTATGGGTGACTGTGACGCCCCCGATTCAATCGTACACTAATCATGCACGCAAATGTGTACGATCAAGATCAGTGACTCACGGGAAGATATCACAACACAACTCTAAAACATAAATAAGTCATACAAGCATCATAATACAAGCCAGGGGCCTCGAGGGCTCGAATACAAGTGCTCGATCATAGACGAGTCAGCGGAAGCAACAATATTTGAGTACAGACATAAGTTAAACAAGTTTTGCCTTAAGAAGGCTAGCACAAACTGGGATACAGATCGAACGAGGCGCAGGCCTCCTGCCTGGGATACTCCTAACTACTCCTGGTCGTCGTCAGCGGGCTGCACGTAGTAGTAGGCACCTCCAGAGTAGTAGGAGTCGTCGTCGAAAGTGGCGTCTGGATCCTGGGCTCCATCGTCTGGTTGCGGCAACCGGGTAGAAGGGAAAGGGGAAAAAGGGGGAGAAAAGCAACCGTGAGTACTCATCCAAAGTACTCGCAAGCAAGGAGCTACACTACATATGCATGGATATATGTGTAAAGGGCCATATTAGTGGACTGAACTGCAGAATGCCAGAATAAGAGGGGGATAGCTAGTCTTATCGAAGACTACGCTTCTGGTCGCCTCCGTCTTGCAGCATATAGAAGAGAGTAGACTGAAGTCCTCCAAGTAGCATCGCATAGCATAATCCTACCCGGCGATCCCCTCCTCGATGCCCTGTTGGAGAGCAATCACCGGGTTGTATCTGGCACTTGGAAGGGTGTGTTTTATTAAGTATCCGATTCTAGTTGTCATAAGGTCAAGGTACAACTCCGGGTCGTCCTTTTACCGAGGGACACGGCTATTCGAATAGATAAACTTCCCTGCAGGGGTGCACCACATAGCCCAACACGCTTGATCCCATTTGGCCGGACACACTTTCCTGGGTCATGCCCGGCCTCGGGAGATCAACACGTCGCAGCCCCACCTAGGCACAACAGAGCGGTCAGCACGCCGGTCTAAACCTATGCGCGCAGGGGTCTGGGCCCATCGCCCTGAGCACACCTGCACGTTGCGAACGCGGCCGGTGAGCAGACCTAGCAACCTCCAGTACAACGGAAGTCACGTTACGCGGTCCAACCCGGCGCGCGCCACTCAGTCGCTGACGTCAAGAAGTGCTTCGGCTGATACCACGACGTCGGGATACCCATAACTACTCCCGCGTAGGTGGTTAGTGCGTATAGACCAAATGGCCAGACTTAGATCAAATACCCAGATCTCGTTAAGCGTGTTAAGTATCGCGAACGCCGACTAGGGCCAGGCCCACCTCTCTCCTAGGTGGTCTGAACCTGCCCTGTCGCTCCGCCACAGAGTAACAGTCGGGGGCCGTCGGGAACCCAGGCCCACCTCTACCGGGATGGAGCCACCTGCCCCTTCAGCCCCCATCTCCGAACAGTATCACATGTAATGTAACAGTGTAAAGTATATAGTATATGTCCGCGATCACTTCCCGAAGTGATCACGGCCCAGTAGTATAGCATGGCAGACGGACAAGAGTGTAGGGCCACTGATGGAACACTAGCATCCTATACTAAGCAGTAGGATTGCAGGTAAAGGTATCAACAGCAGTATCAAAAACAGGCTATGCATCAGGATAGGAATAACGAAAGCAGTAACATGCTACACTACTCTAATGCAAGCAGTATAGAGGAGAGTAGGCGATATCTGGTGATCAAGGGAGGGGCTTGCCTGGTTGCTCTGGCAAGAGAGAGGGATCGTCAACACCGTAGTCGAACAGGGCAGCAGCAGCGTCGGTCTCGGTGTCTAGCGAGAGAAGAGGGGGAAGAAACAATAAATATTTAAGCAAGCAGATGCATAATGATGCATGACATGACAAGTAACGGCGTTAGAGGTGCTCTAACGCGGTATGGGATGATACCAGTGAAGGGGGAAAACATCCGGGAAAATATCCCCGGTGTTTCGCGTTTTCGGGCAGAGGAGCCGGAGGGGAAAAGTTGCGAGTTTGATATGTTAGGAATGTGTGGCGGACGAACGGGCTGCGTATCTGGGTTCGTCTCGTCGTTCTGAGCAACTTTCATGTTGAAAATATTTTAATCCGAGTTACGGATTAAAAGATATGATTTTCTAAAGAATTTAGTAATTTCTGGAATTTAATTAATTATTTAATTATAACATTATCCAAAACAGTGCACGCTGACGTCAGCATGACGTCAGCAGTCAACAGGGGCGTTGACTGGTCAAATCTGACGTGTGGGTCCCACTGGTCATAGGCTGTTTAGTCTAATCACTGTTTAACTAATCTAACTACTGTTTAATTAAACTAATTAGTTAATTAGGTTAATCTAATTATGATCAATTAACTTAATTAATTCCTTAATTAATTAATTAGTTAATTTCATTATTTATTTATTATATTTTTTTAATTCTTTTTTTTTATAAACGTTCTGGGCGTGGGGCCCTTTGGTCAGCGGCCCAGGGGTTAATGGGCGCCGGGTTCACGGGCGTACGGGCGACTGGACCAGGGCGCTGGCGTCGCCCGGGCGAAGACCGAGCCCGACCTGGGGTCAAGGCGAGGCCGGCGAGTGGTAGGGGCGGGAGGCCACGCGTGTGCGGGCGCGGCCAAGGCGCACTGGCGGGCGTGTGCAGCGGCGTGCAGTGGCGAGCGCGTGCAGTGGCAACGGCGGGCGCGCGACGGCTGCGGGGAGCAGAGGAGGGAGGCGGGGCGACATGGCACGGGCGCGGCAGCGGCAACTGCGAGCCAGAGCGGTGAAGGGGGGTGAGCACGCGAGCGAGCGGCGGCAAGGGGGTTGCGGTTAGGCAGAGGAGGCGGGTGCGGTGACAGGGGAAGGAGAGGAGGGCGACGACGGGCGCGGGCAGTGCCTTGCGCACGCGCACGGTGAGAGCAGCAACAGCAGGAGAGGTCCTATCGAGGGCGTGGGTGCGTGCGGCGTGCACGCGGCGGAGCAAGGCAGCTCGGCCGCGGGACGCGGGCTCGGCGGGCAGGGCGCGTCCAAGCAGCAGCAGCTCACCGGGGGGAGCGTGGGGTCTGGGGAGCGTGCTCGATGGAGCGCGGGGAGGACGACGGGGACGGCGTCGACGAGGAGGAGGCAGGCCGGTGGGGAGGGCTCCGGTCGGTCTGTCGAGGAGGCGGTGGCGGCGAGGTTCGAACCGGGCGGCGGCGAGGGGCGCAGGGGGCGTCGGCCCGATCCCGATCCAGAACTGGATTGGGGGGAGGGGGAGAGAACGAGTGGGGGTGGGGGAGTGGTTGGCGGCTAGGGTTGCGGGGTGTGGGTGGATAAGGAGAGTGGGGTGGGGCGCGGCTGGGCCGACCTGGTGGGGTGGCCGACGGGGCCGGCTGGGTCGAGGCCCAGTGGGGGAGTGGGGGGGCCTGCTCTCTGTTCTTTTTTTTGTTTTTTTTGTTTGTTTTCTGTTTTATTTTTATTATCTCTTTTCTGTTTTAATTCCATTTAAAGTATTTAGGCATTTTAATAAAATGTGGTTTCTCCATCATAATTACCTATGCAATATTTGGCACAACCCGAACAATTTAGTTTTAATATTTGAAAACTTTTGTTGTTTGCCTTTATTTTGAATTTGAATTTCGAATCGGTTTGAACTAACGCGAGATTTAACAACCATAACTGAGGTGACGTGGCATCATTAAATGGGGATTACTGTAGCCTAATTATCCGGGTGTCACAAATCTCCTCCACTACAAGAAATCTCGTCCCGAGATTTAAGAGGTAGAGAAGGGGGGGAAGGTCTAGTTACGAAATTCTAACGGATCTTCTCGGTCTTGGTGATCCTCTTCTCGAAGTGGGCGATCCATCATATTGATGCCTTCCTTTTTCTGCTTCAAGTCATCAAGATGAAGTCGGCATCCTTTCTTCGGGGGTTCCATTGTACTTACGAAAGAATAAAGGGTGGGCATACTGGGAGAACGGACCTCTACAAGGTCGACTATCTGGTCGATAACATCGGGGAAGGTGGCGGAAAGTAACTCTCGAATTGAAATTTAAGAAAATATCGAGAGCAAAGTAAGGAGGTATCACGGGAAGTTTCGAGCGGGCAGGCAATCTTTCGATGCCTGAAACAGGCGTGAAAGGGGTTCCAAGCAGCGGGAATAAGTATTGTGTCTGATACCATAATTGATGATCTCTCAGACTTGGCTCGTGAATTACATATGAGGCCACACGCGAGGAATAACTTCGGGAATAGGGGTTGTACAGGAGAGTCAGGTTTCGATCCTGGGACCTGTGGGTTATGGGCCCACCATGTGGGGTAAAAGTAGGAAGGGCGGTGACGTCTTGCACGATCATGTAAGCAAGGCATGTCAGGGGATAGCCTGTTAGTTATGTCGGCAACAACATCGGTACCAAGGGCGAGGGACGAAGAGAACCACTTTCCTACTCGTTGAAATGAGGCGGACCAATAGGCAAGGTTCTCGTCCATCGGTGGTTACCGAAATGTCATCAACAACAGCAACAGGGTCTTACTGACAGAGTAGTACAACGAGGTGCTTACTAAGCAGGGAAATATTACTGCTTATACAATATAGATCACAAGAAGGTTTAAACAAACCAATGGGAATGGAAAAGTGATTATCAGGTTTAAGCAGGATAATGGAAAGGAAAATGCGTTTAAACACATAATTCAGGGGTATAGCCTTCACAAGTACAAGCAGAGCATGATATCCATGACAGGATATAATGTAGAAAACCCTTTAGTAAAGGGGAGAGAAATTTCATGACATTACCCATACAGTGGTGTTTGGATAATTGAGCAGGAGACATTTAGTATTGGGCTTCAAATGCTCTTATTGAAAATCGGAGTACCACAGACATGCTTCGAGATAGCATTGACAAGGTCTTTAAGCAAAGATCGGACTTTGGATACACGAAGGATTCATCGGGGACAACTTGTAGAATAAGTCTTACCATTTCTCATGGAAGAATAGATAACCTTGCTAAAAAGGAAAACTATAACATTAGGTTCTCCGGCCAGGGGTGCTGGGCATGACATCACCTTACCGGGTCGTAAAGGACTAGTGTGATAACTCTTGGGAATATGTTCCAACCATCATATCTGACCGAGATTCAGATCCGATTGGTGTCATGATACCTCAGACTCAGGATGTCCGAGAAGAAAAGGTGCAACACAAATAGACGAAATGACATTGCAAGATCCTCGGGAAATAAACTATGGAAGCAAGTTCTGAATCATGAGTTGGCTGATGAACTCAGCGACAATTCATTGGGATTTCCCAAAGATGGATTTCCACAATTAGGTGAACAAGGAGACAACATTTTTCAGATCAAATGATATAATGATGTAAGTTCGAGAAAAACATCCACAATTAAACATTGGTTGAAAGGTGCACCCGAAATAAGGGCTGGGTTGCATGACCAACGTCGGATCGGTGATTCAATAATCAATAGTCTAAGAATGAACGGCCGACAATTATCTTCAAAGCAATAGGGTTGCTAGAAGATTTGGAATTACACATCAGAGACCATTTGTCGGTGGTTAGAAACAACACGGTGACCAAGAAATGAACGAAGATGGCGAGAAGTATTATTATATCAAGAATTCTTAAGAGGTGGTGAAATTCTCACCACATTCTTGACAAAAAGAGATGGTAATACTCCAAGGTTAAACAGATCATGAGCTAGATAGCGAGGAGCTTAAGGTACCTCACAAAAGAATAAACAAGTTTGTGTTGGGGGAAGGCAAGAATGTTGCCGATGATAACACAAAGCACTGAGGGGCAAGGATGGTATTTCCCCTCATGAATTCAATTGATAACCTGAAAAAGCTCAGAATGCGAATGATGATCATGACACATTTGTCGAGAGATTCCATGAAGATGTAATCAATCAGCGACGACATCAAGTCAAAGGAATAATGAAGCGGAAGGTTATTGGAACCATGGGTAGGACACAAACTCCAAATCAAGTTTGTTGTTCAAAGAGAAATGATATGACGAGGAAAAATCGAGGTAATCTTAGCTCATCGTCGAAAGTGGTGCTCCGAGAATAAGGACCAGGTAGCACAGTTAAAATCACCACGACAATGATATAGCCATACAGGCTAGGAATGGCGTGATCAGGTACAAACTCGTATTTAAAGAAGATCATCAAGTGTCGTTGAACCGTAGTGCAGACTTGGTTCAGTTATCGGTGTCTTTGAGTGTTTAATAACTCAGAGCCCATGAAAAATTGTAATCAGTGAGTATGTAGTACTTGATGAAGAACTCATAAGAAGTTATGCAGTTCCAAGATAATCTCGAGATACCAGGGGGTAATACTCGACGGTAGATCAGAGTAGAGGTTGGACTGGGGTATTGCTCTATAGAAGGCAAGTGCTTAAACTTGCACAGGAAATGGTATTTAAAGGAGAACATGGTCGGAACCATGATTGCAAAGGATCAGTTCACCGATACCAAAGGATACTATATCAAGGAAATAGTTACAAGAAGCTTCCATGATAGGATCTACATCGTGTCCATGGGCATGAACACAAAGTTCAAGGTCGACTCCCACTTCTTCAATGTATAACCTTCCATTCACTTCTCACTTTCGAAGAAGTTGTAGTGTTGAAATTTTATCTGGCAAAATACCAGAAGAGTATGACTCGTGAAAACTTTCGGGTTCTCACGGATTAGGGGATGGCATAGGTTCAACCCATCGGGCTTCTTAGAAACATATACCACAAGTTTCAAGAGTAAATAACACAAGCCCGAAAGCAAAGCATGGTTGGCCAAGCAGAGGATACAACTTAACAAACGCATTATGTATCAGGGGGAGAACTCACAAAGTGATCAAAAGTGAAAGACACTGTCGGATAATAATCCAACAAAGGACTTGATGGTCCACAAAGGATCTGATGTGAGTATCGATACTCAACCAGAAGAGGAAGGAATGTAAATGCAACAGGTTATGGAATCATCTGAATAATTCAAAGCTTAAATGCAAAGGAATTATGATTTCCAAAACAAAGGATCAGAAGCAGACGCTCTGATCAAGGATGGATAAGTTGGATAGACCAGAGGCACAATTGACGACAAATAGTTTGGTCGAGAACCAGCTCATGTTCAAAAATGATGTCTGAGCCGGAAAGATAATTTCGAAGGGTTGATAGATGATTGTGTGCTTTCGCACACATGTAATCAATAGGATCAAAATGACGGTGTCAAAAGATACTAGTGAATATTGCCAGATATATGGGAAGCATCCATAATGCAAGTAGACAAGTATTTGCAAAGCAATAAAGCTGCTAAGGATTTTCGGGGGATTGAATAGTATTTCAAAGACTTTTGTGAAACACCTGAACAACTGGGGAGAGCGGATACTCGGAAAGTGCGAGAATTTATTCTTAGGGGTATTCAGGTGGCAAGGAACTACAAGGCAGTAGGCACAAAATATTCTCGGGGTATCTTGTAATAACAAGATCGAGTGGGAATAAAAGTAAGCACGACAGGTGTAAGTATTTATCCATAGGGATATTTCGATGGGAGGGAATTGCAAAAGCAATGGGCACAAGGTCTCAAGAGAATATCAGAGAGTATCTTCGAAATCTTCTGGTGTAGCCGGCGATCATCTGTAATGAAAGGGCTCTCCGGCAGGAAGTGGTAACGAGAACCTAGAGTTAGATTTTAGCAAAATCGTTTAACCCGAATAGAAGAGAGTTCAGAGTCCCAGAGTAAAGGTCGAGGAGTAAAAGATCCTAGTACCACCCGATGGCGACGTGGGCCCGTAAGGCACACGGCCATGTTAGTAAAAGTTTTTGCAATGTCTAGACAAGACTTCGGCCAAGGAGTGTGGAAGGGGGATTCCTACAGGCAGTCGGCTCTGATACCAACTTGTGACGCCCCCGATTCAATCGTACACTAATCATGCACGCAAATGTGTACGATCAAGATCAGGGACTCACGGGAAGATATCACAACACAACTCTAAAACATAAATAAGTCATACAAGCATCATAATACAAGCCAGGGGCCTCAAGGGCTCGAATACAAGTGCTCGATCATAGACGAGTCAGCGGAAGCAACAATATTTGAGTACAGACATAAGTTAAACAAGTTTTGCCTTAAGAAGGCTAGCACAAACTGGGATACAGATCGAACGAGGCGCAGGCCTCCTGCCTGGGATACTCCTAACTACTCCTGGTCGTCGTCAGTGGGCTGCACGTAGTAGTAGGCACGTCCAGAGTAGTAGGAGTCGTCGTCGAAAGTGGCGTCTGGATCCTGGGCTCCATCGTCTGGTTGCGGCAACCGGGTAGAAGGGAAAGGGGAAAAAGGGGGAGAAAAGCAACCGTGAGTACTCATCCAAAGTACTCGCAAGCAAGGAGCTACACTACATATGCATGGATATATGTGTAAAGGGCCATATTAGTGGACTGAACTGCAGAATGCCAGAATAAGAGGGGGATAGCTAGTCTTATCGAAGACTACGCTTCTGGTCGCCTCCGTCTTGCAGCATATAGAAGAGAGTAGACTGAAGTCCTCCAAGTAGCATCGCATAGCATAATCCTACCCGGCGATCCCCTCCTCGATGCCCTGTTGGAGAGCAATCACCGGGTTGTATCTGGCACTTGGAAGGGTGTGTTTTATTAAGTATCCGATTCTAGTTGTCATAAGGTCAAGGTACAACTCCGGGTCGTCCTTTTACCGAGGGACACGGCTATTCGAATAGATAAACTTCCCTGCAGGGGTGCACCACATAGCCCAACACGCTTGATCCCATTTGGCCGGACACACTTTCCTGGGTCATGCCCGGCCTCGGGAGATCAACACGTCGCAGCCCCACCTAGGCACAACAGAGCGGTCAGCACGCCGGTCTAAACCTATGCGCGCAGGGGTCTGGGCCCATCGCCCTGAGCACACCTGCACGTTGCGAACGCGGCCGGTGAGCAGACCTAGCAACCTCCAGTACAACGGAAGTCACGTTACGCGGTCCAACCCGGCGCGCGCCACTCAGTCGCTGACGTCAAGAAGTGCTTCGGCTGATACCACGACGTCGGGATACCCATAACTACTCCCGCGTAGGTGGTTAGTGCGTATAGACCAAATGGCCAGACTCAGATCAAATACCCAGATCTCGTTAAGCGTGTTAAGTATCGCGAACGCCGACTAGGGCCAGGCCCACCTCTCTCCTAGGTGGTCTGAACCTGCCCTGTCGCTCCGCCACAGAGTAACAGTCGGGGGCCGTCGGGAACCCAGGCCCACCTCTACCGGGATGGAGCCACCTGCCCCTTCAGCCCCCATCTCCGAACAGTATCACATGTAATGTAACAGTGTAAAGTATATAGTATATGTCCGCGATCACTTCCCGAAGTGATCACGGCCCAGTAGTATAGCATGGCAGACGGACAAGAGTGTAGGGCCACTGATGGAACACTAGCATCCTATACTAAGCAGTAGGATTGCAGGTAAAGGTATCAACAGCAGTATCAAAAACAGGCTATGCATCAGGATAGGAATAACGAAAGCAGTAACATGCTACACTACTCTAATGCAAGCAGTATACAGGAGAGTAGGCGATATTTGGTGATCAAGGGAGGGGCTTGCCTGGTTGCTCTGGCAAGAGAGAGGGATCGTCAACACCGTAGTCGAACAAGGCAGCAGCAGCGTCGGTCTCGGTGTCTAGCGAGAGAAGAGGGGGAAGAAACAATAAATATTTAAGCAAGCAGATGCATAATGATGCATGACATGACAAGTAACGACGTTAGAGGTGCCCTAACGCGGTATGGGATGATACCGGTGAAGGGGGAAAACATCCGGGAAAATATCCCCGGTGTTTCGCGTTTTCGGGCAGAGGAGCCGGAGGGGAAAAGTTACGAGTTTGATATGTTAGGAATGTGTGGCGGACGAACAGGCTGCGTATCTGGGTTCGTCTCGTCGTTCTGAGCAACTTTCATGTTGAAAATATTTTAATCCGAGTTACGGATTAAAAGATATGATTTTCTAAAGAATTTAGTAATTTCTGGAATTTAATTAATTATTTAATTATAACATTATCCAAAACAGTGCACGGTGACGTCAGCATGACGTCAGCAGTCAACAGGGGCGTTGACTGGTCAAATCTGACGTGTGGGTCCCACTGGTCATAGGCTGTTTAGTCTAATCACTGTTTAACTAATCTAACTACTGTTTAATTAAACTAATTAGTTAATTAGGTTAATCTAATTATGATCAATTAACTTAATTAATTCCTTAATTAATTAATTAGTTAATTTCATTATTTATTTATTATATTTTTTTAATTCTTTTTTTTTATAAACGTTCTGGGCGTGGGGCCCTTTGGTCAGCGGCCCAGGGGGTTAATGGGCGCCGGGTTCACGGGCGTACGGGCGACTCGACCAGGGCGCTGGCGTCGCCCGGGCGAAGACCGAGCCCGACCTGGGGTCAAGGCGAGGCTGGCGAGTGGTAGGGGCGAGAGGCCACGCGTGTGCGGGCGCGGCCAAGGCGCACTGGCGGGCGTGTGCAGCGGCGTGCAGTGGCGAGCGCGTGCAGTGGCAACGGCGGGCGCGCGACGGCTGCGGGGAGCAGAGGAGGGAGGCGGGGCGACATGGCACGGGCGCGGCAGCGGCAACTGCGAGCCAAAGCGGTGAAGGGGGGTGAGCACGCGAGCGAGCGGCGGCAAGGGGGCTGCGGTTAGGCAGAGGAGGCGGGTGCGGTGACAGGGGAAGGAGAGGAGGGCGACGACGGGCGCGGGCAGTGCCTTGCGCGCGCGCACGGTGAGAGCAGCAACAGCAGGAGAGGTCCTATCGAGGGCGTGGGTGCGTGCGGCGTGCACGCGGCGGAGCAAGGCAGCTCGGCCGCGGGACGCGGGCTCGGCGGGCAGGGCGCGTCCAAGCAGCAGCAGCTCACCGGGGGGAGCGTGGGGTCTGGGGAGCGTGCTCGATGGAGCGCGGGGAGGACGACGGGGACGGCGTCGACGAGGAGGAGGCAGGCCGGTGGGGAGGGCTCCGGTCGGTCTGTCGAGGAGGCGGTGGCGGCGAGGTTCGAACCGGGCGGCGGCGAGGGGCGCAGGGGGCGTCGGCCCGATCCCGATCCAGAACTGGATTGGGGGGAGGGGGAGAGAACGAGTGGGGGTGGGGGAGTGGTTGGCGGCTAGGGTTGCGGGGTGTGGGTGGATAAGGAGAGTGGGTTGGGGCGCGGCTGGGCCGACCTGGTGGGGTGGCCGACGGGGCCGGCTGGGTCGAGGCCCAGTGGGGAAGTGGGGGGGGCCTGCTCTCTGTTCTTTTTTTTGTTTTTTTGTTTGTTTTCTGTTTTATTTTTATTATCTCTTTTCTGTTTTAATTCCATTTAAAGTATTTAGGCATTTTAATAAAATGTGGTTTCTCCATCATAATTACCTATGCAATATTTGGCACAACCCGAACAATTTAGTTTTAATATTTGAAAACTTTTGTTGTTTGCCTTTATTTTGAATTTGAATTTCGAATCGGTTTGAACTAACGCGAGATTTAACAACCATAACTGAGGTGACGTGGCATCATTAAATGGGGATTACTGTAGCCTAATTATCCGGGTGTCACAGTGACCATTTGACACCGAGGAATGGTTGTGCAGTGACGGCGGTCATATCACATGTAACTGCTGGGATAGTGAAAAGTGGTGACGACAACACTTGCATGACTTCGATGGTGGTGCTATCGAGCACTCGGTCGCAAGGTCTGGGGTGAAAGCCTAGGTCTACCCGAGCTGGTTATACTGGCAACGGCGATGTTTATTTTACGTCGTTACCTTGTTGAAGGCATTGCCCGGATATGCTCCGACTAATTTTTCAAGGTGAAAACCTAGATTCTAACCTTGGTGGTTGGATCCGGTGACGGCGACGCTTGAGCGTCGCTCCCTTCTTCAAGACGTTGATGTTGAAGAACCTCGTCGTCTGTGTGATGTCATTAGATAATTGGTGCCGATATGGTGTTTACTGTGGTTTGCCGATCGTGGCTCTGATCACATTGGGTTTTTCTTTTTTCCTCCGCTACACATAACTTTGGTTTTATATGACTTTGCTATTTGTCTCCTTGTTTTTTATAGGTGTGTACGTTTGTGTTTGCTGTGTGCATCCTAACTATGCAGAGGCCGGATGTGTGCTCTTTGAGTTTGTATCCTCTTAATGCTTCTTTTTAAGCTAATAAAATTAATCCTTTGTCAAAAAAAAAAGTAACTTGGCGAAGCATCCGGCAGCACTACCGAGCAGAAGCAACCGCCGCCCGCTGGAATATCTTGTCGCCCCGCGGATCTCTCGCATCGCGCAGCCAGGGCCAGCCGCCCGCACTCTCCCCCCACTCTTCGCACGGGCACCAATCTGCAGTGAGCGAACGACGGCATTCGCGTGGCCGCGCCGTTCATGCCAGGGTGCCATCCCACTCTGGAGCAACAACTACATGTATAGCCACACATTTGATAATTAATAGCCTGCCCTTTTTTAGTTTTTTTTGCGAGGGGGCTTTTTTTAGTTCCTTAGAGCATCTATAGCCAGACACTCTAAACCTGTCTCAAACATCTGGGCGGACAATCCAGTCACTGACGGGTCACGAAAAACCAATCAAGACGGACCCCAAAAGTTCGGCCTGATCGGCACCCCTCATATCCAGTCCAAATATGGGGCGCAGTCACGTCGGTTGACGATGGGGTCCCACAGGAAATCACTCCTAAACGCGGCGGTCCAAAGCTCGTCTCCTTCGTCGAACCGATGACGCCGCATGGCGCCGCTGCGGCGGGCCGCGTAATGGCTAACCCAACTATTTAAGCCGATCACCGGCATTGAATCCCTGCCCGTCCGCCGCCGCCACTTTTCACTTGCCGTCCTCCACCAGTAGTAGGCATGCCCCCATGTCGCTGGGTAAGGAGCTACCCATAGCTAACGCCGGAGCATCGACTACGGCTCCTTGAGCAGATCCGGACAAGGCACGAAGCTCGGATAGCCGCGGGGCTATCTCCGGATGCACCGGATCCTGAGGAGAACTTGGAGGAGGAGGAGGAGGAGTAGGAGGAGGATGTGGGGGTGCTAGGAACGTGGACCTGCAGTTGGAGCAGCAGGCGATTCTCGATTCCCTCCGCTCAGATTCGGATGCGGTGGCCAGACACCATCATCGGCAGGAGATGAAGGCGAAGCACGCTACGCAAGTCGACGAGATGCTCATGTACACGGATGACGAGGAGCTGGAGCCCTCCTACACGCCCTGCATCGACATCGTGAACATCTTCGATGACGAATCATAGCTAGTGTGTTATTGTACGTAGGATTACTTTGCATTGTCTGTATGGATTAGGGGATGAAATATGAGAGACTCAAACGCAGAGGAGCAAATTTGAGGCGTGACCAGTCACTGGCCACGGACGCACCCAATCGCATTCATAGTCGTTTGAGGGCTCTGATTTACCAAGTCCAGCTGTAGATGCTCTTACATCTTATAGTCTTGATCATCTACAAATTGCAATGTAGGTAGTTATGGGCAAGGAAAATCAGACTAAGAGGATGATCGATGTGTTTTTTAAAAGGAAAAGAGATGATATATCTAAAGTTGAGGAAAATCATATATTGACCTTGCTTACAATTGGAACGACAAGTAACCAAAATGAAGGGATTTAGAAAAAAAAAAGTTTCCAAGGTATTGAGCTCTTGCAAGAAGATGCTAGATTGTGCCCTGAAAACTGACAATATCTTTCGGAACATAGAGATAATGTCAGTAGGGCATATTTGAAGTTAAGTCTTATGCAACCTCGTATATAGAATTATAAACTTTCAGGTGCACGAGGGCATTTTCACTGATTCCAGTACAGTTTGTTTGTTCTTTCCATCTCATGGGTAGAGTACTCAGAGGAAAACAAAAGTGTGTATTGTCTATATGATAAAAAAATAAAAAAATAAATGCTCTCTATTAGTCTGGCCCGCCATACTTTTTCTATCAAGCTCCATCATTAAATACATTGATTTAAGCGACAAGTAATATGAATTGAAGGAAGTACATTATTCTCAAGTAGGAGAAAGAAGAGAAGAAAAGTGAGACTTTCATAGCAGACGAGGACTTTCAGAGATAACGTGTGTTCTGTATAGAGATTTGCAGTGGCCTTGAAATGTTGCATGTGTGCCTTTAAAAGTATAGATGATGTTCTATTACCATTCGAAAATCCAAGTTCAAACATATTATTGAATGGGAGCTATAAAAAGAACAAAATCAAGCATTGAATAGTGTTGAACAGTAATGCCACTGTTCATTGCTGAATTATATTTTCCATGGCTCGGCTGTAGTTTGTTTCAACTTGAAATTTCACATGACAGGAAGACATTATTATGTATGTTTTTTTGAAAACTTTCAAATATGGTTTTCACGAAGGTTTTGAATGTTAGTTTCCATGTGTACGGCTCGGAAACCAATTCTATCAATCCGTACTGTTTTCGGATCCAACCTACATATACGGAGGGGTCTGTTTAGGACACATCTAGATGTGACATAGTTATGTCACATCTAAACTAATGTCCACTCTGTTTGTGGTTTTTTTTGTCCTAATTTTTTTTGTTTCTTGTTGCTGCATTATGTATTTGTGGGAGCTTAGATGTGACATCTTTAAAAAAACATCTAGATGTGAATTAGTGAAACTGTATACGCAGTATATTAACCAACCGAGATCGATCACTTTTTTTGGTAACGTGACAAATTTTGCTTCGCACGATCGACTAATAAAGTAACCTAATTTAACAAGCCCGGCCGGCCGATCTGGCGATGGCGACGGCGACGGAGGATCCGTGCCCGTGCGTGCTCATCGCGCCGCAGATCGAGGCCGACGTCGGCACGCTCACCACCGCCGGGCTCTACCGCTGGGAGGAGGGCCAGGGCGTCGCCACCCTCGTGGTGGACGCCATGCCCGACTACCGCTCCTTCCACCCCGACACGGAAGCGGCGCACGACCTCACGCACTGCGACGGGCTGCTGCTGGTGCCCACCGACGCCGCCGTGCGCGTGCTCAACCCGGCCACGGGCCGCGTCCTGGCGCTCCCATCGAGCCCGCGCGCCGCCGCGCCGCCCCCGCTTCCCTCTGGCCGGATCGTGGGCCACCAGGCGTTCGGCCTCGGCTGCGACCCCCGCTCGGGAGCCTACATGGTCGTCCGCCTCTTTTACCGCTCCCTGGACCGCTGGACGAGTTCGAGCTCTACGCCGGCGGCTGCACCTACACCTACTCCCTCGGAGCAGAGGTGCTCACACTCACCGTCGGGGGGACAGACCAGTGCTGGCGCGAGACGGCGGCGCCACCGCCGTGCCCCGTCATACCAGGGCGCACTGCGACATTCTTCAAGGGCTCGCTCCTCTTCACACCCCACGAGCGGGTCCTCAACGGCGGTGAGGCGCCGGGCTTCGTGCGCTTCAGCCTGGAGGAGAACGACGAGCCGTTCGGCATCGTCCCGGGGCCTCCCTGCGAGAAGAGGATCGACTATGCGGCGTCGAGCATGGCGGAGCTGCGCGGGGAGCTGTGGCTGTGCGTGGGCAGCCCGAGGCCCGGCATGGGGTCGGTGGAGATGTGGGCATGCGGCGGCGACCTGGCCGGCGCCCGGTGGGACCGGCGTCATGTCGTCGAGGCCTGTGTTTTCTGTGGCAACCGATCTCTTCGTCCGATGACCGCGTCGGCCGGCGCCATACTGCTGCGCGCCGGACCGTCGTATCTCTGGCGCTACCGTCGACGTGGTTGTGAGCCGGGTCACGGTGATCTCGTCGACACGCGGTATCTCAAGTATCACCATCCCGACAACGACGCGGGCACGGTGGTCGTCGAGTACCCAATGAAAACAGTCCTTGCCGTTGACGTAGTTCCCTATGTTCCTAGCCTAGTTCCAATCTAGACTCAGCTCGATTCTAATTTGTTTTTCTCCATTCTCGTAGAGAGACATCATGTTTTATATGTACTTTGATATCCGAGGCAAACAAAGAGTACATTGCAATTACGTTTGCGTTCAGTGATTTTGCTCCTGCTTGGCAGTAAAATAATGTGTTTTTTGAAATGTACAATTTATGTTATTACTCTCTCCGTTTTCTTTTACTTTTCATATAAAATTTGTATGAAGTCAGACTTCGTAAAGTTTGGCCAAGTTCGTTGTAAAAAATATCAACAGTCACAATACAAAATCCATATCATTAGATGCACCATAAATATCAAGTTAATTTCCTATATAACAATAGTATCGTTGATGTTGATATTTTTTAATATAAATTTTGTCAAACTTTTCGTTTGTTGGCTTCAAACAAATTTTATATGTGGAGTAAAATGAAATGGAGGGGAGTATTAGTTATGTCCTTTTATGGCTTCGAATGTACCCGGCGCTAACGCGCTCGCGGCCATACAAGCACCGATGCCCCCCCTCTCAGAGAGAGAGAGAGAGAGACCGCACCGGGCACCATGCGCGTCACCCCTTCTGCCTGACACCACGCGGGCTTCCGCACCGGCTAGGTGCTCCACCTCGCTTGATCTCGACGAGGTTGACGAGATGTCGCGGAGGCGGCACCCGGCTATGGTGGTGGCCACGAACGGTGACGAGCCCCTGCGAGGCCACGGCCGAGGCGGCTTCTCTGCGGCCGAAGAAGGCCCACATCCGACAATGTGTGCCTCCCCGCGAATACATTTCCCCGAGTGCCGCAAGCTGGTCTTCACCAACGGCTCACGACCAGCGTTGCCGTGAGCGTGCAATGCATGCCGCCGCTGCCGGAGGAGGCATGGACATGGCAGTACACGTTGCCTGCTTCTACGCCGTTTCTTTACAGAATTTTCAGGTACAAAACATGCTTGATCCTCTCATAATGTGGCTCGTAGAATTGGATCCATGATTCAAGGGGATTCGAGAGGAGGGGGGGGGGGGGGCGAGGTTAGATGCTACAGGGGCACATCTATGGAGGTTACAGTGTTCTGAATGATACTACTAAAGTTGACATAATGTGGCTTCCTCAAAATCAAATCCCTAAATTGCCACGACCTTTTGTTTTGTTTGTACTGCAAACATGTCATGGCATTCGTGTCTATTTAGCATGTCAAAATTCACTGTACCATGGCCTTTGTGTCTATATACCATCCTCTCTATCATGTCATCTTTTTGTCTACAATACCACGCAACTTTAAGCAATTATTTGCCATGTGTCATATAACTCAAATTCCTAAATTGCCATGGCAATTTGTTTTGTCTCTATTGCTTTATAGATCATTTTGCCGGAAATTTTACCATGGCCCATGGACATTTTTAGTCATGCAAATTGTGGGCAATCATTAGTTTTTCACCCACACCATTTTCGCCATGTTCTAAGTTTTTAGTTGTTAAACGTAAAATAGATTTTCCATGACACTATATCACGAGATGGCATGAGATGTTCTTACTATAAACAGAAATGACTATTTTTTATAGGTGCATGGCTAATTGATGAAACTACCATGATTGCCCCAACTGCCCCCAATACCTGGATTTTATTTGGGATTTGTTGAAGATGCTCTCAGAGCCGGCAACGAGCATTGCTCATGGCACACCACCGTGGGATGCGAATGGAAGATGGTGTTGTTTTCTTCAGAAACATTTCTGTGATTTCATATTCTTGTAAGGGGCGATTTTATATAATATATTTAGCCTTGTGCAGTTTCTAAAAAAGAAGAGGTGGACCAGAATGTTAATTTGGGGGAGCGGTGTTTCCAGCTAGCCCCTAAAGATTATGCGAGCCGGCTGTGCTAGCCATTCATATGCTAGCGGTTTTACAACTGCAAGTTGCATGCAACGACCAACTTAACCCATTAATTGATGCCAGCAGGAGCTAGCAGCCTCCATATATATAAGGAGGCAATCGATTTTTTTTAGATTTTATCGGGTTAGTTAGTCAGTACACGAGCCCCCATATGTATATTCAGTGTCAGATCAATAATTTGGGTATAGTACTCCATTGTATGTACATGTATACTGGTCCTGATCTCCTAATCAAGTTCTAATCCTTAGCCGTCCCATGGAACTTGACTTCGAATATATGATCGGAAGAGGTTGTGCTTGCGGAAAGGATGCATGCACTACTTTGTTCTATGGAGGTTACGTTGCTAGCTAGGCTGCTAGGGTTATATAAATGTATGATTTTTCCAAACAAATAATCTACCAACAGACATATGTTATGTGCAGGTCATTTGTCCATCTATATAAGGCCACCGAGGGTGTGCGCTAACTACACATCTGCTGCAAGCAAAGCAACCTTGCTTCACCATCAGAATTTATACTCTTGCCGTGCGTCTTCCCAGCAGTGAAGTGAATCATATGGCTCCTGCAGCTAATGGCTCACACGAGGAGGAGGTTGTGGCTGACCTGCACAAGCCCCGGCCTTACACCCCCAGCCCCTGGGGTGACTTCTTCCTCAACCACAACCCATGCACTCAATCACAGGTAATTACCGATTTGTTTTCTTACTTTCTGTCTCGGCGGTTGTTGATATCATTCCGTACTATTATCAGACACAAATATCTATATTTTATATGTAGCTAAACCCCAGCACAAGTCCTTAAATAGCAATTTTGTTACACATGCATGCTTCCACACCATAAAAATTGTCGTAGCAATTGGAGTTTCTAGTTTGGTCGACTAACTTCTATCTGTTCTCGACATGAGAGTTTCTCTATCATGCAACATGCTTTAGTGCAATTTGAGTGGATTTTAAATGTCAGTGCATTTAATTGTATATATTCAAATTTGTGTTAGGATTATTATTTTTTGTTTCTGTAGAAATTCCTTACATAGTTCATATCTTAAGGATACATGCAAGGTATTGTCTAGTACAAGAGATTCACTAGTATTCCCATGGGTACATCTGTGAATGTTTTCTAAAGTCTTTGAAAAGCTCCTGAACACGAGCGTGCACTCTTAGGTCTTTGATATTTACAAGATGCCGTTTTTGGAGTTGGTATCCCAAATGTATTTTGTGCTTTCTATGTACATAGCTGTAGGGCAGCGGTCTTTTCTAGAAAATAATTTTCCAAGATGATAAATGTTTCTCTATCTTGCAGTGTTTGGCTATGAAGCACATGGCAACTATCAAGAAGGAACGAGTGAGAAAGATCATCTTGGATACCAAATCTTCCTCCGATTTAGTTGTGAAGATGGAGCTTATTGACACACTGGAACGAATAGGTGTGGCCTATCACTACCGCGAAGATATCAATGAAATACTATGTGACATGCACGGTGATGGACAAGGCATTGGTGACGACCTCCATATGACAGCGATGCGGTTCTACTTGTTGAGGAAGCATGGGTACCACACCTCTCAGGGTATAATTACAGTCATGATTGTTAATCCCTACATATATATTTTTAAATCAATTATTAGATATATGATAGGTTTACTTGCTCATGCAGATGTGTTTCTGAAGTTCAGAGATGACCAAGGAAACTTTGCTAGCAATGATCTGGACTCGTTATTGGCATTGTATAATGCATCATATCTTAGGGTTCGTGGGGAAGAAGTGCTTGATGACGCAGTTGTTTTCACCAAGAGCCGTCTACAATGTATGTTGGAACATCTAGACCCGCGGTTGGTAGAAGAGGTCCAGTGTACATTGGAAACACCCCATTTCAGGAGAGTCGAAAGAGTGGAAACGAGACGTTACATCCCGCTGTATGAGAAGAAGGCTACTCGAGATGAGCACATATTAGAATTTGCTAAGTTGGACTTCAACATTTTGCAAACTCTTTATTGCCAGGAGTTGAAAGCTCTTACGATGTAAGAGAGTAAAAAAATATAATAGCTATTAAAATGTCAATAAGATTTTTGCTATTTAACTATTATGAAATGTGCTAATACATATTCAATTAATAATTAACGGTTGGTGGAAAGACTTTCAAGCACAGACAGATCTACAGTTTGCACGAGATAGAATGGTGGAGATTCATTTTTGGATGCTTGGAGTTGTCTATGAGCCGCAATATTCCAACTCACGTATAATGTTGACACAATTGGTCATATTTGTGTCATTATTTGATGACCTCTATGATAACTATAGCACCACTGAAGAAAGCAACATCTTTACCGCAGCCTTGGAAAGGTACATTCACCTTTGGTTTTTCTCATATAATATTTATCGATCTTGCACAACGAATGGAAAGCCTAACATTAAGTCACACAAATGGAATCCCTTGACAAAACGTTGTTAGCAAAAGCTTCCTACGTGCAATTATTTCACCAACATGATCTATAGCTAGAATAATTAGAGCATATATATACAGTTCTATTTTATAATTAACTTCACATGTATCCCTTTTGTCAAAATTATATATAGATGCATGAAACAATATTATATACCAAACTCCAGTGACTTCTTTACTACCAGGTACGTGTGGTTAATTTACTAATATACTTCCACCACCCGGAAATACTTATCGCCGAAATGAATAAAAATGATTGTATCTAAAAATAAAATACTTGTAGATACATCCATTTCTCCGACAAGTAATTGATCTAAATTCTTAAGACAATAGTGGTAGCATTCCTTCTGCATGGCGCATTAGGTTTCTGCTTGACTTGAGTTTAATACATGATATCTGTTAATACTTCTTATAAGTCGCACAAGGTTAGTTAACAACACATTTTTAAGCCCCAACATTTGCAAACACTTCTGATGTAGCCACCCATGTTCTTGTTTTCATCAACGGGTTTCCACGTAAAAAAATAGCAGCCCAATTATGGATCTTTACAATCCATTTGCCTATGTTTTCAAACAATGGTCAACAATATTTTATTATACAATATCTTGAATTAATAAGGCATCTAGGAAACAATATACTGTCAGACGTGGCACAGATAACAAGGCGTCCTAGTTATCAATCTAATAACTATTTTCATGTGTGGGTCACAAAAAAGAGTTTCTCCAAATATACAAGTTATGTAGCCTTGCTTACAATAATATGAATATCTTCCATTGCAATTTATATGCAACACTATTTAGTTTGGTATCATATATTTTATCTATGTTTGCACTAAACACACACTTTCTGAACCATAGGTGGGATGAAGAAGCCGTGGAGCAATTCCCAGCATACTTGAAGGCATTATACATCAATATACTTAATACTACAAATGTTATTGATGAAGAGTTGAAGCATCAGAAAAACATGCATACTGGATTGGCAAAAAAAATGGTTAGTGCTTCTCCAAACTGTAAAAAATTATTCCTAAAAATGAGCTATACAGAGAACTATATATAGTATTATATTTGCCCATTCAATGCTCAAGGTTTCAAACTTAGGTATTGTTTATTAATCATTCCTCGACTATGTATAAGTAATTTGAAGCAAATAATATGTAGCTCTAACGTCTTGAGATTTTGTGTCAGGAGATGGGGCAAATGCATCTATGTATTATATATGAGAGTCATGTTGTTGATGGTAAAATGTGAAATTCATGTGGAGGGGGGGACAAGCAGATACAAATAGAAGAACTTCATGAAAAAAAAATTGTAGCTCCTAACGCTAATGATTGCATAACATGCTTGATTGGTGGTTTTGGAATGGAAGTCGGTGGAGCCACGAGAACCTTCATTAACTCAAAAAATGTTGGATACCATGCTCTTCGAGTAAACTATGAGAAATCATCATTTTAGTTTTATCTTATATAATGCATCTAAAGCTACATATGAATTTTCTGTCCCTTCATGCATGTAGCGCACAATTCAACAAATTTTATTAATTATAAGATGGTTTACTGTGTTAAACTATTGATTATATAGAAACATTGCTTTATGTTGGATTTATCTATGGATACAATTGTGTTTCAAAAGGAGAATATTTATGAGTACTGTGTCATTAGCCAATAGATCACAATGCAAAGGTAGTTTGCCACCAAACATTCTCCCCACATTTGTACTTTATTTAACCTTAAAATTGTACCTTGTTTAGGTAATTGACATTGCCAAAAGCTATCACGCGGAGGTGAAATGGCGGGATGAGCACTACATACCAACTAGTGTTGAAGAGCATCTACAAATTTCAGTGCGCACCAGCGCTTGTATGCAAATAATAAGCCTTGTGTTCATCTCAATGGGTGATATAGCTACAAGCGAGGTTCTTGAGTGGGCTTCTACCTATCCAAAAATTATCGAATGTGTATGTATTGTCGGGCGTATTGGCAATGACATGGTGTCACATGAGGTACCAACTCTATCCATTTAAAACTTTTCTGGCACATGTAAACCATATTCTTTTATTTGTGGTTGTCCTAAATGAAATTAACTAGTAGTCACATAGTCCAACAAGTTTGAGTTAATTAATGTATCACTATCATCCATATCTTCTTTGAGATCTTGGTTAAAGGGCAGGGCATTCCTGCACTCTCATACAGAGAGAGAGAGAGAGAGAGAGAGAGAGAGAGAGGGAGAGAGAGAGGGAGAGGGAGAGAGAGAGAGAGAGAGATTGGCCCACTTTTGAGGAACACTAGGACGAAAACCTTATAGAGGATTCAAGGAACTGTGTAGCACCTAACTAAACTAGGAAACAGTACCACACAACAAATCAATCATATCAATGAAGCAACATGATTGTCCATTAGAAGCACTCGTGCTTCGTTGCCACGCAACCGACACAACTATACTCCAAGGGTTAGGGCTTCAACGAAGCTCTTCAATAGCACGCCCAAGTAGGGAAGCAAAGCCCATGGAGGCCATTAATTGGCACCAGACTTCCATCCAAATCCTAGCACACATCCACCTCACCAAAACCCCGAGGGAGGGGATCCAACAGCACAGTAGCTACTCCGCCTCAAATCCAACTAAAATAGTCGATGCCTCAACAAAGACACCCACGAGTGTCATCATTGCCAAAATCGGACCTACCTGGAAAGATGGAGCTTTTGGGAGGGAGTCTAGGACATGCTAGTTGGATCCATGTACCAACTATCGGCTCTGTCACGGCCACACTTATAGCTCCACGTCACCTCATCCCCACCCAACAAGGCTAGCTTGCCACCGACAACAACATCCACTGCCCTGTACCATTCTAGCTAACATCTATCCACTTCTAAAACCAGCCTAAGTGTAGTGTCCAGAACAACATCAGATGTACATTGAAGCTTGAGTATTCACACATCCAAAATGGAACACACCAAATATAGAGCGACATTGTTGCACCAGATTCACACAACAAGTGGAGATTCAGCTGACCAAACGATCCTCCACCATGGTCGTCCGCCAGACACCCATCATGTGACCTGCTACCTGACACGGTCTTGCCATCGAGAAACCTGACATGTCGGGACACACAAGCTGCTTCCGTACATTCGTCGGGAACCACGGAACTACACGTCTACCTACTGCAGTGGCGACGGCGGTGAGGGAGCGCGTAGTCGGCGAACTAGCAGCTAGGGTACTTGGGAGAGTCACATAATCAATATGAAAAAACAATTTCTTGTACATGGCATATTTATGCATACACACATGCATGCATGCATGCATGATGAAACTTCATCTAATTAATCATGTTATTTTTTAAGCGAGAACAACTATCAGAGCATGTGGCATCCACAGTACAAACTTGTACAAAAGAGCATGGGATCACGGTGGTAGAAGCCAATGAGAAGCTTAAGGTAATAATTGAAGAAGCATGGATGGACATAGTCCACGAATGCCTCCATAGAGAACATCCCATGACACTTCTAGAGAAGGCGACTGATCTTGCCCGGACAATGGATTTCATGTACAAGCGTGAAGATGCATACACCCTATCGTTTAGTCTCAAAGAGACCTTAACTTCACTTTATGTGAATTTCATATGAACCATTTTATGTATTTTCTTGGAGAGAAAAAAAAGGCGGGACATTATATGTTCCCACATCACCAACTACCATGCTATATACTCCATTTTCCATGTTCTTAGGTAAAGTGAGGTGTACTACGTATTGTCTTTTTTTTGTGGGACCTACATACTTTTGTAGCTACTGTGTAATTTTTCTCGTCTATATATCAATCCATGCATGTATTGTTTAGTTGCATCAATTTGCGATTTGCTTACGGTGTATCAAGCCATGCATGTATGGCTTTATTTGACACAAACCTACTATAATATATCGATAATTCAATCTGGAGCCCGGTCTCATCTACACCTGATGAATAGTAGAATAAAAATAAAGAGTAAAAAAATCAAGAAAAATATGAAATTTTTTTGCATGCAAGATGCTTCAGTGCAGCAAGTAAGTGCAAAACTTCGTTGGCAAACAACATTCAAGGAGCTCGCACCAAAAAAGGAAAAATCGGCAATGAACAGTGCATTTTTCAAACTTTCTCACAGAGCCAGAATTTGTCTGTTTTGCCACGAGCTCCTTGAATATCCAAACTCCACAAAATTTTGCACGGGCATCGGGCATTCGACCATCTTGCACCACAAAAGATCGGTATTTTTAAATTTTTCTTCTATTTTAAATGATTTTACAGTTAACACTGGGGAGCATCTGCACCTGGGTGCAGAAAGTGGAATTCTATTACTACTTAGAGAATATTATTTTAATGGTGTTACCAAATTATCTCTGCTTTAGTACCCAAACTGCATATAGCAAAATTTTGAAATTTCATGGTTTTTGTTAGGATGAGAGGTATAATATGCCATTGGAGATCTCTGGGCATGGAGATCACCTCTCATGTAGAATTGTTTCACAAAAGTCCTCACGGTTTATGAACTGTTATGAAAAAAACATTTTTTTTCGTATTCACAAACGCGAATCATATCTTTGACCTCATTTACATACAGTTTTTTGGACCTGTGCATGTGATATGGTGCGTGCTACCAATGCGCTCTTTTTCATGTATAATGTTTTCCCAAACTCCATAGGGTTTAAAAGTAATTTGAAAAATGATCGATTTTTAGCTGAAATATACCTTCTCTCTAATTTTCAAACAGTTTGCTAGAATGCAGCAATGATAGACTGTTGAAAAGCAATAGAAAATGCGGAACTTTTTGTATAGAACCTTTCCCAAAATTCCACATGGTTTAAATTCCAATATGAAAATGATATACGAATGCTATTAAAACTGCTAAACTTTTTTATGTTGAACTTTTTCTCAAATTCACAATCCTTTGAGTAATTTTGAATACAACAAGATCGGTCCTGCTGTTTTTTCGTCCAGAAACAGAATATTCGGATTGAGCTTTTGTGCGGGTTTGAACTGAGGTCTTTCCATAGTTCGAACTTCACTTTATTTTTTGGTGTTGCTTTTTTCTTGTAACTCATCAACCATTTGTTCAAATTGAGCAAATGATATACCGTTGGAAAGCTGCTGAAAATGTGATTGATATTGTCTAGTATATTTAACTCAGCATAGAATTTGATACTGTCTCTTTATTTGATACATAGAATTTGATACTATGCGGACCGTCAGGACATTAATATCTCTTGCATGTATGTGGTGTGAGAGAGTAGGTTGACCATGTGGTGTGAGGGAGTAGTATTTAACTCAGCATTGAATTTGATGTCCTAACGGTCCGCTGCTACTTTTTTTTAAGAGCATGTGGCCACTATCTCTGTGCTTCCACACAAATGTCATCCTCGGAATCCTCATGAAGGAAAGTCACGGAGGATGGACCATAGCTCAATGAATTTGCAGAAATGGGCCAAAGAGAAGCTTAATTTCATTTTTATTTTGAAAACCCAAGCATCACCCTTAAGGTCTCACACACCTTCAATTATTTCTCGTGTATGCCTCCCGCCCGAGCTCCACTGCCACCTAGACAACACGTTCGTGGAAAAAAAATCGGAGGAAGCACCTAGAACGCAACACATGACACGCTGTCAAATGACACGCTCTCAGCCTACTCTAGGTGATCTTTGAGAAGGCTCCCAACGAACGCTAGTTAATTAGTTGCTCTCGAGATCTTCCATCCGTGTTGTCTTGGACTACAGGCTGGCGGCCAAAAACAAACCATTGTCCGCCTAGCCGATCCAAGCGGGTGAAAAAGAAAAAAAAACATCGGAAGTTGGCTTAGAGCATCTATAGCCGGACTTTGCAAATCCGACCCCTCAAACACTCGCGGATGCGATCGGGCGCGTCTGCGGACAGTGACTGGTCACACCTCAAATTAGTCACTCGCTCATATTACAACCCTACATCCATAGAAGCATGCAAAAGAAATCATATGTGCTACATATTACGTAGTACCTAGCTAATCTCCGTCGTCCTCCTCCTGCTCGACCTCGTCCATGTAGGCGAGCATCTCCGCCTCCTTCGTGGCCTGGTGCGCCGCCATCTCCTGTCGGCGTCTGACCTCCGTTGACACCGACCGAAGGGAATCGAGGATGGACTGCTGCTCGGCCTGCAGATTCGCGTCGCCGGCGTCCCCCACATCCTCCTCCTCCTCCGGCTCCTCCTCCTCCCCCTCCTCCTCCTCCTCCTCGTCCTCCTCCACCTCCTCCTCCAACTCCTCCTCTGGATCCACTGCATCCGGAGGTAGCCCCGCGGTGATCCGGGCTTCGCGCCTAGCCCAGATCTGCTCAAGGAGCTCGAGCCGGCTCTCCAGCGTTAGAAATGGCTCGCTCCTCACCACGCCGCGTGGGGGCACGGCTACTAGGCGGACGGGTGGAGTGGAAAGTGGCGGCGGCGGACAGGAGGAGGAAAAAATGGATGGATGGTAGGGTTTTGGTGACGTCGGTCGACTTAAATAGCCGGGCTATGCACTATGCGGGCTGCCGGAGCTGCGCCACTGGTCTGACGAAGGAGACGAGCTTCAGACCGCCGGGTTTCATGGCGTTTTCGCCTGGGACCCCTTCGCCAGTCCGATGTGGCGTGCGTGCTCAGACGTCCCCATATATGCCCCATATTTGGGCTGGATATGAGGGTTGCCGGTCAGCTCGGGTGTTTGAGGCTTGTCTGAGACGTCCGACTGGGTCGAAAAATCATGACCGGTCAGTGACTGGATGGCTGGCCCGGACATTTGAGAAGGGTTTAGGGTTTGAGTACTGTTCAAGCCCGGTGAGTGGACTAGTGGTAGTGTCGCTCGTCCGCAGCTCAAACACTGGGCATGTACTGTGCGAAATCAATCGAATAGAAGCAGCCGCATTTCCATCTGTAAGGGCTCGAGAGCAAGAGCGATCTCCGCCGATTCGAAAGCATGGATGCAGATCTGTAAGCGAATCATGTGCTGATGGCTGCATTGTGCTGATCTCCTCCGTCGCCGTCGCTGAGCTCTGTTTGGTCGAGAGGGAGCAAGGGTGGTGTTCGTCCGGCCATCTCACCGCCGCCACCCGCCACCGGCCACCGGCCACCGCCGCGCCGACGAATCGACCTAAGGCCTGAGAGGTGAGCTTTCAAATCTGTGATTTTGATCTTTGTCGTCCCTTCTGCCTCCCGCCCCTTAGGTTGTTCCCCTCATGTTCCCGCAGCTTCCGGCGCGCACCACCTGTTTGACAGAATGCCTCACACAAGCAGGGCGGAGAAGTCCTCAAAGTCCTGCAACGAGGACCGGATCAGCGCCCTGCCGGACGACGTCCTGCACCATGTTCTGGGCTTCCTGCCGGCGGATGAGGCAGTGCACACCTGCCTGCTTGCCTGGCGCTGGCGCTGTCTTTGGAAATCCATGCGCCGTCTTTGCATCAACGAAATGGGGAGGTGGGGGGTGAGCACCGGCGGCGTTTTCCTTATTAAGTTTGTGAGCTGCCTGCTGCTCCTCCGAGACCCTGGCTCGACTCTGGATGAGGTCGAGATCAAGTATGATCATCATTTTGAAGACGACCTTACTTGGATATCAACATGGTTCCATCATGCTTTGTCATGCCAAACTCAGGTCCTCACTGTCAAGTTCCCTTTGCCAGTGTACGTGCCCCGCTATTTGGATGGCCCTCCTCTGGTCTCCCGGTATTTAAGAAGATTAGAGATTTCTGAAGGGAGGTTGAAGAGCAACTTCCTAAATTTTTCAAGCTGTTCAACACTGGAGGATCTAAAGATAAAAGACTGTGACTTAGATGCTAGTAGCATCCTGTCCCAGTCTGTAAAGCATCTGAGCATCAAGGATTGTTTTTTCAAGGATGATGTCCGGATTAATATTTCTGTTCCAAATCTTGTTTTGCTGCAACTCAAATCATGTGGAGGTAGAACCCCATTTCTCGAAAGCATGTTGTCATTAGAAACCGCAGTTGTCAGTTCTGAAATCTGGTCAGTGGATTACTGTCATAAAGGTTTTTTTTTGCTGGGGAGTGTTGTGGTACTTGTCTGGATTGCTGTGGTAATGATGGCCTCAAGGGTCGTTGCGTACTTCTTGGAGGTCTGTCTCGTGCTAAAAACTTGGAGTTGATAGCTCATCCGGGAATGGTAAATTTACCCATATTTCCATCTTGATTTTAATGCATGAGTGTTCTGATCTCTACAGTAGTCTCTATCGTGATCTCTATCCATCTTTGCATATCAGTTAATGACGAAAATAGTGTAGCTACATGTATTGCCACCGGATGAGCTCTTATGCTTCATTGTGTACATGTTAGAAATTCTATATATGTTTATGCGACTGCACTTTGAGATCTGACCCAATTCTAGTTGAGATAGTCTTGTGATATTGAGAATATATATCCATTAAGTCCGCATGTTCATGATGTGAATTTCCAAATGATATGTCCACATTTCTTTGTAAATGTAGAGAGTTGCTAATTATGACATACTGAAATTGCTTATATGCTTCATGTAGGTATGAATTTTTAATGTTTATCCAAAGGTCCAATGCACTTTCAGTACCAGTTCATTGTGGACTTTAAAACTAGATCCTTAACTGTAACTGTTTTGCACTTTGTTCAGTTTATTTTCAAAAGGGATTTGAGATGGTGCCCTACATTTAGTAAGTTAAAGACATTGTTGCTGAACGAGTGGTGTGTGCAACCTGACCTCCGTGCACTAGTTTGTATGCTTGAACATTCGCCGGTTCTTGAGAATCTGACACTTCAATTGCGTAAGGTATATGTTTTATAAATGGACAGTAGCAGAGTTGATGCAGCGTTAAGTTTTCTTTTCACGCATGATTGATGGATGTTGGTGAAATATTTTTGTCTGCTACAGCAAGAAAAACCCACATGTTCAGTGGAAGTGGAAGAAAATGCTTGTTTGATGGAGAAACCAGCGGCTATTTCAGGATACCTAAAGATTATCAAAGTCAAATGTGAAGAGGTTGATGGCAGAGTTTGCAAAGTTCTGAACTTTTTGAGTACATTTGGCATTGAAATTACTATCCAAAGGACCAAGGGATAGTTGGAGAAGGTGTAAGTTAACTTGTGACTCTCATCTTGGTTATAATACAGTTTAGTTGTATAGGAAGCCTTCATACAATGAGGTTACAAAACACAATCATTATTCTATTTTGTTGGATAGTACTCCCTCCGTCCGGGAAAAGTTGTCCACGGGACAGTGTATTTGTTTTTTTTTCAAAAAAACCCACAGAGTTTTAAACACGTCAGGAATAACTCCATCTCCTTCCTTCCTCCTCCCCCGTCGCCCGCGCCTTGCAGCCATCGCCGGCTAACCACCCACCAGGGCGCCGCCGGCCGCCTGGACCTGCACCGCGACCAACACCAGCGCCGCGTCCCAGCGCATGACCAGCAACAGCGCCGCCACTCGCTTGGACCCGCGCCGCGGCTTCCCACCTGCACCGTCCGCCATGAAGGCGACCTGCGCCGGCGCCCGCCTCGAGCTACGCCGCCGGGCCCGTTGAAGCTCGCCGCCCACGGTAGCCCACGATCGCTGCCCACCTGCACCTCCGATTTTATCATCTTCAGCCGCCGGCGCCGTGGACAATTCCGGCCACTCCCGCCTCTGACACTGCTACTGGTGGGCAACGCCGACGCCGTGGACCTCTGATGCTGTTTTTGCCTTTTCTCCTGGCTCGCCTCTGCTGCCACTCCCGCCTGTGCTGGTGAGCCTGCCCCGCCCGCCTCTGCTACTGCTGTTGTTCAATTTGCTGCTGTGAGTCTGAATTTGATGTTCTCAGTACAGTAGTTACTCTGGTTCTCAAGCTGTAGATGAAATTCAGTCAGTGGATACAAAGCTAGAGAAATAATCCAGGACAAAGACTGTACAAAGATGCATTAGCATTAAAATCACATTTCTGTTCTGATGTAAAAACACCAAAGATGCATCATGTACTCTACAGAAATGTTGCAAAAAAGATTCAGTTAACACAGAAATTAACTGAATGTGTCCCCCAATGTCCAATGTTCATCAGTTAACTGAATCTCACCTAGAGTAGAAGCAATTTCTGATCTACTGTTACTGTGGATTAAGTTGGATATTGTTGGACTAACATAATTTCTAGACATGGCCCTAAAATTTCTACACACTGATCTGACAAGCAATACTCCATTACAGAGAATATTTATACTGAAAATAGAACATTTACAATGAAAAATAGGACCCCGAAGAAACTGTATTCAGTGATCTTGTACTCTGAAAATAGAACATTTACACTGAAGCTTCAAACAAAATTTCAGAGATCTTGTACTCAATTTAGTGGCAATCAGACTTGAGATGCACTGAAGCTTCGAAACTGAATTTTCAAAATTTCAGTGATCTTGTACTAAATTTTCTACCTCACTTTTCTTGAGTTAGTTCAAAATTTACACAGCAGTAGTGACTCTAGTGTGTGTAGTTGCTGTGGAGCAAACTACACACATTTATTTTCTACTCCAGCAGATGTTGTGGGACATTTATTCCCACCTCCACCACCATCTTGTCAGTTTTGACAGCAGCTGGAAATACAAGCTTCTGAAATTTATAGAAAATTTCCTACTAAAAAGATAACTGAATTTTGTGTACTAGAAGTTTACACTATGATCAATCCAGAGAATACACTATGATCAATCCAGAGAATCATCAAAGTTGTTCCTAAACTGATTATTCCTAGTCTGACCATGTCACAACATTTCTGTCAAAATTTCAGACTTGACAGTAAATATAGTGGAAACTGAAAATTGTTCCTAAACTGAAGATTATTTAGGAACACACTTGTTCCTAAACTTGATGTTGATTTAGGAACAAAATCTTCAGTGCTAGTATAAAAAATAACTACTCCATGTACTCCATGTTAATTTAGGAGTACTTAATTGATTCTACACTAAACCAGAGCAGTGATTCTACTCCGTGAAGGTGCTGGCTCTGTCTTCTAAATCTAGTGAACATTTCTGAATTTAGCTACTCATACCTCTATCTACACATACATGAGCGGCTAATCTGCTAACTACACGCACCTCGTTCGAAATCGTTTTGCAGGGCATCCTGTTGGTTCGAGCTGGCCTTCTTCCTGGTGCACATGGTTCGAGCTGGCCCTACTGAATACAGCAATGCGGAGAGCTAAACTTGATCAAATGATTTGGAGCATTCTGGAGCTAAACTTGCAGGGCATTCTAACTGTAGCTGCAAGTTTGATCAAATGATTGTCAAGATTTATGCAGGCAGTAACAGACAATCATGTACAGAAAAAGAAAGAAGCACAAATAGTGACTTAGACTTGATGTTAATTAGAGCATCATGGCAGCATCATTGTATAGTGAATTTACTCTGTATTGAAATTATTCTGTATAGTGTCTAAATCCAGTTTTACAATTTCGGAGTACTACTTCTTGCAAGTAAACATATTATACTCGACACATTAGAGCAAGCAAGAATTTAAGCAGCAAGGAGTAGAGCAAGCAAAAACATCATGAATCCAAAACAAGATTTTGCTGAGTATTTTTACTGTTTGCAGCAAACAAAAATTATCTTGGAAAGTGTCCAAAGAATTTCAGTCAAAGAGGCATGTTCTTTTCAAAAACATCATGAATCCAAAATCTAGGAGACAAACTTTGTGTAAAACATTCTGAATTTTTACACTGAACATTTCTGAATTACTAATTCAGTCTGAACGTGTCACAACATTTCTGAATCAACATTTCTACAGTAAACCAGAGCAGGGATTCTACTCCATGAAGGTGTTGGCTCTGTCTTCTAAATCTAGTGAACATTTCTGAATACAGCAATGCAGAGAGCATCAAGCGATAATAGAGAGCAGAGAATGGAAATCTATAACATGGTAAATAATTCGATGAGTAAAATGAACTTCAGTCCATGAAAGTGCAGAGCTTAAGCTCTATTCAGCAAATGAAAACAGCAGTACGAGGTCTGGGACAGCTAAAGCAAACATTCGACCTTGAGGAACTCAGGGGCGGGCTCGACGGGGGTGGGCAGGAGCGCGAGCCTCCGGCACGCTGCGGCGTTGCGCACCTCCTCGAGGACCTCGGGCATAGTGACTAGCCGGACCGCGGTGGAGGCGTTGGCGTCGACGACGGCCACGGCCACGGCCGGGCCGCTCGAGTTGCCGCAGCTGGACACGATCCGGTTACCGCCTGTGCGGACGACTCCTTGGCCACCGTCTCCCGCTGCGCCGTCGCGCCCGCGCCCCACGCCACGGGGGTCGGGGCGACGGTGCCGGGGGAGGCGGGGGCTTGAAGGCCGCGTCGCCGGCCGCCAGGACGAGGGCTGGCCACGCTTCTTCCATCAACGCTAGGAGGGAGGGGGTGGGCGCGAGCAAGAGACACGGCGGGAGGAAGAAGAAACAATTTTTGGGGTGAAAGAGGGGAGATTCAGGAGGCAGGTAAGGGAGGCAGCGGAGCTACGCGAGGCAAAAGGGAGAGGCGGAGGAGGCAGCTGCGGCGGCGGCGGAGGACGCGTGAGAGAGCAGAGGAGCAGCGCGGCGCAGGGGAGCTCCGGCGTCCATGCGCCTGTGTCGGAGCGGCGGAGCATCGACTGGAGAAGACGAGGAGTGCGAGTTATGTCGGGAGTTTGGGGAGGGATTTTTTGTAAAATCACCACGCGGACAACTTTTTCCGGACGGAGGTAGTATTAGGCTGATTGTAATGGGGAGTATCATATATTAGTATCATGTAGTACTCTATTTATTGTCATGCATGACACAAGGTAGCTTAGCATTTAATATGATACGGTATCATGATATGATACTACACCCTCTCTTTCTTCATTTAATGCTATGACACCTCATCAAAATTGCCTAGTTGACATGCATGATACTACCTATGATACTACCATTACGACCAGCCTTATACAGTGAGGCATGTCAATTAATTAACTCCCATGCAAATCAAAGCGTCCAACTCCGATGATATGAGCAAACATGGGTGGCCTTTGGTACGGTGCTGCTATGAAACATGGGTGCATGATGGCGAACTATGCATCCCATCCGCTATAATTCGGGTTCATGTGCAAGCCTCCTTGTCAAGTAACAGAGCAAACGTCTTTCTTCGCACGATTCCTTTGTTTTTTTGCGGGTATTCTTCGCACGATTCCCCTTCTAAAGCATCTTTTTTCTTACAAATATTTATAAAGGATTCGGTTTCAAGAGTTGGCGAGGAGCTTTTTTTTTTTGAAACCGTACACCCGCAGGCATACATTACTTGTATTTATACGAGTTGGAAAACAATACATACGTTATAGATACCAAATGTACAAATACAAGAATACAGGAAGGATACAAGCCATAGAGCTGGCCCCGCCATACATCGCAGAAGACCCCAAACAAAGAAAATTTGCAACCCCATCCTTGATCTTCTCCGCCGATGCCGCTCCGTCGCGTCGAAGCCAACCGCCACCGCTGGGACGCGGATTTTTCCTAACCAGTTGCACGCATAACTCGAATCTTTGCCGTCCATCTCCAGTGCAGTCATTTCAACCTGCCCCACTGCTGTCCCAGCCATGCAGCGTATTCCTGAGCATGCGATTATTTTTATGTGAGTATATGGAGATGTATTGCATCCGTTGTGGGCCAGCTGTCTATAGATTCTCCTGCCAACTAGTACTGCTAGGCTACTTTCTTTAGATTCTTCCCATGCGCAGCGACGTGCAATACCCATGCTCCTTTAACCACAATACTCCCTCCGGTCCTTTTTACTCTGCATATTAGGTTTGTGTGAAGTCAATCTCATCCAACTTTGACCAAGTTTATATAAAAAATTATTGACATTTACATAACAGCACCAACATCATTAGATTCATTTCGGAATATATTTTCATATTATATTTATTAGATATTATAGATGCTAATAATTTTTAATATAAATTTGGTCAAACTTAGCTAAGTTTGACTTTTGGCAAATCCAATGTGCAGAGTAAAAAGGACCGGAGGGTGTACATGTTATGATTGAGGTTAGAGGCTGCTGAATAATTAATGACCCGCAGGCGTTTAATACAGTTTTTAATTACGCTGCAGTACCAGCTATTAAGTGTTTTTTGGTAGATTTGCCATAAAAGTTCTGTTGGCAAGATGAGGATTTTTGCCCGAGAAAACTCAAGAACGAAAAAGAGGATCCACAAGACGAGGAGATACCTGAAGAGGAGATCCGTGAATGACTCGGCACCGCGATTCATCGTTGAATCGTGAAGCAACCTAGGGATCTAGGCGCGTGGATGGGGAGGGTGTGGTTCATCCGCTCGATGCAGCTCCGTCTGCGTGCTTTGATTCGAATTTTGAATTGTGGATGGGGATGGTCGGGGGCCGGGCCTGGTCACGAGGTAGTGGACGGGGCGTAGGCGAGTACATGCTATAGATCGAGTGTAGGTAGGATGGCAGGTACGATAGGACATGTATTCTCTCCGTATGCGCTGAGAAAAAAGGAAATAGACAGAATCTGGTGGGTCCGTGTGGGGCCTGCGGCACTGATCCACAAGACGAGCGGAGGGCGTTGATTCAAGTTGTGCGTCTAACTAGTTAGGAATAGCCATATTTGCCATCGTTGGAGGCCGGAAATAGCATGAAGGAGCAGCTCACATAGAGATGAAGAAACCCCTTGCACATTGGCGTTGGTGAGCCGCAGTAGACACCAGATGCAAAGAACTGGATTTGATCCTAATTTTTCCATCGGTCGGAGGCAACGACATGTCGGCCGTGCTCCCCAAGCTCCTTCACCTCCGGGCCTGGGGACGACGCCACTCTGCCTCCCTGAAGACAGCCAGGCCCTTCCACCACGAGGTAGATCCGATGCCAGCCTTGGACTCCATCCATCCCAAGCAGGGCACCGTCAGCACTTGCTCCCAGCCGTACCACCGGTCGAGCCCTGCAGCAAAACACACATAATCCTCACACGCTCCTTGGCGCCGCACAGAAGCACGCCACCGGAGCAGAGTTGGAGCGGGAGGAACCAAACACCCACAAGCTTCTCGCCGGAAGTAGCACTCCCAACGAAACGCGGTCAAAGCTGGGGCACCTTTATTTCGACGCGGCGCCGTCGCCGGCGTCTCAACTACGCCTCCTGGAACCCATCTACAAGCCCGTGCTTCCCCGAGGCTTCCCCCCCCCCCACCTACCGAGGCCAAGTCTGGGGACGACGCCACTCTGCCTCCCTGAAGACAGCCAGGCCCTTCCACCACGAGGTAGATCCGATGCCAGCCTTGGACTCCATCCATCCCAAGCAGGGCACCGTCAGCACTTGCTCCCAGCCGTACCACCGGTCGAGCCCTGCAGCAAAACACACATAATCCTCACACGCTCCTTGGCGCCGCACAGAAGCACGCCACCGGAGCAGAGTTGGAGCGGGAGGAACCAAACACCCACAAGCTTCTCGCCGGAAGTAGCACTCCCAACGAAACGCGGTCAAAGCTGGGGCACCTTTATTTCGACGCGGCGCCGTCGCCGGCGTCTCAACTACGCCTCCTGGAACCCATCTACAAGCCCGTGCTTCCCCGAGGCTTCCCCCCCCCCACCTACCGAGGCCAAGTCTGGGGACGACGCCACTCTGCCTCCCTGAAGACAGCCAGGCCCTTCCACCACGAGGTAGATCCGATGCCAGCCTTGGACTCCATCCATCCCAAGCAGGGCACCGTCAGCACTTGCTCCCAGCCGTACCACCGGTCGAGCCCTGCAGCAAAACACACATAATCCTCACACGCTCCTTGGCGCCGCACAGAAGCACGCCACCGGAGCAGAGTTGGAGCGGGAGGAACCAAACACCCACAAGCTTCTCGCCGGAAGTAGCACTCCCAACGAAACGCGGTCAAAGCTGGGGCACCTTTATTTCGACGCGGCGCCGTCGCCGGCGTCTCAACTACGCCTCCTGGAACCCATCTACAAGCCCGTGCTTCCCCGAGGCTCCCCCCCCCCCCACCTACCGAGGCCAAGCCGGCCATCGGAGGCGAGGAGGAGCGGCGAGGTCGCCGGCGGAAAGACAGGAGATCTCGGGCTGCTTCTGTTCGCCTCTCGCGTTCTGTGGAGAGTTCGAGAGTAAGACGATGGTTGCAGAGAGGACGTGTTTTTTGGCGAGGAGCTTTTGGGCCAATGATGGATGTACCAGCCAAGCATTGAGTTTCCAGAGGCGGCGACGCGAGGAACTTTGGGATGTCGATGCATGAGCATTCAGGAATGCAAGGCTTTGAAAAGCTCGTCGCTGTCTTTCTTCCGTGTGAACTCTTGTAATTTGCAACTTGAATCAGTTGAGATGTCTAAACTGATTACTCTGCTTAGTGTAATATACTAGTACTCGTAATATTATTCACCGTAGAATCGGGGAAGACGAACATCATCTTAGTGCCGGTCATTGGGTTTGTGCCTCTCGTGGACTGTCCAGGCGTCCAGCAGCATGTGGAGCATTTTGATTGGCTAATTTTTGGTATTCGTGGATGCATATTTAACAGTCTCTCGTCTGAATACCACCGCAGAGTACGAGCCCAGTCAGGGGGAAAACGCAAAAAAAAAAAAAAAACCTACTAAATGGCTTCGCCCGGGTTCGAACCGGAGACATTCAGTGTGTTAGACTGACGTGATAACCATCTACACCACCAAACCATGCTAGCTTAATTCGATTTAAAGTTACTTGTTTCTTAGACTATCATCACTTCATCAAGGCAAACTGTTTTTTTTTCAGTTGAGAAACTAGCCCTAACTAGTAGAATGCCCGTGCGTTGCTACGGGCTATAGTGCATATAAGTGAATCAAACAAATGATTAAGTTTGTCCTCAAGGTCGAAGCTCATTTCTCCCAGTCTGGGCTCCCCAAATTCAGACCATATGTGGGGAAGAAATGTGGTTGTCTTATTTTCAATACGTGGGCCCAATATAGAAACCCTGGCCCATGACACACCCTTTCCTTTTCCTAATAGAGCCCTCTCCTTTAAAATTGAGTGATGCCCCCCGCTCTCCGCCCTAATCCCCTCCCCTTGTGTATGTGCCGATCCACCACCAAGGCGTGCACCGAGTCCGTGCGGATTCCTAAGTCTGAAAACTTCATAAATTATGTGTAGATGATGTCATGAATACAACTTCAAAACTATTTAGAGCATCATGACCTCAACACTTCTAAGTCTGAAATTATCTCTATAAATGATCTGTGGAGCAATTCATAAACTGCAGTCAGTAGACAAATTAATTAGATTGTGCATGCATGAGACGATGGATTGTGTAGATGATCCCTAAGCTGTGGAACAGTACAACCAGAGAAAATAGCAGTTAAAGGGAGGAATTAGCTAGTTAGATTGTAGATGCATACATGAGTCAGCCGGCGCAAGGGAAGTTGCGCGGAGCGCCATGACGAACTCGGAGTCTGGGCCGGAGCCATTACGCCTCGGCGGCAGACAACGGCCAGCACAGCCGCTGCCCGCTGGGTCGCTACTCGCTAGTGCCCACCGCGCTGTTGAATCCGCCGCCGATTGTAGCCACTGCATACAGTGTTCGCGCCGCCATGATGGCGCCCGACGAGGACGGCACAGGGCGGCGGAGTCGTGCATATCCAACGGTGAGATCGAACAGCGAGGCGAGGTGACCGGCAGCGAACGGGCAGGGCCTGCGGCGTCGGCTGCAGATCTCCTGGAATAGAGAAAAAGAGAGAGAGGTAGAGACTGAGGAAGGAGAGGTAGGGCGCAGGAAGAGGAGAGGGATACTGGTGTCCATGGCGAGGCATCCGTTGTCCACCGGCAAACCTCCATGGCTAAGGTAAGGTGCACCTACACCCGTAGCAATCACCGTTTCCTGGTCCTCCTCGCTGATGCATAACGGGCACGCATCGCTGCCTGGGTCGCTCACCATGAAGAAGAAGATAGGGTGGAGGAATTGAGCGAGGGAGGAGGAATCGAGCGGCTTGTACGGCAGGGGGCCAAACCATGATAAAAATCAGTACAACCAGTGCGAGGTGGAGAACGAAATGACTTACCTATAGCTCATGATTTGATTGAGATGATAGGGAAGGAAGGAAAATTGTGATTTTGTCAGACAAAGTTTGGGATAGTTCTGATTCAGCTGAGAAATAGATGGAAATAATGCCTCAGGATGAGGAGGTCACGATTAGCGTATGTCAAGAAGAACTTTTCTGGAAAGCTTTGATTCTGGTGATAATTACCATATTCGAAATTTCCTTAGTTATAGCCTTACCATACATGGATTGATTTATTACTATAATTATCATATTTGAGATTTCTGAGTTTATAGCCTTACCATATGTTGATTAATTGTGATTGATTACCATAAATACGTTGAGTATTGTCGGCCAGACGAGAAAGAGAAAAACCGGTGGGAGGGGGGTGGTGGGAGGTCGGACGAAGAAAAACCGGTTGAAAATAAACCGGTTGAAAGTGGGGGGACTATTCAACCAATTCGTCCATTAGGAATAGAGATTACATGGCTGTGTTACAATGAATACCAGCACCTTCTGGCACATTTATATGAACTAAACATGCCTTCCTCCTAATGAAGCCTCAAACCGGCCGAGCCAGGCTATGCGCTTCACGTCGAGGAAAAGTGGTGTATGATTCTTCACGTGGTGGTGGCACGTCATCATACACGGCAAGAAACTGCCTCTATAAACCATGGTACCAACATTAAAAAGTAGTTTAAATGTTCATGGAAATTTACAATTATTTTATTTTCACAAATATTAACGATTGGTGAACATCAATCTTACAATCAGTCGATGAGTATGGAGAACAATCGAGAGGGGATGGGAGCCGAAGGTATCTCATCGGAGACAACAGAGAGATGGTGGTTTAACCCAGATTCAAAGCCACCGGATAAGTACTAGTGATATACATTGATCCATCAAACTAGGTTTTGTGAGAATGGCGACATGAATGGTTTGGGTTATTGATACGGACTTCAGGTCCTTTTATAGGCTACTCTTCTTCTCCATCGAGTTTCCTATCTTCGGTACTATGTGATACGATCAAATCTCCAGTACTATGGCGGAACCTCGTTAGAGGGCGGGGAGCTCCCACATTGCATTATAGAAGAAGAGAGTTGATCCAGTTAAGGAGGAAAACCGGACCCAAAAACCAAACAAGCATGGTTAATTAAGGAAAACCGGCAAAAACCACACACAACACTATGAGTATATCTCTTGCAAATATATGATCTTATCATCTTAAAGACAGCGTGTGTATCCTTATCTCTTTGGAGCACTTACCTTTGCAGTTTGCACGATGTCACTAGTAGAAAACCGACCTTTTGTCCCGGTTCATAAGGACCTTTAGTCCCGGTTCCCGAACCGGGACTAAAGGGTCGTTACTAATACCCTCACCCTTTAGTCCCGGTTCAAACCAGAACCGGACAGATGGGCCTCCACGCGGCCTGCGCGCCGAGCCCAGGCAGGAGGGCCTTTGGTCCCGGTTGGTGGCACCAACCGGGACCAATAGACCTCCACGCGTCAGCATTTCTATGGCTGGGGTTTTTGATTTTTTTGAAGGGGGGGGGGGGGTTGGGGGTTTTGGGGGGTTAATTTAGGTATTTCATATATTGTGTTAGATAGCTAATTAATAGAGAGAAGTGTCCTCTCTTATGTCCGTGCTTGGTCGACGCTACGTACTATATATACATACGTATAGAGAGGACTAGGCACGCTACCTAGCTAGTAAGCAAACGAAGGAAACAGAAGATCGTCATGCACATATATGCATACAGAGAGAAGTGATATCGACCACCTCTCCTTCTCTGAGAGATTGGTCGAACAACAAGTTCTCGTATATCTATCGTCCGACACTACCGGCTACATATATACAATAATTATCTTTTACAAATATAATCTCTTAAAATATGGACGCCTGGTCCACATAGTATTCTCCGTCTTCAGCGATCACGTGGTCAAGAAAGAATGCCGCCAATTCCTCTTGAATTGCTCGAATGCGATCTGGTTCTAGGAGTTCATCCCGCTGCCGAAACATCTAATTTGAAGAAGGGGGTCAATACATATGGACTCATCTTTGTGTTAATGAATGAAACTCAACACGAATGATGGTAATAAACAAAAGTTGTGAATATTATTTCTTACGCATTTCATATTGTTTCTCAGAGTACCCGCCCCGCTCACAGGTCGTGTGGCGGATGGACTCGCAGACGTAGTATCCACAGAAATCATTCCCTTGGTCCTGCCACAACCACTTTACAAGAAATAGAGGTCAATCAAACTGATAAGCAAGAATGCCAAATGGTATTGATGAAACTAGCGCTTGAATCAATAGCTAGGAGACGCGCGGAACATGGTACTATAGTACTTACTTTCGGGTATCTAAATTGCAGCTCCTTCGGGAGTCCCGGGGATTTTGTGCTGAATTTTCTCCAAACACTGCCAGACAAAAGAAAACAATTACTTGATATCACGAAATGAACAAATTTGCTGATATGGTGGATAATGATCGATTTAACTTACTTCTTGAGGATTTTAGTCATGTCCGCATACTCCTCGGGATCTTTTCGTCTCGAGTCCAAGACAGTTACTACTCCCTTCTCAAGCCTAATCTCCAGGAGAATATAGTGGAAACTGCGCATGCATGCATAACTCATCAATTACAGTACTATACCTGGACTAATATATAAGGGAAACCGAATATGCACAAGACAACACTCACTTGAAGTTGTAAGGAAAGAGTATTATATCTTTGTGTTCATTTATTACGAATGATCATAGCAAGTTGGCCTCGGTATCTGCAGCATGATCTTTAACCTGAACTGCATCTATGAGATTTGTGTTAATGAACCCAATATCACTGATTTGTCTTTTCTTCAATTCGGCGATCTTCAATCTGCATAATATAGTGAGGATAATTATAAATACATGCAATGAAAGAGCTGAGCTCTATAGAGAGACTTAATGACAGAAGTAGTAGTACTTATAGACAGTAGCAGGTGACCGTTGTTTTATCGAGGGCCAATTGATTGAAAAACTGAAAGAAATCCTCAAATGGAACATGCAACAGTTCAATTCCAACGAGGTCATGCTCCGGTTTAACTCTCGCATACAAAGTATACCTCCCTCCAGACTCTCTGCAGGTTTTCATGTACCAATCATGCAATCTTCGCATCATCGTTGTTAGAGATCTTTCATCTTTGACGAGAGGCTTCCCGTACTCGTATCTGTGTATGTCCTCTTGAATGCTAACAACAGGGGGATTCCCGACAAGATTTTCAATAATACTAAGAGACTCCCAAACTGGGGCCTCTAGGAAATTCCCATTAATAGCAGTATCTAGAATAAACCTATTCCAAGAAGTAATTCCAACATAAAAATTTCTAAGCAGGATAGTAGTAGATTGCTTCTTGGTGGCTCTTTTTTGAGAATCATTAATTCTATACCAAGCATCTTTTAGACTTTCCCCACCTCTTTGTTTGAAGGTGAGAACTTCTGCCTCGCCAAAGACAAAAGGACCCGACATAATGACAACTAAAGAATGAAATAACTATTTTTGTGATTTTTGATAAAGGACACTAAAGCAAAAACTGAAAGGTAAACTAACAAGACTAAAACAAAGGTAAAAGATAGTATGCAACTCCCCTATCTCGAAGAGTGGAGTCCCCGGCAACGGCGCCAGAAACACCCTTGCTAGCTTCTCGCTCCTCGTTGGTTACCCCAAGTGTAAGGTTTGAAATGCAGCGTAGTGGTAGTTTCCCTTGGCAAAGATACCAAGGATCGAATCCCTTGAGACTCCCAGTTTCAACGAGAAGGTGTCAATCGCTAACGGCACCGTGTATTAGCAATCAACGTGGACCTGCACACAGATACAAATAACTTTGTTCCCAACGAGTACAGAGAGGTTGTCAATCCCTCCGGCCTTGTCGTTTACAAAGGATCAAACGCAAGTGATAATAGTGATAGGTATTGCTGCAAATAGTAAGTAAAAAGCGGAAAGTAAATAGCGATGTGATCAATGATAGTAATATGGACCGGGGTGCCATGATGTTCACTAGCGATGTCTCTCTCCCAAAAGACGATAAAATAGCTATGTGAGGTAAACAAATTACAGCTGGGCAATTGACAGAATTATGTGCGCAAACCAATGCTGACTATATTGCAAGAAAGGTAGAGGTTCAAAGCATGGGCAGTACGCCAAGGTAAGTAGACCAAAATCCATCTACATCTACTACTAATCATCCACCTTGAGATATCTATCCAGAACATCTCGCTGGTATTAAGTTGCGAGCCCCACCCAAAGTGTAAACTCAAAGCAACAAACAACTGCATTAAAATAACTTTGCGTAAAGTAAACAATCCTTGCACCCGCGGGCACAAGCACCGTTGTTTCCCCCTTGTGGCAACAGCACATCCCCTAGACTCATGTTTCTGTCACTCAAGCTAGTCATCGAGGGGCATGAACCCACAATCAAGCATAACGTTCCCTCTTGGAGTTACTACCTACTACTCGGCCAAAGCAATAAACAGCAACGGAGAACATGCAAGAATTACTTACGAACATAAATATAAAAAGAGGTAAATCAAATATATTACTCAAACACAATCTAAACATAATCTCACAATCCATCGGATCCCAGCAAACTCATCATAGCAACAACATAAGGGTTACATATGTGCCTCGATCATGTAGGGCAGCTCACGAGGTCTAATTAGTGAAGCACAAGAAGGGGAGGAGAACATCACATAGCTACTGGTCATGGACCCATGGTCCAAGGGAGACTACTCACGCATCATCCGGGAGGCGTCCATGGTGGTGGAGAAGCTCCCGGTGGTGATCCTCCCCTCCGGCAGGGTGCCGGGAAGAGTTCTCCTGGCGCTCCCGATCTTGGAAGCGCGGCGGCGGCGGAACAAAGATGAGATTGCGAAAAAGGGTTCCCCTCTCGAGGGTTTCGGGACGTGTGTTAAATATAGGCCAAGGGGTGACGTCAGAAGACACCTGGGGGGCCCAGGCGCCCCCCCCCCCCCGGCGCGGCCTGGAGGGGGGCCGCGCCACCAGGGCGCCTGGAGCCCTGGTGGCCCCCCTCCGGCTCTCCTTCGGGGTCCTGGAAGGTTTCGGAACGCTGATTTTTTATATATTTTTTCTGGAATTTTTCTGGCAGTTTTCGTAATGGAAAAACCTGAAATACAAAAACAACAGAAAAAAGAAACTGGCACTGGGGTGCACTGAGTTAATAGGTTAGTCCAAATATGATCAAAAGTGTATGGAAGTGTATAAATATCATAGCAATATCACCCAAAAGAGGCATGGAGCAAGCAGAAATTATAGATACGTTTTGGACGTATCAACATCCCCAAGCTTAATTCCTGCTCGTCCTCGAGTAGGTAAATGATAACAAGAATAATTTCTGTGGTGACATGCTATTAACCATATAGGACTTTTTAATAGTCACATGACAAGAGCTTACAGAGACAATGATTCTGTAGTAATTCAGTCGCCTTGAGGAAACCTCAAAGAACTAAAAGTTTTACAATATGAAACTGAAACATCAAATAGATTTGTAGTGAGCATGGTGTGCAAATATGATAAAGTGATATCTCGCTTGCCCCCTTTAGTGAAGCAAAACATAAATGCAGGGGAACCTCCAAGGTTTAAGTGACGACTAGATACAATGATTTCAGAATAAACGATATCACAATCATGCAAAAGACAATGCTACTTTGGGACAATGCACATTACACTCAGAATGACAATCATGCTCTCCGTAGTTGGTGCTTTCTAAAAGAAGGTGGAGACTCTCGAACCGTGGCTTTTGTTGGCAAGGTTGAAAACCCGTAGTCGGAAACAAAAACAAAGCATGTGCCAGAGCTCTTGGTTTTAAAAACAGAGGTAATAATTTTTTTAGATATGCATGTTCTGTCAACGAATGCTAGCAGCTAACCCAATTACTTCTTGAGCTGGACAAGTTTCGAGGAATGGCTCCCGAATGAGGATCATAACATCCTCTTAATCTCCTTTGTTTATCACTGCCAAAGTTTTCTGATTTCTCATGAACAAAGCGTGAAGGAAGATTCGTTTGTTATATTAATTTTTAATGAGCCGGGTGCACTCTATGCCAATTCCTTCTCATATTATGGGTTGCACACTATACATGCAATCCCGGGGTGAAGCTTGTCCAACTTAAAAAGATCATGAATTAACCACTACTTCCTCATAAACTAAAACAGAGGCACAAAATAGGAATGCATTTATTTGAATAATTTCGAGATGGCACAAGAAAGTCTTCGTTAGGAATGGCAGGTAAATACCATGTATAGGAAGGTATGGTGGACTCATATGGCATAACTGGTTTAAAGGATTTGGATGCACAAGCAGTCAGTCCGCTTAGTACAAGCGAAGGTTAGCAAAAGACTGGGAGCGACCAACTAAGAGAGCAATGACGGCCATAATCATGCAGAGCGACAAAGCAACATTGAATCAGGCATGGAAGTTATATCGCTACTCAGAAATAAAAGATCATCAAGGCTTGACAGACTTTCTTTACAGTCTTAAATATGCGTGAGCATACGCCAAGTCAATCAAAATAAATTCTCGAAGGAAGATATCACTAAACCATACCACATCATATTCAAACAAATCATGTTGGTACTCCAATAACACATTGGAAACCCTCCAGCTATTTGAAACTAACCATAAGTAAACATGAATTACCAAGCAACATCATGCACGTAGCATCTTTATCATAGACATATCAACCATTGCAACAGAAGCAAACTCTCTTAATAAGATAATCATGATAATAAAGAGAGTTCAAGCAACCAACTAAACAAAATCTCTTTAAAAAGATAAGCATGAAAACTAAAAGCTAAGCATGATAGTAGCTATTGAAAGACAAAGAACACACACAGCAAAGATAGACATGAAAATTCTATGTTATGTTCTAGGTAGAAGTGGAGCGTGTTTCTCTCCCACATAAAGAAAGCTGAGTTCCGACTCGTTATTAAAAGGTAAAGAAAACTAAAAGGAAACTAAAAGCAAGAAACTCCAAGCATAGCACATAACACATGAAGTGATAAAAATATAGTGGAACGAAAGACAAACTGATAATGTCGATGGAGAAGGGGATGCACGGGGGCATCCCCAAGCTTAGACGCTTGAGTCTTCTTGAATATTTCTTGGGGTGCATGGGGGCATCCCCAAGCTTGAGCGTTTGACACTCCTGAATCTTTTCATCATCTTCCCTCGCACACTTGAAAACTCCCTTCATACATAACTCATCATAATCTGATTAGCGAGGTTAGTACCCATAATAGTATAATTGTTCCTTGCTGGAAATAAAGATATTCTTGAAAGTATACTGTTTCTCTAGATTGCCATAAAGTTTTTGCAAAGAAAAAGCAAGTTCAAGGCTCGCAAAATGAAGGAAAGGCAAAACAAGACAGAATCTGTGAAAAACAGACTAGCAGGCAGTAAATGATTTTTTCGGGGCACTTCGGCAACTCCAATAAAAAAACTCAGGACATACGCCTGAAAGACAATTGTATAGAGCACGCTGTGGAAAAAATTCAGACCAAAAAGATGATCTGGTGATTTTATACGAATTTCTCTGTACGAGGACAGAATCTGTTTCCTAGACAGCACGTCACAACTCTTGATCTTTCCTGCAATCAGAGGCTATACTTGGCACAAAGCTGAAAAGTAAAGATACAATGATGATGCTACTGTAGTAACAACATCAAGACACAACAAAAGAAAAATAAAATTTTATTCATTTGGGTTGCCTCCCAAAAGCGCTTTCTTTTATGCCTTTAAGCTAGGCATAATGCATAGAGGAATCAAGTTGTATCAATTGTACCATCATCAAGATCATCAAAAAGCTCTTCAATAATACAACTAGTCTTAAGAGGACTTTCAAACAAAGGCCTCATAGAGACACTTCTAGGGAGAAGACCAAAAGGATAAAAGTCAAGGGAAGCTTTATTTAATTCATCAAAGAGAGGTGTTTCTTCCAAAGTCTTTACAGTTTCAACCCCTTTGGCAATAGTAGCATTACTTTTAGAACGAGGAGCCTTTGGAACGTGAACGAACTTAGGCTCATTCTTTGCCGGAGTTTCTACCTTTTTAGTTTTGATTGAGGAGAAAGTAGTTCCTAGAGTGTTAAAGATTTCCTCAATCTTGTCTATCCTAGAAGAGTCCGAGTCATGGAATTTGATGGTCTCCAAAGTTTTGAAAATTTTATGCATGGAGCTATCGAGCCTATTCAAATTCCCTTGGATCTTACGATCCAACTCATTCATCTTATTAATATTTGGCATCTCTAGCTCTATCTTTTCAAGTTTTTTCATAATGTGAGCTAGGGTGATGTCCTCTTGAATGCTAACAACAGGGGGATTCCCGACAAGATTTTCAATAATACTAAGAGACTCCCAAACTGGGGCCTCTAGGAAATTCCCATTAATAGCAGTATCTAGAATAAACCTATTCCAAGAAGTAATTCCAACATAAAAATTTCTAAGCAGGATAGTAGTAGATTGCTTCTTGGTGGCTCTTTTTTGAGAATCATTAATTCTATACCAAGCATCTTTTAGACTTTCCCCACCTCTTTGTTTGAAGGTGAGAACTTCTGCCTCGCCAAAGACAAAAGGACCCGACATAATGACAACTAAAGAATGAAATAACTATTTTTGTGATTTTTGATAAAGGACACTAAAGCAAAAACTGAAAGGTAAACTAACAAGACTAAAACAAAGGTAAAAGATAGTATGCAACTCCCCAATCTCGAAGAGTGGAGTCCCCGGCAACGGCGCCAGAAACACCCTTGCTAGCTTCTCGCTCCTCGTTGGTTACCCCAAGTGTAAGGTTTGAAATGCAGCGTAGTGGTAGTTTCCCTTGGCAAAGATACCAAGGATCGAATCCCTTGAGACTCCCAGTTTCAACGAGAAGGTGTCAATCGCTAACGGCACCGTGTATTAGCAATCAACGTGGACCTGCACACAGATACAAATAACTTTGTTCCCAACGAGTACAGAGAGGTTGTCAATCCCTCCGGCCTTGTCGTTTACAAAGGATCAAACGCAAGTGATAATAGTGATAGGTATTGCTGCAAATAGTAAGTAAAAAGCGGAAAGTAAATAGCGATGTGATCAATGATAGTAATATGGACCGGGGTGCCATGATGTTCACTAGCGATGTCTCTCTCCCAAAAGACGATAAAATAGCTATGTGAGGTAAACAAATTACAGCTGGGCAATTGACATAATTATGTGCGCAAACCAATGCTGACTATATTGCAAGAAAGGTAGAGGTTCAAAGCATGGGTAGTACGCCAAGGTAAGTAGACCGAAATCCATCTGCATCTACTACTAATCATCCACCTTGAGATATCTATCCAGAACATCTCGCTGGTATTAAGTTGCGAGCCCCACCCAAAGTGTAAACTCAAAGCAACAAACAACTGCATTAAAATAACTTTGCGTAAAGTAAACAATCCTTGCACCCGCGGGCACAAGCACCGTTGTTTTCACCCTTGTGGCAACAGCACATCCCCTAGACTCATGTTTCTGTCACTCAAGCTAGTCATCGAGGGGCATGAACCCACAATCAAGCATAAGGTTCCATCTTGGAGTTACTACCTACTACTCGGCCAAAGCAATAAACAGCAACGGAGAACATGCAAGAATTACTTACGAACATAAATATAAAAGAGGTAAATCAAATATATTACTCAAACACAATCTGAACATAATCACACAATCCATCGGATCCCAGCAAACTCATCATAGCAACAGCATAAGGGTTACATATGTGCCTCGATCATGTAGGGCAGCTCACGAGGTCTAATTAGTGAAGCACAAGAAGGGGAGGAGAACATCACATAGCTACTGGTTATGCACCCATGGTCCAAGGGAGACTACTCACGCATCATCCGGGAGGCGTCCATGGTGGTGGAGAAGCTCCCGGTGGTGATCCTCCCCTCCGGCAGGGTGCCGGGAAGAGTTCTCCTGGCACTCCCGATCTTGGAAGTGCGGCGGCGGCGGAACAGAGATGAGATCGCGAAAAAGGGTTCCCCTCTCGAGGGTTTCGGGACGTGTGTTAAATATAGGCCAAGGGGTGACGTCAGAAGAGAACTGGGGGGCCCAGGCGCCCCCCCGGCGCGGCCTGGAGGGGGGCCGCGCCACCAGGGCGCCTGGAGCCCTGGTGGCCCCCCTCCGGCTCTCCTTCGGGGTCCTGGAAGGTTCCGGAACGCTGATTTTTTATATATTTTTTCCAGAATTTTTCTGGCAGTTTTCGTAATGGAAAAACCTGAAATACAAAAACAGCAGAAAACAGAAACTGGCACTGGGGTGCACTGAGTTAATAGGTTAGTCCAAATATGATCAAAAGTGTATGGAAGTGTATAAATATCATAGCAATATCACCCAAAAGAGGCATGGAGCAAGCAGAAATTATAGATACGTTTTGGACGTATCAGGCGGCGGGTCTCTTCCGCCCTTGCTGACGAGGCGGAGAAGGAGGAGGCTGGCTGCTCGGGCGCTCCGGCGCAGGCGGAGGAGGCGGAGTGCCGCCACGCGCCGGAGAAGGAGCCAGCCGAGGGCCCTGGTCGTCACTCGCCGGAGGAGGAGGCGGTGGAGGAGGCGGAGTGCCCTTACTCGCCGGAGGAGGAGGAGGAGACGGAGGCGTCCAGTTCGGAAGGTTGATGAGCTCTTTCTGCCATAGGCATGGAGTCTTCAGAGCAGAACCCAGCCGAGTCTCCCCTTCTCCGGTAGGGTGGTCAAGCGGGAGGTCCTCAAATCCCTCCGTTATTTCATCCACCATCACCTTACCATATCCTTCTGGAATCGGCTGGCAGTGAAAAGTTGCGCCGGGTTCATTAGGATAAACAGAGCCAACAGCCGCCTTGACCTTCATATTCATCCACTGCGTCATAAAGTGGCAAATTTGAGCCTCCGTGATAGCATCCACGGGATAGCTGGCAGGAGCCGTCAAGACAAGCTCTGGCTGAAGCAGCTCGGTGGAAGCCACGCTGCTTCTTCGCTGAGATGGCGGGGTAGCTTCAGGGGAAGCTTCGGCAGTTCGGTTGCTGCGATTTGCTTCTCGTTCCTCTATCCCGAGTACCCTTGCTTTAAGAGCCTGCAGTTCGGACTGTTGCACTTGATTCCTCCTCTCCTGGCTTTTGTAACCGTCTGCGTCCGGAAACCCAGCCTTCCACGGAATGGAGCATGGCGTGCCTCGTGTCCGTCCAGGGTGCTCAGGATTCCCGAGGGCCTTTGTGAGCTCGTCGTTCTCTCTGTCTGGAAGGAACGTCCCTTCCTGCGCTGCTTTGATATAGTACCGAAGCTTCTTCAAGGGAATGTCAAGTTGCTCGTCCGTCCAAATGCACTTCCCTGTTACAGGGTCCAAGGTTCCGCCAGCCCCGAAGAACCAAGTCCGGCAACGGTCTGGCCAGCTCATTGTCTCTGGTTCGATCCCTTTTTGAACCAGATCATTCTCAGCCTTGGCCCACTTAGGCCGAGCTACCAGGTAGCCACCTGACCCCGTGCGATGGTGATGCTTCTTCTTCGCAGCATTTTTCTTGTTTGTCTCCGACATCTTCTTACTCTTTTCCGATGTCTTGTGGGCCACAAATGCAGGCCAGTCATCTCTGATCTTCTCATATATGCCCTTGAATTCTGGTGTCTCTTTTTTCTCGACAAACCTATTCAGGTCTTTCTTCCACCTCCTGAATAGGTCTGCCATCTGATACGTCCAAAACGTATCTATAATTTCTGCTTGCTCCATGCCTCTTTTGGGTGATATTGCTATGATATTTATACACTTCCATACAATTTTGATCATATTTGGACTAACCTGTTAACTCAGTGCACCCTAGTGCCAGTTTCTGTTTTCTGCTGTTTTTGTATTTCAGGTTTTTCCATTACGAAAACTGCCAGAAAAATTCCGAAAAAAATATATAAAAAATCAGCGTTCTGGAACCTCCCAGGACCCCGAAGGAGAGCCGGAGGGGGGCCACCAGGGCCCGAGGCGCCCTGGTGGCGCGGCCCCCCTGGCCGCGCTGGGGGGGGGGCGCCTGGGCCCCCCAGGAGCCTTCCGACGCCACCCTTTGGCATATATTTAAAGCACGTCTCGAAACCCTCGGGGCGGGAACCCTTATTCGCGATCTCATCTCTGTTCCGCCGCCGCCGCGCTTCCAAGATCGGGAGCGCCAGGAGAACTCTTCCCGGCACCCTGCCGGAGGGGAGGATCATCACCGGGACCTTCTCCACCACCATGGACGCCTCCCGGACGATGCGTGAGTAGTCTCCCTTGGACCATGGGTCCATGACCAGTAGCTATGTGATGTTCTCCTCCCGTTCTTGTGCTTCACTAATTAGACCTCGTGAGCTGCCCTACATGATCGAGGCACATATGTAATTCTTATGCTGTTGCTATGATGAGTTTGCTGGGATCCGATGGATTGTGAGATTATGTTCAGATTGTGTTTGAGTAATATATTTGATTTACCTCTTTTATATTTATGTTCGTAAGTAATTCTTGCATGTTCTCCGTTGCTGTTTATTGCTTTGGCCGAGTAGTAGATAGTAACTCCAAGAGGGAACGTTATGCTCGATTGTGGGTTCATGCCCCTCGATGACTAGCTTTAGTGACAGAAACATGAGTCTAGGGGATGTGCTGTTGCCACAAGGGGGAAAACAACGGTGCTTGTGCCCGCGGGTGCAAGGACTGTTTACTTTACGCAAAGTATTTTAATGCAGTTGTCTGTTGCTTTGAGTTTACACTTTGGGTGGGGCTCGCAACTTAATACCAGCGAGATGTTCTGGATAGATATCTCAAGGTGGATGATTAGTAGTAGATGCAGATGGATTTCGGTCTACTTACCTTGGCGTACTGCCCATGCTTTGAACCTCAACCTATCTTGCAATATAGTTAGCATTGGTTTGCGCACATAATCCTGTCAATTGCCCAGCTGTAATTTGTTTACCTCGCATAGCTGTTTTATCGTCTTTTGGGAGAGACATCACTAGTGAACGTCATGGCGCCCCGGTCCATATTCCTATCATTGATCACATCGCTATTTATTTTCCGTTGCTATTTACTTTCCGCTTTTACTTTCCGCAGCAATATCCATCACCATTACCACTTGCGTTTTGACCCTTTGTAAACTACAAGGCCGGAGGGATTGACAACCTCTCTGTACTCGTTGGGGACAAAGTTATTTGTATTTGTGTGCAGGTCCACGTTGATTGCTAATCCACGGTGCCGTTAGCGATTGACACCTTCTCGTTGAAACTTGGAGTCTCTGGGGATTCGATCCTTGGTATCTTTGCCAAGGGAAAACTACCGCTACATTGCATCTCAAACCTTACACTTGGGGTAACCAACGAGGGGCGAGAAGCCATCAAGGGTGTTTTCTGGCGCCGTTGCCGGGGACTCCACTCTTCGAGATAGGGGAGTTGCATACTATATTTTACCTTTGTTTTTTTAGTCTTGTTAGTTAACTTTCAGTTTTTGCTTTAGTGTCCTTTATCGAAAATCACAAAAATAGTTATCTTGCTTGCTTGCTGCTATGGGTTCGACCGAGAACACCAAGTTGTGTGACTTCACTAGTTAAGCTTATGGAAAACCGTGCTATTGGATCGTTGCTTGCGGGAAGACGCCCCACACCTGTGGTGGTTGCTCCTCCCCCTACTGAAATTGTGCCCGATAAAATACCAGCTGGTATTATCGATTATGTTTTGGCTAATCGTTATGCAGGAGACAGACATCCCGGTGAACACTTGCTATATCTGTCACAATTATGTTCATTATTTAAGCTTGCAGGTGTATCAAGAGAGTTTGTCATGAGGAAATTGTTCGCCATATCACTTATAGATAAAGCTTCAGATTGGTATAAGCTACTCGATAACTCGCACTTGCTTGATTGGCAAGAGCTTATGTCTCTCTTGTATACTAAGTTTTATCCTCTTCATGAAATTCATCGAGACAGGAACTATATCTATAACTTTGGGTCTCGTGACGGAGAAAGCATTGCTCAAGCTTGGGGGAGACTGAAAACGTTAATGCTAAAAAGTCCTAACCATGGGCTCCCCAAAGATGCTTATGTGGAGAGTAAGAGTACCTTTTTGCATGTGGATCATGGTAACAATGCTTTATGTGATGCTTATATTGTTGAGTTTATTCGTGATCCCACTGAAAATTATTATGAGAAGGGAACATATGCTTATAGATATTTCAATAATATCAAGTTCCCTCTCTTTATGGTGAATATTTTGAAGTTATGCTTGTTCTGCCTTCCTATGCTAGTTGCTTTATGCTTCAATAATTTATTTTCTTACAAGACTCCCATGCATAGGAAGTATGTTAGACTTAAATATGTTTTATATATGCTTCTTGATCCTCCCTTTTGTTCTTCAACTCATATTCCTACGAGAGCATCATTAAAGTCTTAAGCCTATCTTTATGGCTATAAAGAAAGAGCTCTAGGGAGACAACCCTTGTTATTTTTGCTTTCAGTTTGTTCTTTCAGTTTTTAGTGGTCTTGATGTTTGTTACTACAGTAGCATCATCATTGTATCTTTACTTTTTCAGTTTTGTGCCAGGTATAGCCTCTGATTGCAGGAAAGATCAAGAGTTGTGACGTGCTGTCCAGGAAACAGATTCTGTCCTCGTACAGAAAAATTCGCATAAAATCACCAGATCATCTTTTTGGTCTGAATTTTTTCCACAGCGTGCTATATATAATTGTCTTTCAGGCGTCTGTTCTGAGTTTTTTGATTGGAGTTGTAGAAGTGCCCCGAAAAAATCATTTACTGCCTGCTGGTCTGTTTTTCACAGATTCTGTACTGTTTTGCCTTTCCTTCATTTTGCGAGCCTTAAGCTTGCTTTTTCTTTGCAAAAACTTTATGTCAATCTAGAGAAACAGTATACTTTCAAGAATATCTTTATTTCCAGCAAGGAACAATTATAATATTGTGGGTACTAACCTCGCTAATCAGATTATGATGAGTTTTGTATGAAGGGAGTTTTCAAGTGTGCGAGGGAAGATGATAAAAAGATTCAGGAGTGTCAAGCGCTCAAGCTTGGGGATGCCCCCATGCACCCCCAAGAAATATTCAAGAAGACTCAAGTGTCTAAGCTTGGGGATGCCCCCCGTGCATCCCCTTCTCCATCGACATTATCAGTTCGTCTTTCGTTCCACTATATTTTTATCACTTCATGTGTTATGTGCTATGCTTGGAGCGTCTTGCTTTTAGTTTTCCTTTTAGTTTTCTTTAGCTTTTAATAACGAGTCGGAACTCAGCTTTCTTTATGTGGGAGAGAAACAAGCTCCACTTCTACTTAGAACATAACATGGAATTTTCATGTCTATCTTTGCTATGTGTGTTCTTTGTCTTTCAATAGCTACTATCTTGCTCAGCTCTTAGTTTTCATGCTTATCTTTTTAAAGAGCTTTTGTTTAGTTGGTTGCTTGAACTCTCTGTATTGTCATGATTATATTATTAAGAGAGTTTGCTTCTGTTGCAATGATTGATATGTCCATGATAAAGATGCTACGTGCATGATGTTGCTTGGTAATTCTGGTTGCTTATGGTTAGTTTCAAATAGCTGGAGGGTTTCCAATGTGATATTGGAGTACCAACGTGATTTGTTTGAATATGGTGTGGTATGGTTAGTGATATCTTCCTTCGAGAATTTATTTTGATTGACTTGGCGTATGCTCACGCATATTTGAGACTGTAAAAAAAGTCTGTCAAGCCTTGATGATCTTTTATTTCTGAGTAGCGATATAACTTCCATGCCTGATTCAATGTTGCTTTGTCGCTCTGCATGATTATGGCCGTCATTGCTCTCTTTGTTGGTCGCTCCCAGTCTTTTGCTAACCTTCGCCTGTACTAAGCGGACTGACTGCTTGTGCATCCAAATCCTTTAAACCAGTTATGCCATGTGAGTCCACCATACCTTCCTATACATGGTATTTACCTGCCATTCCTAACAAAGACTTTCTTGTGCCATCTCGAAATTATTCAAATAAATGCATTCCTATTTTGTGCCTCTGTTTTAAGTTTATGAGGAAGTAGCTGTTAATTCATGATCTTCTTAAGTTGGACAAGCTTCACCCTGGGATTGCATGTATAATGTGCAACCCATAATATGGAAGGAATTGGCATAGAGTGCACCCGGCTCATTAAAAATTAGTATAACAAACGAATCTTCCTTCACGCTTTGTTCATGAGAAATCAGAAAACTTTGGCAGTGATAAACCAAGGAGATTAAGAGGGTGTTATGATCCTCATTCGGGAGCCATTCCTCGAAACTTGTCCAGTTCAAGAAGTAATTTGGTTAGCTGCTAGCATTCGTTGACAAAACATGCATATCAAAAAAATTATTACTCCTGTTTTTAAAACCAAGAGCTCTGGTACATGCTTTGTCTTTGTTTCCGACTACGGGTTTTCAACTTTGCCAACAAAAGCCACGGTTCGAGAGTCTCCACCTTCTTCTAAAAAGCACCAACTACTGAGAGCATGGTTGTCATTCTGAGTGTAATGTGCATTGTCCCAAAGTAGCATTGTCTTTTGCATAGTTGTGATATCGTTTATTCTGAAATCATTGTATCTAGTCGTCACTTAAACCTTGGAGGTGCCCCAGCATTTATGTTTTGCTTCACTAAAGGGGGCAAGCTAGATATCACTTGATCATATTTACATACCATGTTCATTGCAAATCTATTTGATGCTTCAGTTTCATGTTGTAAAACTTTTAGTTCTTTGAGATTTTCTTGAGGCAACTAAATTACTATAGAATCATTGTCTCTGTAAGCTTTTGTCATGTGACTATGAAAAAGTCCTATATGGTTGATAGCATGTCACCACAGAAATTATTCTTGTTATCATTTACCTACTCGAGGATGAGCAGGAATTAAGCTTGGGGATGTTGATACGTCCAAAACGTATCTATAATTTCTGCTTGCTCCATGCCTCTTTTGGGTGATATTGCTATGATATTTATACACTTCCATACAATTTTGATCATATTTGGACTAACCTGTTAACTCAGTGCACCCCAGTGCCAGTTTCTGTTTTCTGCTGTTTTTGTATTTCAGGTTTTTCCATTACGAAAACTGCCAGAAAAATTCCAAAAAATATATAAAAAAAATCAGCGTTCCGGAACCTTCCAGGACCCCGAAGGAGAGCCGGAGGGGGGCCACCAGGGCCCGAGGCGCCCTGGTGGCGCGGCCCCCCTGGCCGCGCCGGGGGGGCGCCTGGGCCCCCCAGGAGCCTTCCGACGCCACCCTTTGGCATATATTTAAAGCACGTCTCGAAACCCTCGGGACGGGAACCCTTATTCGCGATCTCATCTCTGTTCCGCCGCCGCCGCGCTTCCAAGATCGGGAGCGCCAGGAGAACTCTTCCCGGCACCCTGCCGGAGGGGAGGATCATCACCGGGACCTTCTCCACCACCATGGACGCCTCCCGGACGATGCGTGAGTAGTCTCCCTTGGACCATGGGTCCATGACCAGTAGCTATGTGATGTTCTCCTCCCGTTCTTGTGCTTCACTAATTAGACCTCGTGAGCTGCCCTACATGATCGAGGCACATATGTAATTCTTATGCTGTTGCTATGATGAGTTTCCTGGGATCCGATGGATTGTGAGATTATGTTCAGATTGTGTTTGAGTAATATATTTGATTTACCTCTTTTATATTTATGTTCGTAAGTAATTCTTGCATGTTCTCCGTTGCTGTTTATTGCTTTGGCCGAGTAGTAGATAGTAACTCCAAGAGGGAACGTTATGCTCGATTGTGGGTTCATGCCCCTCGATGACTAGCTTGAGTGACAGAAACATGAGTCTAGGGGATGTGTTGTTGCCACAAGGGGGAAAACAACGGTGCTTGTGCCCGCGGGTGCAAGGACTGTTTACTTTACGCAAAGTATTTTAATGCAGTTGTCTGTTGCTTTGAGTTTACACTTTGGGTGGGGCTCGCAACTTAATACCAGCGAGATGTTCTAGATAGATATCTCAAGGTGGATGATTAGTAGTAGATGTAGATGGATTTCGGTCTACTTACCTTGGCGTACTGCCCATGCTTTGAACCTCAACCTATCTTGCAATATAGTTAGCATTGGTTTGCGCACATAATCCTGTCAATTGCCCAGCTGTAATTTGTTTACCTCGCATAGCTGTTTTATCGTCTTTTGGGAGAGACATCACTAGTGAACGTCATGGCGCCCCGGTCCATATTCCTATCATTGATCACATCGCTATTTACTTTCCGTTGCTATTTACTTTCCGCTTTTACTTTCCGCAGCAATATCCATCACCATTACCACTTGCGTTTTGACCCTTTGTAAACTACAAGGCCGGAGGGATTGGCAACCTCTCTGTACTCGTTGGGGACAAAGTTATTTGTATTTGTGTGCAGGTCCATGTTGATTGCTAATCCACGGTGCCGTTAGCGATTGACACCTTCTCGTTGAAACTTGGAGTCTCTGGGGATTCGATCCTTGGTATCTTTGCCAAGGGAAAACTACCGCTACACTGCATCTCAAACCTTACACTTGGGGTAACCAACGAGGGGCGAGAAGCCATCACCATCCTCTTAAGAGCAAAAGACTTGATTAATTGCTCTTTAACTGGCTTCTCCGGATCATCCTCTGGCGGTAGGGTGAAATTTGTCTTCAGCTTATTCCAAAGATCATTTTTCTGCATATCATTGACGTAAGACACCTCAGGGTCTTCAGTAGCGGGCTTCAACCATTGTTGGATGCCGATCGGGATCTTGTCCCTAACCAGAACCCCGCACTGAGCAACAAATGCCTTCTTTGTTCGGATGGGTTCAATAGGTTGGCCGTCGGGCGCGATTGCTATGATCTCAAACCTTTCATCCGACCTCAACTTTCTCTTCAGGCCTCGTCTCTTTACCTCAGTTGTGCTCGATCCGGAGGGCTAGAAAAAAGAACAAAGACTTAATTAATATGTGTACATACCAAAACAATGAATGCATCAATTAGCTAGTCAGCACAGGCTTAACTAATATATATACCTGGCCGGACTCGGCTCGGTCGCCGGACTCGTTTCGGTCACCGGAGCCGTCCTCGCGTTCTTCTTCTTGCACCGGCATTAGGTCACCAGAGCCAGCTTCTTCACCCTCTCCTTCCAGAGTACCATCGGTGTCGTTGAGATACAACGAGACGGCATCACTTCCTTCTGCGATTATGTCCCTCAACAACGCTTCTCTTGCTTCGTCTCGGGCGATAGTGTCCATAGTTTCTACAAATATTTACAACATGGCAATTATTATTCAAACATGACAAATGGATATATTAGTGGCAAACGTAGAACTAGCTAGCTAATCATAGTAAGGAATCATATATATCGGAAACGATGGTCGTCGAGGGTCGCCGAACGGTAGAGGAAACCCTAAATAGCAAGTATCGTGGGTGTGAGATACAAGTGGCCGTCAGTGTCGGACACTACATCCACGTCCCACAAGTGACGTGGGCGTCGAAGCCCGCGTCACTTGTGGGACGTGGATGTAGTGTCCGACATCGACGGCCACATGTATCTCACACCGACGATACTTGCTATTTAATTAGGGTTTCCTCTACCGCTCGGCGACCCTCGTTCACGATAAAAAAAGAGGAACAAGAAGCAAAAAAAAAAAAGAGGAGAAGAAAAAAAAGAGGAGAAGAAAGAATAGAGGAGAAGAACTCCTCTATTCTTTCTTCTCCTCTTTTTTTCTTCTTCTTCCTCTTCTTTTTTTATCAGAAACGAGGGTCGTCGAGGGTCGCCGAACGGTAGAGGAAACCCTAAATAGCAAGTATCGTGGGTGTGAGATACAAGTGGCCGTCGGTGTCGGACACTACATCCACGTCCCACAAGTGATGTGAGCGTCGAAGCCCGCGTCACTTGTGGGACGTGGATGTAGTGTCCGACACCGACGGCCACATGTATCTCACACCGACGATACTTGCTATTTAATTAGGGTTTCCTCTACCGCTCGGCGACCCTCGTTCACGATAAAAAAAGAGGAAGAAGAAGAAAAAAAAGAGGAGAAGAAAAAAAAGAGGAGAAGAAAGAATAGAGGAGTTCTTCTCCTCTATTCTTTCTTCTGCTCTTTTTTTCTTCTTCTTCCTCTTCTTTCTTTATCCTCTTCTTCCTGTCATGTTCGACGACCCTCGTTCCCGATAAAAATTAAGAAGAAGAAGAAATAAAGGAGAAGAAAAAAAGGAGAAGAAGCTCCTCTATTCCTTCTTCTTCTCCTCTTTTTTTTCTTCTTCTTCTTCCTCTTCTTCCTCTCCTCGTCTTCTCCTTCTTCTTCTCCTTCTTTCTCTACTTATTTTCCTTTTCCTTATTTTACTTTTTCCTCTCCACTAACATAAAATGCACTAACCTAAACAGAAGAAGAAGAAAGGAATAGTGGAGAAGAAGAGAAAAATAGAATATTCTATTTTCTCTTCCTCTCCACTATCCTTCTTTTTCTAAAATTGTAACTTTTGCATATATAAAACTTTTCTAAAATTGTAACTTTCTATATATGAACAAAAAACTTTCTATGAACAAAAAACTTTTATAAAATTGTAACTTTTGCATATATAAAACTTTTCTATTTTCTTTTCCTCTCCTCTTCTTCTTACTATCCATCTTTTTCTAAAACTTTTGCATATATATTTAGCAAATTCTAGCCACATACATCACATACACATATACATTATAGCCACATACACACATACATCACATATGAACAAAAAAAAATAAACTAATAAAAACAAAAAAAACATATTGCAACATATGAAAAAAAACATGGTGGCGCCGGCGGGGCAGAGGGGCATGGCGGCAGGTGCTCACAGAGGGGAGCGGCGCCGGCGTCGGGGCAGATGGCGTCGAGGGCGGCGGCGACGGCGTCGGGGTAGTGCGGGGCAGCGACGGCGTCGGGGTGACGCGGGGCGCGGGCGGCGATGGGGCGACGACGACGGGCGCGGGCGACGGCGATGAGGAGCAGGGCGTCGGGGCAGATGGCGTCGAGGGCGGCGGCGACGGCGTCGGGGAGACGCGGGGCGCGGGCGGCGACGGGGCGACGACGACAGGCGCGGGCGACGGCGACGAGGAGAAGGGCGTCGGGGCAGATGGCGTCGAGGGCGGCGGCGACGGCGTCGGGGCGACGCGGGGCGCGGGCGGCGACGACGAGGAGCAGGGCGTCGGGGCAGAGGGTGGTTCGGCGGCGGGGAGAATGAGGAACTGAATGAAAATTTTGACAAGTGTTGTAAATATAGGCAGGCCTTTGGTCCCAGTTGGTGGCACCAACCGGGACTAATGCACCCCTTTAGTCCCGGTTGGTGCCACAAACCGGGACCAAAGGCCTCTTTTCAGCAGCCCAAAGGGCAGGAAGCGGCGGCCTTTGGTCCCGGTTGGTGGCACCAACCGGGACTAAAGAGGGGGCATTGGTCCCGGTTGGTGCTACGAACCGGGACCAATGCCCCCTTTGGTCCCGGTTCGTCCCTCCAACCGGGACCAAAGGCCTGTGCTGCCCCGAACCCAAATATTTAGTCCCATCTCGCTAGTTGAGAGGGAGGCGCACCTGTTTATAAGGTGCGGTGCGCCATTGATACGTCCAAAACGTATCTATAATTTCTGCTTGCTCCATGCCCTTTTTGTGTGATATTGCTATGATATTTATGCACTTCCATACACTTTTGATCATATTTGGACTAAGCTACTAATGGTTGCAAAAGTGCACAATGTTCTTGTTTTACACTTTATTGTGTAGAAATTACTTGGAAATTGACAAAAACGCAAAAGGAGTCGTATTGGAGTAGGACTCTGACTTTCCTGAAATCTGTCTGAGAACGTTTTCTAAAGATGGTCACGTTCCGGCCCGAAGACGACGTCAAACGAAAAAAGTCTAGTTGCGAGAGTTGTGGGGAATTTCGAGGCGATGCTTCTGGATATAAAATTCGTCCAAATCGGAGTCCGGACGGCCGAGTAAAGCCCGTTTTACTGAGGCCCAAAATCTGATGACGGGAATCCGAGAGTCTATATAAAGAGAGGAAACCTAGGTCATCAAGGGCCACGAATTTTCCTCCTCCTGAGCCGCCGTCTTGGAGGGGAGGACCAGCACCATTGCAGCACCATCCACAAGGAAGAAGGGGGGCCAAGGAGCCGCTGCCCCCTAGGGCCGCCGCCGCCCCGAGGGCCGCCGCCGCCGCCTCCGTGGCTGCCGCCGGCCGTCTCCTCCTCGCGGGGCTGCACCTCTCCATCAACACCATTATCAACCTCCTCCTCACCATGTCCATGTGTGAGTAGTCTTCTCCGGGGCCGAGGGCTCGTACATGTAGCTATGTGGTTAATTCTCTCTCCCATGATGTGATCTTCGTTGTGATCATAAGCTATGTTAATCTAGGGTGATCCCATGATATTTCCCCTTCCTTTATGTATTGGATTGATGTACTCACTTGTCTTTATCTAGTATAATCCCCGAGACCAAGGTGACAGCGGTCTATTGGACATGGATTAGAAAAATATTTTCATGAGTGATTTCCTCTCTTGTGTGTTGATTGAAGATTGAGAGTCTCTTGGTGCTTGTCTTTGACTATCCTTTAGATATGTTGTGGTGATTGTGGGACTCTCTTTGGATGGCCGCGGTGACATTGGGAAATCCTTAGATTGAGAACTACAAACTTTGAGGTGTGCTTTTGTAGCCCTACATAATTCTCGTCCTCTCTTGATCATGAAGGAATGACCTCCGGGTGCGTCCCCTTTGCATGTTTTATGGGAAATATCATGTGATTCGATTATGTTAATGTTGTTGGGAGTTGCCATTAGTGAAAGTGTGAACCCTAGGCCTTGTTTCCACCATTGCAATACCATTTGTGCTCACGTTTACCACTTGTTTGCTTGCTGCACTTTTCATTACAGATTTATATTACTTTGTTTTGCCATCCATATCACTTGCCATTTAACATCTCTTCGCCGAACTAGTGCACCTATACAACTCCTAGTTGTATTAGGTGTGTTGGGGACACAAGAGACTTCTTGTATTTTAGTTGCAGGATTGCTTGAGAGAGACCATCTTCAACCTCTACTTCCCTGAGTTCGATAAACCTTAGGTCATCCACTTGAGGGAAATTGCTGCTGTCCTACAAACCTCTGCGCTTGAAGGCCCAACATAGTCTACAAGAGTAGAAGCGTGTGTAGACATCAACCTATTTCTGGCGCCGTTTCCGGGGAGGTGAGTGCTTGAAGGTATATCTTTAGATCTTGCAATTAAATCTTTTTGTTTTTTGTTTTTATTTTCACTAGTTTTGCTTAATGGAAAACAAAAAAAATATGAGAGAGCTTTATAAGCTCTACCTTGAACTTGGACATGATGTGTTCGAAGAGAGAATTGAAAAACCTTTGGAACTTTATTATTTGCATAACAATCATGATGGTGGTGATGTTATTAGTATGTTTTTATTTAATATCAATATTGCTAATGACATGGAAAGCTCTAAGCTTGGGGATGACACGTTTGATGAACATGATATTTTTAGTCCCCCAACTTTTGAGGAGAAAATTTACTTTGATGATACTATGCCTCCTATATATGATGATTACAATGATGAATATGATATTTTCAGTCCACCTACTATTGAGGATAAAATTTATTATGATTATGATATGCCTCCTAAATACGATGATTACCATGATGGTTATGATAGTCTTACTCTCACTATTCCTAATAAGAAAGATTTTGCTTATATGAAGAGTAATGACACTTTTATGCTTTTGGATCATGGAAATAATGCCTTATGTGATGCTTATATTGTTGAGTTTATTCGTGATCCCACTGAAAATTATTATGAGAAGGGAACATATGCTTATAGATATTTCAATAATATTAAGTTCCCTCTCTTTATGTTGAAGGTTTTGAAGCTGCACTTGTTTTGTCTTCCTATGCTTATTGCTTTGTGCTTCAATGAATTATTCTATTGCAAGATTCCTATGCATAGGAAGCATGTTAGGCTTAAATGTGTTTGATATTTGCTTCTTGATGCTCTCTTTTGTTCTTCAACTCTTATTCCTACGAGAGCATCATTAAAGTCTTAAGCCTATCTTTATGGCTATAAAGAAAGAGCTCTAGGGAGACAACCCTTGTTATCTTTGCTTTCAGTTTGTTCTTTCAGTTTTAGTGGTCTTGATGTTTGTTACTACTGTAGCAACATCATTGTATCTTTACTTTTCAACTTTGTGCCAAGTGTAGACTCTGATTGCAAGAATGTTCAAAAGTTGTGACGTGCTGTCCAGGAAACAGATTCTGTCCTTGAACAGAAAAATTCGTATAAAATCACCAGATCATCTTTTTGGTCTGAATTTTTTCCACAGCATGCTCTATACAATTGTATTTCGGGCGTCTGTTCTGAGTTTTTCGATTAGAGTTGCAGAAGTGCCCCGAAAAAATCATTTACTACCTGCTGGTCTGTTTTTCACAGATTCTGTCATGTTTTGCCTTTCCTTCATTTTGCAAACCTTGAGCTTGCTTTTTCTTTGCAAAAACCTTTCGGCAATCTTGAGAAACAGTAGACTTTCAAGAATATCCTTATTTCCAGCAAGGAACAATTATACTATTATGGGTACTAACCTCGCTAATCAGATTATGATGAGTTATGTATGAAGGGAGTTTTCAAGTGTGCAAGGGAAGATGATAAAAAAATTCAGGAGTGTCAAACGCTCAAGCTTGGGGATGCCCCCATGCACCCTCAAGAAATATTCAAGAAGACTCAAGCGTCTAAGCTTGGGGATGCCCCCGTGCATCCCCTTCTCCATCAACATTATCAGTTCGTCTTTCGTTCCACTATATTTTTATCACTTCATGTGTTATGTGCTATGCTTGGAGCGTCTTGCTTTTAGTTTTCCTTTTTAGTTTTATTTAGCCTTTCATAACGAGTCGGAACTCAGCTTTATTTGTGTGGGAGAGAAACACGCTCCACTTCTACCTAGAACATAACATAGAATTTTCATGTCTATCTTTGCTGTGTGTGTTCTTTGTCTTTCAATAGCTACTATAATGCTTAGCTCTTAGTTTTCATGCTTATCTTTTTAAAGAGCTTTTGTTTAGTTGGTTGCTTGAACTCTCTTTGTTTATCATGATTATCTTATTAAGAGAGTTTGCTTCTATTGCATTGGTTGATATGTCTATGATAAAGATGCTACGTGCATAATGGTGCTTGGTAATTCATGTTTTCTTATGGTTAGTCTCAAATAGCTGGGGGATTTCCAATGTGTTATTGGAGTACCAACATGATTTGTTTGCCTATGATGTGGTATGGTTTAGTGATATCTTCCTTTGAGAATTTATTTTGATTTACTTGGCGTATGCTCACGCATATTTAAGACTGTAAAGAAAGTCTGTCAAGCCTTGATGATCTTTTATTTCTGAGTAGCGATATAACTTCCATGCCTGATTCAATGTTGCTTTGTCGCTCTGCATGATTATGACCGTCATTGCTCTCTTAGTTGGTCGCTCCCAGTCTTTTGCTAACCTCCACCTGTACTAATCGGAATGACTGCTTGTGCATCCAAAATCCTTTAAACCAGTTATGCCATATGAGTCCACCATACCTTCCTATACATGGTATTTACCTGCCATTCCTAACGAAGACTTTCATGTACCATCTCGAAATTATTCAAAAAAGCATTTCTATTTTGTGCCTCTTTTTTAGTTCATGAGGAAGTAGTAGTTAATTCATGATCTTTTTAAGTTGGACAAGCTTCACCCCGGGATTGCATGTCTAATGTGCAACCCTTAATATGAGAAGGAGCTGGCTTAGAGTGCGCCCGGCTCATAAAAATTAATATAACAAACGAACCCTCCTTCACGCTTTGTTCATGAGAAATCAGAAAACTTTGGCAGTGATAAACAAAGGAGATTAAGAGGATGTGATAGTCCTCATTCGGGAGCCGCTCCTCGAAACTTGTCCAGCTCAAGAAGTAATTGGGTTATCTGCTAGCATTCGTTGACAAAACATGCATATCCAAAAAAAAAATTACCTCTATTTTTAAAACCAAGAGCTCTGGTACATGCTTTGTTTTTGTTTCCGACTACTGGTTTTCAACCTTGCCAACAAAAGCCACGGTTCGAGAGTCTCCACCTTCTTTTAAAAGCACCAACTATTGAGAGCATGATTGTCATTCTGAGTGTAATGTGCATTGTCCCAAAGTAGCATTGTCTTTTGCATGATTGTGATATCGTTTATTCTGAAATCATTGTATCTAGTCGTCACTTAAACCTTGGAGGTGCCCCTGCATTTATGTTTTGCTTCACTAAAGGGGGCAAGCGAGATATCACTTTGTCATATTTGCACACCATGCTCACTACAAATCTATTGAGTGTTTCAGTATCATATTGTAAAACTTTCAGTTCTTTGTGATTTTCTCATGAGGCAACTTAATTACTACAGATTCATTGTCTCAGTAAGCACTTGTCATGTGACTGTGAAAAGTTCTTATATGGTTAATAGCATATCACCACAGAAATTATGCTTGTTATCATTTACCTACTCGAGAACGAGCAGGAATTAAGCTTGGGGATGTTGATACGTCCAAAACGTATCTATAATTTCTGCTTGCTCCATGCCCTTTTTGTGTGATATTGCTATGATATTTATGCACTTCCATACACTTTTGATCATATTTGGACTAACCTACTAATGGTTGCAAAAGTGCACAATGTTCTTGTTTTATACTTTATTGTGTAGGAATTACTTGGAAATTGACAAAAACGCAAAAGGGGTCGTATTGGAGTAGGACTCTGACTTTTCTGAAATCTGTCTGAGAACGTTTTTTAAAGATGGTCACGTTCCGGCCCGAAGACGACGTCGAACGGAAAAAGTCTAGTTGCGAAAGTTGTGGGGAATTTCGAGGCGATGCTTATGGATATAAAATTCGTCCAAATCGGAGTCCGGACGGCCGAGTAAAGCCCGTTTTACTGAGGCCCAAAATCTGATGACGGGAATCCGAGAGTCTATATAAAGAGAGGAAACCTAGGTCATCAAGGGCCACGAATTTTCCTCCTCCTGAGCCGCCGTCTTGGAGGGGAGGACCAGCACCATTGCAGCACCATCCACAAGGAAGAAGGGGGGCCAAGGAGCCGCTGCCCCCTAGGGCCGCCGCCGCCCCGAGGGCCGCCTCCGTGGCTGCCGCCGGCCGTCTCCTCCTCGCGGGGCTGCACCTCTCCATCAACACCATTATCAACCTCCTCCTCACCATGTCCATGTGTGAGTAGTCTTCTCCGGGGCCGAGGGCTCGTACATGTAGCTATGTGGTTAATTCTCTCTCCCATGATGTGATCTTCGTTGTGATCATAAGCTATGTTAATCTAGGGTGATCCCATGATATTTCCCCTTCCTCTATGTATTGGATTGATGTACTCACTTGTCTTTATCTAGTATAATCCCCGAGACCAAGGTGACAGCGGTCTATTGGACATGGATTAGAAAAATATTTTCATGAGTGATTTCCTCTCTTGTGTGTTGATTGAAGATTGAGAGTCTCTTGGTATTTGTCTTTGACTATCCTTTAGATATGTTGTGGTGATTGTGGGACTCTCTTTGGATGGCCGCGGTGACATTGGGAAATCCTTAGATTGAGAACTACAAACTTTGAGGTGTGCTTTTGTAGCCCTACATAATTCTCGTCCTCTCTTGACCATGAAGGAATGATCTCCGGGTGCGTCCCCTTTGCATGTTTTATGGGAAATATCATGTGATTCGATTATATTAATGTTGTTGGGAGTTGCCACTAATGAAAGTATGAACCCTAGGCCTTGTTTCCACCATTGCAATACCATTTGTGTTCACGTTTACCACTTGTTTGCTTGCTGCACTTTTCATTACAGATTTATATTACTTTGTTTTGCCATCCATATCACTTGCCATTTAACATCTCTTCGCCGAACTAGTGCACCTATACAACTCCTAGTTGTATTAGGTGTGTTGGGGGCACAAGAGACTTCTTGTATTTTAGTTGCAGGATTGCTTGAGAGAGACCATCTTCAACCTCTACTTCCCTGAGTTCGATAAACCTTAGGTCATCCACTTGAGGGAAATTGCTGTTGTCCTACAAACCTCTGCGCTTGGAGGCCCAACATAGTCTACAAGAGTAGAAGCGTGTGTAGACATCAGCCATCCCTCTCGAGCTCCTCTCTAAAGCAGGCTTTCGGGCCTAACACTGCAATCTGTGCCAGTGGGCCTACTGGGCCTCCCTCGGGCCTGAATCCTGGCCCATGGTAGGGTTTCTAGTCGTATTCAGGCCGTGGGGCCCAGTAGGTGGCATTTTTTTGTTTTTTTTTCTACTTAGAACTAAATACTTATAGTTTTGTAGTGATTTCTTTTTTATTTTAGGTCACAAAAATTATAAACTTTCTGTTAGTGCCATTTGTTTTAAAATTTGAATAGTTTAACTTTGAATTTTTTAAAATTTGTGTGAATCACTAGTTTATGAATAACTTTACTATAAAAAATTCCTGCTATTTAATATTACTGTGTTTTATCATTATTCGTCTTGCTTTATTTTTTAATTCTTTTAGCTTTTAAACTTTTTTAGTTTTAGAAAAATTATAAACTTTTAAACTTTCTTGCTTTATAGTTTTAGAAAAATTATAAACTTTCTGTTAGTGCCATTAGTTTTCAAATTTGAAAACACTTTTTTAGTTTTTTTGTTTTCTTTGTTGCTTTATTTTTTAATTCTTTTTGCTTTTAGGTCGGCAAAATTATGAACTTTCTGTTAGTGCCATTAGTTTTCAAATTTGAATAGTTAAAATTTGATTTCTTTGAAATTTGTGTGAATCACAAGTTTGTGATTAACTTTAATAAAAAAATTAACGTAGATGCACCTACTCGTCTGTTTTCAAATGAACTCTAAAATACTTGGCATAACATACTCGTCTGTTACAAATTTGGCATGATATCATCATAATAGTTGCGGGAGAAAGTCTTCACTTTTTCTTCGCTTGTGTCATTTGCTTATTGCGCCGTAACCATGGATAATCTTCAGCGTTTATCAGGATGCTTGAGTCAACCTTGACATTGAAGGGAGGAATTTCATGAAAACTTTCATAATCTTCAGACATGTCTGTCTTGCCATCCACTCCCAGGATATCCCTTTTCCTGAAAGAACTATGTGGCGCTTTGGCTCATCGTATGATGTATCCATTTCCTTATCTTTTCTTTTTCTCGGTCTGGTAGACATGTCCTTCACATAGATAACCTGTGCCACATCATTGGCTAGGACGAACGGTTCATCAGTGTACCCAAGAATTTTCAGATCCACTGTTGTCATTCCGTACTGTGGGTCTACATGTACCCCGCCTCCTGACAGATTGACCCATTTGCACTTAAACAAAGGGACCTTAAAATCTTGTCCGTAGTCAAGTTTTCATATGTCCACTATGTAACCATAATATGTGTCCTTTCCCTTCTCGGTTGTTGCATCAAAGCGGACACCGCTGTTTTGGTTGGTGCTCTTCTGATCTTGGTCAATCGTGTAAAATGTATTCCCATTTATCTCGTATCCTTTGTAAATCAATACAGTCAAAGATGGTCCCGTGGACAACAAGTACAACTCATCACAAACAGTGTTGTCACCTCTGAGACGTGCTTCCAACCAACTGCTGAAAGTCCTGATGTGTTCACATGTAATCCAGTCATCGCACTGCTCCGGGTGTTTGGAGCGCAGACTGTTCTTGTGTTCATCGACATACGGGGTCACCAAGGTAGAGTTCTGTAGAACTGTGTAGTGTGCTTGAGACCAAGAATGCCCGTCCCTGCATATTATTGAGTCCGCTCCTAGCGTGCCTTTTCCAGTCAGTCTCCCCTCATACCGCGATTTAGGGAGACCTATCTTCTTAAGGCCAGGAATGAAGTCAACACAAAACCCGATGACATCCTCTGTTTGATGGCCCATGGAGATGCTTCCTTCTGGCCTAGCGCGGTTACGGACATATTTCTTTAGGACTCCCATGAACCTCTCAAAGGGTAACATATTGTGTAGAAATACGGGCCCCAGAACGACAATCTCGTCGACTAGATGAACTAGGACATGCGTCATGATATTGAAGAAGGATGGTGGGAACACCAGCTCGAAACTGACAAGACATTGCGCCACATCACTCCTTAGCCTTGGTACCATTTCTGGATCGATCACCTTCTGAGAGATTGCATTGAGAAATGCACATAGCTTCACAATGGCTAATCGGACGTTTTCCGGTAGAAGCCCCCTCAATGCAACCGGAAGCAGTTGCGTCATAATCACGTGGCAGTCATGAGACTTTACGTTCTGGAACTTTTTCTCTGGAATATTTATTATTCCCTTTATATTCGACGAGAAGCCAGTCGGGACCTTCATACTGAGCAGGCATTCAAAGAAGATTTCTTTCTCATCTTTCGTAAGAGCGTAGCTGGCAGGACCTTCATACTGCTTCGGAGGCATGCCGTCTTTTTGGTGCAAACGTTGGAGCTCCTCCCGTGCCTCGGGTGTATCTTTTGTCTTTCCATACACGCCCAAGAAGCCTAGCAGGTTCACGCAAAGGTTCTTCGTCACGTGCATCACGTCGATTGAAGAGCAGACCTCTAGGTCTTTCCAGTAGGGTAGGTCCCAAAATATAGATTTCTTCTTCCACATGGGTGCGTGTCCCTCAGCGTCATTCGGAACAGCTAGTGCGCCGGCACCCTTTCCAAAGATTACGTGTAAATCATTGACCATAGCAAGTACGTGACCACCGGTACGCATGGCGGGCTTCTTCCGGTGATCTGCCTCGCCTTTGAAATGCTTGCCTTTCTTTCGACATTGATGGTTGGTCGGAAGAAATCGACGATGGCCCAGGTACACATTCTTCCTGCATTTGTCCAGGTATATACTTTCAATGTCATCTAAACAGTGTGTGCATGCGTGGTATCCTTTGTTTGTCTGTCCTGAAAGGTTACTGAGAGCGGGCCAATCGTTGATATATACTTTCAGTGTCATCTAAACAGTGTGTGCATGCGTGGTATCCTTTGTTTGTCTGTCCTGAAAGGTTATTGAGAGCGGGCCAATCGTTGATGGTCACGAACAGCAACGCCTTTAGGTTAAATTCCTCCTGTCCGTGCTCATCCCACGTACGTACACCATTTCCATTCCACAGCTGTAAAAGTTCTTCAACTAATGGCCTTAGGTACACATCAATGTCGTTGCCGGGTTGCTTAGGGCCTTGGATGAGAATTGGCATCATAATGAACTTCCGCTTCATGCACATCCAAGGAGAAAGGTTATACATACATAGAGTGACCGGCCAGGTGCTGTGATTGCTGCTCTGCTCCCCGAAAGGATTAATGCCATCCGCGCTTAAAGCAAACCATACGTTCCTTGGGTCCTTTGCAAACTCATCCCAGTATTTTCTCACGATTTTTCTCCACTGCGACCCGTCAGCGAGTGCTCTCAACTTCCCGTCTTTCTTACGGTCCTCACTGTGCCATCGCATCGACTTGGCATGCTCTCCGTTTCTGAACAGATGTTTCAACCGTGGTATTATAGGAGCATACCACATCACCTTCGCAGGAACCCTCTTCCTGCGGGGATCGCCGTGAACATCACCAGGGTCATCTCGTCTGATCTTATACCGCAATGCACCGCATAACGGGCATGCATTCAGATACTTGTATGCACCGCGGTATAGGATGCAGTCATTAGGGCATGCATGTATCTTCTCCACCTCCAATCCTAGAGGGCATATGACCTTCTTTGCCGCGTATGTACTGTCGGGCAATTCGTTATCCTTTGGAAGCTTCTTCTTCAATATTTTCAGTAGCTTCTCAAATCCTTTGTCAGGCACAACATTCTCTGCCTTCCACTGCAGCAATTCCAGTACGGTACCGAGCTTTGTGTTGCCATCTTCGCAATTGGGGTACAACCCTTTTTTGTGATCCTCTAACATGCGATCGAACTTCAGCTTCTCCTTTTTACTTTCGCATTGCGTCCTTGCATTGACAATGACCCGGCGGAGATCACCATCATCGTGCACATCGTCTGGTTCCTCTTGATCTTCAGCACCTTCACCCGTTGCAGCATCATTGGGCACATCGTCTGGTTCCTCTTGATCTTCACCAACTCCCCCCGTTGCAGCATCACGGTATTCAGGGGGCACGTAGTTGTCATCGTACTCTTCTTCTTCGTCGTCTTCCATCATAACCCCTATTTCTCCGTGCCTCGTCCAAACATTATAGTGTGGCATGAAACCCTTGTAAAGCAGGTGGGTGTGAAGGATTTTCCGGTCAGAGTAAGACTTCGTATTCCCACAATCAGGGCATGGACAACACATAAAACCATTTTACTTGTTTGCCTCAGCTGCATCGAGAAACTCATGCACGCCCTTAATGTACTCGGAGGTGTGTCTGTCACCGTACATCCATTGCGGGTTCATCTGCGTGCATTATATATAATTAAGTGTCCAAATTAATAGAAGTTCATCATCAGATGCATTAAAAGCAAAGTACATACATAGTTCTCATCTAACAACATATAGCTCTCCAGAGCATCTAATTAATTAAACCATACATTGAAACTATGTAAAACATTTTAATGCGAAAACAAAGGCGATCATAATCGCAACCAAGGTAACAATTGATCCAATGGCATAATGATACCAAGCCTCGGTATGAATGGCATATTTTCTAATCTTTCCAATTTTCAAGCGCATTGCATCCATGTTGATCTTGTGATCATCGACGACATCCGCAACATGCAACTCCAATATCATCTTCTCCTCCTCAATTTTTTTTATTTTTTCCTTCAAGAAATTGTTTTCTTCTTCAACTAAATTTAACCTCTCAACAATAGGGTCGGTTGGAATTTCCGGTTCACATACATCCTAGATAAATAAAATCTATGTCACGTTGGTCCGCATAATTATCATAAACAATAAATGAACCAATAGTTATAAAGATTAATATATATACCACATCCGAATCATAGACAGGACGAGGGCCGACGGGGGCGGATACCAAAACCATCGCACTATATAAGATGCAATAATAAAAGTAAGAAAATGATACAAGTATCTATCTAAACATACAAGTAAGAATATTTTTCCTTTCAGAAAGAAGATAAGAGCAAGAGGCTCACCACGGTGGTGTCGGTGATGAGATCGGCGCGGGTGATCGACGGCGGTGAAGACAGGGGTGGGGCGTGACGGACCGCTAAATCTAGACAAATCTCGAGGAAAATGGAGCCTTGAGGTCGAGCTTCGAGAGGAGAAAGCTTAACTAGTGTGGCTCGAGCATTTCATCGAACACCTCATGTGCATAGGAGGTGAGCTAGAGCACCACAAGCCCCTCCTCTCGCCGGCCCAGAAAAACAGAGCACTGAGTGCTCTGCTCCGGCCGAGGGGTATATATAGGCGGCACCACTGGTCCCGGTTCGTGGCATGAACCGGGACTAAATGGGAGCCTTTGGTCCCGGTTCATGCCACCAACCGGGACCAATGGTGGTGGGCCAGGAGCGAGGCCCATTGGTCCCGGTTCGTCCCACCAACCGGGACCAAAAGGTCCAGGCGAACCGGGACCAATGGACCACGTGGCCCGGCCGGCCCCCTGGGCTCACGAACCGGGTCCAATGCCCCCATTGGTCCCGGTTCTAGATTGAACCGGGACTAATGGGCTAACCCACCCTGGACCGTTGCCCCCTTTTCTACTAGTGTGTATTGCAGGCCCTATCCCTTCGGGATCACAAAGCACTCTTTGTCGAATTCGGTTTTCCCACGCCTATAGGATTTGTCCAGAAATGAATTGAAACAACGGTTCAGCGGATCTTGGACATGCATTGGGTCATCCTCTATTCCAATCATTATTTTGATCTACCAATGTTTTCAGTAGACACTGATTAACTTTGAACATCCACCAAGAATACGAAGCTACATTTAACCACAACTGAATAAATAGACTATGTCTTGAATGGTCAGTTTTGCATGAATAAGTTTCACCAATTCTCTTAGTACTATTAATAGGTTGTTGAAGGCTAATAACCCATGACTAGTGCATATAAGCCACACTTTTGTCCTATTCAACAGCTTACTATATATGGGCATATTGCCCTCTCTCATAGATCGTGTCTAGCGGTTGAGATCACATAGGTGTGTGTTCTTGTAAGGTTGCTCTATAGGACATTTTGCTTATACAAGCCTCGTAACACAAAGATAAAAGTCAACTTGCCATAAATATTGTGACAGTGGTGCATCTTCAACAGAGAGGGTTGGTAAAGACACTCTCCTCTGGTTATCTAGGTCCTAATTCACAGGATCTCCGATCACATGCGGTAGGTTCCCGCAACAATAACTCACATGGGTCTTTCTGATATAGCCAAAACATATCCATTGTCTTCTCAAAATGACAAAACATGCAATGTTATGACTTTATTTGGACAAACCTATTGCATATGGCCAGCTGCAAGTCTATGTATTTGTAAGTTACATGAACATTTAGACCTTAGAAAAATATATATATAAGTAGGTTTAATCATAACTTTAGAGGATGCCACACCTGCTAACACATGGGTCGGGTAGTGATGTCGCCCACAAATGGGGCCCACACATCCTTCCACATAGGATGTGTGACCAACCCACATGTGCCCCACAAAGGGACATCGGGTCCCTCCATTCACCGCATGGTCTATTTATGCCCCTCCAATTATCGTGTAATTCTTCACTGCTCCCACTTCGCAATCTGAGACAAAGGTGTCCGCAGCCCTGCATCAACACTCCACTGTAGATGAAATTCACCGCCTTCCTCATCAACCATTGATTCGCTGCTCCCATGATAAGTTGTGAGTAGTCCATCTCCTAGACTATTGGTTTTGTCACACTATCTATATAGCATCTTCTCTCTCATGAATCTATACAAATATCGCTTCCCTGCTAGGTACAAATCGTTGCACTTGGGGTCCCAATGTAAGCAAGTGGACTCATTCCCATCTCCCTCAGTGTATTTCCTATCAAATTTTGTGATGGCCCTTTTGTGAAGGGGTCTAACAGATTCTTTGTTCTTTGTTCTTTGTGATATCACTCTAGAGTCTCTGATTTCCTAGCATATTTCAGTCTTCTCTTTGAATGCATTGAGGACTTCATATTATCCTTAGAACTATTCAATTTGACAATTACATTTTGATAGTTGTGAGGATAGCCAAAATTGGTTTCTCAACCTACGGCAAGTCTAAATAAAACTCATGAAGTTATTCCGCTTCAACGGTGGTTCTATCCAATGTTGTGAGTTCAGCTTCCACTCTTGACCTTACCAAGATGGTCTACTTACCTTCCTAAACAAATGGTTTGCTTACAAGATTTCCATGAAACAGCGCCACTTCCAAGTGTGGAAAATTTTCTGCGTGGCCTTTATCTCATAAGTATCGGAGATCCAATTCGACCCATAGTTCCCTTTAGATTGTGCATGACTTTATTCGAAACCACATCAATGACATCTCCATGCCCCATTCCAGGCAACACCCAGGTGGGGACTAGAGGGGACATAAGGAAGGATCATGGGTCTTATGGTTGTAGGGAGATATTTTCCACTTAAATCACAAGATTGCCTAATGTAACGGATCCCCGAATCCGATGGATAGCTACCAAACTAACAGCCATAGCCCGCATGTATAAATAGAAGGCAAAACCTCCTCAACATCACAAACCATCTTTTGTCAACTTGTGATTTGGATAACAGCAGGTGCACGATTGTACAAGGCTCTTTCAATATTGTTTCTCTTTAGGAAAACAAGAGTTACCCAATCAATTAGAGGACAACCGAGCAATTCAGCAGAAATAGTGCATGACAATATTAACAAGCTTAGCTTTCACATCCTTTTGATGAGTAGAGTACGATGATATTTACAGTTAATTGCCATGGCAAAAGAATGAGTTTAACAGATGCTGTGCCGTGTATATTGCAAATGTAGATTATAAAAACATAAAAAATGTAAGAAAGAAATATCGCTGTTGCTTGTGTTCATGAACCTGTAAATAATTGGATCACTGCACTTCAGCTTCAGAACTAATGCAAGACTTCCCAGAAGACTAGTGGATGGAAATCCACGCATTTTGTTCAGATCTGTGATAAGATTGTCATGGGGGGCAGTGAGTCTGATGCGGAAATGTTGAATCTCTTTCCTTTTCGATCCTTCTCCTATATTCATATATTCTATACATCAACAAATAAGATAAACGTGTGTTCCAATCATGTGTCTTTGCTTTAGCCCTTTGCCATCCGTTCAGCAAACCATGTTTTCCAGTCTGTAACGTTTTCATCGCCATTTGCCACCTGAAGTAACACAGATGATAAGAAGCTGGGCATAAACCCTTTCCTCGTGCACCGCGGAAGAGTGAACAAGGTTCAGACATTGTATAATTTATACCTCAACCAAGCTGGGGAATTGCCCAAAGCCTATTTCAAACATATTAGTCGAAATTATTAAGCTATGATAGAGTAAATTGCAAAAAACCACCACAATTAAGGACCCTAATTCAGAAAACCACCACGTTTCGTTTTTTTTTCAAAAAACCGCCACCATTGTACTGACAGTTTTCAAAAAACACTGATAACTGGATTAGAGCAGCTTCAGTGAGAACCTGACAAGTGGGTCCCACCATCTTGCTGACGTGGCACCATGCAACGTGTCCAAAGAGACGGAAGTTATATTGCTTAAACGACCTGACGTCTGGGGTCCGTGTGTCATTGGAAGAAAAAGAAAAAAAATTGTCTACGCAGCCGCCGCCTTCTTATTCCCGCATGGAGGGCTTGTGGTGGACTGGTGGTGCGCCGGGGTGGCGGAGGGCGCGGCCGGCCGAGCGGGTGGTGGCGCGGCGGTGCGGCTCGAGCAAGGCTGCACGCACTCCCAGACTCCCCGCGGAAGGAATCGACGCGGGAAGACTCAGACGCGACGCACACGTCCTGTTCTTCCTCGGCTCCGACCGGCGTCCTCATCGTCGATGCGCTCCATTCCGACTAGTCCAGCTCCTCTTCTTACCACCATAAGCTCTGCCATGACCTCGCGCAGCTTCCAGACAAGGACCCGTCGACCCGTTCGGCCCCGAGCCACCTTGCCCCGACGCCGCGCTCCGGCCGCCGCCGCCGGCGACCATGGCGTCGCCTCCGTACATCGCCTGGACCCCCTGCATCTGCTGTGTGATATTCCCGTCTTCTTCGACCTCCCATATCTCCCTCCAGTACTCTCCATCACCGGCGCAGCGCCGCCCGTAGCCGCCGTACGGCCTCGCCGCTGCCGAGTTTCACGGCCACCCCGCTCTTGCCCGCAGCCGCATGTCAATGGGAGTTGTCCTCCCGCAAGCGCACAACCCCGCGCGCCTCTCCAGTGCCGCCCCAAGGCCGGCACAGCCGTGCCGTCGCCGGCAGCCGATGGGGATTTGGAATAAAAAGTTGGAGGGAACAGCAGGTGACGGCGGCTCGAGAGCGCAGCTGCATCGCATCAAGCTCCGCCACCTCGTCAATGAACGGCTGCACCGCCGGGGTCACGCCGGCCTCGCGGCTCGGCCCCGTGCATGGCAGAGATCGCGTCGAAGATGCAGGAGCTCACGAACTGCTCGACGTAATGGCAGAGAAAGAGATGAAGAAAGATATGAGACACTGACAAGTGGGCCTGCGTCAAATTAACTGTCCATGCGGACGGCGTCAAATTTTCTTGCCATGTCATCACTTGCAGGTGGGACCAAGTGGTCAGTTTTTGTGTCAAACGTCTCTAATCAAGTGATCAGTGTTTTTTGAAAATTGTCAGCACAATGATGGTGGTTTTTTGAAAAAAAACTGAAACGTGGTTGTTTTCTGAATTGGGGTCCGCAATTGTGGTGGTTTTTTGCAATTTACTCGCTATGATACCATGTATTGATGTATTTTTTGACACATTCTAAATTTGTGGGTGTGATTTGTGGCATTGTCCATGACATTTGGATTGTGCTTGTGTGGCACCAACATTTGTAGAATCCTAGATCTGGCACTGGGTTCATAGAACACTACTTTCATCATATATAGCAGCGTATTGGAAATGAATAATGTTCAAGCTCCTACATGAGCCCTTCTTGAGCTAATTACCTCGAATATGAGTGTTTTCTGGGGAATGGCATCCAGGGCCTCCACACAAATTGTAGCAGCATCCTCTCTGCTTATTTTCCCCTTGGCTGCTATACCCTGTGTATTTCATGGACCATATGAAAAGATACTCTTGCCTCAAAAAAACAAAAGAGATATAATTATCTATATTTACTATGTCTATGTTATGTGCAAATTACTTTCTTTTTGCGAGAAATTTGCAAATTACATGATACGTCCAATGAACCTGTCTGGCTGTGTGGTTTATTGTACAGCTTTAGCTTTACTCACTGAAAGTTGGTCTAAATTACGCAATGCTATTGGAGAGATAAGGTAGCTTTGTGTGCTGGTAGTCTGGTACCTCTGTAAAATTGAACCCCTTCTCACCACCCGGAGTGGTCTCCAGAGAAGCACTCCTGATTATCGTAGATGGGATGCCAGATGCAAGAACCACCTCTTCATCTCGCTCAGCTAGCTTCCTTAGCTTGCTGTTCATAATAGCTTGGAGCCCACCGCTATTTCTGTAGACAGATAGCTGCATTTTATCAAGATCTTTTATGGTAGTGACTAAAAACTAGGCTGAACCAGGTAACCCGAGGTTACAAGAGAGGAGTAAACCTGGGATAGCAGGACAATGTGTTCGACACCTTTGAGGTCAATCTGGTCAGAAAAGAAGCCATCCTGTTGAAAATTTGCAATAGAAGGTCAAGGCAATCAAGGCTTTGTATGCTGCGGAGAACTTTTTGCCACAAGGAAAAGTCTTGAAACAGTTCTGACGTAATTGTTGAACACACAACTAAATTACAAAGATAAACATTGAAGAAATCAATCCGTACGTACGACCAGATACACTGTACAAACTTTCGATTCTCATAAGTCTACATGGATAAACCTCATGCCACACAGGAATCTTCAAACACAAGAGCATGTCTCAATAACGCCAAAAGGTGGGGAAGACAAAAAATACAGTGATGTACTAACATCAAACGGATAGCTTGAGTAACTCATCGATGCGACAAGCAAACAATAATTGTGCATAGAACGAAATAGTAGGATTATGCCAGAAAAGTTTCATAAATGAATGAACAATGAACATTGAGTGGATACGTACGTCGGTTGGACAAATTACAGCACGAACACCCCTTAATGTTTTCCTTGTGAAGGACTTGTCTCTGATGTTGCCAACCATGCACTACAAGGAAACCAAAACAAGGAATGTTAAGACAAGTCACCGTATTTATCAGAGAAAAATTGATGAAAAATAGCATACGATAAATAACCAGAATTTTTTAGGTGAGAATTAAAAATTGTCACCTCCACGTAAGTTCCAAAAGCTTCTCCAGTTGATCGTTTGTCCTTCACTAATGCTTTTATTCTGGCCCTTTTCAGAATTAGTGACAATATCACCATCTGAAAATACAAGCAAATGAAAGTTCAGGAATTGCGAAAAATTATCAAGCTGTACATATGCAATTTAGACATTGCGATATTCACTGAGAAATAGCAACAAAGAACTCTGGATATTAATAATGGGAAAAATATGAAGGCGACATCCGAGGATATATGAACACCAGTTGAGTCTTTCTAAAATGATTTGAATATACTAGAGTAGTTTCCCAAAAAGAATTTGCAGAAAGAACTCTTTTACGTTGGTAGAATTAAAAGTTTACATTGTAGAGAAAATCTTGTGTAAGTGCCAAAATATTGCCTTAAGAAACTGATAGTTTGGCTTTGAACACACATGTCAGTAAGAATAGAATATACAGTATATTGTTCAGCTCATAACACAAGAATACAGAAGAAATTGGGGTATAGTGACTAGTGACATACTGAAGATAGGACCGGATAGCATTTTCTGCACTGATTGTAAACAGGAACTTGAAGAACAAATCAAACCTGTCCAATCTCACTGTCGCCATTGGTAACTAGCACGGCATCTCGAGGCTCCTCGATATCTATTCTCATCCAAAAACATGCCAACAAATAAGAAATAATGTCAACAAGATGGTATACACATTTATGGATCTTTTTGTCTATACACCTGAAGACTCATCCTCCTCGCCCTCGGCACCCCCATCCTTGGGAAGCAAATCGGGTGCTCCATACCACTTCCTCAACTTCGGACCGCCTGTACAGAAAGGTTTCAGAGAATACAACCTGACAGTCAATAGCAGAAAACTTGCATGAATAGACTCGATCCAACAAAATTTAATATTCGGCTTACCTCATTATGGAATATTGCATGTGTTTGTGCAACCATACATGTATTTGTGCATGAAATTGATTTACTTACTCAGCATGGGATTATCATTTGATGGAATGTAGTTAAGTATTATATATGCTTAAGGTAACTGGTCGATTATCAATGAAATACAATATACTTTGCATGATATTGGAAGACTTCCCAGGTACATTAATAGTTGGGGGGAAATAGATCATGGATTAGGTTACGGACCTAATAGCGACATACATGCTTAGTGGAATTTAGACATGATCATGATGATTGCTCACAGGTGTGACTACAAAGATAGAATCCATTCACATATGAACTATAACGTGATTGGTAGTTTAATCTGGACTCTATTTCGAAACTAGTTTAAATTTGGGAATCTTCTCTATATAAGAGACGTCTCTTTTGAAATGCAATATAAGAATGTCTCTACCCCTTAGCCTCAGGTATGCAATTGGGAGCGGCACCACGGAAAAGTGCAGAAAAATAGGGTTAGACTACAAACATATTCCCACCAGCCATTACATATCAAGTATAAAAAGTTGATTCTTAGTGATCATTGCATCGTCCGTGCACAATCCGAACATGTAACCACTGCATGTACAAGTGAAAGACTACTCTCTCTCGCTTATGTACTGCTCGCCGAGCATCACCGGGGAGCCACAAACCCGCGTTCTTGCCCCTATCACCTCCCATCTCTACCTCCTTGCCCACAGCAGGCGTCGCTAGGCAAAGCCCGCGCAGCGTCGGCGCTGGCGGGGCTGCTCAACATCGGCATGGTTCTAGCGACACAGGCCTGGAGTGGATGCATGCATTGGCTTTCTCAGTGAGGCCTTGTTTTCATCGACGATGTTGAAACTCTTTGTGGTGCGACAACTCCCCTATGGTGGGGCACGACGTCCTATTGGTATGGCTACGACTGGTCTTTAGCGTCAAGGAAGCAGGGTAGTAGGCTCCGATGAGCCTGGATCTAGGAGATCTTTCTCTAGTTATCGATTTTGCGGTCCCCGTCGGGCCGATGGGCCTGAGCTAGGCATATCAGATAGCTGCAAACGATTGGGGAGGGGAGTTCAGTGGTCCAACTAGTCTCGAGGCTTGGGCGGGTGGAGAGCAAGGCAGGATCGGGTGAAAGCTCTGCCTTTGGCTAATGTTCAGGGTAGGCAACAGAGACGCACTTAAACGCCGCTTCCTTCTTGAAGGCATCGCGAAGGATCTGGAGGTTGGTGCCCTCCGGTGGCGGTGGATGTCACTCGGTCGCGGTGGCACAACGTCTTCAATCCTGATGAAAGGGGATAGGGACCCCCTTCCCAGTGGCAGTGGCCTGACGGAAGTTGGAGACACCTGGTTACCAATGTCGTCGATGCTCTATCCCCCTTGCCTCTCTTCATCTTTGCTCGGTGCCCTGCCGCCTCGTCTTCAGCATCTAGATTCCAGAAGCTCTCCTTCTCCAACTAGTTGGGCGTGGACAGCGGTGGTGCAGCAGGCTAGATTTAGCCCGAATCTAGGTGGTCGCCCATTGTCCACCTTGCGATGTGAGGGGGGATTCTTCTCGCCTAAATCTCGACGATGTGGCATCATTCTATCCAAGGCGAGGGGGTAGGGTCCCCCTTTGGTGATAGAGAAGGAAGATGTTGTGTCCCCTCCTTCCCTATGTGCTACTTGGTGCACTATCCACCTTCGACGGTCGGCTATGTCCTGCCCTGCTGCTCCGACCTTGATTTCTATGATCGTAGCATGGAGTGCTTGGCATGTGCAAGCAGTAATCTTCATTTTCCTTTCCTTAGTTGCTTGTGGAGGCTGTAGTTGATGTTTGCTTTCCAGTGTCCCCCTTGTACCAGTGTGGCCGTTGTTGTTTGAATCATGTGTTATAATTTCTGGCTGGTTGATGGCTATGTTAATTCAAAGTCGGGCTCTTCACGAGCCTACGCTCTAAAAAAAAAGGTGTGGTGCTTGTCCTTCCTCCCAGACAACTCCGAGGGGGAGTGGCAACACCCTCGAGCACCACTTTTTCTTGAAGATGTCTCCAAGGCATGGTGCTCACCCTTCCAACTAGACAACCACGAGGAGGAAACCTCATATTTCGCTGGAGTGGAACGATGGTGGTGTTTTTGCATCATGCTCCCCTTGGGGGTGTCGTTCTTGCAATTGTCATTGTTTGGAGGGGCCAATGGATGGTGTGAGGATGGTGATGGTCGTCTGGGCGAGCATAGCAATGATGACGGTGGTGACCAATGTCGAGATAGCGGCAATGGTTGCGGTAGTCAGCCCTTCGACGTGTCCGCTAGATTATCTCAGTTTGTCCATTGATGTGCAGCCGAAGCTGCGGTGGTGGAGCCCGGTTGGTGACGATGACAGGTGATAGGTGGTGCATTCGGTGATCTTTTGCGGCCCCAGCCTTGCATATTTCTCCTTCGTATCTCGTCGTCAGAATTGGAGATGCACTGTCGGGCGATGCGTGTGGCCAATTGCTTGGCATGGATCTTCATGTGGTTTCTCACGGCCTCCGTGATGTGGGCTTTGTCGACGGACGTTTGCAGAGAAATTGCACTCGCTTGCTCAGGGAGAACCAAAGAAGCGAGGAATGAGGATGATGACACCAATTGTGCAACCTCACCGATCATGTATATTCTTCGCAGCAGTGTTGTGCTGTGGCTTTTGTGTGCCTGATTCCGTGGGCTGTGACGGGTTTCACCTGGTTTTACACTAATTAAAGGGGTAACTCTCTTCTTCTTAATTTTGCCTTGTTTAAAGAAAAATGTACGTGCCCACTTTTCAGGCGACCAATATATTTACCGAGCCCCAATATTTGCATTGGCACAAGAACACTGAACTACAGCTGACATAAATCTGGAGATGCATGAAGGAGCGCGCGGTAACGAGAGATATTTTGGACATTACCCTCGATGTAGTCGAGGATGCGATCGGTGAAGCTGGCATCGTCCCTGCTCTTGGACCGCGCGACGGCGAGAAGCGGCAGCCTTCTCGGCGAGAAGAGCAAGGGGCGACCGGACCTCGTGTGCGATGGACGGAGAGGAGGAGGACGTGCCGGCTGCGGCGTGGACGGCGCGAGCAGGGGAGGGGCGCGCATCTGGGGAGCCGCCGGCGGCGGATTTCGCGTGCGTGCGTGAGTGACTGGTTGGTTTTGCGGCGAGGAGGAGGAAGGATAAGGCGATTGCATTGCGAGGGTGGAAAGCCGCGAAACTCTTGGGCCGGATTGGGCCACGGCCCTGTAGCACGCCGAGCCGCCGTCGGGCTTGGGCCGTGCCATTCCGTCTTCTATTCCTTCAGGAACAGGCCGAATTAGCTATAGAAAGATAAGTTTCTAAACTTTCACAAAAGCAATCAGAGTGGCGCAGCGGAAGCGTGGTGGGCCCATAACCCACAGGTCCCAAGATCGAAACTTGGCTCTGATATAAAACTTTTTTTCCATAGTTGAAAATGCCAACCTTTTTTCATTGAGATAAATCTGTATGCATTTCTTTCTTTTTTTCTTTTGCTCTTTTTTTTTGCGAGGATTTTTTCTCTCGCTCGTTTTGCTGCATTTTGTCAAACTTCATGCCGAGCTGATTATCTTGTTTTGCTTTCCTCAAGTATCACCGTATCTGAATTTCAACACTCGAAATTAAACCCATTATGCCATGTGGCGCAAGCTGGTTGACCGCTGTGAGAAATCTTTTGGAGTTTGACAAAATGAAGGTGTGGATTATTTTTTAAATGTATATTTTTTTAGATGAAGATGAGGACCACTGGTATTTTTTAAATAGAAGGTTATGCAAAGTGGCACTCGCTGGTAGGCTGCGGTGGTATATTTTTTAAATTCCTTTTTAGATGAAAGTGGGATTTTTTTTCTAGGATGTTTTTTTAGACGGAGGCGTGGACTCTATGTATTTTTTTAAATGAAAACGTGCACACAGCTTCCTCACAAGCGGCGCCACAGGATGGCGCCCCAACCACTAGTTACTAGTAACTAGTAAGCGTGCACGTGCAACGCACGAATAACCGTACTAAGAAATTTCTCCCTTCATAATTAGCAGATAAACACTTTTTTAGACACAAAAAAAATCACAATCGTATGTGTATGTCACACACCAAAAGCAATCAACCGGATGAGTTTGAATAGTAACCATGTCGTGCCTTGGTGGGAATAGATTTCTCATTCATTCTAGTTATGAATCAATTTTCTCAAGAGTTAACAGAGCAGAAAACCCGTATTAGTACTGTCACTATGGAAATATATACATACTAAGTTTCCTGATATCCAATGTCATGGATCCGACCACTTGCGACTCAAATGAAAAACAAATGTTGCCAGAAGCATAAAAATATCAAGACACATAGCATGGCAGTGCACCAACCTAATAAATCAACTGCCTGAAAAAAATGTGAAGAACTAAATAGGGTACAAGAACTACTGTATGAGCCATTGGAGCAGTGGTTTTGAAAAGGACAACTCAAATAAAAGGAAATAAGGGTACATACTTGGAATGGGTACGGATGGTGTAACAAAAACATCAATAATACATTCAATTTGAGCCCCATACATTGAGGGAAATTCCCTGCCTGCTAAAGAACCAATCTTTCAAACCTGAGGGAATTTTATATTTTAGTCTGCATGGTCAAAGAGTTTTATGAGCGCCATAAAAATTTCAATGGCATTGCAATAACATTACCAGATTATATTGGTCTTGCAGACTTCGAACAGATTCAGAAACCACTTTACTAACTCAAATGAAAGGGAAAAAAAGCATGATGGGATGGAGTTCTTGAGCTGAATGGCACATAATAAATACACCACATTTTTTTATGCATCAAACCTGACACTCACACGTCACAAAATACCACTGCAGTCAGAATTCTCAAATGTAATAAAACTGTGCTGAGAATATATTTTTATGGTAAATCTAACTATCTTGTTCCAGTTGTATCAGTACAAGCAAATACAATATCTTAAATTTGAAGCTGCAAAATAGAATATCATGATTGCCATGAGATCAGATCATGAAAGGTCAATTATCATTATATTTTCATATGTACTAAGTGGTACTCAAGGTATGGTGTCACTGTGATAGCTCACCTAAAATAATTTCATTAAATAGTTGCAAGCTAAAGAATTTACAACATCTTAAATAATTCAGTTCAACATTTACATGTAAAAGAGTTTCAACCCTTCCCACTTAATCTTGTTTTACTGGCAGAGTTGGAACTCCACTCCTAAGTTAACAAAAACAACTGGGTTAAACATTCCACAAATATATCACATATTATCAATCTTGTGGATCTGAAGTTTTGAACCCAACTTTTGGACACTGGAACTTGCATACTGTAAAATCTACAGAAGAAAGTTGAAACAAAGCAACAATAAATGATAGAAGAAAGAGAGGCATATACCGGAATCAAAGTAGATGGCTCGTATCCAACCTTGTGAACCAGTACACCCTGGTGCTTTTTGGTCGTCCGTGACCACAAATATTTTGTCCTCCCTTTATAGGCTATATCTTCTCTTCGTTTCTGAAAGTTGCTGTAAGGAGATGCCGTGGCTGCCCTGCTCCTGCTAGGACCGTTGCCGCTCCATGCCCTTCTTCGTAACAAGATAATACAAAAGATATATCACTTAGATTATTTTTGCCCAAAGCAGTTACCATAATATATCAATGGTGTCAACACTGCTACAGACATGAAGGTCTTAAACTACTACTTTCAGATCTACTGGATCAAGGAAATTTTGAATAAGATACTTTATTCAGCTTCAGCGGATTTGAGGGAGCAGAAAAGGTCAATGAACAAAAGCTACAACAGGTGTTTCCCTCCTTTTAAGGGTTACAGATAACATGCCTAGAACAGGCAAATGTCAGTGTCTTTTACAAAGCAAGCATGCCTATTTTTTCTGATGAAACTGGTCTGTATATATCTCTTAAGAAACTGCAGCACAGATATGAAACATTGCATACCTGAATAAAAGATGATGTTTCATGGAAGCCACCTGGTGAATCCCAAAATATTGACATGCACAACTCCTTCTGAAGCACACATAATTTTTTTTTATGTGCCAAGCACCATAGCTAAGTCTTTATACAAGAGACTTTTTTTTTATAATTCTATGCAGATTCTGCTACCAACAAGCCTATAAACATGTTGATGACTATTGCATCTCTCAACTCAATGTCTAGATTAACAGTTGGAACTGGATTAATCCAGAAAAAAAAAACCAAAGAATAACGAATGTTAAAAGAGAACATGACAAAGGTAAGATTGACAGCTAAGGTAATGGATTAACATTTATTTGGAAGCAATGTAATATGGAGAACCATCACCTCAAAATCAGATACAGGGATTCAGAAGTAAGCAAGAAAACTATCACCCAAATTCAGATACCTGGTTCCAGAAGTAAGCAACTATTAACAAAGTCCAACGGCATAACAACGGGGATTTTGTTTATACAAAAAATAGAGGCACCAAACATCTGTTTGCTCCATGAAACAAACATCTCTCGCTTAGCCATGTACATGAAACAAACATACGTGGTGTACGTATGATATAGACGCGGGAATGGGAATTAGGACCTGAATCATACGTACTGTAGGCGAGCATGCATAGCTGCTGCTGGATGCCCTCCTCGACAAATGCTGAGCCTTGCATCACGACGTTAGGAGGCGCGCGGCCGCCATGGGGAGGGCTCTCGTGTGCTGCCGATCTCTCGCTTTCGGTGGCCCCGACAGACGCCGCGGGCGGCCGGCGAGCCACGCCTCCCTCCCTCTCCTCCTCTCGTTCCTCCATTCTCTTTCCCCATCTCTACCTCTTCTCCCACTGTGCCCTCATGCTGCCCCCATGGCCATGCGCGCCACCGGCGGATCCCCTTGCAGTCGCGCCGTACGTGCTGCACCACGACACCCACAGCCTATGCGTGCCACGCTCGTGGCCGAGCTCCGCCTCCGGCGCCGCCATGTCTCCCTTCTCCCGCCGCCAGCCGCACCACCACTCCTACGCCCCCCCCCCCCTGCTGCCTCCTTCCGACCAGAACCGCGACTGCACCTGCTTCGTGCCTAAGCTCGTCCGATGTGGCCATGCAGCCGCTCCCGCTTGTGCTGCACATGCGCTCCTGTCCGCCAATGCGCCGCAGCTCCCCGGGCGACCGCACAACCATTGGGAGGAGGACCTTTCGATGGCGAAAACGAAATCAGATGAGGAGGGGGAGGAGGATCACGCCATTGGGAGGGTGTTGCGATGCCAAGCCGGAGGGGCGGCGCAGCGGTTGAGGGTGAGGGGATTCGATTGGGATCTGTTCCATTTTTTTCGTGCGTGATTCCAGGGGTTGCGGTCGCGGGGTGGGATATGGCAGAGTTTTCGTCCGCCCTCTGAAATCGCTAAACACACTGTTGTTCAGGATTATTGGCATGTTGACGGTTAGATTACAATGTGTGCGTTCGATCGTGTGACTCTCGTTTCTCAGGGTTGTTGTGTGTACGTTATGCGGGGTGCGCTTAGCGATGAATATGTTTGCTTGTTTAATAGTACTATAGATATATGGAGTGTTGTTCCGGAAGAGTAGGGGCAAAAGCGGAGCCGTTCTCAGCGAGCCAAGCCAGCATTGACCATGGTTCCACCCCAAGCATAGTCATTTCACCTTTTGTTCACTGCTTGGTTCTGTTTCGCTGATTACATGCCTGCTTTTGGGGTTGACATCGTTTGCTCCAGTTCTTCAAGCTGATTCAAAAAGACTCAGATATAGTATGTCAAAAAACAGCAGTCCTTATAAGCAAGCAAGAAAAAAAACATGTTCTTTGTCATAGAGCACTATTTTAATGAGAAAGACGGGTAACATTAATCCATTCTGGTTTGTTACCTTGTCCGGTTTCGGCCAATATGCCACTGAAGAACTCTATCTCATTTTCTAGAGCAGATCTTTCCATAGCCTTCTTCAGAAGCAGATGCGTCATTATCAACCAGCTAAGCTTCCAGAGCATTTTTCAGGTTCTGGGTATGTGACTTGCATGGTCAGATAGCCATTGCACAATATTGGATCGCACCTCCAAGCATGGACCCCAACTCGCACAATATTTATGCAGAAGTTTCTACAGTAAGATTGAATTAAAGAAATTAATTCTAGGACTGAATTAAAGAGGTTAACAAAGCAAATATCTACAAGATACAAGCATTATCTGAACTCACATTTTCCCTCTACATATGCAACAACATGCGCACTTATGCAAGTGAAGGGACCTGTGCTGGATGTGGCATTTTCACATTATCTGAACTCAAACTAACTGAAACCGCACATGTATAACAAAATAAACATGACACTTAGATCTTCAGCTTACGTGGCCAAAATGTACGTACCCCACAACAGCACTTGGTAACCAAACATGCTAATTTATACGTACTAGTAAGATGCCCGTGCTATGCTACGGAATCACATGAAATAAATTGGACTCACAAAAGTACAGACCCAAATATGTAGTACTATGATTTTCATTAAGAGAAGGTTAGTATTTAGCCATATCAAAAGTCTTTGCTCAACGACGCTACAAACATCACAGAGTTACATGGAGTGACTCAACATTTCATTATGATTACATCCATCTTTAGCTAAGACATGTGCACAACTATTTGCAACCCAACATGCCTCCAAGCCATTACATTTTACTTTACCCAGAGATCACACCAACTTGATATGGCATTACACTACCTTAAGATTTCACTTCATAAGTGAAACTCGGTTTCCGTTAGAACAAGGATCACAAAAGCACTTGCCATCATTGTCCACGGCACCGTTCACCCAAAATTAAGCAAAGTGAAGTAACACAGTTCAAAAGTAGCTCAACCTAGTATGCAGGCCACGGTCTAGTTAATTAAAGACAAAACATCAATGTATTAGCAAAATTTATTTTCACAGTATTACTATGTGCATAGAAAAATGCATGCACTTAGACTTACCTATGCGCTCTACATGTAACATTGTCGCCACGACAATAGCAAACCCCTCGGCCAGTTTTTCCAATGTACTCAGATTATTAGGGGAAATCCTTTTCTAAGCCTGGGCTCATCTGCACCCATGTTGAATAAAAAAATCGAAACAAATGCTAAAAAAATTAAAAAAAAACATTTTTTCCTCATGGTAGACAATTTGATACGTGAGGTTCGACCCAATTTTCAAATCAATTGGACAACTGAGCAACTCTCGGCAAAAAAGACAAATTCGGGGTCTGTAAAACAAATTACTGTTCATGTACTGTTTTGACCCAATTTGTCTTTTTTGCTGAGAGCTACTCAGATGTTCAAATGAGCTAAAATTTAGAGCGAAAACTTCACACAATAAATTGTCTACCATGGGAAAAAATTGGAATTTTTTGAATCTTTTTTGTATTTTTTATGAATTTTTTTATGGTCGGGTGCAGATGAGCCTGGGCACCGAATCGCTGCACTCGATTATTAGTCACCAACTTGTCCCATACAACTAACAAACAACAAGGCAAACTTTACTAATTGCAGCCAACAAAATAAAGAAGACCATGAGAACAGAAGTATGAATACAATTCTGAATTCTTAAACTATGGCAGTTTCTCAAGGATTAGTTCAATCAAACTTCAAAGCATTACAAATTATAGGTTTCACCACAATTGATATTTATTAGTACAAAAAAAATCCTTCTTCAAAAATCTTACTTGGCAGACTGAATACATTATACTACAATCATGAACTGCGGATCAGTAGTTAAATCAAACAAGTGAGCATTCAGCATTACAAATCATAGGTTTCACCGCAGCTGATATTTATTTGTACTAAAAGAATCTTTCTTTAAAGATCTTACTCCTCATATTCTGAAAAAATATATAGCTATGCCATGTTGAGGATCTAGGCTGACAGTTACAGGATATACGCCCATCAAGAGCATGATATACTTTCAAGGGATAGGTTGTAAGATGTGCATATAAGCAGCATCCCACAACATGATGGCCATACAAAATAAACAAAACAAAAAAAGCTGAAGTTCTAAATTCAAGTGTGCTCTATATTGCACATCCCTATTTCTGATCATATGTCTATAGCAATTGTTTGAATTAAGCACCAAGAGGTCCAAGAGATATATTTTTCTCATGTTCAGGGAGATGAACCATACTTTATAGAACACATCAACCATAGGTAAAGTTTCACTTATTCCACGCCTAAATCATATTTTCCAAATACTCACATGCCCCAAAAATGTAACATCTGTTTCAGCTGCTACAAGATGCCCCATGAATCTTGCTAGGTATACATTCCCCACGGTGTGACTTGGGCCTCATAAATACAAATTTCTTCTTATATTATAATTTGATTTAAGTCTTGTTTATCCCTACTAAGCATTATTTTTGCTGTTTCTGTGAACAGAAAAGAAACTTGAAAAGGAAGGCGAATGAAGACACATACTGCACGCAAAAGAACTTTTTCTATGGAGACTAACACTGCAAAGGACCTTACTTTTTTGCAGCAAGCTGAGGGAAGACATGGCGCCTCTCTGTACTGAATCTACAACAGAAATTGCAACAATTACTCAGCTATAAAAAGTAGCCAGTGATAATTTGATTGCCATTAGGCAGAGGGGATCAGCTCAATAATTCACATACATGATTTTTTTATTTTTTTTTCCTTGGAGGGAAAATATTAATCACTGAACACCTTCAGCAGGCCATTGTTATATACTTGTATTTTATTACTTAATGGTTTGTGAAGTCATTATACAAGAACATCGAGGAATTCCAAACACTGTGGACGAAATTTAGAATTCAAGATTTCTGTCTCGTGCATATGTTCAACTTTAAACATAAACTGCAGTTTAATAAGCTATAAACCAAGTAACCAACTGATTCAGAACCAACATGGTGTGCCTTGTGGAGTTGTGGAGACGTACAGAAAGCGCAAGTTCGAAGAGGCCGATGTGCTCGGTTGGAAGGGGAAAAGGCAGCGCAGACCGGGACGAACTGTCCGCTTGCTCGTCGATGCAGCGCCGCAGTCCCTGACCGAGCTCACCCGCAGGGGGTGCGACCTCCAAGCGGTCCAACGACGGCGAGAGCGAGCACGCCGACAGGGGTTGCAGCTTCCTCGTTCCCGCGACGGTGAGCGAGCGACTCGGCAGTACTGGCGACGGTGAGTGAGGTAGCAGAAACTGAATCTGCTGAGAGGTAGAGGAGAAAACAGCGAGTATAAGGGATGGGGAACCCCTGCGGGTGCGGCATCGCTGTTTGAATTTTGAAGGGATGTGGTGGAGCTCAAGGCCGGGGAGTGGGATTGGAGGAGAGAGGCGGCAAGAGAGTTGGGACTGGGGGAGGCCATGATAGCAGGCAACGGGAGAGACGAGGCGGACAGATTGGGGGAGAATGACCGGTGCTAGCAGCCGCAATGAGGTGGCTTGACTCAACTGTAATGGCGGATTGGACTCTTGGTACTGTGTAATTTTTTATTCCCATCTCATCCAAGAGGGCAGACGGACCATCAACACGAACTGGCTCTTTTAAAGGAGTAAAGATAAAGCAGAGGCAGACAACTAACATGGTCATTACCACAGGGGGGATACAGCGACAATTCGACAATGGTCAGGCTCAACCAAATAATCAAAGAGAACTGAAGCTTTGAGGTAGTAATGAAGCGAACAGTATGTCATCTGGAAATCGGATACTGGGACATGAGTATAAAAAACATCCGAAGGTTATATGCAGGAGTAACAAACAAAACAGATACCGCCACTTTCCATGGATACCTCAGCCATAGCAGAAAAGGACTTCAATTTTCTCTCCATAGTATTGTCTGGGTTCTTCACAACTATTGCTCTTGCAGAATCGAACATCTTCCAAGGCAGAACAAAATCAGAATCAGCTTCCATCACCGGCTTCATCCTCCTTATCTTTATCATTTGAGTTTTGCCCGAGGACCATAAACTATTATAAAAAGAAAAGCACCAACAACAGAAAACACATACGAAACACATCATATATAATTATATACGAATGTCAGTCGATGGCATGCACCTAGAACTCATGCATGTGCATGGCTTGTTCCAGTGCAATACACTTGGAATATCGACACATACATTCATGATAAATCTCCAGAGTATATCAAATTACATGTCTAGAGCAAACCAAGAACCGATGCTGGTTCAAGCACAACACTAAAAACAGCATACCAATCTCAGTCGATGGCATGCACCCTTAATACATATCCTAACTAGTTCTAGTACAATACCTGAACATCGATTCATACATTCATGATAAGTCTCAAAAGCATTTATTGAATTACATGAGGCAAACCAAGAACCAGTGCGGGCGATCTCATCTCAGCTTCTACCCATTAATTCTACCTCTGAAGGAAGACCAGATAACAGCCACTTGCACATAAAACCAGTCATAGAAACTGTCGCAGAGCGAGTGCCAAGCTGCTCTCCATCTCCTCTTGAACAAGAAGGTACAGAACACCACCCAGAGACCCATCACATATCCAGAACCCGTGGCGAGGCAAAACGGAACCAGGTTCCCGCTTGCATCTCCATGGTGTTCTCGAGTAGTTGGAATTGGCTCGGGTTGTGATGAACAGTTCCACAAGAGAGGAGGACCACAAAGGCCGGGGTTGCCAATATAAATAGATGCTGGGTCTTCGAGTGTTTGCAGTTGATTTCCAGTTGGTATCTTTCCTCTCAGATTGTTGTAGGACAGGTTCAGGCGACTCAATGACGTGAGAGCCGATAAGCTTGAAGGGATTTCACCAGACAAATCATTGTGTGATAGGTCGAGTGACTCCACTTTCATTAAGGCACCAACATTCTCAGGGATTTTTCCATTGAAGTTGTTCCATGATAAGTTCAGGTTTTTCAATTCCATAAGAGTGCTGATTTCTTCAGGAATCTCTCCGGTAAGACTATTACAAGATAAATCAAGATTCACCATATATATGATTTCTCCTGTATAGAATCTCTCTTGACCTTTCGTGAGTATCGTGAAATTCTCAGCATAGTCAACTGGTTGACTCTCACCATCCTCACTTCCAGAAGTTAACGCAATCTCAAGATCAAAAAAGTTGTCGCTTGTTTGTGTCATGCCTGTCCAATTAACAATAGATCTCAGTATGCTCCCTGATATATTATTGTAGGCAAGGTCCAAATACTGAAGATGAACAAGCTTCGTAAGCTCGACTGGAATGTGACCACGAAACATATTGGATCTCAGTCGTAAGAATGACAAGGATGATAGCTTCTCCCCAATCCATGGCGGTAAATCCCCAGAGAATTGATTATGTCCGAGATCAAGAAAGATGAGTCGTGGACATTTCTGAAGAAGTGAAGGAAATTCACCAGAGAGGTTGTTGTTTCTGAAGCTTAGATTAACGATGCTCAGATCTGTCATGTTTGTGCTGGACTCATTGACTAGGCAATCGGAAACTGATCCATTGAGGTTATTTCTTGATAGATCTAATAACCGCAATGATCGCAACTTGCACAAAGAAGATGGAATGGCGCCAGAGATCATATTGTTATATAGAAGAAGCGTTTCAAGTCTTGGTGCTCCAAAGTCTAATGGTAGTGGGCCAACTAAATTGTTCCGACTGAGATCCAGGTCGGTTATATTGATGGGAAGCTTAGGTATTGGACCACCAAGCTGGTTAGAACTGAAATCCATTTCTCTTGCTCTCATAAATTCCATTGTTGATGGTAGGAATCCTGTAATCTGATTATTTCGGATATTCAGAGACTCTACTGAGGAAGCTGCTGTCCAAAACCAATCCGGTATTATATCGTTTATGCTTGTGTTTGATATATCAAGATTCTGCAAGTTCTTTTGCCATCTAAGCCATGTTGGAAATTTAGGCCCTAGATGGCATGACCCAAGTTGAATCATTGTTAGACCGGAAGGGGGAACCCAAGTTGGACTCACTGTGATGGCAATGGAGTTGTCTGACAATGTCAACTCCTTCAACATAGCTAGACGTGATAAATGGCTTTCATGCATGACCCCATCCAGGTTATTAGATTTAAGCACCAACCTCGTTAGCTGTTTGAGCTCTCCTATCCACACCGGGACATGACCAGTGAGTTTGTTCTCAGAAAGATCCAGCCAGCTCAGGTTTCTCAAGGGCTCTACTAGTGTAGTTGGCAGGCTTCCAGTCAGATTGTTGTACGGTAAAAACAACTTCTGTAGTTTATTCTTTGAACAACTGGGTAATCGGTTGAATAATTCTGTTATACTCCCGTCGATATTGTTCGAGTAACAATATAGTCTCTCCAAATTACATAGGTTCTTCAAATTGGATGGTATCATGCCCACAAGGTTATTTTCTGCTAAATTAAGCTCCACAATGGAGGTCATATTACCTATCTCATCTGGAAACAGGCCATAGAAAGCATTGAACGAGATGTCTAGATACTTGAGGCTAGTTAAATCCCAAAACCAGTTGGGTGTGCTATGCTTATGTAACTTGTTTCCGGAGAGGTCAAGTGTTTCAAGAGATGTCAGGTTTGAGAGCAGAAGAGAATCAGGGCTACTTTTAAGCCGGCAATCGGAAAGATGAAGAACTTTCAGAATTGAAAGCATGTTCACCACCGGAAGCCAGTGAACAATTGTACTGAGGTTCACCCCAGTCATATCCAGGTGCTCAAGGGAAGTTAACCGTGACAACCAGGTGATATCGGTGGAATATGTGCCACTATGGAAAGAAGAATCAACACTCACGTATGAGTGGGTGTCAAGATTTAGGTACTGTAAGTTGGAGAGATTACCCAGCTGCGGTGGAATCCTTCCAGTGAACTGTGACCATGATAGGTCGAGATATCTCAGCTGATGGAGAGAACCGATGAACTCCGGTATTTGTTTCTTGTCGAACCTGTTCTGGCTGAGGTCGAGATACCGAAGATGATGTAAACCAAGCAACGAGGAGCTTATGTTGCCTGCTAGTACCTGCCTGCTCTGATTGCCATTTCTGTAATCTGGGCCTCGGAGATCGAGCCTGACAACATGGCGGGTTCTGTTGCTGCAGTAGACGCCCTTCCATCGGCAGCAGTCATCACCCTTCCATGATGGAAGGAGGTTGGTAGGGTCTGATAGACCTGCCCTGAAGGCGAGAAGGGAAGACCTCTCGCCAGCAATACAACTGGTGATTGTAGCGTTTGGATGCAGGGCAGATGTGTCCTCTGTGGTGCTCTTGGCTTGAGTAAGCAAGAGCAAGGCTATGGCTATCTGGATGCAGGCTAGTTGAAGCGTGTCCATGGGTGCTTTTGCCATGAGTATGTGTTCTTCTTGGTGTAGGATACCCCATGGTATACATACATGACATATATGTAATCAAACTCTTGGTGTTGCCTGCCAAGATAAAAGTCGCTGGTTGCTGTTTAATTAAAGCAGTGGGAGAGTGAAATCGAGGGAGCAGACCAATAAGGGCCTGCAGGCTTGTATGCATGCTCATGGAGTTTCTCTTTTGCCCTTTTGGGATTTGAGGTAGCACTGCACAACAATCAGGGCTTGCAGGCTCGGGATTTGATTAAAGCAGCTGGAGAGTGAAGTTGCATATAATTAATCAGAGCAGTTTGTTTGTAATGAAGAAAAATATGCACTATGCTTTGGTTACTAGCAATCCTGATAGTGACAAATATTCTAGGAATCATATAATGTATATGTCCAATGTTGATGTGTGCTCTTATATAAGAACAACTGATGTATATGTCCAATATTGCTAGCAGATCCAAATATTCTAGGGTCGAAATTAAGTTTGACTTGAAGGAAGTTCAAATCTTCGGACGCATGGCGAACCCAATCCCGTCCATCTGCGAGGGCAAGGAATGGACGAAGGGGGGTACCTGGCGATCTCGAGGCTGGCGACCAGGACGGAGAGACGCTGTCTAGCGGGCTGGCAGGCACCCCAGTGCCTCCTTCCTGCCGATCCACAGCATCCTCCTCCACGACCTCATTGTCGTCCAGCCTTTGCCGAAAAAGGGTTTCCCCCCGCTTTGTATACAAAGCAACCAACCGAAACATACTGGGATAGGTGCTGGGGCGGAAGCAGCACAGTCACGCCCAAAAAAAACGACAGAGAAAGAACAGAGAAACAAATGCCGACAACGGCGGATGAACAAAAACGAAGAAGCCTCGCGACCACTGCGCCCACCAGGATCTTCCACTAGGCTCCAAGACTCCGGAGCGCCGGCATCAATCAACACCTCCAAGAAGGATCGCGACGATGACGACGCTGCTGCCAAGGGTTTCCCCCGGTACACGACGAGGCGAGAGGAAGGGTAGCCCCCGACGCCCTCCCGAAAGGTCAGGTGGCGCCCATAGGCGTCATCGCGCCGGTGTCGGACACGCCGACAGGGGTTTCCCCCGATCCCAACCCGCACCTCGGGAGCTCCGGATCCAGCCACCAGACCAACCACTACCCTGCGCCAATGCGGACATGAGGCCCCCACGCCGTCTCACCACGGCACCGCGAAGTGAGGACACCGCGGCGAAGAATCAGAGCCGGGACTAGGGCATCAGCATCGTCGGCACGCGGGAGGGCCCCACCTTCACCGCCCGCGACGGTAGCCGTCCGGACGCAATAGCAGGAGCACACCAGGCCTGTGGGCCCACAGGCCCGGTCGAGCCCTCGTGGGCCCGTAAAGCTCTCGCCTTTTCGCTGCTGCCGGCACGCCGTCGGCGCCGACACCCCCACATCCGAGCCGCTCCTCCTCCTCACCGCGCCGCAGACAACGAGGCCACGCCGGGGAGCCGGCCCGCTAGGACCCAGATGGGGCCCGCCGGGCCCAGATCTGGGCCGGGGTCGCGACGATGGCCACCCAGCACCACCACACCGCCCCGCCGCCAAGGAGCGGCGCCGACACCACGCCTGCCGCCGGCGGCCGCCGCAGGGCAGCCGGACCGCAGCCACGCCGAGCTGCACCGTCGCCGCCTCCCTGCCCCGGGAAGGGAGCACGCGGGCACGGGAAAGGGAAGGCCCGCCGCCGCCGGAACCACCCGGGCCAGCGCTGGGGGCGACCACCGGCGGCAGCGAGAGGAAACGGGGGGAGGAGGGGGCCCGCGGAAGAGGGGCACGAGCGCCGCCCCGGCCACCTCCCGGGGAGGCGGCGCGAGGCGGGTTTGGACGGGGGAGAGGGGAGGGAGGAAGGGGGGCGGAGGTGGGGCGCGGGGCCGGCGGCCGGCGGCGGCGGGAGGTGGGGAGGGGGAACCCTAGTCGCCTAGTCGCGGGATCGCCCCTCTCTCAGTGTATCCGCGTTCCTCGTAATGATCTAATTGGAACCGTCGTCCAGCCTTTGATGACAGCTCTGGTGGCACACCAACAAGGACTCTGGGGCTTGGAATTCAAAGCCACTGGTCAGCAATGTGAAGCTGGGTGCAGTTTCTCCACAAGTACTTGACTTTGAGGGCCCAAGCACTAACCAAGGACCACGAATCTGTTCGCAATGGAACAAAATAAGTAATGTTTTCGTTACAAGTAATCGAAAGTGTAGATATGCTGAGAATTCTATAATATTTGGGATGTATGTTTGTATACAGTAAATGATGAATCCCTGAGCTAAGAAGGTCCAAATTAACTTTGATCAGAAAGAAATTCTAACCTTGGGACGTCTGGCGAAGCCAATCCCCATCCATTTGTGTGAGTAAATGATGAATCCCCATGCATCTGTGATCAACTGAGAGAAGAAACTTTGGGTGTTGGTTGCCCGGAGAACTAACCTGCGTGCTGCTCTGCTCCTCCTCTGTTTTTTCTTATGGCCATTTGCTCGAGCAGCTTGCGTGCGTGTGTGCGTTCACCGGAAACACGGCGAGAGAGTGAGGCTCCTGCTTGCCAACAAAGGAATGGTGGAGGACGGAGAGGACCTTGTCACCTCGAGGCCGATGGCGCCGGTGACGAGGTCGGAAGACGCCGTCGAGAGGGCTGGCGGCGACCCGCTGGACGAACTCCCCCGCGCGCGATGCCCACCCGTTCCAGCGCCGCCATCCTCATCCTCCTCCGCACCCATACCCGGCTTGACCGCCGCCTTGGGATCCGCCCCCACTACGCGCTGGCGATGTAGGAGTGAGCAGAGCAGCCGACCGAGTGACCCACCGAAGGAAATCCAGTTTTTTTAAGAGGTAATATCACCGGTAGTCATACAACTTATGCTGAATGTTCAGTTTGGTGCTAATCTTTCCCTAATAATAAACCAGCGACTGCTTCTGGTCGTCCGTCGCGCATATTTACAGAAAACCCCTTATAGTTCCATAAAATCAACCCGCACTACAGGTTTTAGTCAATCAGAAAAACGTTTCAAATTTACAAAAAGGACCATGTGTTTTCATCTATTCAACCCGCGATCTGCAGAACGGCGGCGACGGCTGGAGCTTGCAGCGAATGGATCCGTGCGTGGCACGGGTTGGGGAGGATTCAGAGGCGGACGGTGACCACGGAGGTCGCCGGTGACGACGATTAAAGCTGAAGCGCGACTTCCCGGGTGAATTCATGGCATCTAGGCTCCTGCCAGAAAGGAGACGGGGAGATGGGGGGAGGAGAAAACGGGAGAAAGGAGGGGAAACGAGGCGGCGGCTTGCTGCAGCAGACGGCAGCAGGAGCAGGAGGTGCGGCAGCGCCGTGCAGGGTGCACGCACGGCGGTGCTGTCCACAGGCGTCATCGGAACGGAGGCGAGCGGCTCGGACATGGTGGCGCGATGCAACATGGGAGGAGGAGAGCTGAGGTGAGGAATAGCGAGGTCGAGGGTGGTGCAGCCTCGCCGGGGTCGGGCTATACTGGCGGGTGCCGCGGATCGGGCGCGCGCATGGAGCGCCTTCCTGACGGCGTGAGGTGGAAGAGAGCGAGGGGATCGATCCATTTTTCTGGGGCAGGGGATCGAATCTGCTAGCTAGGTTAAGGTACGCCTGGGCTGGGCCTTAGGCCAAATGGGCCAGCCGGTTTAGTTGCTGCTCTCTCTCCCCCCCCCCCCCCCAATTCTCCTATCTTTTTTCTAGATTACTAAAAAAATCCTACCTTTTTTCTATTTATTAAATATAAATAGAGAAATATTATAAAAGAGAGAGGGTTGGGAATTATCTTTTGGGAAGGTACTATTTTCCTGGACTCGAAAAAATGTGCTTGTTCCAAGAAAAATATAAATGGGCAATGCAAGGTTTAAACTCAAACTCATTTGAATTTTTGTGGAGGCTGGTAAAGTGATAAAAGAATTATTGGCAAAGTCTGGGGACCAAAATTGAAGTACAAAAAGGCATGGTATTTTTCTAAAGGCTCAAAAAGGAATTTTGAAAAGCAATTGTATAAAATAGAAGTAAGGCTCAAATGATCTTCTAAAAATGTTCATAGTTTTATTTATGTATGTGTATATATATATATTATATATTATTTTATTTATATATTAAAGGGAGGTGATATTCTTGGTTTCGTCCCGCTTTGTTTGGTCCCGCTTCAATTAATTTCACGTATGCTATCTGGTTTCGTTACTTGCCATCCATTTTGGTCCAACGGAGGAAGTCCACATGGCGGCGTACTGTGGCCCAGGTCCGGAGAGCTTGTCGATGGGAGAGTTCGATCTGGCGGCGCACTGTAGCCCAGGTCGAAGAGCTGGCAAATAATAAAATTGCTGATGGAAGGGTTCGATCTGATAATTTGCCAACCGGACACGCATAGTTTGTCCAACTGACCAAGCTAGCGATATGAGAGGATTTTTCTCCCGTTGCAACGCACGGGTCTTTTTGCTAGTACTTGTAAAATACGGATTTGCGGTCACCTAACTTATTGATTGGTGCAAATACGGTGCATTCTACTGTATCCAGGTGTACATCCTACCTACATGGCATGCCAGCGGCCCACATGGTCACGCAAAAAAAGTCAAACAGTGTTACATGAGAAAAGAAATAAACATCGTTTGGAGCAGCAGGTTTCGAACTACATATCTTCAGAAGGCGAACACACCAGGTAAACCAGCAGACCAAGCGCAGTTTCATGTTTCAGAAGAATAACTAGTTTCTATTAACTACTCCCAGCGCACCTAGGCCTGGCAGCTCAAATGGGCTAAGATCGTAGAGCCCATTTTCCACCTTTTTTTTAGAAAATTGTATGTAAATTATGATATCAGTAATGATAGTATATTGATGGACTAAAAAATGTTTCTATAATTTAAATTAATCCAAATATTTGTAAAATTACAATTCAAAAATATGATGCAAAACTTTAATGCTCATAGATGAGTGCATTTTTAACATAAAAATAAGGGAGCCACGACCAAAAACACTCTATTGTCTATACATACAGAAGATGATTTGTAAATCAAAAAGTTTCATATAAGCTTGAGTTTATTAAAACATAAGTAATAAAGTTACATTCAAATATCTGTGTGTTAAAAATATTATACATACAAAAAATAAATATTTAAATATAAACCCATGTATTATATTAGACATGACTGAATATTCATATCAACAATTTAAATGTTAAATTATGGATATGTAATTGCATGGAAATTGAACTATACAAATGTTCATATAATTATTGAAAGGTTTGCAAAACTAAATTAATAATTCAGAATTTTAATTTTACAAACATTTGTATTATTTTAAATTATACACACATGTTCGTTATACATAAATATTTTTTAATATATAATATTTGTAAAATAATACATGAACAGTTTGAGAGTAAGTTATTTCGTTTGTATAATAATATTTCTAACACAAATATTTAAACATTATTTTTCTGACCGAGATCATAATTTACATTTTGTTTAGACAAAGATCGTAATTTACATACTATCTACAAATTTCTACCAAAATCAAAGATGCAAAATGGGGTACACAGATCATAGGCCATTTGAGCTAACAGGCCCACGTATTTTAAGATGAGGATATAAAAGGTAGTTATCCTTACTATGCATCATGTGTCACCGGCTGCGCTGGTTGTCCACGTGTGCGTACAAAGGTCGTGAGTTCGAATACCGGCCCATCTATATGATGAGTTATCATTTTTTGCTTACATTATTCAATGACAGGTGGGCCTCACTTGGGCTTTTTTGCACAATTAAAAAATTCAGGAAGTTATTTAGAAAAAATTATTCCAAGCCAATGCCACGCAGGCAACATGTACGTCCGGATATGGTAGAACGCACCGTATTTGCACCACACAACAAGTTAGGTGACCACAAATCCGTATTTTACAAGTTTTAGCACCAAACTGAACATGCAACACAAGTTTTATGACTTCCGGTGATATTACCTCTTTTTTTAATAATCCCTCTGATTCATATTAATCGAAGCAGAAAAGGCTAGACTAAGTACAAAGTACTCCCTCTATTTCTAAATATAAGTCTTTTTAGATATTTCTAATGAAATACAACATATGGATGTATGTAGACATATTTTAAAGTGTAGATTCATTTATTTTGCTTCGTATGTAGTCATTTGGTGGAATCTTTAGAAAGGCTTATATTTGGAAACGGAGGGAGTATGTGTTAATTAATATGAATTGGAGGGAGTACAATTTTTACATGAGCCCCTATTTTCAGTTAGCTCTAATAAGTCAAAAGCTTTGTTACAGAATTAATCTAAAGCTTACAAGAGCAAATTATATATATATATATATATATATATATATATATATATATATATATATATATATAATCAAGAGAAAAGAACTCCACACAACTACTCATACTTGGCGAATGTATACTGTAATGAATTATTTTCCAGTTCATGAACTATACCTTTGCCTTGATTGATACAGTGTTAGATATATATTGCTTTATTCCTATTTCAACCATGAATGCCCATAATCCGATCAAAAGACATAGCCATAGCATAGTTTACATATATATTGTCTTAATCTTTGAATGATATGGTGTTAGATATACATTGTTTTCACACAGCAATGAAGGGATTTTTGGGGTCAAGCAATTGATCAGAGATTTTCCACGCGTATGAAGCAAACAGGGGAGGATCAAAGCTCTGAGTACCAATTGTTATGATCCTACTTGTTGTATCTCTCGAGAACAGCACAAGACGTTCCTTCGTCTAGCCGAAGCTAGCCACTCAGATCCGTATTACAACTTGGAGAAGAAGAAAGAGGTTTGCCCGTTTCAGTGCTCAACATTTCAAATGATCCACCGGATGCCTCTCTTGACAGAAGTACAGCTACTTTATAGCACACCACATAACAGAACTCTCTTACAAGTGGGTCCCGCCTAGTATGTGATCCATTCCTTCCCTGCGTACCGGCTGGACTTCGTATAAGGCCTATCTGACCTGCGGGGTCCCATCCAGCAAGCAGAGATGTGGACTACTCCAGCAAGCAGAGATATCATCTTGCATGTGTACCGGGGCTATCGGTCTGTGAAGAGCAGCATCAAAACGAGTCTTTCCTGAATATTTTAATAAAAAGTCAAAATAGGTAAGAACTATTTTGACAAAACACTTGGCTATAAATTTTCTCGTCACTGGTTTTTTTCGTCATCCTCCCTCACCCTCACCCCATCCCACGCAGCCCAAAAAAACCCAAACCCCACACAAAAAACGCTTCTCTCGATCTCATCGAAAGAAGAGCTTCGTTGCCCCTGCCGACGTACGGGAGAGCTTCCTTGCCGCCGCCGACGTACGATCTGCCGCGATCTCGTTCGATCTACCCGCTGCCGATGTACGAGATCGCCGACACCGAGATACGGGAACGTACGATCTGCCGTCTCTCGCTGCCGCCGTGGTACGATCTGCCGTCTCTCCCAGAGGAGGCGCCGCCGCGGACGTCCAGGATCACCGCTGCCTACGTCCGGGATCACCGCCGCCGACCTGCCAGAGGAGACGCCGCCTCCAATCTCCTAGAGAAGCCGTCGCCGCCGGTCTCCGATGGGAGACGCCGTTGCCGGTCTCCGACGGGAGACGCCGTCGCCGCCGCCGCCGACCTTTGAGGGGAGACGCCGCCGCCACCTGCGCTGAACCCCAGGGCAGGGTGCGACGATCGTCGCAAGGAGTACTTGCCAGCCGTACACAGGTATTCTGAACCTTACCATCCTATTCTCATCATTCACAAATGTGTTCAGATAGTTGTTGCTTGTGTCGTTCCTGTTACTAGAGGAGGGCTCCACTGTGGCCATTCGCCACTCTGCCTGCAAGCTCGACGCCACAGTTTGACAGGGCCAAGGTGGTAGTAGACGATGACGAATATGGCGCCCTGGCTGTCTCAGTTCATGAGATTCCCCTATGGTGGTCGAATTTGTAACACACCAGGCTGCTCCCCTCGTATTGCAAATCAGAGCTAGCTTATATATTCATCCATAGGTCATGGCTGACTCCAAAGGCAACACTCCTCCAGTCCTCCTGTGCGTGATGGCAAAGCTATGCTACATGATATTATCACGTTATCATATTGCTCACCAAGTCACTAGGCCAGCTTTTGCTGTACTTTTTCTTCATTTTGTTAGATTTATTTCATGCCCCAATGTTCTGTTATGTGCAGCTATGAGATTTTATTTGAAGAACCATGCAAAGCAATTTGAGATGATGCATATAAAGCATATTCGATTTATTAAGTGTTTTCAAGTATTCAATTTATTAAGAGTTCACTCATCATTGCCGACCGTACACAGGTATTCTGAACCTTACCATCCGATTTTCAGAATAAGAGTTGTCTGTATAATTCATGGTGGTTAAAACAGCAGCATCTGTCGAATTCCCCTTTGTCCATGTTGTACCTACAATTTACTACTATATTTGTAGTGCTACTTCGTTTGAATTTTGTAACCAAAAGAAATGCAGGCGAGCGATTCAGGGTTATTGTTCGAAGTGGCTATAATATGTAGGGGTTACTGTTCGAAGTGGCTATAATATGTGGCTGCAAACTTGCCGAGGCCAGCATAAGGAGTGATGGAGTTATCTTCTACTTTTATTTGTTCATGTTGTCTCAACAAACTGACTTGTGTTTGTGGCGACTTTTTTATGTGTCCATGGATCAGAGAGGATGGATGATGCAGTGGCCACATCAAGCGCCCTGTGCTCGACGACAATGGAAATGCAGTTTCTCAGAGCTAGCAGGAAGGAGGCTGATGGCTTCCCGTTGTAGTAAGAGACAACACACCAGGTTCTATTTCTTGTTTTTTGAAGATCATACTAGGTTATATGTGAACAAAATCTGAACTGTGATTTTTGATGTTTGAGATGTCTATAAGTGTACAAATAGAAAGGCGCCAATTAATTGATCATCAAATTCAGAATAGTATGTGTGCAGTAGCTTCTATCTCAATTTGGTTTTTATGTTGTTTGTGTTTGAATTAATTAGCACCCCATACCATCGTGTTTCTTCAGCCTGCAAGGTGATTAGCACTCAGCAAACTATTGGAAAGATGTTGCTACCTTGTTTTTTTTCAAACTCAACATGCACATGCAAGAATAGGTATGGCTACATGCTTTCTATATTTATCAGGTTCATAAAACATTTTGGAGAGGTGCATCTTGTTGGAGAGGTCTGGTATGCATATTTAATTGAAGAAAACAAAAGTTTTTGATATAATAAAGATTGATGAAAATTTGGACTTACTCTACCAGGGACAATTTTCTCTACCAGGGACAATTTTCATGATAAATTATACGAAGTTTGTATCTTGGGGACATCTTCATGCCGACTTACGTTAAATATTGGGATATGTCCCCTCATGTGCCAGTTTTGAGATTTTGTTAGAAGTATACATGATCTATTCTTAGTTCCTGCATGTTTTTTCACCTTTGTAGATTTGAGTATAGCTTAAAGTTCTAGATGCATATAAGCTTGTGAGTTAACTAAAGCTCACTTGATGGTTCTAACTAAATTCTGCAAAAACATGACCATCATGGGATGCCTGCACCAACAACTTTATAAACTGAACTACGTTTTGCTAGATGACTCAAATTTTAGAACGCGGGCATTATTTTTTGGGAATGCAGTTGGCAATAGAATCAAGTCAAGCTGAAAACAAGAGATCGATTGTTCGATATTGAATTTAATTCCTTTCTTGCAAAAGCACCTTATGAGTGAGGAGATTATTCAATATTGTATTTTATTCCTTTCTTTTACCCGCTGTTCTATACTGCATGCTTGCACCTGATCAGGTTTCTAACTCAATTCATTTTTGTTAGATCCGTTGATGAAGAAAACAACACATTTCACGATATGATGATTGGTACTTCCAGTTTTGTTGTACTCTCTCATTTGCCTTTGTGGGAATGACACTGCTCTATTGCTTGCTTATTTAAGATCATGGTAATCATTTTTTTTTCTAGCCTATGTGTATTCTAATTTTCTTCCCTTTATTTTTGGTGGGATAGTTGGAATACTATGACTAGATATACAATGGTAATGTTATCAGTGTTAGGCCCTTCCATGATTTCTGTGTAGCATGTCTAGACTATCAGCGTTAATTTGAGCCTCTTACTAAATGGAGGGGCTCTGATTTTGTAATAAAAAGAAATGGAACATATTTAACTGGGAAGCGAACTCAACAAGACAAAATAGTATAATCCTTCCCCTTTCAGATTATTCCTATTTGCTTATGCATGTCGTTGTACAGATTGTTTGACTTCTCGAAGAAATGAAGCTGCATATCCCCAACCTCAACTGTTGTGTCACCATTGAGGACATCTAGCTGCTTGTTGTTCTTTAGTTACTGTTGCTCTTAAGATTGATGTGTTAGATATTCTTAGGATAGAAATTTTATGGAATTTAATGATCATTCATTTAAACAAATATACGTGATATTTCCTGTAAAGGGTTGCCTTCCAATTTATGGCCTGTTATTAAAGGGGAGTTACTAGGTCGTTTCCACCACCTCAATCGACCCTAACCTCCTCTGTTTTTTATTTTTAACCTTGCAGCGATTCCTGACTCCCACCGATTTGTCTAGGAACAGATGCCCATCCTCCCATGTCCGGTTTTTAGTTTGTTATGGAATATTAACTATTATCTGTACTCCTAAAGGGGAGTTTGCGGCGGTGATGGTATGGTTTGATTTCGTTCGTTTCGTTACTCCGAATGAAGGAACTCCATCGATATTTTACAAACATAACAATCTCCGCCTTTGGTCTTTCCTACCGATTTCCTGCCAAAACGAACGCCTGGAAAATCAGCCCACACTACCAAAATTATTTCCCCTAGCTTCTCCTAATCGTTCTGGAGCGGCGACACACAGTGGTGAGGGCGAGCTATGTAGGTCAGCGCCTCCTCTCATCTCTCTGCCCGGGATGCCCTGGCCTCTCCTTTCTCTGTGTGCAAGTGATGGCAGCGGGGGATCCGGAGAACGCTGGCCGGTGGCAGACGGGAATGGGGACCAGTGGCAGCAGGGAATAAGATCTGGTCGCGGTCTACTCGTCTCTCTCTCTCTCTCTCTCTCTCTCTCTCTCTCTCTCTCTCTCTCTCTCCCCCTCCCTCCCTCCCTCCCTCCCTCCCTCCCTCCCTCTCTCTCTCTGATCTTAGTCTTCTTCAAGGTGTTCTTCTTCAAGGTGTCAGACAGAACTGAAGAAGATGACGGTGCCATCAGAGATTTTATGATGCAAACGAATCATCTCTGTAACTTTGTGATACAATATCAACTTTACAATATAGTTGGTTTCCTATGCAATATAAACTTGACATCTTCGTCTTTTTTTGTTTATATACAAGGGATGGTGACTATGTTATTGTCAATGGTGGTCTGACCTATGACCCATTTGACATTGGTTAGCTACATTTTAATCTTACTTTATATGAATTCTTGTCAGGCTTGTAAACAACTACAATGATATTACACATCACTTTCTTTACTACATTTATGTGCATTTGGATCTCGCCAAGGCTAAGGTACTGTGATTCAAGCTTTTCTTTCTAGGATTTTATTTTGTACAAACTGAAGATATCTATGATTTCTGAAGATGCTTTCATTTCTTTGGATCTTTTATTGTTGGTAGAAATCTGCGTCGCAGCCCCAACTAATGCATCAACTTGGAACCAAGTTCCACCCTCTAATAATCAGGTAGTTTGAGGAAGCATATGATCATCTTACTACTATAAATCGTCAACAACCTCTGCATCTGGGAATGCTGGCAGGAAAGGGTTATCTGATATGGTCATGAATGTTGATTTAACATGAATACTTGCATATATGCCACATGTCACGTGTCAGCATATTTGATCTAATATGATATTTGATTTAAATGTAAACGACCGTTTTTTCACACGATTGCAGCATATATGCCGCATGTCAGCCTCATGGGGATCAAACAGATGAGGAGAAGGAAGCAGCAAGGAAGAAGGTAGAGGAGATGGACACCTGATCTGCAAGTTCCTGAATTTCAACGTTTATTGCGTGTTGCTGTGTTAATATTGGGTGCAGCAATTTCACAACTCTGGGAAGAGCATCTGCTGGAGGGCGTCACCTGCGGCATCACCTGCATCGACCTCTCGCTGATTACCATCCCAAGGATGCGCGACCGACTGGCGAAGCAGGGCACCAGTGATAAGTTCACCGATTTGGTCGACTCACCGTTCCCTTCCTCTGTCCACGCAATGCCACTCGTTGTTGTTAGGTTGTTAATTCATCAGGCCCCTTATTGCGCTACATAGTTTGTTCATCTCGCATGCCTTCTTAGGAGAAATCATGTACTGAAGATAAGCTATTCTTTATTTACATTTTATTTCCTGACTACTTGCACGAATTTTAGTTCCTACTTGTACAGTTGCCTGCATTTTGTCATTTTGTGTTTGAGAAACATCTGCTGATTAAGTGTAAAATAATACTTGCAAGTTCTGTTTGTTGACTGCTCCATGATAAGCTTTAGGCCTTTAGCTGTACAAAGCTGCTAAAGTAGGTGAGAACCACCTGCAGCTCAATCCTTGTTTTTCTCAACATTGACAAGGTAAAGTAAATGCGGAGCCAAGATCGATTGTTGTAAGCCTTTTACTGACTATGAGCAAGGGGATCTAGAGAGGAGCACTGCAATATGACAATGCCCTTCGTTAGCTCTGATTTTCCCTTTTTGTAACACTAGCTTAGAGGGATTTCTGAAACGAGTAGAAGATTAATAACTTCTACGACATCAAAGATCTCTGAGCTTTTAGAGTATGCAGCTTATTGATTTACTTATCGATTAATTCACACTCTATCAGATTTGTCTTGAACGTGATACTTTATTTATTGTACTGAACAGTGGAAGCTAACTGTTTCTTTATACAGAATTAGCCTGCACCATTTCTGTATAAGTTCGCCTTGATACCAATTTGCATACTTGCGATACTAGGGCCTTTGGTCAGTTTGCAACTGGAATTCTAGACACATATACTGAGTTCATGATGGAAATATGCGAGTATTCTGAAGGTTTGGAAAATGTTTTAATTACTACCAGCCGGAATTTGGGAATTAGTCTTACAAAGAGAAGAGACAAGGAAACATTATATGTCAATGTGTTCTTTATTTTCCTGTGCAGATAATGAAACTAGCAATTCTGTAATTCACGAGTTTGCGTGAATACGGAAACTTAAGGTAGTATGATAGCATAAGTGAGAATGTTCTTCATTTTATATCTTGGTTCAACCAAACTATATTATATCCTAACGTATGCATGATCAACATAATATTTTTACCTTCTGATTAGCACTACTCTAATAACAATTATGCCTACTGTTTAACATTTTGGTGTATTGTTTGGTCTTAGGCATTTTAGTTAAATACATCCTTTTGTGATCAATAATGATTTTTTAGCATGCCATCTTCTTTTGCTGTAGTGGAGATGTGCGGTTACCTGCTAGAAAAGAAAATGGTGTTTCTAATATGTTATGCTTATTTTCTAGGTGCTTCCACCTTCCAAACTACAAGGTCTGCAGCCTTAGATGAACAACTACAGCTTTATTTGCCCGAGGATGATTTGATTGTGCAAGTAAGCCTACATAATTTCCCTTGTGATTTATATTTATCGGCGAGGTCTATGTGGCATGCGAGAAATCATGTATTGACATAAATGAGAAGAACCTACAACAAGTAACTCCACTGAATTTGTGAGATATCTGTAGCCGGTACAACATACAACTTGATGGAGTTTGTTAGATCAACCGTAGAAGTTCTATATGTGTGTTCAGTGCAGATAACTAGATATTATTATAATATTCTCTCAAGTGTAAGCTTATCCAATTAGCAGAAGTCTCGAGAAAATTCAAGACATACGTAAGATGCACATGGACCACGAGTCTTTCAACATGGCAGGGCGCGTAGTGGCATGCGACAAGCAACATATGTTGAAAGAGACCATTAATCACTACTTGGACCTAATTTTTTCCGTAAGTTATTATTGTTACAATCATGTATCATTGTTTTCACCATGTTTGCAAATATTTTTTTCCTCTGACGATTGTGTGCAAGTTTGCAGGGAATCGAAAGCGATGCATAAAGTGGGATATTTTTCTTTTAATTTATGCACTCATGAAATGGGAAAGAACTAAATCAACCAATTTGCAGGGTGAGTATTCATTGTTTCATAATTTACATTCTTCCATGTTAATACTCCAAGATGACGACTTATAATGCTCATATAGGATGGTTGCGAGCTAAGGAAGTGATTTTTGGTGCACCTTCTCGTCTGCTCCCGCGAGCGGCGAGGCGAACCCTAGCGCGCCTCCTCCAGCCTCCTCCCCCCCTCTCTTGCCGGCGTCGGTGGCGGCGGGGCATCTTCCCCTTCCTCATGGTGGGCCCGCGCGGGACAGCGACTCGAAGCGGAGGCGCGCAGTTCTACAGGACGGTGCGGCGTTGCGGCGGCCGGGGCGGCACGATGATGGCGTCCTGGGTTGGCGGCGCGGGCAGCTGCTCATCGGGGGCGTGGTGGGGCGTGCCTACGCGGGTGTCGGTTGTGGGCGTCCTGGCCAGATCTGGATCGGGCGGGTGCTCTGGCCGGCAGCCAGCACGCGGCGCGGGCTGAGGCGGCAAGGGCACATGCATGCCTCCCACTTATATTATGCGACAATTGTGGATGGGGTAGGGGTTAGTCTTTTTAGTTATTCTGAGCGGAATAATTTTCCTACTCAAGAAAACGTGGCAACTTATGTTTCATTAGAGATGGCTTTGTAGCAAATTGCATGATCGAGCGATTCATATTTTTGTCATCAAGTCGTATAATTTGTTTGGTTAGGATAGAAAGGTAAATGGATTGGTTGGTTGCTTTAAGGGTTAATAACGGACACAGCGGACCGTGGCAATGGCTCTGGAGACATCGAATCTGTCTTCTTGGCTCGGGGGCATCATGGTTGGCGCACGCCTCCTCCCCCTTGATAAAGGCCGGAGGATCGACACAAACACGTGGAGAGGGGATCATGGTGGAGAGTGGGCGGTTGGCGGGGGACTCCTCGGCAGTCCGTGGGGAAGTACCGTGAAAAGGAGAGAGGACGCCATGGTGGAGGTCATCCAGTTTTAAAAGGAGCGGGCTCCAGCGAGAAATGTCCTGCTACGGTGGGAAACGGAGCGGGAAGGGATGGGTCAGGTAGCAAAAAGAGAAGATGTGTCGTAGGGTGGGGTTTTTGTGTTGCTCCATTCATTTGTCGTTCGGGATAATTTCCCATATAAAGAAACAAAAGAGTCAAAGAAAGCATAGAAAATGTTTCCCGTCCGAACAACCACGTATTTCTTCACATATGGTCTGGATTTGGGGCAGTCCGGACTGTCCAGACGGTTGAATTTTGGAGAATCCATTGGGTGCTCATTTGATGTCCGAACACGTCCGGACGTATGAGGGATAAATGAGTTTCGGCGTCCGAACACGTCCGGATGTATGAGGGATAAATGAGTTTCGGCCTTGGAGAAAACGTTTATCATTTGTTTCCTTCATTTATATATATTATAGCCCGTAGCAACAGACAAATGAGTTTCGGTCTTAGAGACAATCTTTATCATTGTTTTTTTTATTTATATGTATTATAGCCCGTAGCAACGCACGGGCATTCTACTAGTATAAACATAAGTTTCAGATATTGCACAACACCAATTAGAGTGGCGCAACGGAAGTGTGGTGGGCCCATAACCCATAGGTCCCAAGAACGAAACTTGGCTCTAATAAAAAACTTTATTTTTTTTTCCGTATTTGAAAATGCCAACCTTTTTTCATTGAGCTAAATCTGTATGCATTTCTTTCTTTCTTTTTTCTTTCGCTCGTTTTGCTGCATTTTGTCAAACTTCATGCCGAGCTGATTATCTTTTCTTGCTTTCCTCACGCATCATCGGGTCTGAATTTCAACACTGGAAACTATTAAATATATGGAGTGTTGTTCCGGATGAGAGCAGGAGCAAAAGCAGAGCCGTTCTCAAACGAGCCAGCATTGACCATATATAGTTCCACCCCAAGCAGAGTCATTTCACCTTTTGTTGACTGATTGATTCGGTTTCGCGGATTACATGCCTGCTTTTCGGGTTGACATCGTTTGCTCCAGTTCTTCAAGCTGATTCAAAAAGACTCAGATATGTCAAAAAACAACAGTCCTTATAAGTTATAAGCAAGAAAAAAAAACATGTTCTTTGTCACAGAGCACTAAGTTCATGACAAAAACCGGTAACATGAATCCAATCTGGTTTGTTGCCTTCTCCGGTTTCGGCCAATATGCCACTGAAGAACTCTATCTCATTTTCTAGAGTAGGTTTCTCTGAATCGCCTTGCTTCAGAAGCAGATGCATCATTATGAACCAACTAACTTCCAGAGCGTTTTTCAGGTTCTGCATACGTGACTCGCATAGCAAGATAGCCGTTGCACAATATTGGATTGCACCTCCAAACATGGAGATGGAGGACCCCAACTCGCACAGTATGCAGAAGTTTCTAGGACTGAACTAAAAGAAACTATTTCTAGGACTGAATTAAAGAGGTTAACAAAGCAAATATCTACAAGATACAAGCATTATCTGAACTCACATTTTCCCTGCACATATGCAATAACATGTGCACTTATGCAAGTGAAGGAACCTGTGCTAGATATTTGGTCAACTCAAATTAACTGAAACCATACAAGTATCACAAAATAAGTATGAAACCCCTAGACACTTAGATCTTCAGATACCTGGACAAAATTTATTCTCAAAACCCAACGAACACTTGAGTGGCAAATATGCTGCTTTAGGCTGTGTTTGGTTGCAAAGTATTTTTAAAGTATTTCAAGAATACTACAGTTTTTCAAAATACTATGGTTTTAAATACTTTGAGGTGTTTGGCTCTTATTAAAATTATAGTATTATAAACTACAGTATCCACAAAACTGTAGTATTTTTGCAGTATTAAAAAAAGAGGTTGGGACCTCTTTTTTTAAAACTGAGAAACACAACAAAGACTTTGTCTTAGCGGTGGCCTATTACAACGTTGTATACTTTGATTGCCCAACTTTCCATTGTTTTCACAATACTTGAAAAAATTGTTGTTTTCATAAACTACAGTATTCATTGTCACGGTATAAAAAACTGTAGTATCCGTTTGCTGAGGTTTTTAAAAAACATTGCTTCCAAACAGAGCCTTATACTACTATAAAGCAGAGGCAGACAACTGAAAATTCGACAATGTTCAGGCTCAATCGAATAATCCAAGAGAGCTGAACCTTTGAAGTGGTAATCTAGCGAGCAGTCTACGTCATCTGTAAATCGGATACGGGGACATGAGTATAAAACCCATCCAACGGTTACATGCAGGCAGGGCCGGCCCTGTGTTTTGGGAGGCCCTAGGCGGACTCGGTGACATGGGCCCCTATGTAACTTTCAACCATACATGTTTAGTTTAAAATTTGACTATAATAATTCAACTGACTCCATCAACAATAATAATACTAAAAAGATAGCAAAATGAAATTAACATGCCATGATTACCTCAAATGAGAACCAAATTCGATTGACTCCATCGACAACAATAATACTTCAGTGCTAATTTTTTTTTCTTCGGACGTTTCTTGATGCAAAGTCATTAAGGGCACAATCAAGATCAACATTGTCCAAGATATCCTTCTCAATGCAGCACATAGCCAAGCCATTTAATCTATCTTGCAACATAGTTGACCTCAAATAAGTTTTCAGTAGTTTCAGTTTAGAGAAACTTCTTCCAATCGAGGCTACACACTGTTAAGAGGATCCGATAGGCAACAGAGACATTTGGATAGCAATCTACAACCATAACAAACTGAAGAATCTCAAGCGCTGACATGAAACCATCTGGCAAAGTTAGCTGCAACACTTTTACCTCAGAGACAAAATCATGAAGATCAACATCAGATGAGTTATCATCAGAAAAAGCTTTTGCAAAAGTAGTGCAACATTCCCATAGACTGCTATCATCCAAGGACTTCAGATTTTTTAAATTGAATAAGAAACCAAACACATTTTCAAATTTCTTCAACTGATCAAAGCGACTGGTTGCATTGTCAACTATGTAAAGTACTTACTCAAAGAACCAATCAGTGTTTGAAGTTTGAGATCAGTTTCTTTCTTTCTTCTCCCTTTTTCAGCACCAACAATTGCTTCTTATTAGGCAACATGGCAGGATATAATATCCTAAAATCATGAAGAAAAGAGGGTACAAAGAATTAAAAATTTATACATCGGATGATTGAAACCCTAGACATACATGTGGATAGTTGAATACGTACATATTCAACAAAAAATAAAATATAATACTACTGAAATTGTCAAATTGGGATCTGGGGGGGATGGATCAGGTCATCAGGAACATGGATGGATCATGGATACGTATACGTACTATTACTAACTCTGTGGATTGTGGCGTGCTCACGGGCTGAAGAAACTGTCGGATGGAGTGGGTCATGGATTACCTCGTTGGCTCTTTGCAGACTTTGGGCTACCGGACTGTTGTGCGGCGCGCGCAGTGGCGACCCGGCGGCGGCCGAGATGGCGAGGCACCGAGCGCCGAGCGGCAGGCAGGACGAAGAGATTAGAGACGAACCGTCCAGACTCCAGAGGAAGGAAAAGAAAATGAGCAGCCGGTACCGATCGCTAGGCGCTAGCGTACGCTTCGTAATCGATCGCATGGGCCTCGCGCCCTAGCCCATCTCGTTTTTTTACCTATTTTTTGCTGGGCAATAGTATGTATATGTACTACATCATGGGCCCCCCTCCCGCCTGGGCCCTGGGCCGCCGCCCCACCGCCCATACCCCAGGGCCGGCCCTGCATGCAGGACAAAACAGAGACCGCCTCCTACATGGAGACCTCAGCTGATTGTTGTAAAAGAGAACCCCCTACCCTAGCCGCCGAGGCGACTAGGGTTTATCTACTCCGGCGCCGTTCGTCGCCGTTGAGGTTTCCGGTAACCTGCCCGAGCAACCCACCCATCCCACGCCAGCGCTTGGGCTGACAAAGGGGTCGGCTAGTCCTTCCACCCGGCCTCGGCGCGGCGGGGTGATCTAGGGTTTCGGCCGTAGCCATGGCAGGGACGACTCCACCCCATGGAGGGGGCAGCACTAGTTCAAGCAGAAGGAAGGGGAAGAACCCGATCGATCTAGAAGCGGCTATGAGGAACATGAAACTTAAGGAGACAGAGCTGGATGACGTGATTGTTGGCGATGAGGAAATCGCAGAATTGTCGAAGGCGGCCCGGTGGCTGGCTGTTGCGAGGGTGAACACGTCGAAGTTCTTCAGTGTTGAATCCTTCAAGAACACAATGATTTTCGCTTGGAGGCTTGCCAATGAGCCAGAGATCCGCGAGGCGGACAATAATCTGTTTATCATCCAACTTTTTTGTCTAGGGGACTGGAACAGAGTCATGCACCAGGGACCTTGGATCTATAGGGGACTAATGATTGCAATTGAAGAGTACGATGGCAAAGGTAAGCCAGATTTGGTTCAGCTCGACCGAGTTCATGTGTGGGCGCAAATTCATGATACCCCGGAGCTCTATAGGAAGGAGATGATCGTGGACCAATTGGCCCGCCGCATATGCCAAGTGAAGAGTGTTGAGATGAACCCTAACCGAGTTTTTAAGGGCAACTATGTCAGGGTCCGGGCGAAGATTAAACTTGCTGAGCCTTTGGTGCGATTTGCCCCTCTGAACATCAAAGGGGAAGGGCGAATTCTTCTGCCAGTTAAATATGAGAAGATTGGCTTTTTTTGTGAAGTTTGCGGCATCCTAGGCCACTCCATGGAGGAGTGCGGCGATGGGGTTCATAGCCGCGAGGAGGTTGAATACGGGGAGTGGATGAAAGCCACTCGTAGACCCATGCCAGAAAGCCAAAACCGTGACCCCGGCTGGAACAGGGGGAACTCCGCGCGTGGACGTGGACGTGCCCGTGGAGGCGGCCGCGGCAGGAACAATGGGACCAAGAAACGGTCATCAGAGGAGGCCGGACTGGGGGATGAAGTTGACAGAGAAGCTGATGAGGACCTCAAGGACACGGCGGAAAGCCCACTTAAGGGCAAGGTTGATGAAGCAGGGACTGAACAACCACAAACCTCGGTTATTCGCAAGCTGAACATGGATGAACAACCAGCATCTGAGGGTAGTAGGGGTGTCGCATGGGATGCATCCATGTAAGGGACTCTGATTGTTCCACCTCCACCACCATCGTACGTTACCCCGAGGGACAGGAAGAAGCACAAGAATGGGAATTCTCCAAACGAAAGCAACTTGGACAGCGTGGCGGGCTCCTCAGAGGAGCACCGCCGGGTCCAATGAGTCTCTCATGTTGGAACTGTCGCGGGGCGGGCAAACCCGCGACAGTTCGAGAGCTTCGCGACTTCGCGAGGCAGTTTGCTCCGATGGTGCTTTGTATAGTTGAAACTCAACTCCCTAGAGATAGAGTGGAAAACTTGGCAAGCACCCTAGGTTATGATAACGCTTATGCTGTTAGTAGTTCTGGCAGAAGTGGAGGTCTCGGTATTTTCTGGAATAATGAAATAAAGATCGAAAATTTTGGTTACTCTGATTATCATATAGATGCTCAGGTTACTCTTCCTGGTACTATACCATGGCGGCTCACAGTGATGTACGGTGAATCACAAGTTAGTGAAAGAGGCAAGACTTGGGATGTATTGAGATCTCTCGCTGAAGATAATGACCTGCCATGGTTATTCTTTGGTGATTTCAACGAGGTATTCAGTTTGAATGAACATGATGGGGTTGGTCACCGTTGCATGACACAGGTGAATGGTTTTAGGGACGCTGTTGATACATGCGGCCTTATAGATCTAGGCTATTCGGGAACCAGCTGGACCTTTGAGAAAAGAGTCGCCGGAGGTACACACATGCGAGTCCGCCTCGATAGGGCACTTGCCACTGCATCATGGTCCAGTATGTATCCAGGGGCTAAGTTAGTCCATAAGTCTGCCACCACATCGGATCATATACCGATTTTGCTACAGCTCTCACCGGGAGGAGATGAACCGCGCCAAGCTAGACCTTTCAGATATGAGATGATGTGGGAATCTCATGATGATTTCCAGGCGACCATTGAACAACACTGGCAAGGTCCAGGAGCAACCACGGTTGCGGAACTGTGTGCAAAAATAAAAACACTGTCAACAAACCTGAAATGTTGGGACCGAACTACGTTTGGCAGTGTCAAGGAGGAGATCAGAACTCTCAAGATTCAGCTAGAGAGCATGCGTGCGGATCCATCTAGGACTGCACCTACTCGTCAGGAGGAGAAAGTGAAAGATCGCTTGATCGAGCTCTATCATAGAGAGGAAGTTATGTGGCGTCAGAGATCGCGAATAACATGGCTGGCGGCGGGTGATAAGAACACCAAATTCTTTCACCTACGGGCCAGCAGACGGCGCCTGAAAAATAAGATAAAGAGTTTACTCAGACAGGATGGAACTACAGCAGATGACGCTGTAGAGATGGAGAGTATGGTTACGGCTTTCTACAAAAATTTGTTCACATCCGAGGGTACAACGAACATGCATCAAGTGATTGACGTTGTGCCACGTAAAGTCACAAATGAGATGAATCAGCGGCTGACGGGCGAGTACAGCAGAGAGGAGATTAAAACGGCGCTGTTTCAGATGGCTCCTACAAAAGCACCAGGATCGGATGGCTTTCCGGCGCATTTTTTCCAGAGACATTGGGAGCTCTGTGGAGATGAAGTGTCCACGATCATTCTGAAAATCTTAAGGGGTGAAGACGAAGTTGAGGAATTGAATGATACTGTCCTAGTTCTCATCCCTAAGGTAACCAATCCCACACTTTTGTCGCAATTCCGCCCCATAAGTCTATGCAATGTACTCTACAAGATTGCATCGAAAGTTATGGCAAACAGGCTGAAGTCCATTCTTCCTATGATCATATCGGAGGAGCAATCGGCCTTTGTGGCGGGACGGTTGATCACAGATAACATCATCTCCGCGTATGAATGTTTAAATTTTATGAAGAGGAACAGGTCAAAGAGGAATGGGTTTTGTGCTCTTAAACTCGACATGATGAAGGCTTATGACCGTTTGGAATGGGACTACCTCCGTGCTATCATGACTAAACTGGGTTTTGCACCGGCTTGGGTCAATTCAGTTATGAGGATGGTATGTTCGGTCAAGTTTTCGGTTATGTTCAATGGAAAGAAACTTGAGAAATTTACACCTTCGCGAGGAATTCGACAAGGGGATCCGATATCACCTTACCTTTTCTTGCTGGCAGCAGAGGGCCTTTCGTGCCTTTTAAAAAACCAGACAGAGTCATCTCTAGTGCATGGGATCAAAGTGGCTGATACGGCGCCGCCGGTAAGCCATCTTCTTTTCGCAGATGACAGCCTGCTGTTTGTCAAGGCTAGTGTTGAGGGGGCTATTCAGGTATCTTCTTTGTTGGACATATATTGCAATGCTTCAGGACAGAAAATTAACTTGGATAAATCTTCAGTGTTCTTTAGCAAGGGCTGCTCGCAGAGTATTAAAGAGAGCATGAAAAATACCTTGAATGTTCACAATGAGAGTCTCTCAGAAAAGTACTTGGGCATGCCTACGGATGTTGGGAGCAGCAAAAACGGAGCCTTCAAATATTTGAAGGACAGAGTCTGGAGCAAAGTTAAGGGCTGGATGGAAAAGGTGCTGTCATCTGGAGGGAAAGAGGTACTTATAAAGTCTGTAGCTCAATCTATCCCGGTCTACTCTATGGCTTGTTTCAAGCTACCTCGGGGCCTCTGTCTTCATATTAATTCCATCATACGTAAGTTTTGGTGGGGGAGTAAACGTGGTGAGAGAAAGACAAATTGGGTCTCCTGGGAGAAGATGACAAGACCAAAATATGAAGGAGGTCTGGGTTTTAGGGATATTGAACTGTTTAACCTTGCTTTGCTTTCAAGACAGGCATGGAGAATCCTGCAAACACCACAGACACTAAGTGCAAAAATCTTGAAGGCGCGCTACTTCCCAACTACAGATTTTCTTGATGCTTCACTGGGCAGCCAGCCATCTCAAATATGGAGGGCAATTATAGAGGGCAAGGAGATCCTCTCGCAGGGACTCATCAAACGTATTGGCGACGGCAGAGATACTTTGGTATGGCAGCATAACTGGGTACAGAAAGAGGCGTCACTCAGGCCAATTGTTTGCTTAAGCCAACATAGACCACAGTTTGTGTCCGAAGTGATTGACAGCTCCAACGCCAGGTGGAAGCAGGACGTGGTTCGTGCAACCTTTCTCCCAATAGACGCGGAAGTGATTCTCAATATCCCGCTAGCTACTCGACAATGCAGAGATTCCTGGGCTTGGGCATACGAGCACGAGGGCTCCTTCTCTGTGCGCTCGGCATATCGGATGCTCATCAACACGAAGCTAAGGAGGGAGGCTTGGCTCGAAGGGCGATCAGGTCCGGCTGATAGATCGAGAGAAGAAGCAAGCTGGACTAACCTTTGGAAGGTGGCGGTTCCCTCCAAACTGAAGGTATTCCTATGGAGACTTGCACAATGCTCTATACCCACGGCGGATGTCCTCAGTCATCGTAATATGTCCACAACGTCACGATGTGCTATCTGTGGAGAGGAGGACTCGTGGATGCATTCATTGATAATGTGCACGATGGCGCGCTGTGTATGGGCGCTAGGTGACTCGGAGCTGGTTGAGCATATCATTGCAACAGCGGAACCGAATGCCAAGGCTTGGCTATTCAGTATGCAAGAATCGATGCCACATGCCGAGTTCACAAAGCTAACTGTGACTCTATGGGCCATATGGTCAGCGCGGCGAAAGCTAATCCACGAGGGTGAGCACCAAAGCCCAATTGGGACACATGCTTTTATCACACGCTTCTTGGCAGACTTGAGTTTTGCTTCCTTGTCACATGAAATAACGAAGCCAAGAACAGCCCCAGTGCGGGTGCAAGAGTGGATACCACCACCGGTGGGTCACCACAAGGTAAATGTTGATGCAGCCACGTGTAAACACCCTCCCATCGGGGCTGTTAGCGCGGTCTGCCGGGATCATTCAGGTGCATATACGGGATCGGCAGCGGTGGTATTCCATGATTGCCTTGCGGTGGTCAAGGACATACACACAGGAACTATGGGTACAATTGCACCAATTGTGCAGGAGATCATCGACTCAAGCAGGGAGTTTCAGTCCTGCTCTTTCACCCATGAGAGACGTCTCTCCAATAAGGAGGCTCATGGCTTAGCTAAACATGCTTTACATTTAGGAGAGGGTCGCCATGTATGGCTGTTACACCCTCATGATACTTCTATTATCCCTGTAATTCGCTCTATTGATCAATAAAGTAAAGCATGTTCCCCTCAAAAAAAAAAAACATGGAGACCTCAGCTAGAGCAAGGACTTCGATTTTCTCTCCTATTGCTCTTGCAGAATCGAACATCTTCCAGGCCAGAACAAAATCAGAATCAGCTTCATCACCGGCCATGTTATCATCATCCTTGCCATCACCGGTTTCATCCTCCTTATCTTTGCCATTTGAGTTTTGCCCGAGGTATTAGTATTTACCATGGGGTAAAAGCACATGGAAAAGAACCATAAATTATTATAAAAAGAAAAAGGACAAACAACAGAAAGCACATACAAAACACATCATATATAATAATTGTATACAAACGTCAGTCGAGCCATGCCCCTAGAATTCATACATGTGCATGATTAGTTCCAATACAATGCACCCAGAATACATACATGTGTGTGACTTGTTCCAGTACGATACACTGGAATATCAATTGATACATTCATGATAAATCTTCAGATTATATCAAAATACATGTCTAGAGCAAACCAAGAACCACCAGTGCTGGTTCTAGTACAATACGAAAAACAGCATAACAATCTCAGTCGATGGAATGCACCTTGAATACATATCCTGACTAGTTCTAGTACAATACCTGAACATCGATATTGATATGTTCATGATAAATCTCAAAAGCATTTATTGAATTACATGAGAGCAAACCAAGAACCAGTGATGGTCATCTCATCGCAGCTTCTAGCCATTGATTTTACCTCTCAAGGAACTCCAGGTAATAGCCACATGCACATAAACCCAATCATACAGGCTGTCACAGAGCAAGTACCATGAAACTCTCCATCTCCTCTTGAATAAGAAGGTACAGAAGACCAACCAGAGACCCATCACATATCCAGAGCCCATGGCTAGGAAAAACGAAACCAAGTCGTTGCTTGCATCTCCGTGGTTTTCTCCTGGAATTGGCTCGGGCTGTGACGAACAATTTACAGAGAGGAGGACCACAGAGGCCGGGGTTGCCAATATAAATATAGGCCGGGTCTTCGAGTGTTTGCAGTTGATTTCCAGTCGGTATTTTCCCCCTCAGATTGTTGTAGGACAGGTTCAGGCGACTCAATGATGTGAGAGTCGATAAGCTTGAAGGGATTTCACCGGACAAATCATTGTGCGATAGGTCAAGTGACTCCACCTGAATTAAGGAGCCAATATTCTCAGGGAGTTTTCCATTGAAGTTGTTCCATGATAAGTTCAGGCTCTTCAATGCTACAAGAGCGCTGATTTCTTCAGGGATCTCTCCCATAAGACTATTACAGGATAAATCAAGATTCACCATATATATGATTTCTCCTGTATATAATCTCTCTTGACCTTTCGTGAGTACTGTTAAATTCTCAGTATAGTCAACTAGTTCATTGCCAGCAGAATATACTCCAGAAGTGAATGCATCCCGAAGATCATCATTGTCTCTTGTTTGTGTCATGCCTGTACAATTAATAATAGATCTCGGTATGCTCCCTGAAATATTGTTGTAGCCAAGGTCCAAGTATTGAAGATTAACAAGCTCCGTAAGCTCGTCTGGAATGTGACCACAAAACATATTGGATCTCAGTCGTAAGAATGACAAAGATGATAGCTTCTCCCCAATCCATGCTGGTAAAGCCCCAGAGAATTGATTATGTCCGAGATCAAGAAAGATGAGTTGTGGACATTTCTGGAGAAGTGAAGGAAATTCACCAGAGAGGTTGTTATTTCTCAAGCTTAGGTTAACGATGCTCAGAGTCAGATCTGTCATGTTTGTGCTGTACTTGTTGACTAGGCAATCGGTAATTGATCCATTGAGGTTATTACTTGATAGATCTAACAACCACAATGATCGCAATCTGCACAAAGAAGATGGAATGGCCCCAGAGATCATGTTGTTATATAGAACAAGTGTTTCAAGCCCTGGAGCTCCAAAGTCTAATGGTAGTGGCCCAACTAGATTGTTCCGACTGAGATCCAGTTTGGTTAGAGTGATGGGAAGCTTAGGTATTGGACCACAAAGCTGGTTAGAACTGAAATCCATTTCTTTTGCTCTCATAAATTCCATTGTTGATGGTAGGAATCCTGTAATCTGATTATTTCGGATATTCAGAGACATTACTGAGGAAGCTGCTGTCCAAAACCAATCCGGTATTATATCGTTTATGCTTGTGTTTGATATATCAAGACTCATTACGTGTGTTTGTCATCTAAGCCACACTGGGAATTTTGGCCCTAGCTGACAGGACCGAAGTTCAATTATTCCTAGACTGAAAGGAGGAACCCAAGTTGGGCTCACTGTGATGGCTATGGAGTTGTCTGATAATCTCAATTCCTGTAACATATCTAGACGTGATAAATGACCTTCATGTATGACCCCGTCCAGGTTGTTAGAACTAAGGTCTAACGTCGTTAGCTGTTTGAGCTCTCCTATCCACACCAGGACATGACCTGTGAGTTTGTTATCACTGAGATACAGCTGGTTCAGGTTGCTCAAGGATTCTACTGGTGCAGTTGGTAGGCTTCCAGTCAGATTGTTGTCCGATAGAAACAAGACCTGTAGTTTATTCTGTGAACAGTTTGGTAATCGATGGAATAACTCTGCTATACTCCCGCTGATATTGTTCCTGAAAGATACCAAACTCTCCAACTTACATAGGTTCTTCATGTTGGATGGTATCATGCCCACAAGGTTATTGTCTGATAAATCAAGCTCCACAATGGAGGTCATATTACCTATCCCATCTGGAAACGGGCCATAGAAATCATTGCCCGAGATATATAGATACTTGAGGCTAGTTAAATCCCAGAACCAGTTGGGCCTGCTATGCTTATGGAGGTGGTTTTCCGAAAGGTCGAGTGTTTCAAGAGAATCAGGGCTATTTTTAAGCAGGCAATTAGTAACACGAAGAACTTTCAGAGTTGGAAGCATGTTCACAGATGGAAGCCAGTGAACAAGTGTGCTGAGGTTCAGCCCAGACATATCTAGGTACTCAAGGGAAGTCAACCGTGACAACCAGGTGATATCAGTGGAGTATGTGTTGTCTGAGATGTATCCAAGATTTAAGTATCGTAAGTTGGAGAGATTCCCTAGCTGCGGTGGTATCCTTCCAATGAACAGTGACCCTGATAGATCGAGATATCTCCAATTGTTAATGGAACCAATGAACTCCGGTATATGTACCTTGTCGAATCTGTTGTGGCTGAGGTCGAGATACCGAAGATGATGTAAACCAAGCAACGAGGAGCTTATGTTGCCTGCCAACGCCTGCCCGTTTCCTTGGAGATCGAGCCTGACAACATGGACGGTCCTGTTGCTGCAGTAGACGCCCTTCCATCGGCAGCAGTCATTGCCCTTCCATGATGAAAGGAGGTTGCCAGGGTCTGATAGGCCTGCCCTGAAGGCAAGAAGGGCAGACTTCTCACCGGCAACACAGCTGGAATTGCATCGTTTGGATGCAGGGCAGATGTGCTGCCCTCTGTGGTGCTCTTGGCTCCAGTGAACAAGAGTAGGGCTATGGCTATTTGGATGCAGGAGAAGTGAAGTGTGGCCATGGGAGATTTTGGCATGAACATGTGGTCTTCTTTTCTCCCGGGTCAGGTATATGTTCTTCTTGAGATAGAAGACCAACAATGAGGACTTTGGGGCTAGGAATTTCATGGAAGGCGCTGGAGAGTGGAGCTGAGCGCAGTTTTTTCCACAACTAGTCGTCTTGAGGGTCCAATCATGACTTTGGGGCTTGGAATCTAATGGAGGGTGGAGCATCAATTGACAACGGTGTGATGCTACGTGCAGTTTTTCCACAACTAGTTGGCCTGAGGGTCCATTTACTAGCGTCCAAGGACCATGAATTGTTGGGAATGAAAGTAGAATATACTGTCCAAGGACCATGAATTGTTGGGAGTAATCCGAAATGTAAATATTCTAAGAATTGCTATAGAATAAGTGGTGAATTCCGTTGCTAAGAGATCCCACCGTCCCATCTAGGGCTCAAATTAAAGATTGATGTGAAAGAAAGAAATCCGGTCCAGGAAAAATCTCAATATTTGGGACGGCGAACCCAATCCCGTCCATCTCCCTCGGATGACCACAAGAATACTGCAGCTGAATGGGGGAGGGGATGTGGAAGGAGGCGACCTTGCGATCTGGAGGCTGGCGGCGCCGGTGACGAGGCCGGAGACGCCGGCGAGCGGATCCGCTGGAAGAACTCCCCGCGACGCGCCTCCTTCATGCTTCCCCGCGGCTGCCTCCGGACGACGGACCAGGCATGGCCGCCGCCCCGGCTACTCTGCTGGCGCAGGTCGCCCGGCATGTCGGAGTGAGCAGAGTAGGCAGCCCACACCGTGGGGATGAAGATCTTTTTTTTTTTTGGCAAATTTGATAATTTGCCACCCCTTACCTCCCCTTTCATAATTTGCCCCCCCCCCCCCCTCCAGAATGACAGGTGCGGCCCGGGCCCGCCCGTCATTGAGACAATGGGTGGCAAATTATGAAAGGGGGAAGTAAGGGGTGGTAAATTATCAAATCGCGAAGTGGGGATGAAGATCTAATCCGTGCCTGTGCTATCTTTTCTTTTTCTTCTTTTTTACGTAAGAAATGTATTAATATCGTGAAAATATCAATTACATCGGCCTTTCTATCAACAACATGTCCTAAAAGCATCAAAGATACAAACAACAAAAAAAAAGGGAAGAAAAATACTCCATTAATGTGATCAGTCACTAGTATCAACAACACTCTAACCACTACTGAAGTCGAATACAAAACAGGTTCTCCAAAACAATGCCTCCACGAATATACAATGCATGACCGTTGTCGTTGCCCAATCGAAAATCTTGGATTTTCACGCTAGAGAAAGTCTGAATTCACCCCAAAACACAAATGTCCTCAACAAGGTCATTGCAGGTACAACCAGTTAGACTTTGGCTTTTCATCTTGGGAATTGAGACTCGGTACTTGAGGAGCATCATAAAAATGCAGTCCTCGAGTGTTGTCGCCCCACTTGCCGAGGCCGCTGATGCAAGTCACCAAACACCTGGCACACAGAATTCATCGCATCCGATACATCCTTCCACCAAAGCTTCAAAACCTCCAATCGCAACAACCATGACTTTCTCTACCTCTATCAATGCCTTAGAGCATCTCCACTAGCCTCCCCAGGACGCCCCCAGGACACCTTTTTAGGCTCGGACGGCACTTTTCGCCCAAAAACGGCCCAGCCACACCCCCAACGCCCCCCAGGACGTCAAAATAGCGCCGGCAAACCCAGGCGAAACCCGACGCGCTGGGGGTCTCTTGGGGGCGCCGGCGCAAGTTTCGGTGAATCGTGTCTCACCACATGTCCTTTTTCTTGGCTCACTTAATCATTCTTCTCACAAATTTTTGCTTGGGGTGGGGTGTGACTGGGAAGATGCCCTCTTTATTTCGCCGGATGACCCCCAAGACACCAACTTTTTTGGTTTGGTGATATTCTTGGGGTGCCAATGGCTGGAGATGCTCTTAGGAATCTTAACTTAGACATGTCCCATGACATCGATAAAAAGCGAAGCTTCGAGCCGTGTCCTCTTAAGCGCACGACCCGAACCTTTCTAATCTAGATATCCAGGGGCAACATACGCCAATCTGTATAGATATTACATGGGAAAATCGGAACTTGTTAGCGGCCAAATACAAGAGACCGACATATGACAGAAAGATGACTTGTCGGAAGTAGAGCGCTAGGGCCAAACCACCACTATCGCGCCGCTAACTCCACCAACCAACGGACATGGCGGAGCCGGCCGCCCGCGACCCACTCCGCCCTCAGCCTGCCCCGCTCGAGAAGCCAGATCGGCCCGTCCGCTATCTGGCGACTCCAACTGCCCAGCGGTACACCATCTCGACGCCTGACACGCTGCCATCGCCGACAAGCTCCGACGCATCGCCATGGAGCATTTTTCAAAAGGATGGCATTGGTATTATCCTGAAAGAGGAAAGAAAATAAAATAAAAACTAAAACTAAATGAAAATAATGAAGTTTTCTAAGGCAAGAATGAATTAGTGGCGCTGGTATCAACCTTTAAGAAGACAGAAAATGAAGAAAAACTAAACAAAATAAAAATAAAGTTTCTAAGGAAAAATGGATTGGTGACATTGGTATTACCTTTTAACAACAAAGAAAATTAAAAAATTGCACACAGTTTTGCACCAAAAATGTACTTCTTGTAATATGCAAGCAATACACATATAATAGTGCAACTTCAAAATCTTATATAATTTACACAGATATTAATTTAGTACATGCGTGCATACTACACACAAAAAAAGAATAATAATAATAATAAATGGTATTTTCTAAGAAAAATGTGCTATTGGTATTATCCCTAAAGAAGAAAGAAAATAAATAAGAAACTTTCGCACAAATAGCGCAAAAATTGCACTTTTTATAGTATGCAAGAATATACATATAATAGTGAAATTTCCACACTCTAGTTTAGTTTGCACACACATTATATAATACTTGCACGTGTACATTTACACACAGTTACATCCAAACATACACACAAAGAAAAAACAAAACCTGACTAAAAAACAAAATAAAAGATAATAAAAATCACAAGGAAAAAAGCGTAAAAATCACAAGGAAAAAAGCGTGTGCTAAGTTGTTCACACACACACACACACACACACACACACACACACACACACACACACACACACACACACTAAAATGTACATTTACACACAAGAACTGAAGACATGCATGCACCAGCAAGAAACGAAAATCGACTGAAGAAATCAACGGGTCAATCAAATCCATGGTGAACTTTCACACGTACTCCCTCCGTTCCCAAATACTTGTCTTTCTAGCAATCTCAAATGGTTACAACATACGAATGTATGTAGACATATTTTAGAGTGTAGGTTCATTCATTTTGCTTCGTATGTGGTCATTTGTTGAAATCTCTAGAAAGACAAGTATTTAGGAACGGAGGGAGTATATCGTAACTTGAATCAACGGTTACAATACTGACTGACCCAAATTAAATATTCAGTTGCCTGATGTGTAGCTAAAGTGTAATAATATGTCAACAACACTTGCTGCAGTGTAATAATATGTCAACAACACTTGCTGCCTTGAGTTCTCTGTTGCAGATGGTGTGCCTCACCGGTGGCCCAGACGTTCGGTCCTTGCTCAATGGACTGGCATTCTCCACTAAGGGGGCTTATGCTGCTCTCGCCTTGCAGCTCTCGGACCCTAACCTTGCTCACATTTGGGACCCTTGTGTCCCTAGCAGGGTTCGGGTGTTTGGATGGTTGTTCTATTTGGACAGGTTAAATACAAGGGCGAATCTTCAACGCAAGACCATCATCGACTCTCCGTCATGCCCCTGTTGTCATAATGCGCGAGAGGACAGAGCTCACCTTTTCTTCACATGCCCGGCAGCCGCAGCTATTTGGGGCACTATTGGGATGTTGCCCTCCTTCTCCCCCCTTGCGGATCTTTGGTCTTCACCATGTCCAAATGGACTACCTCAGTCGGTTTGGCCCTTTATGTTACTACTTTTCCTTTGGAAGATATGAGATGCTCGCAATGCAAAAACCTTCAGAAACTTGTCGCTCTCTCCCGATAATGTCATTAGGGATATTATTTCAGACCTCACTCTATGGTCTCACCGCCTTAAAAGGCGGATCAGAAAATCCACGCCGGATTGTGGCGGGATTTTCTAACCTCTCATCTGTCTTGAACTTATTTTTAATTGAGATTTATTTAGGTGGGGAGTCCCCCCCCCCCCCCCCCCCGACAGTTTCAAAAAAAAACTCTTGTGTATTATTAACTCTTCTAAGTTGCACTAGATACATCTCGAAGCAAGCGATTGAACTGTTTTATATAATTTCCTCGTGTCATCCCCAAATTCCCATTCCACATCTGTCACAGATGTATGAGATCATCTACTAGCATAAATTCCACACCTAGTCAAAGAGACCCATCAAACACGTCAACATCGCCATATTATAGCTAGGGAAGGGCTGAGTAATCGGTTATGTAATGTGTGGACTGAATCCCCACCCGATTGTATCTTGAGGGTGATCTCTGAGGAGACACCAGACTTTGCTGAATAAATAAAATGCGTGATAGTTCTGAAGAAAAAGAAGAAGACGCGTGTTGCATTTTCTTTGGTGTCACAACCTGCATACCTAAGGAAAACTCTTATGTGTTGACTGACCCAGTCAAGGACGCCTTTTCTTTTTGCAAGGCCAGTCAAGGACGCTTGATAGTCACTACTAAAATCTTTTTCTTTCTTATACGTATGTGTGTCTTATGTCCACTTCAGACCCGAGCCCCATTTCAAATTTAAAGGGCTCGTTCTATAGGAATAGGAGGCGCATCTATACTTTCACCTTGGTGTGTATGACTTGGTTAACAGAGGCCTCGTTGTTTCCTTAAAATACAAAAAATAGTAAAACATAAAAGCCCTTTGATCCTTGTGTACAGATCAATGGAAAAAAAATCTTTGGTTTCTAATTAAACTGAACTAGCACAAAAATACATTCACTACCGTGGGTATCTTGATGACAACAAATACTCTTCTTCTAGGCTATATTGTCTGCTCACCTCCTCTGTGCTCTTACCCGTAACCACTGCATAGCTAGGTGCAACCATCTCATACATCTTAACATTTTCATTGGGTACTCGAAGGCTCTCGAGTGTCATCTCCACTTGCCTCATGGTCGGCCGGTGGTCTCCTTCCATCCTCACGCATGCCGCTGCCAACATAGCTACCTCTTCAACCTCCCTGCCCCCTTCCACCACAATCTGAGGATCTAGCACATGGACTAGACCGCCTGTTGCGAGCAAGGTAGTGAAATATAAGACAAGGCTTTCCTCCTCCGGTGATCGAAATGAGCATGGTTTTTTCCTAGTGAGCAGCTCCATGAGGAGAACACCAAAGCTGTAAACGTCGCTCTTCTCAGTAAGCCGTCCCGAATAGTAGTACATGGGGTCTAAGTACCCGAATGTCCCTTGGATCGCGGTTGCATTCCCCGTTTGATCGATCGGAATGCACCTTGAAGCTCCAAAATCCGACACCTTTGCTACGAGATTGCCATCTAACAAAATGTTCTGAGACTTGATGTCCCTGTGGACTATAGGGACTGACACGGCCGAGTGAAGGTACGCGAGAGCTCTCGCGGTCTCCGTTGCAATTCTCAGCCGATCCACCCATGGCAACGGTGCTTCAGGCTCTTCGGCATGAAGATGATGGTAAAGAGTCCCATTGGGGATGAACTCGTACACTAGCAATGGTACCTCTGTCTCGAGGCAGCACCCAAAGAGCTTCACCACGTTCCGATGGTTGATCTGAGAGAGGATGGCTACCTCGTTGATGAACTCGTCGATCTCCCTCTGGATCGCGACCTTAGACTTCTTGATCGCCACAACATGCAGGTCTGACATGATCCCTTTGTACACCGTGCCATGCCCTCCTCCGCCGATCTCGCGAGCTTTGTCGAAATTGTTCGTGGCCTTCTCCAGCTCCACCAAGGGGATGATCATCCTCTCGGCGATGTCCGCCTTTTGTGACACCAATTGCTGCAAGAGATGCCCCCTGTTTTGCTTGAAGAACTTCTGCTTCAACATTTTTGCCCTCCGGCGCTTCATCTTCCTGGTCAAAAATATGGCACCAAGTACCATGAGTAGAAGGCCAGCGCCGCTGCCCATTCCTATGCCCACACTTAAACCTGTAAAAATACGAGAGAAAACGTGTCTCTCTTGTTAGGAAATGGTCTCTGATGTGAAACAGAGCAAGAACAGTCTCTCTCTGATCTAATGTTGTGGTGCCGTGCTTACCTAGGGAAGATTTGACGCAGCCATCTTTGACATGTGGGTTGCCGCGGGCCCCAGGCGGGCACCGGCATATGTATCCGCCGGCCGTGTTGGTGCACTCGCCGCCGGAGCAGGTGCCGGGCAGCGCGCACTCGTCGACGTCTTGGCATCCGTCGGCGAGGTACGGGTTGCCCTGGTACCCGTCATGGCACCGGCACACGTAGCCAGTCCGGTAGTTGCCGGTGACGTTGTGGCATGAGCTGAGGCTGCTCCGGCACGCGCTCCTCGCCTTGTCCTCCGGGCAGCCCGACGTCCCCAGCGTATCCTGCGGCTGCGGAAGCGGCCTGGACTCCGCCGCCCACTCCAGCACCACGGGGATCGCCGTCCGGCTCGACGCGTCCGCGAGCGACGTGTTGAGGAGCGCGGCGGAGACGCCGTCGAACCAGCCCCTCTCGGCGATGCGCACGGACGCGGGCAGCTCGCCGTCCTTCTCGTGGTTGGGGTCCACCCACTTGAACTCCACGCCGTAGGACGGGCGGCCGATGGGGATGGGCGTCTCGCAGCAGCCGATGCCGGCGCACTTGGCGACCTCCTCGAGCGAGCTCGTGGCGGCGCTGGACCACCGGTCGTTGACGGCGCAGAAGGCGGAGCAGCCGACGATGACGTTGCCGGTCTCCCCGAGCAGCGTGGCCTGCACGTTGCACCCGGTGACCAGGAACTGGTTGCGCGTCTCCGACACCACGAACGGGCCGCCGGCGAGGCCGCCCCACGTGCCGTTGCCCTCGGGGATCCCGTAGTAGGTGATGTTCACGGCGCCCGCGGTGTCCATGACGCGCACCGTGGAGTTGGCCAGCGAGATGTCCACGACCTCGAGCGTGCCGCTGCGGCCGCCGATGAGCAGCCGCTCTCGGCCGGGCGCCCGGTCGCAGGTGAGGTTGAAGCCCGGCCAGTAGCACCCTTCGCCGATGCCGAACGGGTACCGCACGCTCACGCTGCCGCAGCTGGTCGGGCAGCTCGCCGCCGGCGGCCCCGCACCTCCTGTGACCTGAGCAACCGGCGCCGAGATGCAGAGCTGGAACAGCAGCAGAATGAACGCGGCCGCCGGAATCATCGTGATGATGCGTGTGAAACCCTCGTCGTACCGTCGACGGATATGCAGCTGCGTGCGACGGATATATGCTATCGGTCCATGCATGCAGTGAGTCAGCCCATGCATTGATATTCACGCGTGGACTGACCTTGTCTACGCTGACTAGTATATATCACTGTTCATTTTCCTTGCAACAGAAGCAATAATGGCACTGTATGCGTGGGCGTTTTCAACAAGAATGAAGCAAAATCTGAATTTTGGACCAAAAATATCTTTAAAAATACTAAAAATTATAAGTGGGGTTTTGACCCAATTTACTAGGGTAGAGTGTATTTCTAGCTATATATCATGATAAAATTTATTGACAAACTATTTATTCAAAATTGGTGTAGAAGCGATGATTTTTAAGGGGTCGGGCATAATGTGATTTTCATTCATTGTACAAGAAATATGCTATTATTTCCTCGGAAAAGAATACTTTCTCCATATCAGTACTCCCTCTATTTTTATTTTCTCTGCATATTAGCTTTGGTCGAAATTTTATAAACTTTGAAAAAGTTTATAGACAAAAATATTAACATATGCAATAACAAATCAATATCATTAGATTCATTATTGAATATACTTTCACATCACATAGATTTGTTATTGTAATGTTTACTTTTTATGAACTTGGTCAAACTTACGAAGTTTGAGTTCAATCAGATCTAATATGCAGAGTAAATAAAGACAAAGAAGTATATCTCTTTGCACATTAATCTAAGAAATAATACCCTCTTCATACCACAATGTAGTGCGCTCGCGCTTCCCGAAATCTAAGTTTGATCATAAATTTAATCAACAAGACCGACTGCGGCGGGAGCAAAAATTATATCACTAAATTCGCCGCAGTTGGCATAGTTGGTTAAATATACGGTCAAAATTAGATCTCGAAATGTGCGGACGAACTACCTTGTGGAAGGGAGTACAACAAAACCTCAAAGAATACTCACCTTGTGTTCAGGGTGATTGATCGTCCTTCTAGATTATTGTTGGTTGATTACCTTTTAGTTTATCTATGAAACATGCATGCATGCACCGATGCACGTAGCTGACTAGTTGCAGCGTGCAGATTGTGACTGGTTTATACTACCTTTACGAGTACGTAGCACAACACATGCCTTGACTGATCTTCTTTTGGGCATCCGTGCCTTGATTGGTTTCTTACTTTCTTTGACTAGGAGGCTAGATGTTTATTTTTATTTTATTTTTGCGGGGTAGGAGGCTAGATGTGTGACAGCACAGTGAGAGGGGACAAACTGCACACGCGGCCACACCATCTCCATTGGTAAAATCACTTCCATTTTGACTAAGGCCTTCTTTGGTTTGGAGGAATCTCATAGGAATTCTAGAGGATAGGATTCTTATAGGATTTTTTCCTTTAGAGCCCTTTGGTTCATAGGAATGGATTCCTATTCCTACATAAGATTGGTTCCTATCCTCCACATTTCATAGGAAAATAAAAATGAGCCTAGACTCAATGGAAAAATTCCTTTGGTGTCAACCAAATGACATCTCGTTTCCTATTCCTACTCATAGGATTTGAGACACATGTATCTCATTTCCTAAAAAATTCCTATTCCTACGATAATCCTATCCTATGAACCAAAAGAGGCCTAAGGGTGAATTCTCAGAAATTTGCAGGGGCACGCAGGTGCGGGCGCACGCACCTGACCAGCCTTTCCTTGCGACTCGACTACTCCACGATCCGCAAAGCTGTTGGTTCTCACAGGAGGGCACTGTAAATTTTAAGCTTTAATCTCTGAAAGCTACATTTTCTCGGTCGCTGGTATTAAGTTTTAGAGTTGAAATTTTAGCAAAAAATATTGTCCACCGCATGTACTTTTTTTAACACAGTACAGATGCAAGCGTTCATATACACGCGCATACATTCATCCCTATAAACACACACGCACACCTACCACTATGAGCATCTTCGAAAGATTGAGTCAACATATCATCTTGAAATTTACGAAGTCATCATAGACACCTCGTCGTCAACGGGAACGTCTCCTCCCACTGAATGCGCATCGCCGAAAATTCTTAAATAATTTCAGAAATAAATGCGAGCACCAAGATTTGAACCTTGGTGGGTTGGGGACCACCCAATCCCTCTAACCACCCAACCATAGGTTGGTTCGCAACCGCATGTACTAAAGTTGTGATTTTGTTGGTTGCTCGTACTAAGTTTCAATGGTTGAAACTTGACAAAGAAAACTAAAACTCATCAAAATGTATTCGGAATGGATCTTATTTGAAAACACTCGCAACAAAATACACGAATATGAAAATAAAACTTAATTTAATCTTTTCGTTCAAAAGATATGAAATATTGAAAATCAAAAGCCAAAAGAAAAAGCACACGCGAGGGGCTTCTGCCCCTGCACCTGCGTGCCACAAATCCTCTCCTGGTGAATTCCACATATACCACTGAAAAATTGCACATACCCTCATATGCCATTAAAACTTCCCTTTCTGAAAAATTGCACATACCCTCATATGCCATTAAAACTTCCCTTTCTGAAAAATTGCACATACCCTCATATGCCACTTAAAACTTCCCTTTCCGAAATATGTCACCGAAATTTTGCATTGCATACACATATCCCACTACTGCCAATTGACCGTTCCTGAGTGGCAGTTGAAAAGACAAATTTGCCCTTGGCCGTACCTTGTGACCGTTAAGCCAAATGATCTACTGATTTCGGTGTACTCCATTACCAGCTTCCAGCTGAAGAGGAAAACAAAGAACTGAGAGAAAACCAAAGACATATGGACCATCGGGTTAGGGCAGATGGCCCGCACCATCGCTAGAGCCAGGGAGATGGCCGCCGTCGCAAGATTCAGGCGGATGGCCCCCCTGCGCCTTGGTGGGGCGCCCCTAAAGCCAGGGAGATGCCCGGCCGGCAGCAGCCGAAGTTCGTCGAAGGGTGTCGGGGTCACTTCAAACCAAAAGGGCACCGTCGTCGCTTCGATTTGGATCGGCCATGGGAGAGAGAGAGAGAGAGAATACGGCCGGGGAGAGCAGCCAAGCAGGGAGAGAGGGATGTTTTTCCGGTAGGCTTTATTTCTCCCGTTTACTTCATCTCAGGGGTAATAGCGTCAATATTTGGAAAAAAAAAACTGACAAGCTGTTTATATTCTATTACACAATCAACAACATATGTATACCCGGTGCAAAAATTTAATGACGTATTTGGGGAAGGGAAGTTCCGAATGGCATAATGGGGATACATATAATTTTTCAATGGTATATATGGAATTCCCCTTGACTAAATCTTTAGCAACTTTTATGTATTCCTTTTACGTTTGACAAGGCAGAGGAAAACTAACTAATACGGCAAGAAAAAAAAACTTCTATCTCACGAGGAACCAGAAAAATAGGTAACAAATCAATATGGGTGTTGCAAATTCAACACAAAGGCAGGGCTTCGCACGGAGATGAAATAGTTTGATTTCAACAACCGGTGAATTTTATTGGCTTAAAATGATACACTAAACGCTTTTATATTAGTTTACGGAGAGAGTACAAACATAATGAGCACACATGGTGTGGGTATAGTTAGAATGCACACATCCAATATCAATACACATGCCAACAAATAGCAAAGTTATATAAGATCAAAGTTATGCGTAGATTAGGGATAAAATCAGATTCTATTCTTGAACACCAATAATCCATCCATTCTGACTGGAAAAAAATGGAACAATCCCGTGGTGCAGTGATCATAATGAGACCGTCGTATGCATCGCGCACAGAACATTCGCGACTCCATAGCCTAGAAAATTGTAGTGACTCCACACCACAGAGTCCTAGGCAACCTTGCAGAAAGCAGAGGCTAGAGTTTGAATTACTTTGTCTTCTTTCCCCGACAAAAATAAAGAGTTCCTTATTTTTATGGGAGTTGCATCGCAAAGGTGTGCAGGCTAGGTAAGGGCATCTTCAAACTCTCAAACTGCTCACAACCGTTCGAATCGTGCAGCCTGGATGTGTTGTGCCATCCAACGTGGGCATGTATCGGCCCGCCAAGCGGTCTGAATGCACTTCTCCCATAAAGTGAAGACAAAAAAGGAGGGGGCTGCGGGAGTTCGAGTAGCCACGTAGGATTCTCTGACACCCAAGGCCCACTAAATCCCCCCCCCCCCTCCCGTTTTGATTTTTTTCACTCTGCCCCTTCTTCCCTTACTTTACATCCACACCCTCCACCTCCGCCGCTACCGTTGTACCCGTCAGGCCGCCACAGAGACATTACTGGACGTCTGCGACAAGCACCGACGCGCTCACTCGCCTTTACGATGGCGCTGTCCACCATGGAGCCGTTTGCCCAGGTACACCCCGCCCCCCTGTCGACGACCTCCATGGCGAACACCATGCCCGACAGGTGTTCGGTCAAATGCCATTTAGCTTAATTTCGGATGCCATGTCGTTCTTTCCGAGTACGAAGGATAGCGGGGTACTTGACCATGGAGGATGAGCTGTTGTGCGATGTGTAGTTGACCGTATCCGCAGATTTTGTAGGCAGGAGCAGAGAGGGGGCCTTCTGGCAGCAAGTGCATGAATCGTTTCACACACCAAAGCACATTGCGCCCTACGACAAGCACATCATCCATGATCACAATGTGAGATCATTATCATATCGCTGGTACCGCTATCCAGACTAGCGTCACCAAATTTTGTCACATGGTTTGTCAGCTGGAGGCAAGATGGCCATTGCACGCGGTAGAGGGGAAGATTGTAAGTTTTGCTTCTTCTTGCTCAACTTGTTTAAATCATTCATTCACTCAATGTTGGTCTACATATTATATAGCCCACACAGGCTGTCGTGATGTATCACAAGACAAAAGACGGACGTCTAATGGACTCACCCAAAGTTGTGTCACTTATCCCGACAGTTTAGAGTCCCCAATAGGACAGTTGGGACACACGGGTCCAACCCCCAAACGCCCTTTCCCGCCAAAGCCTCACATTCTCACATGGTTTCCCATGATGCCCTTTCAGTTAGAAAAACGGCCGCCCCGGTCTCCACCACACTCTCCAGCATCACCTCAGCCATGTCGTCCCTTCCCTTCCTGCCTCATTTCCCGTCAGGTCATCTAGGCTGCCATGACTGAGGCGCACGCCACCCGAGTCAAGGGGGGAGGGGGAGCCTATTGGCAGGCACGTTGCCTGAGCCAAGTATGAGGCGCCAAAATTCAACATCTATATTACACACTATTTTAATAAACTCTTGCTAAAGAAATAATATGTATTTAGTCGATTATCACTGTCGATGGTGCCTTCGCAGAGATCTCCTCGGAGGGGGAGGCATGTGGTACTGTTAACTTTGTGAGCTCCCCTAACGACACCGGAACATGACTTGTGAGTCTGTTATCCGAGAGAAGCAGTCCACTCAGGAATGATAGTGCAAATTTTAGCTTGGTTTTAAGAGGGCAAAACTAACCGCCATCATTTGACGGTTGTAATCATCGTTTGCCTTCACTCGTTGCAAGTACTCCCGCACCTCAAGATTCCTATGCTCGACAAAGGCCTTATATGCCTACAAAATTTAGGTTGTTTCTAAGTGGGCAATGCTGAAAATAAACTAAGAAAGTTAGAGCGAAAGAAGATAAGGGGGAAGTACTTACAACATGCTAGCGGGCTAAGGGAGGCTGCTGTCGGTGTCAAAACCGGCGGATCTCGGGTAGGGGGTCCCGAACTGTGCGTCTAGGCGGATGGTAACAGGAGACAAGGGACACGATGTTTTTACCCAAGTTCGGCCTTCTCGATGGAGGTAAAACCCTACTCATGCTTGATTAGTATTGATGATATGGGTAGTACAAGAGTAGATCTACCACGAGATCAGAGAGGCTAAACCCTAGAAGCTAGCCTATGGTATGATTGTTGTTGCCCTACGTACCAAACTCTCCGGTTTATATAGACACCGGAGGGGGCTAGGGTTACACAGAGTCGGTTACAATGGAAGGAGATCTACATATCCATATTGACAAGCTTGCCTTCCAAGCCAAGGAAAGTCCCATCCGGACACGGGACGAAGTCTTCAATCTTGTATCTTCATAGTCCAAGAGTCCGGCCAAAGGTTATAGTCCGGCTGTCCGGACACCCCCTAATCCAGGACTCCCTCAGTAGCCCCCGAACAAGGCTTCAATGACGATGAGTCCGGCGCGCAGATTGTCTTCGGTATTGCAAGGCGGGTTCTTCTCCAAATTCCGAATACCTGTTAAATAGTGTCCGGCTTCTCATGAATGTTGCGCTCCTTGGCTTCCACGCCCAATAATGGCCACCTTCCACATGTCAAACGAATGTGAAGAGCCAGGGTGTTTTTACATTTACGCCCTAGCTATGTAAATGAGCTGCCTATTAAAGAGACGAGGATTCAGATCCAAATTACACCATCCTCCCTTAGCGAGCATTCATCGGAGCGGACCCGACAGAGATCCATTCCATCATGGCCGGTCGACGCAGCTCCTCCTCTCGCTCCCCAGCCGCAAGCCCGGAGATTGGGAGAGATGTTCTGTCCTGCACAGCCAACTAGTGACGCTTCAGACCCAGGGATTTCTCCCCCCAGCATACATGGTCCCGGTTCGAGCCGGGCTCGCCACCTATAATGGCGGAGAGCAAGCGGAGAGCCTTCCCAATCCCTCCAAGGGAGAGCGGGTATGCCTTGTCCCTTGTTTGATAAGAGGACTCGGATTTCCAATTCATTTGTTTCTCCGGGGGCTCCTGGAGCTCTACGGCCTCCAGTTGCACAGCCTTACGCCTGCCTCCATACTGCATTTTGCGGGCTTTGTAGCCCTTTGCGAGCTGTTTTTGGGCTGCGAGGCTCATTTCGCGCTGTGGAAGAAGTTGTTTTGCCTTGTGCCCCATTCTCAGAGGGGGTCAATATATCAAGTGGGCGGAGCCGAAGTATGGCGCATCGCCGCGACCGGATATATCCGAAACCCCAAAGAAGACGTCTGAAGACCGGCCTTCAGAATGGTTTTATATAGAAGACGTCCCCCTCCTGGATCCTATTCGTATCGGCCTTCCTGAGTTCGATAATTCTCCTTTGAAGAAGCGTCTGAGCTGGCGTCCACGGAGCCCCCAGGAGGAAGACGACAGGGACATTCTTTACCTAATGAGCCGGATAAGGTTGTTAGTTCAATCCGGATTGACCATGATCGAGGTCATGGCCATATGCATTATGCGGGGGGTGCAGCCGCTTCAATATAGAGGCCACCCCATGTGGGATTTCAATGGGGAAGACGACGCCACCCGATGCGGCCGCAAGGGGCCGGACTCGGTCGCTGCTCTAGTAAAGATCTTGTCCGAGTTGTACAAGGGAGAAGAGGAGGAATTCCTCCGCGTCGATCCACAGGGTGGATTTTCTATGTACAATCCTCCGAGCTGGGTAAGTTGACACTTTTTCTTGCCCATCCGTTCCATATTCCCATAGTTAAGTATTTTATCTTGCGATTTCAACGCAGGAGCTGCGTAAGGCCGTAAGGGAGATAAATAGCCCGCCTCCACAACCCGAGGATCCGGAGCGGTCCCTCGACCCGGCCTCCCAAGAGGATCCGGACATATCGGTGGAGCTAATCGATAGGGTATTTTACCAATTAAGCAGCGACAATGCCTTGGTGGCCATTACGGCCGATTACCCTGGGCTGTTTCCAGCCTCACAGGTAACTGAAACCGAAGTCCCAGCACTTTGAAAAGAATCCGTCCTTGCGTATTTTTGTTTATCGTATACCAACGGTGTTTTGCAGGGGAGGCCCCTGGGACGTCATGCCGAGCACGCGGCGACTAGCCAACAAGGGGCTGCGAGGCCAGGCAGGCTGAAAAGAAATGCAGTCCGGACTGAGACACCGGCGTAGCGGTATGGCACGCCGTCTTACTCCGTGATATCATTCTTAGAGGCATACTGACGCTCGTGCTTTCTTTAGGAAAAAGAACGCTCCCGGACTATATCCGGAGAGGTCGCCAATCACGCCTCCACCAGTCAGGCTCCAAGGCCGGATCCGGAAGCGGAAGTGAATACGAGGCGCGCGCCGGATGCTCCTCCGACAGAGGATGCAGACAGACTGTCCGCCACAAATTCCGAAGTGGAGAGTGCCATGCACCACAGGCATCGCCAGGCCGTTCTCCGCGATGCTTGTTTCTCCCAAGAGGCATTTGATGCCTTCAACTCGGGAGACGCGTACCTCCGTGCTGCTCAAAATGGTCTAGCTAGAGCCACGGATCAGTATATAAAGGACATACGGGTGAGAAAATTTGGTGATTATATATATCAGTAGCCCCTGAGACTTGAAACAGTTAGAATAACTGATTTAAAGATCATTTGTTATGCAGGTTCTTACAGAAAAGAATACCCAGCTGTCCCATGAGCTGGAAGAGTGCAAAGCCGGACTTCAGGCCGCACTAGCCGCAGGAGAGAAGTCCAAGAAGACCCCCTCTGGTAAGACATATTGAAAATGATAGATACCATATAGAGTGCGGCATATGTGCGAATATAACAATGAAATTGTAGATGACGTCGGAGGAAATCCGGATGAGAAACAACTCCGACGCCAGCTAGAGGCTGGCGAGAGTGTGCTTGCCAAGGTTAGGCAGGAGAAGAATAATCTCCAGGATGCCAACACCTAGCTGAGCGTGGAACTAAGGGATGTTCGTGCCCAACTGTCAGACTCCATAAAGGAGAATCAACGGCTTTGACGCGGCATTTTCAGTAAGTGCTTGAACGAACTTTGAAAAAAGAGTTCGGCGAAGAAGTCGACTAACAGAGTTTTGTCTGTAGGTATGCTAACAGGTCGTCCTGCGGAGGAAATGCCCAGTTCTACGGGTTACCTTCTCCCCGAGCTCTCACAACTGCACGAACGAGTTCGGTAGGTGATGCAAGGCGTCGCCCAGGCCTTGTGGCCATCCATCTCCGTGCCCGAAGGCCTTGGAGAGCTTGTGGATAAGCTGAAGGGAGCGCGGCGGCGCTTCCGATTATGGAAGATATCGGCCTGCCGTCAAGGTGCCAGGGAAGACTGGGCCATGGTGAAGACACGGCATACCAAGGCTGATCCAAACCACATGGCCGAGGTCGGACCTGTGGGGCCCGATGGGAAAGAGATCCCTGTTAGTCTGATGTACGGGCAAGTAGAATTGGCCGCAAAGTATTCCCAACAGGATTGTAAGTTAGACAGCCTGTTGGATGGTATAGAGGAAGAATTTAGTCAGTCATAGTGACTATGTAATTCAAGTGACATTTGTAATGCCTTCTAGCCGGATTGTAGATCATTTGTCATGGCGGACCTTTTCGCTTCGACCTCTGGACCCGATAGTCCAGAGTGAATCCGAATACCCTCTCGGTTATGAAAAACCGGGGCATGCGTGGAAACCAGGCGTAGGGGTCATTAGTGCTTGAACAGACAAGTGCCCAACTAGTTATGTTATATTACATGGTTAGTAAGAAACATCTTCCAGGGAGAATAGTTCCGTTAGGGGTTACTTTCCCTGGGTATGCATGCCCTAAAGTGCATGTCCATGCTGCAAAAAGAATCGCAGGAAAAAACATCTAGGGGCATGTATAAAAAATAGGTAAAAAATCATCTTTTGTTCATCGACCGAATATTCTCTTAAGAACGCTAGCTTTCGGCTTCACCTAGTCTGAGGTACACATCCGGCTGACCCGGCAGTAACAATCGCAGAGGTGCTCCCCTTATGCCCTAGCCGAATTAACGGGAACGTAGGGCATAAATACAAGAGCCAGGCAACCCAGCTTGGCCAAAACTTAAGTCATATCGATGCATATAATGGCAAATAAAAGGTACATGCGGAAGGATAACACATGTGTTGGGCATGAAGCCCGTATAAATAAGCTTCTATTAAAGAAGCCCCCAGGTATAATGAGTGCGGATAGCGCGCCAGTTGTGTGCGGACAAGGCACAAATTGGCCCTTTAAAGGCTGTGAGTGAAAATAAGGGGAGAAGGAGAGAAATATAAGATAGATAGTGTATAAAAAAATGGACAGAGGTAGGAGACGAACACAGAGTCCGGCGCTAGGCGTAGAATCTTCGGAGTGTGGCTGCGTTCCATGGGTTCGGCTCGAGTCGATTATCCGATGCGTCCCGTAGACGGTACGCTCCACTAGTCAGGACTTGGTCGATAATGAAGGGACCCTCCCATTTGGGCTTGAGTTTGTCCTTTTTCTTCTTCGGCGGGCGTAGAACTAATTCGCCAACATTATAAGTTTTGGCCCGTACTTCTCTGCTTTGGTATCTTCGAGCCTGCTGTTGATAGAATGTGGAACAGGCTTTTGCCACGTCACGCTCCTCCTCCAGAGCGTCCAAATTGTCTTGCCGATCGAGCTCGGCTTCTCTTTCTTCATACATGCGCACTCGAGGTGAGTCATGAATTATGTCGCAGGGCAGAACAGCTTCTGCACCGTATACCATAAAGAATGGTGTGTATCCGGTGGTGCGATTCGGCGTGGTCCGCAGCCCCTAGAGTACGGAGTCGAGCTCCTCTACCCAGTGCGTGTCAGATTCCTTTAGGTACCGCACTAATCTGGGTTTGATGCCGCTCATGATAAGACCATTTGCTCGTTTGACTTGCCCGTTAGTTTGTGGGTGATAGACGGAAGCATAATCGAGCTTGATGCCCATGTTTTTGCACCAAAGTTTTACCTCTTCGGCCGTGAAGTTCGTGCTGTTATCAGTGATGATGTTGTGGGGGACGCCATAACGGTGTACGACCCCGGATATGAAGTCTATCACCGGTCCGGATTCGGCCGTCTTAACAGGCTTGGCCTCTATCCATTTGGTGAACTTGTCCACCATGACCAGCAAGTATTTTTTCTTGTGGGTTCCTCCTTTAAGGGGTCCAACCATGTCAAGCCCCCAGACCGCGAAGGGCCAAGTTATGTGGATTGTGTGGAGGGCGGTGGGCGGCATATGGCTTTGATTTGCAAAAAGCTGGCAACCCACGCAGCGTTGGACTAGGTCCAGTGCGTCTGCCCGGGCCGTTGGCCAGTAAAAACCAGTACGGAAAGCCTTGCTTACAAGGGCTCGGGCTACGGCGTGGTGGCCACCGAGTCCGGCATGAATTTCTGCAAGTAGCTTCCGCCCTTCCTCTTCGGAGATGCACCTTTGAAGGACTCCGGTGGTGCTTTTCTTATAAAGTTCTCCCTCATGGACCCTGTAGGCTTTAGATCGCCGCACTATGCAGCGTGCCTCGTTTTGGTCCTCAGGGAGTTCCTGCCTAGTTAAGTAGGCCAGGAATGGTTCTATCCACGGGGCAATGACGGCCATTATGACATGGGTTGAGGATGTTATTTCGGTGGCAGAGCCTCCGATTATGTCAGAGTGTTCGGTATCGGGCATTGCGGTTGGGTCCGGTATGTTGTTACCAGTGTCCCCTTCCCATACCACGGATGGCTTGAAAAGCCTTTCCAAAAATATGTTGGGCGGGACCGCCTCACGTTTTGCGCCGATGCGTGTGAGGACGTCGGCCGCCTGATTGTTTTCGCGGGCTATATGGTGAAATTCGAGCCCCTCGAACCGAGCTGACATTTTTAGGACGGCGTTGCGATAAGCCGCCATTTTCGGATCCTTAGCATCAAAGTCTCCATTTATTTGGGATATTGCGAGGTTCGAATCCCCCCGCACCTCTAGGCGTTGAATGCCCATGGATACTGCCATCCGGAGACCATGTAGAAGGGCCTCGTATTCGGCTGCGTTGTTGGAGTCCGTATACATTATCTGGAGTATGTATTGAACTGTATCTCCGGTTGGGGATGTCAAGACGACGCCAGCCCCCAGCCAGCCAACATTTTGGAACCGTCGAAGTGCATGATCCAGTTGGAATATGCGCCGTACTCTTTAGGGAGTTCGGCTTCAGTCCATTCGGCGACGAAGTCAGCCAATACTTGCGACTTAATGGCTCGCCGCGGTTTGTAAGTTATATCGAACGGGAGGAGCTCAATGGCCCATTTGGCAATCCGGCCCGTGGCGTCGCGGTTGTTTATAATATCATTAAGTAGCACTTCTGAGGCTACTGTTATCGAACACTCTTGAAAGTAGTGTCGCAGCTTTTGGGATGCCATGAATACCGCGTATGCTATCTTTTGATAATGTGGGTACCGTGACTTGCATGGAGCAAGGACAATGGATACATAGTAGACCGGCTTTTGAAGGGGGAATTTATGTCCGTCCGTTTCTCGTTCGACGACGAGCACTGCGCTCACAACTTGATGAGTTGTCGCAATGTATAATAGCTTTGGTTCGCCAATGTTTGGCGCGGCCAGGACTGGGTTGGTTGCCAATATGGCTTTTATTTCTTCCAGTCTGGCTGTGGCGGCATCCGTCCACTCGAAGTGTTCGGTGCGCCGAAGGAGGCGATAAAGGGGTAACGCCTTTTCTCCCAGGCGGGAGATAAAGCGGCTTAGAGCCGCCACACATCCGGTTAATTTCTGGATTTGTTTGAGGTCCCTTGGGATATCCAACTGTGACAGGGCTCGGATCTTTGCCGGATTTGCTTCAATTCCTCTGCCGGATACAATGAAGCCCAGGAGCTTTCCGGCTGGTACACCGAAGACGCATTTTTCCGGGTTGAGCTTGATGTCATATGTTTTGAGGTTATTGAATGTGAGTCTTAAGTCGTCTACTAGAGAGTCGACATGCTTGGTTTTGACGACCACATCATCTACGTATGCCTCCACTATTTTGCCGATCTGGTTTGCCAAACATGTTTGAATCATGCGCTGATATGTTGCGCCGACGTTTTTGAGCCCAAAGGGCATTGTGTTAAAGCAGAAGGGGTCGTATGGTGTGATGAATCCCGTTGCGGCTTGGTCGGACTCTGCCATCTTAATTTGGTGGTAACTGGAGTATGCATCGAGGAAACACAATGGATCGTGTCCTGCTGTAGCATCGATAATTTGATCGATGCGGGGGAGGGGGAAGGGATCCTTTGGGCAAGCCTTGTTAAGATCCTTCAAATCGACGCACAGGCGCCAGGATTTGTCCTTTTTTGGTACCATCACCAGGTTTGCTAGCCAGTCCGGATGTTTTATCTCTCTGATGAATCCGGCTTCCAATAACTTGACTAGTTCTTCTCCCATAGCTTGTCTCTTAGGTTCAGAGAAACGCCAAAGAGCCTGCTTGACCGGATTGAATCCCTTTAGGATATTAAGGCTGTGTTCGGCCAGCCTGCGTGGGATTCCTGGCATGTCTGAAGGGTGCCAGGCGAAAATGTCCCAGTTCTCGCGTAAGAACTCTCGTAGTGCGGCGTCTACGGCGGGGTTTAGTTGTGCCCCGATGGAAGCTATTTTTGTAGGGTCCGTTGGATGGACTTGGAATTTGACTATTTCGTCCGCCGGTTTAAAGGAGGTGGACTTGGATCTTTTATCGAGTATCACATTGTCCCTGTTCACCATGGAGTGCAGCACAGTCAGTTCCTCAGCCGCTAGGACTTCGGATAGTGCCTCGAGGGCAAGTGCAGCTATCTTATTTTCGGCGTGGAGTGCTATGTTCGGATCACTAGCAAGAGTGATGATTCCGTTGGGCCCGGGCATTTTGAGCTTCATGTACCCGTAATGGGGTATGGCTTGGAAGATTGTAAACGCCTCCCGCCCTAACAGGGCGTGGTATCCGCTACTGAACGGGGCCACTTGGAACGCAACCTCTTCGGACCTGTAATTATCCGGTGTGCCGAACACCACATCTAGTGTGATTTTTCCTGTACAGCGTGCTTCCCGACTGGGGATTATTCCTCTAAAGGTTGTGCTACTTCACTCAATGTGGTTCCAGTCTATTCCCATTTTTTGAAGGGTTTCCTCATAAATGAGGTTTAATCCGCTGCCGCCGTCCATGAGTACCTTGGTGATTCAAAAGCCATCCACTATTGGACTGAGGACCAATGCGGTTGGTGCTCGGGCTGCTCGGAATTTAGGTTCGTCACTGGCATTAAAAGTAATAGCCGTGTCGCTCCATGGATTTATTGTTGCCATGTGGTAGACTTCGGCAGGGCTGCGGAGTGTTCGTTTTCGCATATTATTTGATGAGAAGGTCTCGAAGATTATTAATACCGTACCGGTATCCCTAGGATGGTGCTCTGTGGCTTCTGGAATTAGAAGATCTTCGCCACTTTTGGCTACCTGCCGGAGTATCCAACATGCTCTAAGGCTATGAGTTGGTGCGGCGCCCTCTGTACTGTGAATTTTACAGGGTCCATTGAGCCATCCCTCTAGTACGGTTCCCTGCCCTGTAAAGGGTTTTTGCTTTTTGGTATTTAACCCGGGTGTCTAGTGATAATGCACCCTTTTATTTCGGACTGGGTTCGTATTTAGGGCCGGATTGTCCCAAAATTTTATTTCGGTTTTCCAGGCACTTTCCATCGCACAGTACTTTCGTACTATCACTAGTAGAAAAAGGGGCTATTGTCCCGGTTTGTAAGGCCCTTTAGTCCCGGTTTTCGAACCGGGACTAAAGGGTCGGTACTAATGCCTCTCCCCTTTAGTCCCGGTTCAATCTAGAACCGGGACTAAAGGGCGCGGCCACGTGGAGCTCCACCTTTAGTCCCGGTTGGTAACACCAACCGGGACTAAAGGAAATTTTATGATTTTTTTTTGAATTTTTTTTTGAATTTTTTTATTTTCAAATTTCTGAATTATTTTAACCTCTAGTCTGTAATCACCACCCCTCACCACTTCTCAATTTTTCCTCTAATCACCCCTCATCATTTCAAATCATCTAACTTCCCGAACGGTCACCCATCCTCCCACTCCCCCAGCCTGAGCACGCTTAACTTCCGGGTTCTATTCTCCCTCGCCCCAAGTCTGCACTTGTTGTTTTCCTGACAATAGTAAGATGTCAATCCTATTAACCTTCAGGAATTTTGCTTGAGCATGAAGTGACACATTTCACTGTTTGAGTTTGAAACTATTGTTTTAAAAAACAATAATTATTTATTAACACTAATATTTCTTGAATAATTAGTTTGACCACAGTTTGAGCACAGTTTGACCATAGTTTGACCAGATTTGACCAAAATTGAAATAACTGAAATAATTATTTAGTAACACTAATATTCTAGAATAATTAGTTTGACCATTGTTTGACCACAGTTTGCCCACTGTTTGAATTTTTTTTTATTTTTTCCACTCTAGATCTTGAAAGCCCCGTAACTTTTTTCTGTTAGGTTTTTGGGGATTTTGAAAATGTTTAATGGGGTTCCCCCGGTTAAATTTGGATGTAACTTTTCGAGTAGATGATTTTTCATATAAAAAACTTTTTCATCCGAGTTAGTATGCAAAAGTTATGCCCATTTTTACAAATTTCAGAGAGATTTTGCAAATAAAGTCAAAATTCACATTTGCAAATTTTCCCAACAACTAGACCACATATCACATGGGAAACTTATTTTCTTTTATTTTTTTGACATTTCCATCATTTTCTTTTATTTTTTTTAAAACTGAAAAGGCGATCCACCGGGGGGGTGTAGAGTTTGAAAATGGGACCTTTAGTACCGGTTCGTGGCACGAACCGGGACTAAAGGTCTCAACCACATTAGACCCGGTTCGTGCCTCAAACCGGGACTAAAGGTCTAATCGTTAGTCCCGGTTTGAGGCACGAACCGGGACTAAAGGTCATCGCACCCTTTAGTCCCGGTTCGTGGCATGAACCGGGACTAAAGGGCCCAGGTGAACCGGGACTAATGCCTTAGCCGCACGAACCGAGATAAATGCCCCCATTAATCCTGGTTCTAGACTGAACCGAGACTAATGGGCTGACCCGGGCTGGACCGTTGCCCCCTTTTCTACTAGTGATGGACGCCAAGTCGGCAAAGCGTGTGATTTCACGGCGACTTATGGCGTTGAGGATTCCCTTGTCCGTGCAATTATTGCAGAAGAATGAGATTGCGTCTTTCTCGCGGCAGTCCTTGATCCTGCTCATTACCAGGAGGAATCTGGCCCAATAATGGTGTACTGTTTCTCGGGGCTCTTGCCTGATTTGGGAAAGGTCGCTTATGCTTGGGTGGGTGGGTGGTATTGAATCCGAAACCTCACCCAATCTAAGACTCAAGGGCCAAGGAGTTTCCAATCTCGGAAATTCGGATTCTTGGATGTTGTCCAATGAATCTGGCCCGCTGCCTGACTCTAGGTTCAGGGCTTGAGTGACGTCCTCCCGTGTACGGGTATCCAGCTTGGAGGGCTCGGGAATCCGGACATAGCTAGTCCTCAAGATAGAGGAAGGGTCGCCGCATTGTTCCTCCACCACCGCAACGTGATGGGTGACCTGGGGAGAGTTAATCTCTCTCAGATCGGGTTTAGGCCCAATCTGATCGTAGTCTGTAGCGACTCCCAGGGCGGCGATGCGATCCAAGAGCTCGTTTAGGGAAGAGAGCTCCATTGGATCTAACTGCTCGGCGAATTCTGAGTTGACGTGAAGATTGCTTTTGGTGACCCGAGAAGTCATCATCGGCGCAGCGGCCGAACAGGCGGTCATAAGAAAACCACCTAGCCGGAGAGTTTGGCCGACATCCAAAGCTCCCTCAGCAACAGTGCCGTCTTTAAAGACGGGACAAGGCATCCTTCCTGTTGGAGACGGCACAGTGGAACTCTCAATGAAAGCACCAATGTCGGTGTCAAAACCGGCGGATCTCGGGTAGGGGGTCCTGAACTGTGCGTCTAGGCGGATGGTAACAGGAGACAAGGGACACGATGTTTTTACCCAGGTTCGGGCCCTCTCGATGGAGGTAAAACCCTACTCCTGCTTGATTAATATTGATGATATGTGTAGTACAAGAGTAGATCTACCACGAGATCAGAGAGGCTAAACCCTAGAAGCTAGCCTATGGTATGATTGTTGTTGTCCTACGTACCAAACCCTCCGGTTTATATACACACCGGAGGGGGCTAGGGTTACACAGAGTCGGTTACAATGGGAGGAGACCTACATATCCGTATTGTCAAGCTTGCCTTCCACGCCAAGGAAAGTCCCATCCGGACACGGGACGAAGTCTTCAATCTTGTATCTTCATAGTACAAGAGTCCGGCCAAAGGTTATAGTCCGGCTGTCCGGAGACCCCCTAATCCAGGACTCCCTCAGCTGCGAACGCCCCGTACTCTCTAACGGGCTCGGGTTGGTAGCCCGAAGCCGTGTGTACGAGACAGAAGGAGTGATCAAGCCATCAAAACACGGGTACCGGCCATGGGACTTCTGCTGGATGGCCACCACCGCCGCGTCGTCGATCTGAGACTGGACGACATCAGGAGCATCCGGACCAGGCGGATGCAACCTCTCAAACTGCTCCTTATAAGACTCCAGGTGCTCCTCGTTTTTGCCATAGTACTCGCTCTTGCCGGCCTTGCGATCACTCCGCCCACGGGCCATCTTGCATGACTCCATGTCTGAGAGCGGCCTCTTCAACTTGTTCTCCTGCAATGTCAAACAGAAGTTAGCCATACATAAGAACATGACGGTAAGAACAAGAACAAAAATGCATCATGCATATAGATATACCTTCATGGCCTTGAAGCCCCAGTGATTCATGTTTCCTTGGCCGTGTGTCCCGTCTTTTCCATGGTTAGCCCGGGCCTTGCTGCTCTTGGCAGCAAACTCTGCATCGTCGCCGAGCCACCTATCCACCAAACTCGCCCATTTGTCATTCTTTGCATAGCACCAAGGAGGAATAACCTAAATAATGCCACCACACCGTACAACATGTATGAGGGCCTGATGCGATGCTCCGGTGACATTGCTACCCCCCCCCCCCCCGGCCCCCGCCCCGCCTAACCATAAATAATGTATGTATGCTTATATTTACACATGCTACATGTAAGTTAATCAAATAATAATGCATAAAAAACATAAGAAATGCAAAAAATAAAAATATAACTATGCAGCCGTCGGCATAGCTGCGGCCAAGGGCAGATGGACGGGCACCGCAGATCGATGATGTGGCGTCTATGCCATCGGCATAGATGTTGGTCGGTGCGCTTCGGATCGATGATGTGGCATGCGTATCTATGCCGACGGCCGCCCGTCTCTGCCGTCGGCATAGTTTGAACATCGTTAGTCTTCCATCACGAGAGGGATCGCCGGGCCGACGGCTGCTGTAGGCGTACGCGCAGCTAGGCCGACAGCCGTTCTGTGCCGATGGGGGCCGTCGGCATAGGTCCGGCTAGCCCGACGGCCTAGGTACGCCAACGGCCTGGTTTCGGCTGTCGGCATAGGGGAGTAGGCCGACTGGGACCGTCGGCATACATTCGGCCGTCGGGGTAGTGCCCTGTTCCGGTAGTGTGCGCAGTATATAAAGGGTGCCCAGGCACATCTCAATCTGCCGATCCAATCTATTCTCTCTGGTTTCATAGAATGCAATCTTTCCGTCCTCCTCCCGTGTCGCGCTCCAGCTTTCTTCGACTCATCCTCGGGCCTCTACCAAGGTTATATTCGACAAAACATTTCCCAATCAATCTTCATTCTCAGCTACGCGGACCTCTTTTTGTCCACCGGCTTAAACTATGGAAATCCAGTAATTTTCTTCTTAACTGCATTACTACCACTGCCACGTATAAAGAAATGTTTCTCCAAGTTTACGGTGATTGCTGCACTACTTGCTATTTGGTTCATCTTAGATGCAGTCAGTTTGTTTGTATAGAGCAAGATATTGCGGTGGTATTTGTTGAATACTTAACTACTCCCTCTGTAAACAAAAAACGTCTTACAGTAAGTTGTAATAAATGGTGCCCAATTAATGTTTCATATATCAGTTTTCCGCTACATATTTGTCCCTGTTCCTTGCATGATTTCTATATTGCACTCTGTTCAATCTTTGTTCTTAGTGGCAGTTAAATACTACGGACAGCGTCTGTTCTTTATTCTATGAACAAAATGTGTAGAGTAGCCACAACGATGTAAAAGTTGGCTGTGAGACGAAAATGCCAAACGGAGACCGAGCTCCATGGAGGCCTTTATTTGAAAACTTCAAAATTCAAACTTTTCAGTTTCAAAAAATTCTGAAAATAAATACACATATACCTAGATACATAATATAAATGTGTGCAAATTTTCAGGTCGAAATACATAAAAATGTGAGCTACACAAAAAAGACAAATCTGAGGCTTATTAACATATGTACTGTTCATCTTTAAAGTCCCTTACTTTGTTTTTTTTGTGCAGCTCGCGGTTTAAGGTATTTCATCCTGAAATTTTTCACACATACACTTTACATGCTTGCATACATGTATAAATTTTTTCAGAATTTTTTGAAACTGAAATTTATGAATTTTGATTTTTTTCAAAAGAAAGGGCTCTATGGAGCTCGGTCTCCAAAATGCCCTACTCGCTGTGAGATCCATATATTACCCTGATCTCCTCTTTGGAATATATATCACCCTTTGCTCCCTTGGTTTGTTTCAGCACTGATGATATGGATTCCAGCACTACACAGCCTCAAGGTTCTCAGCAACGCGTTCCTGAAAACCCTGCTATTTCGTCCTCCTGGAAAAACAAAACTGATGGTGCTACCTTCCTTGAAGACGTGAGGGAACGCATTGACGGATTCATCCGAGTCTCCATGGATGAGCACAAGACCTGTTCAAGAAGACTCTTCAGAAGTTATCTGTGCCAGCACTGAAATTCCAAACTTCTGTCCTTCTGCCTTCTTAGTTGATGTGTTCATGATCAAGCCACTTTGTTTTGTATTGCTCAGGCTTCCTTTGGTTCGGAGAAATTTCATAGGAATTCCTGAGGATAGGATCCTTATAGAATTTTTTCCTTTAGAACTCTTTGGTTTATAAGAATGGATTCCTATTCCTACATAAGATTTGTTCCTATCCTTCACATTTCATAGTAAAATAAAAATAAGCCTAGACTTAATGGAAAATTTCCTTTGATGTGAACCAAATGACATCTAGTTTCCTATTCCTACTCATAGGATTTGAGATACATGTCATCTCATTTCCTACAAATTTTCTATTCCTACAATAATCCTATCCTATGAACCAAAAGAGACCTCAGATGTTTGGGATATGAAACATTGTTGTGGAGCGGTTCGCCGCAGCAAAAGGAAGCTGAAGTTTAAAGCACTTTGCCTCTTTAGACGAGTGTGTACCAGTAGAAGTATCAAGACGCTTCTTGTATCAGGACTTCTTTTTTCAACTGTTGTTATACATTTCGTGTAAGAAGCCTTGAAGGCTTGAAGTACAACCTGAGGCATCTTCAACGGAGCAAAAATTTTGATGACCAAAAACTAGTTTTAGGGATGAAGAGAGAGAGAAGGTTTTTGGTCTCCAGAAAATTGCCTCTTTTCCACCAGACCAAAAACTGACGACCAATTTTTTTAAGCAAATGAAACATGAAAATAACACATAGTTCATTGCATAAATTTAAACTCTAGTGTGAAATGTTGTACATTAAATATTAAGAACATAAATTAAACACTAGCTCTAGCCAAAATTTTAAATAGCCGGCTATAGCCCCGCTATAGCGGTTTGAGTAGGGTGCCGTTAAATTGTCCCGTAAAGTTATGAAATAGCCGGCTATAGCCTTGTTATAGCTGATTTGGAGGACCATCACTATTTGGCATAGCCCGCTATTTAAAACTATGGCTCTAGCAATATATTGTGATAAATTAGGGATGCCAGAGATAGTCGTCGAAGTTCTCATCGGAGGAGATGTCCATCACCCCTACGTCGGAAGTATCAGGCTCATGTGGTCATTGATGGTACACCTACCACCACTGGCGGAGCTACGTGTATCAAAAATAGGCCATGGCCCGCCCAGCCAATAGCAAATGCAGTGGATGATTTGAGTAGATTGAACTGTGAAAGAAAAAATAGTGGATTTCTTTGTATTGGCCCACCCACCATTGATTGTGTAGCTCCGCCACTGCCTACCACGACATCTCCTCCGTGTTGGAGAGCTCGGCTACGAGCTCGTCAAACATCTCATCGATCTCGGCGTCCCTGCGGGCGGTCTGCTCACGCTCATAGTCCTTGCACACGTTCTCCTCCCATAAAATGTGGTTCTCACCGAGCAGCCACACATCGTTGTAGAGTAAGAGGCCCAAAAGGCCGAAACATACCTGAAGCCTGAAAAAATGTTCATAAAATTCCTTTTTTGTTCATCGGATTGAAAAAATCTTCATCAAAATTCAAAATTTGTTCATCGAATTGAAAAAATGTTAACCAAATTCAAAATTGTTCCCCAAATTTAAAATTTGTTCATCAAATTAAAAATTTGTTTGTTTTCTTTTTTTCTTTAAATTCAAAAAATGTTCATAAAAATCGTTTTTTTGTTAATCAGATTGAATAAATGTTCATCAAAGTTCAAATTTTGTTTATCGAATTCAAAAAATGTTCATCGATTTCAAAAATTGTGCACGAAATTCAAGTTTTGTTCATCACCGATTTCAAAAAAAATTCACCAAACTCAAAATTTGTTTGTCAGTTTCAAATTTTGTTCAATGAATTCAAAATTTGTTCATCCATTTTTCAAAAGAATACTTAAATACAAATTTTGTTCATCAAGTTTAAAAAATGTTCATCGTATTAAAATTTTGTTCATCAAATATAAAAACATGTTCACCACTATTAGAAAAATACTCATATAAATTTGTTCGTCAAAATAAATAAATTTTCATTAAAATTCAAAACAAAATTATTATTTTGAAATGACGAATATTTTTTTACAAAATTCACTTTTCTAAATTACAAATTATTTTTAAGAAAAACGAAAGCAAAAATAGTAAAAAACGAATTAAAAAACTGGGGCGTTCAGCCCTGCTCGTGGAGCGGACGGGTGCGCGTTCGCCAGCGCGTCACGCGCCATATAGGAGCTCCCAATCCTCAAAGCCACGCCTTCGGGCCCGCACGGCACGGGCCTTTTATTAAAGGCCGGACACGGGCCGCGTCGTGGCAGGCCCTTTTAAAGCCAGGCCGGCCCATGTGGACAGGGTGTCACACACTCTTTGTCTCTTGCTTGCGCGTGCTAGGGGTTCCCACATCCATCCCACCAGCTCCGTCACAAAGCCGCCGGTCGCCGCTCCCCCGCCCCCCATCGCCGCCGCCAGCTCGCTTCCCCCGTAGTGCACGCATCTTCCGCCGGAAGTTGTCGCCCTCCCACTGCCGCCGGACGCCGCCCCCTCCCCCCGCTTCCTCTGGACTCCGCCTCTGCCTCCTCTTCAACGCCGGAGCCGCTGCCGACCTGCCTCCGCCAGTCCGCCTCGTCACCGGACGGTGAGCTCCTCTTCTACTCTCGTGCGTGTGCTACCTGCTGCCACTTGAGCCTTGAGCTACTGGTGTTGTGCTGCTGCTTGTGCTACGGCACTCTGTTGGACGGGTGGTTGTGCTAATGCTAGTGGCCGCTGTTCTAAAATATTGTCGGTTGTTCAATTGAACCATGTGTAAACATTGGTCATTGCTGTGCGAATTTTTCAACTGAAGCATGTGTGCACAGTGGGCATTTCACTTGCCAATTGACATGTGTGGAGGTAGTGTGCATTGCTATCTTGTCTGTCGACAGTGCGCGATGCAACTTTTATCTTTGGATTGATACGCTAGTACGTTGTTCACATCGCACGTCTGATACAGGTATCATGTCTTGATAGGCATCATGCCTCAATACACCTGCCTGGCACATAGGTGAAGTACTGATGCAAGAACGGAAATGCATCGGTAGCTGGTTAATATCCCAGGTGTTTACTAAATGCAAAGTAGCAGAACTGATGCGAATGCGATGTGCCGTGCTTCCTAAATCCCAATTGCCGGTTGGCATCTCTTATGTTTCGTCATGCCTGACTCATCCAAGTATGCATTGTAGCTGTAAAAGTGCTCGGTTTATGGTTACTTCTTTATGATTATTTATTTTATGGATGAAACTATTTTCTTTCTCCCCCAGGCTGTTTGTGGTTAAATCCAACGAATTGGTGCAATATCAGGTCACGGAGGGGAGCAAGGACATGCAAGAGTCAGGCACTGAACCTGTCGTTAAAGTACCCAGAGAGCCTGCCATCATTATCAATGGTGTCCCAGACTTGCCTCCTGAATTCGCATCTGGTTCACAACTTGCAGTAAGAGAGGCTTCGCGATCTCGAGTCGATCATCGCTTTGGTGAATGGCTAGAAGAGCGGAAAGTGAGAAAGCGGTTTGGAGACATATACTATGTAGGGAAAGTTGTCAAGTATGACAGTCAAAGAAATTGGTACACCGTTGTCTATGATGATGGAGATCAGGAAGATCTTGAGTGGCACGAACTGGAGGAGATCCTGCTACCGTTGGACATAACCATTCCACTCAAAACACTTGTGATGGACAAATTCAAACATCAGAATGGTGTTCCCAACTACAGAACTAAGGTGGCTAGACCAAGAACTAATGTTGCTAGCAATCAGATGGTGGTCAGAACGGTAAATGGCCAACAGTCAAACAACCTAGCACTCCCAGGGTTGCTTCAGGCGTCAGCATCAGCAGGAGAAAATGCTCTAGTATGTCTGAAACCTAGCGATCAACCTAAGAAAAGGGGCAGGCCTCGAAAGGATGGAACTGCATCAGGTGAGCTTTCAAAACAAAGAAGTACATCAGGTGATATTCAACCTAAAAAGAGAGGCAGACCTCCAAAAGAACCTGGAGAGAAGAGTATTGATAGGTGCAAATTAGAGACTGTCAGGGCTGAAAAACTGAAGAGAGAAAGCATGCTTCTGCGCAGGGCACCACCTGGAAGTCAGTAATTCTAATGATCAATATCGCTGTTCCAATATAGTACTGTACTTCCTAGATACATCCGTTTGAGCGTCAATTATTTCCGGACGGAGAGAGTAGTAGATATCTCTAAATATTCCAGTCTATGTATGCTTGCGACATTAGCTTTTCAATGTATTTTGTACAAACTAAGCTTGTAAAGCTAGATTCCAGATTTACTATGTGTGCGCTATCATATTAATTTCTTTTAGTATACATACCAGTATATCTGCAAACTGTTTAAAAAAATTCTGGTATGGCGGTCTTAGAAGTTATCCTTACTATACGTACAAGCTGTGTTTGCCTGGCTTAATGATTCTTTTGAAAGATCCTTGAGCTAGTTGTTTCGTGAGTGCTGGAGATCCTCAATGGAAAACACATTAATGTACATACTAACCATTGCAGTGCGCTGTATAAATCAGTCAAGACAAGATGTTTAGCGAATTTAGTCGCCTATACTGAGAGTTCTTGTGAAGTGAGAGAACACTTTTCTCCGGTTAGGTCTTGCAAGATGTCTCTGAATCTACGAGACAACCCTTCCATATTTACCTGACAAGGGAAACAGAACACCATGGCATACAGTTTCTCTATTGTCTGAATGATTCCTTTTCAACCCTTCCATACTTACCTGACAGGAAAACACTGTTCCTGGTACGAGTTCAGAGATTAAACTACAGAAAACAATACTCAAGGAGCTCGGCTGACATGAGTTCAGAGAAGAAGACAAAAAAAATATAGGAAAAAACAATGTTTGGTTCAAGCTATTCAAGAGGATGTGCAGCCAAAATGACTTCTCTCCTCATATTATAGATGAGTTATGTACATGCTTGTGAGTGCAATACTGCCCTCCAATTCTGAGTCATGGCATAATTGTACAAATAAAGATGGCAAGACATAATACACAGGTTACATAGCTCCCACCGGCATTGAACAACAGCTTTGTTGCCCAGAGATTTTGATGACCGAATCTGCAAACCGGGCTCCTAGAGGTCGAGTAAAAATGAAGACCATTTTATAATACCAGAAATTTCCCAATGTACAAAACAAAAAGTTCAGAGCATGAGTCTCCATTCAATAGGGTAACATACCTATAGTTTACATACAGTCTCTAGGACAATTACGAGAAGGATTACAAAACTTGCAAAATTCAGAAAGAGAAAAGCAGGAGCTTCTCTGAGTAAACCCCCCGCACACGTCAGGTCAGGGCGTCATAAACTAACAGAGCCTTCAGAACCACGTGTAGTATGCATATATATCCAGTTTCATCACATCTTCTCCAGGAAGAAAGAAAGCACCATCGATCTACAACATTCAGTAAATCGGTCAGTATGCTCCTCTTTATTGCCCAGCCAATTCTTACTTGCGGAAAGTACTTTTTTACAATTCATATTCACCTGGCAAGTCACCTCGTTCTTTAACGGACCCCTTCCCCTCGCCTTCATTGCATTAATCTTATTTCTATAATTCCCACAAGCTAAACTAGGCATGAGAGAAGAGACACAAAACTGATCTTCGTTTCAGATCAGAGCTCTCCGTTGTGTTAATGGAAGCACACAACTGAGATCTCATTTCTTCCGATTTCTACAACCTAACATCAGGAACAAACAAATGCACACCACCATCCTCTTCTCACACAACTTGATTCTTAGTTTCAGGACCACCAGCAAGTCTACAATTTCTGTGTTTGAAATTCTGTAAGATTTTATAACTACACTATATCTGACAGATAGTACTTGCATGCCTAGACTGAGATTTAATTGAAAAGTGTGTACGAAGAGATGACATTCGTATAACTGAGGAAAAAAAAATACTGCATTACCTTAAATGTTAAGACCAAGCTTTGGTTAAGATATCATCTCTGGGACCATCTCTTGGCTAAGGTAATATAGTCTTCAACATTTTCATTCTCTTTTCTCTAATTCCAGTCTACATGTCTTTAGAGGAGTTTGTAAACAATACAACTAAAGCAAATATAAGAGAGCATCTAAAAAAGCAAAATATAAAACAGAGGATGGTACATAAGATTCACCTTACTATTCCCAAAAAATATTCCAAGAGAAAAAGATGTCCCGAGAATCTATACAAATAGTGCTAATATTGAATAAAATTAGCTAACAGTATGGCAGAGATTAACATGGTAGTGGCATAACCCTTTTTAAGATTACTTTAACATAAGTTGCTTCATATTGTATGAAATGCCCTCTGCTTTTCAGCACCGTATCATAGAAGCATCAATTTGTGTCTCCGGTACAAATACAAGGGCCTTTGAAATATCCGTTATGTAGTGCTACATGGGTAGGCTATCAATAAAATGCTACATGGGTAGGCTATCAATAAAATGCTACTGGCCAACTACTGAAGTATTCAGTTTTGACATCAGATGCTCTTAGAAAAAGAACCAGCCAGTAGGCCATCCAAGAATATAAGAGAAAAATAAACGAAAAAAACTGATACAAACTACTACTCCCTCCATCCCATAATGTAAGACGTTTTTTAACACTACAATAGTGTCAAAAAGCGTCTTACATTATGGGACGGAGGGAGTAGTAAAGAATGGCCTGCTTTCACAACAGTTAATGTCTTATAAACAAAGCTACTGCAGGAAGAATGAAGAGTTACAGCTTAGAAGAACTAGAGGAAGCAACCAACAGACTAGTTCAAAACTGCAACCTCAGCAGTGACTAACACGTTAATTCCAGATTTGTTCCCACGAAAAAAGATGTTCAACCAATTTTGGGACTTCATATCATCTTTCATGGCAAAAAATGATAACCTTTTTTCATTGAAAGATAGTTTGACTCAGGATTGCATTGAAAGCTGCAACAGCAATTGAGAACATAAACATATAGGTCCTGCAGATATACTCTTCATTAATATATTTGAAAGCATTTGCAGAATGCCCTGATGTCACACTCTTAGTTCTCAGTATGCATGACAATATGATATCAGGATGGACAGGTTAATTGCAGTGTATCTTTCTTCTCTACTGAATGATGTAATGGACATACAATACGAGAAGGATTACCAAACTAGCAAAATTCAGATAGAGAAAAGTAGGAGCTTCTCTGAGTAAAAACCCCGCACACGTCAGGTCATAAAAGTAGGAGTACTTGTTACTGAAGAAAGCTTCAGAGCGTCATCAACTAACAGAGCCTTGAGAATCACGTGTGGTATAGCAAGGCTCCAGCCACCAAGATTGGTTGATCGACATACAGGGACTAACAATAAAATTATCAGTTTCATTCAGGACTAGCGATGCCAAATTAGCATGTACCTGACATACTATAGCAGACAACCAACATCCACTCAGGCAATGAACACAGACAGAGATTACCAGCTCACTACACATAGTGCAAACATTTTTGCGGCATACGCAGTTATCATGGCCCATTCTTGGTCATGTAATTCTGAAATTAGAAGGCACTTCCCTACAAGTGGCAGCATAGTCTTCGGCGAGGTGGGGGCAGCTTCCTTGTGAGGACATACGAACTTCTCCATGAAAATTTTCAGTCACCAAGGCTGCTGAATAGTAGTTCCACTCGCGCTCTAGCAATCCATTTTCCTGCTTCCTGGTTCATGTGAATCTGAATGTAGCAGGCACCTGTCCTGTGCAAGCAGCTGCATAGTCTTCAGCAAGGTGTGGTGCAGCTTGCTTGTGAGGGCATATGAACTTCTCCACAAATACCTTCTCGCTGACCACCACCATACTATAGTAGTCTGTCATGATTTATCAATCCATTTTCCTTAAGAAACCTCATAACATGGTACCGGGGCCTGAGCCGGCCCTCCAGGCTACGAGTGAGCATAGCGGGGCGATGAGCAATGTACTCCGGTTCCAACCCCACCTCACAGATCAGGAACTCTGACATACGTTGCAACACGTCATTTGACCTCCTCAGCAAGAACGGACCCTTGGACACAGCAATGCCAACCTCTGTATCTGACCACCTAAACGCCTTCTTCAAGTAGTCCAGTTTGGCAGCGATCTTGTCATCGCTCACGTATGAGGCGGCGTGCAGCGCTGACTTAAACATTCCAGAGCCGCGGGGCACACCTATACCTTCGGCACACGCAACCATCGCCAGGACACGCCCTGGGCTGGCGGAGATGATCCTAGGCGTTTGGATGAACAGCTTGGCAATATCACCATCACCTAGCCCGCACTCCCGCAGGAAGGCCACGTTGGGCTTGACTGCCCTCTCGAGGCGGGAGCCGAGGAAGCCGGAGCTGGATTTGAGCGGCCGGAACAAGTTGTCGATGGAGCCGAAGAGCGGCAGGTAGTACTCTAGCTTGGAGACGACAGATCTATGGCGGAATTTGTCCGGGGCGAGCGAGACGATGCGCGCGATATCAGAGGGGGATAGACCGAGGCCGGTGAGACCGACGACGACGGGGGACAGGGTTGTCTCCACTTTGGCGCAGAGGAACTGCGGGTCCTTGGCGACGACGGCCGCGACATCAGCGCCGGAGAGGCCGAGGCCGGCAAGGAATGCGAGGACGGCGTCGGGCTTGGCGGGGGACTTGAGGTGGGAGAGCTTGGTGGAGGCCTTGAGTGCCTGGGCACGGGCGAGACCGCAGGTGCCGACGAGGTAGTCCTCGACGGAGAATCTAGGGTTCGCGGAAATGGCGGGCGCGGCCACGGAGAGGAGGCGGTGGAGAGAGAGAAGAGGGGATGTGGAAGGAGCTGGTGCGGCGGAGAGGAGATAGGAGAGGGCGCGCTGCCGGAGGTGGAGCATGACGCCGCGACGGCGAGGCAGCGGCGGCGGCGGTGAGGAGATACGAGTGGCGTTGAGTGCGGCGTGTGTGTCTCCGGTCGTGTGATGAAGTCTTTTTTTTAGTGGAGTCGTGTGATGAACTTGGCTTTGCCAAGTTACCGTCCAATCCCTGCCATCCAAATGACATCCGACGGCTCATTTCCATCTGCACGATACCAAGAGCAAGCAGCGTCCATCAGAACTCAAATAACTTCGAAGATTATCTTGACAATATATACTGATACACGATGCGTCTACCAAACTACAAAAGTCCAATTCATAATTTTGTTCAGCATTTGTTATTTGTGACCATTTTTTGGAAGGCTCAAAACCGACGAGTAGGGTGGAAGTTCTGCGATGGTATTATAAGAAGTCAGTTGTCGGGTTAAGGGCGTCTCCAACCTGACATTCAAACCGCCTGCATACGTCCGGACCGCGCGGTTCGGGCGTGTTTTGCCATCCAACATGGTCGTCGCCAGTGGACACCTTCTTCGACCCTGTGACCTCTTTCGACCAGCACCGTTGCGGCGGCAGCAAAGCTCGTCCCCGCAAGCCCGCCCCCATCGGCGAAGCAACAGCAGCGTGGGGCCGACGTTATGATCGACATGCTCGCCGCCGAGAAGCCGCTCCCATCGGGTTGCGCCAGCCTTGACAAAGAGCTAGGAGCTAAGGAATAAGGATCGATCGATTGCAATGGAGCCGCTCCCACTAGGCTTCGGCGACGCCATGGACACCACCCTCTTCTCCAACCTCTGGTCCTTCCAGAAGGAGTTCCAGCCCCAAGAGGTGAATTGCCGCCACAACACTTCGACAAAGCTCATCACCGCCGCCGACCCTGACGCCAAGCCACCACTCCTCGGCCTAGCCAACCGCCTCTTCAACAGCTTCAAGAGGCTGCAGGCCGCCGTCACCACCATGGATGACGCCGACATAGGATCCTGCTATGATGATACAAAGCCCATCCCGTAGGAAGTCATGACAAGAATGTCCTCCCTCGCCTGTGCGCGCTTCCCGCCCAAAACGTTCAGCGCCGCTCCAGAGCGTCAATGTCGCATTCATGTCTGGCCAGAGCGGATGCGACCTCTCACTTCTGCCAACATTGAAGCAACGCATCGATCGAGAGAGCGCCGCCCGCGCCGCTTCCCGGTGCAAGCGACTGCTCCGCGTTCAAACGACACGTCTTCGATCCGTCTCCCTACATTAATGATATGTCGTTGCCGAGGAACCTACTCTGGCGCCACCCATTCGTCCATCTGTCGCCCACCATTAACCAGACTGTCGCGGCCCATTGCCATCTGCATGCTATATAAACTCCAGCCCCGGCCATAGCCACAGTCATCCTCCTCTGGTTCCTTTCTCCTCGCGCTCCAAAGCCCTCTGGGGCAGACTCTCGTTCGAGCAAAAGAGGGAGATGGCGGCAATTTTGCCGGCAGGCAGACGGAGGCCGACGACGTCCCAATGGAGGATGCGGCCGAGGACGAGCCAACGCCACCCTCCTCGCCGGTGCATGCTGACATCACCATCGACGAGGCTAGTGCCCACTACACGAACATACTACAGGAGGAGTGGGAGGCCAAGTTCTGGTAGACGCATGCCGACCAAGCCTACAACCTCCATCTCCTCGATGAGCACCGGTGCGCGGAGGTACTGCTCACTGTTGGCACCTCCATCATGCCGGATGTGGACGTACCTGAGCAGGAAATGTTGCTCGAGTCCTGCCGGTTAGCCCGCAAGATTCGCCGCGGCCGTTGGCGGTACCGCCAACGTCAAGCGGAGTTACAAGTTGTGTACATGAAGATGGACGAGGCGGCAGATGAGGTGTTCCGCAAGAGCGACGACGAGGAGGACATCACCAGCTCCGCCTCTGCAAGGCCGCGCTCCGCCGCCACAACCACGAATTCGACATGTCCGTGGGCGCTGCGTACAATGAGGAAGAGTAGTGCATGGTAGGTCGCTGCCGCTCGAGTCCCATCGCCACCATAGAATCCGGCTGTTTACGGCCACTGCAACCACTGCTGCCCGCCCTGTCGCCAGATCGACTGCCCCTCTATTCCTCCGGTCACCTCTACACCGTCAACCCCCAGCAGCCGCCTACCCTCCCATGCTTCCACCGCTGACAAATGCAGTCGAATCCACCACTAGCGCACTTCCATCGTCGGATCCACCGAATACCGTCCTACCACCCCCACCACCTCGCGTGAACCGGTAGCCGCCCACATCGCCAACGATGTCGCCGCACCCTGAGCGAAAGAGAAAGACGACTTCCGTTGTGTTTGGCTGCGGCAATCCAGCCGCTACGTCGCCGAGCTGACAGGCGACGAGCAGTAGAGTTGGCTTGAATCCCGGAGGTGGAGGTGTTGCAGTAGAGTTGGCTTGAATCCCGGAGGTGGAGGTGTTCATCGGTCCCGAAGTGGAGATTGTGTCCCATGTTGAGAAAAGGAAAACTTGTGTCATCCTAGGGCAACACGACATACGTGAGAGCGATGAGTTAGCTATGGCGAGGTTCGCCACAGAAAATCCGGACCTCAACAAGCGGAGTTAAAGTCCTGCGTGCAACGCAACAAGGTGGTGAAGAAAGCGGCGGAGGAGGACGAGGTTGGCCCCTCGTCAAGGGTGATCAAGGTCGAGTCGGGTGACGAGGTTCAGCCCAACAAGGGTAACGACATTGACTATGACAATATTAGTGAAGAGGAGTAGTTGTGTAGTTTAAGTTTAAGTTTGTAGCCAAACTATGTTAAGTTTACATGTTTAAAACTTTGAATCTTTGGATCGAATTTGCAACATCAAGTTAGTTTGGTTGTTTTGTGTGCCCCATTTCAGGGCAGTTGTTGGAGTAGTGGTGCCCTTTTTTAGGGCTGCTGTGGAGAAGAAAAAATGGTTGCCTTAAAACAGTTTTTCCAGTACCATATCTTAGGGCAGCTGTTGGAGATGCTCTTAGTAACCACTGTACATGTCCTCCTTGCAGTCAGTACTGCTCCAGATTGTGGCGCGGTCAGCGTTCCGGATATGAAAACAAAATTGTAGAAGTAAAACGGAGAAAACCATAAAAGAAAATGAATAGAGGTTATCACAGTACCACATGGAATTAGCCTGTGAATGGAACCACAAGCCCAATTTTGCAATTCCAGGCCCAATACTGACATGTAAACAGGACATGATTGATTATATTTTCTGAAAATTAAGCAAAATAATATCATTCATTTTTTCATGACGAAAAATAATATCTTTCAAGTTGAATATTTTATTTATACTACTACAAAACAGGCATTGGGTAGGACAACAATGACAAAAAGAAAATAAATGGAGGTCCCAATGGACCATCGACCACCCATACAAGGACAACTACATAACAACTGCACATTGCAGATTTCATCAAGAGATCACAATTCGCTCCCGGTTGCGGCTCGCTCGGCAGACAAGACGAACAGTATACATTTGTGAGGGTGAGGCAGATCCAAAACACAATAAGACATGCTTCGCTTGACAGAGTCAGGACTTTTTTTTTAGGAATCAGAGTCAGGATTATAAGCTCAGGAAAATCAGGTTTATCAACAAAATCTGATCTACATAAGAGAAAACCACAAGCTATCAACGAAGCGCACATCATACCATGAGAAGGTCGTACTGTAACAGAGTTGGCGTCGGTCAATAACTCAGCTGAAGCCCTGACATTCACTGAATTGGCGTCGGTCAACTATCAACAGGCCCTGCTAACATCACAATCAAACAAACAAACTGTCACCAACCACCAACCTACCCATCACCATGCAGCATAGTTTGGACGAAGGCTATGGGAAAATCAATTTGACAATGGACATTCATACAATTTGCTCCAAGGTTCATGGATATAACTTCCAGGTAGATACTTTGGTTACCTGTGAAACAATTCAACCAAAGGCATTAGCTAACAAACGTACAAACGCGCAGAGATATCACTAGCTGTGAACGAAAATTACTTATGGAAGTATACATTTATCATGCAGTGATCCTGAAGATAATGCACAATGGATACCAGAACGAAATACATACTTATAGAGCCTGTCTGAATATTATGTGCGGATGGCCAACAAAAACTATTCATACCAGAAACAATTCATAAGGCCATGCTTGACATAACATGGCAGAGATAGCATGAAAATAAAACTACTTCCAGCCAACAAGAACTATGCACGGGTCTGGAAAATTTTGGTATCTAGCTTAGAAGCATAATCAGATATACTATTAGATTACATAATTAAATTTCTCGCAACAACGAGTTAACAAATTTAAGAATATCATTGTCTAACTATTACTCCATCCGTCCCATTGTTGTCTAACTATTATTCAGTTTTGGCATGAGATGCTCCCAGAAAAAGCATCATCAGCCAGTAAGCCATCCAAGAATATAAGAGAAAATAAAGGACAAAACTGGTACAAAGTACTAGAAAACAATGACCTGCTTTCATAACAGTTAATATTTTATAAACAAAGCTACTGCATGAAGAATGAAGACATTCAGCTAAGTTGAAGAACTACAGGAAGCAACCAACAGACTATCAAAACTGCACCCTCAGCAGTGATCAACATATTGTTGCCATCAACAACTCCAGAATTATTCCCGCAAAAAAAGTTAAAGAAATTTTGGGACTTCGTAACATCTTCATGGCCTTATTGAGAACCCTTTTTCATGGAAAGATAAACTGATTCAGGATTGCACTGAAAGCTGCAACTGCCACTGAAAACATAAAGATATACAGTGTGCAGACATACTCTTCATTAATACTTGAAAACATTTGCCCTGATGTCACACCCTCTTAGTTATCAACATATTGGGGTTCAGAAATCAAGTTATCAGTTATGTCAAGCATTGGCCACAACAAAACCAAAATTCAGTCATGAAAAGAACACTTAATCATGAATTACCAGCTTAATACGATGAGGGGAAATTCTGTTGTTGCACACGCAGCTACCAATTTTCATAGCCTGTTCTTGGTTCATGTAAATCTGAATCTAGCAGGCAGCTCCCCTATGGAAGCGGCTGCATAGTCTTCAGCAATGTGTGGTGCAGCTTGCTCGTGAGGGCATATGAACTTCTCCACAAATACCTTCTCGCTGGCCACCACCATATTATAGTAGTCTCTGCCATGATTTAGCAACCCATTTTCCTTAAGAAACCTCATAACATAGTACCGGGGCTTGAGCCGGCCCTCCAGGCTAAGACTGAGCAGTACGGGCCGGTGAGCAATGCGCGCTGGTTCCAACCCCACCTTAGAGAAGAGGAACTCGGACTTGAGCTGCAGCATGTCCTTTGACCGCCTCAGCACAGCCGGGAACTTGGGCACAGCAATGCGAACCTCGGCATCTGACCACCTTAATATCTTCTTCAACTGTTCTACTTTGGCGGCAATCTCCTCCTCGCTGAGATATGCGACAGCATGCAGCGCCTGCCTAAACATCCCAGAGCCACGGGGCACGCCTATACGTTCGGCGGACACGACCATCTCCAGGACGCGCTCTGGGCTGGCGGTGATGATCGTCGGTATTTGGATGAACAGCTTGGCAATATCACAAGCACCTAGCCCGCACTCTGCTAGGAGCTTCACATTGGGCTTGACATCCCTGTCGAGGTCGGAGGCGAGGAAGCCGGAGCCGTGTTTGAGCGGCCGGAGCAAGTTGTCGATGGAGCCCAAGAGCGGCAGGTAGTACTCCAGCTTGGAGACGACGGATCTCTGGCGGAATTTGTCGGGGGCAAGCGAGACGAGGCGCGCGGTCTCGGCATTTGACAGGCCGAGGCCGGTGAGCCCAGCGACCACGGGGGCCAGGGTTATCTCCACGCCGGCGCAGAGGAACCGCGGGTCCCTGGCGACGAGGGCCGCCACATCGGCGCCGGAGAGGCCGAGGCCGGCGAGGAAGGCGAGGACGGCGTCGGGGTTGGCGGGGGACTTGAGGTGGGAGAGCTTGGCGGAGGCCTTGAGTGCCTGGGCACGGGTGAGGCCGCAGGCGTCGACGAGGTAGTCCTCGACGGCGAAGCTAGGGTTTGGCGAAATGCGGGGGGCAGCGGCGGCGGAGAGGAGGCGGTGGAGAGAGAGGAGTGGGGTGGTGGAAGGAGAGGGCGCGGCGGAGAGGAGACGAGAGAGGACGCGCTTCCGGAGACGAGAGAGGACGCGCTTCCGGAGGTGGAGCATGGCGCCGCGACGGCGGAGCAGCGGCGGCGGCGGGCGGTGGGGAATTCGAGTGGCGTTGGGTGCGGCGTGTGTGTCTCCGGTGGTGTGGTGGACGGACAGGGGTTGTCAAATGAACTGAGCTTGCTGGTGTGCTGGTCTTAGTTACCATCCAATCCATGCCATCCAAACAACATCCAACGGCCCATTTCCATCCACTCGTTGCCCATGGCAAAGCAGCGTCCATCAGAACTTCAAAAAAGAAACCCAAATATTAACTTTAAAAAAGAAACCCAAATAACTTCGGATATTATTTTGACAATATATTGATACATGATGCATCTGTCAAACTACAAAAGGCCAATTCATAATTTGTTCAACATTTGTTCTTCATGACAAAATAAAATAAAATTAAACGGAGGTTTGGGCATGTCGATTGCTTGCCTCCAGATGGGGAAGCCAAATAAGGAGCAAACCAAAGGAGGTTGGCAAAGGCAAGAGTGGTGACATATGTAAGGCGTAGGTGGCTGCTTGATGGATGAAATCCTGTCTCTCGACTCGTCCTCTTGAACTGGGTTGTAGTTGTGGTTTGGGAGAAGCCCGGTGTCTTGTGTCGAGGTGTTCTCGTCGGGTCACTTGCGTGGTAGCCGTGTCGGCGTTGGTGTTGTTGTGCACTCGAAGAGTTTGGCGGGCCGCCTGTGCGGTTGTGGGGTTTCGTGCCATGTGAGTAGTTCGTCTGTGATCTATTTGTAATGGTTTTCGCCAGGGTTTTTTCAAAAATTAACAAATGTTGAAACATTATGAATTGGATTTTTGTAGTTTGGTAGATAGATCGTGTATCAATATATTGTTGTACGCCTGCATGCATGCGTGGCTTAGAAACAGGCGTTTTCGTTGCTTCGGAAAAGACCATCGGGCACCCGGATGCACGGATCCATCCGGTGTAACTGATGCTTTCGCTCGGGACACCGTGCACGGGATGGGCGCAAGCCTGCACCCCCGCCGCATGCTCCATGTTCTGCTCGTCCACTGGCTCATTCTTAGGCTTCGATTTTTGTGCCTCCATCAACATCTGAGATCCATGAAGCACTGTCCAACATAAAGACTCTTCTTCATGATTCATTGCCTTCCTTGTTGATTGCTTTGGCTATCATCCTGAAGGATGTGATGCTCTAGTCTACTCTTGCAGTGCGCGTGGAGTTGCTGGGCTCTAATCTTTGTTGCACGACTTCCTCCCAAATGGGTCGCGCCGGAGCGATGGATACTGGTTATTAAGAAATAACCGGAACAACCGCTAGGCCACCTCCTGAGCACCGCTGCCAAAATCGAGGGAGAATCACCCCTCAGGCGGTAGTTGGACCGGTACTTGGTCCCATAGTACCGCTTAATGAGGGAGCTGGAGAACAATTAGGGTATCTCTACAAATTATAAATAACAATAATACAAAATTAGAACGACGAACATATGGTCTAACTGGGTGCATTATGAAATGTCAATTACCACATATTGCTTCTGCCGAAAAGTTATTTTCTGATGGCCAGGAAGAAAAGGTAACCCAGTAATACGCGCATGCATATATTTGAGTTCAACAATTCTGTCCCACCTTCCAGGCAACTGCAAAAGTTATTGTTGAGTTTCCTCTGGGTTCCTTTTTGGGAGCTTCTCCGGGAGACTAGTCTTGGAAAAACACTTACCCAACTGCGTCAGGTGGCTATCACTACTAACTAATCCTATATACATAAGAAGTTCATCCCCACTATCTTGTTTATCTTAACGAGCAGCCTATACACCTAATCACATATGTCCCACATATACAATCTTCCATTTAAATATACATGCAAGTCATCCACATAATCAAGCGCATGCAACCAATAAAGCTTTAACTTTCCACTTGCCACAACACACACGCCCTTCACATCATCAAGCACCATGCAACCATTCAACTTTCCATTTCTCACTTTCCACCACATGCAAACCCTCCGCATCATCAAGCACATGAAAATGATCCACATTATTGATTTTTATTTTTGTTTCTCAATAATAAGGAATTTGAATGCATGTATCTGCCCTTGATTTACCTCTAGGATGAATGTGGTATGGTAATACTTTCATATATTCTAAGTTTATTTAGCATCACGCGAGGTGTTATCCAGTTCTCCAAAACGCACACTTCCCCTACTAGCATGCTGCATTCTTTCCGCACCTGGCAAAAGCAAATGAGACATAGTTGGAGCAAAATGATATGAAGGGTCACCAGACATGAATGGAGAAATGGCTAAGGAAGGTTGCTTGATGGAGGATGAAGAGAGGTTCGATGGCTTATTTTATAGGCTCGGATAATGAGTGATATGGCGGAAAAATAAGCGGGAATGGTGAAGAGAGATTCGATGTGCGTGGGAATCAACATCGCTTGGGAACCGATCCCCGTCGTCGGCTGGAGCACATTCGGCACAAAAGGCGATGCCAACCATGCCAACAACCGACAGGCCTATAGCGCGTTGTCTAGTCCTGAGCAGCAGCAACAGTATTGCCGCCATGGTGCATGGCGGCAGGATCCATGTCATAGGGTGCCACCACAGCTTGTGGTGGTAGGGCCCACCTCTTCCGTTTTCTGTTCCCCATCAGACCCGGGAGTCGTGCTGCTCAACATGCTGCCACGGGCTATGGCGGAAGGCCCTGCCACCTCCAGCTCTGGTGGCAGGTGCCATGTGTCAGTTGTCGGGCCTAATGCCTTGGTAGTTTTGTCAATTATGTTCAGGGGTAGTCTTTTTTGTTAATACGGTCGCGCATGTGGTCCAATATGCCAAAAGTTCTTAATAAGACAAGTAGATGGGAATTTTATGCCTACAATATGAATAGCTATTTTTTATTGGCTAATGTCCCAAAAATTAGGACGTACCCAACTAATGTTTGAATAAATTCGTACTGGTCTTTCTTTAGCAAGGCGATAAACATATGATCCTTTATTTGATCACATATCTACCTATGATGACATAAAGATGTACCATACATTGCTTTCCATCCGAGTGCTAGTTAGCGCATGAACTATGGAAGCATCGCCATATAGTTGCCCCATGAGAAAAAGTAGGTTCAGGCACCTTCATTTGTTTTCCCTCTACAATGAAAACATCGGCCGGTGGGCCTCATCAAGCAAATGAAAAAAAAATAGGGTACACATGCATCTACTCTAGTTTTTCTACCTTTTATCTTAGGACCACTCTCTTCCTCCCAAACACCTGCCTCCTGCTGAAAATCCCATAGTACCATCTGAACCAAATTTTTCTGACATCCGAGCCTACATGGTCTGCAGGGCATCAGTTTGAGGCTATGCATTGGCCATGCCCTTAGTTCTTCATTGGGAATAGTGCCAGTTATTTAATTTATTACAGTATGGACAAAGAAAATAATGAGTTGAGCTGGCTCACCAAATTTTAAAATGACCGCTAAAGAACTACTGCACAAAAGCATCACATATATGAATGAGAAGGCCTCTATGTGGAAAATCATTTATTTACGAATATCTTCTAGAAAATAATATGTCCTAGAACGGTTTCAATGTAGATAAAGGTTCTTGACCAACCACAATGTATCGGACATGCCAATAAATTTTTGGATCTTTGCCATTGATGAAGAAAGCTCGCTCTTTGTTTCAAGTGTTTCACCGGTCTTCCCTCCTATAAAAACTTGTGCCTTGTTAGCAGAAACAACCTAGAGAAATGGACGAAGGTAGTGCAGGCTAGGTAGGAAGTGGCAACGTACATGCATATGTATGTGCATTTAGAAATGTAGTGAACTTCAGAATAGGAGACATCAGGATGACAAAGCGTAGAAAAAACTGAAGTACCTGTAAGGCACGGTGTGCTGCTCTGGCGTGCCACAGCTCACCAATGGCCATGATCGGCATCTAGCATTTTTTGGTCTAGCCGCCATCAACGTGTTTGATGAACGTATCTACAGAGAGACGAAGCCATCCTGTATTTGGGAACAAAATTTCTACCCATGTTTACTCAGGCTGTAATTTTGGAAATTCAGCATTGGATCTGCGCCTCTATTTGGCCAGTTCAACTTTGAGCGCGAACTGCGTTTTGTGTTAGCAAGATTTTGCTTTGCATGTACCTGGAAAATCCAGTGGGATTAAAAGACGCGGTTTCAGGGAGCAGTTTGATGTCTTTTATGACAATCACCGCTGACCATCGTCGGCTTCTTTATTCATAGACGCTGCAAGGTCGGCCATGTCGGAGCGAGCAGAGCAGGCTAATCGCCGACGAGGAAAGGGAGGAGGAGCAAAGCAACCTGCGTCGTACAGGTGGAGATGGAGATCTACTCGAATGCGTTGGCTGTACCTGGCATCTCTCTTCTCTGAATGATTCCTTCTCAGCCCTTCCATATTTTTACCTGACAAGGATAACAGAGCACCATGACATACATGTCGAATTCTACAGTTACCTAAATGATTCCTGGCGAGCTGCGTTTTGTGTTAGCAAGATTTTGCTTTGCATGTACCTGGACAATCCAGTGGAATTAAAAGAGGGGAACATGTTTTCTAGCGACACCAGAAGAAACAGAATGAGAAGCTAGCTAGCACATGTAAGCCATTGTGCGGTGTGCTGAGAAGCAGTTATGTCTTCTACAACGATCTTTTTTTTTTAAATGAAAGGTAGATGAGGCTCTACCTTATTAAGAACAGTAAAACTGAACCCTTTCCGAGCTCTCTCACGCCCTCACTGATTTAGACCGTTGGATCGCGCATATCGGTCATCTCTGGCCGTCCAAGACACTCGTTTCTCCGCATGGGCTTATACTGGGCCGGTCGTCCCGGGGCAGCTATTCCCGTGGCCGAATCGTAAGCTTCTGGTTCAATGACACAGGCCTCGTAGCCCCACCCATTTCGTTCCCCTTCCCGCACCCGACCCCCCTCTTGGCCTTCGCTACAGCAGACCTAGGTGCGCCGTGCGCCGCCGCTGTGATCGTCGCCGCAGAGAGAGAACCGACAATAGCAACGGCTGACCGGACCAGATCCCCATCTCCACCCATACTGCGACGCCGCAGCCGCTCCGCCCACTCAGCGACGCGTCCGCCCCGCTCCAATCCTCACTGCCCCCAGCACGCCGCCGCCGTTAACCCTGCTGCTGCACCCGTACATGGCCCCGACTAGACCGCACGTTCCTATTCTCGAGGGATGATAGCTTCGCGGTGGTGGGCATAAGGTGACGGCAATGGCAGTGGCTTCCACATGAGGATCTCATCCACGACTTCACTGTGCGCCAGTCTGAGATCTCCTTCATCACCAACTGAAATGACACCAACCGTGCCTTGCTCCCCTTTCTCCTTCTGCCTTCCACCTCTCTCTCGCAGCGTGCCTTGCGAACCCTAACCGAGGCTTGCTTTATATCATCCAACCTCTGTGCTTCCGCACTACATTGACTCTAGCCCTGTTTTTGCCTAGATGTGTGAGGGAAAGCACGCAGGAGGACACGGAGGAGCAAGCATGCATGTATGTCTTTTCACTTTATGAAATCCAAAACAGATTACCCTACAAGTGCAATGACAATACTACTTTTTGATTTGTGGTTACCAGCATTTTAGTGTTACTTTTATAATTTCAAGTTACCAATCCTTCTCCATATACGCAGTTGTACAGTTCTACAATCGGAAATTTACATGTTATTTCTGTGCTTGATCCGCACATAAATATTCAGAGGTAGTTCAATGCATAATTCAGCAGTAAACTGTATGATAATTAGGTTTTAGTTTGGTGGCCCTTTTGACCAAGCTTGTTATGCAACTTTTGGCTGTTAGGTGAAGCTGAACCAAAAAGCATTGATTCTTATGTTTCTTGATGTTCTTATCATCAGCCTGTAACTTGCACATCATACTAACATTTACACTTCTTGCATAACTGTGGTGTGTACTTATACTAATCTGTAGCCTCTCTATTTTCTGCTTCCCTTCTTTTGAGGTCTCTCTCTTTTCCGTCTTCCCTTTTTTCAGGTTAGTTTGGATGCTAAAGTTATTGGGATCGCAAGCATTGCAAGAACACTCGCCCAGGAAGCTATCTTCATCCTATAATGTGGATGTTGTATTCACATTTAAACTTCCCACAATAGCGGTGGTGTGCACTGATATAACATGTAAGCTCTCTTTCCTGTGTGTTTTTTGTAGGTTAGTTTGGCTGCTAGACTGATTTGCAGCTCAGGCATATATAGCCTACTGCCTCAGGAAGCTCAAGAGATACATATCACAGGTTATCTTAGCAAGCTCTTCATAAGAAAACTTCCCTGTTCATATTCAGATATTTTAAAGCTTTTTAATTGTTTTTAAAATTACTGTTCATGAGGGTGTAGGGGCAGGGCTATCACACATTTCTCATTGTGTTGTGGAGTGGTCTCGCTTTCATAATATACTGTAATGCAATTCTCTATACTGTTAGATGTGCTACTGAGATGTGCAAATATGTGGAAACTAATATTCCTCTCTCGCATGAAGGTTGTTCATTGAAAAAATGGGCGGTCATGTCCATTGTGTTATGAGGTTTGTATTCAACGAATTCTAAGAGGAAGGTATTATACCTTCAGCTACTATCATATTTTGTAACATTTTTTTCCTACATAAGCGTGTTGAAGATGTTGAAGGCTCACTTCCACATAAGGTACCACCTTTTGCCCTTGTCATTCAACATCAATGCATATAAACTGTGTTAGTAACTTGGCATGTATCTTGAAGGGGTATATTGTTCGAGGTGTGAAATATCAGTCATATGTGTTCACTCAAACCTTTTTGCCATCATATCATTTTTCAAATTATTATGGATAATATTTTTGTTATGAGATCTTTTGGCATGTTCCGCAATCTTCATGGATTATAATTATGCTTTGGGTTTATGTTTTTAACATCTTTCAAGCTCATTGCGTTTTCTGTAGCCATAAATGTACCATACAACAACTACGACAATTTACTCATTTTTTTATGCAATGGCATCCAACGGTGTCTTTTTAATAGTATGATATATATCATATATACTGAAATAGATCGTCAGATGGAAGGATAATGGGATTGCAGTCAATACAATTTTGTGTTGGCTTGTTTCAAATTGCAAGCCACACTCATAATTTTATGAGCGCCAAATGTGCCCATGAAAAAGTAGCTGAGACAAAATCCTCTCTTAAGCTAACATGATTTGCACAATAAAAACTTTAGTTTTGAATTGAGGTACACTTCTCTAATGCTAGCCAATTTTTTACAGCTTAAGAGTTGATTGTCAAATATTTCTTTTCTGGCTATCAACACCAAAATTTGACCATAATTGTTAAGGTTTATTATCTGTCATGTATGTTAGGAAGATCTTTGACACTGCTAAAAAGACAAATACAAATAAAACATGTATGTGAAGTGGTTCCGTTTTTCTTCCGTAGATTATATACACCTTAAACTCTTCCGCTACTAACACTTGTATATGTCGGTCCATGTCATTTTAACCTACATATTTCATTATTTCATACCATTTTATTGTCAAAATGGACGGGCGCAGCAACGCGCGCCTTCATGATCTAGTATATTTCAAAACAGGCCTGGGCCTGGGGCCAAGAGGTCGATTACATGAAGCTTACATTGAACACCGTGGTGCCATGGCTATAAACAGCCATTTGAAAGAGAGAAGAGGTACAGGGAGGGGAGAGGGCATGGACACAAACTACAAAAGCTTCACCCAGCTCGTAATAGCATCCTTGTCAATCTGCTTTTTGGCCTGGTGCTGCCATGCCTCGAGGAGCTGTCTTCTACGATGATCACAAAGAGCAAGTTTCAGGTCCTTTACGACAATCACCGCCGACCATCGTCGGCTTTTTATCCATACATGATGCAGGGCAGACCATGTCGGAGCGAGCAGGCAGGCTAATCGCTCATGAGGAAGGGGAGGAGGAAGTAGGAACGATGCAACCCGCATGCTACAGGTGCAGATGGAGGTCTACTCCGGCGCGCTGGCTGTACCCGGTCGGTGTCTATCTTCTCTGAACGATGATTCCCTCTCAACCCTTTCAGTCTAACACACAAAAGAAAATAGGGAAAAAGTACATATAAATAAATGGCTTCGCCCGGGTTTGAACCGGAGACCTTCAGTGTGTTAGACTGACGTGATAACCAACTACACCACGAAACCAATTATGGTTTAATTTCGATTTATAGTCTATTTGTTACGACCGTCCACGCTGGAGCTTCACTAGAGCAAGCAATCAGGTACTTGGATCAGTTTATTTACAGTATTAGTATTCTTCAGGTCAGACAGTGGCTGATGTTCACAGTTGTCGCGATCGATCTTGAAAGCGTTGTCGTGGAGGTTTGCTCCTTCTCCCTATGGCCTTGGCTCCGGAGGGAAACGACAGATTCTTGGATTGGGTCATGGAGGTGTTTTCATGTCTTTATCCTCCTTTGGGGGCATCGTTTCGGAGCTGACTACGACTGAGAAACAGGTGGTTGGGGGTGACTTATCCGTGTGGTTTGTTGAGGCGGTTTGTACTAAGGGGGGGGGGGGGGATCGACATCTGTTTAGCAACAATGATAGTGTCAAGATGAATTTAGGCTGCCGCTCGAGCTCTGGTGGTCGGCTCTTTTTGGTGGGTTCGATGAGTTCTTCCGTGGGTTGTGGGGTTGTTGTGGAGTAAAAGTTGCAGTGGAATGAGTCCAACTGGTGATGATGGTGGGCACTCGATGGTTGCTTGTGGTGGACCCAGTTGGTATAAGTCATGCATATTTCCCTTGCGATGGTTGTAGACAAAGTCGAAGTTGTCGGTCGCTAGCGCATGTAGCCAGTTGTTAGCATGGGCCATCATAGCGTGTGTACAACTATTTGCGGGTTGGGTTCCTTGGTGGGGCTCTACTATGTAGTTTGGGTCGTTTGTTCGGGGGCAAACGGTGATGATGATGTGCTTGCAGTCTCTTCAATGGTTGCCTTTTTTTTTGCTACTCTGCACGTCAAGTGGTCAGGTTGGTCGATGGTGCACATTGTGTGTGGGTGGAAATATGTTGGTTTTAGCTTGATTTTCTGCTAATTAACCTGATAATTCTCATTTATTATTGATTATTAATGAAAATGGAAAAATAAATACCTTGCCCGTCCCTGACACCCGCGTCGCCCGAGTCTGGTGACTCGGGGGGAAACCCTAGCAGCCCGTGGCCCGACGCGCACCCTCCGCCCGCCCCCACATCCCCGCCGCTGGAGGGTTGGCCGGCGAAGCCACGCCGGGCCCTGAGATGGTGGCGGTGGGGCTATCTTTCCTTCTCCCGTCCTTCGCCCCCTCTCCCCACGCCAGATCTGGTTTGGCAGCGGCGGCGGCCTCCCCAGGCTTCCCTTGCTCGCTGGCGGCGCAGGTGGCCTGCCTCGGCCGAACTTCCCCCGTGGTGGGTCTCTATCCGCCCCGGACGTGATTTGGACGCCCTTTTCGGCTGACTGCAGTGCTTCGACCGGTCGGCCATAGCGACCGGTTGAGCCCTGCTAGCTGCAGCTCTACCCCCGACCCCCACCCACCCTCTGCTCGAGCTTCTGGTCCGCCTCTTCATGAAGCAGATATGGAGGTTGTTGGATGTGGTTGTTCCCGGTGGTGGCTGCCTCTTGCACCGGTTGGGAGTTTGGCTGCGTGCGAGACCACTTCGACGACACCACCACCACCATCCTTCCAGCGGCGGTTCGGCCCGGCGGCATGGACCTGCGTCTATTTCCTGCGTTCATGGCCGGCCGGTGCGGCTTTGGACCCGACGAGCCTCGGGAGCTGCGCTCTTTTTGGCTCCTTTGGCTCGTTGGCTCATCGGCGTCTTCACATCACCACCACCCTGCGGGTGCCTTGGTTAGTTGTCCATATCGGTGCATCTAAGTCGCCGGCATGCTCCGGAAGTTGTGTCCCCTTGCAGCTCCTTGAGCCCGCTGACGCCCGTGCTGCTCGCTCCTTGTGGCCCGGATCTGTGCTTCCTTTCAGATCTTGGCTTGTCTAGGCCTACGGCCACCGTCCCATTCCCGTCGCTGCTCATCCGCGCAGCCACACATCCTCGCCCTCCTCCGGAGTTCGCACATCCAGCGATGCCCGGTGCCTCCTTCCCGCAGTCGCAGCTCCGGCCTATGCCCGACGACCTCCTCTTTGATAGTGTTCCCACGGCTTAGAATTGCTTGGATTTGACCAGGGCTAAACCCTACATCTTATGCTGGCAGCGGCGACACCCGCGAATGCCTTCCCCCTCTTGACGGCGCTGCCATGGCCGTTTTCTATGCACCTCTTCGAGCATCAGGGGAAACCTTAGATCCGGGTTTCCCGATCGGATGACGATGATGTCTAGGTGTCATTATTCTTCTTCACGGAGGCATTGTCTTGGTTGCTCCCGGCGTCCTTGGTTCGGAGTTTTGGTCGTCTAGGTGTTGATTGGATTGCTTCTCTGGTTGACCAGTTTAACCGTGTTTTTCGTTGTTTGGGTCGAGCATCTTATGTCTCTCCATTTCAAGCACCATATTCACGTCCTTTACGTCCGTGTCATGTATTTTACCAGCTCGTCTACATTCTAGCTTCTTTTGTCAATGCAATGATCCGCAAAGGTTCCCCACCCGACTCCTTTCTTCTCCAAGAAAAAAAAACTCGTTTCCCTCTTGCTTGCGCGTGCCAGCGGTTCCCAAATCCCACCAGCGCCGCCACAAGCCGCCGGCCGCCGGTCGCCGGTCGCCGCTCCCCCGGATCCCTCCGTAGCCGCCCCTTCGCTGCCTCCGTAGTGCACGCATCCTCCGCCGGACGCCGCCCCACCTCCCCCGTCGGGCAGCGCATCCAGCCGGGACGCCGACGCCCTCCCTCTTCCTCGACGCTCATCCCTTCGCCACCGCCCTCCTAGACGACCCCTCCTCGACAACGACCCGAATCTGCCTCCTCTCCAACGCCGGCCGCCGCGGATCTGCATCTGCCTCGTCGCCGGACAGTGAGCTCCTTTTCTACTCTCGTGAGTGTGCTAGCTGCTGCTGCTCGAGCTACTGGTGTTGTGCTGCTGCTTGTGCTACCTTCTGTTGTGCCATGGATGGGTGGTTGTGCTGATGCTAGTGGCCGCTGTTCTCAGAAATTTGTCAATTTTTCAATTGAAGTATGTGTACACAGCAGGCAATTTTTTTTCCTGAATATACAGCGGGCATTTTACTTGGCAACTGATATTTGTGGAGATAGCGTGCATTGCTCTGTTGTTTGTAGATAGTGCTTAATGGAATTTTTATCGTCTGATACACTAGTAGTACATTGTACACATCGCAATAATACAGCACTCCGGCGCATAGGTGAAGTACAGATGCAAAAACAGAAATGCATCTGTAGCTGGTTAATATCCCAAGTGTTCCCTAAATGGAAGTAGAGATGCAAGTATCAGTACTGATGCGAATGTGATGTGCAGTGCTTCCTAAATACTACCTCTGTCTCAAAATATAAGACGTTTTTTGACACTGAGACAGAGGGAGTACAAGTGTTGGTTGCTATCTCTTATTTTTCGACATGCCTGACTCATCAAAATACTGCATTGTAGCTGTGAAAGTGTTTGACTTATGCTTGCTTGTTCTTTGAGTTTTCTTGCTTACGATGTCCCATTTTGTGGTTGAAACTATCTTCTTTCTCCTTCAGGATGTTTCTAGCTAGATCCAAGGAATTGATGCAATATCAGGTCATGGAGGGGAGGAAGGACATGCAAGAGTCAAACATTGAACCTGTTGTTCAAGTACCCAGAGAGCCTGCGATCGTTATCAATGGTGTCCCAGACTTTCCTCCTGATTTCGCATCTGGTTCACAACTTGCAGTAAGAGATGCTCCGCGATCTCGAGTTGATCATCACTTTGGTGAATGGCTAGTAGAGCGGAAAGTGAGAAAGTGGTTTGGAGACAGGTACTATGCAGGGAACGTTGTCAGGTATGACAGTGTTAACAATTGGTACACCGTTGTCTATGAAGATGGAGACCAGGAAGATCTTGAGTGGCACGAACTGGAGGAGATCCTGCTACCGTTGGACATAACCATTCCACTCAACACACTTGTGATGGACAAATTCAGACATCAGAATATTGCTCCCGACTACAGAACTAATGTTGCTAGCAATCAGATGGTGGTCAGAGCGGTAAATGGCCAACAGTCAAATAATCCACCACTACCAGGGTGGCTTCAGGCGTCAGCATCAGCAGGAGAAAATGCTCTAGTATGTCTGAAACCTAGTGATCAACCTAAGAAAAGGGGCAGGCCTCGAAAGGATAGAAGTGCATCAGGTGATATTCAACCTAAAAAAAGGGGCAGGCCTCCAAAGGATATAAGCACATCAGGTGATATTCAACCTAAAAAAAGAGGCAGACCTCCAAAAGAACCTGGAGAGAAGAGTATTGATAGGAGCAAATTAGAGACTGTCAGGGCAGAAAAACTGAAGAGAGAAAGCATGCTTCTGCGAGGGCCACCACCTGGAAGCCAGTCATTCTAATAATCAATATCACTGTTCCAATATCTAGTAGATATCTCTAAATATTCCAGTCTATGTATGCTTGCGACGCTAGCTTTGAATGTACTTTGTACAACAACCCAACCCAGCGTACTTTTAAATCTATATTTACTATGCGACTGCTGTCATATCAAATTCTTCTCCTAGACAAGTATATCTGCATGCTGTTAAATTCTTCTGGTACAGTCTTTAGGAGTTCTCCATGTGGAAATGGAACCTAGTTGTGGGTTAATTTCTTTTCCTGTGCAAGTGCATCTGCAAGCTGTTTAAAATTTCTTCTGGAACAGTCTTACAACTTCTCCTTGTGGAAACGGAACCTAGTTAGTTGTGTTCGTCTGGCTGAATTATTTTTAAAGATCCTTGACTTGTTTCATGAGTGCTGCAGATCCACAATAGATGGAAAACACCTGTAGATTCATGTACATGTTAACTATTGCTTGCACTACAGAGTGTTCTTGTGAGTTCTGATGTTTGAATTTGTCCATCACAAGGTGTTCAGCGAATTTATATCTCACCTATGTGAGAGTTCTTGTGAGTTCAGAGAACAATTCGCTCCAGTTAGGTCTTTTTAAAGTGTGTACGAATCTACAAGAGATGTATCAGCAGATACCTTGCTTCCTGAGACGGTATCAACACCATTTTTTGGCATTTGGAGTGACTGAACCATGGCGATCAGCGTGGTGAATCGCCTGCGTGCGTGCTACTGGTGGAGACGGAGATCCACTCTGTGCGCGCGCCTCTCTTCTCTGAATGACGATTCCTTCTCAACTCTTCCATGCTTACCTGACAGACAGGAAAACAGAACACCCTGACATACAGTTTATCTGCAGCTATCTATCCTGTTCCATACTGCGTTGAGTTGATCTTAAGAAGATGATATGATACAACGGTGACGAACTGATAGAATTAAACTTCAGGAAAAAAACTAAATGAAAAACATCAATTAGTACTTCTAAACTTCAGGAAGATGATATGAGATACCCACGGCAGATTCTGAACAGTCTTCTAATTTCAGATCATGATTTGGATCATATCAATTACTACTTTGTATGTCCAGAGCATATCAAATTATATGCCCAGAGCAACCAAGAACCACCAGTGCTGGTTCTAGCACAATATGAAAAACATCATATATACCAATCTCTGTAATATAACATGCTTGTGGCAGGCAAGTATAGAGACAATAGACACCATACCAGCAACACCTTCCCAACAAGTTAACCATACAAAGCACATCATATCATATATACCAACCTCAGTCGATGGCGTGACCATGAATACATACATATCTGTGACTAGTTCCGGCACAACACAATTGAACATTCATGATAAATCTCCAGGGTATTAAATTACATGTCCACAACAAACCAAGAACCAACATATGCTGGGCTTCCTTGCGAGATAAACCAAGAACCAACATATGCATGATAAATCTCCAGAGTATTTATCAAATTACATGAGAGCAAAGAAAGAACCGGCGCTGTTGATCTCTTCTCAGCTTCTACCCATTAAATAGTTTACCTCGCAAGGAAGCCCAGGTAACAACCACTTGCACATAGACCCGATTGTACAGGTTGTCGCAGAGCGAGTACCATGAGACTCTCCATCTTCTCTTGAACAAGAAGGTGCAGAAGACCACCCACAGACCCATCACATATCCGGAACCAGTGGCGACGAAAAACGAAACCACGTCACCATCACTTGCATCTCGATGGCTTTCTCCTGGAATTGGCTCCGGCTGTGAACATTTCCGCGAGAGAGGGGGCCCGCAGAGGCCCGCATTGCCAATATAAATAGATGCCTGGTCTTCAAGTGTTTGCAGTTGATTTCCAGCCGGTATCTTTCCTCCCAGATTGTTGAAGGACAGGTTCAGGCGAGTCAATGATGTGAGAGCCGACAAGCTTGCAGGGATCTCACCAGACAACTCATTCTGTGATAGGTCAAGTGACTCCACTTGCATTAAAGTGCCAATATTCTCAGGAATTTTGCTGTTGAAGTTGTTCGATGATAGGTTCAGGTTCTTCAGCTGTACAAGAGTGCCGATCTCTGCAGGGATCTCTCAGGTAATACTATTACAGGATAAATCAAGATTCACCATCTATATGATTTCTCCTGTATATAATCTCTCTTGACCTTTTGTGAGTACCGTGAAATTCACAGTGTAGTCAACTAGTTGATTTTGACCAACACCAAATTCAGAACTAGAGGCATACTGGAGATAATCAGTTTTGTCTCTTGTTTGTGCCATGCCTGTGGGATTAAAAATGGATCTCGGTATGCTCCCTGATATATCGTTGTAGGCAAGGTCCAAATATTGAAGATTGACAAGTTTTGAAAGCTCGACTGGAATGGGACCATACAACATATTGGATCTCAGTCGTAAGAATGATAGAGACAATAACTTCTCCCCAATCCATGCTGGTAAAGTCCCAGAGAACTGATTATGTCCGAGATCAAGAAAGATGAGTCTTGGGCATTTCTGGAGAAGTGAAGGAAATTCACCCGAGAGTTTGTTGTTTCTCAAGCTTAGATTGGTAATACCCAGGCCTGTCATGTTTGTGCTGGATTCGTTGACTAGGCAATCGGTAATTGACCCATTGAAACCATTTCTTGATAGATCTAACATCCTCAATGCTCGCAAACTACACAAAGAAGATGGAATGGCGCCAGAGATCATGTTGTTATATAGAAGAAGTGTCCTAAGCCCCGGCGCTCCAAAGTCTAATGGAAGTGGCCCAATTACTCTATTCCCACTGAGATCAAAGCTAGTGAGATTGATGGGAAGCTTAGGTATTGAACCATCAAGCTGGTTAGAACGGAAATCCATTACGACTCCTCTCATAAATTTCATTGTTGATGGGAGGACCCCTGAAATCTGATTATTTCGAATATTGAGATACTCTGCTGAGGAAGCTGCGATCCAAAACCAACCTGGTACAATGTCATTTATGCTTGTGTTTGATATATCAAGATTCGATAAGTGTGTTTGCCATCTAAGCCACATTGGAAATTTAGGCCCTAGCTGGCAGGACCGAAGGTGAAGCATTCTTAGACTAAAAGGAGGAACCCATGTTGGACTCACTATGATGGTTATGGAGTTGTGTGACAAGATCAAACTGTCTAACATATCTAGACGCGATAAATGGCCTTCATGTATGACCCCATCTAGGTTATTGGAGTTAAGGTCCAAAATTGTCAGCTCCGTGAGCTCTCCTATCCACAGTGGCAGATGACCAGTGAGTTTGTTATGATCGAGAACCAGCCAGCTCGGGTTGCTTAATGCTTGTACTGGTGCAGTTGGCAGGCTTCCAGTCAGATTGTTGCCCGATAGATATAACTGCTGTAGTTTATTCCTTGAACAATTGGGTAATCGATGGAGTAATTCAGTTATACTCCCACTGATATTGCTCTTATAAGAATATAATGCCTCCAGATTACATAGATTCTTCATAGTGGATGGTATCATGCCCACAAGGTTGTTTTCTGATAAATGAAGTTTCACCATGGAGGTCATATTACCTATCTCGTCTGGAAACGGGCCATAGAAACCACAGCCCGTGATATGTAGATCCTTGAGGCTAGTTAAATCCCAAAACCAGTTGGGTGTGCTACGCTGATTGAACTGGTTGCCCGAAAGCAAGAGCGCTTCAAGAGATGTCAGATTTGAGAGCTGAAGAGAATCAGGGCTAGTTCTAAGCTGGCAAGAGTTAAGACGAAGAAATTTCAGAGTTGGAAGCATGTTCACCACCGGAAGCCAGTGGACAATTGTACTGAGGTTCACCGAGGTCATGTCCAGGTGCTCAACGGAAGTTAACCGTGACAACCAGGTGATATCAGTGGAGTATATGCCATCTGAGTTGTACGCAAGATTTAAGTAGTGTAAGTTGGAGAGATTACCTAGCTGCGGTGGTACCCTTCCGGTGAACATTGACATTGATAGGTCAAGATATCTCAACTTATGGAGAGAACCAATGAACTCCGGTATTTGCATCTTGTCGAATTCATTGGAGCTGAGGTCGAGATACCGCAGATGCTGTAAACCAAGCAACGAGGAGCTTATGTTGCCTGCTAGCACCTTCCTACTGTCACCGTCGGTTGTGTAACCGCTGCCTTGGAGATCGAGCTTGACAACATGGCTGGTTCTGTTGCTGCAATAGACGCCCTTCCACCGGCAGCAGTCGTCACCCTTCGATGACGAAAGGAGGTTGGCCGGGTCTGAGAGACCTGCCCTAAAGGCAAGAAGGGCAGACCTCTCACCGGCAACACAGCTGGGGATCGCTTCGTTTGGAAGCAGGGCAGATGTGTCCTCCTCTGTGGTGCTCTTGGCTTGAGCGAACAAGAGAAAGGCTATGGCTATCTGGATGCAGGTGGAGAGTTGAAGCGTGTCCATGGGTGATTTTGCCATGAGTATGTATGTGCTCTTGTTGGTGTAGGATGCCCCATGGTATGCATGAGCATGATATATATATATATGTAATCCGACTCTTGGTGTCACCTATGGTGGTTATTCAATGATATGCATGCTCATGGAGTTTCCTGCCGTGTTCATTTTGGGATCTTAGGTAGCACACCAAGGAGGACTCTCGGGCTTGGAATTGAATACAAGCAACTGGAGAGCGTAGTTGCATATGTTTATTAATAAAGCAAATGAAATATGTAATCCAAACTCTTGGTGAACCTATGTATGGTGGTTATTCAATCTCATGCATGCTCCTAAAGTTTCCTGTCTTGTCCTTGTCGATCTGATTGTTATTCAATCATATGCACCGACTGATTGCGATTCAATCATATATGTAACCCGTGGGCTGTCAGGCTTGGCATTTGATTTGATTAAAGCAGCTGGAGAGTGGCCGGAGTTGCATATGTTTAATCAGAGCAGTTGTTGGCAACAGGAAAAAAGATGTACTGTATGATCTGGTAAATACCAGGAATCCTGAATGTAATTTTTTATTTTCTTTAGAAAAGGAGGATGACCCCCGGCCTCTGCAGGACGATGCATACGGTCACTTTATTAATTATTCTCACAAGACTTTACAAAGTCATACAACAGTAAGACAAAAGCCGTCGTCTAAGCAATAAACTGCCGCTACACCTATCCAGTTGATAAAGGGGCGCAGATAGCCTGGGCCTAATACCAAACAGACATCGCAGCCAAACCTAACATCTAAGACCTGAGACCCCAACCTAGCCACTTGCCGGGTCTGGGGCACACACTGGTCCGGCGTGCTCTCAGAGGCCGCCACCGTCAACTGTCACCGCTCCATCTTCAGAACTGTACTGATGCATCAATCTTGCTCGGTCTAGCTATCGCCGACGCCACCACGGCGCCCAACGGCACCTCCTCCCTGCGCGCAAACAGCTGAGCACGTCGCGGTCGCCATTGATACACCTCAGCGCCATGCTGCCAAGTATCACCAGCTGACACAACTTGAAGTCCTTGGAAGATCTGTCGTGCGTAGCACCTGCCAGGCATGACAAAGCGTAGCACCTGTCGGTCAGGCATGACTTGACATCTCCACTGAAGCTCCGTGCAAGACGAAGCCGCTCCACCTCCTGCCTCTGACTTCCAGCGCTGCTCCACAAACGATGCTCCCAAGAGAGAAACGACACTGCAGTGCCGCCATCGTCCGATCTGGAACACCGGATCCTAGGGTTTCCCCCGGAGTAGCACGAGTGGGTCGACAGTAGTTACACGATGATGCCTTCATCAAGGTAACGGCGTAGACCACCGCCATCGCCTGCTGTCGGTTCGGTTTTCACCGGCAACCATGTCTCCCCAACTCCCAGCCGGGACTAAATGATGGATCTCGAGATCCGATCACCAAGCTTCTGGCCGGCCATCGCCGACGAAGAAGATGACCACCACCACTGGCTACACCGACCAGAACAGATCTGCCATGGGTGCCGCCAAGCAGTCCACCAGGCCCTCGATGCCACCGCCGATCTAAAGCCAGATGACATTGCCGTCGAAGACCGCATCACGCCACCGTCCATTGCCCGAGGCAGGGCCGACCGCCGCCGCCGTCGAAGCCAACGCCGTCGCTTCTAGATCGGCCGCACCTCCACGCATGTTGGGGCCCCGCCACCCCTGAGATGCGGGAGGGAGGAAGAGCCCCCGCCACCGCCGTCGGCCTCCGAGCGCAAGCCGGCGGCGTCCTCCGGCAGCGGCGGGAGGAGAGGAGGAGGATGGGCTAGGCCCCAGCAGCGGCTAGGGTTGGCGAGCCAGCCGAGTCGCCCGAGCGGGGGGCAACGCGGTGGCGTCCTGTGTCTGAATGTAAATATTCCAGTAATTTTATAATCTGCTCCGCATATGTGTAGGATGTTGATGTGTGTTCTTATATATAATAACTGATGAACTCCATAGCTAACAGATCCATCCAGGGTCCAAATTAAGTTTGGTCTGAAATAAGTTCAGATCTTGAGACGTATGGCGTGAATCTGCGGGGGCAAGGAGTGTAGGAAGGAGAGAACCTGGCGGCCTTGGCGCCGGCGACGAGGACGGAGAAGCCGTCGAGCGGGCGGGAAGAAAACGCCGCCCCTCTCCGCCCCGGTATCGGCCGTGGCGCGACGCGGTGACACAGGTCGAGGGCCGACGAGGAAAGGGAGGAGTAAGAGAGCTAGCAACCTCCGTGCGTGCTCTCTTCTCTGGTGGAGACGCAGATCTACTCCAGCGCGTCTCTCTTCTCTGAATGATCGCTGATTCCTTCTCACCTCTTCCATGCATGCTTACCTGACAGCAAAACAGAACACCATCGGGTGACATGAAAGAGTTCAGAAGAAGAAACACACACACAAAAAAAAGAACAAAAACTAAAAAAAGATGGCTTAGACCTTCAGTGTGTTAGACTGACGTGATAACCAACTACACCACGAAACCGATCTTGTTTACTTTTCTATTTAGTCCTATTTGTGCCAATGTGTTTAATTGTTCACGCTGGAAATTCCTACTGGGGCTAGCGGTCAGGCACTTGAATACTTGATCCATTTATTCTTCAGGTGAGATAGTGGCTGATGGTCAGTTTGTACCATGAAACACCCGCAGTAGATAGACAGACAGTCCTTTAATTCCAGAGCAACCAAGAACCACCAGTGCTGGTTCTAGCTAGCACAATATGAAAAAGAAACATCATATATACAAATCTCTGCAATATAACGTGTTTCTGCAGCCAAGTGTAGGCCTGCCACTATATTAAACATACACAACACATCACATCATATATACCAACCTCAGTCGATGCCGTCACCATGAGTATACACATATCTGTGACTTAGTTCCAGTACAATACACTTGAACTTTCATGATAAATCTCCAGGGTACTGAATTTCATGATAAACCTTTGTGGGTGATTTGATGAACTGTGTTGAAGTTGCCTCTATTTGGTGGGCGCAGATGGTCGGGGCCACCAAACATGTCCTTCAAGGAATGGGCACCGCTAGATCGACGTTCGGCACCGCCTGCTTCATCCGGCTTCTCCGACTAAAAGGATTGGCAGGTACAAAAAGGATCCGTTTTGTAATGTTGTGATTCAGATTGCCGGGTAAAATTTAGTGCATAAACTCAGTACTAGAGGTACACCACACACATTTATTCTTGAATGCTGCACTTGTATACAAAGGACTGCCCAATTTTTAAGAGGGTAACTGGTTCACACCTTGATTGTTTAATCCTGCAGCTGAAAAATGTGTGGCATGTGCCACTTGATGACCATTCATATGCTGGCACTGAAGAGAATTGATCAGTTTTTGCTAATATAATACTACCTCTATATATTGAACTGCAAAAACGTCTAATATTATGGGACGAAGGGAGTAGATAATAAGAAGCTAAGTTTATGGCATTACAGCAGTTACCTAGGGAATTTAATTCATTGTTGCACTCTGCCTGCTCCCGTGGAAGAATCAAGAATCAAAAGTTGCCAGATTCCATATGTCAAAAAAAAAATTCAAACATTCAGAAACTCTGATTTCTGTGTTAAAAATTTGTTCAACAAGAAAGTCTTAAATGAACTAGTTGATGACATTCTGCTTGCTCGAACTTGGGAGGTGCATCGGAAGGGTCTTGGGTTCAGGTACATCTATGTCGATCGGCTGGACATATCCCATGGCTCCTTGTTGTGTCATTTCTAACCGGTTCTGCTTCATTTTTTTTTTTGAGAATAGTATTTGGTCCATTTTCACCCTACTTGTTTAATGGCATGCCTACTTGTTTCATGTTTAATTAAAAAATTTCTTACATCCCGATGAGTTACCTTTCGACTATTTTTTCCACGGCATTGTATTGACTCTCTGAAGTGCTTTTGTTTCACTCTTTCTGAATGTCGAGGACCAGCATGTTTACAGAGCCAAAAGTGGTAAGAGTAATTCTAGCTTGTTGTAGTATAAACAGTTGAGTGTGCAAATGTGTTTTGCACAGTGGGGTGGGTTGATGGCGGACTGCGCCTGTTGCAGCCATCAGTTCATGCAGTGGGTGTACTGAACATGAAAAGAGAGGAGCCGGCGTGTGTTGCTGGTTCAGTCTTGAGTGAAAAAAAGGAGGGCATTTGTTGCCTAGAGCACGGCTGAGTCATATTGCTCTGTTTTATCCTCTGTTCTTGTTCGCCTGTGTGTTGAGTCCATTTCATCGAGCACTTTGAATCCCCCAAAACCGGTGAAGGCAACAAAAGAGGTGGCCAACTGAAAAAAATTTACTTTACTAAATCCAACCAAAAAAAGTGGTAGCATGGCAGTGCTAATAGTAGTTCACCGAGGGAAAATAATTTTGTTGACATGAGAATATAAATAGTGAAGAACTTTTTCCCCTCTCAAATTGACAGCAGGGCTACTTGGTCGACTGCCACTACTGCCTGATGGCAGGCTATGGTCGATCGGTGGCACAGGTGAGGGAACACTAGCAAGGTTACTATCGTGTAAAAAATGATGTTGTGGGAGCGATTGCTTCGGCGGAGGCTGTCCTCCAAGGAGTTATCAGGACCAGAGCCTTCATGGACTGAAGTCTTCCAATGCATATTGCTCGATAAATCTTATGAAAGAATTCTGTGATTGTGATTTCCTTCAAGTAGGTCCAGAATTCATTGGCAGGCAGAGATGTCTTGAAGAGTCGTTATTCATCTTTGAAGCCAGGCTAGGAGTGTGTGTCCTATCGGGAATTAATACCTGGTGTGGTGTAGTTGAGAGCTTGTGAAATAATGAAAAAAAAGTAAGCTTAGTAACAACGAGTATATGCCATCAATAATTAAGGTTTGTATTGTCTCGTTTGATTTCCAAGACTATCTTTAACTTGTCTTACATGGTAAATGCACCCACCTAACAAGACAACCTGAAGATAACCCCTATCTCAATACTACTAGCAGAAAATCTACCCGACTATGATCTCTATTTTTCTATGTGAATATAAATACATACATACACACATGCATATTTTCTTATGCTTAGTATCCATATATGTATTTTCTTCCAGCTAATTTCTTATACTAATATAGAGTATAGATCACCGCTGCCTTCAGGTATGCTATGCAAGGCAGGCCGCCACCCTCTGTAGCAACCGACGCCCTCCTGCTTCTGGTCCTCCGGCCCTCCTCGCAGGAGAGCCACCATGTCGTCTATGGAGACGGCCTCGTCGTCCTTGCCCAGCATCCTCCTCAGCTCCTGCTTGCTGATGACGAGCTTCACCCTCACGACGGCGCCCTCCGGGTCAGCCTCAGCCGCGGCAGAAGGCGCCTTGGCGTCGGAGGGGAACAGGCGGTGCAGCTGCCCCATGCCGCCCGCCCGGACGTCGAGGCCTTGCTTCTGCGTCCGGAGCGCGTCGGCGGCGTCGGAGGAGCCGGAGACGCGTGCGAGGGCGCCCTTGGAGAGGGGTGGCGCCGGGAGCGGCTTGAGGATCTCGCCGTCCACGACGCTCATCACCTTGATCTCCCTTCTGTCCTGGATCACCAGGCAGTTCCCCATGGCCTGGCCGGCGGTGGGCTGAGCTGCGGGCAGATTGGCGATGAGCTGCGAGGGAAGCACGCGTAGTGGAAGGATCACAATTCGCAGGTGCTCGTTGTGCCAATGTGTGTGTGTGATTGGGGGGTTGGACGGACGGACCAGTGGAGTGGTCTATTTAAAGAACTGAGGGTAGGGAATGTCCAGATATTTAAGGGCTTATTTCACTACTGCCATTGCCCTATTTACTTTCATTTTTGTGACACAAATTATCTTTTTCATTTCCTTGTGAAAGTAACCTCGGATCTTGGCCTACCTAAGTGAAGTGAAGTTGCCTCCTTAGGACCCTATACTGGTTAGGTGATTGAATTTGCATCATCTGTTGTATCTTTTTCCCTCAGTAAGCAAAAAACTAAACTAAGTACTACCACGATTCCAAAATAATCAAAGTTCTGGATTTGTCTCAAGCCGAACTTATTTAAATTTGACCAAGTCTGTAGAAAAATGTATTAACGCCTAGAACACCAAATTAGTCTCTTGAGATTCTTTATGAAACATGTTATCGTGCTGTGTGTATTTGACGTTATAGATATTATCATATTTTTTTCATAGAGTTAGTCAAACTTAAGCAAGTTTGACTTAGGACAAATGTAAAATTTCAATTATTTTGAAACAGAGGGAGTAATTATGAAAAATTGATTTTTTTTCTAAGGAAGAAGGAGTTAAGGACATCGATGTGACCAGAAGATCAGTACTGGAATGCCAACCAGTGCTGGATTGCCTATCGGCTTGCCCAGGGTGGCTTGCCCCATGAACATGAGGTCCCGTCTGTTCTCTGCGACCAAGAACTTGAGTGCATGAAGCTCCTACTCTGCAGTTGCCCCTTCTTGCGGCAAGTTTGGCATGAGGTCTTCTCCCGGTGCGGGCTTACGGCTCCCGACATCTCGTTTCTGTGATGGTGGGCACACTCCTTCCATCTGGCGATGGCGCAACTTCGCAACATATCCATCGTTTATCTCACAGCCCCCCTCATTTCATGGATAGATAGAGTGATTGCACACTGGACATGATGGGGAGTTAGTGACAATAAGGGAACCTTTTTCACACATTTTACTTAATTTTATCCGTCTAAATTTAATATCAATTAGGAAAGCACATATATATTGGTAGGGTGAATTACACTAGTGGTGCTAGAACTTGCCGTAAACTGTCAGTTTCGTGCTAGAACTTGTGGTATACATTGAAATGATGTAAAAACTTGGCTCGGACGTGCAAATACGATGCTAATCGTGTTTGTATACACCTCGGAACGCTGGGAAGGTATGCTGGTGTTAGACCCGTTACCAAACAATGAAGGCAAGGCGGGTGGCGTGTTTGTTTGCTAGAAACCCCATTCTTTTCAAAAGAGTTCACCGAAAAGACCCTGACAAGCAGGTCCCAACTGTCAGCAGCACAAATGATAATTGAAGGGTTGCCCTCAGGTTTCTAAACAGCGACAACATAAATTAGGAAAACATTACCATGGATGTGGGCCCAACATCTTGGGGGCAGGCCTAATCCATGTTGTGCTTGTCCTAGCTTTTAGAGAATGTAGTGGTGCTAAGAATCATTTGCGTGTTGCCAACTTTGCTGCTGAAACATGAAACACCATCTCAAAAATTGTGCATGTGTAGTGGTGATAGGTATGGGGGACAGGTCGAAAACAACCCTCGCCCCTTCCATTTGCACTAGCAAGTAATAACAACCTGTCCATGAAAACATGCATTGCACCATATCGTTTTGTATTTAGTTAATCAGTACTTGATCTGTAGGCCCTAAACGTCCACCTTTGGTGTGTTGCGGATGTTTCACAGGGACTTTTTAGGCAGGGCTTGGAAACTATTGAATTGCAACATTTCTTATTATCTCAACATGAGTATTACCTCCGTCCCAAATTAATTGTCTTAGATTTATCTAGTCACGGATGTATCTAACACTAAAAAGGTATCTAGATACATCCGTATCTAGACAAATCTAAGATAATTAATTCGGGACGGTTTCGGTTTGGTTAATCTTTTGAAAGTAGCTGACTTTTCAGTCATCTTAAAACAATTATAATTATCATGCAATCAAGTTTTATATTTAGTTCCATTAGTTGACAACATCTAGCCCTTTATTGTGGATATATTTTTTCTTGTGTCAACTTAATTTTATATGTGTAAACCTCAACAACAACAAAATCTGGTTAAGTAACTTCAAAATTACGCTTTTTTTTCTCGTAACATGATTTTTCATGCGCACAAGCAAAAGTAAGAATTTTGTTTGCACTAAATTATGTTTATTTTCATAACATAGTAAGTCTTTTCATTTATTGTTTTTCTGTTTGATTGTACTGCTAGAATATAAACCCAAATGAACGAGTCCATTAATAATGTGCCAAGGCCTTTGGTTTGTCCATAATTTTTGTTTAAAACTTTTGACAAACCCATTCAGTTCTAATAATTGGCATATCATTATAGCACTGAAAATATGTTTAAATATCTCTATGATATATCACCCTACTCGTACTTCATTTGGTTGGTGTTTGTATACTAAAAGCAAAACTCACTCCTTGCCAAATTAATATCGGTGCATATATAAAATGTATAGAAAAAAATTAACATACAATGTCAAATCAACACCTTTAAATTCACCATGAAATATATTATCGTAAGGTATATATTTGATATTGTAAATGTTTATATTTTTCGTATGAACTTAGTATAATTAAGTTTACAAAGTTTGACTTTGACATACTTTATATGCACTATAATTGGGTAAGGAGGGAGTTCATGCAATCACTCTTTCCCAACTCCGAACCATGTTGTCGAAGTTAATTTATAGTTTCTTCATGCAAACTAATATATTAGATTTACCATGAAAGCAGCTCCCTTCGTCTCAAAATATAAGACGTTTTGCAAGCTAAACGTCTTATATTTTGAGAGAGGAAGTATTTTCTTACTATGACAACGGTAAATTTGCAAGATGAAATGCATCCACAGCACATTATCACATGGCCGGCTAGAGTGTTTGAGCAAGCATGATCCCTTTTTCTCGTTTGCAGGACGTAAGCATGCGACCGAATCTAGTGCAAGACAACAAAAGCGCGTGTCATGGTCGATCTCTCCATCAAATCAAGTAGCCATCAGCACATTCTCAAGCCCCACTACGATCCTACTTTCTGTCATCTTTTCCCTGCACTTTTCTTGGTCTGCACATTTTATCTCTCTAGTGCGCACTATGGGGCCTTTTAGCAGCAACACAAGGATTTTGTTATCATCACGTACGGGCGACACAATAATGTGATGTCCACTAACTTGCTCAGTCAAAACCTCTAGAGAGTAGTAGGTAATTAAGCACGTCCATTGTGGCCCATTAATTTATGCAACATGCATGGTACCACCAAATCTCATTTTCTGACCTGCTTTTTTTTAGGGTTTTTCTGACCTGCTTGTAGGTAACAAATTTACCCTGCAACATTTTTCTGTATTTTTTGTTTTGTTTGCAACATATAGTTCCGTCTGATAGCGAGATATTCTTGGTACAATGGAAATTCATCCACTCTGATCAAATTTATAGAAAGTATCTTTTTGCAAGATTATAGAAAATAAATTAACATATACAATAACAAATCAATACTATTAGATTCATCATTGAATACATTTTGACATCATATGGATTTGTTATTGCAAATATTTATATTATTTTATATAAATTTGGTCAAACTTTATAAAGTTTGACTTGACTTTAGTCAAAGCTAATATGCATAGCAAATAAAAATGGAGGGAGTACTATACTGCACAACGTTGTCTCTGTAATCTAGGGCATTACATTGTCTGGCGAATGGATACTGCGCGTAGAGTTTCCATTACATTGTCTGACTCCTGCTCCACGTCAATCTTGTTAAGTCGATATTTCACAAACTCATAATTCAAATGATAATATTTTTTTGAGATTTCGCAGACTCGTGACTGCGTCAAAAGTAACTACAGATCATGATGCCATCGAAAACTCGGTGTTCTCCATATCTAGGGCTTAATAATTATAAATCTTGTTATAGAAGAATAAGACTTGGTGGAACATATGCTTAGCTCCTACTACTATCTAGCTAGCTAGTAATAGACTAGTGGACTGGTAGCAGATTTTTCTTTTCTTTTTTGCGGGGTGACTTGTAGCAGATTGACACATGGCTAACGAGCATACTGAATTTCGTAGTAAAAATGACTCATACACTACCACTAAGTGGGTGATAGTAGTAGACGACCGGTGGCCATAGCTTGTGGCCGGTGCATGCATCCGGCCGTCCCTTTGGCCTGCCCGTTGAAGGTTGAACGCTTTTAGCCGCGCGCGGATGCGGACCTGACCTTTATTCCTTGCCGGGAAAGAGACGGCCGGCCGGCGGGCCGTGACGCAGCGCCTCACGAATGCAATTTGCATTGCCAAGCCGCCGATCTGGTGGGGCGGCACCGCCGCAAAGACTATATAGATCAATGCACCACCACCACTCGCACACGCACACGTCGCCGTCGTCGAGAGCGACGCCGGAGTGCGGACCACGACGACGACGACGTCCGCGCACGCTCGATGGATCCAGAAGGGTGGAACGACGTATGAGTGCATATACTCGCCCGCGTGCTTCGAACGAGAAACCAGCGGAAACTTGAACGGCAAGGCGTATGCTAGCTTGGGGACAAGGGCACGAACAAGGAGGACCAGTCCATGAACATTGATGTCGGAGGCCGCCATCCAACTCTACACCATACATTTCAACCATATTTTAAACTAACCAGATGAAATTCATGCAAATACGATGAATTTTATATAAACCAGACGATATTCATTACATTTAAATATTTTTTTGAACTAAAAACTATAGTGGACTAAAGTAAAACTAGTCTACGACCGGCGCCGGCAGATATCCATTCCCATGACACGGACACCCTTGACTGATCTATGGCCGCCGACAGCGGATCTCCATTGTCTTCCCTATGTCCGGTAACCCGCTCATCGGACCATCATGAGCCCAGGTATATGCTTCGGCGCAAAGGGCAGCTCGCTTCTCCATCTCCGGCAGCGCGATTCATCGGAGTGGAACCACCCAAATGTGCTTCAGCCAGAGGGGAAGGGGACGATGATGGCCTTCATGGGACCCAAGCGACGGCAGTCTCTCATGTTCTACTTCTCCTCGATGATGATGGCTGGCGTGGATGTGCTGGCCACCGTTTTGTTGATCTTCGCGAAGCCGGCTTCTTTCTCCACCGGTAGGGCGCGGTCACGCGTTCATTGACGGCGGATGGCGCAGTCACATGCATGGGAGGAGCGTATGATGTGGCGTCGTCCACGGGCAGCCACAATGCTCGTGCGTTGTGCTCCCCTATGTGACGTCCTAGAGCAACTCTCCGCTCCTTGGCGAGCTGGCTTGGAGCGCGAGTTGCTGAACAAGGGGCCGACTTGGAGCTTCGGCCTCCGCGAGCTGGCCTCCGAGGACAGTGAGGTTTATGGCTTGTATCCGGCAGGCTCGACAGGCCACCCAGCCGGCTTTTATGCCGGAGAATCCTCATCCTGCTCGTCGGATGCCATGCATGGAGATTGTGGAGCAAATGATGCAAGGAGGAGATGGGAGCGGGACGTGGTATGATTTTTGCCCGGCACCTGACACCCTTTAAATAGCGTGCCGGCGACCGGAGCCAACCGACGTTGGGTTTAATGACGGGCGGCTCACAGGAGAATGTGTGGTAGGGGTAGTTTTCTTGACACACGTGCAGCTTTAGTGGAGGAAGGCATGCAATCTGCGACAATTTGAATGCGGTGAGGAGACATGTTCAGCCAAGCGTGCAGCGTGCGACGCCCTCTCGGCCATCGTGTCGCTTCAATGCCAACGGTGAGAGATCGTGTCCGTCTTGCGCCGGTGTCAATGCGGAGTGGCCGCTCTCCAGCGACCAGCGGCATGAATGCGGGTAGCTAACGCTGGCGAGAACACGCTCGGGCGCGAGTGGGTGTTTCGGGTGGGCCAGGGCAGTCAAGAGCGGGTGTGGCAGCGATCCAGACGCCTGCAAAGCCCCCTCACTTTGTCTCTGGTTTGCAGGAAAAAGCATGCTCGAACCGTCTGACGGACCGGTACAGACCCGCGTTGGGTGGCACAACACATCCGGACCACGGGATCTATATGCGAGAGGTTTGACGGTCCGTGTTGAAGATGCCCTAAGAGCATCTACAACAGCATTGGCCTGAGTTGATCCTCTATATGTCCACGGATGCGTCCGCCGACAACATCAGGTGACCCCTCATATGTCCTGCCAGCAGCCCCCCCCCCCTCATTTTCTAGTCATAAATTTATACAAGTCAATCATGTATAACCAAATCCATACAAAACATACATATAAAGTTCAATATATTGCACCGGACAACCAACAGGTACAACAGTTCATCACAAAATACATCATCGGAACCTACTAAACTATCCTACAAATTTAACTTGGAAAGGAGAGGATTCACTGCTTGGCTTTGCCCTTCCTCTGTCATCACCCGAGCGGCGGTAGTACACGGCGAAGATAATGCAAGGGTTGTTGTCCGAGGGGCGAATGAGTCGGAGCAGGTGTTAGAGGAGGAGGACGAGGAGCAGGGGAGCCCGGTGAGGCATCTGGCGGTGGGGCCCTACTCCGCACTGTGGCGCCATGCTTTGGCGGCCGCCATCACTTTCTCAGTCGTGTCCCGCTCGGACGCCTCGATGCCCTCCTACAACACCTTCACATTCTTGCGGGGGCCGCGGTCACTTTCTCTGTTGTGTCCCACTCGGACGCCTCGATGCCCTCCCGGAATGCCTTCACATTCTTGCGGCGGCAACAACTAGCGTCCATCTCCGTGGCGGTCAACTAACCGCACAGAACCTCGCATAAGACCTGGTCGTCCTCGGAGTCCAGGAGGCGGGTGATCGGAACGGCGCTGCACCGGCTAGATTTGACCCTCGGCCTGGCGTGGCGAGCTGCTCTCGCCTCAGACTCCAAGAGCCATCACAAACTTGGAGGACATCACACAAACAACCAACAACGCCCGGGAGTCTGTGTAGGTGGTGACATCGGGGATGGTACAAAGTTGCATGAGCGACATCGATCCATCGACAACGGCGCAGAGTGCCTCGACCTGCGGCAGCATTCACCCTGGCCAGCCGCCAAGGACGACGGAGCTCGAAGAGCTGCGTTTGTCCACCCACGAGCATCGGAGGGCGACACAACTCCTCGCTGGACGACGCAGAGGTCGAATCCTCAACGACTGATGCATCTTAGCCGATTGGGTCAGGTACGTTGTTGGACCCATTACTGCTGCGGGAGCCGACCATGATGGAGTGGAGGAGAGGGGAGAGATCAGGAGGGGAGTGGACAGGACTGGAGTGTGAGCGGAGCGAAACGGTCGAGAGTGATGAGGGCAAGGGTTTGGTATGGGTGGGGATGAGGACTATGTTTTTTTTTGCACCGGTATTCTCCCGACTTAACCTGTCGTGTTTTCTTATCCATGCATGTACTCCGGTCATTTTTACTTTGCATATAAGATTTTTCTGATGTCAAACTTCATAATATTTGACCAATTTTATATGAAAAAAAATATCAACATCTACTGTATTAAAGTTACATAATTAAACTCATGACGTATCTGATGATATTGAAATTGTGTTGTGAATATTGATATGTTCTTATATAAAGTTGGTCGAACTTTACGAACATTTCAGACAAAATTTATATGCCGAGTAAAATGAACCGGAGAAAGTACTACGCATGCAGTATGTGTTGATCGTCCAGCTCTCGCAGCTCGCTCCGTAGCCACAGTGTAGAAAGCCCTGGTCTTGTACAAAAAGGTCATACACATTTGGTCCCCGAACGCACGCGATGCTCAACGCGTGAACATCAACCTCAACGTATCTCTCGAGCTTGCTTGCCGGGGAGCCTCTATACGCGCGGAGGGAATCCCAAAATGGTTGCAAATCAATGTCTCTTTCTTCTTTCAGCACGCGTGGGACCTCGTTTTTCCTCTCTCGGAGACTGTTCACCAGAGAGGATGGCTCCTTCTGTTTGGATTTTGTATGGCGTGTTTCATGGGCTGTTGCTTGCTAGGTAGGGTTTGGTAGACTTGATAGCACGATTGGCCGAGTGGACTGGCACTGGATAGCAACGACCACCAAAAAATTACGTCGAAACACGGGAAAGGTGTGCTTTTTAGGGGCATGCCAAAAAAGTTACGTCTTGTTGCAACCTGCAACCCAGAAAACAAATGGTATATCCAACGTCAATCTCTTCCCACTCCAAAGAAAAAAAATTATGGATCTATTTGTATTCATAAACATTGTACACTTTCCTAATAAACCTAAACCAATTTTATACACGTTAAACATTTTGCATATACATGATTAGCATTTTTTGAATGGTACCAACATTTTTCAAATACACGATTTACATTATTCTTAAATACATGTTTTGAACACATTTTCCCATAAAATGTTCAAAAGATTCCAAATACATGTTGACCATTTTCTTGAATAACAATAACCTGGCTTTTAAACTACAAAAACATTGTTTTTGAAATTGTATGTACATTTTCAAAAATATCATGCACATTGATTAGAAACACGTGAATATTTCTTTAAAATCTGACTTACATCTTATGAATGACAATACACCTTTTTCTAATCTACATGGAACTTTTTTTACATTGTATAAACCTGTTTTAAAATGTCACAATTTTTTTGTAATGGTACGGAATATTTTTTATATTATGCATACATTTTTTACACTTATAAATTTTTTTGAAAAAATGCAGGAACATTTTTTCAGTGTCACTAACATTTTCTTTTAAAGCTATCAACATTTCCTTAAACTGCACTCTATATTTTAAAAATTGTAGTTTTAAAATTGCAAGTAAATTTATTATTTAAAATATAAGTATTTACAACGTTCTCAAAAATATGAACGAAAAAGGAATGACAAAAACTATCGAGTCGCAGTTTACTTATGTATCATCTGGTGTCATCACTAGAGGGCGAGCCATGAGTTACCGAGGAGTGGACATATTTAGGGCCCAACGTATGTACTGTGCGCTTGAATCGAGCGCTTCTTCCAATGCTGAATCGTAACGTGCATTTCGTTAAGGCGAAATTTTTTGGCTGGTCAGCGCCCTAGCATTCGATACAGGCACATTTAATCGTCAGATCCAAAGAGAAAAAAATCCCCTCCTCTCTGGTGTACAACTCCATGACTCTCTCACCGCCTCCCGCTAGCAGCTCGTCGCCGCACTTGCCGGAGCCGCTTGCCGGTTGTAGCATCGGTGCTCACTGGTCCACCCCGACACAACAATATGTAGTGTCGATTCCAGCAAAAAATTGGCCTCCGATTTGCAGCTTTTTCGCTGGAAGTCATCGCTGTAGCCGTTTGCACACGAGGCGGTAGCAACGAAATCGTTGGTTCCAGCAAGAAAAAAAGAGGGGATGGTAGCAAAAATTAAATACGCTAAAACAAAGACAGTGGTAGCAAATTTGGAGTGGTTCCGAGCAAAAAAAATGGATCCAGCAAAAAATCAAAGACAGTGGTAACACAAATCAAAGACGGTGGTAACAAAAAAAATTGAAGTGGTTCCAGATGCATCCAGCAAAAGAAAATCAAAAGACGGGGTGGTAGCAAAAATCGAAGACGGTGGTAGCACAAATAAGAGAGGGTGGTAACAGAAAATTTGAAGTGGTTCCAGATGCATCCAGCAAAAAAACAAAGACATGGTGGTAGCAGAAAATGAAGACGGTGGTAGCACAAATTGAAGAAGGTGCTAAAGAAAATATTGAAGTGGTTCGAGATGCATCCAGCAAAAACAATCAAAATACAGGGTGGTAGAAAAAACAGAACACGATGGTAGCACAAATCAAAGACGGTGGTAACAAAAATTTGGACCGGTTGCAGCAAAAACAGTCACTCCCAGAAGATGGCAGCCATCCGACGCAACACCGGTGCACGCCGTCTTGCTGGTTGCAGCATTTCCCCCACTAGATGCAGCGCCGAGAGTCACCGTTGCCAACACTTGCGGCAGCAGGTTCCAACATCTGCGGCGTCTGATTGTAGCTCGGCAGCTCTTTTTCGGATGGGTGCAAGGGCTGGTGCTGCGGCCAGCTTGCGGTGGCAGCACGTGGGCATGAGTAGGCAGAGTCGGAAGGAGTTGTGGCTCAATGCGCTCAGAGAAGAAAAAGCAGAAAAGGATAAGGGTAAGGTTGGGGGAACGAGTGGAGGAGAGCCACCCGTGTGAACAGATGAGGGAGTCGCATGGGCCCAGCAGGCCGCGTGGCACACAGGATTGAAGACGCATGCGAGATTCGAAGGGCAGGCATCGCTGGATCGGAGCGCCTCGGTGCGCCCGGCGGAATGACTCGCCCGGCGTGTAGTAGGCAAACATCCCCCTTTCGTTAACCGGCGCCAGAAAGCTTTCTGAATTGGACGGCCCATCTAAAGGTGCAGTGGGAGAGAGCTTCCCAGCCTATAGTTTTTCCTTTTTTGATCAGGTTTTTTCTGGATCGGTTTTGTTTGTTTTTATTTATTTTTATGCTTCTTTCCTTATTTCCTTTTCCCTTATTGTTTTTATCTAATGAGTGGACGTTTTTTCAATTCAAATTTTTATTATAATTCTCAAGCTTTTTTCCAATTTGGTTTTCAAATTCTTGAAATTTCTTTTCTCAAATCTTTTTCCATATATTCAATTTTTCCGGTTTTTGTGTATCACATGGTTTCTTTTCAAATTGTATGAACTTTTGTTTCAAAATCTATGAACTTTTAGAAAATTCATGGTCTTTTGCTTCAAAGTTGATGAACTTTAAAAAATATGTGAATTTTTTGCTAAAAGAATGAACTTGTTTATCAAACGTCATGAAGTAATAGTAATTCGGTTGTTGAAAAGCCGAATCAAATCTATGAGCTATTTTAGAATTCATAATTTTTATGACTTTTTTTCAAATTTGTGATCTTTTGTCAAATCAAAATTTTGAAATTTCATGAATTATTTTAAATTATTTTGAAATAGTTTCCGATTCATAAACCTTTTTTAATACACACTTTTTTGAGTTGCAATTTGTTTTTTCAGATTCTCATTTTTGTTGTGAACTTCTTTAAAAAATGTTTTTTTAAATCCATAATCAATGGTCCACCGGACAAACAAATCAACCAGTCAAATTGGTCCGCGGATGGAGGGTGAGGGGGGGTAGGCGACCAAAATCGCATTGCTGGGCCTCGACATGCTTGGGCGCGTGTGAGTGCCATCTCTCCTTTCTGGCCTAAAGGCGCGGAATAGGAGCCGCCTCTTCAAAGTCACGTCGAGCGAAGCATACCATTGCACGGAGGGCACCCCTATGCCTTGCTTATAGCTAGATGTAGGGAAGCCTCGCGGGCGAGATGGGCCAGCCCAGGCGCGCACGAGGCCATATGCCACACGTAGTTTTTCACTTTCCTTCCATGTCTTTGTTCTTGTATTTTTCTTTTTTTGCTTTTGTTTATACTTCCAAATATTCTAAAGATGTACTCCCTCCGTAAAGAAATATAAGAGCATTTAGATCACTAAAGTAGTGATCTAAAAACTCTTATATTTGTTTACGGAGGGAGTATGTTACAAAAACCTTACATAAAACATTTGAAAAATGTTAAATATATATGTATAAACTGTTTCTCTTGTATATGAAAAAAGTTGATCATATATTTAAAAAATATAAATCAAGCATTAGAAAAATCATAATGAAGTTCTTGAAAAAGTTAATCAAGCATATGAAAAATGTTAACCACTGTGTATAGAAAATAAAATGTCATGTATATGGAAAATATATTAAAAAATACACAATGTTTGCGAAAAAATGTTGATCATGTATTTTTTTTAAATGTTCCTAGTGTATACAAAAATATACAACATATATTAAATAAAAGTAGACATCAAAAACCATGTACTTTCAAAAAGTTCATTTTGTATTGAAAAAAGTTGAACAGATATATAAAAATGTTCCTGATGTATCAAACAAATGTAAATAATGTGTGAAAAATGTTTATTTCCATCAAAAAATGTTTGACATGTATTAAATTATGTCGACTATGTGTTCAAAATTGTTAATATTTTATTGTTAAAAGGTTAAACATGTATTGAACAAATGTATTAGATATATACAAAAAATATTACAATATCTATGGAACAAATTAGACATTAACATATATGAATATTCAAAAATTATCATGTATTTCAAAATGTTTGACATGTATATAAAGTATATATCCCATGTATACGAAAAATGTTGAATGTGTACCAAAATAGTTGACATGTGTTGAACAAAAAGATAGCCGATGATAATTGACAACTAAACAGACAAAATCAAGAAACCCTATAAATGCCAAAAAAAGGAAAACAAAGGAAACCAATGCAAAAGAATGGAAATGGTATGAACCGGGAAAGAAACAATGAAAACAAATAAATCAATGAAAAACAAGGAAAATAAAGAAGGAAGAAATAAAAGCAAAGGTAGAGAAATCAAGAAAGAAACAAAGAAACACAAAGGGAAAAAAGAAAAGAAAAAGGCAATAAAACCATGAAAGAAACAAAGAAAACTGGTAAAAAAGCAAGGAAAAACATAGAAAATTAAAGAAAACTGGTCTAGAAATAGGAAAAAAGAGAATGAAAAAGAAAAAAAAAAGATAAAAATGGGAGATGCTACCAAGCGAACGCAAGGAACGTCCAAGCAAGCGACCGCAGACCAAAAAACGCAAATAATGAGCTGGCCTGGTACTGTACACCTAAGAGAGAGCATCAGGCAAGACCAGAGCTACTATCGCATTGAGCGAGATATAGCTCTCGTGCTGCCCAGAAATGGGCACTCGGCTTACCTAATGGACCAATCATTCAGGCTCATGTTGAGAAGCACCTCCAGGAAAAATGCAAAAGAGAGAGATGGACTTCTCCTAGTTTGTGTCATTTTTTTTACGATTCCTAGTTTGTGTCGCCTAGGCTACGGGTAAATATACTTGGGCCACATGGGCTGCTGCGCTGCGCACGCACGAGCGACGTTTTTTTAACGTCAGTAAGACCTTATTTTCAAATGATTAGATATCATTTATAAGTAAATGAGAAATAAAATCAAGGACAGAGGTGTCCCAAAAGCTACGATATCTATACCTACTAATAAAAGAAATAGATAATCTTAGTCCGTCATGCTATTTTATAAAAAACCCTCTGATGTTTCTGACATTAAAACCCGCAGTATATATCAAATGTTTTTTAAAATACTCATATCTTCTAAACCGTAACTTCAAATTTAACATGTTATATATGAAATTTGATTAAAAAATATATAGAATTTGAATATGATGTTATTTTACCTGTTAACTATTTAAAAAAAATACTATCTAAGCTGCAATCTTAATCGGCAGTGCATTATCCGTCTTTCTTTCATATCGGTACCGATCCGGATTATGGATGAACATCTCAGCAAAATCAGGATTGGGGACGAAATTGAAGTTCACTTACCCGTTTCTTTGTACATATTAAATCTACATGCAATCCATGTTTAAATAGAAGACATGTGAAATCTTGAACTTGCGCTTTTGTAGGCAAAGACCATCATTATTTGAGCCGTAGCTACAAATACTCTGATTATAAATAATTTTTTGTAAATTATGAGCGGGTGGTATTCTTTTCTCCCATTGCAACGCACGGGCCCTTTTGCTAGTTTAGTATAATATTTAGCAGTTGCTTCATGATAACAATGAGTGTACTTGACTTTTGGGAAATTCATCGCAAGCAGGTTACATTCCATAATGGTTGCTACCTCCGGACCTTGATATTCGTGCAGATGCTTTATAGACTCAACAGTGAAGCTGCAGTCTGATTCAATATTCAAACCGTTGCATCCAATCTGAGCTGCCAAAAACATTCCCATTTTTAATAGCAATCATCTCAGCTAAATCAGGACTGCTCAAATGAGGTAAGAACCATGTCGTCACTGCTATGAAGCTCGCCCGATCATCGCGAGCAACTGCACCGTGGTACCATCAAGTGTCTCTGAAAACAAAAACGGCTATAACATTTATTTTGACAGTACCTTGTATTGGTGGTTTCCACATAAGATCACTCTTACCACCAGAAACTTTAGGTGTTAAAGCTCGGATAAAATTGGTCACCATGACCTTTATAGAAACACTTCTGCTTCAGTACAACCCCCCTAAACATATCAACGAACGAGATTTCTTAATACCCCTTCATAGTAAAGGGTAAGATTGTCTTTTTTTAAAATACATCCTATGAAAAGCCAAATATTTCCCTCAAATCAATTTAGGGTTCTGAATAATTTCCAAAAATATTTCCGAACTTCATATGAAAAGCCAAATAAAATCTAAATCATATCCCAACTCTTTTTATGTTGAAGGTGTCATATTACCTCGTCTCGTTTGATTTTATTTTTGAGTTGGATTTGTTTCAAATTTTAATATCAAAAAATAAATTTGGGAAACTCCTTTTATTCTGTCTCCTTAGAATATTCCATAGACTCCAATACTTGGAAATCCTAGTCAAAATAGCTAAAAGCAAGCACTACAAGCAAGTTTTATTTAATCCAGTTTAAATATTTAACATACCAAAATTGGAAATTTGGGATGCTACAAATTATCTGCAAAAGCCGGTGCAAAATAATTTACATGCTTCAACGTCTTATGTATTTAGCTATGCTGGTGAACACCATGATGAGTTTGGTTAATTATTTTGAAACATCCAATGTTGATAGAGGCGGGGTGTCCCGATCTTTTGATGAGATGATAACTATCGATTTGGTGGAGCCGACTTTGACGATCCGACTATAAACGTGCACGACGTTGCGCCTTAGCAATCGCTAAACCAATCTCCTGAGGTTACTGACGATGCCGGAAGCACGATCAGCCTGACCACGAAGGTCTATTTCTGCATGCAATCGAAGAACAAGCAAGAATATGATAAAAGCAATCTGAATATTGCAAATATGGATGAAGTATTGATAAAGGTGGGGATCCAGAAGCGGTCTTGGTCTGGTCGTTGGACACAAACGAAGTACACGAAGTTGCAATGGCTAACTTTTAACTAAACAAATCCCAAGGAAAAAGCTACTAGATGGATCTACTTATATATGAGCAAGGGGTGGCGGCCAAGGAGGTGGGAGGACGTCCCAAGGCAGCCTAAAACCAACCCTAGGTCGTACAAGGCTCATGGGCCCAAGTGGAGGTGGTGCAACACCTTTGGACTTGTTGTTTGATTTGGATTCTGCTGCAGCGTCAGATTGTTTCGTCCATATCTCAATGCTCCGGACGAATTTAAAGGTGATTCCAATTGGAGTGGAAAGATGACGAAATCTACTTTCCAACAAAAAAAGAAACACCCAATTCGGAGTCCGTATGGAAAAGTTCTTGCCGTTTTAAGTCAGGTATGTCTGTGCAGTCCGAATCTGAATCCAGAATGTGAGAGACTTGGACTCTATCTTCTCTTGGCCCAAAAGTGACGTGAAGGGACTTTTTGAACAGCACCTAAACTTCTCTTTTTCCCTTGTCTTCATATGTGGATTGTACAAATGTCCCATACACCTGCAATTAGACAAAACACAAAAGTGTGTGAAGTATTTTTGTTCTGGATAATATAAATAGATTATTGAATAGTTGACACTAGAAATCACCTGACGAATTTGCATGTATGCAATATTTTTGGTCGTATCCAAGGTATTCATGTCCTCATCAAATGTTAAAGTTTTCAATAGGATGCAGAAAAGTGTTTGACCTTTTTATTCATCAAAAACTAACTTGCAATATGTAAATCCAAACATGCAAGCGGATAGGGAAATTGGTTGTGCTACTTCTAGCTATTCGGCCAATTACCCTCAACCATCATTTGCTACACCTCACGTTAGTAATTTTTTAGCACCACATGCAACTGTGGACATTCATAATTCGGTCACCCACACAATAGTCATAGCCCAATAAGTGAAAATTCTACACATGTGCCTTCACCTAATACTGTAGCATATAATGTTGCCCCTATACAATTTTAAAAAATTGGCAACATATCACCGCCGAAAGTGTCGAAAAGCCGTGTGTGTGTGTGTGTGGGGGGGGGGATCCTTTGCAGACTGGGTTATTGAGAAAAATATTACATTCTCGGACTTACTGAACTAATAGAAGTCGGGTAGCCTCATGATTTTGCTGCTACGAAAGCGAGAGTTTTGCAGAGGATGCCTTCACCCAGTACTATCCAGTACACCCCTTCAACAATTGAAAATTTTCGACAACTCATTTTCAAAAGATCCTAAGAGCATTGGGGAGCAATTCGATTCAGAGTGGTCTGAAATTGGCCTGAGAAGGTTAAAAGATTGCCAAGCTATAATGTTTATTGAATTGAGACAAGAACGAGATTCCTTGCGAATTAACAAAGAAAAGAATGGTGATTCAAATAATAAAAGATGATCCGGTTGTTGAAAATTCGAATAAAAAAGTGTGTGTACTGAATCTACTAAAGAAAAAGAAATCTTGCCAATTAGTAAAATTGACCAAAATAAGAATGATTCAAAGAGTAAACGTGCTTCGGTTGAAAAAGCCGAATCAAATAGTATATGCTTGGAATCCATCAAGTTCAAAAAGGCAAACATTAAGAAAGGGTATGGCAAGCACAAAAGAACCATGCTTGATTTTCTGAAGTTAAGGAAACCTACCTGCCCTGTGAGTTATTTGCTATAGGACTTAACACGCATCAAGAACAAGAACAAGTGACCGAACAAAGTTTGGTGGACAAACATCTTCAAAGTGATTAGGCACGGAAGACGACAAAGTATCGGGGAATGGTTTAATCTAACACACGTGCGGCGGCCAACTGGAATTTGGGTCGGTCGACCGACGCCTAGTGTTGGCCAATCAAATGACATGGGTATCAGAATCCAACCTAGTTGTAATCGAGCGTTATCCGATTACACACACAATCGTGTGGAATCTGTTTTCCTCAAAACAAGGAAACCATATTTGTGCACAAGTCTTATTCCACAACATCGTCTTCTTTAGTGTCTCCTCCGCCTAAGGCCCCTCCGCCTCTCCATGCTAATGTGCTAATCTTAATTGTTTGGCCTCGGCAATAATGATGAAAATCCTTGTCCTGACCTTCTCCGCCCGGATGTCATGACGGCGGTGTAAGGACACACTTCATCCCTTTTTTTGAAGGTCTTGCTGCGAAAAAAGTCGACTTAGTATTAAGTCATAGCTATGACCACAAAAATCTTAGCGAAGCAAGCAGATAGTGCATGCTATTTTTGCTTGCATGAGTCTTTTGGGTCAGTGGTACTCATGGCAAACTATACTTAGAGCTGAGAAAATATAGCAAACCTTACTTAATTAGAAAATGCTTCCTAACCATCAAATTAATGAAGTTCTCTTCCCCATTTTTTCACCCTATCCTGCCATCATCTGGTTCTGTTGGTGTGTCTTTGGTTTGTCTATCTATCAAACGAACCAAGACACACACATGCACGTGCATTCCTAAGCGCCAAGAAATTCCTCAATCGACAACCTTGAATTTCTTGTGAAGATCGACGTACGGCAATGGAGTCGGACACATGCGACCTCAGCGAAGGCATGTCGACGGAGCGCGCGTACGAGGCGGAGCCGGTGCCGTCGCTGTCGGAGACCATCACGGCGCGGTCGCTGGCGGTGAGCTTCGTCCTGGGCGTGATCCTCACGGTGGTGGCCATGAAGATCAGCCTCAACTCGGGGTTCCTCCCGTCGCTGAGCATCCCGGCGTGCCTCCTGGGCTTCTACCTCTCGCGCCTGCTCATCCGGCTGCTGGAGTACATGGAGGTGTCGCACCTCCCCTTCACCCGGCAGGAGAACACCGTGATCCAGACCTGCGTCGCCGCCTGCACCACCATCGCCTTCAGCGGCGGCTTCGGCACGTTCCTCCTGGCCATGGGCCGGAAGTCGGCCGGCGACGACCACGTCAAGTACGACGTCAACGTGGAGGAGCCGAGCATCCCCCGCATGATCGCCTTCCTCTACCTCGTCAGCTTCGCCGGCATCTTCATCATCATGCCATTCCGGAAGGTGATGATCATCCGGCACCAGCTGACGTTCCCCAGCGGCACGGCCACGGCGCACCTCATCAACAGCTTCAACACGCCGCAGGGCGCCACCCATGCCAAGCTGCAGGTGTCCATGCTGTTCAAGTCGCTCGCGGGCTCCCTGGCCTGGTCCGTCTTCCAGTGGTTCTTCTCCGCCGGGAAGGACTGCGGCTTCAAGACCTTCCCCACCTTCGGCATGGAGGCCTACAGGCAGGGCTTCTTCTTCGACTTCGGCATGACCAACGTCGGCATCGGCATGATCTGCCCCTACGCGATCACCCTCTCCATGCTCGTCGGGTCCGCCGTGTCCTGGGGCTTCCTCTGGCCCTACATCGAGACCAAGGAGGGGGACTGGTACCCCGCCGACCTCGCCAGCGGCAGCCTCAGCGGCATCAAGGGTTACAAGGTGTTCATCGGCGTCTCCATGATCCTCGCCGACGGCCTCTTCAACTTCCTCTCCATCATGTTCCGGACGTCGCGCACCATGACCAAGCGCCGCAAGCAGCCCATGTCATCCGCCGGCGGCAACGTGAACCAGCCGTTCCAGCACCTGATCGGCGAAGGCCCGGACATGGAGCAGCAGAAGACGGCCAAGAGCTTCGACGAACGCCGCAGGGCGCAGGTCTTCCTCAGGGACAACATACCCAACATGATCACCATCGGCGTCTACATCCTCCTCGCCGCCCTCTCCACCGCCGCCGTCCCGATACTATACCGGCAGCTGCACTACTACCACGTCGCGCTCGTCTACCTCATCGCGCCCCTCTTCAGCTTCTGCAACGTCTACGGCTTCGGCCTCACTGACATGAACCTGTCCAGCACCTACGCCAAGATCGCCATGCTGGTCTTCGGTTCGTGGGTCGGGCTCAAGGACGGGGGTGTGGTTGCCGGCCTCGTCGCCTGCGGGATCATGATGTGCACGCTCTCCAATGGCGGCGAAGTCATGCAGGACCTCAAGACGGGGTATCTCACCCTCACCTCGCCGCGCGCCGTGCTCATCAGCGAGCTGATCGGCACGGCGTTCGGCTGCCTCATCAACCCCACCGTCTTCTGGGTGTTCTACAATGTGTACAAGACGGGGGAGGCCAACGGCGGCGACATCCCCGACGTGCCCTACGCCAGGGTGTACCGCGGCATGGCCATGCTGAGCGTCGGCCAGGATGGGCTGCCCAGGCACAGCATGCTCCTCGCCAAGATCTTCTTCGTGCTCGCGCTGGCCCTCTGCATGCTCCGGGAGCTGGCTAGCCGCTGGGAGTGGCGAGTGCAGGCGTACCTCCCGAGCACCGTGGCCATGGCCCTGGCCTTCTTCGTGCCGCCGGACATGTCCATCGGCATGTGCGTCGGGAGCCTGGTGCTGTGGCTGTGGGAGCGCACGGACCCTGTTGAGGAGCGGATGCTGTCGTCGCCGGTGGCGTCTGGGCTCATCTGCGGGGACGGGCTCGGGTCGCTCGTGTCGTCGCTGCTCACGCTCACCAAGGCCACGGCGCCCATCTGCATCAAGTTCTTGTCCCGGGGCGACAACGAGAAGTTGGATGCCTTCTTGGCAAAGATGCCCGCGACATAGCTTCTTGGTGTGCAACGTGTGCTTCGTGTAGGTTAACCAAATTAAATTGACCGTGTACAAACTATTCAGGCATATAGATCTTAGATGTCGTGTATGTTCAACTCGACTGCAAGCAACAAGTCCATACTGAATACAATATTTCCTAAATGCATCTCCAACAGCTGCCCAAAAGCTGCTTTGCGCGTTAAAATTCAGGTTGTTTTGGCGCCGGACAGCTCCAGCAGAAGCTGTAAAAGAACGCGTGCGCAAAAAGGATTGGACACGCGCTGAAAAACGCTATCACATGCTGCAAATTTGAGGCGCCGGATTGCGCGCGCTTTACAATTTACACTGCGTGTTTTTTTGGACGCGCGTTTTTGGGCATCTCGTAAAACAAAGTTGGGTCCGACGCGCTAAAAGTGTGCGCTAAACCTATTTTAGGGCGCGAAACTTTTGTGCGCCTGTTGGAGATGCTCTAACAGTTTTGCAAAATCTCAGTGAGACTTGGTTAGAGCATCTCCAACAGACGTGCTAGATATGGCGCGCGTGGGAAATGACGCGGGTTTTGCGCGCGCGAGGCAGGTTGACGCGCTCCAGCAGGCGCGGGAAAGTCCGGCGTGCTAAAAAAAGCTGTGCGCATGAAAAAGCGGCAATGCACGCGGCGTCCAAGGCGATCTATAAAACCCACGGGCGCCCAACAACCACCGTCTCCGTCGCCTCTGTCTTCCTTCTTCCTCGCCTCTGCCAGTGCCTCACCGCCGCTGTGCCCTTCTTCCTCGCCTCCAGTGCCCCCGCCGCCGCTTCCAGCACCTTCTTCCCTGCCACCGCCATGCCGTTGCACCCCCGGAGCAACTCCCGCTACCGCGGCGTCCGCGTCCGCCCCTTCGGCATGTATTACGTGGAGATCCACTCCGGTGATACCCGCCTTGTGCTCGGCATGTTCGAGACCGCCCACGAGGCCGCCAGCGCGTATGACGCGCCGACGTGGCGCGTGCAGACGCCACAGTTGCAGATGAACTTCTCCGACGTGTGGACGCGCTAGCAGGCGCAGGACCTCGTGCCTCCCCCGTGACTAATCACCATGGAGGACCGCGACCGCCGCATCTGGCAGAGGCAGGAGCGCCGCCTCCTCATCACGGAGGCGGATGAGCACGCCATGGTGGTGTGGCGTGAGCCCTTCCCGCAGGATGTCGCCCTCGAGAATGAGTTCTGGGCGCAGAGGATGGCAGAGTGAGCCGTGGAACAGGCGGACAGGCGTGAGTGGAAGGCACCGGTGGAAGCCCAGTGCGAATTGGGACCTGCGTCAACCTGGGACAACAATGATCCTCGGTGGGAGGACGCGTTTCTGTCGTCGGACTACACCACCGAGGAGGACGACAACGAGGAGTAGTTTTATCTAGTTTATAGTCGACCCGTTTTATCTACTATATTTGCATCGTACTATCGTTTTTTATCTAGGTTTATTTGCATCGTATGGACTAGCTTGTGGTGTTAGCCTTGAGCTATGCTATGAATAAAAAGTTATGTGTTGTTTCATATTTTTCGTATGTGTTGCATCTTGCACATGCTAGATTTTGCAGCTATAGCGTCGTGCCTTATTTTGCAGTGCCTGCTGGAGTAAGCCCCTCAAGCGCGCTAAAAAAGGCTATTTCGATGTTGTAAAAATAATTTAGCGTGCCGCGCGGTTGCGCGCCTGTTGGAGATGCTGTTATGTCCCTGTCGATATTACATTCATGAAATCTTACGTGGATATTCATGATTTTTTCTTTTTTTCTTTCTTATGTGTTATATCACTAGACTGACACCTAGCCACACCCTATTTCTAAGTAGGCATACAAAGATTTTGATTATGGGTATGTTCTTAGGGCCACCTATACGTGATTTCCTTCGCTTTCAGTCGATTTCGTCCCAGATGTTGGATTCAGATCCAACAGGTCATATTCTTTCCTATGCCTAACCAGGTGCATTAATTATCTTCCTCCTATAATTGCCGCCTAAAAGCCGGCCAAACCATCCGCTCCCCCTCCTTCGAGTAGGCTTTGTCATGCGTGTAGACGGGAAAGATTGCAATACAATAGACGTTGTATTGATGGGGTGCTGGTGCACGTATATATAATTACAAAGGAAGGCCTCTACCTCAACTATACAAGACTAGGAGGTGAGCCACAACTCCAATATTTATGCAACACAAAATACAACTCAACACAACCCCCCCTCCCCCCCCCCCCCCCCCGCAGTCGAAGGCTCACCAGAGACACAGAGACTAGACGGAAACTCATCGAAGACGGAAGTAGGCAATCCCTTAGTCATCACATCAGCAAACTGTTGCGATGTCGGCACATGAAGAATTCAAACACGACCAAGGGCAACCTGCTCGCACACGAAGTGAATATCGTGCTCAATATGCTTCGTACGTCGATGGTGCACCGAGTTGGCGGAAAGGTACGTAGACCGCGCTGGCGCTATCACAGTAGACAAGAGTGGCCTTATGAACATCACAAAGCAACTCCTGGAGCAGCTGGCGAAGCCAAGAGCACTCGGCCACGACATTAGCCACGGCGCGATAGTCTGCCTCGGCGCTAGAGCGGGAGACCGTGGGCTACCGCTTCGATGACCAGGAGATCAACGAGGGCCCAAGATAGACGCAGTAGCCTGACGTGGAGCGTCGAGTGTCGGGGCAGCCAGCCTAGTCGGCATCCGAGTAGGCCACGAGGTCGGTGGAGACGGAGGCCGTCAGGGTGAGTCCGAAAGACATGGTGCCGCATATATAATGGAGAATACGCTTCACCAAGGTCCAGTGGAAGTCACGCGGAGCGTGCATGTGGAGGCACACCTGCTGAACTGCGTACTCCAGGTCGGGTCGAGTCAGTGTCAGGTACTGTAAAGCACCAACAATAAAGCGATAAACTGCTCCATCGAACGCGAGAGACCCCTCCAAAGCAGAGACCTTCACCTTCGTGTCGACAGGGATGGGCGTCGGCTTGCAGTTAAGCATACCGGCACACTCCAGGAGCTCGTGGGCGTACTTCTACTGATGCAGAAAGAAGTCGACAGTCCGGCGGACCACCTCGATGCCGAGGAAGTAGTGCAGGGGCCCCAAGTCCTTGAGGGAGAACTCACCACTGAGACAAGCAGTCCGCCGCTGAAGGAGATCGGGGGCGGACGCCGTGAGGATGATGTCATCAATGTAGAGCAGCAGATATGCAGTGTCAGCTCCCTGATGATACACGAAGAGCGAGGCATCAGAGTGAGTGGACCGAAATCCCAGAGACTGCAGGAAGGCTGCGATACGCTGGTACCAAGCCCGAGGCGCCCGCTTCAACCCGTAAAGAGAACGTGAGAGCAAGCACACAAAGTCTGGGTGCTTAGCGTCGACGAAGCCAGTGGACTGCTCACAGTACACCTGCTCGGCAAGATGGCCGTGCAAGAAGACGTTGGAGACATCCAACTGGTGCACAGGCCAGGCGCGCGAGACCGCCAATGATGCGGCTTGAAGCTATGTCGGTATTTCCCAAAAGAGGAAGGGATGATGCAGCACAACGGCGGTAGGTATTTCCCTCAGTTATGAGACCAAGGTTATCGAACCAGTAGGAGAACCAAGCAACACAACGTAAACAGCAGATGCACACAAATAATAACTACTCACAACCCGACATGTAAAAGGGGTTGTCAATCCCTTTCGGGTAGCGGCGCCTCAAGATAGGCAAACAGACGTGAATAAAATTGTAGTAGATTGATAGATCGAACGCCAAATAAAATAAATGAGAATAAATTGTAGCAAGGTATTTTTTATATTTTTGGTTTAATAGATCTGAAAATAAAAGCAAAGGAAAAGTAGATCGCAAAGGCAAATAATATGAGAAAGAGACCCGGGGGCCGTAGGTTTCACTAGTGGCTTCTCTCGAGAAAAATAGCAAACGGTGGGTAAACAAATTACTGTTGGGAAATTGATAGAACATCAAATAATCATGACGATATCTAGGCAATGATCATTATATAGGCATCACGTCCAAGATTAGTATACCGACTCCTGCCTGCATCTACTACTATTACTTCACACATCGACCGCTATCCAGCATGCATCTAGTGTATTAAGTTCATGGATAAACGGAGTAATGCAATAAGAACGATGACATGATGTAGACAAGTTCTATTTATGTAGAAATAGACTCCATAATCTTATCCTTAGTAGCAATGCTACATACATGTCGGTTCCCCTTCTGTCACTAGGATCAAGCACCGTAAGATCGAACCCACTAGAAAGCACCTCTTCCCATTGCAAGATAAATAGATCAAGTTGGCCAAACAAAATCCAAATATCTGAGAAGAAATACGAGGCTAAAAGCAATCATGCATATAAGAGATCGAAGAAACTCAAATGACTTTCATGAATATAAAAAGATAGATCTGATCATAAACTCAAAGTTCATCTGATCCCAACAAACACACCGCAAAAGGAGTTACATCATATGGATCTCCAAGAGACCATTGTATTGAGAATAAAAGAGAGTGAGGAAGCCATCTAGCTAGTAACTACAGACGCGGAGGTCTACAAAGAACTACTCACGCATCATCGGAGAGGCACCAATGGAAGTGGTGAACCCCTCCATGATGGTGTCTAGATTGGATCTGGTGGTTCTGGACTCTGCGACAGCTGGAATTGATTTTCGTCTACTCCCCTAGGGTTTCTGGAATATTGGGGTATTTATAGATCAAAGAGGTAGTCCAGGGGGCACCCGAGGTGGGCACAACCCATCAGGGCGTCCCTGGGCCTCCTGGCGCGCCCTGGTGGGTTGTGCTCCCCTCGGAGCACCCCCCAGGCGCTGCCTTGGCCCATTGGGTGTCTTCTGGTTCATAAAAAATCTCCGTGAAGTTTCGTTGCATTTGGACTCCGTATGGTACTGATTTCCTGCGTTGTAAAAAAACATGCAGAAAACAACAACTGGCACTTGGCACTATGTCAATAGGTTAGTATCAAAAAATGATATAAAATGACTATAAAACATCCAAGATTGATAATATAACAACATGGATCAATAAAAAATTATAGCGTTGGAGACGTATCAACATCCCCTAGCTTAACTCCTGCTCGTCCTCGGGTAGGTAAGTGATAAAAATAGAATTTTTGATGTGGAATGCTGCCTAACATGTCATCTCATATTCTTTTCTTTGTAGCATGGACAATTGGACTTTTATGTGATTCAAAGCAATAGTCTAGTTTTGACATGATAACTTAAATACTCAAGCATGTCAACAAGCAACCATGTCTTTCAAAATATCAACGCTAAAATAAGTTATCCCTAGCCCATCATGCTCAATCATTGATCCATTCCTGAAACACACATTAACTACACCCAATACTCAAGTATGATCATAGTGCCTCCTAGTTGGTACTTTTATAAGACAAGATGGAGACTCAAATTTAAAAATAAAAATTGCATAAACTAAAAGAAAGGCCGTTCGTGGAGGGAGGTAAGGATTTGTAGAGGTGCCAGAGCCCAAAGCAAAAAAAACTTAGAGATAAAAACATTTTGGGAGGTGTGCCTTTCCCACCAACAAAAACGACTTAGAGTTCCCAACACTTTCCATGCTAGATATATCATAGGCAGTTCCCAAACAGAAAATAAAGTTTATTCCTTTTTCCACCATACTTCCACTTTCCATGGCTAGTCGTATCCACGGTTGCCTTCAATACCAACACTTTCCAAGGAATTTATTATTTGACAACATAAAGTATATTCATTTTTCATTTCAGAACTGGGCATCCCTAAAACCTTTACCTTACTCTCGTGCAACGGCAAGTGAATAAACACTCATCGTGAGAATAACACATCTAGCATGTAAAGTATTAGCCACCCCTCACTGCTCCGCGAGCGATACGAACACACAAAAGAGAAGTTTATTTTGAAAATTAGAGATGGGACATAGAAATTTTCTTAGAACGGCAAATGAATACCGATATAGGTAGATAATAGTGGACTCATGTGGCAAAACTTGTGAGGGAGTCCTGGATTAGGGGGTGTTCGGATAGCCGGACTATACCTTCGGCCGGACTCCTGGACTATGAAGATACAAGATTGAAGACTTCGTCCCGTGTCCGGAAGGGACTTTCCTTGGTGTGGAAGGCAAGCTTGGCGATACGGATATGTAGATCTCCTACCATTGTAACCGACTCTGTGTAACCCTAGCCCTCTCCGGTGTCTATATAAACCGGAGGGTTTTAGTCCGTAGGACGAACAACAGAACACCAATCATACCATAGGCTAGCTTCTAGGGTTTAGCCTCCTTGATCTTGTGGTAGATCTACTCTTGTACTGCCCCTATCATCAATATTAATCAAGCAGGAGTAGGGTTTTACCTCCATCGAGAGGGCCCGAACCTGGGTAAAAACATCGTGTCCGTTGTCTCCTGTTACCATCCGCCTAGACGCATAGTTCGGGACCCCCTACCCGAGATCCGCCGGTTTTGACACCGACATAGGTGCTTTCATTGAGAGTTCCTCTATGTCGTTACTTTTAGGCCTGATGGCTTCTCCGATCATCAACAGCGATGCGGTCCAGGGTGAGACTTTTCTCCCCGGACAGATCTTCGTATTCGGCGGCTTTGCACTGCGGGCCAATTCGCTTGGCCATCTGGAGCAGATCGAAAGCTACGCCCCTGGCCATCAGGTCAGATCTGGAAGTCTTAACTACACGGCTGACATCCGCGGCGACTTGATCTTCGACGGATTCGAGCCACAGCCGAGCACGCCGCACTGTCACGAAGGGCATGATTTAGCTCTGCCATCGAACAGTGTCTTGGAGGCCGCGCCCGCATCGGCCCCGACCATTAGTTTGGAGCCGATCGTGCCGATCGAGGACGGGTGGTTGGACGCCGCCTCGGAGGACGAAATCTCTATGGCGATCGAGCCGAACACCAGCTCTGTCCCTTGCAAAGCCCGTGACTCCAAGGTGCCGGACTCCTCTCCGCACTCCGAACCCCCCGCACCCATGCCGATCGAATCCGATTGGGCGCCGATTATGGAGTTCACCGCCGCGGACATCTTTCAGCACTCGCCTTTTGGCGATATTCTGAATTCACTAAAGTCGCTCTCTTTATCAGGAGAGCCCTGGCCAGACTACGGTCAGCAAGGTTGGGATGCGGATGACGAAGAAATTCAAACCCCACCCACCACCCACTTTGTAGCCACTGTCGATGATTTAACCGACGTGCTCGACTACGACTCCGAAGACATCGACGGTATGGACGCTGATGCAGGATACCATTAGGAATCAGCGCCTATAGGGCACTGGAAAGCCACCTCGTCATATGACATATACAAAGTGGATGCCCCAAAAGAGGGTGATGGAGATGGAACAGCGGAGGATGACCCCTCCAAGAAACAACCTAAGCGCCGCGTCAGCGGCGCCGCTCTAAATCCCGCCAGAGCAAAAACGGTGATTCCGGCACGGGAGATAATAACACTCCAGACAGTGCCGAAGAAAACCCCCTCCAGCAAAACTCAGCACAGGAGGATGGAGAAGCCAGCCCTCATGAGAGAGCGGCAGACAGAGAGGTCGAGGATGATAACTACATGCCTCCCTCTGAAAATGAGGCAAGCCTCGACGACGACGAATTTGTCGTGCCTGAGGATCCCGTCGAACAAGAGCGCTTCAAACGCAAGCTTATAGCCACGACGAGCAGCCTCAAGAAAAAACGGCTACATCTTAGAGCTGATCAAGACTTGCTAGCCGACAAATGGACGAAAGTCCTAGCGGTGGAAGAGTATGAACTCGAACGCCCCTCCAAGAGCTACCCAAAGTGTAGGTTGCTACCCCGATTCGAGGAAGAAGCACCTACATCACCAGCGCATGATGCGGCCGACCGACCACCACGTGGCTGTGATAAAGAGGCCTCTCGGCCCTCTGTTGGAAATATGCCCTAGAGGCAATAATAAATTAGTTATTATTATATTTCCTTGTTCATGATAATCGTTTATTATCCATGCTAGAATTGTATTGATAGGAAACTCAGATACATGTGTGGATACATAGACAACACCATGTCCCTAGTAAGCCTCTAGTTGACTAGCTCGTTGATCAATAGATGGTTACGGTTTCCTGACCATGGACATTGGATGTCGTTGATAACGGGATCACATCATTAGGAGAATGATGTGATGGACAAGACCCAATCCTAAGCCTAGCACAAAGATCGTGTAGTTCGTATGCTAAAGCTTTTCTAATGTCAAGTATCATTTCCTTAGACCATGAGATTGTGCAACTCCCGGATACCGTAGGAATGCTTTGGGTGTACCAAACGTCACAACATAACTGGGTGGCTATAAAGGTACACTACAGGTATCTCCGAAAGTGTCTGTTGGGTTGACACGAATCGAGACTGGGATTTGTCACTCCGTGTGACGGAGAGGTATCTCTGGGCCCACTCGGTAGGGCATCATCATAATGTGCACAATGTGATCAAGGAGTTGATCACGGGATGATGTGTTACGGAACGAGTAAAGAGACTTGCCGGTAACGAGATTGAACAAGGTATCGAGATACCGACGATCGAATCTCGGGCAAGTACTATACCGCTAGACAAAGGGAATTGTATACGGGATTGATCGAATCCTCGACATCGTGGTTCATCCGATGATATCATCGTGGAACATGTGGGAACCAACATGGGTATCCAGATCCCGCTGTTGGTTATTGACTGGAGAACGTCTCGGTCATGTCTGCATGGTTCCCGAACCCGTAGGGTCTACACACTTAAGGTTCGATGACGCTAGGGTTATAAAGGAAGATTGTATGTGGTTACCGAATGTTGTTCGGAGTCCCAGATGAGATCCCGGACGTCACGAGGAGTTCCGGAATGGTTCGGAGGTAAAGATTTATATATAGGAAGTATGGTTTTGGCCACCGGAAGTGTTCTGGGCATCACCGGTAGTGTACCGGGACCACCGGAGGTCTCCGGGGGTCCACCAAGTGGGGCCACGAGCCCCGGAGGGCTGCATGGGCCAAGTGTGGGAGGGGACCAGCCCCAGGTGGGCTGGTGCGTCCCCCACAAGGGCCCAAGGCGCAAGGGAGAGGAGAAGGGGGCAAACCCTAGGGCAGATGGGCCCTAAGGCCCATACTGGTGCGCCTCCCTCTCCCCTTCCCCTCTTGGCCGCCACCCCAAGACCCATCTAGGGCCGCCGCCCCTCTAGGGGTGGGAACCCTAGAGGGGGCGCACCCTCCTCCCCTCCCCCTATATATATTTGAGGTTTGGGCTGCCCAAGACACGCGATTCAATCTCTCTCTTGGCACAGCCCTGCTTTTCTCCCTCCTCCTCTCCCGCGGTGCTTGGCGAATGCCACGCTCCTCCACCACCACCACGCCGTTGTGCTGCTGCTGGATGGAGTCTTCCTCAACCTCTCCCTCTCTCCTTGCTGGATCAAGGCATGGGAGACGTCACCGGGCTGTACGTGTGTTGAACGCGGAGGTGCCGTCCGTTCGGCACTTGATCATCGGTGATTTGGATCACGACGAGTACGACTCCATCAACCCCGTTCACTTGAACGTTTCCGCTTAGCGATCTACAAGGGTATGTAGATGCACTCTCTTTCCCCTCGTTGCTTGTTTCTCCATAGATAGATCTTGGTGACACGTAGGAAAATTTTAAATTTCTGCTACGTTACCCAACAGTGGCATCATGAGCTAGGTCTATTGCGTAGATTCCATGCACGAGTAGAACACAAAGTAGTTGTGGGCGTTGATTTTGTTCAATATGCTTACCGTTACTAGTCAATCTTGATTCAGCGGCATTGTGGGATGAAGCGGCCCGGACCGACCTTACACGTACACTTACGTGAGACAGGTTCCACCGACTGACATGCACTAGTTGCATAAGGTGGCTAGCGGGTGCCAGTCTCTCCCACTTTAGTCGGATCGGATTTGATGAAAAGGGTCCTTATGAAGGGTAAATAGCAATTGACATATCACGTTGTGGTTGTGCGTAGGTAAGAAACGTTCTTGCTAGAAACCCATAGCAGCCACGTAAAACATGCAAACAACAATTAGAGGACGTCTAACTTGTTTTTGCAGGGTATGCCATGTGATGTGATATGGCCAAAAGGATGTGATGAATGATATATGTGATGTATGAGATTGATCATGTTCTTGTAATAGGAATCACGACTTGCATGTCGATGAGTATGACAACCGGCAGGAGCCATAGGAGTTGTCTTTAATTTATTTATGACCTGCGTGTCAACATAAATGTCATGTAATTACTTTACTTTATTGCTAAAGCGTTAGCCATAGTAGGAGAAGTAATAGTTGATGTGACAACTTCATGAAGACACGATGATGGAGATCATGGTGTCATGCCGGTGACGACGATGATCATGGAGCCCCGAAGATGGAGATCAAAAGGAGCAAAGTGATGATGGCCATATCATGTCACTATTTGATTGCATGTGATGTTTATCATGTTTATACATCTTATTTGCTTAGAACGACGGTAGTAAATAAGACGATCCCTCATTAAAATTTCAAGAAAGTGTTCCCCCTAACTGTGCACCGTTGCGAAAGTTCGGCGTTTTGAAGCACCACGTGATGATCGGGTGTGATAGATTCTTACGTTCACATACAACGGGTGTAAGCCAGATTTACACACGCGAAACACTTAGGTTGACTTGACGAGCCTAGCATGTACAGACATGGCCTCAGAACACAAGAGACCGAAAGGTCGAGCATGAGTCGTATGGTAGATACGATCAACATGAAGATGTTCACCGATGATGACTAGTCCGTCTCACGTGATGATCGGACACGGCCTAGTTGACTCGGATCATGTAATCACTTGGATGACTAGAGGGATGTCTATCTGAGTGGGAGTTCATAAGATGAATTTAATTATCCTGAACATAGTCAAAAGATCTTTCCAAATTATGTCGTAAGCTCGCGCTTTAGTTCTACTGTTTTAGATATGTTCCTAGAGAAAATATAGTTGAAAGTTGATAGTAGCAATTATGCGGACAGTAGAAGGCTTGTGTCCTTAATGCACCGCTCGGTGTGCTGGACCTCGAACGTGGTCTGTGGATGTTGCGAACATCTGACATACACGTTTTGATGACTACATGATAGTTCGGTAATGATAAATGGTTTAGAATTGAGGCACCGAAGACATTTTTTGAAAAGTCGCGGAACATATGAGATGTTTTGAGGGCTGAAATTGGGATTTCAGGCTCGTGCCCACGTCAAGAGGTGTAAGACCTCCGACGATTTTCTTAGCCTGCAAACTAAGGGAGAAAAGCTCAATTGTTGAGCTTGTGCTCAGATTGTCTGAGTACAACAATCACTTGAATCGAGTGGGAGTTGATCTTCCAGATAAGATAGTGATGTTTCTCCAAAGTCATTGCCACCAAGCTGCTAGAGCTTCATAATGAACTATAACATATCAGGGATAGATATGATGATCCTTGAAATATTCGCGATGTTTGACACCGCGAAAGTAGAAATCAAGAAGGAGCATCAATTGTTGATGGTTAGCAAAACCACTAGTTTCAAGAAGGGCAAGGGCAAGAAGGGATACTTCATGAAATGGCAAATCAGCTGCTGCTCTAGTGGAGAAACCCAAGGTTGAACCCAAACCCGAGACTGAGTGCTTCTGTAATAAGGGGAACAGCCACTGGAGCAGAATTACCCTAGATACTTGGTAGATGAGAAGGCTGTCGATAGAAGTATATTGGATATACATTATGTGAATGTGTACTTTACTAGTACTCCTAGTAGCATCAGGGTATTAGATACCGGTTCGGTTGCTGAGTGTTAGTAACTCGAAATAAAAGCTACGGAATAAACGGAGACTAGCTAAAGGTGAGCTGACGAGATGTGTTGGAAGTGTTTCCAAGGTTGATATGATCAAGCATCGCACGCTCCCTCTACCATTGAGATTGGTGTTAAACCTAAATAATTGTTATTTGGTGTTTGCGTTGAGCATAGACATGATTGGATTATGTCTATCGCAATACGGTTGTTCATTTAAGGAGAATAATGGTTACTCTATTTATTTGAATAATTCCTTCAATGGTCTTGCACCTAAAATGAATGGTTTATTGAATCTCGATCATAGTGATACACATGTTCATGCCAAAAGATATAAGATAGTAATGATAGTACCACCTACTTGTGGCACTGCCATGTAAGTCATATTGGTATAAAACGCATGAAGAAGCTCCATGTTGATGGATCTTTGGACTCACTCATTTTTGAAAAGGATTAAGACATGTGAACCATGTCTATTGGTATATACGCATGAAGAAACTCCATGCACATGGACCGTTTGGACTCACTTGATTTTGAATCGCTTGAGACATGCAAATCATACCACATGGGCAAAGATGACTGAAAGCTTCGGTTTCAGTAAAATGGAACAAGAAAGCAACTTGTTGGAAGTAACACATTTTGATGTGTGCAGTCCAATGAGTGCTGAGGCACGCAGTGGATATCGTTATGCTCTTACTTCACAGATGATTTGAGTAGATACTGAGCATATTTACTTGATGAAACACAAGTCTGAAATTATTGAATGGTTCAAGTAATTTCAGAATGAAGTTGAATATCGTCGTGACAAGAGGATAAAATATCTATGATATGATCATAGAGATGAATATCTGAGTTGCGAGTTTGGTACACAATTGAGACATTGTGGAAATTGTTTCACGACTAGTACCGCCTGGAACACCATAGAGTGATGGTGTGTCCGAACATCATAACTGCACCCTATTGGATATGATGCATACCATGATGTCTCTTATCGAATTACCACTATCGTTCATGGGTTAGGCATTAGAGACAACCGCATTCACTTTAAATAGGGAACCACACAAATCCGTTGAGACGACACCGTATGAACTATGGTTTAGAGAAACCTAAGTTGTTGTTTCTTAAAAGTTTGGGGCTACGACGCTTATGTGAAAAGTTTCAGGCTGATAAGATCGAACCCAAAGCGGATAAATGCATCTTCATAGGACACCCAAAACAGTTGGGTATACCTCCTGTCTCAGATCCAAAAGCAATAGGGATTGTTTCTGAAATCGGGTCCTTTCTCGAGGAAAAGTTTCTCTCGAAAGAATTGAGTGGGAGGATGGTGGAGACTTGATGAGGTTGTTGAACCGTCACTTCAACTAGTGTGTAGCAGGGCACAGGAAGTTGTTCATGTGGCACCTACACCAATTGAAGTAGAAGCTTATGATAGTGATCATGAGACTTCGGATCAAGTCACTGCCAAACCTCGTAGGACGACAAGGATGCGTACTACTTCAGAGTGGTACGTAATCCTGTCTTGGAAGTCATGTTGCTAGACAACAATGAACCTACGAGCTATGGAGAAGCGATGGTGGGCCCCGATTCCGATGAATGGCTCGAGGCCATAAAAACCGAGAGAGGATCCATGTATGAAAACAAAGTGTAGGCTTTGGCAGAACGACTTGATGGTCGTGAGGCTGTTGAGTATAGATGGATTTTAAAAGGAAGACAGACAATGATGGTAAATGTCACCATTAAGAAAGCTCGATTTGTCGTTAAGATGCTTCCCGACAAGTTCAAGGAGTTGACTACGATGAGATTTTCTCACTCGTAGCGATGCTAAGAGTCTGTTGGAATTATGTTAGCAGTTACTGCATTGTTTATGAAATCTTGCAGATAGGATGTCAAAACATTGTTTCCTCGACGATTTTCTTGAGGAAAGGTTGTATGTGATACAACCAGAAGGGTTTGTCAATCCTGAAAGATGCTAACAAGTATGCAAAGCTCCAGCAATCCTTTTAAGGACTGGAGTAAGCATCTCGGAGTTGGAATGTACACTTTGATGAGATGATCAAAGAATTTGGGTTTATACAAAGTTTATGAGAAACTTGTATTTCCAAAGAAGTGAGTGGGTGCACTATAGAATTTCTGATGAGTATATGTTGTTGACATATTGTTGATCAGAAATGATGTAGAATTCTGGAAAGCATATAGGGTTATTTGAAAAGTGTTTTTCAATGGAAAACCTGGATTAAGCTACTTAAACATTGAGCATCAAGATCTATAAGGATAGATCAAGACGCTTAATAGTACTTTCAAATGAATACATACCGTGACAAGATTTTGAAGGAGTTCAAAATAGATCAGCAAAGAAGGAGTTCTTGGCTGTATTACACGTGTGAGTATTGAGTAAGACTCAAGACCTGACCACGGCAGAAGAGAGAGAAGGGACGAAGGTCGTCCCCTATGCTTAGACGTAGGCTCTACAGTATGCTATGCTGTGTACCGCACCTGAAGTGTGCCTTGCTATGAATCAGTCAAGGGGTACAAGAGTGATCCAGGAATGGATCACATGACAGCGGTCAAAGTTATCCTTTGTAACTAGTGGACTGAGGAATTTTCTCGATTATGGAGGTGGTAAAAGAGTTCGTCGTAAAGGGTTACGCCGATGCAAGCTTTGACACTAATCCAGATTATTCTGAGTAGTAAACTGGATTCGTATAGTAGAACAGTTATTTGGAATAGCTCCAAATAGAGCGTGGTAGCTGCATCTAGGAGATGACATAGATATTTGTAAAGCACACACGGATCTGAAAGATTCAGACCCGTTGACTAGTAACCTCTCTCACAAGCGAGATATGATCAAACCCCATGGGTGTTGGAATCATTGCAATCACATAACGATGTGAACTGGATTATTGACTCTAGTGCAAGTGGGAGACTGTTGGAAATATGCCCTAGAGGCAATAATAAATTAGTTATTATTATATTTCCTTGTTCATGATAATCGTTTATTATCCATGCTAGAATTGTATTGATAGGAAACTCAGATACATGTGTGGATACATAGACAACACCATGTCCCTAGTAAGCCTCTAGTTGACTAGCTCGTTGATCAATAGATGGTTACAGTTTCCTGACCATGGACATTGGATGTCGTTGATAACGGGATCACATCATTAGGAGAATGATGCGATGGACAAGACCCAATCCTAAGCCTAGCACAAAGATCGTGTAGTTCGTATGCTAAAGCTTTTCTAATGTCAAGTATCATTTCCTTAGACCATGAGATTGTGCAACTCCCGGATACCGTAGGAATGCTTTGGGTGTACCAAACGTCACAACGTAACTGGGTGGCTATAAAGGTACACTACAGGTATCTCCGAAAGTGTCTGTTGGGTTGACACGAATCGAGACTGGGATTTGTCACTCCGTGTGACGGAGAGGTATCTCTGGGCCCACTCGGTAGGACATCATCATAATGTGCACAATGTGATCAAGGAGTTGATCACGGGATGATGTGTTACGGAACGAGTAAAGAGACTTGCCGGTAATGATATTGAACAAGGTATCGAGATACCGACGATCGAATCTCGGGCAAGTACTATACCGCTAGACAAAGGGAATTGTATACGGGATTGATCGAATCCTCGACATCGTGGTTCATCCGATGAGATCATCGTGGAACATGTGGGAACCAACATGGGTATCCAGATCCCGCTGTTGGTTATTGACTGGAGAACGTCTCGGTCATGTCTGCATGGTTCCCGAACCCGTAGGGTCTACACACTTAAGGTTCGATGACGCTAGGGTTATAAAGGAAGATTGTATGTGGTTACCGAATGTTGTTCGGAGTCCTGGATGAGATCCCGGACGTCACGAGGAGTTCCGGAATGGTCCGGAGGTAAAGATTTATATATAGGAAGTATGGTTTTGGCCACCGGAAGTGTTCTGGGCATCACCGGTAGTGTACCGGGACCACCGGAGGTCTCCGGGGGTCCACCAAGTGGGGCCACAAGCCCCGGAGGGCTGCATGGGCCAAGTGTGGGAGGGGACCAGCCCCAGGTGGGCTGGTGCGCCCCCCACAAGGGCCCAAGGCGCAAGGGAGAGGAGAAGGGGGCAAACCCTAGGGCAGATGGGCCCTAAGGCCCATACTAGTGCGCCTCCCTCTCCCCTTCCCCTCTTGGCCGCCACCCCAAGACCCATCTAGGGCTGTCGCCCCTCTAGGTGTGGGAACCCTAGAGGGGGCGCACCCTCCTCCCCTCCCCTCCCCTGCTGCTGGATGGAGTCTTCCTCAACCTCTCTGTCGGTGTCAAAACCGGAGGATCTCGGGTAGGGGGTCCCGATCTGTGCGTCAAGGTCGGATGGTAACAGGAGACAAGGGACACTTTATTTTACCCAGGTTCGGGCCCTCTCGATGGAGGTAAAACCCTACTCCTGCTAGATTAATATTGATGATATGGGTAGTACAAGAGTAGATCTACCACGAGATCAAGGAGGCTAAACCCTAGAAGCTAGCCTATGGTATGATTGTGTATGATGATGGTTATGATGTGTTCTGTCCTATGGACTACAACCCTTCGGTTTATATAGGCACCGGATAGGGTTAGGGTTACACAGAGTCGATTACATTGGTAGGAGATCTTGAATATCCGCACGCCTAGCTTGCCTTCTACGCCAAGGAAAGAACCTTCCGGACACGGGACGAAGTCTTCAATCTTGTATCTTCATAGTCCTGGAGTCCGGCTGAAGATATAGTTCGGCTATCTGAACACCCCCTAATCCAGGACTCCCTCAGTAGCCCCTGAACCAGGCTTCAATGACGACGAGTCCGGCGCGCAAATTGTCTTCGGCATTGCAAGGTGGGTTCCTCCTCCAAATTCTTCAAGAAGATAATAAACACCAAAAAATAGCGTCCGGCTCTGCAAAACAAGTTTGCACGTATTGCCATATAGAGAATAATACAAACACAAATCAAATCTGCTGACGTATTCCGCAGTGCGTCATAACACTGCGACCATGCCTTCTGTATGGATTATTTTTGTTGTTCCACCGCAGCACGTTCAACGAGGCGGTTTCCTTGGCACGTCTTGTCGAAGCAGAGACCGTGTGGCCCTTTTAGCGGGATTCTCATTAATACGGACGTGGGTAACCCAACCGTGCCCGTTAAGCACGTCCTGCCTTGATTAAAGGCTAGTCCAAGACGGTTACGGGGAGGGCTCTTGATATTCTGCCTCTTATAAAGAGACCGAGACCTTGCTCCCCTCTTGTGTTCTCAAAACAAGCTCGCCCATAGCCTCGAGTTCCAACACCCCAGGCTTTTAGATTCTAGGCGCATCGGACCATCGACAATGTCCGGCTCCGGCCTTCAAGGCCAATGGATGCCGTCCTCCGTTACGGAGGAGGACGTGTCAAGGTTGAGGGAGGCTAGGTTCCTGACCAGCGAGATCCCGCACAGGTTGCCTGCTCAAGGACAAGCGATCCCAAGCCCTCAGCCTGGTGAGAGCGTAGTATTCATCTCCTACCTCCTTCGGGGATTAGGCTTCCCAATGGATCCTTTCGTAAGGGGGCTGATGTTTTATTATGGGCTGGAATTCCATGACCTAGCTTCGGAGTCCATCCTCCATATCTCCTCCTTTATTGTTGTGTGTGAAGCGTTTCTCCATATCACCCCTCACTTCGGATTATGGCTCAAGACCTTCAAGGTAGAACCGAAGATAATCGAGGGGCGTCACGTAGAGTGCGGAGGTGCTGTTATAAAAAGGAATACCGATGCTCCATGGCCCGAGGGCACTTTTCAAGAGGAGCTCGGCTTATGGCAACAGGAGTGGTTCTACATCACCTCTCCTCGGGGCACCACTTGGGTAGCGCCTCCCGCCTTTCGCTCGGGCCCCCCACCACGTTTAACATCGTGGATCACCATAGGGTTAGATCGGGGCTTGCCCAAAGACGTTCCTATGTTGCAGAGCCGCATAAAGGATCTCCTAAAAGGAGACCTCAACCTGGTCAAGGTGACACAAGTTATGCTGATTCGCCGGACACTGCCCGGCCAACGTCGCCCCCTCCGCTTGTGGGAGTTCAACCTAGAGGGGCCACGGGTTCTCCGAAATTTCATGGGCATGACGCCCACGGAGATGCATAGGCTGTTCTTCGGACCACAAGGAGTGAGTCCGGATTTGACCGAGGATGCTGGTTTAAGCCGCAACCGCCCGGATACAGAAGTAGGTGACCTTGCGCCCGGACCTTCTATCCGTACAATTGACTTATTTTCTAACAGTACTTCTCCTTTTTACGCAGGAGTGGATAGCGAAGGCGAAGCTGATCCGGTGTCCGGCTCCCCTTCCCGAGACTAGGCTAGATCCTGTGCTAGTTAGGATGTTGGAGGTGGCGCCTCGGGAGAAAAATGAAGGGGCGGACAAGGAAACCATGGCCTCTTCGAAAGAGGCCATCCCAAAGGGGGGAATCGACAACTCCTCTCCAAAGGGGAAGAAAAGGGCCGCCTCTGACGACCCGGGAGCCGTAGCTCCAAAGCGGGGGAAAGAATCCGCGTCAGAGGACCCGACGCCGGGGAGCCCCTCGGCCGAACTAAATCCTCAAAAGGAGCAGCCCTCCAATGAGCCGTAAGTAGAAAGAGAGTCATTCTTTTAAGAGAAATCCTTAATTTATATCTGAGAAGTTTTAACCAAAACCTTACCTTGTAGTTCGGACCTCGACCCTTCTCGGCAGAGCTCGTCATCGGGGGATCTTCTTCCGGAGATGATGGAGAGCGGAACGCCTCCTCCTTCATCGCCTAGCAAGGCGGGCGACGCCGAAGTGTCGTCGCAGAGGATTTCTCCGAGTCTGCCAAAAGCAGAAGGTGATCGTGCGCCCCCCCGAGGTTCTCCGTGTCCGGCCTCCGAAGAAGGCCATGGGACGAGTCCGGCACCATCTGGTGTTCGGTCGGAGGAGCTGAAGGTTCTGCTGGGCCGAGCCTCTGTTTCAGAGGAGCATCATGCGTTGATGCCCACGGTGATTGAAAAGATTTCGTCCGCAGAAAGCGGACTGAACAAGGCCGTCAAGAGTTTGCTGGTGGGCCTTGAGGTACGTTTTGAATAATGAACATTAGTGTTAATTGCGCATAATAACATGCGCCTGGTATAGGTAGTAGCCCCTGAGACTCTGTGTGCCGTGAAGATTAGCGGCGCGCAGAGGATCTTAATCCCAGGTCCTTTAAGTGGCACCTTTGTTTGTAGGTGGCAGGTTGTCCGGAGTCGAGTCGGACTCGAGATTTTGCCGAAATGAAACGGCAACTCGATGAGGCAGAAGCCGACATTGTGCTTGTTAACAAGCGGCTTGATGATGCTCAAGGTATTGAGTTTATTTGGCGATTGTTAGTAAGAGGAGCTTTATGTCAATATCTTACCTTGTGTATGCTTGATGCAGATGGTGCGGCGGCCGTAGAAGGACTTAGGGCCGAGCTCGCCAAAGCAAAGGAGCAAGCCAGAAAAAGCGATGCGGCTGCCGGAAGAGCCCGTGAAGAGCTAAAAGCCGAACAGGCTTCTCATTGCCGAAGCAAGGAGGAGATGGCTGATATAGCCGAAAAGTTGAAAAGTGCTACTGACCATTGCAAACTTCTTGAAGAGGAAGGTCGAGCCCGGCAGACGGATTTAGAGAAGGCCGTCGCCGATGCCAAGGACGCCCGCTCTAGTATGAGAGCGTCAAGGGAAGAGCTGCGTCAAGCCGGACTAATTGCGGATGGAAAGCCCTTCCTGCTGCGGAGAAAATTGTTTGATCCGAAGTTCGCCCCGTTGGACCGAGCGTGGAGCGTGGAGGACACCTATCTGGATTTGTCGGCTAGCGCCGCCGATGCAACCGAGTACTTTCGGGATAAGAAAGATCATGAAGTGGAAAAGCTCTTCTGGTCGCAGTTCACTAATCCAGAGCGTCCACTATCAGTGGATGATCGCCTGGCCCAATGGGCCGGGCTGAATAGGTTGTCCGGACTCGCCATGAAGCATGCCATGGACCGCCTGTGTCCCGGGAGATCGAAGCCGAGAAGCTATTTCAGTTTGGTGCAGCAATTTCTTGACGTGGTGCCTCGGATTGAAGCTCTAAAGAGGTCCGCTTGCACAGAGGGCGCGCGGCTGGCTCTTGCTCGTGTCAAGACATACTGGGCAGATATGGAGCCCACCGTTGTTGCGTCCCGTGATTCGGATAAAAGCCGAATTCCTTCCGAGCACTATTTTGAGGAAGTCCTCGCGGGCGCTCGAATAATAGAGACGCAGTGTTCGAAAGATGCTGTTTTACGACAGCATATGTAATCGTAGATCAATATTTTTATAAATTGTAATGGCGTAATTTAGACTTGTGCCTTCAAGTATTAATAACACCTCCTGTGCGGCCGTTTTGATATATAAATTCTGAAAGATTGCAGTCGTTGGCTTCAGCCCCCACGCACATAGTACGGGGGTGCGCGCGGAGAACGCATTTCACACTTAACCCAACGTCTTGGTCCTACAAAGGAGGTGATAGCTCCGCGGGCTAGGCGACCGGACTATAATGCTTTAACACTTTCACTTAGCCATAGGAGCTTGACAGTGGGACTCTTTAGGTAGCCCTTTAATGGCGACTGCGTTTACCCGAATTCGGGACGCATATGTGCCTGACCGGGAAGCGGCCCTTCGTCAAAACGGAGGAATTCGATAAATTCCTATAAGTCATCGAGTGGCGACCAGTCTCGCGCTACATCATGATAGTCGGTTTTCGGCTTTGTCTACTGAGGTGCTCACCCGGCCGAACCGGGGCACAATCGCAGTAGTTCTCCTGGTGCAACCTTAGCCGACAGAACGGAACGTAAGGTGGCCGAACTCAGGAGCCGGGCAACCCAACATGTGACCAAAATCATGACTCGGAGCTGATGCATATAGTGCCAAAACTCGCGACGCCGAACACTCCCTAAGGTGTTCGGTCTTTGTGGGTGCGTGTTGAACAACACCTCTTGAAAAAGAAAAAAGCCCCTTGTGTCCAGGTACGAGCAAGAATTCTGGCGTGGCCACATGCCAAAACGCCAGTCTCCTCCATGGTTATAGTGAGGTAAACCAGGGGATGTATAGCAGCAAGAGACAGTAAAAAAGGTTTACGCAGGGTCTTAATCTAAGAAGAATCCTTTGGGGCGGGTCCCTACTGCACGTCTGCGCCTGTGTCTCCGCTGTGCCGTGTCCTGGACGGGCGCCGTACGACGTTCATCTGTAAAAGGGAAGCACTAAATTGAAAAATGGGTCGTGCGGAAGGAAGAATAATAAATAAAATGTGAAGTGAGAAATAGATACGGTCGAGTTGTATTGTCTCTGCGTACAGCCCCTGGTGAGGCCTACCAAGCCTATAACGAAAATGGGCTTGTGCCGAACTCATTGAGTCCGGGTCCGCGGCCTTTTGTGACTTACATCGAAAAAGTCTTTTGGCTGGCGAGGCCATTTTGTTGGGCGGCCGTTTAAGCGGCCGCACAATCCTCCGTTTGGAGGAGATGTAGTTTAGTATGCTCCCTTTAAAGAGATGATGCCTCGAGGACCGGGCATCTTTAGCGTGAGGGATGCATAATGCGGTATTGTGTTAAAGCGGGCGAAAGCTCCGCGTCCTATTAGTGCTTGATAGCGACTTGAAAACGGGACTATGTGGAAGATAAGCTTTTCGCGACGAAAGTTATTGGCAGGGCCAAATATGAGGGTATTTGGGCCTGGTGCTACTCCTTGGAAGGAGGTTTTACTGTGACGGATTCGTGCTGGGTTTATGCCCATGCGGTGAATTGTATCCTGATATATCAGATTTAGTCCACTGCCACCATCCATAAGGACGTTGGTAAACTGGAATCCGTCTATTATTGGATTAAGTATCAGGGCAGTCCAGCCTGCGTGTTTGATATTGCTAGAGTAATCTAGCTGATCAAAAATGATTGGCTTTAGTGACCAATGGCCAGACTCCTGAGGGATAGGCTTGAATGTGCGGACCTTTATGGGTGCCTCATGCCTTGTTATGTGAAGTGAGTTCACTGTTTTGACTTCTTGCGGGAAGTTCTTTTGCTTCCTGGTGTTCTGCTTTTGGGGTTCGTCCTCTTCCTCACTTGGTGTGTCGAGCCCCTTGTGTTTGGTGTTAAGCCTTCCGGATTGTTTGAAAACCCAACAGTCTCTGTGGGTATGATTAGCAGGCTTTCCAGGAGTACTGTGTATCTGACATATCCTGTCCATGATTCTCTTTAGACTGGACGGATCTTCCCTATTATCCTGAGGGGGTGATTTTGTCTGATTTTGTCGCGAGCCTTTGAATCCGGCATTGACTGTCGTGCTCTTCGGACTTTTTCTTTTCATTCGGCGAAGGTCCTTGTATCGCCGTGGTTTCCCGTTTCCATCCCTGATTTCTGATGTACTTGGGTTGCTGGGGCTGCATCGTGCCAACCAGCTGTCCTCTCCTGCACAAAAGCGGGTCATGAGGCTTGTGAGTGCGGCCATTGTTCTTGGCTTTTCCTGGCCGAGGTGTCTGGCGAGCCATTCGTCTCGGACATTGTGCTTGAAAGCCGCCAGGGCTTCGGCGTCCGGACAATCCACTATTTGATTCTTTTTAGTGAGGAATCTGTTCCAGAACTGCCGAGCTGATTCTCCGGATTGCTGAGTTATGTGACTGAGGTCGTCTGCGTCCGGGGGACGGACGTAGGTCCCTTGAAAATTTGCTCGGAAAGCGTCCTCGAGCTCTTCCCAACTTCCAATTGTGTTTTCGGGAAGGCTTTTAAGCCAGTGCTGGGCTGGCCCTTTAAGCTTAAGGGGTAAATATTTTATGGCGTGGAGATCATCTCCTCTAGCAATATGTATGTGGAGGATATAATCCTCGATCCAGACTCCCGGGTCTGTTGTTCCATCGTACGCCTCTATGTTAACGGGTTTATATCCCTCTGGGAATTCATATTCCAGGACCTCATCGGTGAAACATAGAGGGTGTGCGGCACCCCTATATTTGGGTGTGCCTTATTCTGATGGTGGATTTTTTGCATCGCTTACGAGAGCTTGCTTTCTTGGCCCGTAAATGGACCTGGCTGGGCCATGATGCGAGTCTTTTATTCTGTCGCATGCCGCATTGAGTGCGGCGCCGTTTGCCGTATTGTAGTGGCCGAGAGGTCGTTTATTCGACCGTGTAGCCTTTTTGTTTTTCGAGTTTGGGGGCTCTAGGGCCTCCTGGTCGAATTCGGGCAGTAGCTTTCTCTTTGGATAGCTTTTGGTGCGGCGGCTGCCGCCGTATTTGTCTGCGGTCTTGATTACTTTGCTCCATCTTGTTTTGAGTGCATCTTCCGCCGTCTTTAGCTTTTGCTTCTGCTTCTTCAGGCTTCGTGCTGTGGCGACGAGCCTTTCTTGGAGATTCTTCTGCTCCATGATTTTATCCGGCGTGGTATCGTCCGGAGTTCTGTTATGACCGGGGGAGGACTGTTCGTCCTCTCTGCCCGTCTTACCCTGTTCGGACGGCTGTTCTGGGATGCGTTCGTCATCTGCCGGCTCGTCCTGCTCTATGGCTGGGTCTTGATCGAGGCGGGGCTTCGCTCAGCGTTTTCGTCGCCGCTTTGAGTGCTTTTCGGAGGGTTTACCCTTCTTTTCGCCCCCTTCTTCCTCATTGTGAGTTTTTTCAGGTGTATCCACCATGAATACGTCATTAAGTGGGGTGGAGGTCCAGTGCCCTATGGGCGCTGGTTCCCGTTCGTCTCCGTCTTCGTCGTCCATACCGTCGAAGTCTTCGGAGCCGAAGTCGAGCATGTCGGTTAAATCGTCGACAGTGGCTATTAAGTGGGTGGTGGGTGGGTTTTGAATTTCTTCGTCGTCCGAATCCCAACCTCGCAGGCCATAGTTCGGCCTGGGCTCTCTTGAAAAAGAGAGAGACTTGAGAGATTTCAGAATATCACCAAAAGGCGAATACTGAAAGATGTCCGCGGCGGTGAACTCCATTACCGGCGCCCAATCTGATTCGATCGGCAGGGGCGCGGGAGGTTCGGAGTTCGGAGAAGAGTCCGGCTCCTTGGAGTCATGTGCCATGCGGAGTGCGGGGCTTGCGTTTGGCTCAATGGCTTTTAAGATCGCAGCCCCCGAGGTGACGTCCAACCGTTCATCTTCGAAGAACGTAGCGGGCTCCGAATCGAGGATCGGGGCCGGAGTGTATGCGGCCTCCAGGACACTGTTCGGAGGCAGAGCTATATCATGCCCCTCGAGATAGTGCGGCGCGCTTGGCTGTGGCTTGAATCCGTCGAAGATCAAGTCTCCGAGGGTATCTGCCGTGTAGTTTTGGCTTCCAAACCTGACTTGATGGCCAGGGGCGTAGCTCTCGATCTGCTCCAAATGACCAAGCGAGTTGGCCCGCAGAGCGAAGCCGCCGAAGACGAAGATCTGTCCGGGGAGAAAAGTCTCACCCTGGACCTCATCGTTGTTGATGATCAAAGGAGCCATCGGGCCTAAAGGCGACGACACAGAGGAACTCTCAATGAAAGCACCGATGTCGGTGTCAAAACCGGCGGATCTCGGGTAGGGGGTCCCGATCTGTGCGTCAAGGTCGGATGGTAACAGGAGACAAGGGACACTTTATTTTACCCAGGTTCGGGCCCTCTCGATGGAGGTAAAACCCTACTCCTGCTAGATTAATATTGATGATATGGGTAGTACAAGAGTAGATCTACCACGAGATCAAGGAGGCTAAACCCTAGAAGCTAGCCTATGGTATGATTGTGTATGATGATGGTTATGATGTGTTCTGTCCTACGGACTACAACCCTCCGGTTTATATAGGCACCGGATAGGGTTAGGGTTACACAGAGTCGGTTACATTGGTAGGAGATCTTGAATATCCGCACGCCTAGCTTGCCTTCTACGCCAAGGAAAGAACCTTCCGGACACGGGACGAAGTCTTCAATCTTGTATCTTCATAGTCCTGGAGTCCGGCTGAAGATATAGTTTGGCTATCCGAACACCCCCTAATCCAGGACTCCCTCACTCTCCCTCTCTCCTTGCTGGATCAAGGCATGGGAGACGTCACCCGGCTGTACGTGTGTTGAACGCGGAGGTTCTGTCCGTTCGGCACTTGATCATTGGTGATTTGGATCACGACGAGTATGACTCCATCAACCCCGTTCACTTGAACGCTTCCGCTTAGCGATCTACAAGGGTATGTAGATGCACTCTCTTTCCCCTCGTTGCTGGTTTCTCCATAGATAGATCTTGGTGACACGTAGGAAAATTTTAAATTTCTGCTACGTTCCCCAACACCCTCCACTCAAGCCGCACCCCGACGCCGCTTTAAAAATACCAATGCACGGGGGAATGCGCCAGACCTGCGAGATATATTGGAGGACAAGGCAAAGCAAACAAGGTCGATCTATGGATCGCGTGAGCGCCCCACGGCACGTGACGGTAATCGTCACACCGAATACAGTGAATCCGGCCAGGCCGAACACAGAAGAAAAAGCTCGCTTGAGCTACGTCGTGATATAGCTCAATACAGAGGTGTCGCACACCCACTATGCTTCACAGACGACGTAATGGATCATCAAATCCCAGAGGGTTTTAAACCTGTAAACATTGAATCATATGATGGCACAACAGACCCTACGGTATGGATCGAGGACTATCTCCTCCATATCCACATGGCCCGCGGTGACGATCTACACGCCATCAAATACCTCCCACTCAAGCTTAAAGGACCAGCTCGACATTGGCTTAATAGCTTGCTAGCAGAATCAATTGGTTGCTGGGAGGACCTGGAAGCCGCATTTCTCAACAATTTCTAGGGCACTTATGTGCGACCACCAGACGCCGATGACTTAAGCCACATAATTCAGCAGCCAGAGGAATCGGCCAGGCAATTCTGGACACAGTTCCTAACCAAGAAAAATCAAATCGTCGACTGCCCGGACGCAGAGGCCCTAGCGGCCTTCAAGCATAACATCCGCGATGAGTGGCTTGCCCGGCACCTTGGACAGGAAAAGCCGAAATCTATGGCAGCCCTCACGACGCTCATGACCCGCTTTTGTGCGGGAGAAGATAGCTGGATGGCTCGTAGCAATAACATAACCAAGGTCCCTGGTAATTCGGCTGCCAAGGATAACAATGCCAGGTCGCGACGCAACAAGCACAAGCGCCGCATTAACGGCGACAATGCTGAGGATACGACAGTTAATGCCGGATTCAGAGGCTCTAAACCCGGTCAGCGGAAAAAGCCATTCATGAGAAATACCCCGGGCCCATCCAGTTTGGACCGAATACTCAATTGCTCATGCCAGATACATGGCACCCCCGAAAAGCCAGCCAATCACACCAACAGGGATTGTTGGGTGTTCTAGCAGGCGGGCAAGTTACATGCCAAAAACAGAGATCAGGGGCTACATAGTGACGACGAGGAGGAGCCCCGGCTGCCGAATAGTAGTGGACAGAAGGGATTCCCCCCACAAGTGCGGACGGTGAACATGATATATGCAACCCACATCCCCAAGAGGGAGCGGAAGCGTGCGTTAAGGGACGTATATGCAATGGAGCCAGTCGCCCCGAAGTTCAACCCATGGTCTTCCTGCCCGATCACTTTTGATCGAAGGGACCACCCCACTAGTATCCGTCACGGCGGATTCACCGCATTGGTTCTTGACCTAATCATTGACGGATTTCACCTCACTCGAGTCCTCATGGACGGCGGCAGCAGCCTGAACCTGCTTTATCAGGATAGAGTGCGAAAAATGGGCATCGATCCTTCGAGGATTAAACCCACTAAAACGACCTTTAAAGGCGTCATGCCAGGTGTAGAGGCCAACTGTATAGGCTCAGTCACACTTGAAGTGGTCTTCGGATCTCCGGATAACTTCTGAAGCGAGGAGTTAATCTTCGACATAGTCCCGTTCCACAGCGGCTATCACGCACTGCTCGGGCGAACCGCATTTGCCAAGTTCAATGCGGTACAACATTATGCATACCTCAAGCTCAAGATGCAAGTCCTCGAGGAGTCATTACGGTCAATGGAAACACCGAACGCTCTCTCTGTACGGAGGAGCATATGGCGGCTCTCGCAGCGGAAGTACAAAGCAGCCTCTCAAGGCAATTTTCCAGTCCGGCCATTAAACGACCGGACACTGTCAAGCACGCCCGGAGTAACCTACAACAAGACTGCCTGGCACGTTGTGAGCAGGCGTAGCAATGCGGCCCCAACCCCAGCCCTCATGAAATTACGAAACCAGTGCTGCACGTACATAACTACGCTCTAGAAATACCATGGGCACAGGGGGAGGGGCACCATCACGGCACGCCCAAAGCATGGCTTAAACCGCACTAGGGGCTGCCGATTTCTCACTTTTATCTTACTTTCAGGACTCCATCTTTCGGAAGGCCTAAGACGGCAGTACAATTGCCGCACAAACGATGCAAGAACCAGGGAAGAAAACCACGCCGCACTATGGAACTCTAAGCTGGTCTCTATAACGAGTAGTATACCTGTTTTGCATATCATTCCATAGTTCGCCCCTGGATAGGACATGTCAAATAGTCCCGCATTTTGCTTATCGCACCATTTGTATTGTTCTGCTGTGATCGCAGCTTCTTCAAATAATCAATGCATAGCTTTTGTCTATTACTGTATTAGTATTTTTTAAGAATATATGTTCATTAGTGACATATCGCACCCGTACACTTTGGTACGGCCAATACACCAGGGGCTTAAGTACCCCACAACACGGTGTGAGAAGTCCGAACACTTTCACAAGTGCGGCACCCCGAACTTATAGCACCATATGCATCGGCTCTGAATCATGTCTTGGGTCAAATGTTGGGTTTGCCTGGCTCCTATGTTTTGGTACCTTACGTTCCTTGTATCGGCTAAGGTAGCGCTAGGAGAACTACTATGATTGTGCCCCAGTTGAGCTGGGCTAAAGCACCTCAATAGAGAAAGCTAAAACTGACCGTCATGATAAGGCGAGAGCTGGTCGCTATTCAAGAGGTTTTCGAGTCCCTAAAGACTTATGCCGCTTAGAGCGAGGAGTCGGCTTTGTCCGGCCCAAGCGTGGATAGCGCCTCGAACTCGGTCTTCCGAACACTAGGGGCTTCGCCAAAATTTAAAATTATAGAATTCTATGGCTAAGTGAGAGTGTTCAAGCATTATAGTATGATTGCCTTGTTCGTTGTGTTGAGCGCCTCCCTCGAAGGACCCAAGAATGGGAAAAAGAGCGCTCAAGTTTATCCCGAACACCACAGCACTCGTGGCATGGGGGCAGAAGCCGACAACTCGCCATCTCTCAAAAATTTGATAAACGGCCGCACAGAAGGTAATATTTTAAATTCAAAACGCATTGCTTAGCGCACATGAACAAGTTTTCAGCGCACATGAAAAATAAACAAGTTTTACTCAAAAATTACATCTTTCGAGCACTTGTCCGCCATAAGGCGGGCGCCCTCCAGAACACCCTTATAGTACATCTCGGGGTGGCGATGCTCTTTGCCCAGCGGCGGCCCGTCCTTCTCAAGCTTCTCCGCATCCAGCTTGCCCCAGTGCACCTTAGCATGGGCAAGCGCCCTACGGGCACCTTCGATGCAGACGGAGCGCTTGATGACTTCGAGCCTTGGACAGGCCTCCACCAGCCGCCTCACCAGCCCGAAGTAGCTCCCAGGTAGCGCCTCTCCAGGCCACAGCCAAACTATGAGGCCCTTCATGGCCTGTTCGGCCACCTTGTGGAGCTCGACCAGTTGCTTCAGCTGGTCGCTCAAGGGCACAGGGAGTCCGGCCTCAGCATACTGAGACCAGAACACCTTCTTTGTTGAGCTGCCTTCCTCGGCTCGGTATAACGCGGTGGCATCGGACACGTTGCGGGGCAAATCTGCGAATGCTCCTGGAGAGCTCCGGATTCGGGTAAGTAACAAGTAATTGACTTTCACATGCTTACTTTGCATAAAGAAAGCCTTACCCGTCGCTATCTTCTTCATCGCCTCGACCTCCTGGAGGGCCTTCTGGGCTTCGGCCTTGGCAGACTTGGCATTCTCAATGGCCGTCGCGAGCTCGGACTCTCGGGTCTTTGAGTCAAGCTCCAAACTCTCATGTTTTTTCGTTAGAGCCAGGAGCTCTTGCCGCACCTCGCCAACCTGCGCCTCATACTTCTCCCGCTCGATGCGCTCCGCGGCCGCCCTCTTCTCGGCCTCAGACAGCGCCTGCTTAAGGGTTGCCACCTTCGTTGTGTCCCCTACAATAGCCACGTTAGTCCTGTCACTTTTTGCAATTGCACCTTTTTATATTTAATAAGGTATTTCTTACCTTCTTTATCCTCGAGCTGCTTCTTGGCAAGGCCGAGCTCTTGCTCGGACCGCTCGAGGTTCTGCTTTAGCGTGTCCACCTCCGCAGTCAGCGCGGCGGACGCCAGCAGTGAACCTTGCATACGCATATTGACTTACTTTTGTTAGACTCCTACGAATTTTATTAGATCCTCTATTCGGCTTTTCTTTCCGAACGCCGAACAGAGAATCAGGGGCTATTGTCTATGCGGTAATATTTCCACATATTTTTTACATACCTCAAAGCCTGTTAAAAGGCTAGCACAGGCTTCGGTCAGCTCACTCTTGGTGGACTGAACTTTCTGAACCACCGCGCTCATAATGGTGCGGTGCTCCTCGTCGATGGAGGCGTCTTTAAGCACCTCCAACAGATTGTCCGGTGCCTCCGGTTGGACGGGGGCCACCGGCTTAGTGGGCTTGCTCCTCTTGGAAGGAGGCGCCTGCCGGACTCTAGAACCCTTGAAGGTTCCGGAGTGGTGTCCGGCCTAGGGCCGGACTTGGAGCCCTTAGGGGTTCTATCCCCTTGGCGCCTGGGGTCTGGAAGGTCGCCTTGCGGCGCCTCCGGAACCACCTCCTCCTGGCTTGGAACCTCCTGGGACGCCACCTCGGCGTCATCCGTAGGGCGGGGGGAGGTAGCCGTCGGAATTGAATTTATGTCCGACGAGTCCAGGGAACCTCTCGACGACACGTCGAGCCGGTCTTTAGGTGGCCTGCATAATCATATTCGACGCAAGTTGTGCAATAAAGGAATACTATGACTTACTCTGGTATCCGGATACTTACGATTTCGCCAGGGGCTTGGCCCTGTGCGGCCACTCCTCTTCGCCGTCGTCGGCATTGGTGGAGTAGTCCGGAAGAGGGGTCTTCCCCTTCTTGGACCCTGCGGCCTCCCCAGTTGGGGCGGCCTTCCTTTTCTTCCCTTCCCCCGCTGGAGGGGGAGGGGTATCTTGTTCTTCCTCCTCGTCTTCACGGGAGGATTGCGTCTCAGAGTCGTCGGATGACGAATCCGACACCACCACACGACGGGCACTCTTTCGAGTCCCCGTGGCCTTCTTCGTGGCCTTCTTCTCCGGCACCACATAGGGTGCCAGAGCCAGCAGCCTTGCCAATAGAGCGTCTGCTGGGTCTTCGGGCAAAGGAGCCGGACAGTTGATCTGTCCGGACTTCGCCTGCCACTCCTGTCAAAGGAAAGGGAGCTTAGATCCCGCATAAAGTCAAACTATGAAAAGCTAAAATACCCTGTAAAAGGTAAAAACGGCTTACCGCACTAGCGTGACGCTGCGTGCTGAATCCGCGATCCTCGGTAGCGGATGCGGGAGCCTCGGCGCCCTTGAATAGCGCCTTCCAGGCATCTTCATATGTCGTGTCGAAGAGCCTGCTTAGAGTTGGGTGCTGCGCCGGGTCAAACTCCCACAGGTTGAAGGCCCGTTGTTGACACGGGAGGATCTGGCGGATGAGCATAACCTGGACTACGTTGACAAGTTTAAGCTTCTTGTTCACCAAGGTTTGGATGCATGTTTGCAGTCTAGTCACCTCTCCTTTGTTGCCCCACGACAGGCCCGTCTCTTTCCAGGATGTGAGCCGCGTAGGGGGTCCGGATCGGAACTCAGGGGTTGCGACCCATTCTGGGTCACGCGGCTCGGTGATGTAGAACCACCCAGATTGCCACCCCTTCAGGGTCTCCATGAAGGAGCCCTCGAGCCATAGGACGTTGCGCATCTTGCCTACCATGGCACCTCCGCACTCCGCCTGGGTGCCACGCACCACCTTTGGCTTGACATTGAAAGTCTTGAGCCATAGGCCGAAATGGGGGCGGATGCAGAGGAATGACTCGCACACGACGATAAACGCCGAGATATTGAGGACAAAGTTTGGGGCCAGATCGTGGAAATCTATGCCATAGTAGAACATGAGCCCCCGGACAAATGGGTGGAGAGAGAAACCCAGTCTGCGGAGGAAATGGAGGAGGAACACCACCCTCTCATGGGGCCTTGGGGTGGGGACGAGCTGCCCCTCTTCGGGAAGCCGGTGCGCGATGTCGTTGGACAAGTATCCGGCCTTCCTCAGTTTCTTGATGTGTCCCCCCGTGACGGAGGAGACCATCCACTTGCCTCCCGCTCCGGACATGGTTGGAGAAGGTTGAGGTGGGGAGTGCGGACTTGGGCGCTGGAGCTCGAGTGCGCGGAAATGGATAGGCAAAGGAGGAAGAAGGTGTGGAAGAGAAAGGTGGATCCTTATCCCCTTATATGGGCGGACGCAACTACGCGTCCCCACCCGCCTGGAAAAACTCGCTTATCTCCCAAGCGCCATAATCATTGGCCGGTTGGGTTACCCACGCCCGTATTGATGAGAATCCCGGAATAAGGGGACACGATCTCTGCTTTGACAAGACGTGCCAAGGAAACCGCCTCGCATAACATGCTGAGGTGGGACAATAAAATGATTCGAATAAAGGCTTGGCCGTGGTGTGATGTCACGCTACGGAATACGTCAGCAGATTAGATTGGTGTAAATATTATTCTCTCTATGGCAATATGTGGAAACTTATTTTTGCAGAGCCGGACACTATCCTGGTGTTCGAAATCTTCTATGAAGTACTTGGAGGAGGAACCCGCCTTGCAATGCCGAAGAGAATCTGCGCGCCGGACTCGTCGTCATTGAAGCCTGGTTCAGGGCTACTGAGGGAGTCCTGGATAAGGGTGTGTTCGGATAGCCGGACTATACATTCGGCCGGACTCCTGGACTATGAAGATACAAGATTGAAGACTTCGTCCCGTGTTTGGAAGGGACTTTCCTTGGCATGGATGGCAAGCTTGGCGATACGAATATGTAGATCTCCTACCATTGTAACCGACTCTGTGTAACCCTAGCCCTCTCCGGTGTCTATATAAACCGGAGGGTTTTAGTCCATAGGACGAACAACAGAACAACAATCATACCATAGGCTAGCTTCTAGGGTTTAGCCTCCTTGATCTCATGGTAGATCTACTCTTGTACTACCCCTATAATCAATATTAATCAAGCAGGAGTAGGGTTTTACCTCCATCGAGAGGGCCCGAACCTGGGTAAAAACATCGTGTTCCTTGTCTCCTGTTACCATCCGCCTAGACGCACAGTTCGGGACCCCCTACCCGAGATCCGCCGGTTTTGACACCGACAACTAGTTTAAAGGTTGTTGGATGCACAAGTAGTGGTCATACTTAGTGCAGAATGAAGGCTAGAAAAAGATTGAGAAGCGACAAACCAAGAATCGAATAATCTCATAAGCGAGCATTAAGCATAATTAACACCGAGTAATGCACCGCAAGTAGGATATAATTTCATTGCATGACAATTGACTTTCGTGCTTGCATAGGGAATCAAAAACCTTAACACCAATATTCTTACTAAAGCATAATTACTCATCAACATGACTCACATATCAAATCATCATATCTCAAAACTATTACTAAGAATCAAGTTTATTTTGTCCAATGATCTTCATGAAAGTTTTTATTATATCCTTCTTGGATATCTATCACTTTGGGACTAATTTTCATGTGTTGCTTTTCATAAGCTCAAACAAATATAAGTGAAGATCATGAGCATAATATTTATTTCTCTCAAATTAATATAAGTGAAGCAAGAGAGAATTTCTTCAAAAATACTAAAGCACACCATGCTCAAAAAGATATGAGTGAAGCGCTAGAGCAAATCCATAGCTCGTAAAAATTTAAGTGAAGCATAGAGAGCAATTTTAACAAGTCATGGCATAATTGTGGCTCTCTCAAATAGGTGTGTACAGCAAGGAATCAAGACTTAAAACACAAACTAAAACAAGCAAAGACTCATATCATACAAGACGCTCCAAGCAAAACACATAGTATGTGACGAATAAATATATAGCTTCGAGTAAAATACCAATGGTCGTTAGAAGAAAGAGGGGATGCCACTCGGGGGCGTCCCCAAGCTTAGTTTCTTGATCTCTTTGGATAATAGCTTGGGATGCCGGGGCATCCCCAAGCTTAGGATCTTCTTACTCCTTATTCCTTCATCCATCATAAGATAACCCAAAACTTGAAAACTTCAATCACACAAAACTCAAACGAAACCTTCGTGAGTTCCGTTAGTATAAGAAAATAAATCACTACTATAAGTACTGTTGCAACCTATTCATATTTTATTATTGCCTTATATCTACTGTATTCCAACTTTTTATGGTAAAAACTCATCAAAGAAAACCATAGAGCCATCAAAACAAGCACACAATGCAAGGAAAACAGAATCTGTCAAGATCAGAACAGTCCGCCGCAATCTTAATTGTTCGAATACTTGTGTAACTCCAAAAATACGGAAACAATTAGGAACACGTGAGCCATTTGTATATTAATCTTATGCAAAAAGAATTGGAATTTTAGCACGCTCTGGTTAAAATTAATAATTTCTTTCGTGAGCACAATTTTTTTTGTTTTTCAGCAAGATCAAACAACTATTACCCAAGAAGATCCTAAAGGCTTTACTTGGCACAAACACAAATTAAAACACAAAAACCACAATCATAACAGTAGCATAATTGTGCAAACACTCAAGAACAGAAAGCAAAAAGCAAAAATAAATTTTATTCATTGGGTTGCCTCCCAACAAGCACTATAGTTTTACGCCCTTAGCTAGGCGTAAAGCAAGGATCTAAGTTTTGACATATTTGTCCAACTCTACAATCAAACACTTAGAATTCTTCCGAGATTTAGCATAAAGATTCTCAATGATAATACTCCTAGGAACAAGTTTAAAGAATTCATTCTTACCAAAGGGATCTCTTATAACTTCAACAAAATCTGGGTGAATACTAATCATCTTAAGATCCTCTTTACTGTTATTACTAGAAGTTGTACCCTTGCTCTTAGTAACTTGAGTGGTCTTGCCAATCTTTACGTATTTTTTCAATAGGTTTAGCGGAAGCAAAAGACGTGTTAAAATTACTAAAGATTTCTTCCAATTTATCAATCCGAGACAGACTTTCTTCAATTCTTTCATGCATTACGGTTCCCTTTTGTTTTAACAACCTAAAAACTTCTCCCGCTTTTGACCCAATTTTAGTAGCAAGATTATGCATCTTTTTATCCAAATTTTCAATATGCTCTTCAGTAAGCATTTTCTTTTCAATAGCATCTAACCTTTCCATGACGTGCTCATGAGTCAAAGTTGTTTCATTAATCAAAAGAGGTGGTGAGCCAACCAAATTTCCCATAGCATTAAAAGCATAAAGAGAGGGACACATCAAGAAATTTCCACCGGTAATCGTATCAAGGTCGAATCTATACCAAGTGGTGATGCCCACATAAAAACCACGAAGAAGAACAATGGTAGATTGCTTACGGATAGATCTATTATGAGCGTTGCAAATTATATACCAAGCATCTTTTAAATTTTTTCCTCCCCTTTGTTTAAAATTGAGAACTTCGTTCTCGGGAGTGCATGCAATAGAGGAAGAACTATCCATGACGACAATAATGGCAAACAAAATTGCACACAAAAATGGATCCGGCAAGAAAACGGCGAACGAAAAAGAGGGCGAATAAAATGGAATTTTTTTGTGAAGTGGGGGAGAGGAAGGCGAGAGGCAAATGGTAAATAATGTAAATTGCGGGGAGATGATATTTGTGATTAGGAACCTGGTATATGTTGAAGATCGTCCCCGGCAACGACACCTATAATTCCTTTTGATGCGGCTTGAAGCTACGTCGGTATTTCCCCAAAGAGGAAGGGATGGCGCAGCATAGCGGCGGTAGGTATTTCCCTTAGTTATGAGACGAAGGTTATCGAACCAGTAGGAGAACCAAGCAACACAACATAAACAACACCTACACACAAATAACAACTACTCGCAACCCGACGTGTAAAAGGAGTTGTCAATCCTTTTAGGTAGCGGCGCCTCAAGATAGGTAAACCGACGTGAATACAATTGTAGTAGATTGATAGATCGAACAAAAAATAAAATAAATGAGAATAAATTGCAGCAAGGTATTTTTGTATTTTTGGTTTAATAGATCTGAAAATAAAAGCAAAGGAAAAGTAGATCGCAATGGCAAATAATATGAGAAAGAGACCGGGGGCCGTAGGTTTCACTAGTGGCTTCTCTCGAGAAAAATAGCAAACCGTGGGTAAACAAATTACTGTTGGGCAATTGATAGAACTTCAAATAATCATGACGATATCTAGGCAATGATCATTATATAGGCATCACGTCCAACATTAGTGGACCGACTCCTTCCTGCATCTACTACTATTACTCCACACATCGACCGATATCCAGCATGCATCTAGTGTATTAAGTTCATGGAGAAACAAAGTGATGCAATAAGAACGATAAATTGATGTAGACAAGATATATTTATGTAGAAATAGATCCCATCGTTTTATCCTTAGTAGCAATGATATATACGTGTCGGTTCCCCTTCTCTTACTGGGATCAAGCACCGTAAGATCAAACCCACTACAAAGCACCTCTTCCCATTGCAAGATAAATAGATCAAGTTGGCCGAACAAAACCCAAATATCGGAGAAGAAATACGAGGCTGTAAGCAATCATGCATATAAGAGATTAAAGAAACTCAAATAACTTTCATGGATATAAAAAGATAGATCTGATCATAAACTCAAAGTTCATCGTATCCCAACAAACACACCGCAAAAAGAGTTACATCATATGGATCTCCAAGGGACCATTGTATTGAGAATCAAAAGAGAGAGAGAGAGAGAGAGAGGAAGCCATCTAGCTAGTAACTACGGACCCGAAGGTCTACAAAGAACTACTCACGCATCGTCGGAGAGGCACCAATGGAAGTGGTGAACCCCTCTGTGATGGTGTCTAGATTGGATGTGGTGGTTCTGGACTGCGACAACTGGAATTGATTTTCGTTGACTCCCCTAGGGTTTCTGGAATATTGGGGTATTTATAGATCAAAGAGGCGGTTCAGGGGGCACCCGAGGTGGCCATAACCCACCAGGGCGCTCCTGGGCCTCCTGGTGCGCCCTGGTGGGTTGTGCTCCCCTCGGAGCATCCTCCAGGCGCTGCCTTGGCCCATTGGGTGTCTTCTGGTCCATAAAAAATCTCTGTGAAGTTTCATTGCATTTGGACTCCATTTGGTATTGATTTCCTGCGATATAAAAAACATGCAGAAAAAAACAACTGGCACTTGGCACTATGTCAGTAGGTTAGTACCAAAAAATGATATAAAGTGATTATAAAACATCCAAGATTGATAATATAACAGCATGGAACAATAAAAAATTATCGATACATTGGAGACGTATCAGCCATCTGGAGCACAATGCGGATCGTGCCCGGTTTAACAAGCGGGGCGAAGGTGTCTTTGAAGTCCACGGCCGCGCGCTACCGAAATCCACGAACCACCCATCAAGCCTTGTAGCGCTTGAGAGAACCGTCCGGGTGAGTCTTGTGGCAAAAGACCCACTTGCTAGTTATGATATTGGCACGAGGGGGTCGCGGAACAAGCTGCCACGTGCGATTGCGCTGTAGGGCATCGAAGTCCTCCTGCATCGTAGCTAGCCAATGGGGATCCCGAAGGTTAGCACGAGAGGAGGTGGTGACAGGTGATGGTGTCGACGTCGAGGCAGCGCACACATACTCGTCGGAGGAGTAGCGCGTGCTCGGCCGAAGCACTCATGCTCAGGCACGGGTAGTCATGCCAAGAGGCGGGGCAGCAGGGCCGGCGATAGCGGCGGGGGCCACTGCGGCAGCAGGGGCCGCGGCCATGATAGGGGCCCCGGCGGCAGCAGGGGCACCCTCGGCGGCGACAGGGGTCGTGGCCATGACAGGGGCGCCGACGGCGGCGGGGGCACCCACGGCGGTGACAGGGGCCACGGCAGCGGAGGCGGGGGCCGCGGTGCCATCCGAGCCAGCAGCCGAGGGGGCAATGGGCGAGGAGGATGTCGAGCCTATCACCGAGGTGGTGGGCAGAGTACCCACCAGCTCAACCTCATAGGAGGGAGATGGGGATCCGGGGGCCCGGTCAGACTCGACCTCTGGGAAGGGAGTCGAAAAACCGGGCGGTGGCGGCAGAAGGCGTCGTGCCGGAGGGGCTCCTTGGGGCGCCGCCTTGCATCGCTCCAAGAAGGGGGCGCGGGGGCCGGCGCCGAAGGGGACGAAGCCGGAGGAACCTGAAAAAAATGGAACATCGTTGCTACCTCTTGAACTTGCGTTGGTATTTCCCTTGAAGAGGAAAGGGTGATGCAGCAAAGTAGAGTAAGTATTTCCCTCGGTTTTGAGAACCAAGGTATCAATCCAGTAGGAGACAATGCGCAAGCCACTGAATACCTGCACAAACAAACACCAACTTGCACCCAACGCAATAAAGGGGTTGGCAATCCCTTCACGGTTATTTGCAACGTGATATCTGATAGAGATGGATAATTGGTAAAGTAATATTTTTGGTATTTTTGGTTTATGGAATGGAAAGTAAAAGGTTGCAAAGAAACTAAATGGAAACTTATAAGATGGAAAATATACTCGGGGGCCATAGGTTTCACTAGAGGCTTCTCTTAAGATAGGAATTATCATGGTGGGTGAACAAATTACGGCCGAGCAATTGATAGAAAAGCGCAAAGTTATGACGATATCTAAGGCAATGATCATGAATATAGGCTTCACGTTCGTGTCAAGTAGACCGAAACAATTCTGCATCTACTACTATTACTCCACACATCGACCGCTATCCAACATGCATCTAGAGTATTAAGTTCATAAAGACTGGAGTAACACTTTAAGCAAGATGACATGATGTAGAGGAATCAACTCAAGCATTATGAAAAACCCCATATTTTTATCCTCGATGGCAACAATACAATACGTGCCTTGCTGCCCCTATTGTCACTGGGAGAGGACACCGCAAGATTGAACCCAAAGCTAAGCACTTCTCCCATTGCAAGAAAAACCAATCTAGTTGGCCAAACCAAATTGATAGTTTGAAGAGACTTGCAAAGATATCAAATCATGCATATAAGAATTCAGAGAAGATTCAAATAATATGCATAGATAAACTAATCATAAATCCACAATTCATCGGATCTCGACAAACACACCGCAAAAGAATATTACATCAAATAGATCTCCAAGAACATCAAGGAGAACTTTGTATTGAGAATCAAAGAGAGAGAAGAAGCCATCTAGCTACTAGCTATGGACCCGTAGGTCTGTGGTAAACTACTCACGCTTCAACGGAGAGGCAATGGTGTTGATGTAGAAGCCCTCCCTGATCGAATCCCCCACCGGCAGGATGCGGATATGCCCCAGGATGGGATCTCACGGGTACAGAAGGTTGCGGCGGTGGAAAAGTGGTTTCGTGGCTCCCCCGGAAGTTTTTGGGGTATATGAGAGTATATAGGAGGAAGATCTAGGTCAGGGGGTCACCGAGGGGCCCACAAGGTTGGGGGGCGCTCCCTAACCCCCTGGGCGCGCCTTCCACCCTTGTGGCCGCCTCGTGGCTCTTCTGACTTGCACTCCAAGTCTCCTGGGTGTCTTTTCGTCCAAGAAAAATCATCGCAAAAGTTTTATTCCATTTGGACTCCGTTTGGTATTCCTTTTCTGCGGAACTAAAAAACAAGGAAAATCAGGAAGTGGCACTGGGCTCTAGGTTAATAGGTTAGTCCCAAAAGATCATATAAAGTAGCATATTAATGCATATAAAACATCCAAAACAGATAATATAATTGCATGGAACAATCAAAAATTATAGATACATTGGAGACGTATCAAGCATCCCCAAGCTTAATTCCTGCTCGTCCTCGAGTAGGTAAATGACAAAACTGAATTTTTGATGTGGAATGCTACCTAACATATTTGTCCATTTAATTCTCTTTATTGTGGCATGCATGTTCAGATTCGTAAGATTCAAAACAAATGTTTAATATTGACATAAGAACAAAAATACTTCAAGCTTACTAACAAAATAATTATGTCTTCTCAAAATAACATGGCAAAACTCGTAAAAAAACATGGCCAAAGAAAACTTATCCCTAATAGAGTCTGGCTATGCTCCATCTTCATCACACAAAACATTTAAATCATGCACAACCCCGATGACAAGCCAAGCAATTGTTTCATACTTTTGATGTTCTCAAACCTTTTCAACTTGCACGCAATACATGAGCGTGAGCCATGGACATAGCACTATATGTGCAATAGATGGTGGTTGTGAAGAAGACAAAAAAGAAGGAGATAGTCTCACATCAACTAGGCGTATCAACGGGCTATGGAGATGCGGCCATTAATAGATATCAATATGAGTGAGTAGGGATTGCCATGTAATGGATGCACTAGAGCTATAAGTTTATATGAAAGCTCGAAAAGAAAACTAAGTGGGTGTGCATCCAACTTGCTTGCACATGAAGACCTAGGGTGTTTTGAAGAAGCCCATCATTGGAATATACAAGCCAAGTTCTATAATAAAGAATTCCCACTAGCATATGAAAGTGATATCATAGGAGACTCTCTATCATGAAGATCATGGTGCTACTTTGAAACACTAGTGTGGCAAAAAGGATAGTAACATTGTCCCTTCTCTCTTTTTCTCTCATTCTTTTTTTTCTTTTCTCTTTTTTTTGGTCCTTCTCTTTTTTTTTGCCTTTCTGTTTTTTCCTCACATGGGACAATGCTCTAATAATGAAGATCATCACACTTCTATTTACTTACAACTCAAAAATTACAACTCCATACTAGAACAAAAATATGACTCTATGTGAATGCCTCCGGCGGTGTACCGGGATGTCCAATGAATCAAGAGTGACATGTATAAAAATGATGAACGGTGGCTTTGCCACAAATACGATGTCAACTACATGATCATGCAAAGCAATACGACAATGATGGAGCGTGTCATAATAAACGGAACGGTGGAAAGTTGCATGGCAATATATCTCAAAATGGCTATGGAAATGCAATAATAGGTAGGTATGGTGGCTATTTTGAGGAAGGATATGTGGTGGGTTTATGGTACCGGCGAAAGTTGCACGGTACTAGAGAGGCTAGCAATGGTGGAAAGATGAGAGTGCGTATAATCCATGGACTCAACATTAGTCATAAAGAACTCACATACTTATTGAAAAAATCTATTAGTCGTCGAAACAAAGTACTACGCGCATGCTCCTAGGGGGATAGATTGGTAGGAAAAGACCATCACTCGTCCCCGACCGCCACTCATAAGGAAGACAATCAAAAAACATCTCATGCTCCCACTTCGTTACATAATGGTTCACCATACGTGCATGCTACGGGACTCACAAACCTTAACACAAGTATTTGTCAAATTCACAACTACTTACTTGCATGACTCTAATATCACCATCTTCATGTCTCAAAACAATCATAAGGAATCAAACTTCTGATAGTATTTAATGCACTTTATATGAAAGTTTTTATTATATCCCTCTCGGATGCCTATCTTATTAGGATTAAATTTATAACCAAAGCAAATTTCCATGATGTCTAGAGACTGTCAAAAGAATATAAGTGAAGCACTAGAGTTCATAAATTGCTGTAAAATAAAACCACCGACGTGCTCTAAAAAGATATAAGTGAAGCACTAGAGCAATATTGCCTAGCTCAAAAGATATAAGTGAAGCACATAGAGTATCTCTTATTTACTAATTGAAGGCACCTTTTAAGCCTCCATGTTAATCCACATATGCAAGATTAATTTAGCCATTAGATTTTAAAATTGATGGCCAAGATCTAATTAGCAGGATAACAAAAATCCATATGTACGTAAATGGATTGGACCTACATGTATACAGAAAAAAAAAGCACCATGTCTTCAAGGAATTAAACCCACACATACCAAGAAAAAGGTGACGTGCACACAGGAAAAAGACCTCTCACCACGTACATGTAAAATATAAACTCAAAGTTAAAAAAGAAAACTCACACGTCATACAAAATAGTAGTACTTAATCTGCACCACATACGTTCAGAAAACAGAGTCCGGTGTTAAAAAAACAAATAGACCCCGGAGCACCCACGTCTAATCTAAGATTTAAAGAAACAAGCTGCAAACGGAAATAAATAGACACGCTTTTTTGGACAAAAAAACAGAGACATGTACAACCAATACTTTTCATATACCACGTAAGTAACACACCCTATTTCCCAATTCCCAAGAAAACAAAAATACGTGCATATCTGCTCAAAGAAAAGAAAGTTATAAGGAGTCCTAAAGCGTCACGTTAAAGAATGAGTGGAAAAAAGTCTTCGGCACATGCATGAAAAAATAGTCAGGAAAACCCACGTCCAAGATTTCAAATGGAGAAAATGAATTTTCTTTAGAAAAATTATGACAGTCACGTACAACCAAATAGTCTTCGTACATAACATATAAGAGAAACTACATGTCACAATTCCGGAAGAAAACGGAAAATACGTACATGGCGGCTCAAAGAAAATAAGATGATCCATAAAAGTAAGGAGTCATGGACCTTGACGTCAAAAAATGAGCCTATCCCTGATTTAATTAAAAACAAATTTCAAGCCCACTGTAAAAAATAAGATAAGCAACGATATAATAAATCTAACATGAACATACGAAAGTCTGTCTTTAATGGCTTCCAGGTATCACCACCGCTAAGTTCACTAATTCAATATTTTAAATCTCCTAATTGTACTATAGGTAGGAACATTTGTAGAAATTCCCACACATCAAAACTTATTTTCGAACCTAAACATATTAATAAATATGAATTGAAGGAATACCATTCTTTTATTCTGAAAGGGGTTGGCATGCAGACTGTTGTGTATTTCAAACAGGGACAGTTCACAGTTTAATTTGATGCTAGGATACATTTTTAGTTCCCACAATGAAAAAAGAGCATGCATTGCAATTTCCACAAAATCGAAAACCAATTGCAGTTCTCCTGAACAAGTAAAATGACATACAAATAAGGTTTCCTCAAGCCTCGCATAAAAAATAGAGCCTATGCCGGTTGAAAATAAGAATCAATTCCAACATAAAAAAGAAGGCTTATCCAGGATAAAAATATTTCAGACATGAGCATACAAAAATCCCTTATTGCTTCCCTATATCACGACTGCTAATGTGATTAATTTACCTCAAATCACCTAACCATAACACAAGTAAGAAAATATGCATACATTACCACGAATATTAAGAAATCATATACGAACACGAAACTATTAATAATATCAATTGAAGGAATACCATTGCCTTTTGTGCTAATATACGGTTGGCAAGGCACACTCTTGGTTATTTTATATAGGGATATTTGACAACCACATCCATCATTTTTTTCGTAAAATAACGTTCCAAGTATCACAAAGCTCTCTACTGTTGAATCTTATGCTAGATGGATACATTCTTAATTAAATATAGCATTGTTTTGTTATTTTCAATGCCAAGGCGGGATAACTTCTCAATGCTTTTAGAAGTAATACAAAATATTTAAATGTTATGAGTAGCATTATAGTAGCGGTAAATATATACAACAACCTCGACAAGTAATACAACCTTAACTGATGAACTCCAACAGTAAATGGACATATCCACCTAATAGCTGTAGTGACTAGAATTTCTTTAGCCTCTCACACCTAATTTTTTTAGCAGTGGGCGTGTGTAGTGTATCTTTCGCCCAACTTTTGTTGACCTATGTTAGATATGCTACAATGTAGATCAAACAAGACACAAAGATGTGTATCTTGCAACCATGACATGGATGCCTCATTCAGACCAGTGATGGTGGTTTGTGCAACATAAATGGTAAATCAGATGCACTGAATCCAATAATTAAGCTGGCAATACATGTGGTAGTATATGTTATCATTGTTTCAATAACTTAGCATATGTTTAGTTGTATGATATATGCAATTTAAAATATTCCAAATTTACATGTTAATAGATTTTTAATAACAATTAAATATACAATAATAGCTAGGCCGTGCATGTGCACGGGTTGATGACTAGTTCAAATAAATCATGATTCATGCGTGTCTCTCTCTCAAAAGGTGTGTACAGCAAGGATGATTATGGCAAACTAAAAAGCAATGACTCAAATCATACAAGACGCTCCAAGCAAAACACATATCATGTGGTGAATAAAAATACAGCCTCAAGTAAGTTATTGATAGACGAAGACGAAAGAGGGGATGCCTTCCAGAGCATCCCCAAGCTTAGGCTCTTGGTTGTCCTTGAATATTACCTTGGGTTGCCTTGGGCATCCCCAAGCTTAGGCTCTTGCCACTCCTTATTCCATAGTCCATGAAATCCTTGCCCAAAACTTGAAAACTTCACAACACAAAACTCAACAGAAAATCTCATAAGCTCCGTTAGTATAGGAAAATAAATCACCACTTTTGGTACTATTGTGAACTCATTCATTATTTATATTAGTGTAATATCTAATGTATTCCAAATTTTCCATGGTTCATACCCCCCGATACTAGCCATAGATTCATCAAAATAAGCAAACAACATATATAAAACAAAATATGTCAAAAACAGAACAGTTTGTAGCAATCTGGATATTTCGAATACTTCTGTAACTCAAAAAATTCTTAAAAATTAGGACAACCTAAGAAATTTGTTTTTAATCTTCTGCAAAAATAATTAATATTTTATCACGCTTCTGTGATTTTTAACAATTCTGGGACTGAGCGCAAAAGTTTCTGTTTTTCAGCAAGATCAAATCAACTATCACCATAAGCTATCACAAAGGTCTTACTTGGCACGAACACTAATTAAAACACAAAATCACATCTAACCAGAGTCTAGATGAATTATTTATTGGAAAACATAACCTAAAAAGCAAAAACAAAAATAAAATTGGTTTGCCTCCCAACAAGCGCTATTGTTTAACGCCCCTAGCTAGGCATAAAACACGAATAGATCTAGGTATTATCATCTTTGGCATGCAATCCATAAGTGGCTCTCATAATAGATTTATAAGGCAATTTAATTTTCTTTCTTGGAAACTATCCCATACCTTTCCTTAACGGAAATTGAAATATAATGTTTCCTTCTTTCTTATCAATAATTGCACCAATTGTTCTAAGGAAAGTCTACCAAGAATAATAGGACACGTAGGATTGCAATCTATATCAAGAACAATGAAATCTACGGGCACATAATTCCTATTCGCATTAATAAGAACATCATTAATACTTCCCATAGGCTTCTTAATAGTGGAATCCGCAAGATGCAAATTTAAGGAACAATCATCAAATTCACGAAAACCTAACACATCACATAAAGTTCTCGGAATCGTGGAAACACTAGCACCCAAATCACACAATGCATAGCATTCATAATCTTTAATTTTAATCTTAATAGTAGGTTCCCACTCATCATAAAGTTTTTAATGATAGAAACTTCCAATTCAAGCTTTTCTTCATAAGATTGCGGCATAGCATCAACGATATGTTTCGTAAAAGCTTTATTTTGATTATAAGCACGAGGAGAATTCAACATGGATTGCAACAAGGAAACACAATCTATTAAAGAACAATTATCATAATAAAATTCCTTGAAATCCAAAAGAGTGGGTTCATTTCTATCTAAAGTTTTGACCTCTCCAATCCCAATTTTATTAATTTTTGCATGAAGATCTAAAAACTCCGAATCATTGGGACGCCTACTAACTAAAGTTGACTCATATCCAGTCCCATATTTATCAAGATTTACATTGGAAAACAAAGATTCAATAGCATTCACATCAATCACTTTAAGATCTTCATCATAATTTTCACACAAACTAGAAGAACACGCTTTTATAAACCAATCTTTCTTAGCACGCATCTTAGCGGTTCTTTCTTTGCACTCATCAATGGAAATTATAATGGCTTTGAGAGACTCAATGATATCATGATTAGGTGGAATAGTTCTAAGTTTTAAAGAATCAACATCAAGAGAAATTCTATCCACGTTCCTAGCCAAATCATCAATCTTAAGCAATCTTTCTTCAATCAAAGCATTGAAATTCTTTTGCGAACTTATAGATTCTTTAACACTATTCTCAAAATCAGAGGGCATCTTATTATAATTTCCATAAGAATTGTTGTAGGAATTATCATAATTATTAGAGGAATTACTAGGAAATGGCCTAGGATTAAAATTGCCTCTATACGCGTTATTACCAAAATTGTTCCTACCAACAAAATTCACATCCATAGATCCATTATTGTTTTCAATCAAAGTAGACAAAGGCATATCATTAGGATCAATAGGAGCACTCTTACTAGCAAACAATTTCATAAGCTCATCCATCTTTCCACTAAAAACATTAATTTCTTCAATTGCATGCACTTTTTTACTAGTGGAAGATCTTTCGGTATGCCATTAAGAATAATTAACCATAATATTATCTAGGAGTTTAGTAGCTTCTCCTAAAGTAATTTCCATAAAAGTGCCTCCTGCGGCCGAATCTAAAAGATTTCTAGAAGCAAAATTCAATCCGGCATAAATTTTTTGTATAATCATCCACAAATCCAAACCATGAGTAGGGCAATTTCTAATCATCAATTTCATCCTCTCCCAAGATTGTGCAACATGTTCATGTTCAAGTTACTTAAAATTCATAATACTGTTCCTAAGGGAGATGATCTTAGCGGGAGGAAAATACTTGGAAATAAAAGCATCTTTACACTTGTTCCATGAATCAATACTATTTTTAGGCAAAGATGAAAACCAAGTTTTAGCACGATCTCGAAGTGAGAACGGAAATAGCTTCAATTTAACAATATCATTATACACATCTTTTTTCTTTTGCATATCACACAAATCAACGAAATTATTAAGATGGGATGCGGCATCTTCATTGGGAAGGCTGGAAAATTGATCTTTCATAACAAGATTCAGCAAAGCGGTATTAATTTCACAAGATTCTTCATTAGCATCGGGAGCAATTGGAGTACTAATAAAATCATTATTATTGGTGTTGGAAAAGTCACACAAATTGGTATTATCTTGAGCCATCATGACAAAGCAAGCAATCCAACACACGAGCACACAAAAAGCAAGCGAAGAAGACGAACGGAAGAGGGGCGAAGAAAAGGCGAATCTTTTCGAAAATTGTTTTAGAAGTGGGGGAGAGGAAAACAAGAGGGAATGGCGAATAATGTAATGCGAGGGATGAGAGTTTATCATGGGTACTTGGTATGTCTTGGCTTGGCGTAGATCTCCCCGGCAATGGCGCCAGAAATCCTTCCTGCTACCTCTTGAGCTTGCGTTGGTTTTTCCCTTGAAGAGGAAAGGGTGATGCGGCAAAGTAGAGTAAGTATTTCCCTTAGTTTTGAGAAACGAGGTATCAATCCAGTAGGAGACAACCCACAAGCCACCGAATACCTGCACAAACAAACACCAACTTGCACCCAACGCGACAAAGGGGTTGTCAATCCCTTCACAGTTGTTTGCAACGTGAAATATAATAGAGATGGATAATTGGTAAAGTAATATTTTTGGTATTTTCGATTTATGGAACGGAAAGTTAAAGGTTGCAAAGAAAGTAAATCGGAAACTTATAAGATGGAAAATAGACCCGGGGGCCATAGGTTTCACTAGAGGCTTCTCTCAAGATAGGAATTATTATGGTGGGTGAACAAATTATTGCCGAGCAATTGATAGAAAAGCGCAAAGTTATGACGATATCTAAGGCAATGATCATGAATATAGGCATCACGACCGTGTCAAGTAGACCGAAACGATTCTGCATCTACTACTATTACTACACACATCGACCGCTATCCAGCATGCATCTAGAGTATTAAGTTCATAAAGAATGGAGTAACACTTTAAGCAAGATAACATGATGTAGAGGAATTAACTCAAGCATTATTAAAAAAACCATATTTTTATCCTCGATGGCAACAATACAATACGTGCCTTCCTGCCCCTACTGTCACTGGGAAAGGACACCGCAAGATTGAACTCAAAGCTAAGCACTTCTCCCATTGTAAGAAAAACCAATATAGTTGGCCAAACCAAATCGATAGTTCGAAAATACTTGCAAAGATATCAAATCATGCATATAAGAACTGAGAGAAGATTCAAATAATATTCAAAGATAAGCTGATCATAAATCCACAATTCATCGGATCTCGGCAAACACACCGCACAAGAATATTACATCGAATAGATGTCCAAGAACATCGAGGGGAACTTTGTATTGAGAATCAAAGAGAGAGAAGAAGCCATCTAGCTAGTGACTATGGACCCGTAGGTCTGTGGTAAACTGCTCACGCTTCATCGGAGAGGCAATGGTGTTGATGTAGAAGCCCTCCGTGATCGAATCCCCCTCCGGCAGGATGTCGGAAAAGGCCCGAAGATGGGATCTCACGGGTACAGAAGGTTGTGGCGGTGGAAAAGTGGTTTTGTGGCTCCCCCGGAAGTTTTTGGGGTATATGAGAATATATAGGAGGAAGATCTAGGTCAGGGGGTCACCGAGGGGCCCACAAGGTTGGGGGCGCGCCCTACCCCCTGGGCGCGCCCTCCACCCTTGTGGCCACCTCGTGGCTCTTCTGACTGAAGGAAATATGCCCTAGAGGAATAATAAAGTTGTTATATATGTTTCCTTAGATCATGATAAATGTTTATTATTCATGCTAGAATTGTACTAATCAGAAACTTGGTACATGTGTGAATACATAGACAAAACAGAGTATCCCTAGTATGCCTCTACTTGACTAGCTCGTTAATCAAAGATGGTTAAGTTTCCTAACCATAGACAAGTGTTGTCATTTGATGAACGAGATCACATCATTAGAGAATGATGTGATGAACAAGACCCATCCGTTAGCTTAGCATAATGATCGTTAAATTTATTGCTATTGCTAACTTCATGACTCCCGAATACCGGAGGAACACATTGTGTGCTATCAAACGTCACAACGTAACTGGGTGATTATAAATATGTTCTACATGTGTCTCTGAAGGTGTTTGTTGGGCTGGCATAGATCAAGATTAGGATTTGTCACTCCGTGTATCGAAGAGGTATCTCTGGGCCCTCTCGGTAATGCACATCACTATAAGCCTTGCAAGCAATGTGACTAATGAGTTAGTTATGAGATGATGCATTACGGAATGATTAAAGAGGCTTGCCGGTAACGAGATTGAACTAGGTATAATGATACCGACGATCGAGTCTTGGGCAAGTAACATACCGATGACAAAGGGAATAACGTATGTTGTTATTGTGCGCCCCCCACAAGGGAGGAGGCCGAATTGGTTTAGGGAAGGGGGTACCACCCCCTTTCCTTCTCCTACTCCCTCTCCTTCACCCTTTCCACCTCCATGAGAAGGAAAAGAAGGGGAGCCGAATACTAGTAGGACTAGGACTCCTAGTAGGACTCCTCCCTTATGGCGCGCCCCCTAGGGCTGGCCTCCTCCCTCTTCCTCCTTTATATATGTGGGAAGGGCACCCCTTGGAGACACACCAATTGTTCCAAGCCGTGTGCGGCGTCTCCCTCCACGGTTCACTCCTCCGATCATATTCACTTAGTGCTTAGGCGAAGCCCTGTGCGGATAACATCACCAGCACCGTCACCACGCCGTCGTGCTGATGGAACTCACCCTCGACACTTTGCTGGATCAAGAGTTCGAGGTATGTCATCGAGCTGAACTTCTGCAAAACTCGGAGGTGTCGTACGTTCGGTACTTGATCGGTTGGATCACGAAGAAGTTCGACTACATCAACCACGCTAACCTAACGCTTCCGCTTTCAGTCTACGAGGGTACATGGACACACTCTCCCCTCTCGTTGCTATGCATCTCCTAGATAGATCTTGCGTGATCATAGGAAATTTTTGAAATTGTATGCTACGTTCCCCAACAGTGGCATCCGAGCCAGGTCTATGCGTAGATGATATGCACGAGTAGAACACAAAGAGTTGTGGGCGATAATAGTCATACTGCTTCAAACCAACGTCTTACTTTGATTCAACGGTATTGTTGGATGAAGCTGTCCCGACCAACATTACATGACCACGTTCATGAGACCGGTTCTACCGACGGGCTTCGCACACAGGTGGCTGGCGGGTGTCTGTTTCTCCAACTTTAGTTGAATCAAGTTTGACTACGGCCGGTCCTTGTTGAAGGTTAAAACATCACACTTGACGAAAAATCGTTATGGTTTTGATGCGTAGGTAAGAACGGTTCTTGCTAGAAGCCCGTAGCAGCCACATAAAACTTGCAACAACAAGTAGAGGACATCTAACTTGTTTTTGCAGGGCTTGTTTTTATATGATATATGGTCAAGGCATGATGCGACATAAGTTATTGTATGAGATGATCATGTTTTATAAAAGTTATCGGCAACTGACATGAGCCTTATGGTTGTCGCTTTATTGTATGAAATGCAATCGCCATGTAATTGCTTTACTTTATCACTAAGCGGTAGCGATAGTCGTAGAAGCAATAGTTGGCAAGATGACAACGATGCTACGATGGAGATTAAGGTGTCAAGCCGATGACGATGGAGATCATGACAGTGCTTTGGAGATGGAGATCAAAGGCACAAGATGATGATGTCCATATCATGTCACATATTTTGATTGCATGTGATGTTTATCTTTTATTCATCTTATTTTGCTTAGTACGGCAGTAGAATTATAAGATGATCCTTCACTAAATTACAAGATATAAGTGCTCTCCCTGAGTATGCACCGTTGCTACAGTTCTTCGTGCCGAGACACCACATGATAATCGGGTGTGATAAGCTCTACGTTCACATACAACGGGTGCAAGCCAGTTTTGCACGTGCAGAATACTCAGGTTAAACTTGACGAGACTAGCATATGCAGATATGGCCTCGGAACACTGAGACCGAAAGGTCGAACGTGAATCATATAGTAGATATGATCAACATAGAGATGTTCACCATTGAAAACTACTCCATCTCACGTGATGATCGGACATGGTTTAGTTGATATGGATCATGTGATCATTTAGATGACTAGAGGGATGTCTATCTAAGTGGGAGTTCCTAAGTAATATGATTAATTGAACTTAAATTTATCATGAACTTAGTCCTGATAGTATTTGCATATCTATGTTGTAGATCAATAGCTCGTGTATAGCTCCCCTGTTTTATTTTTGATATGTTCCTAGAGAAAACTAAGTTGAAAGATGAGAGTAGCAATGATGCGGACTGAGTCCATGATCTGATGATTATCCTCATTGCTGCACACAAGAATTATGTCCTTGATGCACTGCTAGGCGACAGAACTATTGCAGGAGCAGATGCAGACATTATGAACATTTGATATGATGACTACTTGATAGTTTAGTGCACCATGCTTTACGGCTTAGAAGCGGGACTTCAAAAATGTTTTGAACGCCATGGAGCATATGAGATGTTCCAAGGGCTGAAAATCATATTTCAGACGCATGCCCGTGTTAAGAGGTATGAGACCTCTGACAAGTACTTTGCCTACAAGATGGAGGTGAATAGCTCGGCTAGTGAGCATGTGCTCCAAATGTCTGGGTACTACAATCGCTTGAATCAAGTGGGAATTAATCTTCCAGATAAGATAGTGATTGACAGAGTTCTCTAGTCATTATCACCAAACTACTAGAACTTCGTGATGAACTATAATATGCAAGGGATGATGAAAACGATTCCCAAGCTCTTCGCGATGCTGAAATCAGCGAAGGTAGAAATCAAGAAATAGCATCAAGTGTTGATGGTTAACAAGACCACTAGTTTCAAGAAGAAGGGCAAGGGAAAGAAAGGGAACTTCAAAAATGACAAGCAAGTTGTCACTCACGTGAAGAAGCCCAAAGCTAGACCCAAGCCTGAAACTGAGTGATTCTACTTCAAAGGAAACGGTCACTGGAAGCGAAACTGACCCAAATACTTGACGGATAAGAAGGATGGCAAAGTGAACAAAGGTATATTTGATATACAAGTTATTGATGTGTACTTTACTAGTGTTCATAGTAGCCCCTCGGTATTTGATACCGGTTCAAGTTGCAAAGATTTGTAACTCAAAGGAGGAGTTGCAAAATGAACAGATACTAGTTGAGGGCGAGGTGATGATGTGTGTTGGAAGTGATTCCATGGTTGATAAGATCACCATCGCACACTCCCTTTACCTTCGGGATTAGTGTTGAACCTAAAATAAATGTTATTTGGTGTTTGCGTTGAGCATAATATGATTGGATCATGTTTATTGCAATACGGTTATTCATTTAAGTCAAAGAATAATTTTTATTCTGTTTACATGAATAAAACCTTATGTGGTCATACACCCAAGGTGAATGGTTTATTGAATCTTGATCGTAGTGATACACATATTTCATAATATTGATGCCAAAAGATGCAAAGTTCATAATGATAGTGCAACATACTAGTGGCACTGCCATTTAGGTCATATTGGTGTAAAGCGCATGAAGAAACTCAATGCGTATGGACTTTTGGAATCACTTGATTATGAATCATTTGATGTGCCTCATGGGCAAGATGACTAAGACTCCGTTCTCCGGAACAATGGAGGGAGCCACTAACTTATTGGAAATAGTACATACCGATGTATGCGGTCCGATGAGTGTTGAGGCTCGCGGCAGGTATCGTTATTTTGTGACCTCCACAGATGATTTGAGAAGATATGGGTATATCTACTTAATGAAAACAAGTCTGAAACATTTGAAAAGTTCAAAGAATTTCAGAGTGAAGTTGAGAATCATCGTAACAAGAAAATAAAGTTTCTCTGATCTGATCGCAAAGGCGAATATTTGAGTTATGAGTTTGGCCTTCATTTAAAACAATGTGGAATAGTTTCACAACTCATGCCACCTGGAACACCACAGCGTAATTAATGGTGTGTCCGAACATCGTAACCATACTTTATTAGATATGGTGCGACCTATGATGTCTCTTACGATTTACCACTATCATTTTTGGTTTACGCATTAGAGACAGTTGCATTCACGTTAAATAGGGCACCATCTAAATCCATTGAGACGACACCGTATGAACTGTGGTTTGGCAACAAACCTAAGTTGTCGTTTCTTAAAGTTTGGGACTGCGATGCTTATGTGAAAAAGCTTCAATCTGATATGCTCGAACCCAAATCGGAGAAATGCGTCTTCATAGGATACCTAAAGGAAACTGTTGGATACACCTTTTATCACAGATCCTATCTCCGAAGGCAAGATATTCGTTGCTAAGAATGGATCCTTTCTAGAAAAGGAGTTTCTCTCGAAAGAAGTGAGTGGGAAGAAAGTAGAACTTGACGAGGTAATCGTACCTTCTCCCGAATTGGAAAGTGGTTCATCACAGAAATCAGTTCTAGTGATGCCTACACCAATTAGTGAGGAAGCTAATAATAATGATCATGAAACTTCAGATCAAGTTACTACCGAACCTCGTAGGTCAACCAGAGCACGTCGGCACCAGAGTGGTACGGTAATCCTGTTCTGGAAGTCAAGTTACTAGACCATGGTGAACCTACGCACTATGAGGAAGCGATGATGAGCCCAGATTCCATGAAATGGCTTGAGGCCATGAAATCCGAGATAGGATCCATGTATGAGAACAAAGTGTGGACATTGGTGGACTTGCCCGATGATCGGTAAGCCATTGATAATAAATGGATCTTCGAGAGGAAGACGGACGCTGATGGTAGTGTTACTATCTACAAAGCTCGACTTCTCGCAAAAGGTTTTTGACAAGTTCAAGGTGTTGACTACGGTGATATTTCCTCACTCGTAGCGATGCTTAAAGTCTGTCCGAATCATATTAGCAATTGCCACATTTTATAAAATCTGGCAAATGGATGTCAAAACTGCATTCCTTGATGGATTTGCTGTATACGATGCAACCAGAAGGTCTTCTCAATCCTAAAGGTGCTAAAAAGTGTGCAAGCTCCAGTGGTCCATCTATGGACTGGTACAAGCATCTCGGAGTTGGAATATACGCTTTGATGGTTTGATCAAAGTATATAGTTTTATACAGACTTGCGGTGAAGGTTGTATTTACAAGAAAGTGAGTGGGAGCACTACAACATTTCTGATAAGTATATGTGAATGACATATTGTTGATCGAAAATGATGTAGAATTTTCTGGAAAGCATAAAGGAGTATTTGAAAGGAGGTTTTCAAAGAAAGACCTCAGTGAAGCTAGTTACATATTGAGCATCGAGATCTAGATCAAGACGCTTGATAAGATTTTTCAATGAATATATACCTTGACAAGATTTGGAAGTAGTTCAAAATGGAACGGTCAAAGAAGGAGTTCTTTCCTGTGTTGCAAGGTGTGAAGTTGACTAAGACTCAAAAGCTCGACCACGGCAGAAGATAGAGAGAGAATGTAAGTCATTCCCTATGCCTCAACCATAGGTTCTATAAGGTATGACATACAGTGTACCAGACTGTTAGAAATATGCCCTAGAGGCAATAATAAAAGCATTATTATTATATTTCCTTGTTCGTGATAATTGTCTTTTATTCATGCTATAATTGTGTTATCCAGAAATCGTAATACATGTGTGAATACATAGACACCAATATGTCCCTAGTGAGCCTCTAGTTGACTAGCTCGTTGATCAACTGATAGTCATGGTTTCCTGACTATGGACATTGGATGTCATTGATAACGAGATCACATCATTAGGAGAATGATGTGATGGACAAGACCCAATCCTAAGCATAAGCACATAGATCGTATAATTCGTTTGCTAGAGCTTTTCCAATGTCAAGTATCTTTTCCTTAGACCATGAGATCGTGTAACTCCTGGATACCGTAGGAGTGCTTTGGTATGCCAAACGTCACAACGTAACTGGGTGACTATAAAGGTATACTACGGGTATCTCCGAAAGTGTCTGTTGGGTTGACACGGATCGAGACTGGGATTTGTCACTCCGTATGACGGAGAGGTATCACCGGGCCCACTCAGTAATGCATCATCATAATGAGCTCAATGTGATCAAAGTGTTTGATCACGGGATCATGCATTACGGTACGAGTAAAGTGACTTGCCGGTAACGAGATTGAACGAGGTATTGGGATACCGATGATCGAATATCGGGCAAGTAAAATACCGATTGACAAAGGGAATTGAATACGGGATTGATTGAATCCTCGACATCGTGGTTCATCCGATGAGATCATCGAGGAGTATGTGGGAGCCAACATGGGTATCCAGATCCCGCTGTTGGTTATTGTCCAGAGAGGTGTCTCGGTCATGTCTGCATGTCTCCCGAACCCGTAGGGTCTACACACTTAAGGTTCGGTGACGCTAGGGTTGTAGAGATATGAGTATGCAGTAATCCGAAAGTTGTTCGGAGTCCCGGATGAGATCCCGGACGTCATGAGGAGTTCCGAATTGGTCCGGAGGTGAAGAATTATATATAGGAAGTGCAGTTTCGGCCATCGGGAGTGATCCGGGGGTCACCGGTATTGTACCGGGACCACCAGATAGTTCCCGGGGGTCCACCGGGTGGGGCCACCCATCCCGGAGGGCCCCATGGGCTGAAGTGGGAGGGGGACCAGCCCTTAGTGGGCTGGTGCGCCCCCCAAGGCCCACCCCCTGCGCCTAGGGTTGGAACCCTAGGGTGGGGGGGCCACTTGCCTTGGGGGGTACTCCACCCCCCCTGGCCGCTGCCCCCTCTGGAGATGGGATCTCCAGGGGTCGGCGCCCCCCCAGGGGGCCTATATAAAGGGGGGAGGGAGGGGCAGCCGCACCCTTGACCCCTAGCGCCTCCCTCTCCCCTGTCACACCCCTCCCTCTCGCGCAGACGCTCGGCGAAGCCCTGCTGCACGTGACAACTGCATCCACCACCACGCCGTCGTGCTGCTGGATCTCCATCAGCTTCTCCTTCCCCCTTGCTGGATCAAGAAGGAGGAGACGTCATCCGCTCCGTACGTGTGTTGAACGCGGAGGTGCCGTCCGTTCGGCGCTTGGTCATCGGTGATTTGGATCACGGCGAGTACGACTCCATCATCCACATTCTAGTGAACGCTTCCGCACGCGATCTACAAAGGTATGTAGATGCATCTGAATACTCGTTGCTAGATGAACTCATAGATGGATCTTGGTGAAACCGTAGGAAAATTTTTGTTTTCTGCAACGTTCCCCAACAGTGGCATCATGAGCTAGGTCTATGCGTAGTTCTTTTTGCACGAGTGGAACACAATTGTTGTGGGCGTAGATGTTGTCAACTTTCTTGCCGCTACTAGTCTTATTTTGCTTCAGTGGTATTGTGGGATGAAGCGGCCCGGACCAACCTTACACGTACGCTTACGTGAGACCAGTTCCACCGACTGACATGCACTAGTTGCATAAGGTGGCTGGCAGGTGTCTGTCTCTCCCACTTTAGTTGGAGCGGATTCGACAAAAAGGGTCCTTATGAAGGGTAAATAGAAGTTGACAAATCACGTTGTGGCTTTTACGTAGGTAAGAAAACGTTCTTGCTAGAACCCTAATGCAGCCACGTAAAACTTGCAACAACAATTAGAGGACGTCTAACTTGTTTTTGCAGCAAGTGATTTGTGATATGATATGGCCAAAGTTGTGATGAATGATGAATGATATATATGTGATGTATGAGATCATGTTCATGTAATAGGAATCACGACTTGCATATCGATGAGTATGACAACCGGCAGGAGCCATAGGAGTTGTCATTATTTTTTATGACCTGCGTGTCAATGGAAACGCCATGTAAATTACTTTACTTTATTGCTAAACGTGTTAGCCATAGTATTAGAAGTAATAGTTGGCGAGCAACTTCATGGAGACACGATGATGGAGATCATGATGATGGAGATTATGGTGTCGTGCCGGTGACAAGATGATCATGGAGCCCCAAGATGGAGATCAAAGGAGCTATATGATATTGGCCATATCATGTCACTATTATTATTTGATTGCATGTGATGTTTATCATGTTTTGCATCTTGTTTACTTAGAACGACGGTAGTAAATAAGATGATCCCTCATAATAAATTTCAAGAAAGTGTTCCCCCTAACTGTGCGCCGTTGCGACAGTTCGTTGTTTCGAAGCACCACGTGATGATCGGGTGTGATAGATTCCAACGTTCACATACAACGGGTGTAAGACAGATTTACACATGCAAACACTTAGGTTGACTTGACGAGCCTAGCATGTACAGACATGGCCTCGGAACACAAGAGACCGAAAGGTCGAACATGAGTCGTATGGAAGATACGACCAACATGGAGATGTTCACCGAGGATGACTAGTCCGTCTCACGTAATGATCGGACACGGCCTAGTCGAGTCGGATCATGTTACACTTAGATGACTAGAGGGATGTCTAATCTGAGTGGGAGTTCATTAAATAATTTGATTAGATGAACTTAATTATCATGAACATAGTCTAAATAAACTTTGCAATATGTCTTGTAGATCAAATGGCCCAAGCTCATGTCAACATGAACTTCAACGCGTTCCTAGAGAAAACCAAGCTGAAAGATGATGGCAGCAACTATACGGACTGGGTCCGGAACCTGAGGATCATCCTCATAGCTGCCAGAAAACAATATGTCCTAGAAGCACCGCTAGGTGAAGCACCCATCCCAGAGAACCAAGACATTATGAATGCTTGGCAGCAACGTGCTGATGATTAATCCCTCGTTCAGTGCGGCATGCTTTACAGCTTAGAACTAGGGCTCCAAAAGCGTTTTGAGCATCACGGAGCATATGAGATGTTCGAGGAGCTGAAACTAGTTTTCCAAGCTCATGCCCGGGTCGAGAGATATGAAGTCTCCGACAAGTTCCACAGTTGTAAGATGGAGGAAAATAGTTCTGTCAGTGAACACATACTCAAGATGTCTGGGTTACACAACCGCTTGACTCAGCTGGAGATTAACCTCCCAGACGAGGCGGTCATTGACAGAATCCTCCGGTCGCTCCCACCTAGCTACAAGAGCTTTGTCATGAACTACAATATGCAGGGGATGGTAAAGACCATTCCTGAGGTATTTGCTATGCTGAAATCAGCAGAGGTTGAAATCAAAAAGGAACATCAAGTGTTGATGGTCAATAAAACCACCAAGTTCAAGAAAGGCAAGGGTAAGAAGAACTTCAAGAAGGACGGCAAGGATGTTGCCGCGCCTGGTAAGCCAGTTGCCGGGAAGAAGTCAAAGCATGGACCCAAGCCTGAGACTGAGTGCTTTTATTGCAAAGGGAAGGGCCACCGGAAGCGGAACTACCCCAAATACTTAGCGGACAAGGAGGCCGGCAACACTAAAGGTATGTGTGATATACATGTAATTGATGTGTACCTTACCAGTGCTCGTAGTAGCTCCTGGGTATTTGATACCGGTGCCGTTGCTCATATTTGTAACTCAAAATAGGAGCTGCGGAATAAGCGGAGACTGGCGAAGGACGAGGTGACGATGCGCGTCGGGAATGGTTCTAAGGTCGATGTGATCGCCGTCGGCACGCTACCTCTACATTTACCTACGGGATTAGTTTTAAACCTCAATAATTGTTATTTAGTGCCAAGTTTGAGCATGAACATTGTATCTAGATCTCGTTTAATGCGAGATGGCTACTCATTTAAATCCGAGAATAATGGTTGTTCTATTTATATGAGTGATATGTTTTATGGTCATGCTCCGATGGTTAATGGTTTATTCTTAATGAATCTCGTGCGTGATAATACACATATTCATAGTGTGAATACCAAAAGGTGTAAAGTTGATAACGATAGTCCCACATACTTGTGGCACTGCCGCCTTGGTCACATTGGTGTCAAGCGCATGAAGAAGCTCCATGCTGATGGACTTTTAGAGTCTCTCAATTATGAATCATTTGAAACATGCGAACCATGCCTCATGGGCAAAATGACCAAGACTCCGTTCTCCGAAACAATGGAGTGAGCAACCAACTTATTGGAAATCATACATACTGATGTGTGCGGTCCAATGAGTGTTGAGGCTCGCGGAGGATATTGTTATGTTCTCACTCTCACGGATGACTTGAGTAGATATGGGTATGTCTACTTGATGAAACACAAGTCTGAGACCTATGAAAAGTTCAAGGAATTCCAGAATGAGGTAGAGAATCAACGTGACCGAAAAATAAAGTTCTTACGATCAGATCATGGAGGAGAATATTTAAGTCACGAATTTGGCACACATTTAAGGAAATGTGGAATCGTTTCACAACTCACGCCGCCTGGTACACCTCAACGTAATGGTGTGTCCGAACGTCGTAATCGCACTCTATTGGATATGGTGCGGTCTATGATGTCTCTTACAGATTTACCGCTATCATTTTGGGGATACGCTCTAGAGACAGCCGCATTCTCTTTAAATAGGGCACCGTCTAAATCCGTTGAGACGACACGTATGAATTATGGTTTGGGAAGAAACCTAAGCTGTCGTTTCTAAAAGTTTGGGGATGCGATGCTTATGTCAAGAAACTTCAACCTGAAAAGCTCGAACCCAAATCGGAAAAATGCGTCTTCATAGGATACCCTAAGGAAACTGTTGGGTATACCTTCTACCTAAGATCCGAAGGCAAGATCTTTGTTGCCAAGAACGGATCCTTTCTGGAGAAAGAGTTTCTCTCGAAAAAAGTAAGTGGGAGGAAAGTGGAACTTGATGAAGTATCACCTCTTGAACCGGAGAGTAGCGCAGCTCAAGAAAATGTTTCTGTGGTGCCTCCACCGGTTAGAGAGGAGGTTAATGATGATGATCAAGAAACTTCGGATCAAGTTACTACTGAACTTCGTAGGTCCACAAGGACACGTTCCGCACCAGAGTGGTATGGCAACCCTGTCCTGGAAATCATGTTGTTAGACAACGGTGAACCTTCGAACTATGAAGAAGCGATGGCGGGCCCAGATTCCAACAAATGGCTAGAAGCCATGCAATCCGAGATAGGATCCATGTATGAAAACAAAGTATGGACTTTGACAGACTTGCCCGATGATCGGCGAGCGATAGAAAACAAATGGATCTTTAAGAAGAAGACGGACGCGGATGGTAATGTTACCATCTATAAAGCTTGACTTGTCGCTAAGGGTTATCGGCAAGTTCAAGGGGTTGACTACAATAAGACTTTCTCTCCCGTAGAGAAGCTGAAGTCCGTCCGAATCATGTTAGCAATTGCCGCATACTATGATTATGAGATATGGCAAATGGACGTCAAAACGGCATTCCTTAACGGTTATCTTCAGGAAGAACTGTATATGATGTAGCCGGAAGGTTTTGTCGACCCTAAGAATGCTAACAAGGTATGCAAGCTCCAACGATCCATTTATGGGCTGGTGCAAGCATCTCGGAGTTGGAACATTCGCTTTGATGAGATGATCAAGGCGTTTGGGTTTACGCAGACTTATGGAGAAGCCTGTGTTTACAAGAAAGTGAGTGGGAGCTCTGTAGCATTTCTCATATTATATGTAGATGACATACTTTTGATGGGAAATGATATAGAACTTTTGGACAGCATTAAGGCCTATTTGAATAAGAGTTTTTCAATGAAGGACCTTGGAGAAGCTGCTTATATATTAGGCATCAAGATCTATAGAGATAGATCAAGATGCCTCATAGGTCTTTCACAAAGCACATACCTTGAAAAGATATTGAAGAAGTTCAATATGGATCAGTCCAAGAAGGGGTTCTTGCCTGTATTGCAAGGTGTGAAATTGAGCTCAGCTCAATGCCCGACCACGGCAGAAGATATAGAAGAGATGAGTGTCATCCCCTATGCCTCGGCCATAGGGTCTATTATGTATGCCATGCTGTGTACCAGACCTGATGTAAACCTTGCCGTAAGTTTGGTAGGAAGGTACCAAAGTAATCCCAGCAAGGAACACTGGACAGCGGTCAAGAATATCCTGAAGTACCTGAAAAGGACTAAGGACATGTTTCTCGTTTATGGAGGTGATGAAGAGCTTGTCGTAAAGGGTTATGTCGACGCTAGCTTCGACACAGATCTGGATGACTCTAAGTCACAAACCGGATACGTGTATATGTTGAATGGTGGAGCAGTAAGCTGGTGCAGCTGCAAGCAGAGCGTGGTGGCGGGATCTACATGTGAAGCGGAGTACATGGCAGCCTCGGAGGTAGCGCATGAAGCAATTTGGGTGAAGGATTTCATCACCGACCTAGGAGTCATACCCAATGCGTCGGGGCCGATCAAACTCTTCTGTGACAACACTGGAGCTATTACAATTGCCAAGGAGCCCAGGTTTCACAAGAAGACCAGGCACATCAAGCGCCGCTTCAACTCCATTCGTGAAAATGTTCAAGATGGAGACATAGAAATTTGTAAAGTGCATACGGATCTGAATGTCGCAGATCCGTTGACTAAACCTCTCCCTAGAGCAAAACATGATCAACACCAGAACTCTATGGGTGTTCAATTCATCACAATGTAACTAGATTATTGACTCTAGTGCAAGTGGGAGACTGTTGGAAATATGCCCTAGAGGCAATAATAAAAGCATTATTATTATATTTCCTTGTTCATGATAATTGTCTTTTATTCATGCTATAATTGTGTTATCCGGAAATCGTAATACATGTGTGAATACATAGACACCAATATGTCCCTAGTGAGCCTCTTGTTGACTAGCTCGTTGATCAACTGATAGTCATGGTTTCCTGACTATGGACATTGGATGTCATTGATAACGAGATCACATCATTAGGAGAATGATGTGATGGACAATACCCAATCCTAAGCATAAGCACAAAGATCGTATAATTCGTTTGCTAGAGCTTTTCCAATGTCAAGTAGCTTTTCCTTAGACCATGAGATCGTGTAACTCCCGGATACCGTAGGAGTGCTTTGGGTATGCCAAACGTCACAATGTAACTGGGTGACTATAAAGGTATACTACGGGTATCTCCGAAAGTGTCTGTTGGGTTGACACGGATCGAGACTGGGATTTGTCACTCCGTATGACGGAGAGGTATCACCGGGCCCACTCAGTAATGCATCATCATAATGAGCTCAATGTGATCAAAGTGTTTGATCACGGGATCATGCATTACGGTACGAGTAAAGTGACTTGCCAGTAACGAGATTGAACGAGGTATTGGGATACCGACGATCGAATCTCGGGCAAGTAAAATACCGATTGACAAAGGGAATTGAATATGGGATTGATTGAATCCTCGACATCGTGGTTCATCCGATGAGACCATCGAGGAGTATGTGGGAGCCAACATGGGTATCCAGATCCAGATGTTGGTTATTGTCCAGAGAGGTGTCTCGGTCATGTCTGCATGTCTCCCGAACTCGTAGGGTCTACACACTTAAGGTTCGGTGACGCTAAGGTTGTAGAGATATGAGTATGCAGTAATACGAAAGTTGTTCGGAGTCCCGGATGAGATCCCAGACGTCACGAGGAGTTCCGGATTGGTCTGGAGGTGAAGAATTATATATAGGAAGTGCAGTTTTGGCCATCGGGAGTGATCCAGGGGTCACCGATATTGTACCGGGACCGCCAGATGGTTCCCGGGGGTCCACCGGGTGGGGCCACCCATCCCGGAGGGCCCCATGGGCTGAAGTGGGAGGGGGGACCAGCCCTTAGTGGCCTGGTGCGCCCCCCAAGGCCCACCCCCTGCGCCTAGGGTTGGAACCCTAGGGTGGGGGGGCGCCCCACTTGCCTTGGGGGGTACTCCACCCCCCCTGGCCGCCGCCCCCTCTGGAGATGGGATCTCCAGGGGCCGGCGCCCCCCCAGGGGGCCTATATAAAGGGGGGAGGGAGGGGCAGCCGCACCCTTGAGCCCTGGCGCCTCCCTCTCCCCTGTCACACCCCTCCCTCTCGCGCAGACGCTCGGCGAAGCCCTGCTGCACGTGACAACTGCATCCACCACCACGTCGTCGTGCTGCTGGATCTCCATCAACTTATCCTTCCCCCTTGCTGGATCAAGAAGGAGGAGACGTCATCCTCTCCGTACGTGTGTTGAACGCGGAGGTGTCGTCCGTTCGGCACTTGGTCATCGGTGATTTGGATCACGGCGAGTACGACTCCATCATCCACGTTCTAGTGAACGCTTCCGCACGCGATCTACAAAGGTATGTAGATGCATCTGAATACTCGTTGCTAGATGAACTCATAGATGGATCTTGGTGAAACCGTAGGAAAATTTTTGTTTTCTGCAACGTTCCCCAACACAGACCTATTGTATACCTTAGCATGAGTTCGCAATGGTGTACAATAGTGATCTAGGAGTAGATCACTGGACAGCGGTCAAAATTATCCTTAGAGGACTAAGGAAATATTTCTCGGTTATGGAGGTGAAAAAAGAGTTCATCATATAGAGTTACATCGATGCAAGCTTTGACACCAATCTGGATGACTCTGAGTCTCGATCTGGATACGTATTGAAAGTAGGAGCATTTAGCTAGAGTAGCTTAGTACAGAGCATTGTAGACATAGAAATTTGCAAAATACATACGGATTTGAATGTGGCAGACCCGTTGACTAAACCTCTCTCACAAGCAAAACATGATCACACCTTAGTACTCTTTGTGTGTTAATCACATGACGATGTGGACTACATCACTGACTCTATCAAACCCTTTGGGTGTTGGTCACATGGCGATGTGAACTATGGTTATTAATCACATGGTGATGTGAACTATTGGTATTAAATCACATGACGATGTGAACTAGATTATTGACTCTAGTGCAAGTGGGATACTGAAGGAAATATGCCCGAGACGAATAATAAAGTTGTTATTTATATTTCCTTATATCATGATAAATGTTTATTACTCATGCTAGAATTGTATTAACCGGAAACTTAGTACATGTGTGAATACATAGACAAAACAGAGTATCCCTAGTACACTAGTAGAAAACAGGGCTTTCGTTCGGACCAGGTAAGCCCATTAGTCCCGGTTCTTGCACAAACCGGGACTAATGTGAGCATTGGTCCCGATTCGTGCGCTAAAGGCATTAGTCCTGGTTCAAATGAGCCCTTTAGTCCCGGTTTGAGACACGAACCGGGACTAAAGGGTGCGATGCCCTTTAGTCCCGGTTCGTATCTCAAACCGGGACTAAATATTAGACCTTTAGTCCCGGTTTGAGACACGAACCGGTACTAAAGGGTGCAATGCCCTTTAGTCCCGGTTCGTGTCTCAAACCGGTACTAAAGGTCCCATTTTCAAACTCTACCCCCCCCCCCCCATCGCCTTTTCAGTTTTGTAAAAAGCAAAAGAAAATGATAAAAACTTCAAAAATTAAAATCCTTCGAGATGTGGTTATGTTACTACATCTACTGGTTAGGAAAATTTAAAAACTTAAATTTGGACATGTTTTGCAAAAAGTGTAGGGAAAATGTAAAACGGTTGTAACTTTTGCATACGATGTCGGAAAAAAACATATAAAATGTTCAGAACGAAAATCCGCATCCGATTTTGACTGCCTACGGCTTGTTTGCGAATTTTTAGAATCCTCAACTTCCAAAAGGAAAAAAAGATATGCTCAAATTTCAGTTTTTTTGAATTTTGGTTAAATCTGGTCAAACTACTTATTCAAGAAGTATTAGTGTTACTAAATAATTATTCAAGAATATTAGTGTCACTAAATAATTATTTCAATTTTTTTGAATTTTGGTCAAATCTGGTCAAACTGGGGTCAAACTGGGGTCAAGCTATGGTCAAACTACTTATTCAAGAAGTATTAGTGTTACTAAATAATTATTCAAGAATATTAGTGTTACTAAATAATTATTTTAACTCTTTTTAATTTTGGTCAAATCTGGTCAAACTGGGGTCAAACTATGGTCACTACTTATTCAAGAAGTGAGAATGTATTGGGGCAAAGATAAACCCCGGTGGATGCTCACCAATGACCGAAAATTCTCTGTGAAATCATTACCAACCAGGACTAAAGGGGGGAGGCTTTAGTAACGACCCTACCGGCCTTATGAACCGGGACAAATGGCCCTTTTTCTACTAGTGGTATGCGTCTACTTGACTAGCCCGTTAATCAAAGATGGTTAAGTTTCCTAACCATAGACATGTGTTGTCATTGTCTTGTTACTTTTATTCATCTTGCCTTCCCGTACAATATGTAGGAACAAAAAATACTAAATATCTAAATTGGTTTTCACATTTATGTTGGAAAGGGGACAACATTAAGAATTAAAATCATCACAAAACAATGCATATAGCAAGAAAAATAACATGTTAAGAAAGAGTTGGGTGATGGTAAGAACACTAGGTTTTGGGAAGACTAGTGGGTGGGCTCCAAACCACTAAAGGAGGCATACCCCAGATTGTATAACATCAGCTTTGATCATAACATCTCTGTTGCAGAAGCTATCAGTAAGGGTTGGAATAACTTCTCTTTCAGTAGAACCCTGATTGAAGAGAGTGCTAAGCTATGGGCTAGCCTCAAAAATAGGTGTGAAGAAGTGAGAATGTATTGGGGCAAAGATAAACCCCGGTGGATGCTCACCAATGACCGAAAATTCTCTGTGAAATCATTATACTTGTTTTTGGTTAAATCTGATATAGGTTTCCCACACAAGTTTCTATGGAAGATTAAAATATATACCAGCCAAGATTAAAAATGTTCAAGGTGTTAATTGGTGCGTGGCGCTTCGGGATGCTGGGAGCGTGGTGGTACTTCTTCGGAGGGTGCAGCAGTTGCCGGTCTTCCTCTCTTCGTTGATCTGCCGGTGTCGGTATTTATTTCTCTTTCTTCTTGTTGTTTTTCTTCTGGGCTTATCTGTGTTGCGGCCCCAGCGAGCTGGATGTATCGGATGTATCGGGTGTTTGCTTTATAATATAAAGCGGGGGGAACCCTTTATCGGTAGATTAAAAATGTTCTTTTGGTTGATTGCTCGTAAAAGCATTCAATATTATCAGAAAAGGGTGGAAGGGGAGAAAAGTGCGTGTTTACTATGGACAAGATGAAATCATTGATCACTTGTTCTTTCAATGTTCTGCTGCCAGGCTGAGTTGGAGCCTGGTGAAGTGCGCTTTTGATTTGAGATTAGTCCCAAATGGTTTAGATGATTGTTTAAATGTCTGGTTGAAAGGCTTTTAGAAATCTGACAAAAGACTTATCTTAGTTGGGGTTTCTGCTTTGTTTTGGTCCATTTGAAAATGCAGAAATGATATGTTTTCAGATCGAAAAAAGTTCATGATCCCATGATCCTCGTGAGATTAATGAGCAACTGGATTGTTGACCGGTCTATTTTGCAGATAAAAACCCCAGAACAAAAGCTGGTGAAACTGGGAGCAAAACTAATCAAGGGGTGGCAAGTGAAATCCTTCGCGCATCACAGGGATAAAGGCCGGGGGTGCTGAGGCTGGAGAGCTGACGATGATCTTGGCTTCGTCTCCCTGATACTGATTAAGATGTGCGGGGGGCTGCCTATGCTACTTTATTTTGCTTTCCTTCAGCGCCTATTAGTAGTTTTACTTTGTTGTCGTTCGAACTATGTTGCCGTCCCTGGTTGTGTGGGGTTGCGTCCCCCGTTTCACTGTGGAGTTTGTGATTATGTCTTCGGTAAAAATTCTGAAAACCTGATTAGCAGTGGCGGATGCTTTTGCTCGGTGGTTTTGTTAATGAAATCGAAGGGAAACCCCTCTTTTGATAAAAAAAATATCAAGAAAAATAAGGATTTGGAAGAACTGAAATGGTCGGGTGGGGGTTACCTTTGCAGTTTGCACTGTTGACTGCTCCTTGAAAATCCCCTCAACATAAAAAGACTTTTTTTTTAAGCTAAACGCCCTCCAGCTCTTTATTCATTAGGCGCCAGTATGTTTGACTGCAAACAATCAGTCAGCCACCCAGGGATTGTATCATACATAATCATAGAAACAGAAAGTTGTAACGAATGCCTAGCTAAACGGTGTGCCACCATATTAGACTGGCGGCCTGCAAACCATAGCTCGAATCATTGGAAAAAAGAAGATAGATTCTTCATCTCCATGATCAAGTGAAAACACGACGACTTCTGAGGTAGCTCCCACAACCGCTGGATCTCTTGACAATCTGTTTCCAAAACTACTTTCTGCAAGCCCATATCTAGCGCCATATTGATCGTATCTCTGCATGCAAGTACCTCAATGGATAATGGATCAAGAACCCCGTCATATCTTGTACCTCCCGCTCTAACAAAAACTCCATTATGATCTCGAGCAATAAAGCCTGCTCCTTCATGCATTTGCCCCATATCCGTCGCACCATCTGTATTGATTTTTATCCATCCCTCATCCGGTGGTAGCCACCTCGGACGGGCAGTAATTTTGGTCTTCTGCCTCTCAGGTATCTCAAGCGGCCTGATAATCTCTTCAATGATCACCATTGATTTGATCGGCTGGTACACCAACTCACCATGAGTATAGTTGTTCCTGGAATGCCACACAGCCCACATCACGGTGATCATAATAGCTGCCACTTCCTTTTTGTAAAACCGATGATCTAAAAGATCTCAAGCCCAAGTCTCAGGGTGTAGTCTTGGTATATCTATACCAAAAAATCGTTCTGCTGACTCCCAAAAACGTCTTGCATGTTCACATTCCATTAACGAGTGAAACAGCGTTTCATTATCATGTCCACACATCGGGCAGTGAGGTAGCTGCTTAATATGCCGCCTTTGAAGCTCCCCATAGGACGGCAAAAAATTCTTTAGCACGTGCCACCAAAACACCCGGATCTTGGGGAGCACGTTGATTTTCCACAATGCCTTCCAAATGGCCGTATCACCTGATGATGAACCAGAAGTTTCAGTCACCTGACTTTTAGTCTCCATCTCATGCCTATACGCCGATCTGACCGTGAAAAGGCCTGATTTCTCCCTGGCCCATGCCCACACATCTGCACCTCCTACCCGCGGTCTTGCCATGGCAAGAATAGCTGCCGCGTCGGGTGCATAGAAGATGCTCCGAATCAACTCCGTATTCCATTGATTTGTCGTCGGATCTAACAGGTCCGACACCAGCTGAACTGAATTTGGCTCAAGTGCTCCCATCGGTTTCATGGATATTGTCCCGTCTATCCAATGATCATGCCACACCTCGGTGGTCTCTCCATTACCAATTCGGATGAGTCCCTTCTTTAGCATCTCTCTTCCTTGTATAATTGCTTTCCATGTCTTGGATGCACTAGTTGGACAGCCCGCCGTTAAAAACTCCTCATTAGGGAAGTATCGTGCTTTAAGCACACGCGCACACAAGCTGGTTGCATTCTCAAGTATTCTCCATGCTTGCTTTGCTAACAACGCGTCATTAAACGTTTCTAGGTCTCGGAATCCCATTCCTCCCTGTGACTTTGCAATGCACATCTTGTCTCAAGATTGCCAATGCATTCCTTTCTTATCCAGTGACCCAGCCCACCAATATCGTGACATGTTTGTCGTCAACATAAAAAGACTGTTCCCTGAAAATGTTCGTATAAATTTATTTGTTCGTATTTTTTCTAAATTATATGTAGGCTATATTTTTTCTTTAAAAAAAGTTTATGTATAGACTATGTGTACTTGAAAGAAACATAGACTAAGGGACAATTTCAGGGTTGTCCATGGACCATGTCCACCCACTAGCACCGCCTCCCCTTTGGTCAGGCTCTATTTTCGACACATGCAGGTTCGTTCATCCAGAACCACTCAAATCGGAAATGACGCACTGTCTGGATCGCCTTCCCTCCGTTTTTTTTTACTTCGCATATAAGATTTGGTCAAAGTCAAACTACACAAAGTTTGATCAAATTTATATAAAAAAATATGCACATCTATAATACTAAAACAATATAGTGTGAAAATATGTTTCATGGTGCATCTGATAATATTGATTTCATATTGTGAATATTTACATTTTTTAATATAAAGTTAGTCAAACTCTACAAAGCTTGACTTTGATCAAACCTTATATGCGGACTAAAAAGTAACGGAGGAATTAGTATAGAAGAGGGAGTACTGCAGAAGAAAGCTCAGTCCAACCTCCAATGCGCCCAACACCAACCCAGAATGGTTGGGACAACGACGGGCGGCGGCCCCCGTTTGCCGAAAGCCGACGCAACGGAAGCCGAAACCAACAGAGAAATGCTTGTTAATTTTCCGTCAAGAGTATCAACCCGAGTTGGCCTTGTGCTCGATCGCCGGCCCCTCCCAGTCTTCTCGGGGGTTCACGTCACGTGGCGACCTCCGCCCACACACGCAGATCCGGCCGATCCAGATTCCAGACCCATCTCGGTCGCCCTATCACCTTCCCACACGCACCTTCCCCACGTGTCGCCGTCGCGCTCCGTACGCCCGCCCCCGCCCCCGTCCAGCCACATATATCTCCTCTCCGGCCTCCTCCTCCTCCATTCGTTCTCAGCTCGTCGCTCCAATCGATCTTCTCAGAGCTAGAAGAGGCATCTTCTTCTCAGAGCTAGAGCTCGTAGCCTTGAGCTGCCTTGCTTGCGGATCGATCTTCAGGTGAGGATGGGCATCCTGGACGCGGTGTCGGACATGTGCGCGTGCCCGACGGTGCGCACGCGGCGGCACATCAAGAAGCGGCCGCAGCTGGAGACGGTGGAGATGAAGGTGCGGATCGACTGCGAGGGCTGCGAGCGCCGCATCCGCAAGGCCGTCGACGGCATCCGCGGGGTCACCGGCGTCGAGGTGCTCCCCAAGCAGAACAAGGTGGCCGTCACCGGGTACATCGACGACCCGGCCAAGCTGATGCGGCGGGTGGCGCGCAAGACGGGGAAGAAGGTGGAGCCGTGGCCGTACGTGCCCTACGACGTGGTGCCGCACCCCTACGCCCCCGGCGCCTACGACAAGAAGGCGCCCCCGGGCTACGTCCGGAACGTCGTCGCCGACCCCGACGCCGCGCCGCTCGCCAGGGCCTCCTCCACCGAGGTCAAGTACACCTCCGCCTTCTCCGACGAGAACCCCAACGCGGCATGCGCCGTCATGTAATCGGTGCTCGTACGTAGCCATCCTTTAGCCAGGCCTTCCTTCGGCTAAGCTTGTAGTAGGTCCGTGTAATTTTTGGTGGTCGTCTGTATAATTATTTTGCACGTTGTACTGAACCCACAAAGTGAAATTGTAAATTATAGTACTTGTTTATTGCCTATACGTAGCTTGTAGTTCGCTTGTTACAGTAGTTTGTGATTTTGAACCAGGGTATTCAGTTCCCTGTTTACTGTAAGATACTACTATATATTTTAATGAACTTCACATGTATAATTATCAAATTGTTGATTCTTGTTTATTTTTAGAGTTACAATTCCATTTCTTACCTTTATTTAAACGTTTGTGGCAACAATTACGTTATTTGACAAAAATGTAATCATTTGCTATCTAATTTAAGCAAACTTGTGTCACTAATTAGGGCATATTCAATGATGATGCTATCTTAGAGGTGTCACATAAAATAAATTGAACGTCGATAACTGTCATACGTGTGGAAGGAAGGGAGACGCATCACACGTCTTTAATTCAAATAGCACACGTCTTTAATTCAAATAGATGTTACGTCATTCATGTATGCATGCGAGAATTTTTTTGAATTTTTAGTTTTTAAAATGTTTTATCTCTTAAATGAAAATTCGATTGAAACTAGATCTCATATCAACATATTTTGACGAAATTTTTTTGGGTTAAGAATTGCCACGGTGTTTACACTGAAGTAAGTCGCCATGATATGTTTCAGTTATTTTCTTTCACATTCAAAAGTAATTTTTGGCATATTATGATATGTTTCAGTTATTTTCTTTCACATTTAAAAGTAATTTTTGACATATTATAAAACAAAAAATTAAGAAACTAGACTTACCATGCATCATAAACTAAAATTATCATGATACATGCATTTAAAATTGTCATAGTTCATAAAAGAATATTTTCATGGTCAAAATTCTGGAATTGCCATCATCAAAAAACTAAACTTGCCATGATCTATAAACTAAAATTGCCACATGGCAACTTTAGTTTAAGCACTATGGCGACAACAGTGTAAACATCATGGTAACTTTTGAGAAAAAAATTTCTTCGAAACATATCAACATGGGGTCTAGTTTTGAAGATCTCGTCGAGATAGATTTAATGGTGAAAACGGATTTTTAATTCGCTTTCTAAATTAAGAGATAAAATATTTTTAAGCCAAAAACCAAAAAGATTTCTGCTGATGTCATCTATTCATACATGACAAAATGAGTAGTGATGGAGGCGTGTGGGCGATGTGCAAACGCCCACACGTGTGGGCGTTAGTTTTTCCGAATAAATTTGATCTGAAGGGAAAAGTATTATAAGAATTGGCTTGTCTTTTTTTTATTTTAAAAGATGATCTTTTAGCATAATATGTCACGTTTTTGGAAATCTATATCTATATCTACTAATAAAGCAAGGTAATATTTTTTGTTTCGTTCTGTAATTAGTTTTTTTTCGTTAGTCTTGGTCACGCACTGGTGGTACGCCTGTCCTATTTTGCTCGCCTATGAGGTGGTATTAAATGCTGACCTCAGTCTGCTTCGTACACATACAGATATAGCCGCCTGGACCAGTGTGCGTGTTGGGCCGTCGAGAAAAAAAATTGCTTAATGTCAGGATCAAGCTCGACACCTCCCTTTCAATAAAGAAAATCTAACCAGGTTTTGTTTCAATAGCTGGTTCGCCAACTATTTTAAAGCCTTATATCGTCTTTTTCTAAAAAAAGGAAATAAGAGAGGAGAAGGGAAAAGCTTACCTTCACCCGATCGACAATGCGCTGCGTCCGCCGGCTCCGCGTCCGTCGGATCGTCCGTAATCGGATGGACGAGAGCGTCCCCGCTTCCGCGTCATGCGCGTCTGTTTTCTGAAATAGAGCCCTTGTTTCAGAACCATCATTTTTGCAACTGGCAGCTCCGTCGACTGGGAAGGCGACGCTTCTGGATTTGCGAGGGCGGCGGGGCCAGCGGCGCAGGGCGTTGGGCATTGGGCAACAGGGCCTATCCAGCGCGGTGGCGACAGCGAGGGGTTCATCGATGGCCGACATCGACTCCAGCACGTATGGATCTGAGATCCCCCTCCCCTTTCCCCGCATTTCTGGCGATTTTGTAGGTGTTCATAGCGGTTCCCCACGGGGCAGCTTGATCCATACCACCGAGATAACGAGGACGGTGCGACTAGGAGGGAGACGGCCAGTCTGTTGGAGAGTGGTCGCCGATGTAGCTAGTTCGGCGGCGTTGTAGGTCGCTGGTGATGTTAGGTTGCAGGATTTGGATCTGCTGTAGGATTTTTTTTACATAATTTCTGCACTGATAATGTCATGCAAAGGGACTTGAAGCTGCAGGATCCCTTGTATTATTTCTGGATTTCTGGAGCTTATAGCTTCCGTAGGATTTCCCTGTGATTTTCTCTGAAGCTCGTAGCTTATGATAAACTTAAAGTTGCAGGATCCTGCGCGGCCAGTCTTTTTCTTTTTCTTTGCAATCAGGGTCTTGTTTTAGTAGGTTTCTGCTACACAGGACTAGTTTCAGAAATAATGAAGAAATGATTCAGTGGTGAGGTTTTTTTTTCTGCATCTGGGGTCTTGTTTCAAAAGATTTCTCAACATGTCTTTTGTTTCAGAAAGAAAATAAATGTTTCGGTTGTGAAGGGTTTTTTTTTCTGCAACAAGGGTCTTGTTTCAGAAACATAGCCTGAGTTGCAGCGCCGGAGGAGCGCCCGACGTTAAAGAGTGAGTGATCAAATATTGCAACATGACGCATGTTTCAGAAACATAGCTCCGGTTGTAGGAAAACTCCGGCAGACAGGGGAATCTGTTTCTGAAACAAAGGTGTTGTTGCAAGAAGTAAAAGGTGGTCATGCGCGCGCGATGGTCAGATCCGACGACTGTCAGGGCGCTGATCGAACGGACCTCCATGCGGCGGATGTTTCCCATACATCCGCCGGCCGACGCGTAGCGGCGCCCAGAGGAGAAATAAATTGAAAAACAATTAAATCCTTGTGATAGGAATATAAGGAAGGGATCTGTCCACGCCTTCTATGTAAGCACCCCAATCATGCATGAGACAATCTCACACCCGCGTATGGACGAGCCTCCCTCCCGCCCCCTCCCCTCTCCCTCGGGCGAAGCAATGAAGCCACCATTAAAGCCCAATCCCCAGCTTCCCACCCACCCCCGCATCTCACCGCCCCGCCCCAAATCCCCATCTGAGAATACGCATGGCTGGAGCGCGACGCCGCGGTGTGCGGGTTCGCCGACTTGCGCCGGTGGCGCGGGTAGCGGAGCCGAGGGCACTTCCGCCTCCGGCAGTGGCGCCGCTGCCCGAGATCGATCCGCACTCGCCGGAGGCTCGACGCGAGATGAGGCGGGTGGTGCTGGAGCGCTTCCCCGACCGCGACGAGTGGGGGGAGATCCACATGCACATCCTCCGCCACGCAAACTTCGTCGAGCGCGCGCGCTTCATCGGAGACGATGACTACGAGGATGGGGAGCTCCTCTTCTGGGCGATTCAGGAGGCGGAATCGCCAGATCCGCGGTAGGCCGCCCGCTGGGAGAACTTCCGGACGGCGAATCCCTCAAGGCTCAACATCTGGCCGCCTTCGTGGGAGGGAATCGCCAGGATCCCGCCGGAGTTCATCCCTTCGGGGACCGTTTGGACTCCGCGCCGTCAGTAGATCGCCTGCCCCGACTGTTTCAGACACAACGACGACCCATCGATCCTCCCCCATGGCCTGGTGAGTTCGGTATGCATCTTCATGTTGATTCAACTCTTAAGGCTAGATTGAGGGATTTCCGTTTGCGCCGTCGGGGGATGCGTGATTATGCTGGTTCGATTGAATGTTCGTCTGGTTCGATTGTTGTTGCACCTGTTCAGGATTTGGTGATGGAGATGAGGGTTCTCCCTCTTGACCCCCAGTGTAGTAAGAAGTGTGTGGCTGCTTCTGCAGCTGGCGAGACCTCGTCGGAGGAGATCTCCGGCAAGGGGCTCTGTCGTAGTTTGAATTCCATTCCCAAGCCAGGAGCGATGTCTCCCTGCCGTCCCCACCTGGTGAACCCAGCTTTGCCTGGACCCACGCTCAAAATATGTGTTGTTGGGGAGAAAGCGGATAAGGCGAGGGGATTGCGTAAAGACGAATCCCTAGAAAACGTAGAGGAGCACTTTGGCCAGCTCTGGCTCATGCCCTCTCCCCCTCGCCGCCGCCTCCCTAGAAACCCTACCCAACAGTCGCAAGACCCTCGAAAAACCGAATTCCTTTGCTGGATCCGGAGAAACCTGGTCGAGAACAAGTCCTTTTCGGCTGCGGATTGCTTTCCTATAGTTCGTCGACCATTTGATCCACCTCCAAAACAAATCAAGGTCGTCCGTGAGGGGATTGGCCCTAGTTCTATCTCTTTCACGGAGGCTGTTAAGCGAGGGGTGAAGATGTCAGATCGCCGTGTTGGGGGAGTAGCAATCCAGCTGCTGGTCCGTCCAAGGGGACGGGGCAGAAGCCTGCTACATTCGCTGGGCAGAAGCCAACTGTGCCTGCAACAAAGGAGCAGGCCCCTATCCCCAAGCCCACTAGATCCACAACCTCGACTGCTGGATCTGCTCAGGTACAATCGTCCTAGTTTGTAGAGATTGAAGTGGAGCAAGTCCTTGATCCTAGGTATAAAGACATGATCTGTTTTAACTGTGGTGGATCGGGGCACTATGTTGGAAATTGTGTGAAGCCGAAAGCCTGCTTTATCTGTCAGCAAAACCACAATGTCAACAACTGCGCAGCGTGGTCTAAGATTCAACCTACTGCTACCTTTTTTGGTAGTGGAGCTCAAGGCCTTGGTTTTTACCATGTGGATGTGCCAGTTGCAAATGAGTCCAAATGGTTAAATATCCAGAATTGTGTGGTGGTCAACATCCTAAAAGGAGAAGTGAATTGTGCCAAACTGATGAAATTACTATCTGCTACTTTCTATAAGACTAAGCATTGGCCTTGGCAAATCAGAGGGCTCTCAAGTAAGACCTTTTTGGTCAGGTTCCCTCCTTGGAAGAAAGTGGAAGATCTTATTGAATTGCCTGGGTTCTCCCTGCCACAGGATGTCAATGTGACATTAAATGAATGGAAGGGTGGATGTGAACCGTTTGGTGAGTTGATTGAAGCCTGAGTACTGATTGAGGGGATTCCCCCGAAGTGGTGCACTTGGAAAGTGTTTTCTCAAGTTGCTTCATTGTTTGGGGTGCTTACAGATGTGGACTGGAATGAAATGTTCAGAACTTTCTTTGAGAATGTCAGAGTTAAGATAGCCTGCAAAGATCCAACCAAGATTCCTTTTGAGAGACTGATTGAAATGAAGAAGAAGTTGTTCCTACTTGGCTTCACTGTTGAGGGCTTTGAACAGACATGTGGGGTTGATTATGTCATTGATGTAGATGAGGGTGAAGATGATTTTGAGGAAGATTAGAGAGCTGAGGAAGATCAGACAGGAAGACATGATGGAACACAGGGTGAACATGCTTCTGATGGATCAGGTGGTGGTGACTTAGCTATTGATGAACTTGATAAAGCCAATTTCTCAGCCAAGCAAAGATCCTCAAACAAATTTGGTGCTCAGATGATGGTGGTTACATCCATGGGGGATGGAATGGATGTTGATCAGGAGGAATTAATTCTGAAATGTGCTTTGACAGCTGCTGGCCTTGATGGTACATCTTCTGATGGACATGAACCTGAGCCTGATTGTGTGGATAATCCTACAGATCAGATCATTAATGCTGATGAGGGAAAAAATGGGATGAAGAAGTAGTTACCCACAAAACCCCTTCCCCGACTGAGAAAGATACTACACACATGACTCCTGAGAGGAATACTGAGAACATGGAATATTGTGAGGATCTATTGAGATCAGTGGACATATATGATTCTGAAAATGAGGAAACAAACGAAGAAGAGTTGGGGGTTCTCCCTCCTGAGGCTGTCCAAATCTTACAAAGTGAAACTTGGAGGAGGTCCCTGCTGGAATCACTTACTCAGACCAAAAGTGAAGAGGCTAGAAATGAGAACAAGACAAGATGGGGCCCTGTTGTAGCACAAAGACCTGCTACTAGAGGCCATGGCAATGTTAACATCATGGAGAAAGATGCAGCATACAAGAGGAAGAAGAACCTGGAAATCCCACCCACATTCAAAGGTAAATCCTTCTCTACTGTGGATAAAATTATCCTCACTAACCAAGTGAGTCAAATGAACTTAATGATTGGGGGGATGACACTCAAAAGAATCTTACCATTGATGAGATGATAGCTGTGGAGAAAGAGAGGTGTTTGGTGTTTGCCAACAATAACCCTGAAATTGTCCTTCCTGTCAACCTTGACATTGATTCTAATGACTTAGTTAGTACACCTAAAGGTGCCCCCCCCCTTGGAGCCAGTGGGCACTGCTGATAATTCCAGGGGAACACCCATTATTCTAACTAAAGTTAAGCCTTGTGGCTTATCCCACCCTTTCAAATTAATTATGATAGGTCTTATTTGGAACATTAGAGGTCTAGGACAACCTGGTAAAATACAGTGCCTTTGTGATACCATGGCCAAATCTGATCCTGATTTCATTGGTTTTCAAGAAACTAAGAAGGAGATTATTTCGGAGGGTTTCCTCAAGGCTATTGATAAATTTGATAATTTTGTGTGGCATTTTTTGCCAGCTAAAAATACCGCTAGAGGAGTCCTTGTGGGTTTTAAGAAAATGTGTTTTGAAGTAGTTGGTTTTATTAACCAAAGATTTTCTATTATTGCTACTATTAAAAATAAATCTGATGGCTTTGTACGGCAGATGGTGTTGGTGTATGGGTCTGCCTACCCTGAATTCAAGATGGACTTTATTGCTGAATTGCATGATACTTTATCTAATTCCTCTTATCCTATTATGATTTGTGGAGATTTCAATTTTGTTAGGAATGAAAAGGAGAAGAGTAGTGGTTTGGTGAATCAACAGACTGTATTTTTGTTTAATGATTGGATCAATAAATGGGCATTGATGGAGATTTCTATCTCCAATAGGGTGTTCACCTGGTCTAACAACCAGATTTCCCCTGTGTTTGTTGTGCTAGATAGAGTATTCATTTCTGTGAATTGGGACACCCATTTTCCTTTTCCACTTTGGTAGCTCTTCCCAGGGTGGGGAGTGATCACACTCCTCTGGTCCTGGACACTGGTGCTAGAGCCCCAAACACCCCCCAACCTTTCAGGTTTGAGAAATGGTGGCTCTCCCAACCAGACTTTCATCAAATGGTGGTGGAAGCCTGGAACTCTATGTCTTCATCCAAATCCTCAGCTGATAACTGGATGCTTAAAATTAGAACTCTCAGGAAAAAAACTAAAGGATGGAGCATTAATAGAGAGGCAGCTCTGAACAAAAAGAAGAGGGCACTCCTTCTGGAGTTTGACATCTTAGATGTCATGTCAGAAACCCACCAGTTATCTATTTCTGACTATGACAGAATGGAAGAGATCAAGAAAGAATTGGATGAAGTGTGGAAAAAAGAGGAAACTGCTCTTTGGCAGAGATCTAGAGATATAAAAATTCTAGAAGGGGATAGGAATAATGCTTATTTCCAAGCCCTGGCTAATCACTGACACAAGAAGAACCATCTTTCTGAGCTAAATAGCCATGATGGTGTGGTCACTTCGACCAAAGAGATGCTTGATGTGGCCACCTCTTTTTATAAAGAATTGTTTGCTTTTGAACCCAAACCTGATATCCATTTGGATGCTAACTTTTGGTCTGAGGATGAAATGGTTATTAATGATGAGAGAGAGCAGCTAGAGAGGCCTTTTTCTGAGGAGGAAATCAAACAAGCTGTGATGAGTTCATATGCTAGTGGTGCCCCTGGCCCTGATGGCCTGTCCTTTCTGTTTTATCAAACCTTCTGGGACCTGATTAAAAAAGACTTTATGTGGATGGTTAGATACTTTGAGAGCAGTATCCTTGACATATATAAGTTGAACCACGCCATTATTACTCTTATTCCTAAAATCCTTATGGCTAGAGATATGAAAAATTTCAGGCCTATTAGCCTTAGTAATTGTGTTGTTAAGATTTTCTCTAAAGCTATGACCACTAGGGTTTCTCCCTTGTGTGACAAGCTTATTTCCTCTAACCAAACTGCATTTATTAAAGGTAGATTTGTTCTGGAGAGTGTGGTTATGGCTCATGAAGTCATTCATGAAGTTCATAGGTCTCGATCTGCTGGTTTGATTCTTAAACTAGACTATGAGAAAGCATATGATAGAGTTAGTTGGGAATTTTTGAAAGAGATGCTTCTATCTAGAGGCTTTGGCAATAAATGGGTGGATTGGGTTATGTCTACCATCCATCAAGGAACTTTTCAAGTTAGGATTAATGACTCTAATGGTCCCCAGTTCTCTAGGGGAAAAGGCTTGAAACAGGGTGATCCTCACTCACCCCTTTTGTTCAATTTAGTTGTTGATGTGTTCTCTAAAATGCTTCATAAGGCTGCCAACAATGGTTTAATTCATGGACTTCTACCACATGCTTTTCCAGTTGGTGTGATCAGCCTATAGTATGCTGATGACACCATCTTATTCTTGGATAATTCATTGGAATATGCCAAGAATTTGAAATGGATTCTTTCCTGCTTTGAAAGTCTGTCTGGCTTGAAGATTAACTTCCATAAAAGTGATCTTCATGCTATTAACATCTCTGAGCAGCTATCTAATGATTTTGCTCAGGTTTTCTGCTACCAACTTGGGGATTTCCCCTTTAAGTATTTAGGTGTCCCCCTTCACTTTAAAAAGTTGAGGAGGGAGTACCTTCTACCCATTATTAATAGGATCATCAAAAACATCTCTGGATTGTTAGGGAGATTTCTCTCTTATAGAGGAAAATTGATCTTGCTTACCACCTGCAATTCTAGTATTCCTGCCTACCTAATGTCTATTGTGAAATTTCCTAGATGGGCGATTGATATGATCACCTCTAAAATGTCTCATTTCTTCTGGGGGAATATGGGTGATACTCATAAATATCACCTTGCTAATTGGGGTTCGATTTCCAGAAGGAAAAAGTTTGGGGGTATGGGGGTTCCCAACCTAAGGGAATTTAACATGGCCCTTTTGGCCTCTTGGGGAAAAAGATTTTATGATGACAGGGATAGTGATTGGAAGAAGATATTGGTATATAAATATAACACTGCTAGCCCTAATTTCTTTAGCACAAGTTTATCTTGGGCTCTTACAGCTGCTAAGAACTTTTATAGATGGATCCCTGGGGATGGTAAAAGTATTGCCTTTTGGCATGACATTTGGGCTGGAGATTGCTCTTTAAAACTGCATTTTGGGACCTATATAATATTTGTCAACAGCAAGATTCTACCCTTGCGCAGGTTTGGGTGAATGGTGAGCTACGATTAACCTTTAGGAGCTGTGTGACAGAAAGTACCTTAGTGAGGTGGGAGGAACTTATCAAAATTGTTGAACCTTTCTGTCTGTCTGGCTCTCCAAATCAGCCTGTCTGGATGTTGGATTCTTCTAACAAGTACTCGGTCAAATCCTTTTACAAGCTAATAAACTTTGTAGGGATATCTTCTGTCATTAAAGATGATATATGGAAAATCAAAGTGCCACCTAATATACATGTTTTTCTTTGGTTGATATACTATAACAAGAGCTTAACTAGAGATAATTTGGCCAAACGCAAGCATGTAGATGACATGTCTTGTGTCTTCTGCAGCAAACCTGAAACTATCCAGCATCTATTCTTTGATTGCATTGTTGCTAAACATGTCTGGAATATAGTTGCTGATATTTTCAAGATTGATGTTCCTAATTCATTTGCTCTGCTGACTTCCTTCTGGAAGAGAAGAAAATACTTTGAAGCTTTAAACATCATTACTGCTGCTACCTTGTGGAGCTTATGGCGTTTTCGGAATGACTTTGTTTTCCAGGGGCGAAGATGGCGAAGTATACGATGTGTTTTGGACCTGCTGGGGGCAACGATCAAGCAATGGAAAATACTATGCTCGGAAGCTCAGGGTGCGCTACTTCTCTGATGTTTAAGGCTGCTGGACCACCGAAGAGGGGAATTGCTTAGGATTGCCTGGAGATAAATGTTGCTGTCAAGGGCGTCACTGGGCTGTGTTCTGCTAGCTTACAATTCTTAGCTTTGATCTTAAGTAGGCTGGCATGTTGCTCCCTGGCTATGTTTTCTTGGCTTGAACTACCTAAAAGCTTTTAATAGGGCAGTCTAAAACCCCGTTTCCCATCTGTGGCAGCTACTCTCCGGTTGCCGCCGAGCGCTGTTAATAGTCTATGCTGGTTGACGTTTGCCTTGGCTTTTTATAAAGTTGGGGTGGGGGAACCCCTTTTGATTCAAAAAAACTAATGATTAAAAAGGGGTTTCCAAAAAATTAGGAAGGAGAATAAAATAAGGAGGGAAAGCAATGAAATAAGGAAGGACCTCTAATTAAAGGGATTCATGAGAGCGCATAATCAAAGGAATGCATTGGTGTGGTTAGCAATAATTAAATTAAGAATGGGATTACTGCGGGCTGTGCAAATTGGGAATTTGGATCGTAGCTGGTTTATCCCTCATTCTGGTGTTGAACGGCTCGCAAGTCAAACAATATTTCTCTGGAAAACGTGACAATGCATACATCTTAAAGATATTTGATAATACTTATTTTTAAAAAAATCATAGTGATTGGATTATAAGTGTCGGAGTGCAATAATTTTTTATCCCGTTGCAACGCACGGGCTATTTTCCTAGTAACTAGTTATTAAAGATAAGGTTAAGAGATGACCTACTATAGACATACTTTCATTGTCATTTTTAAATTACATGTAAGACTTAAGATAAAACTATTTTACATGCCCTTATCCTTTCAATTATTTTCACTATAACTTTTTAAGCTTACCAAGCAGCCTGTCTACCTCTGTTGTGACTCGTTGGACTTGGGAAAGATTGGCTAGTTTATTTGCCATGGGTTTATTTTTGGTTTGTTTTGGAGTTTCAATTCCAGTGATGACCCCTCCAGGCCTTGGAGTCACCTGCATATTCCGCACATTCCGCACGACGACCACATGAGCGCCATCTTTCGAGCATCCACCACCTGGACTATCGGGAATGGTACTAGCTGCAAATTCTGGACCGATCACTAGATCAACGGGCGATCAGTGGTTGAGATTGCACCTCAAGTCTACGTGATGATCCCTCTGAAGGAAATATGCCCTAGAAGTAATAATAAAGTTGTTATTTTATATTTCCTTATATCATAATAAATATTTATTATTCATGCTAGAATTGTATTAACCGGAAACTTGATACATGTGCAGATACACAGACAAAAATCACAGTGTCCCTAGTAAGCCTCTACTAGACTAGCTCGTTAATCAAAGATGGTTAAGTTTCCTAACCATAGACATGTGTTGTCATTTGATAAACGGGATCACATCATTAGAAGAATGATGTGATGGACAAGACCCATCCGTTAGCTTAGCATATTGATCGTTCAGTTTTCTTGCATTGCTTTCTTCATGTCAAATATATATTCCTTCGACTATGAGATTATGCAACACCCGGATACCGGAGGAATGCCTTGTGTGCTATCAAATGTCACAACGTGACTGGGTGATTATAAAGATTCTCTACAGGTATCTCCGAAGGTGTTTGTTGGGTTGGCATAGATCGAGATTAGGATTTGTCACTCCGTATATCGAAGAGATATCTCTGGGCCCTCTCGGTAATTCACATCATAATAAGCCTTGCAAGCAATGTGACTAATGAGTTAGTCGCGGGAAGATGTATTACGGAATGAGTAAAAAGACTTGCCGGTAACGAGATTGAACTAGGTATGAAGATACCGACGATCGAATCTCGGGCAAGTAACATACCGATGACAAAGGGAATTACGTATGTTGTCATTGCGGTACGACCGATAAAGATCTTCGTAGAATATGTAGGAACCAATATGAGCATCCAGGTTCCGCTATTGGTTATTAACCCGAGAGGTGTCTCGGTCATGTCTACATAGTTCTCGAACCTGTAGGGTCCGCACGCTTAACGTTCAATGACGATTTTGTATTATATGAGTTATGTGATTTGGTGACCGAATGTTGTTTGGAGTCCCGGATGAGATCACGGTCATGACGAGGAGTCTCGAAATGTTCGAGTGGTAAAGATTCATATATAGAATGATAGTATTCGGACACCGGAAGTGTTCCGGGGATACCGGGTGCGTATCGGGTCACCGGAAGGGGTTCTCGGCATCCCCCCGGCAACTACATGGGCCTAATGGGCCAAGAAGGGGACAGACCAGCCCCTAGGGGGCTGGTGCGCCCCATGTAGGCCGAAATAGGGGGAAGGAAAGAGGAGAAGACGGAAAGGAAGGAGAGGGATTTGGCCTTCCCCTTCCTTCTCTCCTCCCTCCTCCTTCCTTCCCCCTCTGGATGAATATGGAAGGGGGAGGCCGAATTGGGAGGCGCCCAAGTAGGATTCCTCCTACTTGGGGCGCCCCCTTGGCTGCCTCTCCTCCCCTCCAACCTATGTATATGAGGGGGGCACCGCTAGAACACACAACATGGATTCCTAGCCGTGTGCGACGCTCCCCTCCAAAGTTTACGCCTCCAGTCATATCTTTGTAGTGCTTAGGCGAAGCCCTACGCGGATCACTTCACCATCACCATCATCATGCCATCATGCTGACGGTACTCTCCCTTGACACTTTGCTGGATCAAGAGTTCGAGGGACGTCATCGAGTTGAACGTGTGCAAAACTCGGAGGTGTCGTATGTTTGGTGCTTGATCGATCGGAATGAGAAGAAGTTTGACTACATCAACCGCGTTGTCAAACGCTTCCACTTTCGGTCTATGAGGGTACGTGGACACACTCTCCCCCTCTTGTTGCTATACATCTCCTAGATAGATCTTGCGTGAGCGTAGGAATTTTTTTTGAAATTGCATGCTACGTTTCCCAACTCCCTTGATGGCACTGCAAAATACACACTGTCCGTGATGGCCCGCACCACAGATCTTGGGTACAAGATATCCAAGGCGGCCTTGGGCTGGCTAGCATGGTATAATATGTTGAGCTATGGTGCTCCGCGTGCCACATCGAGCTCTTGGAGTCGTTGTACATCCTTAGCTGGTGATGGAACACGTCGGCCACGTACTCCGCCAGCTCATGCTACCATGCATTGTTCCTTGGTGCCTGCGAGGACCCGTACTAGATACATGGAAATCTGGGTGCCACCACACATCAAATTCTTCGTCTGGCTAGCGTTGCAAGACCGATACTGGACGGCCAAGCGCCTCGCTCGACACGGTCTGCCCCACAAATCTGCATGCGCACTTTTTGCGACCAAGAAGAGAAAACCATGCAACACCTATTGGCAGGATGCTTCTTCTCCAGACAAGTGCGGCATGCGGTTCTTGCCTGGGTTCGACCTACCACCAACCTACCCAACGAGGATATGGAGTTCCATGCTTAGTGGGCTACATCTTGTTCCCACGCGCCCACCGCCGCTTGCAAAGGGCAGGCATCCCTCATCATCCTCACCGCATGGTGGCTCTGGAAGCACCGAAACGGTTGTGTCTTCGATGATGACTGGCCAGCAGTTTCCCACATATGCTTTATAATCAAGGACTAGGCGTGCCTTTGGGGTAGATCCGGCACCGCTGCAATTAGGAACATTATCCCAGAGAATTAGCCTAGGCCATAGTGGCGATGAGCAGCCCCATCTGTTTGCTCCGCGGTCACCTCCATGCCTTGTTGCGCACATGGCTTAGTGCATCATGATAATCTTGTGATGTAAAACTTTCTTTCTATCAATGAAAACATGTGCATCCATTGCGTATTCGTGAAAAAAAATCCAATGATGACTGTGTATGCCACGTTGGCTGGTTTATTTTTTGATTTGTTTTGGGTTTTAGAGGATGGGACCGAGCTAAGCACGTCGCACCCCACCTGGCCATGGCACACCTGAACAAAGTTGGACGATGAGACCATCCACGGCGAGCATGCTTAGTTTATATCACATGGAGGTGACGAAGTACTACTTCTTGAGCTTGCGTTGATTTTTTCCTTGAAGAGGAAAGGGTGATGCAGCAAAGTAGAGATAAGTATTTCCTTCAGTTAAGAACCAATGTATCAATCCAGTAGGAGGCACAAGCAAAACCCAAATAGATACACCTACACAAACTAACAAACACTTACACTCAACGCAAAAAAGGGGTTATCAATCCCTTCACTGTCATGAACAAGAGTGAGATCTAATAGAGATAGGTATCAAAGATAAGTAAAAGAGTAAAATGAATTAAATATAAATAAATTGCAGCAAAGTATTTTTGGGTTTTTGGTTAATAGATCTGAAAATAATATGATAGAAAATAGAGCCGGGGGGCATATGTTTCACTAGAGGCTTCTCTCTTGAAGAAAACATACGGTGGGTAAACAAAATACTGTTGAGCAATTGCTAGAAAAGCGCATAGTTATAACGATATCCAAGGCAATGATCATGAATATAGGCATCACGTTCGTGACAAGTAGACCGACTCCTGCCTGCATCTACTACTTTTACTCCACACTGAAGGAAATATTCCCTAGAGGCAATAATAAAGTTGTTATTTATATTTACTTATATCATGATAAATATTTATTATTCATGCTAGAATTGTATTAACCAGAAACTTAGTACATGTGTGAATACATAGACAAACTAAGTGTCACTAGTATGCCTCTACTTGAATAGCTCGTTGAATCAAAGATGGTTAAGTTTCCTACCCATAGACATGAGTTGTCATTTGATTAACGGTATCACATCATTAGAGAATGATGTGATTAACTTGACCCATTCCGTTAGCTTAGCATCTGATCGTTTAGTATATTGTTATTGCTTTCTTCATGACTTATACATGTTCCTATGACTATGAGATTGTGCAACTCCCGAATACCGGAGGAAAACTTTGTGTGCTACCAAACGTCACAATGTAACTGGGTGATTATAAAGGTGCTCTACAGGTGTCTTTGATGGTACTTGTTGAGTTGTCATAGATCGAGATTAGGATTTGTCACTCCGATTGTCGGAGAGGTATCTCTGGGCCCTCTCGGTAATACACATCACTATAAGCATTGCAAGCAATGCAACTAATGAGTTAGTTGCGGGATGATGTATTACGGAACGAGTAAAGAGACTTGCCGGTAACGAGATTGAACTAGGTATTGAGATACCGACGATCGAATCTCGGGCAAGTAACATACCGATGACAAAGGGAACAACGTATGTTATTATGCGGTTTGATCGATAAAGATCTTCGTAGAATATGTAGGAGCCAATATGAGCATCCAGGTTCCGCTATTGGTTATTGACTGGAAACGTGTGTCGGTCATGTCTACATAGTTCTCGAACCCGTAGGGTCCGCACGCTTAACGTTCGGTGACGATCGGTATTATGAGTTTATGTGTTTTGATGTACCGAAGGTAGTTCGGAGTCCCGGATGAGATCGGGGACATGACAAGGAGTCTCGAAATGGTCGAAACGTAAAGATCGATATATTGGAAGGTGATAACCCACAAGTATAGGGGATCGCAACAGCTTTCGAGGGTAGAGTATTCAACCCAAATTTATTGATTCGACACAAGGGGAGCCAAAGAATATTCTCAACTATTAGCATCTGAGTTGTCAATTCAACCACACCTGGAAACTTAGTATCTGCAGCAAAGTGTTTAGTAGCAAAGTAATATGATAGTGGTGGTAACGGCAACAAAAGTAAAGACATCAAAAGTAATGTTTTTGGTGTTTTGTAGTGATTGTGACAGCAACAACGGAAAAGTAAATAAGCGTAAACCAGTATATGGAAAGCTCGTAGGCATCGGATCAGTGATGGATAATTATGCCGGATGCGGTTCATCATGTAACAGTCATAACATAGGGTGACACAGAACTAGCTCCAGTTCATCAATGTAATGTAGGCATGTATTACGTATATAGTCATACGTGCTTATGGAAAAGAACTTGCATGACATCTTTTGTCCTACCCTCCCGTGGCAGCGGGGTCCTATTGGAAACTAAGGGATATTAAGGCCTCCTTTTAATAGAGAACCGGAACAAAGCATTAGCACATAGTGAATACATGAACTCCTCAAACTATGGTCATCACCGGGAGTGGTCCCGATTATTGTCACTTCGGGGTTGCCGGATCATAACACATAGTAGGTGACTATAGACTTGCAAGATAGGATCAAGAACTCACATATATTCATGAAAACATAATAGGTTCAGATCTGAAATCATGGCACTCGGGCCCTAGTGACAAGCATTAAGCATAGCAAAGTCATAGCAACATTAATCTCAGAACATAATGGATACTAGGGATCAAACCCTAACAAAACTAACTCGATTACATGATAAATCTCATCCAACCCATCACCGTCCAGCAAGCCTACGATAGAATTACTCACGCACGGCGGTGAGCATCATGAAATTGGTGATGGAGGATGGTTGATGATGACGACGGCGACGAATCCCCCTCACCGGAGCCCCGAACGGACTCCAGATCAGCCCTCCCGAGAGGTTCTAGGGCTTGGCGGCGGCTCCGTATCGTAAAACGCGATGATTTCTTCTGTCTGATTTTTTCTCTCTGAAAGCAGATATATAGAGTTGGAGTTGGCGTAGGAGGGCATCCAGGGGGCCACGAGGTAGGGGGCGCGCCCTAGAGGGGGGGCGCCCCACCCTCGTGGACAGGGTGTGGGCCCCCTGGTCTTCTTCTTTGGCGAGGATTTTTTATTGTTTTTTTCTAAGGTGTTCCATGGAGTTTCAGGACTTTCCGAGAATATTTGTTTTCTGCACATAAAACAACATCATGGCAATTCTGCTGAAAACAGCGTCAGTCCGAGTTAGTTCCATTCAAATCATACAAGTTAGAGTCCAAAACAAGGGCAAAAGTGTTTGGAAAAGTATATATGACGGAGACGTATCAACTCCCCCAAGCTTAAACCCTTGCTTGTCCTCAAGCAATTCAGTTGACAAACTGAAAGAGAAAAGGAAAAACTTTTACAAACTCTGTTTGCTCTTGTTGTTATAACTATGTCAAGCCAGCATTCAAGTTTTCAGCATATATCATAACTAACCACATTTGCAATAATTCTCAGGTCTCATAATTACTCATATCAATAGCATAATCAACTAGCAAGCCATAATAATAAATCTCGGATGACAACATTTTCTCAAAACAATCATAATATGATATAACAAGATGGTATCTCGCTAGCCCTTTCTGAGACCGCAAAACATAAATGCAGAGCACCTTTAAAGATCAAGGACTGACTAGACATTGTAATTCATGGTAAAAGAGATCCAATCATAGTCACACCCAACATAGATTAATAGTGATGAATGCAAATGACAGTTGTGCTCTCCGGCTAGTGCTTTTTAATAAGAGGGTGATGACTCAACATAAAAGTAAATGGATAGGACCTTCGCAGAGGGAAGCAGAGATTTGTAGAGGTGCCAGAGCTCGGTTTTGAAATAGAGATAAACTATATTTTGAGCGGTATACTTTCATTGTCAACATAACAACTAAGAGATGGCGATATCTTCCATGCTAAACACATCATAGGCGGTTCCCAAACAGAATGGTAAAGTTTATACTCCCCCTCCACCAACAAGCATCAATCCATGACTTGCTCGAAAAAACGAGTGTCTCCAACATACATCAGGTCCCAGGGGGAGTTTTGTTTGCAATTAATTTTGATTTATTTTGCATAAAGCATGGGACTAGGCATCCCGGTGACCAGCCATTTTCTCGTGACTGAGGAGCGGAGTACACTCCTCTTGAGAATAACCCGCCTAACACGGAAGATAAGGACAGCCTTGGTTGATACATGAGCTATTTGAGCATACAAAACATAATGCTTATTTGAAGGTTTAGAGTTTGGCACATACAAATTTACTTGGAACGGCAGGTAGATACCGCATATAGGAAGGTATAGTGGACTCATCTGGAATAACTTTGGGGTTTAAGGGATTGGATGCACAAGCAGTATTCCCGCTTAGTACAGGTGAAGGCTAGCAAAAGACTAGGAAGCGACCAACTAGAGAGCAACAACAGCCATGTACATGCATTAAAATTAATAAACATTGGATGCAAGCATGAGCAGGATATAATCCACCATGAACATAAATATTGTGAAGGCTATGTTGATTTGTTCCAACTACATGCGTGAACATGTGCCAAGTCAAGTCACTTAAATCATTCAAAGGAGGATACCACCCCATCATACCACATCATAACCATCTCAATAGCATGTTGGCACGCAAGGTAAATTATTATAACTCATAGCTAATCAAGCATGGCACAGGCAACTATGATCTCTAATTGTCATTGCAAACATGTTTATTCATAATAAGCTGAATCAAGAACGGCAGACTCATCATATTTACAAAAACAAAAGAGGTCGAGTTCATACTAGCTTTTCCCATCTCAGTCAGTCCATCATATATCATCATAATTGCCTTTCACTTGCATGACCGAACGGTGTGAATAATAATAAGAGTGCACGTGCATTGGACTAAGCTGGAATCTGCGAGCATTCAATAAACAGGAGAAGACAAGGTAATATGGGCTCTTAGTTAAATCAACAATAATACATATAAGAGTCACTTCAACAATTTAATCATGGTCTTCTCCTACTGACCCCCAAAGAAAAGAAAAAGAAATAAAAACTATTTACACGGGAAAACTCCCAACAAGCAAAAGAAGAACGGGAAATATTTTTGGGTTTTCTTTTAAATTACTACTACAGCAAGAAAGTAAACTACTACTAATTTTTTTTTGTTTTTCTTAAGGTTTATCAAACACACAAGAAGAAAGCAGGAAAAAAATAAACTAGCATGGATCTTACAGTGAAAGAGTATGAGCACCGACATCTAGCAATGAGTGTGTGTGAACATAAATGTAATGTCGGTGAGAAATACGTACTCCCCCAAGCTTAGGCTTTTGGCCTAAGTTGGTTTATTGCCAGAGATAGCCTGGCGGATACCCGTAGGTGTAGCTGGGGTCGTACTGTGACGAAGAATAGTTGGGATCATGCAGTAGAATAAACAGATTGTCGTGGAGGCTCATCTTGTGGTTCCGGTTCCGGGGCTGGTGCAGGATTTTTGTAGGCTTGGACAGCAGCCCATGTAACGAGATAGGGACTGTGGACGTTGGTCGCGGACGAAGTCGGTGAGGCCAGCATTCTCAATCAATGAATAGAAGTTCTCATAAATCTCGGCCTCTCTCAAGAAATTATCAGAAGGCCATTCACACGGTCGTATCTCCGCGGTAAGAGGCAAACTATATTTGGGCCTCTGAGCTTCTTCATTTTGTTTATGCTTTGAGCTTCGGCTCGATGAACCCCTCAAAAGTCTCCTCGTTATTTCTGAAATAATCTGAAATTTTTAGCAACTTCAAACAAAAGTGAACCAACTTCAATAAAACTGATAGCAACTACTCCTACAAGTGCCTAGAGCCTATATCAAGCATTAGAACTACTTGGAACCATATAAATTTGACATGCAAGCTCAAGAACATGGTCACCTATGCAGCACAAATTTGCAAATAATAGAGCACTAGAACAAAAACTAATTGGACCAATGGAGGAGTCACATACCAAGGAACAATCTCCCCAAGCAGTTTTGCGAGAGGTGCTTTGAGCAAAGAGATCGAAAATCACAGCAAAAGTGGCTGGAACTCGTGCTTGAGTTGGTTTTTCGGGTTTGTGTGAGGCAGAGGAAGAAGATGGGTGCTGGGATAAGTGGAGGAGGGCCACCATGGGCCCACGAGGCAGGGGGCGCGCCCTCCACCCTCGTGGCCAGGTGGCAGCTCCTCCCGAGGTAATTTTTGCACAGTAAATCCTCAAATATTCCCGAAAAAATCATATTAAATTAGCATGGCATTCTGAGGACTTTTATTTTCGAGATATTTTTATATTGCATGGATAAGACAGGAAACAGACAGAAAAATACTAATTTTACTTTATTTCAACTAAAGAACAGAGAATATAAAGAGGGTACAGAAGGTTGTGCTTCTAGTTTCATCCATCTCAGGCTCATAAAAAAGAATCCACTAAGAAGGTTGATCAAGTCTTGTTAACAAACCCATTCCGATAATCATGAAACCGGAGAAATTTCGAATAACACTAAGTTACCTCAACGGGGATATGCACATCCCCAATAATAAGTATATCATATTTCTTTTTGACAGTAGGAAGAGGAAATTCAAAACCTCCAAATATAATCGATGGAATTTTTCCAATAGAGTTGATACTATGAACTTGAGGTTGTTTCCTCAAAAAGTGTACCATATGCTCATTACCATTAACATGAAAAGTGACATTGCCTTTGTTGCAATCAATAACAGCCCCTGCAGTATTAAGAAAAGGTCTTCCAAGAATAATAGACATACTATCATCCTCGGGGATATCAAGAATAACAAAGTCCGTTAAAATAGTAACGTTTGCAACCACAACAGGCACATCCTCGCAAATACCGACAGGTATAGCATTTGATTTATCAGCCATTTGCAAAGATATTTCAGTAGGTATCAACTTATTCAAGTCAAGTCTATGATATAAAGAGAGAGGCATAACACTAACACCGGCTCCAAGATCACATAAAGCAGTTTTAATATAATTTCTTTTAATGGAGCAAGGTATAGAAGGTACTCCAGGATCTCCAAGTTTCTTTGGTATTCCACCCTTAAAAGTATAATTAGCAAGCATGGTGGAAATTTCAGCTTTCGGTATCTTTCTTGTATTAGTAATGATATCTTTCATATATTTAGCATAAGGATTTGTTTTGAGCACATCAGTCAATCGCATACGCAAAAAGACAGGTCTAATCATTTCAGCAAAGCGCTCAAAATCCTCATTATCCTTTTTCTTGGATGGCTTGGGAGGAAAAGGCATGGGTTTCTGAACCCAAGGTTCTCTTTCTTTACCATGTTTCCTAGCAACAAAGTCTCTTTTATCATAACGTTGATTCTTTGATTGTGGGTTATCAAGATCAACAGCAGGTTCAATTTCTACATCATTATCATTACTAGGATGAGCATCATCATGAACATCATCATTAACATTTTCATTAGGTTCATGTTCATTACCAGATTGTGTTTCAGCATCAGACATAGAGATGTCATTTGGATTATCAGGTGGTTCAGCAATAGGTTCACTAGAAGTTTGCACAGTTCTATCATTTTTCTTTTTCTTCTTCTTAGAAGTGTTGGGGAACGTAGTAATTTCAAAAAAAAAATCCCACGCACACGCAAGATCATGGTGATGCATAGCAACGAGAGGGGAGAGTGTTATCCACGTACCATCATAGACCGAAAGCGGAAGCGTTATAACAACGCGGTTGATGTAGTCGTACGTCTTCACGGCCCGACCGATCAAGCACCGAAACTACGGCACCTCCGAGTTCTAGCACACGTTCAGCTCGATGACGATCCCCGGACTCCGATCCAGCAAAGTGTCGGGGATGAGTTCCGTCAGCACGATGGCGTGGTGACGATCTTGATGTTCTACCGTCGCAGGGCTTCGCCTAAGCGCCGCTACAATATTATCGAGGATTATGGTGGAGGGGGGCACCGCACACGGCTAAGAGATCAATGACCAATTGTTGTGTCTAGAGGTGCCCCCCTGCCCCCGTATATAAAGGAGCAAGGGGAAGGGGCGGCCGGCCAGGAGGAGGCGCGCCAGGGAGGAGTCCTACTCCTACCGGGAGTAGGACTCCCTCCTTTTCCTTGTCCAAGTAGGAGAGGGGGAAGGAAGGGAGAGAGGAGAGGAAGGAAAGGGGGGCGCCGCCCCCCCCCCTCCTTGTCCAATTCAGACTAGAGGGGGAGGGGGCGCGCGGCCTGCCCTGGCCGCCCCTCCTCTACTCCACTTTGGGCCCATGAGGCCCATTAACCCCCCGGGGGGTTCCGGTAACCCCCCGGTACTCCGTTTTAATCTGATACTTCTCCAGAACACTTCCGGTGTTCGAATATAGTGGTCCAATATATCAATCTTCATGTCTCGACCATTTTGAGACTCCTTGTCATGTCTGTGATCACATCCGGGACTCCGAACAACCTTCGGTACATCAAAACATATAAACTCATAATGAAACTATCATCATAACGTTAAGCGTGCGGACCCTACGAGTTCGAGAACAATGTAGACATGACCGAGACACGTCTCCGGCCAATAACCAATAGCGGAACCTGGATGCTCATATTGGCTCCTACATATTCTACGAAGATCTTTATCGGTCAGACCGCATAACAACATACGTTGTTCCCTTTGTCATCGATATGTTACTTGCCCGAGATTCGATCGTCGGTATCTCAATACCTAGTTCAATATCGTTACCAGCAAGTCTCTTTACTCGTTCCGTAATACATCATATCACAACTAAATCATTAGTTGCAATGCTTGTAAGGCTTATGTGATGTGCATTACCGAGAGGGCCCGGTGATACCTCTCCGACAATCGAAGTGACAAATCATAATCTCGAAATACGCCAACCCAACATGTACCTTTGGAGACACCTGTAGAGCTCCTTTATAATCACCCAGTTACGTTGTGACGTTTGGTAGCACACAAAGTGTTCCTCCGGTAAACGGGAGTTGCATAATCTCATAGTCAAAGGAACATGTATAAGTCATGAAGAAAGCAATAGCAACATACTAAACGATCGAGTGCTAAGCTAACGGAATGGGTCAAGTCAATCACATCATTCTCCTAATGATGTGACCCCGTTAATCAAATGACAACTAATGCCTATGGTTAGGAAACATAACCATCTTTGATCAACGAGCTAGTCAAGTAGAGGCATACTAGTGACACTCTGTTTGTCTATGTATTCACACATGTATTATGTTTCCAGTTAATATAATTCTAGCATGAATAATAAACATTTATCATGATATAAGGAAATAAATAATAACTTTATTATTGCCTCTAGGGCATATTTCCTTCAGTCTCCCACTTGCACTAGAGTCAATAATCTAGTTCACATCGCCATGTGATTCAACACTAATAGTTCACATCACCATGTGATTAACACCCACAGTTCACATCGTCATGTGTCCTACACCCAAAGGGTTTACTAGAGTCAGTAATCTAGTTCACATCGCTTATGTGATTAACACCCAAATAGCACTAAGGTGTGATCATGTTTTGCTTGTGAGATAATTTTAGTCAACGCATATGTCACATACAGATCCGTAAGTATTTTGCAAATTCTATGTCTACAATGCTCTGCACGGAGCTACTTCTAGCTTAATAGCTCCCACTTTCAATATGTATCCAGATTGAGACTTGGAGTCATCTGGATTAGTGTCAAAAACTTGCATCGACGTAACTCTTCACGACAAACCTTTTGTCACCTCCATAATCGAGCAGCATATCCTTATTCCACTAAGGATAACTTTGACCGTTGTCCATTGATCTACTCCTAGATCACTATTGTACTCCCTTGCTTAAATCAGTGTAGGGTATACAATAGATCTGGTACACGGCATGGCATACTTTATAGAACCTATGGCTGAGGCATAGGGAATGACTTTCATTCTCTTTCTATCTTCTGCCGTGGTCGGGCTTTGAGTCTTACTCAATTTCACACCTTGTAACACAAGTAAGAACTCTTTCTTTGACTTTTTTTTGACACCTGAAATAGTAGGAGAGGCTCCTACTGTGTATATTAATTAAAGTATCAAAAAAAGTTTTTACAAGATCATAACCTTACATCCATGGCCATGATTCAAGACAGAGTATGAATTGTTGTGAGTAGAGTACAAGACTACCCTACAGATGTACAAAATTCTCTAGGAAAGAGGTAATAAACCCTCTATGTCTCTCCTTGGCCCTATAAATAAGGAGAGAGAAGTCTTCTCTGAATCTTGTTGCCCATGAGTTGATAGAGAGAGCAATGCCTCGAAAATGTTTGTTATTCCTTTCTTTCCACAGGCTCCAAGAGGCATACAGGAAGATCTCCATGAACATTGGGTTGTTCCAAGCAGTTTTGGCTTCCTGAATCCAGAATAATCTATCTTCTTGTGTAGCCCAGTGGATATGTAGAGTGTCCCAGCACATCTTGCTGAACGGGCAATGAAAGATCATATGTTCAAGTGTTTCCTCATCATTACTACCACAGAGGATGCATCCATAGTTGTTTCCAATGTCATAGCTTCTTCTCTTGAGCATATTCCTTGTGTTAAGTCGATCGGAGAGAAGCAGCCACCCAAAGACCTTTATTTTCATTGTGGCAGAAGATTTCCAGAGCCATTTAAAAGCTTTATGAGCTGATACATCTCGAAAATAGAATCTGTAGTATTTTTTGGCCGTGTAGACATCAGATCCCCAGGCATAGCACCACTGATCCTTCTCAACTTCATCCCCTAGTTACCAACATGGGCTGTGATTTGCTGGATATGTCGCAGTTCATCATGGGCTTGCATGGAGAGGGGTAGGTGAAAGGTTTCATTGAGGTTTTGGCTCCCAAGGAAGTTTCTAACTGAGATATCTTCAAGTTTGGCATAAGAAAATGCACGTGGGTGTGAATCAGCCAGAACCTCATCAAGCCATAGGTCTTTCCACATTAGGACCGTGTCTCCCGAGTGGACAACCACATGGGAGATGCCTCGATAAGTTGGAGTAAGCTTGAGAATGTCTTTCCACCAAAATGAACCACACAGGTCTGAGGCATGAGGGATTTTATCCACATAGTAAGTAGACCAGATCAAGTCCACCCATGGCACATCCCAATGATTGTAGAATTTATGAAGGTATTTCATGAGTAACGCATCACTTTGGGTTTTAATGTCCAGGACCCCAAGGCCACCACAATCTTTAGGGCGACAAACCATTTGCCAGGAGGCCAGAGAGTTACACTTGTCTCCATCATCCGTTTTCTTTGTCCAAAGGGCTTTCCGTCTGATTTTGTCAATAAGGTCAATGATTTTTGGCGGTAATTTGAGAGTGCACAGCGCAAAGATTATTAAGGACGTGATGACCGAATTCAATAGTGACAATTTGCCTCCGTAAGATATCATCGACAAGGTGGAGGAGAGGCGTCTTTCAATTCCACAGACAAGAGGCATTAGGTCTTGCACCGTTGGTTTTGAGGTGCCCATGGGTAGGCCGAGGTAGGTGAAAGGCAGTTTGCCTATCACACAACCAAAATTTTGAGCAATATGTTGAGCAGTGGTAGCATCACAATTGAGAGGAACAAGGGTTGACCTGTGGAAGTTGATTTTGAGTCCAATGGAGGTTGCATAATCCGTTAATATTTGCTTGACTAGGGTGGCTTGATCAGCACAGGCCGGTAGTAACATGATTGTATAGTCCGCGTACTGAATGACCGGATAGTCTGATTGGTTGGGTCTATTGAAAGGCAGTTTCAGATTGTTTCTCCTATAAGAATCATTTATAGCTGCTTGGAGAAGGTCGGCAGCAAGGACAAAAATGAGGGGGGACAGGGGATCCCCCTGTCGAACACCACATTTGCAATGGAATTGTCGTCCTGGCACTCCATTGAGTTTCTTTGACTATTCCATTTTGAACTACTTCAAAATCTTGTCAAGGTATGTACTTATTGAAAAACTTATCAAGCGCCTTGATCTATCTCTATAGATCTTGATGCTCAATATGTAAGCAGCTTTACTGAGGTCTTTCTTTTGAAGAACTCCTTTCAAACGCTCCTTTATGCTTTACAGAGAATTCTACATTATTTCCGATCAACAATATGTCCTCCACATATACTTATCAGAAATGCTGTAGTGCTCCCACTCACTTTCTTGTAAATACAGGCTTCATCGCAAGTCTGTATAAAACTATATGCTTTGATCAACTCACCAAAGCGTATATTCCAACTCCGAGATGCTTGCACCAGTCCATAGATGGATCGCTGGAGCTTGCACATTTTGTTAACACATTTAGGATCAACAAAACCTTCTGGTTGCATCATATACAACTCTTCTTTAAGAAATCCATTAAGGAACGTAGTTTTGACATCCATTTGCCAGATTTCATAAAATGCGGCAATTACTAACATGATTCGGACAGACTTAAGCATAGATACGAGTGAGAAACTCTCATCGTAGTCAACGCCTTGAACTTGTCGAAAACCTTTTGCGACAATTCTAGCTTTGTAGATAGTAACACTACTATCAGTGTCGTCTTCCTCATGAAGATCCATTTAATATCAATGGCTCGCCGATCATTGGGCAAGTCAATCAAAGTCCATACTTTGTTCTCATACATGGATCCCATCTCAGATTTTATGGCCTCAAACCATTTTGCGGAATCTGGGCTCATCATCGCTTCCTCATAGTTCGTAGGTTTGTCATGGTCAAGTAACATGACCTCCAGAACAGGATTATCATACCACTCTGGTGTGGATCTCGCTCTGGTTGACCTACGAGGTTCGGTAGTTACTTGATCTGAAGTTACATGATCATCATCATTAGCTTCCTCACTAATTGCTGTAGTAGTCACAGAAACAGATTTCTGTGATGAACTACTTTCCAATAAGGGAGAAGGTACAATTACCGTATCAAGTTCTACTTTCCTCCCACTCACTTCTTTCGAGAGAAACTCCTTCTCTAGAAAGTATTCATTCTCAGCAACGAATGTCTTGCCTTCGGATCTGTGATGGAAGGTCCAACTGTCTCCTTTGGGTATCCTATGAAGACACATTTCTCCGATTTGGGTTTGAGCTTATCAGGATGAAACCTTTTCTTATAAGCATCGCAACCCCAAAATTTTAAGAAACGACAACTTTGGTTTCTTGCCAAACCATAGTTCATATCGTGTCGTCTCAACGGACTTAGATGGTGCCCCTTTTAACGTGAATGCAGTTGTCTCTAATGCGTAACCCCAAAACGATAGTGGTAAATCGGTAAGAAACATCATAGATTGCACTATATCCAATAAAGTACGGTTATGATGTTCGGACACACCATTACGCTATGGTGTTCCAGGTGGCATGAGTTTGTGAAAATATTCCACATTGTTTTAATTGAAGACCAAACTCGTAACTCAAATATTCGTCTCCGCGATCTGATCGTAGAAACTTTATTTTCTTGTCACGATGATTTTCCACTTCACTCTGAAGTTCTTTGAACTTTTCAAATGTTTCAGACTTATGTTTCATCAAGTAGATATACCCATATCTGCTCAAATCATCTGTGAAGGTCTGAAAATAATGATACTTGCCGCGAGCCTCAACACTCATCGGATCGCATACATCAGTATGTATTATTTCCAATAAGTCAGTTACTCGCTCCATTGTTCTGGAGAACGGCGTTTTAGTCATCTTGCCCATGAGGCACGGTTCGCAAGTACCAAGTGATTCACAATCAAGTGGTTCCAAAAGTCCATCAGTATGGAGTTTCTTCATGCGTTTTACACCGATATGACCTAAATGGCAGTGCCACAAATAAGTTGCACTATCATTATCAACTCTACATCTTTTGGTTTCAATATTATGAATATGTGTATCATTACGATCGAGATCCAATGAACCATTTTCATTGGGTGTGCAACCATATAAGGTTTTATTCATGTAAACAGAACAACAATTATTCTTTAACTTAAATGAATAACCGTATTGCAATAAACATGATCAAATCATATTCATGCTCAACGCAAACACCAAATAACACTTATTTAGGTTCAACACTAATCCCAAAAGTATAGGGAGTGTGCGATGATGATCATATCAATCTTGGAACTACTTCCAACACACATCGTCACCTCGCCCTTTACTAGTTTCTGTTTATTCTGCAACTCCCGTTTCGAGTTACTACTCTTAGCAACTGAACCAGTATCAAATGCCGAGGGGTTGCTATAAACACTAGTAAAGTACACATCAATAACATGTATATCCATTATACCTTTGTTCACTTTTGCCATCCTTCTTATCCGCCAAATACTTGGGGCAGTTCCACTTCCAGTGACTAGTGCCTTTGCAGTAGAAGCACCTAGTCTCAGGCTTAGGACCAGACTTGGGCTTCTTCACTTGAGCAGCAACTTGATTGCCGTTCTTCTTGAAGTTCCCCTTCTTCCCTTTGCCCTTTTCTTGAAACTAGTGGTCTTGTCAACCATCAACACTTGATGTTTTTCTTGATTTCTACCTTCGTCGATTTCAGCATCGCGAAGAGCTTGGGAATTGTTTCCGTTATCCCTTGCATATTATAGTTCATCACGAAGTTCTACAAACTTGGTGATGGTGATTAGAGAATTCTGTCAATCACTATCTTATCTGGAAGATCAACTCCCACTTGATTCAAGCGATTGTAGTACCCAGACAATCTGAGCACATGCTCACTGCTTGAGCTATTCTCCTCCATCTTTTTGCTATAGAACTTGTTGGAGACTTCATATCTCCCAACTCGGGTATTTGCTTGAAATATTAAATTCAACTCCTGGAACATCTCATATGGTCCATGACGTTCAAAACGTCTTTGAAGTCCCGATTCTACGCTGTTAAGCATGGTGCACTAAACTATCAAGTAGTCATCATATTGAGCTAGCCAAACGTTCATAACGTCTGCATCTGCTCCTGCAATAGGTCTGTCACCTAGCGGTGCATCAAGGACATAATAATTCTGTGCAGCAATGAGGATAAACCTCTGATCATGGATCCAATCTGCATCATTGCTACTAACATTTTTCAACTTAGTTTTCTCTAGGAACATATCAAAAATAAAATAGGGGAGCTAAACGCGAGCTATTGATCTACAACATAGATATGCTAATACTACCAGGACTAAGTTCATGATAAATTAAAGTTCAATTTAATCATATTACTTAAGAACTCCCACTTAGATAGACATCCCTCTAATCATCTAAGTGATCACGTGATCCAAATCAACTAAACCATGTCCGATCATCACGTGAGATGGAGTAGTTTCAATGGTGAACATCACTATGTTGATCATATCTACTATATGATTCACGCTCGACCTTTCCGTCTCTGTGTTCCGAGGCCATATCTGTTATATGCTAGGCTCATCAAGTTTAACCTTAGTATTCCGCGTGTGCAACTGTTTTGCACTCGTTGTATTTGAACGTAGAGCCTATCACACCCGATCATCACGTGGTGTCTCAGCACGAAGAACTTTCGCAATGGTGCATACTCAGGGAGAACACTTATACCTTGATAATTTAGTGAGAGATCATCTTATAATGCTACCGTCAAACTAAGCAAAATAAGATGTATAAAAGATAAACATCATATGCAATCAAAATATGTGACATGATATGGCCATGATCATCTTGCGCCTTTGATCTCCATCTCTAAAGTACCGTCATGATATCTATCGTTACCGGCATGACACCATGATCTCCATCATCTTGATCTATATCAATGTGTCGTCACATGGTCGTCTCGCCAATAATTGCTCTTGCAACTATTGCTATCGCATAGCGATAAAGTAAAGCAATTATTTGGCGCTTGCATCTTATGCAATAGAGAGACAACCATAAGTCTTTTGCCAGTTGCCGATAACTTCAACAAAACATGATCATCTCATACAACAACTTATATCTCATCATGTCTTGACCATATCACATCACAACATGCCCTGCAAAAACAAGTTAGACGTCCTCTACTTTGTTGTTGCAAGTTTTACGTGGCTGCTACTGGGCTTAGCAAGAACCGTTCTTACCTACGCATCAAAACCACAACGATAGTCTGTCAAGTTGGTGTTGTTTTAACCTTCGCAAGGACCGGGCGTAGCCACACTCGGTTCAACTAAAGTTGGAGAAACTGACACCCGCCAGCCACCTATGTGCAAAGCACGTCGGTAGAACCAGTCTCGCGTAAGCGTACGCGTAATGTCGGTCCAGGCCGCTTCATCCAACAATATCGCCGAACCAAAGTATGACATGCTGGTAAGCAGTATGACTTATATCGCCCACAACTCACTTGTGTTCTACTCGTGCATATGACATCTACGCATAAAACCAGGCTCGGATGCCACTGTTGGGGAACGTAGTAATTTCAAAAAAATTCCTACGCACACGCAAGATCATGGTGATGCATAGCAACGAGAGGGGAGAGTGTTGTCCATGTACCCTCGTAGACCGAAAGCGGAAGCGTTATAACAAAGCAGTTGATGTAGTCGTACGTCTTCACGGCCCGACCGATCAAGCACCGAAACTACGGCACCTCCGAGTTCTAGCACACGTTCAACTCGATGACGATCCCCGGATTCCGATCCAGCAAAGTGTCGGGGATGAGTTCCGTCAGCACAACGGCGTGGTGACTATCTTGATGTTCTACCGTCGCAGGGCTTCGCCTAAGCACCGCTACAATATTATCGAGGATTATGGTGGAGGGGGGCACCGCACACGGCTAAGAGATCAATGATCAATTGTTGTGTCTAGAGGTGCCCCCCTGCCCCCGTATATAAAGGAGCAAGGGTAAGGGGGCGGCCGGCCAGGAGGAGGCGCGCCAGGGAGGAGTCCTACTCCTACCGGGAGTAGGACTCCCTACTTTTCCTTATCCAAGTAGGAGAGGGAGAAGGAAGGGAGAGAGGAGAGGAAGGAAAGGGGGGCGCTGCCCCCCCCCTCCTTGTCCAATTCGGACTAGAGGGGGAGGGGGTGCACGGCCTGCCCTGGCCGCCCCTCCTCTGCTCCACTTTGGGCCCATGAGGCCCATTAACCCCCCGGGGGGTTCCGGTAACCCCCCGGTAGTCCGTTTTAATCCGATACTTCTCTAGAACACTTCCGGTGTCCGAATATAGTCATCCAATATATCAATCTTCATGTCTCAACCATTTCGAGACTCCTCGTCATGTCCGTGATCACATCCGGGACTCTGAACAACCTTCAGTACATCAAAACATATAAACTCATAATGAAACTGTCATCGTAACGTTAAGCGTGCGGACCCTACGGGTTTGAGAACAATGTAGACATGACCGAGACACGTCTCCGGCCAATAACCAATAGCGGAACCTGGATGCTCATATTGGCTCCTACATATTCTATGAAGATCTTTATCGGTCAGACCGCATAACAACATACGTTGTTCCCTTTGTCATCGGTATGTTACTTGCCCGAGATTCGATCGTCGGTATCTCAATACCTAGTTCAATCTCGTTACCGGCAAGTCTCTTTACTCGTTTCATAATACATCATCTCACAACTAACTCATTAGTTGCAATGCTTGCAAGGCTTATGTGATGTGCATTACCGAGAGGGCTCAGAGATACCTCTCCGACAATCGAAGTAACAAATCCTAATCTCGAAATACGCCAACCCAACATGTACCTTTGGAGACACCTGTAGAGCTCCTTTATAATCACCCAGTTACATTGTGACGTTTGGTAGCACACAAAGTGTTCCTCCGGTAAACGGGAGTTGCATAATCTCATAGTCATAGGAACATGTATAAGTCATGAAGAAAGCAATAGCAACATACTAAACGATCGAGTGCTAAGCTAACGGAATGGGTCAAGTCAATCACATCATTCTCCTAATGATGTGATCCCGTTAATCAAATGACAACTCATACCTATGGTTAGGAAACATAACCATCTTTGATCAACGAGCTAGTCAAGTAGAGGCATACTAGTGACACTCTGTTTGTCTATGTATTCACACATGTATTATGTTTCCAGTTAATACAATTCTAGCATGAATAATGAACACTTATCATGATATAAGGAAATAAATAATAACTTTATTATTGCCTCTAGGGCATATTTCCTTCAAGAAGAACTAGGTGCATCAATATTATTTCTCTGAAAATCTTGCTCAATTCTCTTAGGGTGGCCTTCAAGATACAAAGGTTCCTGAGTCATTCTACCAGTTCTAGTAGCCACTCTAACAGCATAATCATTTTTCTTACTATTCATTTCATTAAGCAATTCTTTTTGAGCTTTAAGTACTTGTTCTACTTGAGTGGTAACCATAGAAGCATGTTTGCTAACAAGTTTAAGTTCACCTCTAATATTAGCCATATAATCACCCAAGTATTTAATCATATCGGAATCATATTTCAATTATCTACCAAAATAAGCATTGAAATTTTCTTGTTTGACAATAAAATTATCAAACTCATCAAAGCATTGCCTATAAGACTTATAGTGAGGGATATCACCTTCATCAAATCAAATCTATAGAGAGAATTTACCTTTACTACCTGTGTCAGGATATCGAATCAGGAGGTTCTTTAGTAAATAAGTGATTGAGATCATATGTTTCTTCAACAGGCGGTAAATTAAGACCATGTATCTCTTCAATAGGAGGTAAATTCTTAACGTCTTCAGCTTTAATACCTTTTTCTTTCATAGATTTCTTTGCCTCTTGCATATCTTCGGGACTGAGAAATAGAACACCTCTCTTCTTCGGAGTTGGTTTAGGAATAGGCTCAGTAATTGGAGCGGGAGCTGGCTCAGGAGGTGCCCAATTATTTTCATTTGTCAACATATTATTCAATAGAATTTCAGCTTCATCCGGTGTTCTTTCCCTGAAAAGAGAACCAGCACAACTATCCAGGTAATCTCTAGAAGCATCGGTTAGTCCATTATAAAAGATATCAAGTATTTTAGGTTTCTTAAGAGGATGATCAGGCAAAGCATTAAGTAACTTGAGAAGCCTCCCCCAAGATTGTGGGAGACTCTCTTCTTTAATTTGCACAAAGTTGTATATTTCCCTTAAAGCAGCTTGTTTCTTAAGAGCAGGGAAATATTTAGCAGAGAAGTAATAAATCATATCATGGGGACTACGCACACAACCAGGATCAAGAGAATTAAACCATATCTTAGCATCACCCTTTAATGAGAATGGAAATATTTTCAGTATATAGAAGTAACTCGATCTCTCTGTTGGAAATATGCCCTAGAGGCAATAATAAAAGTATTATTATTATATTTCCTTGTTCATGGTAATTGTCTTTATTCATGCTATAATTGTGTTATCCGGAAATCGTAATACATGTGTGAATACTAGACACCAATATGTCCCTAGTAAGCCTCTAGTTGACTAGCTTGTTGATCAATAGATAGTCATGGTTTCCTGACTATAGACATGGGGATGTCATTGATAACGAGATCACATCATTAGGAGAATGATGTGATGGACAAGACCCAATACTAAGCATAGCACAAGATCGTGTAGTTCGTTTTGCTAGAGCTTTCCAATGTCGAGTATCTTTTCCTTAGACCATGAGATCGTGTAACTCCCGGATACTGTAGGAGTGCTTTGGGTGTACCAAACGTCACAACGTAACTGCGTGACTATAAAGGTGCACTACAGGTATCTCCGAAAGTATCTGTTGGGTTGACACGGATCAAGACTGGGATTTGTCACTCCGCATGACGGAGAGGTATCACCGGGCCCACTCGGTAATGCATCATCATAATGAGCTCAAAGTGACCAAGTGTTTGGCCACGGGATCATGCATTACGGTACGAGTAAAGTGACTTGCCGGTAACGGGACTAAACGAGGTATTGGGATACCGACGATCGAGTCTCGGGCAAGTAACCTACCGATTGAAAAGGGAATAGTTTACGGGGTTGCTTGAACCCTCGACATCGTGGTTCATCCGATGACATCATCGAGGAACATGTGGGAGCCAACATGGGTATCCAGATCCCGCTGTTGGTTATTGCCCGAGAGTCGTCTCGGTCATGTCTGCATGTCTCCCGAACCCGTAGGGTCTACACACTTAAGGTTCGGTGACGCCAGGGTTATTAGGAAGACTTGGATGTGATTACCGAATGTTGTTCGGAGTCCCGGATGAGATCCCGGACGTCACGAGGAGTTCCGGAGTGATCCGGAGGTAAAGATTTATATATGGGAAGTTGTCATACGGACACCGGAATAGTTCGGGGGCATATCGGTATTGTACCGGGGCCACCGGAGGGGCCTCGGGGGTCCACCGGGAGGGGCCACCTCTCCCGGAGGGGCTCATGGGCTGTAAGGGGGAAGGGAACCAGCCCAAAGTGGGCTGGTGCGCCTCCCCCCAAGGGCCCATGCGCCCTAGGGTTTGGGGAACCCTAAAGGGGGCGCCCCCCTTGCTTGGGGGGCAAGCCCCCTCCCCCTTGGCCGCCGCCCCCCCCTCTAGATCCATCTAGAGGGGGCCGGCCCCCCTTGCCCCTTCCCCTATAAATAGAGGGGTGAGGGGAGGGCTGCAAACACAACTGAAGGCGCAGCCCTTCCCCTCCCCAACACCTCTCCTCCTCCGTACGCGCTTGGCGAAGCTCTGTCGGAGTTCTGTTGCACCAACCTCACCACGCCGTCGTGCTGCCGTTGGAGTCTTCTTCCTCAACCTCTCCTTCCCCTTGCTGGATCAAGAAGGAGGAGACGTCGATCGTCCCGTACGTGTGTTGAACGCGGAGGTGCTGTCCGTTCGGCACTTGGTCATCGGTGATCCGAATCACGACGAGTACGACTACGTCATCACCATCCCCTTGAACGCTTCCGCACGCAATCTGCAAGTGGTATGTAGATGCAATCTCTCTCCCATGACTCGTTGCTTAGATGAACTCATAGATGGATCTTGGTGAAACCGTAGGAAAATTTTAATTTTCTGCAATGTTCCCCAACAGTGGCATCATGAGCTAGGTCTATGCGTAGTTCTCTATTGCACGAGTAGAACACAAAGTAGTTGTGGGCGTCGAATTGTCAGTTCTTCTTGCCGTTACTAGTCCTATCTTGGTTCAGCGGTATTGTGGGATGAAGCGGCCCGGACCAACCTTACACGTACGCTTACGTGAGACCGGTTCCACCGACTAACATGCACTAGTTGCATAAGGTGGCTGGCGGGTGTCTGTCTCTCCCACTTTAGTTGGATCGGATTCGATGAACAGGGTCCTTATGAAGGGTAAATAGAGATTGACAAATTCACGTTGTGGTTTTAACGTAGGTAAGAAACGTTCTTGCTAGCAACCTATAACAGCCACGTAAAAACTTGCAACAACATTAGAGACGTCTAACTTGTTTTTGCAGCAAGTGCTTTGTGATGTGATATGGCCAGAAGTTGTGATGAATCATGTGATGTATGAGATGATCTTGTTATTGTAATAGGAATCACGACTTGCATGTCGATGAGTATGACAACCGGCAGGAGCCATAGGAGTTGTCATTATTCTTTTATGACCTGCGTGTCACCATGTAAATTACTTTACTTTATTGCTAAACGTGTTAGCCATAGTAGTAGTAGTAATGGTTGGCGAGCAACTCCATGGAGACACGATGATGGAGATCATGATGATGGAGATCATGGTGTCGTGCCGGTGACAAGATGATCATGGAGCCCCAAGATGGAGATCGAAGGAGCTATATGATGATGGCCATATCATGTCACTACTATATAATTGCATGTGATGTTTATTATGTTTATGCATCTTGTTTACTTAGAACGACGGTAGTAAATAAGATGATCCCTTACAAAATTTCAAGAAGTGTTCTCCCCTAACTGTGCACCGTTGCTAAAGTTCGTCGTTTCGAAGCACCACGTGATGATCGGGTGTGATAGATCCATACGTTCACATACAACGGGTGTAAGACAGTTTTACACATGCAAAACACTTAGGGTTAACTTGACGAGCCTAGCATGTACAGACATGGCCTCGGAACACAGAGACCGAAAGGTCGAACATGAGTCGTATAGAAGATACGATCAACATGGAGATGTTCACCGATGATGACTAGTCCGTCTCACGTGATGATCGGACACGGCCTAGTCGACTCGGATCATGTAACACTTAGATGACTAGAGGGATGTCTAATCTGGGTGGGAGTTCATTCATTAATTCGATTAGATGAACTTAATTATCATGAACTTAGTCTAAATCTTTACAATATGTCTTGTAGATCAAATGGCCCACGGTAATGTCAGCCTCAACTTCAACGCGTTCCTAGAGAAAACTAAGCTGAAAGATGATGGCAGCAACTATTCGGACTGGGTCCGGAACTTGAGGATCATCCTCATAGCAGCCAAGAAAGATTATGTCCTAGATGCACCGCTAGGTGATGCACCATTCCCAGAAAACCAGGACGTTATGAACGCCCATCAGTCACGCACTGATGATTACTCCATCGTTCAGTGCGGCATGCTTTACAGCTTAGAACCGGGGCTCCAAAAGCGTTTTGAGAAGCACGGAGCATATGAGATGTTCGAGGAGCTGAAATTGATTTTCCAAGCTCATGCCCGGGTCGAGAGATATGAAGTCTCCGACAAGTTCTTTAGCTGCAAAATGGAGGAAAATAGCTCTGTCAGTGAACACATACTCAAGATGTCTGGGTTGCACAACCGCTTGACTCAGCTGGAAGTTAATCTTCCGGATGAGGCGGTCATTGACAGAATCCTTCAGTCGCTCCCACCTAGCTACAAAAGCTTCGTGATGAACTACAACATGCAGGGGATGGAAAAGACCATTCCCGAGTTGTATTCAATGCTGAAATTCGCGGAGGTGGAGATCAAAAAGGAACATCAAGTGTTGATGGTGAATAAAACCACTAAGTTCAAGAAAGGCAAGGGTAAGAAGAACTTCAAGAAAGATGGCAAGGAGGTTGCCGCGCCTGGTAAATCAGCTGCCAGGAAGAAGTCAAAGAATGGACCCAAACCTGAAACTGAGTGCTTTTATTGCAAGGGAAATGGTCACTGGAAACGGAATTGCCCCAAGTACTTAGCGGATAAGAAGGCCGGCAACACTAAAGGTATATGTGATATACATGTAATTGATGTGTACCTTACTAGTGCTCGTAGTAGCTCCTGGGTATTTGATACCGGTGCTGTTGCTCATATTTGTAACTCACAGCAGGAGCTGCGGAATAAGAGAAGACTGGCGAAGGACGAGGTGACGATGCGCGTCGGGAATGGTTCCAAGGTCGATGTGATCACCGTCGGCACGCTACCTCTACATTTACCCACGGGATTAGTTTTAAACCTCAATAATTGTTATTTAGTGCCAAGTTTGAGCATGAACATTGTATCTGGATCTCGTTTAATACGAGATGGCTACTCATTTAAATCCGAGAATAATGGTTGTTCTATTTATATGAGTGATATGTTTTATGGTCATGCTCCGGTGGTTAATGGTTTATTCTTAATGAATCTCGTGCGTGATAATACACATATTCATAGTGTGAATGCCAAAAGGTGTAAAGTTGATAACGATAGTCCCACATACTTGTGGCACTGCCGCCTTGGTCACATTGGTGTCAAGCGCATGAAGAAGCTCCATGCTGATGGACTTTTAGAGTCTCTCGATTATGAATCGTTTGACACATGCGAACCATGCCTTATGGGCAAAATGACCAAGACTCCGTTCTCCGGAACAATGGAGCGAGCAACCAACCTATTGGAAATTATACATACTGATGTGTGCGGTCCAATGAGCGTTGAGGCTCGCGGAGGATATCGTTATGTTCTCACACTCACTGATGATTTGAGTAGATATGGCTATGTCTACTTAATGAAACACAAGTCTGAGACCTTTGAAAAGTTCAAGGAGTTTCAGAGTGAGGTTGAGAATCAACGTGACAGAAAGATCAAGTTTCTACGATCAGATCGTGGAGGAGAGTACTTAAGTCACGAATTTGGCACACACTTAAGAAAATGTGGAATAGTTTCACAACTCACGCCGCCTGGAACACCTCAGCGTAATGGTGTGTCCGAACGTCGTAATCGCACTTTATTGGATATGGTGCGATCTATGATGTCTCTTACCGATTTACCGCTATCATTTTGGGGATATGCTCTAGAGACAGCCGCATTCACTTTAAATAGGGCACCGTCTAAATCCGTTGAGACGACACCGTATGAATTATGGTTTGGAAAGAAACCTAAGCTGTCGTTTCTAAAAGTTTGGGGATGCGAGGCTTATGTCAAGAAACTTCAACCTGAAAAGCTCGAACCCAAATCGGAAAAATGCGTCTTCATAGGATACCCTAAGGAAACCATAGGGTATACCTTCTACTTAAGATCCGAGGGCAAGATCTTTGTTGCCAAGAACGGAACCTTTCTGGAGAAAGAGTTTCTCTCGAAAGAAGTAAGTGGGAGGAAAGTGGAGCTTGATGAAGTACTGCCTCTTGAAACGGAGAATAGCGCAGCGCAGGAAAATGTTCCTGTGGTGCCTGCTCCAATTAGAGAGGAGGTTAATGATAATGATCAAGATACTTCGGACCAAGCTCCCACTGAACTTCGTAGGTCCACAAGGACATGTTCCGCACCAGAGTGGTACGGCAACCCTGTCCTGGAAATCATGTTGTTGGACAACGGTGAACCTTCGAACTATGAAGAAGCGATGGCGGGCCCGGATTCCAACAAATGGTTAGAAGCCATGAAATCCGAGATAGGATCCATGTATGAAAACAAAGTATGGACTTTGACAGACTTGCCCGATGATCGGCGAGCGATAGAAAACAAATGGATCTTCAAGAAGAAGACGGACGCAGATGGTAATGTCACCATCTATAAAGCTCGACTTGTCGCTAAGGGTTATCGGCAAGTTCAAGGGATTGACTACGACGAGACTTTCTCTCCCGTAGCGAAGCTGAAGTCCGTCCGAATCATGTTAGCAATTGCCGCATACTATGATTATGAGATATGGCAAATGGACGTCAAAACGGCATTCCTTAACGGCTATCTTAAGGAAGAACTGTATATGATGCAGCCGGAAGGTTTTGTCGATCCCAAGAATGCTAACAAGGTGTGCAAGCTCCAGCGATCCATTTATGGGCTGGTGCAAGCATCTCGGAGTTGGAACATTCGCTTTGATGAGATGATCAAAGCGTTTGGGTTTATGCAGACTTATGGAGAAGCCTGCGTTTACAAGAAAGTGAGTGGGAGCTCCGTAGCATTTCTCATATTATATGTGGATGACATACTATTGATGGGAAATGATATAGAATTCTTGGAAAGCATAAAGGCCTATTTGAACAAGTGTTTTTCAATGAAGGACCTTGGAGAAGCTGCTTATATATTAGGCATCAAAATCTATAGAGATAGATCAAGACGCCTCATAGGTCTTTCGCAAAGTACGTACCTTGATAAGATTTTGAAGAAGTTCAAAATGGATCAGTCCAAGAAAGGGTTCTTGCCTGTATTGCAAGGTGTGAAATTGAGCTCAGCTCAATGCCCGACCACGGCAAGGGATAAACAAGAGATGAGCGTCATCCCCTATGCTTCAGCCATAGGATCCATCATGTATGCCATGCTGTGTACCAGACCTGATGTAAACCTTGCCGTAAGTTTGGTAGGTAGGTACCAAAGTAACCCCGGCAAGGAACACTGGACAGCGGTCAAGAATATCCTTAAGTACCTGAAAAGGACTAAGGACATGTTTCTCGTTTATGGAGGTGACGAAGAGCTCGTCGTAAAGGGTTACGTCGATGCTAGCTTCGACACAGATCTGGATGACTCTAAGTCACAAACCGGATACGTGTATATGTTGAATGGTGGAGCAGTGAGCTGGTGCAGCTGCAAGCAGAGCGTCGTGGCGGGATCTACATGTGAAGCGGAATACATGGCAACCTCGGAGGCAGCGCATGAGGCAATTTGGGTGAAGGAGTTCATCACCGACCTAGGAGTCATACCCAATGCGTCGGGGCCGATCAAACTCTTCTATGACAACACTGGAGCTATTGCACTGGCCAAGGAGCCCAGGTTTCACAAGAAGACCAGGCACATCAAGCGTCGCTTCAACTCCATCCGTGAAAATGTTCAAGATGGAGACATAGAAATTTGTAAAGTGCACACGGATCTGAATGTCGCGGATCTGTTGACTAAACCTCTCCCTAGGGCAAAACATGATCAGCACCAGAACTCTATGGGTGTTCGATTCATCACAATGTAACTAGATTATTGACTCTAGTGCAAGTGGGAGACTGTTGGAAATATGCCCTAGAGGCAATAATAAAAGTATTATTATTATATTTCCTTGTTCATGGTAATTGTCTTTATTCATGCTATAATTGTGTTATCCGGAAATCGTAATACATGTGTGAATACTAGACACCAATATGTCCCTAGTAAGCCTCTAGTTGACTAGCTTGTTGATCAATAGATAGTCATGGTTTCCTGACTATAGACATGGGGATGTCATTGATAACGAGATCACATCATTAGGAGAATGATGTGATGGACAAGACCCAATACTAAGCATAGCACAAGATCGTGTAGTTCGTTTTGCTAGAGCTTTCCAATGTCGAGTATCTTTTCCTTAGACCATGAGATCGTGTAACTCCCGGATACTGTAGGAGTGCTTTGGGTGTACCAAACGTCACAACGTAACTGCGTGACTATAAAGGTGCACTACAGGTATCTCCGAAAGTATCTGTTGGGTTGACACGGATCAAGACTGGGATTTGTCACTCCGCATGACGGAGAGGTATCACCGGGCCCACTCGGTAATGCATCATCATAATGAGCTCAAAGTGACCAAGTGTTTGGCCACGGGATCATGCATTACGGTACGAGTAAAGTGACTTGCCGGTAACGGGACTAAACGAGGTATTGGGATACCGACGATCGAGTCTCGGGCAAGTAACCTACCGATTGAAAAGGGAATAGTTTACGGGGTTGCTTGAACCCTCGACATCGTGGTTCATCCGATGACATCATCGAGGAACATGTGGGAGCCAACATGGGTATCCAGATCCCGCTGTTGGTTATTGCCCGAGAGTCGTCTCGGTCATGTCTGCATGTCTCCCGAACCCGTAGGGTCTACACACTTAAGGTTCGGTGACGCCAGGGTTATTAGGAAGACTTGGATGTGATTACCGAATGTTGTTCGGAGTCCCGGATGAGATCCCGGACGTCACGAGGAGTTCCGGAGTGATCCGGAGGTAAAGATTTATATATGGGAAGTTGTCATACGGACACCGGAATAGTTCGGGGGCATATCGGTATTGTACCGGGGCCACCGGAGGGGCCTCGGGGGTCCACCGGGAGGGGCCACCTCTCCCGGAGGGGCTCATGGGCTGTAAGGGGGAAGGGAACCAGCCCAAAGTGGGCTGGTGCGCCTCCCCCCAAGGGCCCATGCGCCCTAGGGTTTGGGGAACCCTAAAGGGGGCGCCCCCCTTGCTTGGGGGGCAAGCCCCCTCCCCCTTGGCCGCCGCCCCCCCCCCCCCAGATCCATCTAGAGGGGGCCGGCCCCCCTTGCCCCTTCCCCTATAAATAGAGGGGTGAGGGGAGGGCTGCAAACACAACTGAAGGCGCAGCCCCTCCCCTCCCCAACACCTCTCCTCCTCCGTACGCGCTTGGCGAAGCTCTGTCGGAGTTCTGTTGCACCAACCTCACCACGCCGTCGTGCTGCCGTTGGAGTCTTCTTCCTCAACCTCTCCTTCCCCTTGCTGGATCAAGAAGGAGGAGACGTCGATCGTCCCGTACGTGTGTTGAACGCGGAGGTGCTGTCCGTTCGGCACTTGGTCATCGGTGATTCGAATCACGACAAGTACGACTACGTCATCACCATCCCCTTGAACGCTTCCGCACGCAATCTGCAAGTGGTATGTAGATGCAATCTCTCTCCCATGACTCGTTGCTTAGATGAACTCATAGATGGATCTTGGTGAAACCGTAGGAAAATTTTAATTTTCTGCAACGTTCCCCAACACTCTCATCATTAGTGAACAGGGCAGCTATATCATTTAACTTAGTAAGATGTGCCACAACAGTTTCAGATTCATAGCCATAAAAAGGATCAGATTCAACCAAAGTAATTATATCTGGATCAACAGAGAATTCATAATCCTTATCAGGAACACATATAGGTGAAATAGCAAAAGCAGGGTCAGGTTTCATTTTATCTCTAAGTGATTCTTTGTTCCACTTAGCTAATAACCTTTTTAGCTCATATCTATCTTTGCAAGCGAAAATAGCGGCAGAAGATTCTATATCAAAAAGATAACCCTCAGGAATAACAGGCATATTTTCATCATCACTTCCATCATCGTTTTCAGATTCAATAATTTCCTTTTCTCTAGCCCTAGCAATTTGTTCATCAAGAAATTCACCTAGGGGCACAGTAGTATCAGGCATAGAAGTAGCTTCATCATAAGTATCATGTATAGCAGAAGTGGCATCATCAATAACATGCGACATATCAGAACGAATAGCAGAAGCAGGTTTAGGTGTCGCAAGCTTACTCATAATAGAAGGTGAATCAAGTGCAGAGCTAGATGGCAGTTCCTTACCTCCCCTCGTAGTTGAGGGATAAACTGTTGTCTTAGCGTCTTTCAAGTTCTTCATAGTGTCCAGCAGATATAAATCCCAAGTGACTCAAAGAATAGAGCTATGCTCCCCGACAACGGCGCCAGAAATTAGTCTTGATAACCCACAAGTATATGGGATCGCAAAAGCTTTCGAGGGTAGAGTATTCAACCCAAATTTATTGATTCGACACAAGGGGAGCCAAAGAATATTCTCAAGTATTAGCAGTTGAGTTGTCAATTCAACCACACCTGGAAACTTAGTATCTGCAGCAAAGTGTTTAGTAGCAAAGTAATATGATAGTGGTGGTAACGGCAACAAAAGTAAAGACAGCAAAAGTAATGTTTTTGGTGTTTTTGGTATTTTGTCCTACCCTCTCGTGGCAGCGGGGTCCTATTGGAAACTAAGGGATATTAAGGCTTCCTTTTAATAGAGAACCGGAACAAAGCATTAGCACATCGTGAATACATGAACTCCTCAAACTATGGTCATCACCGGGAGTGGTCCCGATTATTGTCACTTCGGGGTTGCCGGATCATAACACATAGTAGGTGACTATAGACTTGCAAGATAGGATCAAGAACTCACATATATTCATGAAAACATAATAGGTTCAGATCTGAAATCATGGCACTCGGGCCCTAGTGACAAGCATTAAGCATAGCAAAGTCATAGCAACATCAATCTCAGAACATAATGGATACTAGGGATCAAACCCTAACAAAACTAACTCGATTACATGATAAATCTCATCCAACCCATCACCGTCCAGCAAGCCTATGATGGAATTACTCACGCACGGCGGTGAGCATCATGAAATTGGTGATGGAGGATGGTTGATGATGACGACGGCGACGAATCCCCCTCTCCGGAGCCCCGAACGGACTCCAGATCAGCCCTCCCGAGAGGTTTTAGGGCTTGGCGGCGGCTCCGTATCGTAAAACGCGATGATTTCTTCTCTCTGATTTTTTTCTCTCCGAAAGCATATATATAGAGTTGGAGTTGGCGTCGGAGGGCATCCAGGGGGCCCACGAGGTAGGGGGCGCGCCCTAGAGGGGGGGGCGCCCCCACCCTCGTGGACAGGGTGTGGGCCCCCTGGTCTTCATCTTTGGCGAGGATTTTTTATTGTTTTTTCTAAGGTGTTCCGTGGAGTTTCAGGACTTTCCGAGAATATTTGTTTTCTGCACATAAAACAACATCATGGCAATTCTGCTGAAAACAGTGTCAGTCTGGGTTAGCTCCATTCAAATCATACAAGTTAGAGTCCAAAACAAGGGCAAAAGTGTTTGGAAAAGTAGATACTACGGAGACGTATCAGAAGGCTATATTCGGACATCGGAAAGGTTCTGAGTGGTTCGGGTATTTTTCGGAGTACCGGAGACTTACGGGAATTCGTCGGGGAGTATATGGCCCTTATTGGGCTTTAGGGGAGAGAGAGAGGCAGGCCCCCCCAAGGCCTAGTCTGAATTGGACTAGGGGGAGCGGCGGCGCCCCCTCCTTCCTTCTCTTCTCTCTTCCCCTTCCTTGTCTCCTACTCCTAATACTTGGAAGGGGGGAATCCTACTCCCGGTGGGAGTAGTAGTCCCCTAGGGTGCGCCATAGGGAGGACCAGTCCCTCCCCTCCTCCACTCCTTTATATACGGGGGAGGAGGGCACCCCATGGACACACAAGTTGATCATTGATCTCTGTTAGCCGTATGCGGTGCCCTCCTCCATCATAATCCACCTCGGTCATATCGTAGCGGTGCTTAGGCAAAGCCCTGCGTCGGTAACTTCATCAACACTGTCACCACGCCTTCGTGCTGACGAAGCTCCTCCCCGAAGCTCTACTGGATCGTGAGTTCGCGGGACGTCACCGAGTTGAACGTGTGTTGAACGCGGAGGTGTCGTACGTTCAGTACTGAGGATCGGTCGATCATGAAGACGTACGACTACATCAACCGCGTTGTCATAACGCTTCCGCTTACGGTCTACGAGGGTACGTGGACGACACTCTCCTCTCTCGTTGCCATGCATCACCATGATCTTGTGTGTGTGTAGGAAAATTTTGAAATTACTACGTTCCCCAACACACACATCGACCGCTATCCAACATGCACTTAGTGTATTAAGTTAACAAAAATGGAGTAACGCCTTAAGCAAGATGACATGATGTAGAGGATAGATCCAATCAATATGGTAAAACCCCATCTTTTTATCCTTAATGGTAACAATACAAATACGTGCCTCGCTATCCGTACTGTCACTAGGTGAGTGATGACCCACAAGTATATGGATCAATTTTAGTCCTTTCGATAAGTAAGAGTATCGAGCCCAACGAGGAGCAGAAGGAAATGACATGTGATTTTCAACAAGGTATTGTCTACAAGCATTGAAATTATAAGTAACGAGTAGTTTGGTGGCAAGATAATTTGTAATGAGCAAGTAATGGTAATGGTAACAAAAGTGAAGCAAGGTAGCTCGAGGGAAAGGACAGGCCAAAACGGTCTCTTATGATAAGCAAAGCGCTCTTGATGGTACACGGGAATTTCATCTAGGCACTTTCATCATGTTGGTTCGATTCATGTTCGCTACTTTGATAAATTGATATGTGGGTGGACCGGTGCTTAGGTGTTGTACTTACTTGAACAAACCTTCTACTTATGATTAACCCCCTCGCAAGCATCCGCAACTACGAGAAAAGTATTAAGAATAAATTCTAACCATAGCATTAGACTTTTGGATCCAAATCAGTTCCTTACGAAATAGCGCATAAATTAGGGTTTAAGCTTCTGTCACTCTCGCGACCCATCATCTAATAACTACTCCACAATGCATTCCCTTAGGCCCAAATATGGTGAAGTGTCATGTAGTCGACGTTCACATGACACCACTAAGGGAATCACAACATACATACCATCAAAATATCGAACACATATCACGTTCATATGATTACTTGCAACAAGATTTCTCCCATGACCTAAAAAAAGTAACTACTCACAAATGATAATCATGCTCAAGATCAGAGGGGTATTAAACTAGCTGTCAAGCGTGTGTTGAATGAACCGTTTGTGTAAATTTCAAGCTAGGCAAGCTTATTTCTATTGTATTTGTTTATCACATTATGATGTGGTTTGTATAGAATATTGAGGCTTCTTCACAACTCACAAGGGATTACTTACACCAATATACATTAGTTCAGCACTACCGAAATGACCAGCTATGCCGACGGCCCAGGCCCGAACCCCACTGGTGAAGGTCTATGCCGACGGCAGCCGTCGCCATAGCCACGTCGGCGTACTCCAGGGAGGCTGTCGGCACAGTTATCTATGTCGACAGCCGTTAGCATCGCTCCATCTTCAACAAAAATATGGCCAGACGGCAGCTGACGACGTTGTAGTCAAGTCCACCCAACCAGGGGCTGCCATGTATCGGCTGTATGTCGACGCCCGGGCTATCGACATAGATTCCCACCTATGTCGATGGCCTATGCCGACGGCCCGGCCGTCGGCGTAGTTATGGGCCACGAAGCACTAGGGGCTGCCATGTGTCAACGGTATGCCGACGACCTTGCTGTCGGCATAGATTCCCACCTATGCCGACGACTGTCTACAGAAAACTAAGAAATGGCGGCCCCTGGTGCCTCGTGGCTTGGAACTATGCCGACGGCCAGGCTCTCGGCATAGATTCCCACATAGTATACAACATAATCCTTTTAAGATTCTGATTAAAAACCATATAAAATTTGTCAAAATCAATGAAAGTATCTATTACTTCTGATTTTAGCATACTATAACGACCTATATGTAAAAGTACACGCGATCGCATTTGTAACACACTCAAAAATAAAAATAAACTGGATATTCATAATCTATGGAAAATTCTACCCCAAACGATATACAATTTGTGTGTGTTTAAGTTTAGAAGAGTCAGATTTAAATTAATATAATTTTAATCTGAAAAAGGAAATGATTTAAAATAAAATAAATAAATATATGATCTATGCCGACGGCTGCCATCAGAGCCGTCAGCATTGATTTGACGGCGTCAACCGATCCTTGGAGACTGGGTTGCCAAGGCCGCTTATATGCCGACGATCTTTGTATACCGACGACAACCGTCGCCTTACATAAATCTATGCTGACGGCTATTCAACGCCGACGACGGCCATCGACATAGATGGCGATGTGCCGACATTTTTTCCTAGGCCGTCGACATAGATGAATATGTCGATGGCCCTGACAAAAAGCCGTCGGCATAGAAAAGGCCACTGGTATATGAGGTTACTCCGGTAGTGGGGAAGCAGAATAACAAGTAAAACCAATCAAATTCCGTGAGAATACAAATTAATGAATGCAACAATTACACACATACATACATATAGACCACCATCCAATCCATCCTACACGTCCTCACGGTACAAGGCTAGAACACTGTACTAGCTAACCTTTGAGCTATCATGGGCATCATCCATCCATTAATTGATCAATGGATCATGAACATATAACGTGTACGCATGCAAAGAAAAAGAAGAAAAATGGTATGCGTGAATCATGTGGCTACGCCGGGATGGGTAAGGTCGAAAGGAACTGCTCCACCTCGTAGTTGGTGTCGGCGTCGAAGACCCTCAGGCACATGGGTGGTTCCACGTTGCCTAGCGACAGCAACGACGACGGCAGCGACCAAATCCCGTCGCCGCAGATTAGCCCCGATGCCACCGCCGGCGCGAACATCTGCGCGTGCAGCCGGTCGGACTTGGACCACATGTAGAGTATCAAGCTCCCCACGCACATGTCGATGGTGAAGAAGGAGCCGAGGAAGAAGGGCACCGCCATGCCGAGCGCGCTGGGTATGTAGTCCCTGATCCACCACGTTTTGTTGTTGGCCACCTCCTTGAGCGCGCAGATGGCGATGGCGAGGATGAAGAAGGCGGCGCAGAACCTGAGGCAGTACTTGGGCAGCTGGTCCCAGCCGTTGGTGCCGAGGAGCGCGATGCCGCGGTAGATCTTGGCGTAGGGCGCCGGGTAGCCCTCGTCGTTGCCGATGTCGTAGGCCTGGTAGAAGATCCAGAAGACAGTGGGGGAGATGATGCAACCGATCCCCGTGCCGATGACCTGGCTCACGAACATGGCGCGCGGGGAGGTGAGGGTGAGGTACCCCGTCTTGAAGTCCTGGATGAGGTCGGAGGCGGTGGAGACGATCCCCATCATGAGGCCACAGGCGGCGAGGCCGGCGATGACCCCGCCGTCCTTGGCGCCGATGTTGGCGCCGAAGATGAAGATGGCGAGCTTGCCATAGCTGCTGGAGAGGGACCAGTCGGTGAGGCCGGTGCCGTAGGCGTTGCAGAAGGCGAAGATGGGCGCGACGACGTAGGCCCAGACGACGTGCTTGGGCTTGAGCTGGCGGAAGATGTGCGGGATGGCGAGGACGGAGATGCCGGCGAGGGCAACGTAGGCGCCCACGGCGACGACGGTGGGGATCTGGTCCTTGAGGAAGATCTGCGTGCGGCGGCGGTCGTCGAAGCTGAGCGCCTGCCTCTCGTTGGCGCCCGCGAGGCCGGCGCCGGCGAAGGGGACCCCCGCGGCGTTGGCCTTGGCGCGGCCCGTGCGCTTGAGGTACATGTCGTAGGAGGTGCGGAAGAGGATGGAGAAGAAGTTGAAGAGGCCGTCGCCCATGATCATGGCGATGGAGATGAAGACCTGGTAGCCGTTGAGGCCGTGGAGGCTGCTGTTGGGGAGGTTGGCGTCGTACCAGTCCCCCCTCTTGCTCTCGATGAAGGGCCACATGATCCCCCAGGAGATGATGCTCCCGATGAGCAGCGAGAAGTTGATGATGTAGGGGCAGATCATCCCCACCCCGACGTACGTCGCCGAGAAGTCGAAGTAGAAGCGCCGGTTGTAGGCCTCCATCCCGAACGTCGGGAAGGAGCCGAACCCGCACGAGTCCCCCGCCGTGTAGAACCACTGGAACATGGACCACAGGAAGCTCCCTAGAAACGACTTGAACAGGATCGACACCTGCTGCCTGCCATTGCCAACATGAAACAAACATATATTCCTACATTCGCCATTGCCGCCGTCGCCGGAGAAGAAGAAGAAGAAGGAACGTACTTGGCCTGGATGGCGCCCTGGGGCGTGTGGAAGCTGTTGATGAGGTGGGCGGTGGCGGAGCCGGAGGGGTAGGTGAGGCGGTAGCTAATGATCATGATCTTCCTGAGCGGCACGATGGAGAAGAGCCCCACGAAGCTGACGAGGAAGAGGTAGGCCATGACGCGCCACAGCGACGGCTCCTCGACGTTCATGGTGTTGTTGGCCTCGTCGAAGCCCTTGGCGATCTTGCGGCTCATGCCGAGGATGTAGGTGCCGAAGCCGCCGGAGAAGGCGATGCTGGAGCAGGAGATGACGCAGGTCTGCACCACCGTGTTCTCCTGCCGGGTGAAGGGCCGCGGGAAGACCCCACAGCGCTCCAGCGCCGACGTCCACGTCTTCATCATGAAGAAGGCGAGCAGCCCCGCGGAGACGTTGAGCGACGGCACGATGCCGGAGGTGATGTTGAGCTTCATCACGATGAAGCTGAGGAAGGTGCCCAGCCCCGCGCTCACCACCACGGCGCGGAGCGTGATCTGCTCGTTCCACGTCGGCAGGGTCTTGCCTTCGAACGCCTTCTCCAACGAGATCGCCTCCCGCGGTGGCACCGGGGCCGCCGCCGGCGCCGGCGCGGGGGCGGGGGCGGGGGCAGCGCCCTCCGCTTGCTCCATTATAGATCACCTCCGGCCCTTCTCCCACGACGCCGGCCGCCCACCTGCCTGATTGTCGCTACAATCGATGGATATACGTGGACGCGCAAATTCTTGTTGTCTTCTCGATGAAAATTGCAATGCGATGAGATGGATGCAGTAATCCGGCCGGCCTCCTCGAGATCGACCGATCTTGTCGACGGATCAACGGTTTCCCCTCTCTCTACCTGCCGCGGAGGGGCGCCGGAGACGGAGGGGATCGATGGATCGAAAGTGTGATTAGTCTTTTTTGCTGCTAATTATGATTGCCGGTCGCTAAGAGAAGAGAAATTGGGTGTGATGGGTTTTCGTGTGGTCATGCTGTGAGGTGAAGCAGCGGGTGGTCGACAAGCCATCTCGTGCGCGCGCCAACGCCTAATTTTGGCAAAAAATACACGAGCATCTAGGAGTATTAAACAGGCGCCTGAAAAAAAATGGTGCGAGTCGAAAATCTAGAGCGTCGGATCATCAAACCAACAGCCATCCGATGCGCTAATGCTCTTCTAATCGTTGTTTAGATTAGTTGGAAGTTTTCGTAACAGGTATAGGCTTTCCTAGGTTTAGGATTTTCAGCTTGTTGCCGCTCGCATCATCATCCCGTCTGAGCAATGCTACACCTAGGTAAAGTTACGTACAGATTTTACGTAATAGGCAACGTGTAGGATTAGGATTGGACGGAAGGGTGTGGCAGGGGCCCACACGGGTGAAAATCAGGGGGGGGGGGGCGATAGATTGGTTAGGCAAGTTACGTAACTCTTCGTACGTTGCTTTCGTAGGTGTAGTATTATTGATCCCGTCTCTAGCGAGGTCCTGACTCGGTCTCGTCGGGATCGACGCTCCTTGCCGGCGTTCGTCATGTCACCCCGTTTTTGGACCTCATTCGGGAATCGACTGACGCCAACGAAATTTTCAGGCACAAAGGTTTTAGCAGAATCACAAGAATGTGGTACTTCGACATACTACCCTTATTTATTAGTTGATAAAATGTATATATAACAGTACAAAATATTCAATATATTTTAGCAAAATTAGCAGTGTGGGATGAGCCGGAATTATATCCGACATGCTAATTAATCACTAATAAACTACTTTGAATATTCAAAATATTTAAGTTTCTTGCTAGTTATTTTTCTCAGCCGAGATGTTGGAAAACTAAGGAACAACCAAACTTTTTTAGGGGATAGAGGTTGAAAACCTGGGTTATGCATTGTACTAATGCATACAACAATCTTTATTCAAATTGATGCAAGGTAATGAGACCAAAGTTATCAATAAATGGGGTACATAAGATAAGCAACTACGGCAAAACATTTACAGGATATCTCTGTGTTTCCAAAATATAAGGTGTAGTAGTTTGACTAGCTAGTATCAAAATCCAGAGTAGGGTGTTTTGGTGCCTACACTCGTCTGCACCTGATTAGAAAGAAAATTATAAAAAATTCGAAAAAAAAAAATGTGCGGTAGACAATTTGATGCATGAGACCCGCTCCAAATTTCAAGTCATTTGGACATCTGAGAAGCTCTCGGCAAAAAAGACAAATCAGGCCAAAACAGTACATGAATAGTAAACATTTTTACAGACCCCCAATTTGTCTTTTTTTTGCTGAGAGCTCTTCAGATATCCAAATGATGTGAAAATTGGAGCGGAACTCACGCATCAAACTGTCTATCGTACAAAAAAATTGGAATTTTTTAAATTTTTCTAGTATTTGTTTTGATTTTTTTTGTTAGGGCAGGTGTAGATGAGCTCGGGTGCAGAAATGGATTTTCGCGAAATCCATGCTTTCAAGTAAATCTTTTGTACAGTATTTGGTCAATGATTACATAAGCATAACCACATATAAGTGCTTTTGAATATAAATCTAGTTGTGTTCATTTTGTGTAACATGAGCAATATATTTTTGGACTATTTGTTGGTCAAATAATGGTTTTAGACAGACAAACTATGCCTTATATTTTTTTAAATGCGACATGCGCAATACTTACAACGTTGGTTCCTATAGCCTTGCCTTTGTGTTGCCGCGGAAGATTTTGCCACGGTCTTTGCAACCACTCTATTATGACGACAACTTCTCCGACGCAGAGGTTGCAGCGTTCATCGCAGGGGCGAAGAAGGCAAAACTAAAAGACTTTGGGGTTGCGATAGTGTTCAAGAAGTTCTGGTATCTTATGGGACATGACATCATGTGGTCCTGATTCCGAAGGTCAAAAACCCATCACGAATTAAGGACTTGAGGCCCATCAGCTTGTGCAATATGTTGTACAAGATCATCTCAAAAGTGTTTGCTAATTGGCTGAAGCTCATCTTACCAGAGATCATCTCAGAGAACCAGAGTGCATTTGTGCCAGGGAGATTGATCACGGACAATATTTTGATGGCATATGAAGTGCCTCACTTCCTAATGAATAAGAGAACGGGGAAGGATGAATACGTTGTTGTCAAGGTGGCTATGAGTAAGGCCTACAATAGGGTGGAGTGGTCATTCCTCCGAAAAATTATGAGCAAGTTAGGGTTTGCCAGAAGATGTATTTAATTTGGTGATGAAGTGTGTTACTATGGTGAGATACCAAATTAAAATAAATGGGGTTGTATCACATCAGTTTGAGCCATCACGAGGACTGAGACAAGGCGATCCGATATCGCCCTATTTGTTTGTCTTGTGCGCCGAAGGGCTGTCCGCTCTGACCAAGGAGTCCCAGAGGAGAGGAATGTTCAGCGGGGTTCAGATCTGCCTGAGGGCGCCGCCGCTTACCCATTTGTTCTTCGCAGATGACTCGGTTTTGATGATGAAAGCCAATGAGAATCAAGCCCAGGAGCTACAATGCATCCTTGCAGTATACGAATGATGCTCGGGTCAGTGTATCAATCATGAGAAATCAGCCATCATGTTCAGTAAGAATAGCAGTGTGCAGTCCAAAGGTGTGGTGAAAGGCGCCCTAAATATCCAAAGTGAAGCATATAATGAAAAGTATTTGGGTTTGCGGTATACATAGGAAGGTCCAAGAGGAAGGCATTTGCGTATTTAAAGGACTCAATATGGAGTACTCCCTCCGTTTCTTTTTAGTCTGCATATAAGATTTGGTCAAAGTCAAGCGATGCAAAGTTTGACCAAATATATATCAAAAGATATCAACATCTACAATACTAAACCTATATGCTATGAAAATTGATATCATGATGCATATAGTAATACTGATTTCATATTATGAATGTTGATATTTTGTTCTATAAAGTTAGTCAAAGTTTATGAAGTTTGACTTTGACCAAATCTTATATGCGGACTAAAAAGAAACGGAGGGAGTATAATGCAAGGATGGAATGAGAGATGCCTATCACGGCTGGGCAATGGATTAATAGCTCAAGTTTTCTTCTCATGGACAATGGCGAGCTCAAAAATTCAAAAATAAAACACTGAGCAGTTTTGGTGGCTTCCCATATGGTGCACGTAAGTGATTCAACATAGCTTTTACATTGTTGTTTATAACCCAAAAGTGGACCATTGCCTTGGGCATGCATTTGGCGTATGTGACTCATCTCTGCTTTATCTTCTTGACCTCTCTCGTTGATTTGCTTTTTTGTAGTTGTTGATTTTGCTTTCATCGAAGAACAAATGATTGTTAGCTACAAGAGTCAATATTATATAGTATAAATTAAACATTCAATTAAAGAAAAAGTAGAGCACTCACTATGTCAAATAGAGTTTGAGAAATACTATCGCCGTTCAAGGAGGGAAAATTATACCTAACATGCTTTATTCAACTAACACCATCACCACCATGACCACGACACCATAAAATTGGCATATATCATCTTAGAAAAATACTAGATAGGTGACACAAAAACATAGCAGGGCTTTCACAAATTCCAAATGCATTTCACTAAAATAATTCAACGACATACCATATTGAAGTTTAAGGTTGACAGCCTAGAAATTAAAAAGTTCATGTTGTTTTCTTCTTTTTTTGGAACGTAAAGAAACAATACAAAAAATATGATACTCCCTCCGATCCATATTACTTGTCGACTTGTCGTTGTTTTGGCACAACTTGTATTCTTGCGGTTGACACATTCCACAAGTGTCTTCACAAGGGCAGTCTTGTGGTTGTCCATAAACTTCATTCTCTAGTTGATCATCCTCGCTTCTCGCTTATGAATGTACTATCTTTAAACCGTCAAAACGTCTTATACTTAGCAACATAGGGTGTAGAAGGGAATGCAATAAGACATGAACAAGTTGTATGTGGAAAATAGAATCATCCGTCGACAATATTATTCATGAAGCACAGTTGTGCTTCTCGTTAAAGTATAGATAACTCTTAGGGGTTGTTTGGTTCGTAGATTATAGAGAACTAGTTTCCTTTAAACTCGATTTCTGTTGTAACAACCAAAAATCTTGTTTGGATTGTCTAACAGAATCGTGGATATGCAAAACTAAGTTTTACAAAAGCCCAAAAACCGAGTTTATAGAAAAAACGACTAATCGACGTTTTTCTATATACTCGTTATGGTTGAACACGGAGTCGGCCACGAGCACTGCGACGTTCCCCCAGGTACAACCATGGCGACGCTGAAAGTCCAGTAGTGGATGCAATGTTCTATGCCAGGACATCAATGAAGCGCTCGCACCACTGGCGAGCTCGCCGCTAGGGGTCCGGATGTGGCCGCCGTCGTGTTGGGACGGCGAGATGGGAGCGGCCACGGGGGGCAGGGTGCGCATGGACGACAAATTAAACTCCTCTTCCTGTACACTGGCGACGGCTACAACCTGATATCTCCGGTCACTGCACTCCAGGCGGAGGTTCATGGGAACTAACTACTGAGTATAAGTTAATCAACCAGCAAGGAAGTAATTCAACAAGCACTTGAACAACATGAGAATATGCAGCTTCCCGCGCGTGGGAGCTCCCGACGTCGGCCCATCCGCTGCCAAGCCCGCTCGGCCCACGAAGACATCGGCACCCTAGGGTTTTAAAGAGGCACCAGCCAGCCTCCGTAACACCCAAGGAAACACTCCCTCCCTCCCTCCCTCCCTGCGCCGCCGCCCCCCACTGCCCACGAGCCAGCAGCGTCATCCCCCGCTCCGTACCCCACGGCCGCGACTCCACCCTCCGCCTCCGCCTCCGCCTCCGCCTCCGAACCCACGGTGAGCACCCGTCCCTCCCCCCAGCGAACCTCTCCTTCTCCATCTCCCCGCCACGAATCCCCCGCGATTCAGTCCGAACACTCGTCAGCGCCGCTGCATTTCATTCTCCAAACGGGAAAAACGTTCGGAGACCTTCGCCGCGCGCCTAGATTTCCCCTGGCATTCGCCCAGATCCGCGACGAGCTGTGGCGAATTGCCGCTGACGGTCGCCAGTAGAGCGGATCTCTTGCTAGTTTTCCCAGTAATTTCGGCTCTAATTCCAGGTGGCTCCGGTCCGAGGGGAGGTGGATGAACAGGAGCGCGTGCCACCACCTGCTCGCCCAGTGCAGATCCCTGCGAGAGCTCGAGAGAATCCACGCCCGGGCCGTCACCCATGGCCTCCACCCATGCAACCAGTCCATCTCTTGTACGCTCTTCCGGCGCTACGCCGATTTCGGCCGCCCCGCCGAGGCGCGCCGGCTGTTCGGCGAGATCCCCCGCCCGGACCTCGTCTCCTTCACCAGCCTCATGTCGCTCCACCTCCAGCTAAACCAGCACCGCGAGGCCATGTCCCTCTTCTCACGCGCCATCGCCTCCGGCCACCGCCCCGATGGTTTTGTGGTCGTCGGCGCTCTCTCGGCATCCGGCGGGGCTGGGGATCTGCGTGCTGGTTCGGCGGTGCATAACCTCATTTTCCGTTGTGGGTTGGGCTCTGAGCTGGTCGTCGGCAATGCTCTGGTTGATATGTATAGCCGGTGCGGGAGGTTTGAGGGCGTGCTAGGGGTGTTTGACGAAATGGCGGTGAAAGACGAGGTTACCTGGGGCAGCATGCTGCATGGGTATATGAAGTGTGTCGGCGTGGATGCAGCGTTGTCCTTCTTTGACCGGATGCCGGTGAAGAGCACGGTGTCCTGGACAGCGTTGGTGACCGGCCATGTTCAGGCCAAGCAGCCTATCCGAGCTCTAGAAATTTTCGGTAGGATGGTGCTGGAGGGCCACCGTCCTACTCATGTTACAATTGTAGGTGTGCTATCTGCTTGCGCTGACATTGGCTCCCTAGATCTTGGGCGTGTCATTCATGGGTACGGAAGTAAATTCAATATCAGCACAAATATAATTGTTAGCAATGCTCTGATGGACATGTATGCAAAGAGTGGAAGCATAGAGATGGCATTTGCCGTGTTTGAAGAAGTGCAGGTGAAGGACGCATTCACATGGACAACCATGATCTCGAGCTTCACTGTCCAGGGTGATGGGATAAAAGCTCTTGAGCTCTTTGAGGCCATGCTAAGGTCTGGGGTTGTTCCAAATAGTGTCACCTTTGTGTCTGTTTTGTCAGCCTGCAGCCATGCTGGGTTAATACGGCAAGGCAGAGAGTTATTTGATAGAATGCGTAGGGTCTACAACATTAAACCACAGCTTGAGCACTATGGATGCATTGTTGATTTGTTAGGACGGGGTGGGCTATTAGAGGAAGCAGAAGCCCTGATATATGATATGGATGTGGTACCTGATACTGTTATATGGAGGTCACTTCTTAGTGCATGCCTTGTTCATGGCAATGATAGATTGGCTGAGATTGCAGGGCAGGAGATTATAAAGAGAGAACCAGGGGATGATGGGGTTTATGTGCTTCTTTGGAACATATATGCCTCATCAGATAGGTGGAAACAAGCTCTGGATATAAGAAAACAAATGCTGACAAGGAAGATCTTCAAAAAACCAGGGTGTAGTTGGATTGAAGTCGATGGCGGTGTCCATGAATTCTTGGTACAGGACAAGGCACATGATGCTCGAAAGGAAATTTACGACACCTTGGAAGGAATTGATAGGCAGTTAAAGATGGATCTTAGATCATCCTCACTGGAAGAAAACTCATTAATCTGTGTGGATGAGGAACTCTTATTCTAAATATGTATACTGGCCATTTCTTCATTGATAACTTATATAAGAGATTTTCTGAGTTCCTCAGATAGTCTTGTCTTATCCCAGAATTTTTGGATTTTGTAGCCAAATACTGTGATTGCAATTATGGATGCCTTTTTTTTTTCTGTATTATGCTTAAAACTTGAAGGCAATGCACTGTATTTTTCTGTTGATTGGGGTTTCACATGTTGTGGAGTCATTAACATTCATATTAAGTTATCCACTTTAAAAGCATGCGATACTTGCAGTGGTTGTTGATATTTGATAAAAGAAGAATAGATAGGTAGTCGAGTTATGTACATGTTTGCAATAATTTTCAGTTATCTTGTTTTGTTCTGTTTGTATTTGGTACCTATGAATGTTTCATCAAGTTGCTTGCTATTTTGTAATAAACACCACTTCTAACTTTTTCTTTCACCTACTGTTAGATGTCTTCTGGAGATGGGATCAATGGAGATGAAAAGTCTGAAGAGACGCATAGCAAAGATATTAGACGCATCAAGTGTGATTTTTGCACTGTTGTTAGGTCCAAGATGTATCTCATTCGAGCTCACATGGTTGCTCAGCACAAGGTACACTATTTTACATATATTTTTGGCACATGGTTAAGATTAATATCTTCTTCGTGCTGAAAGGCATTGTGCAGCCGTTTTTGGTTTAGTTGATCAGTCTTGCTAAGTCTCAGTCGACTGAAATTTTGTCAAGTCTCAGTCGATGCTATATTCATAAGAATTACATTGAGATCTGTGCAAAATTTTATTTTCAGTTTTTTCTTTTTCTCTTTTGCTTGTTATGTCACTTGACTGAGATCTAATCACACCCTTAGTTGATATATAGGTGTATCTTTTCTGATTTTTGCCCAGTTTTATTAATCAAGTCTTCATCAAGTTGCAAATAACTTCACCTTGCATGTAGACCAGGTGAGAATGAAATCTTAGGTGCTGTTATAACGTTAGAACATAAATACGCCTATCGCAACATTGCAACCACTCAACCAGAATCACCATGATAGCTATGACCCCGATCTGCAGACTTGCATTCTAGTATAACACTTCAGATGAAAATATAGATGTGAATCATGTATGCCTCATCCTACTTCAAATAGGAAGTCAAATCCAGTGATTTTGTCCGCTCTGTAGATCATAGATAATGGTACTTTATGTGGGTTGCATCAATTAAATCCGGCCGTTTCACTTTTATGCTTATGCATTTTATATTCTGTGCTTTTTTTTTACAAATGATGTACTTTCCACATACTTTTCACTCTGTTGAGAAAATGTGTGATATTGATAATACTCTTTTCCAAATTTATCTATAGGATGAGTTGGACGCATCAGAAATGTACAACTCAGATGGTGAAAAGGTTGTTCATGGGGTTGAACACTCATGTGAAGAGTGCGGAGCTTGTTTCCGGAAGCCAGCTCATCTGAAGCAGCACATGCGAAGTCATTCCAAAGAGGTTGGTATTTCTCATGAATGAATAGAATTTGAGACCACTGGACAAGTCAATAACACCGCACAGTTTCCCTGTATTTTCTGCATCCTTGAATCTTTCCAGGAAACAAATTGTTCTATTTTATACAATTCGCTAAGCACAACTGTTTTGCAGGGTTTAGATAATAGGTACTTAACAGCGTGAAGCATTGGATCCCATTACAGAACTCCAAAATGCATGGAGGCACATTTTAATCTTGGTTGGACTAGTAACAGGTTGGGATGACCTCCTGTGAAGCTCCAACAAGATTGCCTCCTTCACGCTTATTCAGGAGGTTTGTCCTTTTTTATACTCGTTTAGTACTGTTTTAATCATTACATAACTGTGATAATCTGCATAATATGCTGTTTGTTTTTGTTTGTACCATGCAAATGCCTGCTGAATTGTTTTTCATCTATTGAATTGTGTATACAATATGTTGAGTTTCATGGCTAGTCTGCAGTTACATAGGCCGTGTAAGCATATATAACTGTTATAATTGGCTTGATTCTGTCTATTGGGGCATTAAAGGATAGGCAACTGCTTTATGATTGGCTTGATGCTGTCCATTGTTCATTGTGATGTTGCTTAGTTGTAAAATGGATCCTTCAGGGAATATGGGACGCCATCTATCTCCTATTGTTCTACTGTCCTCTTTCTATGTTACTTCTTTGGGCTTCATGTTTTGTGGTCCTTAGTTGGAGCAAAGATTGGATCCAAAATCAAGATGCCATCTCAGAAAGCTTGGTCCTTATTTATTAGGTTCTTTAGCTCGCTATGGTGTGGATACTTATTCAACATAATCTTTACTCGACAGTTAATAATTGTATGTGTTGTGGATCCTTTGGAGACAAGGGTGGCAATGCCCTTGTCTTATCCTGCTATCTCTTAGTGGGTTTCCTTAAGGGAGCTTTGCTAAGAGTGAGAGGATCCGATATCAAAATGTCATCTCAGAAAGCTAGGGCCATTCTTCATTGGTTCTCAGCTCGCTATGGTGACAATATTCATAACTCAACAAATAACTATTAGCTGTGTTTTGGATTCTTTGGAGATAAGGGTGGCTATACCCTTGTTTTATCCTACTATCTCTTAGTGGGTTTCCTCAAGGGAGCTTTGCGAAGAGTGAGAGGATCCGATAACAAAATGTCTTCTCAGAAAGCTAGCACCATTCTTCATTGGTTCTCAGCTCGCTATGGTGACAATACTCGTAAGAATAAACTTATAGGTGTTCTTGGATCCTTTTGGAGATGAGGGTGGCAATGCCCTTATCTTATCCTACTATCTCTTAGTGGGTTCCTTAAGGGAGCTTTGCCAAGAGTGAGAGGATCCGATATCAAGATGTCGTCTCAGAAAGCTAGCACCATTCTTCATTGGTTCTCTGCTCGCTATGATGAAAATACTCCTCACAAAATATTATGCTAAACTTGTGTCATTTAATTAGTTAGGTATTTGCTGCATTATTCTTTAACCTATTTTCCTTATATTACTATAAATGTTTGATTGAAATGACTGTAGGTTCCTATCTATTATCTTGAAATTAAGTTTTGAGCATAAATTTGAGTTGAAGGGTTTTATCTTGTAGTCGTTTCATGAGAATCCAATTTTCAGGATATATTGCTCCCTCATTATTTGGATGATATATGGGTTTAAGGGTTTGAGATAGGGAAGATTTGCATCAATATTTTTCTGTTTGGGTGACATGTAATATTTACAAAACCATTAGTACTGCAACCGTTTGAATTTGGACTTACTTTTCTTGCTTGACTGCAGAGATCCTTCGCCTGCCCACTTGAAGACTGCCCCTTCAGCTATATAAGAAAAGATCACTTGAACCGGCATATGCTTACACATGAGGGCAAGTTGTTTACATGCCCTCTAGAAGGTTGTGGCAAGAGGTTCAGCATCAAGGCAAATATTCAAAGACATGTTAAGGAAATGCATGAGGAAGAACACGAATGCAAAATCGATGACACTAAAAGCAACCAACAGGTTATTTGTCAGGAGGAGGGCTGTAAAAAGGCTTTCAAGTATCCTTCACAGCTGAAGAAACACGAGGAGTCACATGGTATGACCTCAGTGATAATAATCCATCAGTAGACTGCTTGTTAAATCAGATTGCGTACCAAAGCGCGTTCTTTATTATTTTTTACTCGAGTTCATTCCTTGTTATTCATGGCGTGCTTAAGGGATGTCTTGACCTGATGCATGTTTTCCTATATTCTGGCAGCTAAATTGGACTATGTGGAAGTAGTCTGCTGCGAGCCTGGCTGCTTGAAGACATTCACAAATGCCAAGTGCCTGAGGGCTCATAACCAGTCTTGCCATCTATATACTCACTGTGATATTTGTGGGGAGAAACACCTGAGGAAGAACATTAAAAGGCATCTACGAGCTCACGACAAAGTGCACTCTACTGAAAGGTTGAAATGCAGTTTTGATGGCTGTGAATGCTCCTTTTCCACCGTAAGACCTTAGATACACTTTCTGATACCCTTACTCTTCTTTCAAGTGTGGTTTTATGTACACATGTTTACGTCTGAACTCACTTGTCCCCTTTATATTGCAGAAATCAAATCTAAACATGCATATGAAGGCGTGTCACGACCAAGTCAGACCATTCGAGTGTCGGGTCGCGGGGTGTGGCAAGACATTCCCCTACAAGCATGTCAGGGACAATCATGAGAAGTCGAGTTGTCATGTATACGTAGAGGTGAGTCTTGCTAGCTGATCAGTGTGATGGACAAATTCCATATGTCCTTTGGCAAGTGAATGACGCCCTAACTTAATGCAGGGCGACTATGAGGAGATGGACGAGCAGCTGCGCTCGCGCCGAGGAGGTGGGCGGAAGAGGTCGGCTGTGACGGTCGAGACGCTGACTCGCAAGAGGGTCACCATCCCCAGCGAGGTCTCATCGCTTGATGATGGGGCGGAGTACATGCGCTGGATGCTCTCCGATGGGGATGGTTTGAACCACGCTGTGTAGGCGTGTGCTGCTGTCTCTTAGTACGTTGTTGCACTACGTTTTGGAGGTTGTCAAATGTATAGGGGTCTCTACGGTGTTGCTGCTCAAGTCGGTGTGTGGTTGTGTGGAAATCACGTTTGTGTGTATGTATGCAGAGTTATGATTTAGTAAGTATATTGGTAGTAGTGAAGATAGTAGCAGTCTGGGCATTTGAGAATGAAGTTGTTGTCGAATTGGCTGAATATGTGCACGTTTTAACCAAGAAACTAGGAAAGTCTGAGGAATTTGTCTGTTTACTGTGAAATGTTGATCAATCTTTTGCTGGCCATGTGTACAATGTTTGGAAAGTGTCCCTTGTTTAGATCACTATATTTCTTTACAGTGGGAGTACATCTCAAAAATAATAATTGTTTGTTTGGTCCCAACTTGTGGTGGATTGAAGCCTTGATGGCCAGGTTTCAGCCAACGTGCTGAATCTCTTTTAACTCCAGATGCTCATGAATTTGCTGAATATGTACATGAGATTTACTGAAACATCAGTCAGTGAGATGCAACTAAGCAACAGTCCGTGGAATTTACTGAAACATCTCCGTCCCTACTAAGAGCTTCAAGTATTTTGATTATTATTACTCCAATTTGGTACCAACGTCATTTCTATCTTTCAGAATGTATAAGATGGAAACACAATTGGCCTCCGATTTGATTCTTTCAGGTTCCTGCTGCTCGAAGAAACACAATCGGCCTCAACATGGTGGCCCTGTTAATAGGGCGATAATTAACTGAGAACTGGAAGATACCATTTGGGATAAGAAGTTTAACATGACTGGCTGAAGTTGAGCACCATGCTTCCGTAGGCCAAGAATACATGGAACAATTCTCAGGTCCACACCAAATGTTTCAGATGCGAAGGCGGGTAACAAAGATTCACAAGATTAATTTCAGATGTAGATTCAAAGGAGAATTAAGATTGAAAGGATTGCACCTTTTGCCATTCCCACATAGTGAATCTCAGACACAATGCCATGTCAGCCTTGCTCATCGAGATCTGATGAAAGGGCCACAACACTACAGACTACCAGCTTGCAACTCCGCACTACATACAAGATCCAGCTAGCCAAAAGACATGGAACTAGACAACACGACACGGTCCCCTTGGCCATGGGGGCGCCTACTCCTTGGCAGCGGCGGTCTTCTTCTTGGGGGACTTGGCGGCGGCCTTCTTCTTGGGCGACTTGGTGGCCTCCTTCTCGGCGGCGGCGGCGGACTTCTTGGGGAGCAGCACGGGGTTGATGTTGGGGATGACGCCGCCGTGGGCGATGGTGACGCCGGCGAGCAGCCTGCCGAGCTCCTGGTCGTTGCGGACGGCGAGGAGCAGGTGCCGCGGGACTATGCGGGTCTTCTTGTTGTCCTTAGCCGCGTTGCCGGCCAGCTCCAGGACCTGCGATTTCCAGCGCCGAACGAAATCAGTTACCTGTCGAGCACAAGAGCAGAGCAGAAACAGACGCTCGGGGACAGGAGAGATCTGCGCGTACCTCGGCGGCGAGGTACTCGAGGACGGCGGCGAGGTAGACGGGGGCGCCGGAGCCGACGCGCTGCGCGTAGCGGCCCTTCTTGAGGAAGCGCCCGATGCGGCCGACGGGGAACTGGAGCCCGGCCTTCACGGACCGGGTCACCGCCTTCTTCCTCTCGCCGCCCTTCCTTCCGGCCATCTCGCTTGCTTGCCTGCTTCTCCGGCGGCGAGGACTCTCGGGGTGTGGTGTTGGCGGCGGCGGCAGTGGATCGGAGGAATGCTCTGAGTTTGGTGGGTTGGGACGGCGGCGATGGCGCGGGTTTTATATTGGGCGCGGGGAGCGTCGCGGGCGGAGGGAGGGGGGAGCGATCCGTGGGACTGTCCAATCGACCAATCAGAGCGCAGAGGCTTTTCTAACCAGCTTGGCGCGTCTTCTTTCGTTCCTTCGTTTCGTTTCCGCGTGCGGGGGATTGAAATTTGAATCGAGTAACTTTTTTCGCTGTGTTTTTATTAATTAAAGAAGGCAAATTTACCATTCGCTTAAAAAAGGCAAATTTATTAAAGTATATCAACCTAATGCGGTTCGGTTTTTGCTAAATCTCTTGTGCCTGGAATTTTTCCTCGCGTCGGTCAATTTCTGCTTTGCACAAGACCGAAGGTGAGGACGAAGTGAGGAGCAGCAACGACGAGCGTCGGCCACGCTGGAGCAGGGGACGACACTGCGAGCGGCAGCGAGTTGCGGTGTCCCAGGTGGAGGCGAGGAAGAAACTTCACTGAGGGGTGGGGGGTCTTCGGGGTTTAAGTGGATGGCCAGGTGAAAGGATCAACATGGTAGACTAGAGGGGGAGGGGGTGAATAGGCAACTACCATTTTTTAGTTTATTTTAATAAATTAGGTTTAGCAACAAATAGGTTGTATAGATATGCAACTAGGTGAACAATCTATATGATGCTAGCAACAACAACAACACAAGCAAGCACGAGATACAACACACGTAAAGCTTGCACAAAGTAAAGGTAAGAAGTAGCCACAAGTGGAGCCGGTGAAAATGAGGATGTGTTACCGAAATTACTTCCCTTTGAGGGAAAGTGCGTTTCCATTGGAGCGGTGTGGAGTCACAATACTCCCCAATAAGCCACTAGGGCCATTGTATTCTGCTCACGCCCTCGCACAATACAAGATGTTGTGATTCCACCAGTGGTGCCCTTGAAGGCGGCGACCGAATCTTTACAAACAAGGTTGGGGCAATCTTCACAATCAAATTGAAGGCTCCCAACACCACCAAGAAATTTCACCACAATGGGTTGTGGCCAGGAGGTGACCTCAACCGTCTAGAGTGCTCAAACACCCAAGAATAATAAGATCCGCGAGGGATTAGTGGGGGGAATCAAAATTCTCTTGATGGAAGTGTAGATCAGGGCCCTCTCAACCAATCTCTAGAAAATCAACAAGTTTGATTAGCTAGGAGAGAGATCGGGTGAAAATGAAGCTTTGAGCAACAATGGAGCTTGGGGGAGGAAGAGGTGTGTCTTCTTAGGGAAGAGGACACCCTTTATATAATGGGAAAGATTCCAACCGTCACATAGCTCTCAGCCCGCACCAAGCGGTACTATCGCTCAGGAGGGAGGCAGTGCTCGCAGAGCAGTGCAATGGCACGGAGCCACGAGCCGGTAGTGCCGCCGGGGCGGTACAACCGCTGGGGTTGCAACTCGGGAGCCCACAGAGGCAAGACAAGAATGGGGATGGTGACTGTCGGTGTCAAAACCGGCGGATCTCGGGTAGAGGGTCCTGAACTGTGTGTCTAGGATCGATGGTAATAGGAGACGGGGGACACGATGTTTACCCAGGTTCGGGCCCTCTCTATGGAGATAATACCCTACTTCCTGCTTGATTGATCTTGATGAATATGAGTATTACAAGAGTTGATCTACCACGAGATCGTAATGCCTAAACCCTAGAAGTCTAGCCTATGTGAATATGGTAATGAGTATATCCTTTCCGGACTAACCCCTCCGGTTTATATAGACACCGGGGGATCTAGGGTTTACATTGAGTCGGTTACATAAGAAGGAATCTTCATAGTTGGTCGCCAAGCTTGCCTTCCACGCCAAGTAGAGTCCAATCCGGACACGAGTATGGCCTTCGGTCTTCATGTCTTCACAGCCCATCAGTCCAGCCCATGAATAGTGAACCGGATGCCCGAGGACCCCTTAGTCCAGGACTCCCTCAGTATCCCCTGAACCTGGCTTCAATGACGAGAAGTTCGACGCGCAGATTTGTCTTCGACATTGCAAGGTGGGTTCCCTCCTTCCGAACTCCAGAATAGTCTTCGGATGAAGTAAGTATATCCGGACCTGTGTATATAATTGCGGAGAATACGATATCCCACGAGCCCAACTTGCTGATAACTATTCATGACATCGTATCATGCCCACCAGATTACTATATCCAACCGTCGGCTATCGAGCCGCCCCACGTCTCGGGGCACGGTTTTATTGGCACGTCTTGTCAAGGCAGAGATCGTGTCCCCTTATTTACGGGATTTTCATTAATGCAGGCGTGGGTAACCCAACCGTCCCCTGGATACAACTCCTTGGTGATAGGTAAGTTTAGAGACCCAGGGGGAGATGCCCAGTATTCGGGGCCTTTATATAGAGACCCAGTCTCGTCTTCTTCCCTTGCGCTTGCTCCTTCCTCGACCCCAGCCACCCCAAGTTCCAACCCTCGGGTTCCAATCGCCACCAGCCCTAATCATGTCCGGATCCAACCATCAGGGCCGGTGGGTGGCTTCTTCTGTCACAGAGGAGCATATTGCGAAGCTTCGCGTAGCGAGGTATCTGACCCCGGAAATCCTTCATCGGCTTCTGGCACAAGGGCAAGTTATTTCGACCCACAGATCTGGCGAGAGGGTAGTATTTGTATCCCACCTCCTTCACGGGCTAGGGTTCGCGCTTAACACCTTCGTCCGAGGGCTCATGTTCTACTATGGGCTAGATTTTCGCGATATGCCCCCGGACTCTTTTCTCCTCATCTCGACATTTATCGTCACGTGTGAGGCCTTCGTCCGGACTCCTCCGCACTTTGGTTTTTGGCTCAAGACCTTTGATGTGAGGCCGCAAGTGACAGAGGAGGAGCAGGCAGAGTGCGGCAGCGTCATAATAGGCAAGCTGGTCAGCGCGGTTTGGCCCGAAGGATCTTTCGCCAAATCTTCCGACCTTTGGCAGCAGGGGTGGTTTTATATCAACGAGCTGCGGGGCTCCAAGTGGGCGGCTACACTTGCGTTCCGACCCGGCCCTCCAATTCAGCGCGCTTCGTTGATCAATAAGGGATTGGACTGGGGATCCGTTAATGAAGTGCAGACTGCAAAGTCGCATCCGAAGCCTTACCGAGAAGGGCATCGATCTTGTGAACGTCGTTCAAGTAATGCTAGTCCGCCGGATCCTGCCATGTTAGCGGCGGCCTCTACGTATGTGGGAGTTTAACCCAGAAGGGCGGCAGACTCTACAACACTTCTTCGGCACTACGCATGAAGGAATGTGGAAATTATATTTCGGGGAACGAGAGCAATGGCCGGACACCACCGAAGACGTTGGCCTTGACTGCAATCATTCGGACACTTCGGTAAGTACTCGATATCCGAACACCTTCCATTCGAGCATCTCTTAACAAGATACTGAACCATCAGTCCCTGCACATGACTGTATAAAGAAAGCGGTGCTAATCTGGTGTCCGGCGCCCCTTCCCGAAGACCCTGCGACCGCCCTGCTGACGAGAAAGCTGATTCCGACACCATACCAGGTGTCCGCCGAGGGGGGCGCGAGCAGGGAGCCCAGAGGTGATACCCACCCTGAGGATGAATTAAACGCTGCGTTCGGGGAAATCGAAACCCTCTTGCTCAAGGGTAAAGGTGGAGAGGGAGCCCTCCATGGCAAGAAGAGGGCCGCTTCCGAAGATCAGGAGGGGAAGCCTTCTAAGAGAGGAAAAATGCCTTTGTCGGGCGGCCTAGGCCGGGCGAGCGATGCTGCCACAGGGCTTGACGACGAGGACAAACCTCGAGGGAAACCGTAAGTGAGGCTGGGGCACTTTAAACGTACCCCATTCCTGTCCTATTAGTGTAGTAATCATCCGACATATGTTCATCACGCAGGTTGCCGCCTGGTGTTTCTCAATCGTCCTCCTCCTCGGGAGATCTTCTTCCGAAGATGATGGAGAGTGACACGCCTTCTCCGGCCTCATCGCCCAACAGGAGGAATGATACCAACGTATCGTCCCGAAGGGCTCCTCCCGAATGCCAAGTAGTACAGGAAACGAAGAAGGTGTTACCCGAAGGTGGTGCCTCTATCACTCAGGGTTCTGGGATCAAGAATGGCGTCTCTGAACCGTCTGGTTTACAGCCGAAGACGATTCTGGAGGCAAGTAAGCGAGTTCCTTCACAGGAATGCCATACTCCGGCGGCGGTTTTCAAAGACCCAGGAGCATCGGAAATGGTGACGGACATGCTACGACGAGCATCCATTTCAGAAGAGCACTGTGCCTTGATGGTTACGGTGGTCAAAAGGGTTCTATCTGCGAAGAGTGGATAGAACAAGGCCTTCATGAGCCTTCTAAGGGGTTTTGAGGTTTGTGATGTAGTTTTGTCAATTGAATTTTATTGACAGAATACACCTGTTGTATATGTAGTAGCCCCTGAGGCTCGGATTGCCTTCCGAAGGAAGGGATCAGAGGATCCAAGAGATATGCTCAGGTATTAACCTTGATTCAATTTGAAATACAGGTTGTCTCCCTTCCTGTGGCTGCCGAACATACAGAAGTGGCCGAACTGCAGCGAAAGCTGGATATTGCGGAGGATGACATTGCATTGATCAACAGGCGTCTTGACGACTCGCAAGGTATATATTTCGAGCATTCCTTACACCAGTGTGCTTCACGCTGAGAAGAGCTTTATATGAAATGTGCATGAAATGCAGATGGTGCTGCCGCCGTGGAGGCTTTTTGGGCGGAGCTAGTCCAGGCCAAGGAGCGGGCCCGATTTAGTGATGATGCTGCTGAAAGGGCATCGGCTGAATTGAAGGCCGAACAAGCTACGCGATGCCAGGGCGAGGAGAAGATATCCACGATGACACTTGCATTGGAGGATGCTACTGGCTGCTGCGAATTTCTTGAGAAGGAGAATAAAGCCTTAACGACTGAACTGGACAAGGCCCGACAGGAGGAGAGAGAAGCGCGATCAGAATCCAGAGCACTTCATGAGGAGGTTCGGCAGGCAAGGAGATAGTGGCTGGAAAGCCTTTTCTGCTGCAGACTAAGTTCGGCGACCCGGACTATGCTCAGTTGAACCAAGTGTGGAGTTCTCCGGACGAGTATTTAGACTTGGCGAAGAGTTCTTCCGATGCAGCGCGGTATTACCAAGCGCAAGCTGGATATGCAATGGAGAAGCTTTTTTGGTCACAGTTTGGCGCGTCAAAGCGCACACTGCTGCTCAATGAACAGATGTCCCAACGGGCCGAACTTCATAGGGTATCTGGCGCTGCCATGAAGGATGTCATAATCCGGCTGTGGCTAACCGAGCCTGCGCCGAATAGCTATTTTGGTTTGGTGCTGAAACTTGTCGATGTGGTGCCGCAAATCGATGCTGCGAAGCGATCGACATGCATTGAAGGTGCACGGATGGCCTTTGCCCGAGTCAAGACATTCTGGGGAAACATGAAGGCCATCGACGTCGCGACGAAGGGTCCGCCCGAAGGCAAGGACCGTCTGGTACCGGAGCGTTATTTTGAAGACATCTTGGAGGGCGCCCGCTTGATAGAGGGTCAATGCTCGAAAAACATAATGTTCGAGTGAGGTGTATGATGATTGTAAAAGACCATTTGATAGTTAATCTATTTATGTTTTGCTCGAAAGCTTGAATTCCTCCTGTGCGGCCGTTTTAATATAATCTGAAAGTTTTCCAGTCGTCAGCTTTAGCCCCCTCGTGGGAAGTACAAGGGTGTTCATAAAAGCATTTAATCACTCTTTATCCAATGTCTTGGTCCATGAAGGAGGTGATAATGCGGCGAACCAGGCAATCGGACTATAAGGCGTTAACACTTTCACTTAACCGTAGGAGTTTTATGGTGGGGCTACGACATAGCCCCTGGTATGTATGCGACGTGTGGTGCCTTACATATCTTATCTAAAAAAGATCCCTCGTGTTACACGAAGAATCGCTAACGATTCCAATAAGTCGTCAAGTGGTTGACCAGCTCTCGCCGCATCATGACAGTCAGTTTTCGGCTTTCTCTACTAAGGTGCTCATCCGGTTTAGGCCAGGGCACAATCGCAGTAGTTCTCCCTTTACTATCCTAGCCGATAGAGCGGAACGTAGGGTAGCAAGCATAGGAGCCGGGCAACCCAACTATTGACCCAAGACAATGATTCGGAGCTGATGCATATAAGGCCAAACTTGCGACGCCGAAGTACACTATAGAGTTGTTCAGACTTTTACTGGCAACTCATTCGTTCCTGTGCAGAGCCCCTGGTAGGGTATGCCGAGGTGCATCTGCAAAGCAGCCGTTGAGGCCGTACTTATTGTTGAAAGAGTATGAAAGAGACATTCGGATGAGGCTTACCGAGAGCGGAGCGGCGGATCTCGGGTAGGGGGTCCCAAACTGTGCGTCTAGAATCGATGGTAACAGGAGACGGGGGACACGATATTTACCCAGGTTCGGGCCCTCTCTATGGAGGTAATACCCTACTTCCTGCTTGATTGATCTTGATGAATATGAGTACTACAAGAGTTGATGTACCACGAGATCGTAATGGCTAAACCCTAGAAGTCTAGCCTATGTGAATATGGTAATGAGTATATCCTTTCCGGACTAACCCCTCTGGTTTATATATACATCGGGGGGATCTGGGGTTTACATGGAGTCGGTTACATAAGAAGGAATCTTCATAGTTGGTCGCCAAGCTTGCCTTCCACGCCAACTAGAGTCCAATCCGGACACGAGTATGGCCTTCGGTCTTCATGTCTTCACAGCCCATCAGTCCGACCCATGGATAGCGAACCGGACGCCCGAGGACCCCTTAGTCCAGGACTCCCTCGGTAGCCCCTGAACCTGGCTTCAATGACGAGGAGTCCAGCGCGCAGATTTGTCTTCGGCATTGCAAGGCGGGTTCCCTCCTTTCGAACTCCAGAATAGTCTTCGGATGAAGTAAGTATATCCGGACCTGTGTATACAATTGCGGAGAATATGATATCCCACGAGCCCAACTTGCTGATAACTGTTCATGACATCGTATCATGCCCGCCCGGTTACTATCTCCAACCGTCGGCTAGCGAGCCACCACTCGTCTCGGGGCGCGGTTTTATTGGCATGTCTTGTCAAGGCAGAGATCGTGTCCCCTTATTTACGGGATTTTCATTAATGCAGGCGTGGGTAACCCAACCGTCCCCTGGATACAACTCCTTGGTGATAGGTAAGTTTAGAGACCCAGGGGGAGACGCCCAGTATTCGGGGCCTTTATATAGAGACCCAGTCCCGTCTTCTTCCCTTGCGCTTGCTCCTTCCTCGACCCCAGCCACCCCAAGTTCCAACCCTCGGGTTCCAATCGCCACCAGCCCTAATCATGTTTGGATCCAACCATCAGGGCCGGTGGGTGGCTTCTTCTGTCACAGAGGAGGATATTGCGAAGCTTCGCGTAGCGAGGTATCTGACCCCGGAAATCCTTCATCGGCTTCCGGCACAAGGGCAAGTTATTCTGACCCCCAGAGCTGGCGAGAGGGTAGTATTTGTATCCCACCTCCTTCACGGGCTAGGGGTTCACGCTTAACACCTTCGTCCGGGGGCTCATGTTCTACTATGGGCTAGATTTTCATGATCTGCCCCCGGACTCTATTCTCCTCATCTCGACATTTATCGTCACGTGTGAGGCCTTCCTCCGGACTCCTCCACACTTTGGTTTGTGGCTCAAGACCTTTGATGTGAGGCCGCAGGTGACAGAGGAGAAGCAGGCAGATGCGACAACGTCATAATAGGCAAGCTGGCCAGCGCGGTTTGGCCCGAAGGATATTTCGCCAAATCTTCCGACCTTTGGCAGCAGGGGTGGTTTTATATCAATGAGCCGCGGGGCTCCAAGTGGAAGGCTACACTTGCGTTCCGACCCGGCCCTCCAATTCAGCTTGCTTCGTGGATCAATAAGGTATTGGACTGGGGATACATCAATGAAGTGCAGACTCCGCAAAGTCGCATCCGAAGCCTTACCGAGAAGGGTATCGATCTTGTGAACGTCGTTCAAGTAATGCTAGTTCGCCGGATCCTGCCATGTCAGCGGCGGCCTCTCCGTATGTGGGAGTTTAAACCAGAAGTGCGGCGGACTCTACAACACTTCTTTGGCACCACGCATGAAGGAATGTGGAAATTATATTTCGGGGAACGAGAGCAATGGCTGGACACCACCGAAGACGTTGGCCTTGCTGCAATCATCCGGACACCTCGGTAAGTACTCGATATCCGAACACCTTCCATTCGAGCATCTCATAACAAGATACTGAACAATCCGTCCGTGTACATGACTGGATAAAGAAAGCGGTGCTAATCTGGTGTCCGACGTCCCTTCCCGAAGACCCTGTGACCGCCCTGTTGATGAGAATGCTGATTCCGACACCGTACTAGGTGTCCGCAGAGGAGGGATGAGGGAGTCCTGGATTAGGGGGTATCCGGACAGCCGGACTACATCCTTTGGTCGGACTGTTGGACTATGAAGATACAAGATTGAAGACTTCGTCCCGTGTCCGGATGGAACTCTCCTTGGCATGGAAGGCAAGCTTGGCAATACGGATATGTAGATCTCCTTCCTTGTAGCCGACTCTGTGTAACCCTAGCTCCCTCCGGTGTCTATATAAACCGGAGGGTTTAGTCCGTAGGACAACAACAATCATACCATAGGCTAGCTTCTAGGGTTTAGCCTCTACGATCTCGTGGTAGATCAAATCTTGTAATACTCATATCATCAAGATCAATCAAGCAGGAAGTAGGGTATTACCTCCATTGAGAGGGCCCGAACCTGGGTAAACATTGTGTCCCCCGCCTCCTGTTACCATCCGCCTTAGACGCACAGTTCGGGACCGCCTACCCGAGATCCGCCGGTTTTGACACCGACATTGGTGCTTTCATTGAGAGTTCCACTGTGCCGTCACCGTAAGGCTTGATGGCTCCTTCGATCATCGGTAACGATGCGGTCCAGGGTGAGGTCTTCCTCCCCGGACAGGTCATTGTATTCGGCGGCTTTGCACTGCGGGCCAACTCGCTTGGCCATCTGGAGGAGATCGAGAGCTACGCCCCTGGCCACCAGGTCAGGTTCGGAAACTTGAACTGCACCACCGACATCCGTGGAGACTTGATCTTCAACGGATTCGAGCCCATGTCAGGTGCGCCGCACGATCACGACGAGCATGATTTAGCTCTGCCGTCAGACAGTGTTCGGGAGATCACACCTACAACTACTACGACCCTCGATCCGGAGCAAATTGCGCCATTCGAGGATGGGTGGATAGACCCCGCCTTGGAGGCCGCACTCTCAGTGGCGATAGAGTCGAATACTGACTTCATCCCTCGCGAGAGCCGTGCTGCCGAACCATTGGATTCGTCCCCGGCCATAGGCTCTGAACCGCCCGTATCCGTGCCTATCGAATCCGATTGGGCACCGATCATGAAGTTTGCCTCCGCGGATATCTTTCAGCACTCGCCTTTTGGCGACATGCTAAATTCATTAAAGTCTCTCTCCTTGTCAGGAGAACCTTGGACAAACTATGTCCGGCTAGGATGGGATGCGGATGACATGCTCGACTTTGACTCCGAAGACATCGACGACATGGACGACGATGCAGGAGACGAATTGGAACCACCGCCCACAGGGCGCTGGACTGCCACTTCATCACACGACATATACATGGTGGATACACCCAAAGAAAACGATGACGAGGAATGGGAGGATGCAGCGAAGGATAGCTCCCTCGAGAAGCAACCAAAGCGTCGGCGTAGGCGCCACTCCAAATCCCGCCTCGGCAAAAACAGCGATAACAGCAGTGAACCAGCAAACGGTGAACGTAGTACGGATCTGTTGTCCGGACACGGCGACGCCGAGGATATAGCTCATAAACCTCCCTCCAAAGAGGAAAACAGTCCGGACGAAGAGGCACACATCATCCCGGAAAGGCACTTGGAACAAGAGAACCTCTGCAGAAGGCTTATTGCCACCGCGAGGAGTCTGAAGAAGCAAAAGCAAAGGCTTAAGGCCGCGCAGAGTACGCTCAAAAGTAGATGGAACAAAGTGCTCGGCAACGAAGAAAAGCATGGTGGTAGTTACCACACGAAGAGCTATCCAAAGCGCAAGCTGTTGCCTGAATTTGACGATGAGGCCTTAGAGCCCACACAGCCGAAGAATAAAACGGCCGACCGGTCGGATCAACCACCTTGTGGCGGCAATAGAGCGGCTAACAAGGCCGCACATAAGTCTGCACACGCCTCACATGAAGACTTGCATCAGAAGACCGGCGCAACCAGATTCATCTACGGATCATGGAAACGCGCTCCAGTGCACAACCCAAACCGAACACTACAACCGTCAGAACGCCTCGACACAACAAAATACAGGGGCGCCGCACACCCCCTATGCTTCACCGATGAGGTGCTGGACCACGAATTCCCAGAAGGATTCAAACCAGTGAACATAGAGGCGTACAATGGAACCACAGACCTGGAGTCTGGATTGAGGACTTTATCCTCCGTATTCATATGGCTCACGGAGACGATCTCCACGCCATCAAGTACTTGCCCCTCAAGCTGAAAGGACCAGGTCGGCACTGGCTAAAAAGCCTCCCCGAAAACTCAATCGGAAGTTGGGAGGAGCTTGAGGACGCTTTTTGGGCTAATTTTCAAGGGACTTATGTCCGACCTCCGGATGTAGACGATTTAAGTCATATAGTTCAATAGCCCGGAGAGTCAGCCCGAAAGCTTTGGAACAAATTTCTCACTAAGAAGAACCAAATCGTCGACTGCCCGGACGCCGAAGCCTTAGCAGCTTTCAAACACAGCGTCCGAGACGAAAGGCTCGCCAGACACCTCGGACAAGAAAAACCGAGAACAATGGCAGCCATGACAAGCCTCATGACCCGCTTTTGCACGGGAGAAGATAGCTGGCTAGCTCGTAGTAGCACCAGCGACCCAGGCACATCCGAAGTCAGGGATGGCAATGGAAAACCATGACGCAGTAAAAACAAGCACCGGAATAAAGAATACAACCCAGATAACACGGCGGTAAACGCCGGATTCAGGGGCTCTCGACCAGGTCAGCGGAAAAAGCCTTTCAAAGGCAACAGAGATGGACCGTCCAGCCTAAACAAGATTCTAGACAAACTATGTCAGATTCATGGCACCCCCGATAAACCTGCAAATCACACCCACAGAGAATGATGGGTCTTCAAGCAGGCCGGTAAGCTAAACGCCGAACACAAGGGGAGGGAGACACCAAGTGAAGACGAGGAAGAGCCTCGCCAGCAAAGCACTGGGGGACAGAAAAAATTCCCACCAGAGGTCAAAACAGTGAACATGATCCATGTGACGAAGAGGAGAAGCAAACATGCACTCCGAGACACACGAGCCGTAGTGCCCGTCACCCGTAAGCCCAACCCCTGGTTGGCCCACCCGATCACTTTTGATCGCAAGGATCACCTGACAAACATCCGGCATGAAGGATTGGCTGCCTTGATGTTAGACCCAATAATAAACGGATACCATCTCACACGAGTCCTTATGGACGGCGGCAGTAGTCTAAATCTGATATATCAGGACACAGTCCGCAAAATGGGGATAGACCCGACAAAGATCAGCCACAGTAATACTACCTTCAAGGGAGTAATACCAGGCCCAGAGGCCCGCTCCACGGGCTCTCTAATACTAGAGGCCGTATTCGGTTCACCCGACAACTACCGAAGTGAAAAGTTAAACTTCGACATCACTCCATTCCGAAGTGGCTATCAAGCACTACTCGGAGGAACAACTTTCGCTCGTTTCAACGCTATACCGCATTACGCTTCTCTTAAGCTTAAGATGCCTGGTCCGCGCGGCACCATCACAGTTAATGGAAATACTGAGCGTTCCTTACGCGCGGAAGAACGTGCGGCTGCTTTAACATCCGAACACTAGAGGCCTCACCAACCAGAACAAATGACCGGTCGTTAAGACCACATACACGATTAGACAAGTCCGGCGCATCATTAGATATACTTGAGATTGGTTTGATGGTTATACCCTTATAGACGGTACCAGGGGCTTCCCGCGTGTAAACAGAGCTAGTTCAGCTCAACTTTACTTATCTTGAATTTTAAATGGTTTATTTAGAACAACCAATTTTTTGCACGACAACTTTCAACTAAATTCCTCTCTTTTACAGATGACAATCGTGCTACACCCATCCAGGATACGGCACAACGGAGACACATGCGCAGACGTGCAGCAGGGACCCTCTCAAAGGTTTCTTTTTAGATTAAGACCCTGCGTAAACCTTTTTTTACTGTCTCTTGTTGTTCACATCCTCCGGATTCTCAGTACAACCGAGAAGGATGCCGACGTTATTGGCATTTCGCCACGTCAGAATATTGCACGTACCTAGACACTCAGGGTTCATTATCAAGGGCATTGTTCAGCCCGACATATGTTATAAAGATCGAATACCTTAGGGAGTGTTCGGTGTCGCGATTTTGGCCTTATATGCATCAGCTCTGAATCATGTCTTTGGTCAAATGTTGGGTTTGCCCGGCTCCCGTGTTTTGCTACCTTATGTTCCGCTCTATCGGCTAAGGTGGCACCAGGAGAACTACTGCGACTGTGCCCTGGTTCATCCGGACGAGCACCTTAGTAGAGAAAGCCGAAAATTGACTGTCATGATAAAGCGCGAGACTGGTCAACCACTCGACGACTTAGCGGAATCTTCGGGATTCCTCCGCATTAATGAAGGGTCGTTTCCCGGCCAGGCATGTACGCGCCCCATATTCGGACGAGCGCGGAGCCACCAGGGGCTATATAGTAGCCCCACCGTCAAACTCCTATGGCTAAGTGAAAGTGTTAAAGCAATATAGTCCGATTGCCTAGTTCGCTGCGCTATCACCTCCTTAATGGACCAAGACGTTGGATCAAGTGTGAACACGCGTCTTTTGTGAACACCCCCTCATTATATGCATGGGGGCTGAAGGCGACGACTGCAAACTTTCAGGTTATATACATATATACACAAATGGCCGCACAGGAGGCATCATAGTACTTTCAGGCAAAAAGTATAAACGCAGCCTTTATAATTTAATAAACATTGTTCTTACAATGGGAATACATGTCATTAGAACATAATATTCTTCGAGCACTGAGACTCTATTGAACGAGCGCCTTCAAGGACTTCTTCAAAGTAGTGCTCGGCAGATACTCGTCCCCCGGCCTAACTCTGGGTTGCAATTGCGATGGCCTCCATCTTTGCCCAATATGTCTTGACACGGGCAAGCGCCATCCGCGCACCCTCTATGCACGCCGACCTCTTCATAGCGTCGACGCGCGACACAACACCAAGGAACTGTTGCACCAAATTAAAATAACTGTTCGGCCTTGGCCCTTCCGGCCACAGATGATCCACAACAGACCTCATGGCAAGCCCGGGCAACCTATGGAGCTCGGACCATTCGGCCATCCGCTCATTCAACGGAAGCGGACGCGCTGGAACATTAAATTGTGACCAGAACAGATTTTCCACTTCATGGTCTTTTTGATCTTTGAAGTATTCGGCCGCATCAGCGGCACTTGCTGCCAAATCCAGATATGCTTCTGCAGAACTCCACAGCCGATCAAGAGGAGCGTACTTAGGATCTCCGAACTTCATCCGCAGCATAAAGGGCTTCCCAGTCGTGATATCCCCGGCTTGACGTAGCTCCTCCTTCATCGCTCTAATTGTAGAGCGGGCGTCCTTGGCCGCCACCGTGGCCTTCTCCAGGTCCGTCATCTTCGCTCGATTTTTATTTTCGAGAAGCTCGTAACGGCCGGCGGCATCCTTCAATTCCACAACCATCTTGGCTATTTCATCCTTGCTTCGGCAATGCGCAGCCTGTTCGGCTCTCAACTCTTCGACTGCCTTTAGAGTGGCCGCATCACTTTTCCTGGCTTGTTCCTTGGCTCGGGCAAGTTCCGCCTGAAGGATCTCCACGACGGCAGCCCCATATGCAGTCACAACATATTAAAGATACTAGCATCATGCTCCTCTTACTATGTGTTGATCACAGGAGAAATCACATACCCTGTGCCTCGTCGAGCCGTTCGTTCACAAGCATGATGTCGGCATCCGCCGCATCAAGTTGCCGCTTTAGCTCGGCAAACTCACCAGTCCGGCTAGCCACCGGACCTTTCGCCACCTGCATACGAAGGCGGCCTGATTATTACCTGGGACTATGATCCTCTGTTTGCCGCCGTTCTCGACAGCAACCAGAGTCTCAGGGGCTACTATCTGCATAGGGCACACCTAACGTGTGCGGTACCGTCAAAAACCTACACTATTCACGTACCTCAAAGCCTTTCAGCAGACTCATAAAAGCTTCATGCAACCCACTTTCAGCGGATGAAATCCTCTCAATCACCGTACCCATTAGCGTATGATGCTCTTCTGAGATAGCCGCTTGCTCTAGCAGATCATTCAGTGCATTTGATCGCACACCGGACGGTGCCAGACTCTTTCGATTGCTCTCTTCAGGAGCCGAATACTGAGGACTTCGGGTGGCCAAAGGATTACCCTCTGGCCTTGCCGGATCAGGAGAAACCCTTCGCGATGACACTTCAGGGTCGCCCGCCTCATGAGGTGGGGTGGCATGGGGAGGTGTTTCGCTCTCCATCATCTCCGGAAGAAGATCCCCCGAAGACGAACTCTGTCGAGAAGGGCTACGATCCGAACTACAAGATAAATGCTTCGGTTATCGTCTTCAGAAGTAAGGTAGGATATTTTCACTATTAAGTACTTTTTGTTTACTTACAGCTCGGTGGAGGGCTGATCCCCTTGCGGGCACTGTGCGGCAAAGGTACCCTCCAAGGCGGGACCCTCTGGCGAAGATTTCCTCTCCCGTTTGGAAACCATTGTTTCTGGGTCTTCAGAGGCGGCCCTCTTCCTTCCTTGGGGAGAGGGAATTTCATACTCTTCTTCCCGGTTATCCTCCTTCACGGAGGCGCTAACTCCCCCGGTTTGGATGAATAGTGAGCGAGGTCCGCTTTCAGCCTATTTATTCCCCCCTTTATCTTCCCCTAAGGGCGCTTGATAAGGCGCAAGCTCCAGCATCCTGGCTAGTACAGGATCCGGTGAGACCTCAGGAAGGAGGGGCGGACACCTGATCATCTTCGCCTTTGTTACCCAGTCCTGGTCAAAGAGTGACTTTTCAGAATGATGTTGTGATAAATAAAAAGACAACGTGTTCGGCTACGGGACTACTTACTTGGGTATCAGGACGATTGCAGCTCAGACCCGCATCCTCGGTGGTGTCCGGACACCTTATTTGTGGTCCGAAGAACAATTTGTAGATCTCTTCAAGCGTCATGCCGAGGAAGTGCTGAATAGCTCGCGGTCCTTCCGGGTTGAACTCCCACATGCGGAGGGGTCGACGTTTGCAGGGCAGGACTCGACGAACTAACATGACTTGCATTACCGTGGCCAAACTGACATCTCTCTCAAGGAGATCTCAGATGCGGCTCTGCAATGTCGGCACATCCTTTACTGGCCCCCAGTCCAGCCCCTTGTTGATCCATGACGTTAGTCGTGGCAGGGGGCCCGAGTGAAAGGCAGGGGCGGCCACCCACTTGGTACCCTGGGGAGCTGTGATATAAAACCACTCCCGTTGCCATAAGCTGGACACCTCCTGGAAGGAACCCTCTGGCCATGGGGCATCGACACTTTTGCTTATTTCGGCACCTCCGCACTCTGCGTGTCGCCCCTCGATCATCTTCGGCTTCACATTGAAAGTCTTGAGCCATAGGCCGAAGTGAGGGGTAATGCGGAGGAAAGCCTCACATACGACGATGAACGATGAGATGTGAAGGACTGAATCCGGGGCCAGGTCATGGAAATCCAGCCCGTAATAGTACATGAGCCCCCTGAAAAAAGGATCTAGAGCAAGGCCTAGCCCTCGGAGGAAGTGAGAGATGAATATAACGCTCTCGCCGGGTTCGGGAGTGGGAATGACCTGCCCTTGAGCAGGCAGCCTGTGCGAGATCTCGCCGGTCAGAAACCTGGCCTCTCTTAGCTTCTTGACGTCTTCCTCTGTGTCAGAGGAAGGCATCCACCGACCTTGAAGGTTGGATCCGGACATGGTTGAAGGTCCGAAGCACCTGACCTAAGACTCGGGTGTTGAAACTCGAGGCGGGGGGGGGGAGGATTCGACTGAGTTCGAGAGGAAAAAAGGACAGGCCTTGGTCTCTTTATAAAGAGGGTGAATACCAAGCGTCCTTCTCGTAACCATTTGGGACTTGCCTACAATCGAGGAGTCATACCAACGGGCACGATTGGGTTACCCACGTCCATGTTGATGAGAATCCCGTAATCAGGGGGACACGATCTCTGCTCCGACAAGACATGCCAATAAAATCCCCTCGCAAAGCGTGCGGTGGCAGGCTGATTGGGAAAAACGGTTCATGTAAAAAACAGGTCATGGTGTGATGTCACGTTATGAAGGGTCGTCAGCAAGTTAGATTTGTGGAAATATTATTCTCTCCACGGTGGTATGTGGAACTTGTTTTGCAGAGCCGGACACTATCATTGTGTTCAAAATCTTCTATGGAGTATTCGGAGGGAGAACCCGCCTTGCAATGCCGAAGACAAATCTGCGTGCCGGACTCATCGTCATTGAAGCCTGGTTCAGGGGCTACTGAGGGAGTCCTGGATTAGGGGGTATCCGGACAGCCGGACTACATCCTTTGGCCGGACTGTTGGACTATGAAGATACAAGATTGAAGACTTCGTCCCATGTCCAGATGGGACTCTCCTTGGCGTGGAAGGCAAGCTTGGCAATACGGATATGTAGATCTCCTTCCTTGTAACCGACTCTATGTAACCCCAGACCCCTTCGGTGTCTATTTAAATCGGACGGTTTAGTCCGTAGGACAACAACAATCATACCATAGGCTAGCTTCTAGGGTTTGGCCTCTACGATCTCGTGGTAGATCAACTCTTGTAATAGTCATATCATCAAGATCAATCAAGCAGGAAGTAGGGTATTACCTCCATCGAGAGGGTCCGAACCTGGGTAAACATCGTGTCCCCCGCCTCATGTTACCATCCGCCTTAGACGCACAGTTCGGGACCCCCAACCAGAGATCCGCCGATTTTGACACCGACAAGGGCGTGAGCAGGGAGCCCAGAGGTGATACCCACCCTGAGGATGAATTAAACGCTGCGTTCGGGGAAACCAAAACCCTCTTGCTCAAGGGTAAAGGTGTAGAGGGAGCCCTCCATGGCAAGAAGAGAGCCGCTTCCGAAGATCAGGAGGGGAAGCCTTCTAAGAGAGGAAAAATGCCTTTGTCGGGCGGCCTGGACCGAGCGAGCGATGCTGCCACAGGGTTTGACGACGAGGACGAACCTTGGGGCAAACCGTAAGTCAGGCTGGGGCACTTAAACGTACCTCATTCCTTTCCTATTAGTGAAGTAATCATCCGGCATATGTTCATCACGCAGGTTAACGCCTGGTGTTTCTCAATCCTCCTCCTCCTCAGGAGATCTTCTTCCGGAGATGATGGAAAGTGACACGCCTTCTATGACCTCATCGCCCAACAGGGGGAATGATAACGAGGTATCATCCCGAAGGGCTCCTCCCAAACGCCAAGTAGTACAGGAAACGAAGAAGGTGTTACCCGAAGGTGGTGCCTCTGTCACTCAGGGTTCAGGGATCAAGAATGGCGTCCCTGAACCATCCGGTTTACAGCCGGAGACGATTCTGGATGCAAGTAAGCGAGTTCCTTCACAGGAATGCCGTACCCCGGCGGCGGTTTCTGAAGACCCAGGAGCGCCGAAAATGCTGACGGACATGCTACGACGAGTGTCCATTTCAGAAGAGCACCGTGCCTTGATGGTTATGGTGGTCAAAAGGGTTCTATCCGCGAAGAGTGGATTGAACGAGGCCTTCACGAGCCTTCTAAGAGGTTTTGAGGTTTGTGATGTAGTTTTGTCAATTGAATTTTATTGACTGAATGCACCTGTTGTATATGTAGTAGCCCCTGAGGCTCAGATTGGCTTCCGAAGGAAGCGATGGGAGGATCAAAGAGATATGCTCAGGTATTAACCTTGATTCAATTTGAAATACAGGATGTCTCCCTTCCTGTGGCTGCCGAACATACGGAAGTGGCCGAACTGCAGCGAAAGTTGGATATTGCGGAGGATGACATTGCATTGATCAGCAGGCGTCTTGACGACTCGCAAGGTATATATTTCGAGCATTCCTTACACCAGTGTGCTTGATGTTGAGAAGAGCTTTATATGAGATGTGCATGAAATGCAGATGGTGCTGCCACCGTGGAGGCTCTTCGGGCGGAGCTAGTCCGGGCCAAGGAGCAGGCCCGATTTAGTGATGCTGCGGCTGAAAGGGCATCAGCTGAATTAAAGGCCGAACAAGCTGCGCGATGCTAGGGCGAGGAGAAGATATCCACGATGACACTCGCATTGGAGGGTGCTACTGGCCGCTGTGAATTTCTTGAGAAGGAGAACAAAGCCTTAACGGCTGAACTGGACAAGGCCCGAGAAGAGGCGAGAGAAGTGCGATCAGAATCCATAGTACTCCGTGAGGAGGTTCGGCAGGCAAAGGAGATAGTGGCTAGAAAGCCTTTTCTGCTGCAGACTAAGTTCGGCGACCCGGACTATGCTCAGCTGAACCAAGTGTGGAGTTCTCCGGACGAGTATTTGGACTTGCCGAAGAGTTTTTCTGATGCAGTGCGGTATTACCAAGCGCAAGCTGGATATGCAACGGAGAAGCTTTTTTGGTCACAGTTTGGCGCGTCAAAGCGCACACTGCTGCTCAATGAACAGATGTCCCAATGGGCCGAACTTCATAGGGTATCTGGCGCTGCCATGAAGGATGTCATAATCCGGCTGTGGCCAACCGAGCCTGCGCCGAATAGCTATTTCGGTTTGGTGCAGAAACTTGTCGATGTGGTGCCACGAATTGATGTTGCAAAGCGATCGGCGTGCATTGAAGGTGCACGGATGGCCTTTGCCCGAGTCAAGACATTCTGGGGAAACATGAAGGCCATCGACGTCGTGACGAAGGGTCCACCTGAAGGCACGGACCGTCCGGTACCGGAGCATTATTTTGAAGATGTCCTGGAGGGCGCCCGCTTGATAGAGGGTCAATGCTCGAAAAACATAATGTTCGAGTGAGGTGTATGATGATTGTAAAAGACCATTTGATAGTTAATCTATTTATGTTTTTCCCAAAAGCTTGAATTCCTCCTGTGCGGCCATTTTAATATAATCTGAAAGTTTTCCAGTCATCGGCTTCAGCCCCCTCGTGGGAAGTACGGGGGTGTTCATAAATGCATTTAATCACTCTTTATCCAACGTCTTGGTCCATGAAGGAGGTGATAATGCGGCGAACCAGGCAATCGGACTATAAAGCATTAACACTTTCACTTAAACATAGGAGTTTTATGGTGGGGCCACGACATAGCCCCTGGTATGTATGCAGCATGTGGTGCCTTACATATCTTATCTGAAAAAGATCCCTCGTGTTACACGGAGAATCGCTAACGATTCCAATAAGTCGTCAAGTGGTTGACCAGCTCTCGCCGCATCATGAGAGTCAGTTTTCGGCTTTTTTTCCTCTGAGGTGCTCATCTGGTTTAGGCCAGGGCACAATCGCAGTAGTTATCCCTTTACTATCCTAGCCGATAGAGCGGAACGTAGGGTAGCAAGCACAGGAGCCGGGCAACCCAACTATTGACCCAAGACAATGATTCGGAGCTGATGCATATAAGGCCAAACTTGCGATGCCGAAGTACACTATAGAGCTGTTCGGACTTTTACTGGCAACTCATTCTTTCCCGTGCCAAGCCCCTGGCAGGGTATGCCGAGGTGCATCTGCAAAGCAGCTGTTGAGGCCGTACTTATTGTTGAAAGAGTATGAAAGAGCCATTCGGATGAGGCTTACTGAGAGGGGAGTGATATGCCAATGATAAGTTTATGTATATTTATATATATAAAGGAAACCACGAACCCGACTATTTGACATGCTCGGTGTCGGGATCAGAGGAAAAAGGGCATAATACAGGCTCGGTATAAAGAGTGCGGTCTACAAAAAGTTATCTTGGACCTCCTATCGCACGTCTGCGTCGCCTGTCCTCGGGGAGGGGAATCCTTAACGGAAGTAGCCCCTTAGGTGGGTGTATGGATCCGTACTTCGATAGAGTCCTTTGTGGATGCTATTCAGTTGGTCACCCGTTCTTTAGGGATGATACAGAAAAATAAGGAAAACAGATAAAAGAAACGTTACGGGAATGCTTGTAGGGTTGTCCGTATTGTGCTTCCGCCGATGCCCATGGTATCTTGAGTGCGTAGTGATGTGCGTGTGGTGCAAATTTTGCCAGTACAGTAGGTGGGTGGCGGAAGCCGAACTGCTATTTGCGTTCCGGGAGTGGTCGAACTTCGGAGGGAAACTGTTTCTGGCCCTTGGTGTTCGGCTGGCGAGCCAATCCATCGTCTTTATCGCCTGGTGGCCTCCTCCCCTTGTGATCAGCGTTAAGCTTTCCTGCCTGCTTGAAGACCCAACAGTTTCGGTTGGTGTGATTAGCTGGTCTATCGGGGTGACCGTGGATCTGACAGGGTCGGTCCAATATCCTGTCGAGGGTGGATGGTCCATCCTGGTTTGCCTTTAGTGGCTTCTTCCATTGACCGAGCGTCAGATTGTGAAATCCGGCTTTCACCGCTGTGTCGCGTATATTACTGCGACTGTTGGGTTCGGTTCGTCGTGGCTTGCTGTTGCCATCTCGGATTTCGGAAGTGCCCGGGCCGCTGGCGTCGTTGCTTTTACGAGCGAGCCAGTTGTCTTCTCCCGCGCAAAAGCGGGTTATTAGAGCGGTAAGGGCTGTCATGGATTTGGGTCCTTCGTGGCCCAGGTGACATGCTAGCCATTCATCCCAGACGCTATGTTTGAAGGCCGCAAGGGCTTCTGCGTCGGGGCAGTCGACAATTTGGTTCTTTTTGACTAAGAACCTGGTCCAGAGCTCCCTGGCTGACACGCCGGGCTCCTGGACAATGTGACTTAAGTCATCGGCGTATAATGGCCGGACATATGTTCCATGGAAGTTGTCTCGAAAGGTGTCTTCCAAATCTTCCCAGTTGCCAATAGAATTTTCTGGCAAACTGTTTAGCCAGTACCGAGTTGGCCCTTTAAGCTTGAGAGGTAGGTATTTAATGGCGTGGAGGTCATCTCCGTGGGCCATGTGAATATGGAGGAGGTAATCCTCGATCCACACCGTGGGATCTGTTGTTCCATCATATGATTCGATGTTAATGGGTTTAAACCCGTCTAGAAATTCATGATCCATTACTTCGTCAGTGAAGCAGAGAGGGTGTGCGTCTCCTCTATGTTGGGCCACACTATGAAGCACTTCCGGCGGGCTCCGTTTACGGTGCTCAGGCCGGGCATGGTCGGTTCTGTAATGTCCGAATAGGTGACCATCATCGTCGGTCGGGGTATATCTCCGTGATCTGTACATCGATCTTGTGCGTCCTGCTTTACCCTCCGGGTCTTGGTTGATGCTGCGAGTGTTTCCCCGAGCTGTTTTGTTTTTGCTTTGACGGTCGGATGGGTTGATATGGTGCTCTGCTTGGGATGCTGCTTCGTCTGGACCAAACTATGGTCGGCCCACCGCATTGTTCGATGGTGGTATGGGCTCCATCGCCCTGCCATCATATTGAGGGGGCCATCTACTCTTGGGGTGGCTTTTGTCTGGGCTGCTAAGGCCGTTTTCTTCGGCGGCCAAGACCTCGGTCCATCTACCATTGAGCAAACCTTGGCTTGCTTGAAGCTGCAGCTGCTTCTTCCTTAGGCTCCTTGCAGTGGCCATAAGCCGGCGTTTAAAGCGCTCCTGCTCGAGAGGTTCCTTAGGCACGATAAAATCCTCGTTGCTGAGGATCTCCTCTTCCTTGGAGAATGGGAGATAATTGCTATCCTCCGAGTCTCCATATGTGGCCTGTTCATCGGGGTTGTCTTGCCCGCTTTCCTGTTCCTCCTGCTCGGATGCTACCGCAACAGGGTCTTCATTGTCCGGAGTATTATCTTCTCTGGTGCTAGTAGTGTTTTCTCTTGAGCGATTTGACCTAGAACGGCGCCGTATGCGCTGGTGTTCGGGCTGCGTACCAGGAGGTTTGTCCTCGACCGGATCCTCCTTGTCGTCGTCGAGATCATCGTAAGGTGTGTCTATCATACACACGTCGTACCAGGAAGTGGTCATCCAGTGTCTAGCGGGTAGTAAGCTCTGGCCTTGCCCCTCATCGTCATCCACACCGTTGATGTCTTCGGAGCGGGGGTCTTCAATAGTGGCTATGAAGTGGGTGGCGGGTGGGAAGCAAAATTCTCCATCATCCGTCATAAGTTCAAACCGAACATAGTTCAGCGACGGGTCGTCTGCCAGGGATAAGTTTATTAGCGAGTTTAGTATATCGCCCATGGGCGAGTGTTGGAAGACATCTGCGGCGCTGAACTTGAAGATCGATAACTGATCGAGTTCGGTATACGCGGGCTCGCTGGGTTCGGAGCTCGACATCGGAGGCGATTCCGAGGTTCCGTTGATGCAGATACCGTCTGAAGTGGAATCTGCATGCGGCTCCAGCGCCGCGGAATCGGTAGCCCCCATGATGGGGTGGAGCTTCCCATCTTCGGACGACTTGATCCGCTCCGGATTTAAGGCCAGAGCTGCTACGGGAGCTATCTCCTGGATGCGGCCCGATGATAGGTTTAAGCCATGTTCATCGGGGCGACAGGGAGCAGTTGCCGCGGTCTCGAATCCGTCAAAGATCAAGTCTCCACGGATGTCCGCAACGTAATTCAAGCTCCCGAATCTGACCTGATGGCTAGGGGCATAGCTGTCGATCTGCTCCAGATGGCCAAGCGAGTTGGCCCGCAGTACGAAGCCGCCAAATACGAAGATCTGTCCGGGAAGGAAGGTTTCTCCCTAAACAACGTCATTACTGATGATCGAAGGGGCCATCGAGTCCTTTTGCCGACGGCACAGTGGAACTCTTAATGAAAGCACAAATGTCGGTGTCAAAACCGGTGGATCTTGTGTAGGGGGTCCCGAACTGTGCGTCTAGGATCGATGGTAACAGGAGACGGGGGACATGATGTTTATCCAGGTTCGGGCCCTCTCTGTGGAGGTAATACCCTACTTCCTGCTTGATTGAGCTGGATGAATATGAGTATTACAAGAGTTGATCTACCACAAGATCGTAATGGCTAAACCCTAGAAGTCTAGCCTATGTGAATATGGTAATGAGTATATCCTTTCTGGACTAACCCCTAGACACCGGGGGGATATATGGTTTACATGGAGTCAGTTACATAAGAAGGAATCTTCATAGTCGGTCGCCAAGCTTGCCTTCCACGCCAAGTAGAGTCCAATCCGGACACGAGTATGGCCTTCGGTCTTCATGTCTTCACAACCCATCGGTCCGACCCATGGATAGCGAACCGGACGCCCGAGGACCCCTTAGTCCAGGACTCCCTCAGTGACAGTACCACAGCAGCGGGACTACCGCTCCAAGGAGTAGTACTATGGCTTACAAGTTGTAGTGCCGTGCATCCATTACCACCCTACCACCGCTGAGAGACAAGGAAAAGGGAGAGAGAGCTGAGCCACAAGCGAAAGTGGCAGCAGAAGTAGGGGCGGTACTACCGCTTACAAGCGGTGCTACCGCTCCAACTGCCGCTTCCACTGCCACTCGTCCAACTGGGTCACAAGGAACACAACAGTAGTATGCCAGTGGGAGTACTGTTGGACTACCACTAAACCCGACACAAAAAACCGAGACTCGAGAAGGAGCGGACGCGTGGTGCTGGCGGCAGCTCTGCAACCACCCTCGTGCATCACAGAAGGAGAAACTCCACCGGAGCGGAAAGGCAAAGTGGATGCATGAAAAAATGTGCACATGATGATTCCACCCAAACCTTTCTGAAGCGGACCCCCTCTTAATAATACGTTTCTCCTTCGACTCAAATCCACCGAAAAAGAAACGAAGGAAAATAACTGTCTTCAATTTTAAAGTTCCGAGGGGCTCAAACTGTCTTGTACCATATGATAGATTATCTTAAATGCTCAATGCACACGATTAGTCCATAAATGCATTGTCATCAATCACCAAAACTATTAAGGTAGAAATATTCCCTAACACCAAGGCGGTGGCCAGCAACGACGGTGACCGGGCGGGATGGGCAGCTGTGCATGGTAGCGCCCATCGGCCACGGGTGGTGAAAACTGACAGTTGGAGTGGGTAGGCTAGGTTGGGGCGTGTGTGAGGAAGAATAAAGAGAGGAAGAAGATGAAAATGCTGATCTGTTTCAGGCCTTTGGTTGAAGATCTAATGGTCTTGATGAAAAGTGACAGATGCAAAGCTGACTAATACACGCTTTTAGGTCTTGTGCACGAGTACATAGGGTTGCAAGGTTTTGCCTCTGCCCATGATTGATACGTCTCCAGCGTATCTATAATTTTTTATTGTTCCATGTATTATCTAATCTATTTTGGATGTTTTATATGCATTAATATGCTATTTTATATTACTTTTGGGACTAGCCTATTAACCTAGAGCCCAGGGCCAGTTTCTGTTTTCTCGTTGTTTTTGAGTTTTATAGGAAAGGAATATCAAACGGAGTCCAAACGGAATAAAACTTTCGCGATGATTTTTCTTGGACCAGAAGACACCCAGAAGACTTTGGGAGGGGGTCAGAAGACTCACGAGGAGCCCACAAGCCCTCAGGTAGCGCCCTAGGGGGCCTCGCTTGTGGAACCCTCGGGAGTCCCCCAACCCTAATCTTTGCACTATAAATTCCCAAATATTCCCTCAACATCAGAAGCATCCACGAAAATACATTTCCACCGACACAAGCCTTTGTTCCCGTGAGATCCCATCTTGGGGTCTTTTTCGGCACCCTGCCGGAGGGGGATTTGATCACGGAGGGCCTCTACATCAACCTTGTTGCCCTTCCGATGAAGCGTGAGTAGTTTACCACAGACCTACGGGTCCATAGTTAGTAGCTAGATGGCTTCTTCTGTTCCTTTGATCTTCAATACAATGTTTTCCTTGATGTTCTTGGAGTTCTATCTGATGTGATACCTTTTTGGGGTGTGTTTGTAGAGATCCGATGAATTGTGGATTTATGATCAGTTTATCTAAATATTATTTGAGTCTTCTCTGAACTCTTTTATGCATGATTAAGATATCTTTGTATTTCTCAAACTATCGGTTTGGTTTGGCCAACTAGATTGGTTTTTCTTGCAATGAGAGAGGTGCTTAGTTTTGGGTTCAATCTTGCGGTGTCCTCACCCAGTGACAAAAGGGGTAGCGAGGCACGTATTGTATTGTTGCCATCAAGGATAAAAAGATGTGGTTTATATCATATTGCTTGAGTTTATCCCTCTACATCATGTCATTTTTCTTCAGGCGTTACTCCGTTCTTATGAAATTAATACTCTAGATGCATGCTGGAGAGCGGTCGATGTGTGGAGTAATAGTAGTAGATGCCGGCAGGAGTTGGTCTACTTGTCACGGGTGTGATGCCTATATTCATGATCATTGCCTTAGATATCGTCATAACTATGCGCTTTTTTATCAATTGCTCGACAATAATTTGTTTACCCACCGTATGTTTTCTTTCAAGAGAGAAGCCTCTAGTGAAACATATGGCCCCCGAGTCTATTTTCCATCATATATTTTCAGATCTATAAACCAAAAAACCCAAAAATACCTTACTGAAATTATATTTACTTCAGTTTGCTCTTTTATTTATATTTTATACCTATCTCTATCCGATCTCACTCTTGTTCCTGACCGTGAAGGGATTGACAACCCCTTTTTCGCGTTGTGTGCAAGTGTTTGTTAGTTTGTGCAGGTGCATATATTGGGGACTTGCTTGTGACTCCTACTAGATTGATACCTTGGTTCTTAACTGAGGGAAATACTTATCTCTACTTTGCTGCATCACACTTTCCTCTTCAAGGAAAAAAATCAACGCAAGCTCAAGAAGTAGCAGGAATAATTTCTGGCGCCATTGCTGGGGAGGTTCTACATAAAGCCTACCAAGTACCCATCATAAACTCTCATCGCTTGCACTTACATTATTTGCCATTTGCCTCTCATTTCCCTCTCCCCACTTCTAAAACGTTTCCAGAAAAATACAAAAATATTTGCCTTTTTATTTGCCTCCTTCCGTTTGCCTTTTCGTTTTCCCTTATGTCTTACTTGGTTTGTTTGCTTGTTCGCTTGGTATAATTATGTATTTATCGAAAATAAAAAAGAAAAAGGTTTATGGAACCACTTAAAGTTTTTGACTTGGATAATTTTTTATCCATATGTGCTCGTGTTGAAACTCCAACTAGTTTAGTTGAGGGAAAATCATTAGATGAGCATGATCATTTTGTGCGTCACCGTTTGTCTCAAAAGGGGGGACTCTTATGGAATCAAATAAATTGTTTGCTATGCTATGCTTGGAATCTATGTGAAATTTATGATTTTACTTGTTGCTCGGAAAACCCTAAAAAACACCTTCCCTACCTATGTGAGTTTAATGATAATGAAATCCCATCTTCTTATGCCAAAGGTGTTTATAGTTACTATGATTTCGAACAAATTAAAGAATTTGTTGCTTTTAAGGGTGATTATGAAGTTGCTTCTTTTATTGAAAAGTATGATATTACTCTCTACAAATTTGAAAAATTTGATATACTTAAATATTGCTATGAAAACTATGCTCATAATGCCTATGTTAAAGAATTTATTGAGAGAATGTCCGCTGCTTTGGAAGGAAATAATGATATGCATTAATCTATAGATAATTGTGATTCCGTTGGTTTGATTGGAATATCCGCCTTTGATGAACATGATGCTTGCTATTCTTCTGGCCATGATGCCAATATTAATTAATGATGCGCATGGAGATGAACTTGATATAGTTCCTTATGCTAAACATGAAATTATTGCTATTGCACCCATGCTTGATAGCTCCTTGAATGAAAAACATGATTGCAATGATGTTATTATAAATTCTATTAATGTCAATTGTGCTAATAATATGTAGAACCTTAAGCTTGGGGATGCTAATTTTGCTATGTCCCCTACTTATTGTAATGATCATGATTGGGTTGATTTTTCTTATGATCTTGAATTTTTTTAAGCCTCATGATGGATATGATATTAAAAGTGGGTTTGGAAGAGTGTCAACTCTAGGTAATGATGATCCCACTACTTTGGAGTATAATCAATCTTATGAATTTTTTGATAAAAACTGGGCTTGGAGAGGTCATGACTTTATTTGATGGCAATCCCACTATTTTGGAAGAGTGTCAACTTTACATGCATGTGGATCATGTAGAGAATATTATATGTGATAGTTATATTGTTGAATTTGAATACGGTCCCACATGCAATTATTATGAGAGAGGAAAATATGGTTGTAGAAATCTTCATCCTACTAAATTACCTCTCTTCATGTTTAGATTGTCAATGTTTTATTCTTCTTCCTTGCATGTGCTAGTTTTTGCTTGTCTTGATAATTTGTTTGCTTATAAAATGCCTATCCATAGGAAGTATGTTAGACTTAAACTTGTTTTTCACATGTTCAATGATGCTCTCTTTGTGTTTCAAATGCCATCTTTCATGTGAGCATCATTAAAATTATCAATGCCTAGCTTAAAGGCTTTAAAGAAAAGCGCTTATTGGGAGAAAACCCGATATTTTTCTTTTCTATTTTTTTGTGGAATACACATTATTACCTATGTATAAATTGTGTTTTGGTGTTTTAATTAGTGTTTGAGCCAAGTAAGACCTTTGGGATGGTCTATGGCGATAGTTGATTTGATCTTGCTGAAAAATAGAAACGTTTGCGCTCATTGCCAAATTTTTTAAAAAATCACAGAAGCGTGATGAAATTTTGAATTGTTTTACACAAGATTGATATACAAATTGCCTAGGTTGTCCTAATTTTTCAGAATCTTTGGAGTTACAGAAGTATACGAAGTTTCCAGATTACTACAGATTGTTCTGTTTTTTAAGGATTCTGTTTTCTATGTGTTGTTTGGTTATTTTGATGAATCTATGGGTAGCACTTACAGAGGCCTCCAATGGGCAGGGTATGGCAGCCGCCATACCTTAATTTTAGGAAAAAAATATACTTTTTTTAGGGTTGGCAAAAAAATTATACCTATGCTTGTATCAATTGGCATCAACTGTCTCATTCGACCGCATCGAGAAATGATAGAAGGAAAGAGGCTATTGGCCTGGGTCGACGCATCCAACTGTTGGGCCAGGAACCGGTCGAGATTGACTCAATTGAGTGCCCCTGCACACGACACATATGCACGCGACCAACTCCACCAAGGCGCGACACAACCCAGCTAGCGTAGCGGTGGCGGCTAGCCAGGTCACGAGGACCAGGCGGGCGACCGACAAAGGGAGCGATAGGCAGCAAGCCCCAACAATGACTCCAGTCCGGTGCAGTTCTGGCCATAAGATGGAAAAGAAGGGAAAGGGGCGAGTAAATCCAAAGGAATGGGGAGGAAGCGGTAGATTGCTCATGTATCAGATTTTTTTAGCATAACAACAGCTTGAATCCAATCAGATTTTAGTGAAAAATTGATGTTATGGATTGCAAATTTGACAAGGTATTTTGAAGTAACTGACAATGCCAGTAGCTCAAAATCAAATCCAAGCACCTGTGAAAATGTCAATGTTTCGACATATGTCACTCATACTTGATGTTTTGTTATATTGAGTGAGAGATCTTCAAAAGTATTGATCTTGGTAAAATTAAGGAAGATTTTTAGAAGGAGGGTAGGGCATTATCGGTATGTTTCAGGTTGCTTTCTATTAGCGGGTTATCGGATCCAAAACCGGACCCGATAGCTTAATGGCGACCCGTTACGGTGGATGCCACGTGTCGGTTACCCTTGACGAAAGCGCTTCCATGACGGGGAATTTATCATCATGGAAGTGGACACTTCCGTGATGATAATCACTACTAAAAGATGCTGCTAACGCGACACTATGATCAGAGACCCTTTGATGAAACTGTGTGCGATGCATTAATCACAAACGGGGATGTAAAAAACCCATAAAAAAGGTGCAAAACATTTGCGATGGCGTAGCCATCAAACACGGTTCAGATTTTAGTTGTGTGTGCGATTCAGGGCACACAGTTAACCCATTCGAACTGTTTGCGATGAGGCAAAACAACAGAAACGGCAGCCATATCAATGTGTGTGTGATATACGACATACAGTTCGCTCCGATGAACTGTTTGCTATTAGAGAGTGCAACAGAAACGGTTAGCCAGATCAAAGTGTGTGTGATATAGGGCATACGGTTCACACGGACGAACTGTTTTCGATTAGCAAACACAATAGAAACTGTTCAATTTAACAAGATGTATGTGATACGTGGCAAACAGCCGACTCGGATGAACTGTTTGCGATGAGAAATTACAACACAGACGGTTAATACAGTTAGTTCGTGTGCGATTCTGTGTGTACAAAAAACTTTGAAAAATGCAAACTAGTTGCTTGTAGTGGCTAGGAGTATCGCACATGATGGGTCTGCGAGTACTCGTGTGCGATGATTAGTAAGTTACACATATGTATCCTTATGTTAACACTCGTGTGATAAATAACATGTGGCACCGGATACGGTATTCGGGTTGTGTGTGTGCTCCACTTAGTCTTCCCGTGCTCCAGTGAAAGTGCGTTATATCGACTAGAGGGGGGGTGAATAGGCGATTTTTATGAAATTCTTCACTGAGGAATTTGCTAGTGAGGAAATTCCTTAGCGAAGAACTACTAGCAGCGGAATAAGTACTCAGATGAAAACAAAGCAGAACACAAGCATGGTCATCATGATGAAATGAAGACTAGCACAGAGTATAAAAAGCGTAATCACAGGATAACACAAGATGAAGACAAACAAACTGAAGAATTGAACTGAGGAAATTGAGAAAGTCTTCAGTCAAAGTCTTCAAACACAGATATGATAAACAAACAGCACAATACTAAGGAAATGAAAGAGTTGAGGAAATGGAACCAGTAAGCTTGGTGAAGACAATGATTTGGTAGACCAGTTCCAACTGCTGTCTCAGTTGTACATCTGGTTGGAGCGGCTGAGTATTTAAACTCGAGGACACACAGTCCCGGACACCCAATCCTGAGCACGCAGCTCGGGACACCCAGTCCTCACCGTATTCTCCTTGAACTAAGGACACACAGTCCTCGTCCAATCACTCGTGGTAAGTCTTCAGGTGACTTCCGAACCTTGACAAACTCGGTCACTCGGCGATCCGCAATTCCTCTTGGATGCTCTAGACCATGACGCCTAACCATCTGGAAGAAGCACAATCTTCAAAGGTAACAAGCGTCGGATCCACGCAGGATCAATCTCTTCAGTGATGCTCAATCACTTTGGGTTTGTAGGTGTTTGGGTTTGGGTTTGGATTTTCCTCACTTGATGATTTTCGCTCAAAGTCCTCGGAGGATGGGTTGCTCTCAAATGACAAGTGTCAGTTTCTCTCGGAGCAGCCAACCAGCTAGTGGTTGTAGGGGGCGGCTATTTATAGCCTAGGGAGCAGCCCGACATGATAAGACATAAATGCCCTTCAATGATATGACCGTTGGATGGATAAGATATTTTGGGACAGCTGGTGCGTAGTACAGCAACGGTCGGAAATTTGAGGTACAAATTCCTCAGGGCTATCATGTTCCTCACTGTGTAGGCAATCCACACTAGCGAATTCCTAACTCCTCAGTTAGAACAAAGTCCTCAGTGACTAGAAGAACTGCGTCTCTGTCACTGAAGAAATTGACTGAACTGTATGAGGTTTCCAATGGCTTCACTCGAAGGGATTGGTAGGTGTAGGATTTGAGTTGAGCATCAAATGGAAATTTTCCTTAGTATTTCCTCGACCCCCTTTAATAGTACGGTGTTTCCTATTACTCAAGAAAGAGAAAATGAAACAACGAAAACAAAAGTCTTCACGCTTCATGTTCCTCGAATGAATACTAAGTCTTCAAGGTCACACCAATTTCTTCACTGTCAAAGTCTTCAAAAAGTCTTCGGTATATCAAAGTCTTCAGTCGAAGAACTTCATTTTTAGGGGCCGACTTTCTCTGTAAATATCAAACTCGTCATAGACTTATAGACCTGTGTACACTCATAAACACATTAGATCCTTAACCTATAAGTCTTCAATCCACCAAAATCACTAAGGGCCACTATATGCACTTACAATCTCCCCCTTTTTGGTGATTGATGGCAATATAGGTTAAGTTTTCAACGGGGATAAACATATGAAGTGTAAATGCTGATACTGAGGAATTTGATTGCAAGATATAGAAGAACTCCCCCTAAAGTTGTGCATAGTGAGGAATTTGCTTTTGAAGCAATGCACACTTGAAGAGATGAATCATGGAGATCTCCCCCTATATCTTGTAATTCATACACGCATTTGATATATAATATGAAGAATTTGAAATGCATGATGAAAAATGGTGACTGACGTATTTCAGCATGCGTGCGATAATATTAACGAGGAATAAGCATGCAGAGTAACGTAGCAGAAGTATCAGATCACCACCAGGTTTAAGTTTACAACTCGATCCAATAAAAGTTTCGGAAGAACGAGAGTTGTAACTTAGCCAAAAAAACGTTGTATAAGAGCGTTAATTCAGACCCGCTTGAAGACTAACTCAAAATTTTCCCCCTTTGTCATCGAATGACCAAAAGGATCGAAACTGAGGACTAACGCCCCTGAAGATAATCAGGTTGATGAAGGAGCGCCAGCGTTGTCGGGGTCGGTTGTTGAAGTAGGGCCTGCCGCAGTGTCGTCCAAGTCTTCATGTTCATCAGTGGCGTGCGATGAAGAATAGGAGCTGGCCACCAAAGAAGGAACCTTGACCTTCTTGAATTTCTTCGGAGGAGGCACATACCAGTCAAACTCTTCTTTGAGACCCATTTTCTTCAGATCTTGAGCGCTGTAAACTTGAGACAGAACAACCCAAGTGTGGTTGAGGGTTTCATGGAGGTTGTAGTGGTTTTTCTTCACTACACTGTGTGTTGAAGTCATGTTGTGAAGAATTGAACCAAACTGACGCTTGACCCATTTGTGATTGCGATCAACCTTCGGATGAAGACTGAGGAGTAACTCACGATCAGTCATCACCCTGGGTGCTGTGGCTTGAGGATTTTGCTTGGCATTGTTGGCGGCAGAGTCATGTGTGGCAGAGTCATCATTGGTGGAGTAGGATGCAGCCTTGCGAAATTGACCATCCAATGGACGATTGCCTTCACCTATCACAGCAGTTGCCTTGCCTTTGTCATCAGCTGAGCAAAATGTCCTTTTGAGGACTTCAATTGGAGGCAAGTAGCTGCAGTGGTTCAGAGTGTCAGCTTTGTAGTTGAGTGAAGACCTTGTCCTGAGGAATCTCATAATCCATGGCGCATAAGGCTTCAGCTCAAACGATGACATATCAATATTAGCCAGAGTCCTCATGAAGAAATCATGGAAGTTGACGGGAACGCCATGAATGATGTTGAAAAGCAGATTCTTCATGATGCCAACGACTTCTTCATCATTTGAGTCATGGCCTTTGATAGGACTCATTGTCTTTGTCAGTAAGCGATAGACAGTCCGAGGCACATAGAGTAATTCCTTGACGAGGAATTCGGTTCGTGGGGCCTGCCCTGGCTTCAAAGGCTTCATCAGAACTTGCATGTAGTGATTTGAAAGCTCAGGTTCATTGTAAACACAACGTGCATATTCAGTGGGAGGACTTAGTGGAAGGGCACAAAGCAATTCAGATGCTGGTGCCTTGTAGTGAGTGTTCTCTGTCATCCAGTACAGAACCCATGAATTCACATCTTCAGAATCGCCTGTGATGTGCAGCGTTGCGTAGAACTGAAGAATGAGTTCTTCATTCCAATCACAGATGTCAGTGCAGAAGTTCAGTAGCCCAGCGTCGTGAAGAACACTGACGACTGGCTCGAAGCACGACAGAGACTCCATATCCACGTGAGGAATATGTGCATGATCGAAGACTTTGTCTTTGTTGAATAGCACATAGGAATAGAAATTTGCATGGCTGGCAGTCCAGAAACGCCTCTTCCTAATGCGAGCAGAGTCATATGGATTGTAGTCAGTGAAGAAAACATGCTCGCCGAAGAAATCATCAGCCTTGAAGTTTTGCTTCCTTGAGAACGGATCCTTTGGCTTTGGCAGAGGAGTGTCAGTGAGTTTTATCACAACCTCAGGAATCGCGAGCTCAGGTTCTTCAGGCTGAGGAATTTCTGGTTCCTCCTCAGGTGCAGTCACATGGTCAGCAGCAGCAGTTTCTTCAGCACTAGTGGCTGGAATGTCTTCATGGACAGGTGAGGTGGGATGAGTTTCTTCAGAGCCCATTTGACCTGTTGGGTGCAGGGGAGTGAGGAATTTGCTGCAGTGGGGTGAAGAGTGGAGAGTTGGGATGCTAACTTTCCCAAAAATCATCATTCATCACTGGTGTTGTGCTGCCAATGTCCACGTCTTCATCATCAATTTCTCCAACACCAGCCTCTTCAGCAGTAAACTGAGGCATTGGTGATGATATCACTAGGGTTGAAGGGATTGTATCCACTTCAATTTCCTCATCAATCTGCTCTGAGGAAGCAACAGATTGAGTTTCTTCATCTGATCCGCTTGGGATCTCATAGTCCTCATCAAAAGGAACAAGGTCCTTTGATGGCATGGTTGAAATTGGAACATCATCAATGGGATTTTCAAAAGAGCTGGTCATAGGCTTCATCTTCTTTGGAGCTGAAGATTCTGAAGCACTTGATGCTTTCCTTTTCTTCATTACAGCTCGCTCTGCAGCCTTGGTCTTCTTCACATCTGATGCAAATGGAAGGATAGGAGTTGGTGTAGGCGTAGGTGGAGCCGAGGAATCTGTTTGTATTTCTTCAGGTGCAACTAATGCAGTTGCCCTGACTTCTTCGGTTTCTTCAGGCGCACCACTAGTGGATGCCCTGGCAATTTCTTCAACGGCTGGGATGGAGTCATCAGCCCTGGAACTAGCATTTTCTTCAGCAGCCTGAAAATCATCAGCGGTGCTGGCATGTTCTTCAGTTGGCTGAGCAGAAGCTTCAACTTGAGGAACTTCTTGTTGCGATGGGGCTTCAACATTGGTGAACTTTTCAGTCAGTTTCACAAACCTGACTTTGGCTCCTTTCCAATCAGCATAGTATGAGTCAAATTTGTCGCTGAGGGCTTTGATGTCAGCCTGCATCTTGACGAGTTCTTCAGGTGTCATCTTGACAACATTTTTCTTCAGGAGTTTCTCTTTTCTGTACTGCGATTTCTTGATCTCTCTGGCCCTATCATATTTCCATTTCTCCTCTTGGATGAAATGAGTCAGCATGTGACTTTGGCCAGGTGTCAACTTGAAGTCAGGCATAGGTGTATTTGGGTCCTTGTGCCAGAGATCAATGTAGTCTAGGATCGCTCTTGGATCCAACAGCAGCGGCACAGGTGTGCCTTTGGCTCTAGCGGCCCTTTCTTGTCTGTCTCTGATGATTTCTGCAAGTTCTTCTTCATCAGCCTCATCTTTTTCAGATGGTACATTGAAGACTACCTGCTTTTTCTTAGGACTTGGCCGAGGACCTCGTCCAGCAGTAGCCTTTTTCTTCAGCAGAGAGGGTCCAGCTGAGGAACTTGGTGCAGCTGAGGAACTTGCTGAGACACCAGAGGCAATTGAGATGCCTGCAGTCCTTTGGCACGTGGCAAGATGCACAGGTGCTGAGGACTTTGTCGGGACAGCTGAGGATTGTGGAGGAGGTGCTGAGGATTTCGGAGGAGCAGGAGCAGCTTGAGGAATTTGCTTTGAAGATTTTGAAGTTCCTGGCCGTGAGGGCGCAGTTGAGGAACTTGGCCGTGAGGGCACTGTTGGTGAAGCACTTGGCTTTCGAGCGGGCTTCTTTGGCATAGATTTCCTCGGCTTAACAGAGGCCTCAGTGGCAGCAGCAGCAGCAGAATCTTCATTGAATTTCTTCACTGCTTCTTTGGCTTGTCTTGCCAACTTGGCTTGACGCCTTGCCCATTCCTCAGGAAAATCCTCACCGCGTTTGACGCTAGTGGGATCAGCCACTTGGCCAGGTGCCAATGGGGCTCTTGGGCATGGAGGGTTGAGAGCGAATTTCCTCATGTACTTTGGAGTAACATATCTGTACTCCCTCCATTCTCTTGCCCATCTCTGTTCTATCCTTTGAATGCGCACCTTGCGCTGATTTTTGGTCTCTTTGCCAAACTTGGCTTCATCAGGCATGCATTACTCTTTGTAAATGTCCTCAGGGATTTCAAACGCAATCATAACCTCAGGTTTCTTTCCTCCTTTCTGCGGCCTCTTACCATCTGCCATATTCTTCAGCTGAGGAATTTGAACAATAGAATTCTCTGAAGAAGTATGCAGTTTTTCTTCGAAGAACGCTGCAAATGAGTTAAGTTGATGAGAACCTAGTGATTCAGCAGCGGACATGTGTACCTATGAACAAAGTATAGTTGCGAGGAATTTGGAGAGGTCATATGCGTTCTCAGAGGGTTTTTCAAAAAGAACAAGTTTGAGGAATTTGACCAGATGCGTCTTGAAGAATTTCACTAAGCGCGCTTTATCTTAGGTTCCAGAGTTGTATAGATCGAAGATCCACACAATTAAGGAATCTTGAAGAATGATGCTTAGGGAAATGAATCAAGAACAGATGACATGTGAGGTGTTTAGTGTGTGAAGATTTGAAGAATAAAACACCTTTGAAGATTTTGTAGAAAAACTTTGAATCAAAGAGGGCAGTAAAAGTAACTTTTAATTACCCTGAATGAAGAACACGACGAACAGAGAGGTGAAACCGTGAAGTTCGTCGGTGTAGATCTTCCACGCCCTAACTCGGCGGAGGAAGACGTCTACGGCGGCGGCGGAGGTGAAGATTTCCGCGGTCGGCGCGAGTACGACGTCGACGAGGTCGAGGCAGTGAAGCTCTTCCTCACCGGTGACGATGGAGTAGCGGTGGCGCTAGGGTTTGGGAAGCTCGAGCGGGAGAGCGAGATCGAGCGGAGTAAAGGAAGTGAGGAAGGGGAGAGGGGGTATATATAGTAGCAGTGAAAAACTGTTCGCCTGAAGATTTGGGACGAACGTGCCCCTGACCCTTCTCCTTCGCACGACATGTGTCACCCACGTACTGTGTAGTGGAGATCGTGTTAGATCGTGAATGAATAGAATAATGCATCATGGGATGCAGAACGGTTTGAGCGGCAAAACTGAAAATTTGGATAATATTAGTTTTAAAGTTCCGTTCGCAATTTCTTCAACTGACAAGGACACAGTGAAGATTTTGAACGAGTTTCAAATAGAACGCACATGAAGAATTTGTGAATAGATTGGATTGAGTATAGCATAGAGGGGGAAGGGTCCGATCACATTCACTTAGCAGAAAAATACCAATTTGAAGAAATAGCCATAAGTGAATGCTGTAGAGGACATAAACTCATATATATATATATATATAGTCAATGAAGAAAAATGACGGAAATAGTGAAGATCTTGAACGAGTTTGAACAACTGAGGAATTTCAAAAGTTGAGGAAAAACTCAAATTGAAGATTTTTAACTTTTGTGGTGGCGTGACCCACCGTATAAGAATGCTGATTTCAGGCACCGCGTACAATTGTCGTAGGGTTCTGAGAATCAAATTCTTCATTAATTTCTTCACACTTAGAGTGTTATTCTTCACTAATTGAAGAAAAACGTTTCTTCATATGTTGCACATCTAAGTCATCAATTTTGCATAAGTGCTAGGATGAGTGCCCTTTCAAAGTACATTCGAAGACTCTAAGATATTTAGCTCACACCGCAACTTGCTAAATCTCTTCTCATCCAAGGGCTTAGTGAAGATATCGGCTAGCTGTTCTTCAGTCTTCACATGCTCAATAGAAATGTCGTCCTTCAACACATGATCGCGAAGAAAATGATGACGAATCTGATGTGCTTTGTCTTCGAGTGCTGAACTGGGTTGTGAGCAATCTTGATGGCACTCTCATTGTCACAGAGGAGAGGCACATTGTAGCGACCCGATCCGAATGGGACAAGTCTCTGTGCTTACGTGCCATCCCTGGATCGGTATGCTGACACACACAGTACTCGAAGGATTTATAACAGAGGTAAATCACATGTATAAAGTAACGTAAATACTATTACCTCAATCCAATATAGCGGAAGCAACAAGGTTGTGGATTCCCATCAACACCAACGGCAAAGTTGAGTGTAGAAATCGTAACCCTAACGTATCACTTACTCGTCGTAAGAAAACCTGCAACATGAGACGTTGCAGCCCGAAATGGGTCGGTACATTGAATGTACTGGCAAATTCACACCACAAAGAATGATGAATAATGGCTATCACTACATGCATATATGGCTGGTGGAAAAACTCTATGGTTACAGTTTTGCGTAAAGCCAATTTTTCCCTACTGCAAAGGAATAATTTTATTTAACTATCATGGTGGTTGTTAAACATTGAGAATGGTTGACAGCATTCTCAATCCCAATTAAAAGTAATCATTAACATCCCAACAAAATTAATTAAAGTAACGTGATGAGATCAACAGGAAAATCCAATAACTAGATACTCAAGATGTCCATAACCGGGGACACGGCTAATCATGATTAGTTTGTACACTCTGCAGAGGTTTGCACACTTTTCCCCACAAGACTCGATCGCCTCCGTTGGATTTCTCGCACTACATGGTGTTTGAGAAACGGATGACTGAGACATAGTCTTTCAGAAGCGCTAGCACCTTACGTTGGATAGACCGGTACACCTACTTTCCCCTACATTTGCTAGTCTACCCTGTAAGAGTTCGCACTACTTAATCAACTATGCCAGAGCCCATAATGGCTTGTGGCTGCACACGGAAGTTTCTAGTATGAATAATCTCATGATCCCTTTGAGCCTGGGTGGCGGTCCAAAAGAAAAATAGGCAAGTCCTGGAATACCCAGGTGCCTAGACAGGCAAGTCCTGGAATACCCAGGTGCCTCAATCCACCCAAATGTGTGTTTAAGTTGCCACCTTAAGTAAACCATTAATTAACAATCTCACATTTGTCATGAAATACTCTCAAAACCCAATCCACGTCTACGAGCATAGCATGGCAATATAAGCAGCGTAGAGTAACTCCCAAGGGTTTCATAATAAAACAGGTAATAGGTACTACCTCATCTACTTCCCATCCCACAATTTAATTAGATCCTAATCAAGCAATGTTTGAGGATTGATCTATTGCAATAAAACTGGGTATGAAAAGGGTTATGATCAAAGTGTGAACTTGCCAGCAATGTTGATGAAGATGATTCACACTCAAAACTCTTGATAGATCTACTCGTCACACTCCAGTCAATCTGTCGCAAGCAAGCAATAATAACCATACATAAGCAATCGCTCAGAAGATCAGAAAGATCGAAAAATGATTCGGAAAACATCAAAACCAAGCAAATAACTCTTGCAACATAAAACAATTTCTAACAGTACCAAAATTATGTGAATTTGGCCTTATCAGAAATTTTAGGTCAAGAGCTTCGATTTGCAAAAAGAATCAACTAAATCGGAGTTACGAAACTCAAGTTATGATCAAACGAAGTTTGAATACAAATCTGGTCTAATTCAAATTTTAAACTTTCAAAAACATGTTTGGGTTGGATTACTGGATAGAGGGGATCGTAACGAAGACGTGGGCGTTGGTTTCGTTGAATTTGGACAAACGAGTAAAAATTTATAGTCGTTTGAAAAACAGGGACTATTCTGTAAGAAAAACTAATTGCAACCGGGTCCCTGGCTACGTGGCAGAATCTTACTGGCTGTAACCGTTCGCTTCAGAAGTTTATCGAACGAACGTTTGTCAATTAAAGAAAAACGATTCGAAAAAAAACTAGACGTTCTAATCCTAGCCCTAGATCTACGATCGGACGGACGAGAGGGGACGGGGAGTTACTACGGCGGCGGCGGCGGCGGCGAAGTCCGGCGACGGTGGCTCGGCTTCGGTCGGGGCGGCGGCGGCGGCGGCGAAGTCCGGCGACGGTGGCTCGGCTCCGGTCGGGGCGGCGGCTCCGGGCGTCGGGGAAGGCAGCGAAGAGCACGGGGAGGGGCGGCGTGGAGCGGCGGTTGCGGTGGCGGCGTCGATGGTGGTCGACGGCAACAAAACGGAGCGGCAGCGGCGAGCGGATCTCGCCGGCGGCGGCGGATCGAGGAGCGGTGGCGGCGGCGAAAACGGGATCTCGGGGTCCCGGGCGGAGTATTTATAGGAGGGGAGGGGGATCAGGTGGCGTGGAGGAGGGGCAGAGGAGAGGCGGAGTCCGGAGGCGGCACGGACGCCGAGGCGACGACGGCGTGCGGCGGCAGGTCTCCTGCGGGGAGACGTCGCGCGGGGCGGGGCCGCTGCTGGGCTGGGCTGCGGCCTGGCCCGAGAGAGAGAGAGAGAGAGAGAGAGAGAGAGAGAGAGAGAGAGAGAGAGAGAGAGAGAGAGAGAGAGAGAGAGAGAGAGCAGTGCTGGGCTTCGGCCTGGCACTGTTCGAAGAGTTTTTTTTAACAATTTTCGGAGAACTAAAATAAAAAAACAAAATAACTAAAAAAATATTATATAGGCATATAATATATCAAAATTTTCAGACAAAGAATATCTACGACATGAACATTTTTGTAAAGTTAAATAAAATCCAGAAAAATTTAAATAATTCAAAGAGTGCTTCTGCTCTAATAAAATCCAGTAAAAATCATTTTTTAAAATACCAAAATGACTTCAAATTTATTTATCTCCAAATTTTCTGTTGTAGGGAATCATGTTACCCTAATTTCCATGTATTTTATTTTTGGAGAAAAATAAATTAAATAAAACTCAAATAACTCCAAAATTTAAAATAAATTCAAAAGAACTTTGAATTTAATTCTTTGAAAACTCCCAACTCACATTTCATATATTTTGAAGAAGTCATATTATCTTTTCTCGTGAAAATCATTGAGTTGCTTAAAGTTTCTGAATTGGAAAATATTTTTAAATAAAATTCAATTATTTTCAACACCCCTTGTCATTTAAATAAATGGAAGAAGTCATGTCATCTTCTCTCCAGGGTTTTGTGGTGAAAAGAATTTGAATTCACGGAGATCATGAAAGCAGAAAATGAAAGTTTGGGAAAGTCCTTTTATTCCCTCTCATTTACTTTCAAAAAGTTTTGAATTCACTCACTTTCAGTCAATCAATCAAACAAACAATCAAAACTATCTATTTATTATAACATTCCAAAATTTAGAAATTTTGGGATGTTACAAACCTACCACCCTTAAAATGAATCTCGTCCTCGAGATTCGGAGAGGCTAGCAAGAAAAGGTTAGGGTTCGGGGGTCTTCTCAATATCCATCGACCAGCTCCGGGGTCTCGGGTGCTACCACTCTTAGGATCATTGTTACAATTCCATGAAAACACGTATACTCCATACTTATTCTTGACGGGGTCGGTCTTCTCAATTCTCGAGAAAATTCCTTCTCTGGCTTTTCCGGTAGTGGCATAACCTTTACCGCAATTCTTATGTCCTTTCATCTTGGTAAGGTTATTCCGATATTGGATCTTCTTAGCTGACGGGTCTAGCGCCAATACTAAACAACTATCGATATCTCATGGTTGTCAACAATTTATGGTTTCTCCTGCAGGAAATGGGTCTGGTTGATCCTCACCGTATGACCTACGATTGGCAAGAGGTGCCTTGTACAAGGGGAAAAATTGCTATACCAATCTAAGGTTCAAACAAGTTTTAATATCGTCATCTCTCTACTATAGGTAAGTCACTCAGATTTACCATCCCACATAGCAAGGCGAATAATAAGAGTAAGTCGGTATGGTGATCAATCCATCCCGCACCCAAATCATTACCTTGTATATGGTTTAGCGAATCTCGCATTCTAACACTCGGTCATCCTCACAAGCATTGCAGAATTTCTCTTGTCGACGAACCAAGTTCGGAAAAATCCCTTGATTCTGCAAGCCAAACAAACATCTATCATTCCTTCCCAACCCTCAGGTTTTGCGTAAACTCCTATAAGATTGTCTGTCGATAAAATCATAGCTTCCTCTAGGGTTTTTCCTTCAGCGAGATGTGTTTGCTTCTTGGCAGGTCCTGGGGCCTGTGGGTTATGGCCCATCTCATCACTTGTCAACCTTGAACTCATCATCAGGCAACTGATCATTATTCCATCTTCCAACTTCCAAGTATTCTTAAATCCATCTATTTGTACTGTCTTCCTTTCTTCTATTGGCACCAAACTAGAACATGATTACTCAGACTCATCATGGAATTTCCATTGATCCATATTTCCTACATCATACCTCCTTTTATATCCAATAGTAATTCATCTCTTCATCCTCGTGGGATATCCCACATACCGAGATAAAAACTTATACTTATGAAGTCCATACTCCACTTCGTAGAACATCATCATCCTTTCCAGGGTCAAGCGTCCTTACAGGGGAATATTGGCCATCTCTGCATGGCACTTCTTCAACTGGGAAATGTGAAACACATCATGAACGTCTGACAGTTCTTCGGGTGACTCCAATTTGTTGGCCACTTCTCCCATACGCTCCAAAACTTCGTATGGTCCTACAAATCTCAAGGCTAACTTTCCCTTAACCCCAAATCGTTTAATTCCTCGCAGAGGGGACACACGAAGACATGCTCTGTCTCCAATTTCATAGACTACCTCCTTGTGTTTTTGAGTCTGCATAACTCTTCTGCCTGGACTGAGCTAACTTCAGTCTATCTCGAATCAACTTAACATTCTCTTCTGACTCCTTGATCACATTTGGTCCAAACAACTAACGGTCACCAACTTCATCCCACACACTCTTGGGGTATCAAACATACCGAGACAAAACTCATATTAATTTTGTCCGAAATCCACTCAGGGGAGTATCCTTATCGTTTCCAGGGTCAACGGTTCTTACAGGGTACTACCACCCTTAAAATGCTCCAATATTCCATAGACCATATTTCTCATATCCTCGAAAATGGTCAACATCTTTCCTCATAGAGTAACTCATAAAATCCAAATCAGTACCAACACTGCTAACTTTATTGATTCCCAAATTATTACAATCTCCTGTTTTTCCATTACATGCCTCAACTCAACACCTCAATATAAAGGAAAATGTTCTCACTACTACTACTATATTTACATGGCTGCTAACTCAACTATTTAGCGCAAGTCTCCTTCTCCTTGGGACAATCCCTGGCAAAGTGCCCTGCTTCATTACAACGAAAACATAATACTTTTGACAAGTTTCGAGGTTTCCTCTTGATCACATAGCCTCCTTGGGTCCTTGGCTTTCTTTTTGGGCAAGTGTTGATGCAGTGCCCTGACTCATTGCACTTGTAACAGGTGATATGACTCAGATCCTTCCTGGAATCCAATCTACTTCTCTTCCTGGACTTTTCCATTCCAATCAGGGCTTCTATTTCCTGTGGGTCATATTCTACTTCCTCCGTCGGGAATTCTACTAGATCCCCTTTCATACAATTCTGGGAGATGTGTCCTTCTTCTCCACATGAATAGCAAGACTTGGTGTAGGGTTTAATTGGTTCCTCTTTCGGTGTGTCCTTCACCTCTTCCTTCATCACGGGTTCTTTTAAAATTCCCATTAGGGGTCCTTTCATTGCTTCTTTTTTCTGCTGGATGGTTCTTTGTACCATGGGGTAAATGTGACACTGTGCAGGGTAGTGGGTAGTCCCTTCACACAAGAAACAAGTGATCTGCCTAGCTGGGCATTCTTTACCTGGGTGACTTCCTTCATAATTAGGGCATTCATCCTTGTGTTCTTTATGGTTGTGTCCTATTTCTCCACAAAGCTTGCATGCACAAGTTTTCTTCATATCCTTTCCACAAGGCTTCAATTTCTGGGACACAAACTGAGACTTTAGCAAAGTCAACTTAAATTCTTTCCAAGTGGTTACTCCTTGCCATCCATTGATGGTTTGGTACATCCTCCACCAAGTAGCAGCACCTCTTTTAAAGCACTGAAGGGCATGCTGGGCCATATCCTTTTCGGCTATAGGGTTGTTCTCCATATGATCCTCCATGTTCTGAATCCATCGGTCTGTCTCCAGTTGACTCCTCGGTCCCGAAAATACAAGCTCATCTCCATTCATCATCTATTGGGTCCATGGGTTTTGGGGTGAGATAAGAGAGATCGAGAGAGATGCACACAATACAAACAAAGTTTTTAAAAGACAAATTTTATTGTGGCTGTCGGAAAAAAACATCAAACAAATGACAGCTCACAAACGTCGCATCTAACATAAGTATAGAAGAGGGGTTTGGTATTCTAAAGGTCAATATATCTTCAAAGTCTTCAAACTCTTCAAGTCTTGTTCATGTCTCTGATGGCTTCTTCCAATCGTGATTGCCCTTTTTGCCAGATCATCTGTGTTGACGCGAAGTCTCTTGTGGCGTCCTTTAATATTTTCTGGAGTTGCATTCCAAACTTCTGGGTTTCATCAACCTCGACATGAACCATGATCCTACTGTCTTTCAGTTACTGACGAATCTCCTATATCTCGAGGTTTTGCTCCATCAGCTTCTGGGTCCAGAGTTCTTCATGAAACGCTTCCTTATCAATATACGGCTTCCTGAAGGTCCATCTTAACTTCTTGATGTAATACTACAGATCCTGGTGATACACCGGCTAAGGTTAAAACTTCATCTTGTTGATAGGTGCTCCATCAGCCTTCTACCATCCAATCCTTCCATGCATATGCATGCTTAACTCAGCACGGTGGCAATAGCATAAGCGGGCAATAACATCTTGGATAGCCGTGTTTCTGCCCTTGTTATTTCCATGAGCTATCTCTCCATAGTTGATATCTCCTACATTGGGGTTTCCTTGACATAACTTTGAGTTCTATGCTCCATGTTCTGGTCTTTCTCCAACACCTTGATCTCGGGTATTGACAGCTTCCATAGCCTGCCAAGTTCCATAAAGGTAGCCTTCCTAGGTCATACAAATCTGGAAATCCTTCGGAGTCTTCAACTATTGTAGTTTCCATTATTCAGATGCATGGTAATTCTCCTTCATTCCATAGTGATCGTGGTTGTCCGATATCTTGTACTTCTTGGAGTGGTCACATCGGTCGAATCTTCGAGTGGTCAAAAGGGGAAAGGGTATGGTCTCACTAAAAGGGAATTGAATAAGCTCAGAAGAGAAGAGAGGTAAAAGATCTTTTGAAAAGAAAGTTTGTAGAGAAAATCTTTCCTATGGGCTTGAAAGTTTCTAGGGTCACGTCCTACAGTCAACATGTGCTCTGATACCATCTTGTAGCGACCCGACCCGAATGGGACAAGTCTCTGTGCTTACGTGCCATCCCTGGATCGGTATGCTGACACACACAGTACTCGAAGGATTTATAACAGAGGTAAATCACATGTATAAAGTAACGTAAATACTATTACCTCAATCCAATATAGTGGAAGCAACAAGGTTGTGGATTCCCATCAACACCAACGACAAAGTTGAGTGTAGAAATCGTAACCCTAACGTATCACTTACTCGTCGTAAGAAAACCTGCAACATGAGACGTTGCAGCCCGAAACGGGTTAGTACATTGAATGTACTGGCAAATTCACACCATAGAGAATGATGAATAATGGCTATCACTACATGCATATATGGCTGGTGGAAAAACTCTATGGTTACAGTTTTGCGTAAAGCCAATTTTTCCCTACTGCAAAGGAATAATTTTATTTAACTATAATGGTGGTTGTTAAACATTGAGAATGGTTGACAGCATTCTCAATCCCAATTAAAAGTAAACATTAACACCCCAACAAAATTAATTAAAGTAACGTGATGAGATCAACAGGAAAATCCAAGAACTAGATACTCAAGATGTCCATAACTGGGGACACGGCTAATCATGAATAGTTTGTACACTCTGCAAGGTTTGTGCACTTTTCCCCACAAGACTCGATCGCCTCCGTTGGATTTCTCGCACTACATGGTGTTTGAGAAACGGATGACCGAGACATAGTCTTTCAGAAGCGCTAGCACCTTACGTTGGATAGACCGGTACACCTACTTTCCCCTACATTTGCTAGTCTACCCTGTAAGAGTTCGCACTACTTAATCAACTATGCCAGAGCCCATAATGGATTGTGGCTGCACACGTAAGTTTCTAGTATGAATAATCTCATGATCCCTTTGAGCCTGGGTGGCGGTCCAAAAGAAAAACAGGCAAGTCCTGGAATACCCAGGTGCCTAGACAGGCAAGTCCTGGAATACCCAGGTGCCTCAATCCACCCAGATGTGTGTTTAAGTTGCCACCTTAAGTAAACCATTAATTAACAATCTCACATCTGTCATGAAATACTCTCAAAACCCAATCCACGTCTACGAGCATAGCATGGCAATATAAGCAGCGTAGAGTAACTCCCAAGGGTTTCATAATAAAACAGGTAATAGGTACTACCTCATCTACTTCCCATCCCACAATTTAATTAGATCCTAATCATGCAATGTTTGAGGATTGATCTATTGCAATAAAACTGGGTATGAAAAGGGTTATGATCAAAGTGTGAACTTGCCTGCAATGTTGATGAAGATGATTCGCACTCAAAACTCTTGATAGATCTACTCGTCACACTCCAGTCAATCTGTCGCAAGCAAGCAATAATAACCATACATAAGCAATCACTCAGAAGATCAGAAAGATCGAAAAATGATTCGGAAAACATCAAAACCAAGCAAATAACTCTTGCAACATAAAACAATTTCTAACAGTACCAAAATTATGTGAATTTGGCCTTATCAGAAATTTTAGGTCAAGAGCTTCGATTTGCAAAAAGAATCAACTAAATCGGAGTTACGAAACTCAAGTTATGATCAAACGAAGTTTGAATACAAATCTGGTCTAATTCAAATTTTAAACTTTCAAAAACATGTTTGGGTTGGATTACTGGATAGAGGGGATCGTAACGAAGACGCGGGCGTTGGTTTCGTTGAATTTGGACAAACGAGTAAAAAGTTATAGTCGTTTGAAAAACAGGGACTATTCTGTAAGAAAAACTAATTGCAACCGGGTCCCTGGCTACGTGGCAGAATCTTACTGGCTGTAACCGTTCGCTTAAGAAGTTTATCGAATGAACGTTTGTCAATTAAAGAAAAACGATTCGAAAAAAAAAAACTAGACGTTCTTATCCTAGCCCTAGATCTACGATCGGATGGACGAGAGGGGACGGGGAGTTACTGCGTGAAGGAAATATGCCCTAGAGGCAATAATAAAGTTATTATTTATTTCCTTATTTCATGATAAATGTTTATTATTCATGCTAGAATTGTATTAACCGGAAACATAATACATGTGTGAATACATAGACAAACAGAGTGTCACTAGTATGCCTCTACTTGACTAGCTCGTTAATCAAAGATGGTTATGTTTCCTAACCATGAACAAAGAGTTGCTATTTGATTAACGAGGTCACATCATTAGTTGAATGATCTGATTGACATGACCCATTCCATTAGCTTAGCACCCGATCGTTTAGTATGTTGCTATTGCTTTCTTCATGAATTATACATGTTCCTATGACTATGAGATTATGCAACTCCCGTTTACCGGAGGAACACTTTGTGTGCTACCAAACGTCACAACGTAACTGGGTGATTATAAATGAGCTCTACAGGTGTCTCCAAAGGTAGATGTTGGGTTGGCGTATTTCGAGATTAGGATTTGTCACTCCGATTGTCGGAGAGGTATCTCTGGGCCCTCTCGGTAATGCACATCACTTAAGCCTTGCAAGCATTGCAACTAATGAGTTAGTTGCGAGATGATGTATTACGGAACGAGTAAAGAGACTTGCCGGTAACAAGATTGAACTAGGTATTGGATACCGACGATCGAATCTCGGGCAAGTAACATACTGATGACAAAGGGAACAACGTATGTTGTTATGCGGTCTGACCGATAAAGATCTTCGTAGAATATGTAGGAGCCAATATGGGCATCCAGGTCCCGCTATTGGTTATTGACCGGAGACGTGTCTCAGTCATGTCTACATTGTTCTCGAACCGTAGGGTCCGCACGCTTAAGGTTTCGATGACAGTTATATAATGAGTTTATGAGTTTTGATGTACCGAAGGAGTTAGGAGTCCCGAATGAGATCGGGGACATGACGAAGAGTCTCGAAATGGTCGAGACGTAAAGATCGATATATTGGACGACTATATTCGGACATCGGAAAGGTTCTGAGTGGTTCGGGTATTTTCGGAGGTACCGGGGAGTTACGGGAATACGGGGAAGAGTATTGGGCCTTATTGGGCCTTAGTGGGAAGGAGCCAGGAGGTGGCGCGCGCCCCTCCCAAGCCCAGTCCGAATTGGACAAGGGGTTTGGGGGCGCAGCCCCCTCTCCCTTCCTTCTCCACTCCCCTCCTTTCCCCCCTTCTCCTAGTTGGACTAGGAAAGGTGGAATCCTACTCCTGGTGGGAGTAGGACTCCCCTTGGCGCGCCCCTTCTAGGCCGGCCGCCCCCTCCCCCTTGCTCCTTTATATACGGGGGCAGGGGGGCACCCCATGACACACAAGTTGATCTTCGTGATCGTTCCTTAGCCGTGTGCGGTGCCTCCCTCCACCATATTCCACCTCGGTCATATTGTAGCGGTGCTTAGGCGAAGCCCTGCGATAGTAGAACATCAAGATCGTCACCACGCCGTCGTGCTGACAGAACTCCTCCCCGACGCTTTGCTGGATTGGAGCCCGGGGATCGTCATCGAGCTGAACGTGTGCCAAGAACTCGGAGGTGCCGGAGTAACGGTGCTTGGATCGGTCGGATCATGAAGACGTACGACTACATCAACCGCGTTGATATAACGCTTCCGCTTCGGTCTATGAGGGTACGTAGACAACACTCTCCCCTCTCGTTGCTATGCATCACCATGATCTTGCGTGTGCGTAGGGAAATTTTGAAATTACTCGGAGGTGCCGGAGTAACGGTGCTTGGATCGGTCGGATCATGAAGACGTACGACTACATCAACCGCGTTGATATAACGCTTCCGCTTCGGTCTATGAGGGTACGTAGACAACACTCTCCCCTCTCGTTGCTATGCATCACCATGATCTTGCGTGTGCGTAGGGAAATTTTGAAATTACTACGTTCGCCAACAGTGGCATCCGAGCCTAGGTTTTTATGGTTTGATGTTATATGCACGAGTAGAACACAAGTGAGTTGTGGACGATATAAGTCATACTGCCTACCAGCATGTCATACTTTGGTTCGGCGGTATTGTTGGATGAAGCGGCCCGGACCGACATTACACGTACGCTTACGCGAGACTGGTTCTACCGACGTGCTTTGCACACAGGTGGCTGGCGGGTGTCAGTTTCTCCAACTTTAGTTGAACCGAGTATGGCTACGCCCGGTCCTTGCGAAGGTTAAAACGGAGTCTATTTGACAAACTATCGTTGTGGTTTTGATGCGTAGGTGAGATTGATTCTTGCTTAAGCCCGTAGCAGCCATGTAAAACTTGCAATAAACAAAGTAGAGGACGTCTAACTTGTTTTTGCAGGGCATGTTGTGATGTGACATGGTCAAGACATGATGCTAAACTTTATTGTATGAGATGATCATGTTTTGTAACCGAGTTATCGGCAACTGGCAGGAGCCATATGGTTGTCGCTTTATTGTATGCAATGCAATCGCCCTGTAATGCTTTACTTTATCACTAAGCGGTAGCGATAGTCGTAGAAGCATAAGATAGGCGAGACGACAACGATGCTACGATGGAGATCAAGGTGTCGCGCCGGTGACGATGGTGATCATGAGGGTGCTTCGAAGATGGAGATCACAAGCACAAGATGACGATGGCCATATCATATCACTTATATTGATTGCATGTGATGTTTATCTTTTTATGCATCTTATCTTGCTTTGATTGACGGTAGCATTATAAGATGATCTCTCACTAAATTATCATAGTAATAGTGTTCTCCCTGAGTATGCACCGTTGCGAAAGTTCTTCGTGCTGAGACACCACGTGATGATCGGGTGTGATAGGCTCTACGTTCAAATACAACGGGTGCAAAACAGTTGCACACGCGGAATACTCAGGTTTAACTTGACGAGCCTAGCATATAACAGATATGGCCTCGGAACACGGAGACCGAAAGGTCGAGCGTGAATCATATAGTAGATATGATCAACATAGTGATGTTCACCATTGAAACTACTCCATCTCACGTGATGATCGGACATGGTTTAGTTGATTTGGATCACGTGATCACTTAGAGGATTAGAGAGATGTCTATCTAAGTGGGAGTTCTTAAGTAATATGATTAATTGAACTTTAATTTATCATGAACTTAGTCCTGGTAGTATTAGCATATCTATGTTGTAGATCAATAGCTCGCATTGTTGCTTTCATGTGTTTATTTTGATATGTTCCTAGAGAAAATTGTGTTGAAAAGATGTTAGTAGCAATGATGCGGATTGGATCCGTGATCTGAGGTTTATCCTCATTGCTGCATAGAAGAATTATGTCCTTGATGCACCGCTAGGTGACAGGCCTATTGCAAGAGCAGATGCAGACGTTATGAACGTTTGGCTAGCTCAATATGATGACTACTTGATAGTTTAGTGCACCATGCTTAACGGTTTAGAATCGGGACTTCAAAGACGTTTTGAACGTCATGGACCATATGAGATGTTCGAGAAGTTGAAGTTAATATTTCAAGCAAATACCCGAGTTGAGAGATATGAAGTCTCCAACATGTTCTATAGCTAAAAGATGGAGGAGAATCGCTCAACAAGTGAGCATGTGCTCAGATTGTCTGGGTACTACAATCGCTTGAATCAAGTGGGAGTTAATCTTCTAGATAAAATAGTGATTGACAAAATTCTCTAGTCACCATCACCAAGTTAGTAGAACTTCGTGATGAACTATAATATGCAAGGGATAATGGAAACGATTCCCAAGCTCTTCGTGATGCTAAAATCAACGAAGGTAGAAATCAAGAAAAACATCAAGTGTTGATGGTTAACAAGACCACTAGTTTCAAGTAAAGGGCAAAGGGAAGAAGGGGAACTTCGAGAAGAACGGCAAGCAAGTTGCTGCTCAAGTGAAGAAGCCCAAGTCTGGACCTAAGCCTGAGACTGAGTGCTTCTACTGCAAAGGGACTGGTCACTGGAAGCGGAACTACCCCAAGTGATTGGTGGATAAGAAGGATGGCAAAGTGAACAAAGGTATATTGGATATACATGTTATTGATGTGTACTTTACTAGTGTTTATAGCAACCCCTCGGCATTTGATGCTGGTTCACTTGGTAAGATTAGTAACTCGAAACGGGAGTTGCAGAATGAACAAAGACTAGTTAAGAGTGAAGTGACGATGTGTGTTGGAAGTGGTTCCAAGATTGATATGATCATCATCGCACACTCACTATACTTTCGGGATTAGTGTTGAACCTAAATAAGTGTTATTTGGTATTTGCGTTGAGCATAAATATGATTTGATCATGTTTATTGCAATACGGTTATTCATTTAAGTAAGAGAATAAATTGTTGTTCTGTTTACATGAATAAAACCTTCTATGGTTATACACACCAATGAAATGGTTTGTTGGATCTCGATCGTAGTGATACACATATTCATAATATTGAAGCCAAAAGATGCAAAGTTAATAATGATAGTGCAACTTATTTGTGGCACTGCTGTTTAGGTCATATTGGTGTAAAGCGCATGAAGAAACTCCATGCTGATGGGATTTTGGAATCACTTGATTATGAATCACTTGATGCTTGCGAACCATGTCTCTTGGGCAAGATGACTAAAACGACGTTCTCCGGAACAATGGAGCGAGCAACAGATTTGTTGGAAATCATACATACTGATGTATGTGGTCCGATGAATATTAAAGCTCGCGACAAGTATCATTATTTTCTAACCTTCACAGATGATTTAAGCAGATATGAGTATATCTACTTGATGAAACATAAGTCTGAAACATTTGAAAAGTTCAAAGAATTTTAGAGTGAAGTGGAAAATCATCGTGACAAGAAAAATAAAGTTTCTACGATCTGATCACGGAGACGATTATTTGAGTTACGAGTTTGGCCTTCAATTAAAACAATGTGGAATAGTTTCACAAACTCATGCCACCTGGAACACCACAGCATAATGGTGTGTCCGAACGTCATAACCGTACTTTATTGGATATAGTGCAATCTATGATGTTTCTTACCGATTTACCACTATCGTTTTGGGGTTATGCATTAGAGACAGTTGCATTCACGTTAAATAGGGCACCATCTAAATCCGTTGAGACGACCGCCTCAACGGCGAGCAACCACGTGGTCAACCTTCTGCCATCAATAAATTTTGACCTTGTTTCTCGTCACATTGCAGATTACAACACAATAAGTAATTGCAAATATGTTCACACCTATCAAACTAATATGTGTTCACACTTAGCACCGGGCTATAAAAACTACCCACTCGAAAATTACTTCACAGTTCCTCTCCTCATCACCCACGAAACTGGTCTTTCCTGTCAAGTCGTTCCGCCATGACCGGTAGGAGGAGTTTAGGGTGGACATATAACCAGGAAGCAAAGACCAAGGCCGCGGAAGCACTAGAGACACTACAAAAAAAATACACTTTCATGATGATACATGTTTGTCACAGTAGGTCGCATTTTTTGTCATGCATGTACGTCCATGACAAATTTATGACAGAATCAAGATAGTCATACCTGTGCTGTCGTAGAAGTGTTCCATGACATTACCAAAATTATCATCACGGAAGTGTCCACTTCCATGATGATAAATCGCGCGTCACAGAAGTTATTTCATCAAGGGTGACCGACACATGGCATCCACCTTAACGGAACACCTTAAGCTATCAGGTTTGGTTTTGGATTCGATAACCCGTTAACAGCCCCGACCAATGGGGATTTTCCACATGTAAAATCATCATTGGCTGGAGGAAACACGTGTCGACTCACCATTGGGACAGATGTCATCCACTCATTGGACCCAAAGCGCCTATGATACGCCGGCACGTGGCACGGCCTAACAGAGGCCCATTCCTGTGAAAAGGCCGGCCTGTTTTACTTGGTCAAAAGGTGGTGGGCCGGCCCACGGCAAGGCTGTTAACGACCTGTTCGCATATAGCCTATTTACAGCCCGCAATCCCAGGGCCAGTTTACGGCCTGTACGAATTAGGCCCAGTAGCGTCATCTGGGCCGTCCAATATAATTCCAGCCCGTTTTAACTTCCGGCCCATGTATGGCCCATGACGTCTTTCGACCCATATGATGCCCTTTGTAACCCTCGGTCCCTTAACGGCTCGTGGTAAAACTGGCCCGTAATGAACAGTGTATCACTTTATACCCATTAACGGCCCATTATTCCGTTGGGCCGTTTCCAGCCCATGATATCTTTCGGCCTTCTCACGGCCCATTTATTCTTGGGCTCATTTCCAGCATTCGGTTACTTAGGGCCCGTTAGTGTCATTTTCTTCTTCTGGGCCAAATTCAGCCCGTGGTTACAGTCGGCCCGCTAATACGTTGGGCCATTTTCATGTCGAAAAAACCCGTTGGGATGTTTTCATAGAGTTATCAAATATGGCCAATAAAAGACCCGTTATTGTCCACGAATAGTACGACCCATGATTGGCGAAATGATGATACGCCCCGTAGAAGGCCCATGGATCCTATGGCCTGTAAAAGGCCCATGGATCGTACGGCCCGTGGAAGGCCCATTGATCCTATGGCCCGTATAGAAGGCCAATGGATCCTACGGCCCGTAGAAGGCCCATGAATCATATGGCCCGCAGGAGGCCCATGGTTACAACAGTCCGTGTGTTGCCATGATTATTTTGGCCTAGTTTCCAAAAATAGGTTATTGTGGCCACTAGAAAAACACAGAAAAAGAACTGCAGTGACTACAAGCAAACAACTAAACAAGACAATAAGGAAATAAATAAGCAAGCAATTAACGCTAGCCTATTACCGCTATTACACATATTACATCCACTGGGCATCAAAGTTCGCCACCAGTGCAAATATAGGGAACAAAGCAGCATATTACATACACTGGCCGTCAAAATTGGCCACCAGTGCAAATAAACGCGGCAGCAAAACAAGAGCATAACTAAAACAACTTCATAAGAGCTCAAGAAACGTTATCCTGGGTATCCACCATGCTGGCAATAAGCTTAGCAAGCTTATTAGCTTTGTCCTGTTTGGCGCTAAAATCCTCCAACGCTTGCTGTTGCACCAGAAAGTATGCATCTAAATGCTCCAGGGACTTCTGCAGTCCTTCCACTTCTTGTCGCAGCACAACTGATCGATGTCTTTCAGCTTGTAGTTGAGACTCAAGAAACCGAACCGATTCAGACAGTGAGTTTGAATAGCTTGTGCAAGCGGTAGTGGCCAGTAACTCCAACACTAAACCAAGATAGGACTTTGGGGTTGTCTCACTGTCTTCGAGATAGTCTTCCTTAGCTGTTTTATCAGCTTTGTTGGAGACCAACAAGGATGTGTCACTATCCTGAACCTTATCTGCATTACTTCCTTTACCATTGCTTAATAAGGCACTCTTCCCCAATATTCTGTCAGCATTCTAAAAGAAGAAACAAGCAGACACATAACAGTTTAGCATGTACTAGTATATGAAACTCATTTCGGTGAACCAGTTCATTAGTAAGGTGGACAGGATTAAATTACCAAGTCTTCTATTGCCAAGTACTAGTACATAATAAAAGCATCAAACAAACATATATCTATGTCCTATGATCACTGCATTGTCTTGCCAAATCAAAAGAGAGACACGGTTCAAATCATATCAGTTCAAGACAAAGCAGCAGTGAAAGAATACAAAGCGTGGGAAACTACACGGCACAACAAGATTTCAGATGGGTAGCACGGGTCTACATGTACAACAACACTATTGGCTCTGTTGTGATGCTAGTAATGTGCATGATATGAGAAGTCAACTATATACACAATTGAAATTGAAATCAATAGAGCTATTGATAAGAGCAAGCTTGTTAAAGAAACATGCGTGAACATACCTGTTGTGCCATTGAAGTTTCGATTGGATCCTTCAATTTAAAAATAAGTTTATATGAGTAAATACAGTGATACAAGAGCAAAGCAGTATGCACGATAACAATAATAGTTAAAAAAGGCGCGCCTAAGCGAGCGCTTAAGCGCGCCTAGGCTCTAGGCGTTGGCGAAACACATTGCGCATAACTACGCTTAATTTGTGCATAACTGCGCATAAGCATGTGCGCTTTGGTCAGTAAAGCGCAAGGCGGTGGCAAAACGCACAATTAATGCCTAGCGCTTTTTTGAACTATGATAGCAATGGAATCTTAAATTAGAACAATTATTCTTCAGGTTTAGGCACTTGTTCTACATGAACAGAGTACAATAAGACGCAAGAATATAGTACTTAAAAATAGAAAATGTGCTCATAGTCTGTTGTGGATTTGTCACGGCAGATGTCCTTAGTGTCAGGACTTAGTCACGAGGCCAACGCATCTATGTGGTAGCTTGAGAGGGGTTGAGTGGGACGAGAGACGCAGGGCGGATCAACACGCAAGACAAGGATTTAGACAGCTTCGGGCCCCAGGAAACATCATCCGGTAATAGCCCTACATGCTGTTTGAGGCTAGGTCTCATTATGCTCATGAGGGAGTCGTCGTAAACCGACTCCCCTCTAGTTGTGTCTAGCCCTAAGATTGTTTCTTGCTTATTGCTTGTAGCTTGTCCCTCTTTGGGGAGCCCTGCCCCTCCTTATATATGTTGAAGGGGCGATTTACATGTGGAGTCCTATTAGGATTAGGACTAGTCTATCTCTAATACAAACCGGATACAAGTCTTGGTTTTAACTCCTTGTAAGGTAAATATTCCTTTCCTCTTAAACCGGCCCATAGTAGTTGAACCGGCCTTCTAGGCCTTGGGCCTTGTCATCCATCTGATCCGCCCGCCGGGTTACCAGTGAGTCATAACGACCAAGGGGGTTGCTTGTAAACCGCCAAGGTCAGGGCGGGTCTTCAGATAAACCGCCAAGTCCGGCCGGGTTAACTTCCGGCCGGTTTACACCGCGGGGTATATCCCCGACATTAGCCCCCAAGTTTACCTTGGATTCATCCATGGTAAACTTATGCTGCAAAATAAACACAAGAACAAATTTGACAGGTTGCGCTCCGGGTTAAGAATTCTTGTAAACCGGCACCTGATCATCCTTAAGTCCTTGTCATTCCTCCTTCTAGAAAATCCGGGTCAATAACCAGCTTCATACTCCAATTGCTGACATTGGTTTCTCATAGAAAAATATTGTGAAGAATGATCCACTTGAGTCGGCTTCCAAAGCGCCGGTTTAATAAATATTGGTCTTGTAATACTCATCTGATATTCAGCCGGTTTGAAAATGTAGACTCGTCGGTTTATCCTTGTCAAGATAGCCGGTTTATAAAAACTGAATTCCAGGTCATGATTGTTTCCAATGCCGGTTCATGATTGTTGCTAATGCCGGTTCATGATCGTTGTAGACACCGGGTCATAATGTTTGGCTCAAAACAGAAAATTGGAAGATATTTCGCCCTTATATCCATATTACCTGTAGCCCCCAAGTGTCGGGTTGTCATGCTTGCAGCAACCTGGGACTTGTAATTTCCTGATGCTCATAAAAACTTCAACCAGTGTAGCTCCCAAGGGCCGGGTCATTATGCAATAATGAGCAGGGACTGTGTAAATATAATCATGTAGGTTTGAGAAATGATGTGTAACCCCCAAGGGCCGGTTCAGTAAGATAATATTGAGCTAGGACTTGATATATGCTTCAATGAAAATAACATCATATGATGTAACCCCCATCATGGGGCTTGAATCCACGTCCACAAGGTTAAGAGCCTTGTGCTTTACCAACTGAGCGATATACCCTTCAATATAATGGATAAAAGGCTTTGTACCTTGAACTGTTGACAGGAGCAATTGGTAGCCCCCCAAGGGCCAGCTCATTATAATGTGATGAGTCGGGTCTTCAATAATATGAGCAAAAAATGACTTTGCATTAGCCCCCAAGTATCATGGTGCATGCTTGCAGCGACATGAGACTTGCATATTTAATATAATCTCAACTTGAATAATGTAGCCCCCAAGTGCCGGGTCGTAAGCCTGCAGCGATTCGGGACTATTCCTTCCATTGCAAAATAAATCATATCCTTTGATAAAATAATAGCCATTGCGCTAAAGCAACTTTGAAAACCTCAATAATACCGGTTGTTAAAAACCATAATAAAAATCCAGCCATGTTGGCTATTCAAGATAATATAATCCGGTACGAAAACCCTATTCATTCAATATCATAATGAAAATTTAGCCAAGTTTGGCTATTTGAATAATATAATCCAATAATTTATAAGCGCATGATTCCAGTGGCGCAATCCAAATATATACTGGCGACTTATAGTCCAAAGCCAGACCGGTTTAATAAACACCGGATAATTTCTCATCATATACTGGCAACTTATCGTCTTAAAGCCAGGCCGGTTTAACAAACACCGGATAATTTATCATCATACTGGCGACTTATCGTCTTAAAGCCAGACCGGTTTAATAAACACCGGATAATTTATAATCATGCTTTATTCAACCTGTTTCTGCATACAACAAGTTTAAAGTGTCCTGGCGGTTTACCGCCAGACGGGTCATAATGCCCAACATATAACCTGGGTTTATAACCAAGGCTGCACTTAAAAATATGAAATATATCATACCTGTGACATTGAATCACATCGTTGGTTTACCAACTTTTTGTAGTAAGAGTGATAACCCCAATCTTGAGTAATGATAACTCCTTCCATATTGCGCCGGTTTATGATAAAACCGTACCGGGCTGTGATAAACACCGGATTAACCATATATATACTGGTGACTTGTAGTCAAACCAGACCGGGCTAATAGTCTCCGGATTATAACTTGATGGTGTACTGACAACTTGTAGTTGAAAGCCGAGCCGGGTTGACAAACACCGGTTTACTCCATAATAGGATGGTAACCGAAAATCAAACCGGGCAGACAGCCTCCGGATTAAAATTTGACCGTGTTCCGTCAATTTGTAATTTGACAGTCAAACCGGTTTAAGAATTGTCGGTTTAAAAACGCAACAAAAGAAATATTTATCAAAACAAAATTTCAAGCAAAGGCAATGATAAAACCATTTGCAAAAAGAAAGGCTTTACTAAGCTGGTCAGATGGTGTGACCATGGTCAGACGCAACCAAGCCCCCCGAAGGTGTAGCGATGGTGCCAGTCGGCCAGGCCCCCAAATGACTTGTGGCATTGCGCCGGCCAAGTGGCATGGCAATGGTTCGGGTTCGACCAAGCCCCCAAGTGACTCTAAGGCCCGTAGGCCGACCAAGAGGCGTGACCGGTTCAGACTTGACCGTGTCCCCAAATGGTCTGGTGGCTTTCGCCGATCAAGAGGTATTGCATCGGTTCGGACACGACCGAGCCCCCAAGTGATCTGGTGGCTTTCGCCTATCAAAAGGCATTGCATCGGTTCAAACATGACCGAGCCCCCAAGTGATATTGATAAATTTTACAAGGGGTAAACCGGAGGTCGTCTTAAAACAGAACAACTCCATGTAACCACACATGATATAAAAAGAACAGAGACCCCGCTTTATGAAGCAGAAGCCCCCATGTGATCAATAATATGTCAGGCCAATAAGGCAGGATACCCATGTTTGAACCGCGCATCATGGCAGCAGGTCCTCTTCGGTAATTTTTAACTTTTTGCAAGAGATTAATTCTTCGTGAACCGGGATCTTGAACCGGATATTGAAAGCTTCAAAGCTTTGTGGGAGACATATTTCCCTTGAACCGGATCTTAAACCGGAATCTTCATTTTCAGCCAGATTTCAAACCGGAATCCTTTCTGATGATCCGAAACTTCTTCATTGAGCCGGGATTTGTAACTGTCATATACTTTCTAAGCCGGAATTTTTCTCACGGCCTTTAAATTTTCATCAATATAACAGTAGCCTCCGGGATCGGGTTATCTTTCCCTCCATCGTCCTGGGGTTCTTTAAACCGGCTGAAACTAGCAAGATTTGCTGAGTCATGTCATCGTAGCCCCCAAGTCTCAAGGTGACTCGAGGAGTTGACTTTGAGATTCTCCATATTTGACCGTGATAAAAACCGGCATAACTTGTATATCATTGGTGTTGATAGCACGACGTGAATCCACAGAAGGTTGAGGTGACTGCGGCGGGTTATAAATGATCCCATATGAGCCGTGTCAGTAACTCGGCCAATGGTTCGTTCCAACTGGCGATTTGAAGTTTAGCCAAACTGTAGTGACGGTGACTTGTGCGGCTGCCCATTGAGCCATCCAGTGGAGACGGCGGTCGATAGTATATGATAACTTGCCTCCAATTTGTTGAAAGAAAAACACGCTACCCAAGTTGTGACTTGCTCATACTCAATAAATGGCTCATGCAGACAGATGCGGCCTGGTATGTTGATGTAGACCGGACCGCGGGGGATGGCAGCCTGTGCACGTGCTATTGGGTAATTCGCATAGTCCTGACGAGTTGACGCGGACTGGATCGCGATATAAACCGGCATGGTTTATCCAATAGCTTCAGCGATATAATAATTCCTTTTTGCATGAACCGGTGGCCAGGGCGGACGGGCGAGTCAACCGGCGTGTCGACGTAAACCGGACCGCGATACTCGTGTCCGTGAATGGCATAAAAATTGTCCTGTGCAAAAATAATACAGGACAGAGTAATTGTTCTTTGACAAAAAACAATAAGTATTTAATACATAAATTTAGATGAATACCACCTGATGTTTTGGCGGATAGTAAAACCACTGCAGCCTCAGAAGTGGCTTCAAAGTGATGAGTCGGTCGCGGCCTTGTAAGCCGGCACAGACGAGCCAGTTGTCCTTCGCGTTATAAACCGGTGCAGACGCGTGAACCAGCGGCGAGAGCGGACGGCAAGTCGTCCGTGGCGCTCAGCATCATAAGCGGCTCAAACAAATGAACCAGCCGCGGTGTTGTAAACCGGCGCGGACGGGCGATTTAACCACGTCGTTTTGATGTAGTGAACAATTGTCCTGCATCACCAATATTGCAGACGAAGGCAAAGATAAACTGCTCTTTGACAAAAATAATATGTGCCAAAAAAATATATTTTAGATGAATATCACCTGATGTGCCAGGCCAGAAATAATCCGTCATGAGATTGATGATCACTAGGTGAAGTTGAAATCACTCACGGGCGGGTCGGCCGCGGCAGACAGCCACGACGTTGTAAACCGGCGCGGTCGCGAGGGACGGCCACGGCGTTGTAAGCCGGCGCGGTCGCGAGAGACGGCCACAGAGTTGGAACCTGGTGTGGGAGTCCTTTGAGTAACAGCGACCACCCGTGCCGAATGATGTTGGCACGCCTCCATCTCCACGGTATAATGGCATTTTGTAATGAATAATTCTCCTGCATATAAAATACAGCAGGGCAAAGCAGTTTTGCTTGGATGAATTAATATGTACTTAAAAATAAATATGGTAAATAGCACCTGGTATTTTATCGAATGAACGCGGATGCGTTGGAAACGAGGTCCAATGGGAAGTGAGGCCGCGGGCGAAGTAAATCCGTCTGCAGAGACACGACGGGGTAGATTGAGGCACCTTGAAGACAGATCAAGCAGCAGAGCGAGGCCGGCGGCTTGGAGACAAGGCGGCTCAGGCCGGGGAGCGTCGGTGGCTCTGCAGACACGCGGTAGTAGAGCGAGGCCGGCGGAGGCGGTTTACAGCCTAAATCGCCATACACGCGCATGCAGAGGCGAACCGGATGGGTGTGCACTGGAGATTAGACCTGTTGATTTGCCAGTCTGATCCGGTGTGATAATCCTTTGCCTAATGACGTACGCTCACGTGAAGCCGCTTTAACAATATTATTTCTTCTCTGGATAGGTTGCTTCCTTCAAATCTGAGCTTTAACATGAATAGTACCCAAGCACTTGATGGGTCACTTTACGTGAATATCAACAACGGAGAACAATAGCAGCAGACTTTAGCGGATCAATTTACGAAACTGCCTCGGGACTTGATCATTGCCTTCTCACGTGTATGCTGATATGGATTGACTTGACCCGGCGTCCGGCAGATTGAACTTTCCGGCTCTGCCGAAGACCATCTCACGGCGGATTACCCTGGACGCTTTCCATACTGGCGCTTTTTCTTATCTAACATATCGCGAGCTTCTTGATGTTGACGGATCGTGCCGCGTTGCCGACGGTGCACAGAACATCAAACCCTAATTATTTTCATCTCAATCTGGTACACTTGCACTTGATGCAAATCCTTCCAAACCGGCTCATCTTCATCTGGTAAATTGCAAACTTCTCGATCCCTGGAAGAAATCCCTCCAAGAACTCAACACCATCGTGCGCAGGCCCCACGGTGGGCGCCAACTGTCGTGGATTTGTCACGGCAGATGTCCTTAGTGTCAGGACTTAGTCGCGAGGCCAACGCATCTATGTGGTAGCTTGAGAGGGGTTGAGTGGGACGAGAGACGCAGGGCGGATCAACACGCAAGACAAGGATTTAGACAGCTTCGGGCCCCGGGAAACATCATCCGGTAATAGCCCTACATGCTGTTTGAGGCTAGGTCTCATTATGCTCATGAGGGAGTCGTCGTAAACCGACTCCCCTCTAGTTGTGTCTAGCCCTAAGATTGTTTCTTGCTTATTGCTTGTAGCTTGTCCCTCTTTGGGGAGCCCTGCCCCTCCTTATATATGTTGAAGGGGCGATTTACATGTGGAGTCCTATTAGGATTAGGACTAGTCTATCTCTAATACAAACCGGATACAAGTCTTGGTCTTAACTCCTTGTAAGGTAAATATTCCTTTCCTCTTAAACCAGCCCATAGTAGTTGAACCGGCCTTCTGGGCCTTGGGCCTTGTCATCCATCTGATCCGCCCGCCGGGTTACCAGTGAGTCATAACGACCAAGCAGGTTGCTTGTAAACCGCCAAGGTCAGGGCGGGTCTTCAGATAAACCGCCAAGTCCGGCCGGGTTAACTTCCGGCCGGTTTACACCGCGGGGTATATCCCCGACATAGACCTTACCACATTCTTGGTTCGGGACCAGTACAGAACAAGGCGTTCCCAGTCATCGTCCAGTAAATGTGTCTCAGGAGAACGTAAGGGAATTTGATGAGTTTCTTTGCCGGTGAAGTACGTTTTCTTCAGGTAATTCCGATACTGCCACCAAGCATTCTTGAAGATAGTAGAGGTATTAGCACAGGTTACCTCATCTTGAGTTTCCAAATCGGTCCTTCTCTATAGAGAAAAATGGGAAAATTTGCTGTATTATAACCATCATGGAGGTAGGATGTATGGGACAAAGCAAAGTAATTGCCATGAATAACATTACTTACACATAACTCCTGGATAAACACCTGCAACTTGCATTTTCCTTCATCTTTAGTATAATATTTCCAAGATGGGAAGATACACACATACGATTTAACAACATCAAATGCGATAGATGCTAAACTACGACTAGCTGGTTGTGCTTCCTCCACAGGAATAGGCGTACTAACTGGTGGAGTTGGGGTTCGCCGTGGTAGTACTGGCCCTTTGGGAACTGGAGCTACCTTACTAACTGCTCTTGTTTGGGAGCTCTGTGGTGGAGATGGTGTTGTGTCAACATGAACTGGGTTACTATCTGCTGGGGTTGGGGTTAGATTGGGTGAAGCTGGTTCTCTGTCCATCGCAGTAGGGGTACAATCTGCGAGAGTTTGGGTTATGTGTGGTAGGGCTGGTTCTCGTGCATGTACAACCGGGGTGCTATCTCCACCAAGAGGTAGCACTGTTTTATTTGAAGACCGTGTTTTTAGTCCGCTAGATGCCGGCATCACCCGCTCCAGTTCAAATGGCTGATAAACAGGAAACATAGTTGAATGTATAGACATTGTATGAGAGACAGATGCAATAGATAGTGTGGAAAAAAGAGGGCATGAAATAGTCGACATGTATATTGTTTAACTAAAATGGATCGCATGACATAATTTCACGTATATGATGTCTATCTAAACTGGATAGCATAACATAACATAATTCAAAGATATGATGAATAACTAAACAGGATCGCATGACATAATTCACCTACATGTTATCTAAGTAATCAGGACCGCATCATTTAATTCACATATGTGATTTATATGCTAAATAGAGGGCATTAGATATGATGTCTAAACTAAGAACATGGTGTTGAATATTGTGTATATGATGTCTAATCTATGCAATGCAAGAGACCATATGCATGATATGAGCAGTATAACCGTGCCAAGTTAGAGCATACACCTCGGTGGGGGAATAAGACTGGTCATCTGTCTCTGAATCCATCTCTGAGGAGCTATCGGGACCCAACAAGAGATCTGCTTCGACATGTAGCACTGTCTGCGCTGAAGGCCTTGTTTTCACTCCAGATTTTTCAATCTCCCACCCAAATGGCTGATTCACAGGAAGAGTAGTTTAATGTACAAACATTGTCGACAAATGGAAATGTAATGAAGAACAGTATGGGCAAGATATCATTCAAATACATGATGCCTGGTTAAACAGGATGGCATTGCACATTTCACGTATATTATGGCTGGCTAAAAGACATGAGACTGCACAATTCCCATATATGATATAGAAACTAAACAGGTGGCATTACAGAACATGTCTAAACTAAGCAGATGACATATATGATGTCAAAAGTAGGCACTGCAAGGCAACATATGCATGATATGACTAACATCATCATGCCAAGGTAGAGCAAACACCTTGCGGGTAAATAGGAGTGGTCAGCGGCGTCTGAATCCGCCTCAGAACAGATATCTTCCTCTGGATTACAATCTGGAGAGAGGTGGGGAGGGTTTGCCATTGAAACCACCATGGAGCGATGTCTGCATGACATTGTATTGCCGCGCAAAACTATTCTCTTTTTCTCTACATGTTCAGCATGACTGTGTACAATATCTGACATGCATACGAAAAAAATATGGTGAGATTATGTAAGGAGAGCATGCAGAAATTTAGAGTGATGGTAACAACTAGTGGATGGATCCAAAAATAATGATAGCAGGCTAATGATTGCTTTAATTTAATAAAAATACAGATGATGATTGCTTTACTATTTGTTTCCCACCCAAGATGAACAACATAGGCATACCCTAGGTGAACCAGATAATAGATAGAGATACTATTCATTGCTTCCTCGATATGTGCCCCACAACTAATTTAGAACTCAAGTTTGAACATTAATTTGGACCTGACTTGGAGTCCAAGAGGTGAACAGGATGATAAAGTAGCAGGTAATTTTAAGCAATGCATAACATAAGCAGAAACAAAAGAGTGCGACCTCTCTTGTGGACCCGTGTACTCCTCAGGTTCATCTGCTGAGTCGATGATGGTGATGCCTTGCGGTGGGTGCCGACGGCAGGGAAGGAGATCTGAGGCGGCGAAAGACGGTCAAGAGTCATGATGTCTGGTTTGGTGGATGTTTCTGTCGATGGAGAAGCTCAGTTGAGGTGGACGACGTCGCGGCAGGAGCAGGAAAAACCACACAAAGTTCCCTTCGACACCTACCTGTAACTGAAGTAATTCTCTAAGGGCTCATTTGGCTTGCATGATTCTAAAAACACAGGGATAGGAAAAACACCGGAATAGGATAGGAATGCACATGGTAAACAGAGCATTTGTAAACACAAGATTTCTGTCAACTTGAGTGTTTGGTTTACAGGAATTGGAAGAGCAGAGGAATGCAAAGAAACATGGAAAAAATAAAGTGAAACCATATGAAAGCGTGTACAGTTAGAATGTTATTCTGCCACTAATGCACTTGGTCTTGTTTTCATGCATAGGATTTTGAAAAGTAGGTCCAGGTGGATGTTTTGCTTGATTCCTTTCAACAAAATGCATTTGAATAATTGAATAGTAGAGTGCCATTGGAAAATTCCCTATTGCCATATTATTCCGTCGAACAAAAACAGCCCTAATGGAACGACATGAATGTATAGTAATAAGTGATGCAACAAGTGTACAACCTCTTTGCCGTAGCCGTGTCGACCTCAACATCATTGGGTTGGTCGCTGAAGCAGTTGAGGCAGAGGTGGCTGTCGGAGGTGTGGAGGAAGATTTGAGGAATCTGTAGACGGCATCCAGGGCACTGCTCTGTTGTGATGGATCGTTCTGTCGTTGGAGCCGCCCCGGTGAGCCGTAAGACGTCAAGGCTGAAGCAGCACAAGACAGACATCGTCAATATCAAGTGGGATTCTAATAGCATCTCCTATAGATGATGCAAAATAGATGTAAAATTTACATCACCAAAAACCACCTGACTACAACAGATGAGGTAAAAACTGTTGACTGTGAACTTAACTGTCGAAACTGAAATTTACTGTGGAATCGAAATGTTACTGTCGAAACTGAACGCAATGGTAGCAGAGAGGCACTTGACATGTAGTTTAGGGAGGGTCTGCAGTTCATCTTCAACCTGCACCCCCCTGAGCCGCCAGCCACCACCGGCCGAACCGCCGGTCCCAGCGCCACCTCGCCGCCCCAAAACAACTCCCTACCGCCGGCCCGACCACCCTATAGCCCCCCCCCGCCCCACCCTGAACCCCAAAATAGATAGTGGGGTACCTCTCCGGCGAGCCCGCGTCCCTGCTACGGGTGGTTCTTCCTTAACTCCGGCGAGCCCCCCACCCGCAGAAAATCGACTGACCCAAAAGTCAATTCAGCCGACTAAAGTGTAGCTAAATCGGAGTAGAGTAGCGGCACGAGCGAGGGGGAGAGCAACACCAACAGCGCGAGCGAGCGAGAGCCAGAGCAGCAATAGCTGGGCGAGCAAGCGAAAAAGCGAGATCCGGAGCAGCAGCAGCGCAAGCGAGCGAGCAAGAGCCGGAGCAGCAGTAGATCTGGCTGGTATGGATGCCGCCGCTGAAGGGGCCTCGCACTGGGGGAGAGCCGCCGTGGAGATGTCGCCCGCGGTGCCGGCTTCAAGGTAGCCGCTCCATGGGGGTGCGGGATGGAGCACTGTCGGCGCCGGGACGTCGAGCTAAGGAAAAGGTGCGATGCGATGAGTGTACAACCTCTTTGGTGGCGCCGAGTAGGCCTCGGCTTCGTCCGAGGAGTCGGTGAGGATGTTGCGGTTCCGGTGGAGCAGGTTAAGGCGGCGTTGTGGGGATGGAGCAGCCGCGATAGACGAGGCGATCGTCGGAGCAGCTCCTTGGAGGTGGAGGACGGGGCGGCTGAACTAGCGGGACGACGAGATGGACGACGGATCCTCATCCAGGGAGGTGGACGAGGGACGTCGAGCTATTACGGTGGACGACATCGTCGGGGAAGAGGCTCCGGCTGGGCAGCGGTGAGGTGGCGGACGGAGGAGGGTGGGGTTTCGCGGCTGGAGCGGAGAGGTTATGGCGGCCTGGGATTTTGAATGGCAAAGAGGAGGCGAGGGGAGGGGGTGAACCATGACTTAGGGATGCGCTTGTCCAAAATGTAGGGTGTGTTACAAAAGTACCCCGCACCGATTTGAACTAGCGGCCCTTTCGGCTCAGGGTTAGAAGGGGGATTTCACGTGTCGGGATTTGGCAGCTGGAGGGAGTTTTCGCGCACGTTGTAATTTCGGGATAGTAAGGCGCGGGTTGTGAAGGCGCCAGTTTTGGGAGCACGATATCTGAATTTTCGGGATATAACAAGGCGCGGGTTGAATTTTAGGGACAAGCCTGACGTGTAATATTGTACTTGTACGTACCAAATCAATTCACACTTCCCTCAACCAAAAAGAAAACGAAAAAATAAAACTATTCACACCACACAAAGAGAGAGTGTTGCCTCGTTTTACTATAAAAATGCTATTTAAAGCTACTCATACCAACAATTTAGTGCAATTAAATGCTATTCAGTAGCATGAATCCATGTTATGTCCAATTAATTTTTTTCGCATGCTGTATAATGCATGTAACCTACTCATACAAACATTTTAGTGCATTCCAAATGTCTATACTACCGCTGCAATTCAAATTGAATTTGAATTCGTTTATCTATTTCAATAACAAATCTACAATCTTGATTGTTGCCAACTTCAACCATCATTCATGTATTACCTTAATAACACACCACATGATTACTATAGAGATAGATATGAACTATGTGTACTACATGAACTCGAATTCTATTTTTTCAATACACTTGATGTTGATTCCAAATAATAGTACATTCGATGTACTAACTATATATTCATAATCTAAACCATGTTCCATACGTGTACACCGTGTTTATCACACATAGCATAGTGCCCCGCCCCCCTACATTATGACAAGTATTTAGACCTGAGCTGCAAAAGCCACACATTAGCCCAAATTATGATCAATGTTCTATATGTTATACGTAGTACTAGCAAGATGCCCATGCCTTCCACAGAACATCAACATGATCAAGGGGAGGCCTGATTTGCAAATATGGAGAGGGGTGTGGGTATCTTTTTTCAAAATTGCCATAGTTCCCTTCCTATCTGTCAGATATAAATCGGACGACATATATTGCAGGATGGCACCATCATCAACAACTTCATTTTTTTATAAGAGTAGAGATAAAATATATTATATGTAGTATAACATGTTCATAACCACACCATGTCTATCACCGTTATATATATTCACACATGCATCGGTTTAAAACACTATGATAAATTCTTCAAATATCTGAATTCGCTTTTTATAATGAAGTATGATCTCTATTCGTCTTTTACACCCACACAATCCTCTTATCTTTGTAGCTAGCGAGTGCTAACTTTCTCTCGTGCATGCAGACGCCCGCATCCCTCTAACCCTCCCTCAGCATTCTCTAGCTCCATCGCGCAAATTCATCTTTTCACTTTAGGTTGTTCACCCACGGTGTGTGTAGGCACCCCAGCTCCTTCTTTACGGCACACATCGATCGATATGCCTCTCTAGCCAGGTGTGCCTAGCACAAAACACAGGCTTCCCCTGTTCTCTTATCACCATCCATGCCTCACTCCCACCACTCTTTCCATCGATCGTACTCGCACACTTCTCCCCCTCGATATAGTATGAATCTCGCACCACCTCCTAGATGCATCCCTCTCTCTATCCTTCTCCCCGTGCCTCATTTCCTTCTAACACACACATCCATGTATACCGATCGATCTCCCAACATATACCTAGGTCGACTTTAACTATTCCCCCCCATCGATCGACGGACCTCATGTGACGCCCCCGATTCAATGGTACACTAATCGTGCACGCAAATGTGTACGATCAAGATCAGGGACTCACGGGAAGATATCACAACACAACTCTACAAATAAAATAAGTCATACAAGCCTCATAATACAAGCCAGGGGCCTCGAGGGCTCGAATACAAGTGCTCGATCTTAGAAGAGTCAGCGGAAGCAACAATATCTGAGTACAAACATAAGTTAAACAAGTTTTCCTTAAGAAGACTAGCACAAACTGGGATACAGATCGAACGAGGCGCAGGCTTCCTGCCTGGGATCCTCCTAACTACTCCTGGTCATCGTCAGCGGGCTGCACGTAGTAGTAGGCACCTCCAGTGTAGTAGGAGTCATCGTCGACGGTGGCGTCTGGATCCTGGGCTCCATCGTCTGGTTGCAGCAATCGGGTAGAGAGATGGGGAAAAGGGGAAACAAGGCAACCGTTAGTACTCATCCAAAGTACTCGCAAGCAAGGAGCTACACTACATATGCATGGATATATGTGTAAGGGGCCATATCAGTGGACTGAACTGTAGAATGCCAGAATAAGAGGGGGATAGCTAATCCTGTCAAAGACTACGCTTCTGGCAGCCTCCGTCTTGCAGCATATAGAAGAGAGTAGACTGAAGTCCTCCAAGTAGCATCGCATAGCATAATCCTACCCGGCGATCCCCTCCTCGATGCCCTGTTAGAGAGCGATCACCGGGTTGTATCTGGCACTTGGAAGGGTGTGTTTTATTAAGTATCCAGTTCTAGTTGTCATAAGGTCAAGGTACAACTCCGGGTCGTCCTTTTACCGAGGGACACGGCTATTCGAATAGATAAACTTCCCTGCAGGGGTGCACCACATAACCCAACACGCTTGATCACATTTGGCCGGACACACTTTTCGGGGTCATGCCCGGCCGCGGAAGATCAACACGTCGCAACCCTACCTAGGCACAACAGAGAGGTCAGCACGCCGGTCTAAACCTAAGCGCGCAGGGGTCTGGGCCCATCGCCCTGAGCACACCTGCATGTTGCGTGGGCGGCCGGAAGCAGAACTAGCCCCCTTAATACAAGAGCAGGCTTACGTTCCAATCCGACGCGCGCCGCTCAGTCGCTGACGTCACGAAGGCTTCGGCTGATACCACGACGCCGAGTGCCCATATCTTTCCCACGTAGCTAATTAGTGCGTATAGACCAAATGGCCAGACTCAGATCAAATACCCAGATCTCGTTAAGCGTGTTAAGTATCCTCGAACGCCGACAGGGCCAAGCCCACCTCTCACCCAGGTAGCCTCAACATGCCCTGCCGCTCTGCCACAAAGATCCACACAGAAGGTCGTCGGGACAAAGGTCCTTTTAGCCCCCAATCCGTGAATCACTCGCGGGTACTCCTCGAGCGAACCCGACTTTGGTCACCACATGTATCATGTTTAATGTATAGTATATACCCGTGATCACCTCCCGAGTGATCACGACCCGATAGTATAGCACAGCAGACGGACAAGAATGTAGGGCCACTGATGAAAAACTAGCATCCTAAACTAAGCATGTAGGATTGCAGGTAAAGGTAACAACAGTAGTAATAAGGACAGGCTATGCATCAGGATATGAATAACAGAAAGCAGTAACATGCTACACTACTCTAATGCAAGCAGTATAGATCAGAGTAGGCGATATCTGGTGATCAAGGGGGGGGGGGCTTGCCTGGTTGCTCTGGCAAGAGAGAGGGGTCGTCAACTCCGTAGTCGTACTGGGTAGCAGCGGCGTCGGTCTCGGGGTCTACCGGAGAAGAAGAGGGGGAAGAAACAGTAAATACGGAGCAAACAAAGCATCACAAAACATAACGAGGCAATACGCGGTGCTAGGTATGCCGTAATGCGGTAGGAGGTGATACCGACGAAGGGGGAAAACAACCGGGAAAGTATCCCCGGTGTTTCGCATTTTTGGACAAATGAACTGGAGGGGGAAAGTTGCGTGTTTGCTATGCTAGGGATGTGTGGCAGACGAACGGGCTGCGTATCCGGATTCGTCTCGTCGTTCTGTGCAACTTTCATGTACAAAGTTTTTCCATCAGAGTTACGGATTATTTTATATTAATTTTTAAAGTTTAAAAGATTTCCCCAAATTCTGGAATTATTATTAATTCGAAATTATGTTATGTGCACACACTGAAGTGTACACAGCAAGGTCTACAGAGGCTGACATGTGGGGCATGTTGACTGGGTTGACCCAGTCAACATCTGACTGGTCAAAAGGTGAATAGTGCAGTGTGTCCTGCGTGTCATGGAAGGTAGTTGTATCTAGGTATTTTTTTAGACTGTTAACTAAATAGGACCCGCATGTCAGTGACTAGGTTTTTAACTAACATATTATTTATTTTTAAGCCAGCAAATTAGTCAGTGGGGGCCTAATAGTCAAGGGGGGTTATTAGGGGGTGTATGGGACTAATCTAATTAGTCCAACTAATTAGGCCGGTCATTGGCAGTGGCACAACCATGCATGCCTCGGTTGTGCTTGCCATGCCTAGCACGAGGCACAAGGCCACGGCGGCCATGGCCAATAGCAACAGCAGCACCACTAGAGAGCAGTAGCGGCGGCAGAGAGCAGCGGTAGTGAGCAGCAGCAAGCAGAGTAGCAGTGCAGCGGGCAACAACAGCAAGTAGAGCAGCAGTGCAATGGCAGCAGCAAGCAGAGCAGAGTAGCGGCAGGAGCAGCAACGCAGCGCAAGGAGCAGCGGGGGCGCGTGTGGCTGCAGCAGCAGGCGAGGCTACACGGGCGCGCGCCTTAGCGCGGCCAGGGAGCGGCGGGCAGCACGGCGCACGGCGACAGCAGCAGGCAGTAGCAGACAAGTAACAGAGCGGCGGCAGCGGACGCGAGTGCGGACGGGCACAGCCACTCGCGGGCGCGGCCGAGCATAGCGGAGCGCGAGGCTGGGGCAAGGCTTGGCCGTGGTGAGCTGGGCTACGGGCATGGCCACGACGAGCTTCGACCACGGCGGAACGGCGATGGAACGGAGGGGAAACAAGGGGAAAGGTAGTGGCGCTCACAGGGGGAGGCGGATGACGCGTCAGGCGTGGAGGAGGAGCTCTGATGAGGTAGATCGGGCGCGGGGCAGCGGCGGCCGTAGATGGGGAAGACGTGTCGATCCCGGCGATGTGGTGGAGCCCGGCTCGTGTTCGTCGGCGTAGGGGCCTAGCGTTCGATAGAGGAGATCCTGGACAAGCTCGTAGGGCGCGGGGACGAAGGAGAGCGCGCGGGCGAGTTCGGGCATGGTGACGGCTCTTCGGGTGTGCGCGGGAGAGAAGGAGGCGGCACGAGGAAGAGGGGGGAGAGCAGCTAGGGTTCGTGTACGGCTTTGGGAGGCTCTTGTAGACATCAGGGAGAAGCTGGATGCGCGCCGCGTGGCAATCCACGGACACGGACGTGCGGACGGCGTCCAACACGCTCGGTGTACAGGAGGTTGAAGGAGACATCGGGGTGGGCTGGGCCTGCTTCTGTAGCAGTTGGGCCGAAGTGCATAGTAGTAGTTAGGCCTTTTACTTTTTCCTATAATTATTTTTCTGTTTGGCTTTTCTTTATAGTGTTGTATTTATGTTGAGCTACTAAAAGTGTATAGTTAAATGTGCCACTTAGCACATATATACTAGGCAAGGTTTTGAAGCAGCACACAAGGTTTCAAATTATTTTGAATAGTTTAACTATTTGTTTAAGTTGAAATGGTTCAAATAAATACTGATGGTTTAGTTTTAATTAGGTTAGGGCCACTTTAAATATTCAAAGGAGGTTGGTTCCTACATGAAAAATAGTTAGGGGATATTTTTAACCCATCGAACATTTTTTCTTTTATGTTTTAATTCAATTTAAAATATTTATGCATCCTGTAAAGTGTGTTTCCTTCACCTTAAATATCTAAACATTATTTGGCATAACCAGAACATTTTATTTTTAATGTTTGAAAACTTTGATGTTTGCCTTTTAATTAAATTTTTGATTTGTTTCTGTTTTGAACTATCGAGAGTTTATCAACAGTAACCGAGGTGACGTGGCATCATTAGTAGATGGTTACTGTAGCTTAATTATCTGGACGTCACACCTCACAAGTTAGGTCTTTCCTTTCTCTGACAAAGGACGATTGATCTTCCTATGTAGTTATGTCTGCTTACCACATCCATATCGCCCCCCCCCCCTCATCATTCGTGCATGCCTCCTGACTCGTCTCTCACACGCACGTGCACAGACAGGCAGCCATCCCCTCTCTTATTGATATTGCAGGCCTGCCCTCCGGTTGTCTAGCAAGCCTATCCCACCATTTGTTAGAAGCAACTCCACTACCACCCCCTCCAACACTCTAGCTTTGTCTCTCTCCCAACCATATTCCTCTCCTACACATATGCATGGATGATGATCGATCTCCCTTAATACATGAGGTAGATCGATCTCCCTTAATACATGAGGTAGGCCTCTCTCCTGCTCCACACATATATTAGCCATTGTACCTCTATAGTTAATTAGGCCTCCCTCCCCCCACCACACACCGATAGTCGAGCGCTGTAGGTAGGTATCCATGCCATAGAGTCAAACTGCACCTGTCCCCTCTCACGTTCCAGTAGGCCAGCCACTCTATATCTTTGACGTGGGCACACACAAATTCGATGGCACTCTTTATCGATCACGCGCGCGCACGCACACACATCATCCCTCTCTTCGATTCTATGGACACCTCAAGCCGATGATACCTCCACTCTCTTCTTGTGGATCTCCCCCTCGATATATATGATATATCCAGGACTCTATTTCGTACATTTTTTGGTTGACCCCCTCCCCTCCCCCCAATAAACTCTCACGAACCCACACTATATCTCTCTACGTTTGTATCTCTCTCACACAACCCCACGTAGGTGGTGATTGTATACAAGAAGAGAATAGGTGCACCGTGCACGTACTCACGCTTCGTGCCCAGCACACACCCGCACGGGTATACGGTGGAGCTCATTTCTGTATGAAATGGCAGCCCACGTGTTAATTTGAACGCAGTAGCGGTTGTTTACCTACGGAGGTCGTGTACCACGCGTGCACGAAACAAAGTTCGACTTGATGCGTTGGCGCGTTATTTTTAAATAAAGTTATATCGCTCAATGGCACATACATAGAATATAAAACGATTTTTATGGACAAAAAGGTAGTCCGCTCCACTATATACAATGGAGCCTGCCTGCCTGGTTTGTCTCTCTTCAGAGTATCTCACACAAGGCTGTGGTGGCCTCTCTCTCTCTCTCTCTCTCTCTCTCTCTCTCTCTCTCTCACCGTTGGTCACTGATCCGGCCGCATCCCGTCCGCCGGCGGAAAGGGAGGACGTGCATCGTTTCTCCGTTTGACGGCGCCGAGGCAGCACGTCCCGATCTGCGGTACACGCCGTTCTCTCTAACCAAACTCTGGCGCGGTAGGGCCTACGCCACCTACTCGCTGCCGCAGTATGGGCAGATTCCGCCCGCCGCCGCTCACCTAGTTACATCCCGACGACCTCCAGGTATCCCCTCCGGCCTTGCTCCACTACCCGTCTTCCCATGTCGCTGCATATGGATCTTCCATAGTTCTTTGCACAAAATGTAGCTCGTCTGGCATACTTTCCATATTGCAATCTCGTCCTCACACCGTTTTAGACAAACACAACCGTGTTGTTATCTTCCCTTAGGACAAGGAATATGCCTCTTTTTTGTCGTTGCAACTATCATCAACAATATTTGTCTTTTTACAAATTTCAAATGGGCATATTTTAGAGTGTAGATTTACTCATTTTGCTTCGTATGTGTACTCCCTCCGTTCCTAAATATTTTTCTTTCTAGAGATTTCAACAAGTGACTACATACGGAGCAAAATGAGTGAATCTACACTCTAAAATATGTCTATATACATCTGTATGTAGTAGTCCATTTGAATCTCTAAAAAGACAAATATTTGAGTAGTCACTCGTTGAAATCTCTAGAAAGACAAATACTTCGGAGTATATTTAAGAACCGAGGGGATAGTGCACAGCCGCATGGGAGACTCAGACCGGTCGTTGCGCCGCATTAATAGTGAGTAATGAGCAGTCAAATCATAAGCCCCACCTTTCTCACTATAAGTTGCTCGGAAGAAGCAACCATCAATACGCTCTTCTTTGAATCCGCTCATACTACTCCATCCGTCACTGTTTATAGAGCGCGCTTCAGAAAAAGAGAAAATCTCCGGGACCAAGGCGACTAGCGGTCGGCCTGAAAAATAGCATTGGTAGTTATAGCACGGCATCTATTACTAGAGGAAATAATGCGTACACACATGCATGCAGTGCTTCCACCCCGGGTAGACACATGCATGCACGTACTCCACTCTGCAGTACTACATCGAGAGAAAATTGCGGTTACCACGCCCTAATTAATTGAGCATTAAACCAAACGCATCTAAAGTCTCTCTGGTGGTGGAAATGCATTGAGAGAAATGCATCATAATGAAGCGCGCCCTGTAAACTGTGACAGAGGGAGGAGTAATATGAAGGTGCAAAACCAAGTACGCGTATGGCCAGTCGGTCAACGCACCTCGTCTTGGCATATCACTGACATGTGGGACCGGAGTGTGAGCAAACCGATCTCAATTGATGGCAAAATGGCCAACCCGCCGTTCCTTGAGAGAGACGAGGATCGATAACACACAGACGGGCTCGCACGGAGGCCAAGATATATTCGAGCATGGTTGGTCGATATCATCATTACATGTTGGGCTGCCGTTTTCCGCCCTTCTCCGGAATAAATGTGTACTTTATCAAAGATTAAGAAAAATAAGAGTATAGAGGCTCCACCATGCGGTTCTAATAGTAGTAGTACTCGTACTACTAAACCTTGTGCTTGGCTCTTCGCCTCTTCGTGAAGTCAAACAATGATGATACTCCGCATGTTCGGTACTACAGTGTATGCCTCTGGCAATCTGACACCGAATGAACTGATGCATGTCCACCGCCTGGGCGAGGTACGTTGCATTAGTCAAAAGGCGTAAGCGAGCTTCACCTTGTCCTGCAAGCTTCTCCTTGTTTTGCGAGTTGACGAGACACACCAACAAGTAGTGCTAGTCCATACTCCCTCCTTTCCAGTTAATATGGCTTAATCTTTTTTGCGGGTAAATGAGAGAGCTTTATTCATATATAAGCATTCTTAGGATGATCAACCAAGACACTGATCACTAGGAAGCGAGGTACCCCGCAAAAAAAGAAGTAGGAAGTGAGGTGTTTCATCAAGCCAGCTCCCAACCACATTCAAAGTGCAGCAAGCACGGTTCGCACAAAGATGCGCCACAAGGTTTGCTGACCTGTTTACATGCTGAATAACAAAAAAGAGAGGAAATATTACCGAGCGGTCCTATTTGTAACAGGATATGAGCCAAAATTAAGCGAGAATTGTGGCGAGTGTTCCATGCAATCAACTTCCATTATCACATGCGAGAACCCTCGAAGAGAACCAAATGTGTTGAAGATTGCTTTATCACATTTTAAAAATATAATAAGAGTGCAGACGCTCCTCCATCCAGTTCCTAGTACTAGTATAGTACCTCTATTGACTATAGTATTAGTACTAGTAAACTTTGCGCTTGGCTGTTCGCCTCTTCGGGAAGTGCAACAATAATAGTATTAGTATAGTGTATGCTTCTGGCAATCTGACACCGAATTAACTGTTGCACGTCCACCGCCTGAGCGAAGGACAGCTTGCATTAGTCAAAAGTTTCTCCTTGTCCTGTGAGCCACCGCGCGCAAGCTTCTCCCGTCCTGCAAGCTTCTCCTCGTTCGGCAAGTTGACGGGACACAGCAAAGTAATGCTAGTCCATACTGCCTCCTCTCCGGTTAATATGGCTTAATTTCAAACGAGATAAATACACTGTATGTCACTGTATATTTGTAAAAATACGGTCAGTGGACTTCATAATACGCTCATTGCGCTCAATATAAACATTTTTCGGTGTTTATACGGTCACTAGCTCACCCTGGTTGAGTATGTGTGTGCATGCACGTGTAGGTTGAGCACTTGAGCGTGACCGTGTGTGTTCCGTCATGTGCTCGGACATGCATGCATTAGGGCGTCACGCGCGTTTTTGCGTCCATGTGTATGTGTGACTGTTGCATACACGTAGCGGGAGTACATGTAGGGGCTACTAAAGGAGCAGTCAAATCACACAGTAAGTTAGTCGGAAGAAGCAACCATCATTTCACTCTTCAATGACACGTACACAATATAAAATGGTTGATATGGAGAGAAAAAGAAAACCACTATATATACACTAGCAGGAGCCTAACCTACAAGCCTGCTTGCTTGGGTTGCTCTCTTCACAAGCATCGAACGACGGTGGCCACACCGCTGGTCACATATCTAGCCTGATCCTGTAACTGTGGGAAGGGAACAATGTTCTGCGTAGATGCGGTCAACATCGGCGAGGGAGAAAACCACAGTCGGTGCGTCCCAATCAGGGGTCACCGCGGTATGGGCCGATGCCGCGTCCCAACCGCCCTTCTAGCTACAGCCCGACGTCCCAAGTAGTCCATCTTCCTTTTGGAGCCGGCTTGCTCCACTGCCGCAACTCCCCACGTAGCTCCATCTCCATGTCGATCTTTCTCTACTTCTACCAACTTCTACTTGTGATGAGTTTATGTCTCATGAACTAGTGCCAGTACTACTATTCTAATCACACTTCTTCAATATCTTTGCCATCAGGGATGCTCAGCTCAATTTTACTGGAACTGCACAAAAGCATCGTATGATCCGAGGGTGCCAGCCGTCTTTCCTTCGACAGGTTCTACCTGGCCAGGAAATTAAATCCTGTTTAGGGTTTAGGGTTTGAGTCGTACTGACCCCATCAATAGTTTTTCTTTCGTACACGCTCTCACAACTTTTTTCTTTAGTTGTGAAGTAAATATTGGTTATGATGTGTGAATCATTGAGATGCATCAGCATGCGTGTTAGTTTTCCTTTGTATTTGATGGAATGTTGTAACGGGGCAACCTTGGAGTAGGAATGAAAATGGAGTGGAAAGTTTCCGTTTTTCCGGAGAAAAAATGGAAACGGAGAGAAACCAACGTTTCGTTTCGTTGGATCACGCCATCGAGCAATACCAACGTTTAAATCACGTATGCTACGTTCGTGTCTCACCCTCCTCCACGGCTCGACCCCACACGGTCACTCGTCATGCCACTCACCGCAAACCGAGTATACGATAACTTCCCTGCCTGCTTGTCGATGGATCGCGCCATGGAGTACTAGTACTACTGGAAGAGATTGACGAGTTGGGGAGGACAGCTAGCTGTAGCACGGACTCCCAAGAACTTTTTACATGCATGTTGTGGCCGGCTATTGCGACATTTGAACGTGGAGCAGTCGCGTGCACCAGGAAGCGGCGCGGGCGACGCTCTCTCGTCTGGCGCGCCACTTCAATGTCGGCGCCAGTAAGCGGTCGCGTCCACTCTAGCCGGGCATGAATGCGACATTGATCGTTTCGGGCGGGAAGCACACACGGGTGATGAAGAGGGTTCGGGTTGGTCAGGAGCGGCCGTGGCAGCGGTCCGGACACCCGCAAACAAGAGATGTTGTACGTTAATATTGTCGCGTATATAATTAACAACATAAATAATGTGCCTGTTGGACAAATATCACTACTAGGGAAAAGGCTAGTAGCAGCGCGGGTTTTAGGCCTATCAGTAGCGCGGGGATATGCTTTACTGATAAGGCGCTACAACTATTCCTTAGCAGTAGCGCGTGTTACACGCGCTACTGCTAGGACAAGTAGCTGCAGCGTTTGTTCAATCCCACGCTACTGCTAATGTAACTACTGGCAGCGCGTTTTCCGTCCATCGCTACTAGTATTCTTTTTTTATTTTTTATTTTTAGTGTATTTATCGTAAAAATATTGGTACAGTACCAGTTATGAGGTTTACATCATTATGTCCATAACAGTGTGTCAAATGAAGGTGGATTAGTTTCAAGTGGAGGCAATATGTGGTGCATGTCAAAAGTATACTACAAATCCAAACTTGATCTAGTTTGGACTAGTAGTACTTTCGATGTGCACCACATGTTGCCTCCACTTGAATCTAATCCGCCAACACAAGCTATTTAATCATCATCATAGTCATTACCACCAACATTAGCTATTTAATCATCATAGTCATAGTGTAGCACACATCATCATCTTCAAACTCTCATTCTAGCTAGCTAATCACCACCAACACTAGCTAATAATAATCATCATAGTCATTACCACCAACACTAGCTATTTTATCATCATAGTAATAGTGTAGCACATCATCATCCTCAAACTCATTTCTAGCTAGCTAATCACTCCTGCTGCTCTCTCTTAGGTAAAATAACATAAAACATGTGTAGCTCTCCTCCTTGATCAAGTTGGAGCATGCAGATGAACCTGTCTCCTAATTTTGGGTAGCACATCTGTTTGCTACCCCCTAGTACTTCTCTGCGCTCCCCCATCACATATCTGGTCCAGTCTTGCACTATTAAGAATTCATCGCTGATCTTGAATGCACTAAAGTAACATGTAGGATATCTTGGCCGTAAGCTAATAATACTCATGGTACCTTTAGTCTCGATCCCATAAGGCACAACATTCATCGGGAGTCCCTGTTGAAAAAACATCGTATGGTAACATACGTAGTAATGAAGTTTAGCTTCACAAATAATGTATGGAAAAGATGCACTGAGGACAAATAGTAAAAAACTTACCATCCTTCCTAAATAGATGTGACCGTAGTTCATTACGAACACTATTGGTCGCACGTTTTCAGTACTAACATTTCTAAGTCCAGGAAGAAAATTTGTCTTGACAGTATCAAGATCCTCAAGCCATGAAACATAATGACTTAGCTCCTCGCAGTTTAGTTCAGCCTCGGGACAGTAGTAGGTCCTGTCTACCAAGCGCTGGACATGTTTGCTTGCACCGAAATAAGCTGACAATACAAATTAGTTGTCAACTATTTTTGAATAAACAATATCAAAGACATAAATATGGTTGAGAAACTTACATAATGGTGTAACTGGAGGCGTCTGCACATCGAACCAGATGTCGGTATTACCTTCAATATCATCTTCCGGACGAATATCAAAGGTGATAACCATATCAGGCTCAAATGCATAAGTCTTGCATAGTGCTCGCCATGTTTTGCATCCAAAATAGGTGTAGTCGTCTGAATTGTATAATTTTGCGTGGAAAATATAACTATGCTCGGTCTTCAAGTAAACTTTCTTTACCTCCATAGTATGACTAAAACCTATCTTATCCAATACAAAAACTCTTGCATGGCAGGGGATACGCTAGTAGAATAGCAAAAAAATTATAAGTTGAAGCAAATGAAGCAGATGTCATGCTTAATTACGAAAAAAGACTTGTCGTTGTGACTTACTGTATCCACTTCGAAGATCTCGTCCAGCTTGATACTGAAGCTCCTATCATCATCTAGGAAGATTCCGTTGCACAGGCCGCGCTCGTCTTCACAGTATTTGCGAATACCGAAATCCTTTTTGTCGTCATACATTTCCTATGTTCACACTTAAAACATTAATTGAAAATCGATAGAAGACAACTACCAGGATACTCAACACACAAATTCGGGGCACTCGATATTTCCTACATATTCTGGCAAAAGTCATGCCAAAATTCACAGAAAAATCTGGCATGACCTTTGCTAAAATAGGACATATCGAGCGCCTGAAATTTGCCGGAACGGAAATGAATCAACACTCCGGCAAAACATATGCCACTCGGAGGTGTAACTTGCAAACATGACCGGCCACTTGGATATTGGGCAACACAATTTATACATTTCAAAATATCTTATAGGACTCAAATTAGCATGCATTCAATAAGCAAAAGTAAATCAACTCATGCATCCGTACATCATCGAATATTATCACTAATACATCCCGAATAGTGTCATACATATAACATCACTAGTAAAACTAAAACCCTAGCACACGACGGGTATCGGCGCGGGCGGTGGACACCCACAGAGAAGGAACCATCACGGGATCATAGCTCCAGTGAGATGCCTGGAGAACCTGCCAGGTATTGGAGAACCTGTGCTCCAACGCAAACAAGTAGCGACAGACGTGCGCGTCCTCCTCACTGACACGGTGATGCACCACCTCCGCGGAGTCCTCGAGCCTCTGGACCGTCACTGGCCCACGCGACCGCCACCAAAGAAGGTTCGGGTCAACGACAGGCTGGCTCCTCACCAACCTGCGCCCCCTGGTAGGTAGCGCCTCCCAGTACCACCCCGGGGAGCCCAGTCCCGGACATGGCCCATCTAGTCAAGCAGTTGTCGTCCTCCGCTGACTCGACAACGAGGATGCGGGATAGGCATCGTCCACGTCGATGCGAGAAATATTGCTTTAACCAAAAAAAATAGCAACAAGTTCTTACTAACTAGTTCTATTAATTCAACTAGTTCTTACTAAAAATAAACTTACTATAAATAAAAATAGAAACAAGTTCTTACTAACTAATTAGTACCTAGGAACTACTACCCTAATTACCATCTAATTTGATAAACCTAGGGGTGGAAAGTGGTAGCGGATATTCCAATTATCCAACTATAAAGTGAAATAAGTGGTCAAATTTTACTCGTTTTATGATTCATCTTAGAAATTTGATTCGTTTCCACCCTTACATGAACCCTAACTCATTTGAGCCGCATCCGCATCCGATTCGTTTCAACCATTACATGAACCCTAACTAATTTGATGCAACTAAAAAATAAAGAAACCCTAGGCAGAGGTAGGGGAGAGGGAGGAGCAGGCTTGCTCACCTTGGGTGCCTACAACAAGCGAGGGGCATGCGGCGTCGAGGTCGGGGTCGGGGCTCGGGCGCGCGGCGGATGGCAGCGTCGAGGTCGGGGTCGGGGGCGGCGTCCGGGGCGGCGTTGAAGGTCGGGGGTGGGGGCGGCGTAGAGGGTGTACGGAGAGCGCGCGACGGCTGACGGGCGACGGCGGCGGCGAGAGTGGAGAGTTGGATTTGGGGGAAGTGGCCGTGGGGAAGGACGAACCCTGTGGTTAAGTCAGAAGTAGCAGCAGCGGGTTCAATAAAGTGCGCTACGACTAAGTTAGCTACAACGCGTTCCGGGATACACGCTACTGCTACTCCTTTCTCTTTTTTTCCCTTTTTTATTTAGTTTTATTCACATTTTATTTTTTTTCCTTTCACCTTATTCTATTTCTTTCATTTTCAATTACCTTTCTATTTGCTTTCCATTTAATTTTATATCCTTTAGCAGTAGCGAGTTTATAATAAAACGCGCTGCTGCAAAGAAAGTAGCGGTAGCGCGGTTCGTTTTAGGTTGCTACTACTATGTGTAGCCTATCGGCTAAGCCGTGGGAATTATAGTAGTAACGTGTTTACGACGAGATGCGCTACTGCTAGAACTTTATCTGCAGCGCGGTTTGCAGGGGGCGCTACTGCTACTTAGCACCAGCATGGTTTTTTGACCCTCGCTACTGCTAAAGTTCTGTGTATAAGGTTTTCCCTAGTAGTGTATGATTGGAGATGGAGATGGAAATTGAATTTTACATAAACACGGATATGCATGTCTATGTCTATGTGTGTGTGCGCGACGACTCTCGCGACCTGGAAGCGGGGGCGTGTTTTTGATCGAGTTTTCTTTCTTGGTACATTAAAAAATTGTCCGCCAGTTTTCGTTTCTTTTTTCCGGGAACACGTGTATTCTATTTAAAACCACTGCTATGGAGAGATTGTTTTACTCCATTATAGCATCTTATTTGATAGAGTTTCTCGCGTCTTGCTCTCTCACCCTCTCCATACCAAAACAAGATGACAGTGTCCACACTATCTCTCTCCTCACCGGTGGTCAGAGATCCGGCCGAATCCCGTCCGCTGCTGGAGGTGAGGAGGTGCAGCGTTGACGTTGTCGCCGTCGGTGATGGAAGAAGCCGATGCACACCTTCCTCTCGGAGACGGCGCTGGCACGGACGAAGGTCCTCCGCGCCCTTGTTCGCTGCCGTTGTGTGGGCAGATCCCGCCCGCCCGCCTAACCGACATCTCGCCACCTGAGGTATAACTTCTTGTACTGGTCCAACTCCCCAGGTCACTGCATGCGGGTTTTCTTCTATGCGACTACTCCCCAGCTCCCCATGTATAGTAGCCAGGGTTCGTTGGCTGGTCCAACATCACCTACTATTATAGAGGAAATGCCACTCGAAAAGTTGTCCTGATTTATGCCTCGGTGGAGGTACATATTTTGTTTCGACAAATAGTACATGGTGGTTGTGCGGTCATTGTCCATATGGTCCTATTGCTGCTGCTAATCTAATACTATCACTGGTTAAATGAAGACATGCTTTTTTTTTCTCGGGTATCCTAGTTTAGTTCCCATCAAGATAATCATGATGCTTCTGTTTGTTGGTGTACTTTTCATAATTCTTATTGACAATTGAGATGTCGCTGTTAATATTGTAAAACAAAGTAACAGCACTATATCCCTTTTTTATATTTTTGGAAAGAGCGATGCGTATCTCCATACCCGGGCATGTCTTCCTTCCTCAATTTTAGTGGAACTGCACAAAATTGGATGCCCATTGTTGTTCCGCCTCACTGTCCTCTGCCACGTGGTTCTTCCTTCCTTGAGCTTCACTACTGAGAAGAAACATACCATAGTGAGGATTTGTCGAACTTCATAGGTGCCTCACCCAAAGTTGATGCCAAATGGATGATGCATCACCACGATGACCTATCGACGCTCATGGTTGCACCTCATGGTTGCATCGGCTGGTGAAGCTGATCGATTTTCAATGAAAAAACAAGCTGTCTTCCATCAGTGCTCTTTGCTTGTTACCCACAAACATGATATCCTTCGTCAGTTCACCATGGTTGCGTTGGAGACGCAGTCGTCCTTCACGTTGGTGCAATTTTATCACACAATTTGCTATGAACCAAATGTTTCCTCGAAGAAGGATCGACGTTGGTACTAAGAGCATAAGTTTTGTATTGATTTCTAAGCCTTCTCACAACTTTGTCTCCAGCTCCCCTGTAATTTTATTTGTACAACTATTAACTTTGGTTATAAACATGGTGTGGACTAAAAACCCGGATGGACGTAGTAGCCCTCCATTTTTATTTACTCCGCATATTAGATTTGACTGAAGTCAAACTTTGTAAAGTTTGACCAAGTTTAGGCCGAACACAACAAACCATAATTATTAGAGAGGGCAAACCGTACATACTCTCAAACCTTTCCGATAATTGAAATTAAAATTCTTTATTTGTACACACTCTCACACGTTTCCGATAATTTGGCGCATGTGTGGTTGTTCACTTAAGGGAGGGTAGTGTACCACATGTGAAGGACAGGAAGTGTGACCAGGACGCATGGATCGTTAGTTCATCGGAAGTACTAGTAGTTTACTTCACTGGTATGTTAAATAAAGAGTTTTGTTTCGTACTTACACAATTTAAAACGATTGTTATGGAGTGAATAAGAAAACCACTCCACTATATATTAGTCGTTGTCGGTGTCAAAACCGGCGGATCTCAGGTAGGGGGTCCGGAACTGTGCGTCAAGGTCGGATGGTAACAGGAGACAAGGGACACGAAGTTTACCCAGGTTCAGGCCATCTCGATGGAGGTAAAACCCTACTCCTGCTTGATTAGTATTGATGATATGGGTAGTACAAGAGTAGATCTACCACGAGATCAAGGGGCTAAACCCTAGAAGCTAGCCTATGGTATGATTGTGTATGATGATGGTTCGTCCTACGGACTACAACCCTCCGGTTTATATAGACACCGGATAGGGTTAGGGTTACACAGAGTCGGTTACAATGGTAGGAGATCTTGAGTATCTGCATCGCCTAGCTTGCCTTCCACGCCAAGGAAAGTCCCATCCGGACACGGGACGAAGTCTTCAATCTTGTATCTTCATAGTCCAGGAGTCCGGTGAAGGTATAGTCCGGTTACCCGAACACCCCCTAATCCAGGACTCCCTCAGTAGCCCCTGAACCAGGCTTCAATGACGACGATTCCGGCGCGCAAATTGTCTTCGGCATTGCAAGGCGGGTTCCTCCTCCAAGTCCTTCATAGAAGATTGTAAACACCAAAAATAGTGTCCGGCTCTGCAAAACAAGTTTCCACATATTGCCATAGAGAGAATAATATTAACACAAATCAAATCTGCTGACGTATTCCGCAGTGCGTCATCACACTGCGGCCAAGTTCTTTATACAAATTGTTTTCACTTTTCCACCTCAGCGCGTTTAGCGAGGCGGTTTCCTTGGCACGGCTTGTCAAAGAAGAGATCGTGTGCCCCTTTTAACGAGATTCTCATCAATACGGACATGGGTAACCCAACCGCGCCATTTACCACGGCGCTTGGGAGGCAAGCGAGTTTTATTAGGTAGGTGGGGACGCATAACCGCATCCGCCCATATAAGGGGATAAGGATCCACCTTTTTTACCTATGCCTTCTTCCTCCTTTGCCAATCCATCTTCTCGCGCACTCAAGCTCCAGCGCCCAAGCCCGCTCTTCCCACCTCAACCTTCTCCAGCAATGTCCGGAGCAAGAGGCAAGTGGATGGTCTCCTCCGTTACGGAGGTTCAAGTAAAAAAGCTAAGGAAGGCCGGATACCTGTCCAAGGACATCCCGCACCGGCTTCCTGAGAAGGGGCAGCTTCTCCCCACCCCAAGGCCCCATGAGAGGGTAGTTTTCCTTCCCCACTTCCTCCGCGGACTGGGTTTTCCACTTCACCCATTCGTCCGGGGACTCATGTTCTACTACGGCCTAGATTTCCACGATCTGGCCCCGAACTTCATCCTCAACATCTCAGCGTTCATCGTCGTGTGTGAGGCCTTACTCCGCATCCGCCCCCATTTCGGCCTTTGGCTCAAGACCTTCAACGTCAAGCCCAAGGTGGTGCGCGACAGCCAAGCAGAGTGCGGAGGTGCTATGGCTGGCAAGATAGCCAACTTCCTTTGGTTTGAGGGCTCCTTTGTGGAGACCCTAAAGGGGTGGCAAGCCGGGTGGTTTTACATCACCGAGCCACGCGATCCGGAATGGGTTGCAGCCCCCGAGTTCAGATCCGGACCCCCCACGCGGCTTGTGTCCTGGAAAGAGACGGTCCTGTCGTGGGGCAACGAGGAAGAGGTGACCGGACTGAAGACCTGCATCCAGTCCCTGGTAGACAAGCCAATCCGGCTGGTCAATATAGTCCAGGTCATGCTCGTTCGTCTGATCCTCCCGTGCCAACAACGGGATTTCAATTTGTGGGAGTTCGACGCGGCGCAGCACCGAACCCTCAACAGGCTCTTCGACACGTCGTATGAAGACGTCCGGAAGGTGCTAATCAAAGGCGCCGGGGCCCCGCATCCGCTTCCGAGGACCGCGGATACAGCACGCAGCGTCACGCTAGTGAGGTAAGCTATCTATACCTTTGACAGGATTTTTAAGCTCTTTTTCATAGATTAACTCTATGCGGGATCTAAACTCCCTTACCTTTGACACGCTTGGCAGGCGATATCCGGACCAATTAACTGTCCGGCTCCCCTGCCCGAAGACCCAGCCCCAGATCTCCTAGTGAAGCTGCTGACTCCGGCACCTTATGTGGTGCCGGAGAAGAAGGTCAAGAAGAAGAAGACCACCGGGACTTGAAAGAGTGCCCATAACTTGGTGGTGTCGGACTCGTCGTCTGATGAGTCCGAGGCGCCCTCCTCTCGTGAAAACGAGGGGGAGGAAGAAGACGGCTCCCCCCCCCAGCGGAGGGAGGAGAGAAGAAGAAGGTCGCCCCATCAGGGGAGGCCGAGGGGTCTATGAAAAGGAAGACCCCTCCGCCGGACTACTCCCACGACGCCAAAGAGAGCGGAGAGGAGTGGCCGAACAGGGCCAAGCGTCCGGCGAAATCGTAAGTATTCGTATACCAGAGTGACTCATGATATTCCTTTAATGCGTAGCTTTCCCTAATGTCGAATGTGATTTATGCAGCCCACCCCGGGCCGAACTCGACGACTCATCGAGCGGCTCCCTGGATTCGTCGGACGTGAACTCAGTTCCGCCCACTGTCTCCCCCCGCACTGCAGACGACGCCAAAGTGGCGTCACAACAAGCTCCGGGGCAGGAGGAGGTGGTCCTGGGGGAGCCGAAAGGCGACCTCCCGGACCCCAGGAATAAAGGGGACAAGACCCCCCAGGGCTCCGAGTCTGGCTTTATGCCGGACTCCGCGCCGGACTCTTCAACAGTTCCGGTCCGCGACAGGCGATCTCCTTCCAAGAGGAGCAAGCCTTCTGAGCCGACGGCCTCCGTCCAGCCGGAGGTGCCGGACAATCTGCTGGAGGTGCTTGACGGCGCCTCCATCGACGAGGAACACCGTACTATTATGAGTACGGTGATCCAAAGGGTTCAGTCCGCCAAGAGCGGACTGACTGAAGCTTGCGCTAGCCTTCTGACAGGCTTTGTGGTAAGTAAAAATATGTTAAAATATTACCGCATAGACAGTAGCCCCTGATGCTCTGTTCGGCGTTCGGAAAGAAAAGCCGAATAGAGGATCTATTAATTTTCGCAGGAGTCTAACAATAAAGAGTCAATATGTGTATGCAGGCTTCGCTGCTATCCACCGCCGCACTGACTGCGCAGGTGGATGTCCTAAAAAAGGACCTCGGGCGGACCGAGCAAGAGCTCGGCCTTGCCAAACGACAACTCGAGGAAAAACAAGGTAAGAAATAACCTACAAAGAAAAAGGTGCCTATAGAGAGGCGTGATTGCAAACAATAACAGGATCGTACTGCTTATTGTAGGGGCCACAACTGAGGTGGCGACCCTCAAGCAGGCGCTATCTGAGGCCGAAAAGAAAACGGCCGAGGAGCGCACCGAGCGAGAAAGACTTGGGGCTCAGGTTGGCGAGGTGCAGCAAGAGCTGCAGGCTCTCATGAAAAAACATGAGAGCTTGGAGCTTGAGTCAAAGGCACAAGCATCCGAGCTCGCGTCGGCCCATGAGACCGCCAAGGGTGCCAAGGCCGAAGCCCAAAAGGCCCTCCAAGAGTTGGAGGAGATGAAAAAGATAGCAGCGGGTAAGGCATTCTTAATGTAAAGTAGAAATATAAAAGTAAACTACTTGTCACTTACCCGAATCCGGAGTTCTCCAGGGGCGTTCGCAGATCTTCCCCGCAGCGTATCCGCCGCCGCCGCATTCTACCGAGGTGAAGAGGGCAGCTCGACGGAGAGTGTGTTCTGGTCTCAGTATTCTTAGGCCGGACACCCTGTGCCCTTGAGCGACCAGCTGAAACAGCTGGTCGAGCTCCACAAGGCGGCCAAACAAGCCATGGAGGTCTTCCTAGTTCGGCTGTGGCCTGGAGAGGCCCTGCCTGGGAGCTACTTCGGGCTGGTGCGGCGGCTGGTGGAGGCCTGTCCAAGGCTTGAGGTCATCAAGCTTTCCGTCTGCATCGAAGGTGCCCGGAGGGCCCTTGCCCGTGCAAAAGTGCACTGGGGTAAGCTTGACGGAGAGAAGCTGGTGAAGGACGGGCCACCGCAGGTGAAGGAGCATCGCAAGCCCGAGAACTACTACAAGGATGTTCTTGCCGGTGCCCGCCTTATTGCGGATGAATGTACCAAAGATGTAATTTTTTAATGAACTCGCTTGTTTTTATCCTGTGCGCTGAAAACTTGTTCATATGCGCTAAGAAATGCTTATTGAATTTAAAATATTATTTTCTGTGCGGCCATTTATCAAAAATTGAGAGATTGCCAGTCGTCGGCTTCTGCCCCCATGCCGCTAGTGCTGGGGTGTTCGGGATAAACCTGAGCGCTCTTTTTCCCATGGTTGGGTCCTTCGAGGGAGGCGCTCAGCACAACGAACCAGGCAATCGGACTATAATGCTTGAACACTCTCACTTAGCCATAGAACTTTATAATTTTAAATTTCGGCGAAGCCCCTAGTTCGGAAGACCGAATTCGGGGCGCTATCCACGCCTTTGGCCGGACAAAGCCAGCTCCTCGCTCGAAGCGGCATAAGCCTTTAGGGACTCGAAAAACCTCTCAAACAGCGACCTGTCTCTCGCCTTATCATGACAGTCAGTTTTAGCTTTCTCCACTGAGGTGCTTAACCCAGCTGAACTGGGGCACAATCGCAATGGTTCTCCTAGTGCTACCTTAGCCGATATAGCGGAACGTAAGGCACCAAAACATAGAAGCCGGGCAAACCCAACTATTGACCCAAATCATGATTCGGAGCCGATGCATATAGTGCTATAAGTTCGGGGTGCCACACTTGTGAAAGTGTACGGACTTCTCACGCCAGATCGAAGGGTACTGAAGCCCCTGGCGTGTTTGCCGTACCATTGTGTACGTGTGCGATCATGTTATTTAATAAACATATATATTAAAAGAGAATACTGCAAAAAATAGGCAAAAAGCTATGCATTGTTTATAAAGAGGCTATTTACCAAAGCCGAACGATACAAGTAGGTGCGATAAGCAAAAAGATATTAGACTATTTAACATGTCCTGACCAGGGGCAGGCCGCGGAATTGTGTTCGAGACAGATATACCGCTCGTAATAGAGACCACCTGAGAGTTCCATAATGCGGCGTAGCTTTGTCTGCTTCCCTGGATCTTGCATCATTTGTGCGGCAGTCGAATTGCCGAACAGGTCGTCCAAAGTGTGGAGTCCTGAAAGTAAAAAAAAGAATCCGGCAGCCCCTAGTACGTTTTAAGCCGTATTTCGGGCATGCCGTTACTGTGCCCCTTCCCCTGTGCCCATGGTATTTCAAGGGCGTAATTATGTACGCGAGGTACTAGATTTGCTATACCGCGATGGCTGGGGTTGGGGCCGCATTGCTACGCCTGCTCAGAACGTGCCAGGCGGTCTTTTTGTAGGTTACTCCGGGCGCACTTGGCAGTGTCTGGCTTTTTAACGGCCGGACTGGAGAGTTGCCTAAAAAGGCTGCTTTGTACTTCCGCTGCGAGAGCCGCCGTGTGCTCTTCCGTACGGAGGGAGCGTTCGGTGTTTCTGTTGACCGTGATTACTCCTCGAGGGCCTGGCATCTTGAGCTTGAGATATGCGTAGTGCGGCACCGCATTGAACTTGGCAAATGCGGTTCGTCCGAGCAGGGTGTGATAGCCACTGCGGAACGGGACTATGTCGAAGATTAACTCTTCGCTTCGGAAGTTATCCGGAGATCCGAAGACCACATCAAGTGTTACGGAGCCTGTACAGTTGGCTTCTACACCTGGTATAACGCCTTTAAAGGTCGTTCTTGTGGGCTTAATTCTTGATGGATCTATGCCCATTTTCCGCACTGTATCCTGGTAAAGCAGGTTCAGGCTACTGCCGCCGTCCATGAGGACTCTTGTGAGATGAAATCCGTCGATGATTGGGTCGAGAACCAATGCGGCAAAGCCGCCATGACGGATGCTAGTGGGGTGGTCCCTTCGATCAAAAGTGATCGGGCAAGAGGACCATGGGTTGAACTTTGGGGCGACTGGCTCCATCGCGTATACGTCCCGTAGCGCATGCTTCCGCTCCTTGTTGGGAATGTGGGTTGCGTATATCATGTTCACCGTCCGCACTTGTGGGGGAAACCCCTTCTGTCCATTGTTGTTCGGCGGCCTGGGCTCCTCCTCGTCATCGCTATGCAGCCCCTTGTCTTTGTTATCGGCTCTTAACTTGCCTACCTGCTTGAACACCCAACAATCCCTGTTGGTGTGATTGGCTGGCCTTTCGGGGGTGCCATGGATCTGGCACAAGCGGTCAAGTATGTTGGAAATATGCCCTAGAGGCAATAATAAAAGCATTATTATTATATTTCCTTATTCATGATAATTGTCTTTATTCGTGCTATAATTGTGTTATCCGGAAATCGTAATACATGTGTGAATAACAGACAACAACATGTCCCTAGTAAGCCTCTAGTTGACTAGCTCGTTGATCGATAGATAGTCATGGTTTCCTGACTATGGACATTGGATGTCATTGATAACGAGATCACATCATTAGTAGAATGATGTGATGGACAAGACCCAATCCTAAACATAGCATAAGATCGCATAGTTTGTTTGCTAGAGTTTTCCAATGTCAAGTATCCTTTCCTTAGACCATGAGATCGTGTAACTCCCGGATACCGTAGGAGTGCTTTGGGTGTGCCAAACGTCACAACGTAACTGGGTGACTATAAAGGTATACTACGGGTATCTCTGAAAGTGTCTGTTGGGTTGACATGGATCGAGACTGGGATTTGTCACTCCGCTTGACGGAGAGGTATCACCGGGCCCTCTCAGTAATGCATCATCATAATGAGCTCAATGTGATCAAAGTGTTTGATCATGGGATCATGCATTACGGTACAAGAAAAGTGACTTGCCGGTAACGAGATTGAACGAGGTATTGGGATACCGACGATCGAATCTCGGGCAAGTAAAATACCGATTGACAAAGGGAATCGTATACGGGATTAATTGAATCCTCGACATCGTGGTTCATCCGATGAGATCATCATGGAGCATGTGGGAGCCAACATGGGTATCCAGATCCCGCTGTTGGTTATTGCCCGAGAGCCGTCTCGGTCATGTCTGCATGTCTCCCGAACCCGTAGGGTCTACACACTTAAGGTTCGGTGACGCTAGGGTTGTGAAGATATGTATATGCAGTAACCCGAATGTTGTTCGGAGTCCCGGATGAGATCTCGGACGTCACGAGGAGTTTCGGAATGGTCCGGAGGTAAAGATTTATATATGGGAAGTCGTCATACTGACACCGGGAAGTTTCGGGGCCATATCGGTATTGTACCGGGGCCACCGGAGGGGTTCTGGGGGTCCACCGGGAGGGGCCACCTCTCCCGGAGGGCCCCATGGGCTGTATGAGGAAGGGAACCAGCCCAAAGTGGGCTGGTGCACCTCCCCCCCCAAGGGCCCATGCGCCTAGGGTTGGGGGGGAACCCTAAAGGGGGCGCCCCCCTTGCTTGGGGGGCAAGTCCCCCCTCCCTGGCCGCCGCCCCCCCTCTAGATCCCATCTAGAGGGGCCGCCCCCCTTGCCCCTTCCCTATAAATAGAGGGGTGAGGGGAGGGCAGCGCACCCTTGCTCCTGGCGCCTCCCTCTCCCTCTCCAACACCTCCTCCTCCTCCGTAGAGCTCGGCGAAGCCCTGTCGGAGTACTGCGGCTCCACCATCACCACGCCGTCGTGCTGCTGCTGGAGTCTTCTTCCCCAACCTCTCCTTTGCCTTGCTGGATCAATAAGAAGGAGACGTTATGCTGACCGTACGTGTGTTGAACGCGGATGTGCCGTCCTTTCGGTGCTAGGATCTCCGGTGATTTGGATCACGTCGTGTACGACTACCTCATCCCCGTTCGTTGAACGCTTCCGCTCGCGATCTACAAAGTGGTATGTAGATGCAATCTCTCTCCCATGACTCGTTGCTTAGATGAACTCATAGATGGATCTTGGTGAAACCGTAGGAAAAATTTTAATTTTCTGCAACGTTCCCCAACAGTGGCATCATGAACTAGGTCTATGCGTAGTTCTCTATTGCACGAGTAGAACACAATTTGTTGTGGGCATAGATGTTGTCAACTTTCTTGCCGCTACTAGTCTTATCTTGCTTCAGCGGTATTGTGGGATGAAGCGGCCCGGACCAACCTTACACGTACTCTTACGTGAGACCGGTTCCACCGACTAACATGCACTAGTTGCATAAGGTGGCTGGCGGGTGTCTGTCTCTCCCACTTTAGTTGGAGCGGATTCGATGAAAAGGGTCCTTATGAAGGGTAAATAGAAGTTGACAAATCACGTTGTGGCTTTCACGTAGGTAAGAAAACGTTCTTGCTAGAACCCTAATTCAGCCACGTAAAACTTGCAACAACAATTAGAGGACGTCTAACTTGTTTTTGCGGCAAGTGCTTTGTGATATGATATGACCAAAGTTGTGATGAATGATGAATGATCTATATGTGATGTATGAGATGTTCATGCTATTGTAATAGGAATCACGACTTGCATGTCGATGAGTATGACAACCGGCAGGAGCCATAGGAGTTGTCTTTATTTTTTGTATGACCTGCGTGTCATTGAGAAACGGCATGTAAATTACTTTACTTTATTGCTAAACGCGTTAGCCATAGTAGTAGAAGTAATAGTTGGCGAGCAACTTCATGGAGACACGATGATGGAGATCATGATGATGGAGATCATGGTGTCAAGCCGGTGACAAGATGATCATGGAGCCCCAAGATGGAGATCAAAGGAGCTATGTGATATTGGCCATATCATGTCACGTTTATTATTTGATTGCATGTGATGTTTATCATGTTTTGCATCTTGTTTACTTAGAACGACGGTAGTAAATAAGATGATCCCTCATAATAATTTCAAGAAAGTGTTCCCCCTAACTGTGCACCGTTGCGATAGTTCGTTGTTTCGAAGCACCACGTGATGATCGGGTGTGATAGATTCTAACGTTCACATACAACGGGTGTAAGACAGATTTACACACGCAAAACACTTAGGTTGACTTGACGATCCTAGCATGTACAAACATGGCCTCGGAACACAGAAGACCGAAAGGTCGAGCATGAGTCGTATAGAAGATACGATCAACATGAAGATGTTCACCGATGTTGACTAGTCCGTCTCACGTGATGATCGGACACGGCCTAGTTGACTCGGATCATGTAATACTTAGATGACTAGAAGAGGGATGTCTATCTAAGTGGGAGTTCATTAAATAATTTGATTAAATGAACTTTATTATCATGAACTTAGTCTAAAATATTTACAATATGTCTTGTAGATCAAATGGACAACGTAGTCCTCAACTTCAACGCGTTCCTAGAGAAAACCAAGCTGAAAGACGATGGCAGCAACTATACGGACTGGGTCCGGAACCTGAGGATCATCCTCATAGCTGCCAAGAAAGATTATGTCCTACGAGCACCGCTGGGTGACGCACCTATTCTCCCCGCAGAACAAGACGTTATGAACGCTTGGCAGTCACGCTGCGATGATTACTCCCTCGTTCAGTGCGGCATGCTTTACAGCTTAGAGCCGGGGCTCCAAAAGCGTTTTGAGAGACATGGAGCATATGAGATGTTCGAAGAGCTGAAAATGGTTTTCCAAGCTCATGCCTGGGTCGAGAGATATGAAGTCTCCGACAAATTCTTTAGCTGTAAGATGGAGGAAAATGGCTCTGTCAGTGAACACATACTCAAGATGTCTGGGTTGCACAACCGCTTGACTCAACTGGAAGTTAATCTCCCGGATGAAGCGGTCATTGACAGAATCCTCCAGTCGCTTCCACCTAGCTACAAGAGCTTTGTGATGAACTACAATATGCAGGGGATGGTAAAGACCATTCGTGAGGTATATGCTATGCTGAAATCAGCAGAGGTAGAAATCAAGAAGGAGCATCAAGTGTTGATGGTGAATAAAACCACTAAGTTCAAGAAGGGCAAGGGTAAAAAGAACTTCAAGAAGGACGGCAAGGAAGTTGCCGCACCCGGTAAGCAAGTTGCCGGGAAGAAGCCAAAGAATGGACCCAAGCCCGAGACTGAGTGTTTTTATTGCAAGGGAAGTGGTCACTGGAAGCGGAACTGCCCCAAATACTTAGCGGACAAGAAGGCCGGCAAAACAAAAGGTATATGTGATATACATGTAATTGATGTGTACCTTACCAGTACTCGTAGTAGCTCTTGGGTATTTGATACCGGTGCAGTTGCTCACATTTGTAACTCAAAGCAGGAGCTGCGGAATAAACGGAGACTGGCGAAGGATGAGGTGACGATGCGCGTCGGGAATGGTTCCAAGGTCGATGTGATCGCCGTCGGCACGCTACCTCTACATTTACCTACGGGATTAGTTTTAAACCTCAATAATTGTTATTTAGTGCCAAGTTTGAACATGAACATTGTGTCTGGATCTCGTTTAATTCGAGATGGCTACTCATTTAAATCCGAGAATAATGGTTGTTCTATTTATATGAGAGATATGTTTTATGGTCATGCTCCGATGGTTAATGGTTTATTCTTAATGAATCTCGTACGTGATGATACACATATTCATAGTGTTAATACCAAAAGAGTTAAAGTTGATAACAATAGTCCCACATATTTGTGGCACTGCTGCCTTGGTCACATAGGTGTCAAACGCATGAAGAAGCTCCATGCAGATGGACTTTTAGAGTCTCTTGATTATGAATCATTTGACACGTGCGAACCATGCCTCATGGGTAAAATGACCAAGACTCCGTTCTCAGGAACAATGGAGCGAGCAACCAACTTATTGGAAATCATACATACCAATGTGTGCGGTCCAATGAGTGTTGAGGCTCGCGGTGGCTATCGTTATGTTCTCACCCTCACTGATGACTTGAGTAGATATGGGTATATCTACTTGATGAAACACAAGTCTGAGACCTTTGAAAAGTTCAAGGAATTTCAGAGTGAGGTTGAAAATCAACGTGATAGAAAGATCAAGTTTCTACGATCAGATCGTGGAGGAGAATACTTGAGTCACGAATTTGGCACACAATTAAGAAAATGTGGAATAGTTTCACAACTCACGCCGCCTGGAACACCTCAGCGTAATGGTGTGTTCGAACGTCGTAATCGCACTCTATTAGATATGGTGCGATCTATGATGTCTCTTACCGATTTACCGCTATCTTTTTGGGGCTATGCTTTAGAGACTGCCGCATTCACTTTAAATAGGGCTCCGTCGAAATCCGTTGAGACGACACCGTATGAATTATGGTTTGGGAAGAAACCTAAGCTGTCGTTTCTAAAAGTTTGGGGATGCGATGCTTATGTCAAGAAACTTCAACCTGAAAAGCTCGAACCCAAGTCGGAAAAATGCGTCTTCATAGGATACCCTAAAGAAACTGTTGGGTATACCTTCTACCTCAGATCCGAAGGCAAGATCTTTGTTGCCAAGAATGGATCCTTTCTAGAGAAAGAGTTTCTCTCGAAAGAAGTAAGTGGGAGGAAAGTAGAACTTGATGAAGTGTTACCTCTTGAACCGGAAAATGGCGAAACTCAAGAAAACGTTTCTGAGGTGCCTGCACCGACTAGAGAGGAAATTAATGATGATGATCAAGATACTTCTAATCAAGCTCCTACTGAAATTCGAAGGTCCACAAGGACACGTTCCGCACCAGAGTGGTACGGCAACCCTGTCTTGGAAATCATGTTGTCAGACAACGGTGAACCTTCGAACTATGAGGAAGCAATGGCGGGCCCGGATTCCGACAAATGGCTAGAAGCCATGAAATCCGAGATAGGATCCATGTATGAAAACAAAGTATGGACTTTGACAGACTTGCCCGATGATCGGCGAGCGATAGAAAATAAATGGATCTTTAAGAAGAAGACGGACACGGATGGTAATGTGACCATCTATAAAGCTCGGCTTGTCGCTAAGGGTTATCGACAAGTTCAAGGAATTGACTACGATGAGACTTTCTCACCGGTAGCGAAGCTGAAGTCCGTCCGAATCATGTTAGCAATTGCCGCATACTATGATTATGAGATATGGCAAATGGACGTCCAAACGGCATTCCTTAATGGTTTCCTTAAGGAAGAATTGTATATGATGCAGCCGGAAGGTTTTGTCGATCCTAAGAATGCTGACAAGGTGTGCAATCTCCAACGCTCGATTTATGGGTTGGTGCAAGCATCTCGGAGTTGGAACATTCGCTTTGAGGAGATGATCAAAGCGTTTGGGTTTACGCAGACTTATGGAGAAGCCTGCGTTTACAAGAAAGTGAGTGGGAGCGCTGTAGCATTTCTCATATTATATGTAGACGACATACTTTTGATGGGAAATGATATAGAACTCTTGGACAGCATTAAGGCCTACTTGAATAAAAGTTTTTCAATGAAGGACCTTGGAGAAGCTGCTTATATATTAGGCATCAAGATCTATAGAGATAGATCAAGACGCCTCATAGGTCTTTCACAAAGCACATACCTTGATAAGATATTGAAGAAGTTCAATATGGATCAATCTAAGAAAGGGTTCTTACCTGTGTTACAAGGTGTGAAATTGAGCTCAGCTCAATGTCCGACCACGGCAGAAAATATAGAAGAGATGAGTGTCATCCCCTATGCCTCAGCCATAGGTTCTATTATGTATACCATGCTGTGTACCAGACCTGATGTAAACCTTGCCGTAAGTTTGGTAGGAAGGTACCAAAGTAATCCCGGCAAGGAACACTGGACAGCGGTCAAGAATATCCTGAAGTACCTGAAAAGGACTAAGGAAATGTTTCTCGTTTATGGAGGTGACGAAGAGCTCGTCGTAAAGGGTTACGTCGACGCTAGCTTCGACACAGATCTGGATGACTCTAAGTCACAAACCGGATACATGTATATTTTGAATGGTGGGGCAGTAAGCTGGCGCAGTTGCAAGCAGAGCGTTGTGGCGGGATCTACATGTGAAGCGGAGTACATGGCAGCCTCGGAGGCAGCACATGAAGCAATTTGGGTGAAGGAGTTCGTCACCGACCTCGGAGTCATACCCAATGCTTCGGGGCCAATCAAACTCTTCTGTGACAATACTGGAGCTATTGCACTTGCAAAGGAGCCCAGGTTTCACAAGAAGACCAGGCACATCAAGCGTCGCTTCAACTCCATTCGTGAAAATGTTCAAGATGGAGACATAGAAATTTGTAAAGTGCACACGGATCTGAATGTCGCAGATCCGTTGACTAAACCTCTCCCTAAGGCAAAACATGATCAGCACCAGAACTATATGGGTGTTCGATTCATGACAATGTAACTAGATTATTGACTCTACTGCAAGTGGGAGACTGTTGGAAATATGCCCTAGAGGCAATAATAAAAGCATTATTATTATATTTCCTTATTCATGATAATTGTCTTTATTCGTGCTATAATTGTATTATCCGGAAATCGTAATACATGTGTGAATAACAGACAACAACATGTCCCTAGTAAGCCTCTAGTTGACTAGCTCATTGATCGATAGATAGTCATGGTTTCCTGACTATGGACATTGGATGTCATTGATAACGAGATCACATCATTAGGAGAATGATGTGATGGACAAGACCCAATCCTAAACATAGCATAAGATCGCATAGTTCGTTTGCTAGAGTTTTCCAATGTCAAGTATCCTTTCCTTAGACCATGAGATCGTGTAACTCCCGGATACCGTAGGAGTGCTTTGGGTGTGCCAAACGTCACAACGTAACTGGGTGACTATAAAGGTATACTACGGGTATCTCTGAAAGTGTCTGTTGGGTTGACATGGATCGAGACTGGGATTTGTCACTCCGCTTGACGGAGAGGTATCACCGGGCCCTCTCGGTAATGCATCATCATAATGAGCTCAATGTGATCAAAGTGTTTGATCACGGGATCATGCATTACGGTACGAGAAAAGTGACTTGCCGGTAACGAGATTGAACGAGGTATTGGGATACCGACGATCGAATCTCGGGCAAGTAAAATACCGATTGACAAAGGGAATCGTATACGGGATTAATTGAATCCTCGACATCATGGTTCATCCGATGAGATCATCGTGGAGCATGTGGGAGCCAACATGGGTATCCAGATCCCTCTATTGGTTATTGCCCGAGAGCCGTCTCGGTCATGTCTGAATGTCTCCCGAACCCGTAGGGTCTACACACTTAAGGTTCGGTGACGCTAGGATTGTGAAGATATGTATATATGCAGTAACCCGAATGTTGTTCGGAGTCCTGAATGAGATCCCGGACGTCACGAGGAGTTTCGGAATGGTCCGAAGGTAAAGATTTATATATGGGAAGTCGTCATACGGACACCGGGAAGTTTCGGGGGCATATCGGTATTGTACTGGGGCCACCGGAGGGGTTCTGGGGGTCCACCGGGAGGGGCCACCTCTCCCGGAGGGCCCCTTGGGCTGTATGAGGAAGGGAACCAGCCCAAAGTGGGCTGGTGCGCCTCCCCCCCAAGGTCCCATGCGCCTAGGGTTGGGGGGGAACCCTAAAGGGGGCGCCCCCCTTGCTTGGGGGGCAAGTCCCCCCTCCCTGGCCGCCGCCCCCCCTCTAGATCCCATCTAGAGGGGCCGGCCACCCTTGCCCCTTCCCCTATAAATAGAGGGGTGAGGGGAGGGCAGCGCACCCTTGCTCCTGGCGCCTCCCTCTCCCTCTCCAACACCTCCTCCTCCTCCGTAGAGCTCGGCGAAGCCCTGTCGGAGTACTGCGGCTCCACCATCACCACGCCGTCGTGTTGCTGCTGGAGTCTTCTTCCCCAACCTCTCCTTTGCCTTGCTGGATCAAGAAGAAGGAGACGTTACGCTGACCGTACGTGTGTTGAACGTGGAGGTGCCGTCCTTTCGGTGCTAGGATCTCCGGTGATTTGGATCACGTCGTGTACGACTACCTCATCCCCGTTCGTTGAACGCTTCCGCTCGCGATCTACAAAGTGGTATGTAGATGCAATCTCTCTCCCATGACTCGTTGCTTAGATGAACTCATAGATGGATCTTGGTGAAACCGTAGGAAAAATTTTAATTTTCTGCAACGTTCCCCAACAGAGTATTCGGTCCAAACTGGACGGGCCCTGAGTATTCTTTTTAAATGGATTTTTCCGCTGACCGGATTTATAGCCTCTGAATCCGACGTTGACTGCCGTATCTTCATTGCTGTCGCTGCTAACGCGGTGCTTTTGCTTATTTCGACGTGTCCTGCCACTTTTGTCCTTGGTATCCGAATTACCAGGGTTTTTTGATAAGTTGTTGCTGCGAGCTAGCCAGCTATCTTCGCCCGCGCAAAAGCGGGTCATGAGTGTCGTGAGGGCTGCCATAGATTTCGGCTTTTCCTATCCCAGGTGCCGGGCAAGCCACTTGTCGCGGATGTTGTGCTTGAAGGCTGCTAGGGCCTCTGCGTCCGGACAGTCGACTATCTGGTTTTTCTTTGTTAGGAACCGTGTCCAGAATTGCCTGGCCGATTCCTCTGGCTGCTGAATTATGTGGCTTAGGTCGTCGGCATCCGGTGGTCGCACATAAGTGCCCTGGAAGTTGTCGAGGAATGCGGCCTCCAGGTCCTCCCAAGAACCGATTGAGTCCGCTGGCAGGCTGTTAAGCCAGTGCCGGGCCGGTCCTTTGAGTTTGAGAGGGAGGTATTTGATGGCGTGTAGATCATCGCCACGTGCCATGTGGATGTGAAGGAGATAATCCTCGATCCATACAGCCGGATCTGTCGTGCCATCGTATGATTCGATGTTTACGGGTTTGAAACCCTCTGGGATTTTATGATCCATTACTTCATCTGTGAAGCATAGTGGGCGTGCGGCGCCCCTGTACTGGGCTATGTCACGACGCAGCTCGGAAGAGCTATGTCTGTTGTGTTCGGCCCAGCCAGATTTATTGTGTCCGGAGTGAAGATCATCGTCACGTGTCGTCGGGCGCGTGCGCAATCCGTAGATCGATCTTGTTTGCCTTGCTTTATCCTCCAGTACATCTCGCAGGTCTGGCGCATTTTCCCGTGTCTTAGTTGAGCAGCGTCGGGGCATGGCTTGGGTGGAGGTTCGACAGGCCTCTCTATCGCGGCCGCGAGGTGGCCGGTCTGCCATGTCGTGCGCTGGTGATGTAGGCGCTTCCTCCTCTGATCGGGGTAGCGGCCTGCGCTTAGGATAATTCTTGGAGGGGCGCTCGAGTTCGTACTCTTCGGCCGCAAGGACTTCAGTCCATCTATCAGCTAGCAAATCTTGATCAGCTCTAAGATGTTGCTGCTTTTTCTTTAGGCTGTTCGCCGTGGCTAAAAGCCTGCATTTGAAACGCTCTTGTTCGGCGGGGTCTGATGGTACGACGAATTCGTCGTCATCGAGGCTTGCCTCGTCTTCGGAGGGAGGCATATAGTTATCATCCTCAACCTCTCGTTCTGCCGCTCTCTCATGAGGGCCGGCTTCTCCATCTTCCTGCGCTGAATCTTGCTGGGTTGAGTGTTCTTCGGCGCTATCCGGGGTAGTATTATCTCCCGTGCCGGAATCACCGTTTTTGCTTTGGCGGGATTTAGAGTGGCGCCGCTGACGCCGGCGCTTTGGCTGTTTCTTGGAGGTGTGATCCCCCGTTGTTCCATCGCCATCTCCATCCTTTGGAGTATCCACCATATATACGTCATATGACGAGGTGGCCATCCAGCGCCCTACAGGTGCTGGTTCCTGTTTGTCTCCTACTTCGTCGTCCATACCGTCAAAGTCTTCGGAGCCGAAGTCAAGCATGTCGGTTAAATCGTCGACAGTGGCTACCAAGTGGGTGGTGGGAGGGCTTTGAATTTCTTCATCGTCCGTATCCCATCCTCGCTGACCATAATCTGGCCAGGGCTCTCCTGATAAAGAGAGAGACTTGAGAGAATTTAGGATGTCGCCAAAAGGCGAGTGCTGAAAGATTTCTGCGGCGGTGAACTCCATTATCGGCGCCCAATCGGCTTCGACTGGCAGGGGCGCGGGGGGTTTGGAGTCCGGGGAGGAGTCCGGACCCTCGGGATCACGGGTCACGCGGAGTGCGGGGCTGGCGTTCGGCTCGATCGCCTTTGAGATCGCAGCCCCCGAGGCGACGTCCAACCGCTCATCCTCAATTGGTGCAATAGGCTCCGAGTTAAGGGTCGGAACCGGTGCGTGTGCGGCCTCCAGGACACTGTTCGGAGGCAGAGCTAGATCATGCCCCTCGAGATAGTGCGGCGCGCTTGGCTGTGGCTCGAACCCGTCGAAGATCAAGTCTCCGCGGATATCAGCCGTGTAGTTTAAGCTTCCAAACCTGACTTGATGGCCAGGGGCGTAGCTTTCGATCTGCTCCAGATGACCAAGCGAATTGGCCCGCAGAGCGAAGCCGCCGAAGACGAAGATCTGTCCGGGGAGAAAAGTCTCACCCTGGACCTCATCGTTGTTGATGATCAGAGGAGCCATCCGGCCTAAAGGCAACGACACAGAGGAACTCTCAATGAAAGCACCAATGTCGGTGTCAAAACCGGCGGATCTCGGGTAGGGGGTCCCGAACTGTGCGTCAAGGTCGGATGGTAACAGGAGACAAGGGACACAAAGTTTACCTAGGTTCGGGCCTGCTCGATGGAGGTAAAACCCTACTCCTGCTTGATTAATATTGATGATATGGGTAGTACAAGAGTAGATCTACCATGAGATCAAGGAGGCTAAACCCTAGAAGCTAGCCTATGGTATGATTGTGTATGATGATGGTTCGTCCTACGGACTACAACCCTCCGGTTTATATAGACACCGGATAGGGTTAGGGTTACGCAGAGTCGGTTACAATGGTAGGAGATCTTGAGTATCCGCATCGCCTAGCTTGCCTTCCACGCCAAGGAAAGTCCCTCCGGACACGGGACGAAGTCTTCAATCTTGTATCTTCATAGTCCAGGAGTCCGGCGAAGGTATAGTCCGGCTACCCGAACACCCCCTAATCCAGGACTCCCTCAGTCGTATACACGAGTACTATATGGACGCAGCTTCATTGACTTTAGTGAACATGCCTTTGGGTTTATGACAGGTGGGCCCAAAATGTGGCTGGCCCACCTGTCATATAGCCAAAAGCAGGTGCAGTTAAGGCACCGGAGCTCAGTCCGTACTACAGTATATATACACGCTGGAGGCTCAGCGTTCCTTTGCTAGGGTTTTCTATATTCACTGTCTCTCACCCTCTTCACCAGATCTAAACAAGACTGTGTTGTGGCCTCTGTCTCTCTCACCCCCCTCACAGACAGCTGGCGAAGGAGGCGCCCGAATCCCGTCGCACCGGGAAGGGGAGGAGGTGTAGCGTTCACTCTATCGCCTTCGGCGAGGGAGGCAATCCACTGCCGGCTGCGCTTTTCTCTTTCACCCAGCGCTTGTGCAGGAGGGCCACCGACCCCTTCTTCCTCGCTATCGTACGTAGTGTGAGCAGATCCGACCTCCCGCCGCACACCATGCCACATCCCGATGACCCTAAGGTATAAGTTTCTTTGAAACCGTCATTAGTCTAGCTGCATGCTGATCTTCTTCGATTCTGTAGTCGAATCTAGGTCTTGGTTCAAAGAGGAAAGAAGGGTGCGGTGGGGTGGATCATGAATCTAGGACGTGGTTCAATGAGGAAAGGAGGGAGGGAAAGTAGTATAGACTAGCTATCCAGCCGCTTTGTTTGTCGAAAAGGGAAAAATGGGTAACCCAGTAAGGAACCCAACTCTTTGTTGAAAAGGTAAAGAAACTGGAGGGTCGAGTAGTTTGTGCAGGACTAGGTTTGCTGCCCTCACATCGGAAAAAGTTTCAAAGAGAACAAATATGGGACCAACGCAGATATTCTGCTTGGCTACATACTCTGCATCACCCATTTATACGTGTGGACGCACATGGTGCTGGCATGTCCCATGTCCCATCCACATGATCGTGCAATGTGTTTTGAGATGTTGTGCTACTTGTATTGGTACTGTTTTAAATAAATGTTGAATTGAAGCTATTGTATTTTATGCAATGCCACTCTCAGAATTAACTACTGAACTATTTTAAGAGAATTTCTCTGTTAATATGAATCAATGCAACTGTTTTAGAAATGCTACTGTCCTATACTTTGTTTTCCATCAAGATAAGGTAGATGCTTCTTTTTGTGGCCGCCTGTTTCATCCTCCTTTATTGGCAGTAATTGTTTCCTTTTTTGCCTCTGTTAAATCAGGGATATCTATTCAACTTGTTGCTATAGCAAACGTAAATGTCTCACCGGCGACTTTACTTGATTTCAGAGTATCTGCACAAAACGAGATTGGATTTCCTATTCGTGTTGGCAAATTCGTACGTGATCTTGTGTGCGTCATGACAGGTTGGTACTTGCCTTCATCCACATGATCGTGCAGTGTGTTTTGAGATGTTGTGCTACTTGTATTGGTACTGTTTTAAATAAATGTTGAATTGAAGCTATTGTATTGCTGTCTTTTCCCATTAAGTAGTGAACAAAAATGGGACCAACCCGGACATTATGCTTGTTGCTTTGTTACAACAAACTCTGCATCACCCCCTTTACAAGTAGATCGAAGCTCATGTTGTTGTTGCGCCCACTCTCCCATGGAACCGTTTATGCTTTTTGTTAATCTAATGCCACTGGTAAAATTAAGCAATGCCATTCTCAGAATTAACTACTGAATCTTATTTCAAAACTGCAACACTTGTTAGGGATTGGCGGGATTACCATTTTTTTGGCCGCATGTTTCATCCTCCTTTATTGGCCAGTAATTGATTCCTTTTTTGCCTCTGTTAAAACAGGGATATCTATTCAACTTGTTGCTATTGCGACATTTTGCTTCGCTTAATTTTGGTGGAACTGCACAAAAGGAGACCAGATTTCCATATATGTGTTGACATGTCTTTCAGGTCTTCCTCACGAGTTGTTTCAAATCTTGGTCCTGAAAGGTCAGTACCGACTTTCAGTACCGACTGTCCTCAGAATTAACTACTGAATCTTAGTTCAAAACTGCAACACTTGTTAGGGATCGGCGGGAGTACCATTTCTGTTAGGGATCGGCCGGAGTACATGTTCAGATAATGTCACTGTTATTATATATCAGTTACAGTGTTTTACAAATGGTACTATCCTGCTTTGTAGTTCTTTCTACATGTTTAACCAAGGTATTGTTAAGATAATGTCTCTGTTAAAATGAATCAGTCGCATTGTTTTAGGAATGATACTTTTATGCTTTCTCGTTCTTTATACATGTTGAAACAAGGCATTGTTAAGATAATGTCTCAGTTACTATGAATGAATCACACTAATTGAAAATTGCTACTCTCCTGCTTTGTTTCCCATTAAGATAAGCTAGATCAGTAGATGTTTTTCTTCTGGGAGTACAAGTCATCAACCATTATTTCTCAGTAGTTGTTTACCTTATACCTTTTGCTGCTTATAGGGATATCAAAATTAAAGCTTGGTTTAATTCCGAATTTGATTTTAGTTGAACTGCACAAAAGGAGCCAATGTGTCTAAGGCAAACTACTGCATTAGTGGGTCCAGTTGGTCTTACCACTTCGCAGAAAGAAGCAGTCACTGTTTGCGCTACATTAGACAAGGAATGACCGAGAAGCTTTACAAAGTATTAGTAGACGCTGGTGACATGACTAGTCTGCAGAGATGGCTGCTTTACTTGTGGTTCGGAGGAACACTGGGCAAACAAGTGCCCAAACATGTACCAAGAAGCCAGGACAGGACTCCAACTCTGTCAATGTCACTCTAAGCAACAATGATGGGGCATCTGGGTATGGTAATCTGTTTACCGTACTTTCAGTTTGTTAGTCCACCGATTGGTGGGTTGACACCGGGGCCAATATTCATGTGTGTGCTGATGTGTCTTTGTTTTCTGGCAGCATATAAATATGAAATCCATAGGGATGCTCAGCTTGATTTTAGTGGAACTGCACAAAATATTCAGATGGTTCGTGTCCTCCATAATAATACTTCATCATGCACAATACATCGAATGGTTCTCTAATCATTCGTCGTCACCTTGAGCCACCGGACTATCAGATGACAAACTGATGACAAACCCTGCCCGTTCCACAATCATAGGCATTACACATTTTGAATGGGAAAAGCTTGTCAAAGTTGACATTAGTTTAATATATTGGAATTGGAAAACCTTGTCAATTTTTGCTGATTGATGTTAGCCAGAAGACATGCATTTGATATTTTTGAGTGGGACACCCTTTTTTGTGTGCAACGTCGATCGTTTTTTCCTAGTCCTGTCTTCAGTTTAGAAGTAAATATTTACTCTGCTGAGATGCATAGTCACATGAATGTTGACTTATGTAAGATATTTTAAGAGTTTGTTCTGAATATTGTCTATGTAATGCCAGGCCTTGTGCTTGATTGCAAAGTTGAGCTCGGAATGTTGTGGCATGCGGCATCACGAGCTGTTCACCGTGCCTCCTGAGAATAATGCTTCGTATTGTTTTGCATGTCGATCTAATGTCAGTGATTTGCTTGTTAGGAAGATCATCCTCTTGTGTTGTTTCCGTGCTTAATAAGTTCATCGTCTTATGTTTCATTCATAGCCTATACGACAAGTCGGGTAGGTTAGACGTGAAACCATATGATCTTCCGACCAACTCATCATCTTAGGCCATGATTGGATTGTCGTTTTCCAACCAAAACTTCTTGTAAAACTGACGCTTGTAAATAAAAGCAGATGGTCTCGGGCGAAGCGCTTGGTTGGTCGATTTCGACTAGTAAAATATACACCGGTCTCTCAAATTACACGCGTAACCCGCCGGTTTTACGTACATACCTCGGGCCCTTGGTTTCATTACGCCTGTATTTTACGTTGTTTTCGATGACGAGTAAATTACACTTGTATCTTAATACAGTTGTGAAATAAACCAGAGCTCCCAAGCGCGTCCTTACCATTTAATGCCGTCTCAGTCTCTCGAAGGTGCTCATAGGTGTCCGATGATCCTGGCTTCCTGAATGAGTAGCGGGCGCTGTATCAGACCATCCGTAGGGCCCGCAAGGCCCTCTCTGTCGTCCTTCGAGTTGTTGCACTCACCGTGGCGCCGAGCATTGTTAACATGGTCAATGAACATGAGGATTCAGGAGATGACTTTATTTTGACTGATTAACAGTAGGGACCCACTAGGGCCATAGCCATACGTACGCAAGTGCCTCCTTATTATGTACAACTATTTTTTTGCTTCCTCCTGGTTTCCTGACATCACGGTCCCACACCATTGTCAACCTATGTAGTCAATAAACGACAGAATTGCACAAGGTGCGGCCGACAGCTGGGACCAAGCAGCTCGAGCAGTATTTGTGTTTTCGAAGCGTGAGCACTGCAGAGTTTTTCTTGGCGATGTTTTCGTTGTTGTTCAAAGGAGAGCAGGGTATTAACTGGGTGGGCCGTGGCCCGTCTAGCCCAGGACAGATATCCAACCCACATATTAATTTTTTTTCAAGATGAAAATGGCTAGCCCAACTATACGTTTTTTTGAGGACTACCCAGGCAAGGTCAACTTGTTATTCTCCGCCCCCCCGGGCTGCAAATCTTTCCTGGGAGGGATGCATTAGGCTTAACAGGAAAATGGGCTTTAAAAATAATAAATGGGATGTAATTGTAAAAACTAGGCAGTAACTATAAAAAATGCACCAAGCACAAAATTTGTTTATAAAATATTATTTATGGATTTTGAAAATCTTAATTTTTAATTGTTGCGCGCGCAATCTTTCGTTAGATTTTTACGTAATACAAACTTATATTTAATCTGACTAGAAATTTTGGGATAAAAATATTTCGGATCCCATAAAAATGTGGGAAATTTTATTGAATTCTGTCTTAAACGGTTGGTTGAAATTATTAATCGTTGTCCTAGCTAGAAAATGGGTTGTACTTTTAAAATGTAAATGGGTTGTAGTAAATTCCATTAGAATTCAAAAATGGGTTGTAGATTCTTACAAATCACAAATGGGCTATAAGTTCTCTCCCACACACTTGTGGGCCTACTAAGTTGACGTGTCCCCTAAAAAAAGAAGTTGACGTATATGCAAGGCTTTGTCAACTTATTATAGTCAAACACGATTCTAGCAGTAGTGGCCATTGGATGTCTATCCAACGGATGCCGTGCTTCTTCTTCAATCTCGGATATTCTAGCTTCACCCGCCCAAAAAATGATTCCTCCCCCTGACATCTGGGGCGCACCATTTCGGAAAGCTGACCTGTGGGCCTACTAAGTTGACGCGTACCAAGGGCTTTGTCAACTTAGTCAATATGAACGACTCTAGCTGCAGTGACCATACGATGTCCATCCAACGGCCGTAGTGCTTCTTCAACCTCTGGTCTTCTTGCTCCAGCCACCCAAAGGAACGCCGGTCGTGCCGCGTGCTCCTGCCTCCCGTGACCGAATGTGATGCCGCAGAGGCCTCACCGCCTCCTACTACTCCCACCGCTGGCCAGGCCATCCCTCTGCTCACCCACACCCCCTGTCATTCTGCGGCGACGGCAACCTCACACCGCAGTCGAACCAGTGAACCCTCGTACTCCTCTCCTCGCGGGCTTCCACTGCCGCGTATTCCCCGGCTCCGCGTCGTCCCCTTCCTAGGCATCGCCGTCGTCCACCGCCCTGGTGCTCTCGGCGCGGCATGGTCAACGTGGTCAAGGAACGGCTTCCATCAGACGTGGACTATACGTGGATAGGCTGACAGCTGGGTCCACGGCCGCAGCAAGGAAGTGCCTCCTTATTACGCGGAAAATAATGATTCCTCCACCTGACAGCAGGGACCCACCGGACGGGCCACCGTATTTCACAAAAAAAAAGATTGCCCCCTTACTGCTGGGACCCACTGGACGGGCCACCGTATTGCGCAAAAAAAACATTCCCCCCGCTGTCAGCTCGGACCCACCGGAAGTGCCTCCTTATTACGCACAAAAAAAATGAATACCCCCCTGCTGGTTGGGACCCACCTTGGTGGGAGGCTGACTTGTGGGCCTACTAAGTTGACGGGGACAGAGTGCTTTGTCAACTTAGTCAATATGAACGATTCTAGCTCCAGTGACCGTACAATGTCCATCCAACGGCTGTAGTGCTTCTTCAACCTCTGGTCCTGTTGCTCCAGCCGCCCAAAGCAGCGTCGGTCGTGCCGCATGCTCCTGCCTCCCGTGGCCGGCTGTGCTGCCACGGAGTCCTCACCACCCCCTACTATTTCCACCGCTGGCCAGGCCCTGCGGCGACGGCAGCCTCACACCGCAGCCGAACCAGTGAACCCTCGTACTCCTCTCCGGGCGGGCTTCCACTGCCGTGTCTTCCCCAGCTCCGCGTTGTCCCCTTCCTAGGCCTCGTCGTCGTCCACCGCCCTGGTGCTCTCGGCGCGACATGGTCAACGTGCTCAAGGAACGACTTCCATCGGAAGAGTACTGTACGTGGAGAGGCTGACTGCTGGGTCCACGGCCGCCGCAAGGAAGTGCCTCCTTATTACGTGCAAAATAATTATTCCTCCACCTGACAGTGGGGACCCACCGGATGGGCCACCGTATTTTGTGAAAAAAACATTTCCCCCTGACTGCTAGGACCCACCAGCTACATCTTCGCATACAAGGAAGTGTGTCCGGGCAAAAATAAAAACGATTCGCCCCCCTCATAGCTAGGACCCACCAGCTACATCTTCGCAGGCAAGGAAGTGCATGACAGTCGGGACCCACCTGGTCGAAGCGTATGTAGCGTTGTCATTCTGGTCGCGAACGTGTACGTACATACTGGTCGATGTAGAGGCGCACAAGTGTCGTAGTAGAGGCGCGCACGTAGCATGTACACGTACGTACAGCGGCCAGTGTGCAAAAAAGAAAATACGATACGTACATACGGGCAGGGTCTCAAACGCCTACTCACGCATACGTACGACCAGGGCTCATGTACATGGCTGGGTCGGAACGGAGAAACAACGTCATCGTCGTGTTCATGGGGAGCCAACCGGCTGGGTCGGAACGGAATGCGTCGTCTTGTTCATCGGGAGGGCTTGGACGGAACAACCGATGGAAACGAGGCCTGGCGTACCGCAGAATGGAGGAAACAACCTTGTGTTCGACCGGCCACGTTCGAAACGGGATCCTGTTCATCAGGAGGGGTCTGGCGTACCGCAAAACAGAGGAAATGGACCTCCTACGGTCGAAACGGGGGTCCTGTTGATTGGGAGGGGTGTGGCGTACCGCAAAACGGAGGAAACGAACTTGTGTTGGAGCGCTACGGTCGAAACGGGGGTCCTGTTCATCGGGAGGGGTGTGGCGTACCGCAAAACGGGACTCCATGGGATACTGTTCATCTCCACCGTTGACCCCTCCAGTCTCCACGGGCTACTGTTCATCCACCGTCGACCTCCTCCAGCCTCCACCTGCGACTGTTCATCCACGGGCTCCTGTTCATCCAGCCTCCACCGCACGCTACTCCACCGGCTACTGTTCAACCAACCCTCTCCACGGGCTACTGTTCAACCACCCCTCCATGGGCTACTGTTCATCCAGCCCTCCACGGGGTCCTGTTCATCCAGCCCCAACCGGCTCAAACGATCGGGGTCCTGTTCATCCACCCCCACCGGGAACTGTTCATCCAAACCCACCAGTAACGCTCACTGTTCATCCAAAGGCAATGCCACGGGGTCCTGTTCATCCACCCCCACCGGGAACTACTTCATCCACCCCCCCCCCCCCCGCAACGCTCACTGTTCATCCAGAGGCAGCATCGATCGGCTTCAGTTAGCAGGAGTAGCGAAGGAATCGCTCGATCGGATTCAGTTAACAGCCATCGATCGATCGCTCGGGTTCAGTAACGCGTAGCCTGCAGTGCAATCGCTCGAGTTCAGTTAGAGCCCAACGCCTCGCACACACGCATGTACATACGAGAGAAACGCGCATCGCTCGGCCGCCGACCACCCACCGTAACCGAGGACTCCCCGATATTTTCTACGCCCTCGCTTCTACCATAGTTTTTTTCGTTGTGGACGGCCCAAAGAATGTCATGCAGCTGCGTCTTCGGCCCGCCCAGGACGAAAAGCCCATTTTCTGTCATGATTTTCTGTCATAGAAGTAGGACCCTACCACATCTATGATGATACCGGGTTTTGTCACAATTATCATCATAGAAGTGTCATAAGTATGACAAAAGATTTTCGTTTGGCCCAAAATGTCACGGATGTGTCTTTTTTTGTAGTGAGAGGTCCCGCCACAAATCCACAGCCGCAACAGATACGTCCTAGCGCCCCGCGGAGCCCTCGAACGAGCTCTCACGGGCACGCGAGGGCTCTCACAAGCGCATTCGCGGCATCAGCCATCGCGACGAGCCGGCGTTCCTGAAGTCCTTTGCCGGCAATGATGACATTTTCTCTTGCGTCACTATGCAGGAGGAGCTGGTCGACAGCTTGATGAAGCTGCTCAAGATCAGCGATGCCTCGGTTGACAAGGCGACCGGCCTCGTCGAGCAACTCATGGGTGACAATGCGAAGCTCCTCAAGGCGCTCGCCGAGAAGGAGGAGGAGGCCCGGGCTGGAAGATGTTGCATGAGTAGGGCAGTGCCTCGGGGATGACGCTGACAACGGTCGTCGAGGGACTGATGGGTGACTTGAGGAAGCTCCAGATCAAGTGCGAGCAGGAGGTGGAGGAATCCATGGTTGCTTTCAAGCAAAGTCGTGAGGAATTGAAGAAGGAGCTGGAGGATGTCGTCGCCCGGCGATCCATCGATGAGTAGAGACAGTAGCGACCCAGATCGTTGTCTGCAATTTCCTTCTTCTCTTGCCCCCGTGTCTTCCGAGCTTTGCCGCATGTGGCACTTTAAATTATCCAAAATATGTAAGACAATTATTATCTGCGGCATTGTATATTTGTTATCGTATTATCCGTTGCCATTTTATTTGTGGACGTATTATCCGTTGCCCTATGTGGCAATTTAAATTAGGGCGGAATACGAGTTGAAAACACGAACAAAGCAAATGCTTCCATGGCATCACAAGCAAACACCCTCCGTCCAGGTGCTTTAATTAACCCATTAATGGAGAAGTTGTGAGCGAGGCGGGCGGCGGCTGGTGCATGGAGGTCAAAGAGCTCACTTCCCGGTGAGCATGGGCGGCCTTGTTGCTCGCACGTGTCCCGTCGAGCTTGCGAGGTGGACAGGATGCACGCGTCCTGTCGAGCCTGCGCGGCGGACTGCTCGCACGCGTCCCGTCGAGCCTGCACGGCGGACTTCTCGCGCTCGTCCCGTCTAATCAAACAGATGCACGCACGCCACCGAGTATGATTAAATTTCGACACGGTTAATATAATACAACCGTTTGCGATATTAACGTGTCATATTTTTGTTTCAAAAAGGATTTCGTTGGCTACTAATGTGTGCGCCTATTCTCAAACTGGACGATTTTTTGACCACGACATATATGTGCCATGTCATGAAACCATGCCAAGTTTCATGTTTTTTTGGGTGAGTTTTTGATTTACTGGGATTTAAAAATCGAGATTCTCAATGTTTCAGGATGACGACAAGTTTGTAATTCATTCCCATTCCTTAAATGAGACCTAAGCATGCACCAAATGACACATGTACGATTTCCCGCCATTTTGCTTCACTGGAGCATGTGCTTGTAGTTCATATTTGAATTATGGACTACATTAAATGCGTAGAAAACATAGTAATTAGTAATATATACAATGCCAAACGAACCTTGAACAGTTTCAAATTTCAGCCTGACACTCCTGTTATTCTATGTTGCGTGTAGAAAACAAAGTTCAAGGCGAGAAGAGGCAGCGATTATCAGTTCGCCCACAAGTGGGGCATGTTTCCCTACCAGAACCACGAGGGTTGCGATAGGCTCCGGTTTGTAAGAGGCTTGTAATATAGCTTCGCCCAAATTGGAAAATTATATGTACCATGTAGTGACACCATGCCAAGTTTCATGATTTCCTGGTGAGTTTTGGATTTACAGAGATTTAAAAACCGAGATTCGCAATGTTTGTGGCCAAGCCAGGACATCGAGACGGTTGAATTCATTCCCATTCGTTCCATGGGACCTAAACATGCACCCCAAGGAAATATGTACGTTTTTTCTAGCGATTTTGGTGCACTGGAGCATGTATTTGTAGTTCAGATTTGAATTATGGACATTAAATGCCTAGAAAACTCAATTGATGAATAAAAAGGTCAAATGAACCCTGAATAATTTCAAAGTTCAGCGCAAATCTCCCTTTGTTCCGTGTTGCGTGTAGAAGAAAATATGAGGCTAGAAGAGGGAGCGATTATCGTTTGGCCCACAAGGGGACACGTTTCCCTATCGAAACCACGAGGGTTCTTACGACAGGCTCCGGTTTGTAAGAGGTTTGTAATAAAGCTTGTCCCAAATTAGCAATGTTTTTACCACGACATATATGTGCCATGACGTTACACCATGCCACCTTTGATGACTTTCTGGTGAGTTTTGGATTTATGGAGATTTAAAAACCAATATTCAAAATGTTTGAGGACGAGCCAGGACACCGGTACGGTTGTAATTCGTTCCCATTCCTGGCATGGGACCTAAACATGCACCCAAGTACACATGTATAATTTTTCTAGCCATTTTGGTGAACTGGAGCATGTATTTGTAGTTCAGATTTGAATTATGGACATTAAATGCATAGGAAACTCAATTAGTGTATTAAAAGGCCAAACAAACTCTGAATAAGTTTAAATTTCAGCACGGATATCATGTCGTTCCATGTTGCCCGTGGAAAAAAATACAAGGCGAAAAGAGGTAGTGATTACGTTTCGCCCACAAGGGGAACACGTTTCCCTATCGGAACCACGAGGCTTCTTTGAGAGAAGCTCCAGTTTTTAAGAGGTTTGTAATAAAGCTTGGCCCAAATTGGGCAATGTTTTTACCATGACATATGATACGTCCATTTTGCATCATGCTTTTAGATTGATATTTATTGCATTATGGGCTGTTATTACATGTTATGTCACAATATTTATGCCTATTCTCTCTTATTTTACAAGGTTTACATAAAGACGGAGAATGCCGACAGCTGGAATTCTGGGCTGGAAAAGGAGAAAATATTAGAGACCTACTCTGCACAGCTCCAAAAGTCCTGAAACTTCACGTAAGTCATTTTTGGAATTAATAAAAAATACTGGACGAAGAAAATACCAGAGGGGCCCACACCCTGGCCACGAGGGTGGGAGGCGCGCCCCCTGCCTCGTGGGCCCCCTGGTGGCCCTCCGGTGCCCATCTTATGCTATATGAAGTCTGTCGTCCAAAAAAACCATAAGCAAGCTTTCGAGAAGAAACTCCGCTGCCACGAGGCGGAACCTTGACGGAACCAATCTAGGGCTCCGGCAGAGCTGTTCTCCCGGGGAAACTTCTCTTCGCGAGGGGGAAATCATCGCCAACGTCATCACCAACGCTCCTCTCATCGGGAGGCGCCCAATCTCCATCAACATCTTCACCAACACCATCTCCTCTCAAACCCTAGTTCATCTCTTATATCCAATCTTTGTCCCAAAGCCTCAAATTGGTACCTGTAGGTTGCTAGTAGTGTTGATTACTTCTTGTAGTTGATGCTAGTTGGTTTATTTGGTGGAAGATCATATGTTCAGATCCATTATGCATATTAACACCCCTCTGATTATGAACATGAATATGCTTTGTGAGTAGTTACGTTTGTTCCTGAGGACATGGGAGAAGTCTTGCTATTAGTAGTCATGTGAATTTGGCATTCGTTTGATATTTTGATGAGATGTATGTTGTCTCTCCTCTAGTGGTGTCATGTGAATGTCAACTACATGACACTTACCATTGTTGGGCCTAGAGGAAGGCATTGGGAAGTAATAAGTAGATGATGGGTTGCTAGAGTGACAGAAGCTTAAACCCTAGTTTATGCGTTGCTTCGTAAGGGGCCGATTTGGGTCCATATGTTTCATGCTATGGTTAAGTTTACCTTAATACTTCTTTTGTAGTTGCGGATGCTTGCAATAGGAGTTAATCATAAGTGGGATGCTTATCCAAGTAAGTACGGCACCCAAGCACCGGTCCACCCACATATCAAATTATCAAAGTACCGAACGCGAATCATATGAGCGTGATGAAAACTAGCTTGACGATAATTCCCATGTGTCCTCGGGAGCGTTTTCCTTCATATAAGAAATTGTCCAGGCTTGTACTTTGCTACAAAAAGGATTGGGCCATCTTGCTGCACTTTATTTACCCTTGTTACTTGTTACCCGTTACAAATTACTTTATCACAAAACCATCTGTTACCAATAATTTCAGTGCTTGCAGAGAATACCTTGCTGAAAATCGCTTATCATTTCCTTCTGCTCCTCGTTGGGTTCGACACTCTTACTTATCGAAAGGACTACGATAGATCCCCTATACTTGTGGGTCATCAAGACTCTTTTCTGGCGCTGTTGCCGGGGAGTGAAGCGCCTTTGGTAGGTGGAATTTGGTAACGAAAAATTTATAGTGTGCGGAAATTTACTGTCACTTGTTACTATGGAAAGTAATCCTCTAAGGGGCTTGTTCGGGGTATCTTCACCCCGACCAGTAGAGCAAAGAGTTGCTCCTCAACCTACTGAACCTATTGAAAATGTTTACTTTGAAATTCCTTCGGGTATGATAGAGAAGCTCCTAGCTAATCCTTTTGTAGGAGACGGAACATTGCATCCTGATTTACACTTAATCTATGTGGATGAAGTTTTTGGATTATTTAAGCTTGCAGGTATGCCCAATGATGTTATAAACAAGAAGGTCTTCCCTTTATCTTTGAAGGGAGATGCATTGACATGGTATAGGCTATGTGATGATATGGGATCATGGGACTACAAACGGTTAAAATTGGAATTTCATCAGAAGTTTTATCCTATGCATCTTGTTCATCGTGATCATAATTATATATATAATTTCTGTCCTACCGAAGGAGAAAGCATCGCTCAAGCTTGGGGGAGGCTTAATTCAATGTTATATTCATGCCCCAATCATGAGCTCTCAAGAGAAATGATTATTCAAAAAATTTATGCTCGGCTTTCTGGCAAAAATCGCTCCATGCTCGATATTTCGTGTACTGGTTCTTTTATGATGAAGACTATTGAATTCAAATGGGATTTATTGGAGAGAATTAAACGCAACTCTGAGGATTGGGATCTCGATGAAGGTAAGAAGTCAGGTATAACACCTAAGTTTGATTGTGTTAAATCTTTTATGGATACCGTTGTTTTCCGTAAATTTAGCACTAAATATGGACTTGACTCTGAGATAGTAGCTTCTTTTTGTGAATCTTTTGCTGCTCATGTTGATCTCCCTAAGGAGAAGTGGTTTAAATATCATCCTCCCATAGAAGTAAAAGTAGTTGAACCTATTAAAGTTGAAGAAAAGACTATCACTTATAATGATCCTATTGTTCCTACTGCTTATGTTGAGAAACCACCTTTCCCTGTTAGAATAAAGGATCATGCTAAAGCTTCAACTGTGGTTCGTAAGAGTAATACTAGAACTTATACACCTCCTGAGAAAATTAACGTTGAACCTAATATTGCTATGGTTAAGGATCTCTTGGCTGACAATATTGATGGGCATGTTATTTATTTCTGTGAGGAGACTGCTAGAATTGCTAAACCTGGTGCTAAAGATAAACATAGACCTATGGTAGGCATGCCTGTTATTTCTGTTAAAATGGGATATCATTGTTATCATGGCTTGTGTGATATGGGTGCTAGTGCTAGTGCAATACCTATTTCTTTATATCAAGAAATTATGCATGATATTGCACCCGCTGAGTTAGAAGAAATTGATGTCCCAATTAAACTTGCCAATAGAGATACTATTTCACCGATGGGGATTGTTAGAGATGTTGAAGTCTTGTGTGGGAAGGTTAAATATCCTGTTGACTTTCTTGTTCTTGGTTCCCCATAAGATAGCTTTTGTCCTGTTATATTTGGTAGACCCTTGAACACTGTTAATGCTAAGATAAACTGCGAAAAGGATGTTGTTACTATTGGTTTGGATGATATGTCTCATGAGTTTATTTTTTCTAAATTTCATAGACAACCCCGTTATGAGGAATTGCCTAGTAAAGATGAAATAATTGGTCTTGCTTCTATTGCCATGCCTCCTAGTGATCCTTTAGAACAATATTTGCTAGGCCATGAAAATGATATGTTTATGAATGAAAGAAGGGAAATAGATGAAGTATTCTTTAAACAGTGACCCATTCTGAAACACAATTTGCCTGTTGAAATCCTAGGGGATCCTCCCCCACCCAAGGGTGATCCCGTGTCTGAGCTTAAACCATTACCTGATACTCTTAAATATGCTTATCTTGATGAAAATAAAATATATCCCGTTATTATTAGTGCTAACCTTTCAGAGGATGAAGAAGAGAAACTATTGAAAACTCTGAAGAAGCACCTTGATGCAATTGGATATACTCTTGATGATCTTAAGGGCATTAGTCCCACTCTATGTCAACACAAAATAAATTTGGAGAAAGACGACAAACCAGTTATTGATCATCAACGACGGTTAAATCCTAAGATGAAAGAAGTGGTAAGAAAGGAAATATTAAAGCTCCTTGAAGCAGGTATAATTTATCCCGTTGCTGATAGCCAGCGGGTAAGTCCTATTCATTGTGTTCCTAAGAAGGGAGGTATTACTGTCGTTCCTAATAATAAAGATAAATTGATTACACAAAGAATTATTACAGGTTATAGAATGGTAATTGATTTTCACAAATTAAATAAAGCTACTAAAAAAGATAATTACCCCTTGCCATTCATTGACCAAATTCTAGGAAGATTATCCAAACACACGCATTTTTGCTTTCTAGATGGTTACTCTGGCTTCTCTCAAATACACGTGTCAGCTGATGATCAAGGAAATACCACTTTTACTTTCCCTTTCGGTAGCTTTGCTTATAGACGTATGCCTTTTGGTTTATGTAATGCACCTACTACCTTTCAAAGATGCATGATGGCTATATTCTCTGACTTTTGTGAAAAGATTTGTGAGGCTTTCATGGATGATTTCTTCGTTTATGGATCCTCTTTTGATGATTACTTGAGCAACCTTGATCGAGTTTTGTAGAGATGCAAATAAACTAACCTTGTCTTGAATTGGGAGAAGTGCCACTTTATGGTTAATGAAGGTATTGTCTTGGGGCATAAAATTTCTGAAAGAGGTATTGAAGTTGATAAAGCTAAAGTAGATGCTATTGAAAAGATGTCGTGTCCTTAGGACATCAAAGGTATAAGAAGTTTCCTTGGTCATGCCGGGTTTTATAGGAGGTTCATTAAGGACTTCTCAAAAATTTCTCGGCCTCTGACTAATCTATTACAAAAAGATATACCTTTTGTCTTTGATGATGATTGTGTAGAAGCATTTAAAATACTTAAGAAAGCATTAGTTTCTGCACCTATTGTTCAGCCACCTGATTGGAATTTACCCTTTGAAATTATGTGCGATGCTAGTGATTATGTTGTAGGTGCTGTTCTGGGACAAAGAGTTGACAAGAAATTAAATGTTATTCAATATGCTAGTAAAACTCTAGACAATGCCTAGAGAAATTATGCTACTATTGAAAAAGAATTTTTAGCAGTTGTTTTTGCTTGTGATAAGTTCAGACCTTATATTGTTGATTCTAAAGTAACTATTCACACTGATCACACTGCTATTAAATACCTTATGGAAAAGAAAGATGCTAAGCCTAGACTTATTAGATGGGTTCTTTTGCTACAAGAATTTGATTTGCATATTATTGATATAAAGGGAGCTGAGAACCCCGTTGCAGACAACTTGTCTAGCTTAGAGAATATTCTTGATGACCCACTACCTATTGATGATAGCTTTCCTGATGAACAATTAAATGTCATAAATGCTTCTCGTACTGCTCCATGGTATGCTAATTACATTGTTGCTAAATTTATACCACCTAGTTTCACATACCAGCAAAAGAAAAAGTTTTTCTATGATTTAAGACACTACTTCTGGGATGATCCACATCTTTATAAAGGAGTATATGGTGTTATTAGACGTTGTATACCTGGACATGAACAGGAACAGATCCTACGCAAGTGTCACTCCGAGGCCTATGGAGGGCACCACGTTGGAGATAGAACTGCACATAAGGTATTGCAATCCGGTTTTTATTGGCCTACTCTCTTCAAGGATGCTCGTAAGTTTGTCTTGTCTTGTGATGAGTGTCAAAGAATTGGTAATATCAGTAGACGTCAGGAAATGCCTATGAATTACTCACTTGTTATTGAACCATTTGATGTTTGGGGCTTTGATTATAATGGACCGTTTCCTTCCTCTAATGGGTATACACATATTTTAGTTGCTGTTGATTACGTTACTAAGTGGGTAGAAGCTATTCCAACTAGTAGTGCTGATCATAACACCTCTATTAAGATGCTTAAAGAAGTTATGTTTCTGAGGTTTGGAGTCCCTAGATATTTAATGACTGATGGTGGTTCACATTTTATTCATGGTGCTTTTCGTAAAATGCTTGCTAAGTATGATGTTAATCATAGAATTGCATCTCCGTATCACCCGTAGTCTAGTGGTCAAGTAGAATTGAGTAATAGAGAGCTCAAATTAATTTTGCAAAAGACTGTTAATAGATCTAGAAACAATTGGTCCAAGAAACTTGATGATGCATTATGGGCCTATAGAACTGCATATAAAAATCCTATGGGTATGTCTCTGTTGGGGATATTACCACTAGGCGTAAACCGGCCAGGAGATATCGGGTTAACTCCATTAGTAGTTCTGTTGGGGATATTACTACTGGGCGTAAACCGCCCTATCTGGGACGGATCAACTCCATCAGTAGTTCGGGAGTATTAAAGCCCAAGAAGGCAGATGAGGGCCTGGGGCCCATAGTCGGTTTGAGACTTGTAGCCGTAAACCGGCATGTGTATATAAACTTGTATTATAAGTTAGGAATAAGGAGAGATCAACCCGGATACGAATATGAACCGGTGTTGGGACTCTGTGAACCGACGGGCGTCACCCGTGTATATAAGGGGACGACCCGGCGGCGGTTCAAGGACGACAGACAACAACCCGAGATTTAGGCGAAGCTTGTTTGCTCCCCAAGCCCTCGAAACCCCATCAATTCCATCACAACTAGACATAGGCTTTTACCTTCATCGAAGGGGCCGAACTAGTATACAATCTCTTGCGTCCCTGTGTCTGCTTTAACCCCTTCAAGCTAACCCGTCGCGATGGCTCCACGACTAACTCCTGACACTAGGACATCTGCCGTGACAAAACCACGATAGTTGGCGCCCACCGTGGGGCTATCGCACGATGGTTTCAAGTTCTTGGAGGGCCGTTTCGAATGACTCGAGGGTTACGCTGTGGGCCGGATGACTAAGAGTCGTCGCGGCAAGCTCTACATCAACGACGCAGGCTGGGGCCTCGAGGCCGGCTCAATTGAGTACGGGTACCGGGTCCTCTTTGGTGGCATACACGTTTTCATCGGCAAGATCGGTGAACCGGGCCCTGAGCCGGACATCTGCGCTGACCTCATCAAAACGGCTCAGCGTGCGCGATCTGCCCAGGTTAAACCAGCCGTGAAGCATGCTTTCATGGGAGTCATCCATGGAGGAAATTATGAGGATGGATCGGAATCTGGTGGCGAGACCGTCGTTTATTCCGGCGACGAGTCATCCATCGGAGAAACTGAATCTCTATATCAGCTACAAGATGGCCGGATTGGGGGCTGTTCCGATGGCGACAGTATTCCGGACCCCTCTGATCTGCCCAATCGAGTTGGAATATTCATGGTCGGTACACATGCAGTGCTTCATTCTTCGACCACTATGGCAATGATCTCCGGTTCAGTGGTGCCGACAGCTGCCGGGGTAGGAGGTCCTGTGCACCCGCCGGCTCAAGTTTTATCAGATCTGTTCGATGTGTTGGCTGCGCTTATGGCAGAGGCTAACCCGGCGGATCAGGACGCCCACAACACGGAGATTACAAAGGTGAGGGAACAGATCACTCAGGCCAAGGCGGACCTAGCAGCTGAAAATACCAGGATAACGGCAGAGCGGGCCGCTTTAGATGCGCAAGCCTACAGGCTCATGCTGGACCAGAACGCGTCGCATGAAGTCATGAAAAGGAAGTACCGATCCCGTTTGCCTTCGGTTTTCGAAGCCAGAGACCTCTTCAACACCCCAGGAGCAGGAACCAGTAATCCGCCGGTGGTAAACCGGGCGGAAGCTCCTGGGACAGGCGCGCCGGTTCAGCACCGTTTGACGGATCTGCCTCATCATAACACTGTGGTACCTCAGGCTGCTCCAACACCTCCGGGTCACTACTCCAACCCAATGGACAACCTTGCTGCAGCTGCTGCGCGGCTGGAGGCCATTCCAATTGAAGGTGATTCACCGCAGGCAGTAGAGACGCGCCGGGTCAAAGAGCTTCTTAGGACAGCTTTGGTCCAACAGGAAGCATACTCGTACAGCCGCGACCAGATCCACTCTACCCCTCGTCCAAGCCGGAGCTATAGCAGACGTATGGATGAACCGGCCGTATCGAGCAATGCACGAGGTGGAGCGCCCCGTGGTGACAACCTAGCGGTCGGTGCTGATAATGCTCAGGAAGTGGTGGACCGGGCCCGAGCGCACAGGGAGGCCGAGTTAGCAGCGCAGTATCAGGCTCGTCAGCTCACGTCGGTTTGTCCAACCATCTCGGTCGAACCAGGGGTTACTTCTAGTGCTTTGGAGGTACCTTGCCTTGTCCCCGCTTTACGCAATGTGTGCTTGCCCAAGGATTTCAAGGGCCCGCGCAAGGTACCAAATTACACGGCAGATCAACCCCCAGAGACTTGGGTGGAGAGCTACGAGATGGCCATGGAGATGCTTGATGTGGGTGATGCGGCATGTGCGAAGTACTTCACCATGATGCTCGAAGGAACGACCCGTACTTGGTTAAAAAGCTTACCGCCCAATTCTATCAGTTCATGGGCCCAGTTACGAGCCCGGTTCATCAATAATTTTAAGGATACATGTAAGCAGCCTATGTCGATAGTGGACTTAGCTGCCTGTGTCCAGGAGGAAGGAGAATCGACGACTCATTGGGTGCGCCGAGTGTCGCAAGTTTTGCATTCATCGGACCGCATCAACACTGACACCGCTGTTATCACCCTGGAAGGCAACTGCCGGTTTGGGCCTCAAAAGTTGAGGTTGGGGCAGATGAAGCGTCATTGCACGGATATGGGGACTCTCATGGCTGCATTAGTAAAGTATGCTGATTCTGATAGTACCAAGGATCTCGAGTCTGATGACGATAAGACAGGGAAGGGAAAGAAGAACAACAACTCCAGAGGACAGCAGCATAATCCGGCAGGTAACGGTGGCGGAGGCAAGCGTAAAGCGGATGGCAACATGGACTTCGTGGCTAATACCAATACACAGGACAAGGGCCAGCAACGCAAGGGTAAACCGCCGACTCGCGGTGGAGCGCCTAATTCTAACCCGGACCGCTTAAATTATCTGTTGAACTAGCCCTGTCCAAAGCATGGGACGAAGGAGGTGCCAACAAACCACCTTTGGAAGGACTGCTACATTATGCAGGAGTTCAAGAATTCTAACGCTTTCCGGTATGATCACGGCTCCGGTGGTGGCTCAGGATCCGGGCCAGGTTACGGTGGAGGAAATTCCGGTTCAGGATTTCATGGTAATCCGGGCGGACATAACAATCAAAGTAATAGCCAGGGTGGTTACAATCAGCAGCAGCAGCAGTCGGGTTACCAGAGTCACCCGAAGCAGTTGAATAGTGGGCAATATCATGTTCTCACTACCAGTTTGGACAAGCGAGACCGGAAGGTTCAAAGGAGGGCTGTGAATTCTGTTGAACCGGCCGTGCCCCAATATCTACGCTGGTCTGAACAGCCGATCGTGTGGAGCAGAGAGGATCACCCTCCCCGGGTTGATAATCCGGGTCAGCTAGCATTAGTGGTGGTGGCGCCTCAGGTGGGAGGTTATAAGTTCACCAAGGTACTCATGGATGGAGGGAGCAGTATTAATATCTTGTACTATGAGACCTTCCGTCGTATGGGACTAACAGATAAAAATCTTAAACCGTCCAATACGGTATTCCATGGTGTGGTACCTGGTAAGTCAGCATATCCTGTTGGTAAGATAGCCCTGGAAGTGGCCTTTGGAGATGATCATGATTCCAGGTCGGAGACATTGATTTTTGAGGTGGTAAAAATCCAAAGTCCATATCACGCCTTGTTTGGGCGGCCGGCTTACGCCAAGTTCATGGCACGGCCCTGTTATGTGTATTTGCAGCTCAAGATGCCGGGTCACAAGGGGACAATAACGGTTCATGGAAGCCGCAAGGTTGCCTTAGAGTGTGAAGAAGGTGATGCGGCCTACGCAGAGTCGGTTTGTGCCACAGAGGAGCTGAAATACTATAAGGATAATGTTGATCCAGCAGACATGACTCCGTTGAAGAAGCCAACCACGGAGCACGATCCGGCCCTGAAGTTCAAATCAGCAGCTGAAACTAAGCTTGTTGACTTCGTACCTGGCGATTCGTCCAAGCAGTTCAGCATCAGTGCCAACTTGGATCCGAAATAGGAAGGCGCGCTCATCAAGTTCATCCGTGAGAATCGAGACATTTTGGCATGGAAACCCTCTGACATGCCAGGTGTACCGAGGCAACTGGCTGAGCACACTCTTAATGTGGATCCTAAGTACAAACCGGTGAAACAGTTCCTCCGCCAGTTTAACGAAGAAAGACGCAAGGCTATTGGAGAGGAGGTGGCCAGGCTCTTGGCAGCTGGCTTTATTATTGAAGTTTTCCACCCTGAGTGGCTTGCTAATCTGGTGTTGGTCCTTAAGAAAAATGGCACCTGGTGCATGTTTGTGGATTACACAGATCTTAATATGGCTTGTCCAGCAGATCCTTTTGCCCTCCCCCGTATTGATCAAATTATTGATGCTACGGCGGGTTGTGAGCGTTTGAGTTTTTTGGATGCATATTCTGGCTATCATCAGATCAAAATGGCAGTTAAGGACCAGGAGAAGACGGTGTTCATAAATCCCTTTGGAGCCTTCTACTACGTGCCTATGCCTTTTGGGCTCAAGAGTGCCCAAGCAACTTATCAACGGTGTGTACAAAATTGCCTTCACAAGCAGATTGGCCATAATGTACATGCTTACATGGATGATATTGTGGTTAAATCAAGGGAGAAGGAGACTCTGGTGGACGATTTTAAGGAAACCTTTGATAACCTGAGGACGTACAAGATGATGCTTAATCCGGCCAAGTGTGTCTTTGGTGTACCGGCAGGCAAGTTATTGGGTTTTCTGGTGTCCAACAGGGGAATCGAGGCCAATCCGGAGAAGATCACAACCATCACCTCCTTGGCTAAACCAAAGTGTATCAATGATGTTCAACGCCTAGCAGGCCGGATTGCCGGTTTGAGCCGGTTTATCAGTCGCCTTGGTGAGAAGGCAATCCCTTTGTATCAGATGTTAAAGAAGGCGGATCAATTCGTCTGGAGTTCTGCTGCTGATAAGGCATTTGAGGACTTAAAGCGGCAATTGGCCAATCCGCCTGTGCTCGCCGCTCCCATTGACAAGGAGCCATTGCTGCTATATGTTGCTGCTAATGCTCGTGCGATCGATGTGGCTATTGTGGTGGAGCGAAAGGAGGCAGGCAAGGAGCATCCGGTTCAGCGTCCGGTCTATTATATCAGCGAGGTACTTATTGAGTCCAAACAAAGGTATCCGCATTGGCAGAAGCTGGTATATGGAGTTTTTATGGCAAGCCGGAAGCTTAAGCAATACTTCCAAGGGCACCCCATTACGGTGATCAGTTCTGCTCCCTTAGGCGATATCATCCAGAACCGGGGAGCGACTGGCCGGATTGCCAAGTGGGATACAGAGCTTGGGCCGCACGGGTTAAAATACGTGCCTCGGACGGCGGTTAAGTCTCAAGCACTGGTTGATTTCATCAATGATTGGACAGAACTGCAAGCACCTGAAGAAAAGATGGATCACACATATTGGACCATCCATTTTGACGGATCCAGGCAATTGGAGGGCTCGGGGGCTGGAGTCGTATTAACTTCCCCACGAGGTGACAAGTTTTGTTACGTTCTCCGCTTAATGTTCCCTTGTACTAACAATGCAGCTGAGTATGAAGCCTTGCTCCATGGTCTCCGGGTGGCTAAGGAGATGAATTTACGTCGAGTTAAGTGCTTCGGTGACTCAGATCTCGTGGCTCAACAGGTGTGTGGCACTTGGGATTCCAAGGACCCACTCATGGCAGCATATCGTCGTGAGGTGGGTACTGTTGCGGGTCACTTTAAAGGCTATCAGGTGGACCACGTGGATCGACTTAAGAATGAAGTGGCGGGCGCTTTAAGCCGGCTAGGCTCTCAGCGCAAACTGGTGCCGCCCAATGTTTTTCTCGATGTGCTGCATAACCCGTCGGTCAAGCTCCCTGGTGAAGCGGATTTGGCTATTCCTGATCCGGAGGCTCAGTTGGTGGCAGCTTTTCATGTCATTCCGGATTGGACGCTTCCTTACCTTGCGTACATAAACCGGGGCGAGTTACCAGAGGATGAGATTCTGGCTCGACAGATAATCCGGCGATCCAAGTCCATGACTATTGTCAATGGTGAATTGCATCATTGCAGTGTATCAGGGGCGTTTCAACGTTGTGTGTCTCCTGAAGAAGGCTGTGAAATTTTGCGTGAGATCCACGAAGGAGATTGTGGTCACCACGCCGGTTCAAAGTCTTTGGTGGCAAAAGCGTTCCGCCATGGCTTCTATTGGTTAACTGCTCATGCTGATGCGGATGATCTGGTCAGGCGATGTGACGGTTGCCAAAAGTTTTCAAGACGTGCTCATGTGCCGGCTCAAGAATTGAGAATGATTCCAATTACTTGGCCGTTTGAGACTTGGGGGCTGGATATGGTTGGACCTTTCAAAAGGTCCAAGGATAAGAAGACCCACCTTCTGGTGGCGGTTGATAAATTTACAAAGTGGGTGGAGGCAGAGCCCGTTAGCAAGTGTGATGTAGCCACGGCGGTTCAGTTCATCAAAAAAGTGATTTTCCGGTTTGGCTTTCCACACAGTATCATCACAGATAATGGTACTAATTTGTCCAAGGGTGCCATGAAGGAGTTCTGCAAACGTGAGCACATCCGGCTTGATGTTTCATCAGTAGCCCACCCATAGTCCAATGGTCAAGCAGAGCGAGCTAATCAAGAGATCTTGAGGGGCATCAAACCCCGGCTTATGGTTCCTTTGTAGAGAACACCAGGTTGTTGGGTAGAAGAGTTACCATCTGTGTTATGGAGCATTAATACTACACCCAACAGATCAACAGGATACACACCGTTCTTCATGGTTTACGGAGCGGAGGCGGTTCTCCCCAGTGATATCCGTCATGATTCACCTCGTGTGGCGGCTTATGTTGAAGCGGACAACGAGACAGCACGGCAAGATACTTTGGACCTGTTGGATGAAGAGCGTGACATAGCTGTTGCCCGCTCGGCGATTTACCAACAGGATCTTCGTCGTTATCACAATCGCCGAGTCAGAACCAGAACCTTTCAAGAGGGGGATTTGGTGCTTCGGCTCATCCAAGATCAGACTGATATGCATAAGTTATCCCCACCTTGGGAAAGACCTTTCGTGGTCAGCAAGAATCTGCACAATGGGTCATACTATCTGATCGATATTTGAGAGCACAAAAACTCACGTACATCAGAGGAGGAGACCAACAGGCCGTGGAACATAGCTCATCTTCGGCCTTATTATACCTGAGCCATCGGCTCTACCTATGTACATACTATGACACTGTATATGTTATGATTAATACAATAAACCGGAGCCTCAGCTAAAGCGGGGTCTCTGTTCTTTTTACATCATGAGTGGTTACACGGAGTTGTTCTGTCTTAAAGCGGCCTCCGGTTTACCCCTTGATTTTGCTTTTCAAAAGCTTTATGACATCACTTGGGGTCTTGGTCGTATCCGAACCAATGCAACACCTTTTGATAGTCGAAAGCCACCAGATCACTTGGGGACATGGTCAAGTCTAAACCAGTCACGCTTCTTGATCGGCCTAAGGCCACAGAATCACTTGGGGGCTTGGTCGAACCCGAACCATTGCCACGCCCCTTGATCGGCATAAATGCCACGGTTTCATTTGGGGACCTGGCTGACTTGAACCATAGCTACGCCTATCGGGGGCTTGGTCGTGTTCGACCATGGTAACGCCATCTGATCGGCTCAATAAAGCCTCCTTTTGCAAACGGTTTTTATCATTGCCTTTGCCTAAAAAAATTGTTTTTATTCTTGTTGCATTTTTAAACCGGCAAAGTTTTTACCGGTTCAAACTGTCAGTTGACGGAACACGGTCCATTTTTAATCCGGAGTTTATTTGCCCGGTTTGATTTTCTTTGTTACACATCCTATTAAGGAATAACATGGTGTTTATCATAACACCCGGCACGGTTATACAAGGTAAACCGGCATTGTATATATACAGGAGCGGTTATTTCCTCCAATAGTGTGGGCTTATAAAACCTCCGCTTCAAGATTGGCTAAGCCAGCTTCATGCCCAATGATGGCAGGTATTATGTATCACACAGATTAGATCATATACTTCAAATTTCATATATTTTGATTTCATAACAATCCGCCTGACGGTACAACCGCGGCGGTATTTTAAGATTTCTTGATTGCAGAAAGTACTTTGGAAATTCTATCACCCAAAGGAAGCACAAGTTGCAGTATTTATGCACGAAGGCATAACAAAATCAAGAGTATCGGCTAGCCTGTTACAAGGCAACACGGTGCCCAAATAAGATCATTGTTTTTCGAAGATGGAGCAGTTCTAAACCGATTTCCGGTTCAAGCTTGGTCACCAGCATGGCTTGATGGTTGTGGGTCATCCCGGGCCGCTTCCACTTCTGCTCCTCTACCCAGTGGCTGGAAATCAACAGTTGTCAGCTTCATCATGGATCAGCAGTGACGGTTCAATATCAGGAGCATAAGTGTGCTTACGGATTGGAGGGATAAGATTTTCCGCTTCAGGAATCGGTGCGGCTACTCGCTTGTTTTAGTCATTGTACTGTGCTTGATAATGCGACAAGTCTGCCTCTTCAGCCAATTGGCAAGCTAGAGGACGCACCTCCCGATTTATTGCTCGCAGATCCGCTTCCCTATATGCTGAACCGTCTTCCTTCAAGCTGGGATAGCCCTGAGCTGCCTCAACAGGATCAAAATCCGGCACCCATGCTTTTGCCCGGATTAAGGCATTGATGGCACCGGTTCGAGCGGCAGATCTCTTTAGCTCTTCAACCCGGGCAGGAAGCATCGACAGCCTCTTAAGACTATCTTGAATTAAAGTGGGCGCCGGATTGTTATGCGATGCAGTAGAGATGATCCGTTGTGCTCCAGTATACAGCTGCTCGATCAATGTGTAGGCGGCTTTCAATTTCATCCGTACATCTGACCCCAAGTGACCAATGCGTGTTCCTGAAATGTTACAAAGAATCAGCAAATTGAAAGCTACATAAGAAGACTGAGTAACTCCAGAAGTTAAATCGGCTTACCAAAGATAGCGGCAGTCATGGAGTGCACTTGCCGCTTTATGCTGGTCAGTTCGTCCACCACAGGTTTGAGCGCGGCCTCGGCATCTTCTGCTCGCTTGATTAAAGCGGACTTTTCAGTGGCCCAATCTGCCCGCTCCTTCTGGAAACCCTCCTTCAACTGTTCCATGGCGCCTAAAGCGCTGGCCAATTCACCTTTGGCTTTGGAGGTTTCAGCTTGTTGAGAGTTAAGATTTTCCTGCAAATCGGCGATTTGGTGTTCTCTTTTATTCGTCTCAGCCTACATGCAGACCATGAGATGATACAGATGAGGGTACATCAGTGAAGTACCAATCACACAACAAGTTATGCCCTTGGTACTTGGGGGCTAATGCTTATTTGATCTTTATCTTAAAAAAATTTATGAAAGTCCCAAGCTCAATACAAGTATTCAACTTGGCACTTGGGGGCTAATGGCTATTTGTTCAATTAAATACTAAGACTACAATCTTCATTACCTAAAGTCCCGGTTTAACTATACTAAGTTGAACCGGCCCTTGGGGGCTACATCAGCTAAATTTAGGTATATTGAAGTCTAAATGGAAATCCCGGTTTAAAATGATATCTTAAACCGGCACTTGGGGGCTATTGGAGTTGATGAATTACAAGCAAGAGCATATGGAAATTACCTCATATTTATCCTTCATCATGTTAACCAGGCCGGCTTCATAATCACGGCTGGTGTATAACCGGTTTAGATAGCCGGAATGAAGGTCGTGAGGAGACAAAGCAACATAAGTTGACAAGTCGGTATTCCATTTGCCCTTGCCAATTGCAGCAAATTCTTCCTTGGCAGTATGTTTAGACAAAGCGACAGGATTGCTTGGCTCTGTATGGCCAACTCCAGTAATAACAACTTCATCATCGGTTTGCATTTGGGCCGTCGGTTTATCCGTGGACTTGGATGGACTGGTGGATTTCTCAATCCGGATGGGGCTTCTGGGCTGATCAACAGGACTGGAGGTATCAACATGTCTCTCTTCATCAATACAGTCATCATCTTGTGGTGGCGGGTCATTTGGCGCATCTTCACGGATAGCCGTTTCAGAACCAGGTACTCTGGCCGATTCAGGAACAGCATCTTCTTCTGCTGCTTTATCCAGGCGGGCCTTCTTGCTCGGTCTAGGCTTGGCCCTGGAAGGAGTAATAAAAGTCAAAAACAACATATGTTACAAAGTAATACACCAGAAATATTATGATAAGTATAGCTTACCCAAGCACCGTTTTGAGCGGTGGCAGCTGAGTAGCCGATGACTCGCCAGAGGATGAATGGGAAGTAACCTCATAATCGGAGTCAGATGGATTAAGAGGTTGACGAAAATAGCCCGCTTTAGGACAAGCACTAACAAGCAAGTTAGAGACCTCTGAACGGCGTATCCGAACCGGACTGTTCGGTAAACCGGCGGAGGTAACTACCTGGCCGCTGTGCCGGGTTGTGCGGCGAGCTTCGTGCTGTTGGGTCTTCATAAGAAATTTGGGATCCAAGTAAGCAAGAGGATGAGAAAATTTAACCATCCGGTTTGCCTGACGGATTTTTGGCAAAGGCAAAGGGTTTGAATCGGAAGAGAGAGATTACCTCTGCAGCGTCAGCATGGCTGGCTTTAGCATCATCCTGACAAATATCATCATCAATAAGGCGTGTGAAAAGTAAGCCTAGTGAATCAAGCTCTACCTCAAGGTCCAGATTACCCACATCATCATCAGCTGCTGGATCTGAAGATGTAGTTGTTTTCTTCCTGTGGACGGTTTTCTTCACGACTCTAGTCTTTGGCCTGATTGGTTTTTCCGGTTTGTCTAGTTTTTCTGGTTTCTCCTGTGGAAGCTTCTTGCTCCAAAACGGATCATCACCCTGTTTCAACAGATATTGGTGTTAAATAATGGGCAGATATAGCAATGACAGGCTCAGTAAAAGGTAAAATTAAATCTTACAGCTGGCGGTTTGTTGATGGCACAGAAGGGAAGCAGGCCGGTTCGAGTACAGATGTGTTCCGGTTCGTTCAAAATTTTCTTCACAGCTTTTGTGATTTCATCATCGGTGAGCTAGATGTTAACATGTCGCAGTGGGTCATCGACACTGCCAGTATATTCACACATCAAACCGGAGCACTGACTGAGGGACAGTATGCTCCACGATATCCAACAGCGAGCAAGATCAACTCCTGTTAAACCGTTAGCCATGAAGGCCCTGAGTTTGGAAAGTTGAGGAGCGTATTTACTTCTCTCCTTGGCAGTTAACCTTTGTGGAAAGGGATGGGTATTGCTTAGTCGCTCCGGACGAAAGCCAGGCAAAGGATTTTCATCAGCAGGGGAGGTGTCTTTGCAATAGAACCATGATTGATTCCACTCTTTGGGATGGCTATGCAGTTTAGCGTGAAGGTAAGTGACCTCTTTCCTTTTCTGAATCGCCACACCACCCAATTCCGTATTGGAACCATCAGTAAAGTCTGTGCGGCGGTTTAGATGAAAGCAGTCTCTGAACAACTCAACTGTGGGTTCCTCTTGAAAGAACACCTCACAGAGCACTTGGAAGTGGCATATGTTGGTAACAGAATTGGGGCCAGTGTCTTTTGGACGGAGTTGAAAATTGGCTAAGACATCCCGGTAGAATTTTGAACCGGGCGGATTAAAGCCCCGGGCTAAGTGATCTGCGAAAACAACGACCTCTCCCTCTTGAGGTGTGGGAGGACATTCTGTACCGGGGACCCTCCAATGGATAGTGTCTTTGCTGCTTAAAGCGCCGGTTAAGACTAAATTATTCAGTTGAGTTTCTGTGACGCAGGAAGGAACCCAGTTGCACTCATATACTTGTTTGGCCATGGTGAAATCTACAAAATAAGTGATTCCGATTCAAGAATGTGTTGGTTAAATATACACTGGCATGAACAATGTTAAACCGGAGACAACTATATCTACACCGGAGTTCTATGAAGCGACAACATCTGGCTAAAGAGTTCTGGCGGTTCAACAAGGGGACTAATGGTATATACCGGTTTGTTAATTTTTCTACACCAAGTTAAACCGCCTGATATAAACATTGAGACAGCTGAGATTGCGGATGGATAAGTATGCAGAAATAGATTTCGCAAGATTTTTCTACAGCGTTGGATCTAAAGCAAGTTCAGAAAACAAGAAAAATGTTCAAAAGATCGAAGCAGAACAGTACTGACTTAATGAGCAGAAATATATGAGAGATTTATGGCCTTGGGCATGAACCTAAAGGCGGATACTAAAAGCTACCACTACACAGAACGGGGGTTCACAGATGCATCCAGAGGCTAGTATATGAACAAGCACAGGCGACGAACATTGCAAGAACACGGAACCCTAGAACAAATCTGTATTGAGAAAGGCAGAAGACTCACCAGGGTTGAGGAAGACGCGGAAGATCGCCGCAATGCTCTGGTGCGCTCAGGTCGATGCAGCGGCCAAGGTCGGTGCGGAAACTGACGGCGGCGGCGGAGTTCCAAGGCTGGCGACGCGAGGAAGACGAAGAAGAAGGGCACGAAGGGGAGAAAAGACATGACTCCTCGGTCCTATTTATAAGGAAAGGGACATGTGTCAGGCGCGAGAATCAAGGGACCACGAAACAGAGTTGTCGCCTCGATTTTTGCGGATTTATTAACAAAATGGGGTCATAGATAAAATTTCTTTATGACAGATGACGTCATGCCGGTTTGCAACGACCAGGGAAGATGACATCATGGCGGTTCAACAAACTACAAGAAGATGTTGAAGATAAAGATTTTTTGCTAAGGGTTGACATGAACCCGTTCAAATCAATCTGGGGCCTAATGTTGGGGATATTACTACTGGGCGTAAACCGGCCTATCTGGGCCGGATCAACTCCATCAGTAGTTCGAGAGTATTAAAGCCCAATAAGGCAGATGAGCGCCTTGTAGCCGTAAACCGGCATGTGTATATAAACTTGTATTATAAGTTAGGAATAAGGAGAGATCAACCCGGATACGAATATGAACCGGTGTTGGGACTCTGTGAACCGACGGGGGTCACCCGTGTATATAAGGGGACAACCCGGCGGCGGTTCAAGGACGACAGACAACAACCCGAGACTTAGGCAAAGCTTGTTTGCTCCCTAAGCCCTCGAAACCCCATCAATTCCATCACAACTAGACGTAGGCTTTTACCTTCATCGAAGGGGCCGAACTAGTATAAACTCTCTTGCGCCCCTGTGTCCGCTTTAACCCCTTCAAGCTAACCCGTCGCGATGGCTCCACGACTAAGTCCTGACACTAGGACATCTTCCATGACAAAACCACGACAAGTTCATTATATCTGAAGCCCATGAAGACAGACGGTGACGCTTTATGAAGGCCCAGAGCCCAGAATCGGATTAAGGTCCGTTGACTTAAACCGGCATTGGTATGTAACTTGTGTTGTAAGATAGAAAATAGCGGAGACCGAGCCGGACACGTTTATGAGCCGGCCTCGGGATTCTGTAAACCGACGGGCGTCAACCCATGTATATAAGGGGACGACCCGGCAGCGATTCAAGGAGAATAGACAACAACTCGAGACTGAGGCAAAGCGTATTCGCTCCCTGGTCATCAAAACCCCATCAATTCCATCACAACTAGATGTAGGCTTTTACCTTCATCGTAAGGGGCCGAACTAGTATAAAACTCTCTTGCGTCCCTTGTCCAGTTTAACCCCTTTAAGGTAACCCGTAGCGATGGCTCCACGACTAAGTCCTTTCATGAGGAGATCTGCCGTGACAAAACCACGACAGTTCGCGCCCACCGTGGGGCTATCACACGATGGTTTCAAGTTCTTGGAGGGTAGCTTTGAAGGACTTAGGGGTTACGCTGTGGTCCTGATGACCAAGAGTCGTCGCGACAAGCTCTACATCGACGATGCATGCTGGGGCCCCGAGGCCGGCTCAATCGAGTACGGGTACCGGGTCCCCTTTAGTGGCATACACGTTTTCATTGGCAAGATCGGTGAACCGGGCCCTGAGCCGGACATCTGCACCGACCTCGTCGAAACGGCTCAGTTTGCGAGATCTGCCCGGGTCAAGCCTGTCATGAAGCGTGCCTTCGTGGGAGTCATCCATGGAGGGGAATCTGAGGATAGATCGGAATCTGGTGGTGAAACCGTCGTTTATTCCGGCGACGAGTCATCAACCGGAGAGACCGAGTCGTTATATCAACTACAAGATGGCTGGATTGGGGGCTGTTCCCATGGCGACAGTATTGCGGACCCCATTGATCTGCCAAACCGGGTTGCGATCTTCATGGCCGGTACCCAACCGGCGCTCCACTCTTCGACCACAGCGGCGATGATTTCCGGGGCGGCAGCAGCAACAGCGACCGGGGCAAGAGGCCCTGTGCGACCGCAGGCTCAAGTTCTGTCTGATTTGTTTGACGCATTAGCGACGCTGATGGCGGAGGTTAATCCGGCGGATCAGGACGCGCACAATGCGGAGATCGTGAAGGTGAAGGATCAGATTACTCAGGCCAAAGCTGACTTGGTAGCTGAAGATACCAGGATGGCCGCGGAGCGGGCCGCTCTGGATGCATAGGCTTACCGGCTTATGCTGGATCAGAATGCGTCGCATGAAGTCCTGAAAGGGAGGCACCGATCTCGCCTGCCTCCGGTTTATGATGCTAGGAACCTCTTTAATACCCCAGGAGCGGGGACCAGTAATCCGCCGGTAGCAAACCGGGCGAAGGCACCTGGAGCAGGGAGGCCGGTTCAGCCACGTTTGATGGATCTACCTCGTCAGAACGACATTGTGATGCAGCATGTCCCAACACCACCGGGTCATTACTCTACCCCGATGGATAACCTTGTCATTGCCGCTTCACGGCTGGCGGCCATCTATCGAAGGCGATTCTCCAGCGGCGGTTGAGACACGTCGGGTTAAGGGGCTTCTTCAAACAGCTTTGGTTCAACAGGAGGCTTATTCATATAGTCGCGATCGGATTCATTCCACTCCACGTCCAAACCGGAGTTACAGCAGGCGTATGGATGAACCGGCGGTGTCAAGCAACGCGCGGAACCGTGATCTGCCCCGTGGCAATAACCCGGCGGGTGATGCCTAGGAGGTGGTGGACCGGGCTCGGGCACGCAAAGAGGCCGAGTTAGCGGCGCAACATGAAGCCCGTCAGCTTACTCCGGTTCGTCCAACCACGTCGGTGGAACCGGGAGTTACTTCTAGTTCTTTGGGAGTACCATGTCTCGTCCCGGTGTTGCACAATGTGCGCCTGCCCAAGTATTTCAATGGCCCGCGCAAGGTGCCGAATTACACTGCCGATTTGTCCCTTGAGACGTGAGTCGAAAGCTACGAGATGGCCATGGAGATGTTGGATGTGGATGATGCGGCATGTGCGAAATACTTCACCATGATGCTGGAAGGGACGACCCGCACTTGGTTAAAGAGTTTACCGGCTAATTCCATCAGGTCATGGGCCGAGTTGAGAGCCCGGTTTATTCAGAATTTCAAGGATACATGCAAGCAGCCCATGTCAATTGTGGACTTAGCTGCATGTGTCCAGGAGGAAGGAGAATCAACAGCCCGCTGCGTGCGCCGGGTTTTGGAAAATTTTCATTCATCGGACCGCATCAACGCTGATACCGCAGTGTTAACATTGGAAGGCAATTGCCGGTTCGAACCTCTGAAGTTGAAGTTGGGACTGCTCAAACATCACTGTAATGACATGGGAACCCTCATGGCTGCTCTGGTGAAGTATGCCGACTCTGATAGTACCAAGGATCCCGAGTCTGATGATGATAAGACAGGGAAGGGAAAAAGGAGCGACAACGCCAAGGGGCAGCACCACAGCCCGGCGGGTCATGGAAACAGTGGTAAACGTAAAGCGGTCACAGCTTGGACTTTGTGGCTAATACCAGCACGCAGGACAAGGGCCAGCGACGTAAGGGTAAACCGCCCCAGTGCGGTGGAGCACCAAGCCCTAACCTAGACCGCCTATCTTATCTGTTGAACCAGCCTTGCCCGAAACATGGGACGAAGGAGATTCCGTCCACGCACCTCTAGAAAGATTGCTACATCATGGGCTCTAATTCTTTCCGGTATGATAATGGGCCGGGTGGCGGTACGTGCCATGGGTCTCATGGGCCGGGTTATGGTGGAGGCAGTTACGGTTCAGGATTTCATGGTAACCAGAACGGGCATGGCAATCAAGGCAATCAGGGCAATCAAGGTAGTTATAACAATCAAGGGAATCAACAACAGCAGCAGCAGCAGTCGGGTTACCAGAGCAACCCGAAGTAGTTGCATGGCAGACAGTATCATGTCTTCACCACTAGCCTGGACAAGCGCAATCAAAAGCTTCATAAAAGGGCAGTGAATATTGTCGAACCGGCGGTGCCCCGTTACTTGCGCTGGTTCGAGCAGCCGATTGTATGGAGTAGAGAAGATCACCCGCCTTGGGTTGACAATCCGGGTCATCTGGCACTGGTGGTGGCACCTCAGGTGGGAGGTTATAAGTTCACTAAGGTACTCATGGATGGAGGGAGTAGTATCAATATCCTCTGTGATGAAACTTTCCCTCGCATGGGGTTAACAGATAAAAATCTTAAACCGTCCAATACGGTGTTCCATGGTGTAGTACCTGGTAAATCGGCGTATCCTGTTGGTAAAATAGCTCTGGAGGTGGATTTTGGAGACGAGCATGACTCGAGATCAGAAACCTTGACTTTTAAAGTGGTGAAAATCAAAAGCCCGTATCATGCCCTATTTGGACGGCCAACTTATGCCAAGTTTATGGCACAGCCTTGTTATGTCTATCTGTAGCTCAAGATGCCGGGTCACAAGGGAACTATAACCATGCATGGGAGCTGCAAGATCGCTCTGGAATATGAAGAAGATGATGCGGCTTATGTTGAGTCAGTGTGTGCAACAGAAGAGTTGAAGTTTTACAAAGACAATGTTGATCCGGCAGATATGACTTCATTGAAGAAACCAACTATAGAGCATGATCCGGCCCTGAAGTTTAAATCAGCTGATGAGACTAAGCTTGTTGACTTTGTGCCTGGCAATTCGTCCAAGCAGTTTAGCATCAGCGCTAACTTGGATCAGAAATAGGAAAACACGCTCATCGAGTTCATCCGTGAGAATCGGGACATCTTTGCATGGAAGCCTTCTGACATGCCAGGTGTACCGAGAGAACTCGCTGAGCACACTCTTAATGTTGATCCCAAGTATAAACTGGTCAAGCAGTTTCTCCGCCGGTTCAATGAGGAAAGACGCAAAGCTATTGGAGAAGAAGTGGCCAGGCTCTTGGTGGCTGGATTTATCGTTGAAGTATTCCATCCTGAGTGGTTGGCTAATCCGGTGCTGGTCCTTAAGAAGAATGGCACTTGGCGTATGTGTGTGGACTACACAGATCATAACAAAGCTTGTCCAGCAGATCCTTTTGCCCTCCCCCGTATTGATCAAATTATTGATGCTACGGCGAGTTGCGAGCGTTTGAGCTTTTTGGATGCATATTCTGGTTATCATCAGATCAAGATGGCAGTTAAGGACCAGGAGAAAACAGCCTTCATAACTCCCTTTGGAGCCTTTTGCTATGTGTCCATGCCCTTTGGGCTCAAGAGTGCCCAGGCGACTTATCAACGGTGTGTGCAGAATTGTCTTCATAAACAAATCAGCCGTAATGTTCATGCCTATGTGGATGATATTGTGGTGAAATCAAGGAAGAAGGAGACATTGATTGATGACTTGAAGGAAACCTTTGATAACCTGCGGGTTTACAAAATGATGCTTAATCTGGCCAAGTGCATTTTCGGTGTACCGGCAGGCAAGCTCTTGGGCTTTTTGGTGTCTAAAAGGGGCATTGAGGCTAATCCGGAAAAGATCAAGGCCATTACTTCCTTGGAAAAACTGAAGTGTATCAATGATGTTCAACGCCTGGCAGGCCGGATTGTCGCGTTGAGCCGGTTTATCAGCCGCCTTGGCGAGAAGGCCATTCCTTTGTATCAAATGCTGAAGAAAACGGATAACTTCGCCTAGAGTGACGCCGCAAATGAAGCGTTTGAGTATTTAAAGAGGCAGCTGGCTAACCCGCCGGTTCTTGCTGCTCCGGATGACAAAGAGCCATTGTTGCTATATGTGGCAGCTAATGCACGGGCAGTTAGTGTGGCTATTGTGGTGGAGCGCAAGGAGGTAGGAAAGGAATATCCGGTTCAACGTCCGGTTTACTATATCAGTGACGTACTTATCGAGTCCAAGCAGAGGTATCGACATTGGCAAAAATTGGTGTATGGAGTTTTTATGGCCAGCCGGAAGCTTAAGCAATATTTCCAGGGTCATCCTATCACGGTGGTCAGTTTTGCTCCTTTGGGGGATATCATCCAGAACAGAGAAGCAACTGCCCGGATTGCCAAGTGGGCTATTGAACTCGGGCCTCACGGGTTGAAATACATACCCCGAACGGCGACCAAATCTCAAGCACTTGCGGATTTCATCAATAATTGGACAGAATTACAAGCGCCAGAAGAGAAGCCGGATCATACTTATTGGACTATTCATTTTGATGGGTCCAGACAATTGGAGGGCTCGGGGGCTGGAGTCGTGTTAACTTCCCCACGAGGTGATAAGTTTTGTTATGTTCTCCGTTTAATGTTCCCTTGCACTAACAATGCAGCTGAATATGAGGCTTTACTCCATGGTCTTCAGATGGCTAAGGAGATAAACCTAAGCCGAGTTAAGTGCTTCGGTGACTCGGATTTGGTGGCTCAACAAGTGTCCGGCACTTGGGACTCCAAGGACCCACTCATGGCAGCATACCGTCGTGAGGTGGATATTGTTGCAGGTCACTTTAAAGGTTACCAGGTGGATCATGTTGATAGATGGAAGAACGAAGCGGCGGACGCTTTAAGCCGCCTGGGTTCCCAACGTAAACTGGTTCCACCTAATGTCTTCCTGGACGTGTTGCATAATCCGTCCGTCAAGCTCCCTGGTGAAGAAGATTTGGCTATTCCTGATCCAGAAGCTCAGTTGGTGGCAGCTCTTCATGTTATCCCGGATTGGACGGTTCCATATCTGGCATATATGAACCGGGCCGAGTTACCAGAGGACGAGACGCTGGCCAGACAGATAATCCGGTGGTCCAAGTCCATGACCATTATCAATGGAGAATTGCATCATTGCGGTGTGACAGGGGCGGTTCAACACTGTGTATCTCCTGAAGAAGGCTGTGAAATTTTACGTGAGATCCACGAAGGAGACTGTGTTCACCATGTCGGTTCAAAATCTTTGGTGTCCAAGGCGTTTCATCACGGTTTTTATTGGTTAACAGCTCATGCTGATGCCGACGACTTGGTCAAAAGATGTGATATTTGCCAGAAGTTTTCAAGGCGCGCTCATGTACCGGCTCAAGAACTGAGGATGATTCCAATCACGTGGCCGTTTGCGACTTGGGGGCTGGATATGGTTGGGCCTTTTAAGAGGTCCAAGGACAAGAAGACCCACCTTTTGGTGGCGGTTGATAAGTTCATGTAGTGGATAGAGGCAGAGCCAGTTAGTAAGTGTGATGCAGCCACGGCGGTTCAACTCATCGATAAGGTGATCTTCCGGTTTGGCTTTCCACACAGCATTATAACAGACAATGGTACCAATCTATCGAAAGGTGCCATGAAGGAGTTCTGTCAACGTGAGCACATCCGACTTGACGTATCGTCAGTGGCTCACCCCCAATCCAATGGTCAAGCGGAGAGGGCCAATCAAGAGATCTTGAGAGGCATCAAACCCCGGCTTATGGTTCCTTTACAACGGACGCCGGGTTGTTGGGTGGAGGAGCTACCCTCAGTGTTATGGAGCATCAATACCACGCCTAACAGATCGACAGGATACACACCGTTCTTCATGGTTTATGGAGCGGAAGCTGTTCTTCCTAGTGACATTCGGCATGACTCACCTCGTGTAGCGGCATACGTTGAAGCTGACAACGAGAAGGCACGACAGGAAGCTCTTGACCTGTTAGATGAGGAGCGTGACATGGCGGCAGCCCGTTCAGCGATTTATCAGCAAGATCTGCGCTGTTATCCTAGACGCCGGGTTAGAGCCAGAACCTTTCAAGAAGGAGATTTAGTGCTTTGAGTCATCCAGGATCAGACAGATATGCACAAGTTATCCCCCCCTTGGGAAGGACCCTTTGTAGTCATCAAGAATCTACACAACGGTCGTACTACCTAATCGATGTTCGAGAGCATAAAGACTCACGTAAATCGGAGGAGGAGACCAACCGGCTGTGGAATATTGCTCATCTTCGGCCTTACTATACTTGAGCTATAGGCTCTGCTTATGTACATATTATGACAATGTATATATTATGATCAATATAATAAACCGGAACCTCAGCTAAAATGGGGTATCTATTGTTTTCTTACATCATGTGTGGTTACATGGAGCTTCTATTTATAAAGCGGCGTCCGGTTTACCCCTTGATTTAGATTTTCAAACCTTTATATCACATCAGTTGGGGGCTTGGTCGTATTCGAACCATAGCTACACCTCTTGATCGGCGTAATGCCATAGCATCACTTGGGGGCTTGGTCGTATCCGAACCACAATCACACCTCTTGATCGGCTTAAAGCCAAATCAATCCGGGGCCAAAGAGAGTGTTGTAAAACAACAACTCAAACATAGGCACCCACTAAGCACTGCTCAAAACGTTACTTGGGGATTCTTTGCTATCACAATGAACTTAGAATCTACACTTGTAATGGGCTATCTAGCCATGGCTTGGAAGCCTGGTGTATACACCTAAAACCCCGGGTTAACCTGCCTATTTAAGTAAGTTACTCCGCCCAGGTAAACCTGGTATGACCCTTCGAACTTTGACAAGTTACTATAAAATGAAGACCCTGAACTTGTCAAGTTAAAACGATGATTGGTTAAGGATTGAGGACCATCTTAAAAGGCTTTGCAAAAATGGTTTAACTCAGTGGCCTGGCAGCCCATGAAAAGCCTCGAATTTGGGGCCTGGCAGCCCGTGAAAAGCCTCGACTACAACGGTTTTTATTTGCCTTTGCTAAGTTTTCTTTGTTTTCATAAAGATTTATGATATTTTCAAACAGGTGTTTATCAACCCGGTTAGACTGTCAACTACAAGTTGTCAGTGCATGATCAAAATATAATCCGGAGACTATCAGTCCGGTCTGGATTGACTTAATGTCACCAGTATGGAATAATCCGGTGTCTATCACAGCCCAGAACGGTTTTATTGTAAATCGGCATCATATACCAGGAGTTGCTTATCCTCCAGAGTAGGGTTATGGCCCTCACTACAGAGTTGGTCAGCCAATATCATGCCTAAAGGTCGCAGGTATTCTATATCTCCATATTTGGTTATCTTTTACAACCTTGGTTACAAACCTTGGTCATATATATATTTGGGTATCATGACCCGCCCAGGGGTAAACTGCCAGGGCCCTTTCAGCTTTTTGTCTGCAGGAACAGTAAAGGATTATGGAGTATGAATATCATCTCTTCAGCATACCAGGTTAAGCAGGCATCAGTTGCAAATAAATATGCACGAAGGCATACAAGACAATATTCTTTCTAGCCTATTACAAGGCAGTTCACTGCCCAAAAGGATAATTGTTCTCATAAAATGTTGCACCATGTAGAAGCTTAAACCGGCTTCCGGTTCATGATTGGTCGCCAGCTCGACCGGACGGTTGCGGATCATCTTGCGCCGGTTCAACTCCTTCATCTCTACCCAGTGGCTGGAAGTCAATAGTTGCACAGTTGATCATGGTTAGGGATTGGAATATAGCTTCATCGCTTATCAGTGTTGACGGTTCAATATCAGGGCCATAAGTATGCTTACGGATGGGTGGGATAAGACTTTGCGCTTCTGGAATTGGTGCAGCAACCCGCTTGTTCTTGTCGTCATTACTCGCCTGATAGTATGAAAGATCTGCCTCTTCAACCAGTTGACAAGCCAATGGGCGTACTTCCTGGTTTATGATTCGGAGATCATCATTGTTGAATTATGTTCTGTCTTCCTTCAAACTGGGATAACCTTGGGCTGCTTCCACCGGACCAAAGTCAGGTACCCACGCTTTTGCCCGGATCAGTGCGGCCAAAGCGCCCGTTCTAGCGGCAGACTTTTTCAGCTCATCCACCCGGGCAGGAAGCATAGACAACCTTTCTAAGGCATCCTTGATCAAAGTAGGAGGAGGATTGTTGTTTGAAGCAGTATAGATTAACCGCTGGGCACCGGTATACAGCTGCTCTATCAGAGTATAGGCTGCTTTCAACTTCTTCTGCACATCAGAGCCTAGATGGCTAATACAAGTTCCTGTATCATTACAAGCATTAGAAAACCGGCAATACATGAAAGGATATGTTAAAAGCATAAGTATAGAATGTTTACCGAACACAGCAGCACTCTTGACATGAACCTGCCGCTTTACACTGGTCAGTTCGTCAACCACCAGTTTAAGCGCCGCTTTTGCATCTTCGGCCCTTTTTGTCAAAGCGGATTTTTCAATCTCCCAATCCGTCCGCTCCTTGTTGAACCCCTCTTTAAGTTTCTCCATAGCGCTTAGAGCGCTGGTTAGCTCTTCCTTGGCTTTGGAGGTCTCGGCTTGTTGGGATTTGAGGTTCTCCTGCAGATCGGCGGTTTGGCTTTCTTTCTTGCTCAGTTCAGCCTATAAAGAGGTAGATATATAATGAGTGCACAGTACATATTTTAAGTACCAAGCACATAACAAGTTATGCCCTTGATATTTGGGGGCTAATGCACATAAGGCATATTGGGCTATTAAAGAGCTCAATTATGATTTCAAACTTGCCGGTGAGAAGAGGTTATTTGACATTAGCTCACTTGATGAATGGAGAACCCAGGATTATGAGAATGCCAAACTGTTTAAATAAAAAGTTAAAAAATGGCATGACAAAAGGATACAAAAGCGTGAGTTTAATGTAGGTGATTATGTGTTGCTATTCAACTCTCGTTTAAGATTCTTTGCAGGAAAACTTCTCTCTAAATGGGAAGGGCCTTACGTTATCGAGGAGGTCTATCATTCTGGTGCCATAAAAATCAACAACTTCGAAGGCACAAATCCGAAGGTGGTGAACGGTCAAAGAATCAAACATTATATCTCAGGTAATCCCATAAATGTTGAAACTAATATTATTGAAACCATAATACCGGAGGAAGACATAAGGGACACTTTCCAGAACGTTTCAGACTCCGAAAAGGAATAGGTACGTGATAACCCACAAGTATAGGGGATCAATTGTAGCCTCTTTCGATAAGTAAGAGTGTCGAACCCAACGAGGAGCTAAAGGTAGAACAAATATTCCCTCAAGTTCTATCGACCATCGATACAACTCTACGCATGCTTGACGTTCGCTTACCTTGAACAAGTATGAAACTAGAAGTACTTTGTAGGTGTTCTTGGATAGGTTTGCAAGAATATAAAGAGCGAGTAAATAAAACCTAGGGGCTGCTTAGATAAAGACACAACTAAATTAGTTTTAGTAGAGAGTTTTTTGTTACGAGAAAGTTATTTGTCCTTAGGCAATCGATAACTAGACCGGTAATCATTATTGCAATTTTATTTGAGGGAGAGGCATAAGCTAACATACTTTCTCTACTTGGATCATATGCACTTATGATTGGAACTCTAGCAAGCATCCACAACTACTAAAGATCATTAAGGTAAAACCCAACCATAGCATTACAGCATCAAGTCCTCTTTATCCCATACGCAACAACCTACTTACTCGGGTTTGTGTTTCAGTCACTCACGCAACCCACTATAAGTGAATCATGAACGTATTGCAACACCCTACAGCGGGAATCCCTCATGCTTGCGCGACACGGAGAGCACCATAGAACAACACCAATAATAAAACATGCAACTCAAACCAATCTTGATCATCAAATAACCCATAGGACAAAACGGATCTACTCAAACATCATAGGATAGCCATACATCATTGGGAAATAATATATAACGTTGAGCACCATGTTTAAATAGAGATTATAGTGGGTAAGATAAAGGTTACACCGCTGCATAGAGGGGAGAAGAGTTGGTGATGATGGCGGTGAAGTTGTTGGTGAAGATGGCGGTGATGATGATGACCCCGGCGGTCTTCCGGCGCCACCGGAAGAGAGGGGGAGAGGGCCCCCCTTCTTCTTCTTCATACTTGACCTCCTCCCTAGATGGGAGAAGGGTTTCCCCTCTGGTCCTTGGTCTCCATGGCATGGGAGGGGCGAGAGCCCCTCCAAGATTGGATCTGTCTCTCTATCTCTTTCTGTTTCTGCGCTCCCTTTCTACTGCCCTTTCACCGTTTCTTTTATATCCGGAGATCCGTAACTCCGATTGGACTGAAACCTTCGCCGTGATTTTTCCCAAAAATTAGCTTTCTTGCGACCGAAGAAGGGCATCAACCACCTTACGAGGGGCCCACGAGGGTGATGGGCGCGCCCATGGGGGTGGGGCGCGCCCCCTGTCTCGTGCCTCCCTCAGGCACCGTCGCGCGTGGATTTTCCTTCCCATATTCTCCGAATATTCCAAAAATAATCTCTATCCGTTTTTATCCCGTTCGGACTTTGTTTGATATGGATATTCTGCCAAACAAAAACATGCAACAAACAGGAACTGGCACTGGGCACTGGATCAATATGTTAGCCCCAAAAAATAGTATAAAAAGTTGCCAAAAATATATGAAAGTTGTAGAATATTGGCATGGAACAATAAAAAAATATAGATACGACGGAGACGTATCAGCATCCCCAAGCTTCCTGCTCGTCCTCGAGTAGGTAAATGATAAAAAATATAAATTTTGATGTGGAATGCTACCTAGCATAATCTTGATCATATATCTAATCATGGCATGAATATTAAGATACGAGTGATTCAAAGCAATAGTCTATCATATGACATAAACACAATAATACTTCAAGCCTACTAATAAAGCAATCATGTCTTTTCAAAATAACATGGCTAAAGAAAGTTATCCCTACAAAATCATATAGTCTGGCTATGCTCCATCTTCACCACACAAAATATTCAAATCATGCACAACCCCGATGACAAGCCAAGCAATTGTTTCATACTTTTGACGTTCTCAAACCTTTTCAACTTTCACGCAATACATGAGCGTGAGCCATGGACATAGCACTATAGGTGGAATAGAATGGTGGTTGTGGAGAAGATAGTCTCACATCAACTAGGCGTATCAACGGGCTATGGAGATGCCATCAATATATATCAATGTGAGTGAGTAGGGATTGTCATGCAACGGATGCACTAAGATCTATAAGTGTATGAAAGCTCAAACTGGAAACTAAGTGGGTGTGCATCCAACTTGCTTGCTCATGAAGACCTCGGGCATTTGAGGAAGCCCATCATCGGAATATACAAGCCAAGTTCTATAATGAAAATTCCCACTAGTATATGAAAGTGATAACTCAAGAGACTCTCTATATGAAGAACATGGTGCTACTCTGAAGCACAAGTGTGGTAAAAGGATAGTAACATTGCCCCTTCTCTCTTTTTCTCTCTCTTTTTTTTCTTTTTTTTCTTTTTTTTTATTTTTTTGGTGGGCTTCTTTGGCCTCTTTTTTTTATTTGGGCTCCTTTGGCCTCTTTTATTTTTTTCATAAAGCCCGGAGTCTCATCCCGACTTGTGGGGGAATCATAGTCTCCATCATCCTTTCCTCACTGTGGCAATGCTCTAATAATGATGATCATCACACTTTTATTTACTTACAACTCAATATTACAACTCGGTACTAGAACAAAGATATGACTCTATATGAATGCCTCCAGCGGTGTACCAAGATGTGCAATGATCTATCATAGCAATGACATCAAAAAAATGGACAAGCCATGAAAATATCATGCTAGCTATCTTACGATCATGCAAAGCAATATGATAATGCATGCTCGAGTCATGTATATGATGATGATGGAAGTTGCATGGCAATATATCTCGGAATGTCTATGGAAATGCCATGATAGGTAGGTATGGTGGCTGTTTTGAGGAAGGTATATGGTGGGTTTATGGTACCGGCGAAAGTTGCGCGGTACTAGAGAGGCTAGCAATGGTGGAAGGGTGAGAGTGCGTATAATCCATGGACTCAACATTAGTCATAAAGAACTCACATACTTATTGCAAAATTCTATTAGTTATCAAAACAAAGTACTACGCGCATGCTCCTAGGGGGATAGATTGCTAGGAAAAGACCATCACTCGTCCCCGACCGCCACTCATAAGGAAGACAATCAATAAATAAATCATGATCCGACTTCATCACATAACGGTTCACCATACGTGCATGCTACAGGAATCACAAACCTCAACACAAGTATTTCTACTAATCCACAACTACCCACTAGCATGACTCTAATATCACCATCTTTATATCGCAAAACTATTGCAAGGAATCAAACATATCATATTCAGTGATCTACAAGTTTTATGTAGGATTTTATGACTAACCATGTGAATGACCAGTTCCTGTCATCTCTCTAAATAGATATAAGTGAAGCAAGAGAGTTTAATTCTTTCTACAAAAGATATGCCCACGCTCTAACAAATATAAGTGAAGCAAAAGAGCATTCTACAAACGGCGGTTGTCTAAGTGAAGAGAAACAGACAATCCAAACTTCAAATGATATAAGTGAAGCACATGAAGCATTCTACAAAGCCATACTCAAAAGATATAAGTGAAGTGCAAAGAGAATTCTATAAATCAACCAAGGACTATCTCATACCAGCATGGTGCAAAAAATAAAAATGAAAACTAAAGCAAAAGACGCTCCAAGATTGCACATATCACATGAACGAAATGAATCCAAAAACATACCGATACTTGTTGAAGAAAGAGGGGATGCCTTCTGGGGCATCCCCAAGCTTAGACGCTTGAGTCTCCTTGAATATTTACTTGGGGTGACTTGGGTATCCCCAAGATTGAGCTCTTTCCTCTCCTTCTTCTCCTCACATCAAGGACTTCTCGATCATCGAACACTTCATCCACACAAAACTTCAATAGAAAACTCGGTAAGATCCGTTAGTATAATAAAGCAAATCACTACTCTAAGTATTGTCCCAAACCAATTCATATTTTGTTTTTGCATTGTGTCTACTGTAATATAACTCTTTCATGGCTTAATCCACTGATATAAATCGATAGTTTCATCAAAACAAGCAAACTATGCATCAAAAACAGAATCTGTCTAAAATAGAACAGTCTGTAATAATCTGAACATTCACCATACTTCTGATACTTAAAAAATTCTACTAAAATTAGGAAAAATAAACAACTTGTATAGAAATACAATGCAAAAATAATCAGAAACATTTGATGTTCCAGTAAAAAAATTTAAAATTGAGCACTACAGCCAAAGTTTCTGTCCTGCACCGTACGAACCAACAAGCATTGTAAACATCCTAAAGGCAAACCTTGGCACATTATTTTTATAATATAATAGAATTGTACAAGGGGATAATTACTTTTATTGAAAAGTTTCTGTAATCAAGATTCACAAAGTTTCCATGAGCATGAACAAAGTTCAAGGCTAGCTCCCACTTCAACAATGCTCGTCTTTCTCACTTCCGCTTTTCTTTTTGAAAAGTTTTGGGTTCGTCTATTTATTTTTTTTGTTTTTAAACTATATAAAAGCACACAACAGAAATAAATGACTCTCTAAAACTTCCGGGTTGTCTCCCTGGCAGCGCTTTCTTTAAAGCCATTAAGCTAGGCATATAGTGCTCAAGTAATGGATCCACCCGGATCCCAAGGTATATCAAAGCCAATTTTAATTAACAATGATTTATAATTTAGTAGTGAGCATGAAGTAACATATATCAAGAAATAACGAAGTCTAACTCTCTTCCTATGCATCGGCATGTCATAAAAGAACAATTCATGCACATATAGTAAAGGCCAATGCATAGTATAAACAGTTTCTAGCAATTTTTTCATGTGGGAAACATAGAGAGGTGGAAATATAGTTCCTCTCTCATAATAATTGCAAGTAGGAGCAGCAAGCACATGCATATTATATCTATAAAAATCATCATGTGTAATAGTAAAAGGCAACCTGCCGGGGTTTTCTGGCTCCTCGAGCACCTATGGGGACGGAGCCCCTTCTCGGTTCGGCGGGGGGCAGAGGTCGCGCGAAGAGCGGATCGAGGCGAAGCACACGGGGGGTTTTTACCCAGCTTCGGAGCTCTCCGGAGAGATAATACTCCTACTGCTGCTTTGTGGATTGTATTGAGTTCTTGCTCGGGAGCGCTGAGTGCTACAGTACACTCAAGCAGCTAACGAGACCGAGCGTTCTTCTGTTTTCCTCTCAGAGATCGCTCTCCGGGGGCCGATCCCCTTCTACGTTGTGCATGGGCCTCCTTTTATATGTTCAAGGGGTCTCCAACAGGTGGCAACGTAGGTAAGGGCAAAAATGGAATTATGTTGTGGTAGGTACAGCTACCTACACAGTGTATCATACCTAACCCTGACGGCAGGGGACAAAGGCACTAAATGCCTATCTACGTCGCCCAGACGGTGCAGAAAAGGGACCATCAGGGGCGCCACCGCTCGCCACGATGGCGATCTTGTCAGCGCCGCATGCCACAGTGTACCCCTGGCTGCACAGCCTCCCGCCACGTACGCCAGGAAGGGTCCCAGAGCGACACGTAGGTGGGTGAGCTGGAGCGCAGGTACAGAGTGGTTGCCCGTCGCGGCAAGTGCCTTGCCGCGGCCGTTGTCTTACCGCGTCCGGGAGCTTGTCGCTCGCCGAGTCCTGCCGGGATGCGTGGCGCGTCGCGGCAAGTTCTTTGAGATGCTCTGGTTGGCCTTCCCGGCAAGCTCCTCTTGCCGGGGTCTTGTGCCTCGAGTGGCCTTCCCGGCAAGCTCCTCTTGCCGGGGACTTGTCTCCTTGGCTTAAATACTTTGTTCTCGAATGGCTCCAAAGGAACCATAGAGAGCCTTGGCGATCACCTGGCGGGCCTTGCCGCGGGGTGCTGCGACTGCCCGTGCACAAGTTCGGGATACTAGGGTACCCCTACTCTAGTACACCGACAGGAGCCCCCGGGCCTGGGCCACACACGGTGCCGAGCGCTGTTGGGCCAGGCCCAAAACAGGGCACGGGCACGCGCGGCCTGGGTCACGTCGCACCTTGCTCCGTATCCACCGCGTCCTCCCTGAACGGCACGCGTCGATTGCGGCGTCGTGGGAGAGGTCGTGGGTGGTTCCTTTATTCAGAAAGGCGAAACGTCCGCCCCCTCCCTCCTTATAAGCAGGGGGAACAGGGGCAGTTCGCCCATCTGCCCGTTGCTATTCCCTCCTCGAGAATCTCCGCCACTCCCCTTCTTCCCAAAGCCGAAGGTGAGCAGCGCCCTGCCCCCATCGCCACCAGCACCACCAACATCGCCGTCCTCACTCTCCATTCCCGCCATGGCTCCGAAAGCCGAGAAGGCGAAGTCGGCCGAGGCGCAGCGGCTCGCGGCGCCGCGGAAGGAGCGGGCAATCTTCCCTCCGAGGCTTGAGGCGGCGGAGCTGAAGGAGGAATTCTACCTCTTCTGGTCGACGGGGACGCGAGCGCATCCGCGCACGAAGGTACTCCCAGCCACTGCTTGGGATAAGTATCCCACTGGGTACCCCTTCTTTGCCTTGTTCTTCTACTGCGGGCTCTGCCCGCCCTTTTTAGAATTCTTTTGCGATGTCATGAACACCTACGGGCTCCACCTTCTTGATTTCACCCCCAATGTTGTCCTGACCATGGTAGTTTTTGCACATCTCTGCGAAAACTTTGTCGGGATCCATCCAAACGTAGCTCTTTTCCGCCATTTCTTTTCGCCTCGGGTTGAGAAAGGAGAGCCTTTATCCGGCGGAATCGCCTGGATCTCGAAAGCTGGCAAGAAGGATGCTTATCTGGAGGGAGAGTTCCGCAGCAAGTGGGAGGAGTGGAGGGCGGACTGGTGTCTGATCGTTGAGGAGAACCCATAGCCGTTTACTGCTCTGCGCGAAACCCCAGTAGTGCGCGGCAGTGATTGGAGTAGCCTGGCCCCGGAAGATGACAGACTAAGGATCGCCGTCACCCGGATCCTACGCCTCAGGCTTACCGGGCTTACTGTAGGAGTGGTTGGTGCAGATTTCCTCCGCCGCCGCATCGCCCCCCTGCAGGAGAGGAGGAGACCCGCCTGGGAGTTCCAGAATGCGGCTGATATCATGAGGTTGCGGCCGGGCCTCAACTTCAACTTCACTGTCCTGGATCTCAACGCGATGCTCCAGGAGCTGTTCAAGCACGACCCACAGCATCCCAAAGTGTTCAGGTTGCCGAGGGGCGTCGTCCCGCTGTGCAACAACTCCGCACTCGACCGTATCCGTGCAATAATGCCGCTGTGCAACTCGCATGGAATTGATCCAGCCTGGATAGAACCTGCGGATGATGTCGTGCGGGCGTTCTTTGACAACTTGATAGAAGTGCCGGTCGACGCCGACGAGAAAAAGGGCCTCACCCAGGACACCACCGACGATTAGCTCAAGCGCATCGCCACCAGGATGGAAGAGGCGGTGGCAGCTGCTGCTGCGGGCGAGTTTGGGTTCACCGTGGAGGAGGCAGAGGCAGCAGAGGCGGCAAGCCTTGCCGACCGAGAAGAGCTTGCCGGCGAGAAGAGGTCCGCCGAGCACGACGTCGGGCCGAGCGGGCCCGCTGAGGATACGAGCGGCTCGTTGGAGATCGGCTCCTCTTCCTCTTCGTCTCCGGACGGCTTGCCGCAAGCAGAGCCCCTGACTCCACAAACAGAGCCCCCGGCTCCACAAGCAGAGCCCCCGGCTCCATCAAGAAGGCGTCTTCGCAAGGCCGGGGACGTAGCGGAGCGGCGGGCGAGTCAACCCCCGCCGCACCGCACGACACGCTCCACCGCGGCAAGTTCTGTTGCCGCGGAAACGCCTCACGCTGCAGCGGCAACTAGGGCGGGGTCCTCTCGGCCTGCCGCTCCAGCTCCCGCCAAGCGGCCAAGGGATCCTACTCCTCCGCCTCCTCGCACCGGAGGTGGGCCAGGCTTTGACTTCTCCGCGCTCAGCTCCGACGAGGAAGAAGAAGAGTAAGATTCTTGTTGTACTTGCATGTCTTCAATACTTGTTGTCTTGTCTTGTATCTCATTTGCTTTACTCTGAACTTATTCCTTTTTAGGACGCTGGCCCAGAGAATGGCAAAGAGAGCCAAGGTCCCGGTGATTGTCATCGAGGATGATCCCACCATGGCAGCAGGGGGTGCGCCTGAGACAAACTTGCCGGACCCGACAGCTGTTCCTCAGAGCAGCTCCCAGCGCAGCCCCCAGCGTAAGTATATGGTTTACTTCCAGCTGTTAGGCGTGCATGGATACTCTTTGCTTGCTGATATCTGACCGTTGGCTTGTGTAGGAGCAGAGCAGCTCCACCAGGAGCACCCGGAGGCCACCCCTGACATGCCACCTGCTTCGACTACGTCGCCAAGGGAGAGTTCTCCGGCAAGGGAGAATCCCCCGACAAGGGAGAGCTCCCCGGCAAGGGAGAAGTCTCCGACGAGGGAGAGCTCCCCGGCAAGGGAGAAGTCTCCGGCAAGGGACAGCACCAGTGACCCCCCGGCAGCGGAGATCCCGACTACCGAGCCTGTTATAGGTACTCCTTGCTTCTAAACTTCCCTTGGGTTCTTCTTTTTGGATATTTGCTCGACTTTTCTTCCTTTTCCGGCCGTCAGATCCATCCACTGTGGAGCCGATGGAGACCGAGGTTGTCATTGATGACGCTGCTGCCACCGAAGAAACGGCCGGCGCTGATGATCCCGCCGGTGAAGAGGCCGCCAAGGCTGCCACCGCAGCAGCCGACGAGGGGTCCGGCGATCGTACTGACGACCCTGGGGCCGCAGGAGCGACAGGCGCTACACCGACCGCCGATCCTCCCGCCGCTGCCACAGCGTCAGGCTCCGAAGAACCCCAGCCAGGCGTCTACTTGAAGGCTGGCGCTGGTATCTTCATCAACCTCCCCTGGGCGTCAACGTCCAGGGCGCCAGTCGAAGGAGAAAGCTTTGACGTGGAGGTGCTTGCCTCCGCTGGGCTGACGCTGGTCGACGCACCAAGCAGCAGCAGCGACGAGCCCAAAGAGGAGCGACTGCTGCGGAAGCTGGTGTCGCTCTACCGTGCCCGCCAGGCCAAACTGGAGTCCCGCGAAGCGCTTGTCGCGAAGGCGGGGGTGGACGTGGAGAAGCGCACGGAGGAGCTCCGAGGCCTCAACCAGGCAGCTCTCCAGTCGCTGGCGGTGGAGTGGGTGCAGCTCGATGAGGCGCAGAAGGCTTTCATCCTTGAGAAGGCAGAGGTTGCAGAGCAACAGCAGCTTGCCACCGAGGAGTTATCTGCGCGGGACGGTGAGTTGGTGCAGCTGAAGGCCAGCCTGGGCAGCCACGAAGAGGAGCTAGCTGTGCGCGAGCAAGCACTCACCGGAGCCCTCAAGGAAGCAAAGGACGTTGCCACAGCTGCCGAGGCCGCCAAGAAGGAGCTGGAGGCGAAAGTGACGCAGCTGGAGACTGATCTCAAGGCGAGCGGTGAAGCGCTTGCCGCGCTCAAGCATGAGCGCGAGAAGGACGCCTACACCTTTGGCGAACTGCAGGGTCATCTCGCCGAGAAGGTCAAGGAGCTTGACGCCGCCAAGGACTCCAAGGTTGATCTTGAGCTGAAGCTGGCTGCTTTGACCAAGTCGCTGGACGGCGCCAGGGAGCAGGAGGCGGCCTTGAAGAAGGAGATCAAGGCCGACAAGGCGCTTCTGGAGAACATCGCCGCCACCCAGAACGATTTCAGGGGAACTGTGGAGCGGCGGAGGGCCTTGTGAATGCTGCCGCAGACATCGACAAGGAGTTGGCGCTGCTGGGGGTGGAGGATCTCGGGTATTCCTCTGACGGGAGCCTCCCATCCAGCGCCAAGCTCACCTTGTTCTTCAAAGGCGTGGCGACGGCCCTCCAGCAACTCCGAGATAGGATCCCAAAGCAGCTGGCCGACGAGTCGCGCGAGATCTGCGCGGGAGCTCTCAAAAAGGTGCTGATGAAGGTGGCCTTCCGCAACCCGGGCCTCCGCCTCACTAACATCCTCAGGTCCCTGCCGCCGGAAGCTGATCTGGAGGAGCTCGAGACCCTCATCGCACACATTGTGGACAAGGTGAGCGGGATCAAGAGGGTTGAGGGCGACCGCGCGGACTAGGCCGCCTATTTTCTTCTTTTCTTGTCGTCGCTGGTCATGTTACGAAAACAGTCTATTAGAGCCGCGACAAGCTATCTTGTAATATAACTCTGTTTCAGGTCATGATTGCAATGCTATTCCCTTTACTCGATTCCTTCCTTTGTATGTTTTTGCCCTATGCTTTTAGGGAACTTGCCGGCGTAGGCACCTTTGCCGCGAGTGCTGAGTGCGGGACGTCAGCAGCCTGCTGGCGGTGCCGTTACCGACAAGAAACCTTGTCGTGACTAGTCGCAACTCGCTTAAGTTGCTGAGTGAACTCGAAACAAAGTAAGGGCGCGACTCTAGTCGCAGCACACTTAAACTATTGAGCAAACTCGAAACAAAGTGAGGGCGCAACTAGCCACGAGCTGGTTCCTCCGCGCACAGGTTTTCCATACAAAGCATGGTCGTTCAAGGAAAATAACTTCAAATTAAAAAATCTGATTGCTCAAACTTTGGCACTTAGCTTTTCTGTCGTTTCCTTCCCGGCAAGGTGAAATTTTTCCTGAACGACGCCGGGTCCATACCATTATATTCCCCTTCCCCCCCGTCCAACTTGTGGGCGAACGATCCTTAATTTCCTTGAAAAATAAAAGAAAGAAAGTAGAGAAAATAATGATATGGAGCATTATGGCTCGTTATTGCTTACCGAGGGTGCTTGCTGCACAAAGTGTCAGATAATTCATGCAGAAAGGCATGAAATTGGCAAGGTGTGCGGAGCACGTGAGTTTTATTTATGCACAGGGTCTGCGCCTGGCTTTGTACAAAGGATTACATGCAACAGCGGCAAGACTTGTACAAAATGGTGGTTGCCGCACAGGGTCCGACAACTGCGCCTTACGGGTAAAACTTACGAAGATGCTCGATGTTCCAGGAGTTGCTCACCGGAAAGCCATCCTTGGTCTCAAGGCGGACAGCGCCAGGCCTAGTGACTCGTTTCACCCGGTAAGGGCCTTTCCACTTCGGCGTCAACTTGTTGGAATTCTTGGCGGAATGAACGCGCCGAAGAACAAGGTCGCCTTCCTCGAGACTTCTGGCTTTAACTTTGCGGCTATGGTAGCGGCGCAAAGCTTGCTGGTATCGAGCAGCTCGTACAGCAGCCTGAAGACGGTCTTCCTCAAGGAGCAGCGCGTCATCTTGTCGCAGCTGCTCTTGCTCAAGCTCATCATAAGCGAGCACTCGAGGTGACCCGTATACGAGTTCCATGGGGATAACTGCCTCGGCTCCATAGACTAGAGCGAAAGGTGTCTGGCCGGTGGCTCGATTTGGCGTCGTCCTGATCGACCAAAGAACCACCGGCAGCTCCTCGATCCAGTTTCTTCCGCACTTGTGCAGCCTGTCGAAAGTCCGGGTCTTGAGTCCACGCAGCACTTCAGCATTTGCCCTCTCTGCTTGACCGTTGCTCCTGGGGTGAGCAAAAAAAGCGAAGCAGACCTTGGTGCCAAGGTCTTGGACGTACTGCATGAAGGTGTGACTCGTGAATTGTGTACCGTTGTCGGTGATGATCCTGTTAGGGATTCCGAAGCAGCAAACAATCGACCTGAAGAACTTGACTGCTGACTGTGCTGTCACCTTCCTCACTGGTTCCACTTCCGACCACTTTGTGAACTTGTCGTGGCGGACCTGGCGAGTCGGCGATCTTGGCCTTCGGGGCGGAGAGTGCATGGTGGTTGCACCCCCACCAGTTTTGTCGCCATCGGCTCGCACCTGGCTGACCTGCCGCGGCTGCGATGTGGTCGCCGGCCATGGAGTGTCGCCGTTGGCGAAGCCGATGAGACTCTGAATGGTGGCCCTCCAGTCGTTGATCTTGTCCGGCGTCGGAGGGAAGTCTAGGAGCAGTTGAGCTCGCGCCAGAGCTTCTGCTGGAGTGGCGGGTAACGGTGGCGAGCGGTGCGAGGAGCGGGATATGCTCGGACTTCCAACGATGTTAGAGGGAGCAGTATTCCGTCCAGGCGACCGTGCCTCGGTCGCGCCAGCATGTTGGCGTACATGTTGGCCTTGAGCATCCCGGGATCCGCCAGCCCGATTTGGGTCCAGCGAGCGTATGGTACCGTGAGTACCACGACGCTGTCGGTCCTGCACCTCTTGAGATGGGCGCGGTGCGCCTACGGACGCCCGGTCGTCGTGGGAGCCGGCTACGCCCCCGACGGGCAGCGCAGCATTGTCCTTGGACTTGGTGGCACCGTGGGCTCCCTCGTCGACGCCCGTTCTTCCACCGGCGTCTTCCCCACCGGCCGTTTGCTCCGGCGGCGGTGTATTCGACGCGGACGACGTAGCCGCCTTCGAAGCCTTCTTCTTCGGCGGCATGTCGATGAAGTCGATGAAGATTTAGCTCGCGTGAACGTCGAATCAGGTTCACACAACCTCGACGCCCCCTACCTGGCGCGCCAAAGATGCCGGGGTTTTCTGGCTCCTCGAGCACCTATGGGGACGGAGCCCCTTCTCGGTTCGGCGGGGGGCGGAGGTCGCGCGAAGAGCGGATCGAGGCGAAACACACGGGGTTTTTTTACCCAGCTTCGGAGCTCTCCGGAGAGATAATACTCCTACTGCTGCTTTGTGGATTGTATTGAGTTCTTACTCGGGAGCGCTGAGTGCTATAGTACACTCAAGCAGCTAACGAGACCGAGCGTTCTTCTGTTTTCCTCTCAGAGATCGCTCTCCGGGGGCCGATCCCCTTCTACGTTGTGCATGGGCCTCCTTTTATATGTTCAAGGGGTCTCCAACAGGTGGCAACGTAGGTAAGGGCAAAAATGGAAATATGTTGTGGTAGGTACAGCTACCTACACAGTGTATCATATCTAACCCTGATGGCAGGGGACAAAGGCATTAAATGCCTATCTACGTCACCCAGACGGTGCAGAAAAGGGACCGTCAGGGGCGCCACCGCTCGCCACGATGGCGATCTTGTCAGCGCCGCATGCCACAGTGTACCCCTGGCTGCACAGCCTCCCGCCACGTACGCCAGGAAGGGTCCCAGAGCGACACGTAGGTGGGTGAGCTGGAGCGTAGGTACAGAGTGGTTGCCCACCGCGGCAAGTGCCTTGCCGCGGCCGTTGTCTTGCCGTGTCCGGGAGCTTGTCGCTCGCCGAGTCCTGCCGGGACGCGTGGCGCGTCGCGGCAAGTTCTTTGAGATGCTCTGGTTGGCCTTCCCGGCAAGCTCCTCTTGCCGGGGTCTTGTGCCTCGAGTGGCCTTCCCGGCAAGCTCCTCTTGCCGGGGACTTGTCTCCTTGGCTTAAATACTTTGTTCTCGAATGGCTCCAAAGGAACCATAGAGAGCCTTGGCGATCACCTGGCGGGCCTTGCCGCGGGGTGCTGCGACTGCCCGTGCACAAGTTCGGGATACTAGGGTACCCCTACTCTAGTACACCGACACAACCCATCAATATAATCCTTAATAAGAGCAAACTTCTCCGATATAGTATAATCAGGAGAATTCAAAAAGATAATAGGACTATCATGCATGGGTGCAATAGCAAAAATTTCATGTTTAACATAAGGAACTATAGCAAGTTCATCTCCATAAGCATAATTCATATTGGCATATTGGCCACAAGCATAGCAAGCATCATCAAAAAGGGATATTTCAAGAGAATCAACGGGATCATAACAATTATCCTTCGGTAAGCACAAAGGGAAATTAAACAATGTATGAGTTGAAGAGTTACTCTCATTAGAAGGTGGGCACGGGTGATCAATCCACTCTTCCTCCTTTTGTTCTTCGCTCTCCTCCTCATCTTTTTCATCCAATGGGCTCACAGTTTCATCAATTTCTTCTCCCATAGGTTCCTGCAAAATATTAGTCTCTTCTTGGACAGCGGAGACTTTCTCAATAAATTCATCAATATCGGAATTGAATTCATAATTCTCATAGCAATATTTAAGGGTAGCTAAATTTTCAGGTCTATAAATAACATCATAAAGATCTTCAAACTCTTTGAACAAAGATTCAATTTCATAAGCACCCATAAAAGCAAAAAATTCTTCTATTTGTTCCACATCATAGTAATCATATATACCATTAGCATAAGAAGCCAAGGTTTTATTATCATTAAATTTGCATGAAAAGGGAAGGTGTGGAGCCTTCATCCTAGAGCAACAAGTATAATCATATCTCAAGCATAGTTCCCTAGCATACCACTTCAATATATGAATTTGATCCCGTAATAGTTTCACTTTTTGAGTCAAGCGATAATCCCTAAAGTATTCACGTTGATCCAACGTGTCTCCCGTTACATAATTGAATGGGGTTTTCTCAGGATTATCAAAGTAGTACATAATATCGGTCACATAACGAGCATCGAGGGTTTTAGGAGGTTCCCCATCTCCATGAGTAGCAAGTAAACCTAATTTTTTTGGTATTTCGTGTTCCATAGCCATAACTAAAGATAAAGAACAACTAAGAACAACAAATAAAAATTACTTAGTGATAAAGCAAACAAGCACACACAAGAATATTCACCCCACGCTATGACTTCCTGGCAGCGGCGCCAGAAAAGGTCTTGATAACCCACAAGTATAGGGGATCAGTTGTAGCCTCTTTCGATAAGTAAGAGTGTCGAACCCAACGAGGAGCTAAAGGTAGAACAAATATTCCCTCAAGTTCTATCGACCACCGATACAACTCTACGCACGCTTTACGTTCGCTTTACCTAGAACAAGTATCAAACTGGAAGTACTTTGTAGGTGTTGTTGGATAGGTTTGTAAGAATATAAAGAGCGAGTAAATAAAAGCTAGGGGCTGCTTAGATAAAGACACAACTAAATTAGTTTTAGTAGAGAGCTAGCTTTTTGTTATGAGAAAGTTATTTGTCCCTAGGCAATCGATAACTAGACCGGTAATCATTATTGCAATTTTATTTGAGGGAGAGGCATAAGCTAACATACTTTCTCTACTTGGATCATATGCACTTATGATTGGAACTCTACCAAGCGTCCGCAACTACTAAAGATCATTAAGGTAAAACCCAACCATAGCATTAAAGCATCAAGTCCTCTTTATCCCATACGCAACAACCTACTTACTCGGGTTTGTGTTTCAGTCACTCACACAACCCACTATAAGCGAATCATGAACGTATTGCAACACCCTATAGCGGGAATCCCTCACGCTTGCCCGACATGGAGATCACCATAGGACAGCACCAATAATAAAACATGCAACTCAAACCAATCTTGATCATCAAATAACCCATAGGACAAAACGGATCTACTCAAACATCATAGGATAGCCATACATCATTCGGAAATAATATATAGCTTTGAGAACCATGTTTAAATAGAGATTATAGCGGGTAAGAGAAAGGTTACACCGCTGCATAGAGGGGGGAAGAGTTGGTGATGATGGCGGTGAAGTTGTTGGTGAAGATGGCGATGATGATGATGATCCCGGCGGTGTTCCGGCGCCACCGGAAGAGAGGGGGAGAGGGGCCCCCTTCTTCTTCTTCTTCCTAGACCTCCTCCCTAGATGGGAGAAGGGTTTCCCCTCTGGTCCTTGGTTTCCATGGCATGGGAGGGGCGAGAGCCCCTCCAAGATTGGATCTGTCTCTCTGTCTCTTTCTGTTTCTGCTCTCCCTTTCTACTGCCCTTTCACCGTTTCTTTTATATCCAGAGATCCGTAACACAGATTGGACTGAAACCTTCGCCGCCCAAAAATTAGCTTTCTTGTGGCCGAAGAAGGGCATCAACCGCCTTATGGGAGGCCCACGAGGGTCAGGGGCGCGCCCAGGGGGTGGGGCGCCCCCCCTGCCTCGTGCCTCCCTCGGGCACCGTCTCACATGGATTTTCCTTCGCATATTCTCCGAATATTCCAAAAATAATCTTTGTCCGTTTTTATCCCGTTTGGACTACGTTTGATATTGTTATTCTGCGAAACAAGAACATGCAAGAAACAGAACTGGCACTGGGCACTGGATCAATATGTTAGTCCCCATAAAATAGTATAAAAAGTTGCCAAAAATATATGAAAGTTGTAGAATATTGGCATGGAACAAGCAAAAATTATAGATATGACAGAGACGTATCAGTACATGGTACGGTAAGTAAACCGACTCCAAAACAGTTCTAATGGCAATTTTTCTCCGTTTTGGAATATTAAAAAATAGGAAAATAAGAAGCAGTCCGGGAAGGACACGAGGCTTCCATGAGGGTGGGAGGCGCGCCCTACCCCCCTGGGCGCGCCCCCTGCCTCGTGGGCACCTCGTGCGCTCTCCAGACTCCATTTTCTTGCATGATAATTCTTTTGTTGGTAAAAATTCATTATATAAATTCCCGAAGGTTTTGACCACCGCATCACGCAATTATCCTCTGTTCTTGTTTCGAGCTGTTTTCTGTCAAGGTTGTCAAAAATGGATTAGAAAAGCCATAGGATTGAAAAACTTGTTTTACAACCTGTTGTCTACTTGTTAGATCATACTCTTGTATTCATATCTTTACTTTTCAAATATATATGACCCCTGTTATTATTATTAGTGTCATCTAAGGAGTTTTAGTTGACAGACCACCATTACTAAGTTGTGCCTGATAAACGATTTGCGGTAGTATGATGAGATCATATCTCTTGTGGATATGACCTTACCTGTAGGTTTTGCTTGTGTTGTGTGGTATGTCATATGTTTGGTTGGTCATTGCTTTCCGTGTCGTCATATTTCGTGGATTGTTTGTATTATGCAATTGGGTGCTTTGATTGATCATATGTGCTCTTTTGATGTGATTACTTTAGGATAGTTTTGGTGACTTGTGTGAATTGTTTGATTTGGGAGTTTTGTTGCTAGCATGATGCATATGGGTAGTGTTTTTCCTTTAGGTCTTTATTATATATATATATATATATATATATATATATATCCTAAAATATGTTGCAACCAAGTGAAGACTTCAAGTTTTACCACATGCACCAAGATCTGACAAGAAGCAAGCACAATCTTGTTGAAGGAAGAACCCTAGAGGAAGCTATAATTCTTTAGTAGATGTTTTATATTAGTTGACGCTAACTTGAGAGTTGACAGTAACGATAGCTAATTTGTTTGGCATGCAGAACAAATGGACTTATCCGAACCTGGTTCGTGAACAAGAGAAGTTTCTGCAATACTTGTGAGGATGCTCGAGTGTTAGAATGCGAGATTTTCTAAACCATATACAAGGTAATGATTTGGATGCGGAATGGATTGATCACCATCCGACTTACTCTTATTATTCGCTTTTGCTATGTGGAATGGTAAATCTAGAGTGACATACCTATAGTAGAGAGACCTCGTTATTAAGCCTTCAACCTTGGAATGGTGTGACGTTGATCCCTGTAGAAGGCACCCGTTGCCAATAGTAGGTTATACGGTGAGAATAAACCAATACTTTTTTCTGCAGGAACCATTCTTGATGACCACCATGAGAGTATCGATATTTGTTTAGTATTGGCGCAAGACCTGTGAGCCATGAAGTTTTAGTTTATGGAAGACTGCTCTTTTGATAAGGGATTCAGAATTTCAAAGGAGTGTAAGACATATGTGTGGAGGATTTCCTCGAAGGAGTAAGAGTTTTGAAGACCGATGACTCATATTCTAAGGGTGGTAGTACTCCACACTCTCGGACGAACAATGGATATTCAAGGAGACCCCCAACCCTAGTCTTTTCTTTCTAGCCTCTTCGAATATCGAGGACGAGATTCATTTTAAGGGTGGTAGATTTGTAACATCCCAAATTTTTAAAATTTGGAATGTTAATAGGATCATTCTTTTCATCATGATTTCTATGCTTATTTGAAATTTTCTGATTATTCAAAGAGCTTTCCAACTCAAGGCAAAACAATTGGAGAGGAGATAATATGACTTCTTCCATGTTCATTATTTTTAGAAAATGCTAAAAAAATATTCTGGAGTTTACAGAAAATATTTTGGAGTTTTTTTTTGAAACTCAAAATTATTTATTAGTTGTTTAAGATGCTCTTTATGTTCTTTTATTGCATAATTGTTTTTTTCTTAAATGCATTTGTGTTGCAGAAAAATGTTCACTGTTTTCTAATTTAGGTATAACATTTACTGTGTCTATATGTATTCTTATTTAGATTTTAGACTGGTGTTTTATTTTAGTTAGTTTTCTTTCTGTGGCAGTTTGTTTTTAATTAAAAAAAACAGCCGGCCAGGTCAGGCCAGTTTCGCGCAACACAGCAGCCCACACCCCGCAGGCCTCTCTTTCTGTTTTTTTCTCCTCGCGGGCACTGACGCTGGGTCTCGCTGAGTCATCTTCATCCTGGCGACGAACTCTTGCAGGCGCACGAGTTCTTCAATGTCCCGATCTAAATCCTCACCCATCGACTAATCTATTGCCCTAGTACACGCATGACCCCATATTATACTCCCTGTGTCCTTCTCGTCCGATTTTCGCCAAAATCTCCTGTCCACGTGCCCTAGGGCGTCGTCCCGATCTTGCCGGAGACCGCCACCGCCTGAAGCTTCTGCTGGGATTCACCGAACCGAGTGCTACAACCTCGACCAGAAACAGAGCACTGCCGCCGTCGCTCCAGGAGTCCATCGACGCCACCAGAAGGCGTGATCCTCCCCGACGAGGCCCCTTTTGTCTTCACAGGAGAGTTCTGCGACCGCCCGTCCCTTCCTCCACCGCCGGAGACGCGAGGAAGCCATCGCCGTCTTTCCGCCTGGCCGCTAGCGTCGTCGTCTTCTTCAGGTCCGGCGCGCAGCTCCTCTGTTCTCCGGTGAGTCGCCCCCATCCGTCCGATCTCCGTCCGACGGTCTGGATTAGATCAGTGCTGTTTTTTTCTATAAACCGGTATGCACTATTTAGTGGACGTTCGTCGGTTAGCCACAGCAGCAAACAATCTCCAGCCAATCATCATGCGACACGTGGCACGTCCACGGCAGCCGCGGCAGTTCTTCCCAGAATGCTATTATGGCATTTTTTCTTTGCAAATTCCATATCATATCTTAATTTTGGTTTATCTTGAGATCCGTAACTCCAAGTTCATCTATTCTTTTTCCTGTGTACTCATATTGACCAGGAGCATCTAGTAGAACCAAAATTTCAAAGTTTTGCATTGTTCAAATTTGAATTTGTTTAAATTTGACTTCAAACTTTCGAAGGCCATATCTTTTAAACCGTTGGTCCAATTTAGTTGATTCTTTTTGCATTATGATCCTACTAGCATTTAGATAATATATACCTACTGATATGTTCTGTTAATTAAGTTTTATTTGAATTCATTGTTGTTTACTTTATTGTGGTGTTATGTGAGTACGGTTTTATTTATCGGTGCTCTCGTTAATGTATAGATTGTCCGGAGTGTGAAGCGGATCAGAATTGAGCGTTAGAGTACTTCAACAGCGCTCAAGGCAAGTTTGCACTTTTGATTATGCTCATCCTATATTCTGCTATGCATGTGTGATTTTTATGCTATGACATGTGCTTGGTTTGATCTGTATGTTCTCTGATGACATATTCTGATAGTGATTGTATTATGTGATGGTGTGATCAACTTGCTATGGTAGACGTGGGCATGTGTCGCATGATGTTTGCAAGTGGTGAGCACTTATAGCTGTAGGCTCGGGGCTTTTTCTCAGGTGAATGCGTCAATGGCTGAGCGCTCTATTGTCCCTAGAGAATGCGCCATGACTGAGCGCACTTGAGTTGTCGGGACTTTTTCTCATGTGAATGTGTCACTGGCTGAGCGCTCTATTGTCCCTAGAGAATGTGCCAGGGCTGAGCGCACTTGAGACATCTTGAAGATCTTTATCATCTGTGTTGTGTGCACCTTGCCTATGTCATGGAGGTAGGTGAAGGTAGTTTTACGCGAAACCAACTTGAGTGTTTTGTTTGTCATACTTTGCTTGTGGATGTAGGTTTGTTTTATCATTATGTGTAATTTGCCAATACATTCAACATATTGACCCTTTGTGGCTGCAACTTATCATGTTGCAGGAATTTCAGACGATCAGTGAGATACAGTAGGCTCGCGAGTCTTCACTCAGCATTTTCGCCAGTGGGCATTGACGGGACTCGTCGTTTGTTAGGCTACATTTCCGCTGTTATTATTGAATAAAGTTAGCTATGTGCTACTCAATTTGTAATACTTTATGAATTCTGGATCATACGTTATAGTAAATGATGCACTTGTTATTTGATATTCATATGTACTGTGTGTGCTAGCGAGTCGATCCAGGGACTAACACGGTGAGCACAGAGACATCGAATCTTATCAGGTTCGGGTCGTTTCAGATGGTATCAGAGCAGTGTGTTGACTGTAGGGTCGCGAGCCTTCACTCGACATGTTCTCCAGTGGGCATTGATGGACTCGTCGTTTATTATGCTACCTTTCCGCTGATATTATTGAATAAAGTTAGCTATGTGCTACTCGGTTTGTAATACTTTATGAATTCTGGATCATACATTGTAGTAAATGATGCACTTGTTATTTGATATTCATATGTACTGTGTGTGCTAGCGATTCGATCCAGGGACTAGCACAGTGAGCACGGAGACATCGAATCTTATCAGATTCGGGTCATTACAGTCGTCCCCCTCCTCCAACAATGGTGACAATGATGCTTGGCTAATGAAGATAGAGCTGAAGAGGGAAGAACCCATGGAGATCAATAAGGATGAAGGGATCAAGAAGGCCACGGAGGACCTAGCCCCTGCAGCAGAAGACATCCTTCAGCTTGATCACAATCTTCTTACCCCAACTGAAATCGAAGCTTTCAAGATGATTGAGTTAGCTCGTATACAAAACAAGTATCTCACACGTGAAAATATTTTGTTGAAGGAGCATATCATCGCACTCAAGGGCATTATCCGCAAGTTGGAGGACCTCCTATGCTCGATGTGCGACTATCCATCATCACCTCCATCTCCTTCACCACCAAAAGAGACATAATCACATGGGTATGGGCACTCCCCTTGGCAACTGCCAAGCTTGGGGGAGGTGCCTCGGTATCGTATCACCATCACACTCCTATCTTTACCTTTTTCTTAGTTCAATCCTTTTGTTAATATCTTGATCTAGTAGAATAAAGTTTTAGTATGATTTAGTTTTGAGTTTTGCTTTATGATCCCTTTATGCAATCGAGTCCATGAGCTTTATAATACAGACTAGTGTTGAGTCAAGGGCTTGATTATTTTGCCATGATCTTGAGGGAATAAAGGAAAGAAAAGAATAAAAAGAAGTAAAGAGATCATATTGATCTTATGGAGAGTAATGACTTCACATATAAAGAGTATGATGATTAAAAGTTGTTGAGAGTTGACAAACATAGTTTTGGTCATCATTGCAATTAATAGGAAGTAATAAAGAAAGAGAGATTTCACATATAAATATAATATCTTGGACATCTTTTATGATTGTGAGCACTCATTAAAATATGACATGCTAAAGAGTTGATGTTGGACAAGGAAGACAATGTAATGGGTTATGTTTTATTATATCCGAAATAAGTATATTGTCATGGATCATCCAACATGTTCAGCTTGCCTTTCTCCCTCATGCTAGCCAATTCTTTGCACCAAGTAGAGATACTACTTGTGCTTCCAAATATCCTTAAACCCAGTTTTGCCATGAGAGTCCATCATATCTACCTATGGATTGAGTAAGATCCTTCAAGTAAGTTGTCATCTGTGCATGCAATAAAAATTGCTCTCTAAATATGTATGACTTATTAGTGTGGAGGAAATAAGCTTTATACGATCTTGTGATATGGAAGAAATAAAAGCGACCGACTGCATAATAAAGGTCCATATAACAAGTGGCAATATAAAGTGACATTGTTTTGCATGAAGATTTCGTGCATCCAACCATGAAATCACATGACAACCTCTACTTCCCTCTGCGAAGGGCCTATCCTTTACTTTTACCTTATGCAAGAGTCACGGTGATCTTCACCTTTCCTTTTACATTTTATACTTTGGCAAGAACATTGTGTTGGAAAGATACTGATACATATATCTAATTGGATGTAAGTTAGCATGAGCTTTTATTGTTGACATTACCCTTGAGGTACAAGGTTGGGAGGCGAAACTAAAGCCCCTATCTTTCTCTGTGTACGATTAAAACTCCATACCCATAAGAATTGTGTGAGTGTTAGCAATCGTGAAAGACTAAATGATAGTTGAGTATGTGGACTTGCCAAAAAGCTCTTACATAGATTCTTTCTAATGTTATGATAAATTGCAATTGCTTCAATGACTAAGATTATAGTTTGTTAGTTTTCAATAAGTTTCTGATTCATACTTGATATTGTGAATAGATTATTACTTAAGCATAAGAAGTCATATGACAATATTCAAATATGTTGCTGTTAAAAGAATGATCATGATGCCCTCATGTCCATATTTTATTTTATCGACACCTCTATCTCTAAACATGTGGACATATTTATCGTTATCGGCTTTCGCTTGAGGACAAGCGAGGTCTAAGCTTGGGGGAGTTGATACGTCTATTTGCATCATGCTTTTATATTGATATTTATTGCATTATGGGCTGTTATTACACGTTATGTCACAATACTTATGCCTATTCTCTCTTATTTACAAGGTTTACATGAAGAGGGAGAATGCCGGCAGCTGGAATTCTGGGCTGGAAAAGGAGCAAATATTAGAGACCTACTCTGCACATCACCAAAAGTCCTGAAACTTCAAGGAAGTCATTTTTGGAATTAATAAAAAATACTGGACGAAGAAAATACCAGAGGGGGCCACACCCTGGCCACGAGGGTGGGAGGCGTGCCCCCCGCCTCGTGGGCCCCTTGGTGGCCCTCCGGTGCCCATCTTCTACTATATGAAGTCTTTCGTCCATGAAAAACCATAAGCAAGCTTTCGGGAAGAAACTCCGCCGCCACGAGGCAGAACCAATCTAGGGCTCCGGCAGAGCTGTTCTGCCGAGGAAACTTCCCTCCGAGAGGGGGAAATCATCGCCAACGTCATCACCAACGCTCCTCTCATCGGGAGGGGGCCAATATCCATCAACATCTTCACCAGCACCATCTCCTCTCAAACCCTAGTTCATCTCTTGTATCCAATCTTTGTCCCAAAGCCTCAGATTGGTACCTGTAGGTTGCTAGTAGTGTTGATTACTTCTTGTAGTTGATGCTAGTTGGTTTATTTGGTGGAAGATCATATGTTCAGATCCATTATGCATATTAATACCCCTCTAATTATGAACATGAATATGCTTTGTAAGTAGTTACGTTTGTTCCTGAGGACATGGGAGAAGTCTTGCTATTAGTAGTCATGTGAATTTGGTATTTGTTCGATATTTTGATGAGATGTATGTTGTCTCTTCTGTAGTTGTGTTATGTGAACGTCGACTACATGACACTTCACCATTGTTTGGGCCTAGAGGAAGGCATTGGGAAGTAATAAGTAGATGATGGGTTGCTAGAGTGACAGAAGCTTAAATCCTACTTTATGCGTTGCTTCGTAAGGGGCCGATTTGGGTCCATATGTTTCATGCTATGGTTAGGTTTACCTTAATACTTCTTTTGTAGTTGTGTATGCTTGCAATAGGAGTTAATCATAAGTGGGATGCTTGTCCAAGTAAGGATAGCACCCAAGCACCGGTCCACCCACATATCAAATTATCAAAGTACCGAACGCGAATCATATGAGCGTGATGAAAACTAGCTTGACGATAATTCCCATGTGTCCTCGGGAGCGTTTTCCTTCATATAAGAAATTGTCCAGGCTTGTCCTTTGCTACAAAAAGGATTGGTCCATCTAGCTGCACTTTATTTACACTTGTTACTTGTTACCCGTTACAAATTACTTTATCACAAAACCATCTGTTACCGATAATTTCAGTGCTTGCAGAGAATACCTTGCTGAAAACCGCTTATCATTTCCTTCTGCTCCTCGTTGGGTTCGACACTCTTACTTATCGAAAGGACTACGATAGATCCCCTATACTTGTGGGTCATCAACATATATGTTCCATGACGTGACACCATGCCACCTTTGATGACTTTCTGGTGAGTTTAGGATTTATGGGGATTTAAAAACCAAGATTCCAAATGTTTGAGTACGAGCCAGGATGCGGGTACGGTTGTAATTCGTTCCCATTCCTGGCATGGGACCTAAACATGCACCCAAGTGTTGGGGAACGTAGCATGCAATTTCAAAAAAAAATCCTACGATCACGCAAGATCTATCTAGGAGATGCATAGCAACGAGAGGGGGAGAGTGTGTCCACGTACCCTCGTAGACCGAAAGCGGAAGAGTTAGGGTAGCGCAGTTGATGTAGTCAAATGTCTTCATGATCTAACCGATCTAGTACTGAACGTACGGCACCTCCGAGTTCAGCACACGTTCAGCTCGATGACGTCCCTCGAACTCTTGATCCAGTAGAGGGTCGAGGGAGAGTTCCGTCAGCACGACGGTGTGGTGACGGTGATGTGGTCCGCGCATGACTTAACCTAAGCACTACGACGCTATGAGCGGAGGAGTAAACTGTGGAGGGGGGGCACCGCACACGGCTAAGAGAAAAATTGTTGTGCTTTGGGGTGCCCCTCTGCCCCCGTATATAAAGGAGGAGGGGAGGAGGCGGCCAACCAGGAGGGGGCGCGCCAAGGGGGGAGTCCCTAGTCCAATTCGGACTCCCCATGGGAGGGGGGCGCGGCCACCCCTTGTGGGCTGCCTCCCCTCTCCCCCTATGGCCCATGTAGGCCCAACAATTCCCCAGGGGGTTCCGGTAACCCCTCGGTACTCCGAAATACACCCAAACCATTCTGAAACCATTCCTTTGTCCGAATATCATCGTCCAATATATCAATCTTTACCTCTCGACTATTTCGAGACTCCTCGTCATGTCCGTGATCTCACCCGGGATTTTGAACAAACTTCGGTCACCAAAACACATAACTCATAATACAAATCGTCATCGAGCGTTAAGCGTGCGGACCCTACGGGTTCGAGAACTATGTAGACATGATCGAGACACATCTCCGGTCAATAACCAACAGCGGAACCTGGATGCTCATATTGGTTCCTACATATTCTACGAAGATCTTTATCGGTAAAACCTTAATAACAACATACGTTATTCCCTTTGTCATCGGTATGTTACTTTCTCGAGATTCGATCGTCGTTATCATCATACCTAGTTCAATCGCCCGCAACTAACTCATTAGTCACATTGCTTGCAAGGCTTATAGTGATGTGCATTACCGAGAGGGCCCAGAGATACCTCTCCGATACTCGGAGTGACAAATCCTAATCTTGATCTATGCCAACCCAACAAATACCTTCAGAGACACCTGTAGAGCATGTTTATAATCACCCAGTTACGCTGTGACGGTTGATAGCACACAAGGTGTTCCTCTAGTATTCCAGAGTTGCATAATCTCATAGTCAGAGGAATATGTATAAGTCATGAAGAAAGCAATAGCAATAAAACTTAACGATCATTATGCTAAGCTAACGGATGGGTCTTGTCCATCACATCATTCTCTAATGATGTGATCCCGTTCATCAAATGACAACACATGTCTATGGCCAGGAAACTTAACCATCTTTGATTAATGAGCTAATCAAGTAGAGACATACTAGGGACACTCAGTTTTGCCTATGTATTCACACATGTACTAAGTTTCCGGTTAATAAAATTCTAGCATGAATAATAAACAATTATCATGATATAAGGAAATATAAATAACAACTTTATTATTGCCTCTAGGGCATATTTCCTTCAGTCTCCCACTTGCACTAGAGTGAATAATATAGATTAGATAGTAATGATTCTAACACCAATGGAGTCTTGGTGCTGATCATGTTTTGCTCGTGAAAGAGGCTTACTCAACAGGTCTGCAACATTCAGATCTGTATGTATTTTGCAAATCTCTCTGTCTTCCTCCTTGACTTGATCGCGGATGGAGTTGAAGCGTCTCTTGATGTGCTTGGTTCTCTTGTGAAATCTGGATTCCTTCGCTAAGGCAATTGCTCCAGTATTGTCACAAAAGATTTTCATTGGACCCGTTGCACTAGGTATTACACCTAGATCGGATATGAACTCCTTCATCCAGACTCCTTCATTTGCTTCTTCCGAAGCAGCTATTTACTCCGCTTCACACGTAAATCCCACCACGACGCTCTGCTTGGAACTGCACCAACTGACAGCTCCACCATTCAATATAAATACGTATCCGGTTTGTGACTTAGTGTCATCCGAATCAGTGTCAAATCTTGCATCGACGTAACCATTTACGACAAGCTCTTTGTCACCTCCATAAACGAGAAACATATCCTTAGCCCTTTTGAGGTATTTCAGGATGTTCTTGACCGCTATCCAGTGATCCACTCTTGGATTACTTTGGTACCTTGATAATCCACAAATATAGGGGATCACAACAGTTTTTGAGGGTAGAGTATTCAACCCAAATTTATTGATTCGACACAAGGGGAGCCAAAGAATATTCTCAAGTATTAGCAGTTGAGTTGTCAATTCAACCACACCTGGATAACTTAATATCTGCAGCAAAGTATTTAGTAGCAAAGTAGTATGGAAATAACGGTAACGGTGGCAAAAGTAGCAGTAGCAGCTTTGTAGTAATTGTAACAGTGGCAATGGTAAAGTAACTAAGCAAAGATCAATATGTGAAAAGCTTGTAGGCATTGGATCAGTGATGGATAATTATGTCGGATGCGATTCCTCATGCAACAGTTATAACGTAGGGTGACACAGAACTAGCTCCAGTTCATCAATGTAGTGTAGGCATGTATTCCGAATATAGTCATACGTGCTTATGGAAAATAACTTGCATGACATCTTTTGTCCTACCCTCCCGTGGCAGCGGGGTCCTATTGGAAACTAAGGGATATTAAGGCCTCCTTTTAATAGAGTACCGGACAAAAGCATTAACACTTAGTGAATACATGAACTCCTCAAACTATAGTCATCACCGGGAGTGGTCCCGATTATTGTCACTTCGGGGTTACCGAATCATAACACATAGTAGGTGACTATTGACTTGCAAGATAGGATCAAGAACTCACATATATTCATGAAAAAATAATAGGTTCAGATCTGAAATCATGGCACTCGGGCCCTAGTGACAAGCATTAAGCATAACAAAGTCATGGCAACATCAATCTCAGAACATAATGGATACTAGGGATCAAACCCTAACAAAACTAACTCGATTACATGATAAATCTCATCCAACCCATCACCGTCCAGCAAGCCTATGATGGAATTACTCACGCACGGCGATGAGCATCATGAAATTGGTGATGGAGGATGGTTGATGATGACGACGGCGGCGGATTCCCCTCTCCGGAGCCCCCAACGGACTCCAGATCAGCCCTCCCGAGAGAGATTAGGGCTTGGCAGCGGCTCCGTATTGTAAAACGCGATGAATCCTTCTCCCTGATTTTTTTCTCCCCGAACATGAATATATAGAGTTGGAGTTGACATCGATGGAGCCTCAGGGGACCCACAAGGCATGGGGCGCGCCCCAGGGGGGTGGGCGCGCCCTCCACCCTCGTGGACAGGGTGTGGGCCCCTGCTGTTGATTCTTTCGCTAGTATTTTTTATTAATTCCAAAAATATTCTCCGTGAAGTTTCAGGTCATTCCGAGAACTTTTATTTCTGCACAAAAATAACACCATGGCAATTCTGCTGAAAACAACGTCAGTCCATTCAAATCATGCAAGTTAGAGTCTAAAACAAGGGCAAAAATGTTTGGAAAAGTAGATACAATGGAGACATATCAACTCCCCCAAACTTAAACCTTTGCTTGTCCTCAAGCAATTCAGTTGACAAATTGAAAGTGATAAAGAAATTTTTTTACAAACTCTATTTGCTCTTGTTGTTGTAAATATGTAAAGCCAGCATTCAAGTTTTCAGCAAAGATTATGAACTAACCATATTCACAATAACACTTAGGTCTCATGTTTACTCATATCAATGGCATAATCAACTAGCTAGCGATAATATTAAATCTCGGATGACAACACTTTCTCAAAACAATCATAATATCATATAACAAGATGGTATTTCGTTAGCCCTTTTTGAGATGGCAAAACATAAATGCAGAGTGATGTGTACTACGCAACCTTCTTCTTGTAGACGTTGTTGGGCCTCCAAGTGCAGAGGTTTGTAGGACAGTAGCAAATTTCCCTCCAGTGGATGACCTAAGGTTTATCAATCCGTGGGAGGCGTAGGACGAAGATGGTCTCTATCAAACAACCCTGCAACCAAATAACAAAGAGTCTCTTGTGTCCCCAACACACCCAATACAATGGTAAATTGTATAGGTGCACTAGTTCGGCGAAGAGATGGTGATACAAGTGCAATATGGATGGTAGATATAGGTTTTTGTAATCTGAAAATATAAAAACAGCAAGGTAGCAAGTGATAAAAGTGAGCGTAAACGGTATTGCAGTGCTAGGAAACAAGGCCTAGGGTCCGTACTTTCACTAGTGCAAGTTCTCTCAACAATAATAACATAATTGGATCATATAGCAATCCCTCAACATGCAACAAAGAGTCACTCGAAAGTCACTAATAGCGGAGAACAAACGAAGAGATTATGGTAGGGTACGAAACCACCTCAAAGTTATTCTTTCCAATCAATCCATTGGGCTATTCCTATAAGTGCCACAAACAGCCCTAGAGTTCGTACTAGAATAACACCTTAAGAAACAAATCAACCAAAACCCTAATGTCACCTAGATACTCCAATGTCACCTCAAGTATCCGTGGGTATGATTATACGATATGCATCACACAATCTCAGATTCATCTATTCAAACCAACACAAAGTACTTCAAAGAGTGCCCAAAAGTTTCTACCGGAGAATCAAGACGAAAACGTGTGCCAACCCCTATGCATAGGTTCACGGGCGGAACCCGCAAGTTTTTCACCAAAACATACATCAAGTGTATCACGTGATATCCCATTGTCACCACAGATACGCACGGCAAGACATACATCAAGTGTTCTCATGTCATTAAAGACTCAATCCGATAAGATTACTTCAAAGGGAAAACTCAATCCATTACAAGAGAGTAGAGGGGGAGAAGCAACATAAGATCCAACTATAATAGCAAAGCTCGCGATACATCAAGATCGTGTCACCTCAAGAACACGGGAGAGAGAGAGATCAAACACATTGCTAATGGTACATACCCTCAACCCCGAGCGTGAACTACTCCCTCCTCGTCATGGAGATCGCTGGGATGATGAAGATGGCCACCGGTGAGGGTTCCCCCCTCTGGCAGGGTGCCGGAACAGGGTCCTGATTGGTTTTTGGTGGCTACAGAGGCTTGCGGCGGCGGAACTCCCGATCTATTCTGTTCCCCGAAGTTTTTAGGGTATATGGGTATATATAGGAGGAAGAAGTACGTCAGGGGAGCCATGAGGGAGCCACGAGGGTGGAGGGCGCGACCTAGGGGGGTGGGCGCGCCCTCCTGCCTCGTGACTCCCTTGTTTCTTTCTTGACGTGCACTCTAAGTTTTTCCGGTAGATTTCCTTCCAAAAATAACTTCTCCAGTTGGTTTCATTCCGTTTCGACTCCGTTTGATATTCCTTTTCTTCAAAACACTGAAATAGGCAAAAAAACAGCAATTCTGGGCTGGGCCTCCGGTTAATAGGTTAGCCCAAAAAATAATATAAAAGTGGATAATAAAGCCCAATATTGTCCAAAACAGTAGATAATATAGCATGGAGCAATCAAAAATTATAGATACGTTGGAGACGCATCAAGCATCCCCAAGCTTAATTCCTGCTCGTCCTCGAGTAGGTAAATGCTAAAAAAGATAACTTTTCATGTGTAATGCTAGTTGGCATAATTTCAATGTAATTCTTCTTAATTGTGGTATGAATATTCAGATCCGAAAGATTCAAGATAAAAGTTCATATTGACATAGGAATAATAATACTTCAAGCATACTAACTAAGCAATTATGTCCTCTCAAAATAACATGGCCAAAGAAAGTTATCCCTACAAAATCATATAGTCTGGCTATGCTTTATCTTCACCACACAAAGTATTTAAATCATGCACAACCCCGATGACAAGCCAAGCAATTGTTTCATACTTTTGACATTTTCAAAACTTTTTTCAATCTTCACGAAATACATGAGCATGAGCCATGGATATAGCACTATATGTGGAATAGAATGGTGGTCGTGGAGAAGACAAAAAAGAGAAGATAGTCTCACATCAACTAGGCGTATCAACGGGCTTTGGAGATGCCCATCAATAGATATCAATGTGAGTGAGTAGGGATTACCATGCAACGGATGCACTAGATCTATAAGTGTATGAAAGCTCAACAAAAGAAACTAAGTGGGTGTGCATCCAACTCGCTTGCTCACGAAGACCTAGGGCATTTTGAGGAAGCCCATCATTGGAATATACAAGCCAAGTTCTATAATGAAAGATTCCCACTAGTATATGAAAGTGACAACATAGGAGACTCTCTATCATGAAGATCATGGTGCTACTTTGAAGCACAAGTGTGGTAAAAGGATAGTAGCATTGTCCCTTCTCTCTTTTTCTCTCATTTATTATTATTATTTTTGTATTTTTTTTGTTTGTGCCTTTTTCTCTTTTTTATGGCCTCTGTTTTTTTTTCGTTCGGAGTCTCATCCCGACTTGTGGGGGAATCATAGTCTCCATCATCCTTTCCTCACTGGGACAATGCTCTAATAATGATGATCATCACACTTTTATTTACTTACAACTCAAGAAATACAACTCGATACTTAGAACAAAATATGACTCTATATGAATGCCTCCGGCGATGTACCGGGATATGCAACGAATCAAGAGACATGTATGAAAGAATTATGAATGGTGGCTTTGCCACAAATACAATGTCAACTACATGATCATGCTAAGCAATATGACAATGATGGAACGTGTCATAATAAATGGAACGGTGGAAAGTTGCATGGCAATATATCTCGGAATGGCTATGGAAATGCCATGATAGGTAGGTATAGTGGCTGTTTTGAGGAAGGTATATGGTGGGTGTATGATACCGGCGAAAAGTGTGCGGTATTAGAGAGGCTAGCAATGGTGGAAGGAAGAAAAATGTGTATAATCCATGGACTCAACATTAGTCATAAAGAAATCATATACTTATTGCAAAAATCTACAAGTTATCAAAGCAAAGTATTATGCGCATGCTCCTAGGGGGATAGATTGGTAGGAAAAGACAATCGCTCGTCCCCGACTGCCACTCATAAGGAAGACAATCAATAAATAAATCATGCTCTGACTTCATCACATAACGGTTCACCATACGTGCATGCTACGGGAATCACAAACTTTAACACAAGTATTTCTCAAATTCATAACTACTCAACTAGCATGACTCTAATATCACCATCTTTATATCTCAAAACAATTATAAAGCATCAAACGTTTATTAGTATTCAACACACTCATAAGGAAGCTTTTACAAATCTAGAATACCAAGCATATTAAGATTATTTAAGCAAATTACCATGCTATTTAAGACTCTCAAAATAAACTAAGTGAAGCATGAGAGATCAATAGTTTCTATAAAACAAATCCACCACCATGCTCTAAAAGATATAAGTGACGCACTAGAGCAAAACTCTATAACTCAAAAGATATAAGTGAAGCACATAGAGTGTTCTAACAATTTCCGAATCATGTGTGTCTCTCTCATTTTAAGAATTCCAGATCTTGATACTTTATTCAAACAGCAAGCAAAACAAAATAAAATGACGCTCCAAGCAAAACACATATCATGTGGTGAATAAAAATATAGCTCCAAGTAAAGTTACTGATGAACGAAGACGAAAGAGGGGATGCCTTCCGGGGCATCCCCAAGCTTAGGCTCTTGGTTATCCTTGAATATTACCTTGGGGTGCCTTGGGCATCCCCAAGCTTAGGCTCTTGCCACTCCTTATTCCACAGTCCATCGAATCTTTACCCAAAACTTGAAAACTTCACAACACAAAACTTAACAGAAAACTCGTGAGCTCCGTTAGTGAAAGAAAAAAAAACACCACTTCAAGGTACTGTAATGAACTCATTATTTATTTATATTTTTGTTAAACCTACTGTATTCCAACTTCTCTATGGTTTATAAACTATTTTACTAGCCATAGATTCATCAAAATAAGCAAGCAACACAATGAAAACAGAATCTGTCAAAAACAGAACAGTCTGTAGTAATATGTATCAAATGTATACTTCTGGAACTCCAAACATTCTAAAATAAATTGGTGAACCTGAGGAATTTTTCTAGTAATCATCTGCAAAAATAATCAACTAAATAGCACTCTCCAGTAAAAAGTTTTAGCTAATCTCGTGAGCGCTAAAGTTTCTGTTTTTTATAGCATGATCATAAAGACTTCACCCAAGTCTTCCCAAAGGTTCTACTTGGCACAAACACTAATTAAAACATAAATCCACATCTTAACAGAAGCTAGATGGGTTATTTATTACTAAACAGAACCAGAAAGCAAGGAAACTAAAATAAAATTGGGTTGCCTCCCAACAAGCGCTATCGTTTAACGCCCCTAGCTAGGCATGATGATTTCAATGATGCTCACATAAAAGATAAGAATTGAAACATAAAGAGAGCATCATGAAGAATATGACTAGCACATTTAAGTCTAACCCACTTCCTATGCATAGGGATTTTGTGATCCAACAATTTATGGGAACAATAATCAACTAGCATAGGAAGGCAAAACAAGCATAACTTCAAAACTTTAAGCACATAGAAAGGAAACTTGATATTATTGCAATTCCTACAAGCATATGTTCCTCCCTCATAATAATTTTCAGTAGCATCATGAATGAATTCAACAATATAACCATCACATACAACATTCTTTTCATGATCTACAAGCATAGAATTTTTATTACTCTCCACATAAGCAAATTTCTTCTCATGAATAATAGTGGGAGCAAACTCAACAAAATAATTATCATGTGAGGCATAATCCAATTGAAAACTAAAATCATGATGATAATTTTCATGGTTATCCTTATTCTTAATAGCATACAAGTCATCACAATCATCATAGATAGGAACTTTGTTCTCATAATCAATTGGAACCTCTTTCGAAATAGTGGGTTCATCACTAAATAAAGTCATGACCTCTCCAAATCCACTTTAATAATTGTCACAATAATATTCAACATCTTCCAAAATAGTGGGATCATTACTTCCTAAAGTTGACACTCTTCCAAACCCACTTTCATTACTATAATCATCATAAATAGGAGGCATGCTTTCATCATAATAAATATTCTCATCAAAACTTGGGGGACTAAACATATCATCTTCATCAAACATAGCTTCCTCAAGCTTGTGGCTTTGCATACCATTAGCATCATGGATATTCAAGTAGTTCATACTAACAACATTGCAATCATGCTCATCATTCAAAGATTTATGCCAAACATTTTAATGCATTCTTCTTCTAACACTTTGGCACAATTTTCCTTTCCATCATACTCACGAAAGATATTAAAAAGATGAAGCATATGAGGCAAACTCAATTCCATTTTTTTGTAGTTTTCTTTTATAAACTAAACTAGTGCTAAAACAATAAACAAAAAGATTCGATTGCAAGATCTAAAGATATACCTTCAAGCACTCACCTCCCCCGCAACGGCGCTAGAAAAGAGCTTAGTTGACGGGGTGTGAGTGCCGCTTACCTAGCCTCCCCGGCAACGGCGCCAGAAAAGAGCTTGATGTGTACTACGCAACCTTCTTCTTGTAGACGTTGTTGGGCCTCCAAGTGCAGAGGTTTGTAGGACAGTAGCAAATTTCCCTCAAGTGGATGACCTAAGGTTTATCAATCCGTGGGAGGCGTAGGATGAAGATGGTCTTTCTCAAACAACCCTGCAACCAAATAACAAAGTGTCTCTTGTGTCCCCAACACACCCAATACAATGGTAAATTGTATAGGTGCACCAGTTCGGCGAAGAGATGGTGATACAAGTGCAATATGGATGGTAGATATAGGTTTTTGTAATATGAAAATATAAAAACAGCAAGGTAGCAAGTGATAAAAGTGAGCGTAAATGGTATTGCAATGCTAGGAAACAAGGCCTAGGGTTCTTACTTTCACTAGTGCAAGTTCTCTCAACAATAATAACATAATTGGATCATATAGCAATCCCTCAACATGCAACAAAGAGTCACTCAAAAGTCACTAATAGCGGAGAACAAATGAAGAGATTATGGTAGGGTACGAAACCACCTCAAAGTTATTCTTTCCAATCAATCCGTTGGGCTATTCCTATAAGTACCACAAACAACCCTAGAGTTCATACTAGAATAACACCTTAAGACACAAATCAACCAAAACCCTAATGTCACCTAGATATTCCAATGTCACCTCAAGTATCCGTGGGTATGATTATACGATATGCATCACACAATCTCAGATTCATCTATTCAAACCAACACAAAGTACTTCAAAGAGTGCCCAAAAGTTTCTACCGGAGAATCAAGACGAAAACGTGTGCCAACCCCTATGCATAGGTTCATGGGCGGAACCCGCAAGTTGATCACCAAAATATACATCAAGTGAATCACGTGATATCCCACTGTCACCACAGATACGCACGGCAAGACATACATCAAGTGTTCTCAAGTCATTAAAGACTCAATCCGATAAGATTACTTCAAAGGGAAAATTCAATCCATTACAAGAGAGTAGAGGGGGAGAAGCAACATAAGATCCATCTCTAATAGCAAAGCTCGCGATACATCAAGATCGTGTCACCTCAAGAACACGAGAGAGAGAGAGAGAGAGAGAGAGATCAAACACATAGCTAATGGTACATACCCTCAGCCCCGAGGGTGAACTACTCCCTCCTCGTCATGGAGATCGCCGGGATGATGAAGATGGCCACCGGTGAAGGTTCCCCCTCCGGCAGGGTGTCGAAACAGGGTCCCGATTGGTTTTTGGTGGCTACAGAGGCTTGCGGCGGTGGAACTCCCGATCTATTATGTTTCCCGAAGTTTTTAGGGTATATGGGTATATATATGAGGAATAGTACGTCAGGGGAGCCACGAGGGGCCCACAAGGGTGGAGGGCGCGCCCTAGAGGGGTGGGCGTGCCCCCTGCCTCGTGGCTCCCTTGTTTCTTTCCTGACGTGCACTCCAAGTTTTTCCGGTAGCTTTCTTCCAAAAATAACTTCTCCAGTTGGTTACATTCCGTTTCAACTCCGTTTGATATTCCTTTTGTTCGAAACACTGAAATAGGCAAAAAAAACAGCAATTCTGGGCTGGGCCTCCGGTTAATAGGTTAGTCCCAAAAAATATTATAAAAGTGGATAATAAAGCCCAATATTGTCCAAAACAGTAGATAATATAGCATGGAGCAATCAATAATTATAGATACGTTGGAGACGTATCACAGAGCACCTCTGAAGATCAAGGACTGACTAGACATTGTAATTCATGGTAAAAGAGATCCAGTAAAACTCAACGTAAATTAATAGTAATGCATGCAAATGACAGCGGTGCTCTCCAACTGGTGCTTTTTAATAAGAGGATGATGACTCAACATAAAAGTAAATAGATAGGCCCTTTGCAAAGGGAAGCAGGGATTTGTAGAGGTGCTAGAGCTCGAGTTTTGAAATAGATATAAATAATATTTTGAGTGGCATACTTTCATTTTGAATGCATAGTTTGCTTGTTTTCTAGTTTCTATGGCTTATATTGCTCAATATAAATTGTGGACATGATGTACTACAGTAGGCATTGTGTGAGAACAATGATGAATCTTGTCTTTGGCAGTACCAAAAGTGGAATGGTTTGCTCTTTATCATACTGATACGTCTCCAACGTATCTATAATTTATGAAGTATTCATGCTATTATACTATCCTTCTAGGATGTTTTATATGCATTTATATGACACTTTATATGATTTTTGGGACTAACCTATTAACCTAGAGCCCAGTGCCAGTTTCTGTTTTCTTCTTGTTTTAGAGTATCGCGGAAAAGGAAAACTAAACGGAGTCCAATTGACGTGCCACTTGACGGAGATCATTTTTGGACCAGAAGAAGCCCACGGAGTACCAGAAGCAGGCCAGAAGAGTCCCGGGCTGCCCACGAGGGTGGGGGCGCGCCCCCCTACCTCGTGGACAGCCCGGATACCCCCCCTGACGTGAAATCAATGCAAAACTCTTCTATATATACCCAAACTTCCAGAAAGAAACCTAGATCAGAAGTTCCGCCTCCGCAAGCCTCTGTAGCCACGAGAAGTCAATCTAGGCCCTCTCTGGCACCCTGCCGGAGGGGGCCATCATCACCGATGTCCATGGAGGAGTATCTCGGAGGGTCCATCATCACCATGAAGGCCAAGGACCAGAGGGCGGAGGCCATGGAGGAGGAAGCACAAGGGGGAGAACCTCTCCTCCTCTCTTCCGGTGGCGCCGGAGTGCCCACGGGAGGGGAATCATCGCCACGGTGATCGTCTTCATCAACATCACCATCCTCATCTCTTTTACGCGGTCCACTCTCCCGCACCCCGCTGTAATCCCTACTTGAACATGGTGCTTTATGCCAGATATTATGATCCAATGATGTGTTGCCATCCTATGATGTTTTGAGTAGATATCTTTTGTCTTTGGGTTGATTGATCATCTAGATTGGTATGTGTTGTACATTCTACTTTGGTGCTATCCTATGGTGCCCTCCATGTCGCGCAAACGTGAGGGATTCCCGCTGTAGGGTGTTGCAATACGTTCATGATTCTCTTATAGTGGGTTGGTGAGTGACTGAAACACAAACCCGAGTAAGAGGGATTGTTGCGTATGGGAATAAAGAGGACTTGATGCTTTAATGATATGGTTGGGTTTTACCTTAATGATCTTTAGTAGTTGCGAATGCTTGCTAGAGTTCCAATCATAAGTGCATATGATCCAAGTAGAGAAAGTATGTTAGCTTATGCCTCTCCCTCATATGAAATTGCAACGATGACTATCGATCTTGTTAACAATTGCCAAGGACAATTCCGCACACCGATCCACCATTATTCCACACTCGCTATTTATAATATTTAGTATTATATTCTAAATTTATGATAACAGCACCTACTTTTATATTTTAGCTCTCCGATATCATACAAAGTTATCCTCTTCATACCCACAACGTAGTTTTATTTCTCGTTTCTAGTTGGAAGCAAATGTTCGGTGTACGTAGAGTCGTATCAATGATGGATAGGGCTTGAGAGAATATTGATCTTACATTTAGCTCCTTGTGGGTTCGACACTCCATACTTATCACTTCCACCTTTGGAAATTGCTACGATGATTCCCTACACTTGGGGATTATCAAGCTCTTTTCTGGCGCCGTTGCTGGGGAGCAATAGCGTGGGGTTGATAATCTCGTGTGTGCTTGTTTGCTTTCTTCACTAAGTAGATTTTTTTTTCCTTTTTGTTTCTGTTTAGTTTTGGGTGAAACATACAAAAAAATTTAAAGAATGAAAATACAAAAAAAATTACTTGCCTTTCATGCCTAAAAATTTTTCAAAAAGAGAAGTGATTGGAAAGTTATGCATTGAAGAAGTGAGGGTCGACCTTGAGCACTTGTGTTCATGCTCACGGAAACAATGTAGAATTTTTCATGGAAGTTTCTCTGTAAATAATTATCCCCTTGTATATATTCATTGTATTATAAAAATAATGTGCCAAGCTTGGGTTTTAGGATAAATAGATTGCTTGCTTACTATGTGCAGAACAAAAACAGAAACTTTGGCTGTAGTGCATGAATTTACATTTTTTTACTGGAAGGTCAAATGGGTTGGAAACTTTTTGCACATTACTTCTGTACAATTTTTTCAAATTTATTTCATAATTTTAGGAGTTAGACAAGTTTGCCAAACTTCCAGATTACTACAGACTGTTCTGTTTTTAACAGATTCTGTCTTGCGTGTGTTGTTTGCTTATTTCGATGAATCTATGGCTAGTATTGGAGGGTATGAACCATAGAGAAGTTGGAATAAAGTAGGTTTAACACCAATACAAATAAATAATGAGTTCATTATAGTACCTAAAGGTAGTGATTTGCTTTATTACACTAACGGATCTCACAAGTTTTTGTTAAAGTTTTGTGTGGATGAAGTGTCCGAAGGTCGAGGAGCTATCAATATGAGAAGAATAAAGAGAGGCAAGAGTTCAAGCTTTGGGATGCCCAAGGCACCCCAAGTAAATATTTCAAAGGATACTCAAGCATCTAAGCTTGGGGATGCCCCGGTTGGCATCCCATCTTTCTTCTTCAACAAATATCGGTATACCTCGGTTTTTGCTTTGTTCACATGATTTGTGTCCTTTGTGTTTTTGTTTTTCCTTTAAGAACCATGCTAGAATGAGATAGCCCTTCATTGATTTATAGAATACTTCATGTGCTTCACTTAAATCTTTTAAGTATGATCTTATAGAATTGCTCTTTGTGCTTCACTTAAATCTTTTGAGTATGGTTTTATAGAATGCTTCATGTGCTTCACTTATACATTTTGAGCTTGGATATTGGTTAGTCTATATTAATTGTAGAATGCTCCATGAACTTCACTTATATCTTTTGGAGTATGAATAATAATATATTTTAAAGTGGGTTTAGAAGAGTGTCAACTTTAGGAATTAGTGATCCCACTATTTTGGAGGGTGATGAATCTTAGTGTGATATTTATGAAAGTGGATTTGGAAGAGCGTCAACTTTAGCTAGTAATGACTCCACTATATCGGAATAGGTTCCAATTGAGTATGAGAACAAAGTTGCTATCCATGATGCTACTAAAAATTATTATGAGGGAGGAATACATGCTTGTAGGAGTTGCAATAATATCAAGTTTCCTCTCTATGTGCTTAAAGTTTTGAAGTTATACTTGTTTTGCCTTCCTATGCTAGTTGATTGTTGCTCTTATAAATTGTGTGCTCACAAAATCCCTAGGCATAGGAAGTAAGTTATATTTAAGTGTGCTAGTCATATTCTTCAAGATGCTCTCTTTGTGCTTCAATTCCTATCTTTTATGTGAGAATCATTGACATCATCATGCCTAGCTAAAAAGCATTAAAGAAAAGCGCTTGTTGGGAGACAACCCAATATTTACCCTTATTGTTTTGTGTGTTTACATGATTAAGCTACTGTAGTAATCATGTTTTATATATTTTGTTTCAATAAAGTGCCAAGTAAGACCTTTGGGAAGACTTGGGTGAAAGTACGTACAATTACAGCTCGAATTACTTCGGATCTTTCTAGAGGCATTTGGGGCAATGCGTCTTTGATTACAGCAACAATAACATCACCAATATGAGCATATCGCTGATTACCAGCAGCTCCTATGACTCGAATACACATCAATTTTCGAGCTCCACTATTATCTGCTACATTTAAAAGGGTCTGAGGTTGAATCATATTATTTTGCTGTAAAAAACAGAAACTTTGCACTCACAAGAATAGATGTCATTTTTTTTACAGAAGAGTGATTTTGAGTTGAGTCTTTTTGCAGAAGATTAATATACAAATTCCTCACGTCCACCAATTTATTTCATAATGTTTGGAGTAGCAGAAGTATGGTTTATGTTCAGATCATTACAGACTGTTCTGTTTCTGACAGATTCTGTTTTCATTGCATAGTTTGCTTGTTTTCTAGTTTCTATGACTTATATTCCTCAATATAAATTGTAGAAATGATATGGTACAGTAGGCATTGTGTAAGAACAATTATGAACCTTGTCTTTGACAGTACCCAAGTGAATGGTTTGCTCTTTATCATACTAACCTATCTCACGAAGTTTGGTTAAGTTTTGTGTGATTGAAGTTTTCAAGTTTTGGGTGAGATATCGATATGAGGAGAATAAGGAGTGGAAAGTCCCTAAGCTTGGGGATGCCCAAGGCACCCCAAGACAATATCCAAGGAAGACTCAAGTACCTAAGCTTGGGGATGCCCCGGCATCCCCTCTTTCGTCTTCAAAACTATCGGTATACCTTACTCGGAGCTATATTTTTATTCGTCACATGATATGTGTTTTGCTTGGAGCGTATTTTCAATTTTACTTGCTGTTTGAATAAAATCATTGGATCTGAAATACTGAATGAAAAAGAATCCTCCCATGGCTAGTTAATTATTTGACTACTCAGTGTTCTTCACTCATATCTTTTGGAGTAGTTTGTCATTTGCTCATGTGCTTCATGTATATCCTATGAGTAAATGGTTGAACAAATTGAATGTAATAAATCTGAATTTTTATATGTTTCATATGCTTATAACATGGAGAGTAATGACTTCACACATAATAAGTATAGGTAGTAAACTTATTGGAAGTTAGCAAACATAGAATTGGTCACTTGAACAATTCATGAAAGAATATTGAAGGAAGAGAGATTTCACATATAAATACACTATCTTGGACATCTTTTATGATTGGGAGCACTCATTAAAATAAGACATGCTAAAGAGTTGATGTTGGACAAGAAAGACAACGTAATGGGTTATTTTTTCTTATATCTGAAATAAAGTATATTGTCATGGATCATCCAACATGTTGAGCTTGCCTTTCCCCCTCATGCTAGCCAAATTCTTTGCACTAAGTAGAGATACTACTTGTGCTTCCAAATATCCTTAAACCAAGTTTTGCCATGAGAGTCCACCATATCTACCTATGGATTGAGTAAGATCCTTCAAGTAAGTTGTCATCGGTGCAAGCAATAAAAATTGCTCTCTAAACATGTATGATTGATTGGTGTGGAGGAAATAAGCTTTATACGATCTTGTGATGTGGAAGAAAGAAAATCGACGGACTGCATAATAAAGGTTCATATCACAAGGGGCAATATAAAGTGACGTTCTTTCGCATTAAGATTTTGCGCATCCAACCTTGAAAGCGCACGGCAACCTCTGCTTCCCTCTGCGAAGGGCCTATCTTTTACTTTTATCTTCTACCTTATGCAAGAGTCATGGTGATCTTCACCTTTCCTTTTTACATTTTATCCTTTGGCAAGCATAGGATGTTGGAAGGATCCTGATATATATATCTAATTGGATGTATGTTAGCATGGGCTATTATTGTTGACATTACCCTTGAGGTAAAAGGTTGGGAGGCGAAACTATAAGCCCCTATCTTTCTCTGTGTCCGATTAAAACTCCATAACCACAAGTATTGCGTGAGTGTTAGCAATTGTGAAAGATTAAACGTAGTTGAGTATGTGGAGTTTGCTAAATCAAAGCTCTGACATAGACTCTTCCTGAAAATAAGATGAATTGCAATTGTTTGATGACTGAGAATATTGTTTGTTAGTTTTCAAGAAAGTTTATGATCTATACTTTAAACATGTGACTTGCTTGTTACTTGATCATGAAAAGTTTTATGAGATGAGCTATTGTTATGACATATAATGATGCTAGAAAAAGTGATTGGAATTATCATTGATCAAACTATGCACTTGCTACCATTCACACTTCATCAATTATTTCTTTTATCATTTACCTACTCGAGGACGAGCAGAATTAAGCTTGGGGATGTTGATACATGTCCAACGTATCTATAATTTATGAAGTATTCATGCTATTATACTATCCTTCTAGGATGTTTTATATGCATTTATATGACACTTTATATGATTTTTGGGACCAACCTATTAACCTAGAGCCCGGTGCCAGTTTCTGTTTTCTTCTTGTTTTAGAGTACCGCAGAAAAGGAAAACTAAACGGAGTCCAATTGACATGCCACTTGACAGAGATCATTTTTGGACGAGAAGAAGCCCACGGAGTACCAGAACTAGGCCAGAAGAGTCCCCGGCTGCCCACGAGGGTGGGGGCGCGCCCACCCCCCTAGGGCGCGCCCCCTACCTCGTGGACAGCCCGGAGACCCCCTGACGTGAAATCAACATAAAAATCTTCTATATACCCAAACTTCCAAAAAGAAACCTCGATCGGAAGTTCCGCCGCCGCAAGCCTCTCTAGCCACGTGAAGTCAATCTAGGCCCTCTCCAGCACCCTGCCGGAGGGGGCCATCATCACCGGTGGCCATGGAGGAGTATCCCGGAGGGGCCATCATCACCATGAAGGCCAAGGACCAGAGGGTGGAGGCCATGGAGGAGGAAGCACAAGGGGGAGAACCTCTCCTCCTCTCTTCCGGTGGCGCCGGAGTGCCATCGGGAGGGGAATCATCGCCACGGTGATCGTCTTCATCAACATCACCATCATCATCACCATCCTCATCTATTTTACGTGGTCCACTCTCTCGCACCACACTGTAATCCCTACTTGAACATGGTGCTTTATGCCACATATTATGATCCAATGATGTGTTGTCATCCTATGATGTTTTGAGTAGATATCTTTTGTCTTTGGGTTGATTGATGATCTAGATTGGTATGAGTTGTACGTTTTACTTTGGTGCTATCCTATGGCGCCCTCTGTGTCGCGCAAGCGTGAGGGATTCCCGTTGTAGGGTGTTGCAATACGTTCATGATTCACTTATAGTGGGTTGGTGAGTGAATGAAACACAAACCCGAGTAAGAGGGATTGTTGCGTATGGGAATAAAGAGGACTTGATGCTTTAATGCTATGGTTGGGTTTTACCTTAATGATCTTTAGTAGTTGCGGATGCTTGCTAGAGTTCCAATCATAAGTGCATATGATCCAAGTAGAGAAAGTATGTTAGCTTATGCCTCTCCCTCATATGAAATTGCAACGATGACTATCGGTCTTGTTAACAATTGCCTAGGACAATTCCGCACACCGATCCACCATTATTCCACACTCGCTATTTATAATATTTAGTATTATATTCTAACTTTATGATAACAGCACCTACTTTTATATTTTAGCTCTCCGATATCATACAAAGTTATCCTCTTCATACCCACAACATAGTTTTATTTCTCGTTTCTAGTTGGAAGCAAATGTTCGGTGTACGTAGAGTCTTATAAGTGGCAGATAGGGCTTGAGAGAATATTGATCCTACCTTTAGCTCCTTGTGGGTTCGACACTCCATACTTATCACTTCCACCTTTGGAAATTGCTACGATGATTCCCTACACTTGGGGATTATCACATACTGACCTATCTCACAAAGTTCCGTTAAGTTTTGTGTGATTGAAGTTTTCAAGTTTTGGGTGAGATATCGATATGAGGAGAATAAGGAGTGTCAAGAACCTAAGCTTGGGGATTCCCAAGGCATCCCCAAAGAAATATTCAAGGAAGATCCAAGCCACTAAGCTCGGGGATGCCCCGGAAGGCATCCCCTCTTTCGTCTTCAACATTATCGGTAACCTCACTTGGAGCTATGTTCTCATTTGTCACATGATATGTGTTTTTCTTGGAGCATCATTTTATTTTGTTAGGATTTGCTTTCTGTTATTTATAATAATGTTTTGCATCTTTTATTTCAATAAAAGTGGCATTGACAGCCTTTACTATGCTTATTTTGCAAGTCTACATGTTGTTGTTTGAAAACAGAAAGTTTATCGATGTTGCAAAAATTCCCTAGAAAAGTCAGAATGTGATATAATGTTGAATTTTTTTGCAAAATAAGCTCTAATAAATTTTCTAAAGGGTGGAAAATTTTCATAACTTTTGGAATTGAATAAGTATTGATACTCTTGCATTCTTTACATATTGTAATGTTTTGGCAGATTGCTGTTATGTTTGCATATGTTTGCTTGTTTAATGATCCTATTTGAGGATAGGAGTATTCAATATGCAGAGGCATTTAGTATGCGATGTTGAATAATAATTTTAGTGATTTTCTACAGCAGAGAATGATAAAGTTTTTGCATTGGTTTATACTAACTTATCTCACGAGTTCTTGTTGAGTTTTGTGTGGATGAAGTTTTTAAGATTTAGGGAAACCGTGATATAAAAGGACTTCAGGAGACACAAAAGCTCAATATTGGGGATGCCCAAGGCACCCCAAAATAATATTTCAAGAAGTATCAAGCATCTAAGCTTGGGGAGGGCCCGGTAGGCATCCCACCTTTCTTCTTCAACAATTATCGACTAGTATCGGTTGAGCCTAAGTTTTTGCTTCTTCACATGATGTGTGCTATCCTTGAAAAGTCATTTTCTTTTCATTTTTCTTGCTGTTTTAATAAAGTACTTAGATCTATAAGTTTTTAAATAAAATAGAGTCCACAAATAGTTGTCAGGGAGGCTAGGTAAGCGACACGCACATCCCGTCAACGAAGCTCTTTTCTATGGAATTGCTCTAGTGCTTCACTTATATCTTTTTGAGCACGGTGTGCTTTAGTATTTTTGAAGAAATTCTCTCTTGCTTCTCTTCAATTAATTTGAGAGAAAGAAATATTATGCTCATGATCTTCATTTATATCTTTTTGGAGTAGCTTGTCATTTACTCTTGTGCTTCACTTATATCCTATGAGTAAATTGTTGAATAAATTGAACGTCATGAAATTGAAATCTTATCATGCCTAGTGGTAGCTTCACATTGGGTTTATAAAGTGAAATCTTTTGAGGCTTGACAATCACAATATTGGTCATACAAGCAATTCACGAATAATTAGTATAAGGAAGAGAACTTTCACATGCAAATACACTATCTTGGAAATCTTTTGTGATTGTGAGCCCCCATCAAAATATTATAGACCAAAATTGTTGACGTTGGACAAGGAAGACAATGTAATGATTTATGTTTGTTCATATTCACATAGAAGTTATATTATCAAAGATCCTTCAACATGCGGTGCTTGCCCCCCATCTTTGCTAGCCAAAAATTCCGCACCAAGTAGAGATACTACTTGTGCATCCAAAAACCCTTAAACCCAAATCTTATTTTCAAGAGTCCACCATACCTACCTAAGGATTGAATAAGATTCTACAAGTAAGTTGTCATCGGTGCAATAAGGCAATAAAAATTGCTTCTAAAAGTGTTAGATCATTTAGTGTAAGAGAAAATTGAGCGTTGTACGAACTTGTGATGGCAAAGAATAAAAGCGATAGACTGCATAATGAAGGTTGCTATCATAAGGGCAATATAACGTGACGTTCTTTTGCACTAAGGGGGTGAGCATACAAACAAATAAGCGCATGGCAACCTCTGCTTCCCTCTGCGAAGGGCCTATCTTTTACTTTTATGTATTTACATTTATGCAAAGAGTCAAAGTTTTTCTCTCTATTCCTTTTTATTTTTCTCTTTTGGCAAGCATCACGTGGTGAAGAAAGATCTCGGCACATATGTCCGGTTGAATATGGGTAGCATGAGTTATTATTGTTGACATCACCCTTGAGGTGAATATGTTGGGAGGCAAAACAATAAGCCCCTATGTTTCTATGTGTCTGGTTGAAACGTTTTGCTCGTGTGTATGCGGTGAGTGTTAGCAATCATACAAGACTATAAGATGGTTGAGTATGTGGAGCTCTTACTTAAACTCCGTTGAATAAGTTGAATTGCAATTGCTTGGTGACTAAGAACATAGGTTTTTGAGTTTCAATAGAGTTCATTGTTTGAACCTTAACATGTGAATTGGTTGCTACTATAACATGAGAAGTTTTATAAGAAAGCATTGTTGTTATGATGCTACGAAAAGTGATTGAAAATGTCATTGATCAAACTTGTGCACTTTGCTAGCATTCACACTTCATAAATTATTTCTTTTATCATTTACATACTCGAGGACGAGTAGGAATCAAGCTTGGGGATGCTGATACGTCTCCAACATATCTAGAATTTATGAAGTATCCATGCTATTATTTTAACATTCTTGGATGTTTTACAATCATTTTATAGCAACTTTATATCATTTTTTGGGACTAACCTATTGACCTAGTGCCCAGTGCCAGTTGCTGATTTTTGCTTGTTTTTTACATCGCAGGAAATCGATATCAAACGGAGTCCAAACACCGCGAAACTTGTTGGAGATTTTTTATGGACCAGAACACCCAAAATGGGCCATAGCAGCACCTCGGGGGTGCCTCGAGGGTAGCACAACCCACTAGGGCGTGCCTGGGGGCCCAAGCGCGCCCAGGTGGGTTGTGCCCACCACGGTGGCCTCCCGCACCCCCTCTTTACCCTATAAATTCACAAATATTCCAAAACCCTTCGGGGTTAACCTAGATCAGAAGTTCCGTCGCCGCAAGGCTCTGTAGCCACCAGAAACCAATCTAGACCCTTTCCGGCACCCTGCCGGAGGGGGGAATCATCTCCGGTGGCCATCTTCATCATCTCGGCGACCACCACGATGAGGAGGGAGTAGTCCACCCTCAGGGCTGAGGGTTTGCACCAGTAGCTATGTGTTTAATCTCTCTCTCTCTCTTGTGTTCTTGAGATGTCATGATCTTGATGTATCGCGGGCTTTGTTAATATAGTCAGATCATATGGTGTTTTCCCCTCTCTATCTTGTTCTGATGAATTGAGTTTTTCCCTTTGAGATTTTGTTGTTATCAGATTGAATACTTTTATGGATTTGAGAACACTTGATATATCTCTTGCAATTGAATACTCGTGGTGACAATGGGGTATCGTATTGATTCAGTTGATATATGTTTTGGCACTCAACTCGTAGATTCCTGAGGTGACATTGGGGTAATCTATGCATAGGGGTTGATGCACGTTCTTGTCTTTGTTTCTCCGGTAGAAATCTTGGGGCATTGTTTGAAGTTCTTTGTGTTGGATTGAATATTATGAATCTGAATTTGCTTTGGTGTTATTTTAGTACGACTCTTGGTTAGATCGATTGGAAAGAATAGCTTTGAGGTGGTTTCGTACCCTACAAACAATTCTGTCTTATGTTCTTCGCTAGATAGGAACTTTGGAGTGATTCTTCGTTGCATGTTGAGGGACGGTTATATGATCCAATTATATTAGCACTGTTGAGATATTGCACTAGTGAAAGTACAGACCCTAGGCCTCATTTTTAAGCATTGCAATACCGTTTTTGTGCCCACTTACTATTTTCTATCTTGTTGTTTTTATTTATTAATATTATAAAAATATATTTCTACCATCAATATTACACTTTTATCACCATCTCTTCGCCGAACTAGTGCACCTATACAATTTTCCATTGTATTGGGGACACGAGAGATTTCTTGTATTTGGTTGCAGGGTTGTTTGAGAGAGACCATCTTCATCCTACACCTACCACAGATTGATAAAGCTTAGGTCATCCACTTGAGGGAAAATTGCTACTATCCTACCAAACTCTGCGCTTGGAGGCCCAACACGTGTCTATAAGAATAAAGTTGCGTAGTAGACACCAGGGAAGCAAAGAAGAGGGGCTAGCCCCTCCTTCCTTTCTCCTCGCTCAAGGAAAGGAAAGGGGGCGCCTCCCCTCCTGCCATTCTCCCACGCGCATAGGAAGGAAGGGAATGGCCTCCTAGGGCTGGCTGTCGGGCCCCTTGGGGGCGCCCTAGGCAGCCTCCTGTCCCCCTCCACCTATATATATGAGAGGAGGGGAGGGGCAACACACACCACGATTCCCAAGCCGTGTGCGGCGCCCCCTCTCCCTCTAGTTCTAGTTCCTCCTCCGTCCATGTTTGTTGTGCTTGGCAAAGCCCTGCGGAATATTTTCATCGCCACCGTCACCACACTGTCGTGCTGCCGGAACTCATCTACTACTTCGCCTCTCTTGCTGGATCGAGAAGGTGAGGACGTCATCGAGCTAAACGTGTGCTCAACGTGAAGGTGCCATACGTTTGATACTTGATCAGGACAAATCGTGAGGGTGTACGACTACATCTACCGCGTTGATAAACGCTTCCGCTTAGCGATATACAAGGGTATGTAGATGATCTACCCATCTCGTAGCTATGCATCTCCATGGATAGATCTTGCGTGTGCGTATAATTTTTTTTGTTTTCCATGCAACGTTGACCTACACTCCTGCCCAAGTTCAGCCTCGAGACGGTGGCGCTCCATTCCGAAAGTCCTCTTCTTATTTTTTTTCTAGGGCAAATGACCTTATATACCAGAAGATGGGCACCGGAGGCTGGCCAAGGGGCCCACTACCCACCAGGGTGCGACGAGGGAGGGGGGGTAGGCGCACCCTGGTGCCTAGTGGGCACCTGGGTGGCCCCCTTTGGTATTTATTTTCTCCAATATTTTTTATATATTTCAAAATAAATCTTCATAAAATTCCAGCTCATTTGGAGATGTGTAGAATAGGTATCTCTGATTGTAGCCTTTTCAGATCCATAATTCCAGCTGCAGTAATCTCCTTCTTTGTGTAAACCTTGCATATTATGAGGGAAAAAGCATTAGAATTGCTCCAAAAAGTGTTATATTTAATAAAAACTCTATAAATAACGGTAGAAAATCATGATGCAAAATGGACGTATCAACTCCTGCAAGCTTAGACCTCGCTTTCCCTCAAGCGAAAGCCGATATCAAAAATCATGTCCACATGTTTAGAGAGAGACGTGTCGATAAAAAAAATACGGACATAGTAGCATCATGATCATTGTTGAAACAACAATAAACTTTGTCATAAAACTTCTCATGAGCAAGTAACAATTCATCACAATCATCAAAGTGTAAGGAATAAACTTTCTTGAAAACTAAAAAACCATGTTCTCAGTCAACAATGCAATTGCAATTCATCATATTTTCAGGAAGGGTCTGATGTCAGAGCTTTTTAGCAAGTCCACATACTCAACCATCATCTAGTCTTCTATGATTGCTAACACTCACAACATATATATGGAGCAAAAAGTTGCAGCCAAACACATAGAAAGATGGAGGCTTATAATTTCGCCTCCCAACATATTCACCTCAAGGGTGATGTCAACAATAATAACTCATGATCACTCATATCCAACTGGATATATGTGCCTAGATCTTTCCCCACCACATGATGCTTGCAAAAGAGAAAAGTAAAAAGGAATAGAGAAGAATACTTTTGACTCTGACATAAAAAATAAATACATAAAAGTAAAAGGATAGGCCCTTCGCAGAGGGAAGCAGAGGTTTTCATGTGCTTTTTGATTTGGATGCACAACCTATTAATGCAAAAGAACGTCACGTTATATTGCCCCTTGTGATAGCAACCTTTATTATGCAGTCCATCTCTTTTATTACTTTGCCATCACAAGTTTGTACAACGCTTATTTTCCCTTACAATAAAATATAAAACATATTTAGGAGAAATTTGTATTGCTTTATGCACCGATGAGAACTTATTTGAAAGATCTTATTCAATCCATAGGCAGGTATAGTGGACTCTCATAACATGAAATTGGGTTTAAGGTTTTTGGATGCACAAGTAGTATCTCTACTTGGTGCGGATTTTGGATAGCAAAGATAATGGGCAAGCACCACATGTTAGAGGATCTATGACAATATAACTTCTATGTGAATGTGAACAAACATAAATCATTACATTGTCTTCCTTGTCCAATGTCAACAATTTGGCATAAAGTACTTAATGGGGGCTCACAATCATAAAAGATGTCCAAGATAGTGTATTTGCATGTGAATCTACTATTCCCTTATTAATTCTTTCATGCATTGCATCATGGGCCTATGATATGTTTGTCAATTTTCAACAACTGTTACACTTATACTTTTCCTTATGTAATGTCATTACTTTCCATAAGATTAACATATGATCTTTATTTTCCTTATTTTGATTGAGACACTAAAAGTAAAGAAACAAAAACTCAAACTAATCTTTATTATATAACTCTCAACTCAATTACATAGATGGATAGATCACGAAACTAACACTCAAAAATAGATCATACTAACTTTTATTCAACTAAATCATGAAATAATTAAAGATCGAACTAAAAAGGGTCAAGGTAATAAAAGTGATGGTGATACGATACCGGGGCATCTCCCCCAAGCTTGGCAAAATCCAAGGGGAGTGCCCATACCCGTGTACTTAAGTCCCCTTCTTTGGTGATGGTGGTGGTGGTGAAGAAGTGGCATTGTCGCACTTCGGCCTTAGCAGGCACTCCAATTTACGGTTGATGCTCCGAAGGGCAATGTTTTGCTCCTCCAACAAAATAACTTCACGAGTGAGATATGTATGCTGGACACAAACCGTTTCAAAGGCCCTTAGGGCTTCGATTTCAGATGGGTGAGATGTTTATAGAAGGGTTGAAGAATATCTCCCTCTTTCGCAACCTCCTCCGTGAGCATGGCTTGCCACCTTTCTTGGGCTCGATCCTCGCAACTTCCTAGGCCTTATCCTCCTTGGTGGCTTCCTTTGTTTCCTCTCTCCTTAGTTCCATCTCCAGCAGCCAAGCATCCCCTTCTACGTGGTTGGTGGAGGGATAATACATGATGCCTGGCTTGATAGATCTGACAGAGAACAACACGAAACAAAAATAGAGGATTTCTCCGCGAGGCGGTGGTCAAATCATCTGGGGTATATATAAAGAACTTTTATCTTGGAAACAAGTATGCCATAGGAAAACAAAGTCGGGAAGGTTCCTGAGGGGCCCACTACCCACCAGGGCACGCCAGGGGGCAGGCGCGCCCTGGTGCTTAGGGGGCACCCGGGTTGCCTTCTCGGGTGTTTCTATTTTTTATAATATTCTAAAACTGACATAAAATACTTTTGCGGAATTTTTGGAGTCAGTTTACTTATTGTATCACATACCTCTTCCTTTTCAGGGTTCTAGAGTGTTCTGAAGGTCTCTTTTATGTATTCCTCTGGTGTCATGGTTTGAATAATGTTATCAACATTGATAGATGTACCTGAAATGTAGTGCTTAATTCTTTGTGCATCGACGAAACTGCCGAGTGGGGCCATCGAGCCCTCTATTCTGTATTGCTCAAGCTGGGCATCACGACAAGTCCATTCACGTGATCATTGCGCTTCTTTGGGTCTTAATAAACATATCCAATTTAAGAATCAAAACCGCCCGCCTCAAATTAGTAACGCTCGCTAACTTCTTGGTGTGACGACAACTGGACCACTAACCTTGCGAATCAAGGAAACCGCCGAGTGGGCCCATCGAGCCCCATGTTCTCTCGCACTGGTGCTGGTCGTCGCGTCAAGTACATTCACGTGATCATCAAGCTTCATGGTGTCTTTAATAAACATATCCAATTTAAGAATAGAAACCGCCACGCATCAAATTAGTAACGCTCGTTAAATTCTTGGCGTGATGACAACTGGACCACTGACCTTGCGCATTCACAAAACTGCTGAGTGGGCCCATCAAGCCCCCTGTTCTGTCGCGCTCGAGCTGGGCATCGCAACAAGTCCATTCACGTGATCATCCCGCTTCCTGGTGTCTTTGAAAAAATATCCAATTTAAGAATAAAAACTGCCACGCCTCAAGTTAGTAACGCTCGCTAACTTCTTGGTGTGACGACAACTGGACCACTGACTTGCGAATCGGCAAAACTGCCAAGTGGGCCCATCAAGCCCCCTGTTCTCTCGCATTGGAGCTAGTCGGCGCGACAAGTACATTCATGTGATCATCACACTTCTTAGTGTCTTTAAAAAACATATCCATTTAATAATCAAAACCGTCATGCTTCAATTTAGTAACGCTAGCTAAATTATTGGCGTGACAATAGCTGGACCACTGACCTTGCGCATTGATGAAGCTGCCGAGTGGGCCCATCGAGCCCCCTATTCTATCGCGCTCAAGCTGGGCATCGCGACAAATCCATTCACGTTATCATCGCGGTTCTTTGTGTCTTTAATAAACATATCCAATTTAAGAATCAAAACTGCCACACATCAAATTAGTAATGCTCGTTAAATTCTTGGCGTGATGATAGCTGGACCATTGACCTTGCGCATCCCCAAAACTGCCTAGTGGGCCCATCAAGCACCCTGTTCCGTCGTGCTCGAGCTGGGCGTCGTGACAAGTCCATTCACGTGATCGTTGCGCTTCTCGGTGTCTTTTGAAAAACACATCCAATTTAAGAATCAAAACCGCTACGCCTCAACTTAGTAACGCTCGCTAAATTCTTGGCGTGACGGCAGCTGGACCAGTGACCTTGCGCATCGGCAAAACTGTCGTGTGGGCCCATCGAGCCCCCTGTTCTGTCGCGCTCGAGCTGGGTGTCGCGACAAGTCCATTCATGTGATCATCGTGTTTCTTGGTGTCTTTAAAAAACATATTCAATTTAAGAATAAAAACCTTCACACCTCAAATTGGTAAAGCTCACTAAATTCTTGGCGTGACCACAGCTGGACCACTGACCTTGCGCATCGTCGAAACTGCTGAGTGGGCCCATCGAGCCCCCTGTTCTGTCGCGCTCGAGCTGGGTGTCGCGACAAGTCCATTCATGTGATCATCGTGTTTCTCGGTGTCTTTAAAAAACACATTCAATTTAAGAATAAAAACCTTCACACCTCAAATTGGTAAAGCTCACTAAATTCTTGGCGTGACGACAGCTGGACCACTGACCTTGCGCATCGTCGAAACTGCTGAGTGGGCCCATCGAGCCCCATATTCTCTCACACTGGTGCTGGCCGTCGCGACAAGTACATTCACGTGATCATCATGCTTCTTGGTGTCTTTAATAAACATATCCAATTTAAGAATCAAAACCGCCACGCATCAAATTAGTAACGCTCGCTAAATTCTTGGCGTGATGACAGCTGGACCACTGACCTTGCGCATTCGCAAAACTTCTGAGTGGGCCCATCAAGCCCCTGTTCCGTCGCGCTCGAGCTGGGCGTCGCGACAAGTCCATTCACGTGATTATCGCGCTTCCTGCTGTCTTTGAAAAACATATCCAAATTAAGAATAAAAATTGCCACGCCTCAAATTAGTAACGCTTGCTAACTTCTTGGTGTGACAACAACTGGACCACTGACCTTGTGAATCGGCAAAACTGCCGAGTGGGCCCATCAAGCCCCCTGTTCTCTCGCATTGGAGTTGGTCGGCGCGGCATGTACATTCACGTGATCATCACACTTCTTGGCGTCTTTAAAAGACTATCCAATTTAAGAATCAAAACCGTCATGCTTCAATTTAGTAATGCTAGCTAAATTATTGGCGTGACGACAGCTGGACCACTGACCTTGCAATAATGAAACTGCCGAGTGGGCCCATCGAGCCCCCTGTTCTATCGCGCTCAAGTTGGGCATAGCAACAAGTCCATTCATGTGATCATCGTGGTTCTTTGTGTCTCTAATAAACATATCCAATTTAAGAATAGAAACCACCACGCATCAAATTAGTAACGCTCGCTAACTTCTTGGCGTGACCACAACTGGACCACGCGCCTTGCGAATCAGCGAAACTGAGGACACCAAGTACATTCATGTGACCATCACGCTTCTTGGTGTCTTTAATAAACATATACAATTTAAGAATCAAAACCGCCACACATCAAATTAGTAACGCTGGCTAAATTCTTGGCGTGATGATAGCTGGACCACTGACCTTGCGTATCCATAAAACTACCTAGTGGGCCCATCAAGCACCCTGTTCTGTCGTGCTCGAGCTAGGCGCCGGGACAAGTCCATTCACATGGTCATTGCGCTTCTTGGTGTCTTTTGAAAAACACATCCAATTTAAGAATCAAAACCGCTACGCCTCAACTTAGTAACGCTCGCTAAATTCTTGGCGTGACAAAAGCTGGACCAGTGACCTTGCGCATTGGCAAAACTGGCTGTGTGGGCCCATTGAGCCCCCTGTTTTATCACGCTCGAGTTGGGCGTCGCGACAAGTCCATTCACGTGATCATCACGCTTCTCGATGTCTTTAAAAACACCTCCAATTTAAGAATCAAAACCATCACGCCTCATATTGGTAACCCTCGCTAAATTATTGGCGTGACGACAGCTGGACCACTAACCTTGCGCATCCGGCGAAACTGCCGAGTGGGCCCATCGATTCCCGTGTTCTGTCGCATTCGAGTTGGGCGTCGTGACAAGTCCATTCACGTGATCATCGCGGTTCTTTGTGTCTCTAATAAACATATCCAATTTAAGAATAGAAACCACCATGCCTCAAATTAGTAACGCTCGCTAACTTCTTGGCGTGACCACAACTAGACCACGGGCCTTGCGAATCCGCGAAACTGAGGAGACCAAGTACATTCATGTGACCATCACGCTTCTTGGTGTCTTTAATAAACATATCCAATTTAAGAATCAAAACTGCCACACATCAAATTAGTAACGCTTGCTAAATTCTTGGCGTGATAATAGCTGGACCACTGACCTTGCGTATCCATAAAACTGCCTAGTGGGCCCATCAAGCACCCTGTTCTGTCGTGCTCGAGCTAGGCGCCAGGACAAGTCCATTCACGTGATAATTGCGCTTCTCGATGTCTTTTGAAAAACACACCCAATTTAAGAATCAAAACCGCTACGCCTCAACTTAGTAACGCTCGCTAAATTCTTGGCGTGATGAAAGCTGGACCAGTGACCTTGCGCATTGGCAAAACTGGCCGTGTGGGCCCATTGAGCCCCCTGTTTTGTCGCGCTCGAGCTGGGCGTCGCGACAAGTCCATTCATGTGATCATCGCGCTTCTCGATGTCTTTAAAAACACATCCAATTTAAGAATCAAAACCATCACGCCTCATATTGGTAACCCTCGCTAAATTATTGGCGTGACGACAGCTGGACCACTAACCTTGCGCATCGGCGAAACTGCCGAGTGGGCCCATCGATTCCCCTGTTCTGTCGCGTTCGAGTTGGGCGTCGCGACAAGTCCATTCATGTGATCATCGCGCTTCTTTGTGTCTCTAATAAACACATCCAATTTAAGAATAGAAACCACCACGCCTCAGATTAGTAACGCTCGCTAACTTCTTGGCGTGACCACAACTAGACCACGGGCCTTGCGAATCCGCGAAACTGAGGACACCAAGTACATTCATGTGACCATCATGCTTCTTGGTGTCTTTAATAAACATATCCAATTTAAGAATCAAAACCGCCACACATCAAATTAGTAACACTTGCTAAATTCTTGGCGTGATGATAGCTGGACCACTGACCTTGTGTATCCATAAAACTGCCTAGTGGGCCCATCAAGCACCCTGTTCTGTCATGCTCGAGCTAGGCGCCGGGACAAGTCCATTCACGTGATCATTGCGCTTCTCGGTGTCTTTTGAAAAACACATCCAATTTAAGAATCAAAACCCCTACGCCTCAACTTAGTAACGCTCGCTAAATTCTTGGCGTGACGAAAGCTGGACCAGTGACTTTGCACATTGGCAAAACTGGCCGTGTGGGCCCATTGAGCCCCCTGTTTTGTCGCGCTCGAGCTGGGCGTCGCGACAAGTCCATTCTCGTGATCATCGCGCTTCTCGATGTCTTTAAAAAACACATCCAATTTAAGAATCAAAACCATCACGCTTCATATTGGTAACCCTCGCTAAATTATTGGCGTGACGACAGCTGGACCACTAACCTTGCGCATCAGCGAAACTGCTGAGTGGGCCCATCGATTCCCCTGTTTTGTCGCGTTCGAGTTGGGCGTCGCGACAAGTCCATTCACGTGATCATCGCGCTTCTTGGTGTATTTACAAAACATATCCAATTTAATAATCAAAACCGTCATGCCTTAAATTAGTAACGCTCGCAAACTTCTTGGCGTGGCGGCAATTGGACCACTGACCTTACGCATTTGCGGAACTGCGGAGTAGGCCCACCGAGCCCCTTGTTCACTCGTGCTTGAGCCGGGCGTCGCGACAGGTCCATTCACACGATCAACATGCTAGTTGGTGTCTTTAAAAAAGACACCCAATTTAAGAATCAAAACCGTAACGCCTCAAATTAGTAACGGTCGCTAACTTCTTGGAATGACGACAATTGGACCACTGACCTCGCGCATTGATGAAACTATCGAGTGGGCCCACCGGGCCCCGTGCTCACTCGCGCTCGAGCCGGGCGTCGCGACAAGTCCATTCACGTGGTCATCGGGCTGTATTCTTAAATTCCATTCAGTTCAATTCAATATAATCCAAAGTGCCACGGCTGAAATTGGCAAGATTCTTGTTGAAACCCCCAACGTACCAATTCGAAACCTTGCATTCTACCCCGCAAAAAAAAGAAACCTTGCATTCTGCTTCTGGAAAATACGAGACAGGTCGTTATGTCCTTGCCTGAGAAAGCAACCCCGGGCCCACCCGCCAGACGTGGACCGACCGGCACAGAACGAACGAGAACCATCCATCCATGCCTCCACGCGACGCAGGCCAATCGGGCCGCTCCGCGTCGAGGGAGCGCACCGGGGCCGTCGGATGGGCGGCACGGACGGCCGCGGCGACCCCAGCACAGAGCCCTCCCCGATTGGCCCGGGCCGCCACGTGCCCGCACCCGATTCGCCCAGCTTGGCCCCGTGACGTTCCGGCCAGCGCGACGGGGGCAGCCTGCGGATCTGGCCGCGCCGTATATAAATCTCACACACACGGCGCAGTCTCCTTAAAACTCAAACCCACTTCCGCAAAGGAGATCGAACAAGGCCGAGAGGAAGAAGGCGGAGGAAGAAGCTCGAGAGGAGGAGAGGAGAGGGATCGCGTTGCGCGTCGGCGTGGCGATGGATCGGGTCCGCGGCTCCGCGCTGCTGCTCGGCGTCCTGCTCGCAGGTACGCGCGGTCTCGATCTCTTCCCGTTGCTCTGTTTTGTTTCGTCAGATCTGTGAGTCGCGGACATGATCTAGTAGGAGCTCGATCCGGGGCTGTCGGCGGTGACGATCCCGCCGGACGCCGGTGCCGGGGCAACGGATCGAGCTGTCTGTCTATGAATCGTTGTGCCGCTTCACTTGGATCGATGCTTGCGAGCCGTAGGCTTGCGTGATCTAGATTTCGATGCCTGCTGTAGGGTCGCTTTGATCTGTGGTTTAGTTGCTCGTAGAGTTGAGGGCTTAGGTTTAGTGCTGCACCCAGCGGATTGGAATTGTTCAATTATCATGTTGCATTAATTTGGTGCCGCGATCTGTCCTTAAAAATTGGTGCTACAGGCTCGCAAATCCGCTTCTCGCTTGATGATGTGTTAGGACAGAGTTCGATCAAGAGTTGCAATGGCTTTGCATGATTTCATTGTACTTTAGTAGTAGTGACACTAAAAGTAGCGCCTTAGGGTAAATGTTCCGGTTACAGGGGAGATAATAACAATTGACAATGGTGGCGAATATTCACTGAAATCAGCTGAACTAGTGTGAGATTTTTAAATCTGCTGCTGTCTGATAATTTATAATGTTGCTTACCTACTGCTACTGTGTATTCAGGATCGCTGTTTGCACTTTGTGCCGCAAAGGAGGAGGCCAAGAAGCTCGGCACCGTGATCGGTATCGATCTCGGTACCACCTACTCATGTGTCGGTGTGTATAAGAATGGTCATGTCGAGATTATCGCCAATGACCAGGGTAACCGTATCACGCCCTCATGGGTTGGGTTCACCGATGGGGAGAGGCTCATCGGTGAGGCTGCCAAGAACCAGGCAGCTGTCAACCCTGAGAGGACCGTCTTTGACGTCAAGCGTCTCATTGGAAGAAAGTAATACCACTTTCCTGTTCTTCCGCTTTAGCATCATTGTGCAGTGTTGATTTCTGGTGCCTGACCTGTTAACATTTTCTCCCAGGTTTGAGGACAAGGAGGTGCAGAGGGACATGAAACTTGTGCCCTACAAGATTGTGAACAAGGAGGGGAAGCCTTACATTCAGGTCAAGATCAAGGATGGAGAGACCAAGGTCTTCAGCCCTGAGGAGATCAGTGCTATGATTCTTGGAAAGATGAAGGAGACTGCTGAGGCATACCTTGGCAAGAAGATCAATGATGCTGTCGTCACTGTTCCTGGTTAGTAATGGTGCAATTCAGTTGCTGACTTGAACTGTTGATTCTATGAATGTCATTGCTCACTTCTATCTGTTCCTGTTTTCAGCGTACTTCAATGATGCGCAGAGGCAGGCGACCAAGGATGCCGGTGTGATTGCTGGCCTCAATGTGGCTAGGATCATCAATGAGCCCACTGCTGCTGCTATTGCCTATGGTTTGGACAAGAGGGGTGGCGAGAAGAACATCCTGGTGTTTGACCTGGGTGGTGGTACTTTTGATGTCAGTATCTTGACCATTGACAATGGCGTCTTTGAGGTGTTGGCCACCAACGGTGACACCCATCTTGGAGGTATAACAACTTCTCTTTGTCATTTGCTACTCTATACCTTTTGTTACAGTGCCATTGGGATTGACTGACTGAGTACTACATATAGGCAATATGATGCTGCTGGTTAGGCTACTGTCACCTGCTATATAATTGTTTAATAAAGACATGATGATTCCCTAAAGATTCTGCTAAAGATTTAAATATAGAACAAATAAAATGTCATCTTGCAATTGATATTCATTGGTTACACAACACTCTTGAGTAATCTTTCAGTTGACTCAAGTACTGCTTTACTTGACAAATGAGCTCAAATGATGTGATCATGATAAGTTTGTCATCTCATTAGCTGTGTGTTGTGCATTCTATTGGCCCATACATAACTGAACTGTATATCCTCTCCAGGTGAGGACTTTGACCACAGAATCATGGATTACTTCATCAAGTTGATCAAGAAGAAGCACGGCAAGGACATCAGCAAGGACAACCGTGCTCTTGGAAAGCTGAGGAGGGAAGCTGAGCGTGCCAAGAGAGCCCTCAGCAACCAGCACCAGGTCCGCGTTGAGATCGAGTCCCTCTTTGACGGGACTGATTTCTCGGAGCCACTGACCCGTGCCAGGTTCGAGGAGCTGAACAACGATCTGTTCCGCAAGACCATGGGACCAGTTAAGAAGGCCATGGATGACGCTGGCCTTGAGAAGACCCAGATCCACGAGATCGTTCTTGTTGGTGGCAGCACCAGGATTCCCAAGGTCCAGCAGCTCCTCAGGGACTACTTTGACGGCAAGGAGCCAAACAAGGGTGTGAACCCTGATGAGGCTGTTGCCTTCGGAGCTGCAGTGCAGGGAAGCATCTTGAGCGGCGAGGGCGGTGATGAGACAAAGGGTAGGATGAATCTTCTTACTACTACCCTCTTCTCTTTACCTGCTTGTGTGAAGCATCCTACTTACACTACTGTGATCTGTTCTTGATGCAGATATCCTCCTCCTTGATGTGGCGCCCCTCACCCTCGGTATCGAGACTGTTGGAGGAGTCATGACCAAGCTGATCCCCAGGAACACTGTCATCCCCACCAAGAAGTCGCAGGTTTTCACCACCTACCAGGACCAGCAGACCACCGTCTCCATCCAGGTAACAAACAATGATCTATCTGCCTCCTCTCTGAAACTTCCCAGTGTCTTGCTGGAGCTTGACTCTTACATATATCTGCTACAATGTTCAGGTCTTTGAGGGTGAGCGCAGCATGACCAAGGACTGCCGTCTTCTCGGCAAGTTCGACCTTTCTGGCATTCCCCCAGCTCCAAGGTTCGTACCACCTGCCAAAGTTGATAGATAATGAAATCTATCATGCGTTGCAATATGTTACAGGTTGACTGATTATATCTGTCTGCAACTTGACTTTCAGGGGCACTCCTCAGATCGAAGTCACCTTCGAGGTTGACGCCAACGGTATCCTGAACGTGAAGGCCGAGGACAAGGGCACGGGCAAGTCTGAGAAGATCACCATCACCAACGAGAAGGGCCGCCTGAGCCAGGAGGAGATCGACCGGATGGTCAAGGAGGCGGAGGAGTTTGCCGAGGAGGACAAGAAGGTGAAGGAGCGCATCGACGCCCGGAACCAGCTGGAGACGTACGTCTACAACATGAAGAACACCGTCGGCGACAAGGACAAGCTGGCGGACAAGCTGGAGAGCGAGGAGAAGGAGAAGGTGGAGGAGGCCCTCAAGGAGGCGCTGGAGTGGCTGGACGAGAACCAGACGGCCGAGAAGGAGGACTACGAGGAGAAGCTCAAGGAGGTGGAGGCCGTGTGCAACCCCATCGTGTCGGCCGTGTACCAGAGGTCCGGCGGCGCGCCAGGGGGAGAGGGCGCCGATGGCGGCGTCGACGACGAGGACCATGACGAGCTGTAGATGGTTTCAAGGGAACCAATTTTTGTAATGGGTTAGAGAGGAGACATGGATAATTGGTACCGCTGCTTACTTTGGGGTTGGGGTTGTTGGAGGTGGTTGAGACTGCTGTTATTAGTGTGTTGGCCGAGTTGTAGAGAACTCTCTTTGCTGCTGCTGTTACTTCCTTCTGATGTTTTTTCGTTTTGTTATTATATAGCCGGATGGATTCGAATCGGAACTTTATGTGAAGAATAGATGATGCAGTTTTATCTATACCTCCTGTGTTGGCCTCTTTCAGTTGTGCTCGATTCTGTTGGAAAATCAAGCTCAACTAAATTTATTTTGTGGGCTCTTTCAGTCGTGAATAGTTTCTGGTTGTTGCTGCATCCTATACAGTCGTGAATAGTTTCAGTTGTGCATCCTAGTTCGAAACACTACCCAAAAGAGCATGTCCTGGATTAATGCCAGGGCACAATTAGAAGGAATTTGCAAACTGCTAACTGAATCAGAGGTGGGGCGTCGTTTCGACTGTATTCAGCCAGCCACTTAGCAGTGGCTGGCAAATAAAAATGATGCTTCCTTTGACAGCAATATTTCCTTGTTTCATTTAGAAGGAGGGTTTCATGACCGCCGTGCGAGGTAGAAAAGTATCCAGGTGAACGAAATTCAGTTCATATGTCCAGAGATCTTGCTCTGTCATTAGTGCAGAATCAATATATAAAAAAATCAGTAGAAAATTATCCATGCCTGACAAGTCGTGGCCTTCGAGAGCACCTTATGTCTGCATTCTGGACCCATTTGTCTGTACCACACGAAAATCACCTGTTCTGATTGTCTGCACCATCTTTTCACCCTCATGTGTTCTGTTTTTCAGGTCAAACAAGAATCACAATCTGCAGAAGAAGAATATGGCCCCTTGTCGATAGATGGACGCCAGTTGTATCGGTGGTGTTTGGGAGCCACAATTGAATACAGACGCACAAACTTGCTCTCGATCAGGCTGTCGGCGTTCGTCGCTGTCTGATGAACCGGGCTAGCGGTAGGTGCTAGCTTCCTTCATGAGAGTGCAGCCAGCCTCCGTAGACGAACTGATCCTGTTTCTCAGAGACATGATGAGAATTTGAGATGCATTAATCCTTGCTGATGCTACTGTTTTTTGGTACCGCCCCTGCCCATCTTGGCTTCATTTCATCCCGTTGAAACCATGTTCCAAAGTGGGTTTCAGTTTGAAACTAGTGTATGTTCTGTCTGTCATGTTTCAGAGTTACAGCACACCCGTTTTCTCTCAGTTTTGTTCTTGTATTTTTGTTTTCCTCTTCTCTCTAACTTGGCATAAATATATGGGAGCCGCTACGCGTCGGCCGGCGGATGTATTAGAAAACATCCGCCGCATGCAGCTCCGTTGGATCAGCACCCTGATAACCGTCGGATCTAACCACCGCGCGCGCGTGACCACCTCCTTAAGTCCTGCAACAACACCTCAGTTTCGGAAACAGATTCCCCTGTCCGCGAGGGGGACTAGTCCTTCGGCGCAAAATACACCGTCTCGTGAGCCATCCGATTCGATGAACCTTGTATTTCTGCAACAAGACTCTTGTTGCAAAATCTGCACTTATATAATTTTCTGCAACAAGACGCTTGTTGCAAAAACTTCTCTCTCTAATTTCTTGCAACAAGACCCATGTTGTAAAACCCTTTCTTTCCTAATTTTCTGTAACGGGATCCTTGTTACAAAAAATGCAACAACATCTACCGACGCGGCTAATTTTCTGCAACAAGACTCATGTTTAAAAAAATTGCAGCAACATCCCCAAGCGCGTTCAGCACTGCTTAGTCGTTGTTCGCCGCCGTTCCGCAACAATGCGGTTGTTGCAGAAACTTGTCTCAAGACAGTGGCTAGGTTGATGTTGCAAGAGGCACAACTACCGTCTCGTCCTCGGCGCTCCGGCCTGGCCACCGGTGCCCGTGTGAGCCGCGAGGCCATCCAGGGCTGGGTGACGCTGCTGCTACAAGCTGACTTTGGGAGAGAGAGAGGGAGCTTGATTTTGGGAAGGAATATGTGTGCGGAGGAGAACGACGCTGGAAAAGATAAGGTTGACAGGGAGATGAGGCTGGTTATTTTAATTGATCCAACGGCGCATCAAGTGGCGGATGCATCGCCTTGATCAGTCGGTTGATGCTAATCTTTTCCCTAAATATATCCCTACTTTTGTGATGGCCGGCTGTAATTTCATTCCGCATAAAAGCTAGAGAAAACAAAAAGAGTATGTATTAAAAGTAGTTCAAAATCTGCACAGCTAAACGTTTCTCTGATGGACTGGGCTTTGGTCATTCGTGTACATGGGCCAAGGACCCTTCTTGGATGCTCTGCTCTCTGCTCCAGGAAGCGCAGCACAGCATGCCTGCTTTCTAATTAGTCCCACCTCGCTAGTTTAGGCGAAGCTAAACCAGTTTATAAGGCGAGGCGTGGCTGCTTGTAGCACGACCTTACTTGAACAGGATCTGTTCTATAGGCTCGTACCGCTGCATCCTTTACCAATAAGGAGGCAAGCACTTCAGTCTGGTTGATGCATTCTCACCTCTAAGCCAGAGCGTGATTAACGGCCTGGACACACCTGATTTGTGTTATCCACGGCTGTAGAGGATCGTTCCTGTATTGGCTTCTGTCTCTACAGGGTGGCCTAGAGGTTGTCTGACAGACTCCACAATTCTTTTTTTTTCTCCAGCTCTTTTTGGCTGTGGAGCTAGGATCTGGCGATTAGATTCAGTTGTTGTTAATCCAGAATAAATTCAGCTGTTCTTCCATGTGTGCAAGCTAAATGCAGAATATGAAGGCTGGGCTGCAGTAAATCCAGAATAAATTCAGTTGTTGTTCCATGTGTACAAGCTAATATAGAATATGGAGTCTGGGCTGCAGTAATCATTTCAAGATGTAATTTCTCATGTCCTTCTAACCCGGATGCTCCAGCCGTGATGATGTTCATAAAAAAAGTTTATTGCCTGCTTAAGAGTTTGAAATATTATCAAAAAATAGGCTGAAGGACTTTGCAAACTGACAACTGAAACAGAGGTCGTCGTTTCGTTTCTGTAGTAGAAACTGTAATGGTGCTGCACATTTGCTCGCACAGTTCGGTCTGAAGGCGTCTGTGCCTCTCACCGTTTGGGCAGATGTTGCCCCTGACTGTGTTGCTGCTGTGGTGACTAGCGAGCCAAGTCTGAGTGGAACAGATCTTATTCCTTAAAAAAAAAGGCCTGAAGGCCACACATGACACATGTGTAAGATGGCAGAAAGAAGTTGTTCCTTGCAACATGGCTCTTGTATCAGTCTGTCTCTCAATTAGTAGTAGCCAGATAAAAAAAGGTTGACTGGAACTCTGCACCTTTGATTTTGAGAAGGAACTCTGCCCATTGCCATTGAGTAGGTGGTTTGGGAAAACAGTAGGTGGTTTGCCTACTGCAAGTATGATCAGTAAGGAAAATGCTTACTGATTTGTCTGTGGAATTCAGAACAAGACTTACTTTTGCTTGTGGAAGACTGAGTTCAGCTTTTCATTCAACACTTTCATGCATCAGTACCGGAAGCTCCAGGAGGCAAGAGTGCTAATTGCTTGCTTAAGAATGCCAGGGCCTAATTAGGACATTTGCGCTTCAAATGTGGAGACTGATTTCAGCAGGCCAAGTGACAGTCTCCCAGGCCAAAACCCTTGAGCATATATCATGTCCATCGTATTCATATACCCTACCTAGAAAACATTTTAAACTGAAAACAAGCCACGTAGATGCACCAAACAATTAAATGCATAGATCCAAGGAAACTCATCCACGCATTGGTCATAAGTTCAAACCAGTTATATTAGATCAGTTTGAAGCAGGGCTTTCATCCATATAACGACAGAAGAACGAACGCAGGACAAATGTTCGCCTATTTCAATATGTATTGCTTGTATATTGAGAAAAAAATGCAATCACATTTCTTGAAGAGCAACCCTTTTGTTTTCTTTTAGATAGTAGAGGATGTTTTTTGGCCTCAATCTACATTGTTTGTTGCAAGGGGCCTCAGTTTATTAATTAAGAGAGAGGATCACAAACATGGGAACAACAAAAAGGCCGCGGTGAAAATAAAAAGGACTACTCTCCTGGCGGCCCCCCAGCCTGATAGAACGATTGTTGAACACCTAGCGTTCCCTCATTTTAAACCTCCCAAGAGATAAGCATGATTAAGGAGTAAATGGCTTTCTTGTGAGGGCTGCTTTGAAGCGCAAGGGCTGACCACCGCTCCACAACATCTATCATGACTCCAATCGCTCGAGTGAAGGTAAAGAAAACCTGACCAAGAGTGACCATGCTCCAAGTCCTAAAAGCATCTCTAGCTGACCCGCGTTTTCAGTTCACGAAAAACGTGGTTTAAGGGTCGGTTTGTAGTGCGGCCAAACAAATCATTTAAAGTTAAACTGTAAAACCGAATATTTGCATTTTTTTCCTGTGTCTTCTTCTTTCTTTCGCTCGTGTCCACAATCACCTAGCTCGTTCATACGAAACCGGCGGACAGCGCACGAAGCGGCCAAATACGAAGCCGCTGATGTCCAGTTAGCTCGAAGCGACCAAATACGAAGCTGCCGATGATCAAGCGTACGAAGCCGAATCAATCCAGAGCTAGCTAGCTCGAATCAATTCAGCTACCTAGCTAGCTCCTTGGTCCGCCAAATCAATCGATTCAGCTAGCTAGCTAGCTCCTTCGTCCGCCGATTCGAGCTCGCTCCTCCATCGGGCGCGGCAGCCTGGGCGGACGGCTGGCGGGCGCGGCGGTGGGGATGGGCTTGGCGGCCGGGGAAGGGCAGACGAGAGTGATTCATGAATGTTCTGATTGCAGTTGGATTTTCGTCAACGGTCTTTCACGTGTACAGGGCACCCTTGGGTTGCCTTCAAAATCCTTATTTCCACGGGTTTGGTCAAGATGTTTTCCGCGTCCTTAAATTTTTTTACGGGTCGGAGTCGTTTACGGGTTCTATTTAGGTCTTTTTTCCGCCTAAAACTGTAAATTAATGGTTATTTTATAGTTTCGTGTGTTTTAAGGGGTCTGCTAGAGATGCACTAAGAGTGTAGCAGCACTTGAAAAACGGTGCCCTTTGGAAATGACCAATAGAGGCCAGCCTCCACGGACCAGGGAGCCCGTTTTTAAAATATCACATTTAAATAGCGCAAAAATATACAGAAAATACATGCATAACACGTTTGAGAAAGTTTTATAACAATATACTTTCATATGTGGCATAGGTAAAAAAGACAAATACTCCTACGTTCATGAAAATTGGCCAACGTTTTTGTTGTTGTTAGGCCGGGATTATTTTTTGCACAACTGTGGATCATAATGTTTTTGAATGAAAATTTACAGATCCATCACGAATATGTATAACTTTTGACAAGTTTTTTTAACCTGGAAATACCATTTCGTTTTTTAGCAAAACGGGCTCCAAGGAGCCTGTCCTCCAAAAATTCGCACTTGGGTGCCCTGGTGTTTTTGGCTCTCTTGCAAAATTGACGACATGTGCCACAAGTAGGCTATCCCCACACTTGGTTTTGAATGAAATAGACAAAAATTGTTTTGACATATATATATATATATATATATATATATATATATATATATACATATATATATCCAACTAACTCATTAACCCCACTTAATGAATGAAATTCCCTTTCCCACAAAAAACACTCATTAAATAGAACATTAGCCAAACCTCCAATCCTCATCACCTTGTTTCTGTTTGGCCGTGGTGTTTTATTTATAAAGCGTGATGAAAGCCTTTTTCGGTAACCTCCAATCATCGAACCTGTCATAGAACCTAAGAGAAGGATCACCGTACAAGCTTCCCAAGCTGGGAATGGTGGGGAGAATCAACCTCTTGATCTTGGCACACTTTGCTCGCAAGGCATCATCGACAACGATTTCATCGCACCAACGTACACAGGGATGCTCAAGGTGAGGGCAGCTATCCACGACCGCCAACAACTCCTTGCTCGTGATGTCAGTGACAACAATAGTCAGGTAACGACGCTCGTGCATGGTGGTGAGCCCAAGCGGCCCCCTTCTGAGGTCACACAAACCTTTTTGCAGGTTATATTCCGCACTACGGCTCTGATTCGTTCGTGGTCGCGGAGGCCAGGGAGCATTTGGTTACTGGATCTGTCCGCTGGGAGATGGTAGCACGGAATATCTTCAACCGGTTTGGATGGCGATCATGTAATAGGATAGGCGTCTAGTTTGTCTATCAATCTATAGCCAGCCGGTTGTGGCCTCTTATCTTGGCTAGTCGATGTTTCTAGCCTTTTTTGGCTCTGTGTGAGCTTCCTTTGTTTTCTTTTTGTTTGAAGACCTTGGAACCATGTTGACACTTTTTTGTGGTTAATAAAATGGCTGTATGCATCACTCTGATGCAGAGGCCGGGAGTCCCCCTTTTCAAAAAAAAAAAAAGCTGCGGCCATGCTCTGCCCATGGCTTCGTAGATGTCGCCACCAAGGCCCGGACAATAAGATATGAGGAGCTCTTCTATCAGAGGGGAGTTGGCTATCAGCTTGGTGAATCCTTTGTTGGAGACGCTGTCACATGCATGAATTGAGGCAGAGGCCCTTGAGACAAGGTGACCTACAGAAAATAGGATATTAGCTTGAATTAATGCCACCACATGACATATGTGGTAAGCTACAGAAAAAACCAACATACCGAAGCTTGAATTAATGCCGAAAGAACGAAGAGACTCACGTCGATTTTTTTTCAAAATGTATTTCTTTCTGTACAAATCCTCTGAAAATCCTTAAAGGAGCAGGAAATACTCCCTCTGTCCCAAATTATTTGACTTAGATTTCTCTAGATACGAACACTAAGCCGTGTCTAGAACTCTAGATACATCCATATCAAGACAAATTTGAGTCAACTAATCGGGATGAAGGTTGTACATCTCAGCGGGTGCCGTTATAGGGTATTAAATTGAGAGCAACTAGGGCAGCTGAGGATGTTGGGGCATAAGATTTCCATGCAATGATTTGATAAAAGCAAACCTGATCTTGAAGTTAATTGATGAGTAATTTTGATCGACGGCTAGGTCTGAAAATACCTTTCGGCGATATAAAAAAGAAGCCCATCATCAACAAATACCCGTCCGGCAAACACCTCGAGCCGCCCGTCCGATCGGTCGACGGCCATCTTCACCATCGCGCGCAGGACATCCGGTCTATCCATCTTCTTCCCCACGACCTCGTGGAACTCCATGTCTACGTGCCGGTACAGGTGAGGCGCCTTCGCGGCGTCGAGCCACGACCTGCACGCGAGGCCCGGGCCCAAGAGGACGTCGACGGCGCCAAGCTTGGCGAAGATGTAGGAGAGGACGTCGAGAGGCAGGTCCGACCAGGGCCCGGCGGTTGAGGGCGACGTCGGCGGACGCCGGGCGTGTTGCTGCGTCGTCTCCGGTTTCTTGGAGGGCCTGAGAACAATGGTGATGGTAGACCCATTAGTTGCATGCTAGTAGTTTTTTTTTCTGGGAGGAAGTGGCACGTTAGTTAATCTAGCTGTCGTTGACCCGCGCGCTATACCTTGGGCGACGACGCCGCCGGCGGCGGCCACAGCAGTAGGCGGCTTCCATTGCCGGCGGGAGCGCCCGGAAGGCTTCCATTGCATTCCTTTTCGAGACGATACGTTCTGTGAAAAAAATCTGGCCTTGGTGGATGAGAATTTACAGGAGCACGGACCCCGGAAAACGGAAAGTTTACACGTACGGGAAGCCTTGGTCAGCAATAACCAAACAAACAATTAGAAAAGGACGCGGCTACATCACGCCGCCGTGCGTGCTATGGAAAACGTTGCATCTGTATAGGCGTGCTGCATCTTTTCTTTTTGAGAATATGGTGCACATTGAGAAAGTATCTCCTGGAAACTTGAGTTTCAGTGGGAACATGAAAACCTAGACATGGGCCGTTGGATTTATGATCTGAGGGCTGTTTCTTCCATCAACCCATTCCGTGCATTTTATAGAAACACCCCGTGAATTTGTGCAAAATATTAACCAGTCCTACGGGCAGTTGTATGTAAAAATAGGAGGTTTGGTCAACAGCACAAGTTTCAAATCCAACGGCCCACGTTTTAGTTTCCATGTTTCCACTGAGTGAGTGGTTTCCAGAAGATACTTTCTCGTGCACATTAATTGATGTTGGGCCCTGGTTGCCCACCGCTGCTACAAACCATTAAAAAAAGGCCCTGGTTGGGCCCTGTATAGGCGTGGTCCACTTTCGATCTATTCATTCATTAACCGTCATGACAGTATGAAGAACACAAGTAGTTATCCCCCCTTCTATAGTAGAAAGGTGACTGAGAGACGATCCTCGTGCCCACCTTGCGTGCCGGTGCTTCCGCGGGTTCCATTCCCCTCCGTTGGCCGCTTCGGCGGTGGCGGGAGGGGCGGGGAACTCCATATCCTCGTGTACATAGGGATTGGGAGAGAGGTATTGGGGAGGCCATCTCGGAGGTGGCGGTGACATCCTATGGCTGTGGTGTTCCTTGGATCTGTCCCCTTCCCGTCCATGCCCATTGCTATGGCGGCATATATCTGGAGGAGGTAGATCCGTGCCATCCGGCTAAGGTGACGAGGCTAGGGTATGTTCGCTAGCCGTGCGCGGCAGCAATCAATCGTGCTCGTAGCGTTGCGACGACGGAGATGGCAGCCTTGCCATGGAGATTTTTGTCCTCCCGCTTGCTGCGACGTTCCGACGGTCGGCGTTGGATACAGTGATTGCATGTACCGGAGCTGGTCTGGGTTTCTGGATCGTTGTCAAGCTTGACTGGTGATGGACCCCTTGCCGGCGCGCTGGTATTCATAGGCATTTGATCGGAGTCTTCCTGGCTGCATGGATTACCGCAAGATTCAAGGCCAGGCCGGCTTAGGAGGAGCAGCGGCGCGTCTACGTCTCACATCAGCGGTGGAGTTCATCGTTTGCTGGTCAAAGGACCTAATTGTAATTTCTTTTACTGCTGAGGTGCGTTGTATTGCAGGTGGGACTCGGAAATACCTCTTGGTTCTTAGTTCTGTCTACACCTTATATGATTTTTTATTAATTACAAAAAAGTCAAAATACTTCATAAGTTTTTTAGAATAAACTTGATTTTCTTATGCACTAGTATATAAATTTTCACGAATAAAAAACCGGCCTTGACTTCAGGGCAATTTTTTTCTATTATACTCCCTCCGTTCCTAAATACTTGTCTTTCTAGAGATTTCAACAAGCGACCACATACGAAGCAAAATGAATGAACCTACACTCTAAAATATGTCTACATACATCCGTATGTTGTAACCATTTGAGATGGCTAGAAAGACAAGTATTTGGGAACGGAGGGAGTAGATCACTATTCACACTATTTTGGCCGAAAATTTGTCTCTTTTTTCAAAAGAAGTCAAAGTTTTTTTATTTTTGCGGATTATTTTCACAACTACAACAGAATGTCAAGTTTATTTCAAAAAAAATTAGACATTTTTAAATTTTTATTTAATTACTATTTTTTCATATAGATTAAAAGTTCCGCATATAGCCCAGGGACTTCTTCAGACAAAAAAATATTAAAAAAACATCCAAGGTCTATAGATCACCTAGCGACGACTACAAACACTTTGGCCAGTTCGTCGAACCGAGGGGATATTTACATCGATTTTTTGATTAGTTGAGTTTGCTCTCTTCCCGCGGGAGAAAAATAAATAAGAGATTATTATTTTTTTGTAACTCGGACCACAACAAGAGCTGTATTAGATCAACACATGTTACAGGCCTACAGTCACAGCAAGTCTCAACACTATGATAGGATAAGCATGCATGTCTCCGAATTAAGGTAGTACTACGTTGCAAGACCAACTAGCTAGGGAACCAGGACATTAGGGAACCAGCAGTGTCTAAGGTGCGTCGTCTTGTGCTGCTTGTTCTTGGTCTCCTCTATAGCCATAGAGAACCAGAGCGGGGGGCAGTGGCAGGATCTGCGAAAAATGCCAATTGTGGCCGCGCTACAGGCAGGCCGAAATCCCTGCCTCGCGCCACGATCGAGATTCCCGCTGCCAGTGTATAGAGGCTGTATTCGATTTATTTTTGGCTTGTATTCATCCAGCGCTGGCCCACCCACATGCAACCCTGTCTGACATGTACGCACAGTACCGATGCTCCACGCGTTTGCAGATTTGTAGCACCCGCTCGTGGACCTCGTGGCCAGAGGAGAGCAAACGGAGGCAGAAGTGCGTTCGTGGCCCATTCCTGACCAGCGAAAACACTCAATAGTGTTCGAGTGCGCCCCAATAATTCTCACTAATAATGTTTTTTGTGTGTTGGTTTTGTTGATAGTGTTTTCCGAATGGCAGGCAGGTTTTCGCTCGTCAGTTTATGCCGAATGACTCCATCGTTTTTTGCCATGTACCATAGCATCGGTTAGGGCCTGTTTGGTTCCAAATAAGTCCCCAACTCATAAGTCGAAAAGTGGAAAAAATGACTTATTTTACCAAACAGACCCAACTTATAAGTCACCCCAACTTATAAGTCATAAGTTGCTCCATCCTAACTTAAAAATTATAAGTCACACCCTTTTACGTGGGTCCCACAATCTTTACATAAAAAAACAAGATGGGAAGGTGTGGTCAGGTGACAATCAAACAATCATGACTTATAAGTCACTGGTTTTAAGTCACCTGACTTATAAGTCAGATGACTTATTGGAATCAAATAGGCCCTTAGCAGATTACCGCGACTTACTTGTGTGTCTATATTTGAAGTGACAAGGCTAGAGTTTGTAGCTTGCCGTAGGGTGCTCCATTGCACTGTGACCCAGGTGCCAGTGGTGAGCACGCGAACTCTGGCTTGCACAGATGTGTGCGACGTATGCAACATGCATTCATTGCCTGCATAAGATCGGCGTGGGGCGTTGATCGAGTCCCATGGTCCATTACAAGGCATGGCCACATCGCTCGTTTGGATGTGGAAAAATAATTTTTTTAATTTAGTGAACGAATTTCCAGGAGGAAATCCGTATTATGGAGAAAAAATGCCAAAAATTAAAGCTGTTTATGTGTGATAAAAATGGTCTTGTGCTTAGTGGGCCGTGGTTAATGATTTTTTCCACATGTTTTGAAGTGACTGGTCATGGAAGCACTGCCCCCCAAAATACGGATTTCACACTCACACATGTTTTGAAGTGCAGGTTAGAGCATGGATCTCACACTCACACCTTTCCGTCCTTTGACATGATTTGATTTTGTAACATGGTCTTCCCATGCATCACTAGGTCCTTAGTAACGCTGTATGTCTCGATGCTCTCGTGTTCCATGATCCGTCGTCGGACATAGAAATCGCGAGTGATGAGGTTCTTAGTTTTTGCACAAACTTTCCATCAAAAAGATGACTTTGCGTGTTAAAGATGATCGGAAACTTCATCGTGTAGCTAATTGCAGGCTAGTGTTATGGTTCAAGGGCCGCCAATCCCGATGGGCCACCAAATTAATGAAGAGGCCGTAGCTAGGAACTGTGAGTGATGTTTTAGTTGGTAGTTTGATTCTGCCAGAAGCATTGTGGTTGTGGACTCGGAATGTAAGAGCTAAATGAATTTATAACTGTATTTGAGTAGGTGGGTCTTACCATGGAGCTGCCATTTTTCTTGTTGGAAGAGGAGTTAGCAGACTTCGACCCTTGCATGGCACTGATCCTCCCTTTTGTGATGTCTTGTATCCGTGTCAGTATTTTTCCCAAGGAGTAAGGGATGGTGCAGTACACCTAAGTTAGGTAGACCCCTCAGTGATAAAACTAAAGTTATCGAACCAGTAGGAGAACCAAGCAACACTATGTAAACGGTACCTGCACACAAAAAACAAATACTCGCAACCCGACACGAAATAGGTGTTGTCAATCCCTCTCGGGTAAAAGATTGGTAAAGTGATAGATTGATAGATGCAAATAAAATAAAGACAATAAAATTCAGCGAGGTATTTTTGAGTTTTTGATGATATAGATCTAAAAATAAAAGATGCAAATAAATAAAAAGGCAAATAGCAAAGTAGATCTGAAAATATATGACGAGAAAATAGACCCGGGGCCGTAGATTTTACTAGTGGCTTCTCTCAAGAAAATAGCTACGATGGGTAAACAAATTACTGTTGGGTAATTGATAGAACCTCAAATAATTATGACGATATCCGGGCAATGATCATTATATAGGCATCGCGTTCAAGATTAGTAGACGGACTCCTCCCTGCATCTACTACTATTATTCCACACATCGACCGCTATCCAGCATGCATCTAGTGTATTAAGTTTATGGAGAAATGAAGTAATGCAATAAGAACGATGACATGATGTAGACAAGATCTATTCATGTAGGAATAGACCCTATCTTGTTATCCTTAGTTGCAACGATCAATAAATGTCTTGCTGCCCCTTCTGTCACTGGGAAAGAACATTGCACGACCGAATCCATCACAAAGCACCTCTTCCCATGGCAAGAAAAATCGACCTAGTCGGCCTAACTAAACCAAAGTTTCGAAGAAAAATATGAGGCTATAAGCAATCATGCATATAACAGATCTAAGAAACTCAAATAACTTTTCATGGATGTAAAGATCTGGTCATAAACTCAAAGTTCACCGGATCCCAACAAACACACTGCAAAAAGAGTTACATCAAATATATCTCCAAGAGACCATTGTACTGAGAATAAAAAAAAGAAGCCATCTACCTACTGCCTACGGATCCGTAGGTCTACAATGAACTACTCACGCATCATCGAAGAGGCACCAATGATGATGATGAACCCCTCCGTGATGGTGTCTAGATTGGATCTGGTGGTTGTAGAACTTGCGGCGGCTGGAATTGTGTTTCGTCGACTCCCCTAGGGTTTTTGGGTTTTGGGGGGTATTTATAGAGCAAAGAGGCGGTGTGGGAGGCGGCCAAGGTGGGCACAACCCACCAGGGCGTGCCTGGGCCCCCAGGCGCGCCCAGATGGGTTGTGCTCCCCTCGGAGCCCCCCTTTGGTACTTCTCTGGCCCAACAGGTGTTTTCTGGTCCAGGAAAATTCTCCAAAAAGTTTCGCTGCGTTTAGACTCCGTTTGGTACTGATATTTTGCGAAGTAAAAAACAAGCAAAAAACTTCAACTGGCACTGGGCACTATGTCAATAGGTTAGTCCCCAAAAATGATATAAAGTTGCTATACAATGATTGTAAAACATCCAAAAATGATAATATAACTGCATGGAACAATAAAAAATTATAGATACGTTTGAGACGTATCAGACACAAGCAAGGCAAGGCGTTGCATGCGTGTTGGCTGATGGGGACCACCTTTCAGTGACTGGCCTTGGCGAGGACGGTGGTGAAGAAGATGACGCTAAGAGCCCTCCATGCAAGCGTGCCAAGATCTAGATTAGCTCAAGCGGGAAAAATTATCAGTTAGTACATTTGCAAGATGTACGTGTGCCTACTTAGTGGTTAGTGTGAACCATGGTTTATGCCATGATTTGTGTATCCAAGTTGTCACGTGGTTCTATTTGAAAACGTTTCTGGATAATTAGTTGTCCATGTGTCAAAAAATAATGCACTCTTCCTTCCATGGTTGTGAAGTTAGCATATGGTGATTAATCACGGGGAGAGATGCTGTTAATCACTTCCATGGTTGTGAAGTTAGCATATGGTGATTAATTATGTGGAGAGATGTTGTTAATCATCCTCACTGGCCAGAGGTGGCGCTCTCTCATTTGTTGAATGCAACTGGTTGAATAAACAACTCCAGCTGCGCGCTTGTGGACGTAGATTGACGCAAACGTGGACACACTAGTACCCACTCGGTTAATATACATTTTAAGGCACATGGTGCTGTGTGGCCGGTGTAGGTCTATATATGGACTGCTAGCACCGAGCGATGCATTCAACAAAACCAAAGCACATCTCCCGAAGCTGGGCGGAAGAGGAGGGACCCAAGGCTAGAAACAAGTACTAGTTGTTCGTCATCCATCTCTAAGCCATTTCACATTGCCTCTTCTCTTCTGTTCTTGGTGTTCTTACGCATGTGTTGTTCTTGAATCAGCTTGGGTGCGAGGATGGGGCGCATACCGGATGTGCCGTCTTCCTCGACCATGGTGGCTACGAAGAAGGTCCTGTCCTCAACACAGCCTACCACACTGGTATGCTTCACTCCATCGCGGGGGACTGGAACCCCAACATGAAAGGTGTGTTCGGGGGGGGGGGGGGGGGGGGGGATGGATGAGTTGTGCAAAATCAAGCTCCTAGGCAATAACAACCATATCTTCTCCATGTCTCTAGCGCGGATATACCCGAAAACCATGAACATGGACATCGGGGGCGGTAACTTTGTAGAGATAAATGCTAGGGAGGTTTCGAAATGCCTCGGACTAGAGCCTTGTAGTAGGAAGATAGATATCCCCGGTGGTGATTGCTTGGCAGACCGGGGAGCCTTGCTAGCAAGATTGCATGAAATTTTAGATACAAAAATGCACAAGACGTGCAAGATCCCGATTGTGGAAGTATAGAATATAGTGCAAAATGCAAGTAAGGTAGCAATATTTTTTGACAGCATGGAAGGAAGAGTGATTAACAGCATCTCTCCCCGTGATTAATCACCATATGCTAACTTCACAACCATGGAAGGAAGAGTGCATTATTTTTTGACACATGGACAACTAATTATCCAGAAACGTTTTCAAATAGAACCACGTGGCAACTTGGATACACAAATCATGGCATAAACCATGATTCACACTAACCACTAAGTAGGCACACGTACATCTTGCAAAGGGACTAAGTAGGATCTGGTTGTACAACAAGCTAATCCAGATTAGAATCAGTTCTTGTTCCACATGTACAAGCTAAACCTGAATAGATTCAGTTGTTGCTCCATATGTCCAAGCTAATAAAAATTATATTCTTTTTTTACCAACAATAGATTCAGTTAGCCTTCAAGTACCAAATGCAGCTTCAAGTTCCATGTTGAAATCCATGGATTAATGATTTCAATTAGCTAACTTTCAGGCATCTACGAAGGCTGGGCTGCAGAGATTCAATTGTTGTTCCATATGTACAAGCTAATCCAGAATACGTTCAGTTGTTGCTCCATATGTCCAAGCTATTAAAAATTATATTCTTTACTTTTTACCAAGAATATATTCAGTTAGCCTTCAAGTACCAAATGCAGCTTCAAGTTCAGGGTGAAATCCATGGATTAATCATTTGAATTAGCGAACTTTTAGGCATCTATGAAGGCTGGGCTGCAGTAATCCTCTGAAGATGTGGTTACTCGTGTCCTGGTAACCCAGATGCTCCAGCAATGATGATGATGTTCATAAAAGAAGATTATTGCTTGCTTAAGAGTTTGATATGTTATAAAAAAAATCCAGGATTAATGGAGATGGCATAAGTAGGACTTTGAAAACTGACAACTGAAAAAGAGGTGATCCTGTGCTTCAACTGTTCTTTGATGTCTCAGAGACTTCGTTTTCTGCAGTAGAAACTGTGATAGTGCTGCACATTTGCTTGCGCAGTTTGGACTGAAGGCGTCTCCGCCTCTCACCGTTGGCAGATGTTGCCCCTGACTGTGTTGCTAGTGTGGAGAGTAGCAAGATTGCCAGGAGCCAAGATCTTACTCCGTTCAAAAAGGAAAAAAAAAACTGTCTGAAGACCACACATGACACAATGATAAGATGGCAGAAAAAAGTTGTTCCTTTGCAACATGGCGCTCGTATTCAGTCTATCTCTCAATTAGTAGTAACCAGATACTCCCTCTGTAAACTAATATAAAAACATTTAGATCACTAAAGTAGTAATCTAAACACTCTTACATTAGTTTATGGAGGAAGTATAATAGAAAAGGTTGACTGGAACTCTGCAACTTTCAGAACAAGACTTCCTTTTGCTTGTGGAAGACTGAGTTCAGCTTTTCTTTCAACACTTTCATGCATCCGTACCAGAAGCTCCAGGAGGCAAGAGTGGGTGTTGCTCTCTCAAAAAAAGGCTTGCTGATTGCTAATTGCCTGCTTAAGAAGAATGCCAGGGCCTAAGAGCATCTACAGCCCAGCGCCTCATACCGGTCTCAAACGTCCGGACGGCCCGCCCGGTCACTAACCGGTCACATTTTTTTGGCCTAGCCGGGCGCCTTAAACGGCCCTCAAACGCCCGGGCTGTCCGACACCCCTCATATCCAGCCCAAATATGGGGCGGATATAGGGGTGCCCGTGTGCGCCCGCCACGTCGGCCCAACCCACCCCTACCCCACTCCGTCCCCATAAATATCCCTAATCCAGAAACCCTAGCTCACTCCACTCTCGATCCTTCTCTTCTTCTTCCCTTTGATTTCTCTGATTCGATCCACTCCGACCACTCCGGTGACTGCCGCCACCACGTCGAGCGCCGGCAGCCGCTCCTCCTCCGACGACGACGACGAGGATCTAGCCCTCCACATTGCCCTTGAGAGGTCCAAGGTGGACACGGGTGGCAGTTCCGGATCTGCAGTAGTCCGGACGCCCCTGGTTTGCTTCTAGTTCGCAGGAAAATGGACGCCCAAACCGGCCCACGGACGTATACATGACCACATTAGATGTTAAAATACATTCAGACCACGCGGTCCGGATGGTTGCGGGCAGTTAGAGGGTCGGCTTTGGAGATTCCCTCATGTTTATATAAAAATAGTTCACTGATACGAAGTTCATTTCATTAACACCGTTCTTTAGTACCACATTTTAGTGGACCGACAGATTAGACTGTCCTACCCCCTCCTAATATGATTTGTCCTAACTTGCTAGCACTACTGGAATCTGGTTCTAAACCGAGTATCAGAAATACCGGGCGAAAGTCCAAAAATATTTGGCAAAGGATTTGCCAAGTGTTGCCCTCGACAAAGAGTTCTTACCAAGAGCTTTGCCGAGTTCCTTTTGTCTGGCACTTGTAATTTTTTTTGCTGAGTGTCAAAAGTGGGTACTCCGAAAAATAAAGTAGATTGGCAGCTAGCCGATGAAAATGGCGCCTGCCACATGCATTTGTTTGTTGTGTGACATGAGGAAGGTACTCAGCAACCGCTAGAGCAGGAGGGTGACGCGGTCTGGCGTCGTGATGGCGTCGACGGCAGTTAGACCGGGTAAGGTAGATGAAGCAGTACAGCCAGGGCCGGCCCTGAGGGGAGGGGCAGGGGGGCGGCCGCCCGGGCCCCCCAGGTCCAGTGGGCCCCCAAGTCGCACATAGCCCATGGGCCTGAGAAGCAGGAACGCTAAACACTCGTAATTAGACTCGATCAGGCCTAGCAGCCAGATGCAGCGAGTCCACGATGATGGCGAGAAGTTGGCTGTAATTGCCAGTTTCCTTACGAGGCTGAGGCGTAACAATCCCGATCCCGATCCCAGGCTCTAGGTTGCGAGACAAGTTGCTGGCGCTGGACGAACCGCCACTAGGGTTCAGTACTCCAACGAACTCCGCTCCGCTCTCTGGTTTCTATTTCTAGGCGCTGGACGAGCACGCCCGTTGTTGAGCGCCTCCGCCCGGAGCCAGATGCAAATTCACATCGTGTTATCATTGAGATGAGAACTGGCCGATCCAAGGTACTCCTATATCATATCTTTACATTATCACTTCCTATGTTCTATCCGCATATCTATCTATCTATAGATTAGTTCGCTCGTCTGTTGCATTGTGTCGTGTGACGTGATTAGCTCCATCAGTTGATGGTGACGCATGTCGCAAGACTCACAAACATAGGTCTATATATAAGAGCCCCATAATGTGTTATCATGACGATTAAAAAGTATACGTGCAGATTCCATCAATGACACACCACTAGTTGTAAAAAATATTCTCCCTGTATATAGGTTGCTCAGATGCCATTCCCTAAAAAAAGAGTATTGAAAAGAAGTTTTACCATAAATTAGACCAGCAAAATGTCGGTTCTATGTAATAAAAAACAAACCGTTGAATTCGTATTGAGAAGAAGTTTTTGATGATAAAATATTTCAGTGATAAAAGTTCATTGCAATGGAGGGAGTATATATGAAAGGGCCCTGAGACTAAAAAATTCAGTGCTAAAAATCCATTGCAATGGAGGTAGTATATAAAAGGGCCCTGAGTTTTAGGTTCGCCCCGGGCCCCATAAATCTTTGGACCGGCCCTGAGTACAGCTCTGAAGGTGGATTGATGGCAGGTGGCTGCGGCGGTCTCAAACCCGGCATGCATCCTGGTTGAGGAGTGTGCCGGACTGGTAGGTGACCCATATCCGGCAGGCGTCCGGGATGGGATCTCAGGTCTTAGATGTTAGGTTTGGCTGCGAGGTCTGTTTGATACTAGGCCCAGACTATTAGCATCCCTTCATCACTTGGATAGGAGTAGCGACATTTTTGTTGTCTAGATGGTGACTTCAGTCTTACTGTTGTATGACTTTATAAGATCTTGTGTAAATAATTAATAAAATGGCTGCATGCATCGTTCAGATGCAGAGGCCGAAGGTCCTCCTCCATTTCTAAAAAAAAAAGCAACCGCTTGAGCTACCATAATAATACCCCATGTGTCCAAGATGATTTCTTCAACAAAGGCTGTGAACAAGAACAAAAAAAGGACGCCGACGGAGCACTGCTGTTGCCTGGAGCTCACTTATCGGTTGCTCCTTGAGCTCGCCGAGCTCGTCATCACACTGACTGACACGTGATCACACGCCGGGCACTGATGAGGGATCAACACTATTCGGATTTGTAGTAGTGACTGTTTCCAGGAATCAACTACAACACACTTGACAATAAATTATGTCAGCCATGTTTCTTTGATGCCGAAAATCCTCAGTGGGTAGGGTCTGTTGCGCCAAGCGCCAATGGAACATGTGAAGCTTTGCTGGAGCAGACTTTCCACGGTAAGGTTCAGAAATTTCTGCTAAAGAGTTAGAGGAGTCAACACATCCGTCATGCCAATCTTCCCTGTGCTTTTTCGCAGCCACCATCATATGATAAGTTGAACGAACTAAAAACGCCCCCTTCCGCTCGAAGTTTCACACACAAAAATCTGGGACCTTTCTATTGCTAAGCAGCATACTCTCTTCGTTTTATTTTTTTTGAAGTTCTAGGTTTGTCCTAAGTCAAACATTTTATAGTTTGATCAAGTTTACAAAAAAAAAAAAACCGACATCTACCACATATACCACGAAAATATTTTTTATGATGAATCTAATGAGACTAATTTGATGTTGTAGATGTTATTATATTTTTCCATTCACTTAGTCAAACATAGGAACAACCTAGAACTTCAAATATTTCAGAATGGAGGCAATGTTGCACTTGACAAAAAATAATTTTACTTTAGCATCGTGGCACTTAGTGTTTCCGAAAACTGAAGAAAACGTCATACTTGCTTGGTAGCAAGGTGAGATTAAAAATCTTGAAATCCCCAAAGATGCGAACTCCTATAAACTTTGGTCGACTCATAGTTTTCCAAGAAACTCAACTTGGTTTGCGCTGACCTTGCTTACCCCTCCCCCACCCCCACCCATGGACCCACCAAAAACTTTCTAAGGTGCTCAAATAATCAAGATGCAGCTTGAATCAAGACATGGAATACATGAAGTATCTCTTGTGCCACTTACTTGACCAAAACATCCTTCCCGTCGAAGACATTGTCTTCTCTATCCATCAGTGAACCTTGTTCTAAAGTCTTTTTCAAGTTCTTTTTTGCATTGGTACCTTCCAAGTATTTGAAGGCCCCGTTCATAGAAGCATCGATGTTAGAAGGCATGCCTAGGTACTTTTCAGTTGAGAATTCATTGAGAACTTTAGTATATCTTTAACTTCTCCACGAATAGGATTAGGGCAACTCTTGCTTCGGAAAATAGAATATTAGTTGGTGTTGATCCGTTGTTCGAAACCTGGTATAAAGAGTAAGAGCCCGACAACTAGGACACCTCTTCCGCCCCTTGACCGTCGCCTTGAAACAAACTGAGATGGTTGAACTATTGAATTTAGGAGGCATGAAAAACCATGTGCTGCTAACAAGAATAGGTAGGATGGGATCGGATCCCCTCGGCGGATACACTGAAAAGGTTTAAATTCATCGAGCACGTTTTCCTTTGAACAAAACTGAAAATTTTCTATTGAAGAAGAAGAACTGAGAATACTGAATGTTACCCACAAATGTATAGTTTTTTTGGAAGAGTTTTTTTTTGTTGAAACTTTTTTAGAATATGCCACTATACAGTTTAATTGAAAATAATACAGCCCAAGAACAACTCCTATCCGGGCTGGGCTTGAAGCCCAGTCCAGTGTTCACGTAACCCTACCTCCTAACCCACACGTTTCCGAGTTATTTACCCAAAACCACCATACTTGGGGTTAGGGTAACAGGTCAGTACCAGATTTGAGCCAGATCACAAAAAACCACCAGTTCTGGGCCTAATACGTAACGCGGAGCACTGACGGGATGATTTGGCCGCAAAAACAGCAAAACTGACAAGTTGGGCCCACATGTCAGGCTGACGTGGCGTGCTTGTGTGGACAATATGCTGAGTCGGACGAGGGCCCCACCTGTAAATGACTCAAGTGCTTATATTTTTTTCCATTTTTCTTTTTCTCCTGGACATTTCAACAAACAGGTAACGTGCGCTGACTGACATTTGAGCACTGCACGCCGCCAACGCCGCTCGCCGCCCTTGCCCGCCGATGGTGGCCGCGCCCGTGCTCGAGGCGCCCGCCGGGAGGCCCTAGCCGCGCTTGTGCTCGCGGAGCCCGCCCATTGGCCTTGCCCGCGCCCGTGGTCGCGTGCACCATGGTGGAGCGCCATGGTCGCGCCCGTGCTCGCGGTGACCGCCAGAGGCCCTGGTCGGGGGTGCGTCATGGTGCAGCGTTCTGGTCACGCCCGTGCTCGAGGAGCGGCCCTTGCCGTGCGCACCGTCATGGAGCGCCATGGCCACGGCCACGCTCGCGGCAGTGCCCCGTGGTGGCTTCCCAGACCGAAGCGCGCCGACGACCTTTGGACCCGGAGAGGTGCTCGGCATCGAGACGCCTCCCAGCACGCGCGGCCGCGCCTTTGACTCTGACGCCGGTGAAGCCCTCCCCGTGGCGGCGCGGCCCTGGACTGCTAGCCACAGCGGCTCGGCTGTGATTTGGGTGGCGTGGCGGACAAGAGCTGGAGGTGCGGCTGGGGTTGGATCTCGCCCGGGGCAGTGGCTTGTGGTGGCGGGTTGTAGGTGGCTCGGGCGGCGGATGGTAGGTGGCTAGGGAGGCGGGGAGGCTCTGGTGGTAGGGTGGCTCGCCGGGGTAAGGCTCCGGCGGCGGCGATGGATATGGTTGGGTTGGTGGGGAAGAAGATGCTTGGGGAGAGAGAGAGGCTGACGGGTGGGCCTTTGGCCACCTCAGCAAATTATCCATGTAGGCATTGCCACGTCGGTCCGACAGCTGGGTCCTACTTGTCAGTTTTGCTGTTTTTGCGGCCAAATCAGCCCGTCGATGCTCTGCGTTACGTATTAGGCCCAGAACTGGTGGTTTTTTGTGACCTGGCTCAAATCTGATACTGACTGTTACCCTAGCCCCAAGTATGGTGGTTTTGGGTAAATAACTCCACGTTTCCAGTGTTCCATGGGAGGCGCTCATCTTGCCGCCGGCACCGTCTTCGACATCAGATCGAATCCACGGCGATTCTGACGATGTCGCGCTTCGGTAAGGCCGTCCTCCTCTGCTTGGCCCTCTTCGCCGCATGGCACCTCTGCTCGACCCTCTTTGCCGACGCGCCTCCTCGTCCTCCTCTGACTCTACGGAGGAGAAAGCTGCAGTCATCAGCGACGCGGCCGGGAACGCGTCGGGCCTGAGTCTCGCAAAGGAGGCCGGCGTCCGGGCGGCGGACGGAGCGGGGAGCAACTTCGTCATCTCGCCGCTGTCCATCCACGTGGCGCTCGCCTTGGTGGCCGCCGGCGCGCGGGGCGAGACGCGCAGGGAGCTCCTGGGGCTCCTCGGGTCAGCGTCGCTCGACGAGCTGCACCGCGCGCCGGCGATCAAGCTTGTGGGCAGGCTCAACGTCCTGACGCCGACGTCCTTCGCCTGCGGCGTGTGGGTAGACCGGAAGCGGGCGCTCAGGCCGGAGTTCATGGCCACCGGCGCGTCGCGGTACGGCGCCACGGCGGAATCCGTCAACTTCTTGTCGGAGGCCGAGCAGGCGAGGCAGCGCGTGAACGCCTTCGTGGCGGACGCGACGAAGCAGCTCATTCCCGACGTCCTCCCTCCCGGCTCCGTCGACTCCGACACGGTGGTAGTCCTTGCCAACGCGGTCTACTTCAAAGGAGCTTGGTCCCAGCCGTTCGACGTCTTCACCGCACCGTTCCACATCCCGGGCGGCAGCACGGTGCGCGTGCCATCCATGAAGACAGACCAGTCACAGTACATCGCGCTCTACCACGGCTTCAGGGCCCTCAAGCTGCCCTACAAGAACGACGTGCAGCAGCAAGCTGCATTCTACATGCTTATCCTTCTCCCGGACAGCGACACTCTCAGTCTCGCCGATCTCTACAACAAGGCGGCGTCGACACCGGAGTTCATCAAGAAGCACACGCCCGTAAGGAAGGTTCCAGTCGGACAGTTCATGGTCCCCAAGTTCAAGTTCACGTTCGAGTTCGAGGCGTCGTCGGACATGCAGAAGCTTGGTGTCACCAGGGCTTTCAATAGGGGCAACTTCTCAGGCATGGTGAGTGGCAGGGATGAGCTCTCCATCACCGGGGTGTACCATAAGGCCACCATCGAGGTGGACGAGCTAGGCACCGTGGCCGCTGCAGCCACGGCCATCGTAATTGGGATGATTACTAGTGTGGGTCCAAGGGCACTGATGGATTTTGTGGCGGATCGGCCCTTCTTATTTGCCGTGGTTGAGGAGAGGACAAGCACGGTGTTGTTCCTGGGTCATGTTGTTAATCCTCAACTGGGCTAACTGAATTATTCCATGAAATGTGGAATCCTTTGGTTGTTGAATGAAACAATTGAACATTGTTTCTCAACTGGGCTGAATTAGCTAAAGGACGTGAGCTTTCTGAACCAGCTAATTAGTTAAAGGGTCTGTTTGGTTCAACTTAATTTGTAATTTCTGAACCAGATTCATGCCCAGGAATCCCCTGAGAAAAAAAATCCTGGGGTACAACAATTGTTTCTAGTATTCTAATTTCTGAACCACATATCATTTCAGATGTCCCCATGTGCAATTGATGGTTTGTGGAGTTGCTGTTGGCTACTCCCTCCGTTCCTAAATATAAATTTTTGTAGAGATTTCACTAGGCGGACTACATACGGAGCAAAATGAATGGATCTATACTTAAAGTGCATCTATATGCATCCGTATGTAGTTGATAGTGGAATCTCTACAAAGACCTACATTTCGAAACGGAGGGAATACATATTTATTCTCCTCATTTCTCTGATGCTTTGTGCTCAGCTAGATTTTCATGTAGATGCAGAAGCAGCGGTGATATGTTGCGGATAGCAGCATCTATTCGAAGCTGATATCTGTCATGGGAAGGAAATGGCAGACACGGATGTCAAATGGCTCTTCTCTGAGATGCGCAACAGCGGTTGCAAGCCAGACACTTCGGTATACAATTCCCTTATCCGTGCTCATCTGCATTCACTGGACAAGAGTAAGGCTTTGGTGAAAGCTCTCGGCTATTTTGACAAGATGAAGGGCATGGAGAGATACCAGCCGAATATTGTGAAGCGACACGAAACAGGTGGACATCCTTTTCAAGGATCTGGATGAAAGCCCAGTCTCTCCAGATATCTACGCATACTAATAAAACGCCCGTGCGTTGCCACGGGCTTTTGGAAAAATTTAAGATGCTACTTACGGAGCTAAAATAACAAAAAATAATGTCGTCTCAACTAACTCACATCTTTTTCTTGACAATCAGCTATAACACATCATATTATCATACTATCGAAGCCTTCCCCACCTTCGGCTATCAGTTGGCCATTCACAAGAGGGCGGCGGGCGCGGGCGCGGGCGCTAGACTTGGTCATCTACGGCGTTGCGGCAGCCGAAGATCGAGTTGGACGTGGGGGTGTAAGGAGGGAAACAAGCACGGAAGGAGCAGCGGCATTGCGACGGGCAGTCGTGCCACGGCCTTTACCTTTTCCCGGGCAACAGCCAGAGGCCACCACGCTCCTCGGCTCTCCCTCCTCTCTTCCATGCCTGGCAACAAGATGGGCGAGATAGAGAGGAGGCAACCAAGATGTTTTTCTATATGGCGACCAAGATGCTTTTGTTTACTCGTGCCACGGATTCCTTACAGCCCCACCCTCGAGCGAAAAATTATCTCTTCTTTCCAAATTTATCTTCTTTTGCTGCTTGGTTTTTCATTATTCTCGTCAAACAACCTCATCAAACTAATATCATACACTTTTATGGATCCACTAATATAAGTTCATCATTATTTCGTTACTAAAAAGGATGGAACTCTAAAATGTTAAACAGCATGCTACACCAAATAATGTGAACTGATTGTATAATCAAATAATTTAATTCAAAATTATAAGATCTTAGGCATTTAATTACAAAACCAATATGTTTGTGTTGAATGTTATGTTTGATCACTTTTGCAACCAAGTTCTTCTTGATATATGTACACCAATTTTAAAGCAAATGTAGAGTAGCAGAAACAACCATTTCTCCCTTTTTCCTTCTTCTAGAAATCCAGTAATAGACTAATGATATAGACTGCTATGTTTCCTTTAGATGTAGGGTCCTCCTTGATTATGATGTAGGGTCTCGTCGGGCCATCGAAGCCCCTCCGTCGTCACTCCCTCCCCCATAACTACATCCTCCTCCTTGAGTCACCGCGCCAACCCCATCCCGCGTCAGTCTGAGCGCCCGGCAGTTCCCGAGCGTTACTCACCCGGCCTCATGATGCACGACTTCGTCACCAGCATGCCCTTGCACCACCTCATGCATGCCTCCTTCATCGACCAACAGCGGCCACGGACGAGGTCAACAGGCACTAAGCCCTTGACCACCGTTGTGTGCGCTGCTCTCCCTGCAACAGTGTATCAATTTTCAAAATGGTGTATCAATTAGCTCCGGTGTTCTACTTATGGCTAAAAAATTGTCTTTGATTTTTTATTTTGACCCGATTGAAATTAAATGGTTGCAATGAAAAAGGAAATTGAATTAGATTACTTCACTATCATACTACTAATCTATTCTAAGTAGATTCAAAGATAATATAATGAAAGACTCTAAAGTACCAAATTCTTCAAAAACACACATAAGAGAAACTTAGATAACTGTGAACTCCAAATGCCTGAACAACGAATCAAAATTATAGAATATGCACAAGCATGAGCACAAAATTACAATTTATGGAGCCCAGGGAAGGTTTCATGGAGCAAAAATATTCTATTCTACATAATGATCTTTGCTCCTTGGGACTCATTTATACGGGTTTTTGCTTTGCTCTGACCTAGCATCCTGACCAGTCCCCCATATTTTCGTTTTAGCCCTTTATCTAGTTGTTTTTATCAGTTCGATGAAAATATATCGTCCTGCGAGTAATATTACAAACCGGTGGGGTGCTACCCCCCAGTTATTCTTCAACAAAAATGGCTTTATTAATTCTTTTCCAAAAAAAATCGTTGACAACAACAACTAACAGTCATGGATACATTTCCACTTCAAACATGTCGTTACTTGCCCGAGGTTGATGTAGAGGTCCTTGACGTCACTCTTGAGCTCCTGGTTGCCACTCTCGAGGTCAGAGAACACCTACAGAGATATTAACCACCACAACCATTTCAAATCTTGACAAACCAAAACGAAAGAGCAATCCTATATATAGGGAAAAAACACATGAATGGCACAAAACTGGCGACGATTCCTTGTTATAGAAACTAATATGCGCACTCATTTTCTATTTGGATCATATTTTGTTGAACAAATCGTTGCGTCAGTTCAGTACCAGTGCCACCTCGATGTGTTTCACCTGATCAGTACTACAGGGTCTATCTTTGTGCAAAAAACTATAACGATGCTACGAACTTGTCGCTCTGCACCGGCTCAAAGGGCAACACGTTCCTGTCGAGGTCTGGTCCCCGGCCAGCCATTGCATGTGGAGCTGTCGCAGCTCCCAGCCGACGCCGTCCAGGTGGAGCATTGGCGACTCCCAGCCGGAGCCGGCCGCTTGATTTAGATGAGTTGATCCAGGTCGAACGCCGCTCCGACCTCCTCTTTGACGGGCTCCATGCCCTTATTGATGTGCCCATGCCAGTCTAAGGAGGCTGGCAGCTCAGCTATTGCCTAAATTACATGCCTGCTCACAAATTTAAAAACAGCTTGGCTAAAATCTCATATCGCTTTCAGAATATAACTTGATGAAACAGAGTTATGATAACAAAACCATGCAATGAACCAGGATTTTTGATAAATAAAATCAAAAGTACATGTTTTACTCCAACAAGCTATACTACAATATTTCAGGTGACTCGGTTCTATCAGCACACTGATGACATAATAGATGCATTGTTCTAAGAAATATGTACTCAGAACTGGAAATATTACCTATTTGGTAAGTGCAAGCTTCTACCTATGGAAGTATGGATGCTTTCTATCCATCACCACAAATGAACAGAGAAACAGGGAGCAGAAGAACCCAAAATCGAGACGCTAAATGAGAGGGATAGGGCTAACAGAAAGGGTCTTCTCATTGCAGCAGCATCGACATTTGCTCAAGCCAAATCCCTCCAGAGTTGCCCACGCCTTACTCTTCGACCGACCAGACCTCCTCCAATGGTTGCCGTCAGCTCTCGCCTCCTCATGCACCCCCTTGTATTTTGTGCTTCAGCACTGAACACGAACAGAAGATTCAGCTAGTGATACTATAGATCTAACAATTGGGGAATCATATAAGTGAACTTACATCCATGCTTGACAGATCAAACCATTTCGTACCTCCTGGCAACAGTACCAAGCATCCCAAGAACCTTGTATATCATGTATGGAAGAAGAGTGAAACAGACAAAGATTTCATGACTGTGTAGCACTGGCAAGTCCCTTTTCCATGACTTCATCAATAACCGCTTCATATGTGTGCAATCCTTTGAAGTAAAGTATACTTCCATCCTACATCGTCACCAAGAAAACATCACTTCAAGCAACAGAACGTCAACGCACCCGGATTCAGAATACACATACACTTTGTGGGCCTACAGAAATAAAATCGAAATAGTAATCAGGACAAAATCTTTTTTGCAAAAGTGCACTCTAAATTCAGATATAACGTTTTCAAAAATCCAGTGATGCTAAAGAGGACATATCTTGCACATATTTGAAGAAGCCACCATCATCCCGCATTGGTCATGGCAGTGAGAAACAATCAGAAGTCCTAAAACAGAGTAGGGTCTATTAGAGAAAATTTGAAAAGGTGTGTTAGTATGTGACCATAAAATAAGGTTGTAGACAGACCAGGAATACTCGTTTAGATCATCATAATTACACCATGTTGAATGTGGTGTTTTTCCATGCTGGATTTTTTCTGCCTCCTACCAGATATAAGAGAACCATCTCCATTACCAAGAAGCTTCTTCCTTTCTTTCAAGAGTATGTGTTCGACCCAAAGGCATTTTTTTCGCATCATTATTGGAATCAACTCCCCTAATCGCCTTTCTCTGTATCTATCTTTAACATATTTGCTAGCCCTGAAATCTATAGGGAAATTAGACGCAAACTATGACAGAAAAGTGTGAAACACAGTGACAACAGAATTAGCTCACCCCTTCATACTGCTGTAGAGTAGAGTATTTATATATGATCTCTGGTTAGTGTAGTAAGCTGATCTTTAATTCCAAAGGCAAGTGCACCATCGGCATGTGGTTCTGCAAAAATCATCACTGAAGCAATCATATCAGAAATCCATGAACTGTCATGTGTATAACAAGAACAAGGAAAAAAGGACCACAAATGGGTATCCAGCTCGGCCAGCAGTGGCGACCTTATACATTGTTCAAATCAACCTGCATATATAATAAACAACAATATAATTTATTTATAAACAAAATTATTAGCAGCCAACAGACACTTAATCTTTTTAGAAACTGGAAAGTTTGATTTCATAACATAAGTGTGTTCTTTCATAAGGCACAATATCTGAAGCATTTGAATCTATACTCCAAATAACAATAGCCAACACCGTGACTAATAGTATATCAGGGAAGAACATTAGGTTCATTTTTTTCATGAGGCAACAAAAATATATGATAAATATCTTCCTGTGTATTAGCAACAGGAGGGATATAAATAAGCATACAAGTTGTACTCCAGCTTAGATTGCACCATACACCTCCATTAGTCATAAAATTTAGGAATATTGGAGCCTGTTTTAACGATGGAAAATACAAAATGTTTGTAGTCAATAAAATCAATATATAGAGTGAAAAACGAGGCAAACTCATTCTGTAACTTCTTAAGCTTCAGCTTCCCAGATTTGTACTAAATCCCACCTCAACAGCCCAAAATTACGACCGTGTTGAACTGTTCCATCTCAACAGCCCAAAATTACTAAATCCCATCAGAAACTACATGTTGAACTGTTCGAAAGCACCATTAATCAGAACATGTACAAAGAAACAAAGGAGTGATCAACAGCCAAAAATAGGCTAAATTACGAACCTGAGAATCAGGTCATGGGGTTCAAGGGGAAACTCCTTCGCGCCCTGCTGGCGGGAGTTGAGCACGACCGTGGACTCAGCAGTGTCGTCGAAGCTGCAGGGCCTGCTGCTGCTGCTGCTTGACATCGCGCTGCTGTCCCTTGGACGGGAAGGGCAGCGGCGCGGTGGTGACGGTCGGCAGCCGCGGCCGACCGTCACCACCGCGCCGCTGCCCTTCCCGTCCGCGCTGCTGGTTGCATCCTCCGGCGCCTCCACCGCCCAGATGCCGGCGCCCTCCACCGCACCACCGTTCACCGTCTACACCCCAGAGGAGATCACCGGGGTCCTCAACGACCTCGTCACAGCCGTCCAGGGGATCCGGCTGTACCTTGCGAGCCCCTATGGGCCGCCGCCGCCCCTGTCGCTGACCGCCATCGTCGGGCCGCCGACCCTGCCGTGGTACTCGCCGCATCCAGGGGCCTCTGCGGCATTCGCTGGGACGTTGCTGCCCCAGCTGCAGCTGCCGCCCGCCGCCGCCCCGCAGTGGCCACACTGACCGGCGCCGGCTCCCACCGCGCCTCCAGCGCCCATCACCGCCCCGGCGCCGCCGTGGCTGCCGTGGCAGCCGCCGCACCAGGCGGCCTTCGCCGCGCTCGCCGGGCCACTGCAGCTGCCATCCATCGCCACCACCGCCCAGCCCTGGCTGCAGTGGAAGCCGCCGCTCCTGGCGGCCTCTCCGCCGCGCCCGGCGCTCCGCCGCAGCCGCTGCCCGGTGCGCCACCGCCGCAGCCGCTGCAGCTGCAGCAGCCACCGCCGGTCAGCTCCGGCCCTGCATCGACCGCGCTGGCGGGAGTCCCGCTCCACCAAGTCCAGTCCCCGTCGTCGCCGTCAAAACTTCCGTCTTGGATCGCTACCCGCCACGTGTCGGCCGCGGTGAGGCTGCAGGCTACTGCGCGCGGCCTCCTAGCGCGTCGGCGTGTGCGGGAGATGCGTGGTCTGCAGCTGCCGCTCCTCCAAGTTGCCCTTCGTTGCGCAAAGGACCTCGATCTCATCCGCTGCACCGGGGATCTTGGGCATGCGGTTTCCCCCACGGGCAGCGGGCCTGCTGTTTTCCCCGCGGGTAGCGACCTCAAAGTCTGCGACATCGGCGGTTGGGGGGGCGCACCCCTCCTCGTCATTCTCCATCGCAAGCCCTCCACTCTTTCCTGTGCGGTGCAGACCAACAGCCGTCCGGCAGGAAGAAGGCATGGTGTCACCGACAGCAACGCACCACGTAGCACCACTACATTCCATCACCGGCCGCCGCGAGGGCGCCTCTGCTGGTCACTCTTGTGACCACTTCCAGGTGGTCCTACACATGCACTCCTTTTGTCCAGATGGTGTCCATGGGATCCAGGTGGCTGTACACTTGCGGATGGTGTCCACTTTTTGTTAAGGGGTCCAAAATAAAGCGTCCCGGTTCATTTCAGGTTGAGAATAATAAAACAAGCCGAGATGTAAAAGGCTTGTTTTTAGGTGTTAGGTTTGTGTTGCCTCGAGTCCTGGTTATAAGTTGGTTAGGCTGCAGCTTGAGGACAAGCTGCATGTCCAGGTGGGGTGTAGTGTTAGAGTACGTAATGGGCCTAATGGGCCAGTTAGTCTTAGGGTTAATTAGAGATAAGAGTCGCTTGCTTAGGGGTCAAGTAAGCCTTGCTTGGGAGTCAAGTAAACCTCTCTATATAAAGAGAGGAGATGTATCAATCTAATCAAGTAAGAATTAAGAAGGAAATCCCTTCCCTCTTGCCCGGCCGTGGGCAGAAAGGCCCCCGGCCGGCCCTCTCGCGCCCTCCTTCTAGCAGCACCATAACAATGGAGCAGGTGTTCAAGAGTTTATTGCAATAATCCAAGGAGAGGCCTGTCCACCTGACGTTTGGTGTGAAAGCAAGACTTAGGGAGAAAGCTCAGTCTGCAGTTGAGAAGATGGAAGAATTGGGATTCAAATCGAATTACGTGATGCAAGAGTGTCTCATCGATATGTACACATTTTGTGATTGCGTCTCTAAGGCCCAACAGACATCGTGATGTCTCCTACCTTCATTGAATGCAATGCTCTGCATGAACCATTGGAAGCAGATTGGCTGTTGGATACTATGATTGAGAAAGGTGTAGTGCCCCGTACTTCCACATATAAGTTGCTTTACAAGGCATACATACACCAGGGAGAACGATAAGTTGCTTGTACGGAAGTTGCTCTAGCGAAGCCAAATACAAAGCAATTCAAAAACAGGCCACGTCAAGTGAGCCAGAGTTAAGCTTTTGGCGTAGCTTCTTGATAGGGCGCTCTGTTCTGAACTGCTTCACAGTAGAATGTGTTCAGTTGCTTGTACCAAGTGATATCCGAGGGAAAGACCATCCATGTGATTGGTTGCTTGAATTCAAACCATCCTAGATGGCGGGGTCGATATTTTAGGAATATTTCTCACGTACATTCACCAAAAAGCAACCGAACCACATGGTACTGGAGCCATCTTATCCCATTCAACATCAAGATATCCTTCTGTTTTTATGTTGGCAAGGGTTGCTTCTAAATTTCATAGTGATGTTATAAAATCACAGTACCATTTTCTACTTTGCCTGCCCGGATTTTGGAATGTCTAATCTTTCGTTAGTCTACTTTGTCAACACATGCACTGCACACACATTGCTAATATCAATTAAAATGCTTACCTTGTTAGAAGTATGTTCTAAAAAGGATCGACAAACAACTAGAGAAATTACACCCCAATCATTCGATGCTTCCAAGTTGAACAGGTGAACATTATTAGAGAGATCTCAACACTGGATTTCAAACAACATGGAGCCATGTGAGGTCACCACCGCTGAGATGCCCCCCTTCATCACACTCCATCTCTTTCTACTCCAGACTTCTGTGCAGGTGCACCTTGCCAACTTTCTCCCAACAACCTTTTCTAGATCCCGCACGCTTACAGTGATCTTCCTACTCGCAGTGTCGAGGTTGAAGATGGCCACGTAGATCTCTCCTGCTTCCATGTAAGAAGAAGAATCAGCCAAAGAAAAGGGACGCTTATTCGCCAAGTGTGCATTGGAAAAGAAGCATGCTGCTCAGATAAAAGTACCTTTGTGTCCAATTGCTGTCCATGCTCGTGCTCCGGTAGTTTCATTCTCTGTTGCGTCAAACAAAAGTGTTATTTAGGTAAAAATAGCGATTAATTTATGGTGAATCGGTGTATAGTAACTTGTACCTCCTTCCTTGCTGGACCGCATTGTAGCACACAATCCTGAGTAGCTGCTTACAAGCTGTCCATTCTCTGTTAGCTCCCAGACCTGCCATTGTAATCGGCAAAAAATAATCAACCACGACTTCAGTTCACTTCCAAAGTTAAATGATCTCGTGTCCATTTGGTGGCTATTATGACAGCTAAATAGCAATTTCATGACACAAAATTCTGAATTTCAGCCTCACTCTACATGGATCCCATTTCTCTTACCAGGATACCAATGTGTGTGCTGAACTTACCTGCTTTGCATGCCGTTCGCAGGCCGAGAACATGGGAGTTTGGTTCGCTGAGCTTGTTCGCCCTGGACTGATAGATGCATCCAAGCAACCATCATCAGCGTCAATACCTGCCAGATGAAACTTTGCTTGGTCTTCCTCACTGCTCATGGTAACTCCATCCCTGCATAAAAATAATATGTGTGGATCATACATATAATTCAAAAGATTAGGACTGCTTCCTTTCATGGATTGTTTTATCACACGCCACTTACGATGTTGGAAGAAGTTTTGCTTTGGATATGCAAAATGAGGCATTGCCATTCTGGATTCGATGGCTTCTGCAAATGCGATCTTCTGAGGAACGGTGCCATCCAATGGCGCTCTTATCACTGCATGTACCGAGACCAAGAACCATTCCACCATTGTTTGTCACGTCCACCGGATATCCGGACTTTGAGCGACCGGATTGTTCATCTGGCTTTGAAGCCCTCTCACTATGAATATAACCAAACTGAAAAAAATACCCACAGGTTAGCTCATTGTTCAGTATATGTTGCAGCAGGAATTAATCTCCAGTCTCCAACTAATATTTAGTTCACCTCCATGTTGTTTCTGGTGTGGTGATTTATCTTCAGGAGAGTAGGGTGGGTAATTAGATTGAATGTGCGATCGTCGAGATGCCTCAAGTCCCCACCATACATGAGCGGTGATTTAGCCATTGACCAAAGTACCATCTGCGAAAATGTGGTCAAAGGTTTAAAGACTTTGGGTTCCAACTTGGAAACAGAGATGAAGTTTCTTGAATTGCAAACCTGTGTTGTTTGTTCGTCAAATGTAAGGCTAGTGGTTCTGTGAGGGCCCTGATTAGCGCCTGTATGAGAGAAAGATCAAACATTTTCGAGCGATTAGTCACACCGATGCACATGGAAAGTAGAAGAGTCGTGCGTTACAAAAGGAAAGTGCCACGAAGTTATGGTATGGATGATCACCTGCATCAGTAAGCCAGCCAAATGGAAGCATGTCCAAGTCTGGCCAGGACCTTCCTCGCAATCCAGGTGCTCCAATCTTATTCGCAGCAGCAAATGCTCTATATATTATATGCGCGGTGAAAAAGAAGATAAAGTAAATTGGTTGTACTGCAAACTACCAGCAGCAGTTGCCATATATCTAGAATTGTGTGAGGAGCATATGCTTGAATGGAATCTACCTGGCGACATCGAAATGTGGGCGAACATCTTTCCAGCTGTCCCAGTCATCTCCTGTTACCCTGTACATGTCAACATGCCTGGTGATGTTCTCAGCTAATGCTGGAGTGACGGCGGTTCCGGGGGAGATGGATAGGACGACTGGTCTCTCAAGCTCTTTCAGGATCTGCAATTAACGCAATGTGTATTTCCCATGAGTTGATCTCAACAGATCGCCAATTGTGATGTAGCTAATTCTAGAATGGAGGGCTACATTAGTTCATAGTACCTCTGAGACGGTCACAATCTCTTTGGGCTGTAATCCGCGCCGAAGATGCAATCTAGCTTGACTGCAAGCAGAACAGTTTGGTGCATTATGTTACCATTTGCTGAGATTTTCAGTTCTAAAGACTACAATCCGCTTCTGAAATTCAGAATAATGTAGCTGAAAATTAGTATGAAGTTCTGTTTACCGAAATCGACGCCCCAGTCGGCATACTGTCGGTAGAGAGACCTTAGGAATGCTCGTCCAGCTCCAAGGTCCGTATTTACACTCATAAATCCTTTTGGCATCCACGCACATGTCCTGTGGATGAGGCCTATGTCACGGGCCGTCCATTGTCTGCCATTCTCTACATAGGCTTTTCCCTGAATAAAAAATCACAAAAAAACCCACTAAGAATCTATTTGTTATTATATGGACATAATTGGATAGTAATAACTATGGCAGTAATAATTACTGAACAATAATAATTGGATAGTAATAATACTAAGTAATTATATTTTTTTTGGGGGGGGGGGTGGTAATTGTAATATTCAGCATGCTAAACATGTTTAGCACTAAACATCAAATCAACATAGGTTGTTGCAGGATGAGTGGGTGAGATCCGTTGAATCTCCAAAACTCGCTCTTTTTATATTAGAACTAGTAAATGTGTATGTGCAATGCACATTGATATCAGTCACAAAATTAGTTGTACGTTGATAGCATCATGCAAAAAATTAATTGCACGTTAATATTAGGTAGGATATTGCTTATGCATTAATTACATACTCCCTCCGTTCCTAAATATTTGTCTTTCTACAGATTTCAACAAGTGACTACATACAAAGCAAAATGAGTGAACCTACACTCTAAAATATGTCTACATACATTCGTATGTTGTAACCATTTGAAATGGCTAGAAAGACAAATATTTGGGAACGGAGGGAATAGATAATATATATTTGATATGTTATTAATTGCATGCTAAAGTTGAGCGCTCGCCATTTGAGCTATATAGATCGTTGAATTGACATTGTTTGTTGGCTAAGATTTGTTGGATCCGGCCCTTTGGTCTTTTTATATTGGCATAAATATATATATTATACATAAAAAACAAGAAGATGATAGGATAGAAGAATAGATAGATACCAATACCAAAATATGCATTTATTTTCTGGGCGTGAAAGATTGTACCAATAACAAAGAAAACTTCAAAACGAAGCAAAGTTGAGCTATTCCGAAAGACCATGTGAAACATGTGGTAAGCAACCGAAACCTAAAGACAAAAAAAGCTATACTACTCCAGAAGTAATAACAAAAGAAAAAAAGGAATGAAGATGGGAGAGGAGTACCGTGCGGACGTCGAGGATGGGCGTGTTGGCGTTGACGGCCTGGGTGCTGATCCCGTTCATGAGGTGGATGCCGAACTTCAAGCCCATGGCATGGACCTTATCGGCGATCGGCCTGAACCCTCCGCCGCCTCGGCCCGACGGGAACCTCCGGGGGTCAGGGTACGGACGCCCCCACTGGTCCATGCTGTCGAAGCCGTACGCGCCCACCCCCGAGCCGGCGGCGATCCTCCGGTACCACAGGAAGTCTATCACCGCGTACTGCGCACGTGCGTCTCATGCCATGTCATGTCATGCCGCAACAGAGAAGAAATGCAGTATGATCTTATGAAACTATGGACCGGATTGTCGCCTACCTGGTATCCATGCGGGAGCAGCCTGTTGGCCATGATCCGCGCGTTGTCGAGGAACGCGGCCTCGTCAATGATCCACGAGAAGGAGTCGTACGAGTTCCAGCCCCTTGGCGGCAGCGCGGTGAGCTGCTGCTGCTGCCGGCGGCCATCTCCCGCTGAGCCGGCTGACGCAGAGATCAGGGACGTGAGGAGGAGGGCGACGCAGAGCATGCCCGCCATGGAGATGAGGTGTGGGTCGGCCGCGGCAGGCAATTATAGCGAAGCGGTTGGGGCTGTGGACTGTGGTGGTGGTCTGGTGGAGTGAGGTGGCGGAGATCGGGTCACATGAATGCATGCATGCGCACGCAGGTTTGCAGGGATGCTGAGAAGCGGCCGAGTCCATTTGGAATCCATCCTGGCCGCTGACGCATTGTCCAACGTGGATACAGCCGGTGGTCCTTGCCATGGCCATCGATCTCGTGATCGTATCATCATCATCATCATCGCCTATTATTTATTCGGCGCAATCTTTTGTAGTAATAATGAAAATTATTACAAGATCTTCTCAAAAGATAATGAAAATTTTTAGCAGGGTTTAATTGCATTCTAGGGCACGATCTATTTTTATTCGTCTCAATCTTTTGGATTACAAAAAGATTGTGGAATTTAATAGCAATCCATCTGGATGAGGCTCACGCCAACATGGATATGGACGGCCGGTGGTCCTGACCAGTGAGGGTAATATAAAATATTCCCGCAAAAAAAAAAGAGGGCACAGTAGCATAGTGTGGCAATTGTTATGATTTCTAATAATATGGCTGCATGAATCAACTGATGTAGAGGTCCGAGGTATTCCTCCTTTTCTCAAAAAAGCATAGTGTGACAATTTTGACTTAAAAAAAACATAGGCATTGACATACCGGTAGAATAAAAATCTGATAAAAATATCAGTTTTTTTTATTCTATCTTCAATTACCTCAAGTTCATTTTGTTACTGCTAAGTTTTTCTTTTTTGAGAGAGACCTTGATACACAAATCACCATCTCTCAAGGTGTTCTAACACAAGACAGGTGTGTTCCAAAAAACACACACATGACAGGTAATTATGCCCTTGCAATCTTTAGAGAGAGAAAAATATAAGAGGGAGGTGAGTTTCTTCAGTTTTTTCGTCCGTTATCAAAATAACCCTCAAAGTTAATGTTATTTACCCTTGTTGCCACTGATAAGTAAAAAATGGTTCATCTTTTTTCGTTGTCGGGTATCACTGCTTTCAGTCTTGGACCGCACTGCCCCCCCCCCCATCGCGTCGCTTACCGATTTCAATACTAATACAACTCAGAGCAGAGCAAAGGGAGATCGATGGATGGTCCCGTCAAATAAAAGGGCATCGATCGATAGAGTCCAGGTTGGGTTTCTATCTAAACACGCAATCAGATTTCAAGTGGTGGGCCTTGGTAGATTGATGTCGGGAGAAAGAGAGGTGGTGAAAGGGAGAGAGCCACCAACCAAGGTAGATAGGAGCCCCCGCGTCGCTCCGCTCACGGCGACTCGGGCGGTGACGAAACCCTCGCCGCCGCCAGAGTAGGTCTCCGGGCAAGCCAGTGCGGCCGACGAGGATTGTAGCAGCGAGGATCTGCTGTTCCGCCTCCATGCGGAGAGCCACGGACGTCGAGGCGGCGGCCTCGGAAGGAGAGGCGACGGCTGGCTCTCCGGCGAGCAGTGGTCGTGGGTGCTGCTCCGCCCCCTCGGCCGCGTGGGCGGCGTGGTGGCGGCGGTCGTTTGGTGGCTGGTCTTCGCGTGCGGTCTTCTCCTCAACGGACGGCGCCAGATCTGCAGGTCTTTCCCTCCCCCTCTCATAGCACCTTCCAGACCGGCGTTGCTGGTCCTTGGCGGTCCCTAGTCGCCGGATCTGGTGCGTTTGGGATGCGGGAGTGGCGGCAGTCCGGGAGAAATCCTTGGCCGGTGTGGCCCGGCCACGACGGTGATGACATCAACTGGTGCAGTGCCCCTCCCTGGAGGCTCCGTCGAGGTTCTGTTCCCCTCTCCCCCCTCTCGCCTCGGGTGAAAACCTCATCCTTTTGGATGGGGCAGCAGTGGCGCTCTTCGCCGTCACCTTCCTGGAGGTGTCGCTCTGGTGGTTTGAGAGATGCGAGGGCGTTCTGATTTGGGGACTGGGGGATCGACGGTCGCGTGGTCCGATTTGTCACATCGGTGCTGCTCTTTGGCGGGTAATTGGAAATCCCGCAGCTTCTTTGGTCGCCCCCTATTCTCGTCGTGCTAGTCTGCTTGCCAACGGGTCGGCGCCCTTTGTTTAGGGCCGGGAGTGGATAGGGTTCCATCCCTCATCTTCAGCTGCACATTGACGATAGGGTGATCGTGGTGCCGCTCTTTGCGGGCTTGTCCTTGACCTCATTGCACTTGATGTGTCAGTTATCGTTCTACGCTTCCTTCCTCAGCACCTTCGATCTTGACAGCTTCATCCCTTCGTGTGTGGCTCTATGCGTGTGGGCGAGGATCTTCCAAGGCGAGCTCGACTCAGCTGGGGGCGGGGCTGAGTATCTCTCATGGTTGTTCGTGGCTGTCATCTAATCTGGCTCTAGGGTGAGTTTCCCCATCTTCCGACGGTACGACGTCCTTCGAGCCAGGACGAGGGGCAGGGGTCCTCTTCGGAGATGGTTTCGGGTAGGTTGTTGTAGCTCACCACTCCCGGTGCAGATAAAGGCATGCTCCCGGCCTATGATGGGTCTCATCTTGTTAGTGCTTCCGCTCCACCTATGGTGCTCATTCTGCGGCTGGGGACATCATCGACATCAAGTGAAGCTTTGTTGTCCATTATGCTATAGTGCTTGGTGTTGTTGAGGTTTGTAAGTTGTCTAATAGCACCATGTATCTGTCTTCTTTTTCTTTTTTTCCTCTTGTAAGGTGTTGTCCGATGTAACTCTTGGCCGGTTGATGGCTTTGTTAATTTAAAGCCAGGCTCTCTCTCTCTCTTTGTTCTAAAAAAAGGAGAGAGCAGTAAGGAGCGACGACGGTGGCTTGGAGCACAGTCAGGCGACGGCGGCTCGGGAGGACGAGCGCCATGGCGATTGCGCATCGTGGGTTTCACAGATGGCGGGGTTGAGTCCCTGAGGGCTCTACTACCGATTGCGATTCCATAACTTGCTCCCTGCCCCAACCCAATCATGCTTGATTGGTCCAGTTGTGGCTCGCGGCATCCTTAACGTCCCCTATCTCAAGAAATGCAGCGGTAGATCCATGAGGAGGCATTGACATCCCAAACCCCAAGACGCGCAGTCGGACCGGTCTAGAGGAGGCCACAACCTTTGTGTAGATGGTAGAGGTCTACAAGGCCACTATGACGTGCAGTGACGAGCTGCCTGCGCATGATATCCGCCTCTTCGACCCGCTCTTCCTGTCCCCTGAACAATCCTCGGCAGCAAGTGCACCATCACCAAGCAGCTCTGATGCGTCATCACCACCGACGAGGCACTCCTCCTCAACTCACTTGACAACTACTTCTTCTAGTGCATAGTCGAGGTGCATCCACTCCTCTCTCTCTCTCTCTCTCTCTCTCTCTCTCTCTCTCTCCCTCCTTATCTTGCCGAAACGACCCCGGTTATGAGTGGTGATCCCGAGCGAGTGGCTCATTTCATGTTGGTCGTGGTCGTATCCGTGTTCTTCCGATAAAATGACAACCTGAATAAAGCACATCTCGATGGGTGACTTCTAGCACACAAATTAAGATCATATCTGGTCCCAACACAAATACATGGTTGTAAGCATTAAGACCGCTGACCCGTACCTACTTTTATTATAAGTGTTCAACTTAAGGTTGTTGATTTTGCTTCGGTCAAAAGCTAGAATTGTTTCTTTAGCGAAAGCTTGCTAGAGACCCTAGCTTCAATGGGACCTTCCTCTCATGGGTTCGATAACCCAGGGTCACCTCTGGGGAAATAGGTGTGGGTACTTTCTATTCCATTTCCGGATCACAAAAAGGAAGTATCGGCATCTTATGACACCGAAAGGAAAAGGAGGTTTTTCAACAACATTGCCTTCAGAAAGGAAGCACCACTCAAGCACCGGCATCACTGGATTTTACCACCAAAGGTCATATCCTAATCTTTCAGCTTGAGCAACCAGTCTGAGCATATCTGAGCAATGCCTTCAACAAGATAACGGCACAAAAACATCACCATTGCCAGGTATAACAAACTTAGGCCAGACCAAGGCTCTAGTCCCAGAGTTTGTCAAAGTCAATCATGTGTTGTCACTACCACTTTTCCGCGATCCCAACAGGTACATGCTTTGGCTCGAAATGGACCGCCATCGCTAGAAAACCAGACCAGCTAAAACCATCATCCGTAGATTGCATATCACTGCCAAAAGCATCCGCGAAATCTAAAGAAGACCTTCCGATGGCCACCGCAATACTCAGCGAGGCCTCCACTGCAAGCCGGAGTGGTCACCAAATTGATGGTCGTCGCCTACCTAGAAGCTTCTCACACCCCCTCAAGGTGCCACCAGCATGTGGGTGCCACGAATGAAAGGTCCCCTAGCCTTATGGTTGTGCAAAGGTCTAGGCCCGAGCAAACCCAACGTGGCCACCAGCCCCCGGTCGGGAACGGCGAACACCCTAAGAAGCGTGTGTGGTAAGTCGTGATAATGCACAAGATTGAAATTTCATAATCTTGTGCGCTGCCTAGCAAACACTTAAAATGAATTGTCTGTGATGACATGGAGCATCACATGCGTTGCGTAATATGGTTTCTCAAGGTAACTCGTGTGTGATAATTCGTGAGAGCGCATACAATTGTGTGGTGAGAGTGTGCTCTACTAGCCACACAATTGAATTAATGGAACTATGTGCGATAGTGAGAACCAATGCTCACAATTTTATCATATGGATTGTGTGAGATCTAGAGCTATCTGAAGATATAAGATCGACGAAATCTAGAGCCAGAAGAGTAAAACCTGCCATATGCACATACCAAGAAGGTGAACAAAAGTATGAACAACTCTGGATAACCATTAATAAGACTCCATTAATTACATCAACTAATAGCTAGGGAGGAAAGTATCAACATATATGGAGTATATATATAAGCAAACTCAACAACAAAGATATACTAGTCTACTCCTTCTTCTTCTTGGATGCCACTTTCGCGCCCCTGTCTTGGCGAGGATACTTTTTGCCGCTTACTGTCAGCTTAGGGTCGTCGTCGTCAAACATATAGAGCACATTCATCAAACATATAGAGCGCATTGTCCAACTTCAAGGATGACTGAACCTGGGGGTGAAAGGTAATGGAACGGACTATGATGTGGGTGGTACAGAACAGGCCACTCGAGTTGGATCCCATCTGAATTGCCCATCTTGTGAGGCTGATGTTCATGCTTCCACACAGTTAAGGCTTGTCTCCCTTTGCCGCCTCCCTACCATATGGAATAGAAGAGACTGAATCAGAGAAATGATACACTAATATCGCTCTTCTATCATGCTAGGCATTATTAAGAACCTACACTTTGTCTCTAAGAAATAGAAATAGTTCACGATAGTAAACCATTGTTAGAAGCAAAATGATAAATGACTTGAGGGATTTTCCAAAAGAAAATTTTGCATCAGTAAAACTTACAAAGGTATAATTGCAGATCCAGTCCCAAACTTCCATGTCCGTTTCCCATCACATGTATGCAGCCACGTATGTCAAGCAAGGCTGGTCTGAGGTGCCCGCCTGCTTGGCTGGCTACCCATTCATTCATATAGGCCACCATGCCATGGCTTGCGTTGTCTTTGGCCTACTTGTAAAGGAGAACTGGTTGAAAGCGATGGCTTCATAGTTCCATTAACAAAATGTATCACTGCAGCACCACTGACCACCTCAGGGTTCATGATTGGATTCTTGGTAGAACAGATGTTGGATCACAGAGTGCCCCATCCTCATTCTGCCATGAGAATATTGAGTCATTCCTATAAACGTGTAATCTGTAAAATTCTCCGATCTAATAAAATATGAGAAAGGAGCAACCTATCAGTTATGCATATGTAAAAACTGGTCTATGGCTTCAATGTGCTAATTTATATTCAGAACGGAACCCATTTAAAAGAATTTGATTTATTCCCTTTTAAGTATATGGAGGATATGTACTCCTTCACTGTAAGACAAACAATAAGACTTTAAGTAGTAGCACATCTTTAGTGCATACACTCCGTTGTATGTTCTTTCTCTATTCCAAAATTTCACTCACGCGATCAAGAAGTATTTCACTGTCTTACGCAAGTAGTTCAGTGCATACATATGCTACTCGTTCGTAATTGCAACCTGAACAGAGTAACAAAATTTCTGGTTCGGTGCATGGATGGATCGATGTGAACACACTGTCTAATGCAAAGGATAAGAATCACATTGGCATGCATAGGTGATCTGAAATTTTAAAAATATAGCATCTACATCTGTGCATCATGAGGAACAATTCCAGAGAAAATTTTTTGATCCAGTCAAGTGTATCTTTGGATATTTCATTATCCACATAGGCCATATTAGTATTACTTCTCACGTGGTGCACATCATCCTGATGCATGGGTGTGCTACGGCCCTTACATTGCAAATGTTATTACTGCAGAAAGAGCATACATTCATAACTTCATAAGCTAACGGTTTCACAATGCGTTCTTACTGATAGTAATTGAACCAAATGAAACGATGGACAAGCAGATTGATTAAGGAACTGTAGGTAATACTTCATGCCGTAAGCATTGGCTCAAAAACTTAATTTGTAAGTAATGAACAAAAGGCCTAGAATAATAGTTGTACCTAAATAAAGTTTACTGCTGCACATGAGCAGATCCACACAAAGCAGAGGGGAGGTGGAGCAGGCCGGGAACCAGGGGAAGGAGCAGAGTGGGAGAAGCTTTAGGCCGCCGTCTCCACTGGATATGGTGTCTCCGCCACATCTTTGGAGGCGCCGCGGCTCCGCCTTGGATGGTGCAGCCGCCATGAGGGAGGTAGGTGTGGCGGCGCTCGTGGCTATGGTGAAGAGGAGGGGCAGCGCATAGGAGAAGAGGCAGGCGGTGTTCGTGCCCAAAATTGTGGGTCGTTCGAGCAGCGGGAGGGAGGAGGGGATCACCGGGAGGCGGCGAGATCGGTGGGCAGCGGCGGCGGCGGCGTCCCGGTAGGGAAGTCGAGGTAGGGCGATGTGTTTTTTAGGGGAATTGCTTGTGAAAAAACCGTGCGACGACGACTTAGCGAGCGGATTCCCCTAAAAAGGACATAGCGAGCGGATTCCCTTAAAACTGGCATGAATGGATACGATTGATGATGGTGATAAATAGTGGTGAATGTTGGCCAAATTTACTATCATCATGCATGGAAATGAATCACCAAGAAAAAGAATACTTCCTATTACTACGCTCATAGGAAGCTTCCTAATCTCTGCTACCAAACAGTTTCCGCCTAAACAAGGAAGGAAAGTTATGGACGTGATGCGGAAGGAAGCAAACGTTATGAAGATTAATTAATTTAGATTTGATCTTTAGAGATTGATTGTGATTGATTCTTTTACATAAATACATTACTAAATAACTTGCGTCAACACGGAAAGTTTTGATCCGTTCAGTTTTTTTCATTGTGTGAGAGGGTGACGTGAAAATAAACCGATGAAGTGGGGGAGGGGACGAAAAAAAACCTGAAGGTGGGAGGAGGTACCAAAAAAAACCATGGGAGGTGGGACGAAAAAAACCTGAAAGCGAGACTACCAACTGCTCCATTAGGAGTAGAGATGCAGTAAATGCCGAAGATATCCAGTGCGCGACCATGTCGGCCGGCATCCTTTTTTTAGAAATGGAGGATGCACCCCCGGCCTCTGCATCTCGACGATGCATACGACCATTTTATTAATTATTAAGCACAAAAGACCTTACAAAGTACTCCCTCCGTTCCAAAATAGATAACTCAACTTTGTACTAATTGTAGTATAAAGTTGGGTCATCTATTTTGGAACGAAGGGAGTAGTATATCAGTGAGCCTGAAGCCACCATCTAGGCAACATCTGTCGCTACTCCTATCCCCTTGATGTAGTGGTGCCGAATGTCCGAGCCTAATACCAAACAGACATCGCACCAAATCCTAACATCTAATGCCGGATGCCCCATCCTAGCCACATACCGGGATTGGGTCACACACCGGTCCGGCGCACTCACCGAGGCTGCCGCCGCCTTCTTCCACCGATCCATCTCCAGAGCAGGCACTGACACACAGACCTTGCCAGGCCTGCCGTCGACGCCACCATGGCGCCAGACAGCTCGACCACCCTGCGCTCGTCCATCCAGCCGCATCCGTCGTCGAAATGCAGCTGCACCATGCTGCCAACACTCGTCGCCAATGACGCGGTAGATACAACGCCGCATCACCTAGCAACCTCCGCACCATCGCCACTGCTGGAGCTACTCGGAGCCCACCATCCACAACATCTCTCTCCCGAACAGCTCCTCCCAAGACAGCGCCTCCATGAAGGATACGACGCGTAGGACGCCGCCGCCGCCCAATCCAGACTGAATTTTGGACTTTCGGCCGGCATCCTCCTCTTCCCCGTGGCCCGAACCATATATCACTGACCAGGAGACAGCGATGCTTGGCAGAGCCGCGGCTGGTTATAGCCTCCAGGCAATGGCTTGTAGAATCGTTACGGGTGAGGGGTGAGGAACACGGTGGCGACCTCGCGGATTACAAGTGCCGCCGTTTGGAGTTGGATTTGTGTTTGGGGATTCAAGGATCATCCCCACTGTAACTAGTCTGGGCCTTTGGGGTATTAATGTCATTTTCTCTTCATGTGACTTTCTTTTCCTCAGTTCCCGACTACACTATGCACGCACTCACAATAGTTCACGACAACATGCAATTTTAACGTGCTCCTTCTTATCCCTGAGATTTTTCTGTAAAAAGTCTCTTCAGGAGGTAACATCCTCGTTGTGAGTTTTTTTAACATGCTCCCTCTTACCTCGTGAAGAGACTTTTTACAGAAAAATCTCAGGGGTATAAGCGGCCACTGATTATCGATACACAACAGTGGAAATTAGTGGCTAGATCTGTAAGAAAAGGGTCAACTCCATACAAACCATTACCAACTTTCCCTAACCACGAAAAATACAAAAGAAAAACTTATGAAGCTCGTAAGGCGAAGGTATTGATATGATTTGTGTGGGCTGAACCTGTATGGCAGCTGAGGAACCAGGAATGAGCGGATCTGGCCAAGTAGGGGAGCGACCAGCCAGGAGCAGCTCCACCTCGCACAAACCTGCAGCTGCAGGAGATGGATGACAAGTGGTAGAGGGTGTGGAATGCAGCGGATCTGGACTAGAAAGCTTGACGACCGGGAAGGATAAGAGTCTCATATGGAGGAATCCATACAGTAGTTGTTAGAACTTCAAGATGGGTCATGGATTGTTAATTAACAGCACGGTGGCTCGCGTGGGTAACCGTGTTCGTGTGTTTTTTATTTTATTTTTAATATTTAGTTACAAAATAACAGTGCAGATCATCGAGATTTACAACCTTTTGTCGTAGAGGTCTTAGTGAATCTATCAAGATGTGCTCCCTGTCTACCTCGTATTATCTTCTCATATTATTTGACACATCTTTCAAGCCGGCCTCAGCGTTACTTTTCGAAACAATGGTTCACCAAAAATAATTCTAGATCTCAATTCTATTGTTAATATTAGATTTAGTAGAAAGGGAAGTTGCAGCAAGTAGTTTTACCGCTGGAGTGATCTTGAACAGCCGAGTCAATCAAAGGGAAAGATGTTGTGAATGCAACCAAAGTAAACAACTAAACAAGCATATGTTCTGTCTGTGATGTCTCCAATCTGGCAGTGTGTCTGCTACTTCTGTAATTGCTGACTGTGATTTAATTTGGGAAAAAAAACTAGGTGTCACTGGGTAAAAGGTTAGAATTCTCCATTGTTCGTAATTATATATGGAAAGTATAGACAAGGCTGGGCCACCCTTTTCTGAACTGCACATAGCTTGCATCTCCTGCCATTCTTTGGTTGGGATTGAGTTCCAAGACATGAATCTTGTTCTTAAGGCTGGTTCCACATGTTCAATTATTCGTAAGGCTGGTTCTGGTAGGAAAATTAACATGCATTAATCCTTGCTGCTTGCTCTGTTTTTGGTACTACTGCCTCTGCTCATCTTGGCTTCATCTTATTGAAACCATGTTGCAAAGTGGGTTCAGTTTGAAACCATGTTCAGGCTGACAGTTTTTGCATGCCTCAGGTGCTTCGGCTTGCCGGTCCGAATACTTAGGATCACCGTGCTCCACGCAGAGGACGACGTGAGCGTCGCCCAATAGATGTTGCAGCAAATAGTTGTCCCGCTGTATTACTTTTGAACAGCAAAAGTACTTCAACAGACAAATGTATATTCCCAGAGTTACAACACGCCCAGTTCTCCCTCCAGTTTTGGTCTTGCATTTCTTTTCTCTTCTCTCTAACCTAGCAGTGTGTCTGCAACTTTGTAACGGACGGCTGTAATTTCATTTGGCATAAAAACTAAAGAAAAAAACTAGGTGTCATGAAAAATATATTACAATAAGCATTGTTCAAAATTATGTACTATGCAGCATTTGCCAGATATTTAAATCAGTTCAAAATCTCTAGAGCTGAACGTTTGTCTGATGGGCTGGGCTTTGCTCATTCTCGTGCCCATCTACCTGGGCCACGCCCCTTCTCCCAAGCTCTGCCAGAGGAGGCTTAGCACTGCATGTCTACTCTCTAATTAGTCATACCTCGCTAGTTCACGGAACGCTAGACCAGTTTATAAGGCGAGGCGCATCTGAACATAGCACGACCTTACTTGAACAGGATCTGTTCTATAGGCTCGTACCGCTGCATCCTTTACCAATAAGGAGGCAAGCACTTCAGTCTGGTTGATATGCATTCTAACCTCTAGGCTAGAGCGTGATTAACGGCCTGGATTCACCTGATGGGGGTGCATCCAATGGCTGTAGAGGATCGTTCCTGCACAGTTCACACTGGTGCGGGTGGCTTAGAGGTTGTCTGACAGACAACATAAATATTTTTTGCTTAACCAACAAATCTCCCTCCTTAACCACACATCTGAAACTATGTATGGTTAAGTTCAAAAGTATCGTATTAGTAGTGGCACTAAGATAAGGTTTTTAATTTCTTCTGAACTTGCTTAACCAACATATCTCCCTCTTGACCACACATCTGAAACTATGGATGGTTCAATTCACAGTATAGTATTAGTAGTGCCAGTAAGATAAGATGCACCCACTTTATTTTTACCTGCACTAGTAGTCTAGTACTGGTCACTGCAAATATAACCGAAGGTGACAGAAGCCAACTAACCACATGCATGATCCATACATATATCTACACCTGTTCCAGGAGCTCCATCGCTGAAAGATTTTGCTTCACAGCTCAAGGTTTTATCCAACACCTACCAGTCCATGGATTACATGCTTGGCTTGGTTTGCCATCGAGGCCGATTAGGAGCCTTCATCCGACAGGACCTGTCACACTGCTCAGCTATCGATTCTCTTACTACAAGTCCAGTGGATGATCGTCTGAAATTTGCCACTGCTGAGAAATTTGCCACTGCTGAGAGTCAGAGTAGTAGTGAGATGTTTCACTACTGAACAGGGAAAGAAAATTCACCAAGATGGCAAGGAACTAGTGGCTGAACAAGTATGCTCAGGAAGGAAAATGTGTACAAAGACTGATTTTTGCAGAACTTTTAATTCAGGCCTTGTTCGGTTATACCTCTTCTCAAGAGGATTGGAGGGGATTCGGATGGATTTTGACTTGTAGGAGATTATATCCACCTCAATCCCTGCCAAACCCCTCCTAAATCCATGTCAACTGAATGAGGCCTAAAGGGCCTAAAGAGGCAGTCCACTGATTGTGATTAATTAAGTTCTCTCAAGTGACAGCTCATCAACGGCACTAGTGGTCTAGTGGTCGAATAGTACCCTGCCACGGTACAGACCCGGGTTTGATTACCGGCTGGTGCATGTTATGTTTTTTTATTGTTTTATTTATGGGATTGTGCTTTATTTATACTAGATGATACTACGCGCGTTGCTGCGGGAACACACGCTAAATCATAAGATAAATGCTTGAAAAAGCTCAGTTGAAAAACTATAGATAATCATTGAAAGTCCATAAGAGTAGAAAAAACTAAACCATGTTTCCGAGAACACATGATTAATATAAAGACATATAAGCTTCTGCATCATTTAGAAAAGATGTTGCTTTTCGGAGAAATATTGAGAATTAATGAACCACAATGGTATACTGAAAATTATGTTAAATCCATATCATAGAAAGAAATATATTTCGTACAGAAGAAATGTTGCATTTTAGGGTATACACATACACTGATGGAATCAATAAGAGATCCCATGTCCAGTGAGATGCCTTGGCAATGCTCGTGCCGTTTTCTTTAGAAAAATACACATGATCAATACATGCTACCCTAAACTTAATCAAATGCTGACAAAAAAATGTAAAGTAAATCTTAATCACCTACATAATCAGATAGACCAAGAGAAATGTGTCATGCCCATAGGTCAACAATTAGAAAATATGGATGCAACTTACAATGTTGCATCATTTTTATCTTCTTCCTCTCACTATTTGCAAAGTTTAGACGTCAACTTGAAAACAAAAGCAAAAGCCCGAGTTTGGCAGTGAGGCCAAGTGTAGTGAACCTGGTCTTTGAAGACCACATCCACATGTATGGAGACGTGCCTGCACATTGGAGTAAAACTAAAACAATATGACAATGGAAGAGACCAACTTAGCATGTCATACTCATTCCCCATCATAGTCTGACATGGAAATCGCAGCATGGCCTTCAAACCAATTATCACCTAAATCTGAACTAAAAGATAAGATATGACTCAACAGTCATCCGGACGACTTCAAAGGATGTATTATCCATCAGGTTGCAGAAGCTCCAAATGGATAATAGTATCAGGGAAAGCTAGCAGCGGGAAGTTTGAGCAAATAATTTGCAAGAGAAAAAAATACCAACTATATTATATACATCTGAAAGAAAATAGTGACTAAAGCAGAAGTACCATGTATGTATTATCAGTGCCTCAAATGGGGTTTCGGACATTGAGAATAATTTTCCATTCATTGAGAAAGTGTGTCTAATAAAAATTAGTCTTTCATGTCCATGCTTCAAGTTAGGCTAAAGGTTTCAATTACATTAAATCATCTTGACCATTCGGATGTTCGCACAAGTTACGACAGCATAGACAATAAAATGAGTATGTTACATTTGTTGCACGCATCAATAGATTTTGGCAGTCACTAAATGATATTCCTGAAGTACAGGCAGTAGCTCGCAAACTTGAACAAAAGGCGCCAAGCCCTCAGATGATCGAAACTGCTTAGTGTATAAAGTTTGTTCTCCCTCTTCAATTTAGTCTAAGTGTTGTCGGAAATATTACATGAATGTCATATGAGACAAACAAAAAACAAACTGCAATCAGTAATTGTAGGGGAAAGGGGGGTCACCACCTGAAATGAAACAACTTGTCCTTATATCTGCGATAACATAGCAGTACTACAGTAGGTGTTGGAGTTGTGTCGAATATAGTGTACGAGATAGGTTACAGTTGGACTTGTAGTTGTATTGTGTTTACATAGGATGTGGAGTCGTGTCCTAGTAGGACAATAGTATCCTAGGCCTCTCATATATAGCGGGGCTAGACACACGATGTAACCTATGCCAACATAATAGCACCGGAACGTAGGGGAAGCCGGCGGCATGTGCCGGTGTCCAGGGCGACCGGGTGCGGTATTGTGACGGTGTCACGGGGAGGAGCGCCCGTAGTCAGGCCCCGGGGATGTAGCCATATCGGTGAACCTCGTTAACAAATCTCAGTGCCGTGCTCGTGTGATTGCTTCACTGGTAGAAAAAAGGCCTTTAGTCCCGGTTCGCAAAGGCCTTTAGTCCCGGCTGTGCAACCGGGACTAAATATGCGCGACTAAAGACCCCCCCCCCTTTAGTCGCGCCTCTTACGAACCGCGACTAAAGGCTTTAGTCCCGGTTCTCGTGGCTAACCGGGACTAAAGGCCTCCTCCGCAGGTTTAAATTTTTTTGCGATTTTTTTTTGCGAATTTTTACAATTTTTTTTATTTTCAAACTTCTGAATTATTTTAACCTCTAATCTCTAATCACCACCCCTCATCACTGCTCAATTTATCCTCTAATCTCTAATCACCCCTCATCATTCCAAATCATCTAACTTCCCGAACGGTCACCCATCCTCCCACTCCCCAGCCTGAGCACGCTTAACTTCCGGGTTCTATTCTCCCTCGTTTCCAAGTCTGCACTTGTTGTTTTCCTGACAATAGTAGGATGTCAATTCTATTAACCCTAAGGTATTTAGCTTGAGCATGAAGTGACACATTTCAGTGTTTGAGTTTGAAACTATTGTTTTAAAAAACAGTAATTATTTAGTAACACTAATATTTCTGGAATAATTAGTTTGACCATTTTTTGACCACAGTTTGACCACAGTTTGACCAGATTTGACCAAAATTTAAAAAAACTGAAATAATTATTTAGTAACACTAATATTCTAGAATAATTAGTTTGACCATTGTTTGACCACAGTTTGAATTTTTTTTGCCTCTCCAGAACTTAAAAGCCCCGTATCTTTTTTTCTGTTAGGTTTTTGGGGATTCTGAAAATGTTTAACGGGGTTCCCCGTTAAATTCGGATGTAACTTTTCGAGTAGATGATTTTTCATATAAAAAACTTTTTCATCCGAGTTCGTATGCAAAAGTTATGCCAATTTTAAGAATTTCCAGAGAGATTTTGCAAATAAAGTCGAAATTCATATTTGTTAATTTTCCCAACAACTAGACCACATATCACATAGAAAACTTATTTTATTTTATTTTTTTGACATTTCCATAATTTTCTTTTGTTTTTTCTAAAACTGAAAAGGCGATCCCGGGGGGGGGGAAGAGTTTGAAAATGAGGCCTCAAATCCCTTTAGTCGCGGTTGGCCAGACCAACCGGGACTAAAGGTCTAACCTTTAATCCCGGTTGGCCTGGCCAACCGCGACTAAAGGCCTTCGGGCCAGCCTGAGGACCTTTAGTCCCGGTTGGCCAGGCCAACCGGGACTAAAGCCCCTCCCGTCCGCCAGCTGTCAACCGAGCGCGCTGGGCCCAGATAGTTGGTCGCGGGTCTCCTCCCGAACCGCGACTAAAGATCCCTTTAGTCCCGGTTCTATTATTTTGGGGACTAATGGGGGCGTATGGAAGCCTCTTTTTCTACTAGTCTTGGTCATCGTATGATCGACGGTAGCCTCGGATTTATTCTAACAAGTGGTATCATGAGCAAGGTTACGTGCGGTTGCTGTGTGTTGATCTAGAGGATTGGATGACCTAAGAATCGATCAGTCGCCGAGATCAGGTGACAGAGTATTGGATAGGTCGGTCGGATTGATGGAAGCAACACGTGGTCCAAGCGCACATATGAAAGTTCCAGCGAGACGGACTGATCGTTCGATCTGTTCAGGCGACTGGCGGCGCGGTAGCTGGCTCGGGAGACGCGGTGCAGGCAGGCTTGGGCGGTGCAGACGCGGTGCAGGGCGTGACGTGGGAAGCCAAGCAAGGCTCGCGAAACCGGTGCGTGAGCGATGTTGTGGTGGCCATCATGGCCCTACGCGGAGCAGCCTTTGGCATGGGACAATGATGTGCGTGTACAGGCGCGTGGTGCGGCATGTCACAATGCAATCGGGAGCTGTGTTTATGAGATGGGAAATGTTTACATACGGTCGACCGGCCGAACGCTCGGCCGGTCTCGCACGCACTCGCACCTCGCGTCACGGCCCCACGCGTACAGAAGCAGTTTTCCCTTCCTTATCTTCTTTCTCCACCGCGCGCCTCTCATCTCTATCCTTGCTACTCTCTCCCTTTTCTTCGCCTCTGCCATGTGTTTTCCGCTCCGCAGCAAACCACGGCGAGGAGCGCCCCAAATAGATCACCGCGCGGGGATGCCTTGCTTCTGCAATCTCCGTGGCCGGATTCATCTGCAGGGCGGAGGCCATGGCCGGATTCGAGCTGTCCAGGGGCGTTGAAGCCATGAACGCGAGGAAGGGGATTTTTTGCAGCATGGACGGGCTGCTAGCGGCGTCAATGAGGAGGTTTGCTGGTGGCGCCGCCTGCAGAAGCTACATCCGGCCATGGAGGTGCTGGAACCAGCCTTGCAGTTTGCTAGAAATGTCCACCGCGGGTGCTGGAATGCCCACCACTTGGTGCTACCATCTGTCCCCGCCTGTGCTGGAATCAGCGAACATCGGTGCTGGAACCGCCCACTATGGCTGACCTGCTGTCACAAATGCTGGAACCAGCCACCGCGGGTGATACAAGCTGCCGGCGTTGATGCTGGAACCTGCAGCAGGAGGAGCTACAACTGGCAATTTTGTTTGCTACAAACGACCCCAGCAGATGCTGGAACGGGCCAACTATTTTGCTACAACCGGCACAAGGCATTGCCACGGCGGCGAACTGCGACGCAGAGTTTGCCGCAACCAGCAAACTTTGCTGGAACCAGTAACAGCGGCCGCGCGCACGTACTGGTACTGCAGCTGCAAACGGCAATGCTCGTGCTACAACCATGAATGCAAAAAGCTACATCTAGTAGATCAAAAAGCTTCAAACCAGACTCGGAGCACATGAAGAGCTGCAACCGTTTTAACAAAAGTTTCATCCCGCAGATGAAAAAGCTCAACCAGAGATTGAAAATCTTCAGCTAGCCACTACAAAAGTTTTCAATCGCTTTTTAGGTACACATGAAAAGTTGCAACCGTTTTAAAAAAAGCTACATCCCGCATATGAAAAAGCTTCTACCATAGACCGAGAAATCTTCAACCGAAATGCTGGAACTTGCGACGATGTCATTTTTGCTGGAACCAGCGGCGTCATTTGCTACAACCAGCGACTCAATTTGTTGCGACCCTTCACGGCGAGCTCGTCGGCAGGGTGCCGCGACCGACGACGACACCACCGGAGCTGAGGCATCACACCGGAGCTGCGACTGTCACCATGGGGAGCTACAACCACGAGCGCACGCTGCTGCACGCGCGTAGCCAGCGAGAAACGCAGAAGATGACGCCGGCGAGGTGCGACGTCCGGTGGCGAGGGGCGGTGACCGGCGACCGGGGAAGGGGGGGGGGCGGGGGAGGAGGGCGGCGACGAGGATGGCTACCGGAGGGGAGAGGAGGTGCGCACCGAGCGGGAGATGCGATTCAGCGAGCGGAAGAAGAAGCAGCGAGCCAACCGTTTTTTTTTCCGCCAGATCCAACGGCCCACCCGACTCAAATCCAATGGCTCCGACGCGACCGGCCGAACGGTTGGGCCGGCGCGCCGGCGCAGATTAGTGGCCTTATGAGATTTGTTTGGAGACCAAAACGGGACTGAGTCCCGCAAGGAAGTCGTCTCAGGAACGGAGTCCTGCATGCTCGCTTTAAAGGCTGGTACAGGCAGCCGTAGAAGAGATGCACAGGCAGATCAAATCGAGCGAGGAAATCCATTGATATGTATACATTGGAAAGCACAGACTTGGGAAAGCAACGTTAGCATCAGATATTGTGCCAGGAGCATATCACCTGAAAGACCAAGAGTGGTTGGTTTTTGCTATTAGTACACAGCGGTGCATCTCATCAGGTTTTGCTTGTGTACTTGAGGCATTGCGGTGGAGCTCGGTTAATATTTTACAAGGTCAGCTGTACAAAGAACCATGGCGCCAACAGGTACCAGGTTTGAGGTGGGGAAGTTCAACGGGACTGGAAGCCTTGGGTTATGGCAGACAAGGATAAAAATTTGTTGGCACAACACGGATGCTTGAAGGCGTTGTGGGAAGTCATGTCAGCTAAGATGGAATTATCATGTGATGGATGAAAATTCGTGGAAGATGATTTGGGGGCCTGGGTCGGACTAGACAGTCTGACGGGTCGACATGGATGTCGGTTGGTACAGAAGACGGTGGTGGGATCGGCAACGACGACATAGGAGCGTGGTGCTGATGGTGACCGACCTCTGAGGCGTGGAAACACGTGGCGCAGGCCCGAGGGCTTGTGTGGCTTCGACAAGACTATGACGCGGGGTTGTTTCAAGACGGTGCACATGTGAGCTTGAAGTCGACAGGGCGCGAGGGTGGACTGATCATCTACCATGGAGTCATGTTGAAGGTGGAGCTGGATTGAGGGGCTACGGTGTAAGGATCCAGAGAATCGAAGTCTATTTCAGCGGGAAAAAGCGAGTGACACGCAATTCGGACTGGAGCCCAGTGGTCTGATGGAAGCGTGAAACTCGTCATCGGTCGGTGATGATCGATGGTACTCTGCAGTGGGGGTTGAGTGGTGTGGGTTCGCGACCCTTGAGACTCGACCGGGACAGCGGAGGCTCGACGAAGTAATAGCGGCGAGGCGTGCGGTTAGCACGGGGGACATGGAGACGGGCCAGGGCTCTGGTGGTCATACATGTGATGAGACAACTGCGAATTTGACTCGAGGTGACTACAAGCAACGGTGAAATTCCTTCAAGTTTCAGACAGGCGGTCAAGAAAGGAGCGGTGATGTTGAGTTCAGGTAACTCTTATGTGTGACACCCAATATGTGAGTTGTTCACTTTCACGCAGGTCAGTGATCAGTGTCTGATGGCGTTGGACGGATACTCTGGAAGTTGGGAGCACAGACTAGAGTAAAGAGGAACTTAACTTTGCTCGAGCGTTGACTATGGTCAAGAAAAGAAGGGACTACAAGTTGCAGGTGGAGTCTTTGGAGTAGCAGCGGTACTCATGGAATAAGCTCAAGTCTAATGTACATGAAAGTTTGATGCATTGATGAATTCAGGATGGTGGAGTATATTTGCCAAGGTGGAGTTTGTTGGAGTTGTGTCGAATATAGTGTACGAGGTAGGTTACAGTTGGACTTGTAGTTGTATTGTGTTTACATAGGATGTGGAGTCGTGTCCTAGTAGGACATTAGTATCCTAGGCCTCTCATATATAGCGGGGCTAGACACACGATGTAACCTATGCCAACATAATAGCACCGGAACGCAGGGGAAGCCGGCGGCATGTGCCGGTGTCCAGGGCGACCGGGTGCGGTATTGTGACGGTGTCACGGGAAGGAGCGCCCGTAGTCAGGTCCCGGGGATGTAGCCATATCGGTGAACCTCGTTAACAAATCTCGGTTTCGTGCTCGTGTGATTGCTTGGTCCTCGGATGATCGACGGTATGCCTCGGATTTATTCTAACAGTAGGTGCTATACTCGAGTTACTGAGTTGCTATCAGTAAAATAATAGCCATTTCATAAACCTGTTTGAACCCATACATGATCTAGTTGACAGAATTAGATAGAGGGAATTAACATGGCCAATCATTACAGAGAAATAACTGGGTAAAGCAAGTAAAAATACCTACAGCTAGCTAACAAATATTCTAAATGTTACAGAAGAGACAAACAATTCTCACCTTCTGAAGAATTCCAAATTTGGTTGACAGCAGACGTTTTACCACGCATCGTCAGGAAACCTAGCAAGTTTGAATCAACAATTTTTAAATAGAAATGTATAGAATAAAACACCAATACTAAATTCTTCAAAACAAAAATGGGAGTACATCCATGTCAGACAGGCTATGGTCCAAGTGCCACCCTTGTGTAGCATGAGTAGGGGACAAAAATCAATCTGCAGATTGGAGAGTCATCAGAGAGAAAACACCGGTTGTTGGATCAAGCAGGCACGTTACTGATGCCGAGCTTGAAGGAGAGAAGGTAGCAACTTCAAGTAGAGTGTGGTGTCACCGGCAAATGCAGTGACAGTAGCTCTGACACAAAGGCCGGTGGCAAGAATTCAAATCAACTCTGAACTTGTAGTAAGGAAACAGATACCACTCACGACATGGATCTGGCAACGCCGAGCAAAGCCTGTGACGTTCTGCTTACGGGCTATTTCAGAGTTTAGACTTTTTTTAACAAAACTGGGATTTTTTAACTTCTACATACAGCTGCTGAAATGAAACTAAATAATAGTTCAAAAGGTCGTACCTTGGGAGTATACAGAGAGGGCGGATTAGAAACGATTACAATCTTCTGCGGTGACCTGATGAAAAAAAGATTTTTGATTATCAGATTTGCCAAGCATGAAAAAACAACAATCAGATAAATAATGCTCACGCAGAAGATATCATGAACTAAGCAGGCCAATGTTGTTCAAAAGATATCCATCAAGAATACAATATATCAATGTTGTTCATGAAATCTCTAACAACAATGGTGATCTCCAAATAGGTACCCCAACCACATGGTACACATGGTGCTTATATGTCTGCTTGCAAACACATGCCATACTACTCGTAAAAGATGTGAATCAACCCCTTAATGTACAACTGTGCACGCAGCTTGACTTAAATCCAAGGACAGTATGAACACCAGGCTATGAATCAAGGAGAAATATAAGAAAACAGAAAGGAGAACGCTGACCCGCGGTGACAGCAGCGGCTGAAATATGCACGCGATGTGAATTCACGGTCCTGGCAAAACAGACTCGGAGGGCCATGGCACGACACTTAGAGGGGGAACATAGCCCGAGCGATCCCCGAGGAATCACGCAGGGAAGGCGATCCGGTGGTACAGCCGGAGGGCCGTGAGATGGGACCCCGGCCGCCGCGCCGGCCTGTAAACAGGGGAAAATGGGGGTCGATGTGTTCAGGCCAGTGGTCCTGCCGGAGGGTATGAGATGGGATCCCGACCGCCACGCCGGAGTATATACACAGGGAAAAGGGAGTCGATCCGTCGATGGATTCAGCTGAATAGAGGGAGAGAGACGGCGTCCGTAGGTACTCCCTCCGTCCGAAAATACTTGTCGTAGGAATGGATATATCTAGACGTATCTTAGTTTTAGATACATTCATTTTTATCCATTTCTCCGACAAGTATTTTGGAACAGAGGGAGTAGTTTTTCTTTGAGGTTCTGTACCTGTTCGTGTATGCTGTGGAACAGGCAGTGGTGGGTCTCTATAGCTGGTAACTGAATGGTGACGTGGCTGTTCTGTACCCTGGTAACTGAACTGTGATGGGTCCCTCATGTAAGACAGTGATGAAATGCTGATGTGGATAGGCTGCATGTAAAGAAAAATAACATGAACTATTTAGGTATCTCTACTCCTAATGAGCGACTTGGTTGAATAGCCCCCCCCCCCCACTTTCAACCGGTTTATTTTCAACCGGTTTTTTTCGTCCCATCGCCCACCATCCCCCTCCCACTGGTTTTCCTCTTTTCTCGTCTGGCCGGCAATACCCAACATATTTATGATAATCAATCACAATTAATCCACATATGGTAAGGCTATAAACTCAGAAATCTCAAATATGATAATTATAGTAATAAATCAATCTCTACTCCTAATGGACGACTTGGTTGAATAGCCCCCCCTCACTTTCAACCGGTTTATTTTCAACCGGTTTATTTTCAACCGGTTTTTTCGTCCCATCACCCACCATCCCCCTCCCACTGGTTTTCCTCTTTTCTCGTCTGGCCGGCAATACCCAACGTATTTATGGTAATCAATCACAATTAATCCACATATGATAAGGCTATAAACTCAGAAATCTCAAATATGATAATTATAGTAATAAATCAATCCAGGTATATCTCTACTCCTAATGGACGACTTGGTTGAATAGTCCCCCCCCCCCCACTTTCAACCGGTTTATTTTCAACCGGTTATTTTCGTCCCATCACCCACCATCCTCCTCCCACTAGTTTTCCTCTTTTCTCGTCTAGCCGGCAATACCCAACGTATTTATGGTAATCAATCACAATTAATCCACATATGGTAAGGCTATAAACTCAGAAATCTCAAATATGATAATTATAGCAATAAATCAATCCAGGTATAATTATAGTAATAAATCAATCCAAGTATGGTAAGGCCATAACTCAGGAAATTTTGAATATGGTAATTATATGGTAATAAATTTAAATTACCCCAAAGGCTATCAATCCAGGTATGGTAAGGCCATAACTCAGTAAATTTCGAATATGGTAATTATATGGTAATAAATTTAAATTACCCCAAAGGCTATCTCTACTCCTAAAGAAGGAGATTGTGGTAGGTAATTGTATAGTTCGTTTGTCTCGTCCAACCCCCTTTTCCCGTTCTGTCCGGTTTACGAAACGCAACTTTCGATATGATTTGATTGCATGACACCTTTGCCTTTTCCCTATCCTACAAAATCAGACTGCGATATGATTTGATTGTGTGACATGATGCACCATAAAAGGAGCGCAACCTCCCACCAGAACTCACCGATCTTCTCTCCACGCACCGCCCGGCTCCCTTGCGTCGCTGTCGCCCAAGTGATGGCTTCTCGCCCCTCGTTGGTTACCCCAAGTGGAAGGTTTGAGATGTAGCGTAGTGGTAGTTTCCCTTGGAAAAGATACCAAGGATCGAATCCCCAGAGACTCCCAGTTTCAACAAGAAGGTGTCAATCGCTAACGGCACCGTGGATTAGCAATCAACGTGGACCTGCACACAGATACAAATAACTTTGTTCCCAACGAGTACAGAGAGGTTGTCAATCCCTCCGGCCTTGTCGTTTACAAAGGATTAAACGCAAGTGATAATAGTGATGGATATTGCTGCAAAAAGTAAATAAAAGCGGAAAGTAAATAGCGATGTGATCAATGATAAGAATATGGACCGGGGCGCCATGATGTTCACTAGTGATGTCTCTCTCCCAAAAGACGATAAAACAGCTATGCGAGGTAAACAAATTACAGCTGGGCAATTGACAGGATTATGTGCGCAAACTAATGCTAACTATATTGCAAGAAAGGTAGAGGTTCAAAGCATGGGCAGTACGCCAAGGTAAGTAGACCGAAATCCATCTGCATCTACTACTAATCATCCACCTTGAGATATCTATCCAGAACATCTCGCTGGTATTAAGTTGCGAGCCCCACCCAAAGTGTAAACTCAAAGCAACAGACAACTGCATTAAAATAGCTTTGCGTAAAGTAAACAATCCTTGCACCCGCGGGCACAAGCACCGTTGTTTTCCCCCTTGTGGCAACAGCACATCCCCTAGACTCATGTTTCTGTCACTCAAGCTAGTCATCGAGGGGCATGAACCCACAATCAAGCATAACGTTCCCTCTTGGAGTTACTATCTACTACTCGGCCAAAGCAATAAACAGCAACGGAGAACATGCAAGAATTACTTACGAACATAAATATAAAAGAGGTAAATCAAATATATTACTCAAACACAATCTGAACATAATCTCACAATCCATCGGATCCCAGCAAACTCATCATAGCAACAGCATAAGGATTACATATGTGCCTCGATCATGTAGGGCAGCTCACGAGGTCTAATTAGTGAAGCACAAGAAGGGGAGGAGAACATCACATAGCTACTGGTCATGGACCCATGGTCCAAGGGAGACTACTCACGCATCATCCGGGAGGCGTCCATGGTGGTGGAGAAGGTCCCGGTGGTGATCCTCCCCTCCGGCAGGGTGCCGGGAAGAGTTCTCCTGGCGCTCCCGATCTTGGAACAGAGATGAGATCGCGAAAAAGGGTTCCCGTCTCGAGGGTTTCGGGACGAGTGTTAAATATAGGCCAAAGGGTGACGTCAGAGGGCACCTGGGGGGCCCAGGCGCCCCCCCCGGCGCGGCCAGGAGGGGGGCCGCGCCACCAGGGCGCCTGGAGCCCTGGTGGCCCCCCTCCGGCTCTCCTTCGGGGTCCTGGAAGGTTCCGGAACGCTGATTTTTTATATATTTTTTCCGGAATTTTTCTGGCAGTTTTCGTAATGGAAAAACCTGAAATACAAAAACAACAGAAAACAGAAACTGGCACTGGGGTGCACTGAGTTAATAGGTTCGTCCAAATATGATCAAAATTGTATGGAAGTGTATAAATATCATAGCAATATCACCCCAAAGAGGCATGGAGCAAGCAGAAATTATAGATACGTTTTGGACGTATCAACATCCCCAAGCTTAATTCTTGCTCGTCCTCGAGTAGGTAAATGATAACAAGAATAATTTCTGTGGTGACATGCTATTAACCATATAGGACTTTTTCATAGTCACATGACAAAAGCTTACAGAGACAATGATTCTATAGTAATTAAGTTGCCTCAAGAAAATCTCAAAGAACTAAAAGTTTTTCAACATGAAACTGAAGCATCAAATAGATTTGTAATGAGCATGGTGTGTAAATATGATAAAGTGATATCTCGCTTGCCCCCTTTAGTGAAGCAAAACATAAATGCAGGGGCACCTCCAAGGTTTAAGTGACGACTAGATACAATGATTTCAGAATAAACGATATCACAATCATGCAAAAGACAATGCTACTTTGGGACAATGCACATTACACTCAGAATGACAATCATGCTCTCAGTAGTCGGTGCTTTTTTTTAAAAGAGGGTGGAGACTCTCGAACCGTGGCTTTTGTTGGCAAAGTTGAAAACCCGTAGTCGGAAACAAAGACAAAGCCTGTACCAGAGCTCTTGGTTTTAAAAATAGGGGTAATAATTTTTTTTTGATATGCATGTTTTGTCAACAAATGCTAGTAGCTAACCCAATTACTTCTTGAGCTGGACAAGTTTCGAGGAATGGCTCCCGAATGAGGATCATAACACCCTCTTAATCTCCTTTGTTTATCACTGCCAAAGTTTTCTGATTTCTCATGAACAAAGCATGAAGGAAGATTCGTTTGTTATATTAACTTTTAATGAGCCGGGTGCACTCTATGCCAATTCCTTCTCATATTATGGGTTGCACATTATACATGCAATCCCGGGGTGAAGCTTGTCCAACTTAAAAAGATCATGAATTAACCACTACTTCCTAATAAACTTAAAACAGAGGCACAAAATAGGAACTTTATTTGAATATTTCGAGATGGTACACGAAAGTCTTCGTTAGGAATGGCAGGTAAATACCATGTATAGGAAGGTATGGTGGACTCATATGGTATAACTGGTTTAAAGGATTTGGATGCACAAGCAGTCAGTCCGCTTAGTACAGGCGAAGGTTAGCAAAAGACTGGGAGCGACCAACTTAGAGAGCAATGATGGCCATAATCATGCAGAGCGACAAAGCAACATTGAATCAGGCATGGAAGTTATATCGCTACTCAGAAATAAAAGATCATCAAGGCTTGACAGACTTTCTTTATTGTCTTAAATATGCGTGAGCATACGCCAAGTCAATCAAAATAAATTCTCGAAGGAAGATATCACTAACCATACCACATCATATTCAAACAAATCATGTTGGTACTCCAATATCACATTGGAAACCCTCCAGCTATTTGAAACTAACCATAAGCAAACATGAATTACCAAACAACATCATGCACGTAGCATTTTTATCATAGACATATCAATCATTGCAACAGAAGCAAACTCTCTTAATAAGATAATCATGATAATAAAGAGAGTTCAAGCAACCAACAAAACAAAAGCTCTTTAAAAAGATAAGCATGAAAACTAAGAGCTGAGCAAGATAGTACTATTGAAAGACAAAGAACACACACAACAAAGATAGACATGAAAATTCCATGTTATGTTCTAGGTAGAAGTGGAGCGTGTTTCTCTCCCACATAAAGAAAGCTGAGTTCCGACTCATTATTAAAGCTAAAGAAAACTAAAAGGAAAACTAAAAGCAAGACGCTCCAAGCATAGCACATAACACATGAAGTGATAAAAATATAGTGGAACGAAAGACGAACTGATAATGTCGATGGAGAAGGGGATGCACGGGGGCATCCCCAAGCTTAGACGCTTGAGTCTTCTTGAATATTTCTTGGGGGTGCACGGGGGCATCCCCAAGCTTGAGCGCTTGACACTCCTGAATCTTTTCATCATCTTCCCTCGCACACTTGAAAACTCCATTCATACAAAACTCATCATAATCTGATTAGCGAAGTTAGTACCCACAATAGTATAATTGTTCCTTGCTGGAAATAAAGATATTCTTGAAATTATACTGTTTCTCTAGATTGCCATAAAGTTTTTGCAAAGAATAAGCAAGCTTAAGGCTCGCAAAATGAAGGAAAGGCAAAACAGGACAGAATCTGTGAAAAACAGACCAGCAGGCAGTAAATGATTTTTTCGGGGCACTTCTGCAACTCCAATCAAAAAACTCAGAACAGACGCCTGAAAGACAATTATATAGAGCACGCTGTGGAAAAAATTCAGACCAAAAAGATGATCTGGTGATTTTATGCGAATTTTTCTGTACGAGGACAGAATCTGTTTCCTGGACAGCACGTCACAACTCTTGATCTTTCCTGCAATCAGAGGCTATACCTGTCACAAAGCTGAAAAGTAAAGATACAATGATGATGCTACTGTAGTAACAACATCAAGACACAACAAAAGCAAAATAAAATTTTATTCATTTGGGTTGCCTCCCAAAAAGCGCTTTCTTTTATGCCTTTAAGCTAGGCATAATGCATAGAGATCAAGTCTTATCAAGAGTAAGAGCATAGCTAGCCCGTGTAAAGGACTCAAACGGTAACTTAATCTTCTTTCGAGGGAAGTGTTCCATCCCTTTCTTGAGAGGAAACTGGAATCTTATATTCCCCTCTTTCATGTCAATGATGGCACCAACGGTGCGAAGAAAAGGGCGTCCCAAAATAATTGGACAAGAAGGTTCACACTCAATGTCCATAATAGTAAAATCAACGGGAACATAATTATCATTGACAATAATAAGAACATCATCGATCCTCCCCAAAGGTTTATTTATGGAAGAATCAACAAAACGAATACCAAAAGAACAAGGATCATAAGGTTTCAATTTAAGCATGTCATATATTCTTTTGGGCATAACGGAGGTACTAGCTCTAACATCACATAAAGCATAGCAAGAGAAGTTATTCAGTTTAATTTTAATCGTAGGATCCCAACCATCTTCTAGCTTTCTTGGAATGGAGGCTTCTAATTTAAGTTTCTCCTCCCTAGCTTTGATGAGAGCATTAGTGATATGCTCTGTGAAGGCAAGGTTAAGCGTGCTAGTGCAGGGATCTCTAGACATCTTGTGAAGGAAATCAATAACTTCGGTAAGAGTGCAATTATCAAAATCAAGGTCACTACTATCAAGTAAAGTGGTAGTGGTGTCCTTTAGGCTCACTTGTTTGGTAGTTTCTATAGTCATAGCATCACCATTAGTAGGTCCAACGGGACCAGGAGCGCGTTGGGTGCTAAGAGTTTGGGTATCTTCAACAACTTGGATAGTAGCAACAGTGTGGTGGGTAGGAAGGCTCTTAATTCTATCTTCTTCCTCCCTTTCTCTAGCCCATCTTTCTTTAAGTTTAGCCAACATCCTAATGTTTTCATTAATTTGCACTTGAATAGCATTCATAGGAGTGACCGTCCTCTCCTCAGGAGGAGAAGTTCTAATTTTAAGCAATTCTACCTCATGGGCTAAATTGTCTACCTTTGAAGAAAGATCATCTAGTTTGTTTAGTTTCTCTTCTACACTCTTATTAAAAGCTTTTTGGGTAGTGATAAAATCTTTAAGCATAATCTCTAGTTCAGTAGTGGAGTTCTTGGTGCTAGGATAAACATTGTTGTTCCCATAAGAGTTAGAGGGGATCGGTCTAGGATTGCTACCAAAATTACTCCTATAAGCATTGTTATTAAAATTGTTTCTAGAGATAAAATTCACATTTACTTGTTCTTGAGCAATCAAAGAATTTAAAGGAACATCACTAGGATCAACAGAAGATTGCTTCGAAAGTAGAGACATAATCAAGTCAACTTTTTCATTTAAGGAGGAAATCTCCTCGACAGAGTTTACCTTCCTACCTGTTGGAGCGCGTTCGGTGTGCCATTGGGAGTAGTTGGTTATCATCTCATCGAGAAGTTTTGTGGCAGCACCAAGTGTAGTTGACATAAAGGTTCCTCCCGCGGCCGAATCTAGCAAGTTCCGCGAGGTAAAGTTCAAGCCTGCATAAAAAGTTTGGATAACCATCCAAGTAGTCAAACAGTGAGTAGGGCAGTTCTTGACAAGAGATTTCATGCGTTCCCAAGCTTGGGCAACGTGTTCATTATCCAATTGTTTAAAATTCATTATGGTACTTCTTAGTTGGATAATTTTAGCAGGTGGACAGTACTTTCCAATAAAAGCATCTTTGCACTTGTCCCATGAATCTATGCTATTTCTAGGCAAAGACTGAAACCAAATTTTAGCTCCTCCTCTCAAAGAGAAAGGAAAAAGCTTAAGCTTAACAATATTACCATCTATTTCTTGGTACTTTTGCATATCACAAAGTGCAACAAAGTTGTTCAAGTGTAAAGCAGCATCATCTCCAGCACCGGAGAATTGATCTTTCATGACCAGATTCAGTAAAGCAGGTTTAATTTCATAAGAAGGTGCTGAAGTGGCAGGTGTAGTAATGGGTGTGCAGATAAAGTCATCGTTGTTATGACTAGTGAAGTCACACAACTTGGTGTTCTCGGTGGAACCCATAGCAGCAAGCAAGCAAGATAACTATTTTTGTGATTTTCGATAAAGGACACTAAAGCAAAAACTGAAAGGTAAACTAACAAGACTAAAAAACAAAGGTAAAAGATAGCGTGCAACTCCCCTATCTCGAAGAGTGGAGTCCCCGGCAACGGCGCCAGAAAACACCCTTGATGGCTTCTCGCCCCTCGTTGGTTACCCCAAGTGGAAGGTTTGAGATGTAGCATAGTGGTAGTTTCCCTTGGCAAAGATACCAAGGATCGAATCCCCAGAGACTCCCAGTTTCAACAAGAAGGTGTCAATCGCTAACGGCACCGTGGATTAGCAATCAACGTGGACCTGCACACAGATACAAATAACTTTGTTCCCAACGAGTACAGAGAGGTTGTCAATCCCTCCGGCCTTGTCGTTTACAAAGGATTAAACGCAAGTGATAATAGTGATGGATATTGCTGCAAAAAGTAAATAAAAGCGGAAAGTAAATAGCGATGTGATCAATGATAGGAATATGGACCGGGGCGCCATGATGTTCACTAGTGATGTCTCTCTCCCAAAAGACGATAAAACAGCTATGCGAGGTAAACAAATTACAGCTGGGCAATTGACAGGATTATGTGCGCAAACCAATGCTAACTATATTGCAAGAAAGGTAGAGGTTCAAAGCATGGGCAGTACGCCAAGGTAAGTAGACCGAAATCCATCTGCATCTACTACTAATCATCCACCTTGAGATATCTATCCAGAACATCTCGCTGGTATTAAGTTGCGAGCCCCACCTAAAGTGTAAACTCAAAGCAACAGACAACTGCATTAAAATAGCTTTGCGTAAAGTAAACAATCCTTGCACCCGCGGGCACAAGCACCGTTGTTTTCCCCCTTGTGGCAACAGCACATCCCCTAGACTCATGTTTCTGTCACTCAAGCTAGTCATCGAGGGGCATGAACCCACAATCAAGCATAACGTTCCCTCTTGGAGTTACTATCTACTACTCGGTCAAAGCAATAAACAGCAACGGAGAACATGCAAGAATTACTTACGAACATAAATATAAAAGAGGTAAATCAAATATATTACTCAAACACAATCTGAACATAATCTCACAATCCATCGGATCCCAGCAAACTCATCATAGCAACAACATAAGGATTACATATGTGTCTCGATCATAGGGCAGCTCACGAGGTCTAATTAGTGAAGCACAAGAAGGGGAGGAGAACATCACATAGCTACTGGTCATGGACCCATGGTCCAAGGGAGACTACTCACGCATCATCCGAGAGGCATCCATGGTGGTGGAGAAGGTCCCGGTGGTGATCCTCCCCTCCGGCAGGGTGCCGGGAAGAGTTCTCCTGGCGCTCCCGATCTTGGAAGCGCGGCGGCGGCGGAACAGAGATGAGATCGCGAAAAAGGGTTCCCGTCTCAAGGGTTTCGGGACGAGTGTTAAATATAGGCCAAAGGGTGACGTCAGAGGGCACCTGGGGGGCCCAGGCGCCCCCCGGCGCGGCCAGGAGGGGGGCCGCGCCACCAGGGCGCCTGGAGCCCTGGTGGCCCCCCTCCGGCTCTCCTTCGGGGTCCTGGAAGGTTCTGGAACGCTGATTTTTTATATATTTTTTTCGGAATTTTTCTGGCAGTTTTCGTGATGGAAAAACCTGAAATACAAAAACAGCAGAAAACAGAAACTGGCACTGGGGTGCACTGAGTTAATAGGTTAGTCCAAATATGATCAAAATTGTATGAAAGTGTATAAATATCATAGCAATATCACCCAAAAGAGGCATGGAGCAAGCAGAAATTATAAATACGTTTTGGACGTATCACCAAGCTCTCCACCGGCGCTACGACGGCCGCGACATCCCATAAGCCGCCGCCTTCCCTCCAGTTCTGGGCTGCCATCGACTCCCCTGCTTCATTCAAGGTCAGGTGGAGGTCGTGGCACCATCCATCTGCCTGCGTAAGTGCCTCCTCGCCCTGGTGATGCGACTATTGGCGTTAGAGGGTCGTCACCCAGTAGTACTGCATCCTCTCGCGTCTCCACCTGACTGATCCGACACTGGTGATTGGCATCTTCCTGCCAACGGACCGCGTCCTGCCCTGCCCATTGTTTATATGTCCAAGCATTCATGTCTTCTGGAACATGTGTTTAATTTGTGAATTGTGCACAGGGGCGAAAGTGTAGAACCGATCACATCGATCTGGACAACGGCGGTGCTTGAAAGTGTGGCACCGGTTTTTCCCTCTTTGTTCAGAGAAAAATCGCAAGAGGTAATTGGCAGGCCTTCTTACTGCTGCAATTATCAATTAGCAGAAGCTGCATGTTTGCTTGTCTGGCTAAATTGGTGATGGGCGAAAACAATTCTCACATGGGTATATATCAATCGCATGAATACATGATAACTTGCAGGCTAGCTCATTATGATTAATTCATGTCAGTATGTTCACAATTATAGTAATAAATCAATCCAGGTATGGCAATAAACTCAGAAATCAATCACCCCAAAGACTATTTTGAATATGGTAATTATATGGTAATAAATTTAAATTACCCCAAAGGCTATCAATCCAGGTATGGTAAGGCCATAACTCAGGAAATTTCGAATATGGTAATTATATGGTAATAAATTTAAATTACCCCAAAGGCTATCTCTACTCCTAAAGAAGGAGATTGTGGTAGGTAATTGTATCGTTCGTTTGTCTCGTCCAACCCCCTTTTCCCGTTCTGTCCGGTTTACGAAAGGCAACTTTCGATATGATTTGATTGCATGACACCTTTGCCTTTTCCCTGTCCTACAAAATCAGACCGCGATATGATTTGATTGTGTGACATGATGCACCATAAAAGGAGCCCGGCCTCCCACCAGAACTCACCGATCTTCTCTCCACGCACCGCCCGGCTCCCTTGCGTCGCTGCCGCCCCAAGCTCTCCACCGGCGCTACGACGGCCGCGACATCCCATAAGCCGCCGCCTTCCCTCCAGTTCTGGGCTGCCATCGACTCCCCTGCTTCATTCAAGGTCAGGTGGAGGTCGTGGCACCATCCATCTGCCTGCGTAAGTGCCTCCTCGCCCTGGTGATGCGACTATTGGCGTTAGAGGGTCGTCACCCAGTAGTACTGCATCCTCTCGCGTCTCCACCTGACTGATCCGACACTGGTGATTGGCATCTTCCTACCAACGGACCGCGTCCTGCCCTGCCCATTGTTTATATGTCCAAGCATTCATGTCTTCTGGAACATGTGTTTAATTTGTGAATTGTGCACAGGGGCGAAAGTGTAGAACCGATCACATCGATCTGGACAACGGCGGTGCTTGAAAGTGTGGCACCGGTTTTTCCCTCTTTGTTCGGAGAAAAATCGCAAGAGGTAATTGGCAGGCCTTCTTACTGCTGCAATTATCAATTAGCAGAAGCTGCATGTTTGCTTGTCTGGCTAAATTGGTGATGGGCGAAAACAATTGTCACATGGGTGTATATCAATCGCATGAATACATGATAACTTGCAGGCTAGCTCATTATGATTAATTCATGTCAGTATGTTCACAATTATAGTAATAAATCAATCCAGGTATGTCAATAAACTTAGAAATCAATCACAATTAATCCACATATGATAAGGCTATAAACTCAGAAATCTCAAATATGATAATTATAGTAATAAATCAATCCAGGTATAATTATAGTAATGAATCAATCCAGGTATGATAAGGCCATAACTCAGGAAATTTTGAATATGGTAATTATATGGTAATAAATTTAAATTACCCCAAAGGTTATCAATCCAGGTATGGTAAGGCCATAACTCAGGAAATTTCGAATATGGTAATTATATGGTAATAAATTTAAATTACCCCAAAGGCTATCTCTACTCCTAAAGAAGGAGATTGTGGTAGGTAATTGTATCGTTCGTTTGTCTCGTCCAACCCCCAACACGCAGCAGCATGGAGCTTTCCACAAATAGCTTGCCAAAGGAAGATCTAGATTTCAAGCAGAACACAAGCCCTCCAAACACCCTTGAACTTCAGAGTAATAGAACCCGAAATGAGCTTGCGGTAAAGCGACTTCACCAATAAAACACCCCGAGGAGGAATGAGGGTAGACCACCGAATCTGAAGTCTCCGAAAGTGAGGGGAAGGTGGAAGCAAGCTGATGCCACTGTTCCAAATCTGCATGAGAAAGGGAGCGACGGAAGGCCAAATGGCAACCAAAGTAGGCAAGATGATAAATAGTTATCTCAGAATTGCCACAGAAGGAAAAAAGAAGAGGGAAGGAAGAACATAAAGGGGTGGCCCCATGCCGGCCCCATGCCACCAAACAAGCAAAAACCAAGTAGATTCCCCATCATTAACAATAAATTTACGGTATGTTGTAGAGTTAAACTGATTATTATTTATTTGTTTACTAAGTAGCAACGTACCTACTGTGATAGTAGTGGCTGGGTGTGGATATGGTGTTGTAAAAAAGTTCGACAATACCAGTTGATGTGTATAAGAATTGCAAATACACGGCAGGTGTTGAACCACTAAAATATTTATATATGCAACCAGCAAAAAATGTATCCATTGCCCGTAGCAACGCACGGGCATTCTACTAGTTATAGATAACTAGCAACAGGAGCGGAGCCCATTGGGCCTAACCATTGGCCGATAGTACCTATCAAACAAAGAGGCCCAGTGCATCAGGGGAGGCCCAAGAGTTGTGCATCAGGGTTGGCCCAACACAGCAGCCACGCACAGTACCCGATCCACGAGAGCTCCTATTGGACGCATTCTGCGTCAAACAACCGCGCGACGCACGCACGGAAATCCCAACTGGGCCGGCCCAATAGTGGGCGCGCCTGTTTCCTTGTACAGTAGCGCTGCGATGTTAAAGATAAAAAAAAGCGCGCTTCTGCCAGGATTCGACCTCTGGACCTCCAACTTGCGTTCCAGAGGAGCTAACCTGTAAACCTATCAAGTGTTGGTTGTTAAAACGTGAAGCGTGCTAGTATAAGAACTAAAACCAATGAAGAATCTGGATAGTTTTTTGAATTTTTTCAAACTTTCCTTCGAATTAGTGATTTTTTAACAAACAAGCAATATTTCAAAAATACGATAAAAAATTTAACAACTCGGACATATTTTCAAATTTCAGAAATAAAACAAAAGACTTGAACATTTTTCGACAGATCTGTTCGACAGATCTAAAATATTTGTTCTCAAGATTCGTACGTTGAACAAATATTTCACGCGAACAAATTTTTGAACCAGAATTAGTTACTGTAGTGAACAAAATATTGAACGTACGATTACGCAAACAAATTTTCTGAAAACGAACAAAATTTGAGTTTTCCCAAACATTTCTGGAATTTGTGACATTTCTTTAAAGCACAAACATTTTTTGAATGTTGAGAACAAATTTTGAAACGGAGAACAAATTTGGAAGCGTGAACAATTTTTTAAAGCACAAAACATTTTTGAATCTTGAGAACAATTTTGAAATATCCTGAACAAATTTGGGAGCGCGAACAATTTTTTAAAGCACGAACATTTTTTGAATCTTGAGAACAAATTTTGAAACGGAGAACAAATTTGGAAGCATGAACAATTTTTTAAAGCACAAATTTTTGAAAAATCCCGAACAAATTTGGAAGCGTGAACAATTTTTTAAATCTTGAGAACAAATTTTGAAACAGAGAACAATTTTGAAAAATCCTGAACAAATTTGGAAGCGCGAATATTTTATGAAAACGTGTGAAATCTGGTACATTTTCTGCATTTCGAAAGTTTTGAACTTTTTTGTGTAACGAGAACAATTTTTGAATTTTGAGAACATTTTTTGAAAACTGAACTTTTTATCAATAATACGAACAAAATTTGAATATTTTGAATTTATTTTGAAGAAATGAGAAGAAAAAGGAAAAGAAATAGAAAGAAAACGAAAAAATCAGGAACATTTTTCGAAGTTGTGAACAAAATTTTGAAAACACTATTTCAGAAATATGAACAAATTTTGACAAAAAGAACATTTTTGAAAATTCTAAACCATATTTGATGTTTTTGAAAAGCTTAAAAAGAAAAATGGAAAAAATATTTGAAAAGAAAAAACAAAGAAAACGAGAAAAAAGAAATAACGGTATAAGACTGTGAAGAAAAACCAGAAAGAACCAGTAGAAGGAACTGGTTTTAAGTTTTGTCGTCGCTTTTGGTTTCTTTAATTTTAGCTTTGTTATTCATTCACATGTATGAGTCCGTCGTGATGGCTACCGCGGCGTGTACCTCTACAGGAGGTCGTTAGTTCGATCCCTGGTGCTACCATTTTTTGCAGTTTTTTAATATCGCAAAGCGAAACCAGTTAAATGGGCCGGCCCAGGGTGAGCTGCGCCCTGTGCGAAGCGGCGACTAGGAAATTCCCCGATCCACCTCGTCACGTACTCACTTATAGCGTCACTTAAAAGAAAAAACGTACTCCCTCCATTCCTTTATACAAGGCCACTATGAAAAATACATTTTGCATCTATACAAGGCCATTAACAGCAATCGAGACAACATTTAATGATGTTTTCTCGTAGTACCAACTTGTTTAAACTTGCATGCATGTAGTCATAATGATATTGTGCTACTTCCCTCTCATTTCTCCCTTGCATGCATGCGGGCATATTAATAATCCTGGTTAACAAGAAGAAAAGTTGACTTGCAAAGCAGTCATTAAATTTTGCCTTGGTACCTGTATTTTGAGTTTGTGGCCCTGTGCGAAGCGGCGACTAGGAAATTCCCCGATCCACCTCGTCACGTACTCACTTATAGCGCCACTTAAAAGAAAAAACGTACTCCCTCCATTCCCTTATACAAGGCCACTATGAAAAATACATTTTGCATCTATACAAGGCCACTAACAGTAATCGAGACAACATTTAATGATGTTTTCTCGTAGTACCAACTTGTTTAAACTTGCATGCATGTAGTCATAATGATATTGTGCTACTTCCCTCTCATTTCTCCCTTGCATGCATGCGGGCATATTAATAATCCTGGTTAACAAGAAGAAAAATTGACTTGCAAAGCAGTCATTAAATTTTGCCTTGGTACCTGTATTTTGAGTTTGTGGCTTTGTATAAGGGAATGGAGGGAGTACTAGTCACGTAGCCTAATCGATCTAGCTTCGAGTAAAATAAAGTTCAAAAAAAAAGCTTCCAGTAAAATAACTAATCTTTTTTTATGGGACTAATAAAATATCTAATCGATCCATCGACCATCGATCGATTAGGTTTCTGTAGACGCGTAGCATACGCCTCGCCCTCGGCCGTCGCGTACACAGGCGGCAGCGGCAGGGCGCCGGCCTCCGGACGTTGCCGGCCACAAAGTGACGTCAGGACGCACGCGACGCCTCATGCCATCGGCCGGTCCGGAGCTCGCTAATTTGGCGATCGACCTTTCCAATCTTGAATCTTCGTTCCTGTACGTGCATCCATGGATTACAAAAGGCCATGATTGTGGATTTGTGGTAGCGCCTTTGTCTAATTGTCTTGCTTTCCCTAATTTTGATTACAAACTGTAACAATTAGTCAGTTATGTATAAACGTGTAGCAAACAGAATAAATCACCATGTCTTGGCAAAAGCGTGTTGCATTTTCTAGGGTTGTAACTTCTAATTAGGGTATATTTCATCTGGCTATACAAGTCTGAATGTCTCATTTGTAATTAGTTATTTGTCAAAAACAGGTAGTATGGACAAATTTCTTATGAAAAGAAAAGCGCCATCACAGGATGTTCCGGAAGACATAAATTGGAAAAAGAGATTAAATATGATCCGGGCAAGAGAAAATTGATAGAGCATTATCATCCTAATTTGAAGGATGTAGTAAGAAGAAAATATTTGTTGAATGGATCTTGTCAACCAAAAGACATTGATTTTGAATCCTCAGATTTTTGGGGTAAACAGAGAAAGTTCAATTCTGAATGGTTTGATGAATTTGAGAGCTGCCTTGAATACATCGAAGATAAGAAAAGGGCATACTATTTTGCTTGCTTATTACCACTGCAACAGTTGAGAAGTGCTTTTCAGCTATGAAACTGGTCAAAACTTGCTTGCGTAGTCGCCTCAATGATGATAGTTTGAGTGATGTTGTTATTTGTTATGTGAAGAAAGAAGAAATGAAAAAGGTCACCAATGCTCAAGTGGTTGAGTATTTCATGGCTTGGAGAAACAGAATGTACTAAAGGTAAATTTCATTTTTTTTAACCATTGAAGTGCTTTCATTTGGGCATTTTATTATGTTCTGCTAGCAAGTTTAATTATCTCTATGTTGTAGGTTACTGAACCTTGTTGTATGACGATGTATTTCGGAATTTGGAAATGCAAGATAATATTTTTCAAGTTATTTGACCCTTGTTTTATTACTACAGCAAATATTTTGATGGCTACATTTACTTTTCACAAACTGCCTTCTGTTATATCCAATAATGTGTGCTAGAAGTTATGAAACAAGGCTTTATTCATACATTCGTTGCTTAAAATTTTCAAGCCTTTGTTAAAATGGTGCATCGGGTAACATTTGCTCTAGCTTCGGCCCTGACTAGCAATAAAAAATTGTGACTAAATCTTGTTTTATAATTAGAAGAACAGTCCAGGCAACAAAAAAGATGCTGATTAAAGAAACTAAATTATTTTCTAGCCAAAACATAGAAAAATGTATGATTTCCCAATGTGTTTGTTCAAGGGTACTGAGCCTGATTGTCTTGTCTGTGCCATTTTTCAGTCATATGCATTCTGATTTTTCCTCAAAAAGAAGCTCGCACACTCTGCAGAAGAAGAATAGACCTGAGAACCATTGTGCACCAATCGACGCCTGTTTGGTAAGCTGTGTTTTTTAGCTCACAATTGCCCCTCAAAAATTATTTAACACCGCGCACGGGATCTGTGTCACATGAAGCTGGTATCGATTGCTTGCTTAAGAGTTTGAATACATTATACAAAAAACTAAGTCCCAGATTAGTGCCAGGACAAGAGTAGGACCAACAGGACTTCGCAAACTGGCTGAAAAAAGAAGTGATCCCCTTGCTTCTACTGTATGAAGACAGAGTAAGATGGGAAGAACAAGTTAGTAGCCAGATATTTTTTTCTGATGGGAACTCAAAACAGTAGGTGGTTTGCCCACTGCAAACAGTAGGTAGTTCACTTGGAGTAACGAACGCGAGGCCCCAACCCTCACCAAAATCGACAGAGCGCTGGTCTCGGTGGATTGGGAGATGGAGCACCCGGATTGCCTTCTGCAGGCCTTGTCGACGGCCTCATCGGACCACTGCCCGCTGCACTTGGCCCTGCATGAGCATTTGCACCCACACCGGAGGTTTAGGTTTGAGCTGTTCTGGACGAAGCTCGAGGGATTTGAGGATGCGGTGAGAGAAGCCTGGCAATGCGACCCGGAGATCACCGACCCTTTTAGGAGGATTGATCTCCTGCTCAGGAACACGGCGAGATTTCTTACGGCTTGGGGTCAGAAGAAAACGGGCAATGTTAAGCTGCTTATAGCTATCACCAATTGGGTTATTTTCCAGCTGGACGTCGCTCAGGAAAGTAGGAGGCTCTCTGAGGGAGAGAGGTGGTTGAGGAGAACACTCAAGCTGACCATCTTGGGTCTAGCTTCGCTTGAGAGGACAATTGCACGGCAGAGGTCTAGAATTAGATGGCTCCAGGATGGTGATGCTAGCTCCAAACTGTTCTACCTCGTGGCCAACGGCAGGAAAGTTAAGAATTTCATCCCTGCTATCTCACATGAGGGAAACCTGATCACAGATCAAATTGGCAAGGAACGCATCTTCTATGATACTTACAAGGAGTTGCTAGGTACGACCATAGCTCGCGAGCACACTCTGGACCTAGACTTTCTAGGCATCACACCCTGAAACTTGGAGGATCAGACCGTGATATTTACAGAGGAGGAGGTGTGGGCAACTATCAAGGAGATGCCCTCGGACCGTGCCCCGGGTCCGGACGGATTTATTGGAATATTCTTCCAGAAAGCATGGAGCATCATCAAGGATGATATTATGGCAGTGATACACAAGATCTTCATGGATAATGGGCATGGCTTTGGCCGGCTCAACCAGGCCTTGATTACTCTCATACCCAAGAGGTCGGACGCCTGCCACGTTGGAGACTTCAGGCCCATAACGTTGGTGCACAGTTTGCCCAAAATCTGCTCGAAACTTCTGTCCAAAAGGCTATGTCCTCGCATGGGTGAACTTGTTCAAGCCAACCAATCGGCTTTCATAAAAGGGAGAAACTTGCATGACAACTTCGTGCTAGTTCGACAGGTGGCCAGATCCCTTCACCGTAGGAAGGCCAAGGGAGTTATGTTTAAACTGGACATATCTCGTGCTTTCGACACCATAGCATGGCCCTTCCTTTTTGAAGTTCTTCGGGCCAAGGGATTCCCTGGTCTTTGGCTTTCATGGATTGCAACCCTACTCACCACAGCTTCATCTAGAGTGGTAGTCAATGGATGTCCTGACATCGATCGTGTCTAAAGGCTAGGAGATGGGAGTCCTCAGTACAATGCCTGGCTGCTCCTCGATGCAAAGAATCTCGATATATGCTTATGATGTGGTGCTGTTTATCCGGCCTTCACTGCCTGATCTCCGATTCGTCCAAGAGGCCATGCTCATATTTGGGACAACATTGGACTGAAAATTAACTTTGCTAAATCTGCGGCAATTCCGATCCGCGAGGAGGAAGGAGACAAGGAACTTGTAGCAGCAGCCTTACCATGGAAGATGGACAAATTCCCATGCAAATACCTTGGGCTGCAGCTATCTATTTGGCAACTGACTCGAGCGGAGTGGCAACCGATCGTGGACAACGTTTTGAACTTCCTCCCTGGATGGCAACGAGGACTTATCACTCGCGCGGGCAGGCTGGTTCTCGTTCATGACGTCGTTACGGCTAGGCCGACACATCATCTTCTTGTGGCAGATGCACCAAAATGGGTTGTCGAGTGTGTGAACAAGAGATGTAGGGCCTTCTCCTGGGAAGGAACAGAGCAGATTCATGGAGGGAAGTGTTTGTTCAAATTTGGCCGTGTTTGTTCAAATTTGGACGAGCTGTGGAGGCGTCTGGGGGCGACCTGGGGGCGGCGGCTGGGAACGTGCTCGCCCCCATGTCGAAAAAAACGCCGGCTCGCCCCCAAGCGGCGCTTTTTCGTGCCCTTGGGGGGCCGAACGGTTGGAGATGCTCAAAAGGTATGTAGACCTAAAGAGCTGGGCGGCCTCAGCATCATGGACCTAAAAAGACATGGTCTGGCTTTGAGACTGCGCTGGGAGTGGCTGCGACGCACCGATCCTTCTAAACCCTGGCATCGGCCGGCAAGTTCAGATAGCTTTCAGCAGCTTGGTGCATTGGAGATTAGGATCTGGGGATAAGGTGCTATTTTGGAAGGACAGATGGATTGATGGGGCCTCGATCGATGATATTGCACCAGATATCAAGAAGCTAATTCGCACCCAAACCGCTAACAAGAGATTGGTGAAGGATGGGTTGCTGAACCATAGATGGGCATCGGACATAACAGGAGAGCTGTCCACAGATGGCCTAATCCAGCTAATCCGGCTTTGGGAGATCATGTTGAACACGCAGCTCAACCCCAACCAGCAAGATGAGGCGATCTGGCCATGGAACGAACGTGGAGTCTACACTTCTGCATCGGCTTATAAGATGCTCTTCATGGGAGCAATTAAGGCCGCATTTGCTTGCTGGATCTGGAAGTGCTGGGCGCCTTTACCCATCAAAATATTCATGTGGCTAGCTTTGCAATACCGTGTCTGGACATCTGACCGTAGGCTGCGACATGGTCTGCAAGAACAAGCTTCGTCTTGCTTTCTTTGCGACCAAGAAGAGGACAACGTAGACCACATTATGACTCAATGTGCCTACTCCAAGCAAGTATGGTTCACGACCTTGTCCAGGAGCAGGATAGATACACTACTCATTCCGGATGGTAACAACACTCTGGAGACTTGGTGGGGTGCTACTCGCAAACACATCCACAAAACACACCGCCGTGCTTTCGACTCACTTGTGAGCCTAGTTTGCTGGAGCATCTGGAAACAAAGAAACAACCGAGTGTTCCGCGATAATTCCAGTTGGATGAGTACCACGGAGCTAGTCACAAAGATCTTTGAAGAACTACATTTGTGGACACTCGCAGGAGGAAAAGGAGTTAGTGTGTGGTGTGAGTAGTAGTATGAGATAGCAGGAGTAGGAGTGGAGTGTCCTCCATGCCTCAGCCGACTTGTGGCTTTGATGCATCTAAACTCTTGTACATACGCTTTCTATCTTCTATCAAGCTATGGTACACAATTTGCGTACTCTCGAAAAAAAAGGAAGGAAAATGTGTACAGAAAGTTCCCAGTAATGTGGCAATCCAGCTGTGGAATTCAGAGCAAGACATCCTTTTTGCTTGTGGCAGACTAAGTTCAACATATCTATTAGGAACGCCCAGCCCTAGTGGCGGCACGGCCAGCTTCGCTGACGGTGGACATGATGACGATGAAGACGCGTGGACATGGACAAACAGCATTGAGCAGTTGCGTGGAAGACGCTCCTGAAAAATCTAATTGCCCCTCTTCCGTACAGGATCTGAAGTGACCGGTAAAAATAGCGGTGTGAGCTCGACTCGGCTTATTCCCGACGCGGCGCGGCGGCGTCGGAGGAGCGCGGGGGAACCACTTCTCTTCTCAAGTTCCAATAACAGCATATGGAAGAGAATCCCTTATAGAAAATAATTAGCGGTGCATTAAGGGCGTGTTCGGTAGCTCTCCACATTCCAAAAATCCTCATCGCCAGCTTCGGTCGCCACCTTCCAACTCCGCGTACAACAAACTAGAAGTAGCGTTTCGTTCGGCACCGTAGCTTCTGGATTCGGTCGTTTTCCACCAGGTTCAAAGCCCATTTAGCGTTTTGTGGCCCAGTCGGCAATAGTTGTTGGGCTGCGAGCTGTAGGGCTAGGAAAAGGCTGGGATGTAAATCCATTTTTGAGGTCATCGAGGCAAAGCTCAGGCTCGGGAGAGGATTAGATAGCGAACCGGTACGCTAGCTTTTCACTTGGCGGTGGCATTCCTATGTAATTTCACTCAACTCCAACTTCTTCGATTGCGACTCCGCGGAGTCAGGGCGTTCGGCCCAGCTCCACTTGTGGAGTCGACGGAGCCAGGAGCTGGAGAGCTACCGAACACGCCCTAAATGTCCAACCACATCCACTGCCATATAACCCTCATAGGCCCTTAGAGATTTTCTAAAATTTTTAAATGGGCCCTAGGCCCATCCTCATATTTCAACACCACTTTTCTAATGGCCAACTGTAATTTAATCTTGAAAAAAATCTTTACCAAGAAAATTAAAACTAGTTGTCATGAGAAAGAACAAGTTTGAATTCAGCATTACTCAGTATCATTAAAAGTACATGCCATGCATCATTTGCCAGATATTTAAACTGATTCATAATCTCAACTGCTGATGCAACGAAAATGAAAAAAAAAAGACTAGGAAATAAAAGGGCGAGACATACATTCCTCATATGGGTTGGGCTCTGATCATTTTCTGACCAAGGCCCGAGGGAGAGGTGCGGCTCTCCCCTTGCATCCAGCATCCACTTTAATAGTAGAATGAAACTCACAACTAAACCAATTATGAAGTAAGCGGTTGGGAGTGTTGTCAGAATGGAATCCACAGCTAAACCCAGTAAGAAGTACTATGTTGCTGGGAGTGCAACCCAATGTTTCATATAACACAAACCCACAACCAAACCCAATACGAAGTAGGCGTTTGGGAAACTCACAACTAAACCCAATAAGAAGTGTCCCAATACCACTGTTGTGTCTTATGGGAGTATTCTCTAATGTTTTGCCTCACCTACTAAACCCGAGAAGATGGCTTCTACGAGTGCTTCCACAATGGGACCTAGTAATTTCGTCACAAAAAAAATAAGAAATAATAATGAAACACGCAACTAAACCCAGTATGAAGTAGGCAGCTGGCCTTAGCACTCTTTGTGCTGAGTAGGGGACTGAGTTTATGACTATTTGTGCTAGTACTGCTAGTGCGCCTACGACTACTAATGCTAGTGCTAGTCTAGCATAGTCACTGAGCTCGTCAATAATTCCGTCGCGCCACCAGGATGATAGCCAACGCCTATAAGGCTTGCTTGGGAGGTCAGGGACCTGCAATAAGAAGTTCAATTAGTTTATACAGGCCAATTTATAAAGCTTATTCCCTCCGGTTGGGTTTATAATTCTTGCACACATTTTAATGAAGACAATCAATTTGGTCAACAAAATATTAGTTATATGTCACACAAAAGATACCATTTGATTCAAGTTCAAAATAAGTGTTGAATGGCATGTTTTTAATTTTTTTATGACACATAACTCATACTCTGCTGACCAAATTATTGGTGAAACCTTCTATTGTAATACGCGCTAGACAACCATATTTCTCTAATTAGCAGTTGGTCAGAAGATGCATGAAGCAACTAGTGCCCTATTTTTAAAATTCTTAGATGTCGACAAGTTACTGCAATTATTTTGACATTTTAAAGCAGGGCATTTCAAATACACACATTGACTAATCCATCGATAAAAATATGTTTTTTCATCTTAGAAAAATAATTTGTGATTTAACAAATGCAATGCACATTCACTATATACTTCAAAATTAACACCTCCAAACCTATTCTTAATATCTAGTAACTATATATTGAATATTAGTCAAGTGAAGGCATGGAAATAACATCACTAGATTTTTCATAAAACTATATGCCTAATATATCAAAAAATTACTAACTTATTCACATGAAAAGTAGTACCACAGTTTCATTTATATCCATGTTTAAGCCACCATCTATTTACAAGCAGATGGTGTAATTATCAAACTTTTAGCTATTTTATCGGTGTATTAGGCCCTAAAAAGAGGGGAGGGGGGCACTATTTATAGTGGCTGAACTTTAAGGAGTATGTAAAGCATAACAAAATAATGAAATTAAAAGAGTTGGCATTAATGATAAGTAGGTAGTTAGTGGTTAATTAGAGCATGAATATGAATCAGATGACGTTTGGTAATGCCATGTAAATCCTGGCCTACAACTCATTAAACTAGTTAAATTTGTATAGTACCAACCTTGTTTAGTTCATTAACAATCTCGTCAATGGTAGGCCTTTTCTTACGGTCAACCTCCACACACCTTAATGCTATTTTGATGCATGTTTTAATTTGATCTGATGTATGTGACAACATTGTTGCCTGCAGCCGCTTTCTCCAGTTTTCATGTACCTGCAATGTTGGAACACAATGGCAAAAGGTGGCATGTAAAGTAAGGCACAACATGATTATTATACTTTTGTGAAAAAGGATTTTTGTTCATGACACAAAGATATCTTCCATACATGCTCAAGAAATTCTTCCGAAGACATCTCTGCACATTTGCAGTAGCCCTCAGCTCCTGTCATTATCCGTATGATTATGACACCCAGACTGAATACATCATACTTTGATGTGATTTCGTATCTATCAATGTATTCGGGTGGCATGTATCCACTGCATCATATAAATGCAATACAATTATTTCTGTAATTAAAAAAAAGTTGTTTATTTATCGTTAGGTATCCACTTACAGTGTTCCTATAACTTTGGATGTGATATGGGTTTGTGTTGAAGGAAAGAGTCTTGACAAACCAAAATCTCCAATTTTTGGGACCATGTTCTTGTCCAGCAATACATTAGCAGGTTTCAAGTCAAGATGGTAAATAGGATTTTTGGCCCCATTATGAAGGTAATTCAAACCCAGACAAACTCCCTTAATAATTTTGAAACGTGTGTTCCAATCAAGTCCACAAGATTCATCTGTAGAAGTAAACATTCAGTGTATTACCAAGACGTAGATTAAGGGATATCTAGGAGGTACATATTTTAATGATCATTTTTCTCTACATGCAAAATAAACTAGTTTAACTGGAGTAGCATCATACCAGAAATATGCTTGTCAAGGCTTCCACCCTGCAAGTATTCGAAGCACAGAACTCTTTCTTCAACATAGGCAGTAACATATTCGCCTTTGTGCTTAATGCGCTGATGTCCTTCGTGGTAGCAGTAGCCAACTAATTGGTTAATATTTGGATGTTGGACCCTCATAAGGTTATTAAGCTCATTCCTAAACTGCGTGTCATCAGTATCCGGCCTCCAATAGAGCTTTTTGAGAGCAATCTCCTCCCCCTTTTCGAGTACTCCCTGTTACAAAAATACATGAGTCCTTGCAGCTAGGTACGGTAGCATCATTTGTAATTACAAGATCTGAGTAATAAGCATATGAGTATACCTTGTAAACTACTCCATAACCACCACTACCAATGACGTGCTCCTTGGAAAAATTATCTGTAATTTGTTCCAAGAACTCGAGTGTAAACTCCCTTGTGGTCGCACTCGTGTGTTTGGAATTGTTCACCAATGCCATGGTATTTTATATCTCCTGCTAGTGCAAGGATCGACTAGGTCAGCTTCTAATAACACCGAAAATATTTCACATGCTCAACGGAGAGCATAACTGTACTCGCCCCAGAAAAAATGAGAGCATAACTTACGAAACAAGAAAAGAAAATAATGCAGTGTAAATGCCGAAGAGATTGGGTGCGTGACCATGTTGGCTGGCTGGCATCTTCCTCTTCCCCTGCAGCCTGAACCATTGATCGCTGGCCAGCAGACAGTGACGCTTGGCGGAGCCGTGGCAGGCTACAGCCTACAGGTAATGACTTGTGGAAGTGTTACTGTCTCCGCCAAGAGACGGGTCTGGGAAGCAGACTGCGGCGAGCTCGTTTGGAGTTTTTATTATTTTTTGATAAAAGACTAAAAGAGAGCTTGTCTCTCCGATTTCCATTAACAAAAGAGCTCGTTTGGAAGGTAGAGAACTTGTGTTTGTGGTAACTAGCTAGTCTGGGGCAATAATGTCATTTTGTCTCCATACAACCCATTACCATTGATTTTGTGGTAAGTAGATAGTTTGGAGTGGCACGCACTCGCGCTAGTTCACAACAAAATGACAGATTAGAGATAGAGCACCTTTGGACTTTGATTTTGTACAACTCACGGACTGTCGATACACGACAGTAAAAATTAGTGGTCAACTCCATACAAACCATTGCCAGCTTTCCCTAATCGCGAAAAATACAAATGAAAAATAAAACGAACAGTGACGCTGGAAAAAGAAATAGTACTCCTACTTGTGAAGCTCGTAGTTAAGGCAAAGGTGTTGGTACGATTTGTATGGGACGAACCTGTATGGCAGATGAGGAACCAGGAATGAAGGAAGGATATAGAGCGGATCTGGCCGAGTAGGGGAGCAACCAGCCGGCGGCTTCGCTCGCGACCGGCAGCCGGCCTATCTCTTTCCTCCCGTTGGTCGTCTCCTGGAGCAGCTCCACCTCGCACGAACCTGAAGCTCCAGGAGATGGATGACAAGTGGAAGTGGGTATGGAATGAAGCGGATCTGGACTTGGACCGGAAAGCTTCACGGCCGGGAAGGATGCAGAGTCTCATAGTATGGGGGAATCCGTCCACTAGTTGTTAGAACTTCAAGATGGTGATCCGGCCTGGGAGTATTATTCATTCCTTAAATATTTAATTAAAAAAATAACAGTGCACATCATCGAGATTCACAACCTTTTGTCGTAGAGGTCTTAGCGAATCTATTAAAATGTGCTCTACTCTACCTTGTACTGTACTATCTTATCTTAGTACTCCCTCTGTTATTTAAACTAGTTCATAATCTCCAGACCTGAACGTTTCTCTGATGGGCTGGGCTTTGCTCATTCTCGTGCCCACCTACATGGACCATGACCCTCCTTCATTCCAAGCTCTGCTTGAGGAGGCGCTGCTGCATGTGCCTGCTCTACTCATTTTCCATTTAAAAGCAGGAGGAGTTTCAAGGCTGCCAGAGTGCAGAAGTTGATGTACATGCGAGGTAGAAGAGTATCCAGATGAATGGAATTCAGTTGATATGTCCAGAGATCTTGCTCTGCCATCGGTACATAATTAGCCATGGTGGAGAGGCCTGCTCACTTTTCAGACAGAGGCAATGGGGAAAAAATCTCTGAGATCTTCACTCTCCGGTACTATCATTTACCTTATAAAGGATGAAGGGGTTGTTAGTCACGACCAAGCCATCCACGTCGGCTATGAACAGTTAGCAAGCGGGCAGCGAGATCGAGCGGGCACCGAGAGAAAAAGGGTACCCGTCCGCTGCGAGAGGCACCGAGAGAAAAAGGGTACCCGTCCACTGCGAGACCTTATAAAGGATGAAGTTGTTGTTAGTCACGACCAAGCCATCCACCTCGGCTATGAACAGTTAGCAAGCGGGCAGCGAGAGCGAGCGGGCACCGAGAGAAAAAGGGTACCCGTCCACTGCGAGACCTTATAAAGGATGAAGTTGTTGTTAGTCACGACCAAGCCATCCACGTCGGCTATGAACAGTTAGCAAGCGGGCAGCGAGAGCGAGCGGGCACCGAGAGAAAAAGGGTACCCGTCCGTTGCGAGAGGCACCGAGAGAAAAAGGGTACCCGCCCACTGCGAGACCTTATAAAGGATGAAGGGTGTTAGAATAACCCGAGGCACTCCGTCGATCTACCAAGGACCAAGCAATCACACGAGGCACGACACCGAGATTTGTTAACGAGGTTCACCGATATGGCTACATCCCCGGGGCATGACTACGGGCGCTCCTCCCCATGACACCGTCACAATACCGCACCCTGGCCGCCCGGGCGCCGGCACACGCCGCCAGCTTCCCCGCGTACCCGTGCTATTATGTTGGCATAGGTTACATCGTGTGTCTGCCCCCGCTATATATGAGAGGCCTAGGATACAAGTGTCCTATCAGGACACAACTCCTACCCTGTCTACACACGTCCAAATCCAAGTCCAACTGTAACCTACCTTGTACAATAATGTTCGACACAATTCAAACTCCACCTTGGAGAATATTCTTCACCACCTTGGATTCATCCATGCGTCAAACCTCCATGTACATTGGACTTGAGATACGCCATGAGCTCCGCTGCTACTCCCAGACTCCATGTGACTCCATCTGCAACTGTAGTCCCTTCTCGTCTTCTTCACAGTCAACACTCGAGCAAAATTAAGTTCCTCATTACTCTACTTTGTGCTCCCAACTTTCGAAGAATCAGTTCAACGCCATCACACACCGACCACTGTCTGCGTAAAAAATGAACAACTCACAAATTGGACAACACATATTAGAGTTACCCGAACTCAACATCACCACTCTTTCCTGACCGTCTGTCTGAAACTTGAAGGAATTTCACCGTCGCCCTGTGTCACCCCCGAGTCTAATTCGCAGTTGTCTCACCCTTCTTCCGGCTAGTCTCTAGCATGTCCCACAGCTATAGCACTCCGCCTCCTCCTGTATTTGTCATCCGCACTTTGCCATGTGCACTGAATACCACAGAATATACGGCCATGTACTCTCTCAGCTTTTGACAATTTCAGACTCTCCGCCACTTTCTCAGATTCACCATGGTCAACTCTTGTCCATCAACCGACACCGATAGACCCAGTCACCAACTTGAATCCAGTACCCGACAACACTGCTTCAGCACCCCTACACACTTTGTCTGACAACATATCTGACCCCCAAGTGCCTTGGCCTGTCGCTGTGTCCCGTGCTTACCGCACGCCTCGCCGCTATAACCGCGTCGAGCCTCTGCTGTCCTGATCGAGTCTCCCGGGTAGCTATCCCCCACTGTCTCAACCCCCACTACAGAGAACCATCGATCATCACCGACCGATGCCGAGTATCACGTCTCCATTAGACCACTGGTACCCAGTCCGATCCACGTGTCTCTCGCTATCCCGCTGAAATAGGCTTCGACTCTCCGATATCTTACACCGTGGCCCATCCATCAGCACAGAGCATAGTCATCCATGAGACTCCAGCTCCACCTTCAACATGACTCCATGTAGCTGCGCTATGCTACCCCCGCGCCCTGTCGACTTCAAGCTCTTTTGTGCGCACCGTCTTGAATCAACCCTGCGTCATAGTCTGTCGAAGCCGCACAAGCCCTCAGGCCTGCACCACGTGTTTCCACGCCCCAGAAGTCGGCCACCATCAGCATCACGCTCCTATGTCGTCGTCGCCGAAATCACCTCTGTCTTCTGCTTTGACCAACATCCACGTCAGTCCATCAGACAATCGAGTCCGACCCAGCCGAAATTATCCGACTGCAACCATGCTCCACCATGCGTCGTATCCACCCGCACTCCGTGCCTTGCTTGACGCCCTGTGTATGCATGAACCCGCACGACGTGCTCGAGGCTCCCAAATCATCTTCCGCGAAAATCCTACATCACATGATCATCGGCTTCCATGTAAACTGGCTTGCTTCTGCAACGTATTCAAGCACCTGTACTGTACTAATCCAACCAAGAAAACTAGAATCTCCTTTGGTCTCACGTGCTGCTGCACCTTTTGCACAACCACCGATGCTTTTTGATAGATTGCCTTAAGCCAAACGCCTCTTTCAATGTATCAGCCGCCTTGTGATTCTTGTTCGCTAGATTGATCTGCTTCTTGCCTCTACGCACATGCCCTTTTTTTCATCAAACAAACCTCATGCCTTCAGACCTCTGCAACCTCCTGTAGCAGCCATGACTTCGTACGCACCAAATCAACCCAGCCCAGGGCCGGTCCTGAGATTTCGGGGGCCCGGGGCGAAATTTGGACTCGGGGCCCTTAATAATTACTATCATGTATAATTTTTTATTAACCTTCACGGCAAAATCACATAGGGGATATGACATAAGGTTTTTCTAGATAGAGTTAGAGACATGCATACCTTCTCTGGATCACACGGATTCTTCTCAGTACGCATGGCGGTGGGGTAGCGATGAGGTGTCTTCGGCTAGGGTGCACCATCGTAGGCTACGCTAGAGATCAATCGCAAGGATGCACCATCGTAGGAAAGGCAATGCCGCTGCACAGTGGTGATGCGAGACAAGTAATCAAAACATAGCCAATTGCTTAAAAATCTGAATAGCATGTTAAATTTGTTCACGAAATAGCATGTTAAAGCAACTATTCAGATTTAGTACTCAACGAGAGCATAAGATTTAGTACTCAATGTTTAGACTATGAAAGACCTTCAATAGGGACATCGTTTCTTTTTCTTTTTGTAGTATGACTGAACCTGTATCTTGAACCATTGTGACCTAGATCTTTACAAGAAAATGTTGACCGGCTTAAAGAACAGATTAAGAAAGCATCTCAGTTTATGTTCCATCGTCTAATGCAATACATTGAAACAAAGTTGCTCGTTTCAAACAATTAGTGGCAATGAAGTAGTCACAAGTACGTACTCCCTCCGTTTCCAAATACTTGTCTTTCTAGCCATCTCAAATGGTTACAACATACGGATGTATGTAGACATATTTTAGAGTGTAGGTTCATTCATTTTGCTTCGTATGTGGTCACTTGTTGAAATCTCTAGAAAGACAAGTATTTAGGAACGGAGGGAGTACATGATAGGGAAAGAAAGAACAGCGGCTGCTATTTAACGAACCTAGATCGATTTCCCTTTGGATCTACCCAGCAGAACTTGGGGAATATGACTACCGGCGTGTGACTTCTGCTCCATCGGCTGTTGCCGTTTTCCTCGTCTAGGGTGTATATTGGAGAAGAACTGGAAGATGCCGAGATACAAATTTTGGGGAACCGAAGAAGAATGGGAAAAGCGCTTGCAATCTGCAGGAGGAACATCCGCTGCGAAGGCTATACGCTGGTGCCCAGTCCACCAGATCGCAAACTTATTTTTTTTTCCAAGTGAATCCAGATCGCTAACATGCGCTGTGTGGAATTAATTGGGCCTATGGGGGCCCCTTGGTTTCGGGGGCCCGGGGCGGCCGCCCCCCCTGCCCCCCCATCAGGGCCGGGCCTGACCCAGCCTCGCGCAACCATAGTGCTGCACGGCTCCTGCGCGCTGTGCGCCTTAAGCTGGCCAGCCCAACTTCCTGGGCCAGTGCCCCACCTAGCTGCCGCGCGGCCTGCCATGCTACGCCGGCCTCTCGAGCGCTTGCGTCTGGCCTGGCTCGTCTTAGATTCGATCGAAAACACCACGATCCGCCGCCGCTGTACGCTAGGTCGTCCGCTGCACGTGCACGCGCCGCTGCTGCTTCGCTCCGATTGCTCGCTTGACACCACGATCCGATCCTGCCGTACGACTGCTGCTGCCTTCCGGTTTCTGCTTCCGACTGCTATCTCGAGCAAAATATCTTGGTCACGCCATCGAATTTTCCATCGCCGAACGCGACAACTCGACTTCAACAAATTCTTCCGCTCCTTCCTCTAGATCAACAAAACCACGACCTCCTCGTAACCTTGCTCATGATATCACTTGTTAGAATAATCCGAGGCACTCCGTCGATCTACCGAGGACCAAGCAATCACACGAGGCACGACACCGAGATTTGTTAACGAGGTTCACCGATATGGCTACATCCCGGGGCATGACTACGGGCGCTCCTTCCCATGACACCGTCACAATACCGCACCCTGGCCGCCCGAGCGCCGGCACACGCCGCCAGCTCCCCCGCGTACCCGTGCTATTATGTTGGCATAGGTTACATCGTGTGTCTGCCCCCGCTATATATGAGAGGCCTAGGATACAAATGTCCTATTATGGTACAACTCCTACCCTGTCTACACACGTCCAAATCCAAGTCCAACTGTAACCTACCTTGTACAATAATGTTCGACACAATTCTAACAAAGGGGTTGTTAGTCATGACCAAGCCATCCACGTCGGCTATGAACAGTTAGCAAGCGGGCAGCGAGAGCGAGCGGGCACCGAGAGAAAAAGGGTACCCGTCCGCTGCGAGAGGCACCGAGAGAAAAAGGGTACCCGTCCACTGCGAGACCTTATAGAGGATGAAGGGGTTGTTAGTCACGACCAAGCCATCCACGTCGGCTATGAACAGTTAGCAAGCGGCCAGCGAGAGCGAGCGGGCACCGAGAGAAAAAGGGTACCCGTCCGCTGCGAGAGGCACCGAGAGAAAGAGGGTACCCGTCCACTGCGAGAGAAAATATCTCGTCTCTCTTCCTCCTATCTCGTCTCTCTCCCTCCTCCCTTCTCAACTGACTCCTCTTCTCCATGCCGCCACCGCTTCCTCCTCTTCCCCGTCCCTCATGGCCGCTTCGCCCCCTCCACCTTCACCACCTCTTCCTCCCCTTCCTCTCCTCCTTCGGAGAGCTGCAGCCGGTGGATGCCGCGACGGACGAGGAGGCGATGGCGAAGGGTAGTTTCGGTGAAGCAGATTTTTATGCGATAATGGTGGAATCTGGTGGGTTGCAAGGCGAGGAGGAGGGAGTAGCCTGGCGCAGATACAGAATATCGGCCTCTCGAATATCGGCCTCTCCCCACGACCCGCCTCTCCCACCAGAGCACAACTAGGTTTACTTCTGCATCCCTTTTGTTTGCAATTCCTTGTGTGAGCTCCTCCCTCTAATTCATGTCCTCCTAATTCATTTTTTCAGTCATCTAGGATTTGGATGGGTCTGGGTTCCTACAACGATGGCAGCAGAGGCGACAAAGACCACTTTGCAACCTCGCCGAACTGTGTTATTGAACTGAAGGTACTGTAGACATCCTTCTTGTTTGGTAACTAAAAGCCTAAAACCAAGATACTTAGCTTGTTAATGCCTTCATTTTTTTTGTAGTAAAAACCATGATTCCAACATCTGTAGAGTATTAGATTTCAGTTGTTTGTTTTAGTTTGTTTTCAGGGTTCAGTAAATTCTGCATCAATATTTAAAGTTTTCATATCAATCGAGAATGAGCAAGGCTCGCTTCTGATTGTTGTATGCCAACCCATGTTTTCTATTTGTAGATGGTTGTGTTTTTTCAGTTGGCCTGCATGTAATAATTAGTAGTTAATGCCTGGATTACTTTCGACCAAATATTTCAAAAGTTGCTTGTTCTTTTGTACGTATCTATGTTGGATTATCAATGCATGGTCTAATTATCGTTTTCTTCATATCGATATCCTACTAATTACTAACTACATCAAGGGACATCTTCATGTTGTTGGTTTTCTTACAAATCCACTCGTTGCTTGTGGACATGATGGTTTAATTTCTTTGATATTTTCTTCAGTTTAGGGACGGCAGCAGTTCTACCACCGATGGTGTTGCATGTAAGCTGGATGTTCTCATTGTTCTGTTGGCTCTGATCGGGTGAGTTCTTCCCTATTTCCTTTTTTGATGCCTCCATATGCCCAACCTATCATGGTTTTAGTTGTAGTGTGAATGTTTTACAGTTTATACTTTTTTGTCTTCTCTGGCAGTGTGGATGCTATGAAGTTAAGGTTCTTAAGATGAATGATGTTTATAGAAGGTAGATACATTTTGTCGTTCATTCATGATCATATTTGGCCTCTCTTAGTGGTCAGTCTATGGTAAATCTAATAGTTGTTCTTGACAGTGATGCAGGATGTGAGGTACAACTATTGAAGTGACATTAATTTTGGTTTTGGCTTCCTATCCGCAGCCTCTTCTACACTAGGTGAGAAACTGGTTAAAAAAGTAAATTTTATTACTTTCCTAAAAATATCTTCCATGTAAGCTGGTTCAGTAGTGTTGCTTCGCTATTCCAAAGGCACATGGAAGTTTACATAAAAAGAATCTTATAGTTGTTTTTTTGGATCTGCAGAAAAGGAAAACACTCGGCGATCTGGCTCTGTCTCAGGTATATGCGCCCTCGCCCTCAAGATCCGCTCTCTCCCATCTACGCATCATGGCAGCACCTCAGCTCATCTTGTGGATTCTCACCAGATCAGGCCACCTCACTCACCTTCAGGTAAACCTTGAGTGACGACACAGTATGTTTTCGCGAACTAATCTTCTTTAGTCAACCTATCAATCCTTGTTGCGTGTGCTTCTTAATCGACATGTGAATAATCTGTTGATGCATGGAAATACATGCTGATCTCCTATTTTCTTGCTGCCTGCAAGATAGTATATGCATGAATCCTGTTCAACTACAACAACCAGAAAGCCCTGTTATTCTCAGAAAAATTATCATCTACGGTTGTATGCATATGCCTCTTGATATTTACCAGCTCTCCTTTAAGATTTCCAAACTAGCATACATATCCTAGCTAAAACATAAGAGTTCGAATTTGTACATGTGAACTGCACATTAAGTTACTATAACCATTGTTTAACAGCACTGTTGATTGTGACTCAGGTTTGTAAATAGTCATCCATACCATAGGTATGTACGTTAATGCAGAAGCACTACTATTGAATTAGATGTAGTAACTGCATCATTCTGAACATTTTAGCAAGTTCATGCATTAACCTTAGGATCCATCGATGAAAAAGCCAATCATATGAATTGAAGGAGCTACTGAAATAAAATGGAAAGAACAAAGAGAAAATTGAAGGTTATCTATATGAGAATTCAAAGAATGGGATAGGATAGGTGGTTCTTCCCAACGGGAAAAAGAGTGGACTGTAGTACTGTTATCCTGCCTTTTCTACTACAATCCCAGTTAGCATAATAATGTGACATAGAAAATCATATTATCGATTCAATTATGATTCAAGCAACATGAACAATTATCCGTGAAATTCACTTCTAAACCCTGGTTTTATTTAGTTTTAACTTCAGGATATGCATTATTTACTGTATTGTAATTGCCAGACTTCCAAAATTCTACTATTACCATTGTTTAACAACACTCTTCATGGTTGAAATACTTTTCTGCAATCTGTGACACATTTGCTTCAGTTTCCATATGTCTTGCTTCATGCTATCAACATTGTTAATCATTTATCTTTATCTTTCTTTCCCTTTACAACCTACTTGAATGGATATGGTTCCTGAGAGACCATTTCTTATGCATCAGGTCCTGAAGGTGGATGTTGCTTGTTTAGATTCTATGATTCCAAATTATTCAAAACGGTTCATGTTATACTCGATGCTATTTTATTGAGAGTGGCTTCAAACAATATGGCATGAAATCCTCATTTTTTAAGATAAAGGACAAATCCACAACATGGTGATGGAGATCTATTTTAGCAAACTCCTCATTTTGGTTCTAAAGTTGTTTTCCCTTTTCAGTGAAGGAGCTGGTTTTGCGGCATCAGTCGAACTTAGTAAAATTAGGTGTGTTGTGTATGTACGTTGGAGCTGAATTGTTTTCCCTTTTCAGTGAAGGAGCTGGTTTTGCAGCATCAGTTGAACTTAGTCAAATTAGGTGTGTTGTGCATGTACGTTGGAGCTGAAAATGTAACATTAGCTCTAGAACTGGTTGCCTATACTGAAGAAATACAGGTTGGTATTTTCATCCCACTACTGTACAATTTATGTTATTTTGATATTCAATTGGGTATTTGGTCTGTTATATTCAACTTCATTTCTCTTCACATTATTGCCACGACAGGTACATATATAGACTGAGGCTTGTGTCTCCTGGGTGCATTTCCTATAAAATTAGCTCTCATCACCATAACAAAGGTATGCTGTCCATTCTTATCTTTTTTTTCAATGGCATTATGCTTATAACCTCTTTGATGAAATGGACAAACGAATATTTGTAGTTGATATAAATCATCTTGATGCATAATAGAAGAGTTGCTGGGTTTGGACATGAGCATGATCAATTATTGTGGCCTTGTTGTTTCTTGAAAGATAGTGTGCAAAAATCTTATGGGTTTACCACTATCTCAGTTCATAGTGGTGTGAGCTTTGTAGGAGTGGGATATCATATACAGTATGATAGATATGGAAGACAACAAGCAAAAATTCAATTATGAGGTGATGGTTGCACTGGTTAGTACAACGTTGTCCCGAATTTTCTTTTGATTATGTTTCTTCTTGATTTCCATATGATCGGCTGTTTCAATCTTTTTCTTCTGCTTACAGTCCACCAATAGGATTGTTGATGCCCGCAGGAGGGGGACATCAAAGTAGATGGGCTGAAGTAGGAGGCTGAGAGAAATGGGAAACAACGGATTCTAGCACATAGTAGATGCCTAAGATGTCACTGATGCGCTATTGAGGTACATTCTGATAACTACAGTTCTATTGGACAACACTAGCCTCTATAGTAACATATATGGTCTGAGATTTTTCTAGGATCATTCCTCCCAGGTGATTACAAACCTGGTCATAATGTAGCATAAGCTAAATCAAATCCAGATTTTCTTCGTTCCATCCAAGGCCACCAGTTAATTATAAGTACTTCCAAATAGTGATCACTCAATCTTCTGTAGCATGTATATACTGATGGCAGTTTCTTCCACTGAATATGTGAACCTGGAGAAGACTCACTATGAAGGTCTCCTGACAACTAAAGTTTTACCTGCTATTAAAACGGCCGAAGCAGAGTATGCAGATCTTCAGTAGCTTCGACAGATTTTTGTTGAACTATGATTGTTTCTGTATGCTTCTTCTCTAAGAGAAAATTGTGTTCTGTTGTAGTTACAGTTAGTGGGGGCCTGAAAATTCGCATCACCAAAAGAATTGTAGAATTTGATAAGAGAACAGTTTCTTAATAAGTAAATAAGACACAAATGCAGTGTGTAACATTCTGATGAATGAACCTACTGCAAGAGGCAATAAAAGTGACGATGCTTGATTTTATTAATTGTCAGGATGAAATATAAAGTAGTAAGATAAGTGTGAGTGTTCACCTAATTTGTTTTTTACCTATTAAATGGCCAGTTGGAGACGTACTGTCAACTTGGTACATTCAACGTGCGTGTTTAGATTTTAGGATGAAATTTAATCCAAGATCATTACTTCATGTTTTCCTACGTATATGTTGGCATCTTTGACTTTGATATGTTCATTGCACTCTATTGGGCCTGCTTTTGACCCAAGTACATTGCCGTGCAGTTGTGTGAAAAAGATTGGGCTTGTGGTGAAAGAAGTTCCAGAGAAATACTGGCCTTTTGAAGCAACAATTGACATGGCTGTACATACAAGTTTCTTTCTTGGATGTCTATCATCTGTTTTTCTGCTAGCTTCGCTTTCTCTTTCTGGTCAGTTGAAGCGGTTAGTCTTGATAGGTCGACCACTTATATTGTTTTGAAGGTTCAATGAGCATATGGTAAAGAAAGGTATCAATGGATTCACCAACGTAGATTACAAGAGTAAAGGTTTATCTAATGAGGCCTTGTCGCGGCGCTGCAAGTGTTGCGCCCCTCCTCCCCAAGGGCAAGGTGAAGGAAGGTGCCTGTGTGGTTCTTCTGCAGCTCGCAGCGAGGATTGCTGTGTCCAACCTGCACAAGAATGCCAAGAAGTCCTTCTCGGAGACGTAAGCCACGACACATTTTCTGCCATGATTTCCTTCGGTTGGATTTCGTGGATTTAGGTGTTGAAAAATTATGGGCTATGGATGCAGGATTAAGGACATGTACCTGCACTACAACGAGAAATCTTGGCTGCTTCTTTGTGGCTTCCAAACTTGAAATGTTTGTTTGGAAGTTAGTTTAGTTTTTTGTTGTGGATTCACAGCTTCTCACATGTACCGTCCTCTTAGACCTTTAGATTTCCAAAGAATCAAAATGAAGATATGGTGGTATGGTCTCAATAGTACAACTTAAAGCCTTCCATGCTTTATATTTTCTCTAAAATTTGCTCTTGAAGAATCATGTATCTATGTTAGATCCGGTGAGAAAAGGCGGCTTCCAAGTAGAGGATGCGGGGATTGTTGGCCACATTTGGTTTTCGACTTGGGTGTCTAAATATTCTCACAATACTTGGCTCTCTTTCGGCCTTTGCGCCATTGGCGCAACGAGTCATCTAGTTGTAGTTAAACGAGAATCCAATAGCACAAAGGAGAACATGTCAGGCCACTGCTGGGAAAGAATAGGCCACTTGTAGTTGCACACAAAATCAAACAATCAGTATTAGCAAGCCCTCTTGGGGATGCAGAGGTGCCCTGTCTTGTGCCAACACTTGGCAAGAAAGATTCTGCCTTCACCAGCCTCATTTACACGTCACATTTGAAGCAAGCAAAAATTACATGTCACTTAATGTTGTATTTATGCACGGTGCAGTTTCATTTGCAAAGAATAAAGATAAGTCCATGACATGATCTGAAGCACACACAAATTGCTTATTCCTTAACATGAACCTATATATGTTTGAAAATCACATTAGTGAGTGCATACATCAATGGGTGCAACACTGCACAGAATCCACAGAATTTTGGACTAGGAAAATCTGACTAAAATTCAAAGCACAACATGTCTGTGGCCTCCAGTGGAAAATGATCCGACAAGAAAAAAACAATAGACTTGCTTGTTAATGGATGACCATAAACAAGCCAACCTAGCTAAGCCGTGAATCATACAGCAGGCTGAGGTAATCTGGAGACAATTCAGCATCGAATTCAATTTATTCCCCAATACAACATGTTTCAATCTAGCACACAACACGCTGATTCTCATACATGTCCTTCGACAGAAGAGATGCTGATTACCTTCCCATACACGAATACACCTCGGCCTTCATGTAAAAGTGGCTCAAATAATTTAGTACTCCCTCGGTCCCATAATATAAGAGTGTTTTTTACACTAGTGTAGTGTCGAAAATGCTCTTATATTATGCTACGGAGGTAGTAATAATCAGCGATGCCAAAGCGTGGCCATGCTGAGGTGGCCGGTCATGTGTCAGCTCTCGCCCCCGTCGGGGTAGATGTACGGACACACCGGTTTGTACCGGGTATCCTCGAATTTCAGCAACATGTTCCACTGCGCGTGTGCCGGCGTCGTGAACAAGGACGTCCAGGCTGGAGTCTAGCACTCATACCTGCTGTGTGTCATCCGGCAGAACACCTTCACGTCTCTGTTCTTCAGGTCATATGGGTCGATGTCCACCACGAAGATGTCGCCATAAGGACGCACCGCGTGTCAGTACCAGGGCAGCAAGATCGGGTCCACCGACACCGCCGCCAGATCTGCAGCCACGGCGATGCTCCTTCTGTCCGGGCTGAACACCGGGTGGTTTACGTGGCCGGTGTGAATGTCCCCACTGCCAATCACCCTGATCACCACCATCGGATCTCTCGCCTTCACCAAGTAGACCGAGAAGAATCCTGGGTCAAGGACATGGTGGTGCAAGCGATGCGTCTGCTAACTAGCTAGCGTATCAAGCGGTGTCTAGGTGCTCCTGGCATACAGGGAGTAGCGTCACACAAACTGGCGCACACACCCCTCCGTCCTGGGTTTGGCCCATTTCTTTTTCTTCTTTTAACCTTCAAAAAATACGTGCATGCACTACGATTCGAACTATGGACCTCTTGGATTACTTCCACCCACTTGTCACACCCTGATTTTCATGCCACAACACTTAAGCTAATAAATCATGATAAAATGTGGTTTGACAAAAACTTTTGAGTGTTTTGGACTTTGCTTGATTTGATTTTTGTGTGTTGTTTGCAAGTGCTCTAAAAATCAAATAAATCCTCCAACTCTTATACTCCTTCTCCTTGATCCAAAACCTCTTCCCAATGATCATGCCATGTGTATAGTACAATATAGTATTTTCTTACAAAAATAATTTGGCCAAATGGTATTTTCAAAAATTAGTTTTCCAAAAAACCCCTTGATTGAGGATTGCACTGCAAGTACTTAATTAAGGGCAGTAAAAATCTTTCCAAAAAATATTTTTGATTCCTATTAGATATAGGTTACCCAGAAACAACAAAAATATAATTTTATAAGTTATTTTCCTATTTTATTTAAAGGCTTCTTCTTAAGGCCAGAAATGGTCTTAAATAGGTTAAAATTATTTTAAAGCTTTAAAAATATTTGAGGAAAATTAGGGAGACTCCATCGACATATATTTTCAATATATATGAGTTTCAACATATGGTTATGATCAAAATATTGGGCAAAACCTCCCAAAACCAATTCTGCTCATTTCAAGGATTTGAAATATTTATATAAGAACTATTTTCAAATAAATCCAGGAAAATTCTAGCATGTCACATATGACATTTTTGATGATCTTGCCAAATACCATGTCATGGAGAATAGTATAACCCCATGAAACCCTCTCAAAACCACTTCTGTCCTTTTTCAAGTTTGAACAGTTTTGCACTGTCAAACATGTCCAAATGCTCTCAAACTTTGTGCTCATTCTCAAATGGTGTAATAATGCATCTAGACCAAATGGCACAAGTTGGAGAGAAATTTATCTTGATCAAAGTGCCCCAAAATCCTCTCTGACTAGAATCAACTTTGAACAAGTTTGTGCTACCAACTTCCTCTCCTTGACCCCAACTTTTGTGAGCATGTTTAAATACTCAAATGATGACACTACACCTAGTGGTGCATCAAGGAGAATAGATTTACGTGACTAAATCTTGGTAAAACCATTTCTGTTGATTTCTAGGGTTCACAAAAGTTGCATTGGCAACTTTGACCAAATGAGCTCAAATTTGGTGGAACACCCTAATTATATGTTACATTTCACCCTGTGGAGTCTCATTCCAAATGGAGTTCATTTGCTTACCCAAACAACCATCAAACACCTTCTGGTGAATTTTAAAAGTTGATGTTTTCCCCTCTTTCCTAGTTCTCCTTGAGACCAACTTTTTACCACAGCCCCTCCTAGACCTCCTCTACCTCCAGTAACAATGGATGCATTTCAGCTCAATTATTTGGGGGTGAAACCCTCACTTTCTCTCTCTGGACAACACCATTTCTCCCTCTCTCAACCTCCCTCCTCACTCCGGTGGATCCCCAGGGCATCCAATGCCATTGTCAGATTGTTTACTCCCACCTGCAGCTTCCAGACACAAGTGGGCGCGTGAGGACGCGAGGAAAAGCCGCGGGTGCCGGCCATTTGCGTGCTCTGGAGCACGTCAGCGTGCTCCCGACCGTTGACGCCGCGTCCCCCGACCACCTCGAGCCTCCCCCTCGCGCCAGTCGAGGTGCCTCGACGTCCGCAACACGCCACGCCCCTGGCCCCCTCCTCCTTCTCCCTCCTGCTGCCTCCTTTCGCACGCGCGCCGGCCGCCCGAGAGCTCCAATGGATGAGCTCACACGCGCGACGCCCTGACACTTCCCCGCTCCTTCTCTCCCTTCCTCTGGGCGTAGACCACCCCTATGAACACCCCGGACACGCCCTCGTGAGCCCCCGTGGCTTGTAGCGACGGCAACAGCCTCGCCGACGCATGAGCTCACGGTGCACCTCGCCCCCTTCTACTTAAGACCGCCCCCGAGCCCCCTCTCTACTCCTTTGGCTTTCTCTCCCTCCCGTGCATCCCCTGGACCAAACCACTCCCCTCCTCACGCTCTCCATCCACCACAATGGCCGGAGCGTCACCGTCGGGCTCCGCCTAAATTCGGGTTATCCCGAGCCTCCCTTCTCTCCCTAACCACTCCAGTACCCTCATACCACCACGTCGAGGCCCTCCATCGCCGTCGTTCATCCCCGGGAGCGCTGCGTGTTGGGGAACGTAGTAATTTCAAAAAATTTCCTACGCACACACAAGATCATGGTGATGCATAGCAACGAGAGGGGAGAGTGTTGTCTACATACCCTTGTAGACCGAAGCGGAAGCGATCACAACATAGAGGAAGTAGTCGTACGATCTCCTCGCGATCCAACTGATCCTAGTGCCGTTACTCCGGTGCCTCCGAGTTCTTGACACACGTACAGCTCGGTGACGCTCCTCGGGCTCCGATCCAGCAAAGCTCCGGGGAGTGAGAGTTCCGTCAGCACGACGGCGTGGTGACGATCTTGATGTTCTACTATCGCAGGGCTTCGCCTAAGCGCTGCAACAATACTACCGAGGTGGAATATGGTGGAGGGGGGCACCGCACACGGCTAAGGAACGATCTCAAGGATCAACTTGTGTGTCCTAGGGTGCCCCCTGCCCCCGTATATAAAGGAGCAAGGGGGAGGCCGGCCGGCCCTAGAAGTGGGGAAAGAGGAGGGAGAGAAGGAAAGGGGGGCGCCGCCCCCCTCCTTGTCCAATTCGGACTAGAGGGGGAGGGGGCGCGCGGCCAGCCCTGGCCGCCCCTCCTCTCTTCCACTCTTGGCCCATGAGGCCCATTAACCCCCGGGGGGTTCCGGTAACCCCCTCCGGTACTCCGTTTTCATCCGATACATTCCGGAACCCTTCCGGTGTCCGAATATAGTCATCCAATATATCAATCTTTATGTCTCGACCATTTCGAGACTCCTCGTCATGTTCATGATCACATCCGGGACTCCGAACTCCTTCCGTACATCAAAATACAAACTCATAATATAACCGTCATCGAAACCTTAAGCGTGCGGACCCTACGGTTCGAGAACAATGTAGACATGACCGAGACACGGCTCCGGTCAATAACCAATAGCGGGACCTGGATGCCCATATTGGCTCCTACATATTCTACGAAGATCTTTATCGGTCAGACCGCATAACACCATACGTTTGTTCCCTTTGTCATCGGTATGTTACTTACCCGAGATTCGATCGTCGGTATCCAATACCTAGTTCAATCTCGTTACCGGTAAGTCTCTTTACTCGTTCCGTAATACATCATCTCACAACTAACACATTAGTTGCAATGCTTGCAAGGCTTATGTGATGTGCATTACCGAGAGGGCCCAGAGATACCTCTCCGACAATCGGAGTGACAAATCCTAATCTCGAAATACGCCAACCCAACATCTACCTTTGGAGACACCTGTAGTACTCCTTTATAATCACCCAGTTACGTTGTGACGTTTGGTAGTACCCAAAGTGTTCTTCCGATAAACGGGAGTTGCATAATCTCATAGTTATAGGAACATGTATGAGTCATGGATAACAGCAATAGCAACATACTAAACAATCAAGTGCTAAGCTAATGGATTGGGTCATGTCAATCAGATCATTCAACCAATGATGTGACCTTATTAATCAAATGACAACTCCTTTGTCTATGGTTAGGAAACTTAACCATCTGTGATTAACAAGCTAGTCTAGTAGAGGCATACTAGTGACACTCTGTTTGTCTATATATCCACACATGTATTATGTTTCCGGTTAATACAATTCTAGCATGAATAATAAAAATTTATCAAGAAATAAGGAAATAAATAATAACTTTATTATTGCCTCTAGGGCATATTTCCTTCAGTCTCCCACTTGCACTAGAGTCAATAATCTAGATTACACAGTAATGATCCTAACACCCATGGAGTCTTGGTGCTGATCATGTTTTGCTCGTGGAAGAGGCTTAGTCAACGGGTCTGCTACATTCAGATCCGTATGTATCTTGCAAATCTCTATGTCTCCCACCTGGACCAAGTCCCGGATGGAATTGAAGCGTCTCTTGATGTGCTTGGTTCTCTTGTGAAATCTGGATTCCTTCGCCAAGGCTATTGCTCCAGTATTGTCACAAAAGATTTTCATTGGACCCGATGCACTAGGTATGGCACCTAGATCGGATATGAACTCTTTCATCCAGACTCCTTCATTTGCTGCTTCCGAAGCAGCTATGTACTCTGCTTCACATGTAGATCCCGCTACGACGCTTTGTTTAGAACTACACCAACTGACAGCTCCACCGTTTAAAGTAAACACGTATCCGGTTTGCGATTTAGAATCGTCCGGATCAGTGTCAAAGCTTGCGTCAACGTAACCGTTTACGATGAGCTCTTTGTCACCTCCATATACGAGAAACATATCCTTAGTCCTTTTCAGGTATTTTAGGATGTTCTTGACCGCTGTCCAGTGATCCACTCCTGGATTACTTTGGTACCTCCCCGCTAAGCTAATAGCAAGGCACACATCAGGTCTGGTACACGGCATTGCATACATGATAGATCCTATGGCTGAAGCATAGGGAACATCTTTCATTTTCTCTCTATCTTCTGCAGTGGTCGGGCATTGAGTGTTACTCAACTTCACACCTTGTAACACATGCAAGAACCCTTTCTTTGCTTGATCCATTTTGAACTTCTTCAAAACTTTGTCAAGGTATGTGCTTTGTGAAAGTCCAATTAAGCGTCTTGATCTATCTCTATAGATCTTGATGCCCAATATGTAAGCAGCTTCACCGAGGTCTTTCATTGAAAAACTCTTATTCAAGTATCCCTTTATGCTATCCAGAAATTCTATATCATTTCCGATTAGTAATATGTCATCTACATATAATATCAGAAATGCTACAGAGCTCCCACTCACTTTCTTGTAAATACAGGCTTCTCCAAAAGTCTGTACAAACCCAAATGCTTTGATCACACTATCAAAGCGTTTATTCCAACTCCGAGATGCTTGCACCAGTCCATAAATGGATCGCTGGAGCTTGCACACTTTGTTAGCTCCCTTTGGATCGATAAAACCTTCTGGTTGCATCATATACAACTCTTCTTCCAGAAATCCATTTAGGAATGCAGTTTTTACATCCATTTGCCAAATTTCATAATCATAAAATGCGGCAATTGCTAACATGATTCGGACAGACTTAAGCATCGCTACGGGTGAGAAGGTCTCATCGTAGTCAATCCCTTGAACTTGTCGAAAACCCTTTGCGACAAGTCGAGCTTTGTAGACAGTAACATTACCGTCAACGTCAGTCTTCTTCTTAAAGATCCACTTGTTCTCTATTGCTTGCCGACCATCGGGCAAGTCAACCAAAGTCCATACTTTGTTTTCATACATGGATCCCATCTCAGATTTCATGGCCTCAAGCCACTTTGCGGAATCTGGGCTCACCATTGCTTCTTCATAGTTCGTAGGTTCATCATGATCTAGTAGCATGACTTCCAGAACAGGATTACCGTACCACACTAGTGCGGATCTTACTCTGGTTGATCTACGAGGTTCTGTAGTAACTTGATCTGAAGTTTCATGATCATCATCATCAACTTCCTCACTATTTGGTGTAGATGTCACAGAAACCGGTTTCTGTGATAAACTACTTTCCAATAAGGGAGAAGGTACAATTACCTCATCAAGTTCTACTTTCCTCCCACTCACTTCTTTCGAGAGAAACTCCTTCTCTAGAAAGGATCCATTTTTAGCAACAAATGTCTTGCCTTCGGATCTGTGATAGAAGGTGTACCCAACTGTCTCCTTTGGGTATCCTATGAAGACACATTTCTCCGATTTGGGTTCGAGCTTATCAGGTTGAAGCTTTTTCACATAAGCATCGCAGCCCCAAACTTTAAGAAACGACAACTTTGGTTTCTTGTTAAACCACAATTCATAAGGTGTCGTCTCAACGGATTTTGACGGTGTTCTATTCAACGTGAATGCGGCCGTCTCTAGAGCATAACCCCAAAACGATAGCGGTAAATCTGTAAGAGACATCATAGATCGCACCATATCTAGTAAAGTGCGATTACGACGTTCGGACACACCATTGCGCTGTGGTGTTCCGGGTGGCGTGAGTTGCGAAACTATTCCGCATTGTTTCAAATGTAGACCAAACTCATAACTCAAATATTCTCCTCCACGATCTGATCGTAGAAACTTTATTTTCTTGTTACGATGATTTTCAACTTCACTCTGAAATTCTTTGAACTTTTCAAATGTTTCAGACTTGTGTTTCATTAAGTAGATATACCCATATCTTCTCAAATCATCTGTGAAGGTGAGAAAATAACGATATCCGCCACGAGCCTCAACATTCATCGGACCACATACATCTGTATGTATGATTTCCAACAAATCTGTTGCTCTCTCCATAGTACCGGAGAACGGTGTTCTAGTCATCTTGCCCATGAGGCACGGTTCGCAAGTGCCAAGTGATTCATAATCAAGTGACTCCAAAAGTCCATCAGTATGGAGTTTCTTCATGCGCTTTATACCGATATGACCTAAACGGCAGTGCCACAAATAAGTTGCACTATCATTATCAACTCTGCATCTTTTGGCTTCAACATTATGAATATGTGTATCACTACTATCGAGATTCATCAAAAATAGACCACTCTTCAAGGGTGCATGACCATAAAAGATATTATTCATATAAATAGAACAACCATTATTCTCTGATTTAAATGAATAACCGTCTCGCATCAAACAAGATCCAGATATAATGTTCATGCTCAACGCTGGCACCAAATAACAATTATTTAGGTCTAAAACTAATCCCGAAGGTAGATGTAGAGGTAGTGTGCCGACCGCGATCACATCGACTTTGGAACCATTTCCCACGCGCATCGTCACCTCGTCCTTTGCCAGTGTTCGCTTAGTCCGTAGTCCCTGTTTCGAGTTGCAAATATTAGCAACAGAACCAGTATCAAATACCCAGGTGCTACTGCGAGCTCTAGTAAGGTACACATCAATAACATGTATATCACATATACCTTTGTTCACCTTGCCATCCTTCTTATCCGCCAAATACTTGGGGCAGTTCCGCTTCCAGTGACCAGTCTGCTTGCAGTAGAAGCACTCAGTTTCAGGCTTAGGTCCAGACTTGGGTTTCTTCTCCTGAGCAGCAACTTGCTTACTGTTCTTCTTGAAGTTCCCCTTCTTCTTCCCTTTGCCCTTCTTCTTGAAACTAGTGGTCTTATTGACCATCAACACTTGATGCTCCTTCTTGATTTCTACCTCCGCAGCCTTTAGCATTGCGAAGAGCTCGGGCATAGTCTTAACTAACCCTTGCATATTATAGTTCATCACAAAGCCTTTGTAGCTTGGTGGCAGTGATTGAAGAATTCTGTCAATGACACAATCATCCGGAAGTTTAACTCCCAGCTGACTCAAGTGATTGTAATACCCAGACATTCTGAGTATGTGCTCACTGACAGACCCATTCTCCTCCATTTTGCAGCTATAGAACTTATTGGAGACTTCATATCTCTCAATCCGGGCATTCTGTTGGAATATCAACTTCAACTCTTGGAACATCTCATATGCTCCATGGTTCTCAAACCGTCGTTGAAGTCCCGGTTCTAAGCCGTAAAGCATGGCACAATGAACTATAGAGTAGTCATCAGCTTTGCTCTGCCAGACGTTCAAAACTTCTGGCGTTGCTCCAGCAGCAGGCCTGGCACCTAGCGGTGCATCCAGGACGTAACTCTTCTGTGCAGCAATGAGGATAATCCTCAAGTTACGGACCTAGTCCGTGTAATTGCTACCATCATCTTTCAACTTTGCTTTCTCAAGGAACGCATTAAAATTTAACGGAACAACAGCACGAGCCATCTATCTACAATCAACATAAACAAGCAAGATACTATCAGGGACTAAGTTCATGATAAATTTAAGTTCAGTTAATCATATTACTTAAGAACTCCCACTTAGATAGACATCCCTCTAATCATCTAAGTGATCACGTGATCCAAATCAAACTAAACCATTACCGATCATCACGTGAAATGGATTAGTTCTCAATGGTGAACATCATTATGTTGATCATATCTACTATATGATTCACGCTCGACCTTTCGGTCTCCGTGTTCCGAGGCCATATCTGCATATGCTAGGCTCGTCAAGTATAACCCGAGTATTCTGCGTGTGCAAAACTGGCTTGCACCCGTTGTAGATGGACGTAGAGCTTATCACACCCGATCATCACGTGGTGTCTGGGCACGACGAACTTTGGCAACGGTGCATACTCGGGGAGAACACTTCTTGATAGTTTAGTGAGAGATCATCTTATAATGCTACCGTCAATCAAAGCAATATAAGATGCATAAAAGATAAACATCACATGCAAACAATATAAGTGATATGATATGGTCATCATCATCTTGTGCTTCGTGATCTCCATCTCTGCAGCACCATCATGATCACCATCGTCACCGGCGCGACACCTTGATCTCCATCGTAGCATCGTTGTCGTCTCGCCAATCTTATGCTTCTACGACTATCACTACCGCTTAGTGATAAAGTAAAGCATTACAGGGCGATTGCATTGCATACAATAAAGCGACAACCATACGGCTCCTGCCGGTTGCCGATAACTCGGTTAAAAAACATGATCATCTCATACAATAAAATTTAGCATCATGCCTTGACCATATCACATCACAACATGCCCTGCAAAAACAAGTTAGACGTCCTCTACTTTGTTTGTTGCAAGTTTTACGTGGCTGCTACGGGCTTAAGAAAGAACTCATCTTACCTACGCATGAAAACCACAACGATAGTTTGTCAAATAGACTCCGTTTTAACCTTCTCAAGGACCGGGCGTAGCCATACTCGGTTCAACTAAAGTTGGTGAGAAGTCTCCCGCAAGCCATCTGTGTGCAAAGCACGTCGAGGGAACCGGTCTCGCGTAAGCGTACGCGTAAGGTTGGTCCGGGTCGTCTCATCCAACAATACCGCTGAACCAAAGTATGACATGCTGGTAGGCAGTATGACTTGTATCGTCCACAACTCACTTGTGTTCTACTCGTGCAAATAACATCAAACCATAAAAACCAGGGCTCGGATGCCACTGTTGGGGAACGTAGTAATTTCAAAAAAATTCCTACGCACACGCAAGATCATGGTGATGCATAGCAACGAGAGGGGAGAGTGTTGTCTACATACCCTTGTAGACCGAAGCGGAAGCGATCACAACGTAGAGGAAGTAGTCGTACGATCTCCTCGCGATCCAACCGATCCCAGCGCCGTTACTCCGGCGCCTCCGAGTTCTTGACACACGTACAGCTCAGTGACGCTCCTCGGGCTCCGATCCAGCAAAGCTCCGGGGAGTGAGAGTTCCGTCAGCACGACGGCGTGGTGACGATCTTGATGTTCTACTATCGCAGGGCTTCGCCTAAGCGCTGCAACAATACAACCGAGGTGGAATATGGTGGAGGGGGGCACCGCACACGGCTAAGGAACGATCTCAAGGATCAACTTGTGTGTCCTAGGGTGCCCCCCTGCCCCCGTATATAAAGGAGCAAGGGGGAGGCTGGCCGGCCCTAGAGGAGGCGCGCCGGGAGGAGTCCTACTCCTACCGGGAGTAGGACTCCCTCCCTTTTCCTTGTTGGACTAGGAGTGGAAGGGGGGAAAGAGGAGGGAGAGAAGGAAAGGGGGGCTCCGCCCCCCCTCCTTGTCCAATTCGGACTAGAGGGGGAGGGGGCACGCGGCCAGCCCTGGCCGCCCCTCCTCTCTTCCACTCTTGGCCCATGAGGCCCATTAACCCCCGGGGGGTTCCGGTAACCCCCTCCGGTACTCCGTTTTCATCCGATACATTCCGGAACCCTTCCGGTGTCCGAATATAGTCATCCAATATATCAATCTTTATGTCTCGACCATTTCGAGACTCCTCGTCATGTCCATGATCACATCCGGGACTCCGAACTCCTTCGGTACATCAAAATACAAACTCATAATATAACCGTCATCGAAACCTTAAGCGTGCGGACCCTACGGTTCGAGAACAATGTAGACATGACCGAGACACGGCTCCGGTCAATAACCAATAGCGGGACCTGGATGCCCATATTGGCTCCTACATATTCTACGAAGTTCTTTATCGGTCAGACCGCATAACACCATACGTTTGTTCCCTTTGTCATCGGTATGTTACTTACCCGAGATTCGATCGTCGGTATCCTATACCTAGTTCAATCTCGTTACTGGTAAGTCTCTTTACTCGTTCCGTAATACATCATCTCACAACTAACACATTAGTTGCAATGCTTGCAAGGCTTATGTGATGTGCATTACCGAGAGGGCCCAGAGATACCTCTCCGACAATCGGAGTGACAAATCCTAATCTCGAAATACGCCAACCCAACATCTACCTTTGGAGACACCTGTAGTACTCCTTTATAATCACCCAGTTACGTTGTGACGTTTGGTAGTACCCAAAGTGTTCCTCCGATAAACGGGAGTTGCATAATCTCATAGTTATAGGAACATGTATGAGTCATGGATAACAGCAATAGCAACATACTAAACAATCAAGTGCTAAGCTAATGGATTGGGTCATGTCAATCAGATCATTCAACCAATGATGTGACCTTATTAATCAAATGACAACTCCTTTGTCTATGGTTAGGAAACTTAACCATCTTTGATTAACAAGCTAGTCTAGTAGAGGCATACTAGTGACACTCTGTTTGTCTATATATCCACACATGTATTATGTTTCCGGTTAATACAATTCTAGCATGAATAATAAACATTTATCATGAAATAAGGAAATAAATAATAACTTTATTATTGCCTCTAGGGCATATTTCCTTCACTGCGCGCTCGTGGCCAAAGATGGCCGACGGCCTCCTCTGCGGCCACCCCAGTCATCGCTGCTGCAGCCCTCCACGGCGTGCGTGCAGCACATGGATGGGTGCGGCATGGCCTCCTGAGCACACCGGTGGGCGGAGCGTCGCCGGAGACGCCCTGTGGCGACGACAGTCGTCGTCGGGGCTCTCTGCTCCCATGGCTAGGCGAGTGCGCGGGAGGAAGACGAAGACGGGGGCCCTGCAAGCTGGCAAGTGGAGGCGGGTTCACCCTGTCCCGCGTCCCTGCAGCGAAGGCGCATCGCACCTGGGCGCCTTCGACGTCACCCCGTCGTCCGCGTGCAGCCGAGCAGCTGGGCCGGCCCAGTGGGTTCTGGCGCTAAGCCTCGCCCTGCGCGTATTATAAGGTTAAGCCCTTTTTCTTTTTGTTTTTCCAGCAAGCTTCTAAAATCCACAAACAAATCAAATAAAGTCCAAATTGGGTGATCCCAATTTCTAGTGACTCCATAAATCATGATCTATCACATGGTGCTATTTGCACATTTTTCCAAAAACTTTCTCTTCAGAAATATTTATCAAAATCTCATTTTCCATTTCTGTGATAAACTTTAGAAAATCACAGAGAGCCCATTTTTGATCCAAATTACATGATTCAAAATCCTAGATGTCTATAAGTTCATAACTTAGTTTATGAACATTTTTACTAACACTTTCCGTACCACATAAATTATTGAGCCATTTCTTCATATTTACCAACTTTGCAAATTCATAGGAAATTCATTTGAACTCCAAATCCAGTGAAACCAATTCCTAGATGTTTCTAAAATCATCCTTTGTTAAAAGGGTGCCTTTGCTCATTTTTCAAAAATATGTTTCTGTACACTTCTTGCAATTCCATAAAACCCTTGATTCCATCATATCGAAATGTTTAGAAATATCCGTTGACCCACTTCCAATTAAATCACTTTGGTCATTCCTCATATGACCAGGGGTATCCAATAAAAGTCAAGTTCATATTTTTAGAGCACATTTATTCTTGCCTTGTGGTGTTGCTTATTATGATTGTTTCCGACGTTAGTTGACGAAGTAGACGGAGTATTTGGAGAAGGACCAGAAGACTTGAAGACTCAGATGAGCCAGGCAAGCAGCCCCTTGACCATGTATATGAAACACTTTTTATGTATGTCATATGGCACTTTATTATTGCTGCATTGGAATCATAATGAGAGGGTAACCACTTTGGTGGATTGCCTTCGTTACTTCCTCGTTGATACCTGCATGGTGCATGACCCTACCTTCTTATGAGGGTTATGCCGGTGGGAGTAGATAGGATGCAAAGTAGAGCTACGCAAAAGGGACGGGAATATGCACGGTGATGGAGACAAAGTATATTCAAAGGACTATTCGAAAACCCCGTCGGGTGCCACTTATGCCCGAGGGAGATAATGAGTTGGGTAGCCACTTGATGACGAAGTGGTGTACCGAGGCAAGTGTGTGTGTTGTTTTCGAAAACGGATTAGATTTAAGATTTGTTGACTGTCCCAACCTTACATGCACAACCACTCTACCCTTATATGGGAAAGGGCATTATTGATTACCTAGGCCGATACTAGCTTGGAGCCCGCATTACTAGTGACGGGGGAGAGTTGGTGCTCTCTCTCGGGACGGGGTCGTGCCAGGTAGGGCGGCCATGACTGTCTATACAGGGCACCGGATACACCGTTGTGTCCCCTCTCGGATGTTACGATCTCGAGTGAGTCTTGTATGGTGTACATCGTGAGGATACGGAACAACGAGTGGACTCCTTGTTAGTGTCGTCTAGGGAAAGGTAGTGATCGGGTGCTTACCCCGGGTACTTGAGGTACCGCGGGTCGTGGATGACACGGAAGTTCCCCGGATCTTATGGGTAAAGTGTGCAACCTCTGCAGAGTGTAAAACTATTCGAATAGCCGTGTCCACGGTCAAGGACAGTTGGGCGGTGCTGCTTAAACTACATCCACGTGTTTTCAAACCAGTGTGTGTGATGGATAAGTGGGAAGAACTACTTGGGTCAAGTCAAGGACTTGACATGATTAAGTTGGGTTGGTGCCCACTCTATTTATGTTGATATCTGTAACCTGTCCTCATGGTTACTTGAATTCTCCTGATGCATGTCTTACAAGTTGTTGAACATATTATTGCACTCAAAACTAGCTTTCCGCAAAAATTTACCTATATCATGCATTGTTGTATCTTGAGCCAAAACATGGGTTGCTTGCGAGTACATTCAAAGTACACATTGGCTTGCCACTGGTTATTTTCTTGGCCAGGCATGAAAGAACAGGATATGAAGAAGAATGCTTTGGTGACGAACATGCGAGCTAGGACGCTTCCCAGTCAGAATGCCTGTAGGGTTAAGGCAGATGGCATGGGTCCAAGTTATCGACGAAGATTTCCGCTGCAACGTTATACTCAAGACTTGACCATAATGGTCCTACTTGTGTAATACGGTATGTATGGATGTAAGACTCTTGTTATTCAGCTTCTGTGTGTTCAGTGAGCATTGATCTCTGGGATCACTGTTGATACGTCCAAAACGTATCTATAATTTGTGCTTGCTCCATGCCTCTTTTGAGTGATATTGCTATGATATTTATACACTTCCATACAATTTTGATCATATTTGGACTAACCTATTAACTCAGTGCACCCCAGTGCCAGTTTCTGTTTTTTGCTGTTTTTGTATTTCAGGTTTTTCCATTACGAAAACTGTCAGAAAAATTCCGGAAAAAATATATAAAAAATCAGCGTTCCGGAACCTTCCAGGACCCCGAAGGAGAGCCGGAGGGGGGCCACCAGGGCTCCAGGCACCCTGGTGGCGAGGCCCCCCTCCTGGCCGCGCCGGGGGGGGGGGGGGGGGCGCCTGGGCCCCCCAGGTGCCCTCTGACGTCACCCTTTGGCCTATATTTAACACTCATCCCGAAACCCTCGAGACGGGAACCCTTTTTCGCGATCTCATCTCTGTTCCGCCGCCGCCGCGCTTCCAAGATCGGGAGCGCCAGGAGAACTCTTCCCGGCACCCTGCCGGAGGGGAGGATCACCACCGGGACCTTCTCCACCACCATGAACGCCTCCCGGACGATGCGTGAGTAGTCTTCCTTGGACCATGGGTCCATGACCAGTAGCTATGTGATGTTCTCCTCCCCTTCTTGTGCTTCACTAATTAGACCTCGTGAGCTGCCCTACATGATCGAGGCACATATGTAATCCTTATGCTGTTGCTATGATGAGTTTGCTGGGATCCGATGGATTGTGAGATTATGTTCAGATTGTGTTTGAGTAATATATTTGATTTACCTCTTTTATATTTATGTTCATAAGTAATTCTTGCATGTTCTCCGTTGCTCTTTATTGCTTTGGCCGAGTAGTAGATAGTAACTCCAAGAGGGAACGTTATGCTCGATTGTGGGTTCATGCCCCTCGATGACTAGCTTGAGTGACAGAAACATGAGTCTAGGGGATGTGCTGTTGCCACAAGGGGGAAAACAACGGTGCTTGTGCCCGCGGGTGCAAGGACTGTTTACTTTACGCAAAGTTATTTTAATGCAGTTGTCTGTTGCTTTGAGTTTACACTTTGGGTGGGGCTCGCAACTTAATACCAGCGAGATGTTCTGGATAGATATCTCAAGGTGGATGATTAGTAGTAGATGCAGATGGATTTCGGTCTACTTACCTTGGCGTACTGCCCATGCTTTGAACCTCTACCTTTCTTGCAATATAGTCAACATTGGTTTGTGCACATAATTTTGTCAATTGCCCAGCTGTAACTTGTTTACCTCGCATAGCTATTTTATCGTCTTTTGGGAGAGATACATCACTAGTGAACATCATGGCGCCCCGGTCCATATTCCTATCATTGATCACATCGCTATTTACTTTCCGCTCTTATTTACTTTTCGCAGCAATATCCATCACTTTTATCACTTGCGTTTAATCCTTTGTAAACGACAAGGCCGGAGGGATTGACAACCTCTCTGTACTCGTTGGGAACAAAGTTATTTGTATCTGTGTGCAGGTCCATGTTGATTGCTAATCCACGGTGCCGTTAGCGATTGACACCTCCTCGTTGAAACTGGGAGTCTCTGGGGATTCGATCCTTGGTATCTTTGCCAAGGGAAAACTACCACTACGCTGCATCTCAAACCTTACACTTGGGGTAACCAACGAGGGGCGAGAAGCCATCAAGGGTGTTTTCTGGCGCCGTTGCTGGGGACTCCGCTCTTCGAGATAGGGGAGTTACATACTATCTTTTACCTTTGTTTTTTAGTCTTGTTAGTTTACCTTTCAGTTTTTGCTTTAGTGTCCTTTATCGAAAATCACAAAAATAGTTATCTTGCTTACTTGCTGCTATGGGTTCCACCGAGAACACCAAGTGGTGTGACTTCACTAGTTAAGCTTATGGAAAACCGTGCTATTGGATCGTTGCTTGCGGGAAGACGCCCCACACCTGTGGTGGTTGCTCCTCCCCCTACTGAAATTGTGCCCTATAAAATACCAGCTGGTATTATCGATTATGTTTTGGCTAATCGTTATGCAGGAGACAGACATCCCGGTGAACACTTGCTATATCTGTCACAATTATGTTCATTATTTAAGCTTGCAGGTGTATCAAGAGAGTTTGTCATGAGGAAATTGTTCGCCATATCACTTATAGATAAAGCTTCAGATTGGTATAAGCTACTCGATAACTCGCACTTGCTTGATTGGCAAGAGCTTATGTCTCTCTTTTATACTAAGTTTTATCCTCTTCATGAAATTCATCGAGACAGGAACTATATCTATAACTTTAGGTCTCGTGACGGAGAAAGCATTGCTCAAGCTTGGGGGAGACTGAAAACGTTAATGCTAAAAAGTCCTAACCATGGGCTCCCCAAAGATGCTTATGTGGAGAGTAAGAGTACCTTTTTGCATGTGGATCATGGTAACAATGCTTTATGTGATGCTTATATTGTTGAGTTTATTCGTGATCCCACTGAAAATTATTATGAGAAGGGAACATATGCTTATAGATATTTCAATAATATCAAGTTCCCTCTCTTTATGGTGAATATTTTGAAGTTATGCTTGTTCTGCCTTCCTATGCTAGTTGCTTTATGCTTCAATAATTTATTTTCTCACAAGACTCCCATGCATAGGAAGTATGTTAGACTTAAATATGTTTTATATATGCTTCTTGATGCTCTCTTTTGTTCTTCAACTCTTATTCCTACGAGAGCATCATTAAAGTCTTAAGCCTATCTTTATGGCTATAAAGAAAGAGCTCTAGGGAGACAACCCTTGTTATCTTTGCTTTCAGTTTGTTCTTTCAGTTTTAGTGGTCTTGATGTTTGTTACTACTGTAGCAACATCATTGTATCTTTACTTTTCAGTTTTGTGCCAAGTATAGCCTCTGATTGCAGGAAAGATCAAGAGTTGTGACGTGCTGTCCAGGAAACAGATTCTGTCCTCGTACAGAAAAATTCGCATAAAATCACCAGATCATCTTTTTGGTCTGAATTTTTTCCACAGCGTGCTCTATATAATTGTATTTCAGGCGTATGTTCTGAGTTTTTTGATTGGAGTTGCAGAAGTACCCCGAAAAAATCATTTACTGCCTGCTGGTCTGTTTTTCACAGATTCTGTACTGTTTTGCCTTTCCTTCATTTTGCGAGCCTTGCACTTGCTTTTTCTTTGCAAAAACTTTATGGCAATCTAGAGAAATAGTATACTTTCAAGAATATCTTTATTTCCAGCAAGGAACAATTATAATATTGTGGGTACTAACCTCGCTAATCAGATTATGATGAGTTTTGTATGAAGGGAGTTTTCAAGTGTGCGAGGGAAGATGATGAAAAGATTCAGGAGTGTCAAGCGCTCAAGCTTGGGGATGCCCCCGTGCACCCCCAAGAAATATTCAAGAAGACTCAAGCGTATAAGCTTGGGGATGCCCCCCGTGCATCCCCTTCTCCATCGACATTATCAGTTCGTCTTTCGTTCCACTATATTTTTATCACTTCATGTGTTATGTGCTATGCTTGGAGCGTCTTGCTTTTAGTTTTCCTTTTAGTTTTCTTTAGCTTTTAATAACGAGTCGGAACTCAGATTTCTTTATGTGGGAGAGAAACACACTCCACTTCTACTTAGAACATAACATGGAATTTTCATGTCTACCTTTGCAGTGTGTGTTCTTTGTCTGTCAATAGCTACTATCTTGCTTAGCTCTTAGTTTTCATGCTTATCTTTTTAAAGAGCTTTTGTTTAGTTGGTTGCTTGAACTCTCTTTATTGTCATGATTATCTTATTAAGAGAGTTTGCTTCTGTTGCAATGATTGATATGTCTATGATAAAGATGCTACGTGCATGATGTTGCTTGGTAATTCATGTTTGCTTATGGTTAGTTTCAAATAGCTGGAGGGTTTCCAATGTGATATTGGAGTACCAACATGATTTGTTTGAATATGATGTGGTATGGTTAGTGATATCTTCCTTCGAGAATTTATTTTGATTGACTTGGCGTATGCTCACGCATATTTAAGACTATAAAGAAAGTCTGTCAAGCCTTGATGATCTTTTATTTCTGAGTAGCAATATAACTTCCATGCCTGATTCAATGTTGCTTTGTCGCTCTGCATGATTATGGCCGTCATTGCTCTCTTAGTTGGTCGCTCCCTGTCTTTTGCTAACCTTCGCCTGTACTAAGCGGACTGACTGCTTGTGCATCCAAATCCTTTAAACCAGTTATGCCATATGACTCCACCATACCTTCCTATACATGGTATTTACTTGCCATTCCTAACAAAGACTTTCTTGTGCCATCTCGAAATTATTCAAATAAAGTTCCTATTTTGTGCCTCTGTTTTAAGTTTATGAGGAAGTAGTGGTTAATTCATGATCTTCTTAAGTTGGACAAGCTTCACCCCGGGATTGCATGTATAATGTGCAACCCATAATATGAGAAGGAATTGGCATTGAGTGCACCCGGCTCATTAAAAATTAATATAACAAACGAATCTTCCTTCATGCTTTGTTCATGAGAAATCAGAAAACTCTGGCAGTGATAAACAAAGGAGATTAAGAGGATGTTATGATCCTCATTCGGGAGCCATTCCTCGAAACTTGTCCAGCTCAAGAAGTAATTGGGTTAGTTGCTAGCATTCGTTGACAAAACATGCATATCAAAAAAAATCATTATCTCTATTTTTAAAACCAAGAGCTCTGGCACATGCTTTGTTTTTGTTTCCGACTACGGGTTTTCAACTTTGCCAACAAAAGCCATGGTTCGAGAGTCACCACCTTCTTTTAAAAGCACCAACTATGGAGAGCATGATTGTCATTCTGAGTGTAATGTGCATTGTCCCAAAGTAGCATTGTCTTTTGCATGATTGTGATATCGTTTATTTTGAAATCATTGTATCTAGTCGTCACTTAAACCTTGGAGGTGCCCCTGCATTTATGTTTTGCTTCACTAAAGGGGGCAAGCTAGATATCACTTTATCATATTTACACACCATGCTCATTACAAATCTATTTGATGCTTCAGTTTCATGTTGAAAAACTTTTAGTTCTTTGAGATTTTCTCAAGGTGACTTAATTACTATAGAATCATTGTCTCTGTAAGCTTTTGTCATGTGACTATGAAAGAGTCCTATATGGTTGATAGCATGTCACCACAGAAATTATTCTTGTTATCATTTACCTACTCGAGGACGAGCAGGAATTAAGCTTGGGGATGTTGATACATCCAAAACGTATCTATAATTTCTGCTTGCTCCATGCCTCTTTTGGGTGATATTGCTATGATATTTATACACTTCCATACAATTTTGATCATATTTGGACTAACCTATTAACTCAGTGCACCCCAGTGCCAGTTTCTGTTTTTTGCTGTTTTTGTATTTCAGGTTTTTCCATTACGAAAACTGTCAGAAAAATTCCGGAAAAAATATATAAAAAATCAGCGTTCCGGAACCTTCCAGGACCCCGAAGGAGAGCCGGAGGGGGGAGACCAGGGCTCCAGGCGCCCTTGTGGCGCGGCCCCCCTCCTGGCCGCGCCGGGGGGGCGCCTAGGCCCCCCAGGTGCCCTCTGACGTCACCCTTTGGCCTATATTTAACACTCGTCCCGAAACCCTCGAGACGGGAACCCTTTTTCGCGATCTCATCTCTGTTCCGCCGCCGCCGCGCTTCCAAGATCGGGAGCGCCAGGAGAACTCTTCCCGGCACCCTGCCGGAGGGGAGGATCACCACCGGGACCTTCTCCACCACCATGAACGCCTCCCGGACGATGCGTGAGTAGTCTCCCTTGGACCATGGGTCCATGACCAGTAGCTATGTGATGTTCTCCTCCCCTTCTTGTGCTTCACTAATTAGACCTCGTGAGCTGCCCTACATGATCGAGGCACATATGTAGTCCTTATGCTGTTGCTATGATGAGTTTGCTGGGATCCGATGGATTGTGAGATTATGTTCAGATTGTGTTTGAGTAATATATTTGATTTACCTCTTTTATATTTATGTTCGTAAGTAATTCTTGCATGTTCTCCGTTGCTGTTTATTGCTTTGGCCGAGTAGTAGATAGTAACTCCAAGAGGGAACGTTATGCTTGATTGTGAGTTCATGCCCCTCGCCGACTAGCTTGAGTGACAGAAACATGAGTCTAGGGGATGTGCTGTTGCCACAAGGGGGAAAACAACGGTGCTTGTGCCCGCGGGTGCAAGGACTGTTTACTTTACGCAAAGTTATTTTAATGCAGTTGTCTGTTGCTTTGAGTTTACACTTTGGGTGGGGCTCGCAACTTAATACCAGCGAGATGTTCTGGATAGATATCTCAAGGTGGATGATTAGTAGTAGATGCAGATGGATTTCGGTCTACTTACCTTGGCGTACTGCCCATGCTTTGAACCTCTACCTTTCTTGCAATATAGTCAGCATTGGTTTGCGCACATAATTTTGTCAATTGCCCAGCTGTAATTTGTTTACCTCGCATAGCTATTTTATCGTCTTTTGGGAGAGAGACATCACTAGTGAACATCATGGCGCCCCGGTCCATATTCCTATCATTGATCACATCGCTATTTACTTTCCGCTCTTATTTACTTTTCGCAGCAATATCCATCACTTTTATCACTTGCGTTTAATCCTTTGTAAACGACAAGGCCGGAGGGATTGACAACCTCTCTGTACTCGTTGGGAACAAAGTTATTTGTATCTGTGTGCAGGTCCACGTTGATTGCTAATCCACGGTGCCGTTAGCGATTGACACCTCCTCGTTGAAACTGGGAGTCTCTGGGGATTCGATCCTTGGTATCTTTGCCAAGGGAAAACTACCACTACGCTGCATCTCAAACCTCACACTTGGGGTAACCAACGAGGGGCGAGAAGCCATCAACTGTACACGTGCATTCGGTGATCACGACTTATGAGTCGGGGTCCCCACAGAGCTGGTATCAGAGCCATCCTGAGTGTAGGAAGCCTTAGTTAGCATGGTCGTTAGTTAGGGCAAAACTATTTCCAAAACTACTACTAGTTTTCAAAACTATCTATACTTCTCTTCCCTTCTTAGTTTTTCAAAAATTAAGGTATAATTTCCCCATCGATCTCTTCCCTTCAAAATTATTGCAAACGGTCGCTAGCACCCTCAAGCCCCTGACCACGGGATTCCTTGTAATCCTCGTGGATAGTCTAGAAGGAGTTCACCTTGCCAAACACTCACCCACCTCTTCTGAACCCAAGATTGGCGACACCACAACAAGACGATGCCAATAGAAGATACGCCTTTGAAGAATGAGGACATGAAGACCCAGAGGATGGTGACACCTTTGAATTTGCCCCAGGATGATGCAACCTTGTCCTATGAGGATCAGGGTGTAAGATATGCAAGACCATGATAGACATCGCTAATAGAGCAATCATGTCCTTACCGTTGTTGTATCGGCAACCACCGGTGGATGAGAACCTCGCCATTTGGTCCGCCTTACTATAGTGAGCAGGAAAGCGGTTCTCTTCATCCCCCGCTCTTGGTTTCGAATTTTGTCAACAATGTGTCCGACAGATTGGACCTCTACTATGCCTTGATGATATCATTGCATAAAGGATTTCCTACCTGGTACCATCGACGCCTTAGAAGACCAAAACAGGAACGTCAGGATTAAGAAGACAACAGAAGACCGAGTCAATACCAGCTACGAGGAGCCACCTTCACCCCATCACTTCAACAGACAAGAAGTTGTTGAAGAATCTTCAGGCTCAACCTGGATCGTTTCATCGAACAACTACAAGGGACGTAGCAACACCTAAGGAAACTCAGAAGACTGCACGAGGCTCAAGGCACGATTACTGGATCCGAGAACCCCTAGTGTAGGATGAGTCGTGTACCCCCTATGCGCAGTCGAGTCCATATGATGGTTCAAATAGAACCATGATTGTGTGTTGCTTGCTTTTATTTGTTTGTGTTTTGATAGCAGTCGCCCTTTTTGCCCTAGGCAACAAGTACGTGACTATATCACCTGCCTTATTTTGTTGTTTGTACTTGGCCCTTCTGGCACTTGTTTGTTTGCACCTGCACAATAGAACCCCCTTTAGGCGTTCCCCCTCCTCTATGCTACTTCCCCCTCTCATCCCTCTCATCAACTGAAGACAAGCAAGACAAGATGCACCAAGAAGTCCACCTCGGCAGCCAACTAGCACAAAAGACTTTTTGTTGCAGCCTCCTCGACCAAGTGAAACCCCGTAGAGTTATGTTTAACCCTCCAGACTAGAAACCCATTCCTAGACCCTTCGAGACTCCACGAGATACCCCAGCTCGAGTCCTTAACCATGTGCTTAACCCATAGAATTGCAAGAGAACCAGTTAAGCCTCTGTAGACCTTGCACAACACTGGGTTCATTATGGAACTAGTGGACCTAGTGAACAAGTACGTTATCATCCTAATATAGCACCAGGACTGACGATGCCATAAGGAAGACCAGTTTGAGGATATAGGAATAAAGGACAAGTGACCTGATGAGTTTGTATCAAAGACCTTGAGGAATTATCTGAGACTCTTCAGTGGATTATAAGGCTTTCATGTTGGTAGATGAACTTGGTGGGATCATTAATATAGAGTAGCATAGCTTTCATTACCCCTGGATAAATTGGATTTAGTGGGACAATTAAGATCGCAAGCTGAATTCTTGGAAGAATGAGGATTTGACTTAGCCAGGGGATATTAATAGGAGATAGATGGCATTATGATAATGACTTGGGGGAATAGATAGGAACCCTCGTTGGACATGAGATTTGTATTCAATAGGTTACCCTAGTGGAGTATGGATATAGAGTTATTCCACATGGTTCGGAGTAAATTGGATTTAGGCTGATGATCTCGATCATGATACCATGTTTCTTGGAGGACAATAGACTAGGATATTGGATTAATTGTCGGAGTTAATATAAGCTTGACCTTGGAGTTTACTCGACTATGATAATGGAAATTGGTGGACTGATAACCCTTTTCAAGTATTTGAGGATTACATGGACTTTAGGAGATCATGTGGAACACCATAGACATTGGATTTGTAGAATTAATGGATTATGTAGCGATTAATGGAAGTTAATGGGCTATTGGAGTTGATTCATAGGAAGGAAACAAGATCTTGGAGTGGCTTATGACGTGTTTCCTTAGGGTAGAGATGCTTTATCATGGACCTTGGATCAATAGGCTGAGCACTTGGATTGTCATGTTTAACTCCACCTTGGGAGCTTGTATACCCATGGATTTTTAGGGGTAGACATACATATGAGTTTGGGGACAGTTGACATGTATATGGTTTTGTTAGACCTCCCCTCGGGAAGTCATGAGGATAACATGAGTGATGATTGGAGTTGACCTATACGGGATGATTCTTTCGGTAACATGATGTGATTGTTTGGAAGACTAGATAGAACGATTGGCATCTCAGAAACTGTGCTCAAGGATAAGATGATAAATGTTCACTCGCACACTAGATCCTTGAAACCCTTAAGCCCTACCAAGCCGCAACATGGTCGGATCCTGACCTTGGGCCTTGGCTCTAGATCGATAAGACCTTGGCCAATGCTCAACCGTGATCATCACCAATGCCTTAGCCCACTTTACGTACCCCATAGGCTTCATGGAGTGCTTGGACAAGTTAGTTGTCATCTTTCTTTGATGACATACTTGTCTACCCGAAGACGGAAGAAGAATCGTTGAAGCTGGTCAAGGAACATATGAAGATCGTCATGTCTAGGAGGAAGAACTACGCCAACCACCATCTTCAAGAAGTATACCTCCGCATCAAAGACCAGGCATATCTGCAAACCAGTTCTCTCGAAGGAACCAAGCATTTCCATGTCAAAAGGAAACCCACACCAAGATTCATCGGCCCTCTTCGAGATCACTCCAAGATTCAACAACCCCCTTTTGGATCACTCCGAGACGAAGAGTAGATGACTACAGTTAGAGTTACCACCTGAGTTACTCATGGTGCACAACGTTTCCACGCGACACACCCCGGAAAGTGTTTCCAACTTCCTAACTAGCCCGACCTCTCCAAGGACATCAATCACCAAACCATTGACCCCCAGCCCAATCTAACCTACAGCAAGCTGCCCATTAGCAACATGGATCAAGAAGAAGTCATACACAAAGCCACACCATCAAGTACTTCAAGTTCAATGGAGCACGAAACGGAAGCAGAAGCAGTATGAGGACGTGAAGACTACCCCAAATCCAAGTTTCCGTATTCCTTTCCGCGCGTAGTCTGGGAATCTCGGGGACGAGATTCTTGTAAGGGGGGTAGGTCTGTCACACCCTGATTTTCATGCCACAACACTTAAGCTAATAAATCATGATAAAATGTGGTTTGACAAAAACTTTTGAGTGTTTTGGACTTTGCTTGATTTGATTTTTGTGTGTTGTTTGCAAGTGCTCTAAAAATCAAATAAATCCTCCAACTCTTATACTCCTTCTCCTTGATCCAAAACCTCTTCCCAATGATCATGCCATGCGTATAGTACAATATAGTATTTTCTTACAAAAATAATTTGGCCAAATGGTATTTTCAAAAATTAGTTTTCCAAAAACCCCTTGATTGAGGATTGCACTGCAAGTACTTAATTAAAGGCAGTAAAAATCTTTTCGAAAAATATTTTTGATTCCTATTAGATATAGGTTACCCAGAAACCACAAAAATATAACTTTATAAGTTATTTTCCTATTTTATTTAAAGGCTTCTTCTTAAGGCCAGAAATGGTCTTAAATAGGTTAAAATTATTTTAAAGCTTTAAAAATATTTGAGGAAAATTAGGGAGACTCCATGGACATATATTTTCCATATATATGAGTTTCAACATATGGTTATGATCAAAATATTGGGCAAAACCTCCCAAAACCATTTCTACTCATTTCAAGGATTTGAAATATTTCTATAAGAAATATTTTCAAATAAATCTAGAAAAATTCTAGCATGTCACATATGACATTTTTGATGATCTTGCCAAATACCATGTCATGGATAATAGTATAACCCCATGAAACCCTCTCAAAACCACTTCTGTCCTTTTTCAAGTTTGAACAACTTTGCACTGTCAAACATTTCCAAATGATCTCAAACTTTGTGTACATTCTCAAATGGTGTAATAATGCATCTAGACCAAATGACACAAGTTGGAGAGAAATTTATCTTGATAAAAGTGCCCCAAAACCCTCTCTGACCAGAATCAACTTTGAACAAGTTTGTGCTACCAACTTCCTCTCCTTGACCCCAACTTTTGTGAGCATGTTTAAATACTCAAATGATGACACTACACCAAGTGGTGCATCAAGGAGAATAGATTTACATGACTAAATCTTGGTAAAACCATTTCTGTTGATTTCTAGGGTTCACAAAAGTTGCATTGGCAACTTTGACCAAATGAGCTCAAATTTGGTGGAACACCCTAATTATATGTTACATTTCACCCTGTGGAGTCTCATTCCAAATGGAGTTCATTTGCTTACCCAAACAACCATCAAACACCTTCTGGTGAATTTTAAAAGTTGATGTTTTCCCCTCTTTCCTAGTTCTCCTTGAGACCAACTTTTTACCACAGCCCCTCCTAGACCTCCTCTACCTCCAGTAACAATGGATGCATTTCAGCTCAATTATTTGGGGGTGAAACCCTCACTTTCTCTCTCTGGACAGCACCATTTCTCCTTCTCTCAACCTCCCTCCTCACTCCGGTGGATCCCCAGGGCATCCAATGCCATTGTCAGATTGTTTACTCCCACCTGCAGCTTCCAGACACAAGTGGGCGCGTGAGCACGCGAGGATAAGCCGCGGGTGCCGGCCATTTGCGCGCTCTGGAGCACGTCAGCGTGGTCCCGACCGTTGGCGCCGCGTCCCCCGACCACCTCGAGTCTCCCCCTTGCGCCAGTCGAGGTGCCTCGACGTCCGCAACACGCCACGCCCCTGGCCCCCTCCTCCTTCTCCCTCCTGCTACCTCCTTTCGCACGCGCGCCGGCCGCCCGAGAGCTCCAATGGACGAGTCACACGCGCGACGCCCTGACACTTCCCCGCTCCTTCTCTCCCTTCCTCTGGGCGTAGACCACCCCTACGAACACCCCGGACACGCCCTCGTGAGCCCCCATGGCTTGTAGCGACGGCAACAGCCTCGCCGGCGCATGAGCTCACGGTGCACCTCGCCCCCTTCTACTTAAGGCCGCCCCGAGCCCCCTCTCTACTCCTTTGGCTTTCTCTCCCTCCCGTGCATCCCCTGGACCAACCCACTCCCCTCCTCGCGCTCTCCATCCACCACAATGGCCGGAGCATCGCCGTCGGGCTCCGCCTAAATTCGGGCTATCCCGAGCCTCCCTTCTCTCCCTAACCACTCCAGTACCCTCATACCACCACCTGGAGGCCCTCCATCGCCGTCGTTCATCCCCGGGAGTGCTGCGCGCTCGTGGCCAAAGATGGCCGACGGCCTCCTCCACGGCCACCCCAGTCATCGCTGCTGCAGCCCTCCACGGCGTGCGTGCAGCACATGGATGGGTGCGGCGTGGCCTCCTGAGCACGCCGGTGGGCGGAGCGTCGCCGGAGACGCCCTGTAGCGCCGACAGTCGTCGCCGGGGCTCTCTGCTCCCACGGCCAGGCGAGCGCGCGGGAGGAAGACGAAGACGCACTACTGGAATCTGGCACTTTGCCATCTGCCATAGCAGATGGCAAAGGCAAGGACGGCGGATGGCAAAGGCTTTGCCATCTGCCAGCAGATGGCAAACAGTTTGTCTGAAACCATGCCGGCAAAGGCTTCGTTGCCGTCTGCTGGCTGATGGCAAAGAGCCTGTGGCTTTGCCTGATGGCAAAGCCTCTTAACGGGGTTAGCCCCGTTAGAAGGCTAACATCATACTTTGCCGTCAGCCAGCAGATGGCAAAGGCTGCAGGCTCTTTGCCGTCTGCCAGCAGATGGCAAAGTATGAAGGCTCTTTGCCGTGTGCCAGGAGATGGCAAAGGCTGCATGCTTTGCCATCTGCCAGCACATGGCAAAGTGCTTTGCCATCTGCGGGCAGATGGCAAAGAGCCCAAATAGGCCAGCCCAAATTTTACATGTAGATGACACGTGGCCTCTTTGCCATCTGCCAGCTGATGGCAAAGCTCTTTGCCATCTGTCTGCAGATGGCAAAGTGACTATATTGCCCCATTTAATTTTGTTTTTTCTTATATCAATTCATTTTCACAGAAAATCAAACACAAATATATTTATATGACCAATATAGCATATTCAACACATATTACCAATAGTCATGAACACATATATCCAATACATGTTACCAATAGTAGCAAGTTTCATCCATACATATACATAGTTTCATCAATATTACACAGTTTCATCCATAGGTAGCAAGTTTCACAAGGTCAAAACAAAAACTAAATACAAGCACTTCATCAACCCAAGCTTCCGTGATCTTAAGCAAATCTGTAAAATGGGAAAGAAGAAAGTTAGAAGAAGAAGACTAGAAGAAGAAGATTATTATGATGCAACTAAAATGTGAAGATTATTATGATGCAACTTATATCTGTAAAATAGGTCATTTTGGAGCTAAGTATGGTTATTATGTCATTTTTGAGTTAGCTAAGCATACTAAGTCATTTTGGTGTAAACTATGCTAAGGTCATTCTAGAGCTAAGTAAGGTTATTATGTCATTTTGGAGCTAGCTAAGCATGTGAAGTCATTTAGGAGCTAAAATATGTCATTTCTTAAGCATATTATGTCATTTTAGAGTTAGCTAAGCATATTAAGTCATTTTGGAGGAAAAGATGCTAAGTATAGGTCAATTTAGAGCTGTCCTAGGTTAAATAGGTCATTTTGAAGCTAGCTAAGCATATTAAGTCATTTTGGAGAAAAAAATGCTAAGTACATGTCATTTCAGAGCTATCCTGGGTTAAATAGGCCATTTTGGAGCTAATTAAGCTTATTATGTATTTTTTTAGCTAGCTAAGCACATTGAGTCATTTTGGAGGAAAAAATGCTAAGTATAGGTGATTTTAGAGCTAGCCTAGGTTAAATAGGTCATTTTGGAGCGAAGTAAGGTTATTATGTCATTTTGGAGCTAGCTAAGCATATGAAGTCATTTAGGACCTAAAATATGTCATTTCTTAAGCATATTATATCATTTTAGAGCTAGCTAAGCATATTAAGTCATTTTGGAGGAAAAGATGCTAAGTATAGGTCATTTTAGAGCTATCCTAGGTTAAATATGTCATTTTTAAGCTAGCTAAGCATATTAAGTCATTTTGGAGGAAAAATGCTAAGTATAGGTCATTTTAGAGCTATCCAAGGTTAAATATGTCATTTTGGAGCTAATTAAGCTTATTATGTCATTTTTGAGCTAGCTAAGCATATTGAGTCATTTTGGAGGAAAAAATGCTAAGTATATGATTATGTCGCTAGTATCCATATGGCAGAGAACTCGGGCCAACATGATTAGTCATTGAACCAAGGTGGCACAAACGTACAGGGACAGGCATACATGACCCAGCAATGCACGTGTCGGTCATCAACGAGTGCAACCAAGTCGTAGCAAGCTACAAGGACTTCGGTGATACACCGCGTGACATTTCCCCGTAGGGACAGACACAGGAGCAAAGAAGGACACATGCCGGTCAATCCATGTGTTCCGTAGCAGTAGTGAACTACTATGGCTCAGTGGAGCACTAGGAGGCATTTCCCTGTATGGAAGGCTACCAAAGGCACACGACTAGGTGTCGAATCCCACACATACAATGCATTTCAAACATACACACATTATGCACGATATGTGTAGATACAACATGGCATCACAACAAAACTCTATTAAGCAAAACACTTGGGAAACTTACCGTCATCACGGAGGTGTAGGTGTAGGTGTAGGTGCAGGACCGGTCGCGCCAGTGGCAGACGGAGAAGGATCGGTCGATGCTTGTCGGGAGTTACGCTCCACCAAAGATTATTTCCAATGTATCGTTAGCATGATGCAACTCAAATGTGAAGACTAGTAACTAATGACCGTTCAAATGAAACTCACCGTGCCCGCCGGAGCAATGACTGGCGTCGGCGGAGGGGTCTGGCCGTTCTTCTCGCACATGGACTGCACATTTGGTTTTGAGGAGTCAGTCATATTAGTTACTAATGAAAGGAACATTGCGTGCATGATTTAGCTAATATGCAGAAGAAACTTACCACGAAGAGATCGTACATGGTCCAGTTAGCAGAGGAAGTCAAGATGCAAGTGGACATGTTCGTGGGGTGTCCACCATCAGCCGCACCATTCACGAGGGCTAATGACAGAATTAATTAGCAGGTGCCCACGTACCAGAGTGTTCGCCTGGCCGCAACACCGAAACATGCTACGCAGCCACTCCATTCTTGTTTATTTTTTGCAAATTATAAGAGCTGCTTTTTTCTTTCATGTACACTCATGGCAAAGCAGAGGCATGAGGCTTGTACATGCTAACGTTGTCATCTACTCTAGTTAGCACCAAAAAGAAATTAGCCATTCACTAACTACGCGGATTTGCGAAAAATTTCTCAATTCGTTACAGACATTGTACTCAACATCTGTATACCTCAATCGAGAATTCAGTACACATAAACGCATCTGAAATAAACACATCACATAATAGATTTTCACCATCTACCATCAGGCAATTCGCAAATTTACTGACCGCTTCATAGATTTGGCTCGTTACATAGACATGAAATCATCGTAAAAATCGTTGACGATCCACACAAAAACCCACTGAACAAGCAGAATCCGTATGGTACTACCAGACGGCCCTAATTCTGGAAGGGGGAGAGGGAATCATGTGCAGATCTGTCCAGACCTGTAAGTGGAGGGAGGGGCGGAGGGAAGTGGATGCCGACGCGGATCGGCGGCGTCTGGTGAGGTCAGGCCGGTCCTGAGAATTCAGGGGCCCGGGACGAAACTATAACGTGGGGGCCCTTTAATCTAGACATAAAAAATCATATTTAACATATGTATTGGTGAAATGTTACCAATAAACACTAAAAATGTAGAGGCCGAGGTACACTCGCTTTGCGAAAACAACACTAAAAATGTATCCAAAATTAAATAAGTATATATGTATATATTACCATGAAATGTTTCCTTAAATGGGATGCGAACCCAAAACCTCATAGATAATAGTTTTGCAGCATCAAAACCATGACATTGATCATTAAGTTGAACAAACATGTTTATATAGAATTCGACACAATTTACTGGTTGATATTGCTTTAGTAGACATTGTCCAATACTCAATCGTGGAACACAACTACGTAAACTCTTCGTCTTCATTCAGATTTAGTAGGCGTTCTATCCTCCACCACATTTTTGTCATGTACTGATTTTGGTAATTTCTGAATTACAAGATGTCCATTTGATCTATTACTCGGAATCAAAATGTGCTTCCCACATATTTTGTGCTGCTAACATTTGCTAAACTAGCAGGTGTACCCGCGCATTTGCGCGGCTAGATTTTCATATATTATCTCATTAATCAAAACTGTCTCCATTAAGATTTTATAAGGATTTGTAATTCTGAATATTGTTGGAATGTGGATCTATACATCTGGTAGCATGAATTGTCTGGCCCTTTGTGAAACTAAATTATATACTTATCAACTGTTGTTTGAAATAATAGAATAGTCTGTAGTGAAATATGTATATAGAATATACTCGCTCATCCATCAAGATCATACAAAGACACACCTATCGTTTTTTTTGAAGTAATAGAACAATGAACAATTTAAGATGTATAGACTCGCTCATCATTTGAAGGATTGATTGTATCCCACATTCTTGTTACTTTAACTTAAGCATACATGTTTGGGTCTCTTGTTGAAGTCTCTCAGCTTCTTGTATGCCGAAGGGGTTTCAGTTCAAAAGCATGAAAGGGCATTTCTTCCAAGGGATTGAAAAAGTAGTTGTCAATTGATAATATACATATGAACATTTTAGCTAAAAAAATTGTGTTCATAAATATAATAATTACTAACCTTGTTGATTCCGGTGAGAAGCAAACTCGGAAAGTTGGGCGTGACTTATTTAGACGTCAAGTTGCATGACACTTCATAATTTGGCCTGGCTTTGATAATTTTTTAGGGCAGAGTCTGAACGTCCCGTCATCAGAGTTTGTTGGCTTCTATTTACTGTGTGGTGGCATTGTCGAGTCGGTTGGCTTCAGTTTAGTATGGGGGTCTGCAAATGCAACAATGTATTGAAAAGAAAATGTATAACTTGCACCTACTATGTCCTAACTTTAGCTTTAAATAATACAGTATAGGGGAAAATATATCATTTAAAGCAACTAATAGAATAAGAACTGGACCTCGACAAATGAATGAGAGGTCCTAATAAGCATTTTTCTGCACTGGTCATTGATAATCAGTTTTAACAGCTGAATGAAATCTCTGCAAGTATCATGAATTAGATTCTTTCAAAATAGTTTATGGTACTTCTTAAAGTCAAGAATTAGTACATGTATGGAGTAACTTATGTAGTTTCTCTGCTGTGCTTTAACCCAAAGGTTTGCAAATAGATATGTGAAATTTGATTTATTTCCATGCTTGGTGTTGTGGAGAAACTCGTAAAGCGAGCATAGAGAGAGGAAGCAGTTTCATTCATACAAAACTGGAGCCTTTTTTCTTAGATCTGCAAGAGCATAACATTGCTCCGACTTTATGAACACACACTTCTAAGCGCAACATAGGAGAAACGAACGCCACGCCTTTTCTTTGTTTCTATATATCTAAGAACCCATTGCACTAACCACGAACTACCCATGGTAGTGAAATAAATGACTGAAACTGTACCTAAATAAAACAGATAGTCTGACTGTATCATGGGAAAGTATTGTTAATGTGGCATGGGCGGTACTCTAGTAACACTGGAAAATAGCACAGTATAGGCGGATCAAGTCATACTATAGGTTCCAACATATACCCAATACTTTTTTTGCGGGTGAACATATACCCAATACTTCTTCAAATGGTTTGATTAGACATTTACTCAAACCTAGAAAAAACACATTTGTTTATCAAAAAGGAACCCTGGAACTATATAGGATAAATGCCGTCAATCAATGTTGTCGCTCTTCTTCATACTGTGCATAATGTGATGTGCAGGAGATGGTCAGCAGCTCTACTTATTGAGAAAGATTTCTCGGTATCAGGACCAAACTTTAGGAATATCAAACTGCTGTAGAATAGATAAACAAGAATAAGTAATTTAATACATATAGGATAATTTTATTTACAAATATAGCAGGGAATAGTGTTGACAATTTTCCTTCAAACACCAACATAAATTGGTGTATGGGCTGCCTTGCGTAGTGTACCTGGGAGGGGGGCCCTTGGATGTTGGGGTCCCGGGGCGGCCGCCCCTGCTGCCATCCCTCAGGGCCGGCCCTGGGTCAGGACGGCGGCGGGCGACGAACTGAGGCAGAGCACGGAGACAGGGCGACGACCTGGTCGTCAGGCGGAGCGGCAAGCTGTTCGCGGGGGAGCAGTGGCGGAGGGAGGCGATCTGGGGTATGGAGGGAAGGGGTGGAGCGACCTCTCGACAAGCTCGCAAACCCCAAGCGGCCGACTCTGCTATGAGGAGAAGGAGAAGGTTGATTCGCGGGATGGGGATTGGGGAGAGAGCAAAGCTATGAAGACTCAGATGAGCCAGGCAAGCAGCCCCTTGACCATGTCTATGAAACACTTTTTATGCATGTCATATGGCACTTTATTATTGCTGCATCGGAATCATAATGAGAGGGTAACCACTTTGGTGGATTGCGTTCGTTACTTCCTCGTTGATACCTGCATGGTGCATGACCCTACCTTCTTATGAGGTTTATGCCGGTCGGAGTAGATAGGATGCAAAGTAGAGCTACGCAAAAGGGACGGGAATATGCACGGTGATGGAGACAAAGTATATTCAAAGGACTTTTTGAAAACCCCGTCGGGTGCCACTTATGCCCGAGGGAGATAATGAGTTGGGTAGCCACTTGATGACGAAGTGGTGTACCGAGGCAAGTGTGTGTGTTGTTTTCGAAAACGGATTAGATTTAAGATTTGTTGACTGTCCCAACCTTACATGCGCAACCACTCTACCCTTATATGGGAAAGGGCATTATTGATTACCTAGGCCGATACTAGCTTGGAGCCCGCATTACTAGTGACGGGGGAGAGTTGGTGCTCTCTCTCGGGACGGGTCCGTGCCAGGTAGGGCGGCCATGACAGTCTTTACAGGGCACCGGATACACCGTTGTGTCCCCTCTCGGATGTTACGATCTCGAGTGAGTCTCGTATGATGTACATCATGAGGATACGGAACAACGAGTGGACTCTTTGTTAGTGTCGTCTAGGGAAAGGTAGTGATCGGGTGCTTACCCCGGGTACTTGAGGTACCGCGGGTCGTGGATGACACGGAAGTTCCCCGGATCTTTTGGGTAAAGTGTGCAACCTCTGCAGAGTGTAAAACTATTCGAATAGCCGTGTCCACGGTCAAGGACAGTTGGGCGGTGCTGCTTAAACTACGTCCACGTGTTTTCAAACCAGTGTGTGTGATGGATAAGTGGGAAGAACTACTTGGGTCAAGTCAAGGACTTGACATGATTGAGTTGGGTTGGTGCCCACTCTATTTATGTTGATATCTGTAACCTGTCCTCGTGGTTACTTGAATTCTCCTGATGCATGTCTTACAAGTTGTTGAACATATTATTGCACTCAAAACTAGCTTTCCGCAAAAATTTACCTATATCATGCATTGTTGTATCTTGAGCCAAAACATGGGTTGCTTGCGAGTACATTCAAAGTACTCATTGGCTTGCCACTGGTTATTTTATTGGCCAGGCATGAAAGAACAGGATATGAAGAAGAATGCTTTGGTGACGAACATGCGAGATAGGATGCTTCCCAGTCAGAATGCCTGTAGGGTTAAGGCAGATGTCATGGGTCCAAGTTATCGACGAAGATTTCCGCTTCAACGTTATACTCAAGACTTGACCATAATGGTCTTACTTGTGTAATACGGTATGTATGGATGTAAGACTCTTGTTATTCAGCTTCTGTGTGTTCAGTGAGCATTGATCTCTGGGATCACTGTACACGTGCATTCGGTGATCACGACTTATGAGTCGGGGTCCCCACACCACTATAGGAGCATCTGCAGCCAGACGCCCCAAACCCACCTTAAACGCCTGGGTGGACGGCCCGGTCACTGACCGGTCGCGAAAATTTGACCCAGACGGGCTCCTCAAACATGCCTCAAACGCCCCGGCTCACCGGCACTCCTCATATCCAGCCCAAATATGGGGCGGATATGGGCCCTGACACGTCCGCCACGTCGGACTGACGTCTGGGTTCCATGCAGAATCGCCCGAAATACCGAGGGTTGGACAGATGTCTCCATTGGTGTGGGTGGGGGCGTGAACGGCGTGTGGCGCAGTTTCGGTTAGCCGCCCAAGGCCAAATCCGGCTATTTAAGCTGGCCAGCGTCCCCCAACCCTAGCCCATCCACCTCCTCCCTGTCCCCTCCGCCAGCCTGAGCCCATCCACCTCCTCCCTGTCCGCTCCGCCAGCCTGAGCCCATCCACCTCCTCTCTCCTGCTCCAGCACTCTTCCCACCATATCCGACTTCGCCATTGTCCGGAAGAAGATAACTGAGCGAGTCCTGGATAAGGGGGTCCTCGGGCGTCCGGGCTATGTGACATGGACCGGACTGATGGGCCGTGAAGATACAAGATAGAAGGCTTTTGCCCGTGTCCGGATGGGACTCTCTGTTGCGTGGACAGCAAGCTTGGCGGCCGAACGTGTAGTTTCCTTTGTCTGTAAACCGACTTTGTACAACCCTAGCCCCCTCCGGTGTCTATATAAACCGGCGGGGTTAGTCCGTAGAGGCCATCACAAATCATACAGGCTAGACATCTAGGGTTTAGCCATTACGAGCTCGAGGTAGATCAACTCTTGTAAGCCCTATACTCATCAAAGTCAATCAAGCAGGAAGTAGGGTATTACCTCCATTAAGAGGGCCCGAACCTGTGTAAACATTGTGTCCCCTGTCTCCTATTACCTTCGATCCTCAGACACACAGTTTGGGACACCCTACGCTAGATATGCCGGTTTTGAGACCGACATTGGTGCTTTCATTGAGAGTTCCTCTGTGTCGTCAATAGAAGGACCGATGTCTCGTCTTGTCGTCAATGAAAAAATCACCTCTGGAAGGGCCCTAGATCCTGGGCAAATCCTCCAGCTCGGCAATTTTACCATGGGCGCCCGCTCGGCCGTTAAGCCAAAGCTGATCCCCCAAACCACCAAAAATCATCTCCGCATTGGCCTCGAACACTCCGATATGATGGATCCGGCAGATGTTTCATCTTTGAATGAACTGCTAGATCGCATCGCTGCCCTGGGGGTCACAACAGACTACGATCGGATCGGGCTTAAACCCAATCAAAGGGAAATCAGGTCCCCTCTGATCACCCATCTGGTTGCGGCTGTGGAGGAGCAACCGAAGGATAACTCTCCCCCTATGCTAAGAACAAGCTATGTTCGGATTTCCGAGCCCTGCGAGCCGGATACCCATCTTCGGGAAGAGACTCCCTGTCCTCCGAACATAGAACCAGGCGTTGAGCCTGAAAACTCACAGGATACTCCGGATCCTGGGCTAGTGACCTCAGAAATTCTTAAAACTCCGGATCCCACAATGGGCCAGGGTTCGGATTTAAGCCCGCCCACCCACCACAAGCAATATTCCCCAAGCAATTCCAGTCCTCCGGACATATGCGACCTAATGTATGTGCGGCAGTAACCTCAGGAAACAGTCCATCACTTTTGGGCCAGATTCCTCCTTGTTAAAAACAAGATCAAAGATTGCTGCGACGACAACGCGGTTTCAGTATTTTGCCGCAACTGTATGGACGAGGGGATCCTCAATGCCCTCAACCGACGCCGCATACTGCACTTCGCAGATCTGGCACATATAGTACAGAAATATTGTGCCATGGAAAGCGCCTCAAAAGCCTAGACAGTTAGGTGGGAACCGCCGGCCTTTAAGCCACCCACCGGACGGGCAAAAAGGATGCACCCTCACCGGGACAAGAAAATTAAGCCCTCAACGGGACACAGAACTATCCTTGATGAATGGCTCGACAAGCCCTGTCGGATACACACGACGCCGAATTCCAAACCAACAGACAGCCTTCAGGCATGTTGGGTACTCTGGCAGGTGGCCAAGAGCGGTGAGGCTATCCTCACCAATACGACCTCAGAGAAATACCCTCTGGAGGACGACGATCTCAACGTCTTTACGGTCTTCGAGACCTTTTCTTCAAATAATCGGCGTAAAAGGGCACTCCGCGACCTCGCCGAAATCAACCAAGTAGCCGCAGTAAACCCTTGGAATGATACGGCGATAACTTTCACCGCGAACGACGAACCAAGGGCTCGATCAGTCAGCACACCAGCCGCTTTGGACTTAAATCCAATCATCGATGGCTTTCGGCTCGCTAAAGTGCTCATGGACGGCGGCAGCAGACTGAACCTCATCTACAAGGACACACTCGATAAAATGCAAATAGACAAGAGCCGCATCGAGCAGAGCAGTACAACCTGTCGAGGCATTTCCCCAGTCGAGAAGCGCGATGTTCGGGGAAAATTAAACTTGACGTGGTCTTCGGCACGCCGGAGAACTACGGGTCTGAAGAGTTAATCTTCCATGTGGCACTTTTCAACAGCGGATACCACGCACTGTTGGGGCTAGACGCATTCACACGCTTTCAAGCGATACCCCATTACGGGTACATGAAGCTCAAAATGCCCGGGTGTAATCACTATCACCAGTGATCTAGAGATAGCACTCCGCGCCGAAAATAAAACTGCATCCTTGGCCCTCGAGGCATTATCCAAGGCCCTTGCGGCCAAGGAACTAACTACTCTGCGTTCCACAGTGGACAAAGACGACGTGATCCTCGATAAAAGGCCTAAAGCCACTTCTTTCAAGCAAGCAGACGAAATAGTTAAATTTCAAGTTCACCCGACAGATCCTAACAAAACAGCAGCCATCGGGGCACAGCGGGACCCGACGGTCGACGCCACTCTAAGAGCATTCCTACGCGAGAATTGGGACATCTTTGCCTGCATCCTTCGGATATGTCAGGAATCCCGCGCAGATTAGCCGAACACAGCCTCAACATAATAAAGGGGTTCAAGACAGTCAAGCAAACACTGCGACGATTTTCTAAACCCAAGCGACAAGCTATTGGGGAGGAGCTAGCCAAACTACTTGAAGCCGGGTTCATCAGAGAAATCAAACACCCGGACTGGCTAGCAAACCTGGTCATGGTGCCAAAGACGGACAAATCATGGCACCTTTGTGTCGATTTCAAAGGCCTCAACAAGGCCTGCCCTAAGGATCCCTTCCCACTGCCCCGCATTGACCAAATTATTGATGCAACTGCAGGACACAATTCACTGTGTTTCCTCGATGCATACTCCGGATACCATCAGATTAAGATGAAGGAATCCGATCAGGCTGCAACGACATTCATTACCCTGTACAGGCCTTTCTGCTTCAACACTATGCCTTTCAGACTCAAAAACGCCGGCGCCACTTACCTACGCATGATTCAAACATGCCTGGAAAAACAAATTGGCAAGACGGTGGAGGCATATGTAGATGATGTAGTCATCAAAACTAAACATGTCGAATCATTTGTGGATGACTTACGCCTTACATTTGACAACCTCTGAACATATGACATACGGCTCAATTCGGAAAAATGCGTTTTCGGCGTTCTGGCTGGAAAGCTGCTCGGGTTCATTATTTCCAATAGAGGAATCAAAGAAAATCCGGCCAAAATCCGAGCCCTGTCACAGTTGGCAACACCAACATACCTAAAACAGGTCCAAAAACTAGTTGGGTGCATGGTTATACGTCTCCGTCGTATCCATAATTTTTTATTGTTCCCTGCCAATATTCTACAACTTCCAGATACTTTTTGGCAACTTTTTATACTATTTTTGGGACTAACATATTGATCTAGTGCCCAGTGCCAGTTCATGTCTGTTGCATGTTTTATGTTTCTCAGAATATCCATATCAAACGGAAACCAAATGGGATAAAAACGGACGGAGAATTATTTTGGAATAATTTTTGGGAAGAAAACCAACGCGAGAAGGTGCCCGAGGTGGCCACGAGGGTGGGGCCCACGACCACTATAGGCAGGCGCGCCCCCACCCTCGTGGGCCCCTCGTAAGGCGGTTGATGCTCTACTTTGGCCGGAAGAAAGCTAATTTTTGGAAAAAGATCTGGGCGAAGATTTTAACCAAATCGGAGTTACGGATCTCCGGATATAAAAGAAACGGTGAAAGGGCAGCAGACCAGAACGCAGAAACAGAGAGAGACAAAGAGATAGATCCAATCTCGGAGGGGCTCTCGCCCCTCCCATGCCATGGAGGCCAAGGACCAGAGGGGAAACCCTTCTCCCATCTAGGGAGGAGGTCAAGGAAGAAGAAGACGAAGGGCCCCCCTCTCCCCTTCTCTTCCGGTGGCACTGAAACGCCGCCGTGGCCATCATCATCACCGCAATCTTCAACAACAACTTCACCGCCATCATCACCAACTCTTCCCCCTCTATGCAGCGGTGTAACCTCTCTCTTACCTGCTGTAATCTCTACTTAAACATGGTGCTCAACGCTATATATTGTTTCCCAATGATGTATGGCTATCCTATGATGTTTGAGTAGATCCATTTTGTCCTATGGGCTATTTGATGATCAAGATTGGTTTGAGTTGCATGTTTTATTATTGGTGTTGTCCTATGGTGCTCTTCATGTCGCGCAAGCGTGAGGGATCACCATTGTAGGGTTTGCAATATGTTCATGATTTGCTTATGGTGAGTGGCGTGAGTGACATAAACACAGACCCGAGTAAGTAGGTTGTTTGCGTCTGGGATAAAGAGGACTTGATGCTTTAATGCTATGGTTGGGTTTTACCTTAATGATCTTTAGTAGTTGCGGATGCTTGATAGAGTTCCAATCATAAGTGCATATGATCCAAGTAGAGAAATTATGTTAGCTTATGCCTCTCCCTCAAATAAAATTGCAATAATGTTTACCGATCTAGTTATCGATTGCCTAGGGACAAATAACTTCCTCGTGACAAAACACTCTCTACTAAAACTAATTTAGTTGTGTCTTCATCTAAATAGCCCCTAGCTTTTATTTACGTGCTCTTTACTTTCTTGCAAACCTATCCAAAAACACCTACAAAGTACTTCTAGTTTCATACTTGTTTCCGGTAAAGTGAACGTCAAGCGTGCGTAGAGTTGTATCGGTGGTCGATAGAACTTGAGGGAATATTTGTTCCAGCTTTAGCTCCTCGTTGGGTTGGACACTCTTACTTATCAAAAGAGGTTACAATTGATCCCCTATACTTGTGGGTTATCACGTGGCAGCCTTGAGCTTCTTTATCTCTAGATTGGAAGAGAAGGCGCTGCCGCTATATCGCCTGCTCTGACGTACCGACCACTTTGAAGTGACGGACGCGGCAACAACCGGGTTGGAAGAAATAAAAACTTTGTTAGCAAACAACGCAATCCTTGCCGCACCTAAGGTCGGCGAACCTATGCTGCTGTACATTGATGACCCACAAGTATAGGGGATCTATCGTAGTCCTTTCGGTAAGGAAGAGTGTCGAACCCAACGAGGAGCAGAAGGAAATGATAAGCGGTTTTCAGCAAGGTATTCTCTGCAAGTACTGAAATAAGTGGTAACAGATAGTTTTGTGATAAGATAATTTGTAATGAGCAACAAGTAACAAAAGTAAATAAAGTGCAGAAAGGTGGCCCAATCCTTTTTGTAGAAAAGGACAAGCCTGGACAAACTCTTATATAGAGAAAAGCGCTCCCGAGGACACATGGGAATATCGTCAAGCTAGTTTTCATCACGTTCATATGATTCACGTTCGGTACTTTCATAATTTGATATGTGGGTGGACCGGTGCTTGGGTGCTGTTCTTACTTGAACAAGCATCCCACTTATGATTAACCTCTATTGCAAGCATCCACAACTACAACAAAAGTATTAAGGTAAACCTAACCATAGCATGAAACATATGGATCCAAATCAGCCCCTTATGAAGCAACGCATAAACTAGGGTTTAAGCTTCTGTCTCTCTAGCAACCCATCATCTACTTATTACTTCCCAATGCTTTCCTCTAGGCCCAAATAATGGTGAAGTGTTATGTAGTCGACGTTCACATAACACCACTAGAGGCTAGACAACATACATCTCATCAAAATATCGAACGAATACCAAATTCACATGACTACTAATAGCAAGACTTCTCCCATGTCCTCAGGAACAAACATAACTACTCACAAAGCATATTCATGTTCATAATCAACACTACTAGCAACCTACTAGTACCAATCCCGGACTTGGAGACAAGAATTGGATACAAGAGATGAACTAGGGTTTTGAGAGGAGATGGTGCTGGTGAAGATGTTGATGGAGATTGCCCTCTCCCGATGATAGGAGCGTTGGTGATGACGATGGTGATGATTTCCCCCTCCCGGAGGGAATTGTCCCCGGCAGAACAGCTCTGCCGGAGCCCTAGATTGGTTCCTCCAAGGTTCCGCCTCGTGGCGGCGGAGTCTCGCCCCGAAAGTTTGCTTCAGATTTTCCCCTTGATGAAAGACTTCATATAGCAGAAGATGGCCACCGGAGAGCCAACAGGGGGCCCACGAGGCAGGGGGACGCGCCCCCACCCTCGTGGCCAGGTGGGCTCCCCTTTGACGTACTTCTTCCGCTCATTTTTTTTATTATTTCCAAAGATAACTTTCGTGGAGTTTCAGGACTTTTGGAGTTGTGCAGAATAGGTCTCTAATATTTGCTCCTTTTCCAGCCCAGAATCCCAGCTGCCGGCATTCTCCCTCCTTATGTAAACCTTGTAAAATAAGAGAGAATAGGCATAAGTATTGTGACATAACATGTAATAACAGCCCATAATGCAATAAATATCGATATAAAAGCATGATGCAAAATGGACGTATCAACTCCCCCAAGCTTAGACCTCGCTTGTCCTCAAGCGGAAGCCGATAACGATAAATATGTCCACATGTTTAGAGGTAGAGGTGTCGATAAATAAAATACGGACATGAGGGCATCATGATTATTTTTCATAACAGCAACATATATGGATATTGTCATATGATTTCTTATGCTCACGTAATAATATATTCACAATGCAAAGTATGAATCAGAAACTTTATTGAGAACTAACAAACTATAATCTCGATCGCTGAAGCAATTGCAACTTATCATAACATCAGAAAGAGTCTATGTCAGAGCTTTCTAGCAAGTCCACATACTCAACTATCATTTAGTCTTTCATAATTGCTAACACTCACGCAATACTTGTGGTTACGGAGTTTTAATCGGACACAGAGAAATATAGGGGCTTATAGTTTCGCCTCCCAACCTTTTACCTCAAGGGTAATGTCAACAATAATAACTCATGCCCCCCTACATCCAATTAGATATATCTATCAGGATCTTTCCAACACCCGGTGCTTGCCAAAGGATAAAATAAAAAGGAAGGGTGAAGATCACCATGACTCTTGCATAACGTAGAAGATGATAGTAACAGATAGGCCCTTCGCAGAGGGAAGCAGAGGTTGCCGTGCGCTTTTATGGTTGGATGCACAAAATCTTAATGCGAACGAACGTCACTTTATATTGCCCCTTGTGATATGATCCTTTATTATGCAGTCCGCCGCTTTTATTTCTTCCACATCACAAGATCGTATAAAGCATATTTTCTCCCACACTAATCAATCATACGTATTTAGAGAGCAAATTTTAGTGCTTGCACCGATGACAACTTACTTGAAGGATCTTACTCAATCCATAGGTAGGTATGGTGGACTCTCATGGCAAAACTGTGTTTAAGGGTATTTGGAAGCACAAGTAGTATGTCTACTTGGTGCTAAGAATTTGGCTAGCATGAGGGGGAAGGGAAAACTCAACATGTTGGATGATCCATGACAATATACTTTATGTCAGATATAAGAAAACATAACCCATTACGTTGTCTTCCTTGTCCAACATCAACTCTTTAGCATGTCATATTTTAATGAGTGCTCCCAATCATAAAAGATGTCCAAGATAGTATATTTGTATGTGAGACCTCTCTTTCTTTATTACTTCCTATTAATTGCAACGATGACCAAAGCTATGTTTGCCAACTCCCAACAACTTTTAATCATCATACTCTTTCTATGTGAAGTCATTACTCTCAATAAGATCAATATGAACTCTTTATTTCTTTTTATTCTTTTTTCTTTTATTTTATTCACTCAAGATCATGGCAAAATAATCAAGCCCTTGACTCAACACAAATCTTTATTATATAGCTCACGGACTCGATTACATAGAGAGATCATGAAGCAAAACTCAAAACTAGATCATGCCATAAACTTTATTCCACTAGATCAAGATACTACTAATAGGACCAAACTAAGAAAAACGATGTGATGGTGATACGATACCGGGGCACCTCCCCCAAGCTTGGCAGCTGCCAAGGGGAGTGCCCATACCCATGTGATTATATCTCCTTCTTCGTTGATGAAGAAGGTGGAGGTGGTGATGTTGATGATGCAGGCTTCTCCCTTCATTTGCGCTTGAGGACAGAATTTTGATCCCTCAAGTCATCAGTCTCCTGCTCCAAGGTTAATATCTTTTTGCATAGGTCCTGCTTATTTTCCTGCAAGAGACAAAAAGGGATAAACTCGATCTTTATTTTCTTTGCCCTATCAAGGAGGCTTGACTTTTTGAACTCCACATGCATGTCCCCAGGTTGAGGTAATGGGACTTAATCTTCATCTGAGCTCTCCTCCTCCTTCCCCTGGGGTTCATAGTCCTCTTCTTCCTTAGTGGTCCAACCACAATGCTCCACATCTCCATAGACCTTAGGATCTGCAAGGTAATCATCCACATAGCTTTCTCCTTTCGAATCCTGGGACGACATGTTGCTCTAATCTGCAACAGGATAGCTCGAAACAAGAACAAAGGATATTTGCGTGATACAGGAGTCAAAACCTTTGGGAGAATATATACTGAATTTTTACTGACCAAAGTACGTATCGTGCAAGAAAACGGAGTCCGGAAGGCACACGAGGTGCCCATGAGGTAGGGGCGCGCCCTCCACCCTCGTGGAGGCCTTGTGTCCTTCCCGGACTGCCTCTTATTTTTCTATTTTTCTAAGTATTCCAAAACGGAGAAATATTGCCTTTAGAACTGTTTTGGAGTCAGTTTACTTACCGTACCACATACCTATTCCTTTTCGGAGTCTGAGACATTTCAGAAAGTGTCCCTTATGTATTCCTCAGGGGTTATGGTTTCAATAACATTGGTTTCAACATTTATGGGATTACCTGAGATATAATGTATAATTCTTTGACCGTTCACCACCTTCGGATTTGTGCCTTCGAAGTTGTTGATTTTTATGGCACTGGAACGATAGACCTCCTTGATAACGTAGGGGCCTTCCCATTTAGAGAGAAGTTTTCCTGCAAAAAATGTTAAACGAGAGTTGTATAGCAATACATAATCACCTACATTAAACTCACGCTTTTGTATCCTTTTGTCATGCCATCTTTTAACTTTTTCTTTAAACAACTTGGCAGTTTCATAAGCTTGGGTTCTCCATTCATCAAGTGAGCTAATGTCAAATAACCTCTTCTCACCGGAAAGTTTGAAATCATAGTTGAGCTCTTTAATAGCCCAATATACCTTATGTTCTAGTTCGAGAGGTAGGTGACATGCTTTTCCATAAACCATTTTATATGGAGACATACCCATAGGATTTTTATATGCAGTTCTATAGGCCCATAATGCATCATCAAGTTTCTTGGACCAATTCTTTCTAGATCTATTGACAGTCTTTTGCAAAATTAAGTTGAGCTCTCTATTACTCAATTCTACTTGACCACTAGACTATGGGTGATAAGGAGATGCAATTCTATGATTAACATCATACTTAGCAAGCATTTTTCGGAAAGCACCATGAATAAAATGTGAACCACCATCAGTCATTAAATATCTAGGGACTCCAAACCTCGGAAAAATAACTTCTTTAAGCATTTTAATAGAAGTGTTATGATCAGCACTACTAGTTGGAATAGCTTCTACCCACTTAGTAACATAATCAACAACAACTAAAATATGTGTATATCCATTAGAGGCAGGAAAAGTTCCCATATAATCAAAGCCCCAAACATCAAATGGTTCAATAACGAGTGAACAATTCATAGGCATTTCTTGACGACTACTAATATTACCAATTCTTTGACATTCATCACAAGATAGGACAAACTTACAGGCATCCTTGAAGAGAGTAGGCCACTAGAAACCGGATTGCAATACCTTATGTGCAGTTCTATCTCCAGCGTGGTGTCCTCCATAAGCTTCGGAGTGACACTTGCGTAGGATCTGTTCCTGTTCATGCTCAGGTACACAAAATCTAATAACACCATCTATTCCTTCTTTATAAAGATGTGGGTCATCCCAAAAGTAATGTCTCAAATCATAGAAAACTTTTTCTTTTGCTGTTATGTGAAACTAGGTGATATGAATTTAGCAACAATATAATTAGCATAATCAGCATACCATGGAGCAGTACGAGAAGCATTTATGACATTTAATTGCTCATCAAGAAAGCTATCATCAATAGGTAGTGGGTCATCAAGAACATTTTCTAACCTAGACAAGTTGTCTGCAACGGGGTTCTCAGCTCCCTTTCTATCAACAATATGCAAATCAAATTCTTGTAGCAAGAGAACCCATCTAATAAGTCTATGTTTAGCATCTTTCTTTTCCATAAGATATTTAATAGCAACATGATCCGTGTGAATAGTTACTTTAGAATCAACAATATAAGATCTGAACTTATCACAAGCAAATACAACTGCTAAGAATTCTTTTTCAGTAGTAGCATAATTTCTCTGAGCATTGTCTAGAGTTTTACTAGCATATTGAATAACACTTAATTTATTTTCAACTCTTTGCCCTAGAACAGCACCTACAGCATAATCACTAGCATCACACATAATTTCAAAGGGTAAATTCCAATCAGGTGGCTGAACAATAGGTGCAGAGATCAACGCTTTCTTAAGTATTTCAAATGCTTCTACACAATCATCATCAAATACAAATGGTATATCTTTTTGTAATAAATTAGTCAGAGGCCGAGAAATTTTTGAGAAGTCCTTAATGAACCTCCTATAAAATCCGGCGTGACCAAGGAAACTTCTTATACCTTTGATGTCCTTGGGACATGGCATCTTTTCAATAGCGTCAACCTTGGCTTTATCAACTTCAATACCTCTTTCAGAAACTTTATGCCCCAAGACAATACCTTCATTAAACATAAAGTGACACTTTTCCCAATTCAAGACAACATTAGTTTCTTCACATCTCTGCAAAACTCGATCAAGGTTGCTCAAGCAATCGTCAAAAGAGAATCCACAAACGGAAAAGTCGTCCATGAAAACCTCACAAATCTTTTCACAAAAGTCCGAGAATATAGCCATCATGCATCTTTGAAAGGTAGCAGGTGCATTACATAAACCAAAAGGCATACGTCTATAAGCAAAAGTACCAAAAGGGCATGTAAAAGTAGTCTTTGATTGATCATTGGCTGACACAGGTATTTGAGAGAAACCAGAATAACCATCTAGAAAGCAAAAATGTGTATGTTTGGATAACCTTTCTAGCATTTGATCGATAAAAGGTAAGGGGTAATGATCTTTCTTAGTAGCCTTATTCAATTTGCGGAAATCAATTACCATCCTATACCCTATAATAATTCTTTGCGGAATCAATTCATCTTTATCATTAGGAACGACAGTAATACCTCCCTTCATAGGGACACAATGAACATGACTTACACACTGACAATCATCAACGGGATAAATTATACCTGCTTCCAGAAGCTTTAGTATTTCTTTTCATATCGCTTCTTTCATCTTAGGATTCAGCCGTCATTGATGATCACGAACTGGTTTGGCACCTTCCTCCAAATTTATTTTATGTTGACATAGAGTAGGACTAATGCCCTTAAGATCATCAAGAGTATATCCAATAGCAGCACGGTGCTTCTTCAAAGTTCTCAATAATCTCTTTTCTTCATATTCTGAAAGGTTAGCACTAATAATAACAGGATATATCTTCTTTTCATCAAGATAAGCATATTTAAGAGTATCGGGCAATGGTTTAAGCATATCCTAGGGGGTGGAGGAGGATCCCCTAGGATTTCAACAGGCAAATTATGTTTCAGAATAGGTTCCTGTTTAAAGAATACTTCATCTATTTCCCTTCTTTCATTGATAAACATATCATTTTCATGGTTTAGCAAATATTTTTCTAAAGGATCACTAGGAGGTACGACAATAGAAGCAAAACCAATAATTTCATCCTTACTAGGCAATTCTTCTTCACGGTGTTGTCTACTAAATTTAGAGAAATTAAACTCATGAGACATATCACCCAAGCCAATAGTAACAACATTCTTTTCACAGTCTATCTTAGCATTAACAATGTTCAAGAAGGGTCTACCAAAAATAATGGGACAAAAGCTATCTTGTGGGGAACCAAGAACAAGAAAATCAGCAGCGTATTTAGTTTTCCCACACAAGGCTTCAACATCTCTAACGTTTCCCATTGGTGAAATAGTATCTCTATTGGCAAGTTTAATTGTGACATCAATATCTTCCATCTCAGCAGGTGCAATATCATGCATAATTTCTTTGTATAAGTCATAAGGTATGGCACTAACGCTAGCACCCATATCACATAAGCCATGATAACAATGATCTCCTATTTTAACAGAAATAACAGGCACTCCTACCACACGTCTATGTTTATCTTTAGCACAAGGTTTGGCAATTCTAGCAGTTTCACCGCAGAAATAAATAACATGCCCATCAATATTATCAGCCAAGAGATCTTTAACAATAGCAATACTAGGATCAACTTTGACTTGCTCAGGAGGTGTATAAGTTCTAATATTGCTTTTACGAACCACAGTTGAAGATTTAGCATGATCCTTTATTCTAACAGGGAAAGGTGGTTTTTCAACATAAGAGGTAGGAACAATAGGATCATTATAAGTGACAGTCTTTTCTTCAACTTTAGTAGGTGCAGCTACTTTTACTTCTATGGGAGGATGATATTTAAACCACTTCTCCTTGTGGAGATCAACATAAGTAGCGAAAGATTCACAGAAAGAAGCTACTATCTCAGAGTCAAGTCCATATTTAGTGCTAAATTTACGGAAAACATCGGTATCCATAAAGGATTTAACACAATCAAACTTAGGTGTCATACCTGACTCCTTACCTTCGTCGAGATCCCAATCTTCAGAGTTGCGTTTAATTCTATCCAATAAATTCCATCTGAATTCAATAGTCTTCATCATAAAAGAGCCAGCACAAGAAGTATCGAGCATGGATTGATTATTACGAGAAAGCCGAGCATAAAAACTTTGAAGAATTACTTCTCTTGGGAGCTCATGATTGGGGCATGAATATAACATTGATTTAAGCCTCCCCCAAGCTTGAGCGATGCTTTCTCCTTCGCGAGGCCAAAAATTATATATATAATTGCGATCACGATGAACAAGATGCGTAGGATAAAATTTCTGTTGAAATTCCAATTTCAATCGTTTGTAGTTCCATGACCTCGTATCATCACATAGCTTATACCATGTCGATGCATCTCCCTTCAAAGATATAGGGAAGACCTTCTTCTTAATAACATCATCGGGTATACCTGGAAGCTTAAATAATCCACAAACTTCATCCACATATATTAGGTGCTCATCAGGATGCTTTGTTCCATCTCCTGCAAAAGGATTATCTAGCAGTTTTTCTAACATACCTGAAGGAACTTCAAAGGGAACATTTTCATTTTCAATAGGTTCAGTAGGTTGAGGAGCAATTCTTTGCTTTATTGGTCGGGGTGAAGATACCCCGAACAAGCCCCTCAGAGAATTACTTTCCATAGTAACAAGTTACGGAAAATTTCAGCACACTATATAAAATTTTCCTTACCAAATTCCACCTACCAAAGGCGCTTCGTTCCCCAGCAACGGCGCCAGAAAAGAGTCTTGATGACCCACAAGTATAGGGGATCTATCGTAGTCCTTTCGATAAGTAAGAGTGTCGAAGCCAACGAGGAGGAGAATGAAATGATAACCGGTTTTCAGCAAGGTATTCTCTGCAAGTACTGAAAAAAGTGGTAACAGATAGTTTTGTGATAAGATAATTTGTAACGAGCAACAAGTAAAGTAAATAAAGTTCAGCAAGGTGGCCCAATACTTTTTTTAGCAAAGGACAAGCCTGGACAAACTCTTATAAGAGAAAAGCGCTTCTGAGGACACATGGCAATGTCGTCAAGCTAGTTTTCATCACGTTCATATGATTCGCATTCGGTACTTTGATAATTTGATATGTGGGTGGACCGGTGCTTGGGTGCTGTTCTTACTTGAACAAGCATCCCACTTATGATTAACCTCTATTGGAAGCATCCCCAAATACAACAAAAGTATTAAGGTAAACCTAACCATAGCATGAAACATATGGATCCAAATCAGCCCCTTATGAAGCAACGGATAAACTAGGGTTTAAGATTCTGTCACTCTAGCAACCCATCATCTACCTATTACTTCCCAAGGCCTTCCTCTAGGCCCAAATAATGGTGAAGTGTTATGTAGTCGATGTTCACATAACACCACTAGAGGCCAGACAACATACATCTCATCAAAATATCGAACGAATACCAAATTCACATGACTACTAATAGCAAGACTTCTACCATGTCCTCAGGAACAAACGTAACTACTCACAAAGCATATTCATGTTCATAATCAGAGGGGTATTAATATGCATAAAGGATATGACCATATGATCTTCCACCAAATAAACCAACTAGCATCAACTACAAGGAGTAATCAACACTACTAGCAACTTACTAGTACCAATCCCGGACTTGGAGACAAGAATTGGATACAAGAGATGAACTAGGGTTTTGAGAGGAGATGGTTCTGGTGAAGATGTTGATGGAGATTGCCCTCTCCCGAAGAGAGGAGCGTTCGGGATGACGATTGCGATGATTTCCCCCTCCCAGAGGGAAGTGTCCCTGGCAGAACAGCTCTGCCGGAGCCCTAGATTGGTTCCGCCAAGGTTCCGCCTCGTGGCGGCGGAGTCTCGTCCGGAAAGGTTGCTTCAGATTTTTCCTTGATGAAAGACTTCATAAAGCAGAAGATGGCCACCGGAGAGCCAACAGGGGGCCCACGAGGTAGGGGGGCGCGCCCTGGGGGTAGGGCGCGCCCCCACCCTCGTGGCCAGGTGGGGCCCCCTCTGACGCACTTCTTCCGCTCAATATTTTTTATTATTTCCAAAGGTAACTTTCGTGGAGTTTTAGGACTTTTGGAGTTGTGCAGAATAGGTCTCTAATATTTGCTCCTTTTCCAGCCCAGAATTCCAGCTGCCTGCATTCTCCCTCCTTACGTAAACCTTGGAGAATAAGAGAGAATAGGCATAAGTATTGTGACATAACATGTAATAACAGCCCATAATGCAATAAATATCAATATAAAAGCATGATGCAAAAGGGATGTATCATACATATCTACAACTCACCAGGTGGTGAGCGATGTGCTCGTCGTTGAACGAGAGGAAGAGGGACACAAATTCCCACTTCAAAAACCAGTATACTATGTATCGGCGGTTCTCACACCATGCAAATCCCGATACCCGCACTATCAAAAGATAGCATACGCGGTTCTCATTGCATCTCGAAAGCTGCGGCACTACTTTCAAGAGTGCTCGATCACAGTGGCCTCCGAGGTACCACTCAATGACATCATAAATAGTCAAGACGCCACCGGTCGCATTGCAAAATGGGTTATCGAGCTCTTACCATTTGAAATAATATACAAGCCACGCCGAGCTATTAAATCTTAGGTGTTTGCTGACTTTGTCGCCATGTGGAAGGAAGCCGAACTCCCTAAAGAGTATGGCACATACTCCAACTGGGTGATGTACTTCGACGGCTCTAAAATGATAGCCGGACTGGGGGCTGGTGTCATCCTAACATCCCCTACAGGGGACACAGTCCGTTACGTATTGCAAATCATGTATACAGACTCCAATAACGCGGACGAATACAAGGCAATACTGCATGGTTGATAACCCTCAACCGTAAGGGATCGAGATAGTCTTCGCGGGTAAGAATAACCCAATTTATTGATTCGACACAAGGGGAGCCAAAGAGTATTTTTGAGCTTTAACAGTTGAGTTGTCAATTCAACCGCACCTGAAATATACTTACTTGCAACAAAAGATAAATGGCAACAGTGATATGATAGTGATGAAAGTGATAGTAAAGGTAAACAGCAAAAGTAAATAGCAAAAGTAGCAACTAGTAACTAGTAGTATTTAAAACACTGTAGGCTAGGGAGACGGATGGTTGGGCGCTGCATGGATGAGATATATCATGATTCCAACATGGGGCAAGGCACACGGAAAAGTAATGATCATCTAGGCAAATATCAAACATTAGGCATGTATCCCGTAGGTAGTTGTACGTGCTTGCAATAAGAACTTGCACAACATCTTTTGTCCTACCATCCCGCTATGAACGGGGCCAAAAGGAACTTATGGAGATTAAGGTGCTCCTGTCAAAGAGCACCGGAACAAAGCAATAAACTCAATGGATACATGTAATCCTCAAACTACGGACCATCCCCTTTGGTGTCCCAAGCTGTCACTTTTGGGATCGCCGGTTCCAAACCGTAATAGGTGCAAACAACTCATAGATAGGATCAAGAACACAAATATATTCATGCAAACACATATGGTTCAGATCTGAAATCATGGCACTCGGGCCCTAGTGTCAACCATTAAGAATAACGAGTTGAAGAAAAGATGATAAACACCATATTAGATGATAGGCAACATGCCCCCAACGATTTGACAAATTATTACATGATCTAACTCATCCAATCCCTACCATCCCCTTCGTCTACAGCGGGGAATTACTCACACATGGAGGGAGAAGTCATGGAGGGATGATGGAGTGGTGATGATGATGACGATGGCGACGATCTCCCCTCTCCGGAGGCCAATTCAGCCTCCAGATTAGCCCTCCCGAGGAAGAACAGAGGGTGGCGGCAGCTCCGCGACGAAAACTGGGAGAGAGACTTCTGATCTGGCGTTTTTTCGTCACCAGATAAAATACGAGTCAAAGTAGGGCACCAGGGGAGGTGGGTCCCACCCAGGTGACCCCCCGGCGCGGCCAGGGGCTGGGCCGCGCCACCAGGGCGCCTGGGCTCCCCCTGGCCCCCCTCTGGCCCTTCTTCAGGCTCTGGGTTTCTTCGGGTGCGTGGATTTTCTGTGATTTTTCGTGGAATTTTCTGAGATACCTAAAAATCCGTTTTCCTGCACACAATAAAACCATACAGGTAGCTCTGCTGAAAACAGCGTCAGTCCGGGTTAGTTTAGCTCAAATCATGCAAGAATGAGACCAAAACAATATCAAAAGCGTTTGGAAAAGTAGATACGTTTGAGACGTATCAACTCCCCCAAGCTTAGCATATTGCTTGTCCTCAAGCAATTCAGTTCAACGAACTGGACGCGACAAAGAAAACTTTGACAAACTCTTTTGCTTCATTAGATGTATATAAGCATGTACTACGAAAAAGAGTCTAGCAAGTATTGAAACAGTACTATGAGGACAATGCACGGAGCAATCCTTCTTTCAAGTGACCAATCACAAATATCTAAGAGTAAATAATATATTACTGAAAGTCAAGACAAGATTACATCACACATAGCTTGAGCATATTAGGGTGGTATCTCGCTAGCCTCCATAAGTGAAGCAAAACATAAATGCAGAAACTCCTCCAGAGTTTTAAAGGAGACTAGAACTAAGAATTTCAGAATGAATAATATCACAAGCATGCAGAAGACAATGTAATACTTTGGGACAATGCACATTACACTCAGAATGACAATTATGCTCTCCTAGTCGGTGCTTGAAGAAAGAAGGTGGAGACTCTCGAACCATGGAATTTTATGGCGAGGTTGAAAACCCGTGGTCGGAAACAAAAACTAAGCATGTACCAGAGCTCTTGGTTTTAAAAACAGAGGAGAAAATTATGTTTTTGAGAGGTGCATATTTCGTCAACGAATGCTAGCAGGTAACTCAATCACCTTTTGAACTAGACAAGTTTCAAGGAACGGCTCCCGTATGAGGATCATAACATCCTCTTAATCTCCTTTGTTGATCACTGCCAAAGTTTTCTGATTTCTCATGAACAAAGCGTGAAGGAGGGTTCATTTGTTGTATTATCTTTTATGAGCCGGGCGCACTCTAAGCCAGGTCCTTCTCATATTAAGGGTTTGCACATTATACATGCAATCCAGGGGTGAAACTTGTCTAACTCAAAAAATATCCTGAATTAACTACTACTTCCTCATGAGCTAAAACAGAGGCACAAAAAGAGAAATCTTTTGATTAATTTCGAGATGGTACACGAAAGTCTTCATTAGGAATGGCAGGTAAATACCATGTATAGGCAGGTATGGTGGACTCATATGGAATAACTGGTTTTAAAGGTTTTGGATGCACAAGCAGTCAGTCCGCTTAGTATAGGTGGCGGCTAGCAAAAGACTGGGAAGCGACCAACTAGAGAGCAATAACGGTCATAATCATGCAGAGCGACAAATCAACATTGAATCGGGCATGAAAGTGATATAACTATTCTGAAACTCAAAGATCATCAAGGCATAACAGACTTTTTAGTCTTAAACATGTGTAAACATGTGCCAAGTCAATCCAAGAATTCTCCAAAGGGAAATACCACCTTAGTATACCAAACTATGAACAATGCAATGCATGTAAATTATTTCAATAACACATTATATACTCTAGCTATTCGAGACTAGCCACAAGGAAAGCATGAACCACTGGAAGAGCATTGTAAACATAGCACTATGTCGCTACAAGCTGGTCTCTAAATCATAAATACAGGCATATGTACAAAAGTAGAAACAAGAAGAGTTCATACCGGTTTTCCTTGTTGCTTCCCTTCAGTCGATCTTCGTCATTACTGCCTCGTCACTTGCACGGTCGAACATGGGAAATATAATTATATGTCATCACGGACTCGAGCTAAACTCTGAAAACAAAGCAAACTAAAGAGAGAAAGGAAATCTTTTTGTTGTTTTTGCAAAGAAAGAAATAAAGAAGAACGGGTAAAAACTTCGAAAAGATCAAAGCAAATAAAACGGATAGTACAATGGAAAAGTGAGAGGGGAACGTACTCCCCCAAGCTTAGGCTTTTGGCCTAAGTTGGTAGCAACTACTTCCCCCAGGAGCCTCCTGCTTCGGGGGAACAGTGGTGAGTCCACGGATCGTAGAAGGATGCTGGCGCGTACACCGAACTCCTCGGAGTCTCCCACAAGGAAGGGTCCGTGCGCCAAGCGGAGGAAGACCCTTCACCAAGCTCGGTGGCGGTCTCTTCCTGAAAAGATGGTAACTCACCGTGCTCCTCCTCGTCTGGCACAACCCCCTCCATGGGGTTATGAAACTGATGCTGGACCCTGAACTCATCGAACTGGATAACATCAAAGGACCATCCGTTCCTGTGAGAAAAATCAAACAAAAGAGGTGCATGTAGACGGATCTCGCGTTCCGCTGTAGTTCCGAAGCGCAAGATGTAAACAAGATTATCAAGCTCAGAAGCCATGGTAACAAACTTATGCCTTCTCATAGCAACAAGATCAAAGCTTGAATAAGTAAAAGGAATATTATCAGGGTGTGGGGTGCCTCCAAATTCTAAGATAAGTGTGGCATAAACACCACCATATAAGTCTCCCTTGTTACCGTTCATAGCAAGGCGTCGAGCAATTAAGACACCCATATTATAATCAGATCTCCCTGAGAGGGCTGCTGCCAGGATAGCAATATCCGGCGCAGAAATGATGCTCGTGTTATCACGAGCTAACACCCCTCTAGCAATATAATATGCAAAATACCTGAGGTGAGGGAATAAGATGCTGGAGATCTTTGACCGATGAATATCCCTCGTATCCATGCTGCAGAGAGAGTTGAAGACGGTTTTCAGCTCGGAGGGCTGAGAGGCCATCCTACCCGTCCTCCCAACGTTCGGCACACCTATTATTTCACAAAACTCCCCCAAGGTCATGGTGATAAGATCATTATAAATTTTAAACTCAATAGCACCTGAATCGGGATTATATCTAAAACTGTTAATGAAACTGGAGGTGAGTTTTTGGTACTGAGTAACACGGCATGTGACTAGCCGTGTCAAACCTGCATTAGCACAAAGATTATAAAACTCATCCTTGATTCCAGCAGCTTTAAGGAATTCATCACATGGAAACGTCATCGCACGTGCTGGACTTGTGTCTTCCAACAACTCCAGGGGCACATGATCTTCATTATAGCTCACCCTAGCAGTCGATGGTGAAGCTGCAGCTCTAGTAACTCGATCGGAATGTGCGGGTTTCCTCTTCTCAAGCCACCCCTTTGCCCTTCCTAACAAACTCATTTCTGAAATTTTTGACAAATTACAAAAACAAGGATTAAAACTGGGTGAGTTGAGGTAAACTACTCAACTCACTTGCCCAAGGCACAAACTTGCATCAAAACTTGGAAAATAAATTTCTACACATGCATGCAAGCTCATCTATACAGCACCAAGAACTACTAAATACTCACAAATGAAGCCACCAATCAGAAATCTAATTGGAGGGGTGGAGGAGTCACATACCAGGGAGTATTTGTTCAAAATCTCAGACCAAACGATAGGCTGTAGAGAGAGATCGAAGATTCGCCTCCAAGAACAGCAAGAACGTAAGAACAAGAGCAGAACTCGTGTTTTCGGGGAAAAAGAGAGAGAGAGAGAGAGGAAGAAGACTTACCTAGAGGGAGGCCATGTGGGCCCCAGGCGCCCTGTGGGCGCGGCCAGGGGGTGGGCCGCGCCAGCTGGCCGCCTGGGCCACTGGTGGGTCCCCCTGGCTAGCCCCAGGCACCTCTGGTTCACTCCCGACGTGGAAATTTTTATTTTTATTTTTCTGGAATTTTCCTGAAAACTTCACTGTTGAAAATTTTCGAAGTTCAAAAAGCTTCATGACTTTCTGAAAACTTAAAGCAATGATTAGTATTGTGAATCTTCAAAACATAAACATCTGGTACAGCAAAGAGAGTAAAGACTAAAATAAATGGCAATATAACAAGCTCAACTTTTTATCTACATAAAACATGTTTATTAGTAAGGTTGATCAAGTCTTACCAACAAACAAGCGATATATAGAACAAAAAGCCTCACCTCTTATGAAGTAATTACTGAACCTTTACTTTGATGGCCATTGTCCCCACCATAATAGTTTTGTATTTGTGGTGCACATGTAGTGGACAGTCCCATTCTCCAATCTTCACGGTCTCGATATTTTCTATAGAGTTGAGGCCATGCCTCCGGTCGGTCTTCTTTGGAAAATACACCGTGTGTTCTTTATCATTCACATGGAAGGTAACCTTTCCTTTATTGCAATCAATAATAGCACCTGCGGTGTTAAGAAAAGGTCTACCAAGAATAATGGACATGCTCCCATCCTCGGGCATGTCAAGCACAACAAAATCAGTAAGAATCAAACAATTAGCAACTTTTACGTGAACATCCTCACAAATACCTATCGGAACGGCGGTTGACTTGTCAGCCATCTGAAGAGAGATATCTGTAGGAATTAGTTTCTCTAAACAAAGCCTCTTGTAAAGGGAAAGAGGCATAACACTCACTCCTGCTCCAAGATCACACAAAGCAGTCTTGACATAATTATTCATTATGGAGCAAGGAATGGTGGGTATACCTGGATCACCGAGCTTCTCAGGAATCTTGCCACTGAAAGAGTAGTTAGCAAGCATAGTAGATATTGCTTCATTAGGAATTTTTCTTTTATTAGTGACAATATCTTTCATGTATTTTGAATAAGGAGGTAACTTAATGGCATCAGCCAAAGGGATTTGAAGAAAAAGAGGCTTAATCCACTCACAAAACTTATTGTAATGCTCTTCTTCTTTAGATTTGATGGACTTACCTGGAAAGGGCATGGGTTTCTGCACCCATGGTTCTTTTTCCTTCCCATGTTTTCTTGCGACGAAGTCTTCTTTAGTGTACCTCTTACGTTTGTCAGGTGCTTCTTCTTCTCGAACTTCAGGCGGATCATTCTTCTCATTATCCTTATCTTCAGGTTCAGCACCGTCCTCAGTCTCAGCATCGGAGATAGATACACTGTTGGGATCAACAGCTGGCTCTTCATCTGTAATAGGATCATTGGAATTGTCAGTCTCCCCATGTTTCTTTTTCTTCTTTTTGGAAGAGCCAACAGTTCCTTCTTCCTGCATCTGAGAATCTTGCTCGATTCTCCTCGGGTGCCCCTCTGGATAGAGAGGATCTTGAGTGCTAGTTCCTCCCCGGGTCTGAATCCTGAAAGCCTGTAAATCATCTTGTTTGGCATTGTTAGCAAGCAAATCTTTTTGCACATTAGAAATTTGCTCAAGCTGAGTTTGAATCATATGAAAATGTTTCACAAGACATTGAACATCATTGACAGTTCTACCTAGAACATCAAGCAAACTTTTGATAGCAAGGGAATTATCATGCAACTGACTTTGTATCCTCTCATTAAAATGATTTTGCTTCATAATGAAATTATCAAACTCATCTAAACATTGATCAGGAGGCTTACCATGAGGGATGTCACTTGCGTTGAAATCTAAAAGAGAATGTACCTCTACCATAGGAGGGTGAGTGGTAGGCTCACACAGCTTCTCAATAGGGGGTAGATTTTTTACGTCTTCAGCTTTAATACCTTTCTCTTTAATAGACTTCTTTGCTTCTCGCATATCTTCGGGGCTTAGAACAAACATGCCCCTCTTCTTTTGTGGTGGAGGTGGTTCTGGGGCGAACCAATCTTCATGGTTTTTGGCAATCCTGCCCATCAAATCTTCTGCATCTTCTGGCGTCCTTTTCCTGAAAACACAACCAGCACAACTGTCCAAATAGGACCTGGATTCATCAGTTAGACCAGCATAAAATATATCAATTAATTCGTTCTTAGGAACTCCATGTCCTGGTCTAGCCCGAATAAGACTGCAGTACCTCCCCCAAGCTTTAGGGAGGGACTCATCCTGCAACTGTTCAAAGTTGTAAATTCTTTGTAAAGCAGCATGTTGCATGTGAGCAGGAAAGTACTTATCAACAAAAGAGTGAGCCAAGTCTTGAGGACTCTTAATGGAACTGCATGGGAGTGAATCACACCATGTTTTAGCACCCTCCTTCAAGGAGAAGGGAAAAAGCTTGGTCGCATAAAAGTTTCGTATCTTCTCATCTGTGGTAAACAGGCCACCCAACTCACCGAGTTTAGTTAGGTGTGCAATAGCATCATCATTTTCTCTGCCATAAAAGGGGTCAGCTTCAACCATAGGTATAAGTGAAAGATCAATAGAGAAATTATAATCAGGATCATCAATATGTATAGGAGATGTAGCAAATTCAGGATCCGGAACGGTTTTGTTCTTCAGAGAGTGTTTTTCAAACAGTTTCTTAATATCTTCAGGGTCAGAGCCGCAAAACTCTGTCAATTCCCTGCATAAATCTTCATCAAGCACATAATAATCATCATCAAGGATACTCTCCTTGAGTTTACTCAAATCAGGATAATTTTTGGTTCCAGACCTTTTTGCAGCAGCAGCGATCTGTTTCTCAAGAGCATGACCAAGTGAACCAATATCATCAACAGTAGTAGAAGCATCATCAAGAGTATCGGACATAATATCAGATTCAGTAGGAGCATCATGTGGTGGTGGTGAGGCAAACTTACTCATAACAGAAGGTGAATCAAGTGTAGCACTAGTGCTCAGAATAGTACCTCTTCTTGTAGTGGATACTAAGATCGGAACCTTGGGGTATCCTTTCTTACCCATAGTGGATGAAGTGCAGCCGGTAGGATACTCAAGTAAACTCGTAAATATTGCTATGTTCCCCAGCAACGGCGCCAGAAAACGGTACTTGATAACCCTCAACCGTAAGGGATCGAGATAGTCTTCGCTGGTAAGAATAACCCAATTTATTGATTCGACATAAGGGGAGCCAAAGAGTATTTATGAGCTTTAACAGTTGAGTTGTCAATTCAACCGCACCTGAAATATACTTACTTGCAACAAAAGATAAATGGCAACAGTGATATGATAGTGATGAAAGTGATAGTAAAGGTAAACAACAAAAGTAAATAGCAAAAGTAGCAACTAGTAACCAGTAGTATTTAAATCACTGTAGGCTAGGGAGACGGATGGTTGGGCGCTGCATGGATGAGATATATCATGATTCCAACATGGGGCAAGGCACACGGAAAAGTAATGATCATCTAGGCAAATATCAAACATTAGGCATGTATCCCGTAGGTAGTTGTACGTGCTTGCAATAAGAACTTGCACAACATCTTTTGTCCTACCATCCCGCTATGAACGGGGCCAAAAGGAACTTATGGAGATTAAGGTGCTCCTGTCAAAGAGCACCGGAACAAAGCAATAAACTCAATGGATACATGTAATCCTCAAACTACGGACCATCCCCTTTGGTGTCCCAAGCTGTCACTTTTGGGATCGCCGGTTCCAAACCGTAATAGGTGCAAACAACTCATAGATAGGATCAAGAACACAAATATATTCATGCAAACACATATGGTTCAGATCTGAAATCATGGCACTCGGGCCCTAGTGTCAAGCATTAAGAATAACGAGTTGAAGCAAAGATGATAAACACCATAGTAGATGATAGGCAACATGCCCCCAACGATCTGACAAATTATTACACGATCTAACTCATCCAATCCCTACCATACCCTTCACCTACAGCGGGGAATTACTCACACATGGAGGGAGAAGTCATGGAGGGATGATGGAGTGGTGATGATGATGACGATGGTGACGATCTCCCCTCTCCGGAGGCCAATTCAGCCTCCAGATTAGCCCTCCCGAGGAAGAACAGAGGGTGGCGGCGGCTCCGTGACGAAAACTGGGAGAGAGACTTCTGATCTGGCGTTCTTTCGTCACGAGATAAAATATGAGTCAAACTAGGGCACCAAGGGAGGTGGGGCCCACCCAGGCGACCCCCCGGCGCGGCCAGGGGCTGGGCCGTACCACCAGGGCGCCTGGGCTCCCCCTGGCTCCCCTCTGGCCCTTCTTCAGGCTCTGGGTTTCTTCGGGTGCGTGGATTTTCTGTGATTTTTCGTGGAATTTTCCGAGATACCTAAAAATCCGTTTTCCTGCACACAATAAAACCATACAGGTAGCTCTGCTGAAAACAGCGTCAGTCCGGGTTAGTTTAGCTCAAATCATGCAAGAATGAGACCAAAACAATATCAAAAGCGTTTGGAAAAGTAGATACGTTTGAGACGTATCAATGGTCTCCGGATGGCTGTTTCTATGGGCATGCAACGCCTTGTGGTGCGCGGGGACTCGAACCTTGCAATATCCCAAATAAATGGAGAATTTGATGCAAATGATCCAAAGATGGCGGCTTACTGGAACACTGTACTCAAAATGTCAGCTCAGTTTGAGGGGCTCGAGTTTCATCATGTGGCCCGAGACAGTAATCAAGCAGCCCCGTCTAACACCTTCGTGGAAAGGCTTTTCAAGCCATCCGTAGTATGGCAGGACAAGAGCGGAAATACTAGTCCGGCGCCGATCACACCCACAGATGCCGAACACGATTCAAATACCATCGGGGGCTCGGGCACCGAACCAACGCCTTTCGCCCATGTAATCACGACGGTGATCGCCCCCTGGACCGAACCCTTCTTAGCCTACCTCAATACGCAGGAGCTCCCTGATGACCAGAACGAGGCCCGTCGCATAGTTCGACGCTCCAAAGCCTACAAAGTTCATGAAGGAGAACTCTACAAGAAAAGTACTACCGGAGTCCTTCAAAGATGTATCTCCGAAGAGGAGGGACGACAACTCTTGGCTAAAATACATGTTGGTCTTGGCGGTCATCACGCCGCAGCTCGGGCCCTTGTAAGTAAGGCCTTCTGTACAGGTTTCTTTTGGCCCACGGCCTGAGAAGATGCACAGGACCTCGTACAACGTTGTGTCGGATGCCAGCTTTTTGCCAATTAAATCCATATGCCCTCCCACTGCCCTACGAACAATCCCCATTACTTGGCCTTTCGCGGTCTGGGGGCTGGACATGGTCGGACCCCTTAAAGGGGGGAGCCATAAGAAAAAATACTTGTTGCTTATGGTAGATAAATTCACTAAGTGGATAGAGGCCAAACCAGTTAAAACGGCTGAAGCCGAACCGGCGATAGACTTTATATCCAGCATCGTACACCGTTATGGTGTCCCACACAGTATTATTACTGACAATGGCTCTAACTTTACAGTCAATGAGGTGAAAACTTCATGTGCTAATCTGGGCATTAAACTCAATTACGCCTTCGTATATCACCCCGAAACAAACAGTCAAGTTGAATGGGCCAATGGCCTGATAATGAGTGGAATCAAACCCAGACTAGTGCAATCCCTAAAGGAATCGGACAAACACTGGGTCGAGGAGCTTGACTCCGTACTCTGGGGGCTGCAGACCACGCCCAACCGCACGACCGGATACACACCGTTCTTCATGGTGTACAGCGCAGAGGCTATCTTGCCCTACGATATTATTCATGACTCACCTCGAGTGTGCATGTATGAGGAGATAGAGGACAAGCTCGATCACCAGGACGACTTAGATGGCCTGGAGGAGGAGCACGACGTCGCAAAAGCCTGTTCTGCATTCTAGCAACAACAAGCTCGAAGATACCAAAGCAGAGAAGTGCGGGAAAAGACTTATAATGTCGGTGAACTCATTCTACGCCTACCAGAGAAGAAAAATGACAAGCTCAAACCCAAATGGGAGGGTCCCTTCATTATAGATGAAGTTCTCACTGGAGGAGCCTATTGCCTTCACAATGCATCGGATAATCTCTTAGAGCCAAACCCATGGAACGCTGCTCTACTCCGAAGATTCTACGCCTAAGTCCGGACACATACCTTTGTTCGTTCCCTTTCTCTCCTTTTCAATTTTTTTCCTTTTTTCGTATTTTTACGATTTCTAGCGCATGTTCGGGTAAGCCGCACACTTGAGGGGTATGCATCCTTAAATGTACACACCCCATCATAACTGGGGGCTTCTCTCAATTGAAGCTTATTATTTTGAGCATAAAGCTCACCATATATATCTGTTGTTCACTCACATACGACCTGTCTTCGCCATTATATGCACCTCTATGACTTAAGTTTTTGCCAAGCTGGGTTGCCTAGCTCCTGTGCTTATGCCCTACGTTACCGCTTGTTCGGCTAGGTGAAAGTGCAACTATCCCTAGGTGGTTTTGGTAATTCATAACAACATATAGCTCATTGAGCTAATGCTATTCCAAGATAATTATTTCAGGAAAGCTCAGTGATTGGCATGGCATGGATGGTGAAAGTGGAACCCTCAAAATGCTAAGGACAAAGGATTGGCTCAAGCTCAAAAGCTCAAGACTCTTCATTTTACATTTTAGTGATCCAAGATCACATTGAGTCCATAGGAAAAGCCAATACTATCAAGGAGGGATGAGGTGTTGCTTAATGAGCCTTTTGCTCCATGTGCTTAATGATATGCTCCAAAACCCTCAGCTACTTTCCCACTTCCACAAATGACCTAAACCCTAAGCCAAACTCGGTCCTACCGATTCTTTCTATCCGGCGCCACCGAGTTTTTCATATGTCATAAGCCACTGCCAAACCCTAGCAAATCGGTTCTACCGATAGGGATCTCGGTCTCACCGAGATGGGATTGCAACCTCTCTGTTTCCTTTTCGTAACTTTTCGGTCTCACCGAAAGAGCGGATCAGTCCCACCGAGATTGCAATGCAAACTCTCCGTTTCCCTTTTGTAACTTTTCGGTCTCACCGAAAGAGCAAATCGGTCCCACCGAGTTTGCCTGACCAACTCTCTGGTTAGCCAATTACCAAATCGGTCTCACCGATTTTGTGTAATCGGTCTCACCGAGATTACGTTATGCCCAAACCCTAACCATATTGGTCCTACCGAGATGCATGTCAGTCCCACCGAAAATCTCTAACGGTCACTAGGTTTACCTTTTCGGTCCGACCGAGTTTGTTGATTCGGTCCCACCAAGATTGGTAAGTTGTGTGTAACGGTTGGATTTTAAGTGGAGGCTATATATACCCCTCCACCTACTCTTCATTCGTGGAGAGAGCCATCAGAACACATCTACACTTCCAACTCATATGTTCTGAGAGAGAACCACCTACTCATGTGTTGAGACCAAGATAGTCCATTCCTACCATATGAATCTTGAGCTCTAGCCTTCCCCAAGTTGCTTTCCACTCAAATCTTCTTTCCACCAAATCCAAATCCTGAGAGAGAGAGAGTTGAGTGTTGGGGAGACTATCATTTGAAGCACAAGAGCAAGGAGTTCATCATCAACACACCATTTGTTACTTCTTGGAGAGTGGTGTCTCCTAGATTGGCTAGGTGTCACTTGGGAGCCTCCGACAAGATTGTGGAGTTGAACCAAGGAGTTTGTAAGGGCAAGGAGATCGCCTACTTCGTGAAGATCTACCGCTAGTGAGGCAAGTCCTTCGTGGGCGATGGCCATGGTGGGATAGACAAGGTTTCTTCTTCGTGGACCCTTTGTGGGTGGAGCCCTCCGTGGACTCGCGCAACCGTTACCCTTCGTGGGTTGAAGTCTCCACTAACCTGGATGTAGGATAGCACCACCTATCCGAACCACGGGAAAAACATCCGTGTCTCCAAAAGCGTTTGAACTCTCCAAACCCTTCCCGTTACATTCTTGCAAGTTGCATGCTTTATTTTCCGCTGCCTATATACTCTTTGCATGCTTGCTTGAATTGTGTGATGATTGCTTGACTTGTACTAAAGTTGATAAAATCTGCCAAGAACTAAAATTGGGAAAAAGTTAAGTTTTTATTTGGTCAAGTAGTCTAATCACCCCCCCTCTAGACATACTTCCGATCCTACAAGTGGTATCAGAGTTTTGGTCTTCATTTGCTTTGATTCCCATAGCTTTTGGTGGTCATAGCCTTGGTTTCACAACCTAGGAGAGTATGGCGTCTAGTGAGGGAAATTATCACCGTAGAGGTCCTTACTTTGATGGTACTAACTTTGCTAGTTGGAAGCATAAAATGAAAATGCATATTCTTGGACGTAACCCTACCGTTTGGGCTATTGTGTGTGTTGGTTTGCATGGTGACTTCTTCGATGGGAAAGAACCAAACCGTGAAGCTACCGCGGATGAGTTGAAGATGCTACAATACAACGCTCAAGCTTGTGATATTCTCTTCAACGGATTGTGCCCCGAAGAATTCAAAAAAATCAGCCGTCTTGAGAATGCAAAGGAAATTTGGGATACTTTGATTGATATGCACGAAGGTACCGACTCCGTCAAGGAATCCAAATTGGATGTGCTTCAAAGTCAACTTGACAAGTTCAAAATGAAGGATGGTGAAGGTGTCGCTGAAATGTACTCTAGGCTTGCTCTCATCACAAATGAGATTGCCGGCTTAGGGAGTGAAGAGATGACCGACAGATTCATCATCAAGAAGATCCTAAGAGCCTTGGATGGAAAATATGATACCGTGTGTACATTGATCCAAATGATGCCCAATTACAAAGATCTCAAGCCAACGGAAGTCATTGGAAGAATTGTTTCTCATGAGATGTCGCTCAAGGATAAAGAGGAACTTCACAACAAATCAAGTGGTGCTTACAAAGCCTCATGTGAAGCCCCTACATCATCAAGTGAGAAACAAAACTTCAATGATGAATTGAGCTTAATGGTGACGAACTTCAACAAGTTCTACAAAAGTAGAAGCAAAGATAGAAGCTCCAAGTCAAGTTCCTACAATGACAAAAGATCTTCTAGTCGAGAGCGAAACTGCTACAATTGTGGAAGACCCGGACACTATTCCAATGAGTGTACGGCTCCCTACAAAAGAAGAGAAGATTCTCCAAAAAGAAGAAGAAAAAGAGAGGAATCACCATCACGAGAGAGAAGGAGTAGAGATGATCATTATGAATGAAGATACTCACGGAGAAGCAAGGATTCGGAAAGGAAAGAAAAATCATCAAGGAGCTACACAAAACGAAGACATCAAGCTCATGTTGGTGAATGGGTATCCGGCTCCGACTCCGACAACCACTCCAAGAGAAGTTATCACTCCGACTCCGAATATACTCAATATGAAGGTGTTGCCGGACTAGCACTTGTGTCAACCAACTTCTACGACATATTTGATTCACCTAATTAAGGAATTGGAAGATGCTTCATAGCCAAAGGTCCTAAGGTAACTCATCCTGAGTATGTTGATTTTAATAGTGATGAAGATGACTTGTTAGGCGATGATGATTTACTTGTTGACAACTCTAGTGATGAATCCTATGATGAAACGTCAATTAATCATGCTAAAACGAATGACAATGATAAGGAGAAAATTGAGGCTCTAACTAAAGAACTAAACACTCTTAAGTTAGCTCATGAAACAATCTTCGAAGACCATCAAGAATTTTTAAGGGCTCATGAGAAGTTACGCTTTGAAAAGCTCAATCTTGAGCAAGAGAGGTTTTAAAGGCAATCAATGATGATCTTCGCAAGAAAAGTTCTTCTTACATTGCCAAACGATTACTCTTATCCACTTACATGCCTCAAGTCAAGACTAGTAACAAGAACAAGAAAGATTCTTCCTCTAGTAGTAACAATGATCATGTTAAATCCAATATTGTTGCTTCTAGTAGTTCTCTTGATTCCACTAATGATTCTCTTAGCCAAGTTACAGTTGAGCAAGAAAATAGCATATTGAAGGAAATCATAGAGAAAGGAGTGTACAAAAGCCTTGCCGGAAGTAAGAAATTCGAGGAGATAGTACGCAAGCAAGGAAGGCACCGGAAGAATCAAGGTGTTGGTTTTGAACGAAAGTTCAATGCCAATGGAGTTGAGTGGGAAGAAGATCAATACCCCAAGACAAAGTTTGTTCCTGAACAAGAGAAATATGATCCTACTTCTTTCAAGGGGACACAAACTCAAGATGATCTTCCACCTCAAGACTACAAGCAAAAAGGCAAGGACAAGCTTCAAGAGGAAATAGATGCATTTGAAGAAGCTCCTAAGACCTTAGTCAAGTGGATTCCCAAGACTACTTCAAGTTCCACTTCATCAAGTACGACTACAACTCCAAGGACTCCCATCAAGATGGTGTGGATCCAAAAGAAGAAGAACTAGGGAGTTCTTGAGGGTGACTCCGCCAACATACTTCACTCTTATCATTTTGGCAAGAACAAGTGCAATCAACTTCCACATATTGCAGTAGTTCAAGGAGTCACAAACCCTCTTGTTGGTATTGAAAGTGCAATTCACTCAAAAGGATAGCTCCAAGTGATCTACAATGAGCATCCACATCTTCAACATCTACATGAAGTCATCATCGACAAAACCCAAGGTTAGTTCATCCCTCTTAGGGGAAATATCACATCTAGGGGGAGCTTTGCTCTAAGACTTGAGCTAAAGCAACTCTAATGATGTGAACACTACAATGCTTTATGTAAAAGTGGTATCCCCACTTGAGCTTAAACGATGAGTATGACCAATGATCAAATGTTCTCATTTGACTCCTAAGTCAATATACTCATATATAGATGACCTAGTCATCACCAATTGCTTGATAGATGCTAGAATTGGTTGTGCATGATTTGTCACATATTTCAATTGCCATTTTATTGTGTGAGCATGTTGGTTGCATATTTTACTCATTCGAGGACATCCACTTGTTGTTTTGATTGTTTGGCTTTATTTTTCTTTTGCCAAGTGGATAGACAAGAATGCCTAAGAACCTTCTCTAGCTATCTATGCTTTTCTCGTCTCAAACTCTATTCATGCTACATCACAAAATTGATCAAGTCAGATTCGAACCACTCTGTGTGAGGAGCACTCGGAGTCCCCGATTTGTCATAGACTTAAACTTCCAAAACCTCTTTGTGATTCTCGGTCTGACCAATAACCCACTTTCGGTCTTACCGAGATCATTAAGTTGATCTATGTTTTCGATCTCGGTGCAACCGATTTGAACCATTCGGTCACACCGAGTTGCAATAACTGTATACAGTTTTGCATCTCGGTGCCACCGAGTTGTTCCACTCGGTCACACCGATAGGGTCGGGCTATATATAGACACGGGCAAAAATTTGGAAATTTCTCCGAACCCTTTCGCCCGCGCGATAGCTCGCTCTGCCTACGTGGTCTCCGGATCGTCTCCTCGCCGCCAGCAGCCTCCAGTTGCTGGTCTCTGTCGCCGTCAACAGAAATCAACCCCGCCATTGCGACCGTAGCGAGTCTCCGCCGAACTAGGGTACGGACTCGATCTTTGTGCTATTCCCCAATCCATTTCCTAGCACATTGTGATAATAATGATTCTTGCCACGTTTGACAAACTTCTATCCAGTCAAAGAACTCATAGATTAGGTTTGATTCGAAATTTTTAGGGTTAGGTTTCCGCCGAAACCATCTCGGACTCACCGAGTTGAAAAAGTCGGTCCCACCGATTTGGTTTATGCCATTGCACAAGTGAAACTCGGTCTGACCGAGTGTAACTAATCGGTGTGACCGATTTTTGAACTTTGTGAAACCCTAGCAGTCTCGGTGCCACCAAACTGTGACTCGGTCTGACCGAGATCACTAGTTAGGTTCCAAATGCTGCTTCGGTATCACCGAGTTTAGAAATCGGTAGATCCGAAATGCTTTCTGTGGGAAACTAAAACTAAGTTTTTGAATCATTCTTTTGCAAAAATATCTGCATTTTGTGATGCTCATCCACTCTACCTCATCTATAAACTATTCACAGGGTCAGCAGTCAGCAGTCAGCTTGTTCATCATGTCAGATCAAAGTGATATTCAGAATCAGTCAGAGCAGCCTGTGCACATGAGTGAGGGCACTAGTCCCTCCAGTTCCTCAGATGATGGCAGCAGGAGCACTCCTAGCAATCTGCCAAAAGCTGCCACAAGACAGAGAAAGAAGAGAACTTTAGATTCAGAGGATGAAGATTATGTGGCAGAGGAGGAGGCAACCTCCAAGAGAGTTGTGCTGAAAAAGGAATATGGCTCAGCTGCAGCCACCAAGCCAGGAATGCACAAGAAAGCACCTGCTAGAAGAGTCCCTACCTCCAAGCCTAGGAAGGCTGTACCTGAGGAAACAATGAAGTTGACTATGGAATCTGAAGGAGAGGATATTGGACAGGGCAAGAAAAAGAAGAGAGCCGGAACTACCACTGCCAGAGTTATTGGCAAGCCCACTATGAGGAAAGACTCTTCTGATGAACAAGAAGAGGAAGAGGAAGGTGCTACACCAGCACCCAAAGCACCCAAGCTGATGGGTGATGCTATTAGATCAGGGGCAGCTGCATCCAAGCCCAAGGAAGCCCCCAAGACAGCTCCAAAGCCAAAACCCAAGAGGAATACAAGAAATATCCTAGCTGCTGAAAAGAACAAGGTCCAAGTGCCTGATACTGCTGAAGAAGAGGAAGGACAAGTTTTGAGAAAATTGAAGCCCAAGATCCCAGACCACAATGATGCTCATCCTGTGGCTGAGGATATGAAAATCAGGAGAGACTCTGGATTGAGAAAATGGAGAGCAGAGGATCCCTATGCTACAAGGATAAGGTCTGCTGTAGACTACAGATTCCATACTAAGGAACAACAGGACTTCTATGAGATAGTCTTGTTGGACAAGAAGCCAATTGTCTGTGACATGAGATGGGTCAATTGGCAATACATCAAGGACAACGAAGAGCACTACCCTGGAGTGCAGGACAGCTTCAAGGTGTGTGGAGTAGCAGACTTTGTTGGGCAAAAGCTCATAAAGTGGAATGAGGAACTTATCATGCAGTTCTACTCCACAGCACACTTTTACCCAGATGGGAGGATTGTCTGGATGTCTGAAGGTACAAGGTACCAATCAACAGTTGCTGAGTGGGCATAGCTGAACAATGCCCTAGAGGAAAGTGAAGATGACTTGGATGTCTATTCCAAGTAGAAGATGGACCACAACTCCATGATCGACATGTACAAAGAGATCCCTGACAAGGCACTTGAAACTTTCAAGTATGGATCTGTACACTATATTCTGTCAAGATTGCCAACAATCAACTGGATCTTAAGGCACACTCTGTTGCCCAAGTCAAGCGATCACAAGATGATCAGAGGCCATGCTATTAATTTGCTTCATATCTTTGATGTGCCTCAAAAGTTCAAGGTCATGAGCCTTATGATAGAGACAATCAAGAGGACAGCAGCAGACCAGAAGAGAAGCTATGGATATGCCCCTCAGATCCAGGAACTGATCAACTCCAAGATGGGCACTCGCATATATCTTTTGGATAAGGAACATCTGCCTATTCATCGTGATTTTGAAGACAATGAAGTTGTGATGAACAAGGATGAACCATCTTCAGCCCATGCACAAGCACAAAAGGAGAAGGCAAGGAAGGAGAAAGCTGCAAGGATGCCAACTCAAGAGGAGGCATCAGAATACTTCTTGAAAACCAAGCAAGAGCAGCTCAGTTACCTGATTGCATCCACCCTGCGGATTGAGAAAGGTTTGGCCAACCTAACTCAAAACCAGGCAAGCTTAGAGAGAATCGTAGAACAGAAGTTCTATGACTTGGACATCAAGGTGACAGAAATTCAGACTACAGTGGAGCAGCTCCAAGATGACATGCAGGAGAGGAGAGGGAAGACAACCACAGATGCTTTTGCCAGAGTGCCATGAGCCCAGAGGTCTAGTGCAGTGCCAGTTCTTGACACAAGAGCAACCGCCTCAGCACCAGCCGCAGCACCAACCCAACCTGCTCCAGCATCCACTTCAGCTCCAACCCCAACAGCGTCTATAGAAGCCTTCGTCCTTGGAGTGATCCAGACTCCACCACCACCGTAGGATCAAGCCCGAGTATCGATATAGCACTATGCATTTTCTAGGAACTTTTTGGTAACTTGTTGCCAAAGGGGGAGAAGATGTATAGATCATAGGCTGAGAGAGAGAGAGAGAGAGTGTTGCTTTTCTCTCTTGTTTTCTTTGGTGGTCTTTGATACATTGTTTGCTTTTGGTCGAGATACTGTGATATGCTTGTGAGACATTGATGATCATGTGTTTGATCATAAGCTACACTTATGCATGCTTGATATATCTTATCTATCTTATGTGGTCATTCAATTTGCCTTGGTGACGAGTGCATGTATTTCATTATTGATCATTTTGAGCGCTCCACCAAGATGTATGTGACATGGAAGAGTAACCCATAATTCTAACTTCTTGTGCATTTGCAGTCCAAAGCAAATTTTAAATATGCACAAATTTAGGGGGAGCTCTTACTTATCACATACTTCTCAAAGCGACAATGTAATTCATTCCTATTATCATTTGTCGAAGCTTTGATCTATATGTTGTCATCAATTACCAAAAAGGGGGAGATTGAAAGTGCAACTATCCCTAGGTGGTTTTGGTAATTCATAACAACATATAGCTCATTGAGCTAATGCTATTCCAAGATAATTATTTCAGGAAAGCTCAATGATTGGCATGGCATGGATGGTGAAAGTGGAACCCTCAAAATGCTAAGGACAAAGGAATGGCTCAAGCTCAAAAGCTCAAGACTCTTCATTTTACATTTTAGTGATCCAAGATCACATTGAGTCCATAGGAAAAGCCAATACTATCAAGGAGGGATGAGGTGTTGCTTAATGAGCCTTTTGCTCCATGTGCTTAACGAGATGCTCCAAAACCCTTAGCTACTTTCCCACTTCCACAAATGACCTAAAACCTAAGCCAAACTCGGTCCTACCGATTCTTTCTATCCGGCGCCACCGAGTTTTTCATATGTCATAAGCCACTGCCAAACCCTATCAAATCGGTTCTACCGATAGGGATCTCGGTCTCACCGAGATGGGATTGCAACCTCTCTGTTTCCTTTTCGTAACTTTTCGGTCTCACCGAAAGAGCGGATCGGTCCCACCGAGATTGCAATGCAAACTCTCTGTTTCCCTTTTGTAACTTTTCGGTCTCACCGAAAGAGCAAATCGGTCCCACCGAGTTTGCCTGACCAACTCTCTGGTTAGCCAATTACCAAATCGGTCTCACCGAGTTTGTGTAATCGGTCTCACCAAGATTACGTTATGCCCAAACCCTAACCATATCGGTCCTACCGAGATGCATGTCAGTCCCACCGAAAATCTCTAACGGTCACTAGGTTTACCTTTTCGGTCCGACCGAGTTTGTTGATTCGGTCCCACCGAGATTGGTAAATTGTGTGTAACGGTTGGATTTTCAGTGGAGGCTATATATACCCCTCCACCTACTCTTCATTCGTGGAGAGAGCCATCAGAACACATCTACACTTCCAACTCATATGTTCTGAGAGAGAACCACCTACTCATGTGTTGAGACCAAGATATTCCATTCCTACCATATGAATCTTGATCTCTAGCCTTCCCCAAGTTGCTTTCCACTCAAATCTTCTTTCCACCAAATCCAAATCCTGTGAGAGAGAGTTGAGTGTTGGGGAGACTATCATTTGAAGCACAAGAGCAAGGAGTTCATCATCAACACACCATTTGTTACTTCTTGGAGAGTGGTGTCTCCTAGATTGGCTAGGTGTCACTTGGGAGCCTCCGACAAGATTGTGGAGTTGAACCAAGGAGTTTGTAAGGGCAAGGAGATCACCTACTTCGTGAAGATCTACCGCTAGTGAGGCAAGTCCTTCATGGGCGATGGCCATGGTGGGATAGACAAGGTTGCTTCTTCGTGGACCCTTCGTGGGTGGAGCCCTCCGTGGACTCGCGCAACCGTTACCCTTCGTGGGTGGAAGTCTCCACTAACGTGGATGTAGGATAGCACCACCTATCCGAACCACGGGAAAAACATTCGTGTCTCCAAAAGCGTTTGAACTCTCCAAACCCTTCCCTTTACATTCTTGCAAGTTGCATGCTTTATTTTCCGCTGCCTATATACTCTTTGCATGCTTGCTAGAATTGTGTGATGATTGCTTGACTTGTACTAAAGTTGCTAAAATCTGCCAAGAACTAAAATTGGGAAAAGGTTAAGTTTTTATTTGGTCAAGTAGTCTAATCACCCCCCCTCTAGACATACTTCCGATCCTACACTAGGGCATAAAGGGAGCACCTCTGCGATTGTTACAACCGGGTCATCCGGACATGTACCTCAGACGGGTGAAGCTGAAAGCTAGCGTTCTTAAGGAAATAATTGGTCGCCGGACAAACGAAGAACTGCTAGCGTTGCAATATAAACTATCAAAATACAAAAACCCTTGTGATTTCTAGCATCACAGCATAGGCATGCATAAACAACGCATGCTGACCCATGGAGAGGAAACCTTAAAGGAACTATTCTCTCTGGAAGATGTTTCTTACGTTAAAAAGTAATATAACATAACTCCCCGAATACAACTTGTCTATTCAAGCAACTATGACCGGACTACCTGGTTTCTGAATGCTACCTTTTGAGCTTGCGTTGGTTTTCCCCGAAGAGAAAAGGATGATGCAGCAGAGTAGCGTAAGTATTTCCCTCAGTTTTTGAGAACCAAGGTATCAATCCAGTAGGAGGCCACGCGCAAGTCCCTCGTACCTACACAACACAAAGAGCTCAATGCAACCAACGCGATTAGGGGTTGTCAATCCCTTCATGGTCACTTACGAAAGTGAGATCCGATAGATAATATTTTAGCTCTTTTTGGTATAGAGATGCAAAGTGAAAAGTAAAAGACAAAGTAAAAAACCAAAACAAAGTAAAAGTGATGGAGATTGATATGATGAGAATAGACCCGGGGGCCATAGGTTTCACTAGTGGCTTCTCTCGAGAGCATAAGTATTCTACGGTGGGTGAACAAATTACTGTTGAGCAATTGACAGAATTGAGCATAGTTATGAGAATATCTAGGCGTGATCATGTATATAGGCATCACGTCCGTGACAAGTAGATCGAAACGATTCTCCATCTACTACTATTACTCCACTCATCGACCGCTATCCAGCTTGCATCTAGAGTATTAAGTTAAAACAGAGTAACGCTTTAAGCAAGATGACATGATGTAGAGAGATAATTCATGCAATATGAAATAAACCCCATCTTGTTATCCTCGATGGCAACGATACAATACGTGTCTTGCTGCCCCTTCTGTCACTGGAAAGAACACCAAAAGATCGAACCCAAATCTAAGCACTTCTCCCATGGCAAGTACTACCAATCTAGTTGGCCAAACCAAACGGATAATTCGAAGAGACTTGCAAAGATAACCAATCATACATAAAAGAATTCAAAGAAGATTCGAATATTGTTCATAGATAGACTGGATCATAAACCCACAATTCATCGGTCTCAACAAACACACCGCAAAAAGAAGAAGATCACATCGAATAGATCTCCACAAGAGAGGGGGAGAACATTGTATTGAGATCCAAAAAGAGAGAAGAAGCCATCTAGCTAATAACTATGGACCCGAAGGTCTGAGGTAAACTACTCACACTTTATCGGAGAGGCTATGATGATGTAGAAGCCCTCCGTGATGATGGCCCTCTCCGGCGGAGCTCCGGAACAGGCCCCAAGATGGGATCTCGTGGATACAGAAAGTTGCGGCGGTGGAATTCGGTTTTTGGCTCCGTATCTGTTCTTTTGGGGTACGTGGGTATATATAGGAGGAAGAACTACGTCGGTGGAGCTTCGGTGGGCCCACGAGGGTGGGGGGCGCGCCTAGGGGTGTAGGGCGCGCCCCCCTACCTCGTGCCCTCCTCGGAGCTTTCTTGACGTAGGGTCCAAGTCTCCTGTCTCTTATTCGGGAAGAAAATCACGTTCCAAAAAGGATTTTTCTGTTTGGACTCCGTTTGATATTCCGTTTCTTCGAAACACTGAAATAGGCAAAAAACAGCAATTCTGGGCTGGGCCTCCGGTTAATAGGTTAGTCCCAAAAATAATATAAAAGTGGAAAATAAAACCCAATGTAGTCCAAAACAGTAGATAATATAGCAGTGAGCAATCAAAAATTATAGATACGTTGGAGATGTATCAGGCATCCCAAGCTTAATTCCTGCTCGTCCTCGAGTAGGTAAATGATAAAAAGAGAATTTTTGATGCGGAGTGCTACTTGGCATAATTTCAATGCAAAATTTCTTAATTGTGGTATGGATATTCAGATTAGAAAGATTCAAGACAAAAGTTCATATTGACATAAACAATAGTAACACTTCAAGCATACTAATAAAGCAATTATGTCTTCTCAAAATAACATGGCCAAAGAAAGTTATCCCTACAAAATCATATACTCTGGCTATGCTCTATCTTCACCACACAAAGTATTTAAATCATGCACAACCCCGATGACAAGCCAAGCAATTGTTTCATACTCTAACTTTTTCAAAACTTTTTCAATCTTCACGCAATACATGAGCGTGAGCCATGGACATAGCAATATGTGGAATAGAAGGGTGGTTGTGGAGAAGACAAAAATAGGGGAAGATAGTCTCACATCAACTAGGCGTATCAATGGGCTATGGAGATGCCCATGAATAGATATCAATGTGAGTGAGTAGGGATTGCCATGCGACGGATGCACTAGAGCTATAATTATATGCAAGCTCATTAAAAGAAACTAAGTGTGTTTGCATCCAACTCGCTTGCTCACGGAGACCTAGGGCAATTTGAGGAAGCCCATCATTGGAATATACAAGCCAAGTTCTATAATGAAAAATTCCCACTAGTATATGAAAATGACATAACGAGAGACTCTCTATCATGAAGATCATGGTGCTACTTTGAATCACAAGTGTGGTAAAAGGATAGTAACATTGTCCCTTCTCTCTTTTTCTCTCATTTTTTATTTGGGCCTTTTCTCTGTCTCTTTTTGTGGCCTCTTTTTTTCGTCCGGAGTCTCATCCTGACTTATGGTTGAATCATAGTCTCCATCATCCTTTCCTCACTTGGGACAATGCTCTAGAAAATGATGATCATCACACTTTTATTTTTCTTACAACTCAACAATTACAACTCGATACTTAGAACAAATATGACTCTATATGAATGCCTTCGGCGGTGTACCGGGATATGCAATGAATCAAAAGTGACATGTATGAAAGAATTATGAATGGTGGCTTTGCCACAAATACGATGTCAACTACATGATCATGCTAGCAATATGACAATGATGGAGCTTGTCATAATAAACGGAACGGTGGAAAGTTGCATGGCAATATATTTCGGAATGGCTATGGAAATGCCATGATAGGTAGGTATGGTGGCTGTTTTGAGGAAGGTATATGGTTGGTGTATGATACCAGCGAAAGGTGCGCGGTATTAGAGAGGCTAGCAATGGTGGAAGGATGGGAAAAAGTGCATATAATCCATGGACTCAACATTAGTCATAAAGAACTCATATACTTATTGCAAAAATCTAGAAGTTATCAAAGCAAAGTATTACGCGCATGCTCCTAGGGGGATAGATTGGTAGGAAAAGACCATCGCTCGTCCCCAACCACCACTCATAAGGAAGACAATCAATAAATAAATTATGCTCCGACTTCATCACATAACGGTTCACCATACATGCATGCTACGGGAATCACAAACTTTACCACAAGTATTCTTTAAATTCACAACTATAAACTAGCATAACTATAATATTATTACCTCCATATCTCAAAACAATTATCATGCTTCAATCTTCTCTTAGTATTCAACGCACTCAAAAGAAAATTTCACATATCTTGAACACCAAGCATATTATTATTAGGCAAATTACCATGCTATTAAGACTCTCAAAATAATTTAAGTGAAGCATGAGAGATCAATAGTTTCTGTAAAACAGACCACCACCATGCTCTAAAAGATCTAAGTGAAGCACATAGAGCAAAATTATAACGCTCGAAAGATATAAGTGAAGCACATAGAGCAAAACTACATAGCTCAAAAGATTTAAGTGAAGCACATAGAGTATTCTATCAAATTTCAATTCAAGTATGGCTCTCTCAAAAGGTGTGTACAGCAAGGATGATTGTGGCACACTAACAACCAAAGACACAAATAATACAAGACGCTCCAAGAAAAACACATATCATGTTGGTGAATAAAAATATAGCTCCAAGTAAATTACCGATGGAAGTGGACGAAAGAGGGGATGCCTTCCAGGGCATCCCCAAGCTTTGAATTTTTGGTGTACTTGGATTATCTTGGGGGTGCCATGGGCATCCCCAAGCTTAGGCTCTTGCCACTCCTTGTTCCATAATCCATCAAAAGAATTCACCCAAAACTTGAAAACTTCACAACACAAAACTCAATAGAAATCTCGTGAGCTCCGTTAGAGAAAGAAAACATAAAACCACTTAAAAGTACTGTAATGAACTCATTATTTATTTATATTCGTGTTAAACCTACTGTATTCCAACTTCTCTATGGATCATACCCTACAATACTAGCCATAGATTCATCAAATTAAGCAAACAACACACGAAAAACAGAATCTGTCAAAAACAGAACAGTCTGTAGTAATCTGTAACTAACGGAAACTTCTGGAACTCCAAAAAATCTACCAAACTTAGACGACCTAGAAAATTTGTTTAATGATCAGAAGCAATTGGAATCAATATTTTATCACGTTCTGATGATTTTTAATAATTCGGGCACTGAACGCAAAGTTTCTGGAAATTACAGCAAGATCGAATAACTATCATCCAAGAAGATCCAATAGGTCTAACTTGGCACAAACACTAATTAAAACACAAAACCACATACAAACAGAAGGTAGATGGGTTATTTATTCCCTAACATAAGAAAAACACAAAAAACTAAAAATAAAATTGGGTTGCCTCCCAACAAGCGCTATCGTTTAACGCCCCTAGCTAGGCATAAAAGCGAGGATAGATCTAGGTATTGCCATCTTTGGCATTAGGAAAGAAAAGAGCAAATTTACTTTCTATGGCATTTATTATCCTATTTTGGTAAAGCACATGGCCATTAATGGATGAAGTAAGATTAAGCACATTATGGAAATTTGCATCTATACTAGATTTCAGCTCTTTGATAATTTCGTTTTGATAGAAGCTTAAAAGGGTAGTAGATTCAACTTTATCATTCATGGGGTGCCCAAATATGGTTTTCATCCTCTCATAGGTATCTATGGAATCCATGTCGGTGTCAAAACCGGCGGATCTCGGGTAGGGGGTCCCGAACTGTGCGTCAAGGTCGGATGGTAACAGGAGACAGGGGACACTTTATTTTACCCAGGTTCGGGCCCTCTCGATGGAGGTAAAACCCTACTCCTGCTAGATTAATATTGATGATATGTGTATTACAAGAGTAGATCTACCACGAGATCAAGGAGGCTAAATCCTAGAAGCTAGCCTATGGTATGATTGTTGTGTATATGATCTATCGACTAGCCTGGCCTCGGTTTATATAATGCACCAGAGGCCTAGGATTACAAGAGTCCTAGCCGAATACGCCGGTGGGGGAGGAGTCCTTGTCTTGATCACCAAGTCTTGTGGAATCTTCCTTGTTTGCGGCAGCCGTCCGGACTGGCCCATGAGTATACGGCCACGGGGGTCCTCGGCCCAATCTAATAGATCGGGAGATGACATGGTGAGTACCCCCTAGTCCAGGACACCGTCAGTAGCCCTCTGAACCAGTCTTCAAGTTAGGGACGCTCCTCGATTCTTCCGAACTGTTCTTCTTCTTCGGTCGCCGGTCTTGAAAACTGGTTCAATAAATCTTCTTTATCTTCGATCTTGAGGATCGCCGAAATGCATTCGACGGGTTTACACGTCGGGTATCCGAGGAGACCCTTTAAGTTTCTGGCCTTTATCAATGCCTTGTTTATTTTTATGCCACACCTCGGGTTTGAAGTTGTTCCCGGGAGGCAGTGTCCTCTTGCGTCCGAGCTCCAACGCCGGACTGCATTCGAGGTATCTTTTGCAGCCGAGCACCAATGCCGGACTGCTTCCCAGCTCTAACGCCGGACTATGTATCCGAGCTCCAACGCCAGACTATGTATCCGAGCTCCAACGCTGGACTGTATCCGAGGTGTCGTAAATCACCTTGGTTTAAAGAAGTTTGAAGGAGTTTAACCGAGCTTTATGCCGGAAATGCCCTCTATGGAGCCAGCCACTAGCGCCCGAGCTTTATGCCGGACTGCTTTCGAGGTGGTGCACCACCCCGAATGTGGGCCGATTTTTGTCAATATTTTTTATTGGTGCAATTTATTCTTTGCCGAGATATATAGCCAGTAGCCCTCAAGGTGGGTATTGGTCTAAAACCCGAGATGCACATGAAGGATGACATAAGACCTCTGATCCCCATAGCCGCTGAGACTCAGGTTGATTTGCAAAATCGGCCTGAGGATCAAGTCCAAGCTCGGCAGAATACTTCGGGACACTAAAAGCGGCGTGCTCAGTCCTCGAGACTCAGGTTGGGTGCGGCCGACCAACCTGAGGATCAAAATCTCCTCGGAAACTATATTCCACATAAAATTTTCTGCATTGGACAAGAAATGCAGTAGCCCCCGAGACACTGGCCGGGTGGCAACAACAGATCAGGGGATCGATGTGCCCCTTTAATATGTTTAAATAATAAGCCCAAACCCCAGTAGCCCCCGAGCCTTAATGCGGGCACGGGTGACCGAATTAAGGATCAATATCCATAGTAAAATCACAAATTATGTGTAATGACTCTATGTATCCAAGTACTTTATGTCATTAATGCTCGGATCCGCATTGAATAAAACTTTGTTGACTGACCATCGCCTTCCACCTCCTCGGCCAGTAGCCGAGGAGTGTTTGTCTTACTTTATAAAGCCTTCATGAGGGCAAAGATTTACGACAAACAAGGCAATCTGGCCATACGGTTTTATAAACAAAGGTACGCGGAGAGATATGGTATATTACTGTTTAACAGAAGAAATGTCTTCCAAAGAAAATAGTCCCGCTATCGGTTCCTTTCTTTGGGTTGTCATGCTAAGCATGATCATAAAACCTCAGCTCCAATGTAAGAGCAAAATATCGAGGATTTAGTTTGGGAGGCCTGTTAATAGCCCCCGTTAGTGTTCAGCGACAGTCGAGGTCAAGCCGTAAACAATTCGGCCAATGTTATGAACGGCCTGTTATTTAACATAGTCATCGGATCGCTGACCAGTTTACGCTTATTGTGACAGTCAGTTTTCGGCTTTCTCCACTGAGGTGCTTAATCGTGTGAGCTGGGAGCACAATCGCAGTGGTTCTCCCTTTGCACGCTTAGCCGAACAAAACGGAACGTAGGAAGCAAGTGCGGGAGCCGGGCGACCCAACTATTGACCGAAGACACAATTTGAAACCGATGCATATATAGCAATATCTGAGAATGTTTTTGCCGAATCCCTAAAAGGTGTCCGGCGTTGCACTGCGAGACTAATGCTAGAAAAGCACAAATAGTTTAAAAGTGCCAAAAAGCTTGGAAAACCAAGAAACGTCAGTAAAAACATGACGTCCGAACAATATCAAGTGTTCGGTGCCAACCCGAAAATTGGTCTTAGAAAAAAGAAGTGCTTCTGTCGTGCTTTAACATGATACATCCTATCTCAAGACTTCGAGCGGGTCAGCCTACGGCTTCAACCTCCTATCCTGAGGGCGGAGTACTTCTCATCAGGCCAGTTTAGCAAACTAAACTCTAGCGACTTTTGAGAGATAAATTAGGCTCCCCGGCTAGTGACCGCACACTCGTGTCGAAAAAAGGAGTGATAAATAATAATAACTTTGCAACGACTAAGAAGAAAAACACTTAGTATGAAACGGCTCAAATAAACGTAAGAGCCCCCCATGTGACTTGGGTAAAAGTTGACTATATAATGTAAGGTGACATGTAGAATGCCTTCTAGCCGGATTGTAGACCGTTTGTCATAGCGGACCTTTTCGCTTCAACCTCTGGACCCAATAGTCCGGAGTGTGTCCGAATACCCTCGCGCTTATAAAAACCGGGGCATGCGTGGAGACCAGGCGTAGGGGTCATTAGTGCTTTATCAGACAAGTGCCCAACTAGTTATGTTATATTACATGGTTAGTAAGAAACATCTTCCAGGGAGAATAGTTCCGTTAGGGGTTCCTTTCCCTGGGAGGCATGCCCTAAAGTGCATGTCCGGACTGCGAAAAGAGCAGAAAAGCATCTGGGGGCAGGTAAATAAATAGGTAAGAAATCATATTTTAGTTCACCGACCGAGTATTCCCTTAAGAAATCATAGTCGGCGTGGCAAAGCCTGAATTCACAGGTCGGTCCACGCTCCGGATGCGGCGTTCGCCGGACTATGTACGGAGACTGACCGAACCAGCATGCGACCATCGTTAATGCGGCCACCATTTGATAGACCTGTGAACATATGATGGACAAACCAGAGTAATAATTCCTTGGAAAAAATGAACCCAAACATGCAAAAAATATTAGGATTAATAGCACCTGGTTTATTTGTTGTAGTAATCCAAAGGAAGATGATGCTGGCAAAGGTTGGCTCGCCGAGGCGAAGCCCTCGGTCCGGCCAATCGTGACGAAGTTGGTCGGCTAGTGACGACGGAGTGTCCGGAGTAGGTTGATGAAGAGATGATGAATCCTCCGGTCCAGCCGAGATGTCGAAGCCTCGAGGCCAGTCGATGAGTCGAAGTAGGCCGGCGTTATGGACACCGGCTTGAAGGGGCAACAGTGCGGCCCTGCCGATGCAGGTCGTGACGTGGTAGATGCCGGCTTGATGAAGCGACCGTGCGGTGATGCCGGTATGCCCGCTCCGTGTAATCCGTGGGGCGGCGATGTTGGTGATGATTTGTCCTTCGCAATGCCGGACTCTTGTTCGGCTTGCCGAGATGATGATCCGAAGAAGTTGAGCTCGTATCAACAAAGTGACGACGTGTCTAGCACAGGTCGGCAGCCGTGGAGCAATATTGTCGTACTGGTTTGATACCAGCAATGATGTTGAAGGTCATGTTCAAAAGATCTTAAAGTTAGTGAGATGTGTTCGGGAATAATACACAATATCCCATACAAAAATTCCTTCATAAAGGATATCCGAAATCTCGTTCATAAAAAAGATGAATCCGGGTCGGATTCGTTCTCGCGCAAAAAACAGATCCGAAAAGTGATGCACTAATTGGAAGGTTCCCGGAGTTTGGACGGTCGGATCGAGCTGAAATTTTGAAGGGTGGTAGATATAGTAATTCCGCAGCCGATCAACGGTTGGATCTTCCAAAGGACGCCCGAGCTAGAAGCTGGACACCACGCCCTAAACTCGTCCAGATTCCCGTCCAGATTTGACAGGGCTGCGGTATATTATGGATTGCCGGAGATTCCTCCATCGGAACTCGACGAAATTTTCCATGGTTGTTGTAGACTCAATTCCGCACAATTCCACCAAAGCAATCGTCAAAGCGATACTCGAGGAGGTGCCGGCAGAAGATACGAGTTCGCTGTCCAGAAAAACAGCACGGTCGCTTGAGGGCAATGTTCACGTTGAGCCCCCGAGCTTCATGGATGATTCCTCCGTGATCTTGATAGAGATCGGAGTTGATGTTTGATGAAGGCCCTCGTCCGAACATGGTGATCCGAACACGAGGCGCAATTCTTGGTCGAACCAAGGTGACCAGTTGAGCTGGTGACGAAGATGCCGAAGTCGCAGTTGATCTGCAGGCGAGCCATCGTTCCTTTTGTCGATCACACAGCGGAACTCTCAATGAAAGCACCAATGTCGGTGTCAAAACCGGCGGATCTCGGGCAGGGGGTCCCGAACTGTGCGTCAAGGTCGGATGGTAACAGGAGATATGGGACACTTTATTTTACCCAGGTTCGGGCCCTCTCGATGAAGGTAAAACCCTACTCCCGCTAGATTAATATTGATGATATGGGTAGTACAAAAGTAGATCTACCACGAGATCAAGGAGGCTAAACCCTAGAAGCTAGCCTATGGTATGATTGTTGTGTATATGATCTATCGACTAGCCTGGCCTCGGTTTATATAATGCACCAGAGGCCTAGGATTACGAGAGTCCTAGACGAATACGCCGGTGGGGGAGGAGTCCTTGTCTTGATCACCAAGTCTTGTGGAATCTTCCTTGTTTGCGGCAGCCGTCCGGACTGGCCCATGAGTATACGGCCACGGGGGTCCTCGGCCCAATCTAATAGATCGGGAGATGACGTGGTGAGTACCCCCTAGTCCAGGACACCGTCAATCCCCTTCAAGAAAACCCTCTTCAAAAATAGAATCTAGCACTTGTTTAAAAGAGGTAGGTAATCCGACATAAAAACCTTTTAAGTAAACCTCAATTTGATATTGTGGTATATAGCTAGCCCTAATCCTTAATAACCTATCCCAAGCATCTTTTAAAGACTCATCAATTAAATAGCGAAAAATTCCAGAGTCGTCTTCATCAAGATTATTTAAACTATCATTGGTGACCCCGGTGGGTCTTTCAATAGCATCATTATTTCTAAGCTTAGAGAGGATAGAGGGATCATCCAGGGTACTAAGACCTTGGAAAGGACCCTTTGTTCTTTTTGATTCGGTCATGGCAACGGGAAGACAGGCGAGAAAAAGGCAAAAGGAAAAGGAGAAGGAGAAGGAGAAGGAGAAGGAGGAGGAGAAAGAGAGGGCGAATAAAACAGCAAGGGTGAAGTGGGGGGGAGGAAAACGAGAGGCAAATGGCAACTAATGTAATGCGGGAGATAGGGATTGTGATGGGTACTTGGTATGTTGACTTTTTTGCGTAGACTCCCTGGCAACGGCGCCAGAAATTCCTCTTGCTACCTCTTGAGCTTGCGTTGGTTTTCGCCGAAGAGGAAAGGATGATGCAGCAGAGTAGCGTAAGTATTTCCCTCAGTTTTTGAGAACCAAGGTATCAATCCAGTAGGAGGCCACGCGCAAGTCAATCGTACCTACACAACACAAAGAGCTCAACGCAACCAACGCGATTAGGGGTTGTCAATACCTTCACGGTCACTTACGAAAGTGAGATCCGATAGATAATATTTTTGGTATTTTTGGTATAGAGATGCAAAGTGAAAAGTAAAAGACAAAGTAAAAAAGCAAAACAAAGTAAAAGTGATGGAGATTGATATGATGAGAATAGACCCGGGGGCCATAGGTTTCACTAGTGGCTTCTCTCGAGAGCATAAGTATTCTACGGTGGGTGAACAAATTACTGTTGAGCAATTGACAGAATTGAGCATAGTTATGAGAATATCTAAGCATGATCATGTATATAGGCATCACGTCTGTGACAAGTAGATCGAAACGATTCTGCATCTACTACTATTACTCCACTCATCGACCGCTATCCAGCATGCATCTAGAGTATTAAGTTAAAACAGAGTAACGCTTTAAGCAAGATGACATGATGTAGAGAGATAAATTCATGCAATATGAAATAAACCCCATCTTGTTATCCTCGATGGCAACGATGCAATACGTGTCTTGCTACCCCTTCTATCACTGGGAGAGAACACCGCAAGATCGAACCCAAAGCTAAGCACTTCTCCCATGGCAAGGACTACCAATCTAGTTGGCCAAACCAAACGGATATTTCGAAGAGACTTGCAAAGATAACCAATCATACATAAAAGAATTCAAAGAAGATTCAAATATTGTTCATAGATAGACTTGATCATAAACCCACAATTCATCGATCTCAACAAACACACCGCAAAAAGAAGAAGATCACATCGAATAGATCTCCACAAGAGAGGGGGAGAACATTGTATTGAGATCCAAAAAGAGAGAAGAAGCCATCTAGCTAATAACTATGGACCCGAAGGTCTGAGGTAAACTACTCACACTTCATCGGAGAGGCTATGATGTTGTAGAAGCCCTCCGTGATGATGGCCCTCTCCGGCGGAGCTTCGGAACAGGCCCCAAATGGGATTAGGTTTTTGGCTCCGTATCTGTTCGTTTGGGGGTACGTGGGTATATATACGAGGAAGAACTACATCGGTGGAGCTTCGGTGGGCCCACGAGGGTGGGGGGGCGCGCCTGGGGGTGTAGGGCGCGCCCCCTACCTCGTGCTCTCCTCGGAGCTTTCTTGGCGTAGGGTCCAAGTCTCCTGTGTCTTATTCGGGAAGAAAATCACGTTCCAAAAAGGATTTTTCTGTTTGGACTCCATTTGATATTCCGTTTCTTCGAAACACTGAAATAGGCAAAAAAACAGCAATTCTGGGTTGGGCCTCCGGTTAATAGGTTAGTCCGAAAAATAATGTAAAAGTGGAAAATAAAGCCCAGTATTGTCCAAAACAGTAGATAATATAGCATGGAGCAATCGAAAATTATAGATACGTTGGAGACGTATCACCGAACATAATCGGTGTTTACCACAGGTATGGTATTCGGAAACACTCCAACCCTTGGGTTTCAGAGGTCGAAGCGGAAGGTCGGCCATAAAAATCATTTACAATTTGGCTGGAGATAAGTTTGATGATAAAGTGTATTGTTACATGAAATCACACACCTACTCTTTATCTATGCCCTCTATCATGCTGTCTAGTTTACAGTCCTGTTGTGAAAATTTGGCGGCTATCTTTACTTGGTCGTACACGAAGCTAACCGGAATTTCTTGTCCGTTTGGTCCCCGAGGTCCAACCCAGGCCATATGATACGGATCAAGTCCGGTATACCGCGTTTTCACCATGGCCCAGGCTTCTCATGCACCTTCTCGACATGCTGATGCCTTCGATAGCTCAAAACGAAGACGAGCTCCCTTCAATAAATTCGCGAGCCCCTCCATCATTCCTGGAGGAGAATCGGATGGCCATAAAGCCTTAGCCATGTTCCTCATTGCTTTCCAAGCTCGCTCGTGCACTTTGGATAGCTCTTGCAGCAAGTCGCCTTGATATCCGGACACTTCTCCCTCAGGTCGCCCCGTTACCAAACCTACAGGAACAAATCTCGTAAAACTTTCCATCAGGGGATCTTATGAAAGTTAGGTTCAAGGACATACTAAATATGCCATCTTTCAGCTTTCTGTTCTCCTTCAACACATCCGATAGTTGGCTCTTACATCCTTTAGCTCTTCGGCTGCTTGATGTTGCCATCCCATAGTTTGTTCTTTTCATTAATGGTCCGTGTTAACAGACGTTGACCAGCGGCTTCTTGCCCTTCGGCATGTTGTTTGTTCGCCTGAGCAGCCTTTAGCCTCTCCTCCAACTAATCTGCCAATCATGCTGCTGTAAACAAAACAATGAACATTCAAAAATCATTGTTAGCACAGAATCGTATTTTTCGGACACTGTTGTGCTTACCATCCGATGCCTTCTTGGATTTCTTCAAATTTTCCAGTTCGGTGGTGACAACAATTAGCTTGGTCCGACATTCTTCCAGCTCCTTGGACAGCGTGTTATTTTTCGCCGTGAGTACCTGATAATATAAACGACCCTTAAATCAGTTGGGCCAACAGCTTCAAGTCCCGGGGCTACTGCCACATGATTATTGAATCTACACAAAGATTTTACCCGCATATCCTTTGAAAGCTTGTGAGTAGCTCCGGCAAGTCCATCCCGAGCAGCTCGGATATACGCATCCGCAGAGCTGAGGGCATTGAACGCATCTTCGGTGAAACTTGGGTCGCGCATGGCCCCTTTCCGCCGCTGATGATTCATCGCGCTCTCCACTTCGGAATTGGTGACGGATACATTATCCGAATCCTCTTGGAGATGACAATCCAGCGTTTTGCCTGTATCAACCCTAGTCCTTGTGGCAGGGTCCTGGGCTGGAATGGCTGATGCATGGCCGGCGAGGTCCCCGGATATAGTCTGGCGTACACTCTTCCTAAAATATGGCCCAGCGGAAAGCGTCACAATTCGGTCTATCCACCAAGTGCATGTTAAAAACTATAGCTCTTTGGTGAAGGCGGGGGCTCGGTAGTATCACCGTTTGCCCTTCTTTTCAAAGACTCACCCTGCGCGGGCGTCGCCTTCTTAGGGGACGCCTTTGATACAGCTCAGCAAGACGAGCGCCGCCCCTTCGGAGCATGAGACAGTATGGTGGGTGAGGCGCAATGGGAAAACTCTTTTGGAGGAGATGTCTCCTGGGTAATTACATGGGAGGAGGGGAGAAGGCCGAGGTAATCGGCTATAATAGCCACTTTCGTGTCGTTGTAGCTCGCCTGATAAAAGCCCCCTCTTTAAGCTCTATAAATATATCCAGATCTTCTTTATATTCGGGATCCAGGTCTCGAACATGGTCCTTTGGCTGCGGAGCGAGGCTGTAGACCCCCTCGGCGACCTTTCTCCATTCCTGTTAAAAGTAGCCGGATTAAATTCGACTACCATATCTCTGGAAAAAGGTTGAGTAAGGCCAATAATAAAAAAACTCACCCAGTCGATGGGGTTATAGATGGAAAAACCTTCCCGACATTTCAAACGAGTGAAGTCTTCCTTCTCCCCTTTGTAAAGGTCAGCTAAGATGGTGGCCAGGGCGGCAAAATTGTCTGGACTCTTGCATAGACACCGGGATGCATCGTCCTACCCGTTGTAATTCCACATAGGAAGACCTCTAGATTGGAGCGGCTGAACGCATCGCGTTATTGAAATCGCCATTACCTCGATTATAGACAGCCCGGAGTTGGCAAGTACTCTGATCTTGCTTGCTAACCTCGTAACCTCCGCACTGTCTTCTTCCTCGAGGCTTCGGGGACGCCAGCTGGTGCGTTTCTTTAAACGAGCACTGGAGAATTCGGGAAGACCACACCGGATTGGGTCCGGAAGAATGACGTCTTCAATATAAAACCATTCCGAGGGCTACTCTTCGGATGCCTTCTTCGGAGTGCCGGACAGGTATCCTGTCCCGGCTATGCGCCATACTTCGGCACCACCCACCTCGAATATGGATCCCTTTTGGGAGCGGGGGACGAGGCAGAAGAATTTCCGCCATAGCTTGAAATGGGCCTCACAGCCCAGAAATAGCTTGCAAAGAGCAACGAAGCCCGCGATCTGCAGGATGGAGCCTGGCGTCAGATTGTGCAGTTGGAGGCCTGCTACCTCTTGAGCATCCGTTGGTTTTCCCTTGAAGAGGAAAGGGTGATGCAGCAAAGTAGCATAAGTATTTCCCTCAGTTCTTGAGAACCAAGGTATCAATCCATTAGGAGACTATGCGCAAGTCCCTAGTACCTGCACAAACAATGAAGAACCTTGCAACCAACGCGATAAAGGGGTTGTCAATCCCTTCACGACCACATGCAAAAGTGAGATCTGATAAAGATAATAAGATAAATATTTTTGGTATTTTTGTTGTATATATTGCAAAATAAAGATTGCAAAATAAACAATGATAGAAATAGCTAATTGATAGGAAAATAATATGATGGAAAATAGACCCGGGGGCCATAGGTTTCACAAATGGCTTCTCTCAAGATAGCAAATTCTACGGTGGGTGAACAAATCACTGTCGAGCAATTGATAGAAAAGCACATAGTTATGAGAATATCTAGGCATGATCATGAACATAGTCATCACGTCCGTGACAGGTGGACCGAAACGATTCTGCATCTACTACTATTACTCCACACATCGACCGCTATCCAGCATGCATCTAGAGTATTAAGTTCATAAGAATAGAGTAACACATTAGGAAAGATGACATGATGTAGAGGGATAAACTCAAGCAATATGATATAAACCCCATCTTTTTATCCTTGATGGCAACAATACAATACGTGCCTTGTTGCCCCTGTTGTCACTGGGAAAGGACACCACAAGATTGAACCCAAAGCTAAGCACTTCTCCCATTGCAAGAAATATCAATCTAGTAGGCCAAACTAAACCGATAATTCGAAGAGACTTGCAAAGATATTAAATCATGCATACAAGAATTCAGAGAAGAATAAAATATTATTTAGATAATCTTGATCATAAACCCACAATTCATCGGGTCTCGACAAACACACCACAAAAAGAATTGCATCGAATAGATCTCCAAGAAGATAAAGGAGAACTTTGTATTGAGATCCAAAGAGAGAGAAGAAGCCATCTAGCTAATAACTATGGACCCGAAGTTCTGTGGTAAACTACTCACACATCATCGGAGAGGCTATGGTGTTGATGTAGAAGCCCTCCATGATCGATTCCCCCTCCGGCGGAGCGCCGGAAAAGGCCCCAAGATGGGATCTCACGGGTACAGAAGGTTGCAGCGGTGGAAATAGGGTTTTGTGGTGCTCCTGGATGTTTTCAGGGTATATGAGTATATATAGGCGAAAGAAGTAGGTCGGTGGAGCCACGAGGGGCCCACGAGGGTGGGGGCGCACCTACTAGTATGTCTTCAACGTATCTATAATTTTTGATTGCTCCATGCTATATTATCTACTTCTTTGGACAATATTGGGCTTTATTTTCCACTTTTATATTATTTTTGCGACTAACCTATTAACCGGAGGCCCAGCCCAGAATTGTTGTTTTTTGCATATTTCAGTGTTTCGAAGAAACAGAATATCAAACGGAGTCGAAATGGAATGAAACCTTCGGGAACGTGATTTTCTCACCAAACATGATCCAGGAGACTTGGACCCTGCTACGCGATTTTCTCACCAAACATGATTTCCTGTTGAGCATTGCGTTGGTTTTCCCCGAAGAGGAGAGGATGATGCAGCAAAGTAGCGTAAGTATTTCCCTCAGTTTTTGAGAACCAAGGTATCAATCCAGTAGGAGGCTATGCTCAAGTCCCTCGTACCTGCACAAAACGATAGCTACTCGCAACCAACGCGATTAGGGGTTGTCAATCCCTTCACGGTCACTTACGAGAGTGAGATCTGATAGAGATGATAGATAATATTTTTGGTATAGAGATGCAAAGTGAAAAGTAAAAGGCAAAGTAAAAAAGCAAAGCAAGATTAAAGTGATGGAGATTGATATGATGAGAATAGACCTGGGGGCCATAGGTTTCACTAGTGGCTTCTCTCAAGAGCATAGGTATTCTACGGTGGGTGAACAAATTACTGTTGAGCAATTGACAGAATTGAGCATAGTTATGAGAATGTCTAGGTATGATCATGTATATTCTTGGAGACTTCTCTCGGACGTGATGCCTATATACATGATCGTACCTAGATATTCTCATAACTATGCTCAATTATGTCAATTTTTCAACAGTAATTTGTTCACCCACCGTAGAATATATACCTATGCTCTTGAGAGAAGCCACTAGTGAAATATATGGCCCCCGGGTCTATCTCCATTATAATAATCTTCCATCACTTTATTATTGCTTTGCTTTTTTACTTTGCCTTTTATTTTACTTTACATCTTTATACCAAAAATACCAAAAATATTATCTATCATCTCTATCAGATCTCACTCTCGTAAGTGACCGTGAAGGGATTGACAACCCCTATTCGCGTTGGTTGCGAGGAGTTATTTGCTTTGTGTAGGTACGAGGGACTCGCGCATAGCCTCTTACTGAATTGATACCTTGGTTTTCAGAAACTGAGGGAAATACTTACGCTACTTTGCTGCATCATCCTTACCTCTTCGGGGAAATCCAACGCAATGCTCAAGAGGTAGCAAGAAGAATTTCTGGCGCCGTTGCCGGGGAGTCTACGCAAAAGTCAACATACCAAGTACCCATCACAATCCCTTATCTCTCGCATTACATTATTTGTCATTTGCCTCTCGTTTTCCTCTCCCCCACTTCACCCTTGCCGTTTTATTCGCCCTCTCTTTTTCGTTTGCTTTTTTTTCTCGCTTGCTTTTTGTTTGCTTGTGTGTTGGATTGCTTGTCTGTCACGATGGCTCAAGATAATACCAAATTGTGTGACTTTACCAATACCAACAATAATGATTTGCTTAGCACTCCGATTGCTCCTCTTACTAACACTGAATCTTGTGAAATCAATACCGCTTTGTTGAATCTTGTTATGAAAGATCAATTCGCCGGCCTTCCTAGTGAAGATGCCGCTACTCATCTAAATAGCTTCGTTGATTTGTGTGATGTGCAAAAGAAGAAAGATGTTGATAATGATATTGTTAAATTGAAGCTATTTTCTTTTTCGCTTAGAGATCGTGCTAAAGCTTGGTTTTCGTCTTTGCCTAAAAATAATATTGATTCTTGGAACAAGTGCAAAGATGCTTTTATCTCTAAGTATTTTCCTCCCGCTAAGATCATCTCTCTTAGAAGCGATATTATGAATTTTAAGCAACTTGATCATGAACATGTTGCACAAGCTTGGGAGAGAATGAAAATAATGATACGTAATTGCCCTACTCATGCTTTGAACTTGTGGATGATTATACAAAAAATTTATGCCGGATTGAATTTTGCTTCTAGAAATCTTTTGGATTCGGCCGCGGGAGGCACTTTTATGGAAATCACTTTAGGATATGCTACTAAACTCCTAGATAATATTATGGTTAATTATTCTCAATGGCACACTGAAAGATCTACTAATAAAAAAGTGCATGAGATAGAAGAAATTAATGTTTTGAGTGGAAAGATGGATGAACTTATGAAATTATTTTCTACTAAGAGTGTTTCTTCTAATCCTAATGATAAGCCTTTGTCTACTTTGATTGAGAATAATAATGAATCTATGGATGTGAATGTTGTTGGTAGGAATAATTTTGGTAACAACGCGTATAGAGGGAACTTTAATCCTAGGCCTTATCCTAGTAATCCTTCTAATAATTATGGAAATTCCTACAACAACGCTTATGGAAATTTTAATAAGATGCCCTCTGAATTTGAGACTAGTGTTAAAGAGTTTATGAATTCACAAAAGAATTTTAATGCTTTGCTTGAAGAGAAATTGCTTAAAGTTGATGAATTGGCTAGGAACGTTGATAGAATTTCTCTTGATGTTGATTCTTTAAAGCTTAGATGTATTCCTCCTAAGCATGATATCAATGAGTCTCTCAAAGCCATAAGAATTTCCATTGATGAGTGCAAGGAAAGAACCGCTAGGATGCGTGCTACAAAAGATGCCATTATTAAAGCATGCTCTTCCAATCCCTATGAAAATAAAGATGAAGATCTAAAAGTTCTTGATGTGTCCCCTGTTAAATCTTTGTTTTGTAATATTAATATTGATAATGATGGGACTGAATATGATCCACCTTTACCTATAAGGCGTTCCAAGAATTCAGAGTTTTTAGATCTTGATGATGAAATTGATAAAAGTGGGATTGAAGGAAGTAAAACCCTAGATGTTGCTAAACCCACTATTTTTGATTTCAAGGAATTTAATTATGAAAGTTGCTCTTTAATTGATTGTATTTTCCTTGTTGCAATCCGTGCTAAATTCTCTTCATGCTTATAGTCAAAATAAAGCCTTACCAAACATATCGTTGATGCCTTGATGCAATCTTATGAAGAAAAACTTGAGTTGGAAGTTTCTATTCCTAGAAAACTTTATGATGAGTGGGAACCAACTATTAAAATTAATATTAAGGATCATGAATTTTATGTTTTATGTGATTTGGGTGCTAGTGTTTCCACTATTCCCAAAACTTTGTGCGATTTGCTAGATTTCCGTGATTTTGATGATTCCTCTCTAAACTTGCACCTTGCGGATTCTACTATTAAGAAACCTATGGGAAGAATTAATGATGTTCTTATTGTTGCAAATATGAATTATGTGCCCGTAATTTTATCGTTCTTGATATAGATTGCAATCCTTCTTGTCCTATTATTCTTGGTAGACCTTTCCTTGGAACGATTGGTGCAATTATTGATATGAAGGAAGGGAATATTAGATTCCAACTTCCATTAAAGAAAGGCATGGAACACTTCCCTAGGAAGAAAATAAAATTACCATATGAATCTATCATGAGAGCCACTGATGGATTGCCTACCAAAGATGGCAATACCTAGATCTATCCTTGCTTTTATGCCTAGCTAGGGGCGTTAAACGATAGCGCTTGTTGGGAGGCAACCCAATTTTATTTTTAGTTTTTTTTCTTTTGCTTCTGTTTAGGAGTAAATCTTCGATCCAGACTCTGGTTAGATGTGTTTTTATGTTTTAATTAGTGTTTGTGCCAAGTTAAACCTATAGGATCTTCTTGGATGATAGTTATTGGATCTTGCTGTAATCTCCAGAAACTTTCTGTTCACGAAAGCAATTGTTAAAATCACCATAACGTGATAAAATAGTGATTACAATTGTTGTTGATCAATAAACAAATTTACTAGGTATTCCTATTTTGGCTGAATTTTTGGAGTTCCATAACTTTGTGTTAGTTACAGATTACTACAGACTGTTCTGTTTTTGACAGATTCTGTTTTTCGTGTGTTGTTTGCTTATTTTGATGAATCTATGGCTAGTAAAATAGTTTATAAACCATAGAGAAGTTGGAATACAGTAGGTTTAACACCAATATAAATAAAGAGTGAGCTCATTACAGTAGCTTGAAGTGGTCTTTTGTTTTCTTTCGCTAACGGAGCTCACGAGATTTCTGTTGAGTTTTGTGTTGTGAAGTTTTCAAGTTTTGGGTGAAATATTTTGATGGATTATAGAACAAGGAGTGGCAAGAGCCTAAGCTTGGGGATGCCCATGGCACCCCCAAGATAATCTAAGGACACCAAAAAGTCAAAGCTTGGGGATGCCCCAGAAGGCATCCCCTCTTTTGTCTACTTCCATCGGTAACTTTACTTGGAGCTATATTTTTATTCACCACATGATATGTGTTTTGCTTGGAGCGTCTTGTATGATTTGAGTCTTTGCTTTTTAGTTTAACACAATCATCATTGCTGTACACACCTTTTGAGAGAGCCATACATGAATTGGAATTTGATAGAATACTCTATGTGTTCACTTATATCTTTTGAGCTATATAGTTTTGCTCTAGTGCTTCACGTATACCTTTTAGAGCACGGTGGTGGATTTTTTTTATAGAAACTATTGATCTCTCATGCTTCACTTAATAATATTAATGTGCTTGGTATTCAAGATTTGTAAAAGTTTCTTTTGAGTGCATTGGATACTAAGAAAAGTTTGATGCTTGATAATTGTTTTGAGATATGGAGGTGATAATATCAAAGTCGTGCTAGTTGAGTAGTTGTGAATTTGAGAATTGCTTGTGTTGAAGTTTCCAAGTCCCGTAGCATGCACCTATGGTAAACGTTATGTAACAAATTTGAAACATGAGGTTTTCTTTGATTGTCCTCCTTATGAGTGGCGGTCGGGGACGAGCGATGGTCTTTTCCTACCAATCTATCCCCCTAGGAGCATGCGCGTAGTGCTTTGGTTTTTGATGGCTTGTAGGTTTTTGCAATAAGTATGTGAGTTCTTTATGACTAATGTTGAGTCCATGGATTATACACACTCTCACCCTTCCATCATTGCTAGCCTCTTCGGTACCGTGCATTGCCCTTTCTCACATTGAGAGTTGGTGCAAACTTCGCCGGTGCATCCAAACCCCGTGATATGATACGCTCTTTTACACATAAACCTCCTTATATCTTCCTCAAAACAGCAACCATACCTACTTATTATGGCATTTCCATAGCCATTCCGAGATATATTGCCATGCAACTTTCCACCATTCCATTTATCATGACACATTCATCATTGTCATGTTGCTAAGCATGATCATGTAGTTGAGATAGTATTTGTGGCAAAGCCACCGTTCATAATTCTTTCATACATGTCACTCTTGATTCATTGCATATCCCGGTACACCGCCGGAGGCATTCATATAGAGTCATACTTCGTTCTAGTATCGAGTTGTAATCATTGAGTTGTAAATAAATAGAAGTGTGATGATCATCATTTAATAGAGCATTGTCCCAAAAAAAGAGAAAGACCAAAGAAAAAAAGAAGGCCCAAAAAAAGGGGCAATGCTACTATCCTTTTATCCACACTTGTGCTTCAAACTAGCACCATGATCTTCATGATAGAGAGTCTCTTGTTTTGTCACTTTCATATACTAGTGGGAACTTTTCATTATAGAACTTGGCTTGTATATTCCAACAATGGGCCTTCTCAAGTTCCCTAGGTCTTCGTGAGCAAGCAAGTTGGATGCACACCCACTTAGTTTCTTTTGTTGAGCTTTCATACATTTATAGCTCTAGTGCATCCGTTGCATGGCAATCCCTACTCCTTGCATTAACATCAATCGATGGGCATCTCCATAGCCCATTGATTAGCCTCGTTGATGTGAGACCTTCTCCTTTTTTGTCTTCTCCACATAACCCCCATCATCATATTCTATATCCATGGCTCACGCTCATGTATTGCGTGAAAGTTTATAAAGTTTGAGATCACTAAAGTATGAAATAATTGCTTGGCTTGTCATCGGGTTTGTGCATGATGAGAGCATTCTTGCGTGACGAAAATGGAGCATGACTAAACTATATGATTTTGTAGGGATGAACTTTCTTTGGCCATGTTATTTTGAGATGACATAATTGCTTAGTTAGTATGCTTGAAGTATTATTATTTTTATGTCAATATGAACTTTTGTCTTGAATCTTTCGGATCTGAATATTCATACCACAATTAAGAAGAGTTACATTGAAATTATGCCAAGTAGCAATCCGCATCAAAAATTCTTTTTTATCATTTACCTACTCGAGCAGGGATTAAGCTTGGGGATAATCAAAAATTATAGATACGTTCGAGACGTATCAAGCATCCCCAAGCTTAATTCCTGCTCGTCCTCGAGTAGGTAAATGATAAAAACAGAATTTTTGATCTGGAATGCTACCTAACATAATTTTCTATGTAATTCTTTTTATTGTGGCATGAATGTTCATATCCGAAAGATTCAAGACGAAAGTTTAATATTGACATAAGAATAATAATACTTCAAGCATACTAACAAAGTAATCATGTCTTATCAAAATAACATGGCCAAAGAAAGTTCATCCCTAAAAAATCATATAGTTCGGCTACGCACCATCTTCGTCACACAAAATACCCAAATCATGCACAACCTCGGTTTTAGCCAAGCAACTGTTTCATACTTTAGTATTCTCAAACTTTTTCAAGTTTCACGCAATACATGAGCGTGAGCCATGGACATAGCACTATGGGTGGAATAGAATATGATAATGGGGGTTGTGTGGAGAAGACAAAAAAGGAGAAAGTCTCACATTGACGCGGCTAATCAACGGGCTAGGGAGATGCCCATCAATTGATGTCAATGCAAGGAGTAGGGATTGCCATGCAACAGATGCACTAGAGCTATAAATGTAAGAAAGCTCAACAAAAAAAACTAAGTGGGTGTGCATCCAACTTGCTTGCTCATGAATACCCTAGGGAATTTGAGGAAGCCCATTGTAGGAATATACAAGCCAAGTTCTATAATGAAAAATTCCCACTAGTATATGAAAGAGACAATATAAGAGACTCTATCATGAAGATAATGGTGCTACTTTGAAGCACAAGTGTGGAAAAAAGGATAGTAGCATTGTCCCTTTTATTCTTTCTCTTTTTTAATTTGGCCTTTCTTCTTTTTCTTTTTTTATGGGACAATGCTCTATTTATGATGATCATCGCACTTCTATTTATTTACAACTCAAGGATTACAACTTGATACTACAACAAAATATGACTCTATATGAATGCCTTCGGCGGTGTACCGGGATGGGCAATGAATCAAGAGTGACATGTATGATAATTATGCATGGTGGCTTTGCCACAAATACGATGTCAACTACATGATCATCATGTAAGGCAATATGGCAATGATAAAACATGTCATAATAAATGAAACGGTGAAAAGTTGCATGGCAATATATCTCGGAATGTCTATGGAAATTCCATAATAGGTAGGTATAGTGGCTGTTTTGAGGAAGATATAAGGAGGTTTATGTGTGATAGAGCGTATCATATCACGGGGTTTGGATGCACCGGCGAAGTTTGCACCAACTCTCAAGGTGAGAAAGGGCAATGCATGGTACCGAAGAGGCTAACAATGATGGAAGGGTGAGAGTGCGTATAATCCATGGACTCAACATTAGTCATAATGAACTCAATACTTATTGCAAAAACCTACAAGTCATCAAAACAAAGTACTACACGCATGCCCCTAGGGGAAGGGTTGGTAGGAATTAACCATCGCGGGATCCCGACCTCCACACAAAGGAAGACAATCAAATAAATACTGCATGCTTCAAATTTGTCACACAACTGTTACCATGCATGCATGCTACAGGACTTTCATACCTCAACACAAGTATTTCTCAAATTCACAACTACTCTACTAGCATGACTCTAATATCACCATCCTCATATCTCAAAACGATCATGAAGCATCAAACTTCTCACAGTATTCAACGCACTCTATATGAAAGTTTTTATTATACCCATCTTGGATGCCTATCATATTTAGGACTAATTTTATAGCCAAAGCAAATTACCATGCTGTTCTAGAGGACTCTCAAAATAATATAAGTGAATCATGAGAGATCAATAATTTCTACAAAATAAAACCACCACCATGCTCTAAAAGGTATAAGTGAAGCACTAGAGCAAAATTATCTAACTCAAAAGATATAAGTGAAGCACATAGAGTATTCTAATAAATTCCGATTCATGTGTGTGTCTCTCAAAACGTGTGTACAGCAAGGATGATTGTGGTAAACTAAAAGGCAAAGACTCAAATAATACAAGACGCTCCAAGCAAAACACATATCATGTGGTTAATAAAAATATAGCCTCAAGTAAAGTTACCGAGGGACAAAGACGAAAGAGGGGATGCCTTCCGGGGCATCCCCAAGCTTAGGCTTTTGGTTATCCTTGAATTTTACCTTGGGGTTCCTTGTGCATCCCCAAGCTTAGGCTCTTGCCACTCCTTATTCCAAAGTCCATCAAATCTTTACCCAGAAACTTGAAAACTTCACAACATAAAACTCAACAGAAAATCTCATGAGCTCCGTTAGTATAAGAAAACAAATCACCACTTCAAGGTACTGTAATGAACTCATTATTTTTTTATATTTGTGTTAAACCTACTGTATTCCAACTTCTCTATGGTTCATACCCCCCGATACTAGCCATAGATTCATCAAAATAAGCAAACAACACGCGAAAAACAGAATCTGTCAAAAACAGAACAATCTGTAGTAATCGGTATCAAACGTATACTTCTGGAACTCCAAAAGTTCTACCATATTAGGACGACCAGGGTAATTTGTATATTAATATACTTCAGAAAGAATCAGGATAAAATCTCTTTTCTGTGATTTATGAAAATTATTTTCGTGAGTGCAAAGATTATGTCTTTTACAGCAAGATCAAACAACTATCATCCAAGAAGATCCTAAAGGCTTTACTTGGCACAAACACTAATTAAAACATAAAAACACAATCATAACAGTAGAATGATGAATTACTTATTACTAAACAGAAACTAAAAACAAGAAACAAAAATAAAATTGGTTTGCCTCCCAACAAGCGCTATCGTTTAACGCCCCTAGCTAGGCATTGAGATTTCGATGATGCTCACATGAAAGACAATAACTGAAGTGCAAAGAGAGCATCATGAAACACGTGACAAACACAACTAAGTCTAACATACTTCCTTTGCATAGGCATCTTATAGGCGAACATATTATCATAGCAAGCAAAAACTAGCATATGCAAGGAAGCGGAAAGAAACAATAGCAATCTTAACATAACGAGAGGTAATTTATTATCATGAAAATTTCTACAACCATATTTTCCTCTCTCATAATAATTACATGTGGGATCATAGGAAAATTCAACAAAACAGCTATCACATAAAATATTTTCAACACGATCCTCATGCATGCAAAGTTGACACTCCTCCAAAATAGTGGGATTAACATTAACTAAAGTCATGACCTCTCCAAACCCACTTTTATCAAAAATTTCATAAGATTGAAGATTCTCCAAATATGTGGGATCTAAAGTTGCACTCTTCCAAACCCACTTTCAATATTATTGCAAACACTATTGTCAATCTCATATTCATCATGGGGCTTAAATAAATTTTCAAGATCATAAGAAGAATCACCCCAATCATGATCATTGCAACAAGTAGTAGACATAGCAAAACTAGCATCCCCAAGCTTAGGGTTGTGCATATTATTAGCACAATTGACATCAAGAGAATTTATAGTAAAATCATTGCAATCATGCTTTTTATTCAAGGAGCTATCGTGAATCTCTTCATAAATTTCTTCATCACAATTTTCAGATTCATGAATTTCAAGCAAAACCTCAGAAAGATAATCTAGTGCACTCAAATCACTAGAAATTGGTTCATCATAATTGGATCTCTTAAAAAGATTAGCAAGGGGATGAGGATCCATAAACTTTTAGCAAACGAAGATGCCAGAAAAAAGAAGGCACATGGTAACACAAGATCGAACGGAAGGAGGGCGAAGAAAAGGCAAAGGTGAAGTGGGGGAGAGGAAAACGAGAGGCAATTGGAAAATAATGTAATGCGAGGGATAAGATTTTGTGATGGGTACTTGGTATGTCTTGACTTGTGCATAGATCTCCCCGGCAATAGTGCCAGAAATCCTTCCTGCTACCTCTTGAGCATGCGTTGGTTTTCCCTTGAAGAGGAAAGGGTGATGCAGCAAAGTATCGTAAGTATTTACCTCAGTTTTTGAGAACCAAGGTATCAATCTAGTAGGAGACTACACGCAAGTCCCTAGTACCTGCACAAACAATCAAAAACCTTGCAACCAACGCTATAAAGGGGTTGTCAATCCCTTCACGGCCACTTGCAAAAGTGAGATCTGATAAAGATAATAAGATAAATATTTTTGGTATTTTTGTTGTATAGATTGGAAAATAAAGATTGCAAAATAAGCAGCGATAGAAATAGCTAATTGATAGGAAAATAATATGATGGAAAATAGACCCGGGGGCCATAGGTTTCACTAGTGGCTTCTCTCAAGATAGCAAATTCTATGGTGGGTGAACAAATTACTGTCGAGCAATTGATAGAAAAGCGCATAGTTATGAGAATATTAGGCATGATCATGAACATAGGCATCACGTCCGTGACAAGTAGACCCAAACGATTCTGCATCTACTACTATTACTCCACACATCGACCGCTATCCAGCATGCATCTAGAGTATTAAGTTCATAAGAACAGAGTAACGCGTTAGGCAAGATGACATGATGTAGAGGGATAAACTCAAGCAATATGATATAAACCCCATCTTTTTATCCTCGATGGCAACAATACAATATGTACCTTGCTGCCCCTGCTGTCACTGGGAAAGGACACCGCAAGATTGAACCCAAAGCTAAGCACTTCTCCCATTGCAAGAAATATCATCTAGTAGGCCAAACTAAACCGATAATTCGAAGAGACTTGCAAAGATATTAAATCATGCATATAAGAATTCAGAGAAGAATCAAATATTGTTCATAGATAATCTTGATCATAAACCCACAATTCATCGAATGTCGATAAACACACCGCAAAAAGAATTACATCGAATAGATCTCCAAGAAGATCGAGGAGAACTTTGTATTGAGATCCAAAGAGAGAGTAGAAGCCATCTACTCCCTCCGTCCCATAATGTAAGACGTTTTTTGACACTACACTAGAGTCAAAAAACGTCTTACATTATGGGACAGAGGGAGTAGCTAATAACTATACACCCGAAGGTCTGTGGTAAACTACTCACACATCATCGGAGTGGCTATGGTGTTGAGTAGAAGCCCTCCGTGATCGATTCCCCCTCCGGCGGAGCGCCGGAAAAGGCCCCAAGATGGGATCTCACGGGTATAGAAGGTTGCGGCGGTGGAAATAGGGTTTCGTGGTGCTCCTAGATGTTTTCAGGGTATATGAGTATATATATAGGCGAAAGAAGTAGGTCGATGGAGCCACGAGGGGCCCACGAGGGTGGGCGCGCGGCTACCCCCCTGGGCGCGCCCTCCTACCTCGTGGCCGCCTCGTTGCTTCCTTGACGTCCACTCCGAGTCTCCTGGATTGCGTTTGTTCCAAAAACGATCCTCGTGAAGGTTTTATTCCGTTTGGATTCCATTTGATATTCCTTTTCTGCGAAACACTGAAATAGGCAAAAAAAACAACAATTTGCAGTGGGCCTTTGGTTAATAGGATAGTCCCAAAAATAATATAATAGTGCATAATAAAGCCCGCTAAACATCCAAAACAGATAATATAATAGCATGGAACAATAGAAAATTATAGATACGTTGGAGACGTATCAAGGCCGTAATACTCTAGGAGACCTCTGAGGAAAGGGTGGATAGGGAATCTTACGCCTCTCAAAAGGAAGGAAACGAAGCACACCCTCTCCTCTTTAGAGGGATTGGGGAAATTCTCCGCCAGGGCTTCACCATTGATGGAAGTTAATCCAGCCCGAACGAAGACTAGATCCGTGGGAGGAAGGTATCCCTGCGTCTGAAGTTTATTGAGATGGGCGCGGGATACCGGACAGCTTTTCCAGTCGCCTTTTTGAAGGCCGTGGGGGCGTGAGGAAGTGCTAGGAGCGTCTGTCATGTTTGGACAATTTCCTATGGCGAGTTCTAAGGATTTCTGCGTGGTGTGGAATGACATCTGAGATCTAATCTCCTTAAATAGACGCTTTCCCTGCGTGGTCGAGGGGTTATTTGTAAAAAAACACCTAGACCATTCGCATTCATTTGACACGTGGAAGCCAAGGCGACGACAGCAAAGAATCAATAGAATATGATATTTGATCTGGAGCCGAATTATCGTCAATCTGAAGTGTAATGGAGAACTCGACTTGCAAAGCCGAAGACATAAATCCTCATACTACGTCGTCATTGAAGGCAAGTTCGGGGGCTACTGAGGGAGTCCTGGATAAGGGGGTCCTCGGGCGTCCGGGCTATGTGACATGGGCCAGACTGATGGGCCGTGAAGATACAAGATAGAATGCTTTCCCCCGTGTCCGGATGGGACTTTCCGTTGCGTGGACAGCAAGCTTGGCGGCCAGACATGTAGTTTCCTTTCTCTGTAAACCGACTTTGTACAACCCTAGCCCCCTCCGGTGTTTATATAAACCGGAGGGGTTAGTCCGTAGAGGCCATCACAAATCATACATGCTAGACATCTAGGGTTTAGCCATTACGATCTCGAGGTAGATCAACTCTTGTAACCCCTATACTCATCAAAGTCAATCAAGCAGGAAGTATGGTATTACCTCCATTAAGAGGGCCCGAACCTGGGTAAACATTGTGTCCCCTGTCTCCTGTTACCTTCGATCCTCAGACACACAGTTCGGGACCCCCCTACCCGAGATCTGCCAGTTTTGACACCAACAATAACCACCTATGCTATGTTCATGCCGGTGGCTGGTACCACATCAAGCAGCAGATTTGGGAAAGGCGTGCCACGAGCACCGCCCACATCACTGCTAGGCCGCCTCCGGACTCGCCGGAGCCGGAGGAGGAGGAGAAGCAGGCGGTGGAGGGGGAGACGAGCAGCAGCCGACTCCGATGGAGGTGGCAGATCTGGAGAACGACGAGGAGGCGGAGCAGCCGGAGCAGGAGCCGGCGCTTGCTCCGGGCTTCAACATGGAGGACGCGAAGCCGGAGTTCACCGTCGCCCAAGCGGACGAGATGGCGGAGCAGCAGGCCATCCTGGAGTCCATCCAGGATGAGGTCTATGTGGAGGCCAACCGATGGTTCATCCGGCAGTAACGGACGGTGACCGACGCCCTCTTCGATGAGGTCTAAGCGGAGATGGATGTGGGGGCTGCCGCAGAGGAGGCGAAGCTGCGGCTGCCACCCACGTACCCGACGCCGGGCACGGAGATAGTGGACATCTCTTACAAGGACTAGGCTAGTTGATCTACACAATACGTAGGATTTTTTTTCTTTGTATGCTTTTATATGGATTTCAGATTTCTAGTATGGAGTATCCGGATGCCGATGAGAAAATTTGAGGCTTCACCGGTCAGTGCTCGTGGACTTGCCTGGGCGTGTCCGCGGGCGTTTGAGGGCCCGGATTTGCCGAGTCCGGTTGTAGATGCTCTAACCAACTAGGACAACTCACTTGTTGTTTCTAATTACTTTTCTTATTGGGCTCTTTTGACGGAGAAAACTTTAGAAAATGGAAAATTTGTCAAACCAAAACAACTTGGCATGGTTCCTTTGATTGGTCATATAAGGCCATAATAAAAAAAAGGATGATTTCAAGGATGTCGAGAAAACAACGTGCTCTCGGGCGGAGCCTCTGACGTACTTGGACACCCTACATTGAACATGGTCTGTTTTTGGATATGCTTGAAATGACTCCAGCTTTTGCAAGCAGGTGGGCATGCCCATGGCAGGAATGCATGCCAAATTTGAACGATTTCTGACACCGTATGCAAGTTGCGACACGGCCGGCAATTTATTGCTAATTTTCGACCGAAAAAACTTCGGAAAATGTAAAATTTGTAGACAATTGAAGAACCTTGACATGGTGCCTTGAATTGTTCATACAAGCAAATGAAAAAAATTATGTTCATTTGACAGATGTCGTAAAACAACGTGCTCTCAAATGGAGCCTTCTGACCTACCTGGATACCCTACATTGAACATGATGCATGATTTCTTCTACACAGATACAAAAAATGTTCGAGCAAATTCAAAAAAATTGGTTTCAATTTTTGTGGTATTTTTTGAAATTCCAAATATTCTAGTGTTTTTTCATAAAATGTTAAAAATTAAAAAATGTCAGTGTTCAATTTTTTCCTTTTGCTCTTTTTAAAACTGCACGTGTTTTCACATTATGAGCAATTTTAGAAAACACAGACATTCTATCAGATTCATAAAATGTTCGTCTTTGTGAAAAAAAATCATAGTTTCAGAAAATGTCTGGGTTTTCAGTTTTGTTCTTCTTTCCAGAAACTGTTTGTATTTTAAAAAAAATTGTTTGTAGTTTAGAAAAATGTTCTCATTTTCAGTTTTGCCTCTATTTTCTAAAAATTTAGAGATTTTGAAACATTGTTCACAAAAGGTTTGAGTTTTTAAAAATATGTTCACAAATTTTGAAAATGTTCGGGTTTAAAAAATATTTACTTTGTTAAGAAGAAATTCACATTCGAAATTAAAAAAAATTGTTTTGGCGCTATTGATGTTATGCACTCGCAGGAGCTTGTGTGTTAGATCCGCTCACCCATTTTAGTCTTTGTGAATTAGTCTTCAAGTGTTGCCACTTTTGTTATTTTCTTTAAGCGTGGCACTGCAATTCTAGCAACGAGATCGTTTATGTCCCTGGTCGCGAGTGTTGATCTGAACGATTTGATGCACAGGTGTTCTTTTTCCACTCCTCTCATCGTTAGCATTACCCACAATCTCAGACTACCACACCCGTAGCAAATGGCACCACACGCATCTAGAACAGCGCAGTTTCTGACTCTATCCCGCATGTACCAAGTACCTTGTGTCTGCAGTCTGCAACCCTTTGTACCACACAAAAATCACTCTCATATGTATTCTGCTTTTCAGGTTAAACAAGAAGCACAATCTGCACAAGAAGAATACAGCCGATATGAGAAAATTCCGATGGAGCTCGCTCCCGCTCCCCACTCCTCCACCTCGCCGGAGGAGGACCAGCCACCAGCCACCAAAACCCCTCCGGCCAACCCATCGCCGGAAACAACTCTAGCCGCCAGTCCTCTCGACGAACTCCTCCCCACAGTAGCTCCTCCACCATCGCCTTTTTTCGACCCACCGTACGTGAAAGCCGGCCAGGTTGCACTCCGCTGCTTCCTGGGCTGTGGCAATGCCATGGGCTTGGAGTTCGAGGATGATGCCTCCTACTACCTCCGCCTCACCATCACCACCCCCGCCATCCACCTCGCCTCGCTGCTCTACATCATCTTCCACTACTCCAACCGCCGCCTTGATGCCACTTTCGTTGCTGCCCTGCTCCAATCTGTTCTTGGCGGTGCTGCTGCTGACTTCTTCGTTGCCCAATGCTCTCCCCTCGTCTATCGCTTCCATGTGGCTTCTGCGCGTATAGCAGAGATCATCCTCGCACAATCCAGACTTCGCTCCCGCGCTTACTCTTTCTCTTTCTTGAGAACTCTGCCTCCGCTCCCACCTTCTCCTCCCCACAATGCCACATGGATGCCGTTGGCTCACCTGCTCCAAATTCCAGAAGATCTGGGTCTTCACTTTGAAAGCGTAGCTTGGACACAATGTCGCTCCCTCGTCTCCCAGCATCCACCAAACCAACCGCATGGATGCCGCATGTATGCCGCGTCATTCAGTTCCCTTTCACCCTTGACGCCATCACGATGAGTCTCACCCTAGTTTGCCTATTCGGCGGCACCCACCACCAAATCAACGCCACGGACGACAGAGATTCCTGCTTCTCCTTCACAATGGCCTCGCCTGCCGTTGCCGCGCTCATCGCTTCCATGGGCGACTTTCATAAGGTGGGCATCCTGCTCCGCTTCCCTTGGCCTGTGCCTACGGGGCGTGCTTCATGCTCTCCACCGGGGACGACCTTGCCATCGTCTAATGGGCCTACGTCATCCTCGCCGACGGCAGACGATCCTGCCCTGCTGCCACCTGCGTCTACAACTATTGTTCTCTCGAAGGAGCGTCGTCAACGGCCGGGTATAAGCTTATTCTACCGTATGCTTAATGTTCTTCGCTCTTGCCAGCTTACACCACATGCAAATTACACCCATCACACGCATTTGTTTTGGGGTTACCTTCCTACCTATTAAGGTTAGACTTAATGAAGTATTAGTAGAATCTGCCCTAAACCACTGCTTTTCGGTCAAACAAGATTTTCTAGCAGTCAAAGTTCATGAGCATGTGTACAAGTCTGGCGTCCTCTCCCAATCAATAAAAATTCGAATCCTCAGCCTAGGGTCCATAGATTTTGAAGGTTTTCGGATCTTCCTCTTTGACCAGCTCGAGCAAGCCGTTGCACACTGCAGTCATTTTCTCCATCATTACACTAAGTTTGCTTAACCTACATTGCCCCCTCGATCAGACTCCATTCTTGGCCCTTTTGAGCGTCGGCATCTCCAAACCTGGACGACACTGCACCCCACCTCCATCGCACGTTTGCACCACGTCCCTCCTACGGCGCATGCACCGCTGGCCCACCCCATGCATCATGATGGTGGTGCGGCGCCCCCTGGCCCACCATATCTATCAAAAGATCCGTCCGCTGCAGCTGCCTCGGCGCATGCGGATGGACCTGCTGCGAACCGCCAAAACCCTCTCTCTGTCTCTCTGTCTGTGCCAATTTTGGACATGCTACTTGCCACCCCGCGTCTAATCCGGGCACATCTGCGCCGCCCCCTGTCGCCCCACGCGCGTCCCCGATAAGCATATCTGCAGTGAATCTTGCATTGGGAACAGACGAACCGACGACCCCGCACGCCTGCCCGTCGCCACAGTCCCCTCCCGCCTCCCACGACCAGCATCTAGACCTCATGATCAAGCCTAATCCCCCTGCCCGGCCTACGCCGGCCGCTCGGTCACCACGCCCCTGCCCGTCGCCCCCTCGCCCCCTGTCACACGCAATGGACCCAGCCGCCCTGACGGCGGATATGTCACCCGTGCACTCCAACAACCCGACGAGCTCGTACAGAGATGCCCTTCTCTCCATCCCCCTCGATCACAGCCACCCGCACCCCCTCCCCTTGCTCTATAAAACCCCTCGTCGTCTCCCCACTCCGCATCGTCGCTCTCACACTTCTCCTCCCACACTAAGGAAGCACCGCTGCTTCCGCTCCCTAGCTCTAGACCACCTAGTCGAAGCTTGTCGCGACCCCGTCCGCTGTGCCCGCTGCTGGCGGAACGACCACCGCAGCCGTGAGTGCAGGTATAGGCGCATTTGGCCCATCTTCCCTCCTCTTCCTGATGCTTTCCTTTCCCAACCTAACCCAACCTTTTGCACTCGCAACATGGACTCCGACGGCTCCTCGTCTCGCACATCCCGCACACTCATGATCGGTGACGTCCCCATCATCCTCTCCGAGCCCTTCCCTGTCCTCTGCGTCCCCTCGCCGTTCGTCCTCCATGGCACTCCGGTCGGAACCGCCCAACCAGCTCCGCCACCTCCCTCCCCACCACGATCTTCTGCACCTCCACCCACGCCTACCTCACCCCCATCAGCTTTCAATCATACGCACTCTCCGCCCTTCGGCACACAGGAGCTGAGGGACCGGCTCGCCGACGTTTTCCTCGCCTCACAGTACACCAGAGCCTCGTCTCATGTCTCTGAGACGGACTCCGAGGTGGATCTGCCGCGCCCGATCCATGAGGCCGGGCTGCTGCCCCCCTATGGGGACATGCCACTCGTCGCAGTTCCTCCTTGTCTCGTCCACTGCCCGCGTCGCTTTGCTTTCGTCCACCTTCGCACACCAGTTCCCAACCCCACTCCCCTCATCCGTCGAGCCATCCAGCACACCTGCGGCAATCCTTCCTTCATCATAGGCGGTTCCTGGAGAGGGATCGTCTGCCTCACCTTTCACACACCAGCCGCACGCAATGACGTGCTCAACCACAGCCCCATCGAATATGAGGGAAACTCCATCACTATTGAGCCGGTCGAGCACGTCGACCGCTCCATTGCAATATACACTAATCTTGCTGAGGTCGAAGTTTCAGAGTTTCCACATGAGCTATGGCACAAAGATGGCATACGCTTCGCCCTCACTTTTCTCGGTGACGTGTGTGCCACTAATGACTTCTGCCTCCATGGCATCGACTACACGTGGGTCCGTGCCCTCGTCCTTCTACAATCTGGCAAGCCTGCCCCTCCAGGCATTGTCATTCGGATCCCACCCATAAATGAGATTAAGATCGCCAAAGTTGTAGAAGTTTCCCGTTGGCATCACGGCGATGGCGCAAATCCGTTCAGTGATGGCTCCTCTGACGGTGACTCTGCTCCTCCCTCGCAGCGCGCCTCTCTGAGGCCGCTCTCACCTGCTCACATTGCTCCTGTAGTCTCCGTGATACGTGCGGGGTGGCGCGCCGACCCCACCTATGGTGGCTCTAGGCCGGTCGCACCCCATGCCCCCTCCGAGCTTCACGAATCCGACACATCCCTGTCAGCACTGGCCTCACCTTCCACCCTCCATGGTTCCCAGCGCCAGCCTCTCATCATCTCCGACGACGATTCAGCCTCCTCGGACGACATGCATGCACCACTTCTACATGCTGCTTCAGACTCGCTGGACGTGGTGCATGCACCCCCTCCTGACACTCCAGCCCCACCTGTCATACGCCCGGTCGACCAGGTGGGTGTCGTGGTGCCACCTACCCCGTGCACTAACCTGCTTGTCGCTCCTCCGAACACCAGCCCGCTGGTTCAGTCCACCGCCTCCGTGTTCTCTGCGGTCCCCGCGCCTGCAGGCGCTCCTGTTGCGCCTCCATCCTTCACTTTTACTGCGGGCGAATCCTCCTGTGCTGCGGGTAACCAATATACACCCCCCGTGCTCATTAAATCTAATCTCTCACCCTCTGCTGATCTGCCGCTAACTGATGTACACTTGGACGCAGCCCTTCCCTGCAGGACCTAGACACCCATGAGTGCACCATTCGCAAGGCGCGCCGCAAGTCAGAGCGCGATCAGTCCGCCTCCAAGGACAAGCTGCGGCGGAGTGCGCGGTTGGCTGGCAAGCAAGCTACGTACTCCCCCATGCTTGCTAAAGCTGTCAAGGCCAAGGATGCTCGCCTCTCCGCTGCGGATGTAGACACGTCCATTGGCCGTGCTATCCAGGAGGCACGCCTCCACGAGCCCGACGCCCCTCCTGCCTCCTCCGAAGACCTTGCTGCCATTGCTCTGCTCTGCGGCGCTGTTGACGAGCAGCTGGATGCCATCCTTGGATCCGAGGATGCTGCCTCTAGTGACGACTACACCCCATGATCAGCCGTCCTCGCCACCCTGGAGTTACGGCGCGACCTCTGCCTCACCTACCTTCTCTGCACGCCGCTGCTAGATCGCGTTTCTTTTGGTTTTCATTTCCTCCGTCGCATGTTCCTATGCTACTTTTGGCCTCACCTGTAGCCGCTGTGATTGTATGCCAGATGTACTACGTTGCTGTCTATTGGTGCTTGATCGATCTTAATGAGTAATGACTCCTTTCTAATCTGCTCTTGGAATGTACGAGGACTTGGTGATAACGATAAGTGCTCCGACGTGCTTTCCGAACTAATCACAACAAAACCGCACATCACAATGCTACAAGAATCAAAACTCGACTCTCTACCTGATAGCAAAATAAAATCCTTCCTCCCACGCCAGACCGACCATGTTTTCTCCTTGCCAGCGGTCGGAACCGCGTGTGGCACCATCTCGGCCATCAACTCTGCCTCCTTCCAAGTCGTGTCCTTCTCCCACTTAACCTTTTCATCCACACTAATCCTCCAATCAACTGCCTGCGCACACCACATTGCCATTACTAACATATACGCTCCCTCTTCGCGCTCTCTCAAGTTAGCGTTCTTAGACGAACTCACCTCTATCGCACAACCAGATGACACACCATGGCTCATCGCCGGCGACTTCAACCTTATCCGTTTCCCCTCCGAGAAAAATAACCCCGCCTTCCACCCCGTCGAAGCCAACGCGTTCAATCAAACCCTGGATAACCTAGCTCTCATCGAATTTCCCTTACTCGATCATAGGTTTACTTGGTCCAACAACCATGCCTCCCCCACCCTAGAACGGCTAGATCGTGTCTTCTTTAACCTTGCATGGGCAGATACGTTCCCCAACACTTCCCTTTCCTCTCGATCCCGCTTTACGGCCGATCACGTTCCACTCCTCATCCATGTCACCACCTCCATCCCTAAATCCAACTTCTTCAAATTCGAAGCGGCTTGGGCCAACTCCCGGCCATGCAAGAACATTGTTGCTCAAATCTGGACACCACAGCCCTCATCGCCAAACAATGCTACTGCCTCCCTCGTCTCTGCGCTCAAAAAATCCCGTGCCCGTCTTAAGACTTGGGCACGCTCTCGTATCCCTACCCATCTTCGCGAGGCTCGCTGCCAAGCCGCAATCACAGCCTTAGACCTAGTTGAAGAAACTAGAACCCTATCTCAGCCAGAGTCGCTCACCCGCAAAATCATCATCACCTTGCTCAAGAGTGCCATCCACGAGAAAATGACATACTCGCGCTGGCATGCAAAAGTCTCGCGCGCTATCCACGGAGGAGAAAACACCAAATTCTTCCACATATCAACATCTCAACCACTGCGTAAGAACCCAGAAAGCGGAAATCCTCAGAGATTTCTTTGTCTCTCTAATTGGCACCCAGGACTGACAACATGGTCCTTTGACCTAAAATCCATATACCCTCACACAGTGCCTGGACTCCACGCCCTAGATGCACCCTTCTTAGAAGATGAAATTAAACATGTGTTTTTCTCTATGAACCCCCAAGCCAGCCCGGGTCCGGATGGCTTTGGGCCTACTTTCTACAGATCATTCTGGCCAGTAGTAAAACACCTTATTCTGCCCTTCTTCTCACATTTTCACCAAGGTACCGCTGACACAGAACCTCTAAACCGTGCCCACATTGTTCTCCTCCCTAAGAAGGATGCACCGACCTCCCCTGACGCTTTTAGACCCATCTCGCTGCAAAACTACCCGATCAAAGCTGTTGCGAAAGTTATCACTTCTCGCCTAAAACCTTTCATCTCTATGCTAGTTCATGGCAATCAAACCGGCTTCATTTCTGGTAGAAACACCGCTGAAAACTTTGTCTTCGCAGCCGATCTCATTAGCTCTTGCCACTCTCGCAAAAAACCTACCATGGTAATCAAGTTAGATTTCCGAAAATCCTTCGACTCTGTCGCATGGTCTGCTCTACAAAAAATTCTGGTTATGCGGGGCTTCTCCTCCACCTTCCGCCGGTGGATCCAAAACATCCTCCTCACCGGCAAAACGGCCATTCTTCTGAACGGGGTTCCGGGCAAATGGATCCAATGCAAAAATGGCTTGAGGCAGGGCGACCCTCTCTCCCCCTACCTCTTTCTCATCGTCGCCGACCTCCTTCAACAGCTCATCCTCCAAAACTCAGACCCTACTCTCCACCATCCCATCTTCTCCCATCTGCCCCCACTGTCCTCCAATACGCCGATGACACGCTCATCGTAGCTGCCGCCTCTCCGGCTGCCGCCTCAACCATCAAAAACATCCTAACCACCTTTGCACTTGCTGACGAGGACATGTATTGGGGGTAGGGTAACATGCCTGACCTAAAGGCCCTACCCATGGACACCGTATACTTTGTACTAGGCCCCTGGGCCAGATCGCCGTCCAGATGTATCGCAACTTGAAAGTCACTCGGACGGCGATCACCACTCGGAGCACGGCACTTCACTCGATGAGCTCATTCCACTCGACCGTGTAACTCACTCGGATATGCGAAGACCAATAGTCAGCATGACAGTTTTGTAGTGGGCACGCATTATGGCATTGATGCTCCACCGTGTAACATAAGGGGTGATGGGGTGGCGCACTCTATATAAGCCACCCCCACCACTTGACTAAGGGGTCTTTTTCATCCATCTCTCTCTCTTTTTCACCATTAGTCTCAGGACTACGGGGATCCGTTCCCCTCTCATTGTAATCTCTGGATACATACTAAGATAAAACAAAGCCTCTCCGTAGCACGAGACGTAGGGTTGTTATCTCCGTCGAGAGAGGCCCGAACTCGCTAAAACCACCATGTCACCCATAGGCATCTCGATAGATCATGCTCCTTTATCCTACCCCTCTCTTATCATCGGAATCGTTACCACGACAGTTGACGCCCACCGTGGGGCATGGCGTCTATCGAGCCATGATGCATATGGTTTTTTCTTCAATCGCCGGCAACAGACTAATTTCGGCATGCGAACCAAGCTTTCTTGGGATGATCTCCCGAGATCAAACAATCGTCGCTACCAATTTTGACTATTGGAGTACCGGCCATCACACAAAATACTCATCGTACAAAAAGATCAGGGAGTTGCTCATCTCAACTTGTTCTCTTTACAATCAACCATTGATCTAACTATTGTTGGTTCCTCTTCTGTATGCACACAAGCTTGGACACACGGCGGCTCCGCCGTCCGACATCTTCCTCCGTCATCGATTGCCCAAACGCCGCATCGAGTCTGTCTCCCAAGTTCTGCTTCATCCTCGACGGCCTGGCTCCCTGGCGATAGATCGTTGCGCCTGGCAGCGCACAACTCCTCCTTCCGGCGACTCGGCCGCAGCTTCTGCGTGGGCTGGGTAAGTCCCAGCCGGCCGGCCGACTCTCCGAGCGATAAGGCACAAGAGCCGGCAAGCAAGGCTTGATCCTCGTCAGATGTGGCCACGCCTTCACGACGGCTCGGCGGTGACAACGGGGCCGACGGCTCGGCCGTGACCTCAGCGGGAGTCTCGGGCCCGGCGTAGCCCCCGACTGCAGCGGTGTCCCTCGTCAACCACGCGGCCATGACCGCCGCGGTCGATGCACGGACCGGACGCGGCACCAACGCCGGAGCTGTCCACGTCTCCGATCACAACATGACGGGAGCCACCAGGTCGACTCAGCGCCGCCTCAAGCTCCGCCCGCGCGCAACCTCGCAGGAGAACGCCGTCGACCCGCACTCGGATTCATCGCGGCCGCCTCACCTCGCGATGGATCCGCGCAAAAAATTGCCGCCGCCATGGCCGATCAGGGAGTTCTGCGCCCCGCCTTCCGCTTTCCTTTCTTAATTCCTTCCCATTTATGTCCTGCATGCAGGAGATAAATGACCGTGGAAAACGTTCATTACATACACGAATTGCTTTAACTCTCGCTTAATTAACACCTCTTGCATGCAGACTCTGGACGTCGGCAATTGACTACATGTCATCTCCACCAGCCAGTGGACCTCCCGCGACGTGGCAATAAACCGCATGCAGGAGATAAACGACCGAAACTTCCATCGCATGCAATACCGGCCTTAATTCTTGCTTAATTACCGCTAATTAAGTTTTTTTTGCATGCGTGTACAGGTTTTGGACTGGGCAACCCCATCAATGCATCGTAACGGCAGGCGTTGGATAATCCCTACGACCAATGGCCTCTGGCACGACGCCTCGGGAGTTCCTCGGTCCGACGTACCGCAAGCACTCGCTGATAACATGTACGATGGAGTCAACAGCAGACTGCAGCATCGTCTACTCGGCAGCAACTCCCACCAGTCGACATGGTCACTCAGATGGGACTAGCTCACTCCCACCAAACCGGATCATATGCGCTTGGCCGCCCGTGCGTCATCACTCGGCTGGACATGACCTCATCACTCGACCGCCCTGCCCGCGGTGACGAAGTTGTTCGCATCATCATCAACTTGTCTGACTCACCCGGACGTCCCGCGCATCGTCACTCCGTGAGACGCCTCTACTTCACTCAGACGCCCCGACCATCGCCACTCCGCGGGATGCATCTACTTCATTCGGACGCCCCGCGCATCGTCAGTCCGCGGGACGCACCTACTTCACTCGGGCGCCCCGCGCATCGTCAGTCCACGGGACGCGTCTATTTCACTCGGCCGCTCCGTGCGTCGCCTCTCGGTTTGTCACCTCATAACCACTCGGCCGCTCCGTGCGTCGCCCATCGGTTGGTCACCTCATAACCACTCGGCCGCTCCGTGTGTCGCCTCTCGGTTGGTCACCTCATAACCACTCGGCCGCTCCGTGTGTCGCCCATCGGTTGGTCACCTCATAACCACTCGGCCGCTCCGTGCGTCGCCCATCGGTTGGTCACCTCATAACCACTCGGCCGCTCCGTGCGTCGCCTCTCGGTTGGTCACCTCATAACCACTCGGCCGCTCCGTGCGTCGCCCATCGGTTGGTCACCTCATAACCACTCGGCCGCTCCGTGCGTCGCCCATCGGTTGGTCACCTCATAACCACTCGGCCGCCCCGCGCGTCGCCACTCGGTTGGTCACCTCATAACCACTCGGCCGCCCCGCACGTCGCCACTCGGTTGGTCACCTCATCACCACTGGGCCGCCCCGCGCGTCGCTATCGCCAAAATCCCCTAGTGGGTGACTTAGCTGTGAATCTGTTTTGCCTAAGTTCGAGAAATCCTACCGAGTGGAGAGCAAACCTCCCACTCGGGGGCTTAGCTGCAGTCCAGTACTCGCCTAAGTTTGAAAAAATCCTACCGAGTGGAGAGCAAACCTCCCACTCGGGGGCTTAGCTGCAGTCCAGTACTCGCCTAAGTTTTAAAAAATCCTACCGAGTGGAGAGCAAAACTCCCACTTGTGGGCTTAGCTGCAGTCCAGGACTCGCCTAAGTTTTAAAGAAATCCTACCGAGTGGAGAGCAAACCTCCCACTCGGGGTTTAGCTGCAGTCCAGTACTCGCCTAAGTTTTAAAAAATCCTACCGAGTGGAGAGCAAAACTCCCACTCGGGGGCTTAGCTGCAGTCCAGGACTCGCCTAAGTTTAAAAAAAATCCTACCGAGTGGAGAGCAAACCTCCCACTCGGGGGCTTAGCTGCAGTCCAGCACTCGCCTAAGTTTTAAAAAATCCTACCGAGTGGAGAGCAAAGCTCCCACTCGGGGGCTTAGCTGCAGTCCACTACTTGCCTAAGTTTTAAAAAAATCCTACCGAGTGGAGAGCAAACCTCCCACTCGGGGGCTTAGCTGCAGTCCAGAACTCGCCTAAGTTTGAAAAATATTCTACCGAGTGGAGAGCAAACCTCCCACTCGGGGGCTTAGCTGCAGTCCAGTACTCGCCTAAGTGTTTGAAATCCTACCGAGTGGAGAGCAAGCCTCCCACTCGAAGGCTTAGCTGCAGTCCAAGGACTCGCCTAAGTAGCCAAAATTCGACTGAGACAAGAGCAAACCTCTAATTCAAGGAGCTGCATCACAAGTATAATGTGCACTCCATCCCTATCCGCAAAGACACCGAGACGAAGGTCGACTGTCACCATCGCCTCATCATCACTCGGCCGCCCCGCGCGTCGCCACTCGGTTGGTTGCCTCATCACCACTCGGCCACTCGCGCGCCTTCAGACAGCTAAGTCATTCTAGCACTACATTCTGTTATTTCCCCGTGCCTGAGTATCCCGTAATTCACACATCACGTTCACTCGGAGGCCACACCACCGAGTGTACCTCTACGCTCGGCTGTTTATTTTCACATACTTGCTTAGTACTGGTTATGTGACTCCCGAGTCCAACTTCCATTTTTTCGCATACATCATTCATGAACACCATGTGTCGTTCTTCATTTCGAGTTTGCATTGGTCCTCCGGGGCTACAACTCAATCGAAACACTACACTTCCGTTTTATTTTAGCCACTGTTCCAACAAGTTCAGTAGGATCTCTCACTTCGACAAGTTCGAACGAATCCTTCGCTCTTTCGAACTCTTGCTGGTTAACCAGCAAGCCCCTTGCACTCCCAGCGGGTGTCTATGGGTGTTATTCACACAAATCATTCCAGCAGACATCAAATTTCCTCGAGAAATTATTTTGTTGGCTTGTGCCATTTTTTACACAAGTTACGCGATCACTCGACGGCCCTATGCGCCAGCTTCATCGCTACTCGGACTCGGCCACCGTGCCGGCCCTAGCGCACCACAACACCAACATTTTCGCTCTATTGACTTCAAACACATTCAGCCAACCCCTCAGAGGAATCCTCTTCATCATATCAATGACATGGACCTTGTCAGGCATGAGACTGATAAGTCCCTTTTATAATTAAACTGCACCCTTCACTCCTTGCGAGTTTGCCTCTTTCGAGCATCACTCGGAAGCTTCTCCTCATCTTTACCCGAGTCCGACTCGATTAATTACAAATAATACATTCAAAGTTATATTTCTCGTATTCCAACACGTCCGTTGTCGAAGCCTATAGTACGCTCGGGGTCTACCCCGCACTCGGGAGCTGCAGCTCATTCGGAATGATACTCTCCTAAGTGGTCGAGTACTTCTTCACCAGTCAGACCCTTCACTTCAACAAGTACATTCGATCCGTCACTTTGAAAAATTACATAATCACCCAGACACTCTACATGCCATCCTCGTTCCTACTCAGACTCAGTTGTCGCGCCGGTCTTGTTGCGCCGTAGCCACACAACACCGACCTCGTCACTACATCAGCTTCGAAAGCATCTGGCTAATTCCTTCGAAGACCATTTCAGCCACTTGGCTGGACACACAGTCCTTCACTCGACCACCTCGCGCATCCTCACTCGGTCGCCCCGCGCGTCGCCACTTGGTTGTGCACGTCTTCACCACTTGGCCGCTCCGCGCGTCGCCTCTCGGTTGTGCATGCCTTCACCACATGGCCGCCCCGCGCGTCACAACTTGGCTGGACACATAGTCCTTCACTCGGCCACCTCACACATCCTCACTCGGCCGCCCCGCGCGTCGTCATCGGTTGGTCACCTCGTCACCACTCGGCCTCCCCGCGCGTCGCCACTCGGTTGGTCACCTCATAACCACTCGGCCGCCCCGCCTTGGCTGGGCACGTCTTCACCACTCGGCCGCCCCGCGCGTTACCACTCAGTTGTGCACGTCTTCATCATTCGACCACCTCGCACATCATGACTCGGCCGCTCCACGCGTCGCCACTCGGTTGTGCACATCTTCACCACTCGACCGCCCCACGCGTCGTCACTCGGTTGTACACATCATCGCCCATCGGACACCTCGCGCGTCTCCATCATTTGGACATGTCGTTACCTCTACACCCCCAGCACAGGAACGACTAAGTTACTCATATGTTCAAACCTCATATCACACTCTGCAGCAATCTTACCTTTTTCGAGCATCACTCGGGGGCTTCGCACAGCCCTAGGCCATGTCGCCCTCATGGGTTACGCCCATTTGGTCAACCTATTGATCACATCAGGAATATTTCTTTTGACCATACATGTTCGGTCTGCCGAAAATCTATAAGGGTAGTACTGTCCACTCGGACGATCGCCCAAATCATTTCTTGAAGTCATCTTCAGGACTGCAAAAGGGCGAAAACGACGCTCCTCTACAGATACACTTGGCCCTTATCCTAGGCTCCAAGGCGTCAGTTTCACAAACTTGGACTCAGAGATGGCATGTGTTGGTGTTCCCCCAGGATAATGAGTGGCATCTCTCCGGAGAGTCAGCCCACACACTAGCCTCGCCACTCGGGTTTCATGGCACGTCCATGTCAGACCACTAGTTTATCTCCTCCGGGAGACATACGAGTGCCACCAAGTTTTTCCTTGTAGTCAACATACCCCGATCAGTTGGGAAGCACGTCCACTCGGACAAATACTCCTTTCACGCAAAATCTAACAGTCAATATAAGAAGTACTACTGGAATGATTACTCCCTGGAGTGTCCGGCCTTTTTCTACATTCGGCAGTTTCAAAGCCGAATTCATTCACCATGCCGAGAGCACGAAGATTCACCTGATTGACCGAGTTCCAGGCTGAATGTATTCCGTGCCGAGTGCACGAAGATCATTCCGACTGACTCAGCTCCAGGCTGAGCTTATTTACCATGTCAAGCACCTGAAGATGCATCCGATTGACTCAATTTCAGACTAAAAGATATCTACCGTGTCGACTACGTGGAGGTTTACCAGGAGACTTAAACCCTCTGCCCGACTCATCTAGTCCGACAGAGGCTCGGGGACTAGGCAGTCGGCGGGGGTCTGAGAGAACTAAAACTCTTCTTAGATGGTACTGATCGAACTTGTTCTTCTCTGACTCGGAGGTCGAGTAATTCTGGAGCTGGTTTTGCATCGAGCAAAATGTTTCTTTCTGAGTTCTCTTCCAGTGGGGGCACGCTGAGTGCACCCACTGGGTGCGCAGTCGACGGCGGTCTCGGGGACTACACCCAGTGGGTGCACTCAGCGTGCCCCCACTGGAGTAATCTCCACTCGGTACGGCCTGACCAGTCCGAGTGATGAACAACAACAAAAAAGACAGGCACTAAGACTCTCGCCGACTGCCCGCAGTCGATGGCAGTCTCTGGGACTACACCCAGTGGGTGCACTCAGCGTGCCCCCACTGGAATGGTATCCACTCGGAACGGTCTGCCCAGTCCGAGTGACGGCCAAACAATAAAACAAAGACACGTTCCAGGCGTGAAGAAATTCCGAGTAATCAGTTACTCAATGCAGGACCAGCTCCAAATCACTCCAAAAAAAAATTGCTATAAGGCGAGCTTAACGCTCCTCCGCGGACCCGTTTGAGCTCATTTCACCATACAGTCTGGAATCCGCCAAGGAAACATGCGGAGATAAGATCGCCGGATGACCAGAGGGAGTTCATAAGTGCCTCCGCAGCACTCGACTCATCTGGGAATTCACCTCGACTCGACCCGCTCAACCTCGACCGATCCGGGGGCTAATGACGAGGACATGTATTCGGGGTAGGGTAACAGGCCTGACCTAAAGGCCCTACCCATGGACACCGTATACTTTGTACTGGGCCCCTGGGCCAGATCGCCGTCCAGATGTACCGCAACTTGAAAGTCACTCGGACGGCGGTCACCACTCGGAGCACGGCACTTCACTCGACGAGCTCATTCCACTCGACCGTGTAACTCACTCGGATATGCGAAGACCAATAGTCAGCATGACGGTTTTGTAGTGGGCACGCATTATGGCATTGATGCTCCACCGTGTAACATAAGGGGTGATGGGATGGCGCACTCTATATAAGCCACCCCCACCACTTGACTAAGGGGTCTTTTTCATCCATCTCTCTCTCTTTTTCACCATTAGTCTCAGGACTACGGGGATCCGTTCCCCTCTCATTGTAATCTCTGGATACATACTAAGATAAAACAAAGCCTCTCCGGAGCACGAGACGTAGGGTTGTTATCTCCGTCGAGAGAGGCCCGAACTCGCTAAAACCACCGTGTCACCCATAGGCATCTCGATAGATCATGCTCCTTTATCCTACCCCTCTCTTATTGTCGGAATCGTTACCATGACACTTGCCACCGGCCTCACCATCAACTTTGCTAAGACTACCCTAGCCACCCTACACACCGACGACACCACGTCTTATAACATCGCCTTGGCCCTGGGATGCTCTTGCGCCTCCTTCCCGCAAACATATCTAGGTCTCCCTCTCGCCCCCACCAGACACCTCAATAATATTTTCAATCCTCTGCTAGAACGAGCTAGGAAACTACTCTCTGGCTGGCGTGCTAAGCTCCTTGATAAAGGTGATCGGCTCATTCTCATCTCCTCGGTCTTGGACTCAATCCTTGTTTATTTCATGTCTGTGTTCCGCATACCAAAGAAAACAATTAAAACTCTGGACTCGCTGAGGAGAGCATTTTTTTGGGCAGGGGAGGACGCTTGCTCAGGTGCTCAATGTCATATTGCATGGAAAAATGTCTGTTTACCAAAAAAATACGATGGTTTAGGGCTAAAAAACCTACATGTCCAAAAGAAACTGCCTTCTCATGAAATTCACTGCAAAATCTCTCTCCAATACTCAAACCCCTTGGCTAGAATGGATAGATCTCCAACACCCTAATGCTCTAGTCTCTCCATCCCCGCAAACCTCTTTCCTTTGCCGCACCATTTCACAACAGCTCGCCTCCCTCCAAAATATAACCTTTGTGTTGACAAACAGCGGCTCACACACCTACTTTTGGCTAGATACCTGGTTGACTCCACAACCCCTAGCCACTACCTTCCCCCACTTATTCTCCCACTCCACTCTACAGCTGGTGAAAGTGGCTAACATTATGCATTTCGGTATTCAAGCTAACCTCCGTAACCGTCTCTCCCTTACGGCAGAACAAGAACTTGTCTCGCTTGTGGCTGTTTTGCAGGATTTTATGCCCTCGGCTGGGGAAGACCAACGGTTCCTTCGACACGTCATTGCCTTCTCCACCAAGCATGCATACGCCGCCCTCATGGAACAAACAGAGCACGATCATCATGCCCCGCTCATCTGGTCCGCAAAGATTCCTCGTAAGCTCAAAGTCTTCGCCTGGCTGCTCTTCAAGGACCGCCTCAACACCAGGTGCAACCTTGCACACAAACATATAATCGTCTCAGATATATGCCCTCGGTGCGCGAGGCTGCCAGAAGACTCGAACCACTTGTTCATATCATGCCCCCTCGCCAACAGGATCTGGCAATGCCTTGGCTTTCTGCCTCAGTCTGACGACATCACAGACCTCTGGGATGTCGATATCCCTACTCACCTCCCTACCTCTGCATGGCCTTCAGTCCTCTTGGCCATGTTATGCATGATCTGGTCTGCTCGCAACGACATGGTATTTAGGATGATTGATCAAAGCGTTGTAATAACCCTTAAAAACCTTATTTCCGCACTGGACCTGTGGTCTCATCGTCTTGTGCTTACACAAGACAAGGAGGACGTCTTCTCGTGGCGCTCCTAACTTTCTCCACGATGCACCGTGCCTATGTAATGTTGTTCTTACTGCCTCGGCAGTCCTTTGAGTAATATATTCAGGTGGGGGAACTCCCCCCGGTGATTCTCAAAAAAAAGAAGAATACAGCCCTTTGTCGACGCCTATTGTACCATTCAGTGGCGTTTGGGAGCCACCTGTGAGTGCAGATGCACAAACTTGCATCGGGTTCATTAGGCAAGGCCCTGACGACATTCTGCTCTCGATCAGGCTGTCGATTGCCTGACGGAGCAGGCGAGCTGAAGGTGCTTGCTAGCTTCCTTCACGAGAACGCTGCCAGCCTGCCCAGAAGCAGCGAACTGCTCCTGTTTTCCAGACTTCAGAGAGATTCTCAGAAATTACATCCATCAACTGTGAAATGCAGGGCCTCGCTCGCGTATGCCACGTCGGCACTGGACCCGCGCGAGGAATGATAAAAACGTAGGCAATGCACGCTTTCGAGGAACTGTTTCTGTCCCTATTTCTGGCGTACTCCTCTTTTCCCTCTTCTCTGCCGCCGCCAACACTCCACGGCAACCTCCCCCACAGCCGCTGCGCTACTTCGGCTCATGTCCACGTCGTCCTTAGGACAACGAGTGATCTCGCTTGTAGGTTTTCTCCATCTGCCAGCCCCAGCCCTAGGTCGGAATTTTGATTTGTTTTTTAGAAAGTCAAAAAAAGGACGGCCTAGGTCGGAATTTTGATTTGTTTTTTAGAAAGTCAAAAAAAGGACGGCATGCAGAGTCGAATTTGTGACCTGTTGCACAGGGGCATTAGCACATTTGAACTAGCCATTACGATACGAAGGCTTGTTGTGACAGAATGTAGGCTTTTTCGTTTTTCATCCCTAGGGCAGGAGTGATTTATTTTCTATTCCTGTCTATGCCAGGTCACGATATTTGTGCTGCGTGACGCGCCGTGGCACGCGGGGCGGTTCAACGTGACCGCCTGACAATCACGGCTGCACCCCCAACCGCTTACCGCCGTCGTCTCGTTTGCCGTGCCACATCTGCTGCTGCATGTCGCCCGCCCCGCCATTATGTCGTCGTGTCGCGCTGCCTGCCCTGGCATTCACACCGATGCGGCGCCCTCCAACCCCCTCCCCCCGCAGCCCCCAGGCTATAAAAAGCTGGGGTCGGCCAGCCGGCGCACGCCGCCCCTCCTCCTCCTCCTCAGACCCCCGTCGCCCCTACTCTTCTCGATGGGAAGCTCCGTATCCGACAGCGAGACAGTCGATCTTGGCCGTCAACTCTCTTGTGGCCACATGCAGAGTTGAGCCGCTTCGGGCTGCTCATTACATCGTCGGCATGGCTGCCGAAGGAGTGGCACATCACCGCCGATGGATACGCGACATTGGGGCCCGATGGATACCGGCAGACCTGAACGGTCACGGTCAAACCGGGTGTATTTGTTGTCATGCATGAAATGACATCCAATTTGGTCAGCATGCTGCACGCCCATGGTAGTCCCCCATGCAAAAATTGAACGAACTCGGACACCAAACGCACGTTGCGTCACGGCTGCCATGTGTTTTAGGGGTTTTCACTTGAAAAATCATAGAAAACGAATAGAATGCCAGAAATGAAAGAAACTTGGCATGCATGCTGGCCATGGTGATGCCATTGTGTTGAAAAAAATTGTGTACGTTTGGTGGAGTTGAAAAAAAAGTGCTTCGAGACTTGCCCTACCGGAAGACCCGAACGGTCCCGGTTGAACATGGTATATTCTTTGCCATGCACTAAATGACACAAAATTTTCCTAGCATGTGGACATGCCCATGGTAGTCCTCCACGCGAAAATTGAAGAAATTTGGACATTGAACGCACGTTGCGTCATGTTTGGCTTGTGTTTCAGTGTCTTTTCACTGGGAAAATTTTAGGAATGCATATAATGCCATAAAAGAACAAAATTTGACATGCATGCTGGCTATGGTGATGCCATTGTGTGGAAAAATATTGGGTACGTTTAGTGGAGGTAAAAAAAGTGCTTGGAGACTTGCCCTACCGGCAAACCCGAACAGTCTCGGTTGAACATGGTGTATTTGTTGCCAGCAAGAAATGACACCCAAATTTGCCAGCATCTGGGCATGCCCATGGCAGTCCCCCACACAAAATTTGAACAAATTCGGACACCGAACGCACGTTGTGTCACGTCTGGCTTGTGTTTAGGATTTTTTTTTTCACAGGAAAAACCCTAGAAAATGCATGAAAAGTCGGAAACCAACAAAACTTGGCATGCATGCTTGCCATGATATTTCCCTTATGTGAAAAAAATTGGGTCCGTTTGGTGCAGTTGAGAAAAAAAGTTCTTCGAGACTTGTTGTACCGGCATACCCGAAAGGTCCACGTTGTGCATGGTGTGTTTGGTGCCATGCATGAAATTCCACCAAAATTTTCCAATGGATGGGCCTTCCCATGGTAGCCCCCGACAGAAAATTTGAACAAATTCGGACACCGGACGCATGTTGTGTCATGTCCGGCCTGTGTTTAGGTTTTTTCACCGGGGAAACCCTAAAAAATACATGAAATGTCCTACAGTTTTTCTGTTTGGGACTTTTAAACTCGACGGAGGTTCTGTAACACTAATCAAGGCGAGCCTGTTTTTTTTTGTTCTTGTTTGCCTGCTTTTTCTGCTTCTTTTTTTGAAATATTGTTTAGCAAAAAGTGTTGTTGTTTTAATATTGGACCTCCAAAGGCTGAAGGTGCAACACACATAGTCTAAAAAAAGTGTAGGCTATCCTAAAAAAAGTGTATTACGTGAATGTAAGTGAATTGATGAAGGGAGTAAGTTTTTTAGTACCACCTCGCTTGCTCTAGCGTCTAGTCGGTGGAGCTCTAGTATATAAGGGCAAGTACAATGGTCTAGATAGCATCCGTCTATAGCAGCTCTCCGCGTCATCTCTATATAGCTGTATAGACAGCTTATACTCCCTCCGTTTCTTTTTAGTCCGCAAATAAGATTTGGTCAAAGTCAAGCCTTGTAGAGTTTGACTAACTTTATATTAAAAAATATAAACATTCACAATATGAAATCAATATTATCAGATGCATCATAAAACGTATTTTCATACTATATAGTTTTAGTATTATAGATGTTCATATATTTTTATATAAATTTGGTCAAACTTTGTATAGTTTGACTTTGACCAAATCTTATATGCAGAGTAAAAAGAAACGGAGGAAATACAACAGGCTATCTTTTTGGCTGTCTACAACATTCGAAACGAGAAAAACACCACACATTCAGTTACTAGTTCTGCCAAATGCAGAACCATCAAGCAAGTTATTTGCAGAGACTCCTGCCACCATGCGCAGTGCTGGCCTCATTTCACCCGGCTTTCACGAAGAGGAAAAATGCAAAATTAATCTAGAGAGACGGAGCAACGAATGGATCGTTTCCTAGAAGTCACATGCATCCCAAGCTGGCTTTACAGTGATTTTGCCCATGCTTTAATTGCTAGCCAGATGGGGACGCTGGACACGAATCGGAGATAGGATTTTGACGGCGAACTTTGACCTCCTCACGCTCTGGTGGTGGTTCCGGGTTGCGCCGCCGCCGTGGCTTGTCTCGGCCTTTGCCCTCGAGGATCACCCGCGCCGGTGATCCAAAGAAGCTCCTCATTGCCAAATAGCAGCGGCTAGTCGGGCGACGCACAAGGTCTATTGGTCCGCCGAAGCTGACCACACTACTGGGATCAGCACATACGCCGCGTGCCACAAACACTCGGCAAAGGGCCAAATCCCGCCGGTAAAGACTTTGCCGAGAGCTACACTCGGCAAAGGCCACCCAGCGTACAGTTCTCAGGCAAACAGGAGTTTGCCAAGAGCCAAATGTCGGGCACTCAGCAAAGACTTTGCCGAGTGCCAAACAGAGCAACTCGGCAAAATAAAGTGCCTCACGGACGTCCGACAGAAACGGCAGCCTGACAGGTGGGCCCAACCGTAAAGGCCGAGGCAGGCTTTGCCGAGAGTGGATCTCGGCAAAGTTGACCAATAGAAAGTCGACACGTGGCTACTAACGGAGAACGAAAATCTAGAAAATCTGTCAGTTTGCCAGGTGTCACAAATGTTTGTCCGAGTGGTGCACTCGGTAAAGCTTTTTTACAGAAAAAAAAGACGCCGGCTGCGGCGCTCATGACCGGAGCTCGTCGCGCTTGCGGTAGGGGCGGGGCTCAACACGAAGTACACAAGCATGCATGCATCAACATGCCAACACAACACACGTACGTACAACACCGGACAACGCACACGCATCACGCCATCGAGCCGCATAGCAAGTTGAAGCCGTCGATCTCCGAGATGCCGTAGATGTCCGGGCCACTGCCATGCTCGAGGTTGAACTTGGCCAGCGTCGCGAGCGGCTGGCTGAACAGCATGCCTGCACAGGGCGCCGCCCAAGTCGCCGGTCTTCCGCTCTTCTCCGGCGGCCGGTGGTGGACAGCGAGATGTGCATGGTGTGAGAAGATAGAGAAGAAAGAGAGAGGAGGTGTTTGTGGCTGTGATTGAGAGGGAGGAGATAAGGAGAGAGAGGGAAAGGAGCCGGCGAGGTAAAGGAAGGCCGCCACATCATCGATCCATGTGACTTCGTGCGATTGGTTGAGAGTGTGCTTTCTTAGTCTGACCTTTACCGAGAACGACCCTCGGTAACACTATACTTTACCGAGAGCTACTCTTGGTAAATGTCCCTTACCGAGGGTGACTCTTGGTAAAGGCCCAAATCCTAGACCACCTACATCCCCTGTTGTTGTTTTCAGCCTTTAGTTTTCATACATGATTGACGAAGCACCTTACTTTGACTGTTACACTTTACCGAGAAGGGGGTGTTCGAGCCGTGCGCCCATGCGGTGGCCCGGACGGTCTACGGCATTGATCGGCACCGAGGGGGGTAGGGCTCGGTGAATACCTGCTTGTCGGTGTTACTACAAGTCAGTGCGAGGCATCGGACCAAGTTGGGGCCATCCCCTCACATGATCACCCACCGTCGGCTCGATCTGGGGGACGATACGCATCCAGTGATCGACGTTCCCGCCCATGTGTCCGGTACGTGATGCATCTGCCACGTCAGTGTTGTGCACTAGTTATTCAGACACCACACCACCCTTTCGTACGGATTCCCAGGCACACGCATGTTGGGGCGGCTGTCGAACCCCCCTCGTGTGGCTTCCCGGCCGAGAGGTCATCCGGTGGCCCCGGCGGTCTACGGCATTGACCGACACCGAGAGGGGGTAGGGCACGGTGAATACCTGCTTGTACGTGCTACTACAGGTCAGTGCGAGGCATCAGACCAATCTGAGGCCATCCCTTCACAGGTCAGTCCTGAACCTAGATCTAGGTTTAGAACCTTTACCGAGAGCGACCCTCGGTAACACTATACTTTACCGAGAGCTATTCTCGGTAAATGGCCTTTACCGAGGGTAGCTCTCGGTAAAGGCCCAAACCCTAGACCACCTACATCCCCTGTTGCTGGTTTCAGCCTTTAGTTTTCATACATATTGGCAAAGCACCTTACTTTGATTGTTACACTTTATCGAGAAGGGGGTGTTCCGGCCGTGCGCCCATGCAGTGGCCCGGGCAGTCTACGACATTGACCGGCAACGAGAGGGGGTAGGTCTCGGTGAATACCTGCTTGTCAGTGTTACTACAAGTCAGTGCAAGGCATCAGACCAAGTTGGGGCCATCCCCTCACATGATCGCCCATCGTCGGCTCGATTTGGGGGAAGACACACATCCAGTGATTGACGTTTCCGCCCGTGTGTTTAGTACGTGAGGCATCTGCCACGTCAGTGTTGTGCACTAGTTATTCAGGCACCACACCACCCTTTCGTACGTATTTACAAGCCACACGCATGTTGGGGCGACTGTCGAACCCCCTGGTGTGGCTTCCCGGCCGAGAGGTCATCCGGTGGCCCCTGCGGTCTACGGCGTTGACCGGAACCGAGAGGTGGTAGGGCACGATGAATACCTGCTTGTACGTGTTACTACAGGTCAGTGCGAGGCATCAGACCAATCTGAGGCCATCCCCTCACAGGTCAGTCCTAAACCTAGATCTAGGTTTAGGACCTTTACCGAGAGCGACCTTCGGTAACACTATACTTTACCGAGAGCTACTATCGGTAAATGGCCTTTACCGAGGGTGGCTCCCGGTAAAGGCCCAAACCCTAGACCACCTACATCCCCTGTTGCTGCTTTTAGCCTTTAATTTTCATACATGATTGGCAAAGCACCTTACTTTGACTGTTACAGTTTACCGAGAAAGGGGTGTTCTGAAGGAAATATGCCCTAGAGGCAATAATAAAGTTATTATTTATTTCCTTATATCATGATAAATGTTTATTATTCATGCTAGAATTGTATTAACCGGAAACATAATACATGTGTGAATACATAGACAAACAGAGTGTCACTAGTATGCCTCTACTTGACTAGCTCGTTGATCAAAGATGGTTATGTTTCCTAACCATAGACATGAGTTGTCATTTGATTAACGGGATCACATCATTAGGAGAATAATGTGATTGACTTGACCCATTCCGTTAGCTTAGCACACGATCGTTTAGTATGTTGCTATTGTTTTCTTCATGACTTATACATGTTCCTATGACTATGAGATTATGCAACTCCCGTTTACCGGAGGAACACTTTGTGTGCTCCCAAACGTCACAACGTAACTGAGTGATTATAAAGGTGCTCTACAGGTGTCTCCGAAGGTACTTGTTGGGTTGGCGCATTTCGAGATTAGGATTTGTCACTCCGATATTCGGAGAGGTATCTCTGGGCCCTCTCAGTAATGCACATCACTTAAGCCTTGCAAACATTGCAACTAATGAGTTAGTTGCGGGATGATATATTACGGAGCGAGTAAAGAGACTTGCCGGTAACGAGATTGAACTAGGTATTGAGATACCGACGATCGAATCTCAGGCAAGTAACATACCAATGACAAAGGGAACAATGTATGTTGTTATGTGGTCTGACCGATAAAGATCTTCGTAGAATATGTGGGAGCCAATATGAGCATCCAGGTTCCGCTATTGGTTATTGACCGGAGACGTGTCTCAGTCATGTCCACACAGTTCTCGAACCCGTAGGGTCCGCACGCTTAACGTTTCGATGACAGTTATATTATGAGTTTATATGTTTTGAGGTACCGAAGGTTGTTCAGAGTCCCAGATGTGATCACGGACATGACGAGGAGTCTCGAAATGGTCGAGACATGAAGATTGATATATTGGAAGCCTATGTTTGGATATCGGAAGTGTTCCGGGTGAAATCGGGATTTTACCGGAGTACCGGAGGGGTTACCGGAACCCCCGGGGGGTTAAAGGGCCTTAGTGGGCCTTTGCGGAGAAGAGAAGAGGCGGCCAGGGCTGGGCCGCGCGCCCCTCCCCCCGAATAGGACAAGGAGAGGGGGGCGGCGCCCCCCCCCTCCTTCCTCTCTCCCTCCTCTCCTCCCCAAGTCCTAATCCAACTAGGAAAGGGAGGGAGTCCTACTCCCGGTGGGAGTAGGACTCCACCTGGTGCACCCCCCATGGCCGGTCACACCTTCTCCCTTGCTCCTTTATATACGGTGGCAGGGGGCACCCTAGAGACACAACAATTGATCGTTTGATCGTTTAGCCGTGTGCGGTGCCCCCCTCCACCATAGTCCACCTCAATAATACTGTAGCGGTGCTTAGGCGAAGCCCTGCGTCGGTAGAACATCATCATTGTCACCACGCCGTCGTGCTGACGAAAATCTCCCTCAACACTCGGCTGGATCGGAGTTCGAGGGACGTCATCGGGTTGAAGATGTGCTGAACTCGGAGGTGCCGTGCGTTCGGTACTTGATCGGTCAGATCGTGAAGACGTACGACTACATCAACCAAGTTGTGCTAACGCTTCCGCTTTCGGTCTACGAGGGTACGTGGACACACTCTCCCCTCTCGTTGCTATGCATCACCATGATCTTGCGTGTGCATAGGATTTTTTTTGAAATTACTACGTTCCCCAACAGTGGCATCCGAGCCTGGTATGCGTAGATGTCATATGCATGAGTAGAACACAAATGAGTTGTGGGCAATATAAGTCATACTTTTTACCAGCATGTCATACTTTGGTTCGGCGGTATTGTTGGATGAAGCGGCCCGCACCAACATTACGCGTACGCTTACGCGAGACTGGTTCTACCGACGTGGTTTGCACATAGGTGGCTGGCGGGTGTCAGTTTCACCAACTTTAGTTGAACCGAGTGTGGCTACGCCCGGTCCTTGCGAAGGTTAAAACAACACGAACTTGACAAACTATCGTTGTGGTTTTGATGCGTAGGTAAGAACGGTTCTTGCTAAGCCCGTAGCAGCCACGTAAAACTTGCAACAACAAAGTAGAGGACGTCTAACTTGTTTTTGCAGGGCATGTTGCACTAGTAGAAAACGGACCATTAGTACCGGTTTGTAAGGGCCTTTAGTGCCGGTTATGAAACCGGCACTAAAATTTCGGCAATAAAGCCCCCCCCTTTAGTACCGGTTCGGCACGAACTGGCGCTAAAGTGCCACCACGTGGCATGAGCTCGCGCCCTGGTACGGGGGACCTTTAGTACCGGTTGGTGTTACCAACCGGTACTAAAGATTTTTTTTGAATTTTTTTTGAAAATTTTGGAAAAAAATTTGATTTTTTTTAATTTTTCTGAATTATTTGATGATTTAGTCTCTAATCACCTCTCTTAACTGCTCAAGTGTGGATCACTCATTCCAAATCATCTAACTTCCTGACCGGTCACCCATCCCTCTCACTACTCCAGCCCGAGCATGCTTAACTTTCAGGTTCTATTCTCCTTCGTTTCCGAGTCTGCACTTGTTGTTTTCCTGACAATAGTAAGATGTCAATCCTATTAACCCTCCGGAGTTTAGCTTGAGCATGAAGTCACACATTTCACCGTTTGAGTTTGAAACTATTATTCTAAAAAAACAGTAATTAGTAACGCTAATATTTCTTGAATAAGTTTGACCATAGTTTGACCACAGTTTGACCATAGTTTGACCAGATTTGACCAAAATTCAAAAAATTTAAATAATTATTTAGTAACACTAATATTCTAGAATAAATAGTTTGACCATTGTTTGACCACAGTTTGCCCACAGTTTGAATATTTTTCAATTTTTTCCACTCTAGATCTTAAAAGCCCCGTAACTTTTTTTCTATTAGGTTTTTGAGAATTTTGCAAATGTTTAACGGGGTTCCCCCGTTAAATTTGGATGTAACTTTTCGAGTAGATGATTTTTCATATAAAATACTTTTTCATCCGAGTTAGTATGCAAAAGTTATGCCCATTTTTACAAATTTCATAGAGATTTTGCAAATAAAGTCAAAATTCACATTTGCAAATTTTCCCAACAACTAGACCACATATCACATGGGAAACTTATTTTCTTTTATTTTTTTGACATTTCCATCATTATCGTTTATTTTTTTAAAACTGAAAAGGCGATCCATGCGCGGGGGGGGGGGGGGGGGGGTGGTAGAGTTTGAAAATTGCCCTATAGTGTCGGTTTGTGTCTCCAACCGGTACTATAGGTCAGACCCCGCACGAACCGGTACTAAAGGTTAGACCTTTAGTACCGCTTCGTGCCACGGACCGGTACTAAAGGTGATCGTGGGGCTCTGGCCTGACGCCAGCCTGCCACCACCCCTTTAGTACCGGTTCGTGCCACGAACCGGTACTAAAGGTTCAACACGAACCGGCATTAATGCAAATCCGTTCGAACCGGCACTAATGATACCATTAGTACCGGCTCAAATACAAACCGGCACTAATGTGCTTCACGTTTGACCCTTTTTCTACTGGTGTTGTGATGTGATATGGTCAAGACATGATGCTATATTTTATTGTATGAGATGATCATGTTTTGTAACCGAGTTATCGGCAACTGGCAGGAGCCATAGGGTTGTCGCTTTATTGTATGCAATGCAATCGCCCTGCAATGCTTTACTTTATCACTAAGCGGTAGCGATAGTCGGAGAAGCATAAGATTGGTGAGACGACAATGATGCTACGATGGAGATCAAGGTTTCGCGCTGGTGACGATGGTGATCATGACGGTGCTTCAGAGATGGAGATCACAAGCACGAGATGATGATGGCCATATCATATCACTTATATTGATTGCATGTGATGTTTATCTTTTATGCATCTTATCTTGCTTTGATTGACGGTAGTATTATAAGATGATCTCTCACGAAATTTCAAGATAAAAGTGTTCTCCCTGAGTATGCACCGTTGCCAAAGTTTGTCGTGCCCAAACACCACGTGATGATCGGGTGTGATAAGCTCTACGTCCATCTACAACGGGTGCAAGCCAGTTTTGCACACGCGGAATACTCAGGTTAAACTTGACGAGCCTAGCATATGCAGATATGGCCTCGGAACACTGAGACCGAAAGGTCGAGCATGAATCATATAGTAGACATGATCAACAGAACGATGTTCACCATTGAAAGCTACTCCATTTCACGTGATGATCGGTTATGGTTTAGTTGATTTCGATCACGTGATCACTTAGAGGATTAGAGAGATGTCTATCTAAGTGGGAATTCTTAAGTAATATGATTAATTGAACTTAAATTTATCATGAACTTAGTACCTGATAGTATCTTGCTTGTCTATGTTGATTGTAGATAGATGGTCTGTGCTGTTGTTCGTTGAATTTTAATGCGTTCCTTGAGAAAGCAAAGTTGAAAGATGATGGTAGCAATTACACGGACTGGGTCAGTAACTTGAGGATTATCCTCATTGCTGCACAGAAGGGTTACATCCTGGAAGCACTGCTAGGTGTACCACCTGCGCCAGCAACTGCATACATTGTGAATGCCTGGCAGTCACGTGTCGATGACTACTCGATAGTTCAGTGTGCCATCCTTTATGTCTTAGAACCGGGACTTCAACAACGTTTTGAACATCATGAAGCATATGAGATGTTCCAGGAATTGAAGTTAATATTTCAAAAGAATGCCCGGATTGAGAGATATGAAGTCTCCAATAAATTCTACAGCTGAAAGATGGAGGAGAATAGTTCTGTCAGTGAGCATATACTCAAGATGTCTGGGTACTGCAATCACTTGATTCAACTGGGAGTTAATCTTCCGGATGATAGTGTCATTGACAGAATTCTCCAATCACTGCCACCAAGCTACAAGAGCTTCGTGATGAACTATAACATGCAAGGGATGGATAAGACGATTCCTGAGCTCTGCGCAATGCTAAAGGCTGCGGAGGTCGAAATCAAAAAGGAGCATCAAGTGTTGATGGTCAATAAGACCTGAGGGAGTCCTGGATTAGGGGTCGTCCGGATGGCTGGACTATAACCTTTGGCCGGACTCTTGGACTATGAAGATACAGGATTGAAGACTTCGTCCCGTGTCTGGATGGGACTTTTCTTGGCGTGGAAGGCAAGCTTGGTGAGGGAGTCCTGGATTAGGGGGTGTTCGGCTAGCCGGACTATACTCTCAGCCGGACTCCAGGACTATGAAGATACAAGTTAGAAGACTCCGTCCCGTGTCCGGAAGGTTCTTTCCTTGGCGTGGAAGGCAAGCTAGGCGTGCGGATACTCAAGATCTCCTACCAAGGCAACCGACTTTGTGTAACCCTAACCCTATCCGGTGTCTATATAAACCGGAGGGTTTTAGTCCGTAGGACGACTCGATCATTATTCATCATCAAACCATAGGCTAGCTTCTAGGGTTTAGCCTCCTTGATCTCGTGGTAGATCTACTCTTGTACTACCCATATTATCAATATTAATCAAGCAGGAGTAGGGTTTTACCTCCATCGAGAGGGCCTGAACCTGGGTAAAACAAAGTGTCCCCTGTCTCCTGTTACCATGCGACCTTGACGCACAGTTCGGGACCCCCTACCCGAGATCCGCCGGTTTTGACACCGACATTCGTGCTTTCATTGAGAGTTCCTCTGTGTCGTCGCCTTCGGGTTCGATGGCTCCTTTGATCATCAGCAACGACGAGGTCCAGGGTGAGACTTTCCTCCCCGGACAGATCTTCGTCTTCGGCGGCTTCGCTCTGCGGGACAACTCCCTTGGCCATCTGGAGCAGATCGAAAGCTACGCCCCTGGCCATCAAGTCAGGTTTGGAAGCTTAAACTATACGGCAGACCTCCGAGGAGACTTGATCTTCGATGGATTCGAGCCACAGCCAAGCGTGCCGCACCATCTCGAGGGTCATGATATAGCTCTGCCCCCGAATAGTGCCCTGGAGGCCGCACACGCTCCGGCCCCGACCCTCGATTCGGAGCCCGTTGCGTTCGTTGAGGATAAACGGTTGGACGTCACCTCAGGGGCTACGATCTCAAAGGCGATCGAGCCGAACGATAGCCCCGCACTCCGCATGGCCCATGGCTCCGAGGAGCCGGACTCTTCCCCAAGTTCTGAGACTCCCTTGCCCCTGCCGATAGAATCAGAGTGGGCGCCTATAATGGAGTTCTCCGCCGCGGATATTTTTCAGCATTCACCCTTTGGTGATATACTGAACTCTCTCAAGTCTCTCTCTCTGTCAGGAGAGCCCAGGCCGAACTATGGCCTGCGAGGTTGGGATTCGGACGACGAAGAAATTCAAAGCCCGCCCACCACCCACTTAATAGCCACTGTCGACGACTTAACCGACATGCTTGACTTCGGCTCCGAAGACTTCGACGGTATGGACGACGAAGGAGGAGACGAACAAGAGCCAGCACCTGTAGGGCGCTGGACTGCCACCTCGTCATATGACATATACATGGTGGACGCTCCGAAGGACGGAGAGGGCGATGGAACAGCGGAGGATGGTACCTCTAGAAAGCCTCCAAAACGCCGGCGTCAGCGGCGCCGCTCTAAATCCCGCCAAAGTAAGAATGGTGATACCGGCATAGGGGATAACACTACCCCGGATAGCACCGAAAAGCACCAACCCCAGCAAGATTCGGCATAGGAAGATGGAGAAGCCAGTCCCCACGAGAGGGCGGCAGAACAAGAGGTTGAGGATGATAACTATATGCCTCCCTCCGAAGACGAGGCAAGCCTCGGCGACGATGAATTCGTCGTACCATCAGACCCAGCCGAACAAGAGCGTTTTCAACGCAGGCTCATAGCCACGGCAAACAGCCTAAAGAAAAAGCAGCAACAGTTTCAAGCTGATCAAGATTTGCTAGCTGACAGATGGACAGAAGTCCTTGCGGCCGAAGAGTATGAACTCGGACGCCCATCCAAAAATTATCCTAAGCACCGGCCGCTCCCCCTGTCAGAGGAGGAAGCACAAGACATGGCAGGTCGGCCACCTCGTGGCCGCGACAGGGAAACCTGCCGAACAACCAAACAAGCCATGCCCCGCCGCCGCTTTACCATGGCACGGGAAAACGAGCCAGACCTGCGAAGCGTACTGGAGGATAAGGCAAGGCAAACAAGATCGATCTACGGATCGCGCGGACGCCCAAACTTTCAGTCCGGACAACATAAATCCGGCCGGGCTGAAAACAACAAGCACGGCTCTGCCGAGCTGCGTAATGACATAGCCCAGTACAGGGGCGCCGCACACCCACTATGCTTCACAGACGAAGTAATGGATCATAAAATCCCAGAGGGTTTCAAACCCATCAATATAGAATCGTACGATGGTACGACAGATCCGGCAGTCTGGATCGAGGATTATCTCCTCCATATCCATATGGCACGAGGCGACGAACTACACGCCATCAAATATCTCCCACTTAAGCTTAAGGGACCAACCAGGCATTGGCTTAACAGCTTGCCTGCAGATTCGATCGGTTCTTGGGAGGACCTGGAAGCTGCATTCCTTGACAACTTCCAGGGCACTTATGTGCGACCGCCGGACGCCGATGACCTAAGCCACATAATTCAGCAGCCAGACGAATCGGCCAGGCAGTTCTGGACACGGTTCCTAACAAAGAAAAATCAGATAGTCGATTGTCCGGACGCAGAGGCCCTAGCGGCCTTCAAGCATAATATCCGCGACGAATGGCTGGCCCGGCACCTAGGACAGGAAAAGCCGAAATCCATGGCCGCCCTCACGACACTCATGACCCGCTTTTGTGCGGGCGAAGATAGCTGGCTAGCTCGTAGCAACAACCTATCGAAGAAGACCGGTAATCCGGATAAAAAGGACCAAAGTGGCAGGTCACGCCGAAACAATCAAAAGCGCCGCATTAGCAGCGACAACAATGAGGATACGGCAGTAAATGCCGGATTCAGAGGCCATAAATCCGGTCAGTGGAAGAAGCCATTCAAAAAGAATAACCAGGGCCCATCCAGTCTGGACCGAATACTCGACCGCTCGTGCCAGATTCATGGCACCCCCGAAAAGCCAGCCAATCACACCAACAGAGATTGTTGGGTGTTCAAGCAGGCAGGCATGATAAACGCCAAACACAAAGACAAGGGGCTGGACAGCGACGACGAGCAGGAGCCCAGGCCGCCGAACAGCAACGGACAGAAGGGGTTTCCCCCGCAAGTGCGGACGGTGAACATGATATACGCAACCCACATCCCCAAAAGGGAGAGGAAGCGCGCACTAGGGACGTGTACGCGATGGAGCCAGTCGCCCCAAAGTTCAACCCATGGTCCTCCTGCCCGATCACTTTCGATCGAAGGGACCACCCCACTAGCATCCATCACGGCGGTTTCGCCGCATTGGTTCTCGACCCAATAGTTGACGGATTTCATCTCACAAGAGTCCTCATGGACGGCGGCAGCAGCCTGAACCTGCTTTATCAGGACACAGTGCGTAAAATGGGCATAGATCCATCAAGGATCAAGCCAACAAGGACGACCTTTAAAGGCGTCATCCCAGGTGTAGAAGCCAACTGTACAGGCTCTATAACACTTGATGTGGTCTTCGAATCTCCGGATAACTTCTGAAGCGAAGAGTTAATCTTCGACATAGTTCCGTTCCGCAGTGGCTATCATGCCCTGCTCGGACGAACCGCATTCGCAAAATTCAATGCGGTGCCGCACTACGCATATCTCAAGCTCAAGATGCCAGGCCCTCGAGGCGTAATCACGGTCAGCGGAAACATCGAACGCTCCATCCGGACGGAGGAGCACACGGTGACACTCGTAGCGGAGGTTCAAAGCAGCCTTTTAAGGCAACTCTCCAGTCCGGCCGCTAAAAAACCGGACAATGCAAAGCGCGCCGGGGGCAACCTGCAGCAAGACCAACTGGCGCGTTCGGAGCAAGCGTAGCAATGCAGCCCCAACCCTGGCCATAACTGCATAACAGAGCTAGTACCTAGAGTACATAACTACGCCCTTAAAATTCCATGGGCACAGGGGAAGGGGCATATTCACGGCATGCCTACGGTACGACGTCAAACACACTAGGGGCTGCCAGATTCTTTTCTTACTTTCAGGACTCCACATTCTGGACAACCTGTTCGGCGATGACGCCGCACAGACGATACAAGACCCAGGACAGCAGACAAAGTAACGCGGCATTATGGAACTTTCAGGTGGTCTCTATTTCGAGCAATATAACTGTATTTAAATTCTGCGGCCTGCGCCTGGCTAGGACATGTCATATGGCTTAACACCCTTTTCTTCGCTTATTGCACTAATTGTATCGTTCGGCTTAAGTAAATAGCCCTCTTATAAATAATGCATAGCTTTAGTCTATTTTTTGCATTATGATCTTTTTTATACGTATGTTTATTTCACAACGTGATGGCACCCGTACACTATGGTACGGCAAACCACGCCAGGGGCTTCATCACCCTTCTTATCTGGTCGTGAGAAGTCCGCACACTTCCCTCAGTGCGGCACCCCGAACTTATAGCACTATATGCATCGGCTCCGAGTCATGATTTTTGTCATATGTTGGGTTTGCCCGGCTCCTATGTTTTGGTACCTTACGTTCCGCTCTATCGGCTAAGGTAGCACTAGGAGAACCGCTGCGATTTGCGCCCCAGATCAGGTGGGTGAGCGCCTCAGTGGAGAAAGCTAAAATAGACTGTCATGATAGGGCGTGAGACCGGTCGCTGTTCGAGAGGTTTTTTCGAGTCCTTAAAGGCTTATGCCGTTTTCGAACGAAGAGCTGGTTAAATCCGGCTAAAAGGCGTGGATAGTGCCCCGAATTCGGCCTTCCGAACTAGGGGCTTCGCCGAAATTTAAAATTATAACGTTCTATGGCTAAGTGAGAGTGTTCAAGCATTATAGTCCGATTGCCTGGTTCGTTGTGCTGCGGGCCTCCCTCGAAGGACCCAACTATGGGAACAAGAGCCCGCAGGTTTATCCCGAACACCTCAGCACTAGTTGCATGAGGGCAGAAGCCGACGACTCGCCATCTCTCAATTATTGATAAACGGCCGCACAGAAAACAATATTTTAAATTCAAAGCATTGCTTAAAGCGCATACAAACAAGTTTTCGGCGTACAGGATAAAAGCGAATGAGTTCATTGATAGATTACGTCATGGGTACATTCATCCGCAATAAGGCGGGATCCGGCAAGAATTTCCTTATAATACATCTCGGGCTTGCGATGTTCCTTCCCCTGCGGCGGACCGTCCGTCACCAGCTTCTCGCCGTCCAGCTTGCCCCAGTGTACCCTTACACGGGCAAGGGCCCTCCGGGCACCTTCGATGCAGGACGAGCGCTTGATGACTTCAAGCCACGGACAGGCCTCCACCAGCCGCCGCACTAGCCCAAAATAGCTCCCTGGCAGGGCCTCTCCAGGCCACAGCCGAACTAATAAGTCCTTCATGGCCTGTTCAGCCGCCTTGTGGAGCTCGGCCAGCTGCTTCAGCTGGTCGCTCAAGGGCACAGGGTGTCCGGCCTCAGAATATTGAGACCAGAACACACTATCCGTCGAGCTGTTCCCTTCGCTCCGGAAGAATGCGGCGGCATCGGATGCACTGCGGGGTAGATCGAAGAACGCCCCTGGAGAACTCCGGATCCGGGTAAGTAACAGGTATTTTACTTTTATGTTCCTACTTTGCATTGAGAATGTCTTACCCGCTGCTATCTTTCTCATCTCCTCCAACTCTTGGAGGGCCCTTTGGGCTTCGGCCTTGGCACTCTTGGTGGCCTCAATGGCGGAGGCGAGTTCGGTGGCTTGCGCTTTCACGTCAAGCTCCAAACCCTCATGTTTTTCCATGAGAGCTTGCAGCTTCTGCTGCACCCCTCCGTATTGGCCGCCGAGCCTCTCTCGTTCAGTACGCTCCTCGGCCGCCTTCTTCTCGGCCTTTGCGAGCACCTGCTTTAGGGTCTCCACCTCTGTGGTGACCCCTACAATAGGCAGTTTAATCCTGTTATTTTTTGCAATCAAGCCTCTCTATAGGCATATTTTATTATTGAAGGGGTCATCTTACCTTCCTTCTCCTCGAGCTGCCTCTTGGCAAGGCCGAGCTCCCGCTCGGACCGCTCGAAGTCCTTCTTCAGGACCTCCACCTGCGCAGTCAATGCGGCGGTGGACAGTAGGGAAGCCTGCATACGCATATTTGACTTTTCATAGTTAGACTCCTGCGGAAATTATTAGATCCTCTATTCGGCATCTCTTTTCGAACACCGAACAAAGCATCAGGGGCTACTGTCTATGCGGTAACTAACTCAGCATCTTTTTTGTTTACCTGGAAGCCTGTTAGAAGGCTGCTGCAGGCTTTATTCAGCCCGCTCTTGGCGGACTCAACCTTCTGGACCACCGTACCCATAATAGTACGGTGCTCCTCGTCGATGGTGGCGCCTTCAAGCGCCTCCAGCAGATTGTCCGGCGCCTCTGGGTGGCCAGAGGTCACCGGCTCAGATGGCTCACTCCTTTTAAGAGGAGTTTGCCCACCGTGAATCCGGACGGGCGAGTCCGGCACGGTGTCCGGCCTAAAGCCGGACTGGGAACCCTGGGGGGTTTTATCCCCTGTACTCCCGGGGTCCTGAGGATTGCCTTGCGGCTCCTCCAGGACCACCTCCTCCTGCTCCATTTGGCGGGACACCACTTCGGCATCATCCGCCTTGCGGGGGGAGACCGCGGGAGGAACGGAGTCCATCTCCGACGGATCCAGGGAACCGCCCGACGAAATGTCGACTGCGTCCCGGGGCGGCCTGCACAATTATGTTTAAAATAAGGGAAAGCTATGGAAAACATCATGAGTTACTCTGATATCCGAATGCTTACGATTTCGCCGGACGCTTGGTCCTTTTCGACCACTCCTCCTCGTCCGCTTGAGTGGCTGGGGAGTAGTTCGGCGGAGGGGTCTTCCTCTTCTTGGACCCCTTAGCCGCCCCCGCCGGGGCAGCTTTCATCTTCTTACCCTCCCCCGTTGGAGAGGGAGGGATTTCTTCTTCCTCCTCCTCGTTTTCATGAGCGGAGGGCGTCGCAGACTCGTCCGATGACAAGTCCGACATCACCACATTACGGGCACTCTTTCGAGTCCCGGTGGTCTTGATCTTCTTGACCTTCTTTTCCGGCACCACGTACGGCGCCGGAGCCAACAGCTTTTCTAGAAGAGCTGGGGCTTGGTCTTCTGGCAGAGGAGCCGGACAGTTGATCGGTCCGGCTATCTTCAGCCACTTCTGTTAAAGACAAAAGGGAGTTCTTAGAAAATCCCGCGTAGAGTTAATCTACAATGAGGAGCCTAATGAACCTGTGAAAGGGACGAATGGCTTACCTCCTTAGCATCGCGTTGCGAGTTATATCCACGATCTTCAGAGGCGGATGTGGGGCATTCGGCGCTTTTGGTTAGCACCTTCCAGACGTCTTCATACGTCGTGTCGAAGAGCCTGTTGAGGGTTCGGTGCTGCGCCGGATCGTATTCCCACAAAGTGAAATCCCGTTGTTGGCACAGGAGGACCAGACGAATGAGCATAACCTTTATTATGTCAACATGCCGGGTCGGCCTGTTCACCAGGGACTGGATGCGAGTTTGCAATCCGGTCACTCCGCTCTCGTTGCCCCATGACAAGCCCGTCTCTTGCCAGGACTTGAGACTCGTGGGGGGTCCGGATCTGAATTCGGGGGGCGCGACCCATGTTACGTCGCGTGGCTCGGTGATGTAAAACCACCCAGCCTGCCACCCCTTCAAGGATTCCACAAAGGAACCCTCGAACTAGACGGCGTTGGCCATTCAGCCAGCCATCGCACCTCCGCACTCCGCCTGGGTGCCGGACACCACCTTGGGCTTGACGTTGAAGGTCTTGAGCCAGAGGCCGAAGTGGGGGCGGACGCGGAGGAATGCCTCGCACACGACGATAAACGCCGAGATGTTGAGGACGAAGTTCGGGGCCAGATCGTGGAAATCTAGGCCATAGTAAAACATAAGCCCCCGGACAAAAGGATGGAGCGGAAAGCCCAGTCCGCAGAGGAAATGAGGGAGGAAGACCACCCTCTCCTTAGGCCCAGGGGTGGGAAGAAGTTGCCCCGCCTCAGGGAGCCGGTGCGCGATGTCGTTGGACAGATATCCGGCCTTCCTAACTTTTGTGATTTGCCCCTCCGTGACGGAGGAAGCCATCCACTTGCCCCCTGCTCCGGACATCGCTGGAGTGGATTAAGGGCTAGAGGGCGAACTCGGGCGTTGGAGCTTGAGTGCACAAGAGATGGATAGGCAGAGGAGGAAGAAGGCGTAGGTGAGAAAGGAGGATCTTATCCCCTTATATAGGCTGATGCCGTTATGCGTCCCCACCTGGCTCATAAAACTCGCCTGCCGCTCAAGCGCCGTGGTAAATGGCGCGGTTGGGTTACCCACGTTCGTATTAATGAGAATCCCGTTAAAGGGGGCACACGATCTCTGCTTCGACAAGACGTGCCAAGGAAACCGCCTCGTTGAACGTGCTGCGGTGGAACAGTGAAAATAACCCCAACAGAAGGCTTGGACGCAGTGTTGTGACGCACTGCGGAATACGTCAGCAGATTTGATTTGTGCGTATATTGTTCTCTATATGGCAATACGTGGAAATTTGTTTTGCAGAGCCGGACACTATTTCTTGGTGTTCACTATCTTCTTGAAGAAACTTGGAGGAGGAACCCGCCTTGCAATGCCAAAGACAATTTGCGCGCCGGACTCGTCGTCATTGAAGCCTGGTTCAGGGGCTACTGAGGGAGTCCTGAATTAGGGGGTGTTCGGCTAGCCGGACTATACTCTCAGCCGTACTCCAGGACTATGAAGATACAAGTTAGAAGACTCCGTCCCGTGTCCGGAAGGTTCTTTCCTTGGCGTGGAAGGCAAGCTAGGCGTGCGGATACTCAAAATCTCCTACCAAGGCAACCGACTTTGTGTAACCCTAACCCTATCCGGTGTCTATATAAACAGGAGGGTTTTAGTCCGTAGGACGACTCGATCATTATTCATCATCAAACCATAGGCTAGCTTCTAGGGTTTAGCCTCCTTGATCTCGTGGTAGATCTACTCTTGTACTACCCATATCATCAATATTAATCAAGCAGGAGTAGGGTTTTACCTCCATCGAGAGGGCCCGAACCTGGGTAAAACAAAGTGTCCCCTGTCTCCTGTTACCATCCGACCTTGATGCACAGTTCGGGACCCCCTACCCGAGATCCGCCGCTTTTGACACCGACACTTGGCAATACGGATATGTAGATCTCCTCCCATTGTAACCAACTCTGTGTAACCCTAGCCCTCTCCGGTGTCTATATAAACCGAAGGGTTTTAGTCCATAGGACAAACAACAATCATACCATAGGCTAGCTTCCAGGGTTTAGCCTCTCTGACCTCGTGGTAGATCCACTCTTGTACTACCCATATCATCAATGTTAATCAAGCAGGAGTAGGGTTTTACCTCCATCGAGAGGGCCCGAAGCTGGGTAAAAACATTGTGTCCATTGTCTCCTGTTACCATCCGCCTAGACGCACAGTTCGGGACCCCCTACCCGAGATCTGCCGGTTTTGACACCGACATTGGTGCTTTCATTGAGAGTTCCTCTGTGTCGTCATATTTAGGCCCGATGGCTCCTCCGATCATCAATAGTGATGCGGTCCAGGGTGAGATTTTTCTCCCTGGACAGATCTTCATATTCGTCGGCTTTGCACTGCGGGCTAATTCACTTGGCCATCTAGAGCAGATTGTAAGCTACGCCCCTGGCCATCAGGTCAGATTTGGAAGTTTGAATTACACGGCCGACATCCGCGAAGACTTGATCTTTGAAGGGTTCAAGCCACAGCCGGGGGCGCCGCACTGTCACGATGGGCATGACTTAACTCTGCCGCCGAACAGTGCGGTGGAGGTCGCACCCGCTTTAGCTCCGACCCTTAGCTTGGAGCCAACCGTGCCGATCGAGGACGGGTGGCTAGACCCCGCCTCAGGGGCTACAGTCTCAACAACGATCAAGCCGAACACTGGCCTTATCCTCTGCGAAGCCCGTGACTCCAGGGTGCCGGACTCTTCTCTAGACTCCGAACCCTCCGCGCCCCTGCCAATCGAATCCGATTGGGCGCCGATCATGGAATTCACCGCCGCGGATATCTTTCAGCACTCGCCCTTCGGCGACATTCTGAATTAATTAAGGTCTCTCTCTTTGTCAGGAGAGTCCTGGCCGGATTATGACCGGCAGGATTTGGATGCGGACAACGAAGAAGTTCGATGCCCACCCACCACCCACTTTGTAGCCACTGTCGATGATTTAACCGACATGCTAGACTTCGACTCCGAAGACATTGATGGTATGGACGACGATGTAGGAGACGAACAGGAACCAGCGCCCATAGGGCACTGGAAAGCCACCTCGTCATACGACATATATATGGTGGATACACCCAAAGAAGGCGATGGCGACGAAAAAGCGGGGGATGACCCCTCCAAGAAGCAACCTAAGCGTCGGCGTCAGCGGCGCTGCTCTAAGTCCCGCCAATGCAAAAACGGTGATACCGGCACGGGAGATAATAACACCCCGGATAGTGCCGAAGACAACTCCCTCCAGCCAGATTCAGCGTAGGAGGATGGAGAAGCCAGCCCCCCTGAGAGAGCGGCAAACAGGGAGGAAGAGGATGATAATTACATGCCCCCCTTCAAAGACGAGGCAAGCCTCGGCGATGATGAATTTGTCGTGCCTGAGGATCCTGTCGAACAAGAGCGCTTTAAGCGCAGGCTTATGGCCATGGCAAGTAGCCTTAAGAAAAAACAACAACAACTTAGAGCTGATCAAGATTTGCTAGCCGGCAGATGGACTGAAGTCCTTGCGGCCGAGGAATACGAACTTGAACGCCCCTCCAAGAGCTACCCAAAGCGTAGGTTGCTACCCCGATTAGAGGAGGAAGCACTTAAACCTACATCACCAGCACATGATGCGGCTGACCGGCCACCTCGCGGCCGCGACAGAGAGGCCTCTCGGCCCTCCACTCAAGCCGCACCCCGGCGTCGCTCAAAAAATACCAAGGCACAGGGAAATGCGCTAGACCTGCGAGACATGTTGGAGGAAAAGGCAAGGCAAACAAGATCGATCTACGGATCGCGCGGGCGCCCCACGACACGAGACGATAACCGTCACGCCGGATACAGTAAATCCGGCTGGGCCGAACACAGCAGACAAAGCTCATTTGAGCTACGTCGTGATATAGCCCAGTACAGAGGTGCCGCACACCCACTATGCTTCACAGATGAAGTAATGGATCATAAAATCCCAGAGGGTTTCAAACCCGTAAACATTGAATCATACGATGGCACAACAGATCCTGCGTTATGGATCGAGGACTATCTCCTTCATATCCACATGGCCCGTGGCGATGATCTACACACCATCAAATACCTCCCACTCAAGCTTAAAGGACCAGCTCGGCATTGGCTTAACAGCTTGCCAGCAGAATCAATTGGTTGTTGGGAGGACCTGGAAGCCGCATTCCTCAACAATTTCCAGGGCACCTATGTGCGACCGCCAGACGTCGATGACCTAAGCCACATAATTCAGCAGCCAGAAGAATCTGCCAGACAATTCTGGACACGGTTCCTAACCAAGAAAAATCAAATCGTCGACTGTCCGGACACAGAGGCCCTAGCAGCATTCAAGCATAACATCCGTGACGAGTGGCTTGCCTGGCACCTAGGACAGGAAAAGCCGAAATCTATGGCAGCCCTCACGACACTCATGACCCGCTTTTGCGCGGGAGAAGACAGCTGGCTGGCTCGTAGCAATAACATGACCAAGAGCCCTGGTAATTCGGATACCAAGGACAGCAATGACAGGTCGCATCGCAACAAGCACAAGCGCCGCATTAACAGCAACAATGCTAAGGATACGATAGTTAATGCCGGTTTCAGAGGCTCTAAACCCGGTCAGTGGAAAAAGCCATTCAAAAGAAATACTTTGGGCCCGTCCAGTTTGGACCGAATACTCGATCGCTCGTGCCAGATACATGGCACCCCCGTAAAACCAGCCAATCACACCAACAGGGATTGTTGGGTGTTCAAGCAGGCCGGCAAGTTAAATGCCGAAAACAGAGACAAGGGGCTGCATAGCAACGACAAGGAGGAGCCCCGGTCGCCGAACAATAGTGGACAGAAGGGCTTCCCCCACAAGTGCGGACGGTGAACATGATATACGCAACCCACATCCCCAAAAGGGAGCGGAAGCATGCACTCAGGGACGTATATGCGTTGGAGCCAGTCGCCCCAAAGTTCAACCCATGGTCCTCCTACCCGATCACTTTTGATCGAAGGGACCACCCCACTAGCATCCGCCATGGCGGATTCGCCGCATTTGTTCTATACCCAATCTTTGACGGATTTCACCTCACTAGAGTCCTTATGGACGGCGGCAGCAGCCTGAACCTGCTTTATCAGGATATAGTGCGGAAAATGGGCATAGATCCCTCAAGGATTGAACCCACAAAAACGACCTTTAAAGGCGTCATACCAGGTGTAGAGGCCAACTGTACAGGCTCAGTTACACTTGAGGTGGTCTTCGGATCCCCGGATAATTTCCGAAGCGAGGAGTTAATCTTCGACATAGTCCCGTTCCACAGTGGCTATCACGCACTGCTCGGACGAACCGCATTTGCAAAGTTCAATGCGGTGCCGCACTACGCATACCTCAAGCTCAAGATGTCAGGCCCTCGAGGAGTCATTATGGTCAATGGAAACACCGAACGCTCTCTCCAAACGAAGGAGCATACGGCGGCCCTCGCAGCGGAAGTACAAAGCAGCCTCTCAAGGCAATTCTCCAGTCCGGCTATTAAACATCCGGACACTGTCAAGCGCGCCCCGAGTAACCTACAACAAGACCGCCTGGCACGTTCCGAGCAAGCGTAGTAATGCGGCCCGAACCCCAGCCCTCGCGAAACGGCGAAATCAGTGCTACGCATACATAATTACGCTCTGAAAATACAATGGGAACAGCGGGAGGGGCACCATCATGGCACGCCCGAAACGCGGCTTAACCACACTAGGGGTTGTCGATTTTGTCATGTTTTCTTACTTTCAGGACTCCACTCTCCGGAGGACCGGGCCGGCAGTACAATTGCCGCACAAACGATACAACAACTAGGGAAGCAGAAAGCTACGCCGCACTATGGAACTCCCAGGTGGTCTCTATAACGAGCAGTATAACTGTTTCACATACCATTCCGCAGCCTGCCCCTAGAGGGGACATGTTAAATAGTCCCATCTCACACTTACCGCACTATTTGTATCGTTCTGTTTTTGCAGCAGCCGTTTAAAATAAACAATGCTTAGCTTCAGCTTATTATTGCATTCCCTATTCATTCCTTTTTCAGTATATATGTTCAGTCATGACATTTAACACCCGTACACTTTGGTACGGTCAATACGCCAGGGGCTCAAGCACCTCATAATACAGCGTGAGAAGTCTGAAACTTTCACAAGTGCGGCCCTCCGAACTTATAGCATTATATGCATCAGCTCCGAATCATGTCTTTGGTCAATAGTTGGGTTTGCCCGGCTCCCATGTTTTGGTACCTTACGTTCCGCTATATCGGCTAAGGTAGCGCTGGGAGAACTACTGCGATTGTGCCCCAGTTGAGCTGGTCTAAGCACCTCAGTAGAGAAAGCTAAAGCTGACTGTCATGATAGGGCGAGAGCTGGTCGCTGTTCGAGAGGTTTCGAGTCCCTAAAGACTTATGCCTCTTAGAGCGAGGAGTCGGCTTTGTCCGGCCTAGGCGTGTATAGCGCCCCGAACTCGGTCTTCCGAACACTAGGGGCTTCGCCGAAATTTAAAATTATATAATTCTCTGGCTAAGTGAGAGTGATAACGCATTATAGTCCGATTGCCTTGTTCGTTGTGCTGAGCACCTCCCTCGAAGGACCCAAGAATGGGAAAAAGAGTGCTCAGGTTTATCCCGAACACCCTAGCACTCGTGGCATGGGGGCAGAAGCCGACGACTCGCCATCTCTCAGACCTGATAAATGGCCGCATAGAAGGTAATATTTTAAATTATAACAAGCGTTGCATAGCGCATATGAACAAGTTTTCAGCGCATAGGATAAAACGAACAAGTTCACTCAAATATTACATCTTTGGAACATTCGTCCGCCACAAGGAGGGCGCCCTTCAGGACGCCCTCATAATACATCTCTGGGTGGCGATGCTCCTTGCCCTGCGGTGGCCCGTCCTTCACAAGCTTCTCCGCATCCATCTTGCCCCAGTGCACCTTAGCGCGGGCAAGCGCCCTACGGGCACCTTAGATGCAGAAGGAGCGCTTGATGACTTCAAGCCATGGCAGGCGTCCACCAGCCGCCTCACCAGCCCGAAGTAGCTCCCAGGCAGGGCCTCTCCAGGCCACGGCCGAACTATAAGGCCCTTCATGGCCTGTTCGGCCACCTTGTGGAGCTCGACCAGTTGCTTCAGCTGGTCGCTCAAAGGCACCGGGTGTCCGGCCTCAGCATACTGAGACCAGAACACCTTCTTTGTCGAGCTGCCCTCCTCGGCCCGGTAGAAAGCGGCGGCATCTGACACGCTACGGGACAAATCTGCGAATGCTCCTGGAGAGCTCTGGACTCGGGTAAGTAACAAGTAGTTCACTTTCACGTGCTTGCTTTGCATAAAGAACTTACCCGCCGCTATCTTCTTCATCGCCTCAACTTCCTGGAGGGCTTTCTGGGCTTCGGCCTTGGCAGATTTGGCGCTTTCAAGGGCCGTCGCGAGCTCGGACTCTCGCGTCTTTCAGTCAAGCTCCAAACTCTCGTGTTTTTTCACGAGAGCCTGGAGCTCTTGCTGCACCTTGCCAACCCGCGCCTCATGTTTCTCCCGCTCGGTGCGCTCCGTGGCCGCCTTCTTTTCGGCCTCGGAAAGCGCTTGCTTAAGGGTCGCCAATAGTGATCCTGTCATTTTTTGCAACTTCATCTTTTTAAATATACTCCAGAAGGTATTACTTACCTTCTTTCCCCTCGAGCTCCTTAATAGCAAGGCCGAGCTCTTGCTCGGACCGCTCAAGGCTCTGCTTCAACGCATCCACCTCGGCAGTCAGTGCGGCAGAGGCCAGCAGCGAAGCGTGCATATGTTGGGGAACATAGTAATTTCAAAAAAAATCCTATGCACACACAAGAACATGGTGATGCATAGCAACGAGAGGGGAGAGTGTTGTCTACGTACCCTTGTAGACCGAAGCGGAAGCGTTGACGCAACATAGAGGAAGTAGTCGTACGTCTTCCCGGTCCGACCGATCCAAGAGTTCTTAGCACACGTCCAACTCGATGACGCTCCCCGGGCTCCGATCCAGCAAAGCTTCGGGGATGAGTTCCGTCAGCACGACGGCGTGATGACGATGATGATGTTCTACCAACGCAGGGCTTCGCCTAAGCACCGCAACAATATGACCGAGGTGGAATATGGTGGAGGGGGCACCGCACACGGCTAAGGAACGATCACGAAGATCAACTTGCGTGTTCTAGGGTGCCCCCTGCCCCCGTATATAAAGGAGGGAGGGGGAGGTGCGGCCGGCCCCCAAGGGGTGCGCCTGGAGGAGTCCTACTCCCACCGGGAGTAGGACTCCCCCCTCTCTTGCCTTGTTGGAGAAGGAAAGGGGGAGGGAGAAGAGGAAAGGGGGGCACCGCCCCCCCTTCCTTGTCCTATTCGGACTAGGGGGGAGAGGGCGCGCGGCCTGCCCTGGCCGGCCCCTCTCTTCTCCCTTATGGCCCATGAAGGCCCATTAACCCCCCGGGGGGTTCCGGTAACCCCTCGGTACTCCGGTAAAATGTCTATTTCACTCGGAACGATTCCGATGTCCAAATATAGGATTCCAGTATATCGATCTTTATGTCTCGACCATTTCGAGACTCCTCGTCATGTCCGTGATCACATCCGGGACTCCGAACTACCTTCGGTACACCAAAATGTATAAACTCATAATAACTCTCATCGTAACGTTAAGCGTGCGGACCCTACGGTTCGAGAAAAATGCAGACATGACCGAGACACGTCTCCGGTCAATAACCAATAGCGGGACCTGGATGCCCATATTGGCTCCTACATATTCTACGAAGATCTTTATCGGTCAGACCGCATAACAACATACGTTGTTCCCTTTTTCATCGGTATGTTACTTGCCAGAGATTCGATCGTCGGTATCCAATACCTAGTTCAATCTCGTTACCGGCAAGTCTCTTTACTCGTTCCGTAATACATCATCTCACAACTAACATATTAGTTGCAATGCTTGCAAGGCTTATGTGATGTGTATTACCAAGAGGGCCCAGAGATACCTCTCCGACTATCGGAGTGACAAATCCTAATCTTGAAATACGCCAACCCAACAAGTACCTTTGGAGACACCTGTAGAGCACCTTTATAATCACCCAGTTACGTTGTGACGTTCGGTAGCACACAAAGTGTTCCTCTTGTAAATGGGAGTTGCATAATCTCATAGTCATAGGAACATGTATAAGTCATGAAGAAAGCAATAGCAACATACTAAATGATCGGGTGCTAAGCTAATGGAATGGGTCATGTCAATCAGATCATTCAACTAATGATGTGACCTCGTTAATCAAATAACAACACTTTCTTCATGGTTAGGAAACATAACCATCTTTGATTAACGAGCTAGTCAAGTAGAGGCATACTAGTGACACTCTGTTTGTTTATATATTAACACATGTATTATGTTTCCGGCTAATACAATTCTAGCATGAATAATAAACATTTATCATAATATATGAGGAAATAAATAATAACTTTATTATTGTCTCTAGGGCATATTTCCTTCAGTCTCCCACTTGCACTAGACTCAATAATCTAGATTACACAGTAATGATTCTAACACCCATGGAACTTTGGTGCTGATCATGTTTTGCTCGTGGAAGAGGCTTAGTCAACGGGTCTGCTACATTCAGATCCGTATGCATCTTGCAAATCTCTATGTCTCCCACCTGGACTAGATCCCGGATGGAATTGAAGCGTCTCTTGATGTGCTTGGTTCTCTTGTGAAATCTGGATTCCTTTGCGAAGGCAATTGCACCAGTATTGTCACAAAAGATTTTCATTGGACCCGATGCACTAGGTATGACACCTAGATCGGATATGAACTCCTTCATCCAGACTCCTTCATTTGCTGCTTCCGAAGCAGCTATGTACTCCGCTTCACATGTAGATCCCGCCACGACGCTTTGTTTAGAACTGCACCAACTGACAGCTCCACCGTTTAATGTAAACACATATCCGGTTTGCGATTTAGAATCGTCCGGATCAGTGTCAAAGCTTGCATCAACGTAACCGTTTACGATGAGCTCTTTGTCACCTCCATATACGAGAAACATATCCTTAGTCCTTTTCCGGTATTTCAGGATGTTCTTGACCGCTGTCCAGTGATCCACTCCTGGATTACTTTGGTACCTCCCTGCTAAACTTATAGCAAGGCACACATCAGGTCTGGTACACAGCATTGCATACATGATAGAGCCTATGGCTGAAGCATAGGGAACATCTTTCATTTTCTCTCTATCTTCTGCAGTGTTCGGGCATTGAGTCTTACTCATTTTCACACCTTGTAGTACAGGCAAGAATCCTTTCTTTGCTTGATCCATTTTGAACTTCTTCAAAACTTTGTCAAGGTATGTGCTTTGTGAAAGTCGAATCAAGCGTCTTGATCTATCTCTATAGATCTTGATGCCCAATATGTAAGCAGCTTCACTGAGGTCTTTCATTGAAAAACTCTTATTCAAGTATCCCTTTATGCTATCCAGAAATTCTATATCATGTCCGATTAGTAATATGTCATCCACATATAATATCAAAAATGCTACAGAGCTCCCACTCACTTTCTTGTAAATACAGGCTTCTCCAAAAGTCTGTACAAACCCAAATGCTTTGATCACACTATCAAAGCGTTTATTCCAACTCCGAGAGGCTTGCACCAGTCCATAAATGGATCGCTGGAGCTTGCACACTTTGTTAGCTCCCTTTGGATTGATAAAACCTTCTGGTTGCATCATATACAACTCTTCTTCCAGAAATCCATTCAGGAATGCAGTTTTTACATCCATCTGCAAAATTTCATAATCATAAAATGCGGCAATTGCTAACATGATTCAGACAGACTTAAGCATCGCTACGGGTGAGAAGCTCTCATCGTAGTCAATCCCTTGAACTTGTCGAAAACCTTTTGCGACAAGTCGAGCTTTGTCGACAGTAACATTACCGTCAGCATTAGTCTTCTTCTTGAAGATCCATTTATTCTCAGTTGCTTGCCGACCATCGGGCAAGTCAACCAAAGTCCACACTTTGTTCTCATACATGGATCCCATCTCAGATTTCATGGCTTCAAGCCATTTTGCGGAATCTGGGCTCACCATCGCTTCTTCATAGTTCGTAGGTTCATCATGATCTAGTAGCATGACTTCCAGAACAGGATTGCCGTACCACTCTGGTGCGGATCTTACTCTGGTTGATCTACGAGGTTCTGTAGTAACTTGATCTGAAGTTCCATGATCATCATCATTAACTTCCTCACTAATTGGTTTAGACGTCACAGAAACCGGTTCTTGTGATGTGCTATTTCCCAATAAGGGAGCAGGTACAGTTACCTCATCAAGTTCTACTTTCCTCCCACTCACTTCTTTCGAGAGAAACTCCTTCTCTAGAAAGGATCCATTTTTAGCAACGAATGTCTTGCCTTCGGATCTGTGATACAAGGTCTACCCAACAGTTTCCTTTGGGTATCCTATGAAGACACATTTCTCCGATTTGGGTTCGAGCTTATCAGGTTGAAGTTTTTTCACATAAGCATCGCAGCCCCAAACTTTAAGAAACGACAACTTTGGTTTCTTGCCAAACCATAATTCATAAGGCGTCGTCTCAACGGATTTTGATGGTGCTCTATTTAACGTGAATGCGGCCGTCTCAAAAGCATAACCCCAAAACGATAGCGGTAAATCTGTAAGAGACATCATAGATCGTACCATATCAAGTAAAGTACGATTACGACGTTCGGACACACCATTACATTGTGGTGTTCTGGGTGGCGTGAGTTGCGAAACTATTCCGCATTGTTTCAAATGTAGACCAAACTCGTAACTCAAATATTCTCCTCCACGATCAGATCATAGAAACTTTATTTTCTTGTTACGGTGATTTTCAACTTCACTCTGAAATTCTTTGAACTTTTCAAATGTTTCAGACTTATGTTTCATTAAGTAGATATACCCATATTTGCTTAAATCATCTGTGAAGGTGAGAAAATAACGATATCTGCCACGAGCTTCAATATTCATCGGACCACATACATCTGTATGTATGATTTCCAACAAATCTGTTGCTCTCTCCATAGTACTGGAGAACGGTGTTTTAGTCATCTTGCCCATGAGGCACGGTTCGCAAGTACCAAGTGATTCATAATCAAGTGGTTCTAAAAGTCCATCAGTATGGAGTTTCTTCATGCGCTTTACACCGATATAACCTAAACGGCAGTGCCACAAATAAGTTGCACTATCATTATCAACTCTGCATCTTTTGGCTTCAACATTATGAATATGTGTATCACTACTATCGAGATTCATCAAAAATAGACTACTCTTCAAGGGTGCATGACCATAAAAGATATTACTCATATAAATAGAACAACCATTATTCTCTGATTTAAATGAATAACCGTCTCGCATCAAACAAGATCTAGATATAATGTTCATGCTCATCGCTGGCACCAAATAACAATTATTTAGGTCTAATACTAATCCCGAAGGTAGATGTAGAGGTAGCGTGCCGACCGCGATCACATCGACTTTGGAACCATTTCCCACGCGCATCGTCACCTCGTCCTTTGCCAGTGTTCGCTTAATCCGTAGTCCCTGTTTTGAGTTGCAAATATTAGCAATAGAACCAGTATCAAATACCCAGGTGCTACTGCGAGCTCTAGTAAGGTACACATCAATAACATGTATATCACATATACCTTTGTTCATCTTGCCATCCTTCTTATCCGCCAAGTACTTGGGGCAGTTCCGCTTCCAGTGACCAGTCTACTTGTAGTAGAAGCACTCAGTTTCAGGCTTAGGTCCAGACTTGGGTTTCTTCTCTTGAGCAACAACTTGCTTGCTGTTCTTCTTGAAGTTCCCCTTCTTTTTCCCTTTGCCCTTTTTCTTGAAACTAGTGGTCTTGTTGACCATCAACACTTGATGCTCCTTCTTGATTTCTACCTCCGCAGCCTTTAGCATTGCGAAGAGCTCGGGAATCGTCTTATCCATCCCTCGCATATTATAGTTCATCACGAAGCCTTTGTAGCTTGGTGGAAGTGTTTGGAAAATTCTGTCAATGACGCAATCATCCGGAAGATTAACTCCCAGTTGAATCAAGTGATTACAATACCCAGACATTTTGAGTATATGCTCACTGACAGAACTATTCTCCTCCATCTTGCAGCTATAGAACTTATTGGAGACTTCATATCTCTCAATCCGGGCATTCTGTTGGAATATTAACTTCAACTCCTGGAACATCTCATATGCTCCATGACGTTCAAAATGTCGTTGAAGTCCCGGTTCTAAGCCGTAAAGCATGGCACACTGAACTATTGAGTAGTCATCAGCTTTGCTCTGCCAGACATTCATAACATCTGGTGTTGCTCCTGCAACAGGCCTGGCACCCAGCGGTGCTTCCAAGATGTAACTCTTCTGTGCAGCAATGAGGATAATCCTCAAGTTACGGACCCAGTCCGTGTAATTGCTACCATCATCTTTCAACTTTGCTTTCTCAAGGAACGCATTAAAATTCAACGGAACAACAGCACGGGCCATCTATCTACAATCAACATAAACAAGCAAGATACTATCAGGGACTAAGTTCATGATAAATTTAAGTTCAATTAATCATATTACTTAAGAACTCCCACTTAGATAGACATCCCTCTAATCTTCTAAGTGATCACGTGATCCAAACTAACTAAACCATAACCGATCATCACGTGAAATGGATTAGTCTTCAATGGTGAACATCATTGTTGATCATATCTACTATATGATTCACGCTCGACCTTTCGGTCTCCGTGTTCCAAGGCCATATCTTCATATGCTAGGCTCGTCAAGTATAACCCGAGTATTCTGCGTGTGCAAAACTGGCTTGCACCCGTTGTAGATGGACGTAGAGCTTATCACACCCGATCATCACGTGGTGTCTGGGCACGACGAACTTTGGCAACGGTGCATACTCAGGGAGAACACTTCTTGATAATTTAGTGAGAGATCATCTTATAATGCTACCGTCAATCAAAGCAAGATAAGATGCACAAAAAGATAAACATCACATGCAATCAGTATAAGTGATATGATATGGCCATCATCATCTTGTGCTCACCATCGTCATGATCACCATCGTCACCGGCGCGACACCTTGATCTCCATCGTAGCATCGTTGTCGTCTCGCCAATCTTATGCTTCTACGACTATCGCTACCGCTTAGTGATAAAGTAAAGCATTACAGGGCGATTGCATTGCATACAATAAAGCGACAACCATATGGCTCTTGCCAGTTGCCGATAACTCATTTACAAAACATGATCATCTCATACAATAAAATTTAGCATCATGCCTTGACCATATCAAATCACAACATGCCCTGCAAAAACAAGTTAGACGTCCTCTACTTTGTTTGTTGCAAGTTTTATGTGGCTGCTACGGGCTTAAGCAAGAACCAATCTCACCTACGCATCAAAACAACAACGATAGTTTGTCAAGTTGATGTCGTTTTAACCTTCGCAAGGACCAGGCGTAGCCACACTCGGTTCAACTAAAGTTGGCGAAACTGACACCTGCCAGCCACCTGTGTGCAAAGCACGGCGGTAGAACCAGTCTCGCATAAGCGTACGCGTAATGTCGGTCCGGGCCGCTTCATCCAACAATACCGCCGAACCAAAGTATGACATGCTGGTAGGCAGTATGACTTATATCGCCCACAACTCACTTGTGTTCTACTCGTGCATATAACATCAAACCATAAAAACCTGGCTCGGATGCCACTGTTGGGGAACGTAGTAATTTCAAAAAATTTCCTACGCACACACAAGATCATGGTGATGCATAGCAACGAGCGGGGAGAGTGTTGTCTACGTACCCTCGTAGACCGAAGCGGAAGCGTTGACGCAACATAGAGGAAGTAGTCGTACGTCTTCCCGGTCCGACCGATCCAAGCACCGTTACTCCGGCACCTCCGAGTTCTTAGCACACGTCCAGCTCGATGACGCTCCCCGGGCTCGGATCCAGCAAAGCTTCAGGGATGAGTTCCGTCAGCACGACGGCGTGATGACGATGATGATGTTCTACCGACGCAGGGCTTCGCCTAAGCACCGCAACGATATGACCGAGGTGGAATATGGTGGAGGGGGGCACCGCACACGGCTAAGGAACGATCACAAAGATCAACTTGTGTGTTCTAGGGTGCCCCCCTGCCCCCGTATATAAAGGAGGGAGGGGGAGGTGCGGCCCCCAAGGGGTGCGCCTGGAGGAGTCCTACTCCCACCGGGAGTAGGACTCCCCCCTCTCTTGCCTTGTTGGAGAAGGAAAGGGGGAGGGAGAAGAGGAAAGGGGGGCGCCGCCCCCCCTTCCTTGTCCTATTCGGACTAGGGGGAGGGGGCGCGCGGCCTGCCCTGGCCGGCCCCTCTCTTCCCCCTTATGGCCCATGAAGGCCCATTAACCCCCCGGGGGGTTCCGGTAACCCCTCGGTACTCCAGTAAAATGCCGATTTCACCCGGAACGATTCTGATGTCCAAATATAGGCTTCCAATATATCGATATTTATGTCTCGACCATTTTGAGACTCCTCGTCATGTCCGTGATCACATCCGGGACTCCGAACTACCTTCGGTACATCAAAATGTATAAACTCATAATAACTAACATCGTAACGTTAAGCGTGCGGACCCTACGGTTTGAGAACAATGCAGACATGACCGAGACACGTCTCCGGTCAATAACCAATAGCGGGACCTGGATGCCCATATTGGCTCCTACATATTCTACGAAGATCTTTATCGGTCAGACCGCATAACAACATACGATGTTCCCTTTGTCATCGGTATGTTACTTGCCAGAGATTCGATCGTCGGTATCCAATACCTAGTTCAAGCTCGTTACCGACAAGTCTCTTTACTCGTTCCGTAATACATCATCTCACAACTAACATATTAGTTGCAATGCTTGCAAGGCTTATGTGATGTGTATTACCAAGAGGGCCCAGAGATATGTAACGCCCCGGATTCGATGCGGCAGGTGTCTGCCAGTTATTCGCCGTCGTTGCCATGTCATGTGCTTGCGTGTTGCACTTTTCCATGTCATCATTTGCATTTCATATCATGTCATCTTGTGCATTTCATTGCATACGTGTTCGTCTCATGCATCCGAGCATTTTCCCCGTAGTCCGTTTTGCAATCCGACACTCCTATGTCACCCGGCGCCCCCTTTTGTCTCTTTTCGTGTGCAGGTGTTAAACGGTCTCGGAATGGACCGAGGTTTGTCAAGCGGCCTTGGCACACCACCGGTAGACCGTCTGTCAAGTTTCGTGTCATTTGGAGTCCGTTTGATACTCCAACGGTTAACCGGATAACCGTAAAGCCCTCTTTGTGTTGCAGCCCAACACCCCTCCAAAGTGGCCCAATAACCCATTCTAACCCCCTCCATCCTCTCGGCCGTTCGATCACAATCGCGTGGCCGCAAACCGCACTCCATTTGGAGCCTCATAGCTCCCTCTACCTATAAATATGTGTCTCCCTCCGAATTTTCGTGGATGAACCCTAACCTCCTCCTCCCACCGCGCCGACGGACATGTCCGTCCGCGCCGGACGCGTCCACACCCCGCCGCCACATCGCTTCGGCCAACGAGAGGCTGACACCTCAGCGCCACCGCCTCTCTCCTCCACTCCTAGGCTGCCACCTGTCCCCGCCATGACCACATCGCCGCGCGGGCCCGCCAGGCCCATCTCCGGCCCGCCGGAGCCGTCCCGGGCCCGAAGCCGCCCGCGCCCGGCCGCTCGCCTGCTGTGCCCGGCCGTCGCGTTGCCTCCCGCGCGTGCCCCGCGACCGCAGCTCGCCGCCGGACGCCACCCCGCCGTCCTTCGCCGGTGCCGCCCCTCGCCGCCCCGCGCTAGTCGCCGCCCCTCTGCGCCGTCGGTGGCCCGCGCCTCCCCGCGCCGGCTGTCCTACGCCGCCCCCGTGCCGGATCCGGCGAGATCCGGCCGGATCCCGCGTCTCCCCGGCGTCCTCAACCCCCGCCGGCCGCCGTCGTCGACAACTCCGGCGAGGTCCGTGGATCGGGATCAGATCCACCACCTCGCCCATCCAAACACGACCCCTCCGACCCGGATCCCTCCATCCCGCATGGCTCCGTCCCGTTTCTGCGAGGTGAAATTTTGGCCAAGTCCCCAGAAACTCATGTTATGTGTGCACCTTTGCCATGCCATAACTCTTTGCATTTAGCTTCGAATTCATGCATATGGTATACCGAAATGTTCATATGGATGTGCTCTACATTTTGTTCCATTGTGCCACGTTCATTTGAGGTGATCTTGATGCCCTAATCATCGTTGCAAAACTGCTATATGGTGTTGTCTGCTGTCTGTTATCAGAACATGCTCTTTTGTTATTTTCGTATCTTTTTGTGTGATTTTCTTTTGAGCATGAAGTCTACATATGTTAGGTCATACAACATGCTATATTTGCTGTGGTGTAACTCATTCTTCATGATATGCCATGTATTGTTTGTTTCAAGCTTGCAAAGTAGCCTCCGTGATGTTACTGCTTTCAGAGACTTAGAATTTCACTAAGTCTTTGCCTGCTGTTATTTTTATGCCATGTATTCATGTTGCTACAGTGAGATCCATGCCTCTTTTGAGGATGATCAGCAAGGATGTTTTGTATATATGGTTATGCTATATCCATCCATGCCTCTTTTTGCATTTATGGAGCAACCTAGCTTGACTCAATCGAGCTCTACTTTTGCTATAAAATGTTCCTGGCAGATTGTTTACATGTTATTCAATATTGCCAAGGTTGTTGTAGTTGATCCTTGCATGCTATATTGTTCTTCTTGCCATGTATAGCTTCTATGCCATGTCTAGTTACTGGTGTATTCTTAGTTTGTTATGAAATGCTCTGTAGTTAGTGCATCGAGCTCGTTAACATGCCTACTTGTTATCTGTTTATGCCATGCTCTGTTATTTTCACTAAGTCTGAATCTGTAACGAAACTTGCTATGTTTACATGGGTGCCACCATATCTTCTGATCCTTTTTGGCTCATGGTCAGTAAGGGTCTTTTGTTATATGCTTTTACTAGATTCATGCCATGCTCTAGTTTGACATGATAGCTTGCTGTAAAATGTTGTTTTATAGCTCTAAACATTGCAACCTGATGTTATTTCTGCCATGTCCTGAATTCTGCCAAGTCTGTGAACCTGTTATTATTTGCAATCTTGCCATGCTTGTTTGGGTATGATATAGTGATTTCTGGAGATAGCTCAGTGTTCATGATTTGTTAAGCTTTACCTGTACATCATGTCGATGCCTTCTGTTATCATGTTGTGGTCCTGTAGCATGTTGATTTGATGCTTGCTAGATGCCTACTTGCTGTTTTGGACAGATTGTTGTTATATCTTGTATAGGGTGTATGTGTTGAACCGTTGCTCCGTTTTGAGTGTGCTCTATATGAAACTTGCTTAGAATTGCATGTAGCTTCATATTATCATGTTGCATCCTTGTCTTGAGTGTGTTTGCTTGATGTTTGTATGCATTTTGCATCGATGCCATGCTTATCTTGTTTTGCTCATATCTTCTAGGCCGTAGCTCCGAACCTAATGAACTTTATATGTAACTTGACTAGAATTTCGTGTATATCATCTTGGTGCATCTTAAATTGCTGTTTAACAACTTGAACATAAGTATTATTCAGATCTGGACCAATTCCGAAATTTGCATATGAGGGCTCACCGGAATTGTCCTATGTTGTTTCCGGCCTCATTTAAACTTGCCTTGTTGTGTTGCTCTTGTATGCATCATCCCTTGCCATGAGTAGCTTCTTGTAGCTTTGTCATGCATCATACTTGGTTGTGCATCATGCCTTGTCAATGTGTGGTGTGTTTACCATGTTGTGTGCTTCTCCTCGATAGTTCCCGTTTCGTTGCAATCGTGAGGATTCGTTCGTCTACGCTTGGTTCGTCTTCGTGGCTTCATCTTCTTCATGGACTCGTTCTTCTTACTAGCGGGATTTCAGGCAAAATGACCGTCACCTTGGATCTCATTACTATCATTGCTATGCTAGTTGCTTCGTTCTATCGCTATGCTGCATTACCTACCACTTGCTGCTCAAGCCTCCCAAATTGCCATGAACCTCTGACCTTTGTTACCCTTCCTAGCAAACCGTTGTTTGGCTATGTTACCGCTTTTGCTCAGCCCCTCTTATAGCGTTGCTAGTTGCAGGTGAAGATGAAGATTGCTCCATGTTGGATTATGTTTATGTTGGGATATCACAATATCTCTTATATTATTAATGCATCTATATACTTGGTAAAGGGTGGAAGGCTCGGCCTTATGCCTGGTGTTTTGTTCCACTCTTGCCGCCCTAGTTTCCGTCATATCGGTATTATGTTCCCGGACTTTGTGTCGCTAACGCGGTTGGGTGATTTATGGGACCCCTTGACAGTTCGCTTTGAATAAGACTCCTCCAGCAAGGCCCAACATTGGTTTTACCATTTGCCTCACCTATGCCCTTTTATTTCCCTTGGGTTTCCGGAGCCCGAGGGTCATCTTTATTTTAGCCCCCCGGGCCAGTTCTCCTCTGAGTGCTGGTCCAAACCGAGCGATGTCCGGCGCCCCCTGCACAATCAGGGTCTATGCCAACCCGACGTCTTGCTCATCCGGTGTGCCCTGAGAACGAAGTACGTGCGACTCCTATCGGGATTCGTCGGCACATCCGGGCGGCTTTGCTGGTCTTGTTTTATTACTGTCGAAATATCTTGTACCCGGGATTCCGAGACTGATCGGGTCTTCCCGGGGAGAAGGAATATCCTTCGTTGATCGCGAGAGCTTATAATGGGCTAAGTTGGGACACCCCTGCAGGGTTTGAACTTTCGAAAGCCGTGCCCGCGGTTATGTGGCAGATGGGAATTTGTTGATATCCGGTTGTAGTAAACTTGAAGTAAACTCTTCTAAAATACACCAACCATGTGCGTAACCGTGAGTGTCTCTTTTCGGGGTTGATCGAGAGGAGAACACGGTTTCTGGGTTATGTCTGACGTAAGTAGGTGTTCAGGATCACTTCTTGATCATTACTAGTTGACGACCGCTTGCTTTGCTTCTCTTCTTGCTCTGACTTGCGTAAGTTAGCCACCATACATTGCCTAGCCGCTGCTGCAACCTCACCACTTTACCCTTCCTTCCCCTTTAAGCTTTGCTAGTCTTGATACCCATGGTAATGGGATTGCTGAGTCCTCGTGGCTCACAGATTACTACACCACCAGTTGCAGGTACAGGTTATGCGATGATCATGACGTGAGAGCGATGTTATTTGTGTTGGAGTTCTTCTTCTGCTTCTTCTTCGATCAGGGGATAGATTCCTGGTCGGCAGCCTGGGCTAGCAGGGTGGATGTCGTTTGAGTTTCTGTTTATGTTTCATCCGTAGTCGGATGTTGATCTTGTATATGATGCGTTGTTGTATTCATGTGATATTGTATGTCTGGGATGTATCCCCACTATTATGTAATGTTGATGTAATGATATCCACCTTACAAAAGCGTCTTCAAGATGCGCTTCTATCCTTGGTGGGACCTTCGAGTTCCTTTAGGATAGGGTCGCATCTTGGGCGTGACAAGATACCTCTCCGACTATCGGAGTGACAAATCCTAATCTCGAAATACGCCAACCCAACAAGTACCTTTGGAGACACCTGTAGAGCACCTTTATAATCACCCAGTTACGTTGTGACGTTTGGTAGCACACAAAGTGTTCCTCCGGTAAACGGGAGTTGCATAATCTCATAGTCACAGGAACATGTATAAGTCATGGAGAAAGCAATAGCAACATACTAAACGATCGGGTGCTAAGCTAATGGAATGGGTCATGTCAATCAGATCATTCAACTAATGATGTGATTTCTACTATGTGGCTAACGAGAAGAGAGAAGGGCATGAAATAAATACATCAAGGACCTGAGCGTGAAGGAAAGAAGTAATCTAGGGGAGCAAACTAAAAGAAGAGGAGGATCTATTTCGGAAGAAAGAAGAGAATTAGGAGGGCAAAATTGCAAAGTGGCAGATCTGATCGAGAGGGGTCAAATCCCTAGCCATCTCCTTCGATCCCCTTTGAGCCTGGCCAGACATCTCTCTCCCTCACCCCTCCTTCTCCACCTCCGGCCGCCGCCACGGCCAGGCTGGCGTGGTGGTGCGCCTCCGCGACCTCCACCACTCCACCCAGCACCACCATCACCTCCATCCACCTGCGCCACCCAGCCATCCATTCACTCATCTCCACCAGCGCCACCATCTCCACCATCTCCACCACTCGCGCACCTGATCAGACGGGTGTCCTTCTGCCGCTGCTCCTCTTCCCCATCCCTACTGCTGCTTCTTCTCCCCTCGCCCCTTCTGTTGCTGCTCTTCCCTGCTGCCTCTCTCTCTTGCTGCTACTATTCTGAACCTCAACCTGTAGATTGTTGTTGCTTCTGATTCTTCTTGCATCGATCTGCTGCTGCTCCTTCTCCTTCTCATGCGCCCTTCTGCTTGCTTCCTCTCTTGCGGTTGCTGCTACTCCCTTTCTCTACGTCTCTGCTGCTGCTCTCTCAACCTCCTGCTGCTGCTTCTTCTCCAATCCCCACGCTGCTCCTATTCCCTTTCCTTGCTGGTGTTCCTTTACTGAAGAAAACAACCTGCTGCTGTTCTTTACTTGTTGCTGATCCTGTACTTCTCTGAACCCAAACTGCTGCTGCTTCTCTTCTCTCTTTACTTTGCAAAATTCTGAAAACTGCTAGGTTACCTTGTGTACTATTCTGAACACCTATTTTTCTGTAAGCTAAGATGTGTAATGCTTTGTAATGTTCAGATTTGAGTAGTGCTTGAAACTTGTTCAGTTTCAGACTTGTGCTTGATTAATAGTACTTATGTTGTTCATCTCAGAGTACTAGAATTATGTCTTGTAACCTCCCCCTGTTTGCATATGTGTGATGTGTGTTCTGTAATCCCTGTGTTAATTACGTTCATATGAAAATATATATGTTTGTGTTGTGATATATTTCTGTCTCTGTCATAGTATTCTTTCTTCCCCTTTGTTACTTGTATGATAGTAATATATGTGTTCATGTCCCGTTGCTTCCCTTTATGTTAGTGTTTTAGTATCTCTAGTAAAACAAAAATACCAAAAATACAGTGAGTTTCAATCTTAATCTCTCCATGATGTTTGTCATTTTATTTTGTCATCATCCTTGGTTATTTTAGGTTTATATTTTCTTGCGATCATGACCTGAATTGTCACCTAGCTTTAGCCAAGCACGGTCATCGATTTGCCTAGTCCCTGTGGGGAACACGACACTTGCAGATTTGGGCAAAATAGCCCGCTTTAGTTTCAATCGATCACTGGCACAGGCTTCAGTCAGCCCGCTCTTGGCGGACTAAACCTTCTGGATCACCGCACTCATAATAGTGCGGTGCTCCTCGTCGTTGGAGGCGCCGTTAAGCACCTCCAGCAAATTGTCCGGTGCCTCCGGTTGGACGAAGGTCACCGGCGTCGTAGGCTTGCCCTTCTTACTAGGGGGGCGCCTGCCGGACTCCGGAACCATTGAAGGTTCCGGTGCGGTGTCCGGCCCAAGGCCGGACTTGGAGCCCTTGGGGGTTTTGTTCCCTTTGCGCCTGGAGTCCGGGAGGTCGCCTTGCGGCGCCTCCAGGACCACCTCCTCCTGGCTTGGAACCTTTTGGGTCAGCACCTCGGCGTCGTCCGTAGGGCGAGGGGAGGTAGCGGTCGGAAGTGAAAAACTATTCACGTCTGACAAATCCAGGGAGCCGCGACACGTCGAGCCGGGCCTTGGGCGGACTGCATAATTATATTTTGTGTCAGAAGATACTGTGCAATAAAGGAACGCCATGAGTCATTCTGGTATCCAGATACTTACGTTTTTTCCAGGGGCTTGGCCCTGAGCGGCCACTCCTCTTTGTCGTCGTCGGCGATGGTGGAGTAGTCCGTAGGAAGGGTCCTCCCTTTCTTGGACCCTCCGGCCTCCCCTGTTGGGGCAGCCTTCCTTTTCTTTTCTCCCCCTGCTGGGGAAGAAACCTCTCTTTCCTCCTCCTCGTCTTCGTGGGAGGAGTGCGCCTCGGAGTCATCGCACGATGAGTCCGACTCCACCGGGCGCCGGAAACTCTTCCGGGTTCCCGTGGCCTTCTTCTTAGCCTTCTTCTCCGGCACAACGTAAGGTGCCGGATCCAGCAGCTCCGCCAAGCGGGCGTCCGCTGGGTCTTCGGGCAAAGGAGCCGGACAGTTGATCTGTTCGGCCGTCCTCTGCGAGTCCTGTCAAAGGCAAGGGGGCTTAGATCCTGCATAGAGTCAGACTATGAAACATAAATATCCTGTAAGAGATAAAAACAGCTTACCGCGCTGGCCTGATGATGCACGCTGAATCCGCGATCCATGTTAGCGGATGCGGGAGCCTCGACGCCCTTGAATAGCACCTTCCAGGCATCTTCGTACGTTGTGTCGAAGAGCCGGCTCAAAGTTTGGTGCTGGGCCGAGTCGAACTCCCACGAGCTAAAAGCCCGTTGTTGGCACGGGAGGATCCGACAGATGAGCATGACCTGGACTATGTTAACAAGTTTGAGCTTCTTGCTCACCAGGTTTTGGACGCATGTTTGGAGTCCGGTCAGCTCTCCTTTTTTACCCCACAGCAGGCCCTTCTCTTTCCAGGAGGTGAGCCGCATAGGGATTCCTGATCGGAACTCGGGGGCTGCGACCCGTTCAGGGTCACGCGGCTCAGTGATGTAGAACCACCCCGATTGCCACCCCTTTATGGTCTCCACGAAGGAGCCCTCGAGCCATAGGACGTTGGGCATCTTGCCCACCATGGCGCCTCCGCACTCCGCCTGGCGGCCGCCCACTACCTTCGGCTTGACATTGAAGGTCTTCAGCCATAAGCCGAAGTGGGGTTGGATGCAGAGGAAGGCCTCGCACATGACGATAAACGCCGAGATGTTGAGGATGAAGTTCGGGGCCAGATCGTGGAAATCCAGGCCGTAGTAGAACATGAGCCCCCGGACAAATGGGTGGAGAGGGAAGCCCAGTCCGCGGAGGAAATGGGTGAAAAACACCACCCTCTCATGGGGCCTGGGGGTGGGGATGAGCTGCCCCTCGTCTGGGAGCCGGTGCGCGCTGTCGTCGGACAAGTATCCGGCTTTCCTCAGTTTCTTGATGTGTCCCTCCGTGACGGAGGAGACCATCCACTTGCCTCCCGCTCCGGACATGCTTGGAGAAGGTTGAGGTGGGGAATGTGGACTTGGGCACTGGAGCTCGAGTGCGCGAAAATGGATGAGCAAAGGAGGAAGAAAGCGTGGATGAAAAAGATGGATCCTTATCCCCTTATCTGGGCGGACGAAACTGCGTGTCCCCACCAGCCTAGTAAAACTCGCTTATCTCCCAAGCGCCATAATCAATGGCACGGTTGGGTTACCACGCCCGTATTGATGAGAATCCCGGAATAAGGGGACACGATCTCTGCTTCGACAAGACGTGCCAAGGAAACCGCCTCGCTAAACGCGCTGAGGTGGGACAGTAAGGCTTGGCCGTGGTGTGATGTCACGCTACGGAATGCGTCAGCAGATTAGATTTGTGTAAATACTATTCTCTCTATGGCAGTATGTGGAACTTATTTTGCAGAGCCGGACACTATCCTTGTGTTAAAAATCTTCTATGAAGTATTTGGAGGAGAAACCGCCTTGCAATGCCGAAGACAATCTGTGTGCCGGATTCGTCGTCACTGAAGCCTGGTTCAGGGGCTACTGAGGGAGTCCTAGATTAGGGGGTGTCCGGATGGCCGGAATATAACCTTTGGCCGGACTCTTGGACTATGAAGATACAAGACTGAAGACTTCGTCCCGTGTCCGGATGGGACTTTCCTTGGCGTGGAAGGCAAGCTTGGCAATACAGATATGTAGATCTCCTCCCATTGTAACCGACTCTGTGTAACCCTAGCCCTCTCCGGTGTCTATATAAACCGGAGGGTTTTAGTCCATAGGACAAACAACAATCATACCATAGGCTATAAGGGAGTCCTGGATTAGGGGGTGTTCGGATAGCCGGACTATACCTTCAGCCGGACTCCAGGACTATGAAGATACAAGATTGAAGACTTCGTCCCATGTCGGGAAGGATCTTTTCTAGGCGTGGAAGGCAAGCTAGGCGTGCGGATATTCAAGATCTCCTACCATTGTAACCGACTCTGTGTAACCCTAACCCTATCCGGTGTCTATATAAACCGGAGGGTTGTAGTCCGTAGGACGAACCATCATCATACACAATCATACCATAGGCTAGCTTCTAGGGTTTAGCCTCCTTGATCTCGTGGTAGATCTACTCTTGTACTACGCATATCATCAATATTAATCTAGCAGGAGTAGGGTTTTACCTCCATCGAGAGGGCCCGAACCTGGGTAAAATGAAGTGTCCCTTGTCTCCTGTTACCATCCGACCTTGACGCATAGTTCGGGACCTGTCGTGGTTTTGTCACGGCAGATGTCCTAGCAAAAGGACTTAGTCGTGGAGCCATCGCAACGGGTTAACTCGAAGGGGTTAAAGCGAACACAAAGGACACAGGGAGTTTATACTAGTTCGGCCCCTTCGATGAAGGTAAAAGCCTACGTCTAGTTTGTAGTGGAATTGATGAAGTCTCGATGACTAGGGAGCAAATCGCTTCACCTAGGCCTCGAGTTGTTGTTGTCTGTCCCTGAATCGCTATCGGGTCGTCCCCTTATATACACGGGTGACGCCCGTCGGTTCATAGAGTCCCAACCTCCGGTTTATACTCGTACCCGGGTTGGCCTCTTTCTTATTCCTAACTTACAATACAAGTTATACACAGGCCGGTTTACGGCTGCAGGTATTAAACCGACTACAGCCTTGGGCCTTTACAATGACTTCTTGGGCTTTAACATCCTGGAGCTCCTGATGAAGTTAACCCGGCCCATATAGGCCGGTTTACGCCTAGTAGTAATATCCCCAACATTAGGCCCCAGGTTGATTTGAATGAGTTCATGTCAACCCTTAGCAGAAATCTTCATCTTCAGCGTCTTCTCGTAATCGCTGACCCGTTGTGTCGTCACCTTCTCTGATTGTGGTAAACCGGGATGACGTCAACTGTCACTGTGAAATGATACTTTCTTTATTTAATAGACCTACGACAATCGAGGCGACTGCTCTGCTTCCGAGACCTGCGGCTCCTGGATTCGCGCGCCTGACCCATGTGTATTGCCTCATAAATAGGGGCGAGGGGTCATTTCTTTTTCCCCTTCATCTCTTTCCTCTTCGTCTTCTCCGCGCCGCCAGCTTCGAAGTTCCGCCGCTGTCGCTGACCTCTGCATTGTCTCGGGCCGCTGCATCGACCTGACTGGACCAGAAAAATCGCGGCGCGCTTCCGCATCCCTCCGAACTCCGGTAAGATCTCCGCCTTCTCAACTTAGATCTGCTTCTTAGGGTTTCCCGTGTTCATGGTCTTCTTCGCGTTCCTCGTCCGCCTCCGTTTCGATTGGATTGTATCATCAGATGCCCCATAGCTTTTGCACCGTACAACGGTAGTCTCTGGCATCTAGTTTTACCGCGACGCACCAGGACTGTAGATCTGATCCATAACCTTTCCTGCTGTTCTTACACAGCTTCATTTAAATCATGAAAATTTTACCTTTTTCGAGATCCCTTCAGATCCTGCTACCATAATAAGGTTGTATGAAACCTGTTTCTGCATACTTGTACATTTATAATTCCATAGTTCCACGGTTTTCAAACCTAGCGGTTTAACATGGATGGAGAGAATTACCAAATCGGTATATACCATTAGTCCCCCTTATTGAACCGCCAGTAATCCCTTGATAGACCGCACCGCCTTACCAATGTCGGTTTGTAATTGATTTCCTCCGGTTTAACACTGATAGTATCAACACGAAGAATCTATGCATAACACAATCCTGAACCGGAATCATTTTCGTTTTGCAGAACTTCTTCATGGCCAAACAAGTGTATGAGTGCAACTGGGCTCCTTCCCGGGTCACGGAAACTCAACTGAACAATCTGGTTCTGACCGGTGCTTTGAGCAGCAGAAACGCTATTCATTGGAGAGTGCCAGGCAAGGAATGCCCCACTACACCTCGAGATGGAGAAGTTGTTGTGTTCGCAGATCACCTAGCCCGCGGTTTTAACCCGCCCGGTTCAAGATTTTACCATGACGTTTTGGCGAATTTCCAACTCCATCCGCAAGATATTGGCCCCAATTCTGTCACCAACATATGCCACTTCCAAGTGCTCTGTGAGGTATTCTTTCAAGAGGAGCCTACCGTAGAGTTGTTCCGAGATTGCTTTCACTTAAACCGCCGCACTGAATTTACTGATGGCTCCAACATGGAATCGGGTGGCGTGACGATCCAAAAGAGGAAGGAGGTCACCTATCCTCACGCAAAACTACATAGTCACCCCCATGAGTGGAACAACACTTGGTTTTATTGTAAAGATACTTCCCCAGAGAACAAGAATATTTTGCCCGGTTTTCGTCCAGAACGGCTCAGCAACACTCACCCCTTTCCTCAGAGGTTGACTGCTAAAGAGAGAAGTAAATATGCTCCCCAACTGTCCAAACTCAGAGCTTTCATGGCCAACGGTTTAACAGGAGTTGACCTTGCTCGTTGCTGGATCTCCTGGAGTATACTGCCACTCAGTCAGCGCTCCGGTTTAATGTGCGAATATACAGGTAGCGTTGATGATCCGTTGCGTCATCTGAACATCCAGCTTACGGATGACGAGATCACCGAAGCTGTAAAGAAAATTTTGAATGAACCGGGACACGTCTGTGCAAAAACCGGCCTTCTTCCCTTTTGCGCCATCAATAAACCTCCAGCGGTAAACCGAAATTTCTTCTCATTAAATCTGACGCTATCCTGTGTGTTTATGACTGATTTCAATATCTGTTGATACAGGGTGATGATCCGTTTTGGAGCAAAAAACTCCCTCAAGAAAAGGCGGATAAACCGGAGAAACCAACACGGCCTAAGACGAGGGTTGTCAAAAAGTCTGCTCATAAGAGGAAAACTACAGCCTCCTCTGATCCTGCCAATGATGATGTGGGTAATCCGGATCTTGAAGGTGAACTTGATTCTCTCGGTTTACTGTTTATGCAATTTATTGATGATACAACTTGTCAGGATGATGCTGAAGCGAGCCATGCTGATGATGTAGAGGTAATTACTCTTTCTTCCGATTCAAGCCTTCTGCCTTCACACAAAACCCGTCAAGCAAACCGCAAAATTAAATTTTCCCATCCTCTTGCTTACTTGGATCCCAACTTTCTTATGAAGACCCATCAGCCTGAGGTGCGACGTACAACCCGACACAGCGGCCAGGTAGTTACCTCCGCCGGTTTACCGAACAGTCCGGTTCGGAGACGTCGTTCAGAGGTTTCTAATTTGCTTGTCAACGTTTGTCCTAAAGCGGGCTGTTTTCGTCAACCGCTTAATCCGTCTGACTCTGATTATCAGGTCACCTCGCACTCATCTTCTGGCGATTCAACTGGTACTCAGCTGCCCCCACTCAAAACCGTGGCTGGGTAAGCTTTTGCCTACCTCATCAAGTTGTCAAATGTTGTAGCCTTCAACATATACTGTCTTTAACTTCGCTGCTGCTTTCAGGGCCAAACCGAGGCCGAGCAAAAAAGCTCGTCAAGATAAAACAGCTGAAGAAAGTGCCCCTCCTGAACCGGACACCATTCCAAATGTGGAGGCGATCATCCATGAAGACGTTGTTGATGACCCACCAGAAAGAGACGAAGTTGTTGCTCCTGAAGAGGGTTCTGTTAACCCCTCCGACCCTACAGCTCAGCAAGCTAGTCCAATTCGTACCGAGAAGACCATCAGCTCCTCAAAGCCTGCCGACAAACCGACCGTGCCAGTTCAAACCGACGACCCCAAAGATGATGAAGTCATAATCAACGGCATAGGTCGTACTGAACCGGGCAATCCCATCGCTTTAGCCAAGCACACTGCTAAAGAAGAGTTTTCCGCTTTAAGCAAAGGTAAATGGGATGTTGATCTGGCAACATATTCTGCTCTTGGTGCCCAAGACATTCACTCTGGCTATTTAAACCGGCTATATACTAGCCGTGACTACGAAGCCAATCTTGTGAAGATGATGAAAGACAAATTCGAGGTAATTTCCATGCCGTCACCCCTGCTTCTTACCACCGTAGCCCCCAAGGGTCGGTTTAACTTTATCATAATTGAATCGACACTTGTAGTCATCATACCGTAGCATCCGAAATATCATTAGAGCAAATAGCCATTAGCCCCCAAGTGCCAAGTTGAATACTTGTATTGAGCTTGGGACTTTGATAATTAACTTATAGCTGGAGATCAAATAAGCATTAGCCCCCAAGTACAAAGTACCTAACTTGTTATGTGCTTGGTACTTCCTTTATTTAAACCGTACAACTGTCGGACTGCAGGCTGAACTGAGGGTCAAAGAGAGCCAAATCACTGATCTTCAAGAAAATTGGAAGTCCCAACAAGCAGAAACTTCCAAAGCCAAGGAGGAACTAACCATCACTTTAGGCAGTATGGAACAATTGAAGGAAGGCTTTAAAAAGGAGCGGGCTGACTGGGTCACAGAAAATGCCGCTTTAACCAAAAAGATTGAAGATGCAGAAGGCGGCCTTAAACCGATAACAGAGGAATTAACTGGCATGAAGCGACAAGTGCACGCAATGACTGCAGCCATCTTTGGTAAGCCTCCTGTGACTTGTGCAATAATCTTGACTCTTCTATAAAACAGCTCGGTTTATAATCTGCTGACCGTATTACAGGCACTCGCGTCCATCACTTGGGATCTGATGTGCGTATGAAGCTGAAAGCCGTCTATACTTTAGTCGAGCAGCTGTATACGGGCGCACAACAGATTATCACCACTGCTTCATACAACAATCCGGCGCCCACATTGATCCACGATACACTGAAGAGGCTGTCGATGCTCCCTGCCCGGATTGAAGAGTTAAAAAGATCTGCTGCTCGAACCGGGGCCATTAATGCCTTAATCCGGGACAAAGCATGGGTGCCCGACTTTGATCCCGTTGAAGCAGCTCAAGGCTACCCTAGCTTGAAGGAGGATGGCTCCGAATTCGATGAAGAAGAATTGAGAAAGATAAACCGGGCAGTGCGCCCTCTGGCCTGCCAATTGGCTGAAGAGGCAAACTTGTCCCATTATCAAGCCCAGTATAACGATCAGAACAAGCGGGTGGCTTCGCCAATCCCTGAAGAGGAAAACTTAATTCCTCCAATCCGTAAGAACACCTATGCCCCTGATATTGAACCGTCTTCACTGATACATGAGGAAGCTGTTTTTCAAGCATTAACGGGGATCGACTGGACCACTGTTGACTTCCAGCCGCTGGGTAGGGAGGAGGAGGCTTAAGCGGCGCAAGATGATCCCGAACCATCAAACCGGGATGGCACGCAGGCGTGAACCGAGGGCAGTTTTAACTAGCTTCATTTGTTACTCTTGTCAAGAAACAATCATCTTATTCGGGCACCATGTTGCCTTGTAATAGGATAGACCGTACTTTATGCTTCATGAGATGCCTTCGTGCATCAGTATTGATACCATCCTTTGTAAAATCATTATTGCCAACTTATATCTCCTGCAATCATAAAATTTTAAACTACCAGGGCGGTTGTACCGTCACCCGGTTTGTAAATATTCATATAGATACGCAAGGAAACTTGCAAGTATGATAAACCTTTATGATACGAAATACCTGCCATGTAACGGGCATAAAGTAGGCGTCTGTAGCCAATGTTGAAGCGGGAGTTGATAACTCTTAAACCGTCATGGGAGAGCCGAGCTCCTGTGTATATAACACCGGTTTACAATGTAAACCGTCCTTTGATGATAGCAACCTTTGTTACTCGAAAAAAGGATGTTTAACAGAAAAATTCAAACCGAGCCAACAAACTCCGGTTTTTTCTTAAAAAAGAGGGCCGTGTTCCGCCAAATTGGCTATGTTGAACCAGCTCAAAATATTGTCGGTTTAAGAGGAAAGCAATAAATCATCAACTCTTAAAAAAGGGAAAGAGAAAAAACCATGACAAAAACCTTTTGCAAAGAAGAGCTCTATAGAGCTTGCTCAGATGGAATTACCATGGTCAGATGCAACCAAGCCCCCCGAAGGCGTAGCGATGGTGCCAGTCAGCCAGGACCCCAAAATGACGCGTGGCATTACGCCGGCCAAGTGGCATTGCTATGGTTCGGGTTCGACCAAGCCCCCAAATGACTCTAGGCCCGCAGGCCGACCAAGAGGCATGACCGGTTCAGACGTGACCGTGTCCCCAAATGATTCTAGTGGCTTTCGCCGGCCAAGAGGTATTGCATCGGTTCGGACACGACCGAGCCCCCAAATGACTCTAGTGGCTTTCGCCGGCCAAGAGGCATTGCATCGGTTCAAATATGACCGAGCCCCCAAATGACTCTAGTGGCTTTCGCCGGCCAAGAGGTATTGCATCGGTTCAAACATGACCGAGCCCCCAAATGACCTTATAAGGATAGCTATGTTCTCTTTGGTTCGAATTCGACCTATGTTTGAACAGGAAGCTTCAAGCGATCTTGTCAAGACTTGTAAGGGGTAAACCGGATGTTGCTTGGAAACAACTCCATGTAACCACACATGATATAACAGAAACAGATACCCCGCTTTAGCTGAGGATCCGGTTTATTATAATATATACATTGTCATGATATGTACATAAGCAGAGCCCATGGCTCAAGTGTAGTAAGGTCGAAGATGAGCTATATTCCATGGCCTGTCGGTCTCCTGCCCTGATTTGCGTGAGTCTTTGTGCTCTCGAACATCTATCAGGTAGTATGATCCGTTGTGCAGATTCTAGCTAACCATGAAAGGCCCTTCCCAAGGTGGAGATAGTTTATGCATCTCGGTTTGATCTTGAATAAGTCGAAGCACCAAATCTCCTTCTTGAAAGGTTCTGGTTCTGATCCGACGACTGTGATAGCGACGAAGATCCTGTTGGTAGATCGCCGAGCGGGCAGCTGCTATATCTCGCTCTTCATCCAGTCGGTCCAAAGCGTCCTGCCGAGAGCTTTCGTTGTCCGCTTCAACATATGCCGCAACACGGGGTGAATCATGAGGGATATCACTAGGTAAAACCGCCTCTGCCCCATAGACCATGAAGAACGGTGTGTACCCTGTTGATCTGTTAGGTGTGGTGTTGATGATCCATAACACAAAGGGCAACTCTTCGACCCAACAACCCGGTGTTCTCTGTAAGGGAACCATAAGCCGGGGCTTGATGCCTCGCAAGATCTCCTGATTAGCTCTTTCTGCCTGACCATTGGACTGTGGGTGCGCCACTGATGAAACGTCGAGGCGGATGTGTTCCCTTTCGCAGAAATCCTTCATGGCACCCTTGGATAAGTTTGTACCATTATCTGTAATGATACTGTGTGGAAAACCAAACCGGAAAATCACCTTTTTGATGAACTGAACCGCGGTGGCTGCATCACACTTGCTCACAGGCTCCGCCTCCACCCATTTCGTAAATTTGTCAACTGCCACCAAGAGGTGGGTCTTCTTGTCCTTGGACCTTTTGAAAGGCACGACCATATCCAGCCCCCAGGTTGCAAACGGCCAAGTAATTGGAATCATCCTCAATTCTTGAGCCGGAACATGAGCGCGTCTTGAGAATTTTTGACAACCATCACATCGTCTGACCAGATCCTCCGCATCAGCATGAGCAGTCAGCCAATAGAAACCGTGACGGAATGCCTTTGCCACTAAAGACTTTGAACCGGCATGGTGACCACAATCTCCTTCGTGGATCTCACGCAAAATTTCACGGCCTTCCTCAGGAGATACACATCGTTGAAACGCTCCTGTCACACTGCGATGATGTAGCTCGCCGTTTTCAATTACCATGGACTTAGACCGCCGCACAATTTGCCTGGACAGAGTCTCGTCCTCTGGCAACTCGCCTCGGTTCATGTACGCCAGATAAGGTAGCGTCCAATCCGGGATGACATGTAACGCCGCCACCAATTGAGCCTCCGGGTCAGGAACCGCCAAATCCGCTTCGCCAGGTAGTTGAACCGATGGGTTGTAAAGCACATCAAGGAACACATTAGGTGGTACCGGTTTACGCTGTGAACCGAGCCGGCTTAATGCGTCTGCCGCCTCGTTCTTTCGTCGGTCCACATGATCCACCTGATACCCTTTGAAGTGACCTGCGACCATATCAACCTCACGGCGATAAGCAGCCATGAGTGGATCTTTAGAATCCCATGTACCAGACACCTGTTGGGCCACTAGATCAGAATCGCCAAAGCACTTAACCCGGCTTAAATTCATCTCCTTCGCCATCCGGAGGCCATGGAGCAAGGCCTCATATTCTGCTGCATTGTTAGTACAAGGGAACATTAAACGGAGAACATAACAAAACTTATCACCTCGTGGGGAAGTTAATATGACTCCAGCCCCCGAGCCTTCCAATTGACGTGATCCTTCAAAATGAATGGTCCAATACGTGTGATCCGGCTTCTCTTCGGGAATTTGCAACTCCGTCCAATCATTGATGAAATCCACCAGTGCCTGAGACTTTATTGCCGTACGAGGCACATATTTTAAACCGTGCTGTCCAAGCTCAATAGCCCACTTGGCAATCCGACCAGTTGCCTCCCGGTTTTGGATGATATCACCCAAAGGAGCAGAACTGACCACCGTGATAGGATGCCCTTGAAAATACTGCTTCAGCTTCCGGCTTGCCATAAAAACTCCATATACCAGCTTCTGCCAATGCGGATATCGCTGTTTGGACTCGATAAGCACCTCACTGATATAATACACCAGACGCTGAACCGGGTATTCTTTGCCTGCCTCCTTCCGCTCTACCACAATAGCCACACTGACCGCGCGAGCATTAGCCGCAACGTACAACAGCAATGGTTCCTTATCAATGGGAGCAGCGAGCACGGGCGGATTGGCCAACTATCGCTTTAGGTCCTCGAACGCCTGATCCGCGGCGGAATTCCAGACGAACTGATCCGTCTTCTTCAACAATTGATACAAAGGAATTGCTTTCTCTCCGAGGCGGCTGATAAACCGACTCAGTGCAGCGATTCAGCCTGCCAGACGTTGGACGTCATTAATACATTTCGGTTTGGCGAGAGAGGTGATAGCCGTGATTTTTTCCGGATTAGCCTCAATTCCCCTATTGGACACCAGGAAACCCAATAACTTGCCAGCTGGTACGCCAAAAACACATTTGGCCGGATTGAGCATCATCTTGTATGTCCTTAGGTTGTCAAAGGTCTCCTTTAAATCATCGACCAACGTCTCCTTCTTTCTTGACTTGACCACAATATCATCCACATAGGCATGCACATTACGGCCAATTTGTTTGTGGAGGCAATTTTGCACACACCGTTGATAAGTTGCCTGGGCACTCTTGAGCCCAAAAGGCATAGATACATAACAGAAGGCTCCAAAAGGAGTAATGAACACCGTCTTCTCCTGGTCCTTAACTGCCATTTTAATCTGATGATAGCCGGAGTATGCATCCAGAAAGCACAAACGCTCGCAACCCGCCGTAGCATCAATGATTTGATCAATACGGGGGAGGGCAAACGGGTCTGTAGGGCAGGCCTTATTCAGATCCGTATAGTCCACACACATGTGCCAGGTGCCGTTTTTCTTAAGGACCAGCACCGGATTAGCAAGCCACTCAGGATGGAAAACTTCGATGATGAAGCCAGCTGCTAAAAGCCTGGCCACCTCTTCTCCAATAGCCTTTCTTCTCTCCTCGTTGAACCGACGGAGGTACTATTTCACCGGTTTGTACTTAGGATCCACATTAAGGGTGTGCTCAGCGAGTCGCCTCGGTACACCTGGCATGTCAGAGGGCTTCCATGCAAAGATGTCCCGATTCTCACGGATGAACTCGATGAGCGCGCTTTCCTATTTCGGATCCAGATTGGCACTGATGCTGAATTGCTTGGACGGATCACCAGCCACGAAGTCAACCAGCTTGGTTTCCGCGGCTGATGTGAACTTTAAAGCCGGATCATGCTCTGTAGTAGGTTTCTTCAAAGGAGTCATATCTGTCGGATCAACATTATCTTTGTAATACTTGAGCTCCTCAGTAGCACAGACCGATTCCGCATAGGCAGCATCTCCTTCTTCACACTCCAAAGCGATCCTGCGACTTCCGTGAACTGTGATAGTTCCCTTGTGACCCGGCATCTTGAGCTGCAGATACACATAACAGGGTCGTGCCATGAATTTGGCATAAGCCGGCCGACCAAACAAGGCATGGTACGGGCTTTGAATTTTCACCACCTCAAATGTCAGCGTTTCTGATCGGGAATCGTGATCATCCCCGAAAACCACCTCCAATGCTATCTTGCCCACGGGGTATGCAGACTTGCCTGGCACTACGCCATGGAAAACCGTATTCAAAGGTCGTAGATCTTTATCCCTGAGCCCCATACGTCGAAAGGTCTCATAATATAGTATATTGATACTGCTACCCCCATCCACGAGCACCTTGGTGAACTTATAACCTCCCACTTGAGGCGCCACCACTAAAGCCAGCTGACCCGGATTGTCCACCTGGGGAGGGTGATCTTCTCTACTCCATGTGATCGGCTGCTCTGACCATCGTAAGTACCAGGGCACGGCCGGTTCAACATTGTTAACTGCCCTTTTCCGAATCTTCCGATCTCGCTTGTCCAAGCTAGTGGTAAATACATGATATTGACCACTATTTAGCTATTTTGGATTACTCTGGTAACCCGACTGCTGCTGCTGCTGCTGCCTATAGCCCCCTTGGTCATTCTGGTTATGTTGATTATCATGTCCGTTGGGATTACCGTGCCCGTTCGGATTACCATTAAACCCTGAACTGGAGTTTCCTCCACCATGGCTTGGCCCGGATCCAGAACCACCACCAGGATTATGATCATACCGAAAAGCGTTGGAATTCTTGAACTCTCGCATGATGTAACAATCCTTCCACAGATGGTTTGCTGGTTCCTCCGTTGTCCCGTGCTTTGGGCAGGGCTGATTCAACAAACTATTTAAGCGCTCCGGATTGGGACTGGGCCCGCCACCGCGGCCTTTGCCCCTACGCTGCCGGCCTCTGTTTTGCACATTAGTATTAGCCACAAAATCCATGTTGCCATCCGCTTTACGCTTGCCTCCACCGTTGCCATGTTGCTGACCTTTGGAGTTGCCGTTCTTCTTTCCCTTCCCTGTCTTTTCATCGTCAGACACGGGATCCTTGGTACTATCAGAATCAACATACTTTACCAAAGCGTCCATGAGAGTCCCCATGTCAGTGCAATGGTGCTTCATTCGTCCCAGTTTCAATTTCAGGGGTCCAAACCGGCAATTGCCTTCCAAAGTTACAACCGCAGTATCAGCATTGATGCGGTCTGATGAGTGCAAGATTTGTGAAACGCGGCGCACCCAATGAGTGGTTGACTCTCCTTCTGCCCGGACGCAGGCAGCAAAATCCACTATCGACATGGGCTGCTCGCACGTGTCCTTGAAATTACTGATGAACCGAGCTCGCAATTGGGCCCATGAACCGATGGTGTTGGGCGGCAGGCTCTTCAACCAAGTGCGGGCCGTTCCTTCAAGCATCATAGTGAAATACTTTGCACACGCAGCTTCATCCACGTAAAGCATCTCCATAGCCATCTCATAACTCTCCACCCACGCCTCCGGGGGTTGATCTGCTGTATAGTTCGGTACCTTGCGTGGCCCTTTGAAGTCCTTAGGCAGGCGCACGTTGCGCAAAGCAGGGATAAGGCAAGGCACCCCCAAAGCGCTGGAAGTAAGTCCCGGTTCAACCGAGGTGGTAGGACGAACCGGCGTAAGCGGACGGGTCTGATGTTGCGCTGCTAATTCGGCTTCGCTGCGTGCACGGGCCCGGTCCACCAACTCCTGGGCATCGGGGGCCGGATTGTTACCACGGGGCAGACCACGCCGTGCATTACTGGATTCAGCCTGCTCTTCCATGTGCCTGCTATAACTCCGGGTTGGACGCGGAGTAGAATGAATCCGCTCGCGGCTGTACGAATACGTCTCCTGCTGGGCCAGCGCCGTTCTGAGGAGGTCCTTGACCCGGCACGTTTCTATTGCCCGTAACGAATCTCCCTCGACTGGAATAGCCTCTAGACGCGCCGCCGCAGCAACAAGGTTATCCAACGGGTTGGAGTAGTGATCCCGAGGTGTGGTCACGATCCGTGGCTCCGGGTTATGATGGGGCAGATCTATCACGCGGGGCTGAACCGGCGCGCCTGTCCCGGGTACCGCTGCTCGGTTTACCACTGGTTGATTACTGGTCCCCCTCCAGGAGTATTGAAAAGATCCCTTCCTTCAAAGACCGATGGCAGGCGAGATCGGTATTTCCTCCTCATGACTTCCTGTGAAGCGTTCTGATCCAGCATGAGCTTATAAGCTTGCGCATCCAAAGCGGCCCGTTCGGCGGCCATCCTGACCTCCTCAGCTGCCAAATCCGCTTTAGCCTGGTGAATCTGTTCTCTCACCTATGTAATCTCTGCATTGTGAGCATCCTGATCCGTCGGATTGGCCTCTGCCATGAGCGCAGCCAATGCATCGAACAGATCGGATAATACTTGGGCCGGTGGGCGCACAGAGCCTCCTGCTCCGGCAGCCGTCGAACCGAAAACTATTGCTGCGGTCATCGATGAATGAGGGGCTGCCTGGGTACCGGCCATGAATATACCGACCCGGCTGGGTAGATCAGAGGGGTCCGGAATACTGTCGCCATCGGAACAGCCCCCGATCCGACCACCTTGCACTTGATATAGAGACTCAGTTTCCCCGGTTGATGATTCATCACCGGAATAAACAACGGTTTCACCACCGGATGCTGATCCGTCCTCATAGCTTCCTCCATGAATGACTCCCACGAAGGCACGCTTCACGGCTGGCTTAACCCGGGCAGGTCGCGCACGCTGAGCTGTCTCGACGAGGTCGGTGCAGGTGTCCAGCTCAGGGCCCGGTTCACCAATCTTGCCGATGAAAACGTGTATACCACCAAAGGGGACCCGGTACCCGTACTCAATTGAGCCGGCCTCGGGGACCCAGCCTGCATCGTCGATGTAGATCTTGCCGCGACGACTCTTGGTCATCCGGCCCACAGCATATCCCTTGAGCCCTTCGAAGCAACCCTCCGAGAACTCGAAACCATCGTGCGATAGCCCCACGGTGGGCGCCAACTGTCGTGGTTTTGTCACGGCAGATGTCCTAGCAAAAGGACTTAGTCGTGGAGCCATCGCAACGGGTTAACTCGAAAGGGTTAAAGCGAACACAAAGGACACAGGGAGTTTATACTAGTTCGGCCCCTTCGATGAAGGTAAAAGCCTACGTCTAGTTTGTAGTGGAATTGATGAAGTCTCGATGACTAGGGAGCAAATCGCTTCACCTAGGCCTCGAGTTATTGTTGTCTGTCCCTGAACCGCTATCGGGTCGTCCCCTTATATACACGGGTGACGCCCGTCGGTTCATAGAGTCCCAACCTCCGGTTTATACTCGTACCCGGGTTGGCCTCTTTCTTATTCCTAACTTACAATACAAGTTATACACAGGCCGGTTTACGGCTGCAGGTATTAAACCGACTACAGCCTTGGGCCTTTACAATGACTTCTTGGGCTTTAACATCCTGGAGCTCCTGATGAAGTTAACCCGGCCCAGATAGGCCGGTTTACGCCTAGTAGTAATATCCCCAACAGGACCCCCTACCCGAGATCCGCCGGTTTTGACACCGACATTGGTGCTTTCATTGAGAGTTCCTCTATGTCGTCGCTTTTAGGCCCGATGGCTCCTTTGATCATCAACAACGATAAGGTCCAGGGTGCGACTTTTCTCCCTGGACAAATCTGCGTCTTCGGCGGCTTCGCTCTGCGGGCCAATTCGCTTGGTCGTCTGGAGCAGATCGAAAGCTACGCCCCTGGCCATCAAGTCAGGTTTGGAAGCATAAACTGCATGGCAGATATCCGCGGAGACTTGATCTTCGACGGGTTCGAGCCACAGCCAAGCGCGCCGCACTACCTCGAGGGGCAAGATATAGCTCTACCTCCGAATAGTGCCCTGGAGGCCGCACACGCACCAGCCTCGATCCTCGACTCGGAGCCCGCTGCGTTCTTCGAGGACGAGCGGTTGGACGTCACCTCGGGGGCTGCGATCTTGAAGGCGATCGAGCTGAACGCCAGCCCCGCACTCCGCATTGCCCATGACTCCAAGGAGTCGGATTCTTCTCCGAACTCCGGGCCTCCCGTGCCCCTCCCGATCGAATCTGATTGGGCGCCTATAATGGAGTTCACCGCCGCAGACATCTTTCAGTACTCACCTTTCGGTGATATCCTGAATTCTCTCAAGTCTCTCTCTCTATCAGGAGAGCCCGGGCCAGACTACGGTCTGCGAGGTTGGGATTCGGACGATGAAGAAATCCAAAGCCCACCCACCACCCACTTAATAGCTACTGTCGATGATTTAACCGACATACTTGACTTCGACTCCGAAGACTTCGACGGTATGGACGACGAAGACGGAGACGAACAGGAACCAGCACCTATAGGGCACTGGACCTCCACCCCACCTAACGACGTATTCATGGTGGATACCCCTAAAGCAAACGACAACGAGGAAAAATGGGATGAAAAAAGGGATAAACCCTCCGAAAAGCAATCAAAGCGGCGACAAAAACGCCGAGCCAAGCCCCGCCTCGGTCGAGACCCAGCCATAGAGCAGGATGAGCCGGTAGACGACGAGCATGCCTCAAAGCAACCGTCCGAACAAGGCAACGCGGATAGAGAGGACAGACAGCCCTCCCCCGGCCATAACAGAGCTCCGGACGATCTCACGCCGGATAAAACCACGGAGCAGAAGAATCTCCACGAAAGGCTCGTTGCCACAGCATGCAGCCTGAAAAAGCAGAAGCGGAAGCTAAAGACGGCGGAAGATGCACTGAGAATAAGGTGGAGCAAGGTAATCAAGACCGCAAACAAATACGGCGGCAGCCGCCGCACTGAAAGCTATTCGAGGAGAAAACTACTGCCCGAATTCGACCAAGAGGCCCTAGAGCCCTCGCATTCAAAAAATAAAGAAGCCACACGGTCGGATAGACGACCCCACGGCCACCATAAAACGGCAAGTGGCGCCGCACTCAATGCGGCATGCAACCCAATTAAAGACTCGCATCATGGCCCAGCCAGGTCCATTTACGGGCCAAGAAAGCAAGCTCTCACAAGCAATGCAAAAAAGCCATCATCAGAATCCGGCACAACCAAATACAGGGGCGCCGCACACCCCCTATGTTTCACCGATGAGGTCCTGGAATATGAATTTCCAGAGGGATTCAAACCCGTCAACATAGAGGCGTACGATGGAACAACAGACCCCGGAGTCTGGATCGAGGACTATATCCTCCACATACATATGGCTAGAGGAGATGATCTCCACGCCATCAAATATTTACCCCTTAAGCTTAAAGGGCCATCCCGGCACTGGCTTAAAAGCCTTTCCGAAAACACAATTGGAAGTTGGGAAGAGCTCGAGGATGATTTCCGAGCAAATTTTCAAGGGACCTATGTCCGCCCCCCGGACACAGACGATCTCAGTCACATAACTCAACAGCCCGGAGAATCAGCTCGGCAGTTCTGGAATAGATTCCTTACTAAAAAGAATCAGATAGTGGATTGTCCGGACGCCAAAGCCTTAACAGCTTTCAGGCACAATGTCCGAGACGAATGGCTCGCCAGACACCTCGGCCAGGAAAAGCCAAGAACAGTGGCCGCACTCACAAGCCTCATGACTCGCTTTTGCGCAGGAGAGGACAGCTGGTTGGCACGATGCAGCCCCAGTGACCCAAGTACTTCCGAAATAAGGGATGGAAACGGAAAACCGAGACGAAATAAGGACCGCCGCCGTACCAAAGAAAAAAGTCCGAAGAGCACGGCAGTCAATGCCGGATTCAAAAGCTCATGGCAAAATCAGACAAAACCACCCCCTCGGGCTAATAGGGACGATCCGTCCAGCTTAAACAGAATCCTGGACAGAATATGTCAGATACACGATACTCCTGGGAAGCCTGCCAATCACACCCACAGAGACGGTTGGGTTTTTAAACAATCCGGAAGGCTTAACGCCGAACACAAGGGGCTCGATACACCAAGCGAAGACGAGGGCGAACCCCAGAAGCAGAACACCAGGAAACAAAAGAACTTCCCACAAGAAGTTAAAACAGTGAACTCACTTCACGTAACAAAACATCTGGCACCCATAAAGGTACGCACAACAAAACCTATCCCTCAGGAGTCCTGCCACTGGTTATTAAAACCAATCATTTTTGATCCGCTAGATTATTCTAGAAATATCAAAAACGCAGCCGGATTGCCCTGACACTGGATCCAATAATTGACGGATTCCAGTTTACCAATGTCCTTATGGACGGCGGCAGTGGACTAAACCTGATATATCAGGATACAATCCACCGCATGGGCATAAACCCAGCGAGAATCCGCCACAGCAAAACCTCCTTTCAAGGGGTAGCACCGGGCCCGGACACCCATTGTATGGGTTCTCTCCGGCTTGCAGTCATATTTGGCTCTGCCAATAACTTTTGTCGCGAAAAGTTGACCTTCCATGTCGTCCCGTTTTCAAGTCACTATGAAGCACTAATGGGACGCGGAGCTTTCGCTCGCTTTAACGCAATACCACACTATGCATCTCTCACGCTTAAGATGCCCGGTCCACGAGGCATCATCTCTTTAAAGGGAGCGCACTAAAATACGCCTCCTCCAAACGGCACAGCGGAGGCACAGACGCAGACGTGCAGTAGGGACCGTCCTAAGGATTCTTTTTAGATTAAGACCCTGCGTAAACCTTTTTTACTGTCTCTTGCTGCTATACATCCCCTGTTTTTTTCTACTATAACCAACGAGGAGGCAGGCGTTTTGGCATGTGGCCACGCCAGAATTTTTGCTCGTACCTGGACACGAGGGGCTCTTTTTTTAAGGGTGTTGTTTCACCCGCACTCATAAATACCGAACACCTTAGGGAGTGTTCGGCGTCGTGAGTTTTGGCACTATATGCATCAGCTCTGAATCATGATTTTGGTCAAATGTTGGGTTGCCCGGCTCCTGAGTTCGGCTACCTTACGTTCCGCTCTATCGGCTAAGGTAGCACCAGGAGAACTACTACGATTGTGCCCCGGTTCGGCCGGGTGAGCACCTCAGTAGAGAAAGCCGAAAACCGACTGTCATGATGTAGCGCGAGACTGGTCGCCACTCGATGACTTATAGGAATTTACCGGATTCCTCCGCTTCGACGAAGGGCCATTTCTCGGTCAGGCACGTATGCGCCCCGAATTCGGGAAAGCGCAGTCGCCACTAAGGGGCTACCTAAAGAGTCCCACTGTCAAGCTCCTATGACTAAGTGAAAGTGTTAAAGCATTATAGTCCGGTTGCCTAGCCCGCTGCGCTATCACCTCCTTTGTAGGACCAAGACGTTGGGTTAAGTGTGAAAATGCGTCTTCTGCGCGCACCCCCGCACTATGTGCGTGGGGGCTGAAGCCAACGAGTGCAATCTTTCAGAATTAATATATTAAAACGGCCGCAAAGGAGGTGTTCTTCATACTTGAAGGCACAAGTCTAAATAACGCCACTACAATTTATCAAAATATTGTTTTATGATTACATATGCTATCATAATATAGCATCCTTCGAGCACTGCGTCTCTATTACACGAGCGCCTTCGAGGACATCTTTAAAATAGTGCTCGGAAGGTATTCGGCTTTTATCCGAGTCCCGGGACGCAACAATGGTGGGCTCCATATCTGCCCAGTATGGCTTGACACGGGAAAGAGCCAGCCGAGCGCCCTCTATGCACGCTGACCTCTTCATAGCATCGACACGTGGCACCACCTCTAGAAGTTGCTGCCCCAAGCTAAAATAACTCTTCGGCTCCGATCTCCCCGGACACAGATGATCCATGACGTACTTCATGGCGAGTCCGGACAACCTATTTAGTTCGGCCCATTGGGCCAGGCGATCGTCCACTGCCAGTGGACGCTCTAGATTGATGAATTGCGACCAAAAGAGCTTCTCCACTTCATGATCCTTTTTATCTCGAAAGTGTTCGGTCGCATCAGCAGCATTAGCCGCCAAATCCAGATAGGTGTCCTTTACACTCCACATCCGGTCTAACGGGGCAAACTTCGGATCACAAAATTTTCTCCGCAGCGAGAAGGGCTTTCCATTCGCAATTTGTCCGGCTTGACGCAGCTCTTCCCTTGCCGCTCTCATTATAGAGCGGGCGTCCTTGGCGTCAGCAACAGCCTTCTCTCAGCTCGTTTGCCTCGCCCAACCCTCTTCTTCAAGAAGCTTGCAACGGTCAGTAGCACTCTTTAACTTTATGGCCATATCAGACATCCCCTCCTTGCTTCGGCAATGGGCAGCCTGTTCGGCTTTCAGCTCTTCAAGGGCTTTCACGGCAGCCGCATCGCTTTTCCTGGCTTGTTCCTTCGCTCGGGCGAGTTCGGCCCTAAGACCCTCCAAGGCGGCCGCACCATCTGCGTCAAGCATACACACGGTAAGATATTGACATAAAGCTCCTCTTACTAACCATCGCCCGATGATTTCAATACCTTGAGCATCATCAAGCCGCTTGTCAACAAGCACGATGTCGTTTTCTGCCTCATCAAGTTGTCGCTTCAGTTCGGCAAATTCACGAGTCCGGCTTGACTCCGGACAATCTGCCACCTACATATAAAGGTGCCACTTAAAGGACCTGGGATTAAGATCCTCTGTGCGCCGTCAATTTTAACGACGCACAGAGTCTCAGGGGCTACTATCTACACAGGGCGCACTTTATTTATGCGCAACTAACACAAGTGTACATTATTTAAAACGTACCTCAAGGCCTGTCAGTAAACTTTTGACGGCCTCGTGCAATCTGCTTTCTGCGGATGAAATCTTTTCAATCATCGTGTTCATCAACGCACGATGCTCCTCTGAGACAGAAGCTCGCCCCAGCAGAATCTTTAGCTCCTCCGGCCGAACACCAGACGGTGCCGGACTCGTCCCATGGCCTCCCTCAAAGGCCGGACGCGGAGAACCTCGGGGGGCCACATGGCCACCTTCCGCCCCTGTAGGATCCGGAGAAACCCTCCGCGACGACACTTCAGCGTCGCCCGCCTTGCTAGGCGATACAGAAGGAGGAGGCGTTCCGCTCTCCATCATTTCCGGAAGAAGATCCCCCGAGGACGAGCTCTGCTGAGAAGGGCTGAGGTCCGAACTACAAAGTAAGGTTTTGGTTAAAACTTCTCAGATATAAATCAAGGATTTCTCTTAAAAGAAAAACTCTTCTTCTACTTACGGCTCGCTGGAGAGTTGGTCCCTTTGAGGGTTTAGTTCAGCCGAGGGGCTCCCCGGCGTCGGGCCCTCTGACAAGGATTCTTTCCCCCGCTACGAGGCTACGGTCTCCGGGTCGTCAGAGGCGGCCCTTTTCTTTCCCTTAGGAGAGGAACTATCGATTCCCCCCCTTCGGAATGGCCTCTTTCGAGGAGGCCATGGTTTCCTTGTCCTCCCCTTTATTCCCTTCCAAAGGCACTACCTCCAGCATCCTGACTAGCACGGGATCCATCCTGGTTTCGGGAAGGGGAGCCTGACACCGGATCAGCTTCGCATTTGCTATCCGCTCATGCTTAAAAGGAGAAGCGCTGTTAAGAGCGAGTCAATTATGTGGATAGAAGGTCCGGGCACAAGGTCACTTACTTGAGTATCCGGGCGATTACGGCTTAAACCCACATCCTCGGTCAAATCCGGACTCACTTCTTGTGATCCGAAGAATAGTTTATACATCTCCGCGGGCGTCACGCCCATAAAATCCCGGAGAACTCGCGGTCCCTCTGGATTGAACTCCCACAGGCGAAGAGGGCGACGTTGGCCGGGCAGTGTCCGGCGAATCAGCATAACTTGTGTCACCTTGACCATGTTGAGGTCTCCTTCCAAGAGATCCTTAATCACTACACCACAACACTATATCCCCCACAGCCAGGTTGGTCGGAAATACAGCTTTTGCCGATGGACAGTCGGTCGGGAAAGACTATTGCCGACCGATCGCGTCTGTTAGGAAAAGTCCAGACGGGAAAACCCTTTCCCGACCGACATATATTTCCCGACCGACTGCTGGATGGCTATGGAGTACCTTTCCCGACCAACACTCTGTTGGGCCTGCTATGAGCCTTCCCCGACCGATAGTCGATTGGGGCAACCATGGACCTTTCCCGACTAACAGTTCGTTGGGGCAGCCATGGGCCTTTCCCGACCAACATTCTGATGGGCTTAGTGTTGGGCTTTCCCGACCAACTGTCCGATGGGGTTTGTTTTGCCGACCAACAATCAGATGGTGTTTTCCTTTGCCAACCAACAATTCATCAACAATTTGTTTAGCCAACCACAATTTTAATTAAGCTATTGTACTGGTTGTCACATACATGTAATTCATGCATTCTAAGCATAATCACCAAGACACCATATTTCAGGCGCACCAAACATTTTTTATTTCATTAACTAATCGTCACATACATACACTTCACTTTGTTCTAAACATAACCACCAAGCCACCATACATCAGGTTCACAAAACGACAGATAAAAGATGCAATATGAGGCATTAGTTGTACAAAATGAAAGCTCAGACATCTAGTTGACGTGGACCGCTGGCTTCATGGTTCTTTCTGAGTCCAGTCCATATGTTTGCTTCCTACAAAAGTTAAACAAGTCCCAACTTTTAGAATGCTCAATTAATTTATGAAATTGAATGCATGGAAAATTCACATGTGCACTGTGCACACATAGAACAGCATAAAATGAAGAATACACTTGCGAAATCTATAAAACTAGCATTTTGGGACATGAAGACCGTCAATCAACTTCCAGCAGTAGCCATGGATGTAACATGGAAGCCCCCGTCCACTTTTTATCTATCCATTAAAAGGAAATACATCATTTACTTTGTACGATTGCTGAGCATATAGTGTTCCCGAGGATATACTTACGTTACTGTACATAGGTACCAGCAGCCAATATTCCCACATCTATTTCCAAAACAATAAACATACAACTTTACAGATAGTGAATATAATGAGTTGAAAGCTAAATATAAATAACTATGACGCTTTCATTAGATGTACATATTTCCAGTAGTTCACACTGGATATAGCAAGCTGAAAGCTAATTATAGATGTGACTCTTTTTGAACACCTAAAAGTATTATCTTAGCCCACCTAACATTGTTTTGGGTAGTAAGGGAGAACACCTAAAAGGTACTCCCTCCGTCCCGAAAAACATGTCGCAGTGACACTTTCACGAAAACCCCCTCTACGAATTCCCGACACAACCCGTGGTCCCTGGTCGTCTCCCTCGCAGCCTCACTCATCTCCCCTGCGCGCCGAAGCCCTCCGTCTCGGCTCCCCCCGCGCTGGAGCTCCCCTGCTCAGCTCCCCTGCGCGTCGCCGGAGCTGCCTCGCCCCACACCTCCACCGCGTTGCTTCCCTCTCCTTGTTCCCTTGCTCGTTCCCCATGGTGAACCACGGGAAGGAGAAGGCTCGATTTTTTTTCTCGACCTGCTCTCCGACGGCGGCGGTCTTCCCCGAGCTTGGCGAGCTGGAGCTGTCCCTTCCCGTCGTCGATCTGCTCTCCGCGACGCCGCCTGCCTTCCCGGACCATCCCCTATCGCTCAGCCGCGACTCCCTCCCTGGAGCAGCCGTTCCCGCCCAACCCAAAGCCGCCGGCCGGAGCTACACCGCAGCACGCTCCCTCCCCCCTCTTCTTGGGGACCGGATTGTGGCCGAGGAGGAGCTTGTGCTTGTCGCCCAGCAGCTCCCGCTCCAACGGGCTCGTCCACAAGTCCGGCAGCACCAGCCGCTCTTCCCTCTTCCGATCCGCCCTCCTCCCTCCCCTCCCCTCCCATGGCATGCTCTATTCTGTTATCTTCCTTCTTTCTTTGTCCTGATGATTTTTACTGACGGAGTTGTACACATAGGCGACCCAAATCGAACATTTTAGTAAGATTTGTACTGTCTCAAAATTCATCCATGAATTCTGACTCTGAAATTAGTACTGTCTCAAAGTTCAATAAGATTTGCTCATTGTTGCACAGTACTGAATCATGGATTATATTGTGGCTCTGCAGGTCTAGCCCATCGACGACGACGGCTCTTCCTCATGCTCATCGGACTCGTGCACAAGTGCTCTGCAAGTCTGCATTGGGTAAAGTCTGAATTTTTCATTTTTACTACCGTCAAAATTCAGTTGTCAAAGAAAGTGCCATCAACATGTCAATGGCCATGCTAGACAGAGTTCTTATTCATGTCTAGGCAGAGTTCTTATTTATGACAAAACTGGATGTCTAGACAGAGTTCTTATTCATGTCTAATTGTGTTGACTGTTGGGGAACGTAGTAATTTCAAAAAAAATTCCTACGCACACGCAAGATCATGGTGATGCATAGCAACGAGAGGGGAGAGTGCTATCTACGTACCCTCGTAGACCGAAGCGGAAGCGTTGACACAACGTAGAGGAAGTAGTCGTACGTCTTCCCGATCCGACCGATCCAAGCACCGTTACTCCGGCACCTCCGAGTTCTTGGCACACGTTCAGCTCGATGACGCGCCCCTAGCTCCGATCCAACAAAGCTTCGGGCAGGAGTTCCGTCAGCACGACGGCATGGTGACGATCTTGATGATCTACCGGCGCAGGGCTTCGCCTAAGCACTGCAACGATATGTTTGAGGTGGAATATGGTGGAGGGGGGCACCGCACACGGCTAAGGAACGATCACGAAGATCAACTTGTGTGTCTATGGGGTGCCGCCTGCCCCCGTATATAAAGGAGTGGAGGAGGGGAGGGCCGGCCCTCTCTATGGCGCGCCCTAGGGGAGTCCTACTCCCACCGGGAGTAGGATTCCCCCTTTCCTAGTCCAACTAGGAGTCCTTCCATGTATTAGGAGTAGGAGACAAGGAAGGGGAAGGGAGAAGGGAAGGAAGGAGGGGGCGCAGCCCCTCCCCCTAGTCCAATTCGGACTAGGCCTTGGGGGGCGCGCGGCCTGCCCTAGGCAGCCCCTCTCTCTTTCCCGTATGGCCCAATAAGGCCCAATACTTCTCCCGGCGAATTCCCGTAACTCTCTGGTACTCCGAAAAATACCCGAACCACTCAGAACCTTTCCGGTGTCCGAATATAGTCATCCAATATATCGATCTTTACGTCTCGACCATTTCAAGACTCCTCGTCATGTCCCCGATCTCATCCGGGACTCCGAACTCCTTCAGTACATCAAAACTCATAAACTCATAATATAACTGTCATCGAAACCTTAAGCGTGCGGACCCTACGGTTCGAGAACAATGTAGACATGACCGAGACACGTCTCCGGTCAATAACCAATAGCGGGACCTGGATGCCCATATTGGCTCCTACATATTCTACGAAGATCTTTATCGGTCAGACCGCATAACAACATACGTTGTACCCTTTGTCATCGGTATGTTACTTGCCCGAGATTCGATCGTCGGTATCCAATACCTAGTTCAATCTCGTCACCGGCAAGTCTCTTTACTCGTTCCATAATACATCATCTCACAACTAACACATTAGTTGCAATGCTTGCAAGGCTTATGTGATGTGCATTACCGAGAGGGCCCAGAGATACCTCTCCGACAATCGGAGTGACAAATCCTAATCTCGAAATACGCCAACCCAACATGTACCTTTGAAGACACCTGTAGAGCTCCTTTATAATCACCCAGTTACGTTGTGACGTTTGGTAGCACACAAAGTGTTCCTCCGGTAAACGGGAGTTGCATAATCTCATAGTCAAAGGAACATGTATAAGTCATGAAGAAAGCAATAGCAATATGCTAAACGATCGGGTGCTAAGCTAATGGAATGGGTCATGTCAATCAGATCATTCAACTAATGATGTCACCTCGCTAATCAAATAACAACTCTTTGTCCATGGTTAGGAAACATAACCATCTTTGATTAACGAGCTAGTCGAGTAGAGGCATACTAGTGACACTCTGTTTGTTTATGTATTCACACATGTATTATGTTTCCGGTTAATACAATTCTAGCATGAATAATAAACATTTATCATGATATATAAGGAAATAAATAATAACTTTATTATTGCCTCTAGGGCATATTTCCTTCATTGACAGAGTTCAATGTACTCTGTCAATAGAATCAAAACTGATTTATTACCTTCCCATATGAACTTTACTGAAAAAATCAGTCACCATTCTGAATTTTGACAGTACTCTACAAACTGCTTCTGGGCAGGAAGCAGATACATTTTTTCTTGGTGGGCGTGGTTTTGGAACAGCCATGTCTTCTCTAATTTTGACAGTGCTTGAGTTTAGAGTATGGTTATACTTTTGCTTAGGGTAAGTTAACACGTCTCTTTCTACAATTTTTAAATGCTTCTTGTCAGGAAGGGAATTATGTTTGTAAGGATAGTGTATTTTGCTTTTGTACTTGCTGTTTTGCTTGACTCCATCAATCCTCAAAGATTTCTTGTTTCTTTGGAGTTTCAGATACTAGATGTTTGTCTTGTTAGTGGATGCAGCTTCAGATAATAGATGAACTGAGAGAGAGAGAGAGCATAGGTGATCTTTAATAATAACAGTAAAAAAGGAAAATCTATCTTCTGCAATGTGTGTAAGCTGGTTATTGCCGGCCGGTGATATTTGTTGAAGAATAGAATGTGAGAGGTCATTCCCAACACGGGTCGATATCAAGGAGGGGCTATCTCCATCTATCTGTGGAGCTGGATACAGATGGGAGATGGCAAAATCATTTTGGTTAGGCGTCAAGTCAACATCGGTAATGTCGTTGGATGAATGCAGAGCAGAACAGTGTAGACGTGCACGCACATATTCAGTTAAACTTGGACATGACTGCAGCCCATTTAAACTTGGACTACAGATATTGGATGGATCCATTTAAATTGCTAGAAAACTGAATATTCACTGTAGTCTCGGTTAACTGAATTTTCTGAAGCCATTTTCCTGCTCACAAGTTGACAGAAAATTGTTTGAAACAAATTTTGACAGTAGCAATAACCTATCTTTTGAGTAAGTCATTTTATTTAGTAAAGTATAGACAGTATTATTTCTTGCAAATTATTGTGTGTCTATTCTGGAGATGGTCTTTAAGTGTTCCTATCTAGACTTCTTATTTTAGGCTTTAAGCTGATCCATTCCATGAGATATGCTAGATTTTAGCATCTGTATTGATGAACCTTTGATGAAACTAAGAAAAACTGGAAGTGTCCTTGATAGCATGAAATGGACCTCTTAATTAAATAGAACCAATTATTGACACGGAGTATTTAGGACAATCCATGAGGTTTTCTTAGATGCAAAAAAGTTCTGTTTGTTGTGTGCATCACAAATTTAGTTTTAGTTCCAGTGAAGTTTCCTGTCCTTTAGGTTTATTCTTATCAGAAACAAATTCAACTAACCAAATTAGTTGTTGCCTATCATTTTGGTATTGCCCAGGTGACTGGGTATATAATGGAAATAAACTGAAAAAGAAGAAGAAAATGCATTCTTCTTATAAATGAGTGTAGCTACAAATGTTAGACATACTCCGCCAAGTACAGTATTGTGCATCTCTTTGAAACATCTTGGAAAATATGCAGAGTAGCTGTTGACGTTGATCTCCAGCATGTATGCAGAGTAGTTGTTTACTGAATTTTAGGAGTAAACTGACTGAAGCAAATTTTAGAATGACTGAATTTTCAGCCAAGTTTGTTTCTGAACAGTACTGACATGGAGCGGTGTAGTGGCCATGTATAGTAATGTAGTGGCCCTGAAGTGACCAAAATTTTCAGATTCTTCTGATTAAGTCAAATTAATCCAAATAAATTCCAACAAGGAGTTTATATACAAGGATTAGACAAGGCATACAACATGCATTTGTGTAACCAACATGCATGCATTTGAATTTGAATGATTCAAATAACTGAATTTATATGTACTCCACTTTATACCCAAGCTTTCATTAAGTAATTTATGTTTGTTTATTTTTGTTTTCTCTCTGCAGGAAATACTTTGGCACGGAGTACATTGTGGCTCTGAAATCATTTCTGAAGCAGTGAGATCTGAAGTTTATGCTAGAATTGAAGTGTTTGTTTCCTAACTATAGGTATGCTCATCCAGAGATGTGTTTTCAGAAACTTGTCCATATTCTCCTTTTTCAGTTAGTTTTTCCCACAATTTGGGAAGGAGCAACAGTCAGCAGTCTTAACATTTTAATATGTCTGAAACAATTACTCCCAAAGGAAACAAACACTTCAATTTATCATCATTTTGGAAAGAACCATGGTAAATGTTTGATCATGCTTTTTTCCGTTAGTTTTTCCCACATTTTGGAAAGAACCATGCACAAAGGAAACAAACACTTCATTTGATCATCATTGGAGTATTTCAAACAAGGCAATTGCTTAAATTTACTCAAGGCCTTGCTATTAATTGAAAGCTTTTAGTTAACAGTAAATCAATTTCACAAATTGTCAGGTAGCAGTACTCTGATGGAGTACCTTCTTCAGAGTGCAAATAGCACCAGCAGCAGCAGTCATGGCGGGAGTCAACAGCAACAACAACAACACGGCACGGATCAGCAACAGAAGCACAGGCAGAGGAGCAGTAGCATCAACACGGGAAGAGGAGCAGCAGCAGCACGGGTTAGCTCCACCGGCGGCAGGGGAGAAACAGAGGAGAAAAAAGATGCAGCAGCACGGGCTAGCACCACCGGCGGGCATGCAGGTAGAGAAGGAGCACCACGGTGACGCGTGGGAGCTCGACGAGGACTCACGGGAGACCAGGGAGGACGCGCACGAGCTCATGTCCACCGGATCGTGGAGGCCGGCTCCGGCGATGCCCGTAGGTGGATCACGGCGGGAGGGATCGCGGTGGCGCATGAGAGGCAGCTCAAGGTGGACTCGCAGGAGCACGAGGAGGACTCGCGGGAGCTTGAGGACGATGAGAGGGAGCTCCTGCTCTACCGGATCGTGGTTGAAATTCCAGCGATGCCCGCAGGTAATCGCCGCGGGATGAGATCGCGGCGGCGGCGTTGAAGGTACGTGGCGATGGAGGCGGAACACTTCCTGGTGGGCGACAAATCACGCAGCTTGGCGGCGCCGGCCCCTGGAGACGCACGGGCGACGGCGGAGGAAGAAGACGGGGTGCAGGGGCTTGTTTGTGATTGTTTTGAAACTACGAAGGCTTTCTTTATAAAACTGGCAATGAACTACGCCTGCGACGTGTTTTTCGCGACGGAGGGAGTACATGTGTCCAAATAGTTCCCAGCTTTTTTCACCCTGAATGGAAATAGGAATAAGAAATAAAACCTAAAGAATAAGAGTAAGAAGAAAAGAACCAACAACACCAAAGTAGATTAACCTGCAATCTTTGCCAAGGTAGGCGGACACAGACTAGTTTTTAGCTTTGACTTGAATATACCATGATAATTGAAATCGTTAGTATTGGATGATATACTCTGTTGAATTTGGCTGAAAATGGTACAAATTCTAGATTGTATAATCAAAACCAAGAAAAAAATCCATCAAAATCAGGAGTTACAACAAGTAGGCTGGGACCAACATACTATGCACCAAATAGTTCTTATTGAGATGAAACTACATCAATCATACATGTCATCGCTTCAGCCTACACTACAACAGTTGCTGACATAGAGAACAATGCAGAAGAGTAATTAGAATGCTCAATGCTGCATATAGTTCACGATTAGGGGCAGCAAAAGTACATAACTGGATGGATCTAACATAGGAGAACTTATTTGCCTACATCATTGATGCGGTACTCAAGAAAATTAAACTCTTGAATTTTCCCCCATTTCATGAACCTAAGTAATAACATTTCGCCACTCGAAGGTCCAAAAAAGAACATTTCGCCACTCGAGATCCACGGTAGTGTCTATGAAGGGTTGCAAAAAAACTATCTTTTTTAGGAAGAAACAAATATACACAACAATGGCCGAGACAGTCCAGTTACCAATTTCATGGGAATTGAGCAAACCAATGTAGCACAAAAGGTACGAACCTTTTTTCCAACCAACAACCATGTGAAGCAGAAGCGAAAAATAATCACTTGACTATCCTACTATAAGTGAATGACAGTGTAACTACTACTCCCTGTGTTCCTAAATAATATAAGCCTTTTTAGATATTCCAATACATACTACATTTGAAGCAAAATGAGTGAATCTAGACTCTAAAATGCGTCTATATACATTCTTACATAGTCCGTATTGAAACCTCTAAAAGGTCTTATATTTAGAAACGGAGGGAGTACATTGTGGTAACACTCGCCATACTTTTGGTTAGACAAACAGAGGACATCATCCATGCAAACCACCTTTCTAAGAGCATTTCCATGTTATGAACCTGCATGATCTATGATCATCTAGGTATATGCTCCAGGAACTAATTAAGTTCTACATTTCTTTTTGTCGATTTTGAGATCTGGCTTCCTCCATTGCTTGACGATGTTGTATATATTTGCATACCTTCATATCTGAAACATATCCTTTCGTGTCTAAGTGCCCCTGACATGGCAGAGGTAAGAATATATTTACTGAAGGAGCACCCTCAAAATAGCTATGAATGTCTCACAAAAATGCTAAATAACTAGCATGTCTGAATCAACAGTAAAAGCCTAATAGAATAATAGCAGAACTAGAGGATGCAAGGAATTAATGGAAATAATGGAAATGGGTTTTCAAATGGTTCAAATGGAAAAGAAAAAACATGGAACCGGTTCTCTCATGCAATAAGTTACAGCCAAAGGAATATACAGAAGCATTCGGGAAGAACTCACCAGCAGGTGCGGACAGGGGACATGGGGTATCACAGCTGATGAGCAAGCCAACAAATTGCGCCGCTGCCAGGAGGAAGAACCCTATAAATCAAACAATTTTGATGGTTTCGATTTGGATTACGGTCAAAAAGTTATTACCTCCATATCAAAATATAAGACATTTTTGTAGGCTAGTTTAGCCTACAAAAACGTCTTATATTTTGGTACGGAGGTAGTACTTGATAGCAATGAAAATAAATCAATAATAATGGTACTGTATTTGCAATGAATTTATATTCTTTGATGGAAGATCAGGAATCACTAAGATAATAAGGTTGTTGAGGGCCAGACTTTCTTGGAAATTAAAGTACCTAGAGACATGATTAAGAATGGTATGCACTTGATTTGGGTGCCGCTTTTTGTATCATCATACGGATATGGTTTTTATCATGTACCGCTATTGTTGTGAAACATATTTCCATTGTTTAACCAAATAATGTTAGTGCTACAGGATTGAGAATCTGGAGCTGATTATGAAGCACAGTGTCTATTTGGGAGCTCCAGAAATAAAATTGGATTCAGTGACCTTCTCTTAGTGTTCTTGTAGTTTAGGCAAAATGTATCCACTTGAAAATACATCTGGGCATTATAGTCCTGTCTCTATTCCATCCAATTTCATGAACAAATCTAAACTCATCCTGCTTCACATGGCAAAAATAAACTACAGAAAACAGATGTAAAACTAGCAGATATACGAAATCTGCCCTTAGTCTTCGTCTTCATCCATATCCAGCTTTTTACACAATCACGATGAAGACAGGATTATGAATATGCTTACCGGAAGTTCCAAAGTTGATGGAGGCAAGGCTGAACAGGGCGGAGGCGCGAACTCTGTACCGCCTCTTCTGCCACAACAACAACCGCCAATGGTCAGAGGCCTAGATTCTTGGCCATGCGCCGCTTCTGCTGCATCTTGTAGTTGCCGCCGTTGCTCGATGCTACCCCACATGCAAGGTACACACTGGTCGGAAGGAGGGCCAGAGCGCACCCAGCACCAGCCTGGTGATGGCGCTCTTTCCTCCTTGACTACGGCACCTGGTAGAGGACTGGGCCGCTAGATCTGAAGGGGGCGACCTCCATGGTAGCCATCTCCGGCCGCAGCGAACCCTAGGCGGCCGCATCTGGCTGCCGGAGCCCGAAGGCGGCACTAGGAGCACGGGAGCACAGAAAGGCAGAGAGAGTGGGAGGAGGAGGGGATAAGGTGAGGCAGGTGAGCAGGAGATGGAGCGGCCGTGGAGCGGACGGCGGTGCGCGAAAAAGTGAACAAGAGAACGGCGGCGCCATCGCCGGAAAGAACGCGTGGGTGGGGATAGGGTTAATGTGTGGTTGCTGGTAGGGGTAAGGGAGAAAGGCTGGTTGGAGGATTTTTGGGCCTGGTTGGCGCGAAGCCTCTTTTAGCCCCGCGCGCGAGCTAAATTTCGCTGGCCCAAACGATTCGCGCGGGCTATTTTGCTGACCCAACGATCTGTCGGTCGGCAATGTTTCCCGACCGATGGTTGGCTGGGTGTAAGCGTATTACCGTCCGAAAATGGGACACTAAATGTCTGACTATTCCTAACCGATAGTCAGTTGCCTGTATAAGCATTACCGACCTACAGGCCGATAGAAACATTGCCGACCAACTGTATGTTGGTGTATACCGACCTTTCCCGACCAACGTCAGTAGGGAATTTGGTGCTGTGGTGTAGTGAATGCGGCCCTGCAACAGAGGTACATCTTTGGGCAAGCCCCGATCTAACCCTGTGTTGATCCACGACGCTAACCGCGGTGGGGGACCCGAGCGAAAGGCCGGAGGCGCCACCCATGCGGTGCCCAGAGGAGCGGTGATATAGAACCACTCTTGTTGCCATAAGCCAAGCTCCTCTTGAAAAGCGCCCTCGGGCCATGGAGCATCGGCGTTTCTTTTTATAGCAGCGCCTCCGCAGTTTGCGTGGCGCCCCTCGATCATCTTCGGTTCTACTTTGAAGGTCTTGAGCCATAATCCGAAGTGAGGAGTAACACGAAGGAACGCTTCGCACACAACAACGAACGAGGAGATATGGAGGATGGACTCCGGAGCTAAGTCGTGGAATTCCAGCCCATAATAAAACATCAGCCCCCTTACAAAGGGATCCATTGGGAAGCCTAATCCCCAAATGAAGTGGGATATGAATACCACACTCTCACCGGGCTGAGGGCTAGGGATCACCTGTCCTTGAACAGGCAACCTGTGCGGAATCTCGCTGGTCAGGAATCTAGCTTCCCTCAACTTTAATACGTCCTCCTCCGTAATGGAGGAGGACATCCATCGGCCTTGGAGGTCGGAGCCGGACATTGTCGAAGGTCCGGTGCGCCTGGAATCTGGAAGCCTAGGGTGTTGGAACTCGAGGCGACGGGCGAGCTCGTTTTGAGAATAGAAGAAGGGAATAGGGTCTTGGTCTCTTTATAAGAGGCAGAATACCAAGAGCCCTCCCCGTAACCGTCTTGGACTAGCCTTTAATTAAGGCAAAACGTGCTAACGGGCACGACTGGGTTACTCACGTCCGTATTAATGAGAATCCTGTTAAAAGGGGCACACGATCTCTGCTTTGACAAGATGTGCCAAGGAAACTGTCGGTGTCAAAACCGGCGGATCTCGGGTAGGGGGTCCCGAACTGTGTGTCAAGGTCGGATGGTAACAGGAGACAGGGGACACTTTGTTTTACCCAGGTTCGGGCCCTCTCGATGGACCCTACTCCTGCTTGATTAATATTGATGATATGGGTAGTACAAGAGTAGATCTACCACAAGATCAAAGAGGCTAAACCCTAGAAGCTAGCCTATGGTTTGATGATGAATAATGATCGGGGTCCTACGGAATACAACCCTCCGGTTTATATAGACACCGGATAGGATTAGGGTTACACAAAGTCGATTACATTGGTAGGAGATCTTGAATATCCGCACACCTAGCTTGCCTTCCACTTCAAGGAAAGAATCTTCCGGACATGGGACGAAGTCTTCTATCTTGCATCTTCATAGTCCTGGAGTCCGGCTGAGAGTATAGTCCGGCTTGCCGAACACCCCCTAATCCAGGACTCCCTCAGTAGCCCCCGAACCAGGCTTCAATGACGACGAGTCCTGCGCGCAAATTGTCTTCGGCATTGCAAGGCGGGTTCCTCCTCCAAATCCTGTGTACCTGTTCGAATAACACTTCGATTACCGCAGCGCTCCTCGGCTTGTGCGCCCAATAATGACCATTTGTCACGTGAATGCGAAAGGCCCTGGGCATCTTTACACTTATACCCCTAGCCGTACGAACGAGCCGCCTATTTAACGGGACGGGGATTTAGATCCAAACCACATCTCCTCCTCCTCGGGAGTTATCATCGGAGCGCCTCCAGCAAAGGTCCATTCCAACATGGCCAGCCGTCGCAACTCCTCCCCTCGCTCCTCCGGTTCGAAACCCGGAGACTGGGAGAGCTGTACCATCCCGCACAGCGAGTTAGTGTCGCTGCAAACTAACGGATTTCTCCCCCAGGCGTATATGGCCTCGGTCCGAGCCGGACTCGCCACCTATAAGGGCGGAAAGCAGGCGGAGGGCACCCCTAATCCTTCTAAGGGAGAAAGGGTGTGCTTTGTCCCTTATTTACTAAGGGGACTAGGATTTCCGATTCATCCGTTCCTCCGCGGGCTCCTAGAGTTCTATGGCCTCCAGCTACATGATCTTACGCCTGGCTCGGTGCTTCATATCGCAGGTTTTGTTGCTCTCTGCGAGCTGTTCCTGGGCATAGAGGCCCACTTCACGCTGTGGAAAAGGCTATTCTGCCTGGTACCCCGTTCTCAAGAGGGGTCCATATATCAAGTGGGCGGCGCCGAAATATGGCGCATCGCCGGGACCGGATATCAACCCGGAACCCCAAAGAAGGCGTCCGAAGACTGGCCTTCAGAATGGTTTTATATAGACGACGTCCCATTGCCGGACCCTATCCGGGCCGGCCTCCCTGAGTTCAGCATGGCTCCTTTGAAGAAATGCCTAAGTTGGCGCCCGCGGAGCTCCCAGGGGGAGGATAACGGGGACGTCCGCTATCTGATGAGCCAGATAAGACTATTGGCTCACTCCGGGATAACCATGATTGGAGTTATGGCTGTTTGCATCATGTGGGGGGTGCAGCCACTTCAATACAGAGGCCACCCCATGTGGGAATTCAACGGGGAGGACAACGCTACCCGCTATAGCCGTAAAGGACCAGCCTCCCCTGCCGCTCTAACGGAGATATTAGCATCTTTGTACAAGGGAGAAAAGGAGGATTTCCTCCGCGTCAACCCGCGAGCTGGATTCTCCATGCAAGAACCTCCAAGCTGGGTAAGCGACCAATCGCACTCGCCCATCTGTTTTAACATCCCCATATTTGGTCGTTGTGTCTGACAATTTTAACGCAGGGACTGCGGCAGGAAGTGAAGGACATCGACAGTCGTCCTCCCCAGCCCGAGGACCCAGAATGGTCCCGCAACCCGGACTTCGAAGAAGATCCGGATATAGCAGTGGAGCCCATCGATGGAATATTCCATCAACTGAGCAAGGATAATACCTTGGTGGCCATTATGGCCGATTACCCTGGGTTAATCCCAGCCTCCCATGTGACAGAAACTGGAGTGTTTTTATTCCCTTAAAAGAGATTCCGTGCTAACATATTTCGGTGTTTCAACCGCATTTTTCAGGGGAGATTCCCGAGGAGGGAGGCCGAACCCGCGGCGGCCAGCCAACGAGGAGCCGCCGGACCCCGTGGGGTAAAAAGGAATGAAGTCCGGACTAAAGGTCCGGCACAAAGGTAGAACAAGCCTTTTATCTCTCTAGTGTTATTCCATCAAGGCATGTTAACATCCGCACCGTTTTCCAGGGTGAAGAGGCCCCGCCGGACTATATCCGGAGGAGCCGCCAACCGCGCTTCTACCAGCCAGGGTCCAACGTCTGGCCCGGAAGCGGGGACGAACACCGAGTTCACGCCGGACGCTCCTGCAATAGAGGATGCGGACCGACTGTCTGCCACAAATTCAGAGGTGGAGAGCGCCTTGAACCATAGGCGTCGTCGGACAGTTCTGCGCAATGCTTGTTTCTCCCGAGAGGCTTTAGATGCCTTCAACTCGGGAGATGCGTATCTTCGTGCCGCTCAGGATGGCTTAGCCAAAGCCACGGAGCAGTATGTGAAAGATATACGGGTAAAGTGATTCAAATTAAGTACTCACGTCCCAGTAGCCCCCGAGACTTAAAGCAGTTAAAGTAACTGATTTAAGGATCATATGCAGGTTCTTTCAGAGAAGAACACCACGTTGTCCCAGTAGCTGGAAACGTGCAAGGCCCAACTAGAGGCCGCACTAGCCGCAACAAGGGAGCACCAAGAGACCCCTGCAGGTACGATATACGTTGAGAGTAGTATTGTGCGGCTTTTGTGTTGATCTGACAATTAATGTTGCAGATGGTGCCGGACTCGATCCGGATAAACAACAACTCCTACGCCAGTTAAAGGCCGGTGAGAGTGTGTTGACAAGGGTGAGGCAAGAGAAGAATAATCTTCAGGATGCCAACACCAAATTGGATGTCGAACTGAAAGATGTTCGGTCCCAATTGTCAGACTCCACGAAGGAGAATCGGCGACTTCGACGCGGCATCTTTAGTAAGTGCTTGAACGAACTCTCGAAAAAAAAGTTCGGCGAGGAAGCCGATTAACAGCTCTATGTCTGTAGGTATGCTTACAGGTCGTCCTGCAGAGGAGATGCCCGGATCTACGGGCGACCTTCTTCCCAAGCTCTCGCAACTGCACGATAGAGTTCGGCAGGCGATGCAAGGCGTCGTTCAGGCATTATGGCCTTCCCACTCCGTGCCCGAAGGTCTTGGAGACCTTGCAGAGAAGCTCACCGGAGCTCGGTGGCGCTTCCAGTTGTGGAAGAAATCAGCCTACCGGCAAGGCCCTAGGGAGGCCTGGGCCATGGTGAAGACGCGCTATGTCAAGTCTGACCCGAACCACATGGCCGAGGTCGGACCTGTGGGGCCCGATGGGAAAGAGATCCCTGTAAGCTTGGTGTACGGCCAAGTGGAGTTGGCCGCAAAGTATTCCCAGCAGGACTGCAAATTAGACAGCCTGTTAGATGGTATAGAGGAGGAATACAATCAGTTGTAATGACTGTGTAAATTAAAATTGACATGTGTAATGCCTTCTAGCTGGATTGTAGATCATTTGTCGTTGCCGACCTTTTTGCTTCGATCTCGGGACCTGATGGTCCGGAGTGTGTCCGAATACCATAATGGTTATAGCAGAACCACGGTATGCATGGAGACTAGGCGTAGGGGTCATCAGTGCTTTATCAGACAAGTGCCCAACTAGTTATGTTATATTACATGGTTAGTAAGAAACATCTTCCAGAGAGAATAGTTCCGTTAGGGGTTCCTTTCGCTGGGGTGGCGTGCCCTAAAGTGCACGTCCGAGCTGCAAATGCAGGAAACGTCTGGGGGCATGTAAAAAATAACAAAAAGTTCATCTTTAATTCACCGACCGAACATTCCCTTAAGAACGCTAGCTTTCGGCTTCACCCAGTCTGAGGTACACATCCGGCTTATCCGGCAGTAACAATCGCAGAGGTGCTCCCTTTACCACCTAGCCGAACAATCGGGAACGTAGGGGTAAGCACAGGAGCCAGGCAACCCAGCTTGGCCAAAACTTAAGTCATATCGATGCATATAATGGCGAAGAAAAGGTGCATGCGGAAGTCTGACGCATGCGTTGGGTGTAAAACCCGTATAAACAAGCTTCTATTAAAGAAGCCCCCAGGTTTAAGGAGCGCGAGTGGCGCATCACTTAATGAGCCCTTAAGGGCTAAAAAATAAAAAGGGAAGAGAGCAGGAGACAAAATAATAAAAAATGTATGAATGTAAAAAGAAAAAATGGACAGAGGAAGGAGACAAACACAGAGTCCGGCGCTAGGCGTAGAATCTTCGGAGACGTGTTGCGTTCCATGGGTTCGGCTCGAGTCGGTTATCCGACGCATCTCGCAGGCGGTACGCTCCACCGGTTAGGACTTGGTCAATGATAAATGGACCTTCCCATTTTGGCTTGAGTTTGTTTTTTTGCTTGTCCGGCAGGCGTAGAACTAATTCACCAATATTATAATTTTTGGCCCGTACTTCCCTGCTTTGATATCTTCGATCTTGCTGTTGATAAAACGCGGAACGGGCTCTGGCCACATCTCGCTCCTCTTCTAAGGCGTCCAGGTTGTCCTGCCGATCGAGTTCGGCTTCTCTTTCTTCGTACATGCGCACTCGAGGTGAGTCATGAATTATGTCGCAGGGCAAAACTGCCTCAGCGCCGTACACCATAAAAAATGGTGTGAATCCGGTGGTTCGATTCGGCGTGGTTCGCAGCCCCCAGAGTACGGAGTCGAGCTCCTCTACCCAGTGCATATTGGATTCCTTAAGGGACCGCACTAATCTAGGTTTGATGCCGCTCATGATGAGACCATTTGCACGTTCGACCTGACCGTGAGGTTGTGGGTGATAGACAGAAGCATAGTCGAGCTTAATGCCCAAATTTTTGCACCACAGCTTTACTTCATCCGAGGTGAAGTTTGTGCCGTTATCGGTGATAATACTATGGGGGACACCATAACGGTGTACGACCCCGGATAAGAAGTCTATCACAGGTCCGGATTCGGCCGTCTTGACAGGCTTGGCCTCTATCCATTTGGTGAATTTATCCACCATGACCAATAGGTATTTTTTCTTGTGGGTTCCGCCTTTAAGGGGTCCCACCATATCAAGCCCCCAGACCGCGAAAGGCCAAGTAATGGGGATAGTTCGGAGGGCATTAGGTGGCATGTGGCTTTGGTTGGCAAATAGCTGACAACCGACGCATCGTTTGACTAAGTCTTGAGCGTCTGCTCGGGCCGTCGGCCAATAGAAGCCTGTACGGAAAGCCTTGCTTACAAGGGACCGAGCTGCAGCGTGGTGGCCACCGAGTCCGGCGTGAATTTCGGCCAATAGACTCCGCCCTTCCTCTTCGGAGATACACCTTTGAAGGACTCCGGTAACGCTTTTCTTGTATAGCTCTCCCTCGTGGACTCTATAGGCTTTAGACCGCCGTACTATGCAGCGCGCCTCATTTTGGTCCTCAGGGAGTTCCTGCCTAGTAAGGTAGGCTAGGAATGGTTCTGTCCACGGGGCGATGACCGCCATTATGACGTGGGCTGATGGTGTGATTTCGGTGGAAGAGCCACCGATTACATCTGATTGTTCGGTGTCGGGTTGTGCGGTTATGTCCGGGCTGTTGTCCGAAGGTTCCCCCTCCGATGTCAGGGATGGTTTGAATAATCTTTCAAGGAAGATGTTGGGGGGAACCGCATCTCGTTTTGCTCTGATGCATGCCAGGACATCCGCTGTCTGATTATTTTCTCGGGCGATGTGATGGAATTCCAGTCCCTCGAACCGAGCTGATATTTTGAGCACATCATTGCGATAAGCTTCCATCTTTGGGTCTCTGGCGTCGAAGTCGCCGTTTATTTGTGATATTGCGAGGTTTGAGTCCCCTCGTACTTCTAGGCGTTGAATGCCCATGGATATTGCCATCCGGAGACCATGTAAGAGGGCCTCGTATTCGGCTGCATTATTGGAGTCCGTGTACATAATTTGGAGTACGTATTGGACTGTATCTCCCGTAGGGGACGTCTGAACAACGCCAGCCCCCAGTCCGGCCAACATTTTGGAGCTGTCGAAATGCATGATCCAGTTTGAGTACGTGCCGTACTCTTTAGGGAGTTCGGCCTCTGTCCATTCGGCGATGAAGTCGGCTAGGACTTGCGATTTAATGGCACGCCGTGGCTTGTAGGTTATATCAAATGGGAGGAGCTCTATAGCCCACTTTGCTATCCGGCCCGTTGCATCGCGGTTGTTGAGAATGTCGTTGAGCGGTACTTCCGAGGCTACTGTTATAGAACACTCTTGAAAGTAGTGTCGTAGCTTCCGGGATGCCATAAACACTGCGTATGCGATCTTTTGGTAATGCGGGTACCGTGATTTGCATGGTGTGAGGACGGTGGACACGTAATAGACCGGCCTTTGAAGGGGTAGTTTGTGTCCGTCTGCTACCCGTTCGACGACGAGTACTGCGCTGACAACTTGATGAGTTGCGGCTATGTATAACAACATGGGTTCGCCCATATTCGGCGCGGCCAGGACAGGATTTGTTGCCAAGATGGCCTTTATCTCCTTGAGTCCGGCCGTGGCTGCGTCCGTCCACTCAAAGTGTTCGGTGCGCCTTAAGAGGCGGTAGAGGGGTAGTGCTTTTTCTCCCAAGCGGGAGATGAAGCGACTTAAGGCCGCCACGCATCCGGTAAGTTTCTGAATTTGCTTGAGATCTTTAGGGACATCCAATTGTGACAGAGCCCGGATTTTAGCTGGATTTGCTTCAATTCCTCTACCAGATACAATGAAGCCCAGGAGCTTTCCGGCTGGAACACCGAAAACACATTTTTCCGGATTGAGCTTGATGTCGTATTTTCATAGGTTGTCGAATGTAAGTCTCAAGTCGTCTACTAGAGATTCGACGTGTCTTGATTTAACGACCACATCATCTACGTACGCCTCCACTGTTTTGCCAATCTGATTTGCCAGACATGTTTGAATCATGCGCTGATATGTTGCACCGGCATTTTTGAGCCCGAAGGGCATTGTGTTAAAGCAGAATGGTCCGTACGGCGTGATGAATGTTGTTGCGGCTTGGTCTGATTCAGCCATCTTTATTTGATGGTAGCCGGAGTATGCGTCAAGGAAACACAGGGAATCGTGTCCTGCAGTGGCATCGATGATTTGATCAATTCGGGGGAGGGGGAAGGGATCCTTTGGGCAGGCCTTATTGAGGTCTTTGAAGTCGACACACAGGCGCCAGGATTTGTCCTTCTTTGGTACCATTACCAGGTTTGCTAGCCAATCCGGGTGTTTTATATCTCTAATGAATCCGGCTTCCAATAGTTTGGCTAGCTCCTCTCCCATGGCCTGTCTCTTCGGCTCAGAAAAACGCCGAAGGGCTTGTTTGACAGGTTTGAATCCTTTTTGGATATTTAGGCTGTGCTTGGCCAGACTGCGTGGGATTCCTGGCATGTCTGAAGGGTGCCAAGCGAAAATGTCCCAGTTTTCTTGTAAGAACTTGCACAGTGCGGCGTCTACGTCGGGGTTTAGTTGTGCCCCGATGGAGGCCGTTTTATTAGGGTCCGTTGGGTGGACCTGAAATTTGACTATCTCGTCCGCCGGTTTGAAGGATGTGGATTTGGATCTCTTATCGAGTATCACATCATCCCTATTAACCGTGGATCGCAGCGCCGTCAGCTCTTCGGCCGTTAAGGTTTCGGATAGTGCCTCGAGGGCCAGTGCGGCTGTCTTGTTTTCGGCGCGGAGTGCTATGTCCGGATCGCTAGCGAGAGTGATGATTCCGTCCGGCCCGGGCATCTTAAGCTTCATGTACCCGTAATGGGGTATAGCCTGGAAGACTGTGAATGCCTCTCGTCCTAATATAGCGTAATATCCGCTTTTGAACGAGGCCACTTGGAACGTGATTTGTTCGGACCTGTAATTATCCGGAGTGCCGAATACAACATCCAGTGTGATTTTTCCGGTGCAGCGTGCTTCCTGACTAGGGATTATACCTCTAAAGGTTGTGCTGCTCCGCTCAATGCGGTTCCACTCTATTTCCATTTTTTGAAGGGTTTCCTCGTATATGAGGTTTAATCCGCTGCCTCCGTCCATGAGTACCTTTGCGAGGCGACAGCCGTCCACTATGGGACTGAGGACCAATGCGGCTGGTGCTCTAGCTGTTCGGAATTTAGGTTCGTCACTCGCGTTAAAGGTGATGGCTGTATTGCTCCATGGATTTATTGTTGCCACTTGGTGGACTTCGGTGAGGCTGCGAAGTGCTCTCTTTCGCATATTATTCGATGCGAAGGTCTCAGCGATTGTGAGAACGGCACTAAAATTCTTGGGCTGGTTCTCTTTGTTCTCCGGAATTAGGAGATCTTCGCCAATTTTGGCCACCTGCCGAACTATCCAACATGCCCTGAGGCTGTGCGTTGGTGCGGCGTCCGCTGCACTGTGAATTTTGCAGGGTCCGTCCAGCCACTTTTCAAGTACGGTTCCATGTCCCCTAGAGGGTTTTGATTTTTTGTTTAATCCGGATGACTCACCGTAATGCGCCCTTTTAATTCGGACGGGATTGCTATTCAGGGCCGGATTATCCCAAAATTTACTTTCGGTTTTCCAAGCACTTTCCATCGCGCAGTATTTTTGCACTATGGACGCCAAGTCAGCAAAGCGCGTAATATTACGACGACTTATGGCGTTGAGTATCCCTTTGTCCGTGCAGTTATTGTAGAAAATTAAAATCGCGTCTCTCTCGCTGCAGTCCTTTATCCTGTGCATAAGCAGGAGGAATCTGGCCCAGTAATGATGTACTGTTTCTTCTGGCTTCTGCCTAATCTGGGAGAGATCGCTTAGGGCTGGGCGAGCGGAGCTCGTTAGATCTGACACCTCACCCGGTTTGTTGTCCGGAGGCCGGACAACTTCCGGATTCGAAGATCCGGAGCCTTGGATGTTATCCGGTTTGCCCGACTCTAAGTTCAGGTCTTGAATTGCATCCTTCCCTCCGTGGATATCCGTGGACGGTTCCAAAATTCGGACATAATTGGTCCTTAAGATCGATGAAGGGTCGCCATATTGTGCCTCTACCACCGCGACATGGTGGGTGGCTTGGGGGGAGTTGATTTCCCTTAGATCGGGTTTAAGCCCAACCTGGTCATAATTTGTGGCGACCCCCAAGGCAGCGATATGATCCAGGAGCTCGTTAACGTGGGAGAGCTCTACCGGATCCAACTGTTCGGCCGATGCCGAACTCACGTGGAGATTGTTTTCGATGACCCGAGAGGTCACCGTTGATGCTACGGCCGTCGGGGTGGTCATGAGAAATCCACCCAGTCGGAGGGTTTGGCCGATAGCCAAAGCTCCTTTGGTGACGGTGCCGTCTTTAAAGACGGGAAGAGGCATCCTTCCTGATCGCGACGGCACAGAGGAACTCTCAATGAAAGCACCAATGTCGGTGTCAAAACCGGCGGATCTCGGGTAGGGGGTCCCGAACTGTGCGTCAAGGTCGGATGGTAACAGGAGACATGGGACACTTTTTTTTACCCAGGTTCGGGCCCTCTCGATGGAGGTAAAACCCTACTCCTGCTTGATTAATATTGATGATATGGGTAGTACAAGAGTAGATCTACCACGAGATCAAGGAGGCTAAACCCTAGAAGCTAGCCTATGGTTTGATGATGAATAATGATCGGGGTCCTACGGAATACAACCCTCCGGTTTATATAGACTCCAGATAGGGTTAGGGTTACACAAAGTCGGTTACATTGGTAGGAGATCTTGAATATCCGCACACCTAGCTTGCCTTCCACGTCAAGGAAAGAATCTTCCGGACACGGGACGAAGTCTTCTATCTTGCATCTTCATAGTCCTGGAGTCCGGCTTGCCGAACACCCCCTAATCCAGGACTCCCTCAGAAACCGCCTCGCTAAACACGCTGAGGTGGAACAATGAAAACAATTTATATAAAAAGCTTGGCCGCAGTGTTATGACGCACTGCGGAATACGTCAGCAGATTTGATTTGTGTTAATATTATTCTCTATATGGCAATACGTGGAAACTTATTTTGCAGAGCCGGACACTACTTTTGGTGTTTGTAATCTTCTTGAAGAAATTGGAGGAGGAACCCGCCTTGCAATGCCGAAGACAATCTGCGCGCCGGACTCGTCGTCATTGAAGCCTGGTTCAGGGGCTACTGAGGGAGTCTTGGATTAGGGGGTGTTCGGATAGCCGGACTATACCTTCAGCCGGACTCCAGGACTATGAAGATACAAGATTGAAGACTTCGTCCCGTGTCCGGAAGGATCTTTTCTTGGCGTGGAAGGCAAGCTAGGCGTGCGGATATTCAAGATCTCCTACCATTGTAACCGACTCTGTGTAACTCTAACCCTATCCGGTGTCTATATAAACCGGAGGGTTGTAGTCCGTAGGACAAACCATCATCATACACAATCATACCATAGGCTAGCTTCTAGGGTTTAGCCTCCATGATCTCGTGGTAGATCTACTCTTGTACTGCCCATATCATCAATATTAATCTAGCAGGAGTAGGGTTTTACCTCCATCGAGAGGGCCTGAACCTGGGTAAAATAAAGTGTCCCTTGTCTCATGTTACCATTCGACCTTGACGCACAGTTCGGGACCCCCTACCCGAGATCCGCCGGTTTTGACACCGACAGGCTAGCTTCTAGGGTTTAGCCTCTCTGATCTCGTGGTAGATCCACTCTTGTACTACCCATATCATCAATATTAATCAAGCAGGAGTAGGGTTTTACCTCCATCGAGAGGGCCCGAACCTGGGTAAAAACATTGTGTCCCTTGTCTCGTGTTACCATCCGCCTAGACGCACAGTTCGGGACCCCCTACCCGAGATCCGCCGGTTTTGACACCGACATTGGTGCTTTCATTGAGAGTTCCTCTGTGTCGTCGCTTTTAGGCCCGATGGCTTCTCCGATCATCAGAAGTGATGCGGTCCAGGGTGAGACTTTTCTCCCCAGACAGATCTTCGTATTCGATGGCAAGGTGAACAAAAGTATATGTGATATACATGTTATTGATGTGTACCTTACTAGAGCTCACAGTAGCACCTGGGTATTTGATACTGGTTCTGTTGCTAATATTTGCAACTCGAAAGAGGGACTACGGATTAAGCGAACACTGGCCAAGGACGAGGTGACGATGCGCGTGGGAAATGGTTCCAAAGTCGATGTGATCGCGGTCGGGACGCTACCTCTACATCTACCTTCGGGAATAGTTTTAGACCTAAATAATTGTTATTTGGTGCCAGCGTTGAGCATGAACATTATATCTGGATCTTGTTTGATGCGAGACGGTAATTCATTTAAATCAGAGAATAATGGTTGTTCTATTTATATGAGTAATATCTTTAATGGTCATGCACCTTTGAAGAGTGGCCTATTTTTGATGAATCTCGATAGTAGTGATACACATATTCATAATATTGAAGCCAAAAGATGCAGAGTTGATAATGATAGTGCAACTTATTTGTGGCACTGCCGTTTAGGTCATATCGGTGTAAAGCGCATGAAGAAACTTCATACTGATCGACTTTTGGAATCACTTGATTATGAATCACTTGGTACTTGTGAACCGTGCCTTCGGGGCAAGATGACTAAAACGCCGTTCTTCGGTACTATGGAGAGAGCAACAGATTTGTTGGAAATCATACATACAGATGTATGTGGTTCGATGAATGTTGAGGCTCATGGCGGGTATCATTATTTTCTCACCTTCACAGATGATTTAAGCACATATGGGTATATCTACTTAATGAAGCATAAGTCTGAAACATTTAAACAGTTCAAAGAATTTCAAAGTGAAGGTGAAAATCATCGTAACAAGAAAATAAAGTTTCTACGATCTGATCGTCGAGGAGAATATTTGAGTTGCGAGTTTGGACTACATTTGAAACAATGCGGAATAGTTTCGCAACTCACGCCACCCGGAACACCACAGCGTAATGGTGTGTCCGAACGTCATAATCGTACTTTACTAGATATGGTGCGATCTATGATGTCTCTTACTGATTTACCGCTATTGTTTTGGGGTTATGCTTTAGAGACGGTCGCATTCACGTTAAATAGGGCACCATCAAAATCCGTTGAGACGACGCCTTATGAACTGTGGTTTGGCAAGAAACCAAAGTTGTCGTTTCTTAAAGTTTGGGGCTGCGATGCTTATGTGAAAAGCTTCAACCTGATAAGCTCGAGCCCAAATTGGAAAAATGTCTCTTCATAGGATACCCAAAGGAGACTGTTGGGTACACCTTCTATCACAGACCCGAAGGCAAGACATTCGTTGCTAAGAATGGATCCTTTCTAGAGAAGGAGTTTCTCTCGAAAGAAGTGAGTGGGAGGAAAGTAGAACTTGATGAGGTAACCATACCTCCTCCCTTATTGGAAAGTAGTTCATCACAGAAACCGGTTACTGTGACATCTATACCAATTAGTGAGGAAGTTAATGATGATGATCATGAAACTTCAGATCAAGTAGTTGTTACTTAACCTCGTAGATCAACCAGAGTAAGATCCGCACCAGAGTGGTACGGTAATCCTGTTCTGGAAGTTATGTTACTAGACCATGATGAACCTACGAACTATGAAGAAGCCATGGTGAGCCCAGATTCCACAAATGGCTTGAGGCCATGAAATCTGAGATGGGATCCATGTATGAGAACAAAGAATGGACTTTGGTTGACTTGCCCGATGATCGGCAAGCAATTGAGAATAAATGGATCTTCAAGAAGAAGACTGACGCTGACAGTAATGTTACTGTCTACAAAGCTCGTCTTGTTGCGAAAGGTTTTCGACAAGTTCAAGGGATTGACTACGATGAGACCTTCTCACCCGTAGCGATGCTTAAGTCTCTCCGAATCATGTTAGCAATTGCCGCATTTTATGATAATCAAATTTGGCAAATGGATGTCAAAACTGCATTCCTGAATGGATTTCTGGAAGAAGAAGTTGTATATGATGCAACCGGAAGGTTTTGTCGATCCAAAGGGAGCTAACAAAGTGTGCATGCTCTAGCGATCCATTTATGGACTAGTGCAAGCCTCTCGGAGTTGGAATAAACGCTTTGATAATGTGATCAAAGCATTTGGTTTTGTACAGACTTTTGGAGAAGCCTGTATTTACAAGAAAGTTAGTGGGAGCTCTGTAGCATTTCTGATATTATATGCGGATAACATATTGTTGATTGGAAATGATATAGAATTTCTGGATAGCATAAAGGGATACTTGAATAAGAGTTTTTCAATGAAAGACCTCGGTGAAGTGATACGTCTCCAACGTATCTATAATTTTTGATTGCTCCATGCTATATTATCTACTGTTTTGGACAATATTGGGCTTTATTTTCCACTTTTATATTACTTTTGGGACTAAACTATTAACCGGAGGCCCAGCCCAGATTTGCTGTTTTTTTCCTATTTCAGTGTTTCGAATAAAAGGAATATCAAACGAAGTCGAAACGGAATGAAATCAACTCGAGAAGTTATTTTTGGAAGGAAAGCTACCGGATGGACTTGGACCCCACGTCAGGAAAGGAAGGAGGTGGCCACGAGGGTGGGGGCGCGCCCACCCCCCTAGGGCGTGCCCCCCTGCCTCGTGGGGCCCCCGAAGCTCCACTGACGTACTTTTTCACCCATATATACCCACGTATCCTAAAACTTCCAGAACAAAGAATAGAACGGGAGTTCCGCCGCCGCAAGCCTCTATAGCCACCAAAAACCTCTCGGGACCCTATTCTGGCACCCTGCCGGAGGTGGGAACCCTCACCGGTGGCCATCTTCATCATCTCGGCGCTCTCCATGACGAGGAGGGAGTAGTTCGCCTACGGGGCTGAGGGTATGTACCAGTAGCTATGTGTTTGATCTCTCTCTCTCTCTCTTGTGTTCTTGATTTGGCACGATCTTGATGTATCGCGAGCTTTGCTATTATAGTTGGATCTTATGTTTCTTCTCCCCCTCTACTCTCTTGTAATGGATTGAGTTTTCCCTTTGAAGTTATCTTATCGGATTGAGTCTTTAAAGATTTGAGAACACTTGATGTATGTCTTGCCGTGCGTATCTGTGGTGACAATGGGATATCACGTGATTCACTTGATGTATGTTTTGGTGATCAACTTGCGGGTTCCGCCCATGAACCTATGCATAGGGGTTGGCACACGTTTTCGTCATGATTCTCCGGTAGAAACTTTGGGGCACTCTTTCAGGTTCTTTGGGTTGGATGAATAGATGAATGTGAGATTGTGTGATGCATATTGTATAATCATACCCACGGATACTTGAGGTGACAATGGAGTATCTAGGTGACATTAGGATTTTGGTTGATTCTAGTACGAACTCTAGGGTTGTTTGTGACACTTATAGGAATAGCCCAATGGATTGATTGGAAAGAATAACTTTGAGGTGGTTTCGTACCCTACCATAATCTCTTCGTTTGTTCTCCGCTATTAGTGACTATGGAGTGACTCTTTGTTGCATGTTGAGGGATAGTTATGTGATCCAACTATGTTATTATTGTTGAGGGAACTTGCACTAGTGAAAGTATGAACCCTAGGCCTTGTTTCCTATCATTGCAATACCGTTTACTCTCACATTTACCATTAGTTACCTTGCTGTTTTTATATTTTCAGTTTACAAAAACCTATATCTACCATCTCTTCGCTGAACTAGTGCACCTATACAATTTACCATTGTATTGGGTGTGTTGGGGACACAAGAGACTCTTTGTTATTTGGTTGCAGGGTTGCTTGAGAGAGACCATCTTCATCCTACGCCTCCCATGGATTGATAAACCTTAGTTCATCCACTTGAGAGAAATTTGCTACTGTCCTACAAACCTCTGCACTTGGAGGCCCAACAACGTCTACAAGAAGAAGGGTGTGTAGTAGACATCATGAAGCTGCTTATATATTGGGCATTAAGATCTATAGAGATAGATCAAGACGCTTAATTGGACTTTCACAAAGCACATACCTTGACAAAGTTTTGAAGAAGTTCAAAATGGATCAAGCAAAGAAAGGGTTCTTGCTTGTGTTACAAGGTATGAAGTTGAGTAAGACTCAATGCCCGACCACTTCAGAAGATAGAGGGAAGATGGAAGATGTTCCATATGCTTCATCCATAGGCTCTATCATGTATGCAATGTTGTGTACCAGAGCTGATGTGTGCCTTGCTATAACTCTAGCAGGGAGGTACCAAAGTAATCTAGGAGTGGATCACTGGACAGCGGTCAAGAACATCCTGAAATACCTAAAAAGGACTAAGGATATGTTTCTCGTTTATGGAGGTGACAAAGAACTCATCATAAATGGTTACGTTGATGCAAGCTTTGACACTGATCCAGACGATTCTAAATCGCAAACCGGATACGTGTTTACATTGAACGGTGGAGCTGTCAGTTGGTGCAGTTCTAAACAAAGCGTCGTGGCGGGATCTACGTGTGAAGCGGAGTACATAGCTGCTTCGGAAGCAGCAAATGAAGGAGTTTGGATGAAGGAGTTCATATCTGATCTAGGTGTCATACCTAGTGCATCGGGTCCAATGAAAATCTTTTGTGACAATACTAGTGCAATTGCCTTGGCGAAGGAATCCAAATTTCACAAGAGAACCAATCACATCAAGAGACGCTTCAATTCCATCCGGGATCTAGTCCAGGTGGGAGCCATAGAAATTTGCAAGATACATACGGATCTGAATGTTGCAGACCCGTTGACTAAGCCTCTTCCACGAGCAAAACATGATCAGCACCAAGACTCCATGGGTGTCTGGATCATTACTATGTAATCTAGATTATTGACTCTAGTGCAAGTGGGAGACTGAAGAAAATATGCCCTAGAGGCAATAATAAAGTTATTATTTATTTCCTTATATCTGGATAAATGTTTATTATTCATGCTAGAATTGTATTAACCGGAAACATAATACATGTGTGAATACATAGACAAACAGAGTGTCACTAGTATGCCTCTACTTGACTAGCTCGTTGATCAAAGATGGTTATGTTTCCTAGCCATAGACATGAGTTGTCATTTGATTAACGGGATCACATCATTAGGAGAATAATGTGATTGACTTGACCCATTCCGTTAGCTTAGCACACGATCATTTAGTATGTTGCTATTGCTTTCTTCATGACTTATACTTGTTCCTATGACTATCAGATTATGCAACTCCCGTTTACCGGAGGAACACTTTGTGTGCTACCAAACGTCACAACGTAACTGGGTGATTATAAAGGTGCTCTACAGGTGTCTCTGAAGGTACTTGTTGGGTTGGCGTATTTCGAGATTAGGATTTGTCACTCCGATTGTCGGAGAGGTATCTCTGGGCCCTCTCAGTAATGCACATCACTTAAGCCTTGCAAGCATTGCAACAAATGAGTTAGTTGCGGGATGATGTATTACGGAACGAGTAAAGAGACTTGCCGGTAACGAGATTGAACTAGGTATTGAGATACTGAAGATCGAATCTCGAGCAAGTAACATACCAATGACAAAGGGAACAACGTATGTTGTTATGCGGTCTGACCGATAAAGATCTTCGTAGAATATGTGGGAGCCAATATGAGCATCCAGGTTCCACTATTGGTTATTGACCGGAGACATGTCTCGGTCATATCCACATAGTTCTCGAACCTGTAGGGTCCGCACGCTTAACGTTTCGATGATAGTTATATTATGAGTTTATATGTTTTGATGTACCGGAGGTTGTTCGGAGTCCCGGATGTGATCACAGACATGACGAGGAGTCTCGAAATGGTCGAGACATGAAGATTGATATATTGGAAGCCTATTTTTGGATATCGGAAGTGTTCCGGGTGAAATCGGGATTTTAACGGAGTACCGGAGGGGTTACCGGAAACCCCCGGGGGTTAATGGGCCTTAGTGGGCCTTTGAGGAGAAGAGGAGAGGCAGCCAGGGTTGGGCCGCGCGCCCCTCTCCCCTAGTCCGAATAGGACAAGGAGAGGGGGGCGGCGCCCCTCCTTCCTTCCTCTCTCCCTCCTCTCCCCCCCAAGTCCTAATCCAATTAGGAAAGGGAGGGGGTCCTACTCCCGGTGGGAGTAGGAATCCACCTGGCGCATGATGGCTTATCGCCCCTCGTTGGTTACCCCAAGTGTAAGGTTTGAGATGCAGTGTAGCGGTAGTTTTCCCTTGGCAAAGATACCAAGGATCGAATCCCCAGAGACTCCAAGTTTCAACGAGAAGGTGTCAATCGCTAACGGCACCGTGGATTAGCAATCAACGTGGACCTGCACACAATACAAATAACTTTGTCCCCAACGAGTACAGAGAGGTTGTCAATCCCTCCGGCCTTGTAGTTTACAAAGGGGTCAAAACGCAAGTGGTAATGGTGATGGATAGTGCTGCGGAAAGTAAAAGCGGAAAGTAAATAGCAACGGAAAGTAAATAGCAAGGTGATCAATGATGGGAATATGGACCGGGGCGCCATGACGTTTACTAGTGATGTCTCTCCCAAAAGACGATAAAACAGCTATGCGAGGTAAACAAATTACAGCTGGGCAATTGACAGGATTATGTGCGCAAACCAATGCTAACTATATTGCAAGATTGGTTGAGGTTCAAAGCATGGGCAGTACGCCAAGGTAAGTAGACCGAAATCCATCTGCATCTACTACTAATCATCCACCTTGAGATATCTATCCAGAACATCTCGCTAGTATTAAGTTGCGAGCCCCACCCAAAGTGTAAACTCAAAGCAACAGACAACTGCATTAAAATACTTTGCGTAAAGTAAACAATCCTTGCACCCGCGGGCACAAGCACCGTTGTTTTCCCCCTTGTGGCAACAGCACATCCCCTAGACTCATGTTTCTGTCACTCAAGCTAGTCATCGAGGGGCATGAACCCACAATCGAGCATAACGTTCCCTCTTGGAGTTACTATCTACTACTCGGCCAAAGCAATAAACAGCAACGGAGAACATGCAAGAATTACTCACGAACATAAATATAAAAGAGGTAAATCAAATATATTACTCAAACACAATCTGAACATAATCTCACAATCCATCGGATCCCAGCAAACTCATCATAGCAACAGCATAAGAATTACATATGTGCCTCGATCATGTAGGGCAGCTCACGAGGTCTAATTAGTGAAGCACAAGAACGGGAGGAGAACATCACATAGCTACTGGTCATGGACCCATGGTCCAAGGGAGACTACTCACGCATCGTCCGGGAGGCGTCCATGGTGGTGGAGAAGGTCCCGGTGATGATCCTCCCCTCCGGCAGGGTGCCGGGAAGGGTTCTCCTTGCGCTCCCGATCTTGGAAGCGCGGCGGCGGCGGAACAGAGATGAGATCGCGAAAAAGGGTTCCCGTCTCGAGGGTTTCGAGACGTGCTTTAAATATAGGCCAAAGGGTGGCGTCGGAAGGCTCCTGGGGGGCCCAGGCGCCGCCCGGCGCGGCCAAGGGTGGGGGGCCGCGCCACCAGGGCGCCTCGGCCCCTGGTGGCCCCCCTCCGGCTGTACTTCGGGGTCCTGGAAGGTTCCGGAACGCTGATTTTTTATATATTTTTTCCGGAATTTTTCTGACAGTTTTCGTAATGGAAAAACCTGAAATACAAAAACAGCAGAAAACAGAACTGGCACTGGGGTGCACTGAGTTAATAGGTTAGTCCAAATATGATCAAAATTGTATGGAAGTGTATAAATATCATAGCAATATCACCCAAAAGAGGCATGGAGAAAGCAGAAATTATAGATACGTTTTGGACGTATCAACATCCCCAAGCTTAATTCCTGCTCGTCCTCGAGTAGGTAAATGATAACCAGAATAATTTCTGTGGTGACATGCTATCAACCATATAGGACTTTCTCATAGTCACATGACAAAAGCTTACCGAGACAATGATTCTATAGTAACTTAGTTGCCTCAAGAAAATCTCAAAGAACTAAAAGATTTACAACATGAAACTGAAGCATCAAATAGATTTGCAATGAACATGGTATGTAAATATGATCAAGTGATATCTAGCTTGCCCCCTTTAGTGAAGCAAAACATAAATGCAGGGGCACCTCCAAGGTTTAAGTGACGACTAGATACAATGATTTCAGAATAAACGATATCACAACCATGCAAAAGACAATGCTACTTTGGGACAATGCACATTACACTCAGAATGACAACCATGCTCTCAGTAATTGGTGCTTTTAGAAGAAGGTGGAGACTCTCGAACCGTGGCTTTTGTTGGCAAAGTTGAAAACCCGTAGTCGGAAACAAAGACAAAGCATGTACCAGAGCTCTTGGTTTTAAAAACAGGGGTAATAATTTTTTTGGGTATGCATGTTTTGTCAACGAATGCTAGCAGCTAACCCAATTACTTCTTGAGCTGGACAAGTTTCGAGGAATGGCTCCCGAATGAGGATCATAACACCCTCTTAATCTCCTTGGTTTATCACTGCCAAAGTTTTCTGATTTCTCATGAACAAAGCGTGAAGGAAGATTCGTTTGTTATACTAATTTTTAATGAGCCGGGCGCACTCAATGCCAATTCCTTCTCATATTATGGGTTGCACATTATACATGCAATCCCGGGGGTGAAGCTTGTCCAACTCAAAAAGATCATGAATTAACCACTACTTCCTCATAAACTTGAAACAGAGGCACAAAATAGGAACTTTATTAGAATATTTCGAGATGGTACACGAAAGTCTTCGTTAGGAATGGCAGGTAAATACCATGTATAGGAAGGTATGGTGGACTCATATGGCAAAACTGGTTTAAAGGATTTGGATGCACAAGCAGTCAGTCCGCTTAGTACAGGTGAAGGCTAGCAAAAGACTGGGAGCGACCAACTTAGAGAGCAATGACGGCCATAATCATGCAGAGCGACAAAGCAACATTGAATCAGGCATGGAAGTTATATCGCTACTCAGAAATAAAAGATCATCAAGGCTTGACAGACTTTCTTTATTGTCTTAAATATGCGTGAGCATACGCCAAGTCAATCAAAATAAATTCTCGAAGGAAGATATCACTAACCATGCCACATCATATTCAAACAAATCACGTTGGTACTCCAATATCACATTGGAAACCCTCCAGCTATTTGCAACTAACCATAAGCAACCAAAATTACCAAGCAACATCATGCATGTAGCATCTTTATCATAGACATATCAAACATTGAAACAGAAGCAAACCCTCTTAAAAAAGGTAAACAAGATAATAAAGAGAGTTCAAGCAACCAACTAAACAAAAGCTCTTTGAAAGGATAAGCATGAAAGCTAAGAGCTGAGCAAGGTAGTAGCTATTGAAAGACAAAGAACATACACATCAAAGATAGACATGAAAACTCCATGTTATGTTCTAAGTAGAAGTGGAGCGTGTTTCTCTCCCACAAAAAGAAAGCTGAGTTCCGACTCGTTATTGAAAGCTAAAGAAAACTAAAAGGAAAACTAAAAGCAAGACGCTCCAAGCATAGCACATAGCACATGAAGTGATAAAAATATAGTGGAACAAGAGACGAACTGATAATGTCGATGGAGAAGGGGATGCACGGGGGGCATCCCCAAGCTTAGACGCTTGAGTCTTCTTGAATATTTCTTGGGGGTGCACGGGGGCATCCCCAAGCTTGAGCGCTTGACACTCCTGAATCTTTTCATCAACTTCCCTCGCACACTTGAAAACTCCCTTCATACAAAGCTCATCATAATCTGATTAGCGAGGTTAGTACCCACAATATTATAATTGTTCCTTGCTGGAAATAAAGATAAACTTGAAAGTATACTGTTTCTCTGGATTGCCATAAAGTTTTTGCAAAGAAAAAGCAAGTGCAAGGCTCGCAAAACGAAAAAAAGGCAAAACAGTACAGAATCTGTGAAAAACAGACCAGCAGGCAGTAAATGATTTTTTCGGGGCACTTCTGCAACTCCAATCAAAAAACTCAGAACAGACGCCTGAAAGACAATTATATAGAGCACGCTGTGGAAACAATTCAGACCAAAAAGATGATCTGGTGATTTTATGCGAATTTTTCTGTACGAGGACAGAATCTGTTTCCTGGACAGCACGTCACAACTCTTGATCTTTCCTGCAATCAGAGGCTATACTTGGCACAAATCTGAAAAGCAAAGATACAATGATGATGCTACTGTAGTAACAACATCAAGACACAACAAAAGCAGAAAAAATAAATTTTTATTCATTTGGGTTGCCTCCCAAAAAGCGCTTTCTTTTATGCCTTTAAGCTAGGCATAAAGCATAGATATCAAGTCTTATCAAGAGTAAGAGCATAGCTAGCCCGTGTAACGGACTCAAATGGTAACTTAATCTTTTTTCGAGGGAAGTGTTCCATCCCTTTCTTGAGAGGAAACTGGAATCTTATATTCCCCTCTTTCATGTCAATGATGGCACCAACGGTGCGAAGAAAAGGGCGTCCCAAAATAATTGGACAAGAAGGATCACACTCAATGTCCATAATAATAAAATCAACGGGAACATAATTATCATTGACAACAATAAGCACATCATCGATCCTACCCAAAGGTTTCCTCAAGGAAGAATCAACAAAACGAATACCAAAAGGACAAGGATCATAAGATTTCAAATTAAGCATGTCATATATCCTTTTGGGCATAACGGAGGTACTAGCTCCAACATCACATAAAGCATTGCAAGAGAAGTTATTCAGTTTAATTTTAATCGTAGGATCCCAACCATCTTCTAGCTTTCTAGGAATGGAGGCTTCTAACTTAAGTTTCTCCTCCCTAGCTTTGATGAGAGCATTAGTGATATGCTCTGTGAAGGCAAGGTTAAGCGTGCTAGTGCGTGGATCTCTAGACATCTTGTGAAGGAAATCAATAACTTCGGTAACAGTGCAATTATCAAAATCAAGTTCACTACTATCAAGTAAAGTGGTAGTGGTGTCCTTTAGGCTCACTGGTTTGGTAGTTTCTATAGTCATAGCATCACCATTAATAGGTCCAATGGGACCAGGAGTGCATTGGGTGCTAAGAGTTTGAGTATCTTCAACAACCTTAATAGTAGCAACAGTGTGGTGGGTAGGAAGGCTCTTAATTCTATCCTCTTCCTCTCTTTCTCTAGCCCATCTTTCTTTAAGTTTAGCCAACATCCTAATGTTTTCATTAATTTGCACTTGAATAGCATTCATAGGAGTGACCATCCTCTCCTCAGGAGGAGAAGTTATAATTTTAAGCAGTTCTACCTCATGGGCTAAATTGCCTACCTTTGAAGAAAGGTCATCTAGTTTGTTTAGTTTCTCTTCCACACTCTTATTAAAAGCTTTTTGAGTAGTGATGAAATCTTTAAGCATAGTCTCTAGTTTAGTAGTGGAGTTCTTGGTGCTAGGATAAGCATTGTTGTTCCCATAATAGTTAGAGGGGAACGGTCTAGGATTGCTACCAAAATTACTCCTATAAGCATTGTTATTAAAATTGTTTCTAGAGACAAAGTTCACATCTACTTGTTCTTGAGCAATCAAAGAATTCAAAGGAACATCAATAGGATCAACAGAAGATTGCTTCGAAAGTAGAGACATAATCAAGTCAACTTTTTCATTTAGGGAGGAGATCTCCTCGACAGAGTTTACCTTCCTACCTGTTGGAGCGCGTTCGGTGTGCCATTGGGAATAGTTGGTCATCATCTCATCGAGAAGTTTTGTGGCAGCACCAAGTGTAGTTGACATAAAGGTTCCTCCCGCGGCCGAATCTAGCAAGTTCCGCGAGGTAAAGTTCAAGCCTGCATAAAAAGTTTGGATAACCATCCAAGTAGACAAACAGTGAGTAGGGCAGTTCTTGACAAGAGATTTCATGTGTTCCCAAGCTTGGGCAACGTGTTCATTATCCAATTGTTTAAAATTCATTATGGTACTTCTCAGTTGGATAATCTTAGCAGGTGGATAGTACTTCCCAATAAAAGCATCTTTGCACTTATCCCAAGAATCAATGCTATTTCTAGGCAAAGACTGAAACCAAATTTTAGCTCTTCCTCTCAAGGAGAAAGGAAAAAGCTTAAGCTTAACAATATTAGCATCTAGTTCTTGGTACTTTTGCATATCACAGAGCGCAACAAAATTGTTCAAGTGTAAAGCAGCATCATCTCCAGCACCGGAGAATTGATCTTTCATGACCAAGTTTAATAAAGCAGGTTTAATCTCATAAGAAGATGCTGAAGTGGCAGGCGCAGTAATAGGCGTGCAGATAAAATCATCGTTGTTGTGACTAGTGAAGTCACACAACTTGGTGTTCTCGGTGGAACCCATAGCAGCAGGCAAGCAAGACACTATTTTTGTGATTTTCGGTGAAGGACACTAAAGCAAAAACTGAAAAGTAAACTGACAAGACTAAAAAAACAAAGGTAAAGGAAAACGTGCAACTCCCCTATCTGGAAGAGCGGAGTCCCCGGCAACGGCGCCAGAAAACACCCTTGATGGCTTCTCGCCCCTCGTTGGTTACCCCAAGTGTAAGGTTTGAGATGCAGTGTAGCGGTAGTTTTCCCTTGGCAAAGATACCAAGGATCGAATCCCCAGAGACTCCAAGTTTCAACGAGAAGGTGTCAATCGCTAACGGCACTGTGGATTAGCAATCAACGTGGACCTGCACACAATACAAATAACTTTGTCCCCAACGAGTACAGAGAGGTTGTCAATCCCTCCGGCCTTGTAGTTTACAAAGGGGTCAAAACGCAAGTGGTAATGGTGATGGATAGTGCTGCGGAAAGTAAAAGCGGAAAGTAAATAGCAACGGAAAGTAAATAGCAAGGTGATCAATGATGGGAATATGGACCGGGGCGCCATGACGTTTACTAGTGATGTCTCTCCCAAAAGACGATAAAACAGCTATGCGAGGTAAACAAATTACAGCTGGGCAATTGACAGGATTATGTGCGCAAACCAATGCTAACTATATTGCAAGATTGGTTGAGGTTCAAAGCATGGGCAGTACGCCAAGGTAAGTAGACTGAAATCCATCTGCATCTACTACTAATCATCCACCTTGAGATATCTATCCAGAACATCTCGCTAGTATTAAGTTGCGAGCCCCACCCAAAGTGTAAACTCAAAGCAACAGACAACTGCATAAAAATACTTTGCGTAAATTAAACAATCCTTGCACCCGCGGGCACAAGCACCGTTGTTTTCCCCCTTGTGGCAACAGCACATCCCCTAGACTCATGTTTCTGTCACTCAAGCTAGTCATCGAGGGGCATGAACCCACAATCGAGCATAACGTTCCCTCTTGGAGTTACTATCTACTACTCGGCCAAAGCAATAAACAGCAACGGAGAACATGCAAGAATTACTCACGAACATAAATATAAAAGAGGTAAATCAAATATATTACTCAAACACAATCTGAACATAATCTCACAATCCATCGGATCCCAGCAAACTCATCATAGCAACAGCATAAGAATTACATATGTGCCTCGATCATGTAGGGCAGCTCACGAGGTCTAATTAGTGAAGCACAAGAACGGGAGGAGAACATCACATAGCTACTGGTCATGGACCCATGGTCCAAGGGAGACTACTCATGCATCGTCCGGGAGGCGTCCATGGTGGTGGAGAAGGTCCCGGTGATGATCCTCCCCTCCGGCAGGGTGCCGGGAAGGGTTCTCCTGGCGCTCCCGATCTTGGAAGCGCGGCAGCGGCGGAACAGAGATGAGATCACGAAAAAGGGTTCCCGTCTCGAGGGTTTCGAGACGTGCTTTAAATATAGGCCAAAGGGTGGCGTCGGAAGGCTCCTGGGGGCCGCGCCACCAGGGCGCCTCGGCCCCTGGTGGCCCCCCTCCGGCTGTACTTCGGGGTCCTAGAAGGTTCCGGAACGCTGATTTTATATATATATTTTCCGGAATTTTTCTGACAGTTTTCGTAATGCAAAAACCTGAAATACAAAAACAGCAGAAAACAGAACTGACACTGGGGTGCACTGAGTTAATAGGTTAGTCCAAATATGATCAAAATTGTATGGAAGTGTATAAATATCATAGCAATATCACCCAAAAGAGGCATGGAGCAAGCAGAAATTATAGATACGTTTTGGACGTATCAGCGCACCCCCCTTGGCCGGCCGCACCTCCCCCCTTGCTGTGACACCCCAAAATTTTAACCTTGTTTTAGTAATTAAAAGTTTTGCCAGGAAATTTAAACTTTTATTTTCTGGATTTTCTTTTGATTTCAGACCCATTATTTTCCTTATTATTATGAAGTTTTTACCTCAAGTGAAAAACTTTCCAAATATATTGTTGGACTTGTTCGCCCTTTCAAGAAAAACATTTCTATTATCAGTGGAATTTATTTGCATAATTATTTATCTCTAAGCTTTATTCCTTAAAAGTAATTTTTATTAGTTTTGGAGCTCTACTTGAACTACAACCATTTGACAAATTTATTTAGAATTCCAACCAAAAGTTGGAGATGACATGTGATGTTTTTAAATCACTTTTATGCGAAATTATATTTCATTCATTGGATATTTTGAGTTCTACACCAAGTTTTCAAATCTGGTCCAGTGGGCAATTTTGCACTACAACCCATTTAAATATTTCTTTAAAACTTCCACCAAAATTTTGGGATGTTAATAGGAGTATTTTATTCGACTATATGCAAAAACCAATTGATGTTCTTTGAAAAATTTAAGTGAATCAACCTCTTTTTCATTCTGGTCCAGCTTGGTGATTTGTACTGCATCCCTATTAAATTTTGCTCTAGTGGCCATGAGCTTTCTCCTGCTTATAGTACACCATACCGAACCCTTAAGTCCAGGAGGTTGGACTCATTGGAGCACCTTTGGTTCATGAAATTAGGCCCTTTATCTTCTGTCCAGAACTGGAGTTTTGCAAAACTTACACTAACAAGTTTCTAAATTTGGCCAACTAACCTTACCACCATCTCATGTATCTAAAGAGACTTTGATCTGGAGATTTGGGCCACCCCAAGAGTTGCCTAGATGCCATTGGCATTCTCTCAAACACCTGGTGTGCATGGCCAGTTTTGGCATGGTTTTTAGTTTGCACACTGGACTTGCTTGCCTTGCCTAACCAGCATGTCCCATGGCTTTACCCTAGCCTATAGCCCCTCCCTGCTTAACCTCTTGTGGGTTGGAGTCCCCCGGAATGACTCGGCATTTCGCTGAACACCTGCCGTGCGTGCTCTGGGCGCGCCCAGAGCACACGTTTTGCACACGCGCGCACCAAGCCGCCGCATCCCACTACCGACGCCCCGCGCTCGTTCTGGCCCTTCCCCTCTCCCAGTCGACGCACCCGACCCCTCCCGCGCCGCAGAGCTGCCCCTGGAGCTCCACAGCTCTGCCGTCAGGTCGGCCACGGGGGCTAGCGGGCGGCCACAGCAACCTCTGCCGTGGACGGCGCCGCCCGAGCCTCCTCGGCTTGCCAGCTGCCCTCGTGAGCAGGCCATCCTCATCCGCTCGCCCTCCCGACCCCGCTAGCCTCCACCACATCGCCCTGACCGCTACAGAGCGGCGGTTCGCTGGCGACCTTATCCACGACCGCGGAACCGCCATGGCTACGCTATATAAGAAGCCCCCGAGCACGTCCCGTCCCTCAGGCAGCCTCATACCATTCTCCTAATGCCCCCTTAGCCAACAATCGAAGAGAGGAAGGCCGTCTTTCCCATCTCCGGTCAGCTCGGCCGCCGCCTCATTCCAATCCATTCTGGCGCCACCAGGGCCTCCCCCTCTCCACTCTCTTCACCAGAAGCTCTCCCTATATCTCGTGAATCCATCCCCCTGCTCGATTTTGATCAGGAGCCGCCAGAGGCAAGAGCCCACCCTGCCCGACGGCCACCGTCCGCTGCGGAGCTCGCCGTCGACGACTCCGTCCACTCCAGGGACCATAGCGACCACCGAAGGGACCGCCTCAACCCCCTGAGCCCGCGGATGGCCTCGGTTTCTCGAACGGTGCCACCGTTCGCCCGCGAGCATCGCCGGAGCCCCGCCTCTGTTCGGCCAGAGGAGGAAGGAGAAGGGGGGCGACTGGTGAAACCGGACTAGTGGGCCCCCTGGACCCTCTATCAGTGACCCAGAGCCGGTCCACGCTGGCGTAAGTGGAAGCGCAAAACCCCCTAGTACATCTCTCCTACTTCGAAAGCGTATTCTCATCGAAACGTTCTCCTTTTTCTGTTTTATTTTAAAAACAGAATTTGACTAAACTTTGACTGGCTATATCTTTTTAAATATAAATCCAAATGACTTGATTCTTTTTCTGTTGTTTCCCAAATATTGTCTAGTTTATTTTCATATTTATTTCAAAATTTTCCAAAACAACTTTTTGTACTGTTTTTAAACTATGTGTTAATTCGAATATTTTCTAAAATAGGATTTGTTGGAGAGAGGAGAAAACTTTCAAAAGTTTTGGAGAGCACCTCACCTCTCCACACCTTGAAGGCAAGCATTTTTGAACTCTGGCATAATATTATTGTGTGTTGTTTGATACAGTTACAACACCACCGTGACACGGAGTATCCGTTACTTTTTGTGAGGATATGATCATACTTGCATACTGGTGACCTCATGCTATTGGAGCTTGATATGTGTGTGATAGTAATCATTCTCACGTGCCATTTATGCCTACCGAAAGGAAGCCGAGAAAGTCTCTGTCTTGGGTAGACACGAGCTTATCTCTGGTTCCCCGTCGAGACGGTTGTGTCCGTATGGCAGGATGAGGAATGATGAGTAGTGATATTGTCTGTTGGTTTGAAACATATTTGTTATACTAATCATGCAGGAAATACTTAAGCCTCCTGAGTCGGCCGTAGATCGAGTCTTGTTCCAGTAACCCCCATACTTGTTTCGTGCTGCCACTTGTCCCTGCCGTAGGTAGGGTACGGTTCAGTAAGTTGTCAACCCCTGTCTTAGCACACACCGTACAGAGAGGCCATGGTGGAAGATACCGGTTGCATCCGGTAGGCATGCCACCTGGTCCGGGGGCATGGGTGTTTCCGGTTGGGACCGAGAGGGGGGCACCCCTTAGAGCGCGCGATAGAAATTTAATCCCATGCTACGCGAGGTTGTAGCCTCCCCACATAGAGTTTTGCTTAAGAGGTGTCGTGGGTGATTCCAGACACGAGTAAAGTTAAGCTGGTGTGTGCAAGTCAGGCGTGTTTTCGACTAAAAGACCATAGACGGAATTAGTTCCAATGGACTAAAGAAATCCGTTACTCGTGGGTAAAGAGTACACCCTCTACAGAGATATTAAATCTATTCGAATAGCCGGGTCCATGGTTAAGGACTACAGTCTGGGATGGGTCAAGTGTCGGTCTTAGTGTCGGCCTTCGGAGGAAAAAACTACTCAACCAGAACTTTTATCATGACCTGTGACATCTAATGATTGTGGTTACTATTATTGTGGACTAACCCCTTGTATTATTTGATTTAATGAATATCCCTGGGACGGTTCTACCTCCTGGATATTCACCGTGATTATTCTTATATAAGCCCTTTATGTGGTGTCTGTTGGAAATATGCCCTAGAGGCAATAATAAAAGCATTACTATTATATTTCCTTGTTCATGATAATTGTCTTTTATTCATGCTATAATTGTGTTATCCGGAAATTGTAATACATGTGTGAATACATAGACACCAACATGTCCCTAGTAAGACTCTAGTTGACTAGCTCGTTGATCAATAGATAGTCATGGTTTCCTGACTATGGACATTGGATGTCATTGGTAACGAGATCACATCATTAGGAGAATGATGTGATGGACAAGACCCAATCCTAAACGTAGCACAAGATCGTATAGTTCGTTTGCAAGAGCTTTTCCAATGTCAAGTATCTTTTCCTTACACCATGATATCGTGTAACTCCCGGATACCATAGGAGTGCTTTGGGTGTACCAAACGTGACAACGTAACTGGGTGACAATAAAGGTATACTACGGGTATCTCCGAAAGTGTCTGTTGGGTTGACACGGATCGAGACTGGGATTTGTCACTCCGTATGACGGAGAGGTATCACTGGGCCCACTCGGTAATGCATCATCATAATGAGCTCAATGTGATCAAAGTGTTTGATCATGGGATCATGCATTACGGTACGAGTAAAGTGACTTGCCGGTAACGAGATTGAACGAGGTATTGGGATACCGACGATCGAATCTTGGGCAAGTAAAATACCGATTGACAAAGGGAATTGTATACGGGATTGATTGAATCCTCGACATCGTGGTTCATCCGATGAGATCATCGAGGAGTATGTGGTAGCCAACATGGGTATCCAGATCCCGCTGTTGGTTATTGGCCTGAGAGGCGTCTCGGTCATGTCTACGTATTTCCCGAACCCGTAGGGTCTACACACTTAAGGTTCGGTGACGCTAGGGTTGTAGAGATATGAGTATGCAGTAATCCAAAAGTTGTTCGGAGTCCCGGATGAGATCACGGACGTCACGAGGAGTTCCGGAATGGTCCGGAGGTGAAGAATTATATATAGGAAGTGCAGTTTCGGCCATCGGGAAAGATTCGGGGGTCACTGGTATTGTACCGGGACCACCGGATGGGTCCCGGGGGTCCACCGGGTGGGGCCACCCATCCTGCAGGGCCCCATGGGCTGAAGTGGGGAGGGGAACCAGCCCATAGTGGGCTGGTGCGCCCCCTCTTGGCCCCCCCTGCGCCTAGGGTTGGAAACCCTAGGGTGGGGGGCGCCCCACTTGCCTTGGGGGGCACTCCACCCCACTGGCCGCCGCCCCCTTGGGAGATCCCATGTCCAGGGCCGGCGCCCCCCCCAGGGGGCCTATATAAAGGGGGGAGGGAGGGCAGCCGCACCTAAGCCTTGGCGCCTCCCTCTCCCCTGCTACACCTCTCCCTCTCGCAGAAGCTCGGCGAAGCCCTGCTGCGGAGACTGCTGCATCCACCACCACGCCGTCGTGCTGCTGGATCTTCATCAACCTCTCCTTCCCCCTTGTTGGATCAATAAGGAGAAGACGTCACACTGACCATACGTGTGTTGAACGCAGAGGTGCCGTCCGTTCGGCGCTAGGATCTCCGGTGATTTGGATCACGACGAGTACGACTCCTTCATCCCCGTTCTATTGAACGCTTCCGCTCGCGATCTACAAAGGTACGTAGATGCACTCCGATCACTCGTTGCTATATGAACTCATAGATAGATCTTGGTGAAACCGTAGAAAATTTTTATTTTCTGCAACGTTCCCCAACAGTGTCGCCGAGACGCCCGACTGTGGCATGCGTGTTATTTCATTTACTTATAAGTCCTTTATGTCGTGTCGCTCAGACGCCCGACTGTGGCATGCTTGTTATTTCATTTATTTATAAGCCCGTTATGTGGTGTCGCACAGATGCCCGAGTGTGGCATGCTTGTTATTTCATTTACTTATAAGCCCTTTATGTGGTGTCGCACAGATGCCCGACTGAGGCATGCTTCATATTATTATCCTTTCGAGGCGTCGCTTCAGACACCCGATCGGTGCTTTTCATTTCTACTCCCTGTTAGTTTACTCACGTTTTATTTGAATGATCTACTTGCGTGCATCATGAACCTTATTTCATAACTGACGAAGTGATCATAGAACATTTCAAAACATGATTATCAGTGGCTATATTATACCTGTGTTCTTAATGTTTGCGAGTACATCCAAAGTACTCACTGGCTTGTCCCTGGCTATTGTCTTGGCCAGATTTCTTGTGTGGAGAGGAGCATTGTGATGACAGCCCCGGAACCTACGCAATGGTGATAGCAGCCTCGCGGAGATACGAGTTATCATGGTCAGCTGTTCCTGTGGGAAGTGGAGTCCCATAGACGCTGATGATCCGCAAACCGCTTCCGCCATCAACCACTAGAAACCAATTGTTGTGCCCATAGGCCAGAATGGTCTTGTACTACATATTATGTACTTTGCTTGGAATTTCTGTATCAAGATGGTGCCTCATCAGCTAACAGTAGTCCTGGGGCTGGTGAGCACAAGGGCCATTTTTCGGGAAATTAATACCCCAAAAATCCGGTCCTGGCAAACTTGGTATCAGAGCCAGGCTGACCATTGGCTAATCCTATCTTAGCCAGGTCAATAAACCTAGGTAAATCAACCCACCAGACCTTAACCAAACCCCGGCCAAGCTTCTCGTGTAAGATAGCCACACAGTGACCCGACACCTTTGGGCAGTCAGTGCCCAACCTATCAGCCTAGCCTGTCGATCACGCGCTAGTAACCGGCCCCTAAATAGTCTTTTTCGCAAGCGTGCGAAGGAAGACTCCGTCCCCTTTTTTTATAAAAAGAGCACGCTATCCCAACCCAGCACAGCACAGCCTCTACCCCAAACCGAGCTATAATGCCTGGCCCCATTGTTTACAATGAGACCACAGCAACCAAACTTGGAGGTTTTGTGACCGTGCTATCAAACCTCCCCCGCCGTGCCTTTGCATTAGAAGAGCCCCTAGAATATGTTGTGTGCCAAGGGTCCATGAGCGGTGAGAGCCGTCAATTTTGGGCCACCGTGCACGTCTATGGTAGGGGTCTATCGCCAGAACGCCCCTACAGGTTCACTGGAAGGACAACTTCCTTTGAGCCACAAGCCATCCAACTAGCTGCTCGAGAAGCTATAGTTCAACTCCGGCACTTCTCGCCCCAGAGTTAACTGTCGCTCATTCTACTACTACCCCAGCCGTGACGGGTATGGTAGACCACCCCAGGTTGCCAACGGAGATCACGAGATATACCCTGCATTGTTGCATCTGGTGCGCTATGTAAATGCACTAGAGGGACTGTTCAATCAAATCACCCCTTATATGATCACAGCTCGTGGAGAACTGGTTCGCCGAGCCCCAGCAAGAAGAGAAGATGAGCCCGACGCCGACAACCCAGTCGTGCTGTTCGGACAACCGATCGAGACCTTGAGGTCAGCCCCAGCCATCAACCAAGGTGCTTTGATGACCCCAGAAGTGCTCCGTCGCCTTTTGGGAACACGCTCCAACGGCATTGTGGCCAACAATCCCCGCGATGGTCATCATCACTACCCTGACCCTGCAGTTCCGCAACCCCCTGCAGCAAACTCCAACGGTGAAGCCCGTGGAGAAACCTCGACAGCCCCAAGGCACGCCCGCTTAGATACAAACGAGGTGGACTAAGACACTCGAGTAGTACCTGTTGGGGAACGTAGTAATTTCAAAAAAATTCCTACGCACACGCAAGATCATGGTGATGCATAGCAACAAGAGGGGAGAGTGTCGTCTACGTACCCTTGTAGACCGCAACGGAAGCGTTGACACAACGGAGAGGAAGTAGTCGTACGTCTTCCCGATCCGACCGATCCAAGCACCGTTACTCCGGCACCTCCGAGTTCTTGGCACACGTTCAGCTCGATGACATTCCCCTAGCTCCGATCCAGCAAAGCTTCGGGGACGAGTTTTGTCAGCACGACGGCATGATGACGATCTTGATGCTCTACCGGCGCAGGGCTTCGCCTAAGCACTGTAATGATATATTCGAGGTGGAATACGGTGGAGGGGGCCACCGCACACGGCTAAGAATAGATCACGTTGATCAATTGTGTGTCCTAGGGTGCCCCCTGCCCCCATATATAAAGGAGGGGAGGGGGAGGCGCGGCCGGCCCCAAGGGGTGCGCCAGGTGGAGTCCTACTCCCACCGGGAGTAGGACTCCTCTCCCTTGCCTTGTTGGAGAAGGAAGGAAAGAGGGGGAAAGGAAAAAGGGGGGCGCCGCCCCCCCCCCTTCCTTGTCCAATTCGGACTAGGGGGGAGGGGGCGCACGGCCTGCCCTGGCCGCCCCTCCTCTTTTCCCTTAAGGCCCATATGGGCCAATTAACCCCCGGGGGGGTTCCGGTAACCCCCCGGTACTCCGGTAAAATGCCGATTTCACTCGGAACCATTCCGATGTCCAAATATAGGCTTCCAATATATCGATCTTTATGTCTCGACCATTTCGAGACTCCTCGTCTTGTCCGTGATCACATCCGGGACTCCGAACAACCTTCGGTACATCAAAATACATAAACTCATAATAACTGTCATCGTAACGTTAAGCGTGCGGACCCTACGGTTCGAGAACAATGTAGACATGATCGAGACATATCTCCAGTCAATAACCAATAGCGGGACCTGGATGCCCATATTGGCTCCTACATATTCTACGAAGATCTTTATCGGTCAGACCGCATAACAACATACGTTGTTCCCTTTGTCATCGGTATGTTACTTGCCCGAGATTCGATCGTCGGTATCCAATACCTAGTTCAATCTCGTAACCGGCAAGTCTCTTTACTCGTTCCGTAATACATCATCTTACAACTAACATATTAGTTGCAGTGCTTGCAAGGCTTATGTGATGTGCATTACCGAGAGGGCCCAGAGATACCTCTCCGACAATCGGAGTGACAAATCCTAATCTCGAAATACGCCAACCCAACATCTACCTTTGGAGACACCTGTAGTACTCCTTTATAATCACCCAGTTACGTTGTGACGTTTGGTAGTACCCAAAGTGTTCCTCCGGCAAACGGGAGTTGCATAATCTCATAGTCAAAGGAACATGTATAAGTCATGAAGAAAGCAATAGCAACATACTAAACGATCGGGTGCTAAGCTAATGAAATGGGTCATGTCAATCAGATCATTCAACTAATGATGTGACCTCGTTAATCAAATAACAACTCTTTGTCTATGGTTAGGAAACATAACCATCTTTGATTAACGAGCTAGTCAAGTAGAGGCATACTAGTAACAATATGTTTTGTCTATGTATTCACACATGTATTATGTTTCCGGTTAATACAATTCTAGCATGAATAATAAACATTTATCATGAAATAAGGAAATAAATAATAACTTTATTATTGCTCTAGGGCATATTTCCTTCAGTCTCCCACTTGCAGTAGAGTCAATAATCTAGATTACACAGTAATGATTTTAACACCCATGGAGCTTTGGTGTTGATCATGTTTTGCTCGTGGAAGAGGCTTAGTCAACGGGTCTGCAACATTCAGATCCGTATGTATCTTGCAAATCTCTATGTCTCCCACCTGGACTAGGTCCCGGATGGAATTGAAGCGTCTCTTGATGTGCTTGGTTCTTTTGTGAAATCTGGATTCCTTTGCTAAGGCAATTGCACCAGTATTGTCACAAAAGATTTTCATTGGATCCGATGCACTAGGTATGACACCTAGATCAGATATGAACTCCTTCATCCAGACTCCTTCGTTTGCTGCTTCCGAAGCAGCTATGTACTCCGCTTCACATGTAGATCCCGCCACAACGCTTTGTTTAGAACTGCACCAACTGACAGCTCCACCGTTTAATGTAAACATGTATCCGGTTTGCGATTTAGAATCGTCCGGATCAGTGTCAAAGCTTGCATCAACGTAACCGTTTACGATGAGCTCTTTGTCACCTCCATATACGAGAAACATATCCTTAGTCCTTTTCAGGTACTTCAGGATGTTCTTGACCGCTGTCCAGTGATCCTCTCCTGGATTACTTTGGTACCTCCCTGCTAAACTTATCGCAAGGCACACATCAGGTTTGGTACACAGCATTGCATACATGATAGAGCCTATGGCTGAAGCATAGGGTACATCTTTCATTTTCTCTCTATCTTCTGCAGTGGTCGGGCATTGAGTCTTACTCAACTTCACACCTTGTAACACAGGCAAGAATCCTTTCTTTGCTTGATCCATTTTGAACTTCTTCAAAACTTTGTCAAGGTATGTGCTTTGTGAAAGTCCAATTAAGTGTCTTGATCTATCTCTATAGATCTTAATGCCTAATATGTAAGCAGCTTCACCGAGGTCTTTCATTGAAAAACTCTTATTCAAGTATCCTTTTATGCTATCCAGAAATTCTATATCATTTCCGATTAGCAATATCTCATCCACATATAATATCAGAAATGCTACAGAGCTCCCACTCACTTTCTTGTAAATACAGGCTTCTCCAAAAGTCTGTACAAACCCAAATGCTTTGATCGCACTATCAAAGCGTTTATTCCAACTCCGAGATGCTTGCACCAGTCCATAAATGGATCCCTGGAGCTTGCACACTTTGTTAGCTCCCTTTGGATCGATAAAACCTTCTGGTTGCATCAAATACAACTCTTCTTCCAGAAATCCATTCAGGAATGTAGTTTTTACATCCATTTGCCAAATTTCATAATCATAAAATGCGGCAATTGCTAACATGATTCGGACAGACTTAAGCATCGCTACGGGTGAGAAGGTCTCATCGTAGTCAATCCCTTGAACTTGTCGAAAACCTTTTGCGACAAGTCGAGCTTTGTAGACAGTAATATTACCGTCAGCGTCAGTCTTCTTCTTGAAGATCCATTTATTCTCATTTGCTTGGCGATCATCGGGCAAGTCAACCAAAGTCCGCACTTTCTTCTCATACATGGATCCCATCTCAGATTTCATGGCTTCAAGCCATTTTGCGGAATCTAGGCTCACCATCGCTTCTTCATAGTTCGTAGGTTCATCATGATCTAGTAGCATGACTTCCAGAATAGGATTACCGTACCACTCTGGCGCGGATCTTACTCTGGTTGATCTACGAGGTTCTGTAGTAACTTGATCTGAAGTTTCATGATCATCATCATTAACTTCCTCACTAATTGGTTTAGACGTCACAGAAACCAGTTTCTATGATGTGATATTTTCCAATAAGGGAGCAGGTACAGTTACCTCATCAAGTTCTACTTTCCTCCCACTCACTTCTTTCGAGAGAAACTCCTTCTCCAGAAAGGATCCATTTCTAGCAACAAATATCTTGCCTTCGGATCTGTGATAGAAGGTGTACCCAGCAGTTTCCTTTGGGTATCCTATGAAGACGCATTTCTCCGATTTGGGTTCGAGCTTATCAGGTTGAAGTTTTTTCACATAAGCATCGCATCCCCAAACTTTAAGAAATGACAACTTTGGTTTCTTGCCAAACCATAGTTCATAAGGCATCGTCTCAACGGATTTTGATGGTGCTCTATTTAACATGAATGCGACCGTCTCTAAAGCATAACCCCAAAACGATAGCGGTCAATCTGTAAGAGACATCATAGATCACACCATATCTAGTAAAGTACGATTACGACGTTCGGACACACCATTACGTTGTGGTGTTCCGGGTGGCGTGAGTTGCGAAACTATTCCGCATTGTTTCAAATGTAGACCAAACTCGTAACTCAAATATTCTCCTCCACGATCAGATCGTAGAAACTTTATTTTCTTGTTACGATGATTTTCAACTTCACTCTGAAATTCTTTGAACTTTTCAAATGTTTCAGACTTATGCTTTATCAAGTAGATATATCCATATCTACTTAAATCATCTGTGAAGGTGAGAAAATAACGATATCCGCCACGAGCTTCAATATTCATCGGACCACACACATCTATATGTATGATTTCCAACAAATCTGTTGCTCTCTCCATTGTACCGGAGAACGGTGTTTTAGTCATCTTGCCCATGAGGCACGGTTCGCAAGTACCAAGTGATTCATAATCAAGTGGTTCCAAAAGTCCATCAGTATGGAGTTTCTTCATGCGCTTTACACCGATATGACCTAAACGGCACTGCCACAAATAAGTTGCACTATCATTATCAACTCTGCATCTTTTGGCTTCAACATTATGAATATGGGTATCACTACTATCGAGATTCATCAAAAATAGACCACTCTTCAAGGGTGCATGACCATAAAAGATATTACTCATATAAATAGAACAACCATTATTCTCTGATTTAAATGAATAACCGTCTCGCATCAAACAAGATCCAGATATAATGTTCATGCTCAACGCTGGCACCAAATAACAATTATTTAGGTCTAATACTAATCCCGAAGGTAGATGTAGAGGTAGCGTGCCGACAGCGATCACATCGACTTTGGAACCGTTTCCCACGCGCATCGTCACCTCGTCCTTTGCCAGTGTTCGCTTAATCCGTAGTCCCTGTTTCGAGTTGCAAATATTAGCAACAGAACCAGTATCAAATACCCAGGTGCTACTGCGAGCTCTAGTAAGGTACACATCAATAACATGTATATCACATATACCTTTGTTCACCTTGCCATCCTTCTTATCCGCCAAATACTTGGGGCAGTTCCGCTTCCAGTGACCAGTCTGCTTGCAGTAGAAGCACTCAGTTTCAGGCTTAGGGCCAGACTTGGGTTTCTTCTCCTGAGCAGCAACTTGCTTGCTGTTCTTCTTGAAGTTCCCCTTCCTTTTTCCCTTTGCCCTTTTTCTTGAAAATAGTGGTCTTATTGACCATCAACACTTGATGCTCCTTCTTGATTTCTACCTCCGCAGCCTTTAGCATTGCGAAGAGCTCGGGAATCGTCTTATCCATCCCTTGCATATTATAGTTCATCACGAAGCCTTTGTAGCTTGGTGGAAGTGATTGGAGAATTCTGTCAATGACGCAATCATCCGGAAGATTAACTCCCAGTTGAATCAAGTGATTACAATACCCAGACATTTTGAGTATATGCTCACAGACAGAACTATTCTCCTCCATCTTGCAGCTATAGAACTTATTGGAGACTTCATATCTCTCAATCCGGGCATTCTGTTGGAATATCAACTTCAACTCCTGGAACATCTCATATGCCCCATGACGTTCAAAACGTCGTTGAAGTCCCGGTTCTAAGCCGTAAAGCATGGCACACTGAACTATCGAGTAGTCATCAGCTTTGCTCTCCCAGACGTTCATAACATCTGGTGTTGCTCCTGCAGCAGGCCTGGCGCCCAGCGGTGCTTCCAGGACGTAACTCTTCTGTGCAGCAATGAGGATAATCCTCAAGTTACGGACCCAGTCCATGTAATTGCTACCATCATCTTTCAACTTTGCTTTCTCAAAGAACGCATTAAAATTCAACGGAACAACAGCACGGGCCATCTATCTACAATCAACATAAACAAGCAAGATACTATCAGGGACTAAGTACATGATAAGTTTAAGTTCAATTAATCATATTACTAAAGAACTCCCACTTAGATAGACATCCCTCTAATCTTCTAAGTGATCACGTGATCCAAATCAACTAAACCATAACCGATTAACACGTGAAATGGATTAGTTTTCAATGGTGAACATCATTATGTTTATCATATCTACTATATGATTCACGCTCGACCTTTCGGTCTCCGTGTTCCGAGGCCATATCTATATATGCTAGGCTCGTTAAGTATATCCCGAGTATTCTGCATGTGCAAAACTGGCTTGCACCCGTTGTAGATGGACGTAGAGCTTATCACACCCGATTAACACGTGGTGTCTGGGCACGACGAACTTTGGCAACGGTGCATACTCGGGGAGAACACTTCTTGATAATTTAGTGAGAGATCATCTTATAATGCTACCGTCAATCAAAGGAAAATAAGATGCATAAAGAGATAAACATCACATGTAATCAATATAAGTGATATGATATGGCCATCATCATCTTCGTGCTTGTGATCTCCATCTCCGAAGCACCGTCATGATCACCATCGTCACCGGCGCGACACCTTGATCTCCATCATAGCACCGTTATCGTCTCGCCAAACTTATGCTTCTACGACTATCGCTACCGCTTAGTGATAAAGTAAAGCATTACAGGGCGATTGCATTGCATACAATAAAGCGACAACCATATGGCTCCTGCCAGTTGCCGATAACTCGGTTACAAAACATGATCATCTCATACAATAAAATTTAGCATCATGTCTTGACCATATCACATCACAACATGCCCTGCAAAAACAAGTTAGACGTCCTCTACTTTGTTTGTTGCAAATTTTACGTGGCTGCTACGGGCTTAAGCAAGAACCAATCTCACCTATGCATCAAAACCACAACGATAGTTTGTCAGATAGACTCCGTTTTAACCTTCTCAAGGACCGGGCGTAGCCATACTCGGTTCAACTAAAGTTGGAGAAACTGACACCCGCCAGCCACCTGTGTGCAAAGCACGGCGGTAGAACCAGTCTCGCGTAAGCGTACGCGTAATGTCGGTCCGGGCCGCTTCATCCAACAATACCGCCGAACCAAAGTATGACATGCTGGTAGGCAGTATGACTTATATCGTCCACAACTCACTTGTATTCTACTCGTGCAAAACATCAAACCATAAAAACCTAGGCTCGGATGCCACTGTTGGGGAACGTAGTAATTTCAAAAAAAATCCTACGCACACGCAAGATCATGGTGATGCATAGCAATGAGAGGGGAGAGTGTCGTCTACGTACCCTTGTAGACCGCAACGGAAGCATTGACACAACGTAGAGGAAGTAGTCGTACGTCTTCCCGAATCGACCGATCCAAGCACCGTTACTCCGGCACCTCCGAGTTCTTGGCACACGTTCAGCTCGATGACGTTCCCCTAGGTCCGATCCAGCAAAGCTTCGGGGACGAGTTTTGTCATCACGACGGCGTGATGACGATCTTGATGCTCTACCGGCGCAGGGCTTCGCCTAAGCACTGTAACGATATATTCGAGGTGGAATATGGTGGAGGGGGGCACCGCACACGGCTAAGAATAGATCACGTTGATCAATTGTGTGTCCTAGGGTGCCCCCCTGCCCCCGTATATAAAAGAGGGGAGGGGGAGGCGCGGCCGGCCCCAAGGGGTGCGCCAGGTGGAGTCCTACTCCCACCGGGAGTAGGACTCCTCTCCCTTGCCTTGTTGGAGAAGGAAGGAAAGAGGGGGAAAGGAAAAAGGGGGGTGCCGCCCCCCCCCCTTCCTTGTCCAATTCGGACTAGGGGGGGAGGGGGCGCGCGGCCTGCCCTGGTCGCCCCTCCTCTTTTCCCTTAAGGCCCATATGGGCCCATTAACCCCCGGGGGGGTTCCGGTAACCCCCGGTACTCCGGTAAAATGCCGATTTCACTCGGAACCATTCCGATGTCCAAATATAGGCTTCCAATATATCGATCTTTATGTCTCGACCATTTCGAGACTCCTCGTCATGTCCGTGATCACATCCGGGACTCCGAACAACCTTCGGTACATCAAAATACATACATAATAACTGTCATCGTAACGTTAAGCGTGCGGACCCTACGGTTCGAGAACAATGTAGACATGACCGAGACATATCTCCAGTCAATAACCAATAGTGGGACCTGGATGCCCATATTGGCTCCTACATATTCTACGAAGATCTTTATCGGTCAGACCGCATAACAACATACGTTGTTCCCTTTGTCATCGGTATGTTACTTGCCCGAGATTCGATCGTCGGTATCCAATACCTAGTTCAATCTCGTAACCGGAAAGTCTCTTTACTCGTTCCATAATACATCATCTTACAACTAACATATTAGTTGCAGTGCTTGCAAGGCTTATGTGATGTGCATTACCGAGAGGGCCCAGAGATACCTCTCCGACAATCGGAGTGACAAATCCTAATCTCGAAATACGCCAACCCAACATCTACCTTTGGAGACACCTGTAGTACTCCTTTATAATCACCCAGTTACGTTGTGACGTTTGGTAGTACCCAAAGTGTTCCTCCGGCAAACGGGAGTTGCATAATCTCATAGTCAAAGGAACATGTATAAGTCATGAAGAAAGCAATAGCAACATACTAAACGATCGGGTGCTAAGCTAATGAAATGGGTCATGTCAATCAGATCATTCAACTAATGATGTGTCCTCCTTAATCAAATAACAACTCTTTGTCTATGGTTAGGAAACATAACCATCTTTGATTAACGAGCTAGTCAAGTAGAGGCATACTAGTGACAATATGTTTTGTCTATGTATTCACACATGTATTATGTTTCCGGTTAATACAATTCTAGCATGAATAATAAACATTTATCATGAAATAAGGAAATAAATAATAACTTTATTATTGCCTCTAGGGCATATTTCCTTCAGTCTCCCACTTGCACTAGAGTCAATAATCTAGATTACACAGTAATGATTTTAACACCCATGGAGCTTTGGTGTTGATCATGTTTTGCTCGTGGAAGAGGCTTAGTCAACGGGTCTGCAACATTTAGATCCGTATGTATCTTGCAAATCTCTATGTCTCCCACCTGGACTAGGTCCCGGATGGAATTGAAGCGTCTCTTGATGTGCTTGGTTCTCTTGTGAAATCTGGATTCCTTTGCTAAGGCAATTGCACCAGTATTGTCACAAAAGATTTTCATTGGACCCGATGCACTAGGTATGACACCTAGATCGGATATGAACTCCTTCATCCAGACTCCTTCGTTTGCTGCTTCCGAAGCAGCTATGTACTCCGCTTCACATGTGGATCCCGCCACAACGCTTTGTTTAGAACTGCACCAACTGACAGCTCGACCGTTTAATGTAAACACGTATCCGGTTTGCGATTTAGAATCGTCCGGATCAGTGTCAAAGCTTGCATCAACGTAACCGTTTACGATGAGCTCTTTGTCACCTCCATATACGAGAAACATATCCTTAGTCCTTTTCAGGTACTTCAAGATGTTCTTGACCGCTGTCCAGTAATCCACTCCTGGATTACTTTGGTACCTCCCTGCGAAACTTATCGCAGGGCACACATCAGGTCTGGTACACATCATTGCATACATGATAGAGCCTATGGCTGAAGCATAGGGAACATCTTTCATTTTCTCTCTATCTTCTGTAGTGGTCGGGCATTGAGTCTTACTCAACTTCACACCTTGTAACACAGGCAAGAATCCTTTCTTTGCTTGATCCATTTTGAACTTCTTCAAAACTTTGTCAAGGTATGTGCTTTGTGAAAGTCCAATTAAGCGTCTTGATCTATCTCTATAGATCTTAATTCCTAATATGTAAGCAGCTTCACCGAGGTCTTTCATTGAAAAACTCTTATTCAAGTATCCTTTTATGCTATCCAGAAATTCTATATCATTTCCGATTAGCAATATTTCATCCACATATAATATCAGAAATGCTACAGAGATCCCACTCACTTTCTTGTAAATACAGGCTTCTCCAAAAGTCTGTACAAACCCAAATGCTTTGATCACACTATCAAAGCGTTTATTCCAACTCCGAGATGCTTGCACCAGTCCATAAATGGATCGCTGGAGCTTGCACACTTTGTTAGCTCCCTTTGGATCGATAAAACCTTCTGGTTGCATCATATACAACTCTTCTTCCAGAAATCCATTCAGGAATGCAGTTTTTACATCTATTTGCCAAATTTCATAATCATAAAATGCGGCAATTGCTAACATGATTCGGACAGACTTAAGCATCGCTACGGGTGAGAAGGTCTCATCGTAGTCAATCCCTTGAACTTGTCGAAAACCTTTTGCGACAAGTCGAGCTTTGTAGACAGTAATATTACCGTCAGCGTCAGTCTTCTTCTTGAAGATCCATTTATTCTCAATTGCTTGCCGATCATCGGGCAAGTCAACCAAAGTCCACACTTTGTTCTCATACATGGATCCCATCTCAGATTTTATGGCTTCAAGCCATTTTGCGGAATCTGGGCTCACCATCGCTTCCTCATAGTTCGTAGGTTCATCATGATCTAGTAGCATGACTTCCTGAACAGGATTACCGTACCACTCTGGTGCGGATCTTACTCTGGTTGATCTACGAGGTTCTATAGTAACTTGATCTGAAGTTTCATGATAATTAACTTCCTCACTAATTGGTTTAGACGTCACAGAAACCGGTTTCTATGATGTGTTATTTTCCAATAAGGGAGCAGGTACAGTTACCTCATCAAGTTCTACTTTCCTCCCACTCACTTCTTTCGAGAGAAACTCCTTCTCCAGAAAGGATCCATTTCTAGCAACAAATATCTTGCCTTCGGATCTGTGATAGAAGGTGTACCCAGCAGTTTCCTTTGGGTATCCTATGAAGACGCATTTCTCCGATTTGGGTTCGAGCTTATCAGGTTGAAGTTTTTTCACATAAGCATCGCAGCCCCAAACTTTAAGAAACGACAACTTTGGTTTCTTGCCAAACCATAGTTCATAAGGCGTCGTCTCAACGGATTTTGATGGTGCTCTATTTAACGTGAATGCGGCCGTCTCTAAAGCATAACCCCAAAACGATAGCGGTAAATCTGTAAGAGACATCATAGATCGCACCATAGCTAGTAAAGTACGATTACGATGTTTGGACACACCATTACGTTGTGGTGTTCCGGGTGGCGTGAGTTGCGAAACTATTCTGCATTGTTTCAAATGTAGACCAAACTCGTAACTCAAATATTCTCCTCCACGATCAGATCGTAGAAACTTTATTTTCTTGTTACGATGATTTTCAACTTCACTCTGAAATTCTTTGAACTTTTCAAATGTTTCAGACTTATGCTTTATCAAGTAGATATATCCATATCTGCTTAAATCATCTGTGAAGGTGAGAAAATAACGATATCCGCCACGAGCTTCAATATTCATCGGACCACACACATCTGTATGTATGATTTCCAACAAATCTGTTGCTCTCTCCATTGTACCGGAGAACGGTGTTTTAGTCATCTTGCCCATGAGGCACGGTTCGCAAGTACCAAGTGATTCATAATCAAGTGGTTCCAAAAGTCCATCAGTATGGAGTTTCTTCATGCGCTTTACACCGATATGACCTAAACGGCACTGCCACAAATAAGTTGCACTATCATTATCAACTCTGCATCTTTTGGCTTCAACATTATGAATATGTGTATCACTACTATCGAGATTCATCGAAAATAGACCACTCTTCAAGGGTGCGTGACCATAAAAGATATTACTCATATAAATAGAACAACCATTATTCTCTGATTTAAATGAATAACCGTCTCGCATCAAACAAGATCCAGATATAATGTTCATGCTCAATGCTGGAACCAAATAACAATTATTTAGGTCTAATACTAATCCCGAAGGTAGATGTAGAGGTAGCGTGCCGACCGCGATCACATCGACTTTGGAACCGTTTCCCACGCGCACCGTCACCTCGTCCTTTGCCAGTGTTCGCTTAATCCGTAGTCCCTGTTTCGAGTTGCAAATATTAGCAACAGAACTAGTATCAAATACCCAGGTGCTACTGCGAGCTCTAGTAAGGTACACATCAATAACATGTATATCACATATACCTTTGTTCACCTTGCCATCCTTCTTATCCGCCAAATACTTGGGGCAGTTCCGCTTCCAATGACCAGTCTGCTTGCTGTAGAAGCACTCAGTTTCAGGCTTAGGGCCAGACTTGGGTTTCTTCTCCTGAGCAGCAACTTGCTTGCTGTTCTTCTTGAAGTTCCCCTTCTTTTTCCCTTTGCCCTTTTTCTTGAAACTAGTGGTCTTATTGACGATCAACACTTGATGCTCCTTCTTGATTTCTACCTCCGCAGCCTTTAGCATTGCGAAGAGCTCGGGAATCGTCTTATCCATCCCTTGCATATTATAGTTCATCACGAAGCCTTTGTAGCTTGGTGGAAGTGATTGGAGAATTCTGTCAATGACGCAATCATACGGAAGATTAACTCCCAGTTGAATCAAGTGATTACAATACCCAGACATTTTGAGTATATGCTCACTGACAGAACTATTCTCCTCCATCTTGCATCTATAGAACTTATTGGAGACTTCATATCTCTCAATCCGGGCATTCTGTTGGAATATCAACTTCAACTCCTGGAACATCTCATATGCCCCATGACGTTCAAAACATCGTTGAAGTCCCGGTTCTAAGCCGTAAAGCATGGCACACTGAACTATCGAGTAGTCATCAGCTTTGCTCTGCCAGACGTTCATAACATCTGGTGTTGCTCCTACAGCAGGCCTGGCGCCCAGCGGTGCTTCCAGGACGTAACTCTTCTATGCAGCCATGAGGATAATCCTCAAGTTACGGACCCAGTCCATGTAATTGCTACCATCATCTTTCAACTTTGCTTTCTCAAGGAACGCATTAAAATTCAACGGAACAACAGCACGGGCCATCTATCTACAATCAACATAAACAAGCAAGATACTATCAGGGACTAAGTTCATGATAAGTTTAAGTTCAATTAATCATATTACTAAAGAACTCCCACTTAGATAGACATCCCTCTAATCTTCTAAGTGATCACGTGATCCAAATCAACTAAACCATAACCGATTAACACGTGAAATGGATTAGTTTTCAATGGTGAACATCATTATGTTTATCATATCTACTATATGATTCACGCTCGACCTTTCGGTCTCCGTGTTCCGAGGCCATATCTATATATGCTAGGCTCGTCAAGTATAACCCGAGTATTCTGCATGTGCAAAACTGGCTTGCACCCGTTGTAGATGGACGTAGAGCTTATCACACCTGATTAACACGTGGTGTCTGGGCACGACGAACTTTGGCAACGGTGCATACTCAGAGAGAACACTTCTTGATAAATTAGTGAGAGATCATCTTATAATGCTACCGTCAATTAAAGCAAAATAAGATGCATAAAAAGATAAACATCACATGCAATCAATATAAGTGATATGATATGACCATCATCATCTTCGTGCTTGTGATCTCCATCTCCGAAGCACCGTCATGATCACCATCGTCACCGGCGCGACACCTTGATCTCCATCGTAGCATCGTTGTTGTCTCGCCAAACTTATGCTTCTACGACTATCGCTACCGCTTAGTGATAAAGTAAAGCATTACAGGGCGATTGCATTGCATACAATAAAGCGACAACCATATGGCTCCTGCCAGTTGCCGATAACTCGGTTACAAAACATGATCATCTCATACAATAAAATTTAGCATCATGTCTTGACCATATCACATCACAACATGCCCTGCAAAAACAAGTTAGACGTCCTCTACTTTGTTTGTTGCAAATTTTACGTGGCTGCTACGGGCTTAAGCAAGAACCAATCTCACCTACGCATCAAAACCACAACGATAGTTTGTAAAATAGACTCCGTTTTAACCTTCTCAAGGACCGGGCGTAGCCATACTCGGTTCAACTAAAGTTGGAGAAACTAACACCCGCCAGCCACCTGTGTGCAAAGCACGGCGGTAGAACCAGTCTCGCGTAAGCGTACGCGTAATGTCGGTCCGGGCCGCTTCATCCAACAATACCGCCGAACCAAAGTATGACATGCTGGTAGGCAGTATGACTTATATCGTCCACAACTCACTTGTGTTCTACTCGTGCAAAACATCAAACCATAAAAACCTAGGCTCGGATGCCACTGTTGGGGAACGTAGTAATTTCAAAAAAATTCCTACGCACACGCAAGATCATGGTGATGCATAGCAACAAGAGCGGAGAGTGTCGTCTACGTACCCTTGTAGACTGCAACGGAAGCGTTGACACAACGTAGAGGAAGTAGTCGTACGTCTTCCCGATCCGATCGATCCAAGCACCGTTACTCCGGCACCTCCGAGTTCTTGGCACACGTTCAGCTCGATGACGTTCCCCTAGCTCCGATCCAGCAAAGCTTCGGGGACGAGTTTTGTCAGCACGATGGCGTGATGACGATCTTGATGCTCTACCGGCGCAGGGCTTCGCCTAAGCACTGTAACGATATATTCGAGGTGGAATATGGTGGAGGGGGGGCACCGCACACGGCTAAGAATAGATCACGTTGATCAATTGTGTGTCCTAGGGTGCCCCCCTGCCCCCGTATATAAAGGAGGGTAGGGGGAGGCGCGGCCGGCCCCAAGGGGTGCGCCAGGTGGAGTCCTACTCCCACCGGGAGTAGGACTCCTCTCCCTTGCCTTGTTGGAGAAGGAAGGAAAGAGGGGGAAAGGAAAAAGGGGGGCGCCGCCCCCCCCCCCCTTCCTTGTCCAATTCGGACTAGGGGGGAGGGGGCGTGCGGCCTGCCCTGGCCGCCCCTCCTCTTTTCCCTTAAGGCCCATATGGGCCCATTAACCCCCGGGGGGGTTCCGGTAACCCCCGGTACTCCGGTAAAATGCCGATTTCACTTGGAACCATTCCGATGTCCAAATATAGGCTTCCAATATATCGATCTTTATGTCTCGACCATTTCGAGACTCCTCGTCATGTCCGTGATCACATCCGGGACTCCGAACAACCTTCGTTACATCAAAATACATAAACTTATAATAACTGTCATCGTAACGTTAAGCGTGCGGACCCTACGGTTCGAGAACAATGTAGACATGACCGAGACATATCTCCAGTCAATAACCAATAGCGGGACCTGGATGCCCATATTGGCTCCTACATATTCTACGAAGATCTTTATCGGTCAGACCGCATAACAACATACGTTGTTCCCTTTGTCATCGGTATGTTACTTGCCCGAGATTCGATCGTCGGTATCCAATACCTAGTTCAATCTCGTAACCGGCAAGTCTCTTTACTCGTTCCGTAATACATTATCTTACAACTAACATATTAGTTGTAGTGCTTGGAAGGCTTATGTGATGTGCATTACCGAGAGGGCCCAGAGATACCTCTCCGACAATCGGAGTGACAAATCCTAATCTCGAAATACGCCAACCCAACATCTACCTTTGGATACACCTGTAGTACTCCTTTATAATCACCCAGTTACGTTGTGACATTTGGTAGTACCCAAAGTGTTCCTCCGGCAAACGGGAGTTGCATAATCTCATAGTCAAAGGAACATGTATAAGTCATGAAGAAAGCAATAGCAACATACTAAACGATCGGGTGCTAAGCTAATGAAATGGGTCATGTCAATCAGATCATTCAACTAATGATGTGACCTCGTTAATCAAATAACAACTCTTTGTCTATGGTTAGGAAACATAACCATCTTTGATTAACGAGCTAGTCAAGTAGAGGCATACTAGTGACAATATGTTTTGTCTATGTATTCACACATGTATTATGTTTCCGGTTAATACAATTCTAGCATGAATAATAAATATTTATCATGAAATAAGGAAATAAATAATAACTTTATTATTGCCTCTAGGGCATATTTCCTTCAGTACCGAGTCTCAGTATGTCCACAACCTATAGTTCTGTGATCTTGTATCACCGCAATGTTGTCTGCATGTGCGCCCCTAATTTAAATAGTAGCTGTGTTGATGTACGGTTGCATTTTTAATTCCGGGCGTAGCTACCAAAACCAACCCCGACGGCACCCACACTATCACGTCACTTTTGTGAGATGTGTGTATCTGTGGCTTTGACCCTGACCCCCACGAGAGCAGAACCGACAAACCCGTTGCCCCTCACCGCGGTAAATAACCCAGCCCAGTTGCTATATAAAAGGCCACCTCGTGACCTTGCCGAGTACCCCTCACCTTATGCACTACCCTCACAACCATTTCTCGCCATGCCAAGCCCCAGGATTTATTTGAGAACCCCAGATGCAACCCCGGGTAGTTTTGTTAAAATATTGTGGGACTTTACCTGCAGTACCATGGGATCTACCCAGCCACCCCAATACGAGCTGCTCAAGTCGAGGATCACCGCATCCACCTCAAAATATTGGGCAGTAGTGCACATCCCTCCCGTAGACTCAAATCAAGACCCAACGGAAGTCTCCTTCCTGGGGAAATCTATGCCGACTCCGCAGATGGCCATAGAAGCGGCTGCACACGAAGCGATTGTTGGCCTTCGATTCGCGGTGCCCTATGCCAGCGAACGAGGGTATTATTACTTTCCGAGCCGTGCAGCACCTGGAGAAGTAGCATCCTTTCCCGGGGGGCGAATTGAGAGAGGCCCAGTACTGGCCAACCTTGTCCAGTATGTCATCGCTCAAGAACGTTTGACCCTGCGAGTCATGGGTTATCTCCAGAGCCTCGCTGATTTAAATCCTCAGATCGCCATCGGCAGACCACTGAGGCCCGACCAAGAGAGACTCATACATCGACTGGTCAATCTGCTTCCCCCGATAGAAGAAGAGTGTGCCCTAGTACCAGAGATGTTTTCTCGGGATCTTGTCCTTTTACCGTTTTCATTGTAAACGTCATAGCTATGTTTATTTATGTGTTGCAACTTATGCGATATACCCAAGTGTGTGTTATGAGTAATCTGTTTGGTTTCAGCTGATAGGAGCACTATTTTCAAAACGACCCTTAGCAAATCTCGAGGACGAGATTTTTTCTTAAGGGGGGTAGTGTTGTGACACCCCAAAATTTTAACCTTGTTTTAGTAATTAAAATTTTTGCCAGGAAATCTAAACTTTTATTTTCCTGATTTTCTTTTGATTTCAGACCCATTATTTTCCTTATTATTATGAAGTTTTTACCTCAAGTGAAAAACTTTCCAAATATATTATTGGACTTGTTTGCCCTTTCAAGAAAAACATTTCTATTATGAGTGGAATTTATTTGCATAATTATTTATCTCTGAATTTTCATTAGTTTTGGAGCTCTATTTGAACTACAACCATTTGATAAATTTATTTAAAATTCCAACAAAAATTTGGAGATGTCATGTGATGTTTTTAAATCACTTTTATGCAAAAATATATTTCATTCATTGGATATTTTGAGTTCTACACCAAGTTTTTCAAATCTGGTCCACTGGGCAATTTTGCACTACAACCCATTTAAATATTTCTTTAAAACTTCCACCAAGATTTTGGGATCTTAATAGGAGTACTTTATTCAACTCTACGCCAAAACCCATTGATGTTCTTTGAAAAATTTGAGTGAATCAACCTCTTTTTCATTCTGGTCCAGCTTGCTGATTTGTATTGCATCCCTATTAAATTTTGCTCTAGTGACCATGAGCTTTCTCCTGCTTGTAGTACACCATACCAAACCCTTAAGTCCAGGAGGTTGGACTCATTGGAGCATTTTTGGTTCATGAAATTATGCCCTTTTTCTTCTGTCCAGAACTGGAGTTTTGCAAAACTTACACTAACAAGTTTCTAAATTTGGCCAACTAACCTTACCACCATCTCATGCATCTAAAGAGACTTTGATTTGGAGATTTGGGCCACCCCAAGAGTTGCCTAGATGCCATTGGCATTCTGTCAAACACCTGGTGTGCATGGCCAGTTTTGGCATGGTTTTTAGTTTGCACACTGGACTTGCTTGCCTTGCCTAACCAGCATGTCACATGGCTTTACCCTAGCCTATAGCCCCTCCCTGCTTAATCTCTTGTGGTTTGGAGTCCCCTGGCATGACTCGGCATTTCGCCGAACACCTGCCGTGCGTGCTCTGGGCGCGCCCAGAGCGCACATTTTGCACGCGCGCGCACCGAGCCGCCGCATCCCACTGTCGACGCCCCGCGCTCGTTCTGGCCCTTCCCCTCTCCCAATCGACGCACCCGACCCCTCTCGCGTCGCAGAGCTGCCCCTGGAGCTCCACAGCTCCGCCGTCAGGTCAGCCACGGCAGCTAGCGGGCGGCCACAGCAACCTCTGCCATGGACGGCGCCGCCCGAGCCTCCTCAGCTCGCCAGCTGCCCTCGTGAGCAGGCCATCCTCATCCGCTCGCCCTCCCACCCCGCTAGCCTCCACCACGTCGCCCTGACCGCTATAGAGCGGTGGTTCACCGGCGACCTTATCCACGGCCGCAGAACCGCCATGGCTACGATATATAAGAAGCCCCCGAGCACGTCCCGTCCCTCAGGCAGCCTCATACCATTCTCCTAATGTCCCCTTAGCCAACAATCGAAGAGAGGAAGGCCGTCGGGATCGTAGCAGAAATTAAAATTTTCCTACGCATCACCAAGATCTATCCATGGAGTATTCTAGCAACGAGGGGATAGGAGAGCATCTACATGCCACTTGTAGATCGCAACGGAAGCGTTCAAGAAGAACGTGGATGATGGAGTCGTACTCGTCGTGATCCAAATCACTGATGACCTAGTGCTGAACGGACAGCACCTCCGCGTTCAACACACGTACGGTCGGGATGACGTCTCCTCCTTCTTGATCCAGCAAGGGGGAAGGAGAGGTTGATGAAGATCCAGCAGCACGACGGCGTGGTGGTGGATGCAGCAGAGTTCCAACAGGGCTTCGCCAAGCGTCTACGGAGAGGGAGAGGTGTAACAGGGGAGAGGGAGGCGCCAATGCAGCAGGGGTGCGGCTGCCCTCCCTCCCCCCCCTTTATATAGGCCCCCTAGGGGGGGCGCCGCCCTGGAGATGCATCTCCAAGGGGGGCGGCGGCCAAGGGGGGAGCCTTGCCCCCCAAGGCAAGTGGGGCGCCCCTGCCCTAGGGTTTCCAACCCTAGGCGCAGGGGGAAGGCCCATGGGGGGCGCACAAGCCCACTATGGGCTGGTTCCCTCCCCACTTCAGTCCACGGGGCCCTCCGGGATGGGTGGCCCCACCCGGTGGACCCCCGGGACCCATCTGGTGGTCCCGGTACAATACCGGTGACCCCCGAATCCTTCCCGATGGCCGAAACGACACTTCCTATATATAATTCTTTACCTTCGGACCAATCCGAAACTTCTCGTGATGTCCGGGATCTCATTCGGGACTCCGAACAACCTTCGGTTTGCTGCATACTAATATCTTTCGACCCTAGCGTTACCGAACCTTAAGTGTGTAGACCCTACGGGTTCGGGAGACATGCAGACATGACCGAGACGATCTCCGGTCAATAACCAACAGCGGGATCTGGATACCCATGTTGGCTCCCACATGCTCCTCGATGATCTCATCAGATGAACCACGATGTCGAGGACTTAGTCAATCCCGTACTCAATTCCCTTTGTCTATCGGTACGATACTTGCCCGAGATTCAATCGTCGGTATACCGATACCTTGTTCAATCTCGTTACCGGCAAGTCTCTTTACTCGTTCCCGCAACACATCATCCCGTGAACAACACCTTGATCACATTGAGCTCATTATGATGATGTCTTACCGAGTGGGCCCAGAGATACCTCTCCGTCATACGGAGTGACAAATCCCAGTCTCGATTCATGCCAACCCAACAAACACTTTCGGAGATACATGTAGTGCACCTTTATAGTCACCCAGTTACGTTGTGACGTTTGATACACCCAAAGCACTCCTACGGCATCCGGGAGTTGCATAATCTCATGGTTTAAGGAATGATACTTGACATTCACAAAAGCTCTAGCAAACGAACTACACGATCTTTGTGCTATGCGTAGGTTTGGGTCTTGTCCATCACATCATTCTCCTAATGATGTGATCCCGTTATCAATGACATCCCCATGTCCATAGTCAGGAAACCATGACTATCTATTGATCACCGAGCTAGTCAACTAGAGGCTTACTAGGGACATATTATGGTCTATGTATTCACACATGTATTATGATTTCCGAACAATACAATTATAGCATGAACAATAGAAAATTATCATGAACAAAGAAATATAATAATCCTTTTATTATTGCCTCTAGGGCATATTTCCAACAGTCTCCCACTTGCACTAGAGACAATAGTCTAGTTACATTGTGATGAATCGCACACCCATGGAATTTTGGTGTTGATCATGTTTTGTTCTAGGGAGAGGTTTAGTCAACGGATCTGCCACATTCAGGTCCGTATGTACTTTACAAATCTCTATGTCTCCATTCTGAACACTTTCACGAATGGAGTTGAAGCGACGCTTGATATGCCTGGTCTTCCTGTGAAACCTGGGCTCCTTCGCAAGGGCAATTGCTCCAGTGTTGTCACAGAAGAGAGTCATCGGGTCCGATGCATTGGGTATGACTCCTAGGTCGGTAATGAACTCCTTCACCCAGACTGCTTCTTGTCCTGCCTCCGAGGCTGCCATATACTCTGCTTCACATGTAGATCCCGCCTCGACGCTTTGCTTGCAACTGCACCAGCTTACTGCCCCTCCATTCAAAATATACACGTATCCGGTTTGTGACTTGGAGTCATCCAGATCTGTGTCGAAGCTGGCGTCGACGTAACCCTTTACGACGAGCTCTTCGGCACCTCCATAAACGAGAAACATATCCTTAGTCCTTTTCTGGTACTTCAGGATGTTTTTGACCGCTGTCCAGTGTTCCTTGCCGGGATTACTTTGGTACCTACCTACCAAACTTACGGCAAGGTTTACATCGGGTCTGGTACACAGCATGGCATACATAATAGACCCTATGGCTGAGGCATAGGGGATGACACTCATCTCTTCTATATATTTTGTCGTGGTCGGGCATTGAGCCGTGCTCAATCGCACACCTTGCAATACAGGCAAGAACCCCTTCTTGGACTGATCCATTTTGAACTTCTTCAAAATCTTGTCAAGGTACGTTCTCTGTGAAAGACCGATGAGGCGTCTCGATCTATCTCTATAGATCTTGATGCCTAATATATAAGCAGCTTCTCCAAGGTCCTTCATTGAAAAACACTTGTTCAAATAGGCCTTTATGCTTTCCAAGAATTCTATATCATTTCCCATCAATAGTATGTCATCCACATATAATATGAGAAATGCTACAGAGCTCCCACTCACTTTCTTGTAAACGCAGGCTTCTCCATAAGTCTGCATAAACCCAAACGCTTTGATCATCTCATTAAAGCGAATGTTCCAACTCCGAGATGCTTGCACCAGCCCATAGATAGAGCACTGGAGCTTGCATAATTTGTTAGCATTCTTAGGATCGACAAAACCTTCCGGCTGCATCATATACAATTCTTCCTTAAGAAAGCCGTTAAGGAATGCCGTTTTGACGTCCATTTGCCATATCTCATAATCATAGAATGCGGCAATTGCTAACATGATTCGGACGGACTTCAGCTTCGCTACGGGTGAGAAAGTCTCATCGTAGTCAACCCCTTGAACTTGTCGATAACCCTTAGCGACAAGTCGAGCCTTATAGATGGTCACATTACCATCCGCGTCTGTCTTCTTCTTAAAGATCCATTTATTTTCTATGGCTCGCCGACCATCGGGCAAGTCATTCAAAGTCCATACTTTGTTTTCATACATGGATTGTATCTCGGATTTCATGGCTTCTAGCCATTTGTTGGAATCTGGGCCCGCCATCGCTTCTTCATAGTTCGAAGGTTCACCGTTGTCCAACAACATGATTTCTAGGACAGGGTTGCCGTACCACTCTGGTGCGGAACGTGTCCTTGTGGACCTACGAAGTTCAGTAGGAGCTTGATCAGAAGTATTTTGATCATCATCGTTAACCTCCTCTCTTATCGGTGCAGGCACCACAGGAACATTTTCCTGAGCTGCGCTACTCTGATTTTCAAGAGGTAGTACTTCATCAAGCTCTACTTTCCTCCCACTTACTTCTTTCGCGAGAAACTCTTTCTCTAGAAAGGACCCGTTCTTGGCAACTGTTTCTTTGGGATATCCTATGAAGACGCATTTTTCCAATTTGGGTTCGAGCTTTTCAGGTTGAAGTTTCTTGACATAAGCATCGCAACCCCAAACTTTCAGAAACGACAGCTTAGGTTTCTTTCCAAACCATAATTCATACGGTGTCGTCTCAACGGATTTTGACGGAGCCCTATTTAAAGTGAATGCGGCAGTCTCTAAAGCATAGCCCCAAAATGAGAGCGGTAGATCGGTAAGAGACATCATAGATCGCACCATATCCAATAGAGTGCGATTACGACGTTCGGACACACCGTTACACTGAGGTGTTCCAGGCGGCGTGAGTTGTGAAACGATTCCACATTTTCTTAAGTGTGTGCCAAACTCGTGACTTCAATATTCTCCCCCACGATCTGATCGTAAGAACTTTATTTTTCTGTCACGTTGATTCTCAACCTCACTCTGAAACTCCTTGAACTTTTCAAAGGTCTCAGACTTGTGTTTCATTAAGTAGACATACCCATATCTACTCAAATCATCAGTGAGAGTGAGAACATAACGATAGCCTCCGCGAGCCTCAATGCTCATTGGACCACACACATCTGTATGTATGATTTCCAACAAGTTGGTTGCTCGCTCCATTGTCCCTGAGAATGGAGTCTTGGTCATTTTGCCCATGAGGCATGGTTCGCACGTGTCAAATAATTCATAATCGAGAGACTCCAAAAGTCCATCAGCATGGAGCTTCTTCATGCGCTTGACACCAATGTGACCAAGGCGCGCGGCAGTGCCACAAGTATGTGGGACTATCGTTATTAACTTTACATCTTTTTGTATTCACACTATGAATATGTGTATCATCCCGTACGAGATTCATTAAGAATAAACCATTAACCATCGGAGCATGACCATAAAACATATCACTCATATAAATAGAACAAACATTATTCTCAGATTTAAATGAGTAGCCATCTCGAATTAATCGAGATCCAGATACAATGTTCATGCTCAAACTTGGCACTAAATAACAATTATTGAGGTTCAAAACTAATCCCGTAGGTAAATGTAGAGGTAGCGTGCCGACGGCGATCACATCGACCCTGGAACCATTCCCGACGCGCATCGTCACCTCGTCCTTCGCCAGTCTCTGTTTATTCCGCAGCTCCTGCTTTGAGTTACAAATATGAGCAACCGCACCGGTATCAAATACCCAGGAGCTACTACGAGTGCTGGTAAGGTACACATCAATAACATGTATATCACATATACCTTTGGTGTTGCCGGCCTTCTTATCCGCTAAGTACTTGGGGCAATTCCTCTTCCAGTGACCATTTCCCTTGCAATAAAAGCACTCAGTTTCAGGTTTGGGTCAATTCTTCGACTTCTTCCTGGCAACTGATTTACCAGGCGCGGCAACCTCCTTGCCGTCCTTCTTGAAGTTCTTCTTACCCTTGCCTTTCTTGAACTTAGTGGTTTTATTCACCATCAACACTTGATGTTCCTTTTTGATCTCCATCTCCGCAGATTTCAGCATTGAATACAACTCGGGAATGGTCTTTTCCATCCCCTGCATATTGTAGTTCATCACGAAGCTCTTGTAGCTAGGTGGGAGCGACTGAAGGATTCTGTCAATGACCGCCTCATCCGGGAGATTAAATTCCAGCTGAGTCAAGCGGTTGTGCAACCCAGACATCTTGAGTATGTGTTCACTAACAGAGCTATTTTCCTCCATCTTGCAGCTAAAGAACTTGTCGGAGACATCATATCTCTCGACCCGGGTATGAGCTTGGAAAATCAATTTCAGCTCCTCGAACATCTCATATGCTCCGTGCTTCTCAAAACGCTTTTGGAGCTCCGGTTCTAAGCTGTAAAGCATGCCGCACTGAACGAGGGAGTAATCATCAGCACGTGACTGATGGGCGTTCATAACGTCCTGTTTTTCTGGGAATGGTGCTTCACCTAGCGGTGCTTCTAGGACATAATCTTTCTTGGCAGCTATGAGGATGATCCTCAGGTTCCGGACCCAGTCCGCATAGTTGCTGCCATCAACTTTCAGCTTGGTTTTCTCTAGGAACGCGTTGAAGTTGAGGGTGACATTAGCGTGGGCCATTTGATCTACAAGACATATTGTAAATATTTAGACTAAGTTCATGATAATTAAGTTCATCTAATCAAATTAATGAATGAACTCCCACTCAGATTTGACATCCCTCTAGTCATCTAAGTGATACATGATCCGAGTCAACTAGGCCGTGTCCGATCATCACGTGAGACGGACTAGTCATCATCGGTGAAAATCTCCATGTTGATCGTATCTTCTATACGACTCATGTTCGACCTTTCGGTCCTCCGTGTTCCGAGGCCATGTCTGTACATGCTAGGCTCGTCAATCCAACCTAAGTGTATTGCGTGTGTAAATCTGGCTTACACCCGTTGTATGCGAACGTAAGGACCTATCACACCCGATCATCACGTGGTGCTTCGGAACGACGAACCTTAGCAATGGTGCACAGTTAGGGAGAACACATTTTTAATATTTTAATGAGGGATCATCTTATTTATGCTACCGTCGTTCTAAGAAAATAAGATGTAAAAACATGATAAACATCACATGCAATCAAATAGTGACATGATATGGCCAACATCATTTCGCTCCTTTGATCTCCATCTTCGGGGCGCCATGTTCATCGTCGTCACCGGCATGACACCATGATCTCCATCATCATGATCTCCATCATCGTGTCTTCATGAAGTTGTCACGTCAGCTATTACTTCTACTACTATGGCTAACGCTTTAGCAATAAAGTAAAGTAATTACATGACGATTTAAGTTGACACGCAGGTCATAAATAAATAAAGACAACTCCTATGGCTCTTGCCGGTTGTCATACTCATCGACATGCAAGTCGTGATTCCTATTACAATAACAAGATCATCTCATACATCACATACATGATTCATCACAACTTCTGACCATATCACAACACAAAGCACTTGCTGCAAAAACAAGTTAGACGTCCTCTAATTGTTGTTGCAAGTTTTTACGTGGCTGCTATAGGTTGCTAGCAAGAACGTTTCTTACCTACGTTAAAACCACAACGTGAATTGTCAATCTCTATTTACCCTTCATAAGGACCCTGTTCATCGAATTCGATCCAACTAAAGTGGGAGAGACAGACACCCGCCAGCCACCTTATGCAACTAGTGTATGTCAGTCGGTGGAACCGGTCTCACGTAAGCGTACGTGTAAGGTTGGTCCGGGCCGCTTCATCCCACAATACCGCTGAATCAAGATAGGACTAGTAACGGCAAGAAGAATTGACAATTCGACGCCCACAACTACTTTGTGTTCTACTCGTGCATAGAAACTACGCACAGACCTAGCTCATGATGCCACTGTTGGGGATCGTAGCAGAAATTAAAATTTTCCTACACATCACCAAGATCTATCCATGGAGTCTAGCAACGAGGGGATAGGAGAGCATCTACATACCACTTGTAGATCGCAACGGAAGCGTTCAAGAAGAACGTGGATGATGGAGACGTACTCACCGTGATCCAAATCACCGATGACCTAGTGCTGAACGGACAACACCTCTGTTGGGGAACGTAGTAATTTCAAAAATTTCCTACGCACACGCAAGATCATGGTGATGCATAGCAACGAGAGGGGAGAGTGTTTTCTACGTACCCTCGTAGACCGAAGCGGAAGCGTTGACACAACGTAGAGGAAGTAGTCGTACGTCCTCCTCGCGATCCGACCGAGCCCAGCACCGTTACTCCGGCGCCTCCGAGTTCTTGACACACGTACAGCTCGATGAACTCCCCGGGTCTCGATCCAGCAAAACCTCCGGGGATGAGTTCTGTCAGCACGACGGCGTGGTGACGATCCTGATGAACTACCGGCGCAGGGCTCCGCCTAAGCACTGCAACGATATATTCGAGGTGGAATATGGTGGAGGGGGTCACCGCACACGGCTAAGAAACGATCACGAAGATCAACTTGTGTGTCCATGGGGTGCCCCCTGCCCCCGTATATAAAGGAGCAAGGGAGGAGGGGGCGGCCGGCCTAGAAGGGGCGCGCCAAGGGGAGTCCTACTCCCACCGGGAGTAGGATTCCACCTTTCCAAGTCCAACTAAGTCAAGGGGAGAAAGAGGGGAAGAGGAGAAGGAAGGGAGAGGGGGTCGCGCCCCCAAACCCCTTGTCCAATTCGGACTGGGCTTGGGAGGGGCGCGCGCCACCTCCTGGCTCCTTCCCACTAAGGCCCAATAAGGCCCAATACTCTTCCCCGTATTCCCGTAACTCCCCGGTACCTACGAAAATACCCGAACCACTCAGAACCTTTCCGATGTCCGAATATAGTCGTCGAATATATCGATCTTTACGTCTCGGCCATTTAGAGACTCCTCGTCATGTCCCCGATCTCATCCGGGACTCCGAACTCCTTCGGTACATCAAAACTCATAATAACTGTCATCGTAACCTTAAGCGTGCGGACCCTACGGTTCGAGAACAATGTAGACATGACCGAGACATGTCTCCGGTCAATAACCAATAGCGGGACCTGGATGCCCATATTGGCTCCTACATATTCTACGAAGATCTTTATCGGTCAGACCGCATAACAACATACGTCGTTCCCTTTGTCATCGGTATGTTACTTGCCCGAGATTCGATCGTCGGTATCCAATACCTAGTTCAATCTCGTTACCGGCAAGTCTCTTTACTCGTTCCGTAATACATCATCTCGCAACTAACTCATTAGTTGCAATGCTTGCAAGGCTTATGTGATGTGCATTACCGAGAGGGCCCAGAGATACCTCTCCGACAATCGGAGTGACAAATCCTAATCTCGAAATACGCCAACCCAACATCTACCTTTGGAGACACCTGTAGTACTCCTTTATAATCACCCAGTTACGTTGTGACGTTTGGTAGTACCCAAAGTGTTCCTCCGGTAAACGGGAGTTGCATAATCTCATAGTCAAAGGAACATGTATAAGTCATGAAGAAAGCAATAGCAACATACTAAACGATCGGGTGCTAAGCTAATGGAATGGGTCATGTCAATCAGATCATTCAACTAATGATGTGACCTCGTTAATCAAATAACAACTCTTTGTCTATGGTTAGGAAACATAACCATCTTTGATTAACGAGCTAGTCAAGTAGAGGCATACTAGTGACACTCTGTTTGTCTATGTATTCACACTTGTATTATGTTTCCGGTTAATACAATTCTAGCATGAATAATAAACATTTATCATGAAATAAGGAAATAAATAATATCTTTATTATTGCCTCTAGGGCATATTTCCTTCAGTCTCCCACTTGCACTAGAGTCAATAATCTAGATCACATCACCATGTGATTAACATCGATAGTTCACATCATTATGTGATTAACACCCATAGTTCACATCGCCATGTGACCAACACCCAAAGGGTTTACTAGATTCAGTAATCTAGTTCACATCGCTATGTGATTAACACCCAAAGAGTACTAAGGTGTGATCATGTTTTGCTTGTGAGAGAATCTTAGTCAACGGGTCTTTCACATTCAGATCCGCTATGTATTTTGCAATTTTCTATGTCTACAATGCTCTGCACGGAGCTACTCTAGCCAAATTGCTCCCACTTTCAATATGTATCTAGATCGAGACTTAGAGTCATCCAGATTAGTGTCAAAATTTGCATCGACGTAACCCTTTACGGCGAACCTTTTTGACACCTCCATAATCGAGAAACATATCCTTATTCCACTAAGGATAATTTTGACCGCTGTCCAGTGATCTACTCCTAGATCACTATTGTACTCCCATGCCAAAATCAGTGTAGGGTATACAATAGATCTGGTACACAGCGTGGCATACTTTATAGAACCTATGGCTGAGGCATAGGGAATGACTTTCATTCTCTTTCTATCTTCTGCCGTGGTCGGGCTTTGAGTCTTACTCAACTTTACACCTTGTAACACAGGCAAGAACTCTTTCTTTGACTGTTCCATTTTGAACTACTTCAAAATCTTGTCAAGGTATGTACTCATTGAAAAACGTATCAAGTGTCTTGATCTATCTCTATAGATCTTGATGCTCAATATGTAAGCAGCTTCACCGAGGTCCTTCTTCGAAAAAATTCTTTTAAATACTCCTTTATGCTTTGCAGAATAATTCTACATTATTTCCGATCAACAATATGTCATTCACATATACTTATCAGAAATGTTGTAGTGCTCCCACTCACTTTCTTGTAAATACAAGCTTCACCGCAAGTCTGTATAAAACTATATGCTTTGATCAACTTATCAAAGCGTGTATTCCAACTCCGAGATGCTCGCACCAGTCCATAGATGGATCGCTGGAGCTTGCATATTTTGTTAGCACCTTTAGGATTGACAAAACTTTCTGGTTGCATCATATACAACTCTTCTTTAATAAATTCATTAAGGATTGCAGTTTTGTCATCCATTTGCCAGATTTCATAAAATGTGGCAATTGCTAACATTATTCGGACAGACTTTAAGCATCGATATGACTGAGAAAATCTCATCGTAGTCAACACCTTGAACTTTGTCAAAAACTATTTTTCGACTAGTCTAGCTTTGTAGATAGTAACACTACTATCAGCGTCCGTCTTCCTCTTGAAGATCCATTTAATATCAATGGCTCGCCGATCATTGGACAAGTCAATCAAAGTCCAAACTTTGTTCTCAAACATGGATCATATCTCAGATTTCATGGCCTCAAACCATTTCGCGGAATCTGGGCTCATCATCGCTTCTTCATAGTTCATAGGTTCGTCATGGTCAAGTAACATGACTTCCAGAACGGGATTACCGTACCACTCTGGTGCGGATCTCACTCTAGTTTACCTACGAGATTCGTTAGTAACTTGATCTTGAAGTTACATGATCATCATCATTAGCTTCCTCACTAATTGGTGTAGTAATCAAAGGAACAGATTTCTGTGATGAACTACTTTCCAATAAGGGAGAAGGTACAATTACCTTATCAAGTTTTCTACTTTCCTCCCACTCACTTCTTTCGAGAGAAACTCCTTCTCTAGAAAGGATCCATTCTTAGCAACGAATTATCTTGCCTTCGGATCTGTGATAGAAGGTGTACCCAACTGTCTCCTTTGGGTATCCTATGAAGACACATTTCTCCGATTTGGGTTTGAGCTTATCAGGATGAAACTTTTTCATATAAGCATCACAACCCCAAACTTTAAGAAACGACAACTTTGGTTTCTTGCTAAACCACAGTTCATATAGTGTCGTCTCAACGGATTTAGATGGTGCCCTATTTAACGTGAATGCAGCTGTCTCTAATGCATAACCCCAAAATGATAGTGGTAGATCGGTAAGAAACATCATAGATTGTACTATATCCAATAAAGTACGGTTATGACGTTCGGACACACCATTATGCTGTGGTGTTCCAGGTGGCATGAGTAGTGAAACTATTTCACATTGTTTTACCTAAAGACCAAACTCGTAACTCAAATACTCTTCTCCATGATCAGATCGTAGAAACTTTATTTTCTTGTTACGATGATTTTCCACTTCACTCTGAAATTATATGAACTTTTCAAATGTTTCAGACTTCTATTTCATTAAGCAGATATACCCATATCTACTCAAATCATCTGTGAAGGTCAGAAAATAATGATACTTGTCGCGAGCCTTAATATTCATCGGACCACATACATCAGTATGTATGATTTCCAACAAATCTGTTGCTTGCTCCATTGTTCCGGATAACGGAGTCTTAGTCATCTTGCCCATGAGGCACGGTTCGCAAGCATCAAGTGATTCACAATCAAGTGATTCCAAAATCCCATCAGCATGGAGTTTCTTCATGCGCCTTACACCAATATGACCTAAACGGCAGTGCCACAAATAAGTTGCACTATCATTATTAACTTTGCATCTTTTGGTTTCAATATTATGAATATGTGTATCACTATGATCGAGATCCAACGAACTTATTTCATTGGGTGTATGACCATCGAAGGTTTTATTCATGTAAACAGAACAACAATTATTCTCTGACTTTAATGAATATCCGTATTGCAATAAACATGATCAAATCATATTCATGCTCAACGCAAAAACCAAATAACATTTATTTAGGTTCTACACTAATCCCGAAAGTATAGGGGAGTGTGCGATGATGATCATATCAATCTTGGAACCACTTCCAACTCTCATCGTCACTTCACCCTTAACTAGTCTCTGTTCATTCTGCAACTCCCGTTTCGAGTTACTACTCTTAGCAACTGAACCAGTACCAAATACTGAGGGGTTACTATGAACACTAGTAAAGTACACATCAATAACATGTATATCAAATATACCTTTGTTTACTTTGCCATCCTTTCTTATCCACCAAATACTTGGGGTAGTTCCACTTCCAGTGACCAATCCCTTTGCAGTAGAAGCACTTAGTCTCAGGCTTAGGACCAGACTTGGGTTTCTTCACTTGAGCGGCAACTTGCTTGCCGTTCTTCTTGAAGTTACCCTTCGTCCTTTTGCCCTTTTTCTTGAAACTAGTGGTCTTGTTTACCATCAACACTTGATGTATTTCTTGATTTCTACCTTCGTCGATTTTAGCATCACGAAGAGCTTGGAATCGTTTCCGTTATCCCTTGCATATTATAGTTCATCACGAAGTTCTACTAACTTGGTGATGGTGACTAGAGAATTCTGTCAGTCACTATTTTATCTGGAAGATTAACTCCCACTTGATTCAAGCGATTGTAGTACCCAGACAATCTGAGCACATGCTCACTAGTTGAGCGATTCTCCTCCATCTTTTAGCTATAGAACTTGTTGGAGACTTCATATCTCTCAACTCGGGTATTTGCTTGAAATATTAACTTCAACTCCTGGAACATCCCATATGGTCCATGACGTTCAAAACGTCTTTGAAGTCCCGATTCTAAGCCGTTAAGCATGGTGCACTAAACTATCAAGTAGTCATCATATTGAGCTAGCCAAACGTTCATAACGTCTGCATCTGCTCCTGCAATAGGTCTGTCACCTAGCGGTGCATCAAGGACATAATTCTTCTGTGCAGCAATGACGATAAACCTCAGATCACGGATCCAATCCGCACCATTGCTACTAACATCTTTCAATACAATTTTCTCTAGGAACATATCAAAATAAACACATGAAAGCAACAACGCGAGCTATTGATCTACAACATAGATATGCTAATACTACCAGGACTAAGTTCATGATAAATTAAAGTTCAATTAATCATATTACTTAAGAACTCCCACTTAGGTAGACATCCCTCTAATCTTCTAAGTGATCACGTGATCCAAATCAAACTAAACCATAACCGATCATCACGTGAAATGGATTAGTTTTCAATGGTGAACATCATTATGTTGATCATATCTACTATATGATTCACGCTCGACCTTTCGGTCTCCGTGTTCCGAGGCCATATCTGCATATGCTAGGCTCGTCAAGTATAACCCGAGTATTCTGCGTGTGCAAAACTGGCTTGCACCCGTTGTAGATGGACGTAGAGCTTATCACACCCGATCATCACGTGGTGTCTGGGCACGACGAACTTTGGCAACGGTGCATACTCGGGCAGAACACTTCTTGATAATTTAGTGAGAGATCATCTTATAAAGCTACCGTCAAACAAAGCAAGATAAGATGTATAAAAGATAAACATCATATGCAATCAAAATATGTGACATGATATGTCCATGATCATCTTGCACCTTTGATCTCCATCTCCAAAGCATCGTCATGATCTCCATCGTCACCGGCATGACACCATGATCTCCATCATCTTGATCTATATCAATGTGTCGTCACATGGTCGTCTCGCCAACAATTGCTCTTGCAACTATTGCTATCGCATAGCGATAAAGTAAAGCAATTATTTGGCGCTTGCATCTTATGCAATAGAGAGACAACCACAAGGCTTCTGCCAGTTGCCGATAACTTCAAGAAAACATGATCATCTCATACAACAACTTATATCTCATCACGTCTTGACCATATCACATCACAACATGCTCTGCAAAAACAAGTTAGACGTCCTCTACTTTGTTGTTGCAAGTTTTACGTGGCTGCTACGGGCTTAAGCAAGAACCAATCTCACCTACGCATCAAAACCACAACGATAGTTTGTCAAATAGACTCCGTTTTAACCTTCGCAAGGACCGGGCGTAGCCATACTCAGTTCAACTAAAGTTGGAGAAACTGACACCCGCCAGCCACCTGTGTGCAAAGCACGGCGGTAGAACCAGTCTCACGTAAGCGTACGCGTAATGTCGGTCCGGGCCGCTTCATCCAACAATACCGCCGAACCAAAGTATGACATGCTGGTAGGCAGTATGACTTATATCGTCCACAACTCACTTGTGTTCTACTCGTGCATATAACATCAAACCATAAAAAACCTGGCTCGGATACCACTGTTGGGGAACGTAGTAATTTCAAAAATTTCCTACGCACACGCAAGATCATGGTGATGCATAGCAACGAGAGGGGAGAGTGTTGTCTACGTACCCTCGTAGACCGAAGCGGAAGCGTTGACACAACATAGAGGAAGTAGTCGTACGTCCTCCTCGCGATCCGACCGATCCCAGCGCCGTTACTCTGGCGCCTCCGAGTTCTTGACACACGTACAGCTCGATGACGTCCCCGGGTCTCGATCCAGCAAAACCTCCGGGGATGAGTTCCGTCAGCACGACGGCGTGGTGACGATCCTGATGAACTACCGGCGCAGGGCTCCGCCTAAGCACTGCAACGATATATTCGAGGTGGAATATGGTGGGGGGGCACCGCACACGGCTAAGAAACGATCACGAAGATCAACTTGTGTGTCCATGGGGTGCCCCCTGCCCCCGTATATAAAGGAGCAAGGGAGGAGGGGACGGCCGGCCTAGAAGGGGCGCGCCAAGGGGAGTCCTACTCCCACCGGGAGTAGGATTCCACCTTTCCTAGTCCAACTAGGTCAAGGGGGGAAAGAGGAGAAGAGGAGAAGGAAGGGAGAGGGGGCCGCGCCCCCAAACCCCTTGTCCAATTCGGACTAGGCTTGGGAGGGGCGCGCGCCACCTCCTGGCTCCTTCCCACTAAGGCCCAATAAGGCCCAATACTCTTCCCCGTATTCCCGTAACTCCCCGGTACCTCCGAAAATACCCGAACCACTCAGAACCTTTCCGATGTCCGAATATAGTCGTCCAATATATCGATCTTTACGTCTCGGCCATTTAGAGACTCCTCGTCATGTCCCCGATCTCATCCGGGACTCCGAACTCCTTCGGTACATCAAAACTCATAATAACTGTCATCGTAACCTTAAGCGTGCGGACCCTACGGTTCGAGAACAATGTAGACATGACCGAGACATGTCTCCGGTCAATAACCAATAGCGGGACCTGGATGCCCATATTGGCTCCTACATATTCTGCGAAGATCTTTATCGGTCAGACCGCATAACAACATACGTCGTTCCCTTTGTCATCGGTATGTTACTTGCCCGAGATTCGATCGTCGGTATCCAATACCTAGTTCAATCTCGTTACCGGCAAGTCTCTTTACTCGTTCCGTAATACATCATCTCGCACCTAACTCATTAGTTGCAATGCTTGCAAGGCTTATGTGACGTGCATTACCGAGAGGGCCCAGAGATACCTCTCCGACAATCGGAGTGACAAATCCTAATCTCGAAATATGCCAACCCAACATCTACCTTTGGAGACACCTGTAGTACTCCTTTATAATCACCCAGTTACGTTGTGACGTTTGGTAGTACCCAAAGTGTTCCTCCGGTAAACGGGAGTTGCATAATCTCATAGTCAAAGGAACATGTATAAGTCATGAAGAAAGCAATAGCAACATACTAAACGATCGGGTGCTAAGCTAATGGAATGGGTCATGTCAATCAGATCATTCAACTAATGATGTGACCTCGTTAATCAAATAACAACTCTTTGTCTATGGTTAGGAAACATAACCATCTTTGATTAACGAGCTAGTCAAGTAGAGGCATACTAGTGACACTCTGTTTGTCTATGTATTCACACATGTATTATGTTTCCGGTTAATACAATTCTAGCATGAATAATAAACATTTATCATGAAATAAGGAAATAAATAATATCTTTATTATTGCCTCTAGGGCATATTTCCTTCAACCTCCGCATTCAACACACGTACGGTTGGGATGACGTCTCCTCCTTCTTGATCCAGCAAGGGGGAAGGAGAGGTTGATGAAGATCCAGCAGCACGACGGCGTGGTGGTGGATGCAGCAGAGTTCCAACAGGGCTTCGCCAAGCGTCTACGGAGAGGGAGAGGTGTAACAGGGGAGAGGGAGGCGCCAATGCAGCAGGGGTGCAGCTGCCCTTCCCCCCCTTTATATAGGCCCCCTAGGGGGGGCGCCGCCCTGGAGATGCATCTCCAAGGGGGGGCGGCGGCCAAGGGGGGAGCCTTGCCCCCCAAGGCAAGTGGGGCGCCCCCTGCTCTAGGGTTTCCAACCCTAGGCGCAGGGGGAAGGCCCATGGGGGCCGCACCAGCCCACTATGGGCTGGTTCCCTCCCCACTTCAGCCCATGGGGCCCTCCGGGATGGGTGGCCCCACCCGGTGGACCCCCGGGACCCATCTGGTGGTCCCGGTACAATACCGGTGACCCCCGAATCCTTCCCGATGGCCGAAACGACACTTCCTATATATAATTCTTTACCTCCGGACCAATCCGGAACTTCTCGTGACGTCCGGGATCTCATCCGGGACTCCGAACAACCTTCGGTTTGCTGCATACTAATATCTTTACAACCCTAGCGTCACCGAAACTTAAGTGTGTAGACCCTACGGGTTCGGGAGACATGCAGACATGACCGAGACGATCTCCGGTCAATAACCAACAGCGGGATTTGGATACCTATGTTGGCTCCCACATGCTCCTCGATGATCTCATCAGATGAACCACGATGTCGAGGACTTAATCAATCCCGTACTCAATTCCCTTTGTCTATCGGTACGATACTTTCCCGAGATTCGATCACCTTGTTCAATCTCGTTACCGGCAAGTCTCTTTACTCGTTCCCGCAACACATCATCCCGTGAACAACACCTTGATCACATTGAGCTCATTATGATGATGTCTTACCGAGTGGGCCCAGAGATACCTCTCCGTCATACGGAGTGACAAATCCCAGTCTCTATTCATGCCAACCCAACAAACACTTTCGGAGATACCTGTAGTGCACCTTTATAGTCACCCAGTTAGGTTGTGACATTTGATACACCCAAAGCACTCCTACGGCATCCGGGAGTTGCATAATCTCATGGTCTAAGGAATGATACTTGACATTCACAAAAGCTCTAGCAAACGAACTACACGATCTTTGTGCTATGCTTAGGTTTGGGTCTTGTCCATCACATCATTCTCCTAATGATGTGATCCCGTTATCAATGACATCCCCATGTCCATAGTCAGGAAACCATGACTATCTATTGATCACCGAGCTAGTCAACTAGAGGCTTACTAGGGACATATTGTGGTCTATGTATTCACATATGTATTATGATTTCCGAACAATACAATTATAGCATGAACAATAGACAATTATCATGAACAAAGATATATAATAATCCTTTTATTATTGCCTCTAGGGCATATTTCCAACATTCCCCATCTCCGGTCAGCTCGGCCGTCGCCTCGTTCCGATCCATTCCGGCGCCACCAGGGCCTCCCCCTCTCCACTCTCTTCACCAGAAGCTCTCCCTACATCTCGTGAATCCATCCCCCTGCTCGATTTTGATCAGGAGCCGCCAGAGGCAAGAGCCCCACCCTACCCGACGGCCACCGTCCGCTGCGGAGCTCGCCGCCGGCGACTCCGTCCACCCCAGGGACTATAGCGACCACCGAAGGGACCGCCTCGACCCCCTGAGCCCACGGATGGCCTCGGTTTCTCAAACGGTGCCGCCGTTCGCCGGCGAGCATCGCCGGAGCCCCGCCTCTGTTCGGCTAGAGGAGGAAGGAGGCGGGGGGCGACTGGTCAAACCTGACCAGTGGGCCCCCTGGACCCTCTGTCAGTGACCTAGAGCTGGTCCACGCTGGCGTAAGTGGAAGCGCAAAACCCCCTAGTACGTCTCTCCTGCTTCGAAAGCGTATTCTCATCGAAACGTTTTCCTTTTTCTGTTTTTTTTTTAAAACAGAATTTGACTACACTTTGACTGGCCGTATCTTTTTTAATATAAATCCAAATGACTTGATTCTTTTTCTGTTGTTTCCCAAATATTGTCTAGTTTATTTTCATATTTATTTCAAAATTTTCCAAAACAACTTTTTGTACTGTTTTTAAACTATGTGTTAATTCGAATATTTTCTAAAATAGGATTTGTTGGAGAGAGGAGAAAACTTTCAAAAGTTTTGGAGAGCACCTCACCTCTCCACACCTTGAAGGCAAGCATTTTTGACCTCTGGCATAATATTATTGTGTGTTGTTTGATACAGTTACAACACCATCGTGACACGGAGTATCCGTTACTTTTTTGTGAGGATATGATCATACTTGCATATTGGTGACCTCATGCTATTGGAGCTTGATATGTTTGCGATAGTAATCATTCTCACGTGCCTTTTATGCCTACCGGAAGGAAGCCGAGAAAGTATCTGTCTTGGGTAGACACGAGCTTATCTCTGGTCCCCCGTCGGGACGGTTGTGTCCGGTATGGCAGGATGAGGTATGATGAGTAGTGATACTGTCTGTTGGTTTGAAACATATTTGTTATACTAATCATGTAGGAAATACTTAAGCCTCCTGAGTCGGCCGTAGATCGAGTCTTGTTCCAGTAACCCCCATACTTGTTTCGTGCTGCCACTTGTCCCAGCCGTAGGTAGGTGTCGGTGTCAAAACCGACGGATCTCGGGTAGGGGGTCCCGAACTGTGCGTCTAGGACGGATGGTAACAGGAGGCAAGGGACACGAAGTTTTACCCAGGTTCGGGCCTCTTGATGGAGGTAAACCCTACGTCCTGCTTGATTAATATTGATGATATGGGTAGTACAAGAGTAGATCTACCACGAGATCGGAGAGGCTAAACCCTAGAAGCTAGCCTATGGTATGACTGTATGTATATATGATCTATCGACTAGCCTGGCCCTGGTTTATATAATGCACCGGAGGCCTAGGTTAACAAGAGTCCTAGCCGAATACGCCGGTGGGGAGAAATCCTTGTCTTGATCGCCAAGTCTTGTGGAATCTTCCTCGTATGCGGCAGCTGTCCAAACTAGCCCATGAGTATATGGCCACGGGGGTCCTCGGCCCAATCTATCAGATCGGGAGATGACGTGTTGAGTACCCCCTAGTCCAGGACACCGTTAGTAGCCCCCTAAACTGGTCTTCAAGTTAGGGACGCTCCTCGATTCTTCTGAACTGTTCTTCATCTTCACTCGTCGGTCTTGAAAACTGGTTCAACAAATCTTCTTTATCTTCAATCTTGAGGATCGCCGAAATGCATTCGACGGGTTTACACGTCGGGTATCCGAGGAGCCCCTTTAAGTTTCCGGCCTTTATCAATGCCTTGTTATTTTTATGCCACACCTCGGGTTTGAAGTTGTTCCCGGGCGGCAGCGTCCTCATGCGTCCGAGCTCCAACGCTGGACTATACTCGAGGTATCTTTTGCAACCGAGCACCAACGCCGGACCGCTTCCTAGCTCTAACGCCGGAATGTATCCGAGCTCCAACGCCGGACTATGTATCCGAGCTCCAATGCCGGACTATATATCCGAGCTGCAACGCCGGACTATATCCGAGGTGTCGTAAATCACCTTGGTTCAAATAAGTTTGAAGGAGTTTAGCCGAGCTTAATGCCGGAAATGCCCTCTATGGAGCCAGCCACTAGCGCCCGAGCTTTATGCCGGGCTGCTTCCGAGGTGGTGCACCACCCCGAATGTGGGCCGATTTTTGTGAATATTTTTTATTGGTGCAATTTATTCTCTTCCGAGATATATAGCCAGTAGCCCTCAAGGTGTGTATCGGTCTAAAACCCGAGATGCACCTGAAGGATGACGTAAGACCACTGATCCCAATAGCCGCTGAGACTCAGGTTGATTTGCAAAATCGTCCTGAGGATCAAGTCCAAGCTCGGCAGAATACTTCGGGACACTAAAAGCGGCGTGCTCAGTCCTCGAGACTCAGGTTGGGTGCGGCCGACCAACCTAAGGATCAAAATCTCCTCGGAAACTATATTGCACATAAAATTTTCTGCATTGGTCAAGCAATGCAGTATCCCCCGAGACACTGGTCGGGTGGCAACACCAGATCAGGGGATCGATGTGCCCCTTTAATATTTGTAAATAATATGCCCGAAGCCCAGTAGCCCCCGAGCCTTAATGCGGGCACGGGTGGCCGAATTAAGGATCAATATCCGTAGTAAAATCACAAATTATGTGTAATGACTCTATGTACCCAAGTACTTTACGTCATTTAATGCTCGGATCCGCATTGTACAAAAACTTTGTTGACCGACCATCGGCTTCCACCTCCTCGGTCAGTAGCCGAGGAGTGTTTGTCTTACTTTATAAAGCCTTTATGAGGGCAAAGATATACGACAAACAAGGCAATCTGGCCATACGGTTTTATAAACAAAGGTACGCGGAGAGATATGTTATATTACTGTTTAACATAAGAAATGTCTTTCAAAGAAAATAGTCCCGCTATCGGTCCCTTTCTTTGGGTTGTCATGCTAAGCATGATCATGAAACCTCAGCTCTAACGTAAGAGAAAAATATTGAGGATTTTAGTTTGGGAGGCCAGTTACTAGCCCCCGGTAGTGTTCGGCGACAGTCGAGGTGAAGCCGTAAACACTTCGGCCATTGTTATGAATGGCCCGTCATTTAACACCGTCATCGGATCCCTGACCAGTTTACGCTTATTGTGACAGTCAGTTTTCGGCTTTCTCCACTGAGGTGCTTAACCATGTGAGCTGGAAGCACAATCGCAGTGGTTCTCCCTTTGCACACCTAACCGAACAAAGCGGAACGTAGGACGCAAGCGCAGGAGCCGGGCAACCCAACTATTGACCGAAGACACAAATCGAAACCGATGCATATATAGCAATATCTGAGAATGTTTTTGCCGAATCCCTAAAGGTGGCCGGCGTTGCACTGCGAGACTAACGCTGGAAAAGCACAAATAGTTTAAAAGTGCTAAAAAGCTTGGAAAACCAAGAAACGTCAGTAAAAACATGACGTCCGAACAAGAGCAAGTGTTCGGTGCCAATCCAAAAATTGGTCTTAGAAAAAGGAAGTGCTTCTGTCGTGCTTTAACATGATACATCATATCTCAAGACTTCGAGCGGGTCAGCCTACGGCTTCTCCCCGGCTAGTGACCGCACACTCGTGTCGAAAAAAGGAGTGATAAATAATAATAATAAAACTTTGCAACGACTGAGAAGAAGAACACTTATTATAAAACGGCTCAAATAAACTTAAGAGGCCCCAAGTGACTTGGGTAGAAGAATGATTGCATGTACCGAAGTACTTATATCATATCTATGTTCAACCGAACTTTAAACGCATCTTAACCGACCGTCAGCTTCTCCCTCTTCGGTCAAGGACCGCAAAGTGTTATGTACTCCATCGGTCGAGAATATCGACGGTGTTTCCAATAACCAGGCAATCAGGCCATAAGGCTGTAACAGACAAAGCGCGCTCAGGGAACTTATGCTATATTACCGTGAAGTGTAAGAAGCATCTTCGAAGAAAATAGTACCCCCACCGATACCTTTCTTCGGTGCTCATTGTTATTATGAGACTTGTGCAATAGATTTTTTGTACTCATGAGTTTCGTTGTGTGCCGACCATCATTGAAAACTATAAGAGCGCTAGCTTTCGGCTTCACACAGTCTGAGGTCCGGCTCGGGCGACCCGATCGTGACAATCGCAGAGGTGCTCCCTTTACTCCCTAGCCGAACAATCGGGAACGTAGGGGTAAACACAGGAGCGAGGCAACCCAGCTTGCAAATCGCTTAAGTCAATATGGTGCATATTGTGGCGTAATACACGAACAAGGAACGAAGCCGTACAAGTATAATCATATGCAACAGGAAAAGCTTCATAAAGGAAGCCCCCAAGTAAACGAGGTATTTGAATTTATGCGTCACAAACAAAGTTTGGACAAGGAAATTTTTTAAAAGCAACTTTTTTCCAAAAAAGTATAATGCTTGGTCGAACCGAGCACAAGTTAGAAATTAAATCTTTGAGTATGAAAGCGACTTAGCTGGTTAATGTGTTCGGTATTGATGACGCGGTCCGAGCTTGATGCGGGGCAAGGTTCCATCCCCCAAGCCGGTCCCGAGGTGGCGTAGCGGAGAGCTCGACACGCCGAAGTGGTGACATAGCACGGTCAATGCAGACCGGCAGAGTGACGCCGAAGTCTCCGGATCATTTTCCTGTGCACAAAAAATAGTGCAAACCGGAGATAATAGTAATAATGATAATTAAAAAAATCGTTGCATAATAAATAATTTATGCAAAGTGAGTAATAAAAGAAATATGGGCTGGCGTCGAAGTCAATGTCGATGCAGGGCGTCAGCGTGATGCGGTAAAGGCGTGGCAAAGCCTGAATTCGCAGGTCGGTCCGAGCTCCGGATGCGCCGTACGCCAGACTACGTAAGGAAACTGACCGAACCACCATGCGACTGTTGTTAATGCGGCCACCATTTGATAGACATGTGTACATATGCTGGACAAACCAGAGTAATAATTCCTTGGAAAAATGAACCCAAACAAGCAAAAAATACTGGGATTGATAGCACCTGGTTTATTTGTTGTAGCAATCCGAAGGAAGGTGATTCCCAAAATTGGGACTCGCTCTGCACACCCATTGCCTGATGGGCGATAAAATGACAGCATGGCAATGCTGGTAAAGGTTGGCTCGCCGAGGCAAAGCCCTCGACCCAGCTAACGTGACGGAGCTGGTCGGCTAGTGACGTCGAAGTGTCCGGAGTAGGTTGATGAAGAGATGGCGAAGCCCCTGGTCCAGCCGAGATGTCGAAGCCTCGATGTCAGCCGATGAGTCGAAGTAGGTCGATGTGATGGACACCAGCTTGAAGAAGCAATAGTGCGGCCCTGTCGATGCAGGTCGTGACGTGGTCGATCCCGGCTTGATGAAGAAACCGTGCGGCGATGCCGATATGCCCGCTCCGTGTAATCCGTGGGGCGGCGATGTTGGTGATGATTTATCCTTCGTGATGATGGACCCTTGTTCGGCTTGCCGAGATGATGATCCGAAGAAGTTGAGCTCGGCCCAACAAAGTGACGCCGTGTCTAGCGCAGGTCGGCAGCCGTGGAGTAATATTGCTGGACTGGTTTGAGACCAGCATGATGTTGAAGATCATGTTCAAAAGATCTTAAAGTTAGTGGGATGTGTTCGGGAACAAAACATAATACCCCATACAAAACTTCCTTCAAAAGGGATGTCCGAAATCCAGTTCATAAAAAAGATGAACTCGGGTCGGATTCGTTTTCGCGCAGAAAACAGATCCGAAAAGTGATGCACTAATCGGAAGGCTCCTGGAGTTTGGACGGTCGGATCGAGCTGAAATTTTGAGAGGTGGTAGATATAGGAATTCCGCAGCCGATCAACGGTTGGATCTTCCAAAGGACGTCCGAGCTAGAAGCTGGACACCGCGCCCTAAACTCATTCAAATTCCCGTCCAAATTTGACAGGGCTCCGGTATATCGTAGATTGCCAGAGATTCCTCCATCGGAACTCGACGAAATTTTCCATGGTTGTTGTAGACTCAATTCCGCACAATTCCACCCAAGCGATCGTCAAAGCGATACTCGAGGAGGTGGTGGCGGCAGATACGAGCTCGTTGTCCAGAAAAACAGCACGGTCGCTTGAGGGCAATGTTGACGTTGAGCCCCCGAGCTCCATGGATGATTCCTCCATGATCTTGATAGAGATCGGAGTTGATGTTTGATGAAGGCCCTTGTCCGAACATGGTGATCCGAACACGAGGCGCAGTTCTTGGTCGAACCAAGATGACCAGTTGAGCTGGTGATGAAGATGCCAAAGTCGTAATTGATCTGCAGGCGAGCCATCGATCCTTTTGTCGATCACACAGCGGAACTCTCAATGAAAGCACCAATGTCGGTGTCAAAACCGGCGGATCTCGGGTAGGGGTCCCGAACTGTGCGTCTAGGCCGGATGGTAACAGGAGGCAAGGGACATGAAGTTTTACCCAGGTTCAGGCCCTCTTGATAGAGGTAAAACCCTACGTCTTGCTTGATTAATATTGATGATATGGGTAGTACAAGAGTAGATCTACCACGAGATCGGAGAGGCTAAACCCTAGAAGCTAGCTTATGGTATGATTTTATGTATATATGATCTATCGACTAGCCTGGCCCTTGTTTATATAATGCACCGGAGGCCTAGGTTAACAAGAGTCCTAGCCGAATACGCCGGTGGGGAGAAATCCTTGTCTTGATCGCCAAGTCTTGTGGAATCTTCCTTGTATGCGGCAGCTGTCTGAACTGGCCCATGAGTATATGGCCACGGGGGTCCTCGGCCCAATCTATCAGATCGGGAGATGACGTGTTGAGTACCCCCTAGTCCAGGACACCGTCAGTAGGGTACGGTTCAGTAAGTTGTCAACCCCTGTCTTAGCACACACCATACAGAGAGGCCATGGTGGAAGATACCGGCTGCATCCGGTAGGCATGCCACTACAGGAAACAGGTAATTTGCCGTCTGTGGATTACAGACGGCAAAGACGTAAATCCAGACGGCAAAGAGTTTGCCGTCAGGAAGTAGACGGCAAAGTCAGACGGCAAAGATTAATCGGCAAAGAATACTTTGTCGTCTGCTATTTTTCTGGATGACGGCAAAGATTTTGCCGTCAGTCTATATTGTTTGCTGTCAACGAGACCATCCAGACGGCAAAGAAAAGCAACCTAACAGACCCACACCCCTGACGGACGGTGTTAGTGTTTTGCCGTCAGGCAAACTACTTCTTTGCCGTTAGGCCGAAACATCACAGACGGCAAAGCATTCTTTATTATTAAAAAAATTAGACCAACAGTCTCGTCACCGCACGTCCACATCATCTCGTCCAAAGCTCGCCCGATCAAATATTCTTGCCGCCCGTACGTATGGAGCAGAGGCCGCACGCGCCCGACAGCCAAGCTACTCACGATGCCGACCTCACCGGAGAAGAGTTGTTGGCCGTGCCCGACCTCACCGGAGAGGAGCGCCGCTGCCGGAGGGAGGCCACGCCGGAGTGAGGAGGCGCTGGAAGGAGGAGGTTGGGCTGCTTGCCGGAGTGTGGAGGCACCGGAGTGAGGAGCCCGCACTGCTCGCTGGAATGAGGAGGCCGCGCCGCTCACTGGCCCACGCCGCGCCGCCCGCGCTGCTCGTCGGTGTGAGGAGGCGATGGAGGGAGGAACTCACGCCACCCGCACTGCTCGCCGGAAGGAGGAATCCACGCTGCTCACCGTCCTGCGTCGTGCCGCCCGCGCTGTTCAGGAAGTCTGCGCCGTGCTGCTCGCCGGAGAGAGGAGGCGCTGGAGGGAAGAGACACCAGAGGGAGGAGGTTGCGCTGCCTGGAGTGAGGAGGCGCTAGGGAAGGAGCCGCGCTACTCGCCGGCCTGTGCTGGGAGCGGGCGGCGCTGCGAGGCCTCCGGCGTGGGGCGCTGGGGAGCAGACGGCAGAGCAAGCCAGGAGGCCAGCGGCGGCTTCCATGGTGACGAAGGACGGGGCCGGCTCGATGGGGATGGGAAACGGGGCCGACTTGACGGGGATGGGGAACGGGGCCGGCTCGAGCGAGGAGAGAGGATGAGGTAGTTGGAGGGGAGCATGGCTGGGTGCCAGGGTGGCTGGCGGCGACCATGGCGGGGCGGTTGGGGAGTTACGGGAGAGAGAGATGCGTAAGAGATAGAGAGAGTTAGCGGGATAAGGGAGAGAGAACGTGGTGGGGTCGGCTGAGGGACAGAGAACGTGGGGAAAGAGAGAACGTGGTGGGGGCGTGGGAGAGAGATACAGCATGGGGTGTGGATCGTGCCACCTCATCAATCCGGGGGATGGATCCGCGAGGTGTGTTTCTTCTTTGTCGTCTGCCATTTTTACTACAGACGGCAAAGAGCTACTTTGCCGTCTATAATAAAAATGGCAGACGGCAAAGTTATTTGCCGTCTGCCATTTCTATTACAGACGGCAAAGTAGCTCTCTGCCGTCTGTAGTAAAAATCATAGACGGCAAACTTTTCTTTGTCGTCTGTAATAAAAACCGCACACGAAAAAGTTTTCTTTGCCGACAGCAGCTGACGGCAAAAGTGCTCTTTGCCGTCTACCCTGATGAAAAGCTGACGGCAAAGATGCTCACTGACGGCAAACTAGCTGTTTCCTGTAGTGTGCCACCTGGTCCTGGGGCATGGGTGTTTCCAGTTGGGACCGAGAGGGGGGCACCCCTTAGAGCGCGCGATAGAAATTTGATCCCATGCTACGCGAGGCTGTAGCCTCCCCACTTAGAGTTTTGCTTAACAGGTGTCGTGGGTGATTACAGACACGAGTAAAGTTAAGCTGGTGTCTGCAAGTCAGGCGTGTTTTTGACTAAAAGACCGTAGACGGAATTAGTTCCGATGGACTAAGGAAATCCGTTACTCGTGGGTAAAGAGTACACCCTCTGCAGAGATATTAAATCTATTCGAATAGCCGTGTCCATGATTAAGGACTACAGTCTAGGATGGGTCAAGTGTCGATCTTAGTGTCGGCCTTCGGAGGAAAAAACTACTCAACCAGAACTTTTATCATGACCTGTGACATCTGATGATTGTGGTTACTATTATTGTGGACTAACCCCTTGTATTATTTGATTTAATGAATATCCCTGGGACGGTTCTACCTCCTGGATATTCACCGTGATTATTCTTATATAAGCCCTTTATGTGGTGTCGCCCAGACGCCCGACTGTGGCATGCGTGTTATTTCATTTACTTATAAGCCCTTTATGTGGTGTCGCTCAGACGCTCGACTGTGGCATGCTTGTTATTTCATTTACTTATAAGCCCTTTATGTGGTGTCGCACAGACGCCCGACTGTAGCATGCTTGTTATTTCATTTACTTATAAGCCATTTATGTGGTGTCGCACAGACGTCCGACTGAGGCATGCTTCATATTATTATCCTTTCGAGGCGTCGCTTCAGACACCCGATCGGTGCTTTTCATTTCTACTCCCTGATTGTTTACTCACGTTTTATTTGAATGATCTACTTGCGTGCATCATGAACCTTATTTCATAACTGACGAAGTGATCATAGAACATTTCAAAACATGATTATCAGTGGCTATATTATACCTGTGTTCTTAATGTTTGCGAGTACATTCAAAGTACTCACTGGCTTGTCCTTGGCTATTGTCTTGGCCAGATTTCTTGCGTGGAGAGTAGCGTTGTGATGACAACCCCGGAACCTACGCAATGGTGATAGCAGCCTCGCGGAGATAGGATTTATCATGGTCAGCTGTTCCTGTGGGAAGTGGAGTCCCATAGACGTTGATGATCCGCAAACCGCTTCCGCCATCAACCACAAGAAACTAATTGTTGTACCCATAGGCCAGAATGGTCTTGTACTACATATTATGTACTTTGCTTGGAATTTCTGTATCAAGTTGGTGCCTCATCAGCTAACAGTAGTCCTGGGGCTGGTGAGCACAAGGGCCATTTTCCGGGAAATTAATACCCCGAAAATCCGGTCCTGACACTTGCTCCTTTATATACTGGGGCAGGAGGCACCCTAGAGACACAACAATTGATCGTCTGATCTTTTAGTCGTGTGCGGTGCCCCCCTCCACCATAGTCCACCTCGATAATACTATATCGGTGCTTAGGCAAAGCCCTGCGTCGGTAGATCATCATCGTCACCACGCCGTCGTGCTGACGAAACTCTCCCTCAGCACTCGGCTGGATCAGAGTTCGAGGGATGTCATCGGGCTGAACGTGTGCTGAACTCGGAGGTGCCGTGCGTTCGGTACTTGATCGGTCGGATCGTGAAGACATACGACTACATCAACCGCGTTGTGCTAACGCTTCCGCTTTCAGTCTACGAGGGTACGTGGACACACTAGAGGGGGTAGGGCACGGTGAATACCTTCTTGTACGTGTTACTACAGGTCAGTGCGAGGCATCGGACCAATCTGAGGCCATCCTCTCACAGGTCAGTCCTAAACCTAGATCTAGGTTTAGGACCTTTAATGAGAGCGACCCTCGGTAACACTATACTTTACCGAGAGCTACTCTCGGTAACTGGCCTTTACCGAGGGTGGCTATCGGTAAAGGCCCAAACCCTAGACCACCTACATCCCTTGTTGTTGTTTTCAGCCTTTAGTTTTCATACATGATTGGCAAAGCACCTTACTTTGACGGTTACGCTTTACCGAGAACCCGGTGACCCCGGCGGTTTACCGCATTGACCGGCATCGAGTGAATACCCACTTATCCATGTTACGACTCTCGGTAATAGCTGCATGTACCGATAACCCTCTCGGTACAGGTCCTAACCCTTGCTCTAGGGGTCTTCTCTACATTTGTAGCTGTGCTCGGTAATAATATTTCCCCCTGTTGCAAGTACCTCTTTCTATCTGGCCTAATTGATTTACTTGCCTTGGTCACCGTGGCATAAATAGTTCACCTTACATAAAGGAACCGAGAGAGTAGTGCTTAATTAATTAGAAGTTGAGATTCGGAAAAAATATAACCCAATACATAAGTCATCAAAAGTCATGGTATTTTGACACTTTAGTCATTAAAAGGTATTAAATATCAGACACAAAAATAGAGGCCAAAAATCACACCCAAATAAAAAGGAAAATAGAAGTCATCAAAAGCCTTTACCGAGCGTCGATATTCAGCCCTTGGTAAAGTCTAAAGAAACTGACGGTGCCGTCAGGTGCGAACGAGCATGCCACGTTGCTATTCTTTGCCGTGTGTAGCTCTCGGCGTACATAGTGTTTGCCTGGTGTAGCCTCTTCGCCAGGAGCCTCTCACGGCCACATGGGCTAGTTGCCGTGAACCCACTGTTTCCGAGTGCGGCTCTCGGCATACGTAAGGTTGCCGAGTGCCCGAGATTTGGCTCTCGGCAAAGAGTCTTGCACCCGGCGTACAAGTAAATTCCAGTAGTACCAGAGTATTGCGATCCTTGCGTAGAGGAAAATTAGGGCCTGCAGCTGCAGACGCCCTCGTACAACAGTAATAAGTCATCGATAGTGACCGATTTTCCAGGACAACAGACCGTCTGCATTTCTACCGACGGACTAATTCTCTCTCTTCCTTCTCTCACCTCCACCTCATCTAAAATCGTACGTGACTCTCGTTGCAGATAGCTGACTGTATGGCGTTGTACATACCCTAAAGGAGACTAGGAGGGTGCTGGTCAAGAGGAAATGCATCAACCATGACATGCATTGAATGAGTAAAATGAAAACGTAACAAAATGCCAGAACGGACGGGTGCCTGAGTTGGTCGGGTTACTCGATGCCAGAACTAATAAAAGTTCGAAATTCTAATTTGTTCACTTTCCCAAAAAAACATATTAAAAAAGTTCTCCATATTGAAGAAAAATGTTCACCATATATTCAAAAATCATGTTAAAAAAAGGTGAAACTTTAAGTGAAGAGAAAAAAAAAGATAAACATATGGGTCTATACGTATATACTCCCTCCGTCCCAAAATTCTTGTCTTAAATTTGTCTACATACGGATGTATCTATTAGATACATCTGTATCTAGATAAATCTAAGACAAGAATTTTGAGACGGATGGGAGTACATACCGGATAACGACTCATTATACATACGAAAGTGGGGAAGGTCCATATTACCCTTTTATACGGTTTGTTGGGGGGGGGGGAGGGGGGTGGTTCCAAATCAAGCAAACATGAGAGGATCAAGGAGAACATCCAGGTGTTTGGGTGGGGGATCCTTGAAGAGGATTTCTAGATCCCGTGCAGTATCAAAGATGAGGTGAGGGGGTACAATACTAAATTCAAGACTGACATAGAAATGCAGCTGCTCTCGTTTGAGTGGCACTTTAGCGGTACATCACCTGAATCTCGATCTCTTTTCTTTAAAATACGGTAACACAAAAACACTTGCAAATTAACCATAGCTTTCAGATGTGGTTGGTCGATCCATTAGTTCTATGTACTGCATATGTTTTATCGTTTCTTTAGGCCTTCAGGTATCTTTGCATTCCAGTATAAAACCAGTTTACGCTCGAGAAACAATGTAGTGATATATTTCAGATAGAGCATCGTTCCATTTGTTTACTGTGGCAGATAAAAAACAAATCCTATCAGATTAGAATGTAATTAACCATAAGTTTCCATCTAATCTAAGCACGTGAATGGTCCCTGGTGTTTGTTGCAAAAGTGTGTCCTGACCAGAGAGGAGCAACCGATGCTACCGCCGAATGCGCTCGAGGCCATAATAAGGGATCTCAAGAGACTGCATGATCATGTGTAGTCGACAGAGAATAGCCTTCTCCTCTCGGAGGATCCAGGATACCCGCTTTACGCGGTTCATGTGCCAAGTGGCAGTGGCTATGTCCAGACATGCCCCACGAACATGTTCTTCCCACGGTTTGATCACATTCTAGAGATGTTTCACATGAGACGACTCGATTTTATGTTAGTCTGCCTTTATGCGCTCCATCCGAACTACATCATCGGAAAAGAGCAAATCTCAAAAATCACGGTAGCAGACCCCCTACTACATGCATGAGGGCTTCTTTGGAAACAACACAACTGAACGCGACTATGCGAGGCAGTACATTGAAGACTTCATGGTAAATAATAAGTACAAAGGAAATGATTCTCCTGCCTTATCATCCCTTGTAAGTATTTCTCGGATAACCACTATACACATTCTTTCATACATTTTAATCATTCTTTTGCACGTATGAAGGTTAATTTGCGGTATATTTATTTTGCGCAGCGAGGGGCCACTAGTAGAAAAAGGGTCAAACGTGAAGCACATTAGTGCCGGTTTGAATTCGAGCCGGCACTAATGTGTATATTAGTGCCGGTTCGTGGCGGCGATCAATAGTACCGGTTCGTGGCGAACCTGTAGTACCAGTTCGTGGTACGAACCGGTACTAAAGAGGCTGTGTCAGCCTGCGGTCAGGCTATGGCCCCACCATCACCATTTAGTGCCGGTTCGTACCACGAACCGGTACTAATGACGTGGCAGGTTGTTTTTAGTCCCACCTCACTCCCCTAACAAGCCTTTTACAACCTTAAACATGTTATTTCTCAAACTATCACAAGCACTTGGTCTTCATTGAACTCTATGTGTAGAATTTGTGGCCGCAATATGAGTCTTCATCGGTTTATAAATCGTCGATGACTCATATTGACAATTCAGATTGTACACACAAAGATCATTGATGATCAAAGTATTTTTTATGTTATAAGATCATATTGACAATTTAGACTGTAAAGGAATATAAGATCATAATGTAAATGCTCTTATATTTTTTGCGTTCAGTATGCACCATTCAAAGCGACGCCATCAACTTTCAACCATTTCTGCCTTCATTTGCTATTTTTCATGCATTCAATGATTTGTTTTGAGAACTAAATGATCTGAAAATTGAAAAGCACTACAAATGAACTCTGAAAAAGTTGAAACTTGGCATGGTATCATCATTTCACCCACATAGCATGTGCAAAAAAGTAGAGAGGCTTACGGCTAAAACTGGATGCACTTCGTTTACAAACTAAACAATCTTTTTCGAAGTAGTCAGGTTTCTGACGAAATTAAACTCATCTGTTACAAAGGCATTTTATTTTTTTTAAACTTATTACAACTCCAGAATTTTTGTGTGTTCAGTATGCACCATTCAAAGCGACGCCATCAACTTTCAACCATTTCTGCCTTCATTTGCTATTTTTCATGCATTCAACGATTTGTTTTGAGAACTAAATGACCTGGAAATTGAAAAGCACTATAGCAGAAAAGAAAAAACTACTCAGAAATAAATAGAAGAAAAAATAAAGCAGAAAAGAAAAAAAATTATATTTGCTATTTTTCAATCGTTCACAAAATGATCGTGAAATTGAAAATCACTATAAAATAAACTCTGAAAATGTAAAAGGTCTCTCCTATATATACAACACTTACGAAAATTTCAGTTACACCTCCCCACTTCTTCGCGTCTCCAACCTCTCGCGCGCCGCTCCCGTCGTCGCCGCCTGTCGCCTGTCGTCGTCGTCGTCGTCCCCGCCGCCGCCCCGAACGCCGCGCGCCGCCGTCCGTCGTCGTCCAGCGCCACGGTCCCGTATACGTACGTATCTCGCTCTCCTCGCGTACGTACCCGCCGCGCCGCCGTCCGTCGTCTCGTCGCGCGCACCCGGCCGGCCGGCCCGTACGCCGGCGCCCCCGCCCCGTACGCCGCCGCCCCCGCCCCGTACGCCGGCGCCCCCGCTCGTACGTACGGGGCGGCGGCGTACGGGGCCGCACACACACACACATACCACACACGCATACACACACACACATACGTACACATAATATACGTATATATACACACACATACACACACACATTTTTTTACTTAATTTCTGTTTTTTAGAAAAGTTAATTAGATGATCGAATGTTTGATTAATGTCGAATGTTAGATGAATTAGCTAGCTAGATAGAAAAATTGTCGAACTAGAGATTAGAAGTATAGTTGAATAATTAATATAACTAGTTTATTTTTAGTTAGAAAATTGTCGAACTAGTTTATTTAGGTATATGAGATTTTAACTAGTTCAATAATTAATACAACTAGTTTATTTTTAGTAAGAAAATTTAGGTATCTGAGATTTGATGATCTAATTAAAATATTATTTATTAATGAGTTTTTCTGTTTATTTAATTTTTTATATATTTTGAGTTTATATAAATATTAGATTAATGTTGAATGTTAGATGAATTATATAGAAAAGTTAAATATAGAGATGAATAGAGTTAGATATATTAATGTCAAATGTTAGATGAATATATATTTGGCTAGATATAGGTGTTTAATGTTTCACCTATATGAACATAGGAAATGTCATCTGACGATGAAAAATATTTCATTATGTGCGAACACTGTGAAGACCAGTGCGGCCTGTGCGACAAAAATTTCCTTGTTGATGGTAGACGCTTCAGCATCAAGCTGGATGAGACATTCGAAGTTGATAAAGTAAGTCACTTTGTCAATTATTATTTGAATGCAAAACTTATGCTTCATTTGCTTCAACTTATAATTTTAAATTTTCACTATTCTACTAGCGCATCCCCTGCCATGCAAGAATTTTTGTCTTGAATAAGATAGGTTTTAGTGCTATAGATGATATGGAGGTAAAGAGAGTTTACTTGAAGACGGAGCATGGGTATACTTTCAACGTCAAATTATATAATGGAGACACATACACCCATTTTGAATGCAAAACTTGGCAAGCACTATGCAAGGCTTATGCATTTGAGCCTGATATGGTTATCACCTTTGATATTCGTCCGGAAGATGATATTGAAGGTAATATAGACATCTGGGTCGATGTGCAAACGCCTCCAGTTCTACCATTTGGTGAGTTTTTCTCAACCATGCTTGCATATGCTTATGTCTTTGATACAGTTTATTCAAAAATAGTTGACAACTAATTTGTATTGTCAGCTTATTTCGGTTCAAGCAAACATGTCCGGCGCTTGGTAGACAGGACCTACTACTGCCCCGGGGCTCAACTAAACTGCGAGGAGATAAGTCATTATGTTTCATGGCTTGAGGATCTTAATACTGTCAAGACAAAAAAAATTCCTGAACTTAGAAATGTTAGTACTCAAAACGTGCGACCAATGGTGATCGTATTGAACTACGGTCACATCTATAATCGAAAGATGGTAAGATTTTAAATATTTGTCCTTAATTAGTGCATCTTTTGCATACATTATTTTTGAAGCTAAACTTTCATTGCTTAGTATATTAATTACTATACGATGTTCTTCAACAGGGACTTCCGATGACAGTTGTGCCTCAGTGGATCGAGACAAAATGTCGCATGTCAATGGTTAGCTTACGACCAAGATTTCCTACATTGCACATGAGTGCATTCAGGATTTCTGAAAGCGAAGAATGCTTATAGTGAAAGATTGGAGCAAAATTGTTAACGATCGCAGAGAAGTACTAGGGGGCAGCAAGGAGAAGCGCAACCCAAGATTAGGAGACAGATTCATCTGCATGCTCCAGTACGATGAATCAGGAGAGCTATACATGTTCTATGCTATTCTACCTGAGAGGGAGCAGCAGGAGTAGCTACTAGTTCATGCTCTTAATTAGTATTTGTCTCATGTCCGTGTCCTGAACTTCGATGTTGGTGATGATTATGTTGAACTTGATGATATCTTTGCTTCTGTTACAAAGTGAATGTTTCCTCTTTAAGCTAGCCAGCGTTGGTGATGATTAGATAGCTAGCGGTAATGACTATGATGATTAAATAATGGTAATTAGACGACTATGATGATTTTTAGCTAGCTAGAGTTTATTTATTTATGAATATGCGATCATGATGATGATGATGATGATGACGAATACAACTCATTATAATGTAAAACAATCCTAAATTAAATTGATAACACAAATTTAATTGAAAAATACAAAATAAAACAAAAACCCACAAACATTTAGTACCGGTTGGTGTTACCAACCGGTACTAAAGGGATCCCGGCCCCGGGAGCTGGCTCGTGCCACGTGGTTTCCCTTTAGCACCGGTTCGTGCTGAACCGGTACTAAAGGGGGGGCTTTAGTGCCGGTTCCTAAACCGGCACTAAAGGGCCTTCCGAACCGGTGCTATTGCCCGGTTCTGCACTAGTGGGTGCGCCGTCCTTATCGTTCTTTACAGTACTTTATGCAGGACGAAACTAGAGTGCATCCTCCTTAGTATGGACAAATGGAATATGCCATGATTGACGATGACGATGTGTCCGTTTAATTAGTACTTTATGCAGGATGAAACTTCGAATATCTGTACGACGAAACTTTGTGATGTAAACGGTCCTCCTGAACTTCCGTAGCGTTCTAGTTAATTAGTTTGGGTATGATGAACTTCGTTAGTTATGCTTACTATGTGTTGCTTCTATTTTGCTCACTCTTTCTCTTGGTGTTGCTTAAGTATATTATCTTGCATATTATCGATGATTCCGCCTACTTAATTACGACGCATTTGTGTCAGGGATTTAGATCGATGACGAAGAAGTGGTATGCCAAGTACATAGGGAGGGTTCCAGAAGTGTGCGGCGAGTGGCCAGAGTGTCAGGCCCAGGTGCACCGCTTCCCTGGCAGCAGTCACAAAGGGTTTCAAAGTAGAAGCGACACCGAAGCTAATTACTTGAGGTTCACGCTAGCGGGAGAGAGAAATCACAACCGGCTCAAGAACTACTTCGTAATCCCTTTCTTGCTCATCGTGATCGCTCTTGTCTTGTATGTGATCATATCATAGTTTAGATAGATGATGAACATGTGTATGTTGGAGCACCATGATGATTATAATGATGATGATGATGATGAACATGTGTATGTGTATGTTGGATGATGATGATGATGTGACTATGTGTCTCGATGATGTGACTATGTGTCTCATATAGTTTCATTGTATGTGTATGTGTATGTGTATGTGTATATTGCATAAAATCTGTATAAATATTGTGTATGTGTAGCTAGAAGAAGAAAAAATAAAAAAAATAGTAATGGCTCGGGGTAAGAGCGTAGCAGCAACGCTACACAAAATTAATAGTAGCCCTAGGTCTAGGCCCGTGCTACAGGTAACTAGCAGTAGCGCGGGATGGACCAGCGCTACTGCTACCAGAAGTAGCCACGTGCTAGTGCTAAAAGTTGGCTGCAACGCGCTAGCAGTAGCCCGCGCTACTGCTAGGCCTTTACCCCGCGTTGTTACTAGACTTTTCTCTAGTAGTGTATCTTTTGTTATTTGTTGTTAGTTATGTCAGAGTGTGATGTGTGTTGTTTGGGGTTGGGACCGTAAAAGGCGTCATTGATTTAAGGCCGCGCCTCAGCCTTGTTTCTAAAAAAATAAGATTAATCACAAAACCGAAAGATTCGCCCAACTTCTCATTACATCAAAGAGTCGCCGCAGAACTGAAAATTAAAGACCCAAATTAACGAGCGCTCTCATTACCGAGCTACCTGTAGGTTGTCTCCCAAAATGCCGCACTAGCTTATGTCACTCTTTTGGCACTACTCGGCACTACTCTACGTAGGAGTTTTATAATGCTCATGAAGAGTACGAGAATGAGGATTGTCGCAAAGCAATGGAGGAGTATTCCACCAATGTCGTCACGACCGCCACCATCACCCAATACTACGTAGAGGGCTACGTCTGCGATTTTGCATGCGGTTTTATGAGAGCCCAATCCACCTGCTCCTAATACGACTACTAGGATTGCTCGTCTAGCTTGGTCGCGCCGGCGGGATACCCAGCGCCCGTGTATAGCAGGATGTCCTTGTCGGGTTTGTGGTTCCACAGGGGGGCGCACGTCAATGGTGAGATGGACCTCATCTTCAATGGAGCAAGCGTCGAATGGCAACGGGGGAGTTCTGCATCGGCACCCTGGTATATATCCAGTAACGAAAGAAAGAATCGGCGGTTACGGAGACCAAAATGGGTTGAAAGATATGCAGTAATATTCACAAAGGTACCAAGCTGTGCTAATATTATCAATTTTTCTTATCCTAGGACTATGTAGTTGCATTTCTAAAAAAGGACTATGTAGTTGCTGAAATCCTATCAAATTAGACAAAGGATCCTCCACCTTATTTCCTTCTAAGTTCTAATACATATATAAATTAACTTTTATATATGGATGTAATGAACATTAGTTTCGTTGGCTGCTTGGTATGCAAAGAATAAAAGTAGTAGTACAAAAGTATACACATTTAGTCTTAAAAAAATCTAAAATTCATACTATGTTTGGTTCAACATTTAAATCCCTAATTACGCCATACTAATTAATTTTACATATTATATAATTGTTCCCTACTGGCTTATTTTGTTTGCCTCCATGTCCAGCCACATAATTATCCACAAACTATTCCACATTCAAACACACTATCATCCACTAAAATTATTCCTTTTGCATAAATTATATTTATAAGTTCAATCAATATGTTTACCTGAAAGTGTGCTTTGGTTTAAAGCAAGCTTGCTTCGGAAGTCCGAGACCTGCAATAAGAAGTTCAATTCTTCTTTATAGAGGCCCCTTGTCAGTTGTGTATAAAATGGTAGTTCTACTAAACAACATTTCATTTCTTTGGAAATAGTTGAACCATGTTTCTCTAATTAGCGGTTGGTCGAAACATGCAAAACAACTGGTGCCCTGTTTTAAAATTCTTACATGTCCACGAGTTATTGCAATGATTTTTCACATTTCTTTACTACAAAATAGTGCTTTTTTAGATACACATATTGATGGTTATATAGTAATCCATTGATACAATAGATGTTTTTCATCTTAGAAAAAATAATTATATAGTATAGAATATTGGTCAGGTGGAAGCATGAAAATTCCCCGCAAAAAAAGGTGGAAGCATGAAAATAACATCATTATATTTATCATAAAAATATATACATAATATAATAATTATATTTTTTGACTAACATATTCATATGAAAGTAGTGCGCACAGTTTCATGTTGGAGGCATTATCAAACTTTCAGCTATTTATCGGCTTACTGGTCCCTAAAAAGGAAAAGACTATGCATGGTGGCCGAACTTTAGGGAGTAGGTAAAGAAGAACAAATAAATGAAACTAAGAGAGTTGGCATTTATGATTAGTAGGAAGTTAGTGGTTAATTCGAGGATGTATATGCAGAGGATGACGTTTGGTTATGCCTGCCCTGCAGGTGAGTTTTCTAGTTTCTACAGTACCAACCTTGTTTAGTTCACCGACGATCTCGGCTACAGTAGGCCTTTTCTCACGATCAACCTCCACACACCTCAATGCTATTTGGATGCATGTCTTAACTTGATCTGATATATGTGGCGACATTGTTGCCTGCAGCTGTTTTCCCCAGCTTCCATGTACCTGCAAAGTTGGAACACAATGGCAATGGGGGAAAGTAAAGTAAAGTAAGGCACAACAAGATTACTATATTTGTGAAAAAGAAATTTTGCTCATGATACAAGATATCTTCCATACATGCTCAAGATATTCTTGCGAAGATATATCTGCAGATTTGGAGAAGCCCTCATTTCCTGCCATTATCCGTAAGATTATAACACCCAGACTGAATACATCATACTTTGATGTGATTTCGTTTCTGTGAATGTATTCTGGTGGCATGTATCCACTGCATGGTATATATGCAATACAATTATTTCTAGAGTTAAAAATACAAAAGTTCATTATTTATCATGATATATCCACTTACCATGTCCCTATATTTTTGTTTGTGATATAGGTTTGTGCTGAAGGGAAGAGTCTTGACAAGCCAAAATCTCCAATTTTCGGGACCATGTTCTTGTCCAGCAATATATTAGCAGGCTTCAAGTCAAGATGGTAAATAGTATCTTTGGACCCATTATGAAGATAATTCAGACCCAGACAAACTCCCTTGATAATTTCGAAACGTGTGTGCCAATCGAGTCCGCGTGATTCATCTACAGAAGTAAATACGCAGCGTATTACCAAGACATAGATTAAGGGATATCTAAGATGTACATAATTCCTAGATCATTTTTCTTTACATGCAAAATAACCATATTTTTAAATAGCCGGCTATAGCTCCGCTATAGCCCGCTATAGCCTTTTCAGCGGGGTGCCGCTAAATGATCGCCTTCACAAATAGCCCGCTATAGCCTGCTTTAGCCCGCTATAGCTGATTTGGAGGCTCGCCGCTATTTTCCATAGCCCGCTACTTAAAACATTGAAAATAACACAGTCTAAGTGGAGTAGTATCATACCAGAAATATGCTTGTCAAGGCTTCCACCCTGCAAATATTCGAAGCACAGAACTCTTTCTACCACATGGGCAAATATATATTCACCTTCATACTTAATGAGTTGATGTCCTTGGTGGTAGCAGTAGCCAACTAAATGGGTGATATTTGGATGTTGGGCCCTCATAAGGTTATTGAATTCATTCCTAAATTGCGTGTCATCAAGCCCCCGCATGTAATAGAGTTTTTTGAGAGCAATATCTTCCCCATTTTCCAGTACTCCCTGTTACAGAATACATGAGTCCTTGCGTATGTACGGTAGTGTCATTTGAAATTAAAGTATCTAAGTAACAAGCATAAGAGCATACCTTGTACACCACTCCATACCCACCACGACCAATAACGTGCTTCTCAGAAAAGTTATCCGTATTTGTTTCAAGAACTCGAGTGTAAACTCCCTTATCGGCGCATTTGTCTGTTCGAACTTGTTGGCCAGTTCCATGGTATCTTATTTCTCCTGTTGGTGCTAGGAATGACTAGCTCCCTCCCTAATAACACCGAAAATATTTCACAAGGTTAACAGAGAGCATAACTTGTAGTACAAAACAATAAAATAAAAGAATGTTGCGTATATTTTAGCTTTAAAATTATTAGACGCGCCTCCGTTGTCCCTGGCACATGCCGTGGGATAACGAGAGCGCCAAGAAAACGCGGTAAATGCCGAAGGGAGCCGGTGCGCGACCAAGCCGGCCGACATCTTCCTCTTTCCCGCGGCCCGAACCATTCATCCCCGACCAGGAGACAGCGACGGTTGACCGAGCCACGACTGGGTAGCTAGAGCCTACAGGTAATGGATTTTGAAGGCGGTACGGGTGAGGGCCTGAGGGGTGAGGAAGATGTGGGCTAGTCTGGGAAGCAGACGGCGGGGCGAGCTCGTGTGGACTGCAGAAGCGGCCGCCGTATGGAGTTGGATTTGTGTTTGGGGATTGAAGGAACCCCACTGTACTAGTCTGGGGGATTAATGTCATTTTCACAACTAAATGACAGATTAGAGATAATCAGCTTTAGACTTTGATTTTGTACGAGTCACTGATTGTCGATACACGACAGTGGAAATTTGTGGTCAACTTAGTGGCTAAATCTGTAAGAAAAGGGTCAAATCCATACAAACCGTTGCCAGCTTTCCCTAACGGTGAAAATTCCAAATGAAAAATAAGACGAACAATGACGCTAGAAAAACATAAACTTGTGAAGCTCGTAATTAAATCAAAGGTGCTGATATGATTTGTATGGGATGAACCTGTATGGCAGGTGAGGAACCAGGAATGAAGGGTACGGAGTGGATCTGGCAGAGTAGGAGAGCGACCGGCCGGCAGCTTATCTCTTTCCTTGTGTTCGTCGTCTCTTGGAGCAGCTCCACCTCGCACAAACCTGCAGCTGCAGAAGATGGAAGACAAGCGGCAGTGGGTATGGAATGAAGCGGATCTGGAAAGCTTGACGACCGGGAAGGATACAAGTCAAGATGGGTGAAAAAAAGTACACCCCAAGATGGGTGATACCGCGTGGGAACCGTGTACGTGTTTATTATGTACTCCCTCCGTCCCAAAAAGCTTGCCACTCAAACACGACAAACTAGTCGGGATGGAGGGAGTATTATTTAAATATTTAATTGATAAATTAACAGTGTGGATCATTGAGATTTACAACCTTTTGCCCCTTTTGTCGTAGAGGTCTTAGCGATTTTTTAAAATGTGCTCCTTCTCTACCTTGTAGTACTATCTTCTCATAGTATATTTACTAAGAGGCAACTTTCAAACCGGCCTCTGCGTTACTTTTTGAAACAATAATACACCAAAAATAATTGTAGATCTCAATGCTAATGTTTATATTAGATTTAATAGGAAGGGAAGTTGCAGCAACTAGTTTTACCGCTGGAGTGCTTTTGAACAGCCGAGTCAATAAAACAGAAAGATGTTGTAAACGCAACCAAAGTAGTAGGTAGTATTAGTAACAGATTTGCTATTTCATATCTAGATGTGAAATATTATCTCACATCTAAGTTCCTTACCCTTGAATTTGTTTTGTCTAGCCCACGAAAAAAAAGAATTTGTTTTGTCTTTTTTTTAGGTGAAGAATTTGTTTTGTCTGATCTCACGATTGTGTTCGTGTCCACGGGGTGCGCTGGTGCAGCCTCCTACGTTGCAGCGTGCCATAGTGGGCTGGCTCATGTGTGTGCCGGCGTGGGCTTGCTTTTGCCTTTCTGTGTTAGTTTTCTTTAGTCTGTTGTTTGACTTTCTTGATTCACTGCAATCGCATAGACAAGAAATTGGATCTTTTTTTTTAGTTGTAGGTGGGATCCGGTCCTTTTCGTTTCAGTTATAAGTTCATCCTCGACTCGTAACTAGGCTTGATCTTTTTTGTCCGAGACCCAAGTCCGTCCTCGACTTGCAACTGAGGCCCGATCTTTTTTGTCCCAGTTGTAAGTCCGCCCTAAATTCACAACTGGGGTCCGATCTATTTTGTCACAGTTGCAAGTCCGCCCTCGACTCGCAACTGGTACCTGACTTTTTTTGTTCTAGTTACAAGTCCACCGTCGACTCACAACTGAGGCCAACTTTATTTTTCTAGTTACAAGTCTTCCCTCAACTCGCAATTGGGGTCCAAATTTTTTTTGTCCCAATTGCAATCCCACCCACGAGTCGTAACTAGGATCTGACATTTTTTTGTCCTAGTTGCAAGTCCACCCTCAACTCGCAACTGGGAGTTTGACATTTTTTTATCCCAGTTGCAAGTCCACCTTCGAGTCGCAACTAGGGCCCGACCTTTTCACTCGGTTGTAATTACACTCTCGACTAGCAACTGGGCCCTGTTATTTTTTGTTCTAATTGCAAGTCCACCCTTGACTCGTAACTAGGGTCCGGCCTTTTTTTTGTCCAAGTTGGAAGTCGACCATCGATTCATAACTAGGGTCCAACTTTTTTGTCCTAGTTGCATGTCCATCCTCGACTCGCAACTAGGGCTCAATCTATTTTTTATCCAAGTTGCAAGTCCACCATCGACTTGCAATTAGGGCTCAACCTTTTTTAGCCGAGTTGCAAGTCCACCCTTGACTCGCAACTGGGGCTCAACCTTGTTTATCCGAGTTGCAAGTCCACCCTCGACTCGCAACTAGGGCCCAACCTTGTTTGTCCGAGTTGCATGTCCACCCTCGACTCGCAACTACGGTCCAACCTTTTTCTCGAGTTGTAAGTCCACTGTCGACTCGCAACCGGGGCCCGAGTTTTTTAGTCCCTATTGCAAGTCCACCATCGATTTGTAACTGGGGCCGACCTTTTTTGTCCCGGTTGCAAGTCCACCATCGACTCGCAACTGGGCTCCACCTTTTCTTGTCCCAGTTGCAAGTCCACCATCGACTCGCAACTGGAGTCCAACCTTTTTTGTCCCAATTGCAAGTCCAAACTCGACTCAACTAGGGTCTGACTTTTTTTTAGTCCTGATTGCGAGTTCACCCTCGACTTGCCACTGGGGGTCCGACCTTCTTTTGTCTCGGTTGCAAGTCCATCGTCGACTCGCAACTGGGCTCCACCTTTTCTTGTCCCAGTTGCAAGTCCACCATCAACTTGCAACTGGGGCCCAACCTTTTTTGTCCCAGTTGCAAGTCCAAACTCGACTCAACTAGGGTCTGACCTTTTTTTAGTCCCGATTGCGAGTTCACCCTCGACTTGCCACTGGGGCTCCAACCTTCTTTTGTCCCGGTTGCAAGTCTACTCTTGACAGCAAACAAACTGTAGATGAGCTGGCCCAAGTAGATAGGATATTATTTTTTTTGTTTTCTTCATGATTTTTTTTTACCATTTTTTCTTCGTTGTGTTTCCTCTTCTTTTGATTTTTCTATTTTTCAAAGGTTGATCTCATGTTTTTCCTTTTTTTCTGATTCTCTTTTATATACTCACAAGTTCATATTCCAAAATTCGTAAATTTGTTCATTTTTCTAAAATTGTTCGTGTTTATCAAATATATTTTTTGGAATGTGCTCATTTTTTCAAAAATTGTTTGCAAGTTATAAAAATGTTCATGTTTTTTTGAAACAACTATGGGCTCAGATGCAAGTCAACCTCGACTCGCAACTCATATCATAGTTGTCCTAGTTGCAAGTCCACCCTCAACTCGTAACTAGACCCATAGTTTATTTGATCCCAATTGCAAGCCCATTCTTGACTTGAAACCGGGCCTATGTTTTGTGTTTTATCCCAGTTGCAAGTTCACCATTGAATCGCAACTGGGCCCATAGTAGTTTCATATTAATTGCAAGTCGATCTTTGACTCATAACTGGGCTCGTAGTTTCATAGTTTTCTTTTTTTTTTGGTGTTTCCTGTTGACTTTTCATTCTTTTTTCTACTTTTCATTACCTTTTTCTGTTTTAAAATTTCTGAACCTTTTTTTCAAAATTATGACCATTTTTAAAATCATGAATATTTTAGAAATTTATGAACATATTTTTGGAGTCTGCGAGCAAATTTGAAATCATGAATAACTTTTCTAATCCATGAACATTTTTCTAATGCACAATCAATTGTTTAGTACGTGTTTTAAAGTAATTTAGTGTAATTAAAGATATCTTCATTGTGTATAATTAAAAAAGTTCATCGTATATAAAAATTTCACTGTATATTAAAAATTATTCAATGTATATTGCAAAAAAAGGGTGTAGTCAGAAAATGATCTTCGTATAATAAAACATTGTTCACCGTATATTAAAAAAATTGGTATTCGTTAACATTTTTTATAATTTGAAGAAAAATATGCAAATTTGTGATTTTTTTTATATATGTTATGATCAAACTTTGTTCCTTACTGAAATCAATTATAAAATAAGAGTGAAAACGTGAAAACCTGAAGGCAAAAAAAATGTTGGTAGCCTAGAAGCGAGCGATAAGAGACGTGCTTGTATAAATGTATAACAAACAGATGCAAAAGCTAACAAAGCGATGTTAGCACTAGGCCACTAGCGATCAGTTTTTTGTTCAGAAAAAGCTAGCGATTAGATTTTTTGACGGGTAGCTAGCGACCAGATTTACGTATGGGCCGGCCACCAAGGCGGACGCAGGCCGAGCTGGTTTTTAGTCTTGGATTTTGGGCTTTGACAAATTAAAATCAAACAAACAGAACAAACAACAAAAAGACATGACTTAGATGTGAGATATTATCTCACATCTAGATGTGACATAGACGGACCCTATTAGTAAACAACTAAACAAGCACATGTTTTGTCTGTGATGTCTCCAATCTGGCAGTGTGTCTGCTACTTCTGTAACTGCCGACTGTGATTTAATTTGGGGGAAAAAACCTAGGTGTCACTGGGTAAAAAGGTTAGAATTCTCCATTGTTCGTAATTATATATGGAAAGTATAGACAAGGTTGGGCCACCCTTTTCTGAACTGCACATAGCTTGCATCTCCTGCCATTCTTTGGTTGTACCCCTTTGGTTGGGATTCTGAGTTCCTAGAAATGAATCTTGTCCTTAAGGCTGGTTCCACATGTTCAATTATTCGTAAGGCTGGTTCTGGTAGGAAAATTAACATGCATTAATCCTTGCTGCTTGCTCTGTTTTTGGTACTACTGCCTCTGCTCATCTTGGCTTCATCTTATTGAAACCATGTTGCAAAGTGGGTTCAGGTTGAAACCATGTTCAGGCTGGCAGTTTTTGCATGCCTCAGGTGCTTCGGCTTGCCGGTCCGAGTACTTAGGATCGCCGTGCTCCACGCAGGGGACGGCGTGAGCGACGCCCAATAGAAGTTGCAGCAAATAGTTTTCCCGCTGTATTACTTTTGAACAGCAAAAGTACTTCAACAGACAAGTGTATATTCCCGAGTTACAACACGCCCAGTTTTCCCTCCAGTTTTGTTCTGGCATTTCTTTTCTCTTCTCTCTAACGTAGCAGTGTGTCTGCAACTTTGTAATGGCCGACTGTAATTTCATTTGGCATAAAAACTAAAGAAAGAAAAACTAGGTGTCATGAAAAAAAATACAATAAGCATTGTTCAGAATTATGTACTATGCAGCATTTGCCAGATATTTAAATCAGTTCAAAATCTCCAGAGCTGAACGTTTCTCTGATAGGCTTTGCTCATTGTCATGCTCAGCTACATGGGCCACGATCCATCTTCCAAGTTCTGCCAGAGGAGGCTTAATTAGCACTGTATGTCTACTCTCTAATTAGTCCCACCTTGCTAGTTCAGGCGACACTGGACCAGTTTATAAGGCGGGGCGCGGCTGTTTGTTGCACGACCTTACTTGAACAGGATCTGTTCTATAGGCTCGTACCGCTGCATCCTTTACCAATAAGGAGGCAAGCACTTCAGTCTGTTTGATGCATTCTGACCTCCGGGCCAGAGCGTGATTAACGGCCAGGATCACCTGATGGGTGCCATCCGACGGCTGTAGAGGATCGTTCCTGCCTGGTACACACTGGTGCAGGGTGGCCCCGAGGTTGTCCGACAGACTACACAAAATCTTTTTGTTTTTTCCAACTCTTTTTACCTTGTGGCAAACGATTCTCTTGGAAACTTTGCATGATTCGAGGCGCAGGAGGAGACATGGAGGGAGCGCATGGCAGAGTGGCAGACTGCGCCGGTAGCCGCTACTGTCTCCATCGGGTCGCCGGCCGTGATCCGCACGGCCTGAGGTGGAGCGGCCGTGGACGCTGCGGATCCGCCGCCATGAACGGATATGTCGCCGGAGAGAAAGAAGGATGGGGGGAACCTGAGGTGGAGTAGCCGCGGATCTGTCGCCATGATTGCTGCGCCCAGCGAAAGAAGGATTGGGGAGGAATTTCTTTTGACGGGCGGGGAGGCCCCGATGCGGATGGAATTGATCTACATGTTGCGGGCGGGGCCGCGGGGATCAGGGTACGCGGAGCGCTAGGGCGGTTCGCAGACCACGCGTCTGCCAGACAGAACAATTGATCCGAGACGTTGATCCGACAATTTGCTGTGTGGCGTTAGGGGAGATTATGTTTGTTCTTATAATAGTATAAGTATAGAAGTATAGAAGAATGACTCTCCTCGTAAGTCCTTGACCACAAAAGAGTAAGGATAAAAATTATGAGAACATTATTATCAAGGGTAAAGCGATGAACAGAGACAAGATTCTTGGATATATCCGGAACATGTAAGACATTGTTTAGATGCAAGTCTTCTAAGGGGGTTTTAACAACTGAATTTCCAACATGAGTAATGTCCATACCTGAACCACTTGCCGTGTGCACCTGGTCACCTTCGTTGTATCTCTCTCTCATCGTCAGCTTGTCAAGTTCCCCTGTAATGTGCTTGGTGGCGCCAGAATCTGCATACCAGTTTGTGTCAGTCCCGTAGGAGTTGGTGATGATGTTGGTCTTCGTTTCTTCATGATCCTCATCATACCGATGCCAGCAGGCCCTTGCACCGTCGGCGTGGTGCTTGTAGCAAATCTGGCATTCGGGATAATCCCGTTCTTGCTGTTGTGGCTGTTGTAGTTGTTGTCGTGGGCGCTGCTGATGGCCGCCGTAGCCGCCGCCGCGAGCGGGAGAGGGAGAGGAGCGGTCACCGCGATCACCATGTCCGCGCCCCTGTTTCCTGGCTCACGGCCCCCTCTTGGTCTATACTGCCCACGCCCTATGTAAACGGCGTTGGCAGAGGAGCAAAGGCCGCCTGGTCCATCGCCTAGCATCTCCATCCTCTGGTCGAAGGCAGAGATCTGCGAGAAAAGATCATCGACCGTAATGGAGTTCTTGATGGCGCCAACTGCTGCTACAATAGGATCATAATCCCGATCTAGCCCAGCCAGGATGTAATCAACCATATCTCCATCGATTCCTGGACGACCCACTGCAGCGAGTTCATCTCCGAGGATCTTCATCTTGGCGATGAACGCATTGCTGGACATGTTGCCCTTCTTGGTATTGGAGATTGAAACAGATTTGTTATCCGAGATTGAGACTGCGCGGCGAACAAGGTAGTAAGGGCAATCCAAAATCATAGGTACTCTCCTTATCGATGACTTGTGTGAGGATCTCCTGGGTCAGCGAATTGAGCAAGTAGCTCCGGACCCGCTGGTCCTTCGACAGCCACGGGCCATGTACAGGATTGGGCTCTATGGCCGTGGTCTTGTCCGCCTTGGTGACTTCCATCATTTTCGGCGGTGCGGCGTCGCTGCCGTCAAGGAGGCCGGTCACTTGCGCTCCACGCAGCGCCGGCATTACTTGCGCCTTCCAGAGGAGGTAGTTCCCCCTTGCAAGCTTTTCTATTGAAGATGCGCCGAGGTTGAGGACGACGGCGCTTGAGCTTGCGGCCATGGCGATGATAGGGTTGGGTTTCTGTTTTGCTAGATAGAAGGGAAGAGGCTAGCTTTGTATACCATGTAAGATTGATCTGGTGAAAGCGTTCCTGCTCTCCTCGCATGAGTTTATTTATTGATGGCAAAACAGCCTTGCGTACAAGAAGATGGCCGATCGCTAGGATCATGTCCTTGTTCGCTAAGAGGAAATAGAGATAGAGGTAGTTTAATATTACATGAAGTGCACAACTCAAACTCCACCTAGCATCTTCGAGGGTGATGTGTCTATTCTGAATATGAAAGCAATAAATGTACACAATGCTATAATTACGGCCATGCCGAGGAATGACACAATGAAAACCATAAACAAACCCAATAGTAGTATTACTAATGATTGTAGCTTGAATACGCCTACCTCAATGAGCAATGGTAGGAATTTCCGTACGCCTAGTATGAGTGCTAGTGCTAATGCTAGTCTAGTTAGGTTGCGCAGCCAGGATACCCAACGCCGATGTACAGAAGGATGTCCTTGTCGGGTTTGTGGTTCCACGGGGGAAGACACGCCAACGGTGAGATGGACCTCGTCTTCAATGGACCTAACGTGGAATGGCAACGGGGGATTTCTGCCTCGGCACTCTGGCATCCAGTAATGAAACAAGGAAGCATCGCACAAGTGGTTAGATCAAAACACCAAATTCATATAGGTATTAAAATGGAAAAATGTGGAGGATCCTTCCTAATTTTATACTCCCTCCGTCTCAAAATATAAGAATGTTGTTTACACTAGTGTAGTGTCAAAAACGTTCTTATATTATGGGACAGAGGGAGTATGATTTACGGAACATTAATTTCATGGGCTACCTGACATGTAAGAAGAAATACAACTCAGGCTTTATGCAAACCCATCTTACACATTCGGTCTTTTTAGAAGGAAAAAAACTCTAAAACCTATACTCCCTAATTACACCAATACAAATTAACCTTGACATGTTATATAGTTGTCCCTCAATGGCTATTTCTTCTTGCCTCCCTGTTCAGACACATTATAGTCCCACAAACTATTCCACATTCAGCAACATCATCCCACTAAATCTATTCTCTTTTTTTCCCCGCGATGGACACTAAATCAGTTAGAGATATATTTGGGTTACATATATTTGATAATCTATAATTTTTAATCCATCTCTTACCTTATGTCTATACCTTATATCTAGGAAAGTCTTTTTGTCCTCCAAGTTTGTACTCCTATATATACTCACCCGTGAGGCTCAATACAACATCCATCATATTTCGTCAATGTTTCTCTCTATCTCTTCTAACATGGTATCAGATGCAAGTTCCTAGACCTAATCGCCGCAAGCTTCCACACCGCGCCGCCCCTGGGGAGGTCGATCTCCATGATCTCCGCCAGGGGCCGCACGAACCGTAGCAGGGTTCGTCGGCCAATCTGTGATCGGCTGCCCTGGTGAGTTTTTCCGATCTCTTGATCGATTTTCTCTCCGCCGGTTGTTTGGCCAGTATTTTATTTTTTGGGTTCACCGGTCATAGATCGGATTGCGACGGCCACCATCGCCGTCGACCCCCGCACGCTTCTACTCCGAGATCGGCGCGACCCCTTGGCTTGCACTCTAACTCGGCGGCCTCGAGGGACATGTCGGCCTGTCACGACTGTCGTCAGCGTTCTGCTGCCCGTCGGTCTACACAGGTCGTCGCCGCCTCTACTCTGACAACAACGCGACTACCCGACCTCTTCTCTGACCCGACGGCCTCGCGCGACGCGACAGCCTTCACGGCCATCGGCTGTGCGTCTGCCCGTCGGTTGCTTTGCGCTGGTCGTTGCCGCCCTGCTACAAACAGACTCCTGCATCACCCACCATCTCCTCCGCCGCCGTATGACCGTCTTACGCTCGGCGCTGCATTCGCTGCTCGGTCGTCGGTGACGCGTTGGTCTCTCAGGCTTAACTGCTCAGGCATCAGCGCTGCATTTCCCGGTTGGGCGCCGGGCGCTAGCCGCTCATCCGCACGCCATTCCCCGTCGGCCCACCTCGCTTCACCGTGTGCACCGCCGTCATCATCATGGAGCAGCGTCCCCAACCTCATGTGCTATCGGATTCATCACCCGCGCGCCCATGATCCGCTCCACACCGACCTGACGAGTCGGTTGCATGCGCCTCTGCAGGTCCCGTCATGGTTGTCCCCGAGTACGGCGCACCCCTCCACCAATCGAGCAACGGGTTGCCGCTGCGTCGCCCCGTCGGGGCGCTGCGCCGCCGCCCTATGGTACTCCCCATGGTTGCACCAAATCGTGCGCCGCGGTGGCACGTGGTCCCCACCGTCGCCTGAGGACATTACCATGGCTGCACCGACCCGCGCACCGCCGATGCGCCACTCCTTCGGGCCGTAGCGCCGCGGCACGCAGTCCATGCCGCCGCCCTAAGGTCTTCTCGTCGTCGCCCTAACCCGCGCGTTGCCGCTGCGTCGCCCCTTCGGGCCATAGTGTCGTGACACACGGTTCACTCTGCCGTCCCCGCGCGTCGACTTCCACTTGGTACGTGTCGTGCTGCCTCCTTAGGCGCGGGAACGCCACCGTCCGTGTCGGTCTTCATCACGTTGCCGGGTTCTTCCTCGTTTACTTCGAGCATCACCGCCGCACTCCTAACCCAGCCGCCGCCGTCGCTGTCAGGCCGTCGTCGTCGCTCTTCTTCGGTGCCGCTGCCACTCACTCACTCGAGCCGCGCCGCTCGTCCGCCCCCCTTCTTCTTCGTCTAGCACTGGCTCATAGCCAGCATCGTCGTCATCTTCTCCGACCACTTCTTCTACTCCGACCATCATTGGCGACATAGGCCCCATGCCGATTGGCGCCGCAACCGTCGTCGAGTCCTCCTCTGCTGGCCCCACCGACTTTTTCGACATGGCGTACAGGTTGTGCAGGTCCTCGTCTACGCATGCCCGATGCTGGCAATACTGATGCGTGCCTTTGGCCACCCACGCTCTCGGCTACCTCGACAACAGCACCAAGGGCTATCACCTCGCTTGAGCAACTCATCGGCTTCCTCTACAGTCCACGCGACACGACACCGTCCCCAACGCTCCCGCTGCGACTGCGGGGGGATGTCATCCCGTCGGCTGCTATTCCAGTCTGACCGTCCATGATGCTCCTATTGTTCGTAACGCTACCGCTACGATTGCGGGGGATGTTAGAGATATAGGGTTAAATGTATTTGGTAGTCTAGATTTGTAATCCGTCTCCTGCCTTATCTTTAGGAGTGGCTTTTTGTCCTCCAAGTCTGTACTCCTATCTATACTAGCCCGTGAGGCTCAATACAACATCCATCATATTCTGCCAATCTTTATCTCTCTTAATAAAATATATTCACTGTACCCGAATCATATTTATAGGTTTAGTCGGGATGTTTACCTGGCTGTGTGTTTTGGTTTAAGACAGTCTTGCTTCGGAAGTCGGAGACCTGCAACAAGACGTTCAATTATTCTTTACTAGCAAACGTGGACGTGCAACGCACGTCTCAACCAATGCACACGAAATTCATGTGATAGTTCGTATGCTGGAAAATTCAGAAAATAGAAGAAGGAACGATTATGAAGAAACCATCGAACAACAATACGTAATGTTGAAGCACAACACCAACTCAAATTGCCTCTCCAAGTTTCGAAGTGAAAGCACAAGTATGTATATAAAGATTTTTCTCGCAAATAGCATAGTGCACAGAAATCTATCGAAAAAAAATGTTGCAAGGGGCATACCATTGTTTTAGCCATGAAATGAACCAACAAAGAAATCAAAATATGTAACAATGTTTGGCACAACTGTACTCTCATTTTAAGCTTGTGGGGCTACAACAAATGTCGCTTAAAAGCATTGTTCGGACGTCCAACTCAAATTTCTCTGGCCCCATGAACTCTTACGCCCAACTTCGGCCAAGCCATGCAGCGGGGAAGGATCCATTGACGTTGTCCGAACTACATCTAGATTATTCTTCCTCATCAGTGTTATAAAAGCAGAAATGATCCTACATCTAGATCCATTGACATTGGCCTCTTGTCAGTTGTGTACAAAATGGAGTTTACTCTTTAATAAGCTTTTACTAGTTCGTCTAAACAACATTTCGTTTCTGGGACATATTCCATTTACTATTTAATAAGCTTTGACTAGTTGGTCTAAACAACATTTCGTTTTTGGGACATACTCGAACCACGTTTCTTTGATCAGGGGTTGGTTGGAACATGCGTGAAACAACTGGTGCTCTATTTAAAAATTCTTAGATGCCCACGAGCTGTTGCAATGATGTTGACATTTCTTAAAGCCAGGGCTTTTCTAAATACATGTAGTGAAAATTATATAGTAATCCATCAATGAAAAAGATGGATTTTCATCTTAGAAAAATAATTTGTGATTTAACGAATCCAATGTGCACTTTCACTATAAGTTCAAAATTATTAAATTAATATTAGTTGAGAATTGGGACACCGTGAGCGTGGCGTGGGGAGGGGGATGCTTTCCTAGAAAACTAGTGTTGTGCCCCGCGCAATTGCGCGGCTAGAATGACTCTATATAATGCATGATAATATAACGCTACATCTTTTAAATCTCAACCGTTAATCTCTAAAATTTACGGTCAAGATAATTTAATCTATGTGGACTAATGTGAAGGCTTGTTTGACTTTTGTCTTAAGTATATAATAGATACCTTTCTACCTACATATAAATCAATGCAAAATCATCTTAATATGAGCGGTTATCATTATATAGTGGTATTTTCTACTTAAGGATTTTCTCCCAAGTTATTCTTGTTGATCGTGTCTTTGTTGTTTTGTATCAACTTTAAAAAGAATATGAACCAACTACCACTAACATATTTTTGTCATGTAAAATTACATGCCGCAAAAGGTACGAATGCATATTTGTGTAAAAAACATCTTTCATCTGATAAATCAGTCCACTTTTTTATAGTACTATACTTTGAATTAGAAAAACGGAAAGTCGAAGTGACATGTACGTCGAACTTTGCACTTTCCAGTTCTTTTCTAACTATATTTTGAATTAGTCTGTTGTGCTTAATACTGGATGCTGGAGCATACTATCTTATTTCATATTATTATATCTAAGCTACTATCTTAGGTAACTAACATGTATGCGGATGCATACCTGTGGCTCAGTACAGCGGAAAATTTTATCTTTATTCCCATAACTTGAAGTCTAGGTTTCCTCTCTATCATAACATCTATTGTTTTAGATTTTGACACTATCTTGATGCATAACTTTGGATTTGATCTAATAGATATGTGTTTGTATATAAACCTATAAATGATAGTAAAAGTTCAATCCCCCACAAAAAATATAGTAGTTTTCGGCGAAACAAATTATATTATTTTGACCTGACCAGTCTAACAATTTTTATATATACCTACTACTAATAGTAGCCAAAGATGTGCCTGGCATGCACATTTACATGGTTTTTTCATATGTAAGCAATACATGTTAACTTTTTTAAAAGAATTTTTTATTTGATAATAATCGCATTTAGATATTTTTTTATTTTTATCGTCATACTTTCAATTGTAATTTTTAGAATTTTGTTTGCTTCATTTGCACTATGCCGTGTAAATTCAAGTGCCCAAATGAACGCACCAGTACTTAGCCCATAGCATATTTTGTTGCCCAACACAGCATTGCCGCATGATTCTGTTTTTGTCCATCTACTGGTGTGATGACGTAGCTTTCAGGCCTAGTCCGATTCCTATTAGGAAATAAAAATAATAGTATAGAGCTTTAATTACGTGCTGCCGAGTTCAAAATAAAGAGCATACGTAGAGGGCCTGGACTCTATGTCGTGCCTCTTGTGTCCTCCGTGCTTGTCCAGATCGGCACATATATATGAGCATCTTTTTTTTGACCTTTTAGTAGAAACATATATGAGCAAACCAAAGACGTGTTGGTTCTAAAAAAATAGATGTGTTGGTTAAAAAAAAACAGATGTGTTGTACGTGACGTGTCAAACTATTTATTCATGGTAATATTTGTATGCAACGCTACATCTTTTAAATCTTAACCGTTAATCTCTAAAATTTACGGTCAAGATAATTTAATCTATGTGGACTAACGTGATGGCTTGTTTGACTTCTGTCTTAAGTATATAATAGATAGGTAGATGTTTTTCTAACAAAGGGAATATAATATCGCGAAGATATTAGTTACACTTGGCCTCTATACCAACAAGATGTCTAAAAGCATCCATAATACACATAGTCAAAAAAGAAAATAAAAAAGAGAAAAAAAAGACCCCGTCACGGTGATCAATCACTACCATCAGCGGCACTCTAACTACCACTGAAAACAACACTCAGATTACAAAAGAGGTTCTCCAAAAGCAACGCTTCCAAAAAGAATATAATGCACAATTGTTGTCATTGCTCGATCAAAGATCTTGGGTTTTCACCCTGGAGAAAGTCCGAGTTCACCCAGAAACAACGCCTTCAACAAGGTCATTGCCAGGTACAACCAATAAAAGTCAAACCTTGGGTTTTCACCCTGAGAATCGAGACTCGGTACTCGAGGAGCACCACCAAAAACGCAGTCCTCTAGTGTTGCCCCCCATAACCCACTCCTCCCCCCCCCACCCCGCTTGACGGGGCCGCTACTGCAAGTCCCCAAACACTTGGCATGCAGTCTTCACCGCATCCAATGCATCCTTCCATCAAAGCTTGAAGACCTCCAATCGCAGCCACCATGACTTTCTCCACTTCTATCAATGCCTTGTAAATCCAAAATTAGACATGTCCCATGACACCAATAAGAAATTGAATCTTCGCACCACGCCCTCTTTAGGCCGTGCGACCGGAGCCTTTCCAATCTAGATATCCAGGACAACATGCGCCAATCCGTATAGATCTCCGACGGGGAAGACCGTAACTCGTCAGCGGCCAGATTCAAGAGGTTGACATTCGGCAGAAAGACGACTTGGCAGAAGAAGAGCGCTAGGGCCAAACCACTATGTGATCCCACCGAGCCACTCATCGGCAGCCGCTGCCCCGCAACATCATCGCTAGAGAAGCCAGCGCGGCCTCCGCCGCCGCCCTGGAATAACGTCCAGGCGCTACGGCGCTGAAGTATGTAACTGATGCCATACTCCCAGGAAAAGCTCGAACGACCTTCAACAAAAGGATGTCAAAAGGAAAGGGATGGAGTTTTTCTCGCTTTTGGCGTAGCAGGCCTCCCTTTGGGTAGAGAACTGTTACAAATAAAGAAGAAACTAATAAATTTAGGTAAGAAACAAGATAAAATAAACCATATTTGATACCGGAATATTCAGTTTGGTAGAGTAACAAAAGGAATAAAAAATCTTCCTATTCCCGCTTCTTCTATTCAGGACATCATTCTCGAGCCTTTTTTTCATGCTTTTCCCGGCGGTCTGGAGAAAGCAGCAATCAATTGGACTTTCCTAATCCTCCCTTCCTTTCAGGAAGACGAATCGAATCTTCTTATGGTTCTATTTAAGAATGGGTATGCCATACACCCCGGGGGGATTGTAGTTCAATTGGTCAGGGCACCGCCCTGTCAAGGCGGAAGCTGCGGGTTCGAGCGGCCCAGCAGAGTGCTTTCACCGTTGGTGTTCTTTTCGATCTCAATGCATTTCACCGCTCCACCGGAAATTCCCTCAAACAGATAGAAACTCTTGAATGGAAATTGAAAAGAAATGTAGCCCCAGTTCCTTCGGAAATGGTAAGATCTTTGGCGCAAGAAGAAAAGGGCGTGGAAACAGATAGAAACTCTTGAATGGAAATTGAAAAGAAGTGCTAGATAAGCCGGCGCGAGTGCTACTGCCGCCCTCTAGATCAGCGCCTCAAAGGATCTGCCACCGCCACGCTACACGGGTCGGAACCCGGTCCAATCCGGATGTGAACAACTAGCAGGAACCGGCCGCCGTCAGATCCGACGGACTGGTTGCGGCCAGACCATATGAGGGCAGGGCCCCTAACCTAACCCGAGGCACAACAGCGGGAGACCTCTGAAGCGGCCGATCTGCCAGAGCGCCGCCACGAGCGACCGAGTTGCCAGATCGAGGCAAACATGGACCGGCAGTGCGTGGATGCCGAGAGGCGCCGTGGGATCAATTGGAGAGGGGAGCGGGAGAAGGAAGGGACGCCCCGCCGCCACCGTGGGCCTGCCAGGAGGCTGCCGCCGACAGCGGTGAGAGGAGAGTGCCGGGAGTATGCTGGCTATGGCGGCGGCGGCGAGTCGTCCCGTGAGTTGCGAGAGTGACCCACGAGACCAGGGGAATACAGTACTAGAGTAGCACGCTTTTGGAATGATTGGTTTGGTTTATTTATTTTTAAAAAAAATTGGGGGGGGGGGGGAGGGGTTTCACTTCCCGATGATGAGTATTAGGATTTTTTATCTCAAGGATAAATGTGTGAGTACTAGGAAATCCTATTCCTCAAGAATAAATAGGAGCCTAAGTTCGCTCCATGAGAATTTGAACCTAGGTGTTGGATTTGTACATCCACTTCGTCAACCACTTGAGCTAGTCTCACTTCCTAGAAAATATTAACACCTACAAACCTTTTCTTAATATCTAGTAACTATATATATAAGATTGGTCAAGTGGAATCATGGAAATAACATCACTAAATTTGTCATATATTATTAAGAATGCAAAATCCAGCAGCCGAACAACATCGGCACTGAAATAAAGCAGAAAAAAAAACCCAAGGCCCCATGCCTCATGACACTAACTCCACCAGATAGCCACTAACTCTATGTTACTAAATGACATTAATGCCAAAAATATACAACTCCTAGGCTACGCCCTCAAGAATGAATTGCCGCACGTGCACCGACGATAGCGAGTCCAGCACAAGATTGAACTCCGAATTCTCATTCCGGAAGCCAAACTTCAATCCGCCACCTTCAGTAAGGACATGATGCACAAGCGCATGTCGACATAACCTGATCAGAGATCTTGTATTTTCACTCGAGTGCATAAGGTCATCGTTGAAGCTGTATGTACCATCATCCCTTATCCGGCTACCGATGCCTCGATATCAGATACCTCTGGAAAAGACACCAGAAGACAGATGTCCCATACCACCTGCCTCTTATCACTGTCGCACCACCTTCGATCTAGTAGCAACAAGCTAGACATGAGACCTCCGTCAAAGCCATCGTGTAGCACGTGCCGGTATCATGCATGACTTGACGTCCTTGCATGAGACGTCATGCTTAGTATCCGCCGGCGGCGGATCCACCAGAGGCTTCACCGGCCAGCAACAGGCACTGCCCAATGACTCCGAAAGAGACACATGTGTCACCTGCCAAGCGGCATCAAACCCGGTCTGTTGATGGAGGGGACTCCCATACCACCACTAGCCTCAGAAAGGCTATCACCACCTCGATATTCTGACTTCAAGTCGCCCACACAACCACGGAGTCCGCCGCCGTAGAAGAAGAGGGGCCGCCGCCCCGATTCCGGGTGCTATAGGGAGTACCCACCGCCGCACTAGCCGCTGTCATGGCCCGTACAACAACAGTGGCCGCCGTGACCATTAGATATGGGCACTAGGTCTTGAATCCCTCGCACGCCGCCCCATGGCCAGTCGTGGGCGTGTGTGTGTTTGGGGGGGGGGTGGCTTTCCTAGAAAATATTGACACCTACAAACCTTTTCTTAATATTTAGTAACTATATATAGAAGATTGGCAAGTGGAGGCATGGAAATAACATCACTAGATTTGTCATAAAATATAATTTGAAAACTCACTAACATATTCACATGAAAAGTGGTGCCCACATTTTCATGTTGGATATTGTATCCATTTTTAAGCCGCCATCTACTATCTCTTTCTCAAAGTGTAAGACGTTTTTGTAGGCTAGTTTAGCCTACAAAAATGTCTTACATTTTGAGATGGAGTTAGTATTTACAAGCAGATGGTACCATTATCGTACTTTTGGTTATTTATCGGCTTATTGGTCCCTAGAAAAAGAGATGACTAGGTATGGTGGCTGAACTTGAAGGAGTATGTAAAGCAAGCAAAATAACGAAATTAAGAAGAGATTAGAGGATGCATATATATGCAGAGGATGATGTTTGGTTATGCCTGCCCTGCAGTGAACTTTCGACAGTACCAACCTTGTTTAGTTCACGGACAATCTCGGCTATAGCTGGCCTTTTCGCACGATCATACTCCACACACCTTAATGCTATTTTGATGCATGTCTGAACTTGATCTGATATATCTGGTGGCATTTTTGCAAGCAGCCGTTTTCCCCAGTTTTCATGTACCTGCAAAGTTGGAACACAATGGCAAAAGGTGGCATGGAAAGTAAGGCTCAACATGATTAGTATATTTATTAAAAATATCTTTTATTCATGATATAAAAGACATCTTCCATACATGCTCAAGGAATTTTTGCGAAGACATCTCTGCGCATTTGGAGTAGCCCTCATGTCCTGCTATTATCCGTATGATTATAACACCCAGACTGAATACATCATACTTGGACGTTATTTCGTTTCTCTCAATGTATTCTGGTGGCATGTATCCACTGCATGGTATATATGCAATACACTTATTTCTATAATTATAAAAGGGAAATTGATTATTTATCATGAGGTATCCACTTACGGTGTTCCCATAATTGAGGTTGCGATATAGGTTTGTGCTGAAGGGAAAAGTCTTGACAAACCAAAATCTCCAACTTTCGGGTTCATGTTCTCGTCCAACAATATATTATCAGGCTTCAAATCAAGATGGTAAATAGGATCTTTAGACCCATTATGAAGGTAATTCAAACCCAGACAAACTCCCTTAATAATATTGAAACGTGTGTGCCAATCGTGTCCGCATGATTCATCTGCAGAAGTAAACGTGCAGTGTATTACCAAAATGTAGACTAAGGAATATACGAAGTACATATTTTTATGGATCATATTTCTTTACATGGAAAATAAATTGTCTAAGTGGAGCAGCATCATACCAGATATATGCTTATCAAGGCTTCCACCCTCCAAGTATTCGAAGCAGAGAACTCTTTCTTCCACAAGCGCAAAAATATATTCACCTTTGTACTTAATGCGTTGATGTCCTTGGTGATAGCAGTAGCCAACCAACCGGGTAATATTTGGATGTTGGGCCCTCATAAGGTTATTAAATTCATTCCTAAATTGCTTGTCATCAAGCCCCGGCATGTGACGGAGCTTTTTTAGAGCAAGCTTTTCCCCATTTTCCAGTACACCCTGTTACAAAAATACATGAGTCCTTGCAGCTATGTACCGTAGTATCATTTGAAGTTACAAGATCTAAGTAAGGCAACATATCCTATGCATCCGGGGTTTTTTCTGTATCCGTGTGTCCATCTGTTCTGAGCCTTCTGATTCAAATCCCATGGCCAACGTCAAAAGCGTGACTAATTTGCAGATAGACGCCCGCCTGCATCTTTGTGATATAAACCCCTTTCGATTAATATACGGTGACGACATTCATCTCCAGTTCTGAGAGGTACGCATGAAATTAGATCTGACTAATTCAAACCCCTTCACAACAACCGGATCACAAGCACATGTAATGAGCCTGATTAGCTCTAGGTAGAACGTGAGTTTGCATGCATGTGACGAGTCCTTATGGAGTTGTTATCCGCCGCTGCCACCGTGTTGTGTGGCCGTCCGCCGGGCTGCCGCTTTGTATGGTCGTCTAGTGGCCGCCGCGTCGTGTGGATGCCTGGTGGCCGCCGGCCGCCGCATTTCGCCTTCCGCGGCCGTACGTCGCGGCCTCGCCGGTGCGTAGCCAGCCGCCGTTGGTGGTCGTCGCATATGTCATTGACATGTTTTCCGATCTGTTCAACGATGAAGAAACACTTGGACTGGGTGTTATTGCAAAGATGCAACGATTAGGTGCTTGGGCGGGTGTGTAAGTGCAAATTAGTCACACTTTTATTGTTGCGCGTCGGATTTGAATCAAAGGGTTGAGGATGGACGGACACATGGGATACACGAGCCCCCCGGATGCATAGGATATGTTGCCTCTAAGTAATAAGCATAAGAGTATACCTTGTAAACTACTCCATACCCACCAGTACCGATAATGTGCTCCTCGGAAAAATTATCTGTAATTCGTTCCAAGAACTCGAATGTAAACTCCCTTGTCGTGGTGCTTGTCTGTTCGAAGTTGTTCGCCACTGCCATGGTATCTTATATCTCCTGCTAGCGCTAGGACTAGCTCAACTCTCTAACGACACGGAGAAATATTTCACATGGTCAACAGCGAGCGTAACAGTACTCGCAAAAAAGAAAATTGAGAGCATAACTTACGAAATAAGAAAAGAAAATAATGCAGCTTCTTTTTTCGAAAAGGAAATGATGCAGCTTATATTTTAGCTTAAAATATTTTAGACCTTCGCCTTGCCCCTGGCATCGGCCATGGAATAACTAGAGCGCTAAGAATATGCAGTAAATGCCCAAGATATCCAGTGCGCGACCATGTCGGCCGGCATCCTCCTCTTCCCCGTGGCCCGAACCATTCATCGTTGACCAGGAGACAGCTACGCTTGGCGGAGCCGCGGCTGGCTACAGCCTCAAGGTAATGGCTTGTAGAATCGTTACGGGTGAGGGGTGAGGAAGACGGTGGCGACCTCGTGGATTACAAGTGCCGCCGTTTGGAGTTGGATTTGTGTTTGGGGATTCAAGGATCATCCCCACTGTAATTAGCCTGGGCTTTTCTCTTCATGTGACTTTCTTTTCCTCAGTTCTGACTACACTATGCACGCACTCGCACTAGTTCACGACAACGAGCAATTTAAACATGCTCCCTCTTACCCCTTTTCTCAGGAGGTAAGAGGAAGCATGTCAGATTAGAGATAAAACAACGTTGTAGACTTTGACTGTGTATAAGCGGCCACTGATTGTCGATACACAACAGTGGAAATTAGTGGCTAGATCTGTAAGAAAAGGGTCAACTCCATACAAACCATTTCCAGCTTTTCATAACCGCGAAAAATACAAATGAAAAATACAAAAGAAAAACTTGTGAAGCTTTTAAGACGAAGGTATTGATATGATTTGTGTGGGCTGAACCTGTATGGCAGGCGAGGAACCAGGAGCGAGCGGATCTGGCCGAGTAGGGGAGCGACCAGCCGGTGGCTTTGCTCGCAACCGGCAGCTTTATCTCTTTCCTCGCGTTGGTCGTCTCCTCTCGTGGAGCAGCTATACCTCGCACAAACCTGCAGCTGCAGGAGATGGATGACAAGTGGTAGAGGGTGTGGAATGCAGCGGATCTGGACTAGAAAGCTTGACGACCGGGAAGGATAAGAGTCTCATATGGAGGAATCCATACAGTAGTTGTTAGAACTTCAAGATGGGTCATGGATTGTTAATTAACAGCACGATGGCTCGCGTGGGTAACCGTGTGCATCAGATTACTATTTATTTTTAAATATTTAATTAATAAATTAACAGTGCTGATCATCGAGATTTACAACCTTTTGTCGTAGAGGTCTTAGCGAATCTATCAAAATGTGCTCCCTGTCTACCTCGTATTATCTTCTCATATTATTTACTAAGACACATCTTTTGAGCCGGCCTCAGCGTTATTTTTTGAGACAATAATACACCAAAAATAATTGTAGATCTCAACTCTATTGTTAATACTAGATTTAGTAGGAAGGGAAAGTTGCATCAAGTATGTTCTGTATGTTATATCTCACAGCTTGCAGTGTGTCTGCTACTTCTGTAATGGCCGACTGTGATTTAATATTGGAAAGGAGAAAAAAACTAGGTGTCAGTGGAGAAAAAGATAGAATTCAGCATTGTTCGTAATTATGTATGGAAAGTATAGACAAGGCTGGGCCACCCTTTTCTGAGCTGCACATACCTTATATCTCCTGCCATTCTTTGGTTGGGATTCTGAGTTCCAAGACATGAATCTTGTTCTTAAGGCTGGTTCCACATGTTCAATTATTCGTAAGGCTGGTTCTGGTAGGAAAATTAACATGTATTAATCCTTGCTGCTTGATCTGTTTTTGGTACTGCCTCTGGCCTCTGCTCATCTTGGCTTCATCTTATTGAAACCATGTTGCAAAGTGGGTTCAGTTTGAAACCAATGTTCAAGCTGACAGTTTTTGCATGCCTCAGGTGCTTCGGCTTGCCGGTCCGAATACTTAGGATCACCGTGCTCCACGCAGGGGACGACGTGAGGGTCGCCCAATAGATGTTGCAGCAAATAGTTGTCCCGCTGTATTACTTTTGAACAGCAAAACTACTTCAACAGACAAATGTATATTCCCAGAGTTACAACACGCCCAGTTCTCCCTCCAGTTTTGTTCTTGCATTTCTTTTCTCTTCTCTCTAACCTAGCAGTGTGTCTGCAACTTTGTAACGGACGGCTGTAATTTCATTTGGCATAAAAACTAAAGAAAAAAACTAGGTGTCATGAAAAATATATTACAATAAGCATTGTTCAAAATTATGTACTATGCAGCATTTGCCAGATATTTAAATCAGTTCAAAATCTCTAGAGCTGAACGTTTCTCTGATGGGCTGGGCTTTGCTCATTCTCGAGCCCACCTACATGGGCCACGACCCTTCTTGGAAGCTCTGCCAGAGGAGGCTTAATTAGCACTGCATGTCTACTCTCTAATTAGTCCCACCTCGCTAGTTTAAGTGACACTGGACCAGTTTATAAGGCGAGGTGGGGGTTGTTGTAGCACGACCTTACTTGAACAGGATCTGTTCTATAGGCTCGTACCGCTGCATCCTTTATCAATAAGGAGGCAAGCACTCCAGTCTGGTTGATGCATTCTAACCTCTAGGCTCATTGATGCATTCTAACCTCTAGGCCAGAGCGTGATTAACGGCTTGGATTCACCTGATGGGTGCATCCAATGGCTGTAGAGGATCGTTCCTGCCCAGTTCACATTGGTGCAGGGTGGCTTGGAGGTTGTCTGACAGACTACACAAAATATTTTTTATTTTCCTTTTGAACTTGCTTAATATTTTTTATTTTCCTTTTGAACTTGCTTAATATTTTTTATTTTCCTTTTGAACTTGCTTAATATTTTTTATTTTCCTTTTGAACTTGCTTAGCCAACAAATCTCCCTCCTTAACCACACATCTGAAACTGTGTATGGTTCAGTTCACAGTATAGTATTAGTAGTGGCAGTAAGATAAGGTTTTATTTTCTTTTGAATTTGCTTAACCAGCATATCTTCCGCCTTAACCACACATCTGAAACTATGTATGGTTCAATTCACAATCACAGTATAGTATTAGTACTTTAGTAGTGCCAGTAAGATAAGATGCACCCACTTTATTTTTACTTGCACTAGTACTGGTCACTGGAAATATAAGCAAAGGCAACAGAAGCCAACTGACCACATGCATGATCCATACATATATCTACACCTGTTCCAGGAGCTCGATCGCTGAAAGATTTTGCTTCACAGCTCAAGGTTTTATTCAACACCACACGGTCCATGGAATACATGCTTGGCTTGGTTTGTCGTCGAGGCCGATTTGGAGCCTTCATCCGACAAGACGTGTCACACTGCTCACCTATCGGTTCTCTTACTATAAGTCCAGCGGATGATCGTCTGAAATTTGCCACCGCTGAGAGTGACAGTAGCAATGAGATGTTTCATTACTGAACTGGGAGAGAAAACTGAACAAGATGGCAAGGAACTAGTGGCTGATCAAGTATGTTGAGGAAGGAAAATGGGTCCAACCAATCATGATTAGTATAGATCCCTCGAGTGACACCCTGTCAAAGGCACCAGTGGTCTAGTGGTAGAATAGTACCCTGCCACACACTTGCAGAATCAATTATTCCTTACTTTTGATCCTGGGTTTTGGTACAGCCTCTGCTCATCCTCAGTTACCGGTTGAAGCCATGCTCCAAAGTGGGTTTCAGTAGTTTGGTCCCTCTTATGCATTCATCCATAGCAATTCAGCTGCTGCGCATCAAGCATAAGCTGCGTTGTGCCGCGCTGTCGCTAATCGCCGGTCATGCGTGCGCGCCATAGATGACACCGCCATGGCGATCAGAGGCCGTGCTACACCTTGAGTTGTTGGATTTCTGATACTATTGGATCAAGTGGAGTTGCAGCAAGCAGCGTTCCACAGGAATACTATTTGAACAGCTGACTCAACTAAACAAAAAGACACTTCAGCAAAGTGTATGTTCTGTCTGCGATGTTCCGCAAAACAAAACAAAACAATGTTCCACGCCAAAGTTTGATTTCTGAACAGCGGACCCAACAAAACAAAAGACGCTTCAGCAAAGAGCTTTACACCACACACATTTTTCTCTCTAGTTTTGTTCCTATCGATCACAGTTTTTTCCTATCTTCTTTCAAACGTTGCAATGTGTCTGCTACTTTGGTAATGGCCAGCTGTTTAATTTGGCATGTTAGATAAGCATTGTTTAAAACTAGGTATTAAAAGTAGAGGCTATGCAGCATTTCCCATATATTTAAACTTGTTCAAAATCTCCACAGCTGAACATTTCTCGGATGGGCTGGGCTTTGCTAATTCTGGTGCCCTTCTACATGGGCCACTAACCTCCTTCCTTCCAAGCTCTGCCTACGAGGTGCTGCTGCATGTGCCTGCAATACTCAATTAGTCCCACCTCGCTAGTTTAAGGGACGCCGGAGTGGTTTATAAGGCGAGGAGCGGCTTGTTGTAGCACGACCTTACTTGAACAGGATCTGTTCTATAGGCTCGTACCGCTGCATCCTTTACCAATAAGGAGGCAAGCACTTCAGTCTGGTTGATGCATTCTAACCTCTGGGCCAGAGCGTGATTTAACGGCCTGGATACTCCTGATGGGAGCCATCCAACGGCTGTAGAGGATCGTTCCTGCCTGGCTCACACTGTGCAGGGTGGCTCAGAGATTGTCTGACAGACTTACAACAATTCTTTTTTCCTTTTGCAACTCTCTCAAAACCATTTCTTACAATTTCTCCTTGATCAGACTACAATAATTTGTTTGCTTTTGCAAATCTCTTTTTATCTTGTGGCAACCAATTTTCTTGGGAACTATGCATGATTCAGTTCCCTTTTTTTGCGGGGGATGCATGATTCAGTTCTACTACAATGGATCTGCAATACAGGTGCATTTTCCTTTTCGAACTTGTTTAACCAACAAATATCGCTCCTTGATCATACATCTCAAGCTATGTATGATTCAGTTCACAGTATACTATTGGGAGAGGAAATTATTAGTAGTGGTTTGGTTCTCATTGAGGCCGATTCAACACCTTCATCTGACACGACATGTCACACTGCATCCATGTGTGCGAAGTAATCTAGATCCATAGTCTCTACTGCCCAAGATAATTGACTACAGACCAGTAGATGGATCATATGACAGTGAGGGTAGCAGTGAGATAATTTTAGTACTGACCTGGGAGAGGAAACTGACCAAGATGGCATGAAACTCGCGGCTGAATAAATATGTAGAGACTGATTTCTGCAGGACTTACCAAACTGGCAGCTGAAACAGAGGTGATCCCTTGCTTCTACTGTCTGAAGACCACACATGGCGCTTGTATTCAGTCTGTCTCTTAGTAGTAGCCAGATAAAAAAAATGATGGGAACTCTTCACCTTTGAGTATGAGAAAACAGTAGGTTTTTTGCCTACAGCAAGTATGTTGACTGTTGAGGAAGGAAAATGTTGTGTAGAGAGTCCCGTTATGAATGGCAATCCAGCTGTGGAATTCAGAACAAGACTTTCCTTTGCTTGTCGAAGACTAAGTTCAGCTTATCTTTCCAACAATTTCATGCATCTGTACCTGATGCTTCAGGAGGTAAGAGTGACTGTCGTTTCTCTCCCAAAAAAGGGTTGTTGATTGCTTGCTTAAGATTAATGGCTGGTCCACGTTTGGCAGTGTGTAGTCTGCTACTTCTAATGGCCGACTGCAATTTAATTTGGAAAAGAAAAAAGAGTAGGTGTCACTGAAAAAGGCTAAGAATTTACTATTTTTACGTAAATATAAATGGAAGGATAGGCCATGCAGCTGTAGATATTAAACCGCTTCAATATCTTCAGACACCACAGACTCCACAGCTGATGCAACGAAAGTGGAAAAAGCACAACGAAATCATAAATAAATAATTCAAATTCGCAAAAGAAAAGAGAACATAAATAATTCCTCACATGGGCTGGGCTTTGATCATTCTCGTGCCCACCTAGTACATCATGGGCCATGACCCGCTTGCCCTTGCAGCCGTTCCATGCTCTGGCTGAGTAGGCGCTGCTGCATGGCTGCTCTCTAATTAGTCCCACCTCGCTAGTTTAGACGACGCTGGAGCAGTTTATAAGGCGAGGCGCTGCTGATGGTAGCACGACCTTACTTGAACAGGATCTGTTCTATAGGCTCGTACCGCTGCATCCTTTACCAATAAGGAGGCAAGCACTTCAGTCTGGTTGATGAACTCTGACCTCTGGGCCAGAGCGTGATTAACGGCTTGGATTCGCCTGATGGGTGCCATCCAACGGCTGTAGAGGATCGTTCCTGTTCCAGTTCACACTGGTGCAGGGTGGCTCAGAGGTTGTCTGACAGACTCCACAAATCTTTTTTCCTTTTTGGCTGCAGAGCTAGGATGTGGTTGTACAACATCTGGCAAAATTACATTCAGTTGTTGTTCCACATGTACAAGGCTACAAGCTACCCTCCAAAATGAATTGAGTTAGCGTCCCTTAATCCTTCAGGTTCAGGTTCAGGGTGAAATCCATGGATTAATCATCTGAATTAGCTAACTTTCAGGAATCTATGAAGGCTGGGCTGCAGTAATCCTTTGGATATGATCGAGCAGTAATCCTTTGAACATGCTCCAGTGTGTGATGATGTTCACAAAAGAAGATTAACGGCTTGCTTAAGAGTTTGAATTATTATCCAAAAGATCAAGTCCCAGACTAATGCAAACTGACAACTGAAACAGAGGTGACAGGTGGAACAAACGCCAGGCAGAACCTGATATACCTGTCCAGGTGAGTTCGCCATCGATATGTGCAGAGATCACTGAATTGGCAGTAGGCCTGCTCAGGCAGAAGCAAGTGGAACAAATCTCTCCAGCACTGTCTTTGTAGAATAAGTAGTACATGAGGATCCAAAGGTACAAAGTACAACAGTCGATCAGTAATCAGCAAACCCTCTTGGGGATGCAGAGGTTCTCTCGCCCCCATGCTTGTTTCAGCGAATGTAGAGTCCAGCACTTATACCTGATGTTCGCTTGGCTGCAAAAGGATGTCGAGGCTTCCAATCATGATCTCTACAATCACCCAATTGGCTACAAAATTCTTCTTAAAATTGTTCGCTTTTTTGAATTTGTTTAACCACACAATCTCTCTTCTTAACCACACATCTGAAACTATATACTCCGTATGATGTAGGACTCATCTTCATATATAGGACCTGAATAAATATTTCTCCACACAGAAACTATTTTACACCGCAGACGACATCTGTGTTGCATAAAGCTGGTAACCCAAATGCTCTATGGAAGACTAAGTTCAGCTATCTTTCTACGCTTTCCTGCATCTGTAAACTAATCCTTTGAAGAAAATCATGTCCCAGATTAATGCCAGAGCAAAATTAAGAGTACTTAGCAAACGGAGGTGATCCTTTTACTGAACATATGAGTAAGTTGAGAAAACAGTAGGAGGTTTGCCTACTGAAGTAGTACATGTTCAGGAAGGAAAATGTGTATAGAGAATTAGAGAGTCCCAGCTGTGTATTGCTACAACAAATATAGTGAGTGTTGCACTCCCAAAAAAAGGCTTTGCTTGCTTAAGGTGAATGCCAGGGCATAATTAGGAGTTTTCTGAACTGCACATGATTTGCTTCTTTGGTTGGGTTTCTGAGTTCCTGGACATGAATCCGGTTCACAAGGCTGAACCAAACAAACCATTTAACTACTACTCCTTCCGCTCAGTTCAAATTTGAACTAAAACCACGCCACTTATTTCCGAACAAAGGAAGTAAAATATTAGTTAGCTGGTTCCACATGTTCAATTATCCATTCCACAACCAAAGGATTACACATATTACAGAATCATTATGTATTCAGTTAGCCCGCGAGAGGATTGACCACATGACCAAGGAACGATACGGCTCCCGTCCTCTCCTCGACCACGGCAAATAAGAAGGGCCGATCCGCCACAAAATCCACCAAATGTTGTGGCTCCCTTTCCTCAAGCGAAGTAGCATCCATGAGTACGACCGTGGCAGCAGCGGCCACGGTGCCTTGCTCGTCCACCTCGATGGTGGCCTTATGGTACACCCGGGAGATGGAGACCCGCCCATGCCCATCTCCGCCGCTCACCATGCCTGAGATGTCACCGCCTGAGAAAGCCCTGGTGACACCAAGCTTTTGCATGTGGGATGACGCCTCGAACTCGAACGTGAACTTGAACTTGGGCACCATGAACTGCCCGACTGGAACCTCCTCCGCCGGCGTGTGCTTCCTGATGAACTCCGGCGTCGACACCGCCTTGTCGTAGAGATCGGAGAGACTGGGAGTGCCGCTGTCCGGGAGAAGGATAAGCATGTAGAATGCATCAGCTTGCCGCAGCACGTTGTTCTTGTAGGGCAGCTTGAGGGCCCTGAAGCCCGGGTAGAGCGCGATGTACTGTGACCGGCCTGTCGTCATGGCCGGCACGTCCACGGTGGTGCCGCCTGGGATGTGGAACGGCGCCGTGAAGACGTCGAACGGGTGAGACCACGCTCCTTTGAAGTAGAGCGCGTTGGCGAGCACGACCGCCGTGGACGAGTCGACGGAGCCGGGAGGGAGGATGTCGCGGATGAGCTGCTTCGTCGCGTCCGCCACGAAGGCGTTCACGCGCAGCCTCGCCTGCTCGGCGCCCGACACGAAGTCCACGGATTCCGCCGTGGCGCCGTACCGCGACGCGCCGGTGGCGGCGAAGTCTGGCCTGAGCGCCCGCCTCCGGTCGACCCACACGCCGCAGGCGAAGGACGTCTGCGCCAGGCCGTTGAGCCTGCCGACGAGCTCGTTCGCCGGCGCGTGGTGCAGCTCGTGGAGCGACGATGAGCCGAGGAACCGCAGGAGCTCCCTGCGCGTGTCGCCCCGCGCGCCGGCGGTCACCATGGCGAGCGCTGCGTGGATGGACAGGGGCGAGAAGACGAAGTTGCTCCCCGTGCCGGCCGCCGCCCGGACGCCGACCTCCCTGGCGAGAGGCAGGCACGACGCGTCGGCCTACCGCAGCGACGGCTCCAGGACCATGAGGCGCCGCGGTGAACAGGGTCGAGCAGAGATGCCACGCGGAGAACAGGGCCGAGCAGAGGAGGACGGCCTTCCCGAAGCGCGACATCGGAATGGATGCACTTCGCCGTGGGTTCGCGCCGTCGCGGTAAGACTCAGACAGCATCCTCTTGGTGTCCATCGATCGATCAGATGTTGAAGACGATGGGGGAGGACGACAGGAGGCGGCGCCGCCGGCGGCGGCCAGCCCCTCCCTGCAATGGACTAATGGCCGGCGGCGGCGGCGGTGCGAGCTGGCGTGTCCGTGCGGGTTAGGGTTAGCGGGACAATGGACTAGTGGGCTACTGGGACTGGGAGTTGGGCTGTATTTTAAATTAAATGGCCCGCGGAAACGGATCCAACATTCTAAAAGTTTTTTATAAGTAAATAGTGTCTATATTACCCACCTAAATTTCATGATTGAGTTTTTGGTTTGCACCTGCATAATTGACAATGGAGATGGAGCTACATTTGTGCAACACCAATCTATGCATGTCTTAAGCTATGCATTCATTATTATTTTTAAGTTTACACGTACTACATTTTCCTTGATTTATGAAATTCACAAATGGTCTCTTGTGTTTAGGGTTGCATCTAAATGTAAATTGGAGCAAACCTCTTGAAACTGGTCATTCGCTAATCGGTACCTTGCACTGGTACAAAAAAAGAGCATTAGAAACGGCCCATAGAAGCGGTTGTGACCAAGCAGAACAAAGCGCCATTATGTACTAGTGTTGATATTTTAAGGTTTATGAATTCATTGTTTTGAAAGGGAACCAAAATACTAATTCACTTACAGTTTACACCTTATATCATTTTAATAGTTATAAACATTCCAAGGACCAAAGGTGAATGTACACGCGCTGCAAAAAAGTTTGCACTTGATTTACTTCCATTAGCTTTTGATGAGATCGTAGAATTTTCAGCCCTATGTAGGTTCAAAAAAATTTCCCGAGATAAAGAGACTACATTGAAATAACTTCGTATAGATCCTGGATGAGCAACCCCTAAAAATATCCATCCAGTGCTACTTCCACTTCAGAGTCTGCTTTGCATAGGAACCAGATGTACGATGAAAACCGAAATCATAGACAGCAACATGGCCAGTGACAGAAATAATAATTGATAGAAACCTATGGAAAATCCAACTATGAATACCTCAGATTAGCTGTTTACAATTTATACCACAGTCAAAATATGTAATTTTGGTAAAAAAGAACTTCATCCAAGATTGTGTCGTCGCAACAAATTGCTAAGCCAACCAATGAATTTCGGAATTCGGACCAGTCTTTTTGTTGCCGGAAGTTAGCCACAAGACTTGGCATCAATTTATGCTAACAATGTATAGAGAACTACTGCTAGCTGCATGTAGTTTATACCAAAAAAGCTATGATAGCTACGAGACACAGCAAAGGGTAGACTAAATGACAGGTTTGCGGAAGTGTGATGAAATTCTAACAATTTGCATGCGCTTCTCGAGTGGGAGAAGAAAAAGAAGGAATCAAGGTGACAGTTCGGATATGTCCTTATTTGGCAACTGATTGGCTGGCATTATGGTTCTAATTAATACTCCCTCCATTTCACAATATAGTTCGTATAGATTTTTGAAAAGTCAAACTTGGTTATTTCTCTTTGCTATTGTGTACTATACTAGACGATACTTGATTTAGAGCCCATTTACCATGGCATGTGATGTGCAACATGTATTTGATTCTTAATTAGATGATGATGTATATGTTTCCTTCTTAAAAACTTAGCTTTTATTTTATAATTTGGTTTTGTCGATATGATGATTGCTTACATTGCTTAAGTATTACAGGAGAGGAAGTTTGATCTTGTGGCCTGGCAACATCATACGAGACAGCGGGGTTGTCGCCCCGTAACCTTGGCGTCGGCTCCCACGACTGCCTCCCTGGCTACTACAATGTAGGTGAGTCCAAGGTCTCTCCTTCCTCCTCTGTCTGCTCTCATTCGAGCTATGGCCATAATGTGCTCTACTTCAGCCGTCGAGCCAATTAATGAACCATTGCTTGTGGTCTGGTCTATGGTGCTATGTTGGTAGTGTTGACATAGTTTGTTGTTTTGATGTTATGTCTTCATAATTTGGGCTAAATTTCTATCAAATATAGAAAACAGTTGAGACTTGTTCCTTTCGACTGTTAAGGTAGCTGGGATGATAGCCTCAGGTGTGAATCTCCTTATGTATGATGACCTTGATTAGATAGTGTTGACCCTGTGTTGAAGGACAATGCTATGCTGCAATATTTAGTCTACTCAAGAACTTTCTCTACAGTCCCCAAGTGGATGTTTATGCTACCGTTATGTTTAGCTTGTATTCTCTAGTTGTCTCTTTTTGCATGATAGTGCGATGTGCCGGTTCCCCTAGTTTCGTCCGATCTGGCTCCATGTTATCTAAATAAGTTTACTAGTTGCTAGTATGGTTACTAGTGTTAGCGTCTTGATGTGGTTTTCTTCATGTGATGTAAAGTGTGTTCCTCTTCTCTTGTAAAAGACTCCATTTCTTAATGAAAATGGGGGCCATGTGGCCCCTCTCATCGAAAAAAGAACTTTCTCTGCATGCCGATGAAGGTCACCCTATATACACTCAATTTGATGAATTTGATGTTAATCTTGGTCTGGCCTGCTTGTATTATCATCATCTACTGTTGCTTGATCACTTACTGTTACTTGACATTCTTCTAGTGGTCACTTTAATACTACTGTTGCTTTGGTCCTCTACTGGTGTTGATTCTTTACACTGTTGCATCTTTTGGAAATTTGGACAAGCTAATTCCCAATCTCCCGTCCCATAACCAGGATGGGGCCTGACTTGATGATGAGGATGGGGAAGTTTGATCTTGCGTAGGGCAAGAAGGCAGATGGATGGAGCTTGTGGCACTGTTGGATGTGGTTGGGACTGGGTTGCTGCTGTTTTGTATTCATCACAAGTGTTCATTGATGAATTCAGTCAGACTCGAGAAAATGTTGCTTCCTTGCCGAAGAAGAGAGGAGATGGAGATGGGGCGACGTAGCTGTTAGTTTGCTCATCAGATTGGTTAAGTAGATTCATGTCTTTCGGAATTGTGGTCATCATTGAATAGCCAGCTTGCCCCCTTCTAGTGTTTGATTTTTGTTGTTGCTTGATTTGGAATCTTTATACAGTGAATTTGTGAATTCATTCCCAACATTTCTTATCACCTATTATGCTGCCAAAACTTCGCGGAAAATTTCCTCCGACTTGTCTAAATTTTGTCCTTCTTTGTATTAAAACAAAAACCTTAGGGTGCTCACTGCGAAATGCTAGGGTATTCACTGCAAAATGTTAGGGAAAATTTCTTGACGGATGCCTTTTACCAGAAGATCATCAAATGATTTTTGGTCCATAGGTGATTGTGTATGTTTCAAAGTTTCTGGTTGCTACCGGTGTTTATTTATTTAGTAACCTTGCGACTTAAGACAACGAACGCAATGACTTTTTCAAAATTTGGCTTTCTCCCATGCGCACACCACACGCCGGTTTCTTGTGCGCCTGTATGAGGAAATCACATCAACAAAGGAGTGGAGATTAGCCCAGAACAACAGAAGGTCAGCCAAGGAAAAATCGTTCGCCCTCTATTTTAACGAGGCCAAACGCCGAGCAAAAATCGCACCCCTCCACAGTTCCCCCAGCTCCTCCAGCTCCTCCTTCATCACTCTTCTGATGGCTTCCAACGGTGTGTAGGGTGTTACACATTCCTGCAGTAGTGATATTGGGGAGGGGGGCAAAGGCCCCTGGCCTCCAACTTCCACATAGTTGGTGTCACGCCAATCGGCTGAACTACGATCCTTTTGTATCGGCTGGATTTAGTCTGTTTGTTGCTATTTCTGAGCGAGCTTCCCTGCTGTAAAATTACTCGCAACACTTACCATGGATCTCGTGTTACGCTTATTTGGATTCAAAAAAGTGTTGAAAACATGTACTTTTCTACATGGAGTATTTAAAAAATGTTGAAAGTGTGAACTTCGCGTGGTGCCGCTCCGGCTCGCCGCCCGAGGCCAAACTCCGGCTAGTTAAGTTGGCTGGCATCCCCAAGCCTAGCCACAATCTTCTCCTCCCTCTCCGCACCGTCAGCCCGAGCACATTTATCTCCGCCTCAACATTCCGCTTCCCATGCCGTCCGACATGGCCCGGCAATAGAAGACCACATACACTATGCAAAATGTTAGGTCCTTCACTGCAAAATGGCATGCCTCAAATAATCCATTCTACAACCCTGAGGAAACAGTCCAAGCATATCTGAGCAACGCCTTCATGGTGCGCACTCCATGGATGGACAACGGTGAGAAGACGAAGTTGCTTCCCGCGCCCGGACGCCAGCCTCAGGGCAAGCATATCTGAGCAATGCCTTCCGTTTTATTTTTTTTTAAAGCATGTGGTTCCAAATTAATGCCGGATAAAAATGATTCTGGTATAGTTTCTGACGGCCCAGGCGCGATAGTACTTGTGATATTCCTGATTTGAACGCATTTTATTTGGTAATACCAGTGACAAAAAAACTTTGTATATATTATGGAAAACGCTATAAATCACTCGGCGGATCACAGCTCCGTGTCTACCACCTTCGCCGCACGCCGTGTGCCACAAGGCCACGACCACTAGTTTTTGCAACTGGACTGTTGTTGCAATCTCTCTCATTGCAACAACGGCTCTGTTGCAGGATCTGGATCTTGAGAGAAGTCGCCTTCTCGTGCTCCTCCCAAACTCCCGTCGAGTCATCGCCTCCTCGCATTGCTCCGACTACCCTGATGTCCTGTCAAGTCACAGTCTCCCTCGTGCTGCTCTAACTGCCCCGAGCTCCTGTTAAGTCACCGCCTCCACACGATGCTCCGACAGCCCTGAGCTCCCATCGAGTCGCGACCTCCCCGCCCTGCTCCAACTACTGCCACCTGTGCTCGCCGCCGATGAGCTGCTCTGGCGAGCTACACGATGTTGCAAGTTGTGCAACCAAAGAGACCAAGCTCCCCGTCGAGCTGTCGCCCCCGTGTTGCTCTGACTGCCGCCAAGCACGCAACCACAACTACATTTGTTCTCTGCAACATGTCTGATGTTGCAAAAAGTTTTCCGCAAGACGAGCTCTGTTACAAAAAAACGGTAGAAAACGGTCCAGAACGTTTTCTGCAACACATCATGTGTTGCAAATATTTCTGCAACATTACCTTTGTTGGAAAGATTTTTCGGAAGAAAAATAAACGCTTTGATGTGATTGCAATAAGGAAAAGTTTCACAATAGCCGTCTGATTTTAACAAGCTCGTCCGCCGCCTGCTCCGCTTGCCACATGCTTCCCTGGACTCCCATGCTTACGCGTCTACGATCTTATCTCTTAAAACCAGAAGCATCGCATCGTCCGGAATTCTCTCATCAACCTCCTCCAATCGTGTTGCAATTGCCTTTTTTCTGCAACAAAGGGTGTGTTGCAGATTCTTTTTCGCAACAGAGATCTTGTTGCAGAAAAATATAGAGATCTTGTTGCAAAGAAAAGCTATGTAAAATGCAACAAGATCTCTATTGTGAAAAATTCTGCAACAAGACATTTTTACAAATAATTTCTGTAAAAGAAATTTGTAACAAAACCTCTGTTGCAGAAAAAAAACGCAACATGACCTCTGTTGTAAGAAAAAAATACTTGTTCGCATGATTGAAACAAGCAAGCTGTTTCAGAGGGTGGACTGCAACAAAACATTTCTCGCAAAGATGGTTAGTGAGTAGATCAGACGGCCATCTGCAGCTCCATGAGTAGTACATGAGGATCCAACAGCACAAAGTACAACAGTCGATCAGTAACCAGCAAGCCCTCTTGGGGATGCAGAGATGCAGAGGTGCTCTCGTCCCCATGCTTGTTTCAGCGAATGTAGAGTCCAGCACTCATACCTCATCCTCATGTTTCCTTGGCTGCAAAAAGATGTCGAGGCTTCCATTCGTTGTCTCTACACAAGCACCCACTTCAATTGGCTGATGCCTATACATGGTAGCCCAGAGGTTCTCTGAGGATGACAGGTCAAAATTCTTCTTAAACTTGTTCTCCTTTTTAATTGTTTTTTTTTGCAGAAACTCCTTCTTAATTGTATAACCACTCAATGTCTCTTCTTAACCACACATCTGAAACTATGTATGATGTAGGACTCATCTTCATATAGACTACCCGAATAAGGATATTTCTCCACACAGAAACTATTTTACACCGCACACGAGATCTGTGCCAGTGTGTCAACCAAATGCTCTCTGGAAGACTAAGTTCAGCTCATCTTTGAAAACTTTCCTGCATCTGCAAACTAATCCTTAAAAGAAAATCATGTCCCAGGGCAAAATTAGGAGTACTTAGCAAACGGAGGTGATCCTTCTAGTGAACACATCAGTAAGTTCAGAAAGCAGTAGGTGGTTTGCCTACTGAAGTAGTACATGTTCAGGAAGGAAAATGTGTATAGAGAGTCCCAGCTGTGTATTGCTACAACAAATATAGTGAGTGTTGCACTCCCAAGAAAAGGCTTTGCTTGCTTAAGATCAATGCCAGGGCTTAATTAGGAGTTTTCTGAACTGCACATGATTTGCTTCTTTGGTTGGGTTTCTGAGTTCCTGGACATGAATCCGGTTCACAAGGCTGAACCAAACAAACCATTTAATTACTACTCCTTCCTTCCGCTCGGTTCAAATTTGAACTAAAACCACACCACTTATTTCCGAACAAAGGGAGTAAAAATTAGTTAGCTGGTTCCACATGTTCAATTATCCATTCCACAACCAAAGGATTACACATATTACAGAATCATTATGTATTCAGTTAGCCCGTGAGAGGATTGACCACATGACCAAGGAACGATACGGCTCCCGTCCTCTCCTCAACCACGGCAAATAAGAATGGCCGATCGGCGACAAAATCCACCAAATGCGGTGGTTCGCTTTCCTCAAGCGCGGTACCATCCATGAGTATGACTGTGGAAGCAGCGGCCACGGTGCCTTGCTCGTCCACCTCGATTGTGGCCTTATGATACACCCCGGTGATGGAGAGCCCATCCCCGCCGCTCACCATGCCTGAGAAGTCACCGCCTGAGAAAGCCCTGGTGACACCAAGCTTCTGCATGTCGGACGACGCCTCGAACTGGAACGTGAACTTGAACTTGGGCACCATGAACTGCCCGACTGGAACCTCCTCCGCCGGCGTGTGCTTCCTGATGAACTCCGGCGTCGACACCGCCTTGTCGTAGAGATCAGAGAGACTGAGAGTGCCGCTGTCGGGGAGAAGGATAAGCATGTAGAATGCATCAGCTTGCCGCATCACGTCGTTCTTGTAGGGCAGCTTGAGGGCCCTGAAGCCCGGGTATAGTGCGATGTACTGTGACCGGCCTGTCGTCATGGCCGGCACGCCCACGGTGGTGCCGCCTGGAACGCGGAACGGCGTGGTGAAGACGTCGAACGGCTGAGACCAGGCTCCTTTGAAGTAGAGCGCGTTGGCGAGCACGACCGCCGTGGACGAGTCGACGGAGCCGGGAGGGAGGATGTCGCGGATGAGCTGCTTCGTCGCGTCCGCCACGAAGCCGTTCACGCGGCGCCTCGCCTGCTCGGCCCCCGACACGAAGTCCACGGATTTCGCCGTGGCGCCGTACCGCGACGCACCGGTGACCGCGAACTCTGGCCTGAGCGCCAGCCTCTTGTCGACCCACACGCCGCAGGTGAAGGACGTCTGCGCCAGGCCGTTGAGCCTGCCGACGAGCTCATTCGCCGGCACGTGGTGCAGCTCGTGGAGCGACGATGAGCCGAGGAACCGCAGTAGCTCCCTACGCGTGTCGCCCCGCGCGCCGGCGGCCACCATGGCGAGCACAGCATGGATGGACAGCGGCGAGAAGACGAAGTTGCTGCCCGTGCCGGCCGCCGCCCGGACGCCGGCCTCCCTGGCAAGAGGCAGTTCACCGGTACAGCATCGCTGTGTGCCTGCATGTGTGGAGCAGCATTTTGTAGTAAGGCCCTGTTTTTTTATAAGTCGTAAAACTTTTTTCAGTCCCAACTTATAAGTCACAAGTCCCTAAAAAGTCCCTACCTGTTTGGTTTTGGGACTTATAAGTCCCTATAAGACCATATTACTGTTGGAAAATATGAGCAAAGTACTACGAGATTTAATCCGAATAAACAGAAGATAAATCATGACCACAGCAGCAGAGATTAAACTAATCATGCGAACTAGCATAGAAGATGAACATATGACATCTAGGGCACATACTAGAAACATGAATTCTACCACGATCTCAAACAGGAAGGATAGAATCACATACGATGCAGCGGGTGCAGCACCGCCGGCGTTGACGTTGTCGCCCATGTCGTCGAGGATGAGGTTGCCGAGGTCGGGGAAGAAGTCGTCGTTTGCGAAGTCGTCGCTGCTAGCAGTCGCGCGAGTGCGCTCCCCAAACACTTGGTCGCCCCCCTCTCGTACAGGATCACGAGAGGCGGGGTTCCGGAGGCCTTCTGTCCCTTCTCGCGGTGCACGCCGAAAGGAGGGATGGAGAAGACTTGCTTGGCGGCGCAATGATCTGGAATGGTGGTGAGAAACCATAAGAAGCGGCGGCGGCTAGGGTAGACGTCTGCCTGACTATATAGTGCGGGCCGGGTAGGTCATGGGAGTAAACCCCACGTCCAAGTCGTCACGATCCAAAAGAATCGGAAACGATTCAGTAATTAACGCGTCCGTTAATTATTAATTAATGACTCATTAATTTTTCCCGTGCAGCAAAAATATAGACAACGTCTGTCCTCGGCTCGGCTCAATCCCGCAACCCGCGGCGCGCTGTGACGAGGCGAGCGAGGAGGAGGAGCGCGCGTGTAGGTCTCCTCTTCTCATGCTCATACAAGTGGTAGAAGAGCTCACCTTATAAAGAGGTGCAACTCTCTCTCAACTTATGAGGTGGGACTAAACTTTAGCCTCACTCACTCCACTCACATGTGTGCATGAATGGGCCAAGAGAATTTCAGAATTTTAGTTGGGCTTTGGGCCAAAGGCCTACTAGCAAAATTCCAACAATCCCCCATAAAGTCTCATTGGCACATCTCATCATTTAGTTCCAAAACATTGTTTTATATACCGGTGCTTAGTGCAGACTGTGAAGTTGAACTTCCACTTAGAAATTTATGCTACACTAGATCATAACTTGAAGAGTGGACTATGCATTGAACTACAAGTTTTCTGTGAAACTAGTTTCACACAAATTCTTAACCGATACTGGGCTGCCGCAAGGCTTCCCCGCGGGTGGAGCGTATACGTCATACTCCAGGGCCTTTCATGAATTTATCAGAGAACACCCAATTCTCACAGACGACGACGTTAATAGTCAAATTCATATAGGTGTGTTCCTCAGAAGATGTTCTGCAGGACAACATCTCTGCTTACCCGAATAAGCCACTTGGAACACATTAAGATAAGTATCAACCTGCCATGCAGATCAGGAGAGTATTGCATCTTCACGGAGTGGGATAATTAATATAGGGATACTCTCATCCCAGCTGACCAACAGCTTGTCACCCACTTCTACTTCACGGGATCTCCGATCACATAGAGTGGGTTACCACTATGGACAACTCATGCGGTGGGTCTCAAACCCATCTCCATCGATGCATTATCTATCACATTACGTGATAGACCCTTTGTGAAGGGATCTGCCAAGTTTTTCGACGTTTGGATATAATCCAACGTAATAACTCCGGAGTTCCTCAATTTTCTGACAGATTTTAGTCTCCTCTTCACATGCCTTGAGGACTTCATATTGTCCTTAGAACTGTTTATCTTGACGATCACAGTTTGATTATCACAGTTCATCGGGATAAGGGGTATTGGTTTTTCAACCATAGGTAAGTCCATCAAGAGTTCACGAAGCCACTCTGCTTCAATAGTGGCAGTGTCTAATGCTGTGAGTTCTTCTTCCATAGTTGACCTCGTTAAGATGGTCTGCTTGGAAGACTTCCAGGAAACAACGCCACCACCAAGTGTAAAAACATAACCACTTGTGGCCTTAATCTCATCAGCATCAGATATCCAGTTTGAGTCACTATAACCCTCCAGTACCCTTGGATACCCAGTGTAGTGAATCCCATAGCTCGAGGTGCCTTTCAAATAGCGCATAACTCTCTCAAGCGCATGCCAATGATCATCTCCCGGTTTTGACACAAACCGACTCAGCTTGCTCACAGCAAAAGAGATGTCAGGCCTCGTGGCACTCGCCAAATACATAAGCGAGCCAATAATCCGAGAATACCTCAGTTGATCTTTAGCAATCCGTCGATTCTTTCGAAGCAACACACTAGCATCATATGGAGTTGGAGAAGGCGTGCAGTCGCTATACCCAAAACGACTCAAGACCTTTTCCACATAATGAGACTGAACCAGTGTGATCCCACCATTCTCATCTCTCAACAGCTTGATGTTTAAGATAACATCAGCTACTCCTAGATCCTTCATCTCAAAACAACGAGATAAGAAATCCTTAACCTCCTTGATTAAATCAAGTTTGGTTCCAAAGATCAATATGTCGTCGACATACAGACAAAGAATAACTCCTTCGCCCCCACCATAGCGATAGTGCACGTACTTGCCACCATCGTTTACTACAAAGCCGGCAGCCATTAATGTTCTTTCGAACTTCTCATGCCACTCCTTAGGGGCTTGTTTAAGGCCATATAAAGACTTTAATAACTTGCACACCTTTCCTTCCTGACCAGGTACTACAAAACCATCTGGCTGATCCATGTAAATTTCCTCCTTCAACTCTCCATTGAGGAAAGCCGTCTTAACGTCCATTTGATGAACGAGAAGACCATGTGGGGCAGCCAATGATAGTAGCACCCGAATTGTGGCCAGTCTAGCCACGGGTGAGTAAGTATCAAAGAAGTCTTCACCTTCTTTCTGGGTATAACCCTTGGCCACAAGCCGTGCCTTGTACTTTTCAATCGTACCATCAGGTCTAAGTTTCTTCTTGAACACCCACTTACATCCCACAGGTTTGCACCCATAAGGATGGTCAGTGATCTCCCAGGCACCGTTAGCTAAGATGGAATCCATCTCGCTACGTACAGCTTCCTTCCAGTAGTCAGCATCAGGAGATGCATAGGCTTTTGAAATAGTCTTGGGTGTGTCATCCACGAGGTACACAATGAAATCATCACCAAAATACTTTGCAGTCCTCTGTCTCTTACTCCTCACAGGAGTTCCATTGTCAACCTCAACAGGATTCTCAAGGTGTTCCATCGCAATGGTGGGTTCAGGAATTACAGTGAATTCCTCACTAGATGGAGTAGGTATCTCCTGATTTGGTGAACTCGACATATCCTTCATAGGAAATATGTCCTCAAAGAAAGTTGCATCATTTGATTCCATAATCGTACCAACATGCATGTTGGATACCTCAGATTTTATTATCAAAAATCTATAGCCGATGCTACGAAAAACATAGCCCAGAAGAACACAATCCACGGTTTTTGGTCCAAGCTTGCGCTTCTTGGGAATTGGTACATTGACTTTTGCCAAACAACCCCAAGTACGTAGGTAAGAGAGTTTCAACCTTTTCCTTTCCCATTCCTCAAATGGTGTCATGGTCTTATGCTTTGTGTGAACTCGGTTTAGGACATGACACGCAGTCATTAGCGCCTCCCCCACCATTCCTTGGATAGACCCGAAGTGTCTTACATGGTGTTAACCATATCAGTTAGAGTTCGGTTCTTTCTTTCGGCTACCCCATTTGACTGGGGTGAGTAGGGAGGCATCCTCTCATGGATTATACCATGTTTCGCACAAAACAGATCAAATTCATTGGAAAAATACTCTCCACCACGATCGGACCTAAGCCGTTTAATTTTTTGATCAAGTTGGTTCTCTGCGTCAACTTTATAGTTTTTAAAGAAAGTCAAAGCCTCATCTTTTGATTTCAGAAGATACACATAACAATATCTAGTGGAGTCATCAATCAACGTCATGAAGTATCTCTTTCCACCTTTTGTCAACACGCCATTCATCTCACAAAGATCAGAATGTATAAGCTCTAGTGGCACCAAGTCTCTTGCCTCTGCAGTCTTATGGGACTTGCGAGGTTGCTTAGCTTGCACACATACCTGGCACTTGGATCCTTTGACAGTAGAGATTTTCGGAATTAAATTCATATTGGCTAGCCGCGTCATGCAACCAAAGTTAATATGACAAAGTCGTGAATGCCAAATATCAGACTCATTATTGTGGCAAACATTATAAATAACTTTAGTGCAAAGATCTGACAAAGATAGGCGGAACAAGCCTCCACACTCATAGCGTTTTCCAACAAATTGTCCACACTTAGAAATTACAACTTTATTGGATTCGAAAACCAACTTAAAACCATCTCGACATAAACGGGAACCACTAACGAGATTTTTATTGATGGACGGCACATGATGAACGTTCTTCAGACGCACAGTCTTCCCCAAAGTAAACTTCAGATCGACCGTACCAACACCTCGAACGATGGCATGTGACCCGTTCCCCATCAGCACGGGTGAAGTCCCTGTTGCCTGGTAAGAAGAAAACATGGAGGTGTCAGCACAAACATGTACATTGGCACCGGTGTCAATTAACCAATCAGGGGATTGAAATACTGAAAGGATGGTAGGAAAAATACCGTACCCTGATTCCTTCATATCAGTATCATCGATGAAAGCATTAGCGGACTTGCCGCTCTTCTCATGTTCGCGCTCCTCAAAGCGGTTAGGACACTTCGGAGCCCAGTGATTAGGATCACCGCAGACATGGCAAAGTCCCTTCCCCTTCTTATGAGAATTCTTCTTGAAGTTGGTAGAATGTGATGGCTTGTTCTTTGTATCAAACTTGCCTTTGCCCTGAGTTTTGTTCTTGTTGTTTTTGAACTTGTTGGGCTGGAAGTTCTTCTTCTGTATCATGTGGGCACTAGAACCTCCCTCAGCAACTCGAGCACGTGTGTCCTTTTCTCTCGCCTTCTCTTCAACATCAAGAGTACCAATGAGATCCGCAACGGAAAACTCCTGTCTCTTGTGTTTCAGGGAAGTAGCAAAATTGTTCCATGAAGGTGGAAGCTTGGCAATGATGCCTCCAGCAACACACACTTTAAGTACACAAGTTGTTTTGCGAGCGAATGTATCTCATGAGCCAGCTGTACAACAGGGCGCTCATCAGTCATCTTGTAGTCATAGAATTGCTCCATGACGTACAACTCGCTGCCGGCGTCCGAGGCACCAAACTTGGCCTCGAGCGCAGCCCACATGTCCTTGCCATTGTCAAACGACATATACGAATCCACAATGGAGTCATCAAGAACACTCAGAAGAGCGCCTTTAAAGAGGGTATCGATCTTCTCAAAAGCTTCCAGCTGTGCTGGATTAAGATCGCCCTCAGGCTTGCCCTTGGTGGCATCATAGCAGCCCATGGTCTGAAACCAGTAGACTGCTCTCGTGCGCCACCTCTTATATTGCGCCCCCTTTAAGGTAGGCGGCTTCAGATGCACAGCAAAACCACTCGGAGTAAATTGCCTATAATCAGGTTTTTGGATTGTTGTTAATATGAGCAAAGTACTATGAGATTTAATCCGAATAAACAGAAGATAAATCATGACCACAGCAGCAGAGATTAAACTAATCATGACGACTAGCATAGCAGATGAACATATGACATCTAGGGCACATACTAGAAACATGAATTCTACCATGATCTCGAACAAGAAGGATAGAATCACATACGGTGCAGCGGGTGCAGCACCGCCGGCGTTGATGTTGTCGCCCATGTCGTCGAGGATGAGGTTGCCGAGGTTGGGGAAGAAGTCATCGTTCACGAAGTCGTCGCTGCCAGCAATCGCGCGAGTGCGCTCCCCAAAAACCTGATCGCCCCTCTCCCGTACAGGATCATGAGAGGCGGGGTTCCGGAGGCCTGCTGTCCCTTCTCACGATGCACGCCGGAAGGAGGGATGGAGAAGACTTGCTTGGTGGCGCAATGATCTGGAACGGTGGTGAGAAACCATACGAAGCGGCGGCGGCTGGGGTAGACGTCTGCCTGACTATATAGTGCGGGCCGGGTAGGTCGTGGGAGTAAACCCCACGTCCGAGTCGTCACGATCCAAAAGAATCAGAAATGGTTCAGTAATTAATGCGTCTGTTAATTATTAATTAATGACTCTTTAATTTTTCCCGTGCAGCAAAAATATAGACAACGTGCATAGCTCTGTCCTCGGCTCAGCTCAATCCCGCAACCCGCGGCGCGTCGTGACGAGGCGTGGCGTGGCGAGGTGAGTGAGGAGGAGGAGCACGCGTGTAGGTCTGCTCCTCTCATGCTCATACAAGTGATAGAAGAGCTCACCTTATAAAGAGGTGCAACTCTCTCTCAACTTATGAGGTGGGACTAAACTTTAGCCTCACTCACTCCACTCACATGTGTGCATGAATGGGCCAAGAGAATTTCAGAATTTTAGTTGGGCTTTGGGCCAAAGGCCTACTAGCAAAATTCCAACAATCCCCCACAAAGTCTCATTGGCACATCTCAACATTTAGTTCCAACACATTGTTTTATATACCGGTGCTTAGTGGAGACTGTGAAGTTGAACTTCCACTTAGAAATTTATGCTACACTAGATCACAACTTGAATAGTGGACTATGCCTTGAACTACAAGTTTTCTGTGAAACTAGTTTCACACAAATTCTTGACCGATACTGGGCTGCCGCAAGGCTTCCCCGTGGGTGGAGCGTATACGTCATACTCCAGGGCCTTTCATGAATTTATTAGAGAACACCCAATTCTCACAGACTGCGACATTAACAGTCAAATTCATATAGGTGTGTTCCTCAGAAGATGTTCTGCAGGACAACATCTCTGCTTACCCGAATAAGCCACTTGGAACACATTAAGATAAGTATCAACCTGCCATGCAGATCAGGAGAGTATTGCATCTTCACGGAGTGGGATAATTAATATAGGGATACTCTCCTCCCAGCTGACCAACAACTTGTCTCCCACTTCTACTTCACGGGATCTCCGATCACATAGAGTGTGTTACCACTATGGACAACTCATGCGGTGGGTCTCAAACCCATCTCCATCGATGCATTATCTATCACATTACGTGATAGACCCTTTGTGAAGGGATCTGCCAAGTTTTTCGATGTTTGGATATAATCCAACGTAATAACTCCAGAGTTCCTCAATTTTCTGACAGAATTTAGTCTCCTCTTCACATGCCTTGAGGACTTCATATTGTCCTTAGAACTGTTTATCTTGACGATCACAGTTTGATCATCACAGTTCATCAGGATAGGGGGTATTGGTTTTTCAACCATCCATCAAGAGTTCACGAAGCCACTCTGCTTCAACAGTGGCAGTGTCTAATGCTGTGAGTTCTGCTTCCATAGTTGACCTCGTTAAGATGGTCTGCTTGCAAGACTTCCAGGAAACAGCACCACCACCAAGTGTAAAAACATAACCACTTGTGGCCTTAATCTCATCAGCGTCAGATATCCAGTATGAGTCACTATAACCCTCCAGTACCCTTGGATACCCGGTGACGGTGTCCTGGACTAGGGGGTACTCACCACGTCATCTCCCGATCTATTAGATTGCGCCGAGGACCACCATGGCCGTATACTCATGGGCCAGTTCGGACAACTGCCGCATACAAGGAAGATTCCACAAGACTTGGCGATCAAGACAAGGACCTCTCCCCACCGGCGTATTCGGCTAGGACTCTTGTTATCCTAGGCCTCTGGTGCATTATATAAACCGAGGCCAGGCTAGTCGATAGAATATATACATCATACAACAATCATACCATAGGCTAGCTTCTAGGGTTTAGCCTCCTTGATCTCGTGGTAGATCCACTCTTGTACTACCCTTATCATCAATATTAATCTAGCAGGCGTAGGGTTTTACCTCCATCGAGAGGGCCTGAACCTGGGTAAAATAAAGTGTCCCTTGTCTCCTGTTACCATCCGACTTTGACGCACAGTTCGGGACCCCCTACCCGAGATCTGCCGGTTTTGACACCGACATTGGTGCTTTCGTTGAGAGTTCCGCTGTGTGATCGACAAAAGGATCGATGGCTCGCCTACAGATCAACTGCGACTTCGGCATCTTTGTCCCCAGCTCGACTGGACACCTTGGTTCGACCAAGAATTGCGCCCCATGTTCGGATCACCATGTTCGAATGAGGGCCTTCATCAAACATCAACTCCGATCTCTATCAAGATCACGGAGGAATCATCCATGGAGCTCGGGGGCTCTACGTCAACATTGCCCTCAAGCGATCGTGCTGTTTTTCTGAACAACGAACTCATATCTGCTGCCACCACCTCCTCGAGTATCGCTTTGACGATCGCTTTGGTGGAATTGTGCGGAGTTGAGTCTACAACAACCTTGGAAAAATTCGTCGAGTTCCGATCGAGGAATCTCTGGCAATCCACGATATATCGGAGCCCTGTCAAATCTAGACGAGAATTTGGATGTGTTTAGGGCGTGGTGTCCAGCTTTTAGCTCGGACGTCCTTTGGAATATCCAACCGTTGATCGGCTCCGGAATTCCTGTATCTACCACCTCTCAAAATTTCAGCTCGATCCGACCGTCCAAACTCCGGGAACCTTCCGATTAGTGCATCACTTTTCGGATATGTTTTCTGCGCGAAAACGAATCCGACCCGAGTTCATCTTTTCTATGAACGGGATTTCGGACTTCCCTTTTGAAGGAAGTCTTGTATGCGGTATTGTGTTTTGTTCGCGAACACATCCCACTAACTTTAAGGTCTTTTGAACATGATCTTCGACATCATGCTGGTGTCAAACCAGTCCGGCAATATTACTCCACGACTGCCGACCTGCGCTAAGACACGGCGTCACTTTATTGAGCCGAGCTCAACTTCTTCGGATCATCATCTCGGCAAGCCGAACAAGAGTCCGACATCGCGAAGGATAAATCATCACCAACATCGCCGCCCCACGGATTACATGGAGTGGGCATACCGGCATCGCCGCACGGTTCCTTCATCAAGCCGGCATCGACCACGTCACGACCTGCATCGACAGGGCCGCACTATCGCTTCTTCAAGCTGGTGTCCATCACACCGATCTACTTCGACTCATCGGCTGACATCGGGGCTTCGACATCTCGGCTGGACCGGGGGCTTCGCCATCTCTTCATCAACCTACTCCGGACACTTCGGCGTCACTAGCCGACCAGCTCTGTCACGTTAGCTGGGCCGAGGGCTTTGCCTCGGCGAGCCAACCTTTACCAGCATTGCCATGCCGTCGTTTTATCGCCCATCAGGCAATGGGTGTGCGGAGCGAGTCCCAATTTTGGGAACCACCTTCCTTCGGATTGCTACAACAAATAAAGCCGTTCTATCAAATGGTGGCCGCATTAACGACGGTCGCATGGTGGTTCGGTCAGTCTCAGTACATAGTCCGGCGAATGCCGCATCCGGAACTCGGACCGACCTGTGAATTCAGGCTTTGCCACGCCCCGCATTACGCCGACGCCCTGCATCGATATTGACTTCGGCGCTAGGCCATATTTGTTTTATTTCTCACTTTGCATAAATTATTGATTATGCAATGATTTTTTTTATTATTATTACTACTATCTCCGGTTTGCACTATTTTTTGTGCACAGGAAAATGATCCGGCCGGACTATATCCTTTGGCGTCACCTCGGCTGGACGGGGGGCTTCGTCAACACTTCCTTACCCCATGCAGGGGACTTCGGCATCACTCTGCCGGCCTGCATGACCGTGCTATGTCACCACTTCGAAGGGCTGAGCTTTTCGCTCCGCCACCTCGGGACCAGCTTGGGGGATGGAACCTTGCCCCGCATCAAGCTCGGACCGCGTCATCAATACCGAACACATTAACCAGCTAAGTCGCTTTCATGCTCAAAGCTTTAAATTTCTAACTTGTGTTCGGTTCGACCAAGCATTATTTATAAAGTGACGCGCCACCCGCACTCATTAAACCTGGGGGCTTCTTTCACAGAAGCTTATTTATACGGGCTTCATGCCCAATACATGTGTCAAACTTCCGCATGTACCTTTTCTTCACCATTATATGCATCGATATGACTTAAGTTTTGGCCAAGCTGGGTTGCCTGGCTCCTGTGCTTACCCCTACGTTCCCGATTGTTCGGCTAGGTGGTAAAGGGAGCACCTCTGCGATTGTTACTGCCGGGTCAGCCGGATGTGTACCTCAGACTGGGTGAAGCTGAAAGCTAGCGTTCTTAAGGGAATATTCGGTCGGTGAACTAAAGATGACCTTTTTTCTTATTTATTTATATGCCCCCAGATGTTTTTTCTGCGTTTGCAGTTCGGACATGCACTTTAGGGCATGCCTCCTAGAGAAAGGAACCCCTAACGGAACTATTCTCTCTGGAAGATGTTTCTTACTAACCATGTAATATAACATAACTAGTTGGGCACTTGTCTGATAAAGCACCGATGACCCCTACGCCTGGTCTCCATGCATACCTCGGTTCTTATATAACCGTTAGGGTATTCGGACACACTCCGGACCGTCAGGTCCCGAGGTCGAAGTGAAAAGGTCGGCAACGACAAACGATCTACAATCCGGCTAGAAGGCATTACACATGTCACTTATAATTTTATAGTCACTCTAACTATTCGTATTCCTCTTCAACAGGCTGTTTAATTTACAGTCCTACTCGGAATACTTTGTTTGTGACGCATAAATTCGAATACCCCGTTTACTTGGGGGCTTCCTTTATGAAGCTTTTCCTGTTGCATATGATTATACTTGTACGGCTTCGTTCCTTGTTCGTGTATTATGCCACAATATGCACCATATTGACTTAAGCGATTTGCAAGCTGGGTTGCCTCGCTCCTGTGTTTACCCCTACGTTCCTGATTGTTCGGCTAGGGAGTAAAGGGAGCACCTCTGTGATTGTCACGATCGGGTCGCCCGAGCCGGACCTCAGACTGGGTGAAGCCAAAAGCTAGCGCTCTTATAGTTTTCAATAATGGTCGGCACACAACGGAACTCATGAGTACAAAAAATCTATTGCACAAGTCTCATAATAACAATGAGCACCGAAGAAAGGTATCGGTGGGGGTACTATTTTCTTCAAAGATGCTTCTTACACTTCGCGGTAATATAGCATAAGTTCCCTGAGCGCGCTTTGTCTGTTACAGCCTTATGGCCTGATTGCCTGGTTATTGGAAACACTGTCGATATTCTCGACAGATGGAGTACATAACACTTTTCGGTCCTTGACCAAAGAGGGAGAAGCCGACGGTCGGTTAAGACGCGTTTAAAGTTCGGTTGAACATAGATATGATATAAGTACTTCGGTACATGAAATCATTCTCCTACCCAAGTCACTTGGGGGCTCTTAAGTTTATTTGAGCCGTTTTATAATAAGTGTTCTTCTTCTTAGTCGTTGCAAAGTTTTATTATTATTATTCATCACTCCTTTTTTCAACACGAGTGTGCGGTCACTAGCCGGGGAGCCTAATTTCTCTCTCAAAGCCGCTAGTGTTTAGTTTGCTAAACTGGCCCGATGAGAAGTACTCCACCCTCGGGATAGGAGGTTGAAGCCGTAGGCCGACCCGCTCGAAGTCTTGAGATAGGATGTATCATGTTAAAGCACGACAGAAGCACTTCTTTTTTCTAAGACCAATTTTCGGATTGGCACTGAACACCTGATATTGTTCGGACGTCATGTTTTTACTGACGTTTCTTGGTTTTCCAAGCTTTTTGGCACTTTTAAACTATTTGTGCTTTTCCAGCATTAGTCTCGCAGTGCAATGCCGGACACCTTTTAGGGATTCGGCAAAAATATTCTCAGATATTGCTATATATGCATCGGTTTCGAATTGTGTCTTCGGTCAATAGTTGGGTTGCCCGGCTCCTGCACTTGCTTCCTATGTTCCGTTTTGTTTGGCTAGGCGTGCAAAGGGAGAACCACTGCGATTGTGCTTCCAGCTCACATGGTTAAGCACCTCAGTGGAGAAAGCCGAAAACTGACTGTCACAATAAGCGTAAACTGGTCAGCGATCCGATGACTATGTCAAATAACATGCCATTCATAACAATGGCCGAAGTGTTGACGGCTTGACCTCGACTGTCGCTGAACACTACCGGGGGCTATTAACTAGCCTCCCAAACTAAATCCTCGATATTTTGCTCTTACATTTGAGCTGAGGTTTTATGATCATGCTTAGCATGACAACCCAAAGAAAGGAACCGATAGCGGGACTATCATAAAGGCTTTATAAAGTAAGACAAACACTCCTCGGCTACTGGCCGAGGAGGTGGAAGCCGATGGTCGGTCAACAAAGTTTTGTGCAATGCGGATCCGAGCATTAAATGACGTAAAGTAGTTGGATACATAGAGTCATTACACACAATTTGTGATTTTAGTATGGATATTGATCCTTAATTCGGCCACCCGTGCCCGCATTAAGGCTCAGGGGCTACTGGGCTTCGGGCTTATTATTTAAACATATTAAAGGGGCACATCGATCCCCTGATCTGGTGTTGCCACCCGACCAATGTCTCGGGGGCTACTGCATTGCTTGTCCAATGCAGAAAATTTTATGTGCAATATAGTTTCCGAGGAGATTTTGATCCTCAGGTTGGTCGGCCGCACCCAACCTGAGTCTCGAGGACTGAGCACGCCACTTTTAGTGTCCCGAAGTATTCTGCCGAGCTAGGACTTGATCCTCAGGCCAATTTTGCAAATCGACCTGAGTCTCAGCGGCTACTGGGATCAGCGGTCTTATGTCATCCTTCATGTGCATCTCGGGTTTTAGACCGATACCCACCTTGAGGGCTACTGGTTATATATCTCGGCAGAGAATAAATTGCACCAATCAAAAATATTGACAAAAATCGGCCCACATACGGGGTGGTGCACCACCTCGGAAGCAGTCCGACATAAAGCTCGGGCGCTAGTGGCTGGCTCCATAGAGGGCATTTCCGGCATTAAGCTCGGCTAAAACTCCTTCAAACTTCTTTGAACCAAGGTGATTTACGACACCTCGGATACAGTCCGGCGTTGGAGCTCGGATAAATAGTCCGGCGTTGGAGCTCGGATACATTTCGGCATTAGAGCTGGGAAGCGGTCCGGCGTTGGTGCTCGGCTGCAAAGGATACCTCGAATGCAGTCCGGCGTTGGAGCTCGGATGCAAGAGGACACTACCTCCCGGGAACAACTTCAAACCCGAGGTGTGGCATAAAAATAAACAAGGCATTGATAAAGGCCGGAAACTTAAAGGGGCTCCTCGGATACCCGACGTGTAAACCCGTCTAATGCATTTCGGTGATCCTCAAGATCGAAGATAAAGAAGATTTGTTGAACCAGTTTTCAAGACCGGCGACCGAAGATGAAGAACAGTTCGGAAGAATCGAGGAGCATCCCTAACTTGAAGACCGGTTCAGGGGGCTACTAACGGTGTCCTGGACTAGGGGGTACTCACCACGTCATCTCCCGATCTATTAGATTGGGCCGAGGACCCCCATGGCCGTATACTCATGGGCCAGTTCGGAAAGCTGCCACATACAAGGAAGATTCCACAAGACTTGGCGATCAAGACAAGGACCTCTCCCCACCAGCGTATTCGGCTAGGACTCTTGTTATCCTAGGCCTCTGGTGCATTATATAAACCGAGGCCAGGCTAGTCGATAGAATATATACATCATACAACAATCATACCATAGGCTAGCTTCTAGGGTTTAGCCTCCTTGATCTCGTGGTAGCTCCACTCTTGTACTACCCTTATCATCAATATTGATCTAGCAGGAGTAGGGTTTTACCTCCATCGAGAGGGCCTGAACCTGGGTAAAATAAAGTGTCCCTTGTCTCCTGTTACCATCCGACCTTGACGCACAGTTCGGGACCCCCTACCTGAGATCTGCCGGTTTTGACACCGACACCCGGTGTAGTGATTCCCATAGCTCGCGGTGCCTTTCAAATAGCGCATAACTCTCTCAAGCGCATGCCAATGACCATCTCCCGGTTTTGACACAAACTGACATAGCTTGCTCACAGCAAAAGAGATGTCAGGCCTCGCGGCACTCGCCAAATACATAAGCGAGCCAATAATCTGAGAATACCTCAGTTGATCTTTACCAATCCGTCGATTCTTTCGAAGCAACACACTAGCATCATATGGAGTTGGAGAAGGCGTGCAGTCGCTATACCCAAAACGACTCAAGACCTTTTCCACATAATGAGGCTGAAGCAGTGTGATCCCACCATTCTCATCTCTCAACAGCTTGATGTTTAAGACAACATCAGCTACTCCTAGACCTTCATCTCAAAACAGCGAGATAAGAAATCCTTAACCTCCTTGATTAAATCAAGTTTGGTTCCAATGATCAATATGTCGTCGACATACAGACAAAGAATAACTCCTTCGCCCCCACCATAGCGATAGTACACGCACTTGTCACCATCATTTACTACAAAGCCGGCAGCAGTTAATGTTCTTTCGAACTTCTCATGCCACTCCTTAGGAGCTTGTTTAAGGCCGTATAAAGACTTTAATAACTTGCACAACTTTCCTTCCTGACCAGGTACTACAAAACTATCTGGCTGATCCATGTAAATTTCCTCCTTCAACTCTCCATTGAGGAAAGCCGTCTTAACGTCCATTTGATGAACGAGAAGACCATGTGAGGCAGCCAGTGATAGTAGCACCCGATTTGTGGTCAGTCTAGCCATGGGTGAGTAAGTATCAAATAAGTCTTCACCTTCTTTCTGGGTATAACCCTTGGCCACAAGCCGTGCCTTGTACTTTTCAATCGTACCATCAGGTCTAAGCTTGTTCATGAACACCCACTTACATCCTACAGGTTTGCACCCATAAGGATGGTCAGTGATCTCCCAGGTACCATTAGCTAAGATGGAATCCATCTCGCTACGTACAGCTTCCTTCCAGTAGTCAGCATCAGGAGATGCATAGGCTTCTGAAATAGTCCTGGGTGTGTCATCCACGAGGTACACAAGAAATCATCACCAAAAGACTTTGCAGTCCTCTGTTTCTTACTCCTCACAGGAGTTCCATTGTCAACCTCAACAGGATTCTCAACGTGTTCCATCGCAATGGTGGGTTCAGGAATTATAGTGAATTCCTCACTAGATGGAGTAGGTATCTCCTGATTTGATGAACTCGACATATCCTTCATAGGAAATATGTCCTCAAAGAAAGTTGCATCATTTGATTCCATAATCGTACCAACATGCATGTCGGATACCTCAGATTTTATTTTCAAAAATCTATAGCCGATGCTATGAAAAGCATAGCCCAGAAGAACACAATCCACGGTTTTTGGTCCAAGCTTGCGCTTCTTGGGAATTGGTATATTGACTTTCGCCAAACAACCCCAAGTACGTAGGTAAGAGAGTTTCAACCTTTTCCTTTCCCATTCCTCAAATGGAGTCATGGTCTTATGCTTTGTGTGAACTCGGTTTAGGACATGACACGTAGTCATTAGCGCCTCCCCCCACCATTCCTTGGATAGACCCGAAGTGTCTAACATGGTGCTAACCATATCAGTTAGAGTTCGGTTCTTTCTTTCGGCTACCCCATTTGACTGGGGTGAGTAGGGAGGCGTCCTCTCATGGATTATACCATGTTCCGCACAAAACAGATCAAATTCATTGGAAAAATACTCTCCACCACGATCGGACCTAAGCCGTTTAATTTTTCAATCAAGTTGGTTCTCTGCCTCAGCTTTATAGTTTTTAAAGAAAGTCAAAGCCTCATCTTTTGATTTCAGAAGATACACATAACAATATCCAGTGGACTCATCAATCAACGTCATGAAGTATCTCTTTCCACCTTTTGTCAACACGCCATTCATCTCACAAAGATCAGAATGTATAAGCTCTAGTGGCGCCAAGTCTCTTGCCTCTGCAGTCTTATGGGACTTGCGAGGTTGCTTAGCTTGCACACATACTTGGCACTTGGAGCCTTTGACAGTAGAGATTTTCGATATTAAATTCATATTAGCTAGCCGCGTCATGCAACCAAAGTTAATATGACAAAGTCGTGAATGCCAAATATCAGACTCATTATTGTGGCAAACATTATTAATAACTTTAGTGCAAATATCTGACAAAGATAGGCGGAACAAGCCTCCGCACTCATAGCCTTCTCCAACAAATTGTCCACACTTAGAAATTACAACTTTATTGGATTCGAAACCCAACTTAAAACCATCTCGACATAAACGGGAACCGCTAACGAGATTTTTATTGATGGACGACACATGATGAATGTTCTTCAGACGCACAGTCTTCCCGAAGTAAACTTCAGATCGACCGTACCAACACCTCGAACAATGGCATGTGACCCGTTCCCCATCAGCACGGGTGAAGTCCCTGTTGCCTGGTAAGAAGAAAACATGGAGGCGTCAGCACAAACATGTACATTGGTACCGGTGTCAATTAACCAATCAGGGGATTGAAATACTGAAAGGATGGTAGGAAAAATACCATACCCTAATTCCTTCATATCAGTATCAGCGATGACAACATTAGCGGACTTGCCGCTCTTCTCATGTTTGCGCTCCTCAAAGCGGTTAGGACACTTCGGAGCCCAGTGATTAGGATCATCGCAGACATGGCAAAGTCCCTTCCCCTTCTTATGAGAATTCTTCTTGAAGTTGGTAGAATTTGATGGCTTGTTCTTTGTATCAAACTTGCCTTTGCCCTGAGTTTTGTTCTTGTTGTTTTTGAACTTGTTGGGATGGAAGTTCTTCTTCTGTACCATGTGGGCACTAGAACCTCCCTCGGCAACTCGAGCACGTGTGTCCTTTGCTCTCGCCTTCTCTTCGACATCAAGAGTACCAATGAGATCCGCAACGGAAAACTCCTGTCTCTTGTGTTTCAGGGAAGTAGCAAAATTGTTCCATGAAGGTGGAAGCTTGGCAATGATGCCTCCGGCAACAAATTTGTCCGGCAACACCCACTTGAAGTACTCAAGTTCTTTTGCGAGCGACTGTATCTCATGTGCCTGCTATACAACAGGGCGCTCATCAATCATCTTGTAGTCATAGAATTGCTCCATGACGTACAACTCGCTGCCGGAGTCTGGGGCACCAAACTTGGCCTCGAGCGCAGCCCACATGTCCTTGCCATTGTCAAACGACATATACGAATCCACAATGGAGTCATCAAGAGCACTCAGAAGAGCGCCTTTAAAGAGGGTATCGATCTTCTCAAAAGCTTCTAGCTGTGCTGGATTAAGATCGCCCTCAGGCTTGCCCTTGGTGGCATCATAGCAGCCCATGGTCTGAAACCAGTAGACTGCTCTCGTGCGCCACCTCTTATATTGCCCCCCCTTAAAGGTAGGTGGCTTCAGATGCACAGCGAAATCACTCGGAGTAAATTGCCTATAATCAGGTTTTTGTATTGTTGGAAATATGAGCAAAGTACTACGATCTAGAACGGTGTTGAGAAACCATACGAAGCGGCGGCGGCTAGGGTATGTGAGAAATCATCACCAAAAGACTTTGCAGTCCTCTGTTTCTTACTCCTCACAGGGGTTCCATTGTCAACCTCAACAGGATTCTCAACGTGTTCCATCGCAATGGTGGGTTCAGGAATTACAGTGAATTCCTCACTAGATGGAGTAGGTATCTCCTGATTTGATGAACTCGACATATCCTTCATAGGAAATATGTCCTCAAATAAAGTTGCATCATTTGATTCCATGTAACGCCCTCGATGCGGCTATATCTCCCACGTGTCGAAGAACGACTTAGAGGCATAACCGCATTGAAAGCAATGTCGCAAGTGAGGTAATCTTCACACAACCCATGTAATACATAAGGGAAAGAGATACATAGTTGGCTTACAGTCGCCACTTCACACAATACATAAATTAACATCCATCATTCAGATTACACTCAAGGTCCGACTATGGAACCACAATGAAATAAGACTACCCCAAATGCTACACAGATCCCCGATCGTCCCAACTGGGCTCCACTACTGATCATCAGGAAAAGACACATAGTAACGACCACGTTCCTTGTCGAACTCCCACTTGAGCTCGGATGCGTCATCTGCACTGGCATCGTCGGCACCTGCAACTGTTTTGGTAGAATCTGTGAGTCACGGGGACTCAACAATCTCACACCCGCGAGATCAAGACTATTTAAGCTTAAAGGTAGGATAGGGTTGTGAGGTGGAGCTGCAGCAAGCGACTAGCATATATGGTGGCTAACAACGCAAAAGAGAGCGAGAAGAGAAGCAAAGCACGGTCGTGAAGCTAGAAGTGATCAAGAAGTGATCCTAGAACAACCTACGTCAAACATAACTCCAACACCGTGTTCACTTCCCGGACTCCGCCGAGAAGAGACCATCACGGTTACACACGCGGTTGATGTGTTTTAATTAAGGTCAACTTCGTGTTTTCTACAACCGGACATTAACAAATTCCCATCTGCCTCATAACTACGGGCATGACTTTCGAAAGATAATACCCTGCAGGGGTGTCCCAACTTAGCCCATTATAAGCTCTCACGGTCAACGAAGGATATTCCTTCTACCGGGAAGACCCGATCAGTCTCGGAATCCCGGACTACAAGACATTTCGACAGTAATAAAACAAGACCAGCAAAGCCGCCCGGATGTGCCGACAAATCCCGATAGGAGCTGCACATATCTCGTTCTTAGGGCACACCGGATGAGCCAGACGTCGGGTTGGCATAGACCCTGGTTGCCCAAGGGGCGCCAGACATCGCTCGGTTTGGACCAGCAATCGAAGGAGAACTGGCCTGGGGGTTAAAATAAAGATGACCCTCGGGCTCACGAAAACCCAGGGGAAAAAGGCTTAGGTGGAAAATGGTAAAACCAAAGTTGGGCCTTGCTGGAGGAGTCTTATTCAAAGTGAACTGTCAAGGGGGTCCCATAAATCACCCAACCGTGTAAGGAACGCAAAATCAAGGAACATAACACCGGTATGACGGAAACTAGGGTGGCAAGAGTGGAACAAAACACCAGGCATAAGGCCGAGCCTTCCACCCTTTACCAAGTATATAGATGCATTAATTAAATAAGAGATATTGTGATATCCCAACATAATCATGTTCCAACATGGAACAAACTTCATCTTCACCTGCAACTAGCAACGCTATAAGAGGGGCTGAGCAAAGCGGTAACATAGCCAATCAACGGTTTGCTAGGAAAGGATGGTTAGAGGTTTGATATGGCAATATGGGTGGCATGATATAGCAAGTGGTAGGTATCGCAGCATAGGCATAGCAAAAGAGCGAGCATCTAGCAAGCAAAGATAGAAGTGATTTCGAGGGTATGGTCATCTTGCCTGCAAGGTTCTCAGGGTTGTCGAAAGCTTGATCCTCGTAAGCGTTCTCAACAGGTTCCTCTTTCACGTACTCGTCTACCGGCTCTACCCAAGGCAAGGACACAAGCAAAGGAACAACTATCAACCACGATGCAATGCGCAAGCAACATGATGCAAAACATGGCATGATATGCGAGATGTGGTATGCAATGCATATGCGTGCTCCGGAAGGAAAAATATGAACAAGGCATAATCTTGGCAAACCAAGTATGCCACTGGAAAGGTGAGGTGATTTTGGTTGAAATCGATATAAAGATCACCGGAATCGGATGCACGGTTTGCAAATGGCAAGCAAAACAAGAATGACATATTTCTGCGTTAAACAGCATGATGTCACTTAGCGTGCAACAAGAAATTAAGCTACTGCATCCAATCATATCAGAAAAGCATATGGCAGTGATCTACTCTAGATGCTCGACAAAAGATGAACACTGAGCCACGACTAAATCACACCATAACAGGTTCAAACAAGCATGGCAAAAGTGCAAAAGATAACAGGTTCACAGACTTAGTGAAAATATTAACATGCCAGAAATTAACATCAGGATGACATGTTTAGAGCAAGGAAACGACATGCTACAGGAACGTAACTTAGCAAAACAAAGCATGGCATGAATCTACCCAAAGCATAGAACAAAAATCCCTTACTGACCATGAGCCAAAAAGGACCCGAAACTATAATAGCACCCATGTCAAATAAGCAAGTTTCGTTACAGGTTTCAGACTTAGTAGAAAAAACTGGACATGTCAAAAACAGATAACAAGTAGGCATGTTTACGAGCTCGATGCACTCACTACAGAGCATTGCATGATAAACTCAGCATACACCCACCAAGAAAACATGGCATAGAAGCTATACATGGCAATAATAACATCATAACATGCAAGGATAAACTACACCAAGCTTGGCAAAATCGAATAACATGTAAACAATCTGCCAGTAACATTTTATAGCAAAAGTAGAGCTCGATTGACTCAAGCTATGGCACTCCATAATTACAAAAAAAGGCATAGATAGATAGAGCAAATCCATATGTTCAAAACACCCTTAATGATCATGCTCAAAAGAGGCATAGATCTCTCTGAAACAACATGAACACATGGCATAAAAATAACAGCAGGACATGACTTAGTGAAATTACTAAGTCCCTGAAATCAGCAACAATATGATCCCTAGTTTGAATGCTTTTGCTAGTCACCACAAAGATCACAAAAATACATGGCATACACCCCTGGAAAGATGGCATGGCATATTACAAAACACATGTAGGACTCCAATTCATAGGATGCACACATCAATCATGGCAAAAATGACAAAAGTGCATGTACTGAAACAGATCTGAAACTAACATCACATAGCCCTCTTCCGACATCATTTAGGGCATCAAGATGAGCTCAAATGAAAATGATGCAATGAGATGAAATGATCTACTCATCGAGGCGAACAAGTTGACATATTACACGCACAAAACGGAGCAGTATGCAGCAAGTTATGATGCGATGAACATGCGCTAAAATTATACCAGAAAAGACTTAGAGGAATTTGGAGGGGGGGGGGGGAGAAATCAACCCCGGGCTGGATCTGAGATCCGGCGGCCGAGCCCTCGCCGGAGAACGGCGGGAGACGGAGGGGGAAGCCGGAGAGGGAGGGGGCCGGCCGGATCTGGGCGACACGGGCGGCGGAGCGGCGACGGAGGCGGCGACGGCGATGAGCTGGCAGAGGCGGCGCGGGGCGCGGGCGGCAGCGCGCGGCCGGGAGGCGGCGGCGGCCGGCGGGGCGCGCCGGGGAGGCGCGGGCGGCGAGCGGGCGGAGGCGGCGCGACGCGGGCTCCAGGTGGCGGGGCGACGAACGGGCTCGGGGGGGGGGGGGGGGGCGGGCCTCGGCGGCGGTGGACGGCGGCGCGCCACGTGGCCGCCTCCCGTTGGCTGCGGCGCGGCGGCGGACGCGTCCGGCCCGATCCGGACGTGTTCGGCGGCGCGAAGGGGAGCGGGGCTAGGGTTACGGTAGGAATTGATCCGGGAATTCGGAGGAGGGGCTATATTTATAGGTAGGAGGGGCTAGGAGGCTCCAAATTGAGCACGGTTTGCGGGCACACGATCGTGATCGAACAACGATGGACATGGGAGTGACTTAGATGGGTTATTGGGCTGTTTTGGAGGGGTTTTGGGCTGCAACCCAAAAGAGGCTTTCGCGGTTACCCGGTTAACCGTTGGAGTATCAAACAACCTCCGAATGACCCGAAACTTGACAGGCGGTCTACCGGTGCTATACCAAGGCCGCTTGACAAACCTTGGTCCATTCCGAGAAAGTTTAATATCCGCTCACGGAAAAAGGTAAAAGGGGACGCCGGGGAACATAGGAGCGCCGGATTGCAAAACGGACAACGGGGAAAAAGCTTGGATTCATAAGACGAACACTTATGCGAATGCGATGCACATGATGACATGATATGAAATGCATGACAAGGACAAAATGAAAAATGACGGGAAACCCAACCACGGAGGGAATATCATATCACATTGCCGAAAATGGCAAGAGTTGGAGTTACAAATATGGCAAGTTACATCCGGGGTGTTACATTCCATAATCGTACCAACATGCATGTCGGATACCTCAGATTTTATTATCAAAAATCTATAGCCGATGCTATGAAAAGCATAGCCCAGAAGAACACAATCCACGGTTTTTGGTCCAAGCTTGCGCTTCTTGGGAATTGGTATATTGACTTTCGCCAAACAATCCCAAGTACGTAGGTAAGAGAGTTTCAACCTTTTCCTTTCCCATTCCTCAAATGGAGTCATGGTCTTATGCTTTGTGGGAACTCGGTTTAGGACATGACACGCAGTCATTAGCGCCTCCCCCCACCATTCCTTGGATAGACCCGAAGTGTCTAACATGGTGTTAACCATATCAGTTAGAGTTTGGTTCTTTCTTTCGGCTACCCCATTTGACTGGGGTGAGTAGGGAGGTGTCTTCTCATGGATTATACCATGTTCCGCACAAAACAAATCAAATTCATTGGAAAAATACTCTCCACCACGATTGTGTTGGAAATATGCCCTAGAGGCAATAATAAATAGGTTATTATTATATTTCCTTGTTCATGATAATCGTTTATTATCCATGCTAGAATTGTATTGATAGGAAACTCAGATACATGTGTGGATACATAGACAACACCATGTCCCTAGTAAGCCTCTAGTTGACTAGCTCGTTGATCAATAGATGGTTATGGTTTCCTGACCATGGACATTGGATGTCATTGATAATGGGATCACATCATTAGAAGAATGATGTGATGGACAAGACCCAATCCTAAGCCTAGCACAAGATCGTGTAGTTCGTATGCTAAAGCTTTTCTAATGTCAAGTATCATTTCCTTAGACCATGAGATTGTGCAACTCCTGGATACCGTAGGAATACTTCGGGTGTGCCAAACGTCACAATGTAACTGGGTGGCTATAAAGGTGCACTATGGGTATCTCCGAAAGTGTCTGTTGGGTTGGCACGAATCGAGACTGGGATTCGTCACTCCGTGTGACGGAGAGGTATCTCTGGGCCCACTTGGTAGGACATCATCATAATGTGCACAATGTGATCAAGGAGTTGATCACGGGATGATGTGTTACGGAACGAGTAAAGAGACTTGCCAGTAACGAGATTGAACAAGGTGTCGAGATACCGACGATCGAATCTCGGGCAAGTACTATACCGCTAGCCAAAGGGAATTGTATACTGGATTGATCGAATCCTCGACATCGTGGTTCATCCGATGAGATCATCGTGGAACATGTGGGAACCAACATGGGTATCCAGATCCCGCTGTTGGTTATTGACTGGAGAACGTCTTGGTCATGTCTGCATGGTTCCCGAACCCGTAGGGTCTATACACTTAAGGTTCGATGACGCTAGGGTTATAAAGGAAGTTTGTATGTGGTTACCGAATGTTGTTCGGAGTCCCGGATGAGATCCTGGACGTCACGAGGAGTTCCGGAATGGTCCGGAGGTAAAGATTTATATATGGGAAGTCCTGTTTTGGTCACCGAAAGAGTTTCCGGTTTTATCGGTAACGTACCGGGACCACCAGGAGGGTCCCGGGGGTCCACCAAGTGGGACCACCGGCCCCGGAGGGCTGCATGGGCCACATGTGGGAGGGGACCAGCCCCAGGTGGGCTGGTGCGCCCCCCCACAAGGGCCCAAGGCGCCTAGGGTTTGGGGAAGGGGGCGCACCCACCTAACTTGGGGGGCAAGTCTCCCCTCTTCCCCCCCTTGGCCGCACCCTAGATGGGTTTTGGGGCTGGCCGCCGCCCCTAGGGTGGAACCCTAGGTGGGGGCGCAGCCTCCCCTCTCCCCTTCCCCTATATATACTTGAGGTTTTGGGGCTGCCCAAAATACGATTGGATCTCCCTCTTGGCGCAGCCCTACCTCTCTCCCTCCTCCTCTCTTGTGGTGCTTGGCGAAGCCCTGTAGGATTGCCACGCTCCTCCACCACCACCACGCCGTTGTGCTGCTGCTGGACGGAGTCTTCCTCAACCTCTCCCTCTCTCCTTGCTGGATCAAGGCATGGGAGACGTCACCGGGCTGTACGTGTGTTGAACGCGGAGGTGCCGTCCGTTCGACACTTGGTCATCGGTGATTTGGATCACGACGAGTACGACTCCATCAACCCCGTTCACTTGAACGCTTCCGCTTAGCGATCTACAAGGGTATGTAGATGCACTCTTCTTCCCCACGTTGCTGGTTTCTCCATAGATAGATCTTGGTGACACGTAGGAAATTTTTTGAATTTATGCTACGTTCCCCAACAGTGGCATCATGAGCTAGGTCTATTGCGTAGATTCTTTGCACGAGTAGAACACAAAGTAGTTGTGGGCGTTGATTTTGTTCAATATGCTTACCGTTACTAGTCCATTCTTGATTCGGCGGCATTGTGGGATGAAGCGGCCCGGACCGACCTTACACGTACACTTACGTGAGACAGGTTCCACCGACTGACATGCACTAGTTGCATAAGGTGGCTAGCGGGTGCCAGTCTCTCCCACTTTAGTCGGATCGGATTCGATGAAAAGGGTCCTTATGAAGGGTAAATAGCAATTGACATATCATGTTGTGGTTTTGCGTAGGTAAGAAACGTTCTTGCTAGAAACCCATAGCAGCCACGTAAAACATGCAAACAACAATTAGAGGATGTCTAACTTGTTTTTGCAGGGTATGCCATGTGATGTGATATGGCCAAAAGGATGTGATGAATGATATATGTGATGTATGAGATTGATCATGTTCTTGTAATAGGAATCACGACTTGCATGTCGATGAGTATGACAACCGACAGGAGCCATAGGAGTTGTCTTTAATTTATTTATGACCTGCGTGTCAACATAAACGTCATGTAATTACTTTACTTTATTGCTAAAGCGTTAGCCATAGTAGTAGAAGTAATAGTTGACGTGACAACTTCATGAAGACACGATGATGGAGATCATGGTGTCATGCCGGTGACGACGATGATCATGGAGCCCCGAAGATGGAGATCAAAAGGAGCAAAGTGATGATGGCCATATCATGTCACTATTTGATTGCATGTGATGTTTATCATGTTTATGCATCTTATTTGCTTAGAACAACGGTAGTAAATAAGGTGATCCCTCATTAAAATTTCAAGAAAGTGTTCCCCCTAACTGTGCACCGTTGCGAAAGTTCGTCATTTCGAAGCACCACGTGATGATCGGGTGTGATAGATTCTTACGTTCACATACAACGGGTGTAAGACAGATTTACACACGCGAAACACTTAGGTTGACTTGACGAGCCTAGCATGTACAGACATGGCCTCGGAACACAAGAGACCGAAAGGTCGAGCATGAGTCGTATGGTAGATACGATCAACATGAAGATGTTCACCGATGATGACTAGTCCGTCTCACGTGATGATCGGACACGGCCTAGTTGACTCGGATCATGTAATCACTTGGATGACTAGAGGGATGTCTATCTGAGTGGGAGTTCATAAGATGAACTTAATTATCCTGAACATAGTCAAAAGATCTTTGCAAATTATGTCGTAAGCTCGCGCTTTAGTTCCACTGTTTTAGATATGTTCCTAGAGAAAATATTGTTGAAAGTTAATAGTAGCAATTATGCGGACAGTAGAAGGCTTATGTCCTTAATGCATCACTCGGTGTGCTGGACCTCGAACGTGGTCTGTGGATGTTGCGAACATCTGACATACACGTTTTGATAACTACATGATAGTTCGGTAATGATAAATGGTTTAGAATTGAGGCACCGAAGACATTTTTGAAATGTCGCGAAACATATGAGATGTTTCGAGGGCTGAAATTGGGATTTCAGGCTCGTGCCCACATCAAGAGGTATAAGACCTCCAACGATTTTCTTGGCTTGCAAACTAAGGGAGAAAAGCTCAATCGTTGAGCTTTTGCTCGGATTGTCTGAGTACAACAATCACTTGAATCGAGTGGGAGTTGATCTTCCAGATAAGATAGTGATGTTTCTCCAAAGTCATTGCCACCAAGCTGCTAGAGCTTCGTAATGAACTATGACATATCAGGGATAGATATGATGATCCTTGAAATATTCGCGATGTTTGACACCGCGAAAGTAGAAATCAAGAAGGAGCATCAATTGTTGATGGTTAGTGAAACCACTAGTTTCAAGAAGGGCAAGGGCAAGAAGGGGTACTTCATGAAACGGCAAATCAGCTGCTGCTCTAGTAGAGAAACCCAAGGTTGAACCCAAACCCGAGACTGAGTGCTTCTATAATAAGGGGAACAGCCACTGGAGCAGAATTACCCTAGATACTTGGTAGATGAGAAGGTTGTCGATAGAAGTATATTGGATATACATTATGTGAATGTGTACTTTAATAGTACTCCTAGTAGCATCAGGGTATTAGATACCGGTTTGGTTGCTAAGTGTTAGTAACTCGAAATAAAAGCTACGGAATAAACGGAGACTAGCTAAAGGTGAGCTGACGATATGTGTTGGAAGTGTTTCCAAGGTTGATATGATCAAGCATCGCTCGCTCCCTCTACAATCGAGATTGGTGTTAAACCTAAATAATTGTTATTTGGTGTTTGCGTTGAGCGTAGACATGATTGGATTATGTCTATCGTAATACGGTTGTTCATTTAAAGAGAATAATAGTTGCTCTGTTTATTTGAATAATACCTTCAATGGTCTTGCACCTAAAATGAATGGTTTATTGAATCTTGATCATAGTGATACACATGTTCATGCCAAAAGATAGTAATGATAGTACCACCTACTTGTGGCACTGCCGTGTAAGTCATATTGGTATAAAACGCATGAAGAAGCTCCATGTTGATGGATTTTTGGACTCACTCATTTTTGAAAAGGATTGAGACATGTGAACCATGTCTATTGGTATATACGCATGAAGAAACTCCATGCAGATGGACCGTTTGGACTCACTTGATTTTGAATCGCTTGAGACATGCAGATCATACCACATGGGCAAGATGACTGAAAGCTTCGGTTTCAGTAAAATGGAACAAGAAAGCAACTTGTTGGAAGTACCACATTTTGATGTGTGCAGTCCAATGAGTGCTGAGGCACGCAGTGGATATCGTTATGCTCTTACTTCACAGATGATTTGAGTAGATACTGAGCATATTTAATTGATGAAACACAAGTCTGAATTATTGAATGGTTCAAGTAACTTCAGAATGAAGTTGAATATCGTCGTGACAAGAGGATAAAATATCTATGATATGATCATAGAGATGAATATCTGAGTTGCGAGTTTGGTACACAATTAAGACATTGTGGAAATTGTTTCACGACTAGTACCGCCTGGAACACCATAGTGTGATGGTGTGTCCGAACATCATAACTGCACCCTATTGGATATGATGCATACCATGATGTCTCTTATCGAATTACCACTATCGTTCATGGGTTAGGCATTAGAGACAACCGCACTCACCTTAAATAGGGCACCACGCAAATCCGTCGAGACAACACCGTATGAACTATGGTTTAGAGAAACCTAAGTTGTTGTTTCTTAAAAGTTTGGGGTCACGACGCTTATGTGAAAAGTTTCAGGCTGATAAGCTCGAACCCAAAGCGGATAAATGCATCTTCATAGGACACCCAAAACAGTTGGGTATACCTCCTGTCTCTGATCCGAAAGCAATAGGGATTGTTTCTAGAATCGGGTCCTTTCTCGAGGAAAAGTTTCTCTCGAAAGAATTGAGTGGGAGGACGGTGGAGACTTGATGAGGTTATTGAACCGTCACTTCAACTAGTGTGTAGCAGGGCACACGAGTTGTTCCTATGGCACCTACACCAATTGAAGTGGAAGCTTATGATAGTGATCATGAGACTTCGGATCAAGTCACTCCCAAACCTCGTAGGATGACAAGGATGCGTACTACTTCAGAGTGGTACGTAATCCTGTCTTGGAAGTCATGTTGCTAGACAACAAAGAACCTACGAGCTATTGAGAAGCGATGGTGGGACCGGATTCCAAAAATGGCTCGAGGCCATAAAATCCGAGAGAGGATCCATGTATGAAAAACAAAGTGTAGACTTTGAAAGAACTACTTGATAGTCGTAAGGCTGTTGGGTACATATGGATTTTAAAAGGAAGACAGACAATGATGGTAAGTGTCACCATTGAAAAAGCTCGACTTGTCGTTAAGATGTTTCCCGACAAGTTCAAGGAGTTGACTACGAGGAGACTTTCTCACTCGTAGCGATGCTAAGAGTCTGTTGGAATTAGCAGGTACTGCATTATTTATGAAATCTTGCAGATAGGATATCAAAATATGTTTCCTTGTTCTTGAGGAAAGGTTGTATGTGATACAACCAGAAGTTTTGTCGATCCTGAAAGATGCTAACAAGTATGCAAAGCCCCAGCAATCCTTCTAAGGACTGGAGTAAGCATCTCGGAGTTGGAATGTACACTTTGATGAGATGATCAAATATTTTGGGTTTATACAAAGTTTATGAGAAACTTGTATTTCCAAAGAAGTGAGTGGGAGCACTATAGAATTTCTGATGAGTATATGTTGTTTACATATTGTTGATCAGAAATGATGTAGGATTTCTGGAAAGCATATAGGGTTATTTGAAAAGTGTTTTTCAATGGAAAACCTGGATTAAGCTACTTGAACATTGAGCATCAAGATCTATAAGGATAGATCAAAACGCTTAATGGTACTTTCAAATGAGCACATACCTTAACATGATCTTGAAGGTGTTCAAGGTGGACCAGTCAAAGAAGGAGTTCTTGCCTGAATTGTAAGGTATGAAGTTAAGACCTAAAGCTCAACCACGGCAGAAGAAAGAGGAAGGATGAAGGTCGTCCCCTATGCTTTTGTCACAGGCTCTATACAGTATGCCATGCTGAGTACCGCACCTGATGTGTGCCTTGCTACATGTCTGGCAAGAGGGTACAAAGGTGATCTAGGAGTAGGTCATCAGATAGCGGTCAAAATTATCCTTAGAGGAATAAGGATATGTTTCTCGGTTATGGAGGTGATAAAGAGTTCGACGTAAAGAGTTACATCGATGCAAGCTTAACACCTATCCGGATAGCTCTGAGTAGAGTAAACCGGATTCGTATAGTAGAACAGTTGTTTGAAATATAGCGTAGTAGCGACATCTAGGAGATGACATAGATATTTGTAAAGCACACACGGATCTGAAAGGTTCAGACCCGTTGACTATAACATCTCTCACAAGCATAACATGATCAAACCCAGAACTCTGTGAGTGTTAATCACATGGTGATGTGAACTAGATTATTGACTCTAGTGCAAGTGGGAGACTGTTGGAAATATGCCCTAGAGAAAATAATAAATAGGTTATTATTATATTTCCTTGTTCATGATAATCGTTTATTATCCATGCTAGAATTGTATTGATAGGAAACTCAGATACATGTGTGGATACATAGACAACACCATGTCCCTAGTAAGCCTCTAGTTGACTAGCTCGTTGATCAATAGATGGTTACGGTTTCCTGACCATGGACATTGGATGTCATTGATAACCGGATCACGTCATTAGAAGAATGATGTGATGGACAAGACCCAATCCTAAGCCTAGCACAAGATCGTGTAGTTCGTATGCTAAAGCTTTTCTAATGTCAAGTATCATTTCCTTAGACCATGAGATTGTGCAATTCCCGGATACCGTAGGAATACTTTGGGTGTGCCAAACGTCACAACGTAACTGGGTGGCTATAAAGGTGCACTACGGGTATCTCCGAAAGTGTCTGTTGGGTTGGCACGAATCGAGACTGGGATTTGTCACTCCGTGTGACGGAGAGGTATCTCTGGGCCCACTCGGTAGGACATCATCATAATGTGCACAATGTGATCAAGGAGTTGATCACGGGATGATGTGTTACGGAACGAGTAAAGAGACTTGCCAGTAACGAGATTGAACAAGGTGTCGAGATACCGACGATCGAATCTCGGGCAAGTACTATACCGCTAGACAAAGGGAATTGTATACTGGATTGATCGAATCCTCGACATCGTGGTTCATCCGATGAGATCATCGTGGAACATGTGGGAACCAACATGGGTATCCACATCCCGCTGTTGGTTATTGACTGGAGAACGTCTCGGTCATGTCTGCATGGTTCCCGAACCCGTAGGGTCTACACACTTAAGGTTCGATGACGCTAGGGTTATAAAGGAAGTTTGTATGTGGTTACCGAATGTTGTTCGGAGTCCCGGATGAGATCCCGGACGTCACGAGGAATTCCGGAATGGTCCGGAGGTAAAGATTTATATATGGGAAGTCCTGTTTTGGTCACCGAAAGAGTTTCCGGTTTTATCGGTAATGTACCGGGACTACCAGGAGGGTCCCGGGGGTCCACCAAGTGGGACCACCGGCCCTGGAGGGCTGCATGGGCCACATGTGGGAGGGGACCAGCCCCAGGTGGGCTGGTGCGCCCCCCCAACAAGGGCCCAAGGCGCCTAGGGTTTGGGGAAGGGGGCGCACCCACCTAACTTGGGAGGCAAGTCTCCCCTCTTCCCCCCCTTGGCCGCACCCTAGATGGGTTTTGGGGCTGGCCGCCGCCCCTAGGGTGGAACCCTAGGTGGGGGCGCAGCCTCCCCTCTCCCCTTCCCCTATATATACTTGAGGTTTGGGGGCTGCCCAAAATACGATTGGATCTCCCTCTTGGCGCAGCCCTAGCTCTCTCCCTCCTCTCTTGCGGTGCTTGGCGAAGCCCTGCAGGATTGCCACGCTCCTCCACCACCACCACGCCGTTGTGCTGCTGCTGGACGGAGTCTTCCTCAACCTCTCCCTCTCTCCTTGCTGGATCAAGGCATGGGAGACGTCACCGGGCTGTACGTGTGTTGAACGCGGAGGTGCCGTCCGTTCGGCACTTGGTCATCGGTGATTTGGATCACGACGAGTACGACTCCATCAACCCCATTCACTTGAACGCTTCTGCTTAGCGATCTATAAGGGTATGTAGATGCACTCTTCTTCCCCACGTTGTTGGTTTCTCCATAGATAGATCTTGGTGACACGTAGGAATTTTTTTGAATTTATGCTATGTTCCCCGACAGATTGGACCTAAGCCGTTTAATTTTTCGATCAAGTTGGCTCTCTGCCTCAGCTTTATAGTTTTTAAAGAAAGTCAAAGTCTCATCTTTTGATTTCAGAAGATACACATAACAATATCTAGTGGAGTCATCAATCAACGTCATGAAGTATCTCTTTCCACCTTTTGTCAACACGCCATTCATCTCACAAAGATCAGAATGTATAAGCTCTAGTGGCGCCAAGTCTCTTGCCTGTGCAGTCTTATGGGACTTACGAGGTTGCTTAGCTTGCACACATACTTGGCACTTGGAGCCTTTGACAGTAGAGATTTTCGATATTAAATTCATATTGGCTAGCCGCGTCATGCAACCAAAGTTAATATGACAAAGTCGTGAATGCCAAATATCAGACTCATTATTGTGGCGAACATTATTAATAACTTTAGTGCAAATATCTGACAAAGATAGGCAGAACAAGCCTCCGCACTCATAGCCTTGTCCAAAAAATTGTCCACACTTAGAAATTACAACTTTATTGGATTCGAAAACCAACTTAAAACCATCTCGACATAAACGGGAACCGCTAACGAGATTTTTATTGATGGACGGCACATGATGATCATTCTTCAGACGCACAGTCTTCCCCGAAGTAAACTTCAGATCGACCGTACCAACACCTCGAACGATGGCATGTGACCCGTTCCCCATCAGCACGGGTGAAGTCCCTGTTGCCTGGTAAGAAGAAAACATGGAGGCGTCAACACAAACATGTACATTGGCACCGGTGTCAATTAACCAATCAGGGGATTGAAATACTGAAAGGATGGTAGGAAAAATACCGTACCCTGATTCCTTCATATCAGTATCACCGATGACAGCATTAGCGGACTTGCCGCTCTTCTCATGTTCGCGCTCCTCAAAGCGGTTAGGACACTTCGGAGCCCAGTGATTAGGATCACCGCAGACATGGCAAAGTCCCTTCCCCTTCTTATGAGAATTCTTCTTCAAGTTGGTAGAATGTGATGGCTTGTTCTTTGTATCAAACTTGCCTTTGCCCTGAGTTTTGTTCTTGTTGTTTTTGAACTTGTTGGGCTGGAAGTTCTTCTTCTGTACCATGTGGGCACTAGAACCTCCCTCGGCAACTCGAGCACGTGTGTCCTTTGCTCTCGCCTTCTCTTCAACATCAAGAGTACCAATGAGATCCGCAACGAAAAACTCCTGTCTCTTGTGTTTCAGGGAAGTCGCAAAATTGTTCCACGAAGGTGGAAGCTTGGCAATGATGCCTCCGGCAACAAATTTGTCCGGCAACACACACTTGAAGTACTCAAGTTCTTTTGCGAGCGACTGTATCTCATGAGCCTGCTGTACAATAGGGCGCTCATCAGTCATATTGTAGTCATAGAATTGCTCCATGACGTACAACTCGTTGCCGGCGCCCGAGGCACCAAACTTGGCCTCGAGCGCAGCCCACATGTCCTTGCCGTTGTCAAACGACATATACGAATCCATAATGGAGTCATCAAGAACACTCAGAAGAGCGCCTTTAAAGAGGGTATCGATCTTCTCAAAAGCTTCCAGCTGTGCTGGATTAAGATCGCCCTCAGGCTTGCCCTTGGTGGCATCATAGCAGCCCATGCTCTGAAACCAGTAGACTGCTCTCGTGCGCCACCTTTTATATTGCGCCCCCTTAAAGGTAGGCGGCTTCAGATGCGCAGCAAAACCACTCGGAGTAAATTGCCTATAATCAGGTTTTTGGATTGTTGGAAATATGAGCAAAGTACTACGAGATTTAATCCGAATAAACAGAAGATAAATCATGACCACAACAGCAGAGATTAAACTAATTATGCGAACTAGCATAGCAGATGAACATATGACATCTAGGGCACATACTAGAAACATGAATTCTACCACGATCTCGAACAGGAAGGATAGAATCACATACGGTGCAGCGGGTGCAGCACCGCCGGCATTAACGTTGTCGCCCATGTCGTCGAGGATGAGGTTGCCGAGGTCGGGGAAGAAGTCATCGTTCGCGAAGTCGTCGCTGCCAGCAGTCGCGCGAGTGCGCTCCCCAAAAACCTGATCGCCCCTCTCCCGTACAGGATCACGAGAGGCGGGGTTCCGGAGGCCGGCTGTCCCTTCTCGCGGTGCACGCCGGAAGGAGGGATGGAGAAGACTTGCTTGGCGGCGCAATGATCTGGAACGGTGTTGAGAAACCATACGAAGCGGCGGCGGCTAGGGTAGACGTCTGCCTGACTATATAGTGCGGGCCGGGCAGGTCGTGGGAGTAAACCCCACGTCTGAGTCGTCACGATCCAAAAGAATCGAAAATGGTTCAGTAATTAACGCGTCCGTTAATTAACGTGCATAGCTCTGTCCTCGGCTCAATCCCGCAACCCGCGGCGCGGCGCGGCGCGGCTCGTCGTGACGAGGCGAGCGAGGAGGAGGAGCGCGCGTGTAGGTCTCCTCTTCTCATGTTCATACAAGTGGTAGAAGAGCTCACCTTATAAAAAGGTGCAACTCTCTCTCAACTTATGAGGTGGGACTAAACTTTAGCCTCACTCACTCCACTCACATGTGTGCATGAATAGGCCAAAAGAATTTCAGAATTTTAGTTGGGCTTTGGGCCAAAGGCCTACTAGCAAAATTCCAACAATTACAACTATAAGTCCCTATAAAATTCTCCTTGAGAGTCTTATTTTATAAGTATCAAATGTCCACTTTAAATCTCTATAAGTCCTCTTGTTTGGTTTAGATGGGACTTATAGGGACTTTTTTAAGTCCCTAAACCAATAAGTCACTGGCAACAAACACCCTCTAAAACTGTTCCAACTCAAAACAAAATGAAATAGACGACCAAACGTATCCATACATGCATGCATGGCCACCAACATGTTTTGACCGGGCTGCCGTTTTTGTTCGAAGACTGAAGCACGCGTCGTGGTTCATATTGACACCAGTGCACGATTGCGGCGCAGCTAACCGTCGATATTTGTAGGAAGGTGCGTGTCGATGCATGGCCAGTGGCCACACACGTACGAGTACGTACGATACGTGTGGACTGTGGAACGCGGTGTCTGCTTGGACCGTTAATTTGGTTCGAATGGTAGACGTACGTGCTGGTCGTCGAATGTGGACGTCTTTTCCTTGCCAAAGAATCTTAATTTTGCAGGAAATAGCATGTCCTAGTTTGCAGCAAAATGATCCGCACACGTGCATTGCACACCATTCGCCGATATTCAAAAGAGACGAGAGATCTGTCCGACGTCGACGCTACCGGCGTACGTCTTGTCTCATGCCGTTGTTGGTTGCATGCTGGTAGGCATATGTCTACTTTGCACACGTGACATTTCGATCTCGATCGAACTCCTTTTTTTTATGGGAAGTTCCTCCGCCACGGTTCTCCATTCGTGTCCACGCGCGGCATGGCCAGCTCTAGCTTCATCGTCCTGCCCTCCACGGGCGCCGCCTCTGCATGCCTTCCTCTGAGCAAGCCCGTGGCCAGGGGCAGCAAACAGGGCCGCCGTCGCCTGTCATGCAAGTGCAAAGCCACGTCAGGTGGTGTCGGCACCGGCGATGACAACGACCTGGTGCGTCGCCGCCTCGACCGCCGGGACGTGCTGCTCGGCCTGACCGGAGTCGGAGCCACGGGCGCCATCAACCTCAGAGGACTCACGCTCGCCGCGGACGCCGCCGCCGCCGTACCGGCCACGTGTGTCACCGTGCCCATCACGGACCAGGTCATCAGCTGCGTGTCGGCCGACGGCTTCCAGTGCCCCGGCGTGTACCGCCCCGAGGACGTCGTCGATTTCAGCGCGCTGCCACCACCGAATGGCCCCTTGCGTGTGCGCCGGCCGGCCCACCTCGTCGCCGCGGACGAGGAGTACGTGAGGAAGTACGAGGCCGGCGTCCAGATGATGAGAGATCTGGACGCCTCCGGCGACCCGCGCAGCTTCAAGAGCCAGGCGGCCATCCACGAGGCCTACTGCAACTTCCACTACAAGGTCACCCCGGCGGACATCGACTTTGACGTGCACTTCTCCTCCATCTTCGCGCCGTGGCACCGGATGTACATCTACTTCTTCGAGCGGATCATCGGCGAGCTCATCGGCGACACCGCCTTCGCGCTGCCGTACTGGAACTGGGACGCGCCGGACGGGATGATGCTGCCGCCGATATTCAACAACGCGTCCTCGCCGCTCTACGACGCCAACCGCGACCCGGCGCACGTCAACGCCGTCATGGACCTCAACAAGGGCCCAGGCGCGGAAAATGATCTTCCTCTCTGCACCGACGACGCCTGCGTGAAGGAGAACAACCTCTCCGTCATCTACCGCCAGATGGCCGTCGACACGGCCCTGCAGTTCCATGGGAACAAGTTCTGCGCCGGGGGCACGCCCGGCTCCCCCGGCTCGCTCGAGAACGCGGCGCACACCGCCGTGCACATCTGGGTGGGCGGGGACATGGGGGTGCTCGGCACCGCCGGCCGCGACCCCGTCTTCTACTCCCACCACGCCAACGTGGACCGCATGTGGCACCTATGGACCACCACGCTCGGCAACCAGGACTTCCTCAGCGCCGGCACCGGCGACGACTGGCGCGACACCAGCTTCGTCTTCTACGACGAGAAGCGGCGGCCCGTGCGCATCAGGGTCCGCGACGTCCTCGACGCCGGCAGGCTCGGGTACACGTACGAGGAGAAGGCGAAGCTCGAGTGGCAGGACAAGCGGCCAAAGCCGGCGACCGGCATAGACAGATCGGCGACGCAGCCGGGCGTCCCTGCCGCCCTCTCCTTCCCCGTGGCTCTGAAGAAGGGCCGGAAGGAGTACGTGACGGTGGAGCGGCCGGAGGAGGCCCGGGCCAGCGGCGGCAGCAGCAAGAAGGCGCCGGAGGTGCTGGTGGTGGACGTCACCATCGACCCCTGCGAGTACGCCAAGTTCGACGTGCTCGTCAACGTCCCCAAAGGCCAGGAGGCGCGGGTGGGGCCGCAGGACAGCGAGTTCGCGGGGACCTTCGAGAACCTGCCACATGGCGGCGGCGACGGCGGCGGCCGCGGCATGGGGAGGCTGAAGCTCACGTACCGGTTCGCGCTGCGGGAGCTGGTTGAGGACCTCGGGTGCGGGCAGGACCGGCGGCTGGACGTCACGCTCGTCCCGCGAGCCGGTGAGATGGTTGTCGTAGACGACGTCCGCGTTGAGCTTTGTAACTGAGATGTGCACGAGTCAGCTAGTACGTTTTTTTTTTCTTTTTTTTTAGCAAGAAGGATGATATGCCCCGACCTCTTCATCAGAAGACGAAAACAGAGATATTTTAAGGGAAAAGTACTATACAAAACTAATCTTGAACCTATAGACGAACTTCAAATCAAACCCTAAATTTCGAATCCTAAAATCAGCAAACAAATTCTCTTATCCCGGTATATTTTGAATCTTGAGAGCATTTAGCTGGTATTCGCTCGCTCTAATCTTGTTTTTATTTGTTTTTCCTTTTTTTTTTCTTTTTTAAGACATTTCTTTCTTTTTTTTCCTTCGTTATACTTTGTTCTTTCAATGGTTTTCTTTGTTTTTTTCTTTCTTTGTTATATTGTTTCTTTCTTGTGTTTCTTTCTTGATTTGCCGATTTTTACTGCCTTTCTTTATTGACACAAGTCAAATATTATTAGTACATAATGTATTTTTTTAGGGATCAGACAAAGTAATTTTTATACACTTTTGATATTTTCAAAATACAATATGTACATTTTATAAAAATACAAGTTTTCGACATTATTTTGAGGACATGGTAATTTTTTCAATTATATGTTTTACATTTTCTTAATGAAAACACACATTTTCTAAAATTACATAAACATGTCTTACACTGTTTTTTTTAATTGTATAATTTTTTTTCAAATACATGTCACATATATTCTTTTATATGTATGACACTTTTCTTACATTACACAATCAATTTTTTTACATTGCAAACAATTTTTTTGAAAAATGCCAGAAACATATTTTTTAGAAGTCATGATTTTTAATTAATATTTTGATTTTTTGAGTGTACGAGATTTTTTTGAATCACATGAATGTTTTTTTACATTGAATAAACATTTGTTTTAAATGTCACATAATATTTTATAAACTAATGACATTTCTTAGATGTCACAAGCATTTTTCTTACACATTTGTTCAGGTTTGAAAATTTGTTCCCATTTTCAAAAGTTTACTTTAAAATTGTGTTCAGGTTCCAAAATTTGTTCTCATTTGTTTTAAAAAAGTTCTGTTTTCCGACATAGATTGTGTTTTCAAAAAGATATTCACTTTTTTCAAAAAGTACTCGAATTTCAAGAAGTTTTCACAGTTTTAAAAAATGTTCGGGGATTTTAAAAACTATTTACAATTTTGATTATACCACTAAGAGCATCTACACCCTGATATATCTAACCCAGCCCCTCAAATCATGGCGGACCTGACCGGGCGCGTCCATGGGCAATGACTGGTCACCCCTCATTTCGCTGCTCTCATAGTCATGTCCCTCATATCCGAACTCATGTTGTATTAAGACAAAAAATGAGTAAGATGAGAGTATGGAAATTATGCCTTCTAACTTGGTGGAGTTTCCGCAACATGTTTGATAGTCGTGAATCCAATAATGAAGTTGATGCAAAGGGACAAATGATAGAAATACAATAATTCATTGTGAACTATAGACAAAACCTTATATAGATTATAACTGGTTGAGTTTTAAAATTAACGAATAAGATATAACATATGTACAAAAAATAACTAATAAGCAACCTAGCCACTATAATGCCCTCGACACCCTTCAAGCAATTTAGTTCTCATATGAAGTAAAAAACATTTCTTCGTAAAAATATGAAATTTAGACTAAACAATGAAACAAAATTAGCAATTTAGAATTATGCAGATATAAACCTATAGGTGATATGTAGTTGTAGATTAGAATAAATTTTGTAAATTGATTTCCATCGATGGCATGCAATATGTAGTGATGGAAAGAAAAAAAAAAGGCCGAGTTACATTCCATAGAAGTATCAAATGCATGTAAATATTACCACGAATATTTCAAGATGTAAATATTACCACCAAAGCATGTCTACCTGAGTTATATAAACTAAAAACTGTGTGGGAGATAATTGGCTAACAAACAATGCCGAGCAACTTGGGTACAAGGTTTTAATCATGTATGCATTAGCATGTCAGTGTATCGTGTCTAATATAACATACATAAAGCATAAATGTAGAAATCTTAGCCACGCAAATGTGCGGGTCACTCCGCTAGTTATGAATCAAACGTGACTCACATGCCAGCTATGAACTTTTTGTAAAAATATTCTCAGAATAAATATCTTCAGTACATAGCACCCAAGCAAAATAATAATAATTAATGTACATGGTATACTTAGGGCATCTCCAACGCTCGGCGTGAGAGCATCTCTAGCAGACCCCGTATAATGTCATGACCCACAAAATAACCATCAAAATACGGGTTGGCGTAGAAAATGTTGCCCGATTAGACCCCGCAAACGTGTTCGACCCGTATTTTTTTTCTGCGGGGCACGGAAAAAGTTCGCCCTCAACCTTTAGATTCACGGGGTCGGAAGCCGACCCGAGCTTGCCCCCTAACCGCAACGAGATTTGGCGCGAGGGAAATTTCCACGCGGTCGTCCCCCCCCCTCGGCCGCCATTGCCCCGGCACCACCTGCTCCGGTCCATCTTCCCCTGCCATTCTTCGCCGCCATGGAACCCTCCCAGCCGTCCCCCGTCATCGTGGAGGTCGCGCACGCGCAATCCCTTCCGGCGGATCTCGTCGCCCCGTCATCGCCCAAGGCACCACCGCGCCTGCACGAAAGCGGTAGGGCAACGTTGCCGTGCAGGGCGACAATCCGGCTGGCCTCGACGAAAAGGCAAGCGCGCCAGGCGCTGCCGCCGCTGCGCGATCTTCCCGGCCGCCGGTGGAGAAGGTGGGCAAGGTTTCGGGCATGAAGCGCAAGAAGGTTCCTATGAAAAGACTGGCGCCTTCCTCCACTCCCTCCGGCCGGGCACGATGTTCCCCAACGATGCCGTTCAACGGCGCTGCTTCCACCGCAGGCGACGTGTTCGATGAAATGGCCGGAAGGTATGCATCTTCGATCCCTTGTACTTGCTTCGCTTTTTCGCCATTGTGGTAGCTCGTGACTTGCATTGATATCACTCACTGTAGCGGTGGTTCGAACAATGCCACTGCCGAGTTCGTGAACTTGTTGGAAACCAACGCCATCGATATCGATCAAGCCCCGTTCACCGATTTCGGTTACAATGCAACGGAGGGTGGCATGGATGATCACGGTGGTGAAGATGAAGTGGAGGAGGTAGATGAGGGGGTGTATGAGCAAGCGCAAGCAAAAAAAGCGTGAGATCGAAGAACTACACGATCTTGAAAGATCAAATCTTGATCAAGGCTTGGAGTGCGGTGTCTCTTGATGCTTGCACGGGTACATAAACCGCCAAGAGGTATTGGCAAAGAATCAAAGATCAATACTTCCGCATGATGGGGAAGCATCCCAATAGGACTCCACGGACCTTTCGGTCACTCCAAGGTCGTTGGGACGTGATCAAGCCGATTTCTAGCCGTTGGGCTGCTTGCTTGGAACAAGTTCGCAATGCACCTTCAAGTGGAACCGTGGAATCCGACTATGTGAGTTCGTTTTCACGTCCCAAGTTGTGCACATCATTTGTACCATATGAAGTGATTGCATCATTTGAATTGGTTTCAATCATGCAGGACAAAATTGCCCAATAAAGATACAAGGACATGGAAGCTTCCGAAGGCAAAATTTTTAAACTAGAGCATTGTTGGAACTTGCTCAAAGAGTACGACAAGTGGAAGTTGATTGACAAAGAATCCCCACCGAAGAGAGGTTCACTTATGAACATGGATGAAGATGAAGATGATGATGGCCCAAGAAACTTGAACAAGCCCGATGGTGACAAGAGACAAAATAGAAGATCAAGAGGGAACACGAAGCATCGAGCTTGCGGAACAAGATAGATGCCATGGTGTAATCAAGTGAGTTTATGTTAGCGAAGACATTGGAGACAAAGAAAGAGTTGGACGAGAAGAAGGCATGAGAGAAGCAAGAGAAGTAGCAATTGCTCAAGGACGAGGGGTTGCGCATGGCGGCCATTGAGGAGAGAAGAGCACATCCCGCTGAGAACAAAGCCATGTCCAAGCTTCTTGCCGAAGAGAATAGGATCATGACAGGGACGACATCACCAAATAATGGCATGAAATGGCAAGGAGAGACAGCTTGAAGAGGAGGATGCTTGCGGCGGCCGGTGTGTGTTACAGTGCCGACGATGTTTTCTCATGGGGATTGGAACCAATGTCGCCGATGCATTCAGTGCGCCCGGCGATGCTTTCAGTGTCGGAGTTGGAACAAGTGCCGACGATGAATTCATGGGCGGCGATGGCATCGATGGAGGTGGTGCGGAGTGAAGATCATGACGACGGATGAGAAGCTACCAAGATGATGATGGACGTGGTCGTCACTTTTGCATGAAGTCCTTTTGCGCTTTTCTTAACAAACTATGTTTTTTTGTTTGTGCGCGAACTATGTTTTATTTGTTCGAATTTGAACTCAATTGTCAAAACCGCCGTCAAATTCGCTTATCAAGAGTTTTCGGTTTGCGGGTCGACGCGGGCTGCGACCGAGCAGACCCCGCGTAGCTGATCCGTAAAAGAGCATATTCTGCGAATATCCTTTTTTAGGGTCCGTTTTGCAGGATCTGACTCTGCCGCCGCCCGCGCCGGCCCGCAAAACCGTTTTTCTGTGAACTATATACACGTTGTGTGGGTCGGCATTATATGGGACTGCTAGAGATGCTTTGAGGCATGGAACCTAGGATAAAAATTCTACCCAACTAGCAGTTAGCCCGATTAATACCAGCGTCCAGGCCGGCAGGTTCCAGGCGCTTAGAGCATCTCCAGTTGTTCGGCCCCCAGGGACACCGAAAAAGTGCCGTCTGGGGCCAAACCGGCGTTTAAATTTTGGCGTGCCGACGATTGTGTTCCTAGTCACCGCCCCAGGTCGCCCCAAATCGGCACAAACGTGACACAAATACGGCACAAACTCGGCTATTTCATTCAAATTTGTACAAAAAACAGAAAACAACTATGCCTAGCCCTACTACGTCGCTGTCGCCGCCCACCTTCTACATGCCGAGGAGCCTGTGGAACCGAGTGTAGTCGCAGCCGTTATCGTCGTCATCGTCGCGGCCGCCCTGCGTGCCGCCGGAGCCGCCCCCGTCCCTGCTGCACCCCTGACCAGGGTCGCCGACGCGCAGGGGGTTGGACGGCCCGGGCGCGTCCTCGCCGTCGCTGTCGAGGACGACGACGCCGCCCTCGTCGCGTCCACGGTGTTGAGCCATGATCTCCTCGTAGGCCCGGCGCTGGCGCTTCACGTGCTCGTGGACGTAGTCTGCCTTCGCCCACTTGAGGCGGTCTCGTCGTCGGCGGCCATCTCCACGTGCTTCTTCTTCACGGGGAGCAACCCCGGCTCGGTCTTCGGCCGGACGAGGCGGATGGAATGAGGGGAGGGGCGGCCGCCCTCGTTGATGACGAGGGCGCCGCTGCGGGTGCAGCGCCCGACCGGCGTCTCCTGCAGCTCTGGCTTGACGGGGCAGAGCGCCGGCGACCCGGAGGAAAGCGAACCAGAACCCGACGACGCGGAGGTCACCGTCTCCATTCGCCGCGGCGTCCAAGAACTACTGCGGTGGCGAGAGAAGGACGGGGGCGCCGGGTACTCGAGGCGAGGCGTGTTGCGGATCTCGATGTGGTCGAGGTCGACTTCGAGGGTGCGGCCGGGCACGCCCCACCATTTGCGCCGCCCGTCGGCATTGAGGCGGCCGCGGGGGATGACGCCGTTTGCGGAGGCGACCTGGTCGGCGTGGCGACGGTCGAAGTACATCGTCTGCAGCGTGTGGCTGTCGGCGGCGTACCTCGGATCGTTCCGCTGCGCCTCCGACAGCGACGAACGGATGCGCACTATCTCGGCGCATCGTTTGACCCTGGTAGGCACCAGGGGCAGCGGGACGCTGGCGGTGCTCATCCTCCACGAGCCCAGGACCCGCATGTCCGGGGGCGCTGGTTAGTCGGCCTCGTAGAGGAGGCGCGCCTCGTCCTCGTGCAGATGGCGTCAGTCGAAGTCGTTCGCCGCCGCGGCGTCGCCTGGGTAACGCTCGGCCATTTGCTCGTCGGCGGGGGAAGAGTGGGAGAGGGGGGCTACGACGGCGAGAGGGGCTACGGTGGCGAGCTGTGGCGTTCACCGACTGGGAGGTCGGCTTTTATAGCCGAAGATGGGCGGCGAGAAGCTGCCCGCCAGCTGCCGCGTGGCGGGAGTAGGCGGGACGCGCGTCGTGGCACCTTCACTGTGCCACCCGTGAGGCATAAATGGAAGGCTGACCGGCACGACAGCGCGACAGCCTTGACATTGATTCCCTCGGGAACCAAGGCGATGAGGACGACGAAGGCGGCGAGTCCCTGACTTGGCAGACCCACTCCTTTTCGCACCAAAATCGTTCCCCCTGGTGCCCCCGGGCACCCACCAGCGCGCCGGGTTCCGCCGGCCCCAAAATCGACCCGAGCCGGCAAAAATTGGGCTTCTGGGGGCGCAGCTGGGCCGAATTTTCTGTGCCGGTGATACGTCTCCGTCGTATCTACTTTTCCAAACACTTTTGCCCTTGTTTTGGACTCTAACTTGCATGATTTGAATGGAACTAACCCGGACTGACGCTGTTTTCAGCAGACTTTCCATGGTGTTATTTATGTGCAGAAACAAAAGTCCTCGAAATGACCCGAAACTCCACGGAAATTATTTTTGGAAAATATTAAAAATATTGGCGAAAGAATCAAGGCCAGGGGGCCCACCACCTGTCCATGAGGGTGGGGGCGCACCTGCCCCCCTGGGCGCGGCCCCCTGCCCCCTGCCTCGTGGGCCCCCTGGAGCTCCACCGACCTTAACTCTAACTCCATATATTCGTGTTCGGGGAGAAAAAAATCAGAGAGAAGGATTCATCGCGTTTTACGATTCGGAGCCGCCGCCAAGCCCTAAAACCTCTCGGGAGGGCTAATCTGGAGTCCGTTCGGGGCTCCGGAGAGGGGAATCCGTCGTCATCGTCATCATCAACCATCCTCCATCACCAATTTCATGATGCTCACCGACGTGCGTGAGTAATTCCATCGTAGGCTTGCTGGACGGTGATGGGTTGGATGAGATTTATCATGTAATTGAGTTAGTTTTGTTAGGGTTTGATCCCTAGTATCCAATATGTTCTGAGATTGATGTTGCTATGCTTAATGCTTGTCACTAGGGCCCGAGTGCCATGATTTCAAATCTGAACCTATTATGTTTTCATGAATATATGTGAGTTCTTGATCCTATCTTGCAAGTCTATAGTCACCTACTATGTGTTATGATCCGGCAACCCCAAAGTGACAATAATCGGGACCACTCCCGGTGATGACCGTAGTTTGAGGAGTTCATGTATTCTCTTTGTGTTAATGCTTTGGTCCGGTACTCTATTAAAAGGAGGCCTTAATATCCCTTAGTTTGCGTTAGGACCCCGCTGCCACGGGAGGGTAGGACAAAAGATGTCAAGCAAGTTCTTTTCCATAAGCACGTATGACTATATTCGGAATACATGCCTACATTACATTGATGAATTGGAGCTAGTTCTGTGTCACCCTATGTTATGATTGTTACATGATGAACCGCATCCGGCATAATTCTCCATCACCGATCCAATGCCCACGAGCTTTTCACATATTGTTCTTCGCTTATTTACTTTTCCGTCGCTACTGTTACAATCACTACAAAACCCAAAAATATTACTTTTGTTATGTTGGGGATATTATTGCTGGGCATAAACCGGCCTAACTGGGCCGGGTTGACTTCATCAGTAGCCCAAAGGTGTTAAAGCCCCGAGGCTAGACAAAGGCCCAAGGCCATAGTCGGTTCGGTATCTGCAGCCGTAAACCGGCGTGTATATAAACTTGTATCATAAGTTAGGAATAGGGAGAGACCAACCCGGATACGAATATAGACCGGAGATTGGGACTCTATGAACCGACGGGTGTCACCCTTGTATATAAGGGGACAACCCGATAGCGGTTCAGGAACAGACAAGAATAACTCGAGGCCTAGGCGAAGCTTGTTTGCTCCCTAGTCATCGAAACCCCATCAATTCCATCACAAACTAGACGTAGGCTTTTACCTTCATCGAAGGGGCCGAACTAGTATAAACTCCCTATGTCCCTTGTCCGCTTTAACCCCTTCGAGTTAACCCGTTGCGATGGCTCCGCGACTAAGTCCTTTCGCTAGGACATCTGCCGTGACAAACCCACGACAGTTGGCGCCCACCGTGGGGCTATCGCACGATGGTTTCAAGTTTTTGGAGGGCCACTTGTTGGGGAACGTTGCAGAAAATTAAAATTTTTCCTACGGTTTCACCAAGATCCATCTAGGAGTTCATCAAGCAACGAGTATTCAGATTAGATAGCATCTACATACCACTTTGTAGATCGCAACGGAAGCGTTCGAGTGAACGTGGATGAGGTAGTCGTACTTGCCGCGATCCAATTCACCGATGATCTAGTGCCGAACGGACGGCACCTCCGCGTTCAACACACGTACGGAAAGCGTGACGTCTCCTCCTTCTTGATCCAGCAAGGCAAAGGAGAGGTTGGGGATGAAGGCTCCAACAACAGCACGACGGCGTGGTGATGGTGGAACTGCAGCACTCCGGCAGGGCTTCGCCGTGCTCAATGGAGGAGGAGGAGGTGTTGGAGAGGGAGAGGGAGGCGCCAGGGCAATGGGTGTTCAGCCCCCTCTCTCCCCCCCTTTATATAACCCCCAAGGGGGGGCGCCGGCCCTAGGAGATGAGATCTCCTAGGGGGGGCGGCGGCCAGGGCAGGGGGGCTTGCCCCCCAAGCAAGGGGGGCGCCCCCTTTAGGGTTTTCCTCCCCTTTAACCCTAGGCGCATGGGCCCATGGGGGGGGAGGCGCATCAGCCCACTATGGGCTGGTTTCCTCCCTCACACAGCCCATGGGGCCCTCCGGGATAGGTGGCCCCACCCGGTGGACCCCCCGGGACTCTCCGGTGGTCCCGGTACAATACCGATAACCCCGAAACTTGTCCCGGTGTCCGTATGATGACTTTCCATATATAAATCTTTACCTCCGGACCATTCCGAAACTCCTCGTGACGTCCGGGATCTCATCCGGGACTCCGAACAACATTCGGGTTACTGCACATACATATCCCTATAACCCTAGCGTCACTGAACCTTAAGTGTGTAGACCCTACGGGTTCGGGAGACATGCAGACATGACCGAGATGGCTCTCGGGCAATAACCAACAGCGGGATCTGGATACCCATGTTGGCTCCCACATGCTCCACGATGATCTCATCGGATGAACCACGATGTCAAGGATTCAATTAATCCCGTATACGATTCCCTTTGTCAATCGGTATTTTACTTGCCCGAGATTCGATCGTCGGTATACCAATACCTCGTTCAATCTCGTTACCGGCAAGTCACTTTTCTCGTTCCGTAATGCATGATCCCGTGATCAAACACTTTGATCACATTGAGCTCATTGTGATGATGCATTACCGAGAGGGCCCGGTGATACCTCTCCGTCAAGCGGAGTGACAAATCCCAGTCTCGATCCATGTCAACCCAACAGACACTTTCAGAGATACCCGTAGCATACCTTTATAGTCACCCAATTACGTTGCGACGTTTGGCACACCCAAAGCACTCCTACGGTATCCGGGAGTTACACAATCTCATGGTCTAAGGAAAGGATACTTGACATTGGAAAACTCTAGCAAACGAACTATGCGATCTTTATGCTATGTTTAGGATTGGGTCTTGTCCATCACATCATTCTCCTAATGATGTGATCCCGTTACCGATGACATCCAATGTCCATAGTCAGGAAACCATGACTATCTGTCGATCAACGAGCTAGTCAACTAGAGGCTCACTAGGGACATGTTGTTGTCTGTTATTCACACATGTATTACGATTTCCGGTTAACACAATTATAGCATGAATAAAGACAATTATCATGAATAAGGAAATATAATAATAATGCTTTTATTATTGCCTCTAGGGCATATTTCCAACACCACTTTGAAGGACTCGAGGGATACGCCATGGGTCGGATGACCAAGAGTCGTCGCGGCAAGATCTACATCGACGATGCAGGCTGGGGCCCCGAGGCCGGCTCAATTGAGTACGGGTACCGGGTCCCCTTTGGTGGCATACATGTCTTCATCGGCAAGATTGGTGAACCGGGAAATGTTTCTCGTAGACGTAACCTTTTACGACGAGCTCTTCGTCACCTCCATAAACGAGAAACATTTCCTTAGTCCTTTTCAGGTACTTCAGGATATTCTTGACCGCTGTCCAGTGTTCCTTGCCGGGATTACTTTGGTACCTACCTACCAAACTTACGGCAAGGTTTACATCAGGTCTGGTACACAGCATGGCATACATAATAGAACCTATGGCTGAGGCATAGGGGATGACGCTCATCTCTTCTATCTCTTCTGCCGTGGTCGGACATTGAGCTGAGCTCAATTTCACACCTTGTAACACAGGTAAGAACCCTTTCTTAGATTGATCCATATTGAATTTCTTCAATATCTTATCAAGGTATGTGCTTTGTGAAAGACCTATGAGGCGTCTCGATCTATCTCTATAGATCTTGATGCCTAATATATAAGCAGCTTCTCCAAGGTCCTTCATTGAAAAACTCTTATTCAAATAGGCCTTAATGCTGTCCAAGAGTTCTATATCATTTCCCATCAAAAGTATGTCGTCTACATATAATATGAGAAATGCTACAGAGCTCCCACTCACTTTCTTGTAAACACAGGCTTCTCCATAAGTCTGTGTAAACCCAAACGCTTTGATCATCTCATCAAAGCGAATGTTCCAACTCCGAGATGCTTGCACCAGCCCATAAATCGAGCGCTGGAGCTTGCATACTTTGTCAGCATTCTTAGGATCGACAAAACCTTCTGGCTGCATCATATACAATTCTTCCTTAAGGAAACCATTAAGGAATGCCGTTTTGACATCCATTTGCCATATCTCATAATCATAGTATGCGGCAATTGCTAACATGATTCGGACGGACTTCAGCTTCGCTACCGGTGAGAAAGTCTCATCGTAGTCAATTCCTTGAACTTGTCGATAACCCTTAGCGACAAGCCGAGCTTTATAGATGGTCACATTACCATCCGCGTCTGTCTTCTTCTTAAAGATCCATTTATTTTCTATGGCTCGCCGTTCAACGGGCAAGTCAGTCAAAGTCCATACTTCGTTTTCATACATGGATCCTATCTCGGATTTCATGGCTTCCAGCCATTTGTTGGAATCCGGGCCCGCCATTGCTTCCTCATAGTTCGAAGGTTCACCGTTGTCTAACAACATGATTTCCAAGACAGGGTTGCCGTACCACTCTGGTGCGGAACGTGTCCTTGTGGACCTTCGAATTTCAGTAGGAGCTTGATCAGAAGTATCTTGATCATAATCATTAATTTCCTCTCTAGTCGGTGCAGGCACCTCAGGAACGATTTCTTGAGTTTCGCCATTTTCCGGTTCAAGAGGTAACACTTCATCAAGTTCTACTTTCCTCCCACTTACTTCTTTCGAGAGAAACTCTTTCTCTAGAAAGGATCCATTCTTGGCAACAAAGATCTTGCCTTCGGATCTGAGGTAGAAGGTATACCCAACAGTTTCTTTCGGGTATCCTATGAAGACGCATTTTTCCGACTTGGGTTCGAGCTTCTCAGGTTGAAGTTTCTTCACATAAGCATCGCATCCCCAAACTTTTAGAAACGACAGCTTAGGTTTCTTCCCAAACCATAATTCATACGGTGTCGTCTCAACGGATTTCGACGGAGCCCTATTTAAAGTGAATGCGGCAGTCTCTAAAGCATAGCCCCAAAAAGATAGCGGTAAATCGGTAAGAGACATCATAGATCGCACCATATCTAATAGAGTGCGATTACGACGTTCGGACACACCATTACGCTGAGGTGTTCCAGGCGGCGTGAGTTGTGAAACTATTCCACATTTTCTTAAGTGTGTGCCAAATTCGTGACTCAAGTATTCTCCTCCACGATCTGATCGTAGAAACTTGATCTTTCTATCACGTTGATTTTCAACCTCACTCTGAAATTCCTTGAACTTTTCAAAGGTTTCAGACTTGTGTTTCATTAAGTAGATATACCCATATCTACTCAAGTCATCAGTGAGGGTGAGAACATAACGATAGCCACCGCGAGCCTCAACACTCATTGGACCGCACACATCGGTATGTATGATTTCCAATAAGTTGGTTGCTCGCTCCATTGTTCCTGAGAACGGAGTCTTGGTCATTTTACCCATGAGGCATGGTTCGCACGTGTCAAATGATTCATAATCAAGAGACTCTAAAAGTCCATCTGCATGGAGCTTCTTCATGCGTTTGACACCTATGTGACCAAGGCGGCAGTGCCACAAATATGTGGGACTATTGTTATCAACTTTAACTCTTTTGGTACTCACACTATGAATATGTGTATCATCACGTACGAGATTCATCAAGAATAAACCATTAACCATCGGAGCATGACCATAAAACATATCTCTCATATAAATAGAACAACCATTATTCTCGGATTTAAATGAGTAGCCATCTCGAATTAAGCGAGATCCGGATACAATGTTCATGCTCAAACTTGGTACTAAATAACAATTATTGAGGTTTAAAACTAATCCCGTAGGTAAATGTAGAGGCAGCGTGCCGACGGCGATCACATCGACCTTGGAACCATTCCCGACGCGCATCGTCACCTCGTCCTTCGCCAGTCTCCGTTTATTCCGCAGCTCCTGCTTTGAGTTACAAATGTGAGCAACTGCACCGGTATCAAATACCCAAGAGCTACTACGAGTACTGGTAAGGTACACATCAATTACATGTATATCACATATACCTTTGGTTTTGCCGGCCTTCTTGTCCGCTAAGTATTTGGGGCAGTTCCGCTTCCAGTGACCACTTCCTTTGCAATAAAAGCACTCAGTCTCGGGCTTGGGTCCATTCTTTGGCTTCTTCCCGGCAACTTGCTTACCGGGCGCGGCAACTTCCTTGCCGTCCTTCTTGAAGTTCTTTTTACCCTTGCCCCTTTTGAACTTAGTGGTTTTATTCACCATCAGCACTTGATGCTCTTTCTTGATTTCTACCTCTGCTGATTTCAGCATAGCATACACCTCAGGAATGGTCTTTACCATCCCCTACATATTGTAGTTCATCACAAAGCTCTTGTAGCTAGGTGGAAGCGACTGGAGGATTCTGTCAATGACCACTTCTTCCGGAAGATTAACTTCCAGTTGAGTCAAGCGGTTGTGCAATCCAGACATTCTGAGTATGTGCTCACTGACAGAACTATTTTCCTCCATCTTACAGCCAAAGAATTTGTTGGAGATCTCATATCTCTCAACCCGGGCATGAGCTTGGAAAACCATTTTCAGCTCTTCGAACATCTCATATGCTCCATGTCTCTCAAAACGCTTTTGGAGCCCCGGCTCTAAGCTGTAAAGCATGCCGCACTGAACGAGGGAGTAATCATCGCATCGCGACTGCCAAGCGTTCATAACGTCTTGTTGTGCAGGGAGAACAGGTGAGTCACCCAGCGGTGCTCGTAGGACATAATCTTTCTTGGCAGCTATGAGGATGATCCTCAGGTTCCGGACCCAGTCCGTATAGTTGCTACCATCGTCTTTCAGCTTGGTTTTCTCTAGGAACGCGTTGAAGTTGAGGACTACGTTGGCCATTTGATCTACAAGACATATTGTAAATATTTAGACTAAGTTCATGATAATAAAGTTCATACAATCAAATTATTTAATGAACTCCCACTTAGATAGACATCCCTCTTCCAGTCATCTAAGTATTACATGATCCGAGTCAACTAGGCCGTGTCCGATCATCACGTGAGACGGACTAGTCAACATCGGTGAACATCTTCATGTTGATCGTATCTTCTATACGACTCATGCTCGACCTTTCGGTCTTCCGTGTTCCGAGGCCATGTCTGTACATGCTAGGCTCGTCAAGTCAACCTAAGTGTTTGCGTGTGTAAATCTGTCTTACACCCGTTGTATGTGAACGTTAGAATCTATCACACCCGATCATCACGTGGTGCTTCGAAACAACGAACTGTCGCAACGGTGCACAGTTAGGGTGAACACTTTCTTGAAATTATTATGAGGGATCATCTTATTTACTACCGTCGTTCTAAGTAAACAAGATGCAAAACATGATAAACATCACATGCAATCAAATAATAAACGTGACATGATATGGCCAATATCACATAGCTCCTTCGATCTCCATCTTGGGGCTCCATGATCATCTTGTCACCGGCTTGACACCATGATCTTCATCATCATGATCTTCATCATCGTGTCTCCATGAAGTTGCTCGCCAACTATTACTTCTACTACTATGGCTAACGTGTTTAGCAATAAAGTAAAGTAATTTACATGGCGATTCTCAATGACACGCAGGTCATACAAAATTAAAGACAACTCCTATGGCTCCTGCCGGTTGTCATACTCATCGACATGCAAGTCGTGATTCCTATTACAATAGCATGAACATCTCATACATCACATATAGATCATTCATCATACATCACAACTTTGGCCATATCATATCACAAAGCACTTGCTGCAAAAACAAGTTAGACGTCCTCTAATTGTTGTTGCAAGTTTTACGTGGCTGAATTAGGGTTCTAGCAAGAACGTTTTCTTACCTACGTTAAAACCACCACAACGTGATTTGTCAACTTCTATTTACCCTTCATAAGGACCCTTTTCATCGAATCCGCTCCAACTAAAGTAGGAGAGACAGACACCCGCCAGCCACCTTATGCAACTAGTGCATGTTCGTCCGTGGAACTGGTCTCACGTAAGCGTACGTGTAAGGTTGGTACGGGCCGCTTCATCCCACAATACCGTTGAAGCAAGATAAGACTAGTAGCGGCAAGAAGAGTTGACAACATCTACGCCCACAACAAATTGTGTTCTACTCGCGCAAGAAGAACTACGCATAGACCTAGCTCATGATGCCACTGTTGGGGAACGTTGCAGAAAATTAAAATTTTTCCTACGGTTTCACCAAGATCCATCTAGGAGTTCATCAAGCAACGAGTATTCAGATTAGATAGCATCTACATACCACTTTGTAGATCGCAACGGAAGCGTTCGAGTGAACGTGGATGAGGTAGTCGTACTTGCCGCGATCCAATTCACCGATGATCTAGTGCCGAACGGACGGCACCTCCGCGTTCAACACACGTACGGAAAGCGTGACGTCTCCTCCTTCTTGATCCAGCAAGGCAAAGGAGAGGTTGGGGATGAAGGCTCCAACAACAGCACGACGGCGTGGTGATGGTGGAACTGCAGCACTCCGGCAGGGCTTCGCTGTGCTCAATGGAGGAGGAGGAGGTGTTGGAGAGGGAGAGGGAGGCGCCAGGGCAATGGGTGTTCAGCCCCCTCTCTCCCCCCCCCTTTATATAACCCCCAAGGGGGGGCGCCGACCCTAGGAGATGAGATCTCCTAGGGGGGGCGGCGGCCAGGGCAGGGGGGCTTGCCCCCCAAGCAAGGGGGGCGCCCCCTTTAGGGTTTTCCTCCCCTTTAACCCTAGGCGCATGGGCCCATGGGGGGGAGGCGCACCAGCCCACTATGGGCTGGTTCCCTCCCTCACACAGCCCATGGGGCCCTCCGGGATAGGTGGCCCCACCCGGTGGACCCCCCGGGACTCTCCGGTGGTCCCGGTACAATACCGATAACCCCGAAACTTGTCCCGGTGTCCGTATGATGACTTTCCATATATAAGTCTTTACCTCCGGACCATTCCGAAACTCCTCGTGACGTCCGGGATCTCATCCGGGACTCCGAACAACATTCGGGTTACTGCACATACATATCCCTATAACCCTAGCGTCACCGAACCTTAAGTGTGTAGACCCTACGGGTTCGGGAGACATGCAGACATGACCGAGATGGCTCTCGGGCAATAACCAACAGCGGGATCTGGATACCCATGTTGGCTCCCACATGCTCCACGATGATCTCATCGGATGAACCACGATGTCAAGGATTCAATTAATCCCGTATACGATTCCCATTGTCAATCGGTATTTTACTTGCCCGAGATTCGATCGTCGGTATACCAATACCTCGTTCAATCTCGTTACCGGCAAGTCACTTTTCTCGTTCCGTAATGCATGATCCCGTGATCAAACACTTTGATCACATTGAGCTCATTGTGATGATGCATTACCGAGAGGGCCCGGTGATACCTCTCCGTCAAGCGGAGTGACAAATCCCAGTCTCGATCCATGTCAACCCAACAGACACTTTCAGAGATACCCGTAGCATACCTTTATAGTCACCCAGTTACGTTGTGACGTTTGGCACACCCAAAGCACTCCTACGGTATCCGGGAGTTACACGATCTCATGGTCTAAGGAAAGGATACTTGACATTGGAAAACTCTAGCAAACGAACTATGCGATCTTTATGCTATGTTTAGGATTGGGTCTTGTCCATCACATCATTCTCCTAATGATGTGATCCCGTTACCGATGACATCCAATGTCCATAGTCAGGAAACCATGACTATCTGTCGATCAACGAGCTAGTCAACTAGAGGCTCACTAGGGACATGTTGTTGTCTGTTATTCACACATGTATTACGATTTCCGGTTAACACAATTATAGCATGAATAAAGACAATTATCATGAATAAGGAAATATAATAATAATGCTTTTATTATTGCCTCTAGGGCATATTTCCAACACCACTTTGAAGGACTCGAGGGATACGCCATGGGTCGGATGACCAAGAGTCGTCGCGGCAAGATCTACATCGACGATGCAGGCTGGGGCCCCGAGGCCGGCTCAATTGAGTACGGGTACCGGGTCCCCTTTGGTGGCATACATGTCTTCATCGGCAAGATTGGTGAACCGGGCCCTGAGCTGGACACCTGCACCGACCTCGTCGAGACAGCTCAGCGTGCACGACCTGCCCGGGTTAAACCGGCCGTGAAGCGTGCCTTCGTGGGAGTCATCCATGGAGGAAGCTATGAGGACGGATCAGGATCTGGTGGTGAAACCGTCGTTTACTCTGGCGACGAGTCATCGACCGGAGAGACTGAGTCATTGTATCAGCTACAAGATGACCGGATTGGGGGCTGTTCCGATGGCGACAGTATTCCGGACCCCTCCGATCTGCCCAACCGGGTTGGGATATTCATGGCCGGTACACAAGCAGCACCTCACTCATCGACAGCCGCGGCGATGATTTCCGGTTCAGCAGCAGCAACGGCTGCCGGAGCAGGAGGCTCGGTACGCCCGCCGGTTCAAGTGTTATCAGATCTATTTGACGCATTGGTTGCACTCATGGCGGAGGCTAATCCGGCGGATCAGGATACTCATAACGCGGAGATCGCAAAGGCGAGAGAGCAGATTACCCAGGCCAAAGCAGATCTGGCAGCAGAAGAGGTCAGGATGACCACGGAGCGGGCCGCTTTGGATGCCCAAGCTTATAAACTCATGCTGGACCAGAACGCCTCACAGGAAGTCATGAGGAGGAAATACCGATCTCGGTTACCCTCAATTTTTGAAGGAAGGAACCTTTTCAACACCCCTGAAGCGGGAATCAATAATCCACCGGTAGTGAACCGGGCGGAGGCACCCGCGGGAGGAGCACCGGTTCAGCCCCGTTTAATAGATCTGCCTCGTCATAATGCTGGTGTACCGCAGGCCGTGCCTACACCTCCGGGTCACTACTCCAATCCGATGGATAACCTTGTTGCAGCTGCGGCACGGCTAGAGGCTATTCCGGTTGAAGGTGATTCATTACAGGCGATCGAAACGCGCCGGGTTAAGGAGCTCCTCCGGACGGCCTTGATCCAACAGGAAGCATACTCATACAGCCGCGACCGAATTCATTCTACCCCACGTCCGGCTCAGAGTTATAGCAGGCGTATGGAGGAACCAGCTGTGTCAAGTAACGCGCGGCGTGAAGCACCCCGTGGCAACAATCCGGCTCCCGATGCCCAGGAGGTGGTAGACCGGGCCCGAGCGCGCAGGGAAGTTGAGTTAGCAGCACAGTATTAGACTCATCAGTTCTCGCCGGTTCGTCCCACCACTTCGGTTGAACCGGGGCTCATGTCTAGCGCTTTGGGAGTGCCTTGTCTTGTCCCCGCTTTATGCAATGTGCGCCTGCCCAAGGATTTTAAAGGCCCGCGCAAGGTGCTGAACTACACGGCGGATCAACCCCCAGAGACGTGGGTGGAGAGTTATGAGATGGCCATGGAGATGCTTGATGTTGATGAAGCGGCGTGTGCAAAATATTTTACCATGATGCTTGAAGGGACAGCCCGCACTTGGTTAAAAAGCCTGCCGCCCAATTCTATCAGTTCATGGGCCCAACTGAGAGACCGGTTCATCAATAATTTCAAAGACACGTGTAATCAGCCCATGTCAATAGTGGATTTAGCTGCATGTGTCCAGGAGGAAGGAGAATCAATGACTCATTGGGTTCGCAGGGTCTCACGAGTTCTGCACTCTTCAGATCGCATCAATGCAGACACCGCAGTTATAACCTTGGAAGGCAATTGCCGGTTTGGACCTTTGAAGCTGAAGTTAGGACGAATGAAACGCCATTGTACTGACATGGGAACCCTCATGGGCGCTTTGGTAAAGTACGCTGATTCTGATAGTACCAAGGATCCCGAGTCTGATGATGAAAAGACAGGGAAGGGAAAGAAGAACGGCAACTTCAGAGGACAACATCATTACTCAGCTGGAAACGGTGGGGGAGGCAAGCGTAAAGCGGATGGCAACATGGATTTTGTGGCCAATACTAACGTACAGAACGGAGGCCAGCGACGAAAGGGAAAAAACCGCAGTGGAGGGCCGAGTCCTAATCCGGAACGCATGAACTATCTGTTAAACCAGCCCTGTCCAAAGCATGGAACAAGGGAGGAACCGGCAAACCACCTTTGGAAAGATTGTTATATCATGCAAGAATTCAAGAATTCCAATGCCTTCCGGTATGACCCCGGCTCTGGTGGTGCACTACTAGAAAAACAGCTACTAATGGCGCACCTATTTTGGCCATTAATGGCGCATCACCGGTGCGCCATTACTAGCACGCCATTAGTAATTTTTACTAATGGCGCACCACTGGTGCGCCATTAGTATCTGGTATACTAATGGCGCACCAGTGGTGCGCCATTAGTATAGGCCACGGTGCGCCATTAGTATGCCTCCCAGGGGCCATGTATACCCAGGTGCGTTGGCATACTAATGGCGCACGACAACGAGATGCGCCATTAGTAACTTTCGCATACTAATGGCGCACTGTTTAGTGATGCGCCATTAGTGATGCGCCATTTTGAATCTAGATCTGGATCGTGATTTTTTGCCCATTTTTTGCTCGTTTTTTGGCACGACATAATTTCAAATTTTGTTCCTGTTTTTGGATCTTGTATGTTCTTTTGTCGTGTTCTTTTGCCGGAGAGGAGGGAGGAGGAGCTCGCCGGAGAGAAGGGAGGAGGAGCTCACCGGAGAGGAGGGAGGAGGAGCTCACCGGAGAGGAGGGAGGAGGAGCTCACCGGAGAGGAGGGAGGAGGAGCTCACCGGAGAGGAGGGAGGAGGAGCTCACCGGAGAGGTGGGAGGAGGAGCTCACCGGAGAGGAGGGAGAAGAAACCAGGAGGGAGGAGGAGGTCGCCGGAGAGGAGGAGGAGGTCGCCGGAGAGGTCGCCGGAGAGGAGGAGGAGGAGGTCGCCGGAGAGGAGAGGAGGAGGGTAAGGGAAGATGGAGTGGAGGAGAGGAGGAGATGGAGTGGAGGAGAGGAGAGGAGGAGATGGAGTGGAGGAGAGGTGGAATGGAGGGGAGGAGGTGCGCCCAGCCATATATACGACATACTAATGGCGCACCACGGGCAGGTGCGCCATTAGTAACTTTTTTTTATTTTGTTGACTTATTTTGAATTTTGATGGCGGGAAGATACTAATGGCGCACCATGGGCAGGTGCGCCATTAGTAACTTTTTTTATTTTGTTGACTTATTTTGAATTTTGAAGGCGGGAAGATACTAATGGCGCACCATGGGCAGGTGCGCCATTAGTAACTTTTTTTATTTTGTTGACTTATTTTGAATTTTGAAGGCGGGAAGATACTAATGGCGCACCGTGGGCAAGTGCGCCATTAGTAAGTTTGAATTTTTTTGAATTTTTTTTCCTCTCGAGATCTTAAAAGCCCCGTATCTTTTTTTCTGTTAGGTTTTTGAGGATTTTGGAAATGTTTAACGGGGCTCCCCCCGTTAAATTTGGATGTAACTTTTCGAGTAGATGATTTTTCATATAAAAAACTTTTTCATCCGAGTTAGTATGCAAAAGTTATGCCCATTTTTACAAATTCTCGCGAGATTTTGCAAATGAAGTCGAAATTCATATTTGCAAATTTTCCCAACAACTAGACCACATATCACATGGGAAACTTATTTTCTTTTATTTTTTTGACATTTTCATCATTTTCTTTTACTTTTTTTTAAACTGAAAAGGCGATCCACGGGGGGGGGGGGGGGGGGTGCATTCGGTGGAAGTTGTAAGACTGCTAATGGCGCACCGTGGATGTGGTGCGCCATTACTAGTTCAACTAGTAATGGCGCACCATGCCACGGTGCGCCATTAGTAGTTCAACTAGTTTTGGCCAAGTTACTAATGGCGCACCGTGGATGTGGTGCGCCATTAGTATTTGGACACTAATGGCGTACCAACACATGGTGCGCCATTAGTATATAGTAATGGCGCACCACATGTCTGGTGCGCCATTAGTGTCAATTCCATCTATAGCCCTTTTCCTAGTAGTGGTGGTTCTGGGTCTGGACCGAGTCACGGTGGTGGAAATTCGGGTTCAGGATTTAATGGTAACCCGGGCGGGCATAACAACCAGCATAATCAGAATAACCAGGGCGGTAAAAATCAGCAACATCAGCAGTCAGGTTACCAGAGCAATCCAAAGTAGCTAAATAGTGGGCAGTATCATGTATTCACCACTAGCTTGGACAAGCGGGATAGGAAGCTCCAGAAGCGGGCAGTTAATTCTGTTGAACCGGCCGTGCCCCGGTATCTGCGCTGGTCAGAGCAACCAATCATATGGAGTAGAGAGGATCACCCTCCCCGGGTTGACAATCCGGGTCAGCTGGCTTTAGTGGTGGCACCTCAGGTTGGAGGTTATAAGTTCACCAAGGTACTCATGGATGGAGGTAGCAGCATTAACATCCTGTACTATGAGACTTTTCGTCGAATGGGGCTAACAGATAAGGAACTCCGGCCTTCAAATACGGTTTTTCATGGTGTGGTACCTGGCAAGTCAGCATACCCCGTTGGAAAGATAGCATTAGAAGTGGCTTTCGGAGATGATCACGATTCCCGGTCTGAGACGCTGACATTCGAGGTGGTGAAAATTAAAAGCCCGTATCACGCCCTGTTCGGTAGACCGGCCTATGCGAAATTCATGGCACGACCCTGTTATGTCTACTTGCAACTCAAGATGCCAGGTCATAAGGGGACCATCACGGTTCACGGAAGCCGCAAGATCGCTTTGGGATGCGAAGAAGGAGATGCAGCTTACGCAGAACCGGTTTGTAGTACCGAGGAACTCAAGTATTACAAAGACAATGTTGATCCGACGGATATGACTCCTTTAAAGAAGCCTACTACAGAGCATGATCCGGCCCTGAAATTTACATCAGCTGCTGAGACTAAGCTTGTTGACTTCGTACCTGGCGATTCGTCCAAGCAGTTCAGTATCAACGCCAATTTGGATCCGAAATAGGAAAGCGCGCTCATCGAGTTCATCCGTGAGAATCGGGACATCTTTGCATGGAAGCCTTCTGACATGCCTGGTGTATCGAGGCGACTTGCTGAGCACACTCTTAATGTAGATCCTAAATACAAACCGGTGAAACAGTTCCTCCGTCGGTTCAACGAGGAGAGGCGAAAAGCTATTGGAGAAGAAGTGGCCAGGCTCTTAGCAGCTGGTTTCATTGTTGAGGTTTTCCACGTTGAGTGGCTTGCTAATCCGGTGCTAGTCCTTAAGAAAAACGGCACCTGGCGCATGTGTGTGGATTATACTGATCTTAATAAGGCCTGTCCCGCAGATCCTTTTGCCCTCCCCCGTATTGATGAGATTATTGATGCTACGGCGGGTTGCGAGTGTTTATGTTTCCTGGATGCTTATTCCGGCTATCATCAGATCAAAATGGCAGTTAAGGACCAGGAGAAGACGGCGTTCATAACTCCTTTTGGAGCCTTCTGCTATGTGTCTATGCCTTTTGGGCTCAAAAGTGCCCAGGCAACCTATCAACGGTGTGTGCAAAATTGTCTCCACAAACAGATTGGCCGTAATGTGCATGCTTATGTGGATGATATCGTTGTTAAATCAAGGAAGAAGGAGACTTTGCTTGATGACTTGAAGGAAACCTTTGATAACCTGAGGCAAGCTATTGGGTTTTCTGGTGTCCAACAGGGGAATTGAGGCTAATCCGGAGAAGATCACGGCTATCACTTCTCTGGCTAAACCGAAATGTATTAATGATGTTCAACGTTTGGCTGGCCGGATTGCCGCGTTGAGCCGGTTTATCAGCCGCCTCGGTGAGAAGGCGATCCCGTTGTATCAGATGTTGAAGAAAACGGATCAGTTCATCTGGAGTTCTGCCGCTGATTAGGCTTTGGAGGATTTAAAGCGGCAATTGGCCAATCCGCCTGTACTCGCCGCCCCCGTTGACAAAGAACCATTATTGCTGTATGTCGCTGCTAATGCTCGTGCAGTCAGTGTAGCTATAGTGGTGGAGCGGAAGGAGGCGGGCAAAGAGTACCCGGTTCAGCGTCCGGTTTATTATACCAGCGAAGTGCTTATTGAGTCTAAACAAAGATATCCGCATTGGCAGAAGCTGGTATATGGAGTTTTCACGGCAAGACGGAAGCTGAAGCAGTATTTCCAAGGGCATCCCATCACAGTGGTCAGCTCTGCCCCTTTAGGTGATATCATCTAGAACCGTGAAGCAACAGGTCGGATTGCCAAGTGGGCCATAGAGCTTGGGCCAGACGGTTTGAAATACGTGCCTCGGACAGCAGTGAAGTCCCAAGCACTTGTCGATTTTATTAACGACTGGACAGAGCTGCAGGCCCCTGAAGAGAAGCCGGATCACACATATTGGACCATCCATTTTGACGGATCACGGCAATTGGAGGGCTCGGGGGCTGGAGTCATATTAACTTCCCCACAAGGTGACAAGTTTTGTTATGTTCTCCGCTTAATGTTCCCTTGTACTAACAATGCAGCTGAGTACGAAGCCTTGCTCCATGGTCTCCGGATGGCTAAAGAGATGAACTTAAGCCAGGTTAAGTGCTTCGGTGACTCGGACCTGGTAGCTCAACAAGTGTCTGGTACTTGGGATTCTAAGGACCCACTCATGGCGGCATATCGTCGTGAGGTTGATGCTGTTGTTGGTCATTTCAAGGGTTATCAGGTGGACCACGTGGACCGTCGGAAGAATGAAGCGGCGGACGCTTTGAGCCGGCTAGGGTCACAGCGTAACCGGTCCCGCCTAATGTCTTTCTCGACATACTACACAACCCATCGGTTCAGCTACCTGGAGAAGCAGATTTGGCTGTTCCTGATCCGGAGGCTCAGTTGGTGGCGGCACTCCACGTCGTTCCGGATTGGACACTTACTTACCTGGCGTACATGAACCGGGGCGAGTTACCAGAGGATGAGACTCTGGCCAGACAAATAATACGACGGTCCAAATCCATGACAATCATCAATGGCGAGTTGCATCATTGCAGTGTATCAGGAGCATTTCAACGCTGTGTCTCCTGAGGAAGGCTGTGAAATTTTGCGTGAGGTCCATGAAGGGGATTGTGGTCACCATGCCGGTTCAAAGTCTTTTGTGGCTAAGGAGTTTCGCCATGGTTTCTATTGGCTGACTGCCCATGCTGATGCGGAGGATCTGGTCAGGCGATGTGATGGTTGCCAAAAATTCTCAAGACGCGCTCATGTTCCGGCTCAAGAATTGAGGATTATTCCAATTACTTGGACGTTTGCAACCTGGGGGCTGGATATGGTTGGGCCTTTCAAAAGGTCCAAGGACAAGAAGACCCACCTCCTGGTGGCGGTTGATAAATTTACAAAATGGGTGGAGGCAGAGCCCGTTAGCAAGTGTGATGCAGCCACTGCGGTTCAGTTCATTAAAAATGTGATTTTCCGGTTAGGCTTTCCACACAGTATCATCACAGACAATGGTACCAATTTTTCTAAGGGTGCCATGAGAGAGTTCTGCGAACGGGAGCACATCCGCCTTGACGTTTCATCAGTGGCACACCCGCAGTCCAATGGTCAAGCAGAAAGAGCTAATCAAGAGATCTTGAGAGGCATCAAACCCCGGCTTATGGTTCCCTTGCAGAGGACACCGGGTTGTTGGTTCGAAGAATTGCCCTCTGTATTATGGAGCATCAATACCACGCCCAACAGATCAACTGGATACACGCCGTTCTTCATGGTTTATGGAGCAGAGGCGGTTCTCCCTAGTGATATCCGTCACGATTCACCTCGGGTTGCGGCTTATGTTGAAGCGGACAACGAGACGGCCCGGCAAGATGCATTGGACCGGTTGGATGAAGAGCGAGACACAGCAGCTGCCCGCTCGGTGATTTATCAACAAGATCTTCGTCGCTATCACAGCCGTCGGGTCAGAACCAGAACCTTTTAAGAAGGAGATTTGGTGCTTCGACTCATTCAAGATCAAACCGATATGCATAAGTTATCTCCACCTTGGGAAGGACCGTTCGTGGTCAGCAAAAATCTGCACAATGGGTCATACTATCCGATTGATATTCGAGAGCATAAGGACTCACGTAAGTCAGAAGAGGAGACCAGCAGGCTATGGAACATAGCTCATCTTCGGCCTTACTACACCTGAGCCGTTGGCTCTGCTTATGTACATATTATGACAATGTATATATTCTCAATATAATAAACCGGATCCTCAACTAAAGCAGGGTATCTGTTCGTTTCTATCATGTGTGGTTACACGGAGTTGTTCTGTTTTAAAACGACCTCCGGTTTACCCCTTGCAAATATTATCAATATCACTTGGGGGCTCGGTCATGTCTGAACCGATGCAATACCTTTTGATAGGCGAAAGCCACCAGATCACTTGGGGGCTCGGTCGTGTCCGAACCGATGCAACACCTCTTGATCGGCGAAAGCCACCAGATCACTTGGGGACACGGTCAAGTCTGAACCGGTCACGCCTCTTGGTCGGCCTACAGGCCTTAGAGTCACTTGGGGGCTTGGTCGAACCCGAACCATTGCCATGCCACTTGGCCGGCGTAATGCCATGAGTCATTTGGGGACCTGGCCGACTGGCACCATAGCTACACCTTTGGGGAGCTTGGTTGCATCTGACCATGGTAACACCATCTGATCGGCTCAGTAAAGCCTCTCTTTTTGCAAAAAGTTTTATCATTGCTTTTGCTTTAAATAGCTTTTCTTAAGGAGTTGCTATCTTATCTTAGTTGCGTTTTTTAAACCGACAGTGCTTTGTACCGGTTCAAACAACCAAATTGGCGGAACACGTTCCATTTTAACCGAAGATTATTTACCCGGTTTAATTTTTTCTGTTCACATCCTTTTTTGGAGTAACAAAAGGCTATTATGATCAAAGCACGGTTTACACAGTAAGCCGGCGTTATATATACAGGAGCTGCTTTCTCCCATGACGGTTTAGGGTTATCAAACCCCCGTTTCAAGATTGGCTACACGCCTACTTCGTGCCCAATAAATGGCAGGTATTTCGTATCACAAAAATTGATCATATTTGCAAGTCTCCTGGCGTATCTACATAAAGATTCATAAACCGGATGGCGGTACAACCGCCCTGGTAGTTTAAGATTTTATGATTGCAGGAGATATAAGTTGGCAATATTGACCTTCCAAATAAAGGTATCAGCATAGATGCACGAAGGCATCTCAGGAAGCAAAAAGTATTGTCTATCCTATTACAAGGCGGCTTGGAGCCCAAATGAGATCATTGTTTTCTTGACAAGATATAACAAGGAAGCTCGATAAAGCTGCCTTCGGTTTACGCCTGCTGGCCACCCCGGTTTGATTGTTCTGGATCATCCTGCGCCGCTTCAGCTTCCTCGTCTCTACCCAGCGGCTGGAAGTCAACAGTGGTCCAGTCGATTCCCATTAATGCTTGAAAGACAACCTCTTCATGGATCAGTGAAGACGGTTCAATATCAGGGGCGTAAGTATGCTTCCGGATTGGAGGAATCAGGTTTTCCGCTTCAGGGATTGGTGCAGCCACTCTTTTGTTCTGGTCATTATACTGAGCTTGATAATGCGACAAATTTGCTTCCTCCACCAATTGGCAGGCCAGAGGGCGCACCGCCCGGTTTATCTCTCTTAAATCCTCTTCGCTGAATTCTGAGCCATCCTCCTTCAAGCTGGGATAGCCTTGAGCCGCTTCAACAGGATCAAAATCGGGCACCCATGCTTTTGCCCGGATTAAGGCATTAATGGCTCTGGTTCGAGCAGCAGACTTTTTTAGCTCATCAATCCGAGCAGGGAGCATTGACAGTCTCTTCAGAGTATCTTGGATCAAAGTGGGTGCTGGATTATTGTGTGACGCGGTTGAGATAATCCGCTGCGCTCCAGTGTACAGCTGCTCGATTAAGGTGTAGGCGGATTTCAGTTTCATTCGCACGTCTGACCCCAAGTGGTTAATACGAGTGCCTGTAACATGATCAACCAGTTTACAAACCGGGCTGTTTTATAAGAGGATCACTATTATTATACAAGTTGCTAGAAGCTTACCAAATATGGCGACAGTCATGGCGTGCACTTGTCGCTTTACGCTGGTTAATTCATTAGTTACCAGTTTTAGGGCAGCCTCCGCATTTTCAATCTTCTTGGTTAAAGCGGCCTTTTCTGTGGCCCAGTTAGCCCGTTCCTTCTTGAAGTCCTCCTTTAGCTGCTCCATGCTGCTTAAAGCGCTGGTTAGCTCTTCCTTTGCCTTGGAGGTTTCAGCTTGTTGGGTTTTCAAATTCTCTTGAAGGTCGGCAACTTGGTTTTCTTTGGCCCTTACTTCAGCCTGCATTCCGACAGTTATACAGTTTAACAACAAACATGAACAATGAAGTACCAACCACATAACAAGTTATGCGCTTTGTACTTGGGGGCTAATGCTTATTTGATCTATAACTATCAGTTAATTGTCAAAGTCCCAAGCTCAATACAAATATTCAACTTGGCACTTGGGGGCTAATGGCTATTTGCTCTGATAAGTTTCTTATGCCACGGTATGAAGATTAAAGTTTCGGTTTCACTACATCAAGTTAAACCGACCCTTGGGGGCTATATCAAGGAATTTTGAAGCATGGAATTTTTTATGTCAAGACCCAATTCAACTATGATAGGTTGAACCGGCCCTTGGGGGCTACAATGGTGATAAGCAGGAACAAATTCACGGAAGTTACCTCAAGCTTCTCTTTCATCAGCTTTACCAGATTAGCTTCATAATCACGACTAGTATACAGCCGGTTCAAGTATCCAGAATGCACATCTTGGGCGCCCAGAGCAGTGTATGTTGCCAGATCAACATCCCATTTGCCTTTGCTCATGGCAGAAATTTCTTCTTTGGCAGTATGCTTGGCTAAGGCGACGGGATTCCCCGGTTCAGAATGACCAATGCCAGTGATTATGACTTCATCATCCTTAGACTCGCCGGTTTGAACCGGCGTAGTTGGTTTATCGATAGGTCTGGAAGGGCTGGTGGTTTTCTCAATCCAGATGGGACTGGCTGGCTGGTCAGCAGGACCGAAGGTGTTAACAAAACCTTCATCAGCAGTAACAACTTCATCTCATACTAGTGGGTCATTAACCACATCTTCATGGATGACCGCTTCAATGTTTGGGGTAACATCCGGTTCAGGAGCAACGTCTTCTTCAGCTGCCTTATCAAGGCGAGCTTTCTTACTTGGCCTCGGTTTGGCCCTAAAAAGAAGCAGCAAAATCAAAGACAGTACATGTTGAAAACTGCAAAAATCAACAACGTTATGATAAGTGCAAGCTTACCCAAGCACGGTTTTAAGTGGAGGCAGCTGGGTGCCAGTTGACTCGCCAGAAGAGGAGTGCGAGGTGACCTGATAATCGGAGTCAGACGGATTAAGCGGTTGACGAAAACAACCCGCCTTAGGACGAATACTGACAAGCAAATTAGAGACCTCTGAATGACGTCTCCGAACCGGATTGTTCGGTAAACCGGCGGAGCTAACTACCTGACCGCTGTGTCGAGTTGTGCGGCGCACCTCATGCAGTTGGGTCTTCATAAGAAAGTTGGGATCCAAATAAGCAAGGGGATGAGAAAATTTAACTTTGCGGTTTGCCTGACGGATTTTATGTGAAGGCGGAAGGCTTGAGTCAGAGGAAAGAACAATTACCTCTACATCGTCAGCATGGCTAGCTTCAGCATCATCCTGACAAATATCATCATCAATAAAGTGTACAAAAAGTAAACCGAGGGAATCAAGTTCTGCCTCAAGGTCCGGATTACCCACATCATCATCAGCTGGCGGATCAGAGGAAGCGGTGGTTCTCCTTTTATGAGCAGACTTCTTGACAACCTTGGTCTTAGGCCGGAGTGGTCTGTCCGGTTTATCGGTTTTCTCTTGTAGGATTTTTCTTGCTCCAAAACGGATCATTACCCTGCATCAAAAAGATGTCGGTATCAATAGTAGACAAGTACAAAGGCATTTACAAAGAAAAATGCAGACTTACGGCTGGCGGTTTGTTGGTGGCGCAAAAAGGAAGCAGGCCGGTACGAGCGCAGACGTGCTCCGGTTCGTTCAAAATCTTCCTTACAACTTCTGTGACTTCTTCATCAGTAAGCTGGATGTTTACATGCCGCAGAGGATCGTCAACACTGCCCGTATATTCACACATCAAACCGGAGCGTCGGCTAAGGGGCAGTATACTCCAGGATATCCAAGAACGGGCAAGATCAACTCCAGTTAAACCGTTGGCTAGGAAAGCTGTGAGCTTGGACAATTGAGGAGCGTATTTACTCCTCTCTTTGCCAGTTAACCCTGAGGAAAGGGGTGAGTGTTGCTAAGCCGTTCCGGACGGAGACCAGGCAATGGATTCTCTTCGGCAGGGGAGGTATCTTTGCAATAGAACCAGGAATTATTCCACTCCTGGGGATGACTGTGCAATTTTGGATGAGGATAAGTGACTTCTTTCCTTTTTTGAATTGCCATACCACCCAGTTCCATATTGGGGCCGTCAGTAAACTCTGTGCGGCGGTTCAAGTGCAAGAAGTCTCGGAATAGTTCCACTGTGGGTTCCTCTTGGAAGTACGCTTCGCAAAGCACTTGGAAGTGGCATATATTAGTGACAGAGTTGGGACCGATATCTTGTGGGCGCAGTTGGAAATTGGCTAAGACATCCCGATAAAACTTTGAACCGGGCGGGCTAAAGCCCCGGGCCAGGTGATCCGCAAAAACAACAACCTCTCCCTCTTCAGGGGTGGGAGGACATTCTGTGCCTGGGACTCTCCAGTGGACGGTGTTTTTACTGCTTAAAGCGCCAGTGAGAACTAAGTTGTTCAGCTGTGTTTCCGTAACACGGGAAGGAACCCACTTGCATTCATATATTTGCTTCGCCATGAGGAAATCTACAAAACAAGCAGTTCCGGTTCAAGTATATGTTTGAATTGAACCGGAGGCATATCTACTTAAACCGAAGACAGTCCTATCTAAACCGGAGTTATGCAAGGTGGCAACGTCTGGCGGTTCAAACAGGGGGACTAATGATATATACTGGTCCTTTACATTTTCTATGCCAAAGTTAAACCGCCGGATCTGAGCATTGGAAGCAATTGAGGGTGTATAAATACAGAAACAGGTTTCACAAGACTTCTCTACAGCGATGGATCTAAAGCCAGTCCAGAAAAAGGAAAATATTTAAAAAGCTTAAGGCAGAACAATATTGATTCAAAGAGCAGAAAGGTTATTTGGATCTATGAACTTAAGCATGAATCTACAAGACGAATGCTAAAGGCCCATTGGTAAATCACAGTAGGGTTTTCTTGGATCTACCTAGAGGTATGAGCAGGAATACGAACAGTGAGCAAGAACACGGCAAGAACGCGAAACCCTAGTATGGATCCAGGTTGATAAAAACAGAGATCTTACCGGAGCCGGGGGAGACGCGGAAGGACGTCGCGGTTTTTCTGGTATGGTCAGGTCGATGCAGCGGCCCAAGACGATGCAGAGGTCAGCGGCGGCGGCGGAGCTCCGAGGCTGGTGGCGCGGAGAAGACGAAGATAAAGGGGATGAAGGAGAGAAAAGGAAATGACCCTTCGGCCCTATTTATAAGGCAAAGGACATGTGTCAGGCACGCGAATCCAGGAGCCACAAATTTCGGAGTTGTCGCCTCGATTATTGCGGATCTGTTGAACAAAGAAGGCATCATAAAAGCTAGCTTCATGATGACGTCATGCCGGTTTATAGCAACCCAAGAAGATGACGACATGACGGTTCAACAGGTACAGGAAGATGATGAAGACAAAAATTTTGGCTAAGGATTGACATGAACCTGTTCAAATCAATCTGGGGCCTAATGTTGGGGATATTATTGCTGGGCATAAACCGGCCTAACTGGGCCGGGTTGACTTCATCAGTAGCCCAAAGGTGTTAAAGCCCCGAGGCTAGACAAAGGCCCAAGGCCATAGTCGGTTCAGTATCTGCAGCCGTAAACCGGCGTGTATATAAACTTGTATCATAAGTTAGGAATAGGGAGAGACCAACCCGGATACGAATATAGACCGGAGATTGGGACTCTATGAACCGACGGGTGTCACTCGTGTATATAAGGGGACAACCCGATAGCGGTTCAGGAACAGACAAGAATAACTCGAGGCCTAGGCGAAGCTTGTTTGCTCCCTAGTCATCGAAACCCCATCAATTCCATCACAAACTAGACGTAGGCTTTTACCTTCATCGAAGGGGCCGAACTAGTATAAACTCCCTATGTCCCTTGTCCGCTTTAACCCCTTCGAGTTAACCCGTTGCGATGGCTCCACGACTAAGTCCTTTCGCTAGGACATCTGCCGTGACAAACCCACTACAGTTATCGTTACCGTTACTTCCATATTACTTTGCCACTAAATACTTTGCTGCAGATACTAAGTTATCTATGTATGGTTGAATTGACAACTCAACTGCTAATACTTGAGAATATTCTTTGGCTCCCCTTGTGTCGGATAAATAAATTTGGGTTGAACACTCTACCCTCGAAAACTGTTGCGATCCCCTATACTTGTGGGTTATCAAGACTATTTTCTGGCGCCGTTGTTGGGGAGCATAGCTCTATTCTTTGAGTCACTTGGGATTTATATCTGCTGGTCACTATGAAGAACATGAAAGACGAGAAAACAAAAATTTATCCCTCAACTACGAGGGGAGGTAAGGAACTGCCATCTAGCTCTGCACTTGATTCACCTTCTGTTTTGAGTAAGCTTGCGACACCTAAACCTGCTTCTGCTATTAATTCTGATATGTCGCATGTTATTGATGATGCCACTTCTGCTATGCATGATACTTATGATGAAACCACTTCTATGCTTGATACTACTGTGCCACTTGGTGAATTTCTTGATGAATAACTTGCTAGGGCTAGAGAGAATGAAATTATTGAAACTGATAATATTGATGATAGTGATGATTAAGATTCTCCTAATAAATATGAATTGCCTGTTGTGCCTAAGGGCTATGTTATGGATGAAGAAACTAAAAGAGACTTTCTTGCTTGCAATGATAGAAGTGACCTTAAGAAATTATTAGCTAAGCTAAAAAAAACTCTGAATGCTAGAATGAAATATGATCCTGCTTATGCTACCTCACCTATCTTTGTTACTGATAAGGATTATGAATTCTTTGTTGATCATGATATAATTACTTTGGTTGAATCTGATCCTTTTTTATGGCTATGAATCTGAAACTGTTGGGGAATGTAGTAATTTCAAAAAAATATCCTACGCACACGCAAGATCATGGTGATGCATAGCAACGAGAGGGGAGAGTGTTGTCCACGTACCCTCGTAGACCGAAAGCGGAAGCGTTAGCACAACGCGGTTGATGTAGTCGTACGTCTTCACGATCCGACCGATCAAGTACCGAACGCACGACACCTCCGAGTTCAGCACACGTTCAGCCCGATGACGTCCCTCGAACTCCGATCCAGCCGAGTGTTGAGGGAGAGTTTCGTCAGCACGACGGCATGGTGACGATGAAGATGTTCTATCGACGCAGGGCTTCGCCTAAGCACCACTACAGTATTATCGAGGTGGACTATGGTGGAGGGGGGCACCGCACATGGCTAAAAGATCAAACAATCAATTGTTGTGTCTTTGGGGTGCCCCTTGCCCCCGTATATAAAGGAGAAAAGGGGGAGGTGTGGCCGGCTAGGAGGGGGCGTGCCAGGAGGAGTCCTACTCCCACCGGGACTAGGACTTCCTCCCTTTTCCTTGTTGGATTAGGAGTGGAGGGGGAAAGATGAGGGAGAGAGGAATGAAAGGGGGGGGCTTCTCCTTGTCCTATTCGTACTAGGGGGGAGGGGCACGCGGCCCTGCCCTGGCCGCCTCTCCTCTTCTCCACAAAGGCCCACTATGGCCCATTAAGCCCCCGGGGGGTTCCGGTAACCCCTCGGCACTCCGGTAAAATCTCGATTTCACCTGGAACACTTCCGATATCCAAATATAGGCTTCCAATATATCAATCTTCATGTCTCGACCATTTCGAAACTCCTCGTCATGTCCGTGATCACATCCGGGACTCCGAACAATCTTCGGTACATCAAAACATATAAAGTCATAATATAACTGTCATCGAAACGTTAAGTGTGCGGACCCTACGGGTTCGAGAACTATGTAGACATGACCGAGACACGTCTCCGTTCAATAACCAATAGCGGAACCTGGATGCTCATATTGGCTCCCACATATTCTACGATGATCTTTATCGGTGAGACCGCATAACAACATACGTTGTTCCCTTTGTCATCGGTATGTTACTTGCTCGAGATTCGATCGTCGGTATCTCAATACCTAGTTCAATCTCGTTACGGGCAAGTCTCTTTACTCATTTCATAATACATCATCCCGCAACTAACTCATTAGTTGCAATGCTTGCAAGGCTTAAGTGATGTGCATTACCGAGAGGGCCCAGAGATACCTCTCCGATAATCGGAGTGACAAATCCTAATCTCGAAATACGCCAACCCAACAAGTACCTTCAGATACACCTGTAGAGCACCTTTATAATCACCCAGTTACGTTGTGACGTTTGGTTGCACACAAAGTGTTCCTCCGGTAAATAGGAGTTGCATAATCTCATAGTCATAGGAACATGTGTAAGTCATGAAGAAAGCAATAGCAACATACTAAACGATCGAGTGTTAAGCTAACGGAATGGGTCAAGTCAATCACATCATTCTCCTAATGATGTGATCTCATTAATCAAATGACAACTCTTTGTCTATGGTTAGGAAACATAACCATCTTTGATCAATGAGCTAGTCAAGTAGAGGCATACTAGTGACACTCTGTTTGTCTATGTATTCACACATGTATCATGTTTCCGGTTAATACAATTCTAGCATGAATAATAAACATTTATCATGAAATAAGGAAATAAATAATAACTTTATTATTGCCTCTAGGGCATATTTCCTTCAGTATCCCACTTGCACTAGAGTCAATAATCTAGTTCACATCACCATTTGATTTAACACCAATAGTTCACATCACCATGTGATTAACACCCATAGTTCACATCGTCATGTGACCAACACCCAAAGGGTTTACTAGTGTCAATAATCTAGTTCACACTAGTCGTCAACCCGTGCATTCGCACGGGCTAGTCAATAAGTTTTATGCATTTATTTTGGCATAATTAATGTCTTTCATGAAAGGAAAAAAGTGAAACACCCATCCATCCAAGTCAAACTCAAGCACATGAAGGGTGTCTCCATTTTTTCATTTTTTACTAATTCAATTCTAAATGACAAAATATGATTCAAATAATTTCTTCTTACACTTTGTTGTTTATTTTTGTTTTGTTTTCAATAACCTTGCTTCTTTGTATATCCGATATGTGCTCAACTAAATAATTATAATTATTTTTGCCGTGTTTATGTTTTTTCAGTGTTAAAGTCATTACATACTATAGCAATTTGAAGGAAGTGATTATTGGGACTGGAAGGAGAGAAGATTTATTGGGAATTAGTGATTTGAGGCTTATATCAACTACTTGTAGAAAATATATAAGGATGACATCACTACATAGTAATTTGGTCGATTTGAGGCTTGTATGAACTACTTGTAGAAGTATATATGAGGATGATATCACTACATACTAATTTGAGCCCTAAGCATCAATGAGCCATGTGTCCTTGCCATGCATGTGCTGCAGCAAAACACAACGCATGTGAAGTCGACACATAAAGAACTTCAATTTTTCCACAAGCACTGACAGAAAAAAAGTGAACTTATATATCAACCCTCAATACAAAAAGGAAATTATAGATCAATCTATGGATACAAACGTTGGTTTCAATGTTGCCATTGTAAACGGATCTCCATGCATCAATGGATGGTAGTACACTCCTTGATGTGTTTGTATCGAGACTACAGATTAAAGACCTACTGCTCACGTAGCTAATTTTAGGTTATTGTTAAGTTGATGGTGCTACTACCTAGCCTCCACGGATCAACGACAACAATGTCTAGCTTAAGCGTTTCGTGTGTGCATGTTGAAAGATATCTTTATACTCAAGTCATACACGCTTGACGTAATGTATTTAAGTTAAAACATGAAATCGCACACGTGCTTCAACAATAGTATGATATTCATCAACTTTTTCATCTGTATATGTGCGATTTGGATCTCCTCTGGGACTAATTTATTTGGTAACATGGCTTGCTCTAAAACGCTTAATGTATTTTCATCACAAATTATTATCTTTCTCCTTTTATTAATAATGTGATTGAAAACTTTGTTTGCTTGCCAACTCCACTGTCTACTACTCAATCACATTAATATATGATGATATTGGGAAGAAACCTTGAATGGCTCCTTTCAGCTCAGCTAAAAAAATACAGAAAGAGTGTTTTTTAAGTTCCATCAAAAATATACATTGAGATGTGTACCCTCTAATTAATGTTTATTAGGATTTATTTTGTATGCTACACTAAAAGACTAATAAAATATATTTTTGATCCTACACATATACATAATGAGCGTTTACATGTGGGAAACAAATCAGGATTTACTGAAATTTTAGAGGGATTTAATATATTTTTTTGGATATTTTTGCCTATTTGAAGCTTGGGATCAACCACAAAATTATCTTGGAAAGAAGCTAACTAAGAGAAAGATCTGACAGACAATGTTACCATAGTGTAAGAAATAGCAGACCAAGACACTTTGTGTAAAATACATAGATCTGAGTCATGCATGTAGTACGTAATGAGTTTCATCTATAAACAGCTACAAAGATAAAACTGTAGATCTATTAAAAAAGCAGCGAGTACCTTTCTTGAGTATGAACCACGCATATGAGATTATCTCTTGACAAAAGGATGTTGTTGCTACTATTCTTTCTCCAGCAATAGGACATCAACCCTAGCAGCAGGACTCCAAAAAGTAAGGCTTGTCTCTGGCGGCCATGTGTGCTCACCTGCGTGCTTTGCATCTGTTTGTTATTGAAGGGAGAGGAACCTATCAAAGTTCCCTTTGAATTATGTTTTGCTATTGCATCAATCTGTTATTGCAACTGAAGATGACTTATTGCATCTGTTTTGTTATTGCATCAGCAGGACTCCAACCTAGGTAACACGGAAGGGTCAGGATGAGGAACTGATGGAACCTAGCTCATGCAGTCCTGTCAAAGTTTAACTATGCATCTTGCAGTACGCTAGCACATACTAACCGCAGGTCATCATGTACGCAGAGCAACATACATCATTCCCCATACGATATGTGATCGATGATTAGGTAAAGAAATAATCGATAGAGTTTCTGAAGCTCACAATTTCTTTTCATGTACGTCAGTCCATGCATGGCCAATTATGTACAGTTAACTACAAAATAATTAAACAAACGTACAATGTCTCGAATGAAGCAACTTGAAGCCGCAACTCAAAGCTGAGTACTTTGGTTATTGTTCCCGAGCTTCGTAAGGAAGACGCTAGTGTATTCTGAAATCTGAATCCCGCTATGCTAATATGCTGGGTCTCATTTCCTAATTAATAGCAGTCTGCGCTACTTTGTATTATTCCTACTCAGCCATCAGAAAATAAAGCAGACAAAGCACAATCGTGATCGTATCGGTTTTAATTTGCATGATAGAGAATTAACATATCATAATTCATAGGACATGATATACCTATAAATTTTCAAACCTGACTTAACTTGGACACATACGTTGAAGCATCTAACCATCACGCCTACACCTGCGCCGTAACACGAACCAGCTCATAGCTAGTTTCAGGGCCAGCAGATGTTGCCTTCTGCGCTGAAGCACCGCTAGCACCACTGATCAGCAGGTATATGTGCAGTGATGCCATGTCAGAATCCCTTAGAAAAAGCTCGAGAAAATCATCGGAGTTAGCTACCAGCAGTAGTAAAGAGAAAGGATCCGGATGGGAGTTATACAGAGAAAAAGAAAGCTGACTTTTACGAAGAGGTTGATCGATTCCAGGTAGATACGCTAGGATCGTACGTAAGTACACGTAGTAATAGATGAGTTTCTTGGTGCCGCTGGCGCTGCCAGTGTTGTGTAGATCAAACCTGCTTGATAAAATAGATTACTTTACCTGTGAGCATCTCGTGAGTCAAGACAGCCTAAATAGGTTTAGCGGTGCAGGATTAAGGGCATGTCTGACCTTGTTACAGACCCTGCTCTCCGTGAAGTTGCTGCTACCGGTTTTGTCTAGGAAGACACGTAGACATCCTTATTGATCTTGAACTCCGGTATGAACTGAAAATTGTCCAGACTCCATTGATTGTGAAGAGCACCATTAGGATCATCACCATCAGCTTAATCAATTTCCCAACATAATCGATTTCCCTTACCACAGCGACCTGCAGTAGCATATGTCCAAGGCAATTTCTTCCTCCCTCCTTCAATCCTCCCCGACCTCCTTTGTGGATCCTCCTACCATCCTGGAGCGAGGACCAAGAGCAATACGAACAACATCTTCTACTCAATCCTCTCTGCAATCTCGGCTTCCTCTGATATCCTATCTGCCAGATCTTCCCCGTTGACCCTCCACAAGCGAGAAGAAGCAGGAACACACCCACTGTTATACGATCTATCACTCGAGGAGTTCAGCCACGCCAGGAGCAGCCAGCCAACGGCCGCCCCTTGCCTTCGCAACGCCATGGTCCTTTTCTACCTCCTCTAGATATCAAATCGAGTTTCATCTTCATCCGCAACAATTTTCGTAGTATGAGGAGCCACGGGGAGAAAAATATTGCCCAAGAATTATTTTGCATGAGGATTCTTTGGGGAAGGAATTTTTTTTAGGGCAAATTGGGGAAGGATTGGTTGTGTAGGAGAAGTATGATTGATTGGTTTTCTTTACGTTACGGGTACCCTAGATTGTTTTTTTTCCAGCCGTGTTAAGTTGGTTTTTTCTTAGATTGCAAGGATTATATGATTCGATCCGCACCGTTATAACTCGGTCCCATCAGATTAACGGTCAGTAATTTCTGATTAACGCGCGAACTTCTGGGAAGTCTGTAATTAGTATAGGTATAGATTGCTATGTGATTAACACCCAAAGAGTACTAAGGTGTGATCATGTTTTGCTTGTGAGAGAAGTTTAGTCAACGGGTCTGTCACATTCAGATTCGTATGTATTTTGCAAATTTCTATGTCAACAATGCTCTGTATGGAGCTACTCTAGCTAATTGCTCCCACTTTCAATATGTATCCAGATTGAGACTTAGAGTCATCTGGATCAGTGTCAAAACTTGCATCGACGTAACCCTTTACGACGAACCTTTTTGTCACCTCCATAATCGAGTAACATATCCTTATTCCACTAAGGATAATTTAGACCGCCGTCTAGTGATCTACTCCTAGATCACTATTGTACTCCCTTGCCAAAATCAGTGTAGGGCATACAATAGATCTGGTACACAGCTTGTCATACTTTATAGAACATATGGTTGAGGCATAGGGAATGCCTTTCATTCTCTTTCTATCTTCTGTCGTGGTCGGGCTTTGAGTCTTACTCAATTTCACACCTTGTAACACATGCAAGAACTCTTTCTTTGACTGTTCCATTTTGAACTACTTCAAAATCTTGTCAAGGTATGTACTCATTGAAAAAACTTATCAAGCGTATTGATCTATCTCTATAGATCTTGATGCTCAATATATAAGCAGCTTCACGGAGGTCTTTCTTTGAAAAACTCCTTTCAAACACTCCTTTATGCTTTGCAGAATAATTCTACATTATTTCCGATCAACAATATGTCATTCCCATATACTTATCAGAAATGCTAGAGTGCTCCCACTCACTTTCTTGTAAATACAGGCTTCACCGCAAGTCTGTATAAAACTATATGCTTTGATCAACTAATCAAAGTGTATATTACAATTCCGAGATGCTTGCACCAGTCCATAGATGGATCGCTGGAGCTTGCATATTTTGTTAGCACCTTTAGGATTGACAAAACCTTCTGGTTGCATCATATACAACTCTTCTTTAATAATTCCATTAAGGAATGCAGTTTTGTTTATCCATTTGCCAGATTTCATAAAAAGCGGCAATTGCTAACCTGATTCGGACAGACTTAAGCATAGATACGAGTGAGAAACTCTCATCGTAGTCAACACCTTGAACTTGTCGAAAACCTTTTGCGACAATTCTAGCTTTGTAGATAGTTATACTACTATCACCGTCCGTCTTCCTCTTGAAGATCCATTTATTTTCTATGGCTTGCTGATCATCGGGCAAGTCAACCAAAGTCCACACTTTGTTCTCATACATGGATCCCATCTTACGCCTCAAGCTATTTCGCGGAATCTGGGCTCACCATCGCTTCTTCATAGTTCGTAGGTTTGTCATGGTCCAGTAACATAACCTCCAGAACAGGATTACCATACCACTCTGGTGCAGATCTCACTCTGGTTTACCGACGAGGTTCGGTAGTAACTTGATCTGAAGTTACATGATCATCATCATTAGCTTCCTCACTAATTGGTGCAGGAGTCACAGGAACAGATTTCTGTGATGAACTACTTTCCAATAAGGGAGCAGGTACAGTTACCTCATCAAGTTCTACTTTCCTCCCACTCACTTCTTTCAAGAGAAACTCCTTCTCTAGAAAGATTCCGAATTTAGCAACAAAAGTCTTGCCTTCGGATCTGTGATAGAAGGTGTACCCAACAGTCTCTTTTGGGTATCCTATGAAGACACATTTTTCCGATTTGGGTTCGAGCTTATCAGGTTGAAGCTTTTCCACATAAGCATCGCAGCCCCAAACTTCAAGAAACGACAACTTTGGTTTCTTGCCAAACCACAGTTCATAAAGCGTCGTCTCAACGGATTTCGATTGTGCCCTATTTAACGTGAATGCAGCCGTCTCTAGAGCATAACCCCAAGACGATAGCGGTAAATCAGTAAGAGACATCATAGATCGCACCATATCTAGTAAAGTACGATTACGACGTCCAGACACACCATTACGCTGTGGTGTTCCGGGTGGCGTGAGTTGCGAAACTATTCCGCATTGTTTCAAATGAAGACTAAACTCGTAACTCAAATATTCTCCTCCACGATCAGATCGTAGAAACTTTATTTTCTTGTTTACGATGATTTTCAACTTCACTCTAAAATTCTTTGAACTTTTCAAATGTTTCAGACTTATGTTTCATTAAGTAGATATACCCATATCTGCTTAAATCATCTGTGAAGGTGAGAAAATAACGATACCTGCCGCGAGCCTCAACATTCATCGGACCACATACATCTGTATGTATGATTTCCAACAAATCTGTTGCTCGCTCCATAGTTCCGGAGAACGGCGTTTTAGTCATCTTGCCCATGAGACACGGTTCGCAAGTACCAAGTGATTCATAATCAAGTGGTTCCAAAAGTCCATCAGTATGGAGTTTCTTCATGCGATTTACACCGATATGACCTAAATGGCAATGCCACAAATAAGTTGCACTATCATTATCAACTCTGCATCTTTTGGCTTCAATATTATGAATATGTGTATCACTACGATCGAGATCCAATAAACCATTTGCATTGGGTGTATGACCATAGAAGGTTTTATTCATGTAAATAGAACAACAATTATTCTCTAACTTAAATGAATAACCGTATTGCAATAAACATGGTAAAATCATATTCATGCTCAACGCAAAACCAAATAACACTTATTTAGGTTCAACACTAATCCCGAAAGTATAGGGAGCGTGCAATGATGATCATATCAATCTTGGAACCACTTCCAACACACATCGTCACTTCACCCTTAACTAGTCTCTGTTCATTCTGCAATTCCCGTTTCGATTTACTACTCTTAGCAACTGAACCAGTATCAAATACCGAGGGGTTTCTACGAACACTAGTAAAATACACATCAATAATCTGTATATCAAATATACCTTTGTTCACTTTGCCATCCTTCTTATCCGCCAAATACTTGGGGTAGTTCCGCTTCCAGTGGCCAGTCCCTTTGTAGTAGAAGCACTTAGTCTCAGGCTTAGGTACAGACTTGGGCTTCTTCACTTGAGTAGCAACTTGCTTGCCGTTCTTCTTGAAGTTCCCCTTCTTCCCTTTGCCCTTCTCTTGAAACTAGTGGTCTTGTCAATCATCAACACTTGATGCTTTTCTTGATTTCTACCTTCGTCGATTTGAGCATCACGAAGAGCTTGGGAATCGTCTCCGTTTATCCCTTGCATATTATAGTTCATCACGAAGTTCTAGTAACTTGGTGATAGTGACTAGAGAACTATGTCAATCACTATCTTATCTGGAAGATTAACTCCCACATGATTCAAGTGATTGTAGTACTCAGACATTCTGAGCACATGCTCACTAGCTGAGCAATTCTCCTCCATTTTGTAGGCAAAGTACTGTAAGGGGTCTCATACCTCTCGACACGGGCATGAGTATGCAATACAAATTTCAACTCTTGGAACATCTTATATGTTCCTGGCGTTTCAAATAACGTCTTTGAAGCCCCGATTCTAAGCCGTAAAGCATGGTGCACTAAACTATCAAGTAGTCATCATACCGAGCTTTTGTCAAAACGTTCATAACGTCTGCATCTGCTCCTGCAATAGGTCTGTCACCTAGCGGTGCATCGAGGACATAATTCTTCTGTGCAGCAATGAGGATAAACCTCAGATCACGGATCCAATCCGCATCATTGCTACTAACATCTTTCAACTTATTTTTCTCTAGGAACATATCAAAAATAAAACAGGGAGCTAAACGCGAGCTATTGATCTACAACATAGATATGCTAATACTACCAGGACTAAGTTCATGATAAATTTAAGTTCAATTAATCATATTACTTAGAACTCCCACTTAGATAGATATCCCTCTAATCCTCTAAGTGATCACATGATCCAAATCAACTAGACCATGTCCGAGTGAACATCACTATGTTGATCATATCTACTATATGATTCACGCTTGACCTTTCGGTCTCCGTGTTCCGAGGCCATATCTGTTATATGCTAAGCTCGTCAAATTTAACTTGAGTATTCCGTGTGTGCAACTATTTTGCACCCGTTGTATTTGAACGTAGAGCCTATCACACCCGATCATCACGTGGTGTCTCAGCACGAAGAACTTTCGCAACGGTGCATACTCAGGGAGAACACTTATACTTTGATAATTTAGTGAGATATCATCTTATAATGCTACCGTCAATCAAAGCAAGATAAGATGCATAAAAGATGAACATCACATGCAATCAATATAAGTAATATGATATGGCCATCATCATCTTGTGCTTGTGATCTCCATCTCCGAAGCACCGTCATGATCACCATCATCACCAGCGTGACACCTTGATCTCCATCGTAGCATCGTTGTCGTCTCGCCAATCTTATGCTTCTACGACTATCACTACCTCTTAGTGATAAAGTAAAGCATTACAGGGCGATTGCATTGCATACAATAAAGCGACAACCATATGGCTCCTGCCAGTTGCCGAGAACTCGGTTACAAAACATGATCATCTCATACAATAAAATTTAGCATCTTGCCTTGACCATATCACATCACAACATGCCCTGCAAAAGCAAGTTAGACGTCCTCTACTTTGTTGTTGCAAATTTTACGTGGCTGTTACGGGTGTCGGTGTCAAAACCGGCGGATCTCGGGTAGGGGGTACCGAACTGTGCGTCTAGGCGGATGGTAACAGGAGACAAGGGACACGAAGTTTTACCCAGGTTCGGGCCCTCTCGATGGAGGTAAAACCATATGTCTTGCTTGATTAATATTGATGATATGGGTAGTACAAGAGTAGATCTACCACGAGATCAAGGAGGCTAAACCCTAGAAGCTAGCCTATGGTATGATTGTTGTATGTTGTCCTACGGACTAAAGCCCTCCGGTTTATATAGACACGGGAGAGGGTTAGGGTTACACAAAGTCGGTTACAATGGTAGGAAATCTAAATATCCGCATCGCCAAGCTTGCCTTCCACGCCAAGGAAAGTCCATTCCGGACACGGGACAAAGTCTTCAATCTTGTATCTTCGTAGTCCAGGAGTCCGGCTGAAGGTATAATCCGGCCATCCGCACACCCCCTAATCCAGGACTCCCTCAGTAGCCCCTGAACCAGGCTTCAATGATGACGAGTCCGGCGCGCAGATTGTCTTCGGCATTGCAAGGCGGGTTCCTCCTCCAAGTACTTCATAGAAGATTTTTAACACAAAAGACAGTGTCCGACTCTGCAAAATAAGTTTACACATATTGCCATAGAGAGAATAATAGACACAAATCTAATCTGCTGACGTATTCTGTAGCGTGACATCACACCACGGCCAAGTCTTTATTCGAATCGTTTTTACTCCCCCACCTCAGCGCATTTCGCGAGGCGGTTTCCCTGGCACATCTTGTCAAAGCAGAGATCGTGTCCGCTTATTTACGGGATTCTCATCAATACGGATGTGGGTAACCCAACTGCGCCATTTATCATGGCGCTTGGGAGATAAGCGAGTTTTACCAGGCTGGTGGGGACGCTTAACCGCATCCGCCCATATAAGGGGATAAGGATCCACCTTTTTACCAACGCCTTCTTCCTCCTTTGCCTATCCATCTTCCGCGCAGTCGAGCTCCAACGCCCAAGCCCGCACTTCCCACCTCAACCTTCTCCAGCCATGTCCAGAGCGGGAGGCAAGTGGGTGGTCTCCTTGGTTACGGAGGGACACGTCAAAAAACTGAGGAAAGCCGGATACTTGTCTAACAACATCGCGCACCGGCTTCCCGAAGAGGGCCAGCTCCTCCCCACCCCAAGGCCCCATGAGAGGGTAGTATTCCTTCCCCATTTCCTCCGCGGACTGGGCTTTCCTCTCCACCCGTTCGTCCGAGGGCTCATGTTCTACTATGGCCTAGATTTCCACGATCTGGCCCCGAACTTCGTCCTCAACATCTCGGCATTTATCGTCGTGTGTGAGGCTTTCCTCTGCGTCCGCCCCCATTTCGGCCTATGGCTCAAGACTTTCAACGTCAAGCCCAAGGTGGTGCGCGGCAACCAGGCGGAGTGCGGAGGCGCCATGGCGGGCAAGATAGCCAACGTCCTATGGCTCGAGGGCTCCTTTGTGGAGACCCTGAAGGGGTGGCAATCGGGGTGGTTTTACATCACCGAGCGGCGCGATCCCAAATGGGTCGCAGCCCCCGAGTTCCGGTCCGGACCCCCTACGCGGCTCACGTCTTGGAAAGAGACGGGCCTGTCGTGGGGCAATAAAGGAGAGGTAACCGGACTGCAAAAATGCATCCAAACCTTGGTGAACAAGCAGCTCAAGCTTGTCAACGTAGTCCAGGTTATGCTCGTCCGCCGGATCCTCCCGTGTCAGGAACGGGGCTTCAATTTGTGGGAGTTCGACCCGGCGCAACACCCAACCCTGAGCAGTCTCTTCGACACAATGTACGAAGACGCCTGGAAGGTGCTATTCAAAGGCGCCGAGGCTCCCGCATCCGCTTCCGAGGACCGCGGATTTAGCATGCAGCTTCCCGCTAGTGCGGTAAGCTATTTTTACCTTTAACAGGATGTTGGTTTTCCATAGTTTGACTCTATGTGGGATCTAAACTCCCCTTCCTTTGACATGATTGGTTGGCGAAGTCCGGACAGATCGACTGTCCGGCCCCTTTGCCCGAAGACCCAGCCGATGCTCGCTTAGCGAAGCTGCTGGCTCCGGCACCTTATGTGGTGCCGGAGAAGAAGGCCGAGAAGAGGGCCACGGGGACCCGAAAGAGTTCCCGGCGCCAGGAGGTGTCGGATTCTTCATCCGACGAATCCGAGACGCGCTCCTCCCGTGTAAACGAGGAGGAGGAAGAAGAAACCTCTCCCCCTCCAGCGGGGGAGGAAAGAAAAGGAAGGCCGCCCCGGCCGGGGATGCCGAAGGGTCCAAGAAGGGGAAAACCCTTCCTCCGAACTACCCCGCAGACGTCGATGACGACGAAGAGGAGTGGCCGCGCAGGGCCAAGCATCCGACGGAATTGTAAGCATCCGGGCACCCGAGTAATTCATAGCATTCCTTTATTGCACAGCATTTCCTTATGTCGAATATATCTATGCAGTCCGCCCAAAGCCGGGCTCGACGAGTCATCGAGCGGCTCCTAGGATTCATCGGACGTGAATTCACTTCCGCCCGCTACCTCCCCCCGCCCTACAGGTGATGCCGAGGTGGCATCCCAACAGGCTCCAAGACAGGAGGAGGTGGTTCTGGAGGCGCCACAAGGCGACCTCCCGGACTCCAGGAGTAAAGGGGATACAACCCCCAAGGGCTCCAAGTCCGGCTTTGAGCCGGACACCGCGCCGGAATCGTCAACGGTTCCGGACCACGGTAGGCGAACTCCTTCCAAGAGGAGCAAGCCTACTGAGCCGGCGGCCCCCGCCCAACCGGAGGCACCGGACAATCTGCTGGAGGTGCCTAACGGCGCCTCCATCGATGAGGAGCACCGCACTATTATGAGTGCGGTGATCAAGAAGGTTCAGTCCGCCAAGAGCGGACTGGCTGAAGCTTGTGCTAGCCTTCTAACAGGCTTCGAGGTAAATGCAGTATATATAAAAAATATTACCGCATAGACAGTAGCCCCTGATGCTTTGTTTGGCGTTCGGAAAGAAAATCCGAATAGAGGATCTAATAAAATTCGCAGGAGTCTAACAGAAAAAGAGCCAATATGCGTATGCAGGCTGCTGGCGACCGCCGCACTGACTGCGGAGGTGGGCACACTGAAGCAGGGCCTCTAGCGGACCGAGCACGAGCTCGGCCTCGCCAAACGGCAGCTCGAGGAGAAAGAAGGTAAGAAGTACCTTATAGAAAAAAAAGAAAATATAAAAGTGCAATTGCAAAAATATGACAGGATTAACATGGTTATTATAGGGGCCACATCTGAGGTGGCGACCCTCAATCAAGCGCTGGCCGAGGCCGAGAAGAAAGCGGCTGCGGAGCGCGCTGAGCGGGAGAAATATGAGGCGCAAGTTGGCGAGGTGCGGCAAGAGCTCCAGGTTCTCATGGAAAAACATGAGAGTTTGGAGCTTGACTCAAAGACGCGGGCGTCTGAGCTCGCGGCGGCTATTGAAAATGCCAAGTCTGCCAAGGCTAAATCCCAGAAGGCCCTCCAGGAGTTGGATGCGGTAAAAAAGATAGCAACGGGTAAGGCATTCTTTATGCAAAGCAAACATGTAAAAGTGAGCTTCTTGTTACTTACCCGAATCCGGAGCTCTCCAGGGGCATTTGCAGATCTTCCCCGTAGCGTATCCGATGCCGCCGCATTCTACCGAGCCGCGGAGGGCAGCTCGACGGAGAAGGTGTTCTGGTCTCAGTATGCTGAGGCCGGACACCCAGTGCCCCTGAGCGACCAGCTGAAGCAGCTGGTCGAGCTCCACAAGGTGGCCGAGAAGGCCATGAAGGGCCTCATAGTTCGGCTGTGGCCTGGAGAGGCTCTGCCTGGGAGCTACTTCGGGCTGGTGTGGCGGCTGGTGGAGGCCTGTCCAAGGCTCGAGGTCATCAAGCGCTCCATTTACATTGAAGGTGCCCGTAGGGCCCTTGCCCGCGTTAAGGTGCACTAGGGCAAGCTGGATGGTGAGAAGCTTGTGAAGGACGGGCCACCGCCGGGGAAGGAGCATCGCAAGCCCGAGAACTATTATAAGGACGTTCTGAAGGGTGGCCGCCTTGTGGCGGATGAATGTTCCATGGATGTAATTTTGGAGTAATTTTGGAGACTTTGTTTTCACTCCAGATTTTCCCATGACCGACTCAAATGGCGGATGCACAGGAAGAGTAGATGAATGTATAAACATTGTTGACAAATGGAATACATTATGGAAAAGAAATATGGCACGATACAATTCACATATACGATGACTGGCTAAACAGGATGGCATTGCATGATTCACGTATATGATGCTTGGCTAAAGAAGATGGCATTGCATAATTCCCATATACTCCCCCCGTTCCTAAATATTTGTCTTTTTAGAGATTTCAAATGGACCACCACATACGGATGTATAAAGACATATTTTAGAGTGTAGATTCACTCATTTTGTTCCATATGTAGTCACTTGTTGAAATCTCTAAAAAGACCAATATTTAGGAATGGTGGGAGTATGATATAGAAACCAAACAAGTGGCATTCACACAAAGCAAATCTAAACTAAGCTGATGACATATAAGATGTATAATGTAAGCAATGCAAGGCACCATATGCATGATATGACCAACATCAGCATGCCAGGTTAGAGCAAACACCTCAGGTGGTAAACAGGCATGGTCGGCTCCTTCTGAATCTCCATCTGAACAGTTATCTTCCTCTGGAATACAATCTGGAAATGCAGGAGGGGGGGCACTTCGCCCACCATGGAGCGGCGTCTGCATGACATTATATTCGCACGCAATGGTCTTCTCTTTTTCTCTACATGTTCAGTACGATTGTGTACAATATCTGACATGCATAATTAAAAAATAGTTAGATTTTGTAAGGCCTAAGGGGTGCATGCAAAAATCTAGACTGATGGTAGCAAACGAGTAGACAGATACTATTCGTTGTTGGCTCGATATGAGACCCATGGGCAATTCAAAACTCAAGATTGAACGATAAAGTAGCAGGTAATAATAACCGATGTATAACGTAAGCAAACACGAAAGACTGCGACCTCTCTTCCGGAACTGTGTAGTCCTCAGGTTCATCTACTCAGTCGGTGATGGTAATGCGGTTGGTGTGGCTGCCGGCAACGGGGAAGATGATCTGTGGCGGCGAAAGGAAGTCTGCAGGGGGATCTCTGCTGCAGTGAACGCTTCTGTCGATGGTGCACCTCAGGTGGGGTGGATGACGACACGACAGGAGCAGGACATAACACACAGAGTTTTCTTTGACGCTTATCTGAAAATGAAGTAAATCTGTAAGGGCTCCTTAGAATTGGAGGATTCTATAAACGCAGGGACACGAAAAACACATGAATAGGATAGGAATGCACGTGCAAAACAGAACATTTGGAAACATAGGATTTCAGTCAACCTGTGTGTTTGGCTCACATGAATTGGAAGAACAGAGGAATGGAGAAACAAAGTGATGCGACGAGTGTACAACCTCTTTGGCATAGCCTTGTGGACCTCAGCATCATTGGGTTGGACGTGGAGGATGGTGATGATGCTGGTGTGACTGTCGGAGGCGGGGAAGAAGATCCGAGGCCTCTAGAAACGGCGCCGAGGGTACTGCTCCGCCGTGATGGACGGTTCCGTCGTTGGAGTAGCTCCGCTAAGGTGTATGGCGACGAGGCTGAAGCATGACAAGACAGACAACGTTAATCTGAAGTGGGAGCCTAATATCATCTGCAATAGATGATGTAAAATACATCACCAAAAAGTGCTAGATGTAAAACGCATCAGCTGCGCCACGGCCGCTCCGACAATGATGCTGTAAGTACTGTTCACTCTGAACTTAACTGAAGAAAATGAACTTCACAGTCGAAACAGAATTTTACTGTTGAAACTGATTGAACTAGTAACAGAGCATTGCAATAGATGTTTAGGGCGTTCGAGCACTAGTAGCAGAGAAGCAGTGATCTAAGTCAGCAGATGCTCGAGTAGGGAACACACTAGCAGAGAGCAAGTCATGCAGTAGCACCGCGAGCGAGTGCTAAAGCAGCAACTCCTGTAGCTGCCGGAGGTCGTGCAGCAGCAGCAGCGCAAGCAAGAGCAAGAGCAAAGCAGCGGCACGAACGAAAGCAGGAGCAGCACGACCAATAGCAAGAACAGAGCCGCAGCGCGAGCGAGAGCCGGAGCAGCTGTAGCTTGTGTCGTTGTGGAAGTCGCCGCCGAGGAAGAAACGACATGGGGGAGAGACGCCGTGGATGATGTGGCTGGCGACGGCGCCGTCGATGGAGACACGCCATGTTTGCTCGGTATCAAGCACTAGCAGCCCCGTGAGATCGAATAAAAGATAAAATGCAACGGTGAGTGCAGAACCTCCTTGGTGGCGTCGAGTTGGCCTCGGCTTCATCAAAGGAATTGGTGAGGGTGCTGCGGTTCCGGTGGGGTAGGTCAAGACGGCGCTGTGGGGATTGAGGTGGCGCGATAGACGAGGCGAACGTCGGGGCAGCTCCTTGGAGGTGGAGGACGCGGCAGCTGATCCGGCGGGACGACGAGATCGACAACGGATCCTCATCCGATGCGGTGGATGAGGGACGACGAGCTGTTGCGATGGACGACGTAGTCGGGGAAGAGTCTCCAGCTGGGCGGCGGTTGGGAGGCCGATGGAGGAGCGTGGGGTTTCACGGGTTTTGGCGGCCTCGGTGTATGAATGGGGGTGCGAAGGGGGAGGGGGAGCCAAGCTTAGGGATGCGCTTGTTCGAAATGTAGGGTAAGTTACCAGCGTACCCCCACCGGTTTTGACACCGCGACGTGGAGCTTCATTTCCGGCTGAGGGGTAGAAGGGGGATTTCGCGTGTTTGGGCTGCGGGAGCGATTTTAGATGAGGAGGGAGTTCTCGCGCGCCTCAAAATTTCGGGATAACAAGGCGCGGCACGGGTTGAAGAAGCGGGAGTTTCAAAGCAGGTGAGACAAAAGATACTCGAGCTTGAAAATTTCGGGATAACAAGGTGCGGATTCCTTGTTCGGCAGAACAAACTTAACGTGTAAAAAAACAATTCATACAAGACAAAAGATAGTCATGTCCCCTTTTACTATATTGCTATAGATGCAATTGAAAAAACTACAAGAAAATGTAAAAAAAATCGGGAGAACAAGATTACCCTGCACGGTACCAAATCGATTCGCACTTCCCTCAACAACAACAAAAAACAAATCAATTCCCACCAAAGAAAGGGTAATGTACCTTTTTATATGATTAAAGATGCCATGATCTCGAATTTCAATTTTTGAATCCACGTTATGTTGAATTCAAATATATCGATAGGTGACCTTGCGGTTTATAATTGATGTAGTCGTACATTTTGATCTTCCATCATATATGATCATTTTAATCCACCATGTGAACATATATATTATCGTCTACCATATGGACTAAATTTGAATCAATTTTCCTTACTTGAATACGATTGTTGTCAAGTTATTCAATAATTTAAATATTATCTTGATAACAAAAAACATACATATAGCAGTAATCATATTTCACTATGAACTACATGTACCATACGCTCTCCAATTCAAATATTTGTATCCATTTTATGTTGAATTCAAATCATAGTACATTATTGGTCTAGGTAGGGAGATGTTTGGGATAATCTAAACCCTGTTTTCATACGTATAATTTTTGGCTGAATTGGGACAAGTTTTGGTATCAGCCTCTCGCAAAACCGGAGATTCTCTCAACAAGCCTCGTGGTTCCGAGAGGGAACGTGTCATCTTTGTGTGCGAAATGATATACGCTGCCTCCCCCTGATTTTATTTACAGAGGCAACATAGAACTATATGAGTGCCCTATTAAATTCTGGAATTATTTCGGGTTCATTTGGCCTTTTTATACATTAATTGAGTTTCTGGACTTTTAATGTGCATAATCTAAATATGAATTGCATGCACATGCTCCGATGCACCAAAGTGGGTTGAAAAATCACATGTGCGTCCTTGGTTGAATTTCTAGGTCCCATGGAAGAAATGAGAATGAAATTCAAACATCTGGGCATCATGACTCGGCCGAGAACATCGAGAAACTTTGATTTTAAATTCATGTAAATCCAAAACTCGCCTGGAAATCATGAAACTTGGCATGGTGTCATGTCATGGCACTAACATGTTGTGGTAAAAAATTGGGCCGATTTGGAAGCTCGTGGTTCTAAGAGGGAACGTGCCACCTTTGAGTGTGAAACGATATACGCTGCCCCCCCCCCCCCTTGAGTTTCTTAACAAAAGGAACATAGAACTACATTAGTGCCCTGTTAAATTTTGGAATTATTCCGGGTTCGTTCGTCGTTTTTTATACATTAATAGAGTTTCTGGTCATTTAATGTGCATAAGTCAAATTTGAACTACAAGCACATGCTCTCGTGCACCAAAGTTGGTTGAAAAATCACATTTCTATCCTCGGGTGAATTTCTAGGTCCCATGCAAGAAAGAGAATAAAATTAAAACATCTGGGCATCGTGGCTCGGCCGAGAACATTGATAAACTTGGTTTTAAAATTCTTGTAAATCCAAAACACGTATGAAAACCATGAAACTTGGCATGGATGTCATGTCATGGTACTACCATGTTGTGGTAAAAAAATTGGCCGAATAGGAACAGATTTTGGTATAAGCTTCTTGCAAACCCAAGCTTCTCTCAAGAAGGCTCGTGGTTCTGAGAGGGAACGTGCCACCTTTGAGTGTGAAACGATATACATTGTCCCCCTTGAGTTTATTTACAAAGGCAACATAGAACTACATGAGCGCCCTGTTAAATTTTGGAATTATTCCGGCTTCGTTTGGCCTTATTTACACATTAATTGAGTTTTTGGTCATTTAATGTGCATAATTCAAATTTGAACTACAAGCACATGCTCCCGTGCACCAAAGTTGGTTGAAAAATCACATTTGTGTCCTCGGGTGAATTTCTACATCTGGGCATCGTGGCTCAGTCGAGAACATTGAGAAACTTGGTTTTAAAATCATGAAACTTGGCATGGTGTCATGTCATGGTAGTACCATGCCGTGGTAAAAAAAATGGCCGAATAGGAACAAATTTTGGTATAAGCTTCTTGCAAATCGGAGCTTCTCTCAAGAAGGCTCGTGGTTCTGGGAGGGAACGTGTCACCTTTGTGTGCATAATTCAAATTTAAAATAAAAGCACATGTTCCAGTGCACCAAAGTTGGTTGAAAAATCACATGTGTGTCCTCGGGTAAATTTCTAGGTTACATGCAAGAAATGAGAATGAAATTCAAAATTCTGGGCGTCGTTGCTGGGTTGGAAACATTGAGAAACTTAGTTTTTTAATTCCTGTAAATCCAAAACACGCATGAAAATAATGAAACTTGGCTTGGTGCCATGACATGGCACCACCATGCTGTGGTAAATTTGCAGTCCGATTTGCGAAGGCTCACACATTAACAATCAACAAAGTCATTTTGGAACAAGTGATGTCACGTTACAATCAGAAACACAAGTATTGTTGAAACCGTGGGCGTTCTACTTACTAGTACCATTTACGTGCCGCCACGCGTCCCCATCTTTTATTAGCTAGGAGGCGCCGTGCAGGGTAGCTATTTGAGTACGAGAGGCGTGCGATCAGAGCCTTGCGCGTGCTTATCGGGAGGAGAGCCCTTTGACCTCCATCTGCCGTCCACCTCTCTCCCAAGGTCTCTATTAATGGCGCCCGAGCCTCTGTTTAATGGCGTGGCTATGTCTCACTCGACTGAGATTTAAGAGAGAAAAAAGAAAATCTGAAAGCACGGATCTTGATGTAAGATCCGACGGACCTATATAGCATCTACTGTGACTTATAGCAAGACTGATGAATATACAAGGACGATTAAATTTTTTTTTGATCAAAGAAGGGCTTGTCCATTCCGATTATCATTACTGAAAACCACCACAATTCACAAGAAGTTCAGCACAACACCAGCCTAACAGGAAGGACTAAAGGCTACTCCCTCCATCCCATAATGTAAGACGCTTTTTGATACTAGTGTAGTGTCAAAAAACTTCTTACATTATGGGACAGAGGGAGTACCAGATTGAAATCGCAACATCCCAAGAGGCCAACAAAGGCCAAACATCCGCGCTAGAACCCAACATCTCACAACCGACGACACAATCCACATCCGAAACCGATTATTACATCAAAAGAAACCAGGAAACTGAAGGAAACCCAGCAGCAACTAGAAGAACAGCAACGCCAGGGTTGCCACAGCAAGAGTTTTCTTCATTCCATCCTCGCAACATTGATCTTCCACAGAAAGATAAGGACGATTAATTGTCTTACATAATTAGAAATATAATTAAAAAAAAGCCACATGCGGCTATGCCCGAAATACACAAGGGCAAAAGAAGAAGGAAGACAAGGATCTGGCTAGCTGATCTCTACTTTTTTGATGCATTGCTGTAGGCCGCGGGAACTAGTCTCCGCGGCGAGCGGCGATGAGCTCTTTCGTGTCCTCAAGACGCTGCTGGAGAACATCCACGGATTCCTCCACCAGCCTTTGGCGCTTGTTGCGGAGCATGTCATTCTCGTCCATAAGTTTCTTGACGATGACGCCGGTCCTCTTCAACAAGGCACTGGTCTCCTCCTGCTGGTCTGCACTTCGGACGATCTTCTCCCTCAGCAGGTCGCGCTCGGCCCGGAGCCTCTCATTGCCCTCCCTTAGTACGCCGATAGCCTGTTCAAATGAGGCTTTCATGTCGTCCTGCAACCTCGCCCAGCCGGAGATCTGCTCCATCTGGCTATGGATGATCGCATGCATGCGCCTGTAAGAGTCGTCGCCTGCCCGCGAGAAATTTTCCCAGGCCAGCGCGGCGCGGCGGGACATCTCTGCCGCTTCCACGGCGCGGCCGGACCAGTCTGCTGCATCGACGGCGCGGCGGGACTTTCGTGCTGCTTCAGCGGCGTGGCGGGGCCTTTGTGCTGCTACTTCCGCGCGGCGGGACATGTCGGCTGCTCTCGCAGCGAGGCGGGACATCTCTCGTGCTTCCGCTTCCATGCTTGCCTCTCCCTGGTGGCAATCTCTCGACCTAGAACTCACGCTGGCCATGGCAGACGCAAGGGAAGTATGCTGACTGGCTTGTTTGTTTTTGGGGATGAGGAGTTGAGGAGGAATGCGTAGTCATCTGGGCATACTAGTATTTATAACCGAGTACTAATACGCTCCTAAGTGCGAAACCGTTTAGGTTGTGATCGGTGTGAACAGGTTTGCAATTCAATATAGCGTGGAGTAATTTGGAATGTGACGAGACGCAAGCTCAAAATTTAGTGACAGTTCAAGTTTCGAAGTGCGGCACTATTCCCGGATGGAGTACTTCTTTTTCTTCTCTCTCCTTTCCGGTTTTATAGGGCTTATCTCAAAATTTTAGTTTTTCCATTTTATAAGGCTCAATTTGGTTGTTCCCCAACACATGTTCAGATCCCAAGGTGCATTAAATCATTGCATGCAAGTATTAAGAGAAAATTGACCAATGCATGTACTTTATGCATGCATGCATTGCAATTAATGCATTGATAAACATATTTTTTTATCGCCACCAAAACCCACCATTTCTTAAGCTAAAGTAGACCAAGGCAATCCCTATATTAGCATATTACTAAGATAAATAGAAGGCACTGTAGAAACATTTAGGACATGAGCTTGTCAATCTAAATGTGGAGGGACACAGGCTTAGCCCCGGCCAGTAGCTTGGGCGGAACTATCAAGAAGGTCAGCTCCTGCACGTCGACGTCGCCGGGATCCTTGCTGCTTGTCACCTCCATTTCCACCTTGACGGCGTCGGCCGTGCCTTTGGGCTCCCCCGACGGGCCGTTCGCCCACAGCTTGGCCACGTAGTGCGGCAGTGGGGACGCCCCCGCTCTGATGCAGACGACCGACACGACGATAGGCGTGCCGATGTCGAGCACGCTGCCGAGCAAGAAAAACTCACGGCGGTCCTCCTCCGCGAACAGCAAGAGCCGTGGCTCCGACAGTGGCACTTGCAGCTGGAGCACCTTGCCATACTGGATCCTGTGCACATGCATGGGATGCGCGGTGCTGATGTGGTGGTAGAGCGCCGGCGACGGGCTTTCGTAGCCGTAGACGGGCACGGGGCATTTGCAGGGCGCAAGCGGACACACGCTCTGGTGATCGGCGAGCTTGTGGTAAGTGACGTAGCGCCCACAGCCTTCGTGCGGGCACTCCACCCTCACCGACGAAAGGACGGAGTCCACCGCCGTGTTCCGCACGTTGAAGCCACCACCACGCTCGCACTTCTGGCACTGCCGCTGGTTCCCGGGGCGCTCGACACGGCAGTCCGCGCAGGCCAGGTGCCCTCCCTTGCACTGCAGAAATCAATCGAACATCACATCAATCGAGAAACCTGCACCTTGCTCAATCAGCCGAACGGACGAGGTGTATTCGAACCTCATACACTGGAGGCGTCAAGGGGCGGAGGCACAAGGGGCAGTGGAGCACGGTGAGATCCATCGAGACCTTAGAGAGCTCCATCGTCAGGTTCTGTTCGGTCTCCATGATCTCGCCCTCCTCGTGCACAACCATCTCTCGACTTGGGCCGGGGTATTACAAAGCTTTACCGTCACATATTTTATACTACTTCAAGGTGCATTAAATCAACACATGCAAGTATCAAAAGGAGAGTCACGGCATGCATGCATGCGTTGTAATTAATGCATCGGTAAACGCAAATTATTGAAATATATCGAGTGCAGTGCTTTGATGTGGCGTGTCAACTCGTACATCAACGAGAAGTTTGATTATCCTCTCCCTCGCCGACTTAAATGCACCTGCCTTTGGCTGTATGACAGGTTGGCCACACACCTGCCGGGCCCACCTGTCAAACACGCGAACGTAGGAGCGTCCCTCCCTCGCCCATGAGCGTGGTGGCTGGCAAGACTAGGAGAAGCTTTCGCTACACGCTCTCCCTCCCGCACGCGGTGGACATGCAGCAGTTAAATCGGTGTCAGATGGCCAGAAGCGTACTATAGTACTCCTCAAGTGCAGTAGTACTCCATCATTGTTCGACTTCCCGAAGAGGCGAAGAGCCAAGCGCAGCCCGGACGCTCATGTGGCAGTTTCATGTGTAGAGTAGTCTAGGAAGCGTGTACCATGCCTGCAAGCTTAAAATCGTTGGGGTCGGCTCCATGCTATGTGGCCGTCTCGAAGTTTTTAAAAAAAATTAAAATAGTCTTCTGGCCCTACCTGACACCCTGGTGATTGTAGTTTGCACGCTCATGTGGTCAAGACAGGAATATATATTTTAATTTGTTTTTTCAAAAAGGGGGGACTCCCCGGCCTCTGCATCAGAACGATGCATACGGCCACATATATTTTAATTTATGGTGGGTAAATGTTAGAGGTTGCAGCAAATATATTGTACACTGTGGGTCTTTTAGCCAAGTTTAGAGGCAAGCATGTGGGGCCAGTGCTATGATGTGTCGCGTCAACTCATACAACGAGGAGAAGCTTGATTTTACTACACACCTTCTCCCTCACCCATGCACGCGGTTGCTCGCAAACGAGGACAGGCTTTTGCTTAGTAGTACTTCTACAACAAGCTATCCGTCCCGCTCGCGGTGGACGGACATGCATCTGTGGATTCGACACTGTAGAAGCAGTAGTAGTAACATCATTGTTCGTCTTCTCAAAGAGGCAAAGAGCCAAGCGCAAACCGAACGTTGCAGTTGCAAACATTGGAGCATGCATATAGCCAGGCTCTTGCATGAGACAAAATTGCTATGTGAGCCCACTATTGTACTAGTACGTACAACTACTTGCTAGTATAGACCTGTAAACCAGAAAGGGATATTTGCCCTTCTAGAGATTTCAACAAGTGACTAGACTACACCGAGACGGAGTACATATGGAGCAAAATGAGTGAATCTGCACCATAAATAAATACGTACTAGTTCTATCGTTTTCCTCTCCGAGGTGCACAATATTGAGTATACTGACTAGTCTCTTTTTTGACATGCATTTACATTTTTTACACAGTACAGACGCAAGCGCTCATATACACGCGCATACACTCACCCCTATGAACGCACACACGCACGGTACTATCCTCTTGAAATTTACAAAGTCACCATAGGCACCTCGTCATCGACGGGTCCATAGGTGCTTGAATGCCAAGGAGGGAGAGGGTAGCGGTTCCCGAGACGTTGAACGGTCAATGATGCATCCTCAGTTACATGCAGAGGGAATTAATTGGAGAAGCAGAATAGAGCCAGCACGATGTGAATGCAACAGAGTTTGGACTCTCATATAATAAAGGCGCCCCATAACTCCAATCCATCTACTCCCAAGTCTCTACGCAACACTGTTCACTCCAATCCAAGACCAAGTGACCAGAAGCCACAAGCACCTATGGAGGCGATGGACGCGAGCGGCAGTCGGCTGTGCCAAATCATCCAAGGCGACGGCCTGCGGCCCCGCACCACGCAGCGTTTCCAGACGGTGCTGGCGACCGCAGACATCGTAGCCCTCGTCGACGCCGGCTTCGCCTCTCGCATGGACGGCATGATGGTCAACTCCATCCGCAAGTTCACCGCCGTCAAGAAGCGCGCGGACGACCTTGTCGTACTGCTCCAGCCCGCGCGCCCAGGCTCCTCATTGCCTGCTACCCTCATCGGCCTCCATGGTGATGAACTCTTTCAAGCCCTGGTGGCCCTGCAGGTGCCGGAGGTCGCGACGAAGAATGTGCACCTCGAGGCCGCGCTCGCCGCGCAGCGCCTCGCGTTGCAAGAAACCATCAACCTGCACATCCACGTCTACGAGGAAATCGTCTAAATAGGCCACTACAAGGCAAGTGAGGATAGAAAGACGTTGGCCTTCTTCCAGCGGCTGGAATCTTTGGACGCCATTGTTCAGAAGCACGTCGACCTGGCCACGAAAGCCGCTGCTACTTAGGCGTTGTTCTGTGGGCCGGCGCCCTGAGTCGAGGAGGTGGATGTCGTCGATGGATGCATCTCTTCTTCTTGCCTCCTGTAACCAGCACTGCATCGCCTCGTGGCCTTAATGTTTTATTAGTATAGTACTCCCTTCGTTCCCAAATATAAGTCTTTCTAAAGATTCCAGCAAGTGACTACTACATACGGAGCAAAATGAGTGAATCTACACTCTAAACTATTTCTACATACATCTGTATGCTGTATTCCATTTGAAATAGTATCTAAAAAGGCTTATATTTATGAACGGAGGGAGCATATGGCATTTTTTATTCCAGTCGTAACGTTTTCACTATGAGGTGGGGCCGCAGTTGAGCAAACCCACCCCGCCCACCGGGCGTCGGCCGGGTTTAGAATTAGAAGAGAGAAACGAGGGAGGAGAGCTAACTGTAGCACGGACGCTGTTGTCATATGGGACTCGTGTTTATAGAATAGGAGTACTGAGCACTCATGCCTCTTTTTTTCTTTTTTGAGGGAAAAATTAGTCGTATGTCTAGTACCGCTAGTTGGGTGCGTGCGACCTATAGCTGTCATCACTTTAGGTCTCCTTTTCGAACCGCGGCTATGCTTCACAGTACATTTTATTTCACGCATTTATCCTCCTATATGTACTCCTAGGCTATTTCCACGTGCTCCCATTCACCGACATGTGGGACATAGAGCATCTGGGTCGTAGTGCATGCATGACTCCGAGCATATGTTGGGGTACTTTACATTTCAGACCTCACGAATTTCATGCAAACCCCCCGCAGAAGAATAAATAAACGAATGAATTACTACATGAAACCGGATTATTTTCGTGGAAACCGGAGCACGTTCATTAAATTTTGGACATAACACGTTTATAAAAAATGACCGGACCGAAACCATTCTAAGGGCCTCTTTGATTTTTCCCGCAAAAATAGGGCCTCTTTGATTCGTAGGATACTAAAAACACAGGAATGGGGAAAGTATGATGGCAATGAACCAAGACGAGGAGAACTCTAACTCAGTTAGAGGTTAGAGTTAGATTCTAACCCTGAACTAACTCTAAACCAAAGAGGTGTACGGATGGCAGGGTTAGATTGACAATAAATGCTCTATCTCAATCATTTGACTACTTTGGACCCTATTTCCTGCCGGATTTGGAGGGTGCTTGGATACGTTTTAGTTCCATGACTAAAAGTAGTGAGACTAAAACTTGCTAGCCTCACCCATGCTTGGATCTAAATACTAAAGAGACTAAAATCAAGTTAATGAGCATTTATTATCCTCCAAACCCTCCAATCCAGAACTCGCCTATGTTAAAGGACAGGAGTTAAATGAGGAGAGAGATGACTAATCCACATTTTAGTAGGGGTACCCCTGACTAATTTTTTTTAGTCTCAAGACTAGTTTTAGCCCCTCTTTAGTCAGGGGTGCTTGGAACTTTTAGCCTCTTAAAGAGAATATTTTTAGTCAGACTAAAATAAGTCCCTTGGATCCAAGCACCCTCTTGGTGTGGCCGGCTCTTCTGTGGCCTCCTCCCGCTCACAATTGACATAAACGAACCATATATACAATTCAAGCATGCAAAACATGATAATTTTACTTTGTCCATACAAATGAGATATCCCACTTAAACATACAAGTCGTCAATCAAGCTTCACAAAATAAAAAAAAACACTTCATGAAACAAAGAATGAGCTAACTCATCACGGTAGTCATTCACGATAGGGAGGGGAGCCCGGAGCCCCTCACGCACTAAGGTAGGAGCTCTCCATTGTCGCTCTGGAGGAAGGCTCTATAGAGCCCAAGCCCCGGGAACCCCTCCGACGCCGGCCCTTGCGAGTTGAGGTCGACACCAGCATGGGTAGCAGGGCCGCTTGCCGCCAACTGGGAACTTAATCTTTGGGCCTCTAGAAATAATGCAAGCCTATAACTAAAATACCTAGAAAGGTGAACTGAATCTTTGGGCCTCTAGATATAACGCAAGCCTGAAACTAAAATACCTAGAAAGGTGAACTGAATCTTTTGGCCTCTAGAAATAATGCAAGCCTGAAATTGAAATACCTAGAAAGGTGAACTGAATCTTTGGGCCTCTAGAAATAATGCAAGCCTGAAATTGAAATACCTAGAAAGGTGACCTGAATCTTTGGGCCTCTAGAAAGATTTATTACCTCCTCAAGAAGCATCAAACAATTCCATGCGTGCACCACAAATCTATACCATGTTTGACCAGGATCTACTTTTCCAAATCAGAATTAGCGCTTGAGCAAGCAAGATCACTAATATGGCCGTGAGACAGAGAAGGAACGAACAAACTCACCCCTCTTGCGACCTCCCTGGTAGATGCGCCGCCGCCGCGCACGAAAGAGGGAGAAAAATGACTGGTGAAGGGGGAGCGGGGCGACCTTCGAAGGCCGAAGGGAGAGGGCAGCCGGAGTAGGGCGGCGGAGGCCGGAAGGAGAGGGCGGCCGGGGGAGAGAGAGGGCTAGCGACCCTATGGGGAACAGAGAGGAGTCGTGTGATAGGTGGGGGGGAGCGATCTGGTGCGGGCAGTGGAGATTTTTTTAGTTCTCTTCTAGTGGGCCCGAGGATAACTAACCCAATTTGAACCTCTCCACCGGGCTAGTTTTTTTAGCTGGGTTAGAGCAAACTAGCTCAAACTAACCCCTCTTGTTTCGATAATTTGAGGCTATTTCAACCCAAACTAACTCTAACTAAGGGATCCAAACAAAGAGGAGTGTTACTGAACTTGCTACAGTGTGGACCGTAGCACATTGTTTTTTATGGCCATATCACCACATTGTTTTCTACTGCTGGTTCACTCGGCTACCGTGGTTCGCACTGCTGGTTCACTGGGCTGCGTGGTTCGCACTCCTCCGACCTGAGTAGTACTCCCTCCATTCCTAAATATAAGTCTTCGTAGATATTTCACTGTGGACCACATATGGATGTATATAGATGCATTTTATGTGTAGATTCACTCATTTTTCTGCGTATGTGGTCCATAGTGAAATCTCTCCAAAGACTTATATTTAGGAATGGAGGGAGTAGTATAGTAGTATATACCGCACCATTCTTTGCTCATTCTTACTACTCCGACATGTGGGAGAGCCAGCATCCGGGTCGACGTGTCATGCACCAGATTAGAGCGCGGAACGAAAGAGGGGCAGCACCCTGGTCGGAGCGCCAGTAATTCATGACTATAGTGAGTGGTCATATCACAAGTCTTTCCAGCAGTAACGCGCTGTCAAATCACACAGCCCCACTGGCTCATCCTCCTTGCCTCTCTGTCAAACCGCCTACCCGAAAACTGTCGCGCGGACTGCCCAGGAAAAGCCCCGCCCTCAACTTTTAACTACGTGAAAATAGTTCAAGCTTGTTCGTTATATATAAATACAGTAAGTGTTGTATGTTTATTCACCCGTGGGGTTGTTCAATGAATGGAGGGGCGGGGAGCACAAGTGAACAATACTGTAGTACTACTAGTAGTAAGTAGGAGTCGTACAGTAGTCACCTTAAATAGAGAGTTTCTTTTCTTTAATGCCACGTACACAAATTGAAACGCTTGTTGTGGAGAGAAAAAAGACAATCACTCCACTATATATGGACGCAGGGGCCTGAGCGCTTGCTTTACTAGGGTTGCTCTCTTCATTCTCTCATCCTCTCCAGATATAAACAAGACAGCGGTAGCGACATTTTCTCTCTGCTCACCGCTGGTCACAGATCCGGCCGGATCCCTTCGGCCGGTGTGTGTAGAGGACTAAAAGGTGCATCGTTCACGTGGTCATCGCCGCCGAGGGAGGAAACCCACAGCTGCTGGAGGGGCCCAATCCTCTTCCTGTGCCGTTCTCTCCGACACGGCGCCGGCTCGGGAGGTCCTCCGACCCTTCTTCCTCCCTGCCGTATTGTCCGCATATCCGACCTGCCGCCGCCGACATCCTGGTGACCCTCAGATATAAGTTCTTTGAAAGTGGCCTTGCTCTACTGCCCCAGCTCCCCACGTGTCTGCATGTGCATCTTTTTCTACTCCCATCAGCTCTTCCAAAGCCACCTAAATTTTTAGTATTATTAGAGGTAAAGCTACTTAATGCATTCGAATCTAGGGCTTTGTTCAAACAATGAAGAAAGGCGGGAAAGTTGTAGCATGAATCTAGGACTTGATTCAAAGAGGAAATAGTATGATGAAAGTAGTAGAGACCGGATACCCAATCGGTCTCTTGGTTGAAAAGGGAAATAATGGGAAAACACAGTACAAACTGGATAAGGAACAGATCTATTATTGGTTGAAAAAAGATAGAAAGTGGCGGCTGGTGGACAAGTCAACAGAGTATGTCCAGGATTAGATTTGCTGCCATCACATAGTAAAAGGTCTCCAGGATTAGATTTGCTGCCCTCACATAGTAAAAGGTCTCAGGATTAGATTTGCTGCCCTCACATAGTAAAAGATCTCAAGATTAGATTTGCTGCCCTCACATAGTAAAAGGTCTCCAGGATTAGATTTGCTGCCCTCACATAGTAAAAGGTCTCCAGGATTAGATTTGCTGCCCTCACATAGTACAAGGTCTCCAGGATTAGGTTTGCTGCCCTCACATAGCATGAACAAACTCGGCATCACCACTTTATGCCTCCTTGTAGGTACATTGTGCTGATGCGTCCACTGTCGCATGTCCTTATACCAACCTTTTGCCGTTGTTAATGTAAGGGCGCATGTAAAATGAAGCAATCACACTATTACCTTAGGGACATGTCTAACCAGTGTTATTGTTAATCTAATGCCTCCAGTGATAAGATGCAATTAAACTGTGTTACAAATGGCACTCCTGCTGTTTTCCCTAGTATGATAAGTAAGTTGCTCCTTTACGCTGTTGAGTATCCTGGTGTCCCCACGGTCCCATGCCCTTAAACCAACTCTTTAGCTGCTATTGATTTACTGTGTCTGGTAAACAAGCAATGCCACCCTTAAAGTAATCCCATATTTGAGGAATCTCATTGTTGATCGTAATGCTTCTGGTAACATGATTGCCATTTGTATATGTTTTAAAATTTCTACTGTCCTTGGATGATTGCAATGACCATAATTAAGAAGCTTCTTTTCATTTTGTATATGTTTCGTATATTCTTATTGACCAGCAACTGTTTACTTTCTATCTTTTTGTGTAGATAGGGGTATCCATTTCACCTTGTTGCTATTGTGACCTTTTGGTGAACTGCACAAAACAATTTTTTTGGAATGAGTGTCTTGTGCAGTTCAACTAAAATGTCACGTGGGAAACATCTCTCAATTTTGGTGGAACTGCACAAAATGGTGATTGGAGTTTCCAAAATCTCCGTCAAGTTCTACTGGTAATCTCGTGCAACATTTTATTAGCCTTTGCAAGATGAGTCATCACTGTCACCACAATGTCACTTTATTTTAGTGGAACTGCACAAAAGGATAACAAAATTATAGTTGCACCTTACATGAGCCGGACAACCAACCTTAATGTTCCTCAATTTTAGTGCAACTACTAAAGAAGAACCTGCCAGCTCACGAGAGCAAGTACTTCTTGCTAGCTGAATGATGCAATCTTTGCTTAATTTCAGGTGAACTGCAGAAAAAGGTGCATGAATTGAATCATGGAACTCTAGGCAGGCTTCATCCGAGTGGAGTTGCAGGTTGAGTAAAGGAGGCCACTATTAAAGTGAAATCATGCTCTCCTGGTTTGTGCTATGCAAACAGGAATACTCAACTACAGATGTTGTGACGGTCAAGAGCATTCGCCAAGTTCTTCGATTGTATGACATGGCTAGCCAACATGGATTTAATCCCGATATTCACTTTATCAAAAGGCTCTAATGGGTTGGCTCTGAATCTTGCAAGCTGGGAATCAATGAGATGTGTAGGCATATTTATTGTACTTATTATTTGAATCTTATTTGTTGGTTCTGAATCTTGCAAGCTGGGAATCAATGAGATGTGTAGGCATCTTTGTTGTACTTATTATTTGGATCTTATTTGTTGGTTCGAATCTTGCAAGCTGGGAATCAATGAGATGTGTAGGCATCTTTGTTGTACTTATTATTTGAATCTTATTTGCTGGTTCTGAATCTTGCAAGCTGGGAATCAATGAGATGTGTAGGCATCTTTGTTGTACTTATTATTTGGATATTATTTGTTGGTTCTGAATCTTGCAAGCTGGGAAACACGGCATGATGATGCAGAGGACAACAACCATAACAAACAGTTCAAAGTTGGTAGTATTATCTTTGAGAAAGTGCGACAAATGTGCTGATCATGTGCGTCCTGAGAATAATAATTCTAATTGTTGTGCATGTTGATCCTGTGGCACTGATAGAACAAGCGAATGCATTGCTTGTTTTAAGTATAAATTTCTATTAAAGCTAATTAAATTTAAGTAAAGTGACCGCTAACTCCTGTTATTACAGTACCAATACAGAGCCGCTCGTGAACCGACGTGTGGTCGAGGGTGCATCTTCTGTCGGGCGTGCAGCGGACGAGGGAGGGGTAGTAACTGTTGTCGCATGTAGACACTCAGCTTACTGTTGAATCGAGTTCCCCAGGAGCTGAAAAACGAACTACCGCCGCCGCCTACACACTCGTTCACTCTAAGAGACTCCAATGGCGATCCGAGGGGTGAGCCTGCTAGATATGGACTTCAGCAAGGAGTTTCCCTTTGAGTTCGCCATTCAGTCCTATGGCTGCACCAAGTTGAATGTGATGTACACCAACGATACGGACTCGGTGAAGCTCTGCCTCGCCTCAGTCCTATGGCTGCACCAGGTTCTGGAGCATTCGCCTATTTCATCGGCAGCGCCGACTGCACCTTCGCTACGGTGGAGAGAAGGAAGAACGCGACGATTCGGCCATCTGGTGCAACAAGCTTGTTGACATCCAGAAGCAATACAAGATCATCAACAATGGGCAGGAGAAGGACTCCGTGGTTGACCTCGCTAAGACCATCATGGACCCCTGATACGCCAAGCTGAAAGAAGATGACCTGAACACGTGGGAGGTACCTCTGAATCTAGCCTACATAACCTACGCGGCCAAGGACGCATACGCATGCTACGACATGTACAGGCAGATCTTGGACATGAGGGCGTGTCTGCTTCCCGTAACCGACGAGTACACGGACAGCCGCAGCATCATGATCGAGCGTGCCAGGAAGGTCTAGATGTTATACTTTATCAGTTTATAAGCACCTTTATCATCTGAGTGTTTCATGCATTAGCCTATGTGTCGTAATTATCTGTTTTGTCCGAAATATTTCTTTTAAGAACCCATTAACCTGATTGCTTTTTTAGTGGCTATTTACTTAGGTATGTAAACTAGTTCACTTGTCCGTAAAAAAAACTAGTTCACTCGGCTGCCTTGCTTTGAATCTCCTTCCTCCCAACATATTCCCCTCCTCAGGTGGACCCAGCAGGTCTCTGAATTTTCTCCCACTTTCTTTTTCGATGTAAACTGGGTTTTCTCCCAGTACTTTCCCCTAGAACAAACTCAACTGTCCCACGTCTAGCCTAAAAAATAATAATACCCCATGTACTATTAACTCATCAAATTAAAATGATATTTTATTTCGTAAGTTGAAAGTTCTTACAAAATAATAATAATAATTGTTTATATATAACTTGGCAAGTTAACTCCTAGTGATTGCGTACATAAGCTTGCAAAGATTTTACTGACGTGTTGTCGGTGTACTAAAGTAGGGGTACCCTAGTATCCCGAACTTATGCACGGGCAGTCGCAGCACCCCGCGACAAGGCCTGCCAGGTGATCGCCAAGGCTCTCTATAGTTCCTTTGGAGCCATTCGAGAACAAAGTATTTAAGCCAAGGAGACAAGTCCCCGGCAAGAGGAGCTTGCCGAGAAGGCCGCTCGAGGCACAAGACCCCGACAAGAGGAGCTTGCCGGGAAGGCCAACCAGAGCATCTCAAAGAACTTGCCGCGACGTGCCACGCGTCCCGGCAGGACTCGGCGAGCGACAAGATCCCGGACGCGGCAAGACAACGGCCGCGGCAAGGCATTTGCCGCGACAAGCAACCACTATGTACCTGCGCTCCAGCTCACCCACCTACGTGTCGCTCCGGGACCCTTCCAGGCGTACGTGGCGGGAGGCTGTGCAGCCAGGGGTACACTGTGGCATGCAGCGCTGACAAGATCGCCATCGTAGCAAGCGGTGGCGCCCCTGACGGTCCCTTTTCTGCACCGTCTGGGCAACGTAGATAGGCACTTAATGCCTTTGTCCCCTGCCGTCAGGGTTAGGTATGATACACTGTGTAGGTAGCTGTACCTACCACAGCATGTTTCCATTTTTGCCCTTACCTACGTTGCCACCTGTTGGAGACCCCTTGAACATATAAAAGGAGGCCCATGCACAACATAGAGGGGATCGGTCCCTGGAGAGTGATCTCGGAGAGGACAAACAGAAGAACGCTCGGTCTTGTTAGCTGCTTGAGTGTACTGTAGCACTCAGCGCTCCCGAGCAAGAACTCAATACAATCCACAAAGCAGCAGTAGGAGTGTTATCTCTCTAGAGAGCTCTGAAGCTGGGTAAAAAAAACCTGTGTGCTTCGCCTCGATCCGCTCTTCGCGCGACCTCCGCCCCCCGCCGAACCGAGAAGGGGCTCCGTCCCCATAGGTGCTCGAGGAGCCAGAAAACCCCGGCATCTTTGGCGCGCCGGGTAGGGGGCGTCGAGGTTGTGTGAACCTGATCCGGCGTTCACACGAGCTAAATATTCATCGACTTCATCGACATGCCGCCGAAGAAGAAGGCTTCGGAGGCGGCTGCGCCGTCCGCGTCGAATCCACCGCCGCCGGAACAAACGGCCGGCGGAAGAACGGGCGTCGACGAGGGAGCCCACGGTGCCACCAAGTCCAAGGACAAGACCGCGCTGCCCGTCGGCGGCATAGCCGGCTCCCACGACGACCGGGCGTCCGTAGACGCACCGCGCCCATCTCAAGAGGCGCAGGACTGGCATCATCGTGGTACTCACGGTACCATACGCTCGCTGGACCCAAATCGAGCTAGCGGATCCCGGGATGCTCAAGGCCAACATGCACGCCAACGTGCTGGCGCGAGCGAGGCACGGTCGCCTGGACGGAATACTGCTCCTTCTAACATCGTTGAAAGTCCGAGCATATCCCGCTCCTCGCACCGTTCGCCACCGCTACCCGCCACTCCAGCAGAAGCTTTGGCACGAGCTCAACTGCTCCTAGACTTCCCTCCAACGCCAGACAAGATCGACGACTGGAGGGCCACCATTCAGAGTCTCATCGGCTTCGCCAACGGCGACACTCCACGGCCGGCGACCACATCGCAGCCGCGGCAGGCCAGCCAGGTGCGAGCCGATGGCGACAAAACCGGTGGGGGTGCAACCACCGTGCACTCTCCGCCCCGAAGGCCAAGATCGCCGACTCGCCGGGTCCGCCACGACAGCGACTCCACTGCTTCATCAGATCCATGAACTCGTCGCGATCAGCGCCACGTTCTTCACGAACGGCAGCAATAAGACGCTCGTACCCGCATCGAGCGCCGAAGAGAAACGCGGCGTCAATCAGACCGACGCGCTGGCCTCGCTGTCGACATGCAAGCGCCAGGGGAACCAGGTGACCTACCGTACGCGGTAGGTTGCCCTGCGTTTACTCGTGAGCTGCGGCAAGTCCAGTGGCCCAGCACGAAGAATTTCAAGCCAGACGTACCAGAGAAGTACGACGGCAGGCTGCATCCGTCGGACTTCCTTAGCATCTACACCATCGCGGTGCAGGCTGCCGGGGGGCGAGACGACAAGATCCTCGCCAACTACTTCCCTCTGGTGCTCAAGCCCAACGTCAGGTCCTGGCTCATACACTTGCCGGAAAACTCCATATCTTCCTGGGCAGACCTATGCCATCAGTTTGTCGGCGCCTTTACAGGCGGCCACAAACCTAATGGCCAGGAGAGTGATCTTCACCTGCTTGCCCAGAAGGAAGGGGAGCCTCTGCGCAAGTACATCCAGAGATACAGCCAAGTGCAACGCAACATCCCACACGTCCACCCCGCCACGGTCATCAGTGCGTTCCACCAGAACGTGCGTAACCGCAGGATGCGGGAGGAGATGGCGATGTGCAAGATCAGAGACGTCAGTGAGCTGTATGCCCTGGCCGACAGATGTGCACGTGCTGAGGAAGGGAGGAAACTCCCCGAAGAAAACGCAGTAACAGGAGGATCTGACAGCGATGATGCCGCCCCGGCAAGCAAAAATCGGCGGCGGAACAACAGGAAGAGTAAAGGCAAAGATGTGCTAGTTGTCGAGCAGTCCGGCAACGAAGGTGGCGCCAAGACAGCCAAGACTGGTAGCTCCGGCAAGGAGGTTGCCGCATGCGCCAACTGCCAGGCTGTGGCGGCCGCCGACAAGCAGGACAGCACGAACAAGCAGTACTGCAAGATTCACCGCACCAAAGGCCATGACCTCCAGAGCTGCAAGAAGGTCGAGCAGCTCATTGAGCTGCAAAAGGCCGAATACGAGCGACGCGACAAGGAGAAGGCCCAAGGAGGTGCTGGAGGATCCGGTACGAAGCGCACCGGCCGGGGGGGGACGCCGCGGCAACGCTAAGCAGCGGCAAGGCGACAGACCTCCCCGCGGCCACGACAAGGATGAAGATGACGACGACGAAGAAGACATGGATGACGCCGAGACCAGCAAGCAGGAGTTCCAGAAAGCCACAGAAGTTTTGTGCGTTGACGGCGGTGCTTCTCTGCATACTTCACACCGCCAACTCAAGCAGTGGGTGCGGGAAGTCAATGCAGCAGAACCACACGTTGAGTCACGCAAGCTTCTGAAATGGTCCAGCATGCCTATCATCTTTGATATTGAGGACCACCCTGATTGCACAACTGCTGTCGGGTGTTTGTCGATGTTGGTCTCACCAACTATCCGCAACCTCAAGGTCACTAAGATGCTAGTTGACGGCGGGGCCGGCTTGAACCTGATCTCCTCCGCTGTGCTCCGGAGACTCCAAGTCCCTGACGGCGAGCTCGAAGAGACCGGCACGTTCCAAGGAATCAAACCGAGAAGGAGCAAGCCGAAGGGAAAGATCACGCTGCCGGTGACATTTGGTAGCGAGCTGAACTTCAGGACTGAGAGGATCACTTTCGACGTTGCCGATTTTCCGTTGCCTTACAATGGAATTCTCGGTCGTCCAGTGCTCGCCAAGTTCATGGCGGCCTCTCACTACGCGTACAACATGTTGAACATGCCAGGCCCGATAAGTGTCATCTCTGTACATGGCGACAAGAAAGACGCTCTTATCTGTGCCGACAAGATCTACCGGGAAGCAGCAGCCGCCGTAGATCGCGAGACACTTGCCGCTGAAGCTCCTGGGGGGAAGAAGAAGACCAAGTCCGGCAAGAGCTCTGATGCCCACTCCGGCAAGCGCACCTCTTCGGAGTGCTGCGCTACCATCGAGGACGCACCATCGAGCTCCACCGGCAAGTGTAAGAAGACGATGGCAGCTCCACCAGCGACCAAGAAGGTGCCCGCCAAGGAGGACGGCACTGGCGGTACTTTCACCATCAGTGCCACTCTCGACCCTAAATAGGAAAGCGCGCTCGTTGCTTTCCTGTGGGCGAATGTCGATGTGTTATGCGTGGCAACCATCTAACATCCCCGGTGTTACCAGGAAAGTAATCGAGCACCACCTTGCCGTCTGTCCTCATGCGCGGCCCGTCAAGCAGAGAGTGAGGAAACAAGCAGTGGAGCGCCAAGAATTCATCGCCGAAGAGATCAAGAAGTTGGAAGCAGCAGGCCTCATCAGAGGAGTGCTCCATCCCACGTGGTTGGCCAATCCTGTAGTCGTGCGCAAGGCAAACGGGAAATGGAGGCTTTGCATCGACTTCACCGATGTCAACAAAGCTTGTCCCAAAGACCCATTTCCCTTGCCGCGCATTGACCAGATTGTCGACTCCACAGCCGGATGCGACTTGCTTTCATTTCTTGACGCATACTCAGGATACCATCAGATCTTCATGGCAGAAGAGGATGAGGAGAAAACCGCGTTCATCACTCCATGTGGCACGTACTGTTTCGTACGAATGCCTTTCGGTTTGAAGAATGCTGGTTCAACATTCGCAAGGGTAGTCCATACTGCTTTTGAGCCACAAATACACAGAAATGTGGAAGCCTACATGGACGACATAGTGGTCAAGAGCAGGGACAAAGCAACTCTGATTCAAGATCTAGAAGAGACTTTTGCAAATCTACGCAAGATCAGCCTCAAGCTCAACCCCGAGAAGTGCATGTTTGGAGTCCCGTCCAGCAAGCTTCTCGGATTCTTCGTGTCTCAGAGGGGAATTGAAGCCAATCCCGACAAGATCAAGGCCATTGAGCAGATTGAAGCAACGAAGCGCGTCAAGGATGTACGAAAACTTGCCGGCTGCGTGGCGGCTCTCAGCAGGTTTATCTCTAAGTCGGCTGAGCACGCCCTGCCGTTTTTCAAGATCTTGAAAAAGGCAGGTCCAATGAAATGGACCCCGGAAGCGGAGGCTGCGCTGCAGGACTTGAAGAGATACATGTCCTCCACTCCAATACTTGTCGCACCTAAACCACAAGAGAAGTTGCTGTTATATCTGGCGGCAACCAATCAAGTGGTTAGTGCTGCGTTAGTAGCGGAGAGAGGCAGATGATGAGCCAGCGACCGCGGCAAGCACATCCAGCGACAAGCAGGGGGCTTCCCCGACAAGCTCTGGTCTCGACGAAGATGGATCTGCGCAGATGTGCGAAGGGATACAGAAGAAGAAAATGGTGCAGCGCCCAGTCTACTTTGTCAGTTCCCTTCTGCAGGGGGCTAGGTCAAGGTACTCTGGTGTGCAGAAGTTGCTTTTCGGCCTTCTCATGGCCTCGAGAAAGCTGCGCCATTACTTCCAAGCACATGAGATCACAGTTGTCACTCGCTTTCCGCTGAAGAGGATACTGCAGAATCCAGAAGCAACAGGCGGGATTGTTGAGTGGGCACTGGAACTGTCAAGCTTTGGCCTCAAGTTTGAGAGCACTTCAACTATCCAGAGCAGAGCATTGGCAGAATTCATAGAAGAGTGGACGCCAACACCAGACGAAGAAATTCCAGAGACGAGCATCCCCGTCAAGGAAGTAAACAAAGAGTGGCTGATGTACTTTGATGGTGCGTTCTCGCTGCAAGGCGCCGGTGCTGGCGTGCTGCTTGTCGCACCCACCGGAGAGCACCTCAAGTACATGGTCCAGATGCACTTTCCCAAGGAGCAAGCAACAAACAATACTGTAGAGTATGAAGGATTGCTCTCCGGTCTCAGGATCGCGGCAGACCTTGGGATCAAGCAACTCATTGTCAGGGGTGACTCACAGCTTGTCGTCCGCCAAGTGAACAAGAATTGTCAGAGTCCGTTGATGGAAGCTTACGTTGATGAAGTGAGGAAGCTGGAAGAGCGCTTTGTCGGGCTACAGATGGAACATGTTCCAAGAGCTCAAAACGACATCCCTGACGGCCTGTCAAAGTGCGCGGCACTTAAGTTACCTGTGGAACCAGGTATCTTTGTGATCAAGCTGACTCAACCATCCGTGACGCCATCAACTGGACAGAGCAAGAAGAGGAAGTTGATTTCTGGTAACTATCTTCCGGCAGAGCTTCCCAAAGCCGCCGCCAAGAAGGTCCCCAAGATCAACGCCAAGAGTGCTGAGGAGCAGTCTGCTCCGACAAGCCCTAGGGTTTGTTTCGTTGTAGCAGACGCTCCCGACAAGTTTCGCTCCGGCAAGCTTGTCGGGGATCATCAAGCTCCGGCTGAACCGCAGGTTCTCGCCGTAGAAGCGGATGTTCCCACAGCAGCAGATATGCCTTTAGTCCTTGCTGTCGAGCCACAGGCTCCAGCATGGGCACAACAGATCGTCCGTTTCCTCCAGTCAGGAGAACTTCCCGATGAGCCAGAAGAAGCGGAAAGAGTAGCCCGGCAGTCAAGTATGTACCAGTTCGTCGACAACGCACTGTACAGAAGAAGACTCAACGGTGTGAAATTGAAGTGTATTCCCCGGGAAGATGGACGGAGGCTGTTGGTAGAGATACATGGAGGCATTTGTGGTCACCACATTGGCGCAAGAGCGCTTGCCGGCAAAGCTTTCCGGCAAGGCTTCTTTTGGCCGACAGCCCTCCAGGATTCAACTGCACAAGTAACCAAGTGTGAAGTGTGCCAGTTCCATTCCAAGCAGATACACCAGCCAGCTCAAGCTCTCTAGACGATCCCTTTATCCTTGCCATTTTCGGTCTGGGGGCTCGACATCCTCGGCCCCTTCCCCCGAGCAGTCGGGGGCTTTGAGTACTTGTACGTCGCAATCGACAAGTTCACAAAGTGGCTGGAAGAGGAACCAGTGAGGAAGGTGACAGCACAGTCAGCAGTCAAGTTCTTCAGGTCGATTATTTGCCGCTTCGGGATCCCTAACAGGATCATCACCGACAACGGTACGCAATTCACGAGCCGCACCTTCATGCAGTACGTCCAAGATCTTGGCGCCAAGGTCTGCTTCGCTTCTGTTGCTCACCCCAGGAGCAACGGTCAAGCGGAAAGGGCAAATGCTGAAGTGCTGCGTGGGCTCAAGACCAGGACTTTCGACAGGCTGCACAAGTGCGGAAGAAACTGGATCGAGGAGCTGCCGGTGGTTCTTTGGTCGATCAGGACGACGCCAAATCGAGCCACCGGCCAGACACCTTTCGTTCTAGTCTATGGAGCAGAGGCAGTTATCCCCACGGAACTCATATACGGGTCACCTCGAGTGCTCGCTTATGATGAGCTTGAGCAAGAGCAGCTGCGACAAGATGACGCGCTGCTCCTTGAGGAAGACCGTCTTCAGGCTGCTGTACGAGCTGCTCGATACCAGCAAGCTTTGCGCTGCTACCATAGCCGCAAAGTTGAAGCCAGAAGTCTCGAGGAAGGCGACCTTGTTCTTCGGCGCGTTCATTCCGCCAAGAATTCCAACAAGTTGACGCCAAAGTGGGAAGGCCCTTACCGGGTGAAACGAGTCACTAGGCCTGGCGCTATCCGCCTTGAGACCGAGGGTGGCTTTCCGGTGAGCAACTCCTGGAACATCGAGCATCTTCGTAAGTTTTACCCATAAGGCGCGGTTGTCGGACCCTGTCCGGCAACCACCATTTTGTACAAGTCTTGCCGCTGTTGCATGTAATCCTTTGTACAAAGCCATGCGCAGACCCTGAGCGAAGATAAAGCGTTGGCGCCCTGAGTTTTAGCATGCATGCTGAGTCGAGTCTCGTCCTTGGTTAGGGTTGACAATGCTTAGTTGCGGCTAACCCCTAACTTAGAGGTCGAGTGTGCGTTCCTTTGCCGTTCTTTTCATTTCCCTTGGTTCGCAGGGCTCACATATCCTGACCAAACCACTTAAGGACGAAAAGGAGGAGAAGGACGGAGCGACATCTGAACCTCGGCAAGCCAGGGTGCCGGGGCCTGCAAGACCCTGGCAAGTCGGTATTGCCGGGGGCTGCAAGTACAGAGATTAACCCACGGCGAATCAGAGTTGCCGGGGGCTGCAATCTCAGATAAGTTTTTCATCCCCTATCATGCATTCTCTTATGGACTGAGGCATGCGAAACCTTGTTTTCTTCCTAAAAGCTACCGTGGTCCCTTAACTCTAGGCCCTGGGGCTCGTTCCCGGGGCCAGATTTGGTCGTAGTCGCGGCAGCAAAGGGACGAAACGAGGAGCCTGAACCCGCCTCCTCCCTGCCTCCGCCAAAAGTGTGAGAAAGGGCGAGCGACGTGGGAAGAAGGTAGGGCCTGCTGCCGGGAAAGGAAGTGTCTATCTTAAAGATATAAAGGATTCGCTCCTTGACGTGGGTTCCACCCACGAGACAAGTGACCCGGCAAGCATCCCCTTTTCATTAAAGAGCATTCCACTCAGGTACAGTTCATGAGAGGATGAAAAACATGAATAATGGGATTACAAGCTTTAAATGCAACTAAGGCCCGAGGGCTTACAAATTGAAAAGAGATAAGGTGCCTGTAATCCCTCTCTTGTCCCTCTCTTCAGGAGGCAGGCCAAGGAGGCGAAAAGGGCAAAAGGGGCGCCTAGACGTGCTATGGGTGGCAGAAGACACCAAGAGAACATCTCGGCGGCATGGTGATGGCGGCGCCGGAGGCAGAGCTCGAAGACGAGGCGGCAGGACGTCAGCACGCTGTCGAGGGCGTCGTGCCCTCGTACTCCGTGTTGACGGCCTTGCCGCCTGCCCTCTTCCTCTTCCGCGGCCTCCCTACGCCAGCCGCCCAAGGAGACGGCCTCGAGAAGCTCTAGGAGCCAGCGACGCGGATGATGGGGTCGCCGGTGCCACGCGGAGCGGCACCCGACACCTAGTCGGACCCGTCATCCCGGCGCCCGCCGCCCTCATCGTCGTTGTCGCTGTCCTTCTCGTCACTCCCACCCGAGGAGGAGCCTTCGCTATCGGAGGAGCTCTCCACGCAGCACCGTGCCCGAGTCCCGAAGCACCCGAAGACCTTGACGGAGTGGAGACCTCCCACCATCAGCTTAAAATGGAGGGTGAGCCCCGCCGTCAAGCTGTGGATGCGGGTGAACGTCTTCCACCCTCGACCAAGATACATCACATTAGGGTCCGGGAAATCAACGCGGACTCGCATACCGGTGAATCCACAACCCCTCATGTGCAACCTCAGTGCCTCGGGCGGATCCAACTCCATCTCGCTCGCAAACGGAGTCGGGAGACGAAGGCGACGACGAGGCGGCTGACGCAGCCTGACGAAGAACTCGCAAGGGTCGTCCCCAATATGATCCGCCACGGGGAGAGGATCTGTTGGCGGAGGCGAGGCCGGCGGACTGCCTCGCCCACCTCTTCCCCGACCGCCTCGGCCTCGCCCTCGACCTCGCCCGCGGCCTCATCCCCTCCCTCTTCCCCTTGCAGCTGGACCTGCCACCACGGGTGCAGGGGGAGGGGGGACGCGTTGCCTAGCGGCAACCCTAGTCGCCACCGTCGAAGGACCAGGGTTCCCTTTCTCCATGGCGAATGAGAGAGAGGGGAGCAGAAGCTGAAGAAAGGAGGAGATGAGAGAATGCGGGTTTCCATCCCCCCTATCCCGCTCCTTATAAAGGAGTGGGGTGGGGGCTCGGCCGCCCCGCTCAGCCAATCAAAACACAGAAGGCGCAGGGAACTGGGCCTGACCCGCTGCCTCGACCCGTGACGGCCCGGTTTCCCGCCTCCACCGTTCGCCGCTCCAAGCGCATGGAGGCCGCGTGGCAGGATTGCAGAGTGGAGGCGATGGGTGAGGCGACCTCTCCCCACCCCGTGATCGTGGGGAGTGGACGTCTCGAAGACCACTCCTCCACGCCTCCCTCCGTTTATGAGGAAGATACGAACCCCCAGGAGGCGGGCGTTTCATTTTTTCCAATAAAGGAACCACCCACGACCTCTCCCACGACGCCGCAGTCGACGCGTGCCGTTCGGGGAGGGCGCGGTGGATACGGAGCAAGGTGCGACGTGACCCAGGCCGCGCGTGCCCGTGCCCTATTTTGGGCCTGGCCCAACAGCGCTCGGCACCGTGTGTGGCCCAGGCCCGGGGGCTCCTGTCGGTGTACTAAAGTAGGGGTACCCTAGTATCCCGAACTTGTGCACGGGCAGTCGCAGCACACCGCGACAAGGCCTGCCAGGTGATCGCCAAGGCTCTCTATAGTTCCTTTGGAGCCATTCGAGAACAAAGTATTTAAGCCAAGGACACAAGTCCCCGGCATGAGGAGCTTGCCGGGAATGCCGCTCGAGGCACAAGACCCCGGCAAGAGGAGCTTGCTGGGAAGGCCAACCAGAGCATCTCAAAGAACTTTTCGCGACGCGCCACGCGTCCCGGCAGGACTCGGCGAGCGACAAGCTCCCGGACGCGGCAAGACAACGGCCGCGGCAAGGCATTTTCCACGGCAAGCAACCACTATGTACCTGCGCTCCAGCTCACCCACCTACGTGTCGCTCCGGGACCCTTCCAGGCGTACGTGGCGAGAGGCTGTGCAGCCAGGGGTACACTGTGGCATGCAGCGCTGACAAGATCGCCATCGTGGCAAGCGGTGGCGCCCCTGACGGTCCCTTTTCTGCACCGTCTGGGCGACGTAGATAGGCATTTAATGCCTTTGTCCCCTGTCGTCAGGGTTAGGTATGATACATTGTGTAGGTAGTTGTACCTACCACAGCATGTTTCCATTTTTGCCCTTACCTACGTTGCCACCTGTTGGAGACCCCTTGAACATATAAAAGGAGGCCCATGCACAACGTAGAGGGGGATCGGTCCCTGGAGAGCGATCTCGGAGAGGACAAACAGAAGAACGCTCGGTCTCGTTAGCTGCTTGAGTGTACTGTAGCACTCAGCGCTCCCGAGCAAGAACTCAATACAATCCACAAAGCAGCAGTAGGAGTGTTATCTCTCTGGAGAGCTCCAAAGCTAGGTAAAAAAACCTGTGTGCTTCGCCTCGATCCGCTCTTCGCGTGACCTCCGCCCCCCGCCGAACCGAGAAGGGGCTCCGTCCCCATAGGTGCTCGAGGAGCCAGAAAACCCCGGCACGTGCAATCATGTGTTTATGTTTTTATAACATTTCTCCGTCTAGCCCAACATGATATTTTCACCCAGCCCAGCAAGTCCGCGGATTTCGAGAAAAATGCAAATGGGATTTAAACGGGCTGCATGGATGCTACATCATTGTTTCACCCAGCCCACCAAATGGACTAAAAAACGTTCCCCCCGCTGACAGGTCGGACCCACCAGCTATATCTTCGCACGCAAGGAAGTGCCTCCCTCTTACGCACCAAAAAATGAATACCCCCTGCTAGCTGGGACCCACCATAGTGGGTGGCTGACTTGTGGGCCTACTAAGTTGACGAGGACGGAGGGCTTTGTCAACTTAGTCAATATGAACGATTCTAGCTCCAGTGACCCTACGATGTCCATCCAACGACCATAGTGCTTCTTCAACCTCTCGCCTTCTTGCTCCAGCCGCCCAAAGCTGCGCCGGTCATGCCGCCTGCTCCTGCCTCTCGTGGCCGGCTGTGATGCCGTGGAGGCCTCACCGCCCCCTACTACTCCCACCGCTGGCCCATGCTATCCCTCTACTCACCCACACCCCCTGTTATTCTGCGGCGACAGCAGCCTCACGCCGCAGCCGAACCAGTGAACCATCGTACTCCTCTTCGCATGGGCATCCACTGCCGCGTCTTCCCCGGCTCCGCGTCGTCCCCTTCCTAGGCCTCGCCGTCATCCACCGCCTTGGTGCTCTCAGCACGGCGTGGTCAACGTGGTCAAGGAACGACTTCCATCGGAAGAGTACTGTACGTGGAGAGGCTGGCAGTGTGGTCCACGGCCACAGGCCAGTTTTTTTGTGATTTGCGAAGTAAGTCGCTTTGTCAGGCCTGTTGGGCTGCAAATCTTTCAAGACGAGGAGAGCTTTCATTCGGTTGGCCGAGAAAATGGCCAATCAGTATTGAGAAATGGGTTGTACATTTTTAAAACACATCAAACCGGCAATTAGTTTCAAATATCTTTTTTTTCATTTCAAGATTTTAAATTACATTAATTTTTATGCATGGAGAATTTGTTGGATTTTATATTGATATACATTTATTTTTAGAATCAGTCTGAATGTGAGTCAAAATTTTGGGATTAAAAACAGTTTAGACTGCACCGAAATATGCAAAATTTCGTATAACTTTTTAACCGTTGCCACAATATGGGCTGTAATGCTAACAAAAAGAATATGGGCTCCAAAAAAACCTTAAGAATTAGCAAATGGGATGTAAATTATTAGAAATAATGGCAGATGGGTTGTATGCTGTTTTCCACAGATTTTAGGCTTTCCTAAAAAAAGGTTGACGCACAAGCATTGACTGTTGGATGTCCATCAAACGGCCGTCGTGCTTCTTCAGTCTCTGCTCTTCCAGCTCTAGCCGCTCAAACAAGCGCCGGCGGGACTACCTGCTCCCTCCTCCCTGCGGCCGGCTGTGCTGCCGTGCAGGCCTCACCGCCCCACCGTACTCCCATCGCTGGCCTAGCCATCCCTCTACTCACCCACACCTGCTGTTATTCTCCGGCGACGGCAGACGAACGAGTAAACCCTCATATAGTCGTACTCCCCTCCGCGTGGGAAACAACTGCCAAGTCTTCCCTGCCTCCGTGTCGTTCCCTTCCTAGGCCTCGCCGTCGTCCACCGCCCTGGTGCTCTCAGCGTAGGCTAGTTAACATGGTCAATGACCGACATGCATCTGAAGTGGACTGTACATGGAGAGGCCGACAGCTGGGTCCACGGCCGCATGCGAGGAAATGCCTCCTTATTATGTGCAAAATAATGATTTTTCCACCTGACATCAGGGACCCACCGAAAGGGCCTCTGTATTTTGCAAAAAAAACGTTACTGCCGCTAGCAGCTCGGACCCACCAGCTATATCTACGCACGCAAGGAAGTGCCTCCTTATTACGTTCAAAAAAATGAATACCCCCTGCTAGCTGGGACCCACCTTGGTGGGAGGCTGACTTGTGGGCCTACTAAGTTGACAGGGACGGAGGGCTTTGTCAACTTAGTCAATATGCACGATTCTAGCTCCAGTGACCGTACGATGTCCATCCAACGGCCGTAGTGCTTCTTTAACCTCTGGTCTTCTTGCTCCAGCCGCCCAAACCAGCGCCGGTCGTGCCTAGTGCTCCTGCCTCCCGTGGCCGGCTGCGATGCGGCGGAGGCCTCACCGCCCCCTACTACTCCCACCGCTGGCCAGGCCATCCCTCTACTCACCCACACCCCCTGTTATTCTGCGGCTACGGCAGCCTCACACCGCAGCGAACCAGTGAACCCTCGTACTCCTCTACGCGTGGGCATCCACTGACGTGTCTTCCCCAGCTCCGCGTCGTTCCCTTCCTAGGCCTCGCCGTCGTCCACCCCCTAGTGCTCTCGGCGCGGCGTGGTCAACGTGGTCAAGGAATGGCTTCCATCAGACGTGGACTGTACGTGGAGAGGCTGATAGCTGGGTCCACGGCTGCAGCAAGGAAGTGCCTCCTTATTACGTGCAAAATAATTATTCCTCCACCTGACAGCAGGGACCCACCGTACGGGCCACCGTATTTCGTGAAAAAACGTTTGCCCCTGACTGCTGGGACCCACCAGCTCTATCTTCGCACGCAAGGGAGTGCCTGACAGTCGGGACCCACCTGGTCGAAGCGTACGTAGTGTTGTCATTTTGGTCGCGAACGTGTACGTACATATATATAGGTCGATGTAGAGGTGCGCACGTGTCATGGTGGAGGCGTGCACGTAGCATGTACACGTACGTACAGCGGCCAGGGTGCAAGAAAGAAAATACGGCCACGTATGTGTACATACGGGCGGGGTCTCGAATGCCTAGTCGCGCATACGTATGGCCAGGGCTCGTGTACCTGGCTGGGTCGGAACGTAGAAACAGCGTCGTTGTCGTGTTCATGGGGAGGCAACAGAATGCGTCGTGTCCATGGGGAGGCAACGGAATGTGTCGTGTTCATCGGGAGGGCTTGGACGGAAAAAGCGATGGAAACGAGGCCTGGCGTACCGCAGAACGGAGGAAACAGCCTTGTGTTTGACCGGCCACGTTTGAAATGGGATCCTGTTCATCGGGAGGGGTCTGGCGTACCGCAAAACGGAGGAAACGGACCTCCTATGGTCGAAACGGGGGTCCTGTTGATCGGGAGGGGTGTGGCGTACCGCAAAACAGAGGAAACGGACTTGTGTTGGAGCGCTATGGTCGAAACGGGGGTCCTGTTCATCGGGAGGGGTGTGGCGTACCGCAAAACCGGACTCCACGGGATACTGTTCATCTCCACCGTCGACCCCCTCCAGCCACCACGAGCTACTGTTCATCCACCGTCGACCTCCTCCAGCCTCCACCTGCGACTGTTCATCCATGGGCTCCTGTTCATCCAGCCTCCACCGGGCGCTACTCCACCGGCTACTGTTCAACCATCCCTCTCCACGGGCACCTGTTCAACCACCCCTCCACGGGCTACTGTTCATCCTGCCCTCCACAGTCTACTGTTCATCCTGCCCTCCACGAGGTGGTCCTGTTCATCCAGCCCTCCATGGGGTCCTGTTCATCCAGCCCCAACCGGCTCGATCGATCGGGGTCCTGTTCATCCAGAGGCAACACCACGGGGTCCTGTTCATCCACCCCCACCGGGAACTGTTCATCCAACCCCCCCCCCCCCCGCAACGCTCACTGTTCATCCTGAGGCAGCATCGATCGGCTTCAGCTAGCAGCAGTAGTGAAGGAATCGCTCGATCGGGTTCAATTAACAGCCATCGATCGATCGCTTGGGTTCAGTAACACGTAGCCTACAGTGCAATCGCTCGGGTTCAGTTAGAGCCCAATGCCTCGCTCGGGTTCAGTTAGAGCCAACGCCTCGCACACACGCGCGTACCTGTATGAGAGAAACGCACATCGCTTGGCCCCCGACCTCCCACCGTAACCGGGAACTCCCCGAAATTTTCCTCGCCCTCGCTTCTACCACGGTTTTTTTCGTCATGGACGGCCCAAAGAATGTCATGCAGCTGCGTCTCCGGCCCGCCCAGGACGAAAAGCCCATTTTTTGTCATGATTTTTTGTCATAGAAGTAGGAGCCCACCACATCTATGATGATACCGGGTTTTGTCACAATTATCGTCATAGAAGTGTCATATGTATGACAGAAAAAAAAATCGTTCGGCCCAAAATGTCACGGATATGTCTTTTTTTTGTAGTGCATGTATCATGTTTCCGGTTAATACAATTCTAGCATGAATAATAAAATTTATCATGAAATAAGGAAATAAATAATAACTTTATTATTGCCTCTAGGGCATATTTCCTTCAGTCTCCCACTTGCACTAGAGTCAATAATCTAGTTCACATCACCATGTGATATAACACCAATAGTTCATATCACCATGTGATTAACACCCATAGTTCACATCGTCATGTGAGCAACACCCAAAGGGTTTACTAGAGTCAATAATCTAGTTCACATTGCTATGTGATTAACACCCAAAGAGGACTAAGGTGTGATCATGTTTCGCTTGTGAGAGAAGTTTAGTCAACGAGTCTGTCACATTCAGATCCGTATGTATTTTGCAAATTTCTATGTCAACAATGCTCTGTATGGAGCTACTCTAGCTAATTGCTCCCACCTTCAATATGTATCCAGATTGAGACTTAGAGTCATCTGGATCAGTGTCAAAACTTGCATCGACATAATCCTTTACAACGAACCTTTTTGTCACCTCCATAATCGAGTAACATATCCTTATTCCACTAAGGATAATTTTGACCGTTGTCCAGTGATCTACTCCTAGATCACTATTGTACTCCCTTGCCAAAATTAGTGTAGGGTATACAATAGATCTGGTACATAGCATGGCATACTTTATAGAAACTATGGCTGAGGCATAGGGAATGACTTTCATTTTCTTTCTATCTTCTGCCATGGTCGGGTTTTGAGTCTTACTCAATTTCACACCTTGTAACACAGGCAAGAACTCTTTCTTTGACTGTTCCATTTCGAACTACTTCAAAATCTTGTCAAGGTATGTACTCATTGAAAAAACTTATCAAGCGTCTTGATCTATCTCTATAGATCTTGATGCTCAATATGTAAGCAGCTTCACCGAGGTCTTTCTTTGAAAAACTCCTTTCAAACACTCCTTTATGCTTTGCAGAATAATTCTACAATATTTCCGATCAACAATATGTCATTCACATATACTTATCAGAAATGTTGTAGTGCTCCCACTCACTTTCTTGTAAATACAGGCTTCATCGCAAGTCTGTATAAAACTATATGCTTTGATCAACTTATCAAAGTGTATATTCCAACTCCGAGATGCTTGCACCAGTCCATAGATGGATCGCTGGAGCTTGCATATTTTGTTAGCACCTTTAGGATTGACAAAACCTTCTAGTTGCATCATATACAACTCTTCTTTAATAAATCCATTAAGGAATGCAGTTTTGTTTATCCATTTGCTAGATTTCATAAAATGCGGCAATTGCTAACATGATTCGGATAGACATAAGCATAGATACGAGTGAGAAACTCTCATCATAGTCAACACCTTGAACTTGTCGAAAACCTTTTGCGACAATTCTAGCTTTGTAGATAGTAACACTACTATCAGCGTCCGTCTTCCTCTTTCTATGGCTTGCTGATCATCGGAAAAGTCAACCAAAGTCCACACTTTGTTCTCATACATGGATCCCGTCTCAGATTTTATGGCCTCAAGCCATTTCGCGGAATCTGGGCTCACCATCACTTCTTCATAGTTCATAGGTTCATCATGGTCCAGTAACATAACCTCCAGAACAGGATTACCGTACCACTCTGGTGCAGATCTCACTCTGGTTTACCTACGAGGTTCGGTAGTAACTTGATCTGAAGTTACATGATCATCATCATTAGCTTCCTCACTAATTGGTGTAGGAGTTACAGGAACAGATTTCTGTGATGAACTACTTTCCAATAAGGGAGTAGGTACAGTTACCTCATCAAGTTCTACTTTCCTCCCACTCACTTCTTTCAAGAGAAACTCCTTCTCTAGAAAGATTCCAAATTTGGCAACAAAAGTCTTGCCTTCGGATCTGTGATAGAAGGTGTACCCAACAGTCTCTTTTGGGTATCCTATGAAGACACATTTTTCCGATTTGGGTTCGAGCCTATCAGGTTGAAGCTTTTCCACATAAGCATCGCAGCCCCAAACTTTAAGAAACGACAACTTTGGTTCCTTTCCAAACCACAGATCATAAGGCGTCGTGTCAACGGATTTCGATGGTGCCCTATTTAACGTGAATGCAGCCGTCTCCAGAGCATAACCCCAAAACAAAGCCGTAAATCAGTAAGAGACATCATAGATCGCACCATATCTAGGAAAGTACAATTACGACGTTCGGACACACCATTACGCTGTGGTGTTCCGGGTGGCATGAGTTGTGAAACTATTCCGCATTGTTTCAAATGAAGACCAAACTCATAACTCAAATATTCTCCTCCACGATCAGATCGTAGAAACTTTATTTTCTTGTTTACAATGATTTTCAACTTCACTCTGAACTTCTTTTAACTTTTCAAATGTTTCAGACTTATGTTTCATTAAGTAGATATACCCATATCTGCTTAAATCATCCATGAAGGTGAGAAAGTAACGATACCCGCCGCGAGACTCAACATTCATCGGACCACATACATTTGTATGTATGATTTCCAACAAATCTGTTGCTCGCTCCATAGTTCCGGAGAACGGCGTTTTAGTCATCTTGCCCATGAGGCACGGTTCGCAAGTACCAAGTGATTCATAATCAAGTGGTTCCAAAATTCCATCAGTATGGAGTTTCTTCATGTGCTTTACACCGATATGACCTAAACGGCAGTGCCACAAATAAGTTGCACTATCATTATCAACTCTGCAACTTTTGGCTTCAATATTATGAATATGTGTATCACTACAATCGAGATCCAATAAACCATTTTCATTGGGTATATGACCATAGAAGGTTTTATTCATGTAAATAGAACAACAATTATTCTCTAACTTAAACGAATAACCGTATTGCAATAAACATGATCAAATCATATTCATGCTCAACTCAAACACCAAATAACACTTATTTAGGTTCAACACTAATCCCGAAAGTGTAGGGAGCGTGCGATGATGATCATATCAATCTTGGAACCACTTCCAACACACATCGTCACTTCACCCTTAACTAGTCTCTGTTCATTCTGCAATTCCCGTTTCGATTTACTACTCTTAGCAACTGAACCAATATCAATACCGAGGGGTTGCTACGAACACTAGTAAAATACACATCAATAATCTGTATATCAAATATACCTTTGTTCACTTTGCCATCCTTCTTATCCGCCAAATACTTGGGGCAGTTCCGCTTCCAGTGACCAGTCCCTTTGTAGTATAAGCACTTAGTCTCAGGCTTAGGTACAGACTTGGGCTTCTTCACTTGAGTAGCAACTTGCTTGTCATTCTTCTTGAAGTTCCCCTTCTTCCCTTTGCCTTTTTCTTGAAACTAGTGGTCTTGTCAATCATCAACACTTGATGATTTTCTTGATTTCTACCTTCGTCGATTTCACCATCACGAAGAGCTTGGGAATCGTCTCCATTTATCCCATGCATATTATAGTTCATCACGAAGTTCTAGTAACTTGGTGATAGTGACTAGAGAACTATGTCAATCACTATCTTATCTCGAAGATTAACTCCCACATGATTCAAGTGATTGTAGTACTCAGACATTCTGAGCACATGCTCACTAGCTGAGCAATTCTCCTCCATTTTGTAGGCAAAGTACTGTAAGGGGTCTCATACCTCTCGACACGGGCATGAGTATGAAATACAAATTTCAACTCTTGGAACATCTTATATGTTCCTGGCGTTTCAAAAAACGTCTTTGAAGCCCCGATTCTAAGCCGTAAAGCATGGTGCACTAAACTATCAAGTAGTCATCATACCGAGCTTTTGTCAAAACGTTCATAACGTCTGCATCTGCTCCTGCAATAGGTCTGTCACCTAGCGGTGCATCGAGGACATAATTCTTCTGTGCAGCAATGAGGATAAACCTCAAATCACGGATCCAATCCGCATCATTGCTACTAACATCTTTCAACTTATTTTTCTCTAGGAACATATCAAAAATAAAACAGGGAGCTAAACGCGAGCTATTGATCTACAACATAGATATGCAAATACTACCAGGACTAAGTTCATGATAAATTTAAGTCCAATTAATCATATTACTTAAGAACTCCCACTTAGATAGATATCCCTCTAATCCTCTAGTGATCACGTGATCCAAATCAACTAAACCATGTCCAACTCACACTTAGTAGTTTCAATGGTGAACATCACTATGTTGATCATATCTACTATATGATTCACGCTCGACCTCTTGGTCTCCGTGTTCCGAGGCCATATCTGTTATATGCTAGGCTCGTCAAGTTTAACCTGAGTATTCTGCGTGTGCAACTGTTTTGCACCCGTTGTATTTGAACGTAGGGCCTATCACACCCGATCATCACGTGGTGTCTTAGCACGAAGAACTTTCGCAACGGTGCATACTCAGGGAGAACACTTATACTTTGATAATTTAGTGAGAGATCATCTTATAATGCTACCGTCAATCAAAGCAAAAAAAGATGCATAAAAGATAAACATCACATGCAATCAATATAAGTGATATGATATGGCCATCATCATCTTGTGCTTGTGATCTCCATCTCCGAAGCACCGTCATGATCACCACGTCACCAGCGCGACACCTTGATCTCCGTCGTAGCATCGTTGTCGTCTCGCCAATCTTATGCTTCTACAACTATCGCTACCGCTTAGTGATAAAGTAAAGCATTACAGGGCGCTTGCATTGCATACAATAAAGCGACAACCATATGGCTCCTGCCAGTTGCCGATAACTCGGTTACAAAACATGATCATCTCATACAATAAAATTTAGCATCATGCCTTGACCATATCACATTACAACATGCCTTGCAAAAACAAGTTAGACGTCCTCTACTTTGTTGTTGCAAATTTTACGTGGCTGCTACAGGCTTAGCAAGAACCGATCTTAACTACGCATCAAAACCACAAAGATAGTTTGTCAAGTTGGTGTTGTTTTAACCTTCGCAAGGACCGGGCGTAGCCACACTCGGTTCAACTAAAGTTGGAGAAACTGACACCCGCCAGCCACCTGTGTGCAAAGCGCGTCAGTAGAACCAGTCTTGCGTAAGCGTACGCGTAATGTCGGTCTGGGCCGCTTCATCCAACAATACCGCCGAACCAAAGTATTACATGCTGGTAAGCAGTATCACTTATATCGCCCATAACTCACTTGTGTTCTACTTGTGCATATGAAATCTACGCATAAAACCTGGCTCTGATACCACTGTCGGGGAACGTAGTAATTTCAAGAAAATTCCTACGCACAAGCAAGATCATGGTGATGCATAGAAACGAGAGGGGAGAGTGTTGTCCACGTACCCTCGTAGACCGAAAGCGGAAGCGTTAGCACAACACGGTTGATGTAGTCGTACGTCTTCACGATCCGACCGATCAAGTACCGAACGCACGACACCTCCGAGTTCAGCACACGTTCAGCCGAGTGTTGAGGAAGAGTTTCGTCAGCACGATGGCAAGGTGTCGATGATGATGTTCTACCGACGCAGGGCTTCGTCTAAGCACCGCTACAGTATTATCGAGGTGGACTATGGTGGAGGGGGCACCGCACACGGCTAAAAGATCAATTGTTGTGTCTTTGGGGTGCCCCCTGCCCCCATATATAGAGGAGCAAAGGGGGAGGTGCGGCCGGCCAGGAGGGGCGCGCCAGGAGGAGTCCTACTCCCACCGGGAGTAAGACTCCCTCCCTTTTCCTTGTTGGATTAGGAGTGGAGGGGGAAAGAGGAGGGAGAGAGGAAGGAAAGGGGGCGCCGCCCCCTTCTCCTTGTCCTATTCGGACTAGGGGAAGGGGCGCGCGGCCCTGCCCTGGCCACCTCTCCTCTTCTCCACAAAGGACCACTATGGCCCATTAAGCCCCCTGGGGGTTCCGGTAACCCCTCGGTACTACGGTAAAATCCCGATTTCACCCGGAACACTTCTGATATCCAAATATAGGCTTCTAATATATCAATCTTCATGTCTCGACCATTTCGAGACTCCTCGTCATGTCCTGATCACATCAGGGACTCCGAACAATCTTCAGTACATCAAAACATATAAACTCATAATATAACTGTCATCGAAACATTAAGCGTGCGAACCCTACGGGTTCGAGAACTATGTAGACATGACCGAGACATGTCTCCGGTCAATAACCAATAGCGGAACCTGGGTGCTCATATTTGCCCCCACATATTCTATGAAGATCTTTATCGGTCAGACCGTATATCAACATACGTTGTTCCCTTTGTCATCGGCATGTTACTTGCTTGAGATTCGATCGTCGGTATCTCAATACCTAGTTCAATCTCGTTACTGGCAAGTCTCTTTACTCGTTTCGTAATACATCATCCCACAACTAACTCATTAGTTGCAATGCTTAAGTGATGTGCATTACCGAGAGGGCCCAGAGATACCTCTCCGACAATCGGAGTGGCAAATCCTAATCTCGAAATACGCCAACCCAACAAGTACCTTCGGAGACACCTATAGAGCACCTTTATAATCACTCAGTTATGTTGTGACGTTTGGTAGCACACAAAGTGTTCCTCTAGTAAACGGGAGTTGCATAATATCATAGTCATAGGAACATGTATAAGTCATGAAGAAAGCAATAGCAACATACTAAACGATCGAGTGCTAAGCTAACGGAGTGCGTCAAGTCAATCACATCATTCTCCTAATGATGTGATCTCATTAATAAAATGACAACTCTTTGTCTATGGTTAGGAAACATAACCATCTTTGATCAATGAGCTAGTCAAGTAGAGGCATACTAGTGACACTCTGTTTGTCTATGTATTCACACATGTATCATGTTTCCGGCCAATACAATGCTAGCATGAATATTAAACATTTATCATGAAATAAGGAAATAAATAATAACTTTATTGTTGCCTCTAGGGCATATTTCCTTCAGAAACTATCGTGGCACATCTTACTAAATTAAATGATATAGCCACTCTGTTCACTAATGATGAGAGAACTCGCTATTTTTACATCCCTAAAATATTTCCGTTCTCATTAAAGGGTGATGCTAAGATATGGTTTAATTCTCTTGATCCTGGTTGTGTGCGTAGTCCCGAGATATGATTTATTACTTCTCTGCTAAATATTTCCCCGCTCATAAGAAACAAGCTGCTTTAAGGGAAATATATAATTTTGTGCAAATTGAAGAAGAGAGTCTCCCACAAGCTTGGGGGAGGCTTCTCCAATTACTTGATGCTTTGCCTGATCATCCTCTCAAGAAAAATGAAATACTTGATATCTTTTATAATGGACTAACCAATGCTTCCAGAGACCACCTGGATAGTTGTGCTGGTTCTGTTTTCAGGGAAAGAACACCAGATGAAGCTGAAATTCTATTGAATAATATGTTGACAAATGAAAATAATTGGACACTTCCTGAGCCAATTCTCGAGCCTATTCCTAAGTCAACTTCGAAGAAGAGGGGTGTTCTATTTCTCAGTCCCGAAGATATGCAAGAGGCAAAGAAATCTATGAAAGAAAAGGGTATTAAAGCTGAAGATGTTTAGAATCTACCTCCTATTGAAGAAATACATGGTCTTAATTTACCGCCTGTTGAAGAAATATATGATCTTAATCCCTCACCTATTGAAAAAATACATAGTCTTGATAACCCGACACAGGTAGTAAAGGTAAATTCTCTCTATAGATATGATAAAGCTAAAATCCCTCCTATTAAGTTTGCTAGCCAATGTTTGGATGAGTTTGATAATTTTATTGTTAAACAAGAGAACTTCAATGCTTATTTTGGTAGACAATTAAAACAAAATGCTTATATGGTTGAACACTTGGGTGACTATATGTCTAGAGTTAAAGGTGAACTTAAACTCATTAGTCAACATGCTTCTATGGTTACCACTCAAGTAGAACAAGTACTTAAAGCTCAAAATGATTTGCTCAATGAATTGAATAATAAGAATAATGATTATGCTGTTAGAGTGGCTACTAGAACTGGTAAGACGACTCAGGAACCTTCGTATCCTGAAGGCCATCCCAAGAGAATTGAGCAAGATTCTCAGAGAAATAATATAGATACACCTAGTCCTTCTAAAAAGAAGAAAAAGAAAAATGATAGGACTTTGCATGCTTCTAGTGAACCTATTATAGAACCACCTGAGAATACAAATGATATTTCTATTTCTGATGCTGAAACACAATCTGGTAATGAACATGAACCTAGTGATAATGTTAATAATGATGTTCATGATGATGCTCAACCTAGCAATAATAATGATGTAGAAATTGAACCTGCTGTTGATCTTGATAACCCACAATCAAAGTATCAACGTTATGATAAGAGAGACTTTGTTGCTAGGAAACACGGTAAAGAAAGAGAACCATGGGTTCAGAAACCCATGCCTTTTCCTCCCAAACCATCCAAGAAAAAGGATGATGAGGATTTTGAGCGCTTTGCTGAAATGATTAGACCTATCTTCTTGCGTATGCGATTAACTGATAAGCTCAAAATGAATCCTTATGCTAAGTACATGAAAGAAATTGTTACTAATAAAAGAAAGACACCGGAAGCTGAAATTTCCACCATGCTTGCAAATTATACTTTTAAGGGTGGAATACCTAAGAAACTAGGAGATCCAGGAGTACCCACTATACCATGCTCCATTAAAAGAAACTATGTTAAAACAGCTTTATATGATCTTGGAGCCGGTGTTAGTGTTATGCCTCTCTCTTTATATCGTAGACTTGATGCGAATAAGTTGACACCTACTGAAATATCTTTGCAAATGACTGATAAATCAACTGCTATACCTGTCGGTATTTGTGAGGATGTGCCTGTTGTGGTTGCAAACGTTACTATTTTAACGGACTTTGTTATTCTTGATATTCCCGAGGACGATAGTATGTCTATTATTCTTGGAAGACCCTTTTTGAATACTGCAGGGGCTGTTATTGATTGCAACAAAGGCAATGTCACCTTTCATGTTAATGGTAATGAGCATACGGTACACTTTCCGAGGAAACAACCTCAAGTTCATAGTATCAATTCTATTGGAAAAATTCCATCGATTATTATTGGAGGTTTTGAATTTCCTCTACCTACTGTCAAGAAGAAATATGATATTCTTATTATTGGGGATGTGCATATACCCGTTGAGGTAACATAGTGTTATTCAAAATTTCTCCGGTTCCATGTTAGTCGGAATGAGTTTGTTAATAAGACTGATCAACCTTGTTAGTGGATTCCTTTTGATGAGCATGATATGGACGAAGTTAGAAAGCACAACCTTCTGTACCCTCTTTCTACTTTCTGTTATTTAGTTGAAATAAAGTAAAAATAGTATTTTTAGGTCTGTTTCCTGAATTATTCATGCAATATAAAAATACCCCGAAAATAAAAGATCTCCAAATGCCCTGCCAATTTAATATGATTTTTTCTGGGCATATTTGAGAATATTTGGCACTGAGAACACAGCAGGAGGAGCAAGCACCTGGCCACGAGGGTCCAGGGCGCGCACACCCCCCCCCCCCCTTGACGCGCCCCCCTGCCTCGTGGGCCCACGGTGGCTCCCCTCCACTTATGCCAGCCACCACACCCTTCTTCTTCCTCCCAAAAAAATCACCATCCAGCTCAAGCACGAGTTCTAGCTCATTTTGCTGCGATTTTCGATCTCCTTGCTCAAATCACCTCTCACAAAACTTCTTTGGGGGATTGTACCTTGGTATGTGACTCCTCCATTGGTCCAATTAGTTTTTGTTCTAGTTCTTTATTCAATGCAAATTTGTGCTTCCTAGGTGACCATGTTCTTGAGCTTGCATGTCAAATTTATATGGTTCCAAGTAGTTCTAATGCATGAAATAGGCTATAGGCACTTGTAGGAGTAGTTGCTATCAATTTTGTTGAGCTTGGTTCACTTTTATTTGAAGTTACTAAAAATTTCAGAATTTTTCAGAAAATAATGAAGAGATTTTTGAGGGGCGCCGAAGCTCGAAGGAAAAGCAAAGTGAAGAAGCAGAGAGGCCGAAATATAATCTGCCTCGCACCGCGGATGTTCGGCCATGTGAATGGCCTTCCGATGATTTCTTGAGAGCAGCTGGGATTTATGATGATTTTTATGAATTGGCTGAGAATGCAGGCCTCACCGACTTCCTCCACGACCAACGCGAATAGTATCTCTTACTCACCAATACTTTTGTGCAAAACTTCTACTATTACCCTAAGGAATCACCTCCTTCAGTAGAGTTTCATTTATATGATGTGGTTAAGAAGATGTCACTAGATGAATTTTGCAGGGTTTGCAAAATGCCTTTCGAGGGTAGCTTAGAGGAACCACATCGTAAAGATGTGGACGGATTTATTGATACTATTACTGTAGGGGAAACTAGGAAGGTTTCCGACGCAAGAATCACTAGCATAGATTTTCCTCTTTTACGCTACTTTGCAATATTTGCTAGTCGTTGCTTAATTGGTTGCGGAAACTGTGGAAACCTTAGTGTTCCTGATATTATTATTTTGTTCCATGGTTTATTCCGTGATGACTCTGTTAGTATGGGCGGTATTATTGCCAAACGGTTAAGTCTGAAACATACAAAAGGCCCCATCTTTGGAGGTGTCTATGCTTCACGCCTTGCTGCATATTGGCCCTGTTTGGATACTCTAACTTAGTTAGAGGTTAGAGTTGGTTTCTAACTTGTGACTAACCCTGAACTAACTCTAGCTTTTGTGGTGTTGGGATGAGAGGGTTAGATTGACAATAAATGCACTTTCTTAATCATTTGGCCCTCTTTTCAGCTGGATTCGTTGTGGTCGGCTCTTGTGTGACCTCTTCCCGCTCAGAAATGACATAAACAAATTATCTTTACAAATCAAGTAGAAAAAACATGATAAATTTTATTTTGTCCATACAAAACATTATGGTCAGCTTGCAACGATGTATCTCAAATTAGGGTATCTGATCCTTCCACTCAAAGAAATCATCGTAGCACGGCACAAAGTTACTATATTACCAGTTAATAACGTAGACTTTAGACGGATTCAATCCAAAAATCATGTAAATAGCTTGTACTGAATAATTCACATTGCATGAGAGACGACTATCTAGTGCAAAAAAAATTAGCGGACGGAGGAGCAACACACATGCAAATAAACAGAGATTGCTCACAATAAAAAACTAAGATGTGTTCAAAATAGAATACCAAAACTGTATACCAGTAACTTATTTCCATCAGAGAGATATTACCCAAGACTTTATTTTGTCCATACAAATGAGATGTCCCACTTAAACATACAAGTCCTCAATCAAGTTTAAAAAAATCACATTCCATGAAACAAAGCATGAGCTAACTCATCACGGAAGACATTCCTGTTGGTATCTTCAACAAGAGGTTCGTCTTCTGGCCATGCAGATGCAGAAGAATTAGGCATTGGATTATAATTTTCATCTGCATCACAGGCATCAAATTCCCTATCCGGAATTCTGCTCTCTCGAATGAAATTATGAAGAGCCATACAAGCAACAATAATTCTACTTTGCTTGTCCTCTAGAAATTTTGGCATGTTCAGTAAAATCCTTAATTTCATCTTCAACACTCCAAAGGATCGCTCAACGACATTCCTAACTTTGGCATGTGCATGGTTGAAGGTTTCTTTCATACCTTGTGGTGGTGGGCCGTTTTGCCATTGTTCCACATGGTACCTTGTGCATCTGTATGGTGAAAGGTAGCCCGGCCGGTTTGGGTACCCCGCATCAACCACATAATACTTCCCTACATATTGTGAAAGGCACACAATGAGACTTAGCTGAACAAGTGTAATTGGATAAAAAATGTTGCAAGACGGTTCAAGTAGCAAACCTCGTGGTGGATGTGGAAATTTCTGATGATGAGTTGGTATGGCATCTTTGAAAACTCTCATGTCATGTGGTGACCCAGGCCATCTCGACATCACAAATGTAAATCTCATGTCGAAATCACAAACAGCAAGCACATTCTGACTGGTTTCATTGTGTCTGTTCAATTATGGAACCCTCTTACTCTTATCCACCACAACATTCACATGTGTCCCATCTATAGCTCCTATGCAGTCATTTAAGTGTGGCCAGAATGCTGGGTTTTCTAAGTTTGGGTGCACCTCTGAAATGTTGGGTCCTTGGGTATAATTATGTCATGTGCTAACCTGAGGAGGCATGTCAAAACTCTGTTAAATGTCCTACTTACTGTATCTGTAGACCTCCTAAAACGGTTCTCAGCCTGTCTAACTGACTGTGGTGATTCAACAATCCATAAAAACATAGCTAGAGCCTCTACAGATGTCATTCTTGAAGTGGACTTCAAGCCATATGATTGCACCAAAGTATTATGTAGACGGTTAAACAAAGGTCTCTCAACCCTAAACATGTTATAGCATTGGGTATCTTGGGATAGTGTCTCATGCACCCAATCCAAACCAGGGTATCCACTGACCCTCCTAGGTAGTTTCACAAAGTAGTTATCAGAGTACATACCCAAGATAGGAACCAACTTCAAGATTAAAATCTCAGATTGCACCAAATTGTTGTGGCACATGGATATGATCACATCCTCACTTGTGCTACCTCCATCATATTCTTCTTCCTCCTGCTTCAACACATGTATCAAATTGTCAACACATATCATAAAACTTTAAGGAATGTAAGCAAATGAAATTAATCCAGCCCGCAGATAAAACAAAATAGGTTCAACACCTCACAAACACATGATAGGTTAAACATGCATCAATTTAAATAGGTTCAACATATTAACACACACTTCAGAACTACTCCAAATTGTTGTCCCTGCACCATTTCTTGAAGTAACCCAACCTAAGAACTACTCCAAATTGTTGTCCCTGCACCATTTCTTGAATTAACCCAACCTAAGCTTAGGAGTTAATAGGCCACAAAAGAACTCCCTTTGGTACTCTATTTCGAACATCTTAGACATAACATAGACAGATTCAATTGTTTGCTCAACGCCACACTCAAATGCCAGCTCCTGACACCTCTTCACAGAAAATGCAGCCTTCTCATTTGCACGTTTCTGCATTTGCTTAGTGTTGGCTGCGACAGACTCCTTGTAGGTATTGGCTATGTCCTTGACAATCTTCACCATTGGGCTCTTGCTCTTCTTCAATGGACTAGTCAAAGTGCTTGAAGAGCTTAATGACCTCTTTCCCCTCTGGCTCCTTTGGTTGCTTGTACTTGTAGGTGTTCCTTGAAACTCCTCCTCTTCCTCTTCCGCCCCTGCATCGTCTTGCCCTTGATTCTGACCATAATCATCTCCAAGCACAAAGGTTGTTCTTCCATCCACAGTGTAACCTCTGAAGAGTCGATCAAGCAACTCCTCGTTTGCTGGAGGACCCCAGTGCAACTTCCTTAGCTGTGGTTTCTTCTGCAGGATAGTGAAAAAGTAAAACTAGTTAAGATATGATACTGGCTCAGATAGAAAACAAACAATCAAGATTTACTGATCGAGACTTAAATTATTTGACTGGCTCAAATTCGTCAACATATACGTGCACCCAAGAAGTATGATATGTGCACCCAAGAAAAGGTAAAAAGGAAGAGTAGCAGATTGCTTTCTGTTGCAAGCAGTCAATCAAACTACGATAGTATATAGACCATTTTTTATTTACATAATAGCATATATAAAGATATATTACTCCCAGGATTAGTTACAATTAAAAATATATTACTCCCAGGATAGAGTTTGGATGGATGAAGGGACTATACCCAGGTTACTCCCAGGCTAGAAATAGAGTAGTTACGTCTATATATTACTCCCCTCAAACTCTAACATACCCAAGACATTCTACGTGGAGTGGAACATATTTAAATATATACTACATTGATATAAATAGTAAAAGTGTACCTCTGTGTGTGTTATCCAGAACTCAGAGTCGGCATCAATGGTTCCATCTGGTTTCCTCCCCAACACTGTGTGCACTTGCATGTATCACCAAAAAGAGGGGGTGTTTTTGAGTATGACTATCTGGTTCTTCACCTGCACACGGGAATACACCAACCCCCTTCTAGCAAGCAAGCTGTCAATAACATCTTGGTACCCTTCATCACTCATTTGTGCACCATTATACGTTCCTGCTGCGTGTTGCTTAAGGCACAATCCTAACAAGAAAGCACTATTAGCATCATTCCATTGGGCTCGATTGCTTTGGCTCACCAGGGGACCTACGGAGCTCGCTAAATCCTCCACATCATCCTCCAATTCTTCATCACCATTGGCGAAGGGACCGCCGGAGCTGGACGCCTGCCCACGGATGGCACTCCTCGGTGCCCGGCGGCTGGGTGCCGCAGCGGCCGAGTTGGCGCGTCGCCGAACATAACCGCCACTGAACGCTGTCCTGGTGCGCTGGTTACGGCGGCTGGGTGCCGCGGCGGCCGAGTTGGCACGCTGCCAAACACCGACGCCTGCCCCCGACGATGACCCGTCGAGGAACACACCATTGTTTCCTCCTCCGTGACCGGCTGCTGCTGACGAGGAGCCGCCGAAGTTCAGTCGCCGGGCATAGGGTGGGCGATAGGGAGGGAGCCCGGAGCCCCTGACACGCCCAGGCAGGAGCTCATCATTGTCGCTCTGGAGGAAGGCTCCGTAGAGCCCAAGCCCCGGGAACCCCTCCGACGTTGGCGCTTGCGAGTTGAGGTCAAGACCGGCATGGGTAGCGGGGCCGCTTGCCGACGGCTGCAAACCCCACGCGTAGAAGTCGTCTCTGTCCATCGCGGGTGCTCTGCTCCAAGCTATACTACCTGCACTAGAAGAGAAGAATCGGTAGTGCATCCAGGAAGTGCTACAAGCAAGCCGAACTCAACACCGCACACGCAGTCGTGCTCTTCTCCGGAATAAGTAATCTTGTCCATGTTAACTTATGAGATACATTTCTAACTTTAATTATTTATAACAGATAGGCATAACAAAAATGAAATTGTACCAAAATATTATTTAATGATGAAGTATTGAGTTGATCACACTACATAGATCAGCTCTTCGTTTCTTCATGCTCTAAATTTGCACGAGAACATCTGCTCCAGTTACTGTTGGTTCATTAGCTTCACATCTGACTCTCAAAATGTTAGTTCATTAGCTTCACACTCTGATGCAGTTAATGTTCTTCACATTCGACTCTATTTCTTATGTAAATGCATCAGTGGTTTTCTATTAACCATCACTGCCAGTTTTGTTAACATAAAATAGTACAAAATCTAGCTATGAACTAATCAGAAGATCCGCCAACAATTCAAGCTATGGACTACTCTTGCTGACTTGCAGCTCACTAGCTAACTAATCAGAAGGATCCAGCCACGCCGCTGCTCACTAGCTAACTAATCACAAGTTCCGCCAACAAATCTAGCTATGGACTACTCTTGCTGACTTGCTGCACAAACTACTCTTGCTGACTTGCTGCACAAACGGACGCATACGAGGAGGGAGAGCACGAGTACAGAAGGAATGGACGGACTCACCTCTCACTGGATCCCTGGTAGATGCGCCGCCTCGGCGCACGAGTGAGAGAGAAACGACTGGGAGCGGGGCGAGCTTCAGACGGGGGAGGGCGAGCGGCGACCGGAGGAGGGCGAGCGCCGTCCGGAGGAGGACGAGCGGCGGTCGGAGGAGGTCGCGGCTTGGGCGGGCAGCGCAGCGCCCGGGCCGGCGGCGCGGCGCTTGGATGGGCGGCGCGGTGGGGAACGAGAGGTGTCGCGCGAGGGGGTGCGGGAGGGAGCGAGGGATCTGGTGTGGGAGGGCGATTTTTTTAGTTATTTTTTTTGTTGGCCCTGGGAAAACTAGCCCAACTAGCACCTCTCCACCGGGATACTTTTTTACATGGGTTAGAGGCAACTAACCGAAACTAACCCACCTGTTTGGATCCTTTTGAGCTATTTGAGCCCAAAACAGCTCAAACTAACACTAACTCTAGGATCCAAACAGGACCATTATAACATACCTATTAGGCACTATGAAAAACAAGAAAATTGCTGCCCACTGTTTATTTAGATTATAAGAGTATGGTAGCGCATGATTTTATTGTTAAGAACAGGGAAATGGCACTTAAATACAAATTGTTCTTTGATAAACATCACCCTGAGACTATTACCTTGCTGCTCCTTACTTGTTTGATTTATCTGCAGGCTAGTATCTCGTTCCGCTAGCGGCCATTCACGCCTACCGGAACCCTACGTCGGCCACAGAGCCAGAGCCGAAACCACAATTTGATCCTCCACGACAGTCTAATTACCAGTGGGATCCGGAAATGATTGCCAACCAGTGGCAATCAGGGGCTTCTTCATCGCAGTACGACCCCAGCTATAACTTTGGACATCCTCCAGGCCATCCTTGGCAATAAACTTGAAAGTGCGTTATATCGACTAGAGGGGGGTGAATAGGCGATTTTTATGAAATTCTTCACTGAGGAATTTTCTTGTGAGGAAATTCCTTAGTGAAGAACTACTAGCAGCGGAATAAGTACTCAGGTGAAAACATAACAGAATACAAGCATAGTCGTCATGATGAAATGAGGACAAACATAGAGTACAGAAAGCGTAAACACAGGATAGCACAAGTTGAAGACAAACAGACTGAAGAAATTGAACTGAGGAAATTGAGAAAGTCTTCAGTTAAAGTCTTCAAACATAGATATGATAAACAAGCAGCACAATACTGAGGAAATGAAAGAGTTGAGGAAATGGAACCAGTAAGCTTGGTGAAGACAATGATTTGGTAGACCAGTTCCAACTGCTGTCTCAGTTGTACATCTGGTTGGAGTGGCTGAGTATTTAAACTCGAGGACACATAGTCCCGGACACCCAGTCCTGAGCACGCAGCTCGGGACACCAAGTCCTCACCGTATTCTCCTTGAACTAAGGACACACAGTCCTCGTCCAATCACTCGTGGTAAGTCTTCAGGTGACTTCCGAACCTTGACAAACTCGGTCACTCGGCGATCCACAATTCCTCTTGGATGCTCTAGACCATGACGCCTAGCCGTCTGGAAGAAGCACAGTCTTCAAAGATAACAAGCATCGGATCCATGCAGGATCAATCTCTTCAGTGATGCTCAATCACTTTTGATTTGTAGGTGTTTGGGTTTGGGTTTTGGATTTTCCTCACTTGATGATTTTCGCTCAAAGTCCTCAGAGGATGGGTTGCTCTCAAATGACAAGTGTCAAGTTCTAGCGGAGCAGACAACTAGCTAGTGGTTATAGGGGGCGGCTATTTATAGCCTAGGGAGCAGCCCGACATGATAAGACATAAATGCCCTTCAATGATATGACCGTTAGGTGGATAAGATATTTTGGGACAGCTGGCGCGCAGCACAGCAACGGCCGGAAATTTGAGGTTCAAATTCCTCAGGGCTATCATGTTCCTCACTGTGTAGGCAATTCACACTGGCGAATTCCTAACTCCTCAGTCAGAACAAAGTCCTCAGTGACCAGAAGAACTGCGTCTCTGTCACTGAAGAAATTGACTGGACTGTATGAGATTTCCAATGGCTTCACTCGAAGGGATTGGTAGGTGTAGGATTTGAGTTGAGCATCACATGGAAATTTTCTCCTTAGTATTTCCTCGACCCCCTTTAACAGTACGGTGTTTCCTATGACTCAAGAAAGAGAAAATGAAACTACGAAAATAAAAGTCTTCACGCTTCATGTTCCTCAAATGATAACCAAGTCTTCAAGGTCACACCAATTTCTTCACTTTCAAAGTCTTCAGAAAGTCTTCAGTACATCAAAGTCTTCAGTCGAAGAACTTCATTTTTAGGGGTCGATTTTCTCTGTAAATATCAAACTCCTCATAGACTTATAGACCTGTGTACACTCATAAACACATTAGATCCTTAACCTATAAGTCTTAATTACACCAAAATCACTAAGCGGCACTAGATGCACTTACAAAACTAACTTAGGCCAAAAGCCTAAGCTTGGGGGAGTACGTATTTCTCACCGACATTACATTTATGTTCACACACTCATTGCTAGTTGTCGGTGCTGATACTTTTTCACTGTAATATCCATGCTACTTTATTTTCTTTTTATGCTTTCTTCTTGTGTATTTAATAAACCTTAAGAAAAACCAAAAAAAATAGTTGTAGCTTTAGCTAGGTTACTTTTCTTGTTGTAGTAGTAATAATTAAAAGAAAACCCAAAAATATTTTCACTTCTTCTTTTGCTTGTTGGGAGCTTTCCCGTGTAAATAGTTTTATTTCTTTTCTTTTCTTTTCTTTGGGGGTCGATAGGAGAAGACCATGATTAAATTGTTGAAGTGGCTCTTATATGCATTATTGTTGATTTAACCAAGAGCCCATATTGCCTTGTCTTCTCATGTTTATTGAATGCTCGCAGATTCCAGCTTAGTCCAATGCACTTGCACTATTATTATTATTCACATCGTTCGGTCGTGCAAGTGAAAGGCAATTATGACGATATATGATGGACTGATTGAGATGGGAGAAGTTGGTATGAACTCGACCTCTCTTGTTTTTGTAAATATGATTAGTTCATCGTTCCTGATTCAGCCTATTATGAATAAACATGTTTGCAATAACAATTAGAGATTATAGTTGCTCATGCCATGCTTGATTAGCTATGAGTTATAATGGTTTACCTTGCGTGCCAACATGCTATTAAAATGGTTGTGATGTGGTATAGTAGGGTGGTATCCTCATTTGAATGATTCAAGCGACTTGACTTGGCACATGTTCACGCATGTAGTTGAAACAAGTCAACATAGCCTTCATGATATTTATGTTCCTGGTGGATTATATCGTACTCATGCCTGTACTCAATGTATATTAATTTTAATGCATGATTCATGACTATTGTCACTCTCTAGTTGGTCGCTTGCCAGTCTTTTGCTAGCCTTCACTTGTACTAAGCGGGAATACTGCTTGTGCATCCAATCCCTTAAAACCCAAAGTTATTCCATATGAGTCCACCATACCTTCCTATATATGCGGTACCTACCTGCCATTCCAAGTAAATTTGTATGTGCCAAACTCTAAACCTTTAAATGAAATTCTGTTTTGTATGCTCGAATAGCTCATGTATCAACTAGGGATGTCTGTATCTTCCATGCTAGGCGGGTTATTCTCAAGAGGAGTGGACTCCGCTCCTCACTCACGAGAAAATGGCTGGTCACTGGGATGCCCAGTCCCATGCTTTATGCAAATAAAATCAAATTAATTGCAAACAAGACTCCCCTGGGGTTGTTGCTAGTAGGAGGCACTCATTGTGTCGAGCAAGCCAGGGATTGATGCTTGTTGGTGGAGGGGGAGTATAAACTTTACCATTCTGTTTGGGAACCGCCTATAATGTGTGTAGCATGGAAGATATCGCCATCTCTCGGTTGTTATGTTGACGATGAAAGTATGCCGCTCAAAATATTATTTATCTCTGCTTTAAAATCAAGCTCTGGCACCTCTACAAATCCCTGCTTCCCTCTGTGAAGGGCCTATCTATTTACTTTTATGTTGAGTCATCACCCTCGTATTAAAAAGCACCAGCTGGAGAGCACCGCTGTCATTTGCATTCATTGCTATTAATTTATATTGGGTATGACTATGATTGGATCTCTTTTACCATGAATTACAATGTTTAGTCAGTCCTTGATCTTTAAAGGTGCTCTGCATTTATGTTTTGCGGTCTTGGAAAGGGCTAGCGAGATACCATCCTGTTATATCATATTATGATTGTTTTGAGAAAGTGTTGTCATCCGAGATTTATTATTATTGCTCGCTAGTTGATTATGCCATTAATATGAGTAAAATGAGACCTAAGTGTTATTGTGAATATGGTTAGTCATAATGTTTGCTGAAAACTTGAATGCTGGCTTTACATATTTACAACAACAAGAGCAAATAGAGTTTGTAAAAGTTTTTATTTATCACTTTCAGTTTATCAACTGAATTGCTTGAGGACAAGCAAAGGTTTAAGCTTGGGGGAGTTGATACGTCTCCGTCATATCTACTTTTCCAAACACTTTGCCCTTGTTTTGGACTCTAACTTGCATGATTTGAATGGAACTAACCCGGAATGACGCTGTTTTCAGCAGACTTTCCATGGTGTTATTTATGTGCAGAAACAAAAGTTCTCGGAATGACCTGAAACTCCACGGAACTTATTTTTGGAAAATATTAAAAATATTGGCGAAAGAATCAAGGCCAGGGGGCCCACCACCAGTCCACGATGGTGGGGGCGCGCCTGCCCCCCTGGGTGAGCCTCCCTGCCTCGTGGGCCCCCTGGAGCTCCACCGACCACAACTCCCACTCCATATATTCGTGTTCGGGGAGAAAAAAAATCAGAGAGAAGGATTCATCGCGTTTTACGATACGGAGCCGCCGCCAAGCCCTAAAACCTCTCGGGAGGGCTGATCTGGAGTCTGTTCGGGGCTCCGGAGAGGGGAATCCGTCGCCATCGTCATCATTAACCATCCTCCATCACCAATTTCATGATGCTCACCGTTGTGTGTGAGTAATTCTATCGTAGGCTTGCTGGACGGTGATGGGTTGGATGAGATTTATCATGTAATCAATTTAGTTTTGTTAGGTTTTGATCCCTAGTATCCACTATGTTCTGAGATTGATGTTGCTATGACTTTGCTATGCTTAATGCTTGTCACTAGGGCCCAAGTGCCATGATTTCAGATCTGAACCTATTATGTTTTCATGAATATATGTGAGTTCCTGATCCTATCTTGCAAGTCTATAGTCACCTACTATGTGTTATGATCCGGCAACCCCGAAGTGACAATAATCGGGACCACTCCCGATGATGACCGTAGTTTGAGGAGTTCATGTATTCACTACGTGTTAATGATTTGGTCCGATACTCTATTAAAAGGAGGCCTTAATATCCCTTAGTTTCCGTTAGGACCCCGCTGCCACGGGAGGGTAGGACAAAAGATGTCATGCTAGTTCTTTTCCATAAGCACGTATGACTATATTCGGAATACAAGCCTACATTATATTGATGAATTGGAGCTAGTTCTGTGTCACCCTATGTTATGGTTGTTACATGATGAACCGCATCCGGCATAATTCTCCATCACCGATCCAATGCCTACGAGCTTTTCACATATTGTTCTTCGCTTATTTAATTTTCCGTTGCTACTTTACAATCACTACAAAACCCAAAAATATCACTTTTGTTATCGTTACCGTTACTTCCATATTACGTTGCTACTAAATACTTTTCTGCAGATACTAAGTTATCCAGGTGTGGTTGAATTGACAACTCAACTGCTAATACTTGAGAATATTCTTTGGCTCCCCTTGTGTCGAATCAATAAATTTGGGTTGAATACTCTACCCTCGAAAACTGATGTGATCCCCTATACTTGCGGGTTATCTGCCAGCGCGAAAAAAGGGGCCTGAGGAGGCCTGTTGGGGGCGCGGGTGGAGATGCTCTTAGCCTTTTCCCCCCTTTACGAGCTGAAATGCGTTGCTGGAGCGATCAGTGTTCCAGTTTTAGCGCCTATAGTTAGCTCCCAACGTTAAGGTAGGGAGCGCTATGATGTTTTTTATTTGATCAAATTTATTTTTTATCCATTAGCGCCTATGTAAGAGTCTAGCATTGGAGATGCCCTTAGCACTAATTTTGTAATAATTTACTAGTAAGACTATCTGTTGCATTTATGATGATGTTTAAGTCTTATGCTACCCTAATACTTATGTCACACCCTGGTTTAACTGCGGCGAGCCGGGATAGCAGGTAGGGGATGGGGAGCCGGAGCCGAGGAAGAAGGAGAGAGAGAGAGAGACGGCACAGGAGGGGATAAGAGAAGGCGATAGGCCAAAATGGTTTCACTTTTCAAACTCCATAACGTACAACACGCTACACGCCCGCTTATATATTGTGGCTTACAACACCACACATGGCCCAGCGGCCCATACAACTCACGACCCAACGCGGCCCGTGGCCATCTTTAAACCTTTCACGCCTTCGCCATTGTGATCGCTTATGTACTTGACTCCGTGTCAGTTATAGTACTCGCCCCTGGAGAACCATTGTGTCCCCATGCTGGTGCCATTGGAAAGCGTCCTTGTAGAACCACGTAGTCCTCCCAAGTGGTTGAAGCAGCAGGAATTTTCGCCTACTTGACCAGGATCTGAAGATGGGCTGCGTTCCCTTTCATGACCAGTCTTCTATGCAGTATTTCTTCATGGCAAATCCTCAGAGCAGAGAGATCGATCGGTACTGGTAGAGTGGTGAACAACGGCGTATTATCTGGCACATGATTCTTGAGTTGCGACACACTGAAAACTGGATGGACTTGACTTCCTCTTGGCAACTCCAGCTTATATGCAGCATTGCCGATTCTTTCTAGTATTGTGTATGGTCCAAAGTACTTCAGTGCCAGCTTTCGACAAAGGGCGATTCACCACTATTGATTGAGCATAGGGCTGCAGTCTCAAATATACCATTTCTCCTTGTGTAAACACTTTGTCAGAGTGTTTCTTGTCAGCAAAGTGTTTGTATTTTCACTGGGCATGTGCTAAGTGATCCTTAAGAGCAGCAGTATGCTGAGTATGCGTGGCCAACAATTCATTGACATCAGGGTTGAGAGATGGTGTGTGTCACAAGAGTTGGCCCATGTTTGGAGCATAACCATAGAGAGCTTTGTATGGAGTACATCCCAGAGATGAGTGGTATGTAGAATTGTACCAGAATTCAGCTTGAGGCAGCCAGGTTGCCCACTTGGTAGGAAAATCATCTACTGCACATCTCAGATACATTTCCAGACATTGATTCACTCGTTCTGTTTGCCCATCCGTTCGTGGGTGATATGCCATGCTCACCTGCAACTCAGTTCTCCATATTCTGAATAACTCTTTCCAGAATGAACTGGTGAAAATCTTATCTCTGTCAGATACAATAGCCAGCGGTAATCCGTGCAGTTTCACAATGTTGTTGAGGAACACCTTTAACACAGAAGCTGCTGTGAATGGATGCTTCAGTGGAAGGAAGTGGCTTACCTTTGTAAAGCGATCAACTACTACCAAAATGGCCGAGTATCCCTCAGATTTTGGTAAACCTTCAACGAAATCCATACTGATCGCCTGCCAAGGGCTGTCAGGAATGGGCAAAGGCTGCAGTAGTCCTGGTGTTTTGCACAGTTCATGTTTGGTGATACGTCTCCGTCGTATCTATAATTTTTCATCGTTCCATGCCAATATTCTACAACTTCCATATACCTTTTGGCAATTTTTTATACTATTTTTGGGACTAACATATTGATCCAGTGCCCAGTGCCAGTTCCTGTTTGTTGCATGTTTTTGTTTCACAGAATATCCATATCAAACGGAGTCCAAATGGGATAAAAACGGATGGACATTATTTTTGGAATATCCAGAGAATATGGGAAAGAAAATCTACATGAGACGGTGCCCGAGGGAGGCACGAGGCAGGGGGTGCGCCCCACCCCCCTGGGCACGCCCCTGACCCTCGTGGGCCCCCCGTAAGGCGGTTGATGCCCTTCTTTGGCTGCAAGAAATAAAAAATTTAGTAAAAAATCATGGCAAAGGTTTCAGTCCAATCGGAGTTACGGATCTCCATATATATACGAAATGATGAAAGGGCAGCAGAACGGAACGCAGAAACAGAGAGACACAGAGAGACAGATCCAATCTCGGAGGGGCTCTCGCCCCTCCCACACCATGGAGGCCAAGGACCAGAGGGGAAACCCTTCTCCCATCTAGGGAGGAGGTCAAGGAAGAATAATACGAAGGGGCCCCCTCTCCCCTTCTCTTTCGGTGGCGCCGGAACGCTGCCGTGGCCATCATCATCACCGCAATCTTCACCAACGACTTTACCGCCATCATCACCAACTTTTCCCCCCTCTATGCAATTGTGTAACCTCTCTCTTACCCGCTGTAATCTCAACTTAAACATGGTGCTCAACGCTATATATTATTTCCCAATGATGTATGGCTATCCTATGATGTTTGAGTAGATCCGTTTTGTCCTATGGGTTAATTGATGATCGTGATTGGTTTGAGTTGCATGTTTTATTATTGGTGCTGTCCTATGGTGCTCTCCGTGTTGCGCAAGTGTGAGGGATCCCCGCTGTAGAGTTTGCAATATGTTCATGATTTTCTTATGGTGGGTGGCGTGAGTGACAGAAACATATACCCAAGTAAGTAGGTTGTTTGCGTATGGGATAAAGAGGACTTGATGCTTTAATGCTATGGTTGGGTTTTACATTAATGATCTTTAGTAGTTGCGGATGCTTGCTAGAGTTCCAATCATAAGTGCATACGATCCAAGTAGAGAAAGTATGTTAGTTTATGCCTCTCCCTCAAATAAAATTGCAATAACGATTACCGGTCTAGTTATCGATTGCCTAGGGACAAATAACTTTCTTGTAACAAAAAGCTCTCTACTAAAACTAATTTAGCTGTGTCTTTATCTAAGCAGCCCCTACTTTTTTATTTGCATGCTCTTTACTATCTTGCAAACCTATCCAAAAACACCTACAAAATACTTCTAGTTTTATACTTGTTCTAGGTAAAGTGAATGTCAAGCGTGCGTAGAGTTGTATCGGTGGTCGATAGAACTTGAGGGAATATTTGTTCTACCTTTAGCTCCTCGTTGGGTTCTACACTTTTACTTATCGAAAGAGGCTACAATTGATCCCCTATACTTGTAGGTTATCAAGACCTTTTTCTAGCGCCGTTGCCGGGGAGCAATAGCGTGGGGTGAATATTCTCGTGTGTGCTTGTTTGCTTTATCACTAAGTAATTTTTATTTGCTGTTCTTAGTTGTTTTTTATATTTAGTTATGGATATGGAACATGAAATACCAAAAAAATTAGGTGTAGTTGCTACTCATGGAGATGGGAAACCTCCTAAAACCCTCGATGCTCATTACGTGAAAGATATTATGTACTACTTTGATAATCCTAAGAAAACCCCATTCAATTATGTTATGGCAGACACCTTGGATCAACATGAATACTTTAGGGATTATTGCTTGACTCAAAAAGGGAAACTATTATGGGATCAAATTCATATGTTGCATTGGTATGCTAGGCAACTATGCTTGAGATATGATTATACTTGTTGCTCTAGGATGAAGGCTCCACACCTTCCCTTTTCATGCAAATTTAATGATAATGAAATCTTGGCTTCTTATGCTAGAGGTATATATGATTACGATGATGTGGAACAAATAGAAGAATTTGTTGCTTTTATGGGTGCTTATGAAATTGAATCTATGTTCAAAGAGTTTGAAAATCTTTATGATGCTGTTTATAGACCTAAAAATTTAGCTATCCTTAAATATTGCTATGAGAATTATGAATTCAATTCCGATATTGATGCATTTATTGAGAAAGTCCCCGCTGCCCAAGAAGAGACTAATATTTTTCAGGAGTCTATGGAAGAAGAAGTTGATGAAACTATGAGCTCATTGGATGCAAAAGATGATGAGGAGAGCGAAGAACAAAAGGAAGAAGAGCGGATTAGCTACCCGTGCCCACCTTCTAATGAGACTAACTCTTCAACTCATACATTGTTTAATTTCCCTTCATGCTTACCGAAGGATGATTGCTATGATCCCGTTGATTCTCTTGAAATATCCCTTTTTGATGATGCTTGCTATGCTTGTGGCCAAGATGCCAATATGAATTATGCTTATGGAGATGAACTTGATATAGCTCCTTATGTTAAACATGAAATTGTTGCTATTGCACCCATGCATGATAGTCCTATTGTCTTTTTGAATTCTCCCAACTACACTATATCGGAGAAGTTTACCCTTATTAAGGATTATATTGATGGGTTGCCTTATACCGTTGCACATGATGATTTTGATGAATATAATATGCATGTGCTAGCTGCTCCTACTTGCAATTATTATGAGAGAGGAACTATATCTCCACCTCTCTATGTTTCCAACACGATAAAATTGCAAGAAAATTTTTATACCACTAGTAGATAAACAACAATTAGTCTCGGTTGGTAAGGGCCTTTTGTCCCGGTTTCTGAACCGGGACTAAAGGGTCGTTACTAATGCCCTATCCCTTTAGTCCCGGTTTAGTCCAGAACCGGGACAGATGGGCCTCCACGTGGCCGGTGCGCCGAGCCCAGGCAGGAGGGCCTTTGGTCCCGGTTGTTGGCACCAACCGGGACCAATAGGCATCCACGCGTTAACATTTCAGGGGCTGGGGTTTTTTTAAGGGGTGGCTTGGGGGTTTTGGGGGGGTTAATTTACGTGTTTCATATATTGTGTTAGCTAGCTAATTAATAGAGAGAAGTGTCCTCTCTTATGTCCGTGCTTGGTCGATGCTACGTACTATACATACGTATAGAGAGGACTAGACACGCTAGCTAGCTAGTAAGCAAACGAAGGAAACAAAAGATCGTCATGAACATATATGCATACAGAGAGAAGTGATATCGACCACCTCTCCTTCTCTGAGAGATTGGTCGAACAACAAGTTCTTGTATATCTATCCGACACTACCAGCTACATATATACAATAATTATCTCTTACAATATAATCCCCTAATTATATACGAAGTCAATCTCCACATGGTATTCTCCGTCTTCAGTGATCATGTGGTCAAGGAAGAATGCCGCCAATTCCTCTTGAATTGCTCGCATATGATCTGGTGGTAGGAGTTCATCCCGCATCCGAAAGATCTAATTTGAAGAAGGGGGTCAATACACACACACACACACACACACACACACACACACACACACACACACACACACACACACACACACACACATATATATATATATATATATATATATATATATGAATAAATTAAACTCAACACAAATGATGGTAATAAAATAAAATTGTGAATATTATTGCTTACTCACTTCATATTGTTCTTCAGTGTACCCCCGTTCACAGGTCATGTAGCGGATGGACTCGTAAACGTAGTCCACAGAAATCATTCCCATGATCCTGCCACAACCACTTTACAAGAAATAGAGGTCAATCAAACTGATAAGCAAGCATGCCAAATGGTATTGATGAAACTAGCGCTTGAATCACTAGGAGACGCGTGGAACATGCTATTGTAGTACTTACTTTCGGGTATCTGAATTGCAGCTTCTTCGGCAGTCCCGGAGTTTTTCTGGTGAATTTTCTCCAAACCCTGCCAGACAAAAGAAAACAATTACTTGATATCAGGAAATGAACAAAGTTGCTGATATGGTGGATAATGATCGATTTAACTTACTTCTCGAGGATTTCAGTCATGTCCACATACTCCTGGGGATCTTTTCGTCTCGAGTCTAAGACGGTTACTAGTCCCCGCTCAAGCTTAATCTCTAGGAGAATATAGTGGAAACTGCGCACGCATGCATAACTCATCAATTACATTACTATAACCTCTACTAATATATAAGGGAAACCGAATCTGCACAAGACAGTAACACTCACTTGAAGTTGTAAGGAAAGAGTATTATATCTTTGTTTTCATTTATTTTGAACGATCGTAGCAAGTTGGCCTCGGTACCTTCGGCATGAAATTTAACCTTAGTTGCATCTATGAGATTTGTGTTAATGAACCCAATATCACCGACTTGTCTTTTCTTCAATTCAGCGGTCTTCAATCTGCATAATATAGTGAGGATAATTATAAATACATGCATTCAAAGAGCTGACCTATATAGAGAGACTTAATGACAGAAGTAGTAGTATTTATCGAGGGCCCTTTGATTGAAAAACTGGAAGAACTCCTCAAATGGATAATTCAATAGTTCAATTCAAACGAGGTCATGCTCCTCTCTAACTCTCAGTGTCAAGGTATTCCTCCCCCCAGACTCTCTGCATGTTTTCATGTACCAATCATGCAATCTTTGCATCATCGTTGATAGAGATCTTTCATCATTGATGAGAGGCTTCCCGTACTCGAATCTGTGTACCGCCTCCACCTCCAAGAAATCATAATGTACATCGTCGGGCAGGTAATCTTCAAGATTTCTATAACCGGGCACCATCCTCGGATCATTAGCGACGATGTCGCTAGGCACCTTGAGCGGGGGGCACGATTGGTTCGCTTGTTCGTCGAGCTGGGCAATTTGTTTCCCAGCTCGTCGTTCTTTTATCCTTTGATCACTGATAGTACTTCCCGACCGCTCCACTTCGACAAATGTCTTTCCAATAATGCGCTCATAGTTGCCTTTCGGCGGAGACTTTGGTGGTGTTCTCAGGGCAGCCAGAGTGCGCTTTGCTTTCACCGGATCTACCTTCTCCTCCGGAGGTGGATGTCTCTGTGCTTTCAACCCTTGAAACTAGTCCTTCACTTTGGTTCGCGCGATCTTCACGTTCTCCTCCGGGTTCATCTCGTATGGTAACTTCTCTGGGGTCTTCAGAGAAGGACCGAATCTGTATTTCCTCCCGCCTCTGGCTGTACTGCTAGACGTCGGCAGAGTAGACGGAGCGGCTGTCTTCTTTGCTTGCTAACGAGGCGGAGGAGAAGGACTACAATGCACCGGAGCAGCCGGAGCGGCGGCGGGTCTCTTCCGCCCTTGCTGACGAGGCGGAGAAGGAGGAGGCTACTGGCTGCTCGGGCACGCCGGTGCAGGCGGAGAAGGAGGCGGAGTGCTGCCACGCGCTGGAGAAGGAGTCGGCCGAGTGCCCTGATCGTCACTCGCCGGAGGAGGAGGCGGTGGAGGAGGCGGAGTGCCCTGACTCGCCGGAGGAGGAGGAGGCGGAGGCGTCCAGTTCGGAAGGTTGATGAGCTCCTTCCGCCATAGGCATGGAGTCTTCATAGCAGAACCCAGCCGAGTCTCCCCTTCACCGGTAGGGTGGTCAAGCTGGAGGTCCTCAAATCCCTCCGTTATTTCATCCACCATCACCCTAGCATATCTTTCTGGAATCGGCCAGAAGTGAAAAGTTGCATCGGGTTCAGTAGGATAAACAGAGCCAACAACCGCCTTGACCATCAAATTCATCCATTGCATCATAAGGTGGCAATTTTGAGACTCCATGATAGCATCCACGGGATAGCTGGCAGGAGCCGTCAAGACATGCTCCAGCTGAAGCAGCTCGGTGGAAGCCACGCTGCTTCTCCGCTGAGATGGCGGGGTAGCTTTGGGGGAAGCTTCGGCAGTTTGTTTGCTGTGATTTGCTTCTCGTTCCTCTATCGCTTGTACCCTTGCGTGCAGCGCCTGCAGTTGGGTCTGCTGCACTTTCTTCCTCCTCTCCTGGCATTTGTAACCGCCTGCGTCCGGAAAACCAGCCTTCCACGGAACGGAGCCTGGCGTGCCTCATGTACATCCAGGGTGCTCAGGATTCCCGAGGGCCATTGTGAGCTCGTCGTTCTCTCTGTCTGGAACAAACGTCCCTTGCTACGCTGCATCGATATAGTGCTGAAGCCTCTTGACTGGTATTCCATTTACTCGTCCGTCCAAATGCACTTCCCTGATACAGGGTCCAAGGTTCCGCTAGCCCCGAAGAACCAAGTACGGCAACGGTCTGGCCAGTTCATTGTCTCTGGTTCGATCCCTTTATCAAGCAGATCATTCTCAGCATTGGCCCACTTAGGCCGGGCTTTGAGGTAGCCACCTGACCCCGTGCGATGGTGATGCTTCTTCTTCGCAGAATTTTGCATGTTTCTCGCCGATATCATCTTACTCTTTTCCGATGTCTTGTGGGCCACAAATGCGGGCTAGTTATCTCTGATCTTCTCATATTTGCCCCTGAATTCTGGTGTCTCTTCTTTGTCGACAAACCTATTCAGGTCTTTCTTCCACCTCCTGAATAGGTCTGCCATCTTCTTAAGAGCAAAAGACTTGATTAATTGCTCTTTAACTGGCTTCTCCGGATCATCCTCTGGCGGTAGGGTGAAATTTGACTTCAGCTCAGTCCAAAGATCATTTTTCTGCATATCATTGACATAAGACACCTCAGGGTCTTCTTTAGCCGGCTTTAACCATTGCTGGATGCTCATCGGGATCTTGTCCCTAACCAGAACCCCGCACTGAGCAACAAATGCGTTCTTTGTCCGGATGGGTTCAATCGGTTGGTCGTCGCGCGCGATTGCTATGATCTTAAACCTTTCATCCGAGCTCAACTTTTTCTTCGGGCCTCGTCTCTTTACCAAAGTTGTGCTCGATCCGGAGGGCTAAAAAAAAGAACAAAGACGAGAGTTAATTAATATGTGTACATACCAAAACAATGAATGCATCAATTAGCTAGTCAGCACAGGCTTAACTAATATATATACCTGGCCGGACTCAGTAGGGTTTCTAGTCGTATTCAGGCCGTGGGGCCCAGTAGGTGGCACTTTTTTGTTTTTTTTGTTTTCTTTACTTATTGTTGCTATTTTTATTTTTATTTCCAGTTTTTTTGTTTTGTTTTCTGCATTTTTTATTTTCTTTTGTTTTTCGCTTTATTTTTTCATTCCTTTTGCTTTTAGTTTTAGAAAAATTACAAACTTTCTGTTAGTGTCATTAGTTTTCAATTTTGAAAACACTTTTTTGTTTTTTTGTTTTCTTTGTTGCTTTATTTATTTTATTTTGTTTCTACTTACAATAAAATACTTATTGTTGCTATTTTTATTTGTTTACCAGTTTTTTTGTTTTGTTTTCTGCATTATTTCATTTCTTTTGTTTTTTGCTTTATTTTTTAATTCTTTTTGCTTTTCATTTTAGAAAAATTATAAATTTCTATTAGTGCCATTAGTTTTCAAATTTGAAAACACTTTTTCTGTTTTTTTTGTTTTCTTTGTTGCTTTATTTATTTTATTTTGTTTCTATTTACAACAAAATACTTCTTGTTGCTATTTTTATTTTTTTCGAGTTTTTGGTTTTGATTTCTGCATTATTTATTTTCTTTTATTTTTTGCTTTATTTTTTATTTCTTTTGCTTTTATGTCAGCAAAATTATAAACTTTCTGTTAGTGCCATTAGTTTTAGAAAAATTATAAACTTTCTGTTAGTGCCATTAGTTTTCAAATTTGAATTCTTTGAAATTTGTGTGAATCACAAGTTTGTGATTAACTTTACTAAAAAATGAACATAGATGCGCCTATAGAGAAAATTCAACCTAAATTCATAATAAACTTCTATGAATCTCAGAGAAATTCACTATGAATTTAGGTCAAATTTCCTGTATAGGGGCATCTATTTTCACTTTGAGAGGAGCTCAACAAGGCAGAGAGGGCCGGGCTTATAAACCGGTGTGAGCGCCCTTCGGTTGGCGAGGTGGGACTAAACTCTGAGCGCAACGAGGACCAACCCTTTAGTCCCGGTTTGTGGCACAAACCTGGACTAATGGTCATGGGCCAGGGGCGAGGCGCATTGGTCCCGGTTCGTGCATGGAACCAGGACCAAAAGGTCCAGACGAACCGGGACCAGTGGCCCATGTGGCTGCCCTCTTGAGAGTGTTCTTGGTGAGAACATAGTTGACAAGGAGCGAACCGGGATTAATGGTATTACGAGGGCCGACCCATAAGACATTAAAGCATTTGAAATGAACTCTGAAAAAGTTGAAAGTTGGCATGGTATCATAATTTCACCCACATAGCATGTGCATGTACAAAACGGACAATGGTATCATACTCGTCTGTTACAAAGATGGCATGGTATCATCATAATAGTTGCAGGAGAAATTCTTCACTTTTTCTTCGCTTGTGTCATTTGCTTATTGCGCCGTAACCATGGATAATCTTCATCGTTTAGTAGGATGCTTGGGTCAGCCTTGACTTTGAAGGGAGGAATTTCATGAAACTTTTCATAATCTTCAGACATGTCTATCTTGCCCCCCACTCCCACGATGTCCCTTTTTCCTGAAAGAACTATGTGGCGCTTTGGCTCATCGTATGATGTATTCGCTACCTTATTTTTTTTCTTTTTCTCGGTCTGGTAGACATGTCCTTCACATAGATAACCTGTGCCACATCATGGCTAGGACGAACGGTTCGTCAGTGTACCCAAGATTTTTCAGATCCACTGCTGTCATTCCGTACTATGGGTCTACCTGTACCCCGCCTCCTGACAGATTGACCCATTTGCACTTAAACAAAGGGACCTTAAAATTATGTCCGTAGTCAAGTTCCCATATGTCCACTATGTAACCATAATATGCGTCCTTTCCCCTCTTGGTTGTTGCATCAAAGCGGACACCGCTGTTTTGGTTGGTGCTCTTTTGATCTTGGTCAATCGTGTAAAATGTATTCCCATTTATCTCGTATCCTTTGTAAATCAATACAGTCAAAGATGGTCCCCTGGAAAACAAGTACAGCTCATCACAAACAGTGTTGTCACCTCTGAGACGTGTTTCCAACCAACTGCTGAAAGTCCTGATGTGTTCACATGTAATCCAGTCATCGCACTGCTCCGGGTGTTTGGAGCAAAGACTGTTCTTGTGTTCATCGACATACGGGGTCACCAAGGTAGACTTCTGTAGAACTGTGTAGTGTGCTTGAGACCAAGAATGCCCGTCCCTGCATATTATTGAGTCCGCTCCTAGCGTGCCTTTTCCAGTCAGTCTCCCCTCATACCGCGATTTAGGGAGACCTATCTTCTTAAGGCCAGGAATGAAGTCAACACAAAACCCGATGACATCCTCTGTTTGATGGCCCATGGAAATGCTTCCTTCTGGCCTTGCGTGGTTACGGACATATTTGTTTAGGACTCCCATGAACCTCTCAAAGGGGAACATATTGTGTAAAAATACGGGCCCCAGAATGACAATCTCGTCGACTAGATGAACTAGGACATGCGTCATGATATTGAAGAAGGATGGTGGGAACACCAGCTCGAAACTAACAAGACATTGCGCCACATCACTCCTTAGCCTTGGTATGATTTCTGGATCGATCACCTTCTGAGAGATTGCATTGAGGAATGCACATAGCTTCACAATGGCTAATCGGACGTTTTCCGGTAGAAACCCCCTCAATGCAACCGGAAGCAGTTGCGTCATAATCACATGGCAGTCATGAGACTTTAGGTTCTGGAACTTTTTCTCTGGGATATTTATTATTCCCTTTATATTCGACGAGAAGCCAGTCGGGACCTTCATACTGAGCAGGCATTCAAAAAAGATTTCTTTCTCTTCTTTCGTAAGAGCGTAGCTGGCGGGACTTTCATACCGCTTTGGAGGCATGCCGTCTTTTTCGTGCAAACGTTGCAAGTCATCCCGTGCCTCGGGTGTATCTTTTGTCTTTCCATAAACGCCCAAGAAGCCTAGCAGGTTCGTGCAATGGTTCTTTGTCACGTGCATCACGTCGATTGAAGAGCGGACCTCTAGGTATTTCCAGTAGGGTAGGTCCCAAAATATAGATTTCTTCTTCCACATGGGTGCGTGTCCCTCAGCGTCATTCAGAACAGCTAGTGCGCTAGGACCCTTTCCAAAGATTATGTGTAAATCATTGACCATAACAAGTACGTGATCACCGGTACACATGGCGGGCTTCTTCCGGTGATCTGCCTCGCCTTTGAAATGCTTGCCTTTCTTTCGACATTGATGGTTGGTCGGAAGAAATCGACGATGGCCCAGGTACACATTCTTCCTGCATTTGTCCAGGTATATACTTTCAGTGTCATCTAAACAGTGCGTGCATGCGTGGTATCCCTTGTTTGTCTGTCCTGAAAGGTTATTGAGAGTGGGCCAATCGTTGATGGTCATGCACAGCAACGCCTTTAGGTTAAATTCCTCCTGTCTGTGCTCATCCCACGTACGTACACCGTTTCCATTCCACAGCTGTAAAAGTTCTTCAACTAATGGCCTTAGGTACACATCAATGTCATTGCCGGGTTGCTTAGGGCCTTGGATGAGAACTGGCATCATAATGAACTTCCGCTTCATGCACATCCAAGGAGGAAGGTTATACATACATAGAGTCACAGGCCAGGTGCTGTGAATGCTGCTCTGCTCCCCGAAAGGATTAATGCCATCCGTGCTTAAAGCAAACCATACGTTCCTTGGGTCCTTTGCAATCTCAACCCGGTACTTTCTCTTGATTTTTCTCCACTACGACCTGTCAGCGGGTGCTCTCAACTTCCCGTGTTTCTTACGGTCCTCACTATGCCATCGCATCAACTTGGCATGCTCTCCGTTTCTGAACAGACGTTTCAACTGTGGTATTATAGGAGCATACCACATCACCTTCGCAGGAACCCTCTTCCAGGGGGGCTCGCCATCAACATCACCAGGGTCATCTCGTCTGATCTTATACCACAATGCACCGCATACTAGGCATGCGTTCAGATCCTTGTATGCACCACGGTAGAGGATGCAGTCATTAGGGCATGCATGTATCTTCTGCACCTCCAATCCTAGAGGGCATACGACCTTCTTTTTTGCGTATGTACTGTCGGGCGATTCGTTATCCTTTGGAAGCTTCTTCTTCAATATTTTCAGTAGCTTCTCAAATCCTTTGTCAGGCACAGCATTCTCTGCCTTCCACTGCAGCAATTCCAGTACGGTACCAAGCTTTGTGTTGCCATCTTCGCAATTGGGGTACAACCATTTTTTGTGATCCTCTAACATGTGATCGAACTTCAGCTTCTCCTTTTGACTTTCGCATTGCGTCCTTGCATCGACAATGACCCGGCGGAGATCATCATCATCGGGCACATCGTCTGGTTCCTCTTGATCTTCAGCAGCTTCACCCGTTGCAGCATCATTAGGCACATCGTCTGGTTCCTCTTGATCTTCACCAGCTCCCCCCGCTGAAGCATCACCGTATTCAGGGGGCACATAGTTGTCATTGTACTCTTCTTCTTCGCCGTCTTCCATCATAACCCCTATTTCTCCGTGCCTCGTCCAAACATTATAGTGTGGCATGAAACCCTTGTAAAGCAGGTGGGAGTAAAGGATTTTCCGGTTAGAGTAAGACATCGTATTCCCATATTTAGTGCATGGACATAACATAAAACCATTCTGCTTGTTTGCCTCAGCCGCATCGAGAAACTCATGCACGCCCTTAATGTACTCGGAGGTGTGTCTGTCACCGTACATCCATTGCTGGTTCATCTGCATGCATTATATATAATTAAGTGTGTCAAAAACCATTACAGAACATCATGAATAGATAATTAAGTGACCAAATTAATAGAATTCCATCATCACATTCAAACCAAAGTACATACATAGTTCTCATCTAACAACATATAGCTCTCCAGAGCATCTAATTAATTAAACCATACATTGAAACTATGTAAAACATTTCAATGCGAAAACAAATGCGATCATAATCACAACCAAGGTAACAATTGATCCAACGACATAATGATACCAAGCCTCGGTATGAATGGCATATTTTCTAATCTTTCTAATCTTCAAGCGCATTGCATCCATCTTGATCTTGTGATCATCGACGACATCCGCAACATGCAACTCCAATATCATCTTCTCCTCCTCAATTTTGTTTATTTTTTCCTTCAAGAAATTGTTTTCTTCTTCAACTAAATTTAACCTCTCGACAATAGGGTCGGTTGGAATTTCCGGTTCACATACCTCCTAGATAAATAAAATCTATGTCACGTTGGTCGGCATAATTTTCATAAACAATAAATGAACCAATAGTTATAAAGATAATATATACCACATCCGAATCATAGACAGGACGAGGGCCGACGGGGGCGGATACCAAAACCATCGCACTATATAAGATGCAATAATAAAAGTAAGAAAATAATACAAGTATCTATCTAAACATACAAGTAAGAATATTTTTCCTTTCAGAAAGAAGATAAGAACAAGAGGATCACCACGGTGGTGCCGGCGATGAGCTTGGCATGGGTGATCGACGGCGGTGAAGACGGGGACGGGGCATGACGGACCGCTAAACCTAGACAAATATTGAGGAAAATGGAGCTTGGAGGTCGAGCTTGGAGAGGAGAAAGCTTAAGTAGTGTGGCTCGGGCATTCCATCGAACACCTTGTGTAAATAGGAGGTGAGCTAGAGCACCACCAAGCCCTCTCCCCCTCGGCGGCCAGAAAAAATAGAGCAGGGTGCTCTACTCTTACACGAGGGGGTATATAGGCACCTCATTGGTCCCGGTTGGTGGCATGAACTGGGACTAAAGGGGAGCCTTTGGTCCCGGTTCGAGCCACCAACCGGGACCACTGGTGGTGGGCCAGGAGCGAGGCCCATTGGTCCCGGTTCGTCCCACCAACCGGGACCAAAAGGTACAGACGAACTGGGACCAATGGCCCACGTGGCCCGGCCAGCCCCCTGGGCTCACGAACCGGGTCCAATGCCCCCATGGGTTCCGGTTCTGGACTGAACCGGGACTAATGGGCTGACCCGGCCTGGACCTTTGCCACCTTTTCTACTAGTGTGCTATGCATTGGCCTTTACTTTGTGTGCATGAATTGTTCTTTTATGACATGCCGATACATAGGAAGAGAGTTAGACTTCGTTGTTGCATGATATATGTTGCCTTGTGCTCACTACTAAATGCCAAATCGTTGCTAATTAAAATTGTCTTTGATATACCTTGGGATCCGGGTGGATTCACTACTTGAGCACTATATGCCTAGCTTAATGGCTTTAAAAAAAGCGCTTCCAGGTAGACAACCCAGAAGTTTTATAGAGTCATTTATTTCTGTTGGGTGCTTTTATATAGTTTAAAAACAAAAAATAAATAAAGAGGGGAACCTAAATCTTTTTCAAAAATAAAAGCGAAAGTGAGAAAGATGAGCATTGTTAAAGTGGGAGCTAGACTTGAACTTCGTTCATGCTCACGGAAACTTTGTGAATATTGATTACAGAAACTTTTAAACAAAAATAATTATCCCCTTGTACAATTCCATTGTATTATAAAAATAATGTGCCAAGGTTTGCCTTTAGGATGTTTACAATGCTTGTTGGTTTGTGCGGTGCAGGACAGGAACTTTGGCTGTAGTGCGCGATTTTTAATTTTTTACTGGAACGTCAAATTGTTCTGATTCTTTCTGCAATATCTTTCTATACTAATTGTTTAGTTTTTATAATTTTTGAAGAATTTTTCAAGTGTCATAAGTATGGTGAATGTTCATATTATTACAGACTGTTCTGTTTTAGACAGATTCTGTTTTTGATGCATAGTTTGCTTGTTTTGATGAAACTATCGATTTATATCATTGGATTAAGCCATGGAAAAGTTATATTACAGTATACACAATGCAAAAACAAAATATAAATTGGTTTGCAACAGTACTTAGAGTAGTGATTTGCTTTATTATGCTAATGGATCTTACCGAGTTTTATGTTGAAGTTTTGTGTGGATGAAGTGTTCGATGATCGAGAAGGTCTCGATGTGAGAAGAAGGAAGAGAGGCAAGAGCTCAAGCTTGGGGATGCCCAAGGCACCCCAAGTAAATACTCAAGGATACTCAAGCGTCTAAGCTTGGGGATGCCCAGGAAGGCATCCCCTCTTTCTTCAACTAATATCGGTATGTTTTCGGATTCGTTTCGTTCATGCGATATGTGCAAATATTGGAGCGTCTTTTGCCTTAGTTTTCATTTTTCTTTTATGCACCATGCTGGTATGAGATATTTCTTGGTTGATTTATAGAATGCTCTTTGCACTTCACTTATATCTTTTGAGTATGGCTTTATAGAATGCTTCATGTGCTTCACTTATATCATTTGAAGTTTGGATTGTCTGTTTCTCTTCACATAGAAAACCGCCATTTGTAGAATGCTCTTTTGCTTCACTTATATTTGTTAGAGCATGAGCATATCTTTTGTAGAAAGAATTAAACTCTCTTGCTTCACTTATATCTATTTAGAGAGATGACAGGAACTGGTCATTCACATGGTTAGTCATAAAATCCTACATAAACTTGTAGATCGTTGAATATGATATGTTTGATTCCTTGCAATAGTTTTGCGATATAAAGATGGTGATATTAGACTCATGCTAGTGGGTAGTTGTGGATTAGTAGAAATACTTGTGTTGAAGTTTGTGATTCCCGTAGCATGCACGTATGGTGAACCGTTATGTGATGAAGTCGGAGCATGATTTATTTATTGATTGTCTTCCTTATGAGTGGCGGTCGGGGACGAGCGATGGTCTTTTCCTACCAATCTATCCCCCTAGGAGCATGTGCATAGTACTTTGTTTCGATGACTAATAGATTTTTGCAATAAGTGTGTGAGTTCTGTATGACTAATGTTGAGTCCATGGATTATACGCACTCTCACCCTTCCACCATTGCTAGCCTCTCTAGTACCGCGCAACTTTCGCCGGTACCATAAACCACTAGTAGAAAAAGGGTCAAACGTGAAGCACATTAGTGCCGGTTTGAATTAGAGCCGGCACTAATATGTATATTAGTGTCGGTTCGTGGCGGCGATCAATAGTACCGGTTCGTGGCGAACCTTTAGTACCGGTTCGTACCACGAACCGGTACTAAAGAGGCTGTGTCAGCCTGCGGTCAGGCTATGGCCCCACCATCACCATTTAGTGCCGGTTCGAACCACGAACCGGTACTAATGACTTTGTGGCAGGCTGTTTTTAGTCCCACCTCGCTCCCCTAACAAGCCTTTTACCACCTTAAATATGTTATTTCTCAAACTATCACAAGCACTTGGTCTTCATTGAACTCTATGTGTAGAATTTGTGGCCGCAATATGAGTCTTCATCGGTTTATAAATCGTTGATGACTCATATTGACAATTCAGATTGTACACACAAAGATCATTGATGATCAAAGTATTTTTTATGTTATAAGATCATATTGACAATTTAGACTGTAAAGAAATATAAGATCATGATGTAAATGCTCTTATATTTTTTGCGTTCAGTATGCACCATTCAAAGCGACGCCGTCAACTTTCAACCATTTCTGCCTTCATTTGCTATTTTTCATGCATTCGATGATTTGTTTTGAGAACTAAATGACCTGGAAATTGAAAAGCACTACAAATGAACTCTGAAAAAGTTGAAACTTGGCATGGTATCATCATTTCACCCACATAGCATGTGCAAAAAAGTAGAGAGGCTTACGGCTAAAACTGGATGCACTTCGTTTACAAACTGGACAATCTTTTTCGAAGTATTCAGATTTCTAACGAAATTAAACTCATCTGTTACAAAGGCATTTCATTTTTTAAACTTATTACAACTCCAGAATTTTTGTTCATTCAGTATGCACCATTCAAAGCGACGCCGTCAACTTTCAACCATTTCTGCCTTCATTTGCTATTTTTCATGCATTCAATGATTTGTTTTGAACTAAATGACACTAAATTTTGTGCAGGCATAGCACCACCTTTAGTACCGGTTGGTGGCTCCAACCCGTACTAAAGGGTGACCAGTACTACAGTTTCTTAGTAAGCTGTTTTTTAGTCCCACCTCGCCAAGAGAGAGGGACTAGGAGCGGTTTATAAGCCCTGAGTGCAGAGACGATGAAGAAGAGGCTCAATGCTCACGTTGCTTAGCTTCAAGCCTTCAGGAATATGGTAGATTAACGAAGCAAATTAACGAAGCATTGCCCCGAACGCCGCGCGCCGCCGTCCGTCCCTGCCGCCGCCCCGAACGCCGGCGCCCCCGCCCCGTACGCCGCCGCCCCCGCCCCGTACGCCGCCGCCCCCGGCCCGTACGCCGCCACCCCCGCCCCGTATGCCGCCGCCCCCGCCCCGTACACACATACACACATACGTACACACATATACGTATACACACACATACACACACACATTTTTTTTACTAATTTTCTGTTTTTTAGAAAAGTTAATTAGATGATCGAATGTTAGATTAATGTCGAATATTAGATGAATTAGCTAGCTAGATAGAAAAATTGTCGAACTAGAGATTAGAACTAGTTGAATAATTAATATAACTAGTTTATTTTTAGTAAGAAAATTTAGGTATATGAGATTTGAACTAGTTCAATAATTAATATAACTAGTTTATTTTTAGTAAGAAAATTTAGGTATATGAGATTTGAACTAGTTCAATAATTAATATAACTAGTTTATTTTTAGTAAGAAAATTTAGGTATCTGAGATTTGATGATCTAATTAAAATATTATTTGTTAATGAGTTTTTCTGTTTATTTAATTTTTTATATATTTTGAGTTTATATAAATGTTAGATTAATGTCGAATGTTAGATGAATTAGCTAGCTAGATAGAAAAATTGTCAAACTAGAGATTAGAACTAGTTGAATAGTTAATATAACTAGTTTATTTTTAGTAAGAAAATTTAGGTATATGAGATTTGAACTAGTTCAATAATTAATATAACTAGTTTATTTTTAGTAAGAAAATTTAGGTATCTGAGATTTGATGATCTAATTAAAATATTATTTGTTAATTAGTTTTTCTGTTTATTATTTTTTTTTGAGTTTATATAAATGTTAGATTAATGTCGAATGTTAGATGAATTAGATAGAAAAGTTAAATATATAGTAATGTCAATTGAATATATAGTTAGATATATTAATCTCAAATGTTAGATGAATATATATTTGGCTAGATATAGGTGTTTAATGTTTCACCTATATGAACATAGGAAATGTCATCTGACGACGAAAAAGATTTCATTATGTGCGAACACTGTGAAGACCAGCGTGGCCTGTGCGACAAAAATTTCCTTGTTGATGGTAGGCGCTTTAGCATCAAGCTGGATGAGACATTCAAAGTTGATACAGTAAGTCACTTTGTCAATTATTATTTGAATGCAAAATTTATGCTTCATTTGCTTCAACTTATAATTTTAAATTTTCACTATTCTACTAGCGCATCCCCTGCCATGCAAGAATTTTTGTCTTGGAAAAGATAGGTTTTAGTGCTATAGATGATATGGAGGTAAAGAGAGTTTACTTGAAGACGGAGCATGGGTATACTTTCAACGTCAAATTATATAATGGAGACACATACACCCATTTTGAATGCAAAACTTGGCAAGCACTATGCAAAGCTTATGCATTTGAGCCTGATATGGTTATCACCTTTGATATTCGTCCGGAAGATGATATTGAAGGTAATATAGACATCTGGGTCGATGTGCAAACGCCTCCAGTTCTACCATTTGGTGAGTTTTTCTCAACTATGCATGCATATGTTTATGTCTTTGATACAGTTTATTCAAAAATAGTTGACAACTAATTTGTATTGTCAGCTTATTTCGGTTCAAGCAAACATGTCCGGCGCTTGGTAGACAGGACCTACTACTGCCCCGGGGCTCAACTAAACTGCGAGGAGATAAGTCATTATGTTTCATGGCTTGAGGATCTTAATACTGTCAAGACAAATTTTTTTCCTGAACTTAGAAATGTTACTACTCAAAACGTGCGACCAATGGTGATCGTATTGAACTACGGTCACATCTATAATCGAAAGATGGTAAGATTAAATATTTGTCCTTAATTAGTGCATCTTTTGCATACATTATTTTTGAAGCTAAACTTTCATTGCTTGGTATATTAATTACTATACGATGTTCTTCAACAGGGACTTCCGATGACAGTTGTGCCTCAGTGGATCGAGACAAAAGGTCGCATGTCAATGGTTAGCTTACGACCAAGATTTCCTACATTGCACATGAGTGCATTCAGGATTTCTGAAAGCGAAGAATGCTTAATAGTGAAAGATTGGAGCAAAATTGTTAACGATCGCGGAGAAGTACTAGGGGGCAGCAAGGAGAAGCGCAACCCAAGATTAGGAGACAGATTCATCTGCATGCTCCAGTATGATGAATCAGGAGAGCTATACATGTTCTATGCTATTCTACCTGAGAGGGAGCAGCAGGAGTAGCTACTAGTTCATGCTCTTAATTAGTACTTGTCTCATGTCCGTGTCCTGAACTTCGATGTTGGTGATGATTATGTTGAACTTGATGATATCTTTGCTTCTGTTACAAAGTGAATGTTTCCTCTTTAAGCTAGCCAGCATTGGTGATGATTAGATAGCTAGCGGTAATGACTATGATGATTAAATAGTGGTAATTAGACGACTATGATGATTTTTAGCTAGCTAGAGTTTATTTATTTATTAATATGCGATGATGATGATGATGACGACGACTACAACTCATTATAACGTAAAACAATCCTAAATTAAATTGATAACACAAATTTAATTGAAGAATACAAAATAAAACAAAAACCCACAAACATTTAGTACCGGTTGGTGTTACCAACCGGTACTAAAGGGCTCCCGGCCCCCGGAGCTGGCTCGTGCCACGTGGTTTCCCTTTAGCAACGGTTCGTGCTGAACCGGTACTAAAGGGGGGGCTTTAGTGCCCATACTTTAGTGCCGGTTCCTAAACCGGCACTAAAGGGCCTTACGAACCGGTGCTATTGCCCGGTTCTGCACTAGTGAACCCACCATATACCTTCCTCAAAATAGCCACCATACCTACCTATCATGGCATTTCCATAGCCATTCTGAGATATATTGCCATGCAACTTCCATCATCATCATATACATGACTCGAGCATTCATTGTCATATTTCTTTGCATGATCGTAAGATAGCTAGCATGATATTTTCATGGCTTGTCCGTTTTTTGATATCTTTGCTACGCTAGATCATTGCACATCCCGGTACACCACCGGAGGCATTCATATAGAGTCATATCTTTGTTCTAGTATCGAATTGTAATATTGAGTTGTAAGTAAATAAAAGTGTGATGATCATCATTATTAGAACATTGCCCCAGTGAGGAAAGGATGATGGAGACTATGATTCCCCCACAAGTCGGGATAAGACTCCAGACTTTAAAAATAAATAAAAGAGGCCAAAGAAGCCCAAAAAAAGAGGCCAAAGAAGCCCACCAAAAAATAAAAAAATAAAAATGAGAGAAAAAGAGAGAAGGGGCAATGTTACTATCCTTTTACCACACTTGTGATTCCCCCACTCGAGCATTCATATACCGATGATGGGCTTCCTCAAATGCCCGAGGTCTTCATGAGCAAGCAAGTTGGATGCACACCCACTTAGTTTCCAGCTTGAGCTTTCATACACTTATAGCTCTTAGTGCATCCGTTGCATGGCAATCCCTACTCCTCACATTGACATCGATTGATGGGCATCTTCATAGCCCGTTGCTTAGTCGCGTCAATGTGAGACTTTCTCTTTTTTGTCTTCTCCACACAATCTCCACCATCATATCCTATTCCACCTATAGTACTATGTCCATGGCTCACGCTCATGTATTGCGTGAAAGTTGAAAAGGTTTGAGAACGTCAAAAGTATGAAACAATTGCTTGGCTTGTCATCGGGGTTGTGCATGATGTGAATATTTTGTGTGGTGAAGATGGAGCATAGCCAGACCATATGATTTTGTAGGGATAACTTTCTTTCGCCATGTTATTTTGAAAAGACATGATTGCTTTATTAGTAGGTTTGAAATATTATTGTTGTTATGTCAAATGATAGACTATTGCTTTGAATCACTCGTGTCTTATTATTCATGCCATGATTAGATACATGATCAAGATTATGCTAGGTAGCATTCCACATCAAAAATTATCTTTTTTATCATTTACGTACTCGAGGACGAGCAGGAATTAAGCTTAGGGATGCTGATACGTCTCCGTCGTATCTATAATTTTTGATTGTTCCATGCCAATATTCTATAACTTCCATATACCTTTTGGCAACTTTTTATACTATTTTTAGGACTAACATATTGATCCATTGCCTAGTGCCAGTTCCTGTTTGTTGCATGTTTTTGTTTCGCAGAATATCCATATCAAATGGAGTCCAAACGGGATAAAAACGGACGAAGATTATTTTTGGAATATTCGGAGAATATGCGAAAGAAAATCTACGCGAGACGGTGCCCGAGGGAGGCACGAGGCAGGGGGCACTCCCCACCCCCCTGGGCGCGCCCCTGACCCTCGTGAGCCCCCCGTAAGGCGATTGATGCCCTTCTTCGGCCGCAAGAAAGATAATTTTTAGTAAAAAATTCACGGCGATGGTTTCAGTCCAATCGGAGTTACGGCTCTCCATATATATACGAAACGATGAAAGGGAAGCAGAACAGAACGCAGAAACAGAGAGAGACAGAGAGACAGATCCAATCTCGGAGGGGCTCTTGCCCCTCCCACGCCATGGAGGCCAAGGACCAGAGGGGAAACCCTTCTCCCATCTAGGGAGGAGGTCAAGGAAGAATAAGACGAAGGGCCCCCCTCTCCCCTTCTCTTCCGGTGGCGCCGGAATGCTGCCGTGGCCATCATCATCACCGCAATCTTCACCAACAACTTCACCGCCATCATCACCAACTCTTCCACCCTCTATGCAGCGGTGTAACCTCTCTCTTACCCGTTGTAATCTCTACTTAAACATGGTGCTCAACGCTATATATTATTTCCCAATGATGTATGGCTATCCTATGATGTTTGAGTAGATCCGTTTTGTCCTATGGGTTAATTGATCATCGTGATTGGTTTGAGTTGCATGTTTTATTATTGGTGCTGTCCTATGGTGCTCTCCGTGTCGCGCAAGCGTGAGGGATCCCCGCTGTAGGGTTTGCAATATGTTCATGATTTGCTTATGGTGGGTGGCGTGAGTGACAGAAACATATACCCGAGTAAGTAGGTTGTTTGCGTATGGGATAAAGAGGACTTGATGCTTTAATTCTATGGTTGGGTTTTACCTTAATGATCTTTAGTAGTTGCGGATGCTTGCTAGAGTTCCAATCATAAGTGCATATGATCCAAATAGATAAAGTATGTTAGCTTATGCCTCTCCCTCAAATAAAATTGCAATAATGATTACCAGTCTAGTTATCGATTGCCTAGGGACAAATAACTTTATCGTAACAAAAAGCTCTCTACTAAAACTAATTTAGTTGTGTCTTTATCTAAGCAGCCCCTACTTTTTATTTACATGCTCTTTACTATCTTGCAAACCTATCCAAAAACACCTACAAAGTACTTCTAGTTTTATACTTGTTCTAGGTAAAGTGAATGTCAAGCGTGCGTAGAGTTGTATCGGTGGTCGATAGAACTTGAGGGAATATTTGTTCTACCTTTAGCTCCTCGTTGATTTCGACACTCTTACTTATCAAAAGAGGCTACAATTGATCCCCTATACTTGTGGGTTATCATTTGGCTGCTGACAGATACCACATTGCTTGACAAAGTCTGCCACATCTGTCTTCATTCCCTTCCAACAAAACAACTGTTTGACTCTGTGGTATGTAGGCAGAATACCTGAATGACCACCTACTAGTGTAGAGTGAAACGCCTGGATCAGCTTTGTTTTCAGTCCAACATTTGCTCCTACCCAGATTTTACTGTTTTGTTTCAGCAGCCCTTCCTGTAGTTGGAAACCAGGACAAGATGTGGAATCCGCAGCTAACTTCTGCAAGACGGACAAGGCATCTAGGTCCACAAAGTAAGAATTGAGGATTTCCTGTATCCAAACAGGTTTGCTGGTGGAAACACTTTGTACAAAGAACAAATGTGCCACCCTGGATAATGCATCTGCAGCAATATTTTCCACCCCTTTCTTATATTGAATGGAAAACTACAGTCCTACTAACTTTGTCATTGCTATCCTTTGTAAGTCAGAGGTGAGATTCTGATCTCCCAAATGGCATAGTCTTTGATGGTCTGTTTTGATAATAAATGGTGCTCTGCTCAAATAAGATCTCCACCTATCAATGGCTAACATAATTGCCGGAAATTCCTTTTCATAGATGGAGTTCTTCTGAATTTGCACCCCCAGGGCTTTGCTGTAGTATGCAATGGGGTGGCCCTCCTGGGAAAGAACAACACCCACCCTAGTATTTGTCGGTGTACTAAAGTAGGGGTACCTTAGTATCCCGAACTTGTGCACGGGCAGTCGTAGCACCCCGCGGCAAGGCTTGCCAGGCAATCGCCAAGACTCTCCGTGGTCCCTTTTTGGGCCATCCAAGAACAAAGTATTTGAGCCAAGGCCCCGGCAGGAGGAGCCTGCCGGGAAGGCCACCCGAAGAGAGCCAGGCCCCGGCAAGAGGATCTTGCCGGGACGACCGCTCGAAGCACAAGACCCCAGCAGGAGGAGCTTGTCGGGAAGGCCAACCACGGCACGACAAGGACCTTGCCACGGCGTGTCCTGCGCTCCGGCAAGGCCCGGTGAGCGACAAGCTCCCGGGCGCAACAAGGCATCCATCGCGGCAAGGCGTTTGCCGCGGCAAGTTACCACCCCTTGCCTGCGCTCCAGCTCACCCACCAACGTGTCGCTCTGGGGGCATTCCAGGCGCACGTGGCGGGAGGTTGTGCAGCCAGGGGCATGCGGTGGCGAAGCAAAGCTGACAGAGTAGCCATCGTGGCAAACAGTGGCGCTCCTGACGGTCCACCTCCCTGCACCATCTGGGCGACACGGACGGGCATTTAATGCCCTTGTCCCCCGCCGTCAGAGTTAGGTATGATAGCATTGTACCGCCACTATGCAGGCAGCTGTACCCACTACAGCATTCTCCCATTTTTGCCCCCACCTGCGCTGCCATCTGTGGGTAACCCCTTGAGCATATAAAAGGAGGCCCCGTGCGCACGTAGGAGGAGGAGGACACCCATCGCCACGCTCGGTCTCGCCAGCGGCTCGTGGGTACTGTAGCACCACGCGCTCCCGAGCAAGAACACAATACAATCCACAAAGCAGCAGTAGGGTTTTACGCATCCTTGCGGCCCGAAGCTGGGTAAAATCCCCTTGTGTGCAGCGCCTCGATCCGCTCTTTGTGCAACCTCCGCCCCCCGCCGAACCAGTAAGGGGCTCGGTCCCCATAGGTGTTCGAGGAAGCCGATTCCCCCCGACATCTTTAGAAGCGAACGTTCCCCAGCAGCAGAAGTGCCTTCAGTCCTTGTTGTCGAGCCGCAGGCTCCAGCATGGGCGCAGCAGACTGTCCATTTCCTCCAGCACGGAGAACTTCCCGAAGAGCAAGAAGAAGCGGAAAGAGTACCCCGGCGCTCGAGTATGTACCAGTTCGTCGACAACACACTGTACAGAAGAGGGCGCAACAGTGTGAAATTGAAGTGCATTTCCCGGGAAGACGGACAGCAGCTGTTGGCAGAGATACATGGAGGCATATGTGGTCACCACATCGGCGCAAGAGCACTCGCCGGCAAAGCGTTCCGCCAAGGTTTCTTCTGGCCGACAGCCCTCCAGGATGCAACTACACAAGTAACCAAGTGTGAAGCGTGCCAGTTCCATTCCAAGCAGATACACTAGCCAGCTCAAGCTCTCCAGACGATCCCTTTATCCTGGCCATTTTCAGTCTGGGGGCTCGACATCCTCGGCCCCTTCCCCCGAGCTGTCGGGGGCTTTGAGTACTTGTACGTCGCAATCGACAAGTTCACAAAGTGGCTGGAAGTGGAACCAGTGAGGAAGGTGACAGCACAGTCAGCCATCAAGTTCTTCAAGTCGATTGTCTGCCGCTTCGGGATCCCCAACAGGATCATCACTGACAACGGTACACAATTCACGAGCCGCGCCTTCATGCAATACATCCAAGATCTCGGCGCCAAGGTCTGCTTCGCTTCTGTTGCTCATCCCAGGAGCAACGGTCAAGCTGAAAGGGCCAACACCGAAGTACTGCGCGGGCTCAAGACCAGAACTTTCGACAGGCTGCACAAGTGCGGAAGAAACTGGATCGAGGAGCTGCCGGTGGCTCTTTGGTCGATCAGAACGACGCCAAATCGAGCCACTGGCCAGACACCATTTGCTCTAGTCTATGGAGCAGAAGCAGTTACCCCCACGGAACTCGTATACGGGTCACCTCGAGTGCTCGCTTATGATGAGCTTGAGCAAGAGCGGTTGCGTGAAGATGACGCGCTGCTCCTTGAGGAAGATCGTCTTCAGGCTGCTGTGCGAGCCTCTCGCTACCAGCAAGCTTTGCGTCGCTACCATAGCCGCAAAGTTAAAGCCAGAAGCTTCGAGGAAGGCGACCTTGTTCTTCGGCGTGCCCCGTCCGCCAAGAATCATAACAAGTTGACGCCGACGTGGGAAGGCCCTTACCGGGTGAGACGAGTCACGAGGCCCGGCGCTGTCCGCCTCGAGACCGAAGATGGCACTCCGGTGAGCAACTCCTGGAATATTGAGCATCTTCGTAAGTTTTACCCATAAGGCGCGGTTGTCGGGCCCCGCCCGGCAACCAACCTTTTGTACAAGTCTTGCCGCAGTTGCATGTAATCCTTTGTACAAAGCCAGGCGCAGACCCTGAGCAGCAGAAATGAAGCGCTGGCGCCCTAAGTCTTAGCATGCATGCTGAGTCGAGTCTCGTCCTTGGTTAGGGTTGATAGTGCCTAACAGCTGCTAACCCCTAGCTTAGAGGTCGAGTCTGCGTCCTTTTTCCGGTTCCTTCGTTTCCTTTGGTTCGCAGGGTTTTGCATATCCTGGCCAGGCCGCTTAAGGACAAAGAAGAGAAGAAGGGCGGACCAGCATCTGGTCCCCGGCAGGCCAGTATTGCCGGGGGCTGCAAGTACGAAGATTCGCCAGCGGCAAGCCAAGGTTGCCGGGGGCTGCAATCCCAGATAAGTTTTTTGCATCCCTTGTCATGCATTCTCTTATGAACTGTGGAATACGAAAACCTTGTTTCCTCCTAGAAGCTACCGTGCTCCCTTAACGACCGGCCCCAGAGCGCGTTCCTGGGGCCCGTTTTGGTAGTAGTCGCGACGGCAAAGGGGCGGAACGAGGGGCCCGAACCCGCTTCATCCCTTCCTCCGCCAAAGGCGTGAGAGAGGTCGAGTGGCGCGGGAAGACGGCAGGGCCTGTTGCCGGGCAAAGAAGTGTCTATCTTAACGATATAAAGGATTCGCTCCTTGGCGTGGGTTTTACCCATGGGACAAATGGCCCGGCAAACATCCCCTTTGCATTAAAAACATTCCGCTCAGGTACAGTTTAGAGAGAATGAAAAACATGAAAGGATGGGATTACAAGTTTTAAACACAGCTAAGGCCCGAGGGCTTACAGATTGAAAAAAGATAAGATTCCCGTAATCCCTTTCTTGTCTCTCTCCTCAGGAGGTAGGACAAGGAGGCGAAAAGGGCAAAAGGAGCGCCTAGGCGAGCTACGGGTGGCAGAAGACACCAACAGAACGCCCCGGGGACCGGCTGAAAGCTGGACGGTGATGGCGGCGCCGGAAGAAGGGCCCGACAAGGCGGCAGGGCGTCAGCACGCTGTCGAGGGCGCCGTGCCCTCGTACTCCGAGTTGACGGCCTTACCGCCAGCCCTCTTCCTCTTCCGCGGCCTCGCCACGCCAGCCGCCAAGGACGCAACCCCGAGAAGCTCAAGGAGCCGGCGACACGGATTATGGGGTCGCCGGTGCCACACGGAGCTGCGACCGGCGCCTAGTCGGACCCGTCATCCCGACGACCGCTGCCCTTGTCGTCGCTGTCTCTCCCCTCCTCGTCACTCTCGCTCGAGAAGGAGCTTTCGCTGTCGGAGGAGCTATCCACGCAGCACCGGGCCCGGGTCTCGAAGTCCCCGAAGGCCTTGACGGAGAGGAGATCACCCTCCATCAACTTAAAGTGGAGGGTGAACCCCTCCGTCAAGGTGTGGATATGGGCGAATGTCTTCCACCCTCGGCCAAGATACACTACGCCGGGGGCTGGGAACTCGACGTGGACCCGCGTGTCGCTGATCCCGCAGCCCTTCATGCGCAGCCTTAGCGTCTCGGGTTGCTCCATCTCCATCACGCTTGCGAAGGGAGCCGGGAGGCGGAGGCGGCGGCGAGGCGCCCGGCGCAGCCTGACGAAGAACTCACAAGGATCGTCCCCGAGGTGGACCGCCGTGGGAAGAGGAGCCGCTGGAGGAGGCGAGGCCGGCGCGTCGCCCCGCCCGCCTCTTCCCTGAGCGCCGCGGCCTCGTCCACGCCCTCGTCCACGACCTCGCCCCCTCCCCCTTCCCCTTACGGCTGGCTCCGCCACCGCGGGTGCAAGGGGAGGAGGGGCGCGCTGCCTGGCGGCAACCCTCGCCGCCACTGATGAAGGACCCGGATTCCCTTTCTCCATGGCGAATGGAGAGAGGGGGTCAGAAGATGAAGAGGAGAAGAGATGGAGGAGTGTGGGTTCCCGTCGCCCCCTCTTGCTCCTTATAAAGGAGCAGGGTAGGGGCTCGACCGCCCCGCTCAGCCAATCAAGACGCAGGAAGGCCAGGCGACTGGGGCCGACCTGCTGCCCCGACCCGCGACGGCCCGGTCTCCTGACTCCACCGTCCGCAACCCCGGGTGCATGGAAGCCGCATGGCTGACGCGCAGGACCGAGGCGACGGATGAGGCGACCTCTCCCCACCCCGTGATCATGGGGAACGGGCGCCTCGGAAACCGTGCCTCGGCCCCGTCCAGCGAACGAGCCACGCCTCCGCGCCTCCCTCCACTAATGGAGCTAGCGCGAACCGTCCCCCTTTATGGCGACGTGACGCATGTCTGCAGGGTTCGGCCCCGCGCACGCCGCCCACGTCACGCACGCCTCTCCCCACGATGCCGCGTTCGACGCGTGCCTTTCGGGGAGGACGTGGTGGGCGCAGAAGCAGATGCAGCGTGACCCAGGCCGCGCGTGCCCGTGCACTGTTTTGGGCCTGGCCCAACAGCGCTCGGCACCGTGTATGGCCCAGGCCCGGGGGCTCCTGTCGGTGTACTAAAGTAGGGGTACCTTAGTATCCCGAACTTGTGCACGGGCAGTCGTAGCACCCCGCGGCAAGGCTTGCCAGGCGATCGCCAAGACTCTCCGTGGTCCCTTTTTGGGCCATCCAAGAACAAAGTATTTGAGCCAAGGCCCCGGCAGGAGGAGCCTGCCGGGAAGGCCACCCGAAGAGAGCCAGGCCCCGGCAAGAGGAGCTTGCCGGGATGACCGCTCGAAGCACAAGACCCCAGAAGGAGGAGCTTGCCGGGAAGGCCAACCACGGCACGACACGGACCTTGCCACGGCGCGTCCCGCGCTCCGGCAAGGCCCGGTGAGCGACAAGCTCCCGGGCGCGACAAGGCATCCACCGCGGCAAGTTACCACCCCGTGCCTGCGCTCCAGCTCACCCACCAACGTGTCGCTCTGGGGGCATTCCAGGTGCACGTGGCGGGAGGTTGTGCAGCCAGGGGCATGCGGTGGCGAAGCAAAGCTGACAGAGTAGCCATCGTGGCAAACGGTGGCGCTCCTGACGGTCCACCTCCCTGCACCGTCTGGGCGACGCGGATGGGCATTTAATGCCCTTGTCCCCCGCCGTCAGAGTTAGGTATGATAGCACTATACCGCCACTGTGCAGGCAGCTATACCCACTACAGGATTCTCCCATTTTTGCCCCCACCTGCGCTGCCACCTGTGGGTAACCCCTTGAGCATATAAAAGGAGGCCCCGTGCGCACGTAGGAGGAGGAGGACACCCATCGCCACGCTCGGTCTCGCCAGCGGCTCGTGTGTACTGTAGCACCACGCGCTCCCGAGCAAACACAATACAATCCACAAAGCAGCAGTAGGGTTTTACGCATCCTTGCGGCCCGAAGCTAGGTAAAATCCCCTTGTGTGCAGCGCCTCGATCCGCTCTTTGTGCAACCTCCGCCCCCCGCCGAACCAGTAAGGGGCTCAGTCCCCATAGGTGTTCGAGGAAGCCGATTCCCCCCGACAGTATTGCATGCATTAGTTTCTACAGTGAAAGTCTTGTCAAATTTTGGCAGAGTTAACACAGGAGTATTAACCATGGCATGTTTGAGCAGTTGAAAAGCTTGTTGTGTTGTATCAGACCATGTAAATGTTTGTTTCTTTAACAGAGCAGTCAAGGGTTTTGCCAATAAGCCATAGTTCCTCACAATTTTCTGTAATATCCAGTTAGGCCCGGAAAACCCCTCAACCCAGTTACAGATGTGGGTACTGGCCAATTTAACATAGCTTTAGTCTTAGCAGGATCAGTAGAAACACCTTTGTCAGAAATTATGTGTCCCAAATACTCCAAGGACTGCTGGGCAAAAGCACACTTACTTTCTTTGATAAACAACTGATTTTCTTTGAGAATATCAAATACTGACTGACACTACTAGAAAAAGGCTTATCCCCAATATCTCTACTAGTGGCGCACCATGATGGTGGTGCGGCACTGCTATATAGCAGTGGCGCACCAGAATCAGGTGCGCCATTGCTATGTTTTTACTAATGGCGCACCGCATGAGCAGTGCGTCATTGCTATTTTTTTGGTCCATCCCCCCACCAGACATATCAATGGCGCACCACACCTAGGTGCGTCACTGCTATGCTACATAATAGTGACGCATCTAGGTGTGGTGCGCCATTGCTATGTCTGGTGAGGGTGTGCCTGCGCGTGTGTGTGAGGTTAGTAGTGGCACACCAGGGAGGGTGCACCATTACTAACGTTTCACACACACAAACACACCCCCCTGGATCGCCTTTCAGTTTTTTAAAAAAATAAAAGAAAATGATAAAAGATTCAAAAAAAATAGATGCCCATGTGTTATGTGTTCTAGTTGTTAGGCAAATTAACAAACATGAATTTTGAAATTTTTTGCAAAAAGGTCGTTGTGTTTCGGTAAAATGGCCGTAACTTTTGCATACGACCTCCGATGAAAAAGTTTTTTATATGAAAAATCATCTACTCAAAAAGTTACGTCCAAATTTGACCGGCTACACCCGTTATCGATTTTCTAGAATCCTCAAAAACCTAACAGGAAAAAGTTACGATGCTTTTAAGATCTGGAGGCACAAAAATTCAAAAAATAAAAAAAAATAGTAGTGGCGGACCGTGGGTGTGGTGCGCCATTAGTAATTTTCCCGCCTTCCAAATTCAAAAAAATAAACAAAGTTAGTAGTAGCGCACCATGGGTGTGGTGCGCCATTACTAGTTTTGAATTTCAAAACTAGTAATGGCGCACCACACCCATGGTGCGCCACTACTAAGTCTGTAACGCCACAACCACTATATATATTACCTCTTCTTCCTCTTCCTCCTCCCCTCCATCACTTCTTCCCTTTTCTACCTACCTCTTCTTCCTCCTCCCCTCCTCCATGCCCCTCCCTCCTCCTCACGGCTCTCCGACGACCTCCTCCTCCCTCCTCCTCACGGCTCTCCGGCGATCTCCTCCTCCTCCTCCTCTCCGGTGACCTCCTCCTCCTCTCCGGCGACCTCCTCCTCCCTCCCTCTCTCCTCTCTCCTCCCTCCTCCTCCCTCCCCTCCTCCTCTCCTCTCTCCTTCCTCATCCTCCCTCCTCTCCTCCCTCCTCTACTTCCAGCCACATGTGGAGCTCCCCAGCACAAAGAACGTACCAGATCCAGGTCGAGAACGAAATTTGAAAAAAACAATTAAGCAAAAAAAGAGCAAAAAACAAGCCAAAAAAATGAGCCAGATCTAGATCCAGATCCAAATTCAAAATTCAAAAATAGCAATGGCGCACAGTGGGGTTTAGACGGTGCGCCACTACTATTTTTCCGCCCTTCAAAATTAAAAAAAAATCAAAAAATTTCAAAAAAAAAAATAAGTTACCATTGGCGCACCTGTAGCAATAGTAATGGCGCACTACATGGTGCATCACTATTACTTGCAATACTAATGGCGCACCAGAGGTGCGCCATTAGTATTTGTTACTAGTGGTGTGGTAATAGTGGCGCACCTATAGTGCTCCATTAATGGCAAAAATAGGTGCGCCACTAACAGGCCTTTTTCTAGTAGTGTGAACATGATCTATATGTTCCTCCAAGGTTCCAATGAACACTAGTATATCATCCATAAACACCAGTACATATTTTCTATTGGCTCCTGCAAAGGCAAAATTCATGACACGCCGAAAGTGCCTGGAGCAGTAGCTAACCCCAAGGGCATTACCCTGAACTGAAACTGCCCATGGTGAGTCTTAAAGGTTGTTTTAAATTCATCTTCCTCTTTCATTCTTATCTGGTGATAACCAGCTCTTAAATCCAGTTTAGAGAACCACTTTGCTCCTCCTAATTCATCCAAGATCTCATCTATTACTCGCATTGGAAATTTGTTTTTGACAGTAATGGCATTAAGTTTCCTGTAATCCACACAAAACCTCCATGTACCATCTTTCTTCTTGACCAGCAATACTGGTGCAGCAAAAGGACTTATAGTAGGTGTAATCAAACCAGCATCCAGCATCTCCTTAACTTGTTTCTCAACCTCATCCATTTGCAAAGGAGAGTATCTGTATGGCCTACAGTTGACAGTAGCAGCATCTGGCAATAAGTTGACTTTGTGGTCAAAAGCTCTGTGTGGTGGCTGGGTGTGTGGTTCTTGGAACACTTGCTTGTTTCTATCCAACACTTGTTGCACCTCCTGAGGAATTTCTATGACAGGTGTCATTACTATGCGGTTTCACAGTGTAGTAGCCCACACGCCATTTTCCTTCTCCCACTTAAGCAATTGTTCAGCAGATATCTCCTATATATTCTCTTGTTGAACAGGAAACACTCCTTGTAATCTGACTTCTTTGCCTTGATACTGAAACTGTATCCATTTATCAGCCTAGTGGCACTGCATCACACCCCATTGTTCTAGCCAATCCATCCCCAATATAATGCCATGTCCTCCTAGTGGTAACACCTGCATAGAATTACTGAAACTATGCCCTTGTGACCACCAAGTCAGTTGAGGCACTCTTTCAGTACAGGAGATAAGACTGTCATTTGCTACCTTCACTTGCAAAGGAGTCACTAGGGGCTCAGCAGTAACAGAGATCTTATCCAGGAAAGCTTTGTCCATAAAAGTGTGTGTGTGCTGCCCGAGTCCACCAATATCAAACACTACTTTGTTTTGTACTAGAGCTCTCAATTGGATTGTCTTGGGATTGGGTGCACCAGACAGGGCATTTACTGAGATAGTTGCACATTCGTCCTGTCCTCCTGCAACTAATGCATCCAGCACTGCATCTGAAATGATTCCCTGTGTAGCTAGCACCTCAGCTGCTTTTAATTATGCTCCCCCTGCCACATGCTGATTGCATACATGACCTGGCATGAAATTTTCTCCACACTTATAACAAAGCCCATTTGCTCGAGGATATTCCTTCAGCTACTTGGCCTTCCATAAGTCACCTGCTGCTAAACCAGAACGAGTGTTTGTCTTGTTATAGGTAGCTTTCTGAAAATTGGTTTTGTGTGTTTTCTGTTGAAGCAGTAATCTTTCCTGAACTGATGCATACAAAGCTGCCAAATTGAACAGTGCCCGGTATCTGAAACTCCACTTCTGATCTGAGCTCCTCTTTGAGACCGAGCACAAACCTAGTAACCAGAAAAGTGTCACTGATTGTGGGCTCATACATCTTAATAGTGTAAACCAGTTGCAGAAACTGCTGTTTATATTCTTCGACAGTGTCTACTTGTTTCAACAGCATCAGCTCCTTCATCTTCTGCCTGTACACATCAACATCAAATTCGAGTAGAATTGCCTGACAAAACTGCTCCCACGTGTGAAATTCCCCAGACTGTTTGAACGCCTGATACCAACGGGTTGCGTTATCTGACAGATACAGAGACGCGGATGTGACCTTAAAACTGTTAGGAATATGATAGAGCCTAAAAAATGCCTCACACTTGTCCAACCATATCCGCACATCTGCGCCATCAAACCTGGGGAAATCCATTTTTGGCATCCACCGTCGTTTGCCCATGCTCTCATCTACCACATGAAGTATAGGAGGTTGCTGAACATGCTGAATCTCAGGTACCTGAATCGCGCGTGGTGGAGCTCACCCTACAGAGCGTGGTGTCGCGCCTAGGATGCCATCTGAGACCTCGGAGGCCTTCGGCGACGAAACCTCTGGTACTCCCTACTCCTTGCTTATCTGTGCCGCATGGGCCTGACTCTGCTGCACCTATCCCAGTGTGTTGCAGGAGAGATCCACCTTGACTTGTACCTAATCGAGCCGCATGCCTTGCTTTGTCAGCTTGGCGTCGAGGACCTTGAGCTGCGCGGTGAGTCCATCGACGGCAAGCAATTTGCTCTGCACGACGCGAATCTCCGCAAACTCCTTCAGCATCCGCTCCTTGAACGCCTCCATCTCGTCCGCTAGGAAGCGCGACTGCGGATTCGGCTTGAATGTCGTCGTGGTCGCCGGTTTCCCCGAATCAACCCACCTCAGGCCAGGAATTACGCACATCGAACCATAGGGTGATCCGCCACCGTCGCCTCAGAATTTCTGGGTACGAATGGGGAAAAAAATCCGGTGAAGCGCAGCGGCGAGGATCGACTGCTCTGATACCAACTGTCACACCCTAGGGACGGACGGGGTTTGGCTGCAGCGAGCCGGGGTAGCAGGTAAGGGACGGGGAGCCGAAGCTGAGGTAGAAGGAGGAGAGAGAGAGAGAGAGAGAGAGAGAGAGAGAGAGAGAGAGAGAGAGAGAGAGAGAGAGAGAGAGAGAGACGGCACTGGAGGGGATAAGAGAAAGCGAGAGGCCAGAATGGTTTCAATTTTCAAAGTTCATAACGTAGAGCATGCTACGCGCCCGCTTATATATCGCGGCTTACAACCCCACACATGGCCCAGCGGCCCATACAATTCACGACCCAACGCGGCACGTGGCCATCTTTAAAACCTTTCGCGCCTTCGCCGTTGTGATCGCTTCTGTAGTTGACTCCGTGTCAGTTACAACTTAGTGCTTAAGTCCACCACTGAATAAGCTATTTCAAATTTCATTTATCTGCAAGTCATACATCTAAGGCGCACATTTTGAAAACTGTTGCCGATTGACATTCAGGAAACTAAGAGTTAGCAGTAGCAAAAGAGGAAAACATGTTTAATTCAGAAGCTTGAAAGCGTCCATGTACTGTAATTTTGGTTGCTGGATTACAGATAAGTTACAGTGACAATAACAAAAAGATAACTTATTAATAGTAGTGTTGTACCTAATCGACCACATGATCCACCGTAGCAGGCCTGGTCTCTTATTGCTGGTCCATGATACGTATAGGTATAGCTTTATATAAATTTCGTATGATTTTTGTAACTACTTTTCATGATGAATCAAATGATATAAATTCCGTATTGTGGATACTGAAATATTTTTCTAAAAACTCGGTCAGACATGCACTCATTTGACTTTTGAAAAAATAAATACACTTTATATAAAAGAACGGTGGGAGTATATTTGTTATTCAAAACGTTTTATCTCTAAAACCACGCGTCCAAATTCTGAACTATTTTGGTCGTTGAATTTCTCGCATCGAGATATACAAAACTAGGTACCATGTTAATAGGTTTCGATGAATTGTTTTTAGAAAAGAAAACAAAAAAACAAAAAAATCAAAAAGATAACGAAATCCGTTAAAACGAAAAAGAACTGGCAACAAAAAAAACCGAATAACAAAAAACTAGAAGAAAAACCAGCGCCCGAAAGCACGTTTGTGGGTTTTCAAATATCTGCTTCAATAAGAAGAAAAATTGTCCATCTCGTGGAGCTCGGGTATTTTCCTTTTCTGAAAAGCACAGATGTGCTTCTTGCGGAAGCAAATCTATGCTTCTCTTCGAAGCACATATTTTTTCTGCCTTTTCGAGAAGCACAGTAGTGTTTCATATGGAAGCAAATATGTGCTTCCACGAGAAGCAAATATGTGGTTCTCATGGAAGCATAGCTTTTTTTTCCTTCCTGCAGTTGTTTTTTTTTCTCACGGTAGCAAATTTGTAATTCTCATGAAAGCACATATTTTTTCGATGTGCTTCTCACAGAAGCAAATCTGTCCTTCTCGTGGCAGCATAGTTTTTTCCGGAGAAGCACAGTGCTTCGGAAAACAATATTTTTTTTCTCAAAACCTTAAGAAAAACCAAGCGTAAACTGAAGAGCCGGAAAAAAGTAAAAAGCCATCTAAAACACGTACAAACAAATAAAAAATGAATTTAAGAGGAAGCGCCCTGCACGCGACAAGTGGTAGCGGCTGGGCGCATCACTTGGCGATCTTCAGACCGGAAAAGTGATCCTTACAAGAGCCCCGCAAGGTAAAACCGCTAGGTAGTTGCTCCCCACTGTTTGGCGCCATTATGTGTTGAACAAGACGGGGTGTTGGGGAGCTCCTATTTGACGCAGCGAGTGCCAAACAGTCAAGCAGACGTACATGCGAGCTTCCTATTGGCCTAGCCCATTTAACCAATAACGTACTTGAGGGAGACAGTACACTATAGCTACCCCGAACTGCAGCGAGCGGTTCATTTTAGTGACCTTATCACTGTAGGAACTGGCTTTTAGTTGGCTCTTTTCTTATTTTGAATTTTTGTGAATGAATATTTTTTTCTAGAAAAAGCGATTTTATGAACAAATTTATAAGTTTTCAAACATTTTATGAAAAGTACTATTGTGAACATTTTTTTTGTAAATTCCCGAACAAATATTGAAAATGAGGGGTTTTTTTGTATTTGTAGAAACATTTATAAAATGATAACATTTTTAGAAGTTTTGATCAGTGTTTTGAATAAACGTGATTTTTTTAAAATTCCCAAAAAATAGAATTTTAAAATGAATTTTGAAAGGAGAAAATTTCTGGAAATTCCAAAAAACAATTGAAAACATGATCTTTTTTAAAACGCGGAACATTTTTTAGAATTCCATATTTTTTTAAAAGGAAACTTTTTGAAAATGGTAATTAAAGAAATAAAAAAGAACCAAGAAAAAGTTAAAAGAAACAGACCTGATTCAGTCGGCAATCTTCTACTATAAAGTTCCCAAAACCAGGATATGTAGAACGCTAAACAGGCCGGCCCAGTTAAGTCGCTCTTATGTCGGTTTTGGCGGCAGGGTAACAGTTTGCCGCACATATCGGCAGATAGGATTTGCCGAGGTGTGTACCCAAAGCTCACCGTGGCTGGTGTCACTGACGGATCGATAAATACCATGCCACCAATGCACCAACGACGGTGACCGACCAGGCCCGAAGAGTACTCGCGGCGGCTACAACGGCCGGCGACTACCAGAAGCCACCGCTGCCGGCGCTGAAAGAGGAAGAGTCGGCCGAACTGGCTGCCAAATGTTGGAGTACCGAATAAAATGTTGTCACGTCTGAACTTTGCATCCACCTCGCGTCCTCATCCACCAGTTAACGGCAATGGGTGACTAGTAGCATCGTGTCAGCCATTGTCGTCTGGGAGCTAGCCAGAGTAGTCCCGGCAGCGGTCGCCGGCCTTAGGGCATCTCCAGCCACGCCTTCAGGAAGGTCTTCCCAGGCATTTTTTTTATGCCAGCGTCGAAAAATCGGCCCAGTCGCGTCTCAGGAGGCCTATTTTCGCCAGCCTGGGCCGAAAACAGTGCCGGCGGACCCAGGCCAAACCCGGCGCGCTGGGGGGCGCCCGGGGCGCCGGGCGAACTTTTTTGGCGCGGAAAAGCAGCAGGCCCGCCGCGTCAGCGAGACGGCTCTCTTCTCGGCCCTTCGTCGTCCTCATCGCCTCGTTTCCCGTGGCGAATCAATGCCAAAGCTGCCGCGCTACCGCGCCGGTCAGCCTGCGCCATTGATGCCTCACGGGCGGCGCAGTGAAGGCCGGATGACGCGCGTCACTCGCCCTCCCTCGCCTGCCACGCGTACACACGGCGGACACGCGTACGAGCGGCACCTCGGCCTATATAAGACGCGCACCAGCGTGCTCGGCGATCACACTCTCTCGCCGTCGTCGTTCCTCCCTCTCCTCTCTCTCGCCGTCTCCAGTTCATCACCCATGGCCCAGCGCTTCCCTGGTGACGGCGCGGTGGCGAACGGCTTCGGCCGCCGCCATCTCCACGAGGACGAGGCTCGCCTCCTTTACGAGGCTGAGTATCCGGTCCCGCCGGACATGCGGGTGCCCGGCGCGTGGAGGATCAGCGCCGGCGGCGTGCCGGTGCCCCCGGTGCCCACCGGCGCGGCGCGTCGTGAGGAGATCGCACGCATCCGCGCGAACCTGCCGCGGGCGGCGAGGGAGGGACCTCGGTACGTCCCCGATAGCCCGCTCGAGGCCACCAACGGTGTAGAGCCCTCCGACAGGCTCAACTCCGAGGGCCGGCGCCGGTGGTGGGGCGTGCCTAGGCGCATGTTGGAGGCCGTCCTCGAGTACATCGAGGGCGGCAACACGCCGCGTCTCGAGTACCCCGCTCCCCCTTCCTTCTCACGCCGCCGGGGAAGCTCCTGGACCCCGAGGCGCATGGAGTTCGGGGGGTCCTCCTCCTCGTCCGGCGGCTCGCCCTGCCTCCGCCCCGTCAAGCCGGAGCCCCAGGACACGCCGGTCAGCGCGCGCACCCGCAGCTCCGGCGTCCGCATCGGCGCCAACGCCTCCCCACCCACCGGCCGCTTCGTCCTCGTCGAGCCCAAGCCGGAGCCCGGCCTCCCCACGGAGTACGAGGAGATAGCCCGGCGTGGCTTCTCCGACGAGGACGCCATGCGGTGGGCGCGGGACGACTACCTCCGCGTTGAGATGGTCCGGCAGTGCCGGGCCCTGGAGGAGATCGCCGCCCGCGAGCGTGGGCACGAGGACGAGCACGGCGTCATGGTCCTCGACAGCGACGACGACGACGACGCCCCCAGACCGTCCAACCCGCCGCGCCAACCGGGGGAGGGATGCAGCAGGGACGGCGGAGGCGCAGGCGGGGGCGGCGACGACGACGACGGCGGTGACTACACGCGGTTCTACAGCCTCCTCGGCATGTAAACCGCGTGGGCGGGCGGCGAGGCGGGCGGCGAGGGAGACGGCGGGGGTAGCCCGCGGAAGTTTTTTTTCTTTTTTTTAAAATATGTTTAAGTTTGAACGAACTCGCCGATGTTTGCGTTAAAATATGTTTAAGTTTGAACGGGATCCGTCCGTGTCAACGAACTCCAACATGTGATGTGTGCATATGGTTGGCAATTTGGTCCCGGCCGGCGGGCACGGCATCGCATGATTAGGGTAGATGGGCGGTCCATGCTTCTGTACTTTAATAGATTCTCTTTTTTGTGCGATTCCACTTGATTTCATCTCTCCCACACTAGTTCCTGCGATATCCATATGCATGCTGCATGCATGTCTTCGATTTAGGTCCAGCGTGACATTATTGGGATCGAGCACGCCACATACTTCTTCCGATCCAATATTGGCAGGATTCTCGAAGCACAATAATAAGAAACAGGATATAAACGTTAGGGCATTTGATTCCACACACATACAACCCCTTGAGCTTCATCGAACAATGTATGTGCGTAAATGGTTTGCCCTCTGACCTGTGGTACATCACGGCGGCGTGTACAACCTCCACAACTTGTAGAGCAGCATTGAGTGAATGAATCAATCAATCAATAAGTTGAGCAAGAAGAAGCAAAACTTACGATCTTCATGGTTGCCGCGTGCAATGGCCACTTTCCCACCAGTCGGTCAACCACGCCACAAGACTTTGTGACGAAGTTCTGGATGGTGCACCATCGATACGCTAACGACTTCACATTGTGTTCATCGATGATGTGCATGTCATAGGCCACCATGTGCTTCTGCGCATGAAATGAGCCATGCACGCGCTGCCAAAAGAGCCCCCTACTGCTCCTGCCTACGAAGTCCGCTGGTACTACATTGCACTACAAGTCATCCTCCATAGTCGAGTAACCCGCAATCATTCTTACTCTAGAAAAACGACATGGAGTTCGAAAATAAGCTCAATGGCATTTGACCAAACACCTTCCGGGCGTGGTGTCCACTATGGAAGTCATCAACGGGGGCTGGAGGGTACCTGACTATGGACGGATCCTGGGTGGACAGCTCCATAGTAAAAGGCGGGTGGGCATGCGGGTGGTGATTGCGGCGTCCGACAATGTGTGGGTGGCGGACGGAGGAGGAGGGCGCGGATGCAAAGCAAGGGGGTAGGGATGGAGTGAAATAGAATGGGATCAGGAGGGGATTTGAGTGGGTCGGGGTGTCGGAATCCTCGTGGCGGTGGTTCGGACTCCGACAAAACTCCCCCAAGTTTGTTTCAATTTACAGGATAAAAGACGTCTGAACCAGTCGGCGGACTGATACAGCTCCGCGTTGGATGACAAAACACGTCCGGACCGTGCGGTCCGTATGGTTGCGGGCGGTTTGAGCATCGGCATAGGAGATGCCCTTATAACCACAACGTGGGGAACCAAAATAATTATAAAGCCTTTCCCCCCATATTGTAATTCTAAAGTTCAGTTGCCTGCAAAGTTTGAAGTTTATACGTGGCTTCATTTGAGAGAAACAAAAAGAAGAAACCTTGCGGGTTAGTCGAGTAACACATATCTCAAAGCAATATTGAAGGGTAAGGATAAATGTTACAATGCACTTGGGCTTAGAAAAACCACTCACGATTATTCTCGAAACATAGAAATAAAAGATAATATAATTATATATGGTCCGTCGCACCCGCAGGGTTTGGGTACGGGTGGAGCCACTCCATACCCTTACCCGTCTTCCCTAAGCTTACCCATCACCCTCACCCATACCCGCCAATGGGTATAATTTTTTCCTATGCCCGTTACCCGACAGGGTAGATGGGTACCTGCGGGTAAAATTACCCATGTTTGCAAAGCATCAATTTGAACAACTCATAGTCATAAAGAACAATGTATGATCATAATTTATAAACAATAACACATAACTATAAACAACAACACATCACAAACAACAACATATTTAATAAATAACATCACTTTCTCGTAAACAACAACACATCAAAACATCATCACCTGGTCATAAACAGGCAACACATAGTCATAAATTTTGAGTTCACAAATTCATGACAAAGTGTAGAGATAATTTTGAGTTAAAATATATTTTATATGGGTACATGGATATGTGGGTATGGGTTATGCGATCACATACCGTACCCGCTCTACCCGATGGGTTTTAGATTTTCCTATTTATATACCCATGGGTAACTTTTTGTCCCATATCCTTACCTTCATAGGGTTTTTACCCGCAGGATACATGGGTAATGGGTACCCATTGCCATCCCTACGGTCCGTTTGGTTTGCAGGATTCTCGGTATGCAAGAATAGGATAAATGTAGGATAGGAGTGGCACTTATCATTTGGGATAGGATTTAAAACAACATGAATCTGGATCCGAAGGTGTGAAAAGCCCAAAGAAATTGTATCAAGAGATTTTGGCGGATGGAAATTTCCTCCAAAAGAAATTTCGTAAGAATTTTCTCCAAAAGAAAAGTATAAAGGAATCTTAATTAAGGAAGTTTTCTTAAGAATTCTAGTCCTAATGAATCGAATGACCAAGGTAAAAAAACGAAGGATCGTACTATCAATCCTTTGAACCAAAGAGGTGTATCATGTTCTTCTCCTATCCTACAGGCTGGGTTGAAAAACTATGGTATTTTCCTCTTCAAACAATGTTTGACATAACAACAAAAACAAAACAAGAACAAAATATAACATGACATTTGAGTGGAGGGAACTTTTCCTCCAAAATAGAGTGCAAAGGAATCCTTATGAAAAAACAAAATCCTATGGATTCCAGTCGTACCATAATTTCTGTAACTCTGCGTATAATAATCCTGGAAACTATTGCAAAATTGACATGTAGAGAGAATCAGGTACACTGTTCTAGATGGAACCAAATACTGGAATAGATCAATCATGCACGGAGGAGATATTTTCCTTGAGTGTCTAATTGTGATTGGTCCTACTGATCCTACCCCCCTGACCTTTTTCCATCATGCAGTACAGCGGGAAGCATCGATCTAGATGGATGGGTTTAGTTTTGTTGTCATGCACCTTGGCTGAGACGAATCTCACCTCCCAATGTTCCTCGTCAAGTTTTAGTCAAGCTCGTGCGCCTACTCCATCGGTGCCCATCGATAGCTCCTATCAATCTACCATTTGTTTCGTTCTTATTCTTATCGATTCACTGTCAAATGATGGCAATGTTTGTGTGTGTGCTTGCCTTTCTTTTTTATGGTAAAAAGCTACTCCAGTTACCCGTTACTACCTCCGTCTTAATTTATTGGTCCCTATTGTAATCCGTGTCAAATTTTAACTAACAAAATATTCACGCATGTCACTAAAAATTATATCATTGAAAACTATGTTTAAATACGAGTCCAACGATATAATTTTTTTGACATGCACTAATATTTTATCAGTTAAATCTTTGGTCAAATTAAGCACAAATTACAAAGGGGACTAATAAATTAGGACAGAGGTAGTAATTTTCAGGAGTAGTGATTTGGTGATTTGGTAAACATGACAGATACTCCCTCCGTTACAAAATATATGACGTTCTGGTAGTTCAAACAGAGGGAGTATATGAAGTGTTATTTCAGAAAACGAAATCTCATAGGTAGTAGATATTTCCAAGACTGATTAAGTAACATTCAAAGGTTAAAGCTAGCTAGGTATACAGGGCAAGCGTGTCAAGACAGTTGGCGGAAACGACGCCGTGCTGCATTATTGACGTTTGCTTGTGTATGCATGAAAACTCAGATCTTGGCAGCTTGTATTCCACTATTCATGTCATGTGCTGCTCCGGTTGGTACACCGTCCACGTCACACCTCCTTCTGAACTGAGATATCTCTCTATCGATAAATACCGCTAGCTAGCTTCCAGGACGGAGAAACATACAATGATCATAGAGTGACTTGACAAGCTACCTATTTTCATGATTTTGTACCATTGTTTATAAATTAGCTCCCTGTATTGTTTGATTCATGCTTCGCAGTTGTCCCTAGCCATGGATAATTCTATGCTCAGACTCACTGTATTAATTTGTGGGACGTATAAAGCAAACACCTAATATTGTGAATAATCAAATTTTATATGTACATAGTCATATAAAATCCCTAGCATTCTTGAACAGAGTTCTGAAGATAAATAATAGTATATGAATCCCATTTCCATGTGTCCGCAAATTCTACTGCAATATTAGGATAACCACACCGAGACATGTTCGCACTTGTGCTTCAACTTAATTATGCTCCTAAAATTAAGACAACTCATGCATGGTGATGAGTGACACAACCTGTTGCTTAAATTCAATAACAAGTAACTTTCCTCTCTAAATATTGCATGTTCACGAAGAAAAAAGAGCCGATGTGATGCTTTTGTGCAGACATATATAACCTAGCACAGTAGTACAACTGACATCACAACAAATAAGCCATGTCCCCTTGTCCTTGGCCCCTTGCATTTATTTTCCGTAAAATAAGATAAGGCGTCTTAATAATTCATTCGGGTTGACTAATTCAACAACTACATTTTCCACGATGCAAAAATGTAGTTCTCCAACTTTTCCAAAAGTTGTGTAGCGATTTGGGAGACCGATAACATTGTTAATTCTTGCTTGATTAAGTGGCTCTCAATCTGTACAAGAAAATCAACCAAAGGTGTGCGTGGTGATTTGATTATCGTTAATGAGTCACAAACATACTGAGTACCTTGTACTTTGTTAATTAAAATTGTACTTTGATTGAGACGCGTGACCAAATTTTACTCGATGGCATTTTTCGCCAATAACCACATCAGGTCTCTTCCCCTCGAGCATCTAGAAGGTGGGAGCGAGAGTCGATGATAAATGTAAGACCTGAGTATGGAGTTTCCTGTGTGAAGAACTATTTGTTTTTGTGGGGAAGTGTGTGAAGAACTTGATGTTTTGTTGTTTTTTGTCAAGAAGATGTGTTTCTATTGTTCATTTCAATCAATTTCTTCGATCCATTGGTGCAAAAAAACTCGAGGGCAACCATTGATCTATGTTTAGCGTGATATAAAACAGTGCAGCCATTCTTCTATCACTAGAAGAGCAGCCTTGTGTGTATGCACAATATTCGGTAATTACAACATGATCTGATGCTAATACCTACTTATTCCATCGTCTTTGCCCCAAAAAAAACATGATAGCAAAACAACAGAACATGTAAGGATGACATAGCCAGATAAGGATTAATTAACATTATCCATATATAACAATGCTGATAGAACAATGTTCACACATATTCTATCGCATTGAGTGTGGTGCTTGAATGGTTGGGTGCAGTGCAGCCGATCGGACGGAAGATATATGTATGCCTGCATGGCATGTTTTCTATTTGCTTGAAATTGATGGCAAAATAATAGAACAATCCTTGGTCTCTGTGTATCCACTTTTTAAAAATCTTTAAAAAAAAACTCGGGTACATATAGAGTTAAAACTTACCAATGTATGCTTCCTAGAAACAATACCACCATTTGCGACCTACGTGAAATGAGAAAATGAACTTAAACTATATATCTCTGATTTTCTCATTTCCCCCCACTCAAATCGTCACAATATTGAAGTTTACAAGTGCAAGTTTCTAACCAACACCATTGTGTGGGATTTTCTTTCGTAATTCTTGAAAAACTTACAAAATATTTTTTCTGAATTAGGGGGCGTTGGTTCTGGTATATACTCTGAATAAGCAATCATCCCTTGCTTTTCCGCTTCCCCTGCTTTTTTGTTTGGGTAAAGCAGGCATTTCGAGACAAGTAATAAGGGTAGAGTAATCCGACAACTACATTTTGCCACATAGCAACAAGTAGCTTTCCTACTTTCTGAAAGATGCATATCAGTTAGCATTGTTTAATTCTCAGTTGATAATTAAGTGGCTCCATATATGTATAAGAAAACCTACGAGACAGGCATGTGGTGATTTGTTATCACTTTTTTTGCGGGGTGTGATTTGATTATCACCAACCGTGTCACCAAGCACTACTACCATGTGATTTGTTTATTAAATATCATGACAAGCGACCAAATTTAAGTCGAACCAAAAAGTTAGCGCAAGAAACCCTAATCATCGTTGTTTTCTCACCAATGTTTCCGCTTGTTTTGTGCACCGAGAATGTGGGGAAAGGCCACTAATCAACGTTGGGTGTGCACATTAAGTTTTCGTGTTTGTCCTTGGAAGAGCTTCATGCGATCATTTTGTTATTATCAGGATTTCGGTTACTAGTGCTTTTTTTTAAGAAATGGAGGAGGACCTCCGGCCTCTGCATCTGGACGATGCATGCAGCCATTTTATTAATTATTCTCACAAAACCTTACAAAGGCATACAACAGTAAGACTGAAGTCACCGTCTAGGCAACAAAAGTGTCGCTACTCCTATCCAAGTGATGAAGGGATGCTGATAGTCTGGACCTAGTACAACAGACCTCGCAGCCAAACCTAACATCTAAGACATGAGGTCCCATCCAGGACGCCTGTCAGGTATGGGTCACCTATCAGTCCGGCGCACTCCTCAACCAGGACGCATGCCGGGTCTGAGGCCGCCGCAGCCACCTGCCACCAATCCATCTTCAGAGCTGTACTGCTGCATCTACCTTGCCCGGTCTAGTTGCCGTCGACGCCACCACGACGCCAGACCGCGTCACCCTCCTGCGCGAGTCCATCTCCGCGCATCGGACGCAGAGTCACCACAGCGCCATGCCGCCGAGACCCGCCGCCATCAATGAGTGAGATGCCGCACCGCTCCACCAAAGAATCCGTCCTCTAGTCCTACATCCAGCCGCTGCTCAAAAAACGATGCCCCCATGAGGGAAAACGACACCCCAAAAGCACCGCCATTGTCCGATCCGGAAACTCCGGACCAAGGTTTTCACCCAGAACAGCGCAAGCAAGTCGACAGAAGCTGCAAAGGCGATATCTTCAACAAGATAACGATGCGAAAACGCCGCCATCGCCCGCCATGACCCGAGTCATAGCACGGTTTTCACCGGCAGCCCCGTCTCCCCACTGTATGCCGGGACTGGATGCGAGAATCCACAACCATCTAGCCGACCACCTCCGGCGAAGAAGATGGCCACCACCTCCACGCCAAGGGCCGGAGCCCCTGACGTCCTCGTGTCGTGTGCCTAGTCCAGAGGCCGCTTGCCGCGCCGGAACAAAGGACGTGCACAACGGCTCGAGGAACAACCATCCAGATCCGAATGGGATCCAGATCGGACACCCTAGCCGCCGACGTGATCTCTTCGTCGCCGGCACCAGCACGACAATCCTGGTCGCCACCGGCCTGCGCCATCGCCCTTGGATCGGCCAGAGTGGGTCGCCACCACCCAGATCCGATCGCCGGCCGAGGAAGATTGCCGCCGCCGCCGCTGCGGCCCGCAGGCTTAGCCTGCGATGCCCTTGGCGGCGGCGGCGGCGGGAGGAGAGGGAGGCCCGGCGGGGAGGAGAGGGAGGCCCAGCGGGGAGGCCCCGGTGCGGCGCGGCGCCGCCGCACGGGGGGAGGAGCGCACCTTCGGTTACTAGTACTTATTTCATCTTTTATCATTCATTGGTGAAAGAAATTTGTTTGCTATTCTTTTGAATGCAATATGGTTTCCGCTTGGCAAATAAAAAGAGAAGGCATCCTTGTAACATGCTTGTATCACCAAAAGAGCTGCTTTCCCTAAAAACAAATGTGATTTTTCATGTAAAATCATAATTGGGCTTAAGAAACTTACTTTTCCGACGAAAAAACCTAACATGCGGGGACATATAAGGATACCTTAGCTAGACAAGCTTATCATTATCCGCCGCAATGCTGAATCACTGATTTTTACTCGTACAGGGCATTCCCTCGCAATTTCCACTACTCCCTCTAGTGATCTAAGCGTTCTTATATTTCTTCATAGAATGAGTAAATTACACTGCATTTTTAAAATAATGATCCAAACCAACTTATATTTCTTTTCACAAGGAGTAAATTACACTGCATTTCAAAAATGATGATCTAAACAATCTTATATTTCTTTGCAGAGTGGGTAAGAGTGGGTAAGTTATGCTACTCCTACATTCCTAGAATTGAGTCACGGTGGGTGAGTGCAACAGATCAGCCAGAAGAGATATTATGCACGCATAGGCGCATAGCAGCCAGTTTTGTATTTGCACGGAACCGGATGACGATGCGGTGCACCATCTGTTAAATTATGATCCAAATTAGACCGTGTTGGACTAGACATAATACAACCGGTGTGGGCTTTTGCGTTGGTACCGACGCGTACGAGTACAACTCGTTTACTTGTCCTACTAGGACTCTTATGTGTTGCCCTTCATATATACCCCATGTAGTCGCATCTCAGACGGCCTGTCGTCTCGTGCTTGTAATACTCCTCCTCATAGTGATTGCGCCTTCGTGCGTCCGTGGTTTTCTTCCGCAAGGGTTTCCACGTAAAAATCCGTGTCTATTTGTCTCGTTTATTTCTCGTTATTATCTAACAAGTGGTATCAGAGCCAAGTTTGCAGATACGAGATTTGAGATCGAGAGTTAGGGTTACATCGTGCGTGCCGCCGCACGTCCAGGCGATCCGTCGATCCGAGGCGGATCGATTTTCTGATACAGCCGAGACCGACTGGAGTTCCTACGCGCACGCCTCCCGTGTTGTTGTCTGATCCGGCAATCTCCACTGCTGATCTCGAGGATAAATCAAGACCAGAGAAGCAGGTGCAGCAGAAAACGCATCAATCGGTCAAGTCGCCGCCGAGACAGTCAATTTCCCTTGCCGTGGATTGTTTTTGCTGGATCAAGTCCCGAGGCAATTTGTTTTGCTGTTGCTACTCGGCGCGTGAGCATTGATCCGTTCAAGTACTGTTTCAACCAGTACTTCTCAGGCACTAGTACGTGACGAAGCTAGTACTAATTGAGTACTAGATCATCAATTGCTACAGTTTGGTTTTTTACTGCTTCCTCCACATCAGACGACTGCCAGATTTGTTCGACTCATGGCATCCATGAAGTATGATTTTCCGCTGCTGGATCGTGACACAAGGTTTACCCTATGGCAAGTCAAGATGCGGGCGTTGTTGGCACAGGCCGACTATGATGTAGCACTGGTTTGTTTTGGGAAAAACCGAATTGAGGACTGTACTGCTGAGGAGAAAAGAATTGATTGTAAGGCTTTGTCACAAATTCAACTCCATTTGCATAATAATATTTTGCAGGAAGTTTTGAGCGAGAAAACTGCCGCCGCTCTATGGTTAAAGCTGGAAGGGATTTGCATGACTAAAGATCTCACCAGCAAGATGCATCTGAAGCAAAAATTATTCCTGCACAGGTTACCCGAGGGAGGTAATGCTTTGAATCATATTTCAGAATTTAAAGAGATTATATCCGATCTAGCTGCAATGGAGGTTAAGTATGAAGAGGAAGATACTGCTCTAATGTTACTTTGTTCAATGCCAAGTTCTTATACCAATTTTCGAGACACCATATTATACAGTCGTGATACTCTCACACTTAATGAAGTTTATGAAGCTTTGAACTCTAAGGAGAAGATGAAATTAATGGTGCCTCATGATGGTTCGAGTTCATCCCAAGCCGAGGGATTATCTGTTCGTGGCAGGACAAAGGAAAAGAACTCCAATAATGGAAACAGAGGCAAAAGTAAGAACGGCTACAGGGGCCGGTCGCAATCCAGAGACAAGAAGTATTGCAGGTATTGCAAGAGAGACGGGCATGACATCTCAGAGTGTTTCAAGTTGCAGAACAAGGAAAAGAGAAAAGGTAACAAACAAGGTGAAAATTCTGCTAACGTTGCTCGTGATGATAGTTCCGATGATGCTCTTGTCGTTATTGCTGGATGTGCCGAGACCAATGATGAGTGGGTACTTGATACTGCATGTACTTTTCATATGTGTCCACATAGAGATTGGTTTAATACTTTTGATTCCACTACTTCTGCTGGTTCCGTTTTGGGTTTTGATAATTCACCATGCAAGATTGAAGGCATAGGTTCTATTCGAATCAAGATGTTTGATGGCATAATCAGAACTTTGACAGATGTTCGGTATATTCCGAAGATGAAGAGAAATCTTATCTCTGTTAGTGCCCTTGATGCAAAGGGGTACAAGTATTCAGGTGGAGATAGTGTTTTGAAAGTCACCAAAGGTTCCTTATTGTGATGAAAGGTGATTTAAGTTCGACCAATGGTCTTTATTACCTTCGAGGTTCTACTGTTTCAGGTAACGCTACTCCAGTTATTTCAAAGAATTCTGATTGTGATGCTGCTAACCTTTGGCATATGCGTCTTGGACATATGAGTGAACTTGGTTTAGCAGAGTTAAATAAGAGAGGTCTTCTTGATGGATATGAACCTGGTAAATTGAAATTTTGTGAGCATTGTATCTTCGGCAAACACAAGAGGGTGAAGTTCAACACTTCGGTTCATACAACTGAAGGTATTCTTGATTATGTTCATTCTGATTTATGGGGACCATCTCGCAGAAAGTCACTAGGTGGTGCTAGTTACATGCTGACAATTATTGATGATTATTCGAGAAAAGTTTGGCCTTATTTCTTGAAGCATAAATATGAAGCATTCTCAGCTTTTAAGGAGTGGAAGACTATGATTGAAAGACAAACTGAAAAGAAGGTAAAAATACTTCGCACTGATAATGGTATGGAATTCTGTTCTAAGCAATTTAAAAATTATTGCAAGTCTGAAGGCATTGTCAGACACTACACCGTTCCTTATACTCCTCAACAAAACGGTGTTGCTGAGCGTATGAACAGGACCATTATTTCCAGAGCCCGTTGCATGTTGTCCAATGCAGGTTTGCATAGGCGGTTTTGGGCTGAGGCCGCTTCCACTGCTTGTTACCTCATTAACCGTTCACCATCTATTGCTCTTAATAAGAAAACTCCAATTGAGGTATGGTCTGGTTCACCTGCTGATTATTCACAGTTGAGAGTTTTTGGTTGCACTGCTTATGCTCATGTTGATAATGGAAAGTTGGAGCCTAGGGCTGTTAAGTGCATCTTTCTTGGTTATAAGTCTGGTGTTAAAGGTTTTAAATTGTGGAATCCTGAAACCCAGAAGGTTGTTATTAGCAGAAATGTTATCTTTAATGAATCTGCTATGTTACATGATGTTTCATCTACTAATGTTCCCGTTGAGAGTGAACAACAGCCTATTGTTCAGGAGCCTACTGTTCAGGTGGAGCATGTTATTGATTCAGGTGATACATCTGGTAATGAAATTGTTGATGCACATGATGAACCCGTCGTTAATGATGATAATGTCACTCCCACTCCAAATCAGCCTATTGTTCCACCCAGTTGGAATCTCGCACGTGACAGAGTTAGACGGGGTATTAATAAACCTGACAGGTTAATTGAAGAGTGCAATATTGTTTCTTTTGCTTTATCTGTTGCAGAAGAAATTGAAGGTAATTCTGAGCCTTCTTCATATTCCGAGGCTATTATTTCTGGTGATAGTAATAAGTGGATAACTGCTATGCATGATGAGATGGAATCACTTGAAAAGAATGGCACTTGGGATTTAGTAAGATCACCTAGAGAGAAGAAACCTATTCGTTGCAAGTGGGTTTTCAAGAGGAAAGAAGGTGTTTCTCCTAATGATGAGACAAGATATAAAGCAAGGTTAGTTGCTAAAGGTTATAGTCAGATTCCAGGTATTGACTATAACGAAGTCTTTTCTCCTGTTGTGAAGCATAGCTCTATTCGCACTTTACTTAGTATTGTTGCCATGCATGATCTTGAGCTTGAACAATTGGATGTTAAAACTGCATTCTTACATGGAGAATTAGAAGAGGATATTTATATGGAACAACCTGAAGGTTTTGTTATTCCTGGAAAAGAAAAGCTTGTCTGTAAGTTAAAGAAATCTCTTTATGGATTGAAGCAATCCCCTAGACAGTGGTACAAGAGATTTGACACCTTTATGCTCTCTCAAGGTTTCAAAAGGTCTAATTATGATAGTTGTGTTTATTTGAAAACTGTCAAAGGTTTAACTATTTATTTGCTCCTTTATGTTGATGATATGCTTATTGCTGCAAAGAGTATGTCAGATATTAATGAACTAAAGAAGCAATTGAGTAATGAATTTGAGATGAAGGATTTGGGTGCAGCAAAGAAAATTCTTGGCATGGAAATATCCAGAGATAGACCATCTGGAAAAGTGTATCTCAGTCAGAAGGGATATATTGATAAAGTTCTTCGTCGTTTTAATATGCATAATGCCAAGCCGGTGAGTACACCGTTAGCTACACACTTCAAATTATCATCAGCTTTATGTCCTAAGTCAGATGCCGATATTGAGTACATGTCTAGAGTTCCCTATTCAAGTGCAGTTGGTTCACTTATGTATGCCATGGTTTGTTCTCGTCCGGATTTATCATATGCATTGAGTGTTGTCAGTAGATACATGGCTAATCCTGGAAAAGAACATTGGAGAGCAGTTCAGTGGATTTTCAGATACCTGCGAGGTACTTCTAATGCTTATTTACAGTTTGGGAAATCTAGAGATGGACTTGTTGGTTTTGTTGATTCTGATTTTGCTGGTGATTTGGATAAGAGAAGATCACTCACAGGTTATGTTTTCACCATTGGTGGTTGTGCTGTGAGTTGGAGAGCAACTTTGCAGTCTATTGTGGCTTGTTCCACTACTGATGCCGAGTATATGGCTATTTCTGAGGCATGCAAAGAAGCTATCTGGTTGAGAGGTTTGTACACTGAGCTTTGTGGAGACTCATCTTGCCCTACCGTATTTAGTGACAGTCAAAGTGCTATATATCTTACAAAGAATCCAATGTATCATGAGAGAACAAAGCACATTGATGTCAGATATCACTATATTCGAGATGTTGTTGCTGAAGGTGATTTGAAGGTATGCAAGATAAGTACTCATGATAATCCTGCTGATATGATGACAAAGCCAGTTCCGACCAATAAGTTTGAGCTTTGCTCAGGCTTAGTTGGTATTTCTCACTAGTCCTATGGACTTTGACGCACAAGGTGTTTAAGCTGATTTGGATGGAGTTATTCACTTTTTCCGACTACTGAAGGGAATTTGGATCAAGGTGGAGATTGTTAAATTATGATCCAAATTAGACCGTGTTGGACTAGACGTAGTACAACCGGTGTGGGCTTTTGCGTTGGTACCGACGCGTACGAGTACAACTCGTTTACTTGTCCTACTAGGACTCCTATGTGTTGCCCTTCATATATACCCCATGTAGTCGCACCTCAGACGGCCTGTCGTCTCGTGCTTGTAATACTCCTCCTCATAGTGATTGCGCCTTCGTGCGTCCGTGGTTTTCTCCCGCAAGGGTTTCCACGTAAAAATCCGTGTCTATTTGTCTCGTTTATTTCTCGTTATTATCTAACACCATCTTCATCTGTCCCGGCAACAGACTTTTCCACACGTGGCTGGCCCACACCACCTTATCCTCTGCTTGTCTTCTTGCAGGCCCACCCACCCCTTGCAGCCCCACCTGTCAGAGGCTGGTCACAGCAGCCGGGCGGTCACGCCACCTCACTGCTCGCCGTTATTTAAGACCGGCTCGAGCTCAAGCAGAGCAGAGCAGCGCAGTGAGAGTGAGTGAGCTCGCCACACTCCCCCCAGCTTAGCCGATCTACTTCACTCAAGGCAGGATGGATCCCTGCAAGGTAAGTAGACATGATCAAACTAATCCTATGCTACTTTACAGTTCACGGTGTTCTTAATTCGTTCACAGAGATTCTACCGATTATAGTACGTGTGTGTGCGCGCGCTAATTAATTAACGTCGAGCTCTGCGTGTGTGCGTGTGCATGGCGTGCAGTTCCGGCCGTCGAGCAGCTTCGACACCAAGACGACGACGACCAACGCCGGGCAGCCGGTGTGGAACGACAACGAGGCGCTCACCGTCGGCCCGCGCGGGCCCATCCTGCTGGAGGACTACCACCTGCTGGAGAAGATCGCCCACTTCGCGCGCGAGCGCATCCCGGAGCGGGTGGTGCACGCGCGGGGCGCCTCCGCCAAGGGCTTCTTCGAGTGCACCCACGACGTCACCGGCCTCACCTGCGCCGACTTCCTCCGCGCGCCCGGGGCGCGCACGCCGGTGATCGTCCGCTTCTCCACCGTCATCCACGAGCGCGGCTCGCCCGAGACGATCCGCGACCCCCGCGGGTTCGCCGTCAAGTTCTACACGCGCGAGGGCAACTGGGACCTCCTCGGCAACAACTTCCCCGTCTTCTTCATCCGCGACGGCATCAAGTTCCCCGACGTCATCCACGCCTTCAAGCCCAACCCCAAGTCGCACGTGCAGGAGTACTGGCGCGTCTTCGACTTCCTCTCCCACCACCCGGAGAGCCTCCACACCTTCTTCTTCCTCTTCGACGACGTCGGCATCCCCACCGACTACCGCCACATGGACGGCTTCGGCGTCAACACCTACACCTTCGTCTCCCGCGCCGGCAAGGCCCACTACGTCAAGTTCCACTGGAGGCCCACCTGCGGCGTCAGCTGCCTCATGGACGACGAGGCCACCCTCGTGGGCGGCAAGAACCACAGCCACGCCACCCAGGACCTCTACGACTCCATCGACGCCGGCAACTTCCCCGAGTGGAAGCTCTTCGTGCAGGTCATCGACCCCGACGACGAGGACCGCTTCGACTTCGACCCGCTCGACGACACCAAGACGTGGCCCGAGGACCTCGTCCCCCTCCAGCCCGTGGGGCGCCTCGTGCTCGATCGCAACGTCGACAACTTCTTCAACGAGAACGAGCAGCTCGCCTTCGGCCCGGGGCTCGTCGTGCCCGGGATCTACTACTCCGACGACAAGATGCTGCAGTGCAGGGTGTTCGCCTATGCCGACACGCAGCGCTACCGCCTGGGCCCAAACTACCTGATGCTCCCCGTCAACGCGCCCAAGTGCGGCTTCAAGAACAACCACTACGACGGCGCCATGAACTTCATGCACCGCGACGAGGAGGTGGACTACTACCCGTCACGACACGCGCCGCTCCGGCACGCCGAGCCGGCCAGCTTCCCGGTGCCGACGCGGCCCGTCGTCGGAAAAAGGGAGAAGACGAGGATCAAGAAGGAGAACGACTTCGTGCAGCCCGGGGAGAGGTACCGCAGCTGGGCGCCCGACCGCCAGGACAGGTTCGTGCGCCGCTTCGCCGACGCGCTCGCCCACCCCAAGGTCAGCCACGAGCTCCGCGTCATCTGGATCGATTTCCTCTCCAAGGTAACTAAATCATTCATTAAGCGACCAAACTCAATAATTGTTGATGCATGCATGAATCCATGGGAGGGTTTACGCTGAATGTTCTTCAGTTGGTCATCAATAATTCACTCGATTGATTTGTGGATGGATGCAGTGTGACAAGTCGTGCGGCATGAAGGTGGCGAACCGTCTCAACGTGAAGCCAAGCATGTGATGGATGGACCTGCCATGGATGATGGATGGACCGTTCCGTGTGTAAACTTTGTGCTATATCATGGACCAGCAATAAGAGACCATGCCAGCTATAATGTGGATCATGTGGTCGATTAGCTACTGTGCTGCTACTAATAAGTTACTACCATTTTCTTTTATGTCGCAGTAACTTACCTGTAATCCAGCAAATGAAGTTAAAGTGGGTGCTTTGGAGCTTATGAATCCAAACGTATATTCTTCTTTGCCTCAGATGATATTTGTTGTTCTGGATGGAACAACATGACTCTGTTTTCGGTTTGCTAGCCACATCAAAGTTTGTTTTGCACAACCTTCTGTGACAACTTTGAGTAAGAGCACACTTGTAATGAAGTGTCTGATGCACACCCGAAACGTCTGTACGTATGGCGATGTACCAGGAGCTGAGCCTGAGTTGCTAACACATTATCTATTATATTATTATTACAAGAGACAAATAAGACATCATGTTCATCCACACAGATTAAATTGTCATGACCATTAATTCATTTTTGCCGCAATAACTTCCACACAAAGAAAACTTACATGTAATCTTTTTTTTGCGGGTGAACTTACATGTAATCAAGCCAAAAAAATGCAGCGCCTGGACGGTTTCGAGCTTATGAATCAAACATGTATTCTTCTTTGCTACTGTTAATTCTTAGTTGCCTGGATGTCGACCACCTATAATTAGTTGTACTCTTCAAAATGTGCACCTTCAATGTATATGACTTGGGGCTAAATAAAAGTTGACATCAACTGAGCGCATAGCGAAGAGAGAGAGAGAGAGAGAGAGAGAGAGAGAGAGAGAGAGAGAGAGAGAGAGAGAGAGAGAGAGAGAGAGAGCCCTCCCCGCCGTGCGCTACTCCGGCGCCGGCAGCGCTACCGCCTGGGGCCAAACTACCTGATGCTCCCCGTCAACGCGCCCAAGTGCGGCTTCAAGAACAACCACTACGACGGCGTCATGAACTTCATGCACCGGGACGAGGAGGTGGACTACTACCCGTCTCACCACGCGCCGCTCCGGCACGCCGAGCCGACCAGCTTCCCCGTGTCGACGCGGCCCGTCGTCGGAAAAAGGGAGAAGACGAGGATCAAGAAGGAGAACGACTTCGTGCAGCCCAGGGAGAGGTACCGCAGCTGGGCGCCCGACCGCCAGGACAGGTTCGTGCGCCGCTTTGCCGACGCGCTCGCGCACCCCAAGGTCAGCCACGAGCTCCGCATCATCTGGATCGACTTCCTCTCCAAGGTAACAATTCATTAAGTGACTGGACTCAATAATTAAAACATGCATCTATGGATTTAGTACGCTGAATTTTCTTCGGCTGTTGATTGATTTGTGGATGGACGATGCAGTGTGACAAGTCGTGCGGGATGAAGGTGGCCAACCGCCTCAACGTGAAGCCAAGCATGTGATGGATGATGGATGGACCGTTCTATAAACTTCGTTCTATATCATGGACCAGCAATAAGAGACCATGCCAGCTATAATTTGGATCATGTGGTCAATTAGCTACTGTGCTGCTACTAAGTTTCTATCTTTTGTTACAGTAAACTGCATGTACTACAGCTTAAACTAAAGTGGGTACTTTCGAGCTTATGAAGCACCCTTGTATTCATTTTGCTTCTGCTGTTTCTATGTCTCCTAAATGTCTATCACCTATAATTAGTTGTATACTTCAAAATGTGCAGCTTCTCCTTAAAAAAATGTGCAGCTTCAATATATATGTGACTCGGTGACAAACGAAAATTTCAAACAGCTTACAGATTGACAATTCCATTTTTCTTTCTATTTTTTAAGAGGGCATTTGCTATTTCTTAGTTTCCTAAGAACATAAATCTTGTCCGCCTATTTGGGACTGGGAGAGCAGAAAGAGCAGCGGTCGGAGGACAAGGGAGATGCAACCAGCCGCGGTGTCCTCGGCAAGGCCTCACTACGACCACACCGGAGACGGTCGACAGCGAGTCACCAATGCAGGTGTGATAGAATGTTCAAGGGTGGGTGGGTGGGTGGGTGGGACTTTTCATCTTGACTGCTGCTCAGACTGGACGATGCCCAAGTCTGATATCGGGACATGACGACCCATGGTGATATGGCCTCATCCACGACTTCATCTAAGACGGAGACAACGGAGCGTCAGTGTTGAAGGAGAGGCAAGGGTGTGGGCGTCGGGCGGAAGAAATTGTGTGGAGGAAGAAGCGGATGAGCGAGCCGTTGGAAACAAATGCAAAGGTTCAACCAATTAGTGAAAATGAAGAAAAAACTCGCACGTGTGCTCCCTTCAAAGAATGGTTAGACGCAAATAGACACCATTACACGCCCAAAACTATATGTCAATGTCAATGTTTGTACTCCACATGTCAATGTTGGAGTTCTCCAAGATGTACTATGATTTTATTTTTCTTTCAAGCAAGCAAAAAAGCCGATACACAGTTTTGTGCCTGGCCAATTTCTTCTTAGCACGATCGAAGTGACTCGGATGGCACGGCTCTCCCCGGCCGTTTGATCTCGGATCGAGCGGCCCTGATGCAGAGCAAGGTCCATACCTCCGTCCCTGTCGCGTGTCCTGGCTCGCTAGCAGCCAGTCAGTGTGGCTGCTGCTGCACGCTTCGGACAAAACAGAAAAAGAAACAAAGAGGTCGAGGGCGAGAGCATGGCACAGCATGGCCAGCCACCTCTGCATCCCCAATAGTGCTCGCTGACATGAAGGCTCGGTGTTGTATGATGCCGAGCTAATCAGGCTCAATACTGTAGAACAACACATTAGGTAGTACTCAAATCTTGCAGGCTGTGGGTAGAGCAAGACAGTAATGATACACATACAAAAAAGTTACGGGGTTTTACAAACTGGATTAACATGATTGGTCAATAGGTGAGGGAGACAGCTCACCACCCTGAAAATCACTTATTTTGAGACGGATGAAGTACTATTTAATCTAACATAGACTGAATACAAGAGCCATGTTGTACATGTCGAAGGTCTTTCCTCCCATCTTTACTCAGTCTTCAAATGATTTTTCAGTTGCTAGTTTGCAAAATCCTATTCATCTCGAGCATGAATTTTTGGATAATGTTTCAAACTCTTAATCAAGAGGTCGACAATCCTTTTTTATGGAGATCATGACACAAGTGAAAGCGTCGGAACTCTCTGTATTTTTCTCTTTTTGTCGTTGTTGAGGGATTGCCGGATTGGAACTCTCTGTATATAAGGGCCGGCCCTGGTGTATGGCCACAGGGGCGGCCGTCTAGGGCCAAAGTCTGGAAGGGGGCCCATGACCTGGTATGCACGCGTATGTATAGCCCAATAAAAACTGAGAAAAAAGGAAGGAAGGAGCAGCCAGCAGCGTGATGGGCTTGGCACCTCGGCCTAATAGTCTGATCGCTAGCGTGATGGGCTTAGAACAGTTTTCTCTGTTTTTTTAGCAAAGTTTCCAAGCTGGCCGAGTTATTTTGGTTTCCAAGTTATTCCACTTATTCTTATTTTTTTTTGTGGATGGTAAAAAAATTCCATTTTCAAGTCAGTCCAGTAATTTTGGTTTCTTCAAGGATGTAAAAAAAAATCAAGCTCATTGGTTATTGAGTTTGTTATTTATGTTTTAAAAAATGTTCAAGCATTCCTTGATGTTGATGGGCATGTGCCATCTCTTTTTGCTCTTATTTCACAAGAATAACAAGTATATGCTAGCTAGCATTCACAAGCAAACGGATCTGGTAACAAATAAATCCATGGGCTTGGGTCCTCAAAGAAGTACAAATTAATTATGTGATCAACAAGTCCTCTAGATCATCCTCTAACACATATTTGTCTAGTGGCAATTAAATTTTATAGGCTCAAAGGATTTGTTAAGGCATAAAGAGTAGTGTAGCTTTCTAGTGGTATGTTTGTTTGAAACTTGATTTCAGGTATAAATTAGGTTGTAAACTGTTGAAACTTCACCACGTCCGGGTATAAAGATTTTGTTTTTGAGAATATAGTACAGACGCAAACGCTCATATATACGTACGCGCGCGCGCACACACACACACCCTAGCTGTATGAGCACCTCCGAAAGACTGAGCCGACATATCATTTTGAGTTTGACGAAGTCACCACAGGCACTTCGTAGTTGACGGGAACGTCTCTCCCACTGAACGCGCATCGCCGAAATTTTTGAAATAAATGCCGGAATAATGCGAGCATCAGGATTTAAACCCTGATGGACCAGGTACACTGTCTTTCTAACCATCTAACCATAGTTTGGTTCGCCCGAGCTTAGATTTCTTGAGTCCAAAGTTTGTATCCGTATTGTCGACCATCTCAATACTTGTTGAAAGTTGCTATCTGACAGCTGCAAGTTGATTTTCAACGGAAATGCTAGTTGGTGATAAAATTCACCGGTACAGCTGTGTGCATGCATGTGTGGCGCAACATTTTGTAAGACAGTTCCAACTCAAAACAAACAAAATGGAATAGACGAACCAAACGTGTCCATGCATGCATGGCCACCATTCACCAATACTAGTGTCTGGGGCACGCCCATGGCGTGCCTCTTGGGGCGTATTTGTGCGCACTTGTATTGCTCGAGCACCTCATCATGTCCTATGCAACCATTTTCACACGTTTACACACATTTATCTTCTACTAATAACAGACTAAGAGTTGTTAGCATGACGTTATGGATTCCTCACAGAAGATGGAAATTTACAGTGTTGAATGGAAGAAAATAGAAGATGGCATTCATTCTGTTCAAAAAGATATAGTAATGAATATAATTTACAGAATCACAGTTCTATATCTGATGAAAAAGAAGCCTTGGTTGTTTTAAGGAGACATCAACACTATATAGCAAAACAATCTGACGGTTTGTCTCTTTTAGAAGGATAACAGTTCGAACTATTACAGCAGACTGTCCACTCTAAAAATACATAAATATAAGTTAGTACATATAAATTAATTAACACAACTTCCAACTGCTAGTCTTCCTTCAGATTGCATGGTGGTTCAAGTCCCAGCCTAGCGAGCTAGAGACTGTGTAAAGAAGTTGAACACCATGGCAAGACACCTCAATTTACAGATCTCACATATAAATAAGGCGCAGTGCATCCAGTAAACAACAAAGTTGTTGTTCTTGCAAGAACGGTTTGCCTAATTTTTAAGTTCCCGAAGTTTCTAGGTTTACCTAAAAGTAACACCACACTGAAATCACTTGGAAATTAAGAGGTGGAGAAGGAGAGGAAGGAAGACGAGGAAGATCTTATTAAATGTACAGAGACGAAATGCATCAGACAATCTAAGTTGCAAATAAAAAAGTTAACACATTAACTAAAAATACAGAGAAAGGCATGTGTTTTCCCCAGCCTCACCCTTGTTGGGGTAAACAACAGGGAGAAAAGCAACAACTCACTTTCACACAAATCCATAATGTGTAGTATCTTTTATTACAACAGACATCAGTTGGAAGGAAAAGAAAAAGAAAAACTATCAGACTTGCGAGTGGCGAAATATGTACCGTAGACAAAGGATTGCTAATAACCTACTGGTGTTTGAAAACTGTCAGTGTCATCCTGTGTATCAGATATACACCCACTCTATCTAATTTTTCAGAAAATTCTCCTTGAATCTAGTCATATAGCAAAGATAAGAGGTCTAAAGACTTGCAGAACCAAAATACAGAGGCAGTACTGAACATCTACCCAACAATTAACATAAGCACTAATGACACACTGCCAACAGGTAGGTAGGTGCAGAACTCCGGTCTTAGATGGAGATGCTGCAAGGTACAGGGAATGAAGAGGATCTATTCTGATAACTTGTAGAATACCTCTGGAGAAGGCCTCTTGATAGTGTGCAACTTGATCTCCATATTCCTCGTCATGGAACCAAATAATTAACTACCACATGAGCATACACTCAGATCAAGAAACATGTGGGAATCTAAAGCTAAATCATGGCAATTATCCTACGACATTCCAAAGAAGTTGAATAAAGCTTGCTGACACAACCCCAAAGAAGTTGCCATCTGTCAAGACAAACAAGCATGCAAGTAAGAAGATATAACACATGTACGCAGAATAATCCAGCATATTAGCCAAGGAATAACCAAGAAACTACTAACATGTAACTTCACATGCATCAACAAGGTGTGGTTTAGAGATCTTAGTGGGCAGACAGTAAGAATATCTGGTTCTTACTATATTAAGCAATAAAATACCCAATATAAATATGTGTTTGCACGTATATTCAACAGTCTACCAGTCAACAGTCACTTTCTGTACACTCTGCATCAAACAGATCGAAGTGAATTTGTTGATTATCTGTCATGTATCTAAAAGATAGAACCATGAATGAGTTCAGCTTCGGGCATGTGCATTAATCGAGAACAGACAGCCAAACAAGCTTCGTTGGATATCACCATATATGTTGTCGCTGCAAATTCTTTAGTGAGTCCCAATAGTTTAAAGAAGCAGATGAGTAAGTAAGTCGCATTATTTTGTGTTTGTGAGCCGGCGACTACTACCTGCTATAAAGAAATATAAGAGTGTTTAGATCACTACTTTAGTGATTTAAACGCTCTTATGACTTCACTGTATTTCCCACTGCCTACTTTCCGGACGACCTCGTAATCATCCTTCTCATACAACTGAGTACATAGCTAAAAGAACAAGATATTTATTGAGTTTCACTCCAAAATTCACCTACTAAAAAGGTTCGAAGACTTTTGTAAAAACAAATTGAAACAGCGGCCAGGAGAGGATTCACGATCGTGATACCGATCGAGGGTCATATAACTATTGTTTACACGTTTGGAAGTATGTGTCCAATTGAGCATGTTGGTTGGTGCAACTCCATTCTGTTCTCCTCAGAGCAACCTCCCTACAGAGATATTAAATATTAAATGGTCTCCATCAATACCAATTTCCAGGTGTTTAGTCTTTTAGAATACAGTTCTCTGGATGCACCCCCAATCAGCATAATTCTAGATATTATTCCACTAACAAGCACAACAGCTCAAACAACAAATATTGGAAGACAATCCAAAATAGCAAAACACTCGTCAATAATATTCAACAATAGCTCCAGTCAGATAACAAAGGATAATATGATCACAGCCCGATGACCAAGGGTTTAAAATCTTTTGACAACATACATTCCTGAATTTCTGTGAATATCCAACAATGGCAAATATTGACAAAAGATTGCTAATAACCTAATGGTGTTTGAAAACTCTCAGCATCATCCTGCAACTTGTTGGATCAGATATACACCCTCTCTATCTATTTTTCAGAAAATTCTCCTATAATCTAGTCATAGCAAAGATAAGAGGTCTAAAGACTTGCAGAACCAAAATTCAGAGGCAGTACTGAACGAATATGAATGAACCAACAGCAACTCCAGTACAAACTTCAGATCTAAAGAGTACCTTAAATTGAACCCGCTGGGCACTAGAATTATAAAACACAGGTGCCAAACGTTTTACAGAAAAGAAAATCGTGGGCGGAATCCTTCCGGGTTAGGGCCGGCTATTAGGCTGTGTGGCGAGCGGTCTAGAGGGGAGGGGAGGCAGGATAGCATGCAACTTATGAGTTGATTAGTCTCAGGTCTATGTTTTGTGAAGTTTGATCTATGGATTGAACAAGTGCAATAGGTTTTGAAATTTTCTTGAATCATTAGTTCGAAACTATTTCAAAAGAGAGTTTAAAGAAATGAGGTTAAGAGAGTAGACTAAAAAAAGAGGTTTAATTGAAGCATTAGACAGAAAATGATGTTTTGAGCCCAGGTTGTACCACAACAAGAAAATGCATGTTGTGCCTGAAGCCGTCAACCCTTCAGACTTTTCAAATACCAGTTAAACTCACTATATCAAGATCATTTTTCCAATATCAGTTAAACCCACTAAATCTCAGCACTGCTAACAGAAAAAGTGAAGAACTCATTGAAGGTCCTAAAAATGCTTTCACCAAAAGGAGTAGGACCGTGCAGCACAAACATTATTCAAGGAGAGTGTGACCATCACAACACTGAATCTTCTCTGTCAACTCTACACATCAGAGATTGACGACAACATGGTTTACTGGTAGTGGAAATGTAAATTTAATATATATACTTTGGAATGCACCAGAATTCAGCAACTGATCCCTTACTGAAGGCATCATGCCATCGACACCATCAATTTTATCAACACCAGGGTATAAACACGCAGATGAATCGGTCTGACAGAAAAGGAGACGGCAGTAAGACATGGACGGGTTTCGATTACTACCTCGCGGCACGGCAGGAGAGCTCGACCTTCCAAACGGCCTCCCTCTCCACGACCTAGCGTTTGCGCTCCTGATGTAGCTGGCATCTCCCGCTCCTTCATGATGCGATCCTGGATGTCCACGTCCAGCGCCTTCTGCAGCTCCTTCACGAACCTGTCCATCAACGCTTTGATCCGCACCCGTATGCTCCCGGAGCAAAACCAAGAAGATCTGGGGAGATGAGGCTGGACGGGGTGGAGCTCGCGGCCGGAGATGAAGAGGGCACGAGCGCAGGTGAGGGCGGCGGCGGCCATCGTGGACGAGGACGGAGTGAGGAGTCGGAGAGGCGGCGCGTAGCTAGCGCTGGCGCCGGGCTTGCCGCCGATTCACCTCGTGCCGCGACGTCTCGTTGACCCGGACGCCCCCTCTCCACCGACCGCCGCCACCATGTTCCTGACTTGCTGTCCTCTCGACGGAGGAGCGGGCGCCGGGGGAGCTGGGAGCCTGGGATGTGCGGACGGCGGCGGCGGCGGCCCTAGGTCCGCGCGGGGAAGAGAACGCGCCCGACCAGTCGCTCCTCTTTTCCTTTTATCTTTCTAGCGATACAAAGCAATCAGTTTCTTTTTTCTTTGTCGTACCTGTGAGACGTGGCACGCGCGAGCGACAGCTCTTTGTGCGACTCTTAAAGGGTTGTATGTTTTGACCGTGCTGCCGTTTCTATTCGAAAACTGAAGCGCACGATTGCGACGCAGCCCACGGTCGATATTTGTAGGAGTGCACCTACGAAGGTGCGTGCCGGCCGCGACCCCGTCTTCTACTCCCACACCACGCCAACGTCGACCGCATGTGGCACCTCTGGACCACCACGCTCGGCAACCAGGATTTCGTCGGCGCCGGCGCCGGCGACGACGACTGGCGTGACACCAGCTTCGTCTTCTATGACGAGAAGCGGCGGCCCGTGCGCATCAGCGTCCGCGACGTCCTCTACGCCGGCAGGCTCGGGTACACGTACGAGGACAAGGAGACGCTCGAGTGGCTCGAAAAGCGGCCCAAGCCGGCGACCGGCATAGACAGACCGACCGGCCCGAGCGTCCCTGCCGCCCTCTCCTTCCCTGTGGCTATCAAGAAGGGCCGGAAGGAGTACGTGTCTGTGGAGCGGCCGGAGGAGGCCCGGGCAAGCGGCGGCAGCAGCAAGACGGCGCCGGAGGTGCTGGTGGTGGACGTCACCATCGACCCCTGCGAGTACGCCAAGTTCGACGTGCTCGTCAACGTGCCCAAAGGCCAGGAGGCGCGGGTGGGGCCGCAGGACACCGAGTTCGCGGGGAGCTTCGAGAACCTGCCGCACGGCGGCGGCGACGGCGGTGGCCGGGGCATGGGGAGGCTGACGCTGACGTACCGGTTCGCGATGCGGGAGCTGGTTGAGGACCTCGGGTGTGGCCAGGACCGGCGGCTGGACGTCACGCTCGTCCCGCAAGCGGGTGAGATGGTCGTCGTAGACAGCGTGCGCGTGGAGCTTTGTAACTGAGATGTGCACTTTCGTTTCTGCAACCTCATGTGTGTTGCAAAATTGTCTTCCGCAATAATATCTATGTTGCGAAAAAATGAAGACGAAAAAAAATGACAAATATTTTTGCAACATTGTCTGTGTTGCAATTTAGTTTCTGCAACAACACCCATATTGCAAAAGTAGTGATGAAAAAATCTACAACATCAACTATGTCGAAAAGATTTCTACAACATAAGCTTCGTTGCAAAGTGTTTCTGCAACACTGCACTTGTTGCAATGATGAGAACGGTGTTGGATGCTGGATAGTTGTACAACTGACAGTTGCCGAGGCGACTTATCTTTTAGAAAGATCCACCGGCCGACGCGTAGCGCGGCCCATATTATTAAGGAAAAAGTCAAAAACAGATCTTCAACTTAGGATAAAAACCGACATATTATCAAGGAAAAAGTCGAATTTAAAAAAAAAACAAGGAAAAAGTCCAAAACAGATCTTCAACTTATAGACGAAAGTTTAAATCGATCCCTAAACTTTGAATCCCTGAAATCAGCACATCAAATTCTCTGATCCCACTATATTTTGAACCTTGAGAGCGTTTAGCTGATAGTAGCTCGCTTTGTTTTTCCTTTCGTGTTTCTTGGCAGCATAACAAGTGGGAAGAAATGTTGGGAATGAATCCACAAATTCACTAGATAAAGATTCCAAATCAAGCAACAACACAAATCAAACACTGGGAGCAATCAAGCTGGTTGTTCTTGTTCACCATAATTCTGGAAAAAAAGAATCTATCTAGCCAAGCTGATGAACGACCAAACAGCTACGTCACCCCATCTCCATCTCCATCTCCATCTCTTATATTCTTCGACAAGGAAGAAACATCTTCTCGAGACTGGCCGAATTCATCAACAAACACTAGTGTTGAATACCCAAACAACATCAACCCAATCCCGACCACATCCAGCAGCGCTACAATCTCAATCCATTTGCCTTCTCACCCTCCACAAGATCAAACTTACCCGTCCTCATCATCCAGTCAGGCCCATCCTGGTTATGAAACGGGAGATTGGGAATGAGCTAGTCTAGATTTTCAAAAGGTGCAATAGTGTAAATAATCAACACAAGTAGAGGACCAAAGCAAGAGGTTGATTGGTTTTTCTATTTGGGTCAGTCGGCTAAAAATTTTGTCAATCGATTTACATGCTTCGTACTGTATCGTTCCTATATACTAGCTGCTCACTTCATCACACTGCTGTAGCAAAGCACTCCCTCCGTTCCGAATTACTTGTCGCAGTTATGGATGTATCTAGATGTATTTTAGTTCTACATACATCTATTTCTGCGACGAGTAATTTGGAACGGAGGGAGTATGTGTGTTGGACATTGACATTCATGCATAGAGCCCGAGTGCGGAGCATCATCCCAACCCAACTTGCGAAAGGCCCCCAGGTTGTCCTGCGGGCGACTTGGCTGGCACAACCGCGCCGCCGTTCTAGCCTTCCTCTGCCTCCTCTCACACTCGACACCGTTGGTCGGGGCTGCTGGTTGCCCCTCAGTATGGTCAGCAGTGGCGGGAGCTCTCCAGCATGAGTGTTTACTCTACAGTCCTCTCTCAATTGGATCTCGCCGCTCATGTGTGCCTTGCAATTTTTTTCGGTTTATAAGGCTCAAATCTGAAATCTCATCAATCAAGGCATTTTGTGAGTGGAGGGAATGAGTGCGTGGGAGGGAATGAGTGCGTGGAAGGGAATGAGTGCGTGCGTGGCGTGCGTGCACATCTTCGCTTCCTGCATGTACCGCCAGTGTGCCTCAGAGAGGACGAGTACATTCTTCTGGAACCAGTAGCCCGTCATTATGATCAATCCACACAAGGAGGCCGCGACAACCCCTCCACATGTGCCACGTGGCTTCATGAACTATGAGAGAGACACTGTGTAGCGTGCCATTGGAATTCTAATTTACGCGTTTTGCACATACTCGAAGTACTAGTAAGGTACACGTTCATTGCACGCATCAGATTTGGCAACCAAATTATGAATAAATACCACACTATAACATGTAAGCTTTGAGTCATGTATGCTTGATGTAGACGTTCGTTTAATTCTTATAGTTCAACTCATTCAAAATCAATTATTTTTTATAAAAAAGCCAGGGCATCTTTGATTCGTAGGATTTCCAAAACGCGGGAATAGAAAAAACATGGGATTAGAGTGGAATGTCGTCTTGAATCCTATAGGATTGTTCGAGTGTTTGATTGTGCATAGAAAAAACACAGGATTCTTTCAAACAGGTTTGAGTAGATGGGATGTTTCCTATGAAATCTAGTGCAAATGAATCCTATAGAAAAATTCCTATGGTTTACAATCCTCCGAATCAAACAACCAAGATAGGAAAAAATCCTAAGGATTAGAATCCTCCAAAATTCCTTTCAGAATCCTTTGAATCAAAGAAGCCCTTAATCTATTTTATGATTCATGGAATTGTGCGTTGTAAAGTATAAAGTAAAAAAAACAAATAATGACAATTCAACTAGAAAAAAAGTTTGGGCAGTTATGATACGGAAGGCAAACCTCATCGACCTTTCTGCCTCCATGATGATGTGTGAGTAGTTCCCACAGGTCATACGGGACCATAGCAATAGCCGGATGGCTTTCTCTCTCTCTCTCTCTCTCTCTCTCTCTCTCTCTCTTGACATTCATTACAATCATATCATCTTAGATCAATCTGATGTAACTTTTGTGGTGCGTTTGTTCGGATCCGACACATTGTGGTTTTCTGGTCAGATTATTCATTGATTTTATTTGAGACTTTCAGATTTCTATGGTTGCGTAATTTTATAGCATGTATTTCTCTGATCGATCTGTCTTCTTGGGTCAAGTAGATTAATTTATCTTTAGTGTGAGTGGTGCTTGGTAGTAGGTTCAATCTTGCGGTGACCTTACTCTGTGAGAGAGAGTTACAAGGCGCATATTGTATTATTACTGGTAAGGATAAAAAGAGCAGTTTGGTCCTATTGCTTGATCTTATTATGTCTATATTATGTCATCTTGCTTAATGCGTTACTCTATTTATCATCAACTTGATACTTTGAGATGCGTGCTAGATAGCGGTCTTGGGGTGGAGTAAGAGTAATAGATGCAGTTGGACTAATGGTCTACTTGTCACGGATGTAATGCCTATGTATTGTTTATGCCTTGGATAATCATCGTAACTATGCCCTATTCTCTCAATTGCCCAACAGTAATTTATTTACTCACCGATGCTATTTATGAGAGAGATGCTTCTAATGAAGCTATGCCCCCGGGTCCATTCACCTTTATATTCAAACAAATCTTATAAGTCCTCTCTGCTTTATTTCACTTTTCTTTTTTTACTTTTGTTATTATATCTACCACTACCAGATTTGATACTTGCAAATGGCTACATCATCATGGTTGGCGGGGTGCTGCGATGGTCTAGTGCGCAGAGCACGAATGACGCCCCCTGCTACAATATGTGGTGGCAAAAAAGAGGGGGTGCTAAGTTTTGAAGCTTCCAAGGGCAATGATGCCAACAAAGACGACCGTCGCGTCTCATGAAGGAATACCCGTTGGAGGAGGCGCGCTATGCGTGGTGATTCCGCTTGTCTCCCTATGCTCATTGCTATGATTCAGGCCAGAAGGAAATGATGCGGGTTTAGGAGATTAGGGACGAAGAGGGAGTCAGATCCGACGGCTAGGAGATGACCCATCGTAGGCATAGGGTACGATTGGCCGAAAGTTGGGTCGGTCGACCAACGCCTAGTATTGCCCTTCGATTGTTATTAGTTAGTGGAATTTTGTTGAACAATAGAGACTAATAAACAAGATAATGGAATCCAAATCCAATTTGCACGCGAATGGCATGTCCTCGGTCTTATAGTACATCAAGGCGGCCAGTCACATTGGGCGAGGTCTGCGAATGTCTGAGGATGCCTGGGCAATGGCTGGAGAGGTACAACGGCGGCAGCAGATGACGAGGGTGCCGATGAAAGGAAGGGAGGTAGGGGTGGAGTGGAAGAAAAGGTGGCCGACGGGGAGATTTTAGTGGGGTGGCGTGTCAGAGTCCTGCGTGATTGTTGTCCGGACTCCCGCAGAGCTCCCGAGTTTGCCTCCAGTTTGTTGGAAAAAAGAGTGTCCAGACCAACATGCGAATGGATACAGGACCATGTTGGATGACAAAATACATCTGGACCGCGTGATCTAGATGGATGTGAGCGGTACGAGGGTCTGCGTTGGAGACACCTCATCCGCGCGGACGCATTCGGATCACTTATACCGTGTACCGGTTACACAATAATACTTTTTTTTGCATGGTAATACATGTCTCATTATATCATAAGGATCATAGTATAGTCACATACACATTGACCTACAAAACTAAAAAAAAGAGCAAAATACTAGCCTTTGGACAAAGAAACACCAGCCTAGAAGGAAAAATACAATCAAGACCCAATAATCCATTGAACTTACACCAACGGCCATCAACTGCCTCTTGCACCATCACAGTAGCCACCAAAAAAAATAATGACAGATCACCTCTTCACCCCGAGCTCGACGCGGCTCCATGGATGATATGCAGCTTTGCGGACCTTTAAGGTATCTCACCTAAGACGGAAACCATTACCGTTGAACGAATCAGACTGGGGCAACACCCCAGACAAGGCATCAAACTCTAGATCTCTTACCCCGGCACGACTCAGACGTCGGAGGAGGAAACCGTACCTGCCATCCACAAATCACGAACCCAGCACACGATCCACCATCCTCCAGATGTCGTCGGTGCAAACCATGATCTGCATCCGCTCCTGGACTATGTCTCAAGCTCCGCGTCAGCGCTGGAGCAAACACCGTTGCAACGGCGGAGCCCGAGGGCACAGGTTGACCACGCCATCCTTGGTTAAAGTCTGGTTTCTAAATCTATCCCCAACTATAGGATCAATTGTCTCATCAGGAAAGGATCTGAAGAATCTTTATTCAGCGCCGCCATCACTATCGCCAAAACCAAGATGAAGAATAAGCTAAAAAATCTAGACTACGAGGGGCTAAAAACGATCAACACGTGTGGATCCCTTGACCCCCTCATCATCGATCACCTAGGTCGTCCGCGGAAGGGAGCCGCTGGAGGAACGGCGGGGGACGGACACCCGTAGGCCCGGGCAGCTAGCGCCAGGAAGATCGCTTTTCTTTCTTTGGTAGGAAGAAAGAAAACTGCGGGTCGTGCGACTGGTCACGTAGCGCTTGGGCCCATATGTCATTGACTTCACGCTCAATCAGTACACGTAGTAGTATATCCGAATCTCTCCTAGCGTCGCCGCCTATCAGTTTCAAAATTTCGAGGAGCCGGCGGAGGGAAGAGAGAGGGGGAGAGGGAGAGGGAGGGACAGACGTCCGCACCGCCTTTCCCATTCCACCTCCCACTCCGCCATCCCCACCCCTGCCTCCACCCCCATCCCGCTCTCGGTCTCCGCGCTCTGATTCCGGCGCGCCTCGCCGGGTCGGAGGCCGCCATCACCACGCCTGCCTCCACCCCGTCCCGCTCTCCGTCTCAGCGCTCTGACGCCGGCGCGCCTCGCCGGGTCGGAGACCGCCATCCCCACCCCTGCCTCCACCCGCATCCCGCTCTCGGATCCCGCTCTCTGACGCCGCGCGCCTCGCCGGAATCGGAGGCTCAGGGAGGGAAGCTTGTCCGCGTGGCGTTCGTTCCTGCGGTTGTCTCGTTACTCGCCGACGGTCCAGGTAAACTTGCGCTCCCTCCCTGATGATCGAGTAACACCAGCGCGCCATGCTTCCCTCCCCTCCTCCTCCTCCTGTCCCTGACCCCCTTCACTCGTCTCTGTGCAGGTAGGGCGGCGGCGAGCGACAGGACGACGCAGGCGTACGCCGACCACCATCCCCCGCCGACCTTCCTCTCCGCCATCCCCGCCCCTTCCTCCGCCCACCCCGCCCTCGGTCGCCGCGCGGCTCGCGGGATTAGGGTCACAGGAGGGGAGGGAGCGCGTCCCTCTCGCGGGATCCAAGAGCAGGGTCTCAGCAGGTACGCGCGCGTAACAACCCACATCCTCGGGCGTTTGCTTGCTCTCCGCTCCGATCGATTTACCATACGAGTATCCGTGTCATTGCTGGGGCCTCGTTTTGTTGTGCACGGGCTAGATTTCGTTGCGGTGGTGAATCAGACTGATCGTACGAAAATAATGATGCCATGTGTAGTTAAGGAACCTTTATTTGCATCTCAGCTGGGGTTGTTTCTGTGTGTTGATTATCTCTAGAAGGATCACTACTATGTGCTTCTGTTTTCAGTTGGACTGGTAGTACGAAATACAAATCATATAACAATTGCAGTCATTGTTTAGGTCCTCTATTTCCTTCTGATGAGCTTGATCAGTTTAGCTTTGGTTTTTCCTGTCCCCACTCCCAATTGATATGTGACATCCTGCGTACTTTTTGAGCCTGCAATTACATTGCTGCTTCACCGCCTTGATTATATTAGCTAGCTCCAAACTTCGGTTGTCCCAATTGATATGTGACACCATTAACTCTATTTGTGGGTACTTAGGAAATATAATGTGCTTTCGCTTATTGCGTCACGCCGAACTCTGTTTGTTGCTTGTTACTTAAGCAGTTGAGTGCTTGCCCAGGCTTGTTAAATTACCATGTTACACCTCTGAGTACATTAGGAGTTTTAGTATTATCATGTATTTATTTTATCACTACCTTGGCAATCCATTTTGTTAATCTTGTTATCTGAAGTTAGCGGATATTCATCAATTGCATTACTGTGTATGCAAGAAACCCATTTTTTCATTTCTCGGTTAATTTTTTACTAGCCAAATTGGCAGTTAAAAGAAGTGTCTGCTCCTCCATTGTTCTTTAAACATTATCATTTGAAGTTGCACGGTTGCCTCGTTTATCTCTAGAGTGCATAAGTAATCACAATAGATATATATTATTCCATTTTTTCAGCACTGTAGTTTGTGCAAGAGAACTAAGTTATGCACAGTATATGATAGAATGAACTTACTCATTATGTCAGATTTTGTAAACATCTTACTTTAACTGTTTCTTGTTATGGGTTTCTATTCTTATGTGTTTTGTTATTTGTATATCCATTAGATTTAGTATAATACAAGGTGCATCTCATAGAAAATTGAATTGCTAAAGTTGGTAGTTACTTAAACAGTTTGAAGAAATCCTCCTGTGAGGTTACACAGTAGAAACTCTGCTGTTGTGTCCTGTTTTTTTATTTATGTTGAAAATGCAACATGCTTTCTCTGAGATTTATCTGATGTCTGCATCCTCATAATTTTTTATACACATATATTGACTAGTCAGAACATGAATCTGCATTATGGTTTTTGAGGTTTTCTGTTAGAAAATACAATGCCGGTTGGTAGTTAAGATCATGAACAGCCACTCTGTTGCACTGATCATGCATGTATCTCAATTCTTTGTAATCAAATGTAGCCAGAGTTATCAAAGATCTGTGTATTATGATTTTCAAATTTGCATTATGGTTTTTGACACTTGTCGATTAGAAAATACAATGCCGGTTCATAGCTAAGAGCATGAATAGGCACTATGTTGCACTATATCATTGATCATGCCTATATCTCCAACTCTTCATAATCAATAGCCAGATTTGTCAAAGATTTGTGTATGACGATGTAGTGGGATCATTGGCATGTCATGATCTTCAGTCTTTTCTGATTATAGAAAGATATAGTATGCTCATAGAAACATGATACATGCTCGTTTACATGTGCTCATCCAGTCACCTTTCTTGGAGACCTGTGTTGAGGCAACTTGACTAATTTATCTGAGGTTAGTTTGCGTAGTGCTGAAAAGTAAAATACTGATGGCCATCCTTGCTGTAAGTAGTTAGTTTCAATATTGATTTCTGATGACCATTCGTGCTCCTATGTCTTCTTTTCCGAAGCCAGTTCTTTATCTTCAAAATGTAACATGCTTTCTTTGAGATTTATCTAGCTGATGTCTCCTGTCTGCACCATTTTAATTATGGCAGGGATTTAATTATGTTTGTTAATCAATATGCCAGGGATTGACTGAACGGTGATTAGAGAAGGAGTTTCCCAAGTGGCAGCTATGAAGTACATGTGGCAGAGCGTTGCTAGGGTATTGCTACTACTGCTAGTCTCCAGTGGATGGCTGGAGGTGGCCACAGCCCGTCCAGATCAGTCCTTCCACAGTCTAAACCGTAAGTTGCATTTTTGATGCAGCATGATTCCTCATTTCTATTCCCTCCTGTCGTGCCTAAGTTTTTCTCCTCTTTGTTTTCTCAGGCACTTTGACAGAGGAATATGGTGCCCAATGCTACTCCAGCTCACTTTCTGTTAGGATTTCACGATATTGTGACATACTGGACGATTCACCAAACAGTGAATGTTGTGATGCCGTCTTTGCAACCCTTGGGAGAAAGGATTGCCTATGCAAAGTTGTCAGAGAACCGAACTATCGATCATCACGCATATCAGGGGGTGACTTTATTGTTGATCTTTACCGTTCTTGTGATGGGGGCCCTTACATAAGTCCTACGGCGGAAACTGAGTGTGATCAGCCAGGCAGGCAAGCCCCACCCACACGGCCGCCGCCCACACCGCAGTCGCCTCCCAGTGCAAGAACTGCAGAGGGTGACTTGAAAGGCCTTCTGTCCTTTTGGAGGAAGCTTGGATGGACAACTTCTTCGCTGCTGCTCCTGGTGCTCCTTAGTTTCATTCTGTGGATCATTTGGAGCCAGGTGGGGTTCTCATGGTTCCGCTGGCGGCAAGGACACAGACTTGGTGGGGCCCAGCCAGAGCCCAATTGGTGGAGCCACTTGAACCAGGTGGGGGGCTCATGGTTCCGCTGGCGGCAAGGACACAGACTTGGTGGGAGCCAGCCAGAGCCCAAATTGTGGAGCTGCTTGAGTACCAGGGTTGAAAATCTGTGGAACACCTTGACCCAGCTTGCTCATGATACCAGAGTCCGTGCAACAGGATGGTTTGTAAGCAATGCAACCAATGGAGCAGGAACAGCAGGAGATGCACGCCCCCCTCCCACATGGAATGTGATCATAAACTACTTCTTCGTCTGCAACCTTGGCTTATCCCATAAACTCAAGGACCCAGGTCAAGTTATCGCACCCGCAAATGTGGAGCTTTCTGCTTCTGTAAGCCCTGAAGGTGGTACGCCCTTTACCAGCGGACAAGCAGATTCGGTGGAAGAGAATCCAGAGTCATCTTTGCTGCGATAGGTAACCTCTCAAGCCGTTTTAATCTACTACAAAACTGTTAGGTTTTGCCCTGAGCCGGGAAGAGCGAAGAGCTTGTCATGATCATCCTGGTTGTAAGCAACAGTTAGGTTAAAACTTGAACCTTAACAGTGAAGTAGCTCGAAATGTGTTAAACAGGAGTGCCACGGCAGTAACTAGTTTAAATATTCGTGTCTGATGGTTTTTGGCTAGTATTTAACTTGTCTATTCTGAAAGCCAATTGTTTGTGGTTCAGTGATGATATCCTTGTTCATTCTGGTGCAGGGAAGTGATACTCTGTTGTTGAGATTGAAGATTTCGTCAACTCCAGCTGTGTCCATGTAGAAGATTCATTCAGTTATCGCATTCGGATGGCTCTCGTTGTTTCTCTGCTTCCTGTCGTCATTCAGTCTACTGCCAAGATCATCCCGGGCATGGCTGTTCACGATTGAACGGATGTTGCTAAACCTCCTTAGTTACTGCTGCTCGTTTATCGCTGTTAATTCTCGCTCCTAAATAACACGGCTGGGATGTAGCCGGTGTGAATCATTATCGAATTTTCCAATTGCTTGCCGTGTGGCTGCTACACATGCACTCGTTATATGAGTAGTCCTGATACTGTGCTTGTTGGTGGATTGTGTCATTAAGTTTTTGGTTAGTACTGGTAGAGTTGAGGTTGATGTTGCATAGTGATTTGTTGAGAAATTATCATGTTTGCTCAGTGTGTGAGCTGGAAATGCTAGACAAAAATTGCTGTTTGTTTGTCAATATCAGCCAATGAAATTGGGAGCTTTGAGCTCCTTCAGTTGAAAAAAAAGCTTCAGTTTTCAGTATATGATGTCCACGTTTTGCCTATTACTAGCCAGCTTGTATTGTGTTTGTCTTGAATTTTATATCGCATTGCATGTACAAAAATGTAGTTTTTGGGTAGTTCCAGAGCTAGCAGAGCTAATGTTCAATTCAATTCAACCACAAGTTAAGAGGGACATCGAGAAAAATGCTTAGCTCACCGAGCGTTCAACACACAACCGCTTTCAGAACTCCCTAACTCTCGACGATCCGAGCATCACAACATCTCTTGGATCCTGATACACAGCCTCCAAAGAGCCATGCTCTTCTTGAATTTATTAAATGAAAGTGAATGAAGTACATATCCATGTAGAACTTTTGTTGACTTTGCTTTCATAAGGCTTATAATAGTTTGACTTCTTTTGCTTCGTATTGCCTCCATGGACTATTCTAAGAGCAACTACAGCGGAGTCGCCATATGTCCCTGATCATTATAATAACCGTTAATATAGTAATTTTGGCCAAAATGGCACTCTGGCAAAGTCGTCAAATGACTCTCGATCGACATAAACGAGCTTGCAGCCTACATTTTTGGATGCTTTGGAGGGCTAGTATGGAGCTCACATCAAACCCAACCACTAGTGTAAGAGGGAACTTCACCTTCTTAATCCTCGCGTCGTGTGCAAGATTTGAAGCAGCCCGAATTCCCAGGCACCGCCGACGACGGGCACTCGGCCATAATATTACCGACGTTCCTTTGGCTTCCCATGACAACCCGTTGGATGACCAGGCTGGAACGCGGCCGCGAAGGCGCATTTTTTTGGTCCTCTAGGCTTGCATTGCTATATTCCCCCTTGCCCCCTCGCCGCCACTGATTATGGCTAGCATTGGCTGCAGCAAGGCCGGCTAGGGAATCCAGTCGTCGTTGCTACTATTAGCTAATTAGTTTATAGTTAGCTAAGCATTATCATTGTTAACAATGTTAGGGATTTCAAAAAAATCTTCCATTTTTTTTAAAAAAACACAAATTAAAAAAATTGGTATTGGATAAAAAAATGTCATTGATCTGGATTTTTTTATACTTGAAAAATGTTCATGAATTTTATAAATATTCACAAAAATGAATGTTACAAATTTCAAAAACTATTGAAGAGTTTGCAAAATGTTTGTGAATTCTAAAAAATGTACTAAAGTTTAAAAAAACTTCAGTTTTTTAAAATGTTAGTCGATTCAATTCATTCTCGCAAATTCCAGAAATTTTCATCAATTCAAAAACTGTTTTTGAACTCGAAAAAAAGTTCACAAAGTTTTAAAAAATTCTGGAGATTCCAAAAATATTCGCAAATTTCAGAAAATGTTCTTCAATTCAAGAAAAATTCATGAACTAAAAATGCGATTTTTTCATTTTTTGCCAATTTCGGAAAATGTCCGTTGATTCAGAAAATGTTCGTGAATTTTTAAGAATGTTCATCAAGTTTTTTTAAATACTCCTGGTTTTTTATTTATTTTTCATGAATTTCAAACATGTTCCAAATTTTGAAATGGGAAAGAATGAAAAAGGGAAAAAAGAAATAAAAAACCATAAGAAAAAAACTAAAACTGGTTCAGGGTGGAAAAATGATTATCGGCAGGCCCATACCTATGAGAGCTGGGGGGCGGGGGGCGTTGGCAATGTATCCCTCAACTCACAGGATAAAAAGGAAACACCATATGTTTTTGAGGCCATAAGTGAGGGAGCGCCTTTATCTTGCTTTATTATCAGAGATGAGATCACCTCAAACCCATAAATTGTTTTTGGAGACATCACCTCAAGGACGGCCTCTATCACTACCATTGGAGCGGTCCAAGTAGCTTCATGTGTGGCCGTATGTTATCCTTCCCCGCTTCTTTAATTGTTCTTTATTTATTCTGTAAAAATATTCTAAAAACTTAATTTAATTTTTTTTTAAAATTCACTGTGAATTTGAAAAATGTGAAAGAAGTGTAAAAATTTGATAGTGTAACTTTAAGGAAATTTTGATAGCATTAAAATCTCCATAATATATTAGTAAATGTTCACGTATTTCAAACAAAATATGTAACTAAAACGTTGTTTTACAAAATGTTCGTTTAATTTAAGATATTTTCCTACCATTAAAAAATGTTTGTTTAATATTTTAGTATGACCGGGGGAGGACGTATTTCCATATCACGGTGTCGTTCGTCAGTGCATTCATGGTTTTGCAAAGCAACATCACACACTAACTTGGGCTCAATTTGTTGCAAGCACATAGGGATGACCATGACATGTTCATTAGAATTAAAAAATGATCATACAGGGAGCAAGGACTGAGCACACAAGTTCATATCAATTTACAAAAACAAGGCACTATGATCACACGTTCATTAGAATTCAGAAAAAACAGAGATGCATTCACACAGGAAGTAAGAGCACACAAGTTCATATCAATCTACAAAAAAATACGCATTACCATGAGTCCATGACACACTCATTAGAATTCAGAAAACATAAATATACATCAATACAGGGAGTAAGGATTGAACTTTCATGTTCATATCAATTCAGAAAAAAAGTGATGCATCATACACAGATTGGTCAGGGACTTACATCTGTACAGACACGAGAAGGAGGGGGCATGGCAGAAGACAGAGGAGCGACACAGTCTGTAGGGAGCGTCTCCATGAACTCCGACAGAGAAGGTTGTGGCCTCGGAGGCGATCGTGGCATGACCTGCGAGGGTATGGGAGGGTACAGAGGAGTGACAAGAGCAGCAAAGAGGAAGGGTGGCGGCACCACATGGTCTGAAGGGCGGGGTGCCATGATCTCCGACGGCGAAGGATGGGGTGCCATGGTCTCTGACAGTGAAGGACGGGCCCTCGCCGGTGATGGAGCCATACCCTTACCCATATCGAAGATGAATCGTTCGAAGACAAACAGACAAAGGGGTGCTAGGATTTCTCTAATGGTAGGACTTAATGAGGGGTTATGTGTAGCAATCCCACGTTTCATCTCTACCCTTCGCTCTTGATCCAACGACCCAAGCCATTAGTTTCCAGATTTTCATCGAATTGTTGTTTTCACTCGATACTTCGCCATGTTTTTGAGGCCATAAGTGAGGGAGCGCCTTTATCTTGCTTTATTATCAGAGATGAGATCACCTCAAACCCATCAAAAATTTTGGAGACATCACCTCAAGGGCGGCCTCCTATCACTACAATTGGACCGGTCCAAGTAGCTTCATGTGTTGCCGTACGTTTTTCTTCCCTGCTTCTTTAGTTGTTTTTTATTTATTTTGTAAAAATATTCTAAAAACTTAATTTACTTATTTTTTTTAAAAAAATTCACCGAGAATTTGAAAAATGGGAAAGAAGTGTAAAAATTTGATAGTGTAACTTTAAGGAAATTTTGATAGCATTAAAATATCCATAATATTTTAGTAAATGTTCACGTATTTCAAACAAAATATGTAACTAAAACATTGTTTTACAAAATGTTCGTTTAATTTAAGATATTTTCCTACCATTAAAAAATGGTACATGACGTTTGATATTCACACGTTCTTTTTTTTGAGGTTAATGGTCACACGTTGTAAAAACATGTTCGTGAAATTTAATAAAAATGTGAATACAATGTAAAAAAAGGTTTGCGGAAAAATGTTTTGTGTCGTTCAGAAAATTGTCCCGAATTTGGGCTGCGCATGCCGTTTTTAACGGAAATTTGGGCCGCGCGGAGCGGTGGCCCCGCGGCATATGCTTTGGGACAGTCCATCACGCGGCGAAGCGGTACGGCTACGTGGGCATCGGACGGTCCGGGGGCAGCCACGTCTGTCGATCCTACGGTTCCCACGCGTCTTCTCACTCGGTACTGTGGGGATTGAGGGTTGCCCCGCCGCGCCCGGCCCTGCTCCCCGCTCCGTCCGCCGCCGAGGTCACCCGCCTGGCGATAAGACGGCGCGGCCGCAGTCCCAGTCCCGTTGGCCGTTGACCGGTGACGGACGCCGGGGAGGTGATTTCCGCCTGGCGAGAAGAGCACCCCCGTCTCTCCGCCTGCGGCTTTGAGTACGGCCGCGTGGGAGGAGAAGGCGGTGAGCGAGGAGCTGTGGTGGACGGTGTGAGCTCGAGCGGGCGCAGGAGGCGCCGCCTTTGCGACGGTGGGCCATGGCCCGGAGCTGCCTCCAGCTTCCTGCCGCCGACCAGCTGTGGTCCTGCTCGTGCGAAGGTGAGCAATTCTTCTTCTTCTTTCCTTCAGAAGGATCTTGCACGCTGCAAGTAGCATTCTATGGCAACAATTGATTTGCATAACTGTTTTTTTGGTCAAGCTAATGGGCAAGGTACGCAAGTTTAAATCTAGGATCAAAGTTGAATTATTCAAGTCAATCATCCCTTATCATGTCTGTCCTTTTTGTGGTCAAGCTGATGGGGTTAGGAACTAGGCTAAGCTGCAAGCTAAAGCGCATAGTCACCAAGGTTAGAATATTGCTGATGCAAATCCTGCAAGTCAGGCTGATAGATAACTGATACATAGATTGGCATAGATGTTTCTCAGCAAAACAACAGAAAAACACTTGCATCCTGAAGAAGTACAGTATTTATTTAAATCAATACAGAGTTTATAAGCTACACTCTGAACGTACATAAATCGAAGTTACATAATACTATAGTTACAACTCAAATCCATCAGTCTTATTTTCTACTCCGTGGGCTTCCTCGGCTTCGGCTTTAAACCTCCATTGTCGTTCATTCTTTGGGGCCTCAGCATCATATCAAGGATAGCATGCAACTCCTCTGTTTCTCCATATAGATTAAGCTTTTTTATCTGGGATTTGAGAGAACTATTATAACAATGGTACTTCTCACAAAAAAGTGCAACGGACAACAGCCCCCAGCTTTGAATGTATTTTGTCTGGTCTTCACTGAGAAAAGTCACCTTGTCCAGATCTGCTGTAAATATTGCCCGAACACGATTAAACCTCAGGGATTCCGGTCCCATGATGGTCATGGTGAGAACAGCAACTTTGATGTCTTCCTCAGGGGTAATCCTAGGATCATAATTAGCCATTATGTGGATAGCACGGAGTAGTGCCTCCCGTCCTAGCTGCACCTGGGTTAGGGATTTATAGCCACCTTTAATGAGAGCTGGATAGCTCTCACCAAAGGTGAGCTCTGTTCCGTGCCCATGAAACAGTGCTCCGTAGCCTTTCATGTATAACAAGCGATCTGCTGGAGTCACGAAAGACAAAAAATACAGATTTTCATTCCGCCACATGATCTTCACTCTATCTTGACCTTCACCCAGCACCGTGACATTTATCCATTGTGTTGGGGGGGTTAATTTTTGATCAACATCCTTATCTAAGGGCGCAAGCACGGTATGAGTTTCATGCAAGGGGCCAAACTGCCCCACTACATGTACTTCGTGGTAGAATGATTGGTATGAGGGTGCCAAGGCATTCCAGATTATCCCCTCGCCCTCGGATCGCGTGTAGATGACAAATGAGAATAACACAGCGATGAAAATCATCCTGTGTAAAATCAAAATGGAAATACGTCAGGACATAACCATGTTTTGGACTGAACAGGGAACAACTACAAATTTATTACCCATGTTACCTGATGTCCTGCCCCATGGATACTCCTTCCCTCTGAAGAAAAGCAAGTGGTGTGAAGTTGAATGAAGTGTGCTTGGTGCACAGGCAGGGCGTACAGTTGCTCTGTGTCTGTTCCATGCAAGAACATTTGTTGGGGGTATAAATACCACCCTTTAATATGATTTTACCAAACAATAAAGAACATGGCTGCAGAATGCCATGCAAGTAGCACTTCTTGATATGATTTATCAAAAAAGAAAGAACATTAGGTTGGGGGTAGACGTAGCACTTCTTGATATGATTTATCAAAAAAGTAAGAACTCAGGGCAGAATGCCATACGAGATGCAATCTAAATTAAGCAATCAAATGCGGATTTGTCGTATGCCACAGACCACAGCAGCTAGCTAGGGGAGTGTTTTCTGATAACGGACAATTCAATTATTTATGTGAAAAGACTTGATTCTCAGGCTGCGTGTGGAAGCTCATTATGCATTTTTATTGATGTTTATCTGAAAACCATGCCCATGCATCAATGCATGACACATGCTTGAATCTCAAGCTGAGTGTGGAACCTCATTATTCAATTTTTTTTTGTTCAGGGGTAGGTGTCAATCAAAAGAAGCGCCCAAGGGGCAGGCCAACAACAAGCCGAGACAAGGCTCCTTACGAGCAACATTTGAAGAGGCCTCGGTTTTGTAAGATCTGCAGGGTGTAGGGCCACAAATGTACAACGTGCCCCCAAAGGGGCGATTTTCCGAACGAAGTTGCCGAAATGCACCAAGTGTGGCGTGGTTGGGCATCGTCAGAATGTTTGTGGCACTAAAAAGAGTGGACCGTTGGAGCCAAAAAATTTCTAGATCACACTTGTCATGAGGGGTTTATGAAGTCAGCATATCCAATGTTTGTTTTCAGGAATTTATTTTGTGATGCAGTTGTTTTATTTGTTTCCATGAATTGCCCTGCCTGAACTGTTTGGCAGTCAAACCAAACTTGCTTGATATCACTCTGGTTGATTTAGAGGGTTTACCTAGTCAGCCTTCCCAATGTTTTGATGTAATTGTTTTACTTTATGCTGCATCTGTCTTATTTGTTGGCATTAATTAGTCTGCCTGAACTGACTGGCATGGTCTAGCTTGTTTTTGTTTGTTTTTTCTAGTGTAAAACTCATGGCAAGCCAATGTATTGATCTAGATTCAGAAGAAATATAGCTGTTGCTGTCAAGACCACTTCGGTTGTTTTTGCTCGCTGTGAGTGTGATCATGTTGTTTTGGCATGCTTAGTTAGCTGTGTCATCATGTATTCATGCGAACTGATTCATCTCCACTTATCGAAGGTATGGCATGGCAAACAGGTTCATGCCAGCTGATTCTTCTCCACTTATCCAGCCATGGCATGGCAATCCAGATTCATTTTTTTTAAACTAGGGTCGGTCGTGATGTTGGGCATGAAGAAATGACAGGGCAATGTCATAGCTTGGCTAGGGTGCTCCATTGTACTGTGGACCGGCTGGCAAGGCTGAGCACGCCTCCTCTGTCACACAGATGAAGAACAAAGAGACCTGGTGCTGGCGGTGCGTTCGTTGAACTGTACCACTGGGCGCGCGCGGGCATCTCTCCATGCACATATTAAGCTGATTTCCTGGACAGTTGAACATGAACATGACGACGTGGCGTGATTAGTAAACGGTAACACTGCTTGATCTACCCGATTCAACACAATTACGCATGCAGGTAAAGCTGCTCTAATACCCTGGCTTGTAAAAATGACATAGTTTTTTTTTTTGAATTTTCACCGGGAGTTGAATTGTATTCATTTTGCCTATAAGGCTTTGCAGCCTTTTGCAAGATAGGATTCAAATGAATCGGAAATACAAAGGGGCACAAGGGGAGAAGAGATAAAGCAAAACAACACACAAGGGGGAACAAAGAGGGGAAATACAAGACAAAACAACAAATAGCGCCGCCACCGTAATCGAACGGCATCGGCCAGCCAAGACCAAATCAGGACACTGCACCGTCGACGCAATCGAAAGACCCCGTGCATCCGAGACTGCACAACGCCGTGACACCACCTGTGTCATGGGACACATTCGAAGGGTCACACGAGACCGAGACAGCGGCACGGCACCTGTGTGCCACCGCCAAAGTCAAAGAGCATCGCCTAGCGGACCAAGCCATGGCACTGCACCGTCGACGCAATCAAAAGGCACCGCGCAACCTAAATTGCACAACGCCGCGACACCACCTGTGTCGGGGGTACATTCGAAAGGTCACGCGATCCCGAGACGACGTCACGGCACCTGTGTGCCACCGGCGTAGACACAGAGCATCGCCTAGCAGAGACACACCAAGAAGCACTCGAGCACGAACACCACCAAAAGGAGCACAGAACCACCGTCGACTCCAAGCCGGCCGCACCACCACCACCATCAGCCACACACCACCGCCAACCAATCACATGAGCCTTCGGTTACCACCCACAGTCAAGCTCTCCAAGACGACGCCTCCATGGAGGTAGCGACGTACACGACTCCGTCGTCGCCCGATCCAGCAAAACTAGATCATGGACTTTCGCCAGGAGACCCCAGACTCAAGGGATTTGGGTGAACTTGCTCCTGAGCAACACGCCTACGGGGAGGAGAACGACACCAAAAGGCATCGCGCGTCACCGGCATCAACCGAGGTCTTTGCAAGGTTTTCACCCGGAGCCAAAGACAACCGCCTCGCCTCAAAATCCGAAGACCGGGTCACCTCTGGCCGCCGCCGCAGGCCCTGGGAGGGGAGGGGAGCACCCCCACTGCGCCACGAGCAGAGGGCCGCAAAGCCATCGCCATGAAGCCTGGGACCCCCTCCACCTCCACCCTCACACAAGCTGGACCAGCCGGAGCCGGCAGCAGGCGCCACCAGCGCTAAAGCGCAGGATGACAGGAGAGAGGCCATAGGACGCGGCCGCATGCCCAGATCTGGAGCCACGCGAACCCGCCAGATCCGGGGCAGATGCACGTGCGCCCGCACCAACCCAGGCCGAGTCCGGCTCCACCACTCGCGCCGCACAGCAGCCAACACCGGCAAACCCCGAGCCGCGTAGCTCGACAGCCTGCCTAGCTGAACAGCCGCCGCGCACCACCGGGAGATCCAGCAGCAGCCGCCAGCCGCCAGGAGCTCCCCGCGCGAAAAGAAGGCTGGTCCCGCCGCCGCCAGCCGCCAGCAGGCTTTGCCCAGCGACGTGTGCCGGCGGCGGCGAGGGAGGAGCTTTCCTCTCTCTCTATGACATAGCTTATTGTTTATCGGTTTTGATCACACCCGTGGACGATTAATTTGCTGGTGAAATCAAAAATCATATTAAACATGACCAAAGATACTGTTGCTTGCTTAGTAAAACGCTAATGGTGAACGCTCCTTCGTGCTTCGCTGGACGCAATCTGACCCCACTTGTCAGAAAGTGATCAAACGGGCCAGATCACCTCATTAGTGCTATTTGCAACAAGTTTACCGAATCCGCGGTGTGTTTTACAAATAATTAGGGACTAGGTAGTTTTCCGCAAAGCTAACCCCAAATGTGGTGGTTTTCTGCAATTCACTCGTGGAATGGTCATCCAGAAGGATAGAATCTGGAGTGTTTATCATGCGTGCCTTGATCTGGCAATGATCAGAAGGTCACCCGCCACAAGTTATACAAAGCTGTGTCGGGCACGTGTGGTCTCTTCATATGTTATGTTTTGTATAACTCACCTGTGGCAGGCGAGCACATGCGCCCGCCACAGGTACGTGTCCTGGCAGTAGCGGGTCGTATGATAAAGGAAGTTTTGTAGGCGCGGGTTCCAAGCTTATTCCTTTTGTGCTTGACGCGGCAACAGCTGAAGCTCAAGCAGTTTTAGATGGTATTCATCTTGCAAATCAAATAGGCTGTCAGAAATTAGTTATTCGGTCTGATTGTGCAGGAGTTATTGATACTCTTCAGGAAGGTGGTTTCTCTGTGATTGTTGCTGCTTCAATATTCGGAGACATTCATATTCAGGTGAGCTCTTTTGACAGAATCTTATTTATGCACTATCCAAGCGAAGCAAATCGAGTAGCGCATACACTTGCACATGAATGTAATCTAGATAGTTGTGTGTGGGCTGATGATCCACCTAGTTTTATTATGCCGCCGTTGATTGACGATGTAAGCGTGATTTAATTTAATAAAATTAGCCATGATGGCATTCCCTCAAAAAAAAAGCACGCCTGCCACAGGTAGACCCGTTCACTACCTAAGTTGCAGTTTTTCCCGACCATCTCTTCCCAAAACCACCCTTCCCTCTTTCAAAAACGCAATTTCAAATCTCTCCGCCGCTTTCGCCTCCAACCCCGTGCCTCGTCGCCACCGCACCCCTCCTCCGCCCTTGTGCCACTCTCGCCGCCGCGGCCGTTCTCATATGCCTCGTCCGCGCGCCCTTGTCATCGCACGCCTCACTAGTGCAGAACCGAGCATTATCACCGGTTCGTAAGGCCCTTTAGTGCCGGTTCTGTAACAGCATTAAAGGGTGGGGACTAAAGAGCCCCCCCCATAGTACAGGTTCAACACGAACCGCCACTAAAGGGCCATCACGTGGCACGAGTCAGCGCCGGGGACGGGGAGACCTTTAGCACCAGTTGGTAACAAAGGTTTGGGGGGGTTTGGGTTCATGATTTCTTTTTTCTTTAATTTTGTGTTTTCCATTTAATTCTTTTTCATTTGCTGGTATTATACAATACTATATATTATACACGTTATGCATATATGTAAATAAAATTTCTTGTAGAACCGATACAAGAACGTACTATGGTCAGAACTATCCCTGCTGGTGGCACGCGCGCGTAGATTCGTGTGGAGGCTTGCTGGCCGAAAGGTGCGGCCGGTTTCTTTGGTTTTCTGCATGCCTCCCGCCTGTTTTTCATCTGACACGGGTGCAGCTTTTTCTGAGTTCGCGCATAGCTGCAGCCTACCGCGACAGATGTGGTCACAACGTTATCGGGAAACGGATTCACACCATCGAGGCGGGGGCCAAATTTCGTGTTTTGACCCTTTTTGCAAACAAAATAGGGATCTGACCTTAGTTCGAACTTTTTTTGAGATTTGACCCTTTTGCTACCGCCGTAGATCATGGCGGTAGGCTTGTACAGGCTACCGCCAGGGTGAGCGGCAGTAGGTTAACGGCGGCCGCCGACAGCCCCGTTGTGTGAAGCCACGCGGCGTAACGGTCGTACCGCCACAGGACGTGGCGGTAGTCCAGCTAAGGCTACCGCCAGAAGGCTCGGCGTTAGTGCCGTAGGCTGTGCCTTCTGTACTGTGATGAAGATGGCGTTTCCGCTGGCGGTAGGGTATCCCAACCTACCGCCACGTTCCTTGGCGGTAGGGTACCACAACCTACCGCCAAAGGTCCTGGCGGTAGGATGTGTACACCTACCGCCGTCCCATTCGGCGGTAGGATGTGCCAGTTAACTTCTAAACCGGTTCTTTGTCTTATCAATTAAAAATAAATAAACATCACAACAAATATTGTTTGTAATTCAAAATAGGATGATCGCACACATTGTAGATAGCAAATTAACATTTCAAATAGTTTGAACATAGTTTGAAAGTAGCAATTCGACATCACCAACAAAGCTTGAAAGTACCAAATAGACATCACCAGCATAGCATACAAGTTCTTGCTCACAACTAGTTGTACTAAACGACATCACCAACACGATTGGTCACTTGCTCCTGCTCCTCTTAGCGGTACGGTCATCGTTTCTCTTCGAGCGGGTTTCGTCCGGCTTCTTTGTGCGACGACGAGGAACCGGTTTCTGAAACGGGGATGGGCTCAAAACATCCTGGTGTGGATGAGATACCCTCTTCCCCTGGCTTGGCTGCGTCGGTTGAGGCCCGTCATTGTCGTCGTACTCCTCTGCGTCCTCCTCCTCCTCTTCTTCTGCGTCCTCCTCCTCCTCTTCTTCGTCGTCCTCTGTTTCTTCTTCCTCTTGCTGCTCAACAACGCGGGATGACGAGGCAACATGAGTAGAGGAAGCTCCGCCGGCGTGGCTTGATGAAGCAATGGCACGCATGGACCCTTCATGAGCAGGATCATGGACGTTGGCCGCGTGAGCGCACCCAAGCATACCCACTATCTTACGACAACGGGTGATGAACTTCTGCAATAGTGAACAACCAAAAACATAATAAGGATCAACTCAAACTTCTGCAATAGTATAACATGGCTAAGGAGCTCGATGTTACCTTCATTGTATCCCTCATTTTGGTGTTGGATTCCACGGTTCCGGCTTCATACGAAAGCGCGTTCGAGCCATCGATAATGCTTCTGTTGAGCTCTGAAGCCTGCACATGTAACCAATATGTTAAAGGCTCAAAATCGCTCATGGCTCAAAACAAATGAGAACACCACTTACCACTCTGTTCATCAGGGGTGCATACTCTCTGAAATCACCTTCGAGATCTCTGAGCCGGCCACGGTAAGCTTCGTCCTCGCTGTCATCCTCCTCCAATTCGGCGATATCGTCTTCCGTCCACTGCGGCCTCAGGCGTACACGGTACTTGACACCATCGTCATACCACTTCAGGTGGCGTTCACGGTAGGTGTCCCAGTGAACCACTCTCCTCTCGCTGTCTTTGCGATACCTTCTCTCGTCCCACATTTTCACGTACTCCTGTGCTCGTGCCCCCAGTCTGTGATGGACTGACAATTCTTTCTACTCTTCCTGCAAGGCATAGGAAGCAACGGACGTCATGACAACGTCAAACATAAACAAAAACACATCAAGTAGAGAACAATGTCCTCACCAGTGAAGGTCGGAGCCGCCGGTGTCTGTGGGTTTACCCGGTGGGGTACGTTGCAAGATCCCAAACTGTGTGGCCACACGCTGTGGTAAGTGCCACTCGACGGCATACACACATATCAAGGGCACAATGCACCGCCAGGCAAACTGATCCTCCTTGCATATCGAGTTGAGCTCGAACCCCCATTCTCGGTCACGGTACGGAAACCAGTTCACCTACAAAAGGATCGTTAAGAAGAATGAAAGTTGCGGGACGATTGATAAGCTACTTGGTATACCTGGAAATCTGATAGGTTGTCCAGCTCGCTGCTGAAGAGCTTATACAGGGTAGTGGCCTTGCCCGTGTAGACCTTCACCTTGTCCCAGGTGTAAGCGACGGTCGGGTAGCGAGCACTATCACCTTCTTCACCATAATCCGTCCATGCACGCGAGCGAACTCTCTCTGGACGGCCGACCGGTAACCGCTCCCACATCCAAATTGAAAGGGCCCAAACAAATCCACACACGCCAGAGGTATCTTCGGTCCTCTGCGTCGCGTCATCCAGCTGCAAACATGAAGTGATCATGATCATATTGCACAACCTCAAACAGCATACGTAGATCGAAAAACGAGTATTGAGATATTTATCTTACCGAGCGGTATAGGTAAGCTAGGCCGGCGGACCCCCAGCTGTACCCCGCATCCCATTCCTCCAGGAATCTGAGATACATCCATAGGGCGCAATCCCCCGAGCAGTCTGGAAAGACGACCTCCGTAAGAGGGTACCACAAATAGGCCCTCGCGTACTGCTCCACGGTCCGCTGATCGGCATCTTGCGGGCAAACGGACTGGTTCTCCAGGAGCCACTTGAGCCGCACACCGGATGTTCTGTTCCCCTTCATGGGAGGGCAGTCGCCGATCAGGGCGATCACCCTCTCCTGCCAGTTGGCCCTCTCCACTCGCCCAGTCAGAGCATGGCCCTCGATGGGCAGGGCCGTGATCATGCCGAAGTCCTCGAGAGTCACTGTCATCTCACCACAAGTGAGATGGTAACTGTGCATCTCGGGGCGCCACCGGTCGATCAATGCCGTAAGAGCCGAGTACACGAGCGTCGGCGGCTGCCTTTTGAACTGAAGAACTAAACCCAACATCCGTGCTCTCCTGAAATACGGAGTGTAGCGCTCGTCGTACTGCATCTGCACAGCCTTCGTGTGGCCCCTCATCCGCAATGAGGGGAGCATCTGTCAGAATGTAAACGGAATTGTTAGTAACTAATTTTGTCATAATAAACAATACATCAAATTGACGATAGACATTACCACTCCGTTCTCCACAAAACGGGCGCAGTGACCGTTGTCGAAAGCATGATCAAGCATCGTGTACTTCACACCGATTTCTGGCGCAAGGGGTGGCCGCCTATAACAATTAAACAATTAGAAATGATGTCATTTTCAACCAACTTGTATCATTTTGAACAAACATGAACATATCAAGTCCAAATATAAATGAATCATATTCAACCAACATTCATCATTTATCATATATTCAACCAATATAAATGATCAATGTAAATAAATTATTCACCAACATTCATCATTTATCGTATATTGAAACAATTAGAAAATTGCATATACATCATTCATCAAAATCCATCATATGATCATTTGTTAAAAAAATGCATATACATATTTCAATCACATGTAAGCAACTACTTACAATCCCTCCAACATCAATCACATCACCACTTGTTCAAAAATAATGTTAATCTCCAACTACCTTCGTGATGAACTAGGGTTCATATCAAAACTACACATAATCTCCACAACTAATTATTAGAGTTTATATTCAACTATATACATCATATATAATCAACCTAAGCAATCCTAGGATAAAAACAAAGTAAAAAGATAGGTTTGTTTGCACCAAATAATGCATCAAATCGAAAGCGTTTCGACTAGAACTAATTGGAGGGATTGAGAGAGCTTACTTTTCCCGTTTTGGAGCCATCTCGATCCGCAAAAATGGTGCCCAAACGAAGGAGATCGGAGGGGGGGAGTGGAGGGGATGAGAGAGAGCTTGTGCTCTCTATTCTTGCGCCGCCCCACGGCTAGGGGAAGAAGATGGGGGCGGGTTCGTGGGTGGGCCCCATGAGCCGGCCGCGCGGGCTTATAAGGTTTCAGCTCCTACCGCCAGAGCCTACAACGGTAGGATTACAGAGCCTACCGCCGTGGGCTCTGGCGGTAGGGTGGACGGCAGGAGACGGTTCCGTTTACTTGGGGCCGACGTGGATAAGTGGGCTACCGCCGATCCCTTTGACGGTAGCATGCACAGACCTATCGCCGTGTAGCCCGGTAGGCAAAAGGGTCAGATCCCGAATTTTTTTCGAACCGGGGTCAGATCCCGATTTTGTTTGTAAAAAGGGTCAAAACACGAAATTTGGCCCGAGGCGGGCGTGGTAGACCAGGACCTTGCTGGCACCCATCGTATCGATCCCTCTCTATCTCTCTCTCACCTCACTCCCACGCATGCATGGTACAACCCGTGACTCTGTTCTCGCTCCTCTGCCTGCTTCCTCCACCCGACCCTCCATGCGTAACACCAAAGCCACTGCGGCCTCATGCTCTTCCACCATCTCCACTCATCTTGAGGACTAGCTGATCCCTCATCCCCTACCTCCAAGATCCAGATCAGGCGACGCCCCACCTATACTCACGGAGATGGAGCCCAACGGAGCGGATCCAGCCTCCACCACCAGGAGCAACGGCAACCTCCGCCGAGATTTGCGTGGAGAGGCCAAGGTTCTCGAGTCTCGACAGGTAGGAGCACTCACCGACGTGTGCTCCTTCCACAGGCCAGGCTCCGACGAGAGGTGGTGGTGCTGGTGCCCTCCTCCTGCATGGGGATCGCGCGGGGGTCCTTCTCATCCCGCCACGCATTGCTCCTTCGCGGGCTCCTCCCCCACCCACAAGCTGCTCCTGCTCGCCTCCTTTCCTCCTCTTTTCCACAGCCGAGGCAGACGGCGAGCTGCAGCCTGCAGGGCCTTCACAAGCCTATGGATCGGTGGATGGACGAGGTCCTTGGCTCCCATTCCTCCTTGTCGTCTCGTCGCCAGCGTCAATGGATTCCACTGTGGTGTAGGAGGAAAACGAAATCGTGTAGGGAGCTGGTGCAATAGTCCTCGTCCACGGCTCAAGCCCACCACGGCGCTCGGTGAGATCTCCATTTACATGTACGATGTTGATGCGTAGCTCTGTATGTGGTGATTTTCTCCACAGCTCGATGCCGGTTCATTAATTTCTTGCCGTGGCTGGAAAAAAAATCCCCTTTGTTTGTTTCCTCCCAGCTCAGATCTCTTGTCCAGAAGTTGCTTCGAGGATGTTGGCACGCGTGGTGTCAAGCTTTTTTTGCTTCGAGGATGTCCCCTTTTGTTACCATGGCATGCCGTGTTACTGATTCAGGTGCAAGCATGCCGTCTGCATCTTCTTCAAACCTTTTGTTCGGCTCTTGGTTAGTACTTACTAGTATACGGAACGTGTGCTAATGCTTTTATTCTCCTGGACGATAGTGCTAGTGTTTTGTTTCCACGCCTCTGACTTAGATAGTGCAGGTCACACTTTTTGGAATATTTTTGTACGAGACCCGCTTCGGTAGATCCCCCCCCCCCCCCCCCCCGAAAATCGTATAAAAGGGTAATATGGAGGTACAAAAGCTCTCTTAGTTATAATAATCAGTGGTTTTCTTTGTTTTGTTTCGTCCGAGTTTTCATCTGTTTTTTTGTTGTTTTAATCTTTTTCTTTTTCTTTTTTAAATTCGTGAAATTTTATTTAATATACGAAATATTTTCCAAATCTGTGAAGGTTTGAATCCTTAGTTTTTTTAAAATCGTGAAATTTTTTCAAATGCGCGGACCTTTTTTATAAATTGATGAACTTCTTTCACATTTTTTTTTCAAAATCAATGATTTTTTTTCAAAAACCGGCTGGCAAGCTGAGGTTCCCAAAACCAGGAACATTTTTTTGCAACTTTCTTTAGTGAACTTTGTTTTTGAAAATCAATGAAATTTTTCATATCCGTGAACATTTTTCTAAAAATGGATGAACTTTTTAAAATCCACAAACGCTTAGGCCGGCCTAACATGTGCCTGACAGGAGCGATGTTGTCGCCTAGTTGGGCCAAAGCCTAACCATTTTTTTCTTTTTCTGTTAATTCTTTTTTCTGCTTTTTGAACTTTATTGTTGTTTTAAAACTTGGTTAATTTTATAGATAATAATTGTAAATGCTTTTTTACTTAAAACCTGACATGGAAGACAAAACAAACAACACTTTTAACAGAGGGTGCTAGGTGGCCACAAGGCTCCGTCTGAGAGCACACTGTATCCGGTGAACTTTATTCAAATACAAAACAAACATTTTTCAAATATATGGTGAACTTTTTGAAATGCACGCTAAACAAAATTGCTATACACGATGAACATGTTCTTATACACGGTGAATATTTTTCCCAATGCATGGTGAACATTTTTCTTCAATATGGAGAACTTCTTTTTAACATGATAATTTTTTGGAAAGTGAACAATCAAACTTTTATTGGTTCTAGCATCGAGTAACCCGACCAACTCAGGCACCCGTCGGTTCTAGCATTTTATTATGTTTTCATTTTACTCATTCAATGCATGTCATGGTTGATGCATTTCCTCTTGACCAGCACCTTCCTAGTCTCCTTTATATACTAGAGCTCCACCGACTAGACGCTGGTGTTGGGGAACGTAGTAATTTAAAAAATTTTCCTACGCACACTCAAGATCATGGTGATGCATAGCAACGAGTGGGGAGAGTGTTGTCTACGTACCCTCGTGGACCGAAGCGGAAGCATTGACGCAACATAGAGGAAGTAGTCGTACGTCTTCCCGGTCCAACCGATCCAAGCACCGTTACTCCGGCACCTCCGAGTTCTTGGCACACGTTCAGCTCGATGACACTCCCCGGGCTCCGATCCAGCAAAGCTTCGGGGAGGAATTCCGTCAGCAAGACGGCGTGGTGACGATCACTAGTAGAAAAGGGGGCAACGGTCCAGGCCGGGTCAACCCATTAGTCCCGGTTCAATCTAGAACCGGGACCAATGGGGGCATTGGACCCGGTTCGTGAGCCTAGGGGGCTGGCCGGGCCACGTGGGCCATTGGTCCCGGTTCGTATGGACCCTTTGGTCCCAGTTGGTGGGACGAACCGGGACCAATGTGCCTGGCTCCTGGCCCACCACCATTGGTCCCGGTTCGGCATGAACCGGGACCAAAGGCTCCCATTTAGTCCCGGTTCATGCCACGAACCGGGACCAGTGGTGCCGCCTATATATACCCCTCGCGCCGGAGCAGAGCACTGAGTGCTCTGTTTTTCTGGGCCGGCGAGAGGAGGGGCTTGTGGTGCTCTAGCTCACCTCCTTTGCACATGAGGTGTTCAATGAAATGCCCGAGCCACACTAGTTAAGCTTTCTCCTCTCGAAGCTCGACCTCAAAGCTTCATTTTCCTCGAGATTTGTCTAGATTTAGCGGTCCGTCACGCCCCACCCTTGTCTTCACCGCCGTCGATCACCCGCGCCGATCTCATCACCGACACCACCGTGGTGAGCCTCTTGCTCTTATCTTCTTTCTGAAAGGAAAAATATTCTTACTTGTATGTTTAGATAGATACTTGTATCATTTTCTTACTTTTATTATTGCATCTTATATAGTGCGATGGTTTTGGTATCCGCCCCCGTCGGCCCTCGTCCTGTCTATGATTCGGATGTGGTATATATATTAATCTTTATAACTATTGGTTCATTTATTGTTTATGATAATTATGCGGACCAACGTGACATAGATTTTATTTATCTAGGATGTATGTGAACCGGAAATTCCAACCGACCCTATTGTCGAGAGGTTAAATTTAGTTGAAGAAGAAAACAATTTCTTGATGGAAAAAATAAAAAAAATTGAGGAGGAGAAGATGATATTGGAGTTGCATGTTGCGGATGTCGTCGATGATCACAAGATCAAGATGGATGCAATGCGCTTGAAGATTAGAAAGATTAGAAAATATGCCATTCATACCGAGGCTTGGTATTATTATGCCGTTGGATCAATTGTTACCTTGGTTGCGATTATGATCGCCTTTGTTTTAATTAATGTATGGTTTAATTAATTAGATGCTCTGGAGAGCTATATGTTGTTAGATGAGAACTATGTATGTACTTTGGTTTTAATGTGATGATTAACTTCTATTAATTTGGACACTTAATTATATATAATGTATGCAGATGAACCGGCAATGGATGTACGGTGACAGACACACCTCCGAGTACATTAAGGGCGTGCATGAATTTCTCGATGCGGCTGAGGCAAACAAGAAGAATGGTTTTATGTGTTGTCCATGAACTAAATGTGGGAATACGATGTCTTACTCTAACCGGAAAATCCTTCACACCCACCTGCTTTACAAGGGTTTCATGCCACACTATAATGTTTGGACGAGGCACGGAGAAATAGGGGTTATGATGGAAGACGACGAAGAAGAAGAGTACGATGACAACTACGTTTGTTGGGGAACGTAGTAATTTCAAAAAAAATTCCTACGCACACGCAAGATCATGGTGATGCATAGCAACGAGAGGGGAGAGTGTTATCTACGTACCCACGTAGACCAAAGCGGAAGCGTTTGACGCAACGTAGAGGAAGTAGTCGTACGTCTTCCTGATCCGACCGATCCAAGCACCGTTACTCCGGCGCCTCCGAGTTCTTAGCACACGTTCAGCTCGATGACGATCCCCGTGCTCCGATCCAGCAAAGCTTCGGGGAGGAGTTCCGTCAGCACGACGGCGTGGTGACGATCTTGATGTACTACCGACGCAGGGCTTCGCCTAAGCACTGCAACGATATGAACGAGGTGGAATATGGTGGAGGGGGCACCGCACACGGCTAAGGAACGATCACGAAGATCAATTGTGTGTTCTAGGGTGCCCCCTTGCCCCCGTATATAAAGGAGCCAGGGGGAGGGGCGGCCGGCCAGGGTTGGGCGCGCCAGGGGGGAGTCCTACTCCCATCGGGAGTAGGACTCCCTCTTTTTCCTATTCGGAGTAGGAGAAGGGGGGAAAGAGGAGGAGGGGGAAAAGGAAAGGGGGGGGGGCGCCGCCCCCCTTCCCTTGTCCTAATCGGACTAGGAGGGGGAGGGGCGCGCGACCCCTTCCTTCCCCTTTCTCCCTTCTCTCTTAAGGCCCATAGTGGCCCATTAAACCCCCCGGGGGGTTCCGGTAACCCCCCCGGTACTCCGTTATTATCCGAAACCATTCGGAACCATTCCGATGTCCGAATATAGTCGTCCAATATATCTATCTTTATGTCTCGACCATTCCGAGACTCCTCGTCATGTCCGTGATCTCATCCGGGACTCCGAACTAACTTCGGTACATCAAAATGCATAAACTCATAATATAACTGTCATCGAAACATTAAGCGTGCGGACCCTACGGTTCGAGAACTATGTAGACATGACCGAGACTCGTCTCCGGTCAATAACCAATAGTGGGACCTGGATGCCCATATTGGTTCCTACATATTCTATGAAAATCTTTATCGGTCAGACCGCATAACAACATACGTTGTTCCCTTTGTCATCGGTATGTTACTTGCCCGAGATTCGATCGTCGGTATCCAATACCTAGTTCAATCTCGTTACCGGCAAGTCTCTTTACTCGTTCCGTAATACATCATCTCGCAACTAACTCATTGGTTGCAATGCTTGCAAGGCTTGTGTGATGTGCATTACCGAGAAGGCCCTGAGATACCTCTCCGACATTCGGAGTGACAAATCCTAATCCCGAAATACGCCAACCCAACAAATACTTTCGGAGACACCTGTAGAGCACCTTTATAATCACCCAGTTACGTTGTGACGTTTGGTGGCACACGAAGTGTTCCTACAGTAAACGGGAGTTGCATAATCTCATAGTCATAGGAACATGTATAAGTCATGAAGAAAGCAATAGCAACATACTAAACGATCAGGTGCTAAGCTAATGGAATGGGTCATGTCAATTAGATCATTCAACTAATGATGTGACCTTGTTAATCAAATAACAACTCCTTTGTCTATGGTTAGGAAACTTAACCATCTTTGATTAACAAGCTAGTCAAGTAGAGGCATACTAGTGACACTCTGTTTGTCTATGTATCCACACATGTATTATGTTTCCGGTTAATACAATTCTAGCATGAATAATAAACATTTACCATGATATGCAAGGAAATAAATAATAACTTTATTATTGCCTCTAGGGCATATTTCCTTCAGTCTCCCACTTGCACTAGAGTCAATAATCTAGATTACACAGTAATGATTCTAACACCCATGGAGTCTTGGTGCTGATCATGTTTTGCTCGTGGAAGAGGCTTAGTCAACGGGTCTGCTACATTCAGATCCGTATGTATCTTGCAAATGTCTATGTCTCCCACCTGGACTAAATCCCGGATGGAATTGAAGCGTCTCTTGATGTGCTTGGTTCTCTTGTGAAATCTGGATTCCTTTGCTAAGGCAATTGCACCAGTATTGTCACAAAAGATTTTCATTGGACCCGATGCACTAGGTATGACACCTAGATCGGATATGAACTCCTTCATCCAGACTCCTTCATTCGCTGCTTCCGAAGCAGCTATGTACTCCGCTTCACATGTAGATCCCGCTACGACGCTTTGTTTAGAACTGCACCAACTTACAGCTCCACCGTTTAATGTAAATACGTATCCGGTTTGCGATTTAGAATCGTCCGGATCAGTGTCAAAGCTTGCATCAACGTAACCGTTTACGACGAGCTCTTTGTCTCCTCCATACACGAGAAACATCTCCTTAGTCCTTTTCAGGTACTTCAGGATATTCTTGACCGCTGTCTAGTGATCCACTCCTGGATTACTTTGGTACCTCCCTGCCAAACTTATAGCAAGGCACACATCGGGTCTGGTACACAGCATTGCATACATGATAGAGCCTATGGCTGAAGCATAGGGAACATCTTTCATCTTCTCTCTATCTTCTGCAGTGGTCGGGCATTGAGTCTTACTCAACTTCACACCTTGTAATACAGGCAAGAACCCTTTCTTTGCTTGATCCATTTTGAACTTTTTCAAAACTTTGTCAAGGTATGTACTTTGTGAAAGTCCAATTAAGCGTCTTGATCTATCTCTATAGATCTTAATGCCCAATATGTAAGCAGCTTCACCGAGGTCTTTCATTGAAAAACTTTTATTCAAGTATCCCTTTATGCTATCCAGAAATTCTATATCATTTCCAATTAGTAATATGTCATCTACATATAATATCAGAAATGCTACAGAGCTCCCACTCACTTTCTTGTAAATACAGGCTTCTCCAAAAGTCTGTACAAACCCAAATGCTTTGATCACACTATCAAAGCGCTTATTCCAACTCCGAGAGGCTTGCACCAGTCCATAAATGGATCGTTGGAGCTTCCACACTTTGTTAGCTCCCTTTGGATCGATAAAACCTTCCGGTTGCATCATATACAACTCTTCTTCCAGAAATCCATTCAGGAATGCAGTCTTTACATCCATTTGCCAAATTTCATAATCATAAAATACGGCAATTGCTAACATGATTCGGACAGACTTAAGCATCGCTACGGGTGAGAAGGTCTCATCGTAGTCAATCCCTTGAACTTGTCAAAAACCTTTTGCGACAAGTCGAGCTTTGTAGACAGTAACATTACCATCAACGTCAGTCTTCTTCTTGAAGATCCATTTATTCTCTATTGCTTGCCGATCATCGGGCAAGTCAACCAAATTCCATACTTTGTTCTCATACATGGATCCCATCTCAGATTTCATGGCTTCAAGCCATTTTGCGGAATCTGGGCTCACCATCGCTTCTTCATAGTTCGTAGGTTCACCATGATCTAGTAGCATGATTTCCAGAACAGGATTGCCGTACCACTCTGGTGCGGATCTTACCTCTGGTTGATCTACGAGGTTCTGTAGTAACTTGATCTGAAGTTGCATGATCATCATCATTAAATTCCTCACTAATTGGTGTAGGTGCTACAGAAACAGATTTCTGTGATGTACTACTTTCCAATAAGGGAGCAGGTACAATTACCTCATCAAGTTCTACTTTCCTCCCACTCACTTCTTTCGAGAGAAACTCCTTCTCTAGAAAGGATCCATTTTTAGCAACAAATGTCTTGCCTTCGGATCTGTGATAGAAGGTGTACCCAACAGTTTCTTTTGGGTATCCTATGAAGACACATTTCTCCGATTTGGGCTCGAGCTTATCAGGTTGAAGTTTTTTCACATAAGCATCGCAGCCCCAAACTTTAAGAAACGACAACTTTGGTTTCTTGCTAAACCATAGTTCATAAGGCGTCGTCTCAATGGATTTTTATGGCGTCCTATTCAATGTGAATGCGGCCGTCTCTAGAGCATAACCCCAAAACGATAGCGGTAAATCTGTAAGAGACATCATAGATCGCACCATATCAAGTAAAGTGCGATTACGACGTTCTGACACACCATTGCGTTGTGGTGTTCCGATTCATTAAAAATAGACCACTCTTCAAGGGTGCATGACCATAAAAGATATTACTCATATAAATAGAACAACCATTATTCTCTGATTTAAATGAATAACCGTCTCGCATCAAACAAGATCCAGGTATAATGTTCATGCTTAACGCTGGCACCAAATAACAATTATTTAGGTCTAATACTAATCCCGAAGGTAGATGTAGAGGTAGCGTGCCGACTGCGATCACATCGACTTTGGAACTGTTTCCCACGCGCATCGTCACCTCGTCCTTTGCCAGTGTTCGCTTAATCCGTAGTCCCTGTTTTGAGTTGCAAATATTAGCAACAGAACCAGTATCAAATACCCAGGTACTACTGCGAGCTCTAGTAAGGTACACATCAATAACATGTATATCACATATACCTTTGTTCACCTTGCCATCCTTCTTGTCCGCCAAATACTTGGGGCAGTTCCGCTTCGAGTGACCAGTCTGTTTGCAGTAGAAGCACTCAGTTTCAGGCTTAGGTCCAGACCTGGGTTTCTTCTCTTGAGCAGCAACTTGTTTGCTGTTCTTCTTGAAGTTCCCCTTCTTCTTCCCTTTGCCCTTTTTCTTGAAACTAGTGGTTTTGTTAACCATCAACACTTGATGCTCCTTTTTGATTTCTACCTCCGCAGCCTTTAGCATTGCGAAGAGCTCGGGCATTGTCTTATTCATCCCTTGCATATTATAGTTCATCACGAAGCCTTTGTAGCTTGGTGGAAGTGATTGGAGAATTCTGTCAATGACGCAATCATCCGGAAGATTAACCCCCAGTTGAATCAAGTGATTATAATACCCAGACATTTTGAGTATATGCTCACTGACAGAACTATTCTCCTCCATCTTGCAGCTATAGAACTTATTGGAGACTTCATATCTCTCAATTCGGGCATTCTGTTGGAATATTAACTTCAACTCTTGGAACATCTCATATGCTCCATGATGTTCAAAACATCGTTGAAGTCCCGGTTCTAAGCCGTAAAGCATGGCACACTGAACTATCGAGTAGTCATCAGCTTTGCTCTGCCAGACGTTCACAACATCTGGCGTTGCTCCAGCAGCAGGCCTGGCAGCCAGCAGTGCATCCAGGACGTAACTCTTCTGTGCAGCAATGAGGATAATCCTCAAGTTACGGTCCCAGTCCGTGTAATTGCTACCATCATCTTTCAACTTTGCTTTCTCAAGGAACGCATTAAAATTCAACGGAACAACAGCACGAGCCATCTATCTACAATCAACATAAACAAGCAAGATACTATTAGGGACTAAGTTCATGATAAATTTAAGTTCAATTAATCATATTACTTAAGAACTCCCACTTAGATAGACATCCCTCTAATCTTCTAAGTGATCACGTGATCCAAATCAAACTAAACCATAACCGATCATCACGTGCAATGGATTAGTTCTCAATGGTGAACATCATTATGTTGATCATATCTACTATATGATTCACGCTCGACCTTTCGGTCTCCGTGTTCTGAGGCCATATCTGCATATGCTAGGCTCGTCAAGTATAACCCGAGTATTCTGCGTGTGCAAAACTGGCTTGCACCCGTTGTAGATGGACGTAGAGCTTATCACACCCGATCATCACGTGGTGTCTGGGCACGACGAACTTTGGCAACGGTGCATACTCAGGGAGAACACTTCTTGATAATTCAGTGAGAGATCATCTTATAATGCTACCGTCAATCAAAGCAAGATAAGATGCATAAAAAGATAAACATCACATGCAATCAATATAAGTGATATGATATGGCCATCATCATCTTGTGCTTGTGATCTCCATCTTCGAAGCACCGTCATGATCACCATCGTCACCGGCGCGACACCTTGATCTCCATCGTAGCATCATTGTCATCTCGCCAATCTTATGCTTCTACGACTATCGCTACCGCTTAGTGATAAAGTAAAGCATTACAGGGCGATTGCATTGCATACAATAAAGCGACAACCATACGGCTCCTGCCGGTTGCCGATAACTCGGTTACAAAACATGATCATCTCATACAATAAAATTTAGCATCATGTCTTGACCATATCACATCACAACATGCCCTGCAAAAACAAGTTAGACGTCCTCTACTTTGTTTGTTGCAAATTTTACGTGGCTGCTACGGGCTTAAGCAAGAACCAATCTCACCTACGCATCAAAACCACAACGATAGTTTGTCAAATAGACTCCGTTTTAACCTTCTCAAGGACCGGGCGTAGCCATACTCGGTTCAACTAAAGTTGGAGAAACTGACACCCGCCAGCCACCTATGTGCAAAGCACGTCGGTAGAACCAGTCTCACGTAAGCGTACGCGTAATGTCGGTCCGGGCCGCTTCATCCAACAATACCGCCGAACCAAAGTATGACATGCTGGTAGGTAGTATGACTTGTATCGTCCACAACTCACTTGTGTTCTACTCGTGCAAAACATCAAACCATAAAAACCTAGGCTCTGATACCACTGTTGGGGAACGTAGTAATTTCAAAAAAAATTCCTATGCACACGCAAGATCATGGTGATGCATAGCAACGATAGGGGAGAGTGTTATCTACGTACCCACGTAGACCAAAGCGGAAGTGTTTGACGCAACGTAGAGGAAGTAGTCGTACGTCTCCCCGATCCGACCGATCCAAGCATCGTTATTCCGGCGCCTCCGAGTTCTTAGCACACGTTCAGCTCGATGACGATCCCCGTGCTCCGATCCAGCAAAGCTTCGGGGAGGAGTTCCGTCAGCACGACGGCGTGGTGACGATCTTGATGTACTACCGACGCAGGGCTTCGCCTAAGCACTGCAATGATATGACCGAGGTGGAATATGGTGGAGGGGGGCACCGCACACGGCTAAGGAACGATCACAAAGATCAATTGTGTGTTCTAGGGTGCCCCCTTGCCCCCGTATATAAAGGAGCCAGGGGAGGGGCGGCCGGCCAGGGTTGGGCGTGCCAGGGGGGAGTCCTACTCCCACCGGGAGTAGGACTCCCTCTTTTTCCTATTCGGAGTAGGAGAAGGGGGGAAAGAGGAGGAGGGGGAAAAGGAAAGGGGGGGCGCCGCCCCCCTTCCCTTGTACTAATCGGACTAGGAGGGGGAGGGGCGCGCGGCCCCTTCCTTCCCCTTTCTCCCTTCTCTCTTAAGGCCCATAGTGGCCCATTAAACCCCCGGGGGGTTCCGGTAACCCCCCGGTACTCCGTTATTATCCGAAACCATTCGGAACCATTCCGATGTCCGAATATAGTCGTCCAATATATCAATCTTTTTGTCTCGACCATTCCGAGACTCCTCGTCATGTCCGTGATCTCATCCGGGACTCCGAACTAACGTCGGTACATCAAAATGCATAAACTCATAATATAACTGTCATCGAAACCTTAAGCGTGCGGACCCTACGGTTCGAGAACTATGTAGACATGACCGAGACTCGTCTCCGGTCAATAACCAATAGCGGGACCTGGATGCCCATATTGGCTCCTACATATTCTACGAAGATCTTTATTGGTCAGACCGCATAACAACATACGTTGTTCCCTTTGTCATCGGTATGTTACTTGCCCGAGATTCGATCGTCGGTATCCAATACCTAGTTCAATCTCGTTACCGGCAAGTCTCTTTACTCGTTCCGTAATACATCATCTCGCAACTAACTCATTGGTTGCAATGCTTGCAAGGCTTGTGTGATGTGCATTACCGAGAAGGCCCTGAGATACCTCTCCGACATTCGGAGTGACAAATCCTAATCTCGAAATACGCCAACCCAACAAATACTTTCGGAGACACCTATAGAGCACCTTTATAATCACCCAGTTACGTTGTGAAGTTTGGTGGCACACAAAGTGTTCCTACGGTAAACGGGAGTTGCATAATCTCATAGTCATAGGAACATGTATAAGTCATGAAGAAAGCAATAGCAACATACTAAACGATCGGGTGCTAAGCTAATGGAATGGGGCATGTCAATCAGATCATTCAACTAATGACGTGACCTTGTTAATCAAATAACAACTCCTTTGTCTATGGTTAGGAAACTTAACCATCTTTGATTAACAAGCTAGTCAAGTAGAGGCATACTAGTGACACTCTGTTTGTCTATGTATCCACACATGTATTATGTTTCCGGTTAATACAATTCTACCATGAATAATAAACATTTATCATGATATGCAAGGAAATAAATAATAACTTTATTATTGCCTCTAGGGCATATTTCCTTCAACGTTCCCCCTGAATACCGTGATGCTGCAACGGGGGGAGCTGGTGAAGATCAAGAGAAACCAGACGATGTGCCCAATGATGCTGCAACGGGTGAAGCTGCTGAAGATGAAGAGGAACCAGACGATGTGCCCGATGATGATGATCTCCGCCGGGTAATTGTCGATGCAAGGACGAAATGCGAAAGTCAAAAGGAGAAGCTGAAGTTCGATCGCATGTTAGAGGATCACAAAAAAGGGTTGTACCCCAATTGCGAAGATGGCAACACAAAGCTCAGTACCGTACTGGAATTGCTGAAGTGGAAGGCAGAGAATGCTGTGCCTGACAAAGGATTTGAGAAACTACTGAAAATATTGAAGAAGAAGCTTCCAAAGGATAACGAATTGCCCGATAGTACATACGCAACAAAGAAGGTCGTATGCCCTCTAGGATTGGAGGTGGAGAAGATACATGCATGCCCTAATGACTGCATCCTATACCACGGTGCATACAAGGATCTGAACGCATGCCCGGTATGCGGTGCATTGCGGTATAAGATCAGACAAGATGACCCTGGTGATGTTCACGGCGAACCCCGCAGGAAGAGGGTTCCTGCGAAGGTGATGTGGTATGCTCCTATAATACCACGGTTGAAACATTTGTTCAGAAACGGAGAGCATGCCAAGTCGATGCGATGGCACAGTGAGGACCGTAAGAAAGACGGGAAGTTGAGAGCACCTGCTGACGGGTCGCAGTGGAGAAAAATCGTGAGAAAGTACTGGAATGAGTTTGCAAAGGACCCAAGGAACGTATGGTTTGCTTTAAGCACGGATGGCATTAATCCTTTCGGGGAGCAGAGCAGCAATCACAGCACCTGGCCGGTCACTCTATGTATGTATAACCTTCCTCCTTGGATGTGCATGAAGCGGAAGTTCATTATGATGCCAGTTCTCATCCAAGGCCCTAAGCAACCCGGCAACGACATTGATGTGTACCTAAGGCCATTAGTTGAAGAACTTTTACAGCTGTGGAATGGAAATGGTGTACGTACGTGGGATGAGCACAATAAAGAGGAATTTAACCTAAAGGCGTTGCTGTTCGTGACCATCAATGATTGGCCCGCTCTCAGTAACCTTTCAGGACAGACAAACAAAGGATACCACGCATGCACACACTGTTTAGATGAAACTGAAAGTATATACCTGGACAAATGCAGGAAGAATGTGTACCTGGGTCATCGTCGATTTCTTCCGACCAACCATCAATGTCGAAAGAAAGGCAAGCATTTTAAAGGCGAGGCAGATCACCGGAGGAAGCCCGCCATGCATACCGGTGATCACGTACTTGCTATGGTCAATGATTTACACGTAATCTTTGGAAAGGGTCCCGGCGCACTAGCTGTTCCGAATGACGCTGAGGGACACGCACCCATGTGGAAGAAGATATCTATATTTTGGGACCTACCCTACTAGAAAGACCTAAAGGTCCGCTCTTCAATCGACGTGATGCACGTGACGAAGAACCTTTGCGTGAACCTGCTAGGCTTCTTGGGTGTGTATGGAAAGACAAAAGATACACCCGAGGCACGGGAGGACCTGCAATGTTTGCACGATAAAGACGGCATGCCTCCGAAGCAGTATGAAGGTCCTGCCAGCTACGCTCTTACGAAAGAAGAGAAAGAAATCTTTTTTGAATGCCTGCTCAGTATGAAGGTCCCGACTGGCTTCTCGTCGAATATAAAGGGAATAATAAATATCCCAGAGAAAAAGTTCCAGAACCTAAAGTCTCATGACTGCCACGTGATTATGACGCAACTGCTTCCGGTTGCATTGAGGGGGCTTCTACCGGAAAACGTCCGATTAGCCATTGTGAAGCTATGTGCATTCCTCAATGCAATCTCTCAGAAGGTGATCGATCCAGAAATCATACCAAGGCTAAGGAGTGATGTGGCGCAATGTCTTGTCAGTTTCGAGCTAGTGTTCCCACCATCCTTCTTCAATATCATGACGCATGTCCTAGTTCATCTAGTCGACGAGATTGTCATTCTGGGGCCCGTATTTTTACACAATATGTTCCCCTTTGAGAGGTTCATGGGAGTCCTAAAGAAATATGTCCGTAATCGCGCAAGGCCAGAAGGAAGCATCTCCATGGGCCATCAAACAGAGGATGTCATCGGGTTTTGTGTTGACTTCATTCCTGGCCTTAAGAAGATAGGTCTCCCTAAATCGCGGTATGAGGGGAGACTGACTGGAAAAGGCACGCTAGGAGAAGACTCAATAATATGCAGGGACGGGCATTCTTGGTCTCAAGCACACTACACAGTTCTACAGAACTCTACCTTGGTGACCCCGTATGTCGATGAACACAAGAACAATCTGCGCTCCAAACACCCGGAGCAGTGCGACGACTGGATTACATGTGAACACATCAGGACTTTCAGCAGTTGGTTGGAAGCACGTATCAGAGGTGACAACACTGTTTGTGATGAGTTGTACTTGTTGTCCAGGGGACCATCTTTGACTGTATTGATTTGGAAAGGATACGAGATAAATGAGAATACATTTTACACGATTGACCAAGATCAGAAGAGCACCAACCAAAAGAGCGGTGTACGCTTTGATGCAACAACCGATAAGGGAAAGGACACATATTATGGTTATATACTGGACATATGGGAACTTGACTACGGACAAGATTTTAAGGTCCCTTTGTTTAAGTGCAAATGGGTCAATCTGTCAGGAGGCGGGGTACATGTAGACCCACAGTACGGAATGACAACAGTCGATCTGAAAAATCTTGGGTACACTGATGAACCGTTTGTCCTAGCCAATGATGTGGCACAGGTTATCTATGTGAAGGACATGTCTACCAGATTGAGAAAAAGAAAAGATAAGGAAACGAATACATCATACGATGAGCCAAAGCGCCACATAGTTCTTTTAGGAAAAAGGGACATCCTGGGAGTGGAGGGCAAGACAGACATGTCTGAAGATTATGAAAGGTTTCATGAAATTCCTCCCTTCAATGTCAAGGCTGACCCAAGCATCATGATAAACGATGAAGACTATCCATGGTTACGGCGTAATAAGCAAATGACACAAGCGAAGAAAAAGTGAAGACTTTCTCCCGCAACTATTATGATGATACCATGCCAAATTTGTAACAGACGAGTATGTTATGCCAAGTATTTTAGAGTTCATTTGAAAACAGACGAGTAGGTGCATCTATGCTAATTTTTTTATTAAAGTTAATCACAAACTTGTGATTCACACAAATTTCAAAGAATTCAAATTTTAACTATTCAAATTTGAAAACTAATGGCACTAACAGAAAGTATTTTGTTGTAAGTAGAAAAACAAGAAAATAAATAAAGCAACAAAGAAAAAAAGTGTTTTCAAATTTGAAAACTAATGGCAGTAACAGAAAGCTTATAATTTTTCTAAAACTAAAAGCAAAAAGAATTAAAAAATAAAGTAAAAAAACAAAAGAAAATAAATAACGCAGAAAACAAAACTAAAAAACTAGAAAAAAAATAAAAATAGCAACAATAAGTATTTTGTTGTAAGTAGAAACAAAATAAAATAAATAAAGCAACAAAGAAAAAAAGTGTTTTCAAATTTGAAAACTAATGGCACTAACAGAAAGCTTATAATTTTTCTAAAACTAAAAGCAAAATGAATTAAAAAATAAAGCAAAAAACAAAAGAAAATAAATAATGCAGAAAACAAAACAAAAAAACTGGAAAAAAATAAAAATAGCAACAATAAGTATTTTGTTGTAAGTAGAAACAAAATAAAATAAATAAAGCAACAAAGAAAACAAAAAAACAAAAAAGTGCCACCTACTGGGCCCACACGGTCTGAATACGACTAGAAACCCTACCATGGGTCAGGATTCAGGCCCGCAGGAGGCCCAGTAGGCCCACAGGCAGATAAAGTGACTTTAGGCCCGTAAGCCTGCATTTGAGAGGAGCTCGACGTGGTCGGCGCAGCAGCGCTTATAAACCACTGCTGAAGCCTCTCGGCTAGCGAGGTGGGACTAAACATCCCACCGCACCGCGCCAGTTCCAGCACAAGGCAATTGGTCCCGGTTGGTGGGACGAACCGGGACCAAAGGGGTGCATTGGTCCCGGTTCGTCCCAGCAACCGGGACCAATGCGCCCCCTTTAGTCCCGGTTGGTGCCACCACCCGGGACCAAAGGCCGCCGCTTCCCGCCCTTTGGGCTGCTGAAAAAGGCCTTTGGTCCCGGTTGGTGGCACAAACCGGGACTAAAGGGTGGCATTAGTCCCGGTTTAAGCCACCAACCGGGACTAAAGCCTTTTCTATATAAGCAAACACTTAGCAGTTTTTGACCAAATCACGCACTTCTCCCCCGACGCCCCCTGCTCCTCCTCGTCGCCGTCGCCGCCCGACGCCCCTGCTCCTCCTCGTCGCCGTCGCCGCCCCACGCCGTCAGGCTGCTCGCCTTCGCCGTCGCTGCCGCCACCGACGCCGTCAGGCTGACCGCCTTCGCCGTCGCCGCCGCCCCTATGAGCACAACCCCCTCCCGTCCCGCGCCCCTGCGCCCCTCTCCTGCGCGGCCACCGCGCCGCCGCCCCTGCCCTGTGCGGCTGCCGTGCACCGCCCCCTGCCCTGCGCTGGCGCCGCGCGCCACCCAGCCGCCCTGCCCTGCCCTGCCGGCGCCACCGCTGCCGCCATATATATGTTTAATTTTTATTAGTTTAATTTTTTTCATATATATATATATATAATGTATGTGTATGTATATGGCTATATGTTTATGTTCATATGTTGCAATATGTTTTTTTTATTTTTATTTTTTTTTCATATGTGATGTATATGTGTATGTGGCTATAATGTATATGTGTATGTGATGTTAAAAATATATATGTTAAAAATGTTTTATATATAGAAAGTTACAATTTTAGAAAAGTTTTATATATGCAAAAGTTACAATTTTAGAAAAAGAAGGATAAGAAAGAAGAAAATAAGAAGAGGAAAGAAAGAAGAAGAGGAGAGGAAAAGAAGAGGAAAGAAAGAAGAAAATAAGAAGAGGAAAGAAAGAAGAAGAGGAGAGGAAAAGAAGAGGAGAAATAAATAAGAAGAAGAAAAAAGAAGAAAAAGAAGAGGAGAAGAAGAAAGGAATAGTGGAGAGGAAGAGAAAGTAGAATATTCTATTTTCTCTTCTTCTCCACTATTCCTTTCTTCTTCTCCTCTTTTTTTTCTTATTTTTTTCTTCGATCTTCTCCGCTAGCTATTCCTTTCTTCTTCTTCTTCTTCTTCTTCTTCTTCTTCTTCTTCTTCTTCTTCTTCTTCTTCTTCTTCTTCTTCTTCTTCTTCTTCTTCTTCTTCTTCTTCTTCTTCTTCTTCTTCTTCTTCTTCTTCTTCTTCTTCTTCTTCTTCTTCTTCTTCTTCTTCTTCTTCTTCTTCTTCTTCTTCTTCTTCTTCTTCTTCTTCTTCTTCTTCTTCTTCTTCTTCTTCTTCTTCTTCTTCTTCTTCTTCTTCTTCTTCTTCTTCTTCTTCTTCTTCTTCTTCTTCTTCTTCTTCTTCTTCTTCTTCTTCTTCTTCTTCTTCTTCTTCTTCTTCTTCTTCTTCTTCTTCTTCTTCTTCTTCTTCTTCTTCTTCTTCTTCTTCTTCTTCTTCTTCTTCTTCTTCTTCTTCTTCTTCATTTTTATCGGGAACGAGGGTGTCGAGGATCGCCGAGGGGTCGAGGGTCGGGAACTAGGGTAGAGGGTCGAGGGTCGTTAAGGGGTCAAGGGTCGAGGGTTTCAGGGTCGAGGGTTCGAGGGTTCTAGGGTCGAGGGTTCCAGCAGGGTCGTCTAGGGGTCGAGGGTTCCAGGGTCGTCGAGGGTTCCAGGGGTCGAGGATCGCCGAGGGTTCTACGTTTGCCACTAATATATCCATTTGTCATGTTTGAATAACAATTGCCATGTTGTAAATATTTGTAGAAACTATGGACACTATCGCCCGAGACGAAGCAAGAGAAGCGTTGTTGAGGGACATAACCGCAGAAGGAAGTGATGCCGTCTCGTTGTATCTCAACGACACTGATGGTACTCTGGAAGGAGAGGGTGAAGAAGCTGGCTCTGGTGACCTAATGCCGGTGCAAGAAGAAGAACGTGACGACGGGTCCGGTGACCGAAACGAGTCCGGCGACCGAGCCGAGTCCGGCCAGGTATATATATTAGTTAAGCCTGTGCTGACTAGCTAATTGATGCATTCACTGTTTTGGTATGTACACATATTAATTAAGTCTTTGTTCTTTTTTCTAGCCCTCCGGATCGAGCACAACTGAGGTAAAGAGATGAGGCCCGAAGAGAAAGTTGAGCTCGGATGAAAGGTTTGAGATCATAGAAATCGCGCCTGACGGCCAACCTATTGAACCCATCCGAACAAAGAAGGCATTTGTTGCTCAGTGCGGGGTTCTGGTTAGGGACAAGATCCCGATCAGCATCCAGCAATGGAATAAGCCTAAGAACGAAGACCCTGAGGTGTCTTATGTCAATGATCTGCAGAAAAATGATCTTTGGACTGAGCTAAAGTCAAATTTCACCCTACCGCCAGAGGATGATCCGGAGAAGCGAGTTAAAGAGCAATTAATCAAGTCTTTTGCTCTTAAGAGGATGGCAGACCTATTCAGGAGGTGGAAGAAAGACCTGAATAGGTTTGTCGAGAAAAAAGAGACACCAGAATTCAAGGGCATATATGAGAAGATCAGAGATGACTGGCCTCCATTTGTGGCCCACAAGACATCGGAAAAGAGTAAGAAGATGTCGGAGACAAACAAAAAAAATGCTGCGAAGAAGAAGCTTCACCATCGCACGGGGTCAGGTGGCTACCTGGTAGCCCGGCCTAAGTGGGCCAAGGCTGAGAATGATCTGGTTGAAAAAGGGATTGAACCAGAGACAATGAGCTGGCCAGACCGTTGCCGGACTTGGTTCTTCGGGGCTGGCGGAACCTTGGACCCTGTAACAGGGAAGTGCATTTGGACGGATGAGCAAGCTGACATACCCTTGAAAAAGCTTTGGTACTATATCGCTGCAGCGCAGGAAGGGACGTTCCTTCCAGACAGAGAGAACGACGAGCTCACAAAGGCCCTCGGGAATCCTGAGCACCCTGGACGGACACGAGGCACGCCAGGCTCCATTCCATGGAAGGCTGGGTTTCTGGACGCAGGCGGTTACAAAAGCCAGGAGAGGAGGAAGAAAGTGCAGCAGTCCGAACTGCAGGCGCTTAAAGAAAGGGTACTCGGGATAGAGGAACGAGAAGCAGACCGGGAGAAACGAACTGCCGAAGCTTCCTCTGAAGCTACCCCGCCATCTCAGCGGAGAAGCAGCGTGGCTTCCACCGAGCTGCTTCAGCCAGAGCTTGTCTTGACGGCTCCTGCCAGCTATCCCGTGGATGCTATCACGGAGGCTCAAAATTGCCACCTTATGACGCAGTGGATGAATATGAAGGTCAAGGCGGCTGTTGGCTCTGTTTATCCTAATGAACCCGGCGCAACTTTTCACTGCCGGCCGATTCCAAAAGGATATGTTAAGGTGATGGTGGATGAAATAACGGAGGGATTTGAGGACCTCCCGCTTCACCACCCTACCGGAGAAGGGGAGACTCGGCTGGGTTCTGCTCTGAAGACTCCATGCCTATGGCGGAAGGAGCTCATCAACCTTCCAAACTGGACGCCTCCGCCGCCTCCTCCTCCTCCGGCGAGTCAGGGGACTCCACCTCCTCCACCGCCTCCTCCTCCGGCGAGTGACGATCAGGGCCCTCGTCCGGCTCCTTCTCCGGCGCGTGACGGCACTCCGCCTCCTTCTCCGCCTGCGCCGGCGCGCCCGAGCAGCCAGCCTACTCCTTCTCCGCCTCGTCAGCAAGGGCGGAAGAGACCCGCCGCTGCTCCGGCAGCTGCTCCGGCGCGTCGTAGTCCTTCTCCTCCGCCTCGCAAAAAGCAAGCAGTAAAGAAGACTGCCGCTCTGTCTGCTCTGCCGGCGTCTAGCAGTACAGCCAGAGGCGGGAGAAAATACAGATTCGGTCCTTCTCTGAAATCTCCAGAGAAGTTACCATACGAGATGAGCCCGGAGGAGAACGCGAGGATCGCGCGAACCGAGAAGGATGATTGGTTTCAAGGGTTGAAAGCACAGAGACATCCACCTCCGAAGGAGAAGGTAGATTCGGTGAAAGTGAAGCGCACTCTGGCTGCCCTGGCAAAACCACCCAAGTCTCCGCCGAAAGGCAACTATGAGCGCATTATTGCAAAGACATGGGCTGAAGCGTCGCGGTCGGGAAGTACAGTCAGTGATCAAAGGCTGAAAGAACGACGAGTAGCTGGGAAACAAATTGCCCAGCTCGGCGAACAAGCAAAGCAATCGTGCCCCCCGCTCAAGGTGCCTAGCGTCGATCCGAGGATGGCGCCCGGTTATACCAATCTTGACGATTATCTGCCCGACGATGTAGATTATGGTTTCCTAGACGTGCAGATACACAGATACGAGTACGGGAAGCCTCTCGTCAAAGATGAAAGATCTCTAACAACGATGATGCGAAGATTGCATGATTGGTAGATGAAAACCTGCAGAGAGTCTGGGGGGAGGAATACTTTGTATATGAGAGTTAAACCGGAGCATGACCTCGTTGGAATTGAACTGTTGCATGTTCCATTTGAGGAGTTCTATCAGCTTTTCAATCAATTGGCCCTCGATAAAGCAACGGTCACCTGCTACTGTCTGTAAGTACTACTACTTCTGTCATTAAGTCTCTCTACATAGCTCAACTCTTTCATTGCATGTATTTATAATTATCCTCACTATATTATGCAGATTGAAGATCGCCGAATTGAAGAAAAGACAAATCGGTGATATTGGGTTCATTAACACAAATCTCATAGATGCAGTTAAGGTTAAAGATCATGCCGTAGAAACCGAGGCCAGCTTGCTACGATCATTCAAAATAAATGAACACAAAAATATAATACTCTTTCCTTACAACTTCAAGTGAGTGTTGTCTTGTGCATATTCGGTTTCCCTTATATATTAGTCCAGGTTATAGTAATGTAATTGATGAGTTATGCATGCGTGCACAGTTTCCACTATATTCTCCTGGAGATTAGGCTTGAGAAGGGAGTAGTAACTGTCTTGGACTCGAGACGAAAAGATCCCCAGGAGTATGCGGACATGACTGAAATCCTCAAGAAGTAAGTTAAATCGATCATTATCCACCATATCAGCAAATTTGTTCATTTCCTGATATCAAGTAATTGTTTTCTTTTGTCTGGCAGTGTTTGGAGAAAATTCAGCACAAATTCCCCGGGACTCCCGAAGGAGTTGGAATTTAGATACCCGAAAGTAAGTACTATAGTACCATGTTCCGCGCGTCTCCTAGCTATTGATTCAAGCGCTAGTTTCATCAATACCATTTGGCATTCTTGCTTATCTGTTTAATTGACCTCTATTTCTTGTAAAGTGGTTGTGGCAGGAACAAGGGAATGATTTCTGTGGATACTACGTCTGCGAGTCCATCCGCCACACGACCTGTGAGCGGGGCGGGTACTCTGAGAAATAATATGAAGTGCGTAAGAAATAATATTCACATTTTTTGTTTATTACCATCATTTGTGTTGAGTTTCATTCATTCATATATATATATATATATATATATATATATATGTGTGTGTGTGTGTGTGTGTGTGTGTGTGTGTGTGTGTGTGTGTGTGTGTGTATTGACCCCCTTCTTCAAATTAGATGTTTCGGCAGCGGAATGAACTCCTAGGACCAGATCGCATGCGAGCAATTCAAGAGGAATTGACGGCATTCTTTCTTGACCACGTGATCGCTGAAGACGGAGAATAATATGTGGACCATGCGTCCGTAATTTAAGAGATTATATTTGTAAAAGATAATTATTGTATATATGTAGCCGGTAGTGTCGGACGATAGATATACGAGAACTTGTTGTTCGACCAATCTCTCGGAGAAGGAGATGTGGTCGATATCACTTCTCTCTGTATGCATATATGTTCATGACGATCTTCTGTTTCCTTCGTTTGCTTACTAGCTAGCATATGCCTAGTCTTCTGTATACGTATGTTTAGTACGTAACGTCGACCAAGCACGGACATAAGAGAGGACACTTCTCTCTATTAATTAGCTATCTAGCTAACACAATATATGAAATAATTAAATTAACCCCCCAAAATCCCCAACCCCCCTCCCCCCTTTCAAAAAAAACCAAAAACCCCAACCACAGAAATGCTGACGCGTGGATGCCTATTGGTCCCGGTTGGTGCTCCCAACCGGGACCAAAGGCCCTCCTGCCTGGGCTCGGCGCACAGGCCACGTGGAGGCCCATCTGTCCCGGTTCTGGTTTGAACCGGGACTAAAGGGTGAGGGTATTAGTAATGACCCTTTAGTCCCGGTTCAGGAACCGGGGACTAAAGGCCCTTACGAACCGGGACAATAGGCTGGTTTTCTACTAGTGGATATTGATGTTCAACCGTCGCAGGGCTTCGCCTAAGCACCGCTACAATATGATCGAGGTGTAATATCGTGGAGGGGGGCACCGCACACGGCTAAGGAATGATCACGAAGATCAACTTGTGTGTCCATGGGGTGCCCCCTGCCCCCGTATATAAAGGAGTGGAGGAGGGGAGGGCTGGCCCTCTCTATGGCGCGCCCTGGGGAGTCCTACTCCTACCGGGAGTAGGATTCCCCCTTTCCTAGACCAACTAGGAGCCCTTCCATGTAGTAGGAGTAGGAGACAAGGAAGGGGAAAGGAGAAGGGAAGGAAGGAGGGGGCGCAGCCCCTCCCCCTAGTCCAATTCGAACTAGGCCTTGGGGGGGCGCGCGGCCTGCCCTAGGCAGCCCCTCTCTCTTTCCCGTATGGCCCAATAAGGCCCAATACTTTTCCCCCGTATTCCCGTAACTTCTCGGTACTCCGAAAAATACCCGAACCACTCAGAACCTTTCCGATGTCCGAATATAGTCGTCCAATATATCGACCTTTACGTCTCGACCATTTCGAGACTCCTCGTCATGTCCCTGATCTTATCCGGGACTACGAACTCCTTCGGTACATCAAAACTCATAAACTCATAATATAACTATCGTCGAAACCTTAAGTGTGCGGACCCTATGGTTCAAGAATAATGTAGACATGACCGAGACACGTCTCCGGTCAATAACCAATAGAGGAACCTGGATGATCATATTGGCTCCTACATATTCTACGAAGATCTTTATCGGTCAGACCGCATAACAACATACGTTGCTCCCTTTGTCATCGGTATGTTACTTGCCCGAGATTCGGTCGTCGGTATCTCAATACCTAGTTCAATCTCGTTATCGGCAAGTCTCTTTACTCGTTTCGTAATACATCATCTCGCAACTAACTCATTAGTTGCAATGCTTGCAAGGCTTATGTGATGTGCATTACCGAGAGGGCCCAGAGATACCTCTTCGACAATCAGAGTGACAAATCCTAATCTTGAAATACGCCAAACCAACATGTACCTTTGGAGACACATGTAGAGCTCCTTTATAATCACCCAGTTACGTTGTGACGTTTGGTAGCACACAAAGTGTTCCTCCGGCAAACGGGAGTTGCATAATCTCATAGTCATAGGAACATGTATAAGTCATGAAGAAAGCAATAGCAACATACTAAACGATCGGATGCTAAGCTAATGGAATGGGTCATGTCAATCAGATCATTCACCTAATGATGTGATCCCGTTAATCAAATAACAACTCTTTGTCCATGGTTAGGAAACATAACCATCTTTGATTAACGAGCTAGTCAAGTAGAGGCATACTAGTGACACTCTGTTTGTCTATGTATTCACACATGTATTATGTTTCCGGTTAATACAATTCTAGCATGAAAGATAAACATTTATCATGAAATAAGGAAATAAATAATAACTTTATTATTGCCTCTAGGAGATATTTCCTTCAGCTGGAGCAAGCCCCTAAAACACAGGGCAGACGTGAAAACCCCTAAAACACATGGTAGACTTGACGCAACGTGCGTTTGGTGTCCGAGTTCATTCAATTTTTGCATGTGGAACTATCATTTGATGTCATTTCATGCATGGCAACAAATACACCATGTTCGACCTTGACCGTTCAGGTCTAGCGGTAGTGCAAGTCTTGAAGCACTTTTTTCACCTACACCAAATGTCCCAATTTTTCCCACATAATGGCATCACCATGGCCAACATGCATGGCAAGTTTCATTCATTTATGGCATTCTATGCATTTTCTACGGTTTTCTAGGTGAAAAAACCCTAAAATACAGGCCTGGCATGACGGAACATGTCCATTGTCCGAATTCATTCATTTTTATGTGGGAGCGGAGCTGCTCCAGCGTTGTGTCGGGCCCCAATGTCACGTATCCATTAGCAGTGATGTGCCACTCCTTCTGTAGCCGTGTCGGCGATGGAATGAGCAGTCCGAAGCGGCTCAACTCTGCATGCGTCCACGAGAGATTTGACGGCCAAGATCAACCGTCTCGCTGTCGGATCCGGAGCTCGCCATCGAGAAGAGTAGGGGCGACGGGGGTCTGAGCACGTTGTTTCTTGACATCCTTGAAATGGCCCCATTTTTTTCCATGGTCTTGTATGACCAATTCAAGGCACCATATACCAAGTTGTTTGGATTTTTTGACAAGTTTTGCATTTTCTAGAGTTTTTCTGGTGAAAAAGACCGATAAATGAGCAGACGTGTCGCAACTTGCATACGGTGTCAAAAATCGTTCAGACCTGGCACTGATGCATACCATGGGCAATGCCCACATTCCAAAGTTGGGGTCAGTTGAAAGATGTCCAAAATTAGACCATGTTCTACAAAGGGTGTCCGGTAGGCCAGAAGGCTCCGTCTGAGAGCCTTTTTTCTCGACATCCTTAAAATAAGTTCATAGATTTGAAAAAAAAAATCATGAATTTAAGAAAATGAAAAAGAAAAAGAAACAAATAAAAAAGAAAGAATAAAACTAGAAAAAAAGGCCAACCAAAAGAAAAAAAATAACAGACTGAGAAGATGCACAACAAAAAGAATGAAAAAAGTAATTAGACACAACAAGTTAGTTGTCCTAATTGGTTAAAGTTGGTGAAGTAATCCACGAGGTCCATAATTTGAATCCTACTGCGTGTACCTTTTTTTGAAGGTTAAAAAAGAAAATAAAAATGGACCAGACCCAGGACGGAGGGGTGTGTGCGCTGGTTTGTGTGACGCTACTTCCTGTACAGCGGGAGCACCTAGTCACCACTTGCTGCACTAGTTAGCGAACATAGCGCTCGCACACCACCTTTTATGGTCCGGCCCAACTACACGAGCGATCAGTTGTCACTCGTCAAGAGCATATGCCTGATCGCTTCTTTGTGGTTCGACCGGAAAAACTTCTTTATGGTTGACCTGGACAAAAGGTTGACCATTGACATGTTTGACCTTTGAACGTTGACATTAAAAAGTACTTCATCTTTTTGGAAAAGTTCATGGATTTGAAAATACTAGCAGATTTGCAAAATGTTCACAAATTAAAAATACCATGAATTAAAAAAATGACGGATTTTGGAAAAAAATCATAGATTTGAAAAAAGTTAACAAATTTTAAAAAATTTGATGAATTTTTAAAAAAGTTCAACGGTTTTGAAAAAAAGTTTAACATCTTTTTCAAAGGTCCATCGATTTTCAGAAATAAAAAATTATCAACTTTGAAAATTTCAATCATTTTGAAAAAGGGTTCATCGATTTAGAAAAAAAGGCTCATCGATTTTGAATAAAGTTCAACGACTTTCAAAAAAAGCTCATTGATTTGTTTTAAAAAATAAAAGTAAAGAAGTTTGCACATTGCAAAAGAAAAAGAAGAACAAAAAGGAACAGAAAAAGGAAAAAAACGGAACAAAAGCATTAAAAAAACAGAAAAATGGAAACAAGAAAAAGGAAAAAAAAAGAACAAGAATGATGACATAAACACAACTGTTGATGGTGGCTGCTTGTTTATTGCGTCTACATCTGTACTAGAAAGTCTGTGGTTCGAGTCCTACAAGCCTTACATTTTTTGCGATTTAAAATCATAAAAAAAAATTGGCAGGCCCAGCTCGCTCTACAGGTGTACATCGTATACGGCGGGAGTTTCTAAAATACTTGTAGTTGGGGATATAGAGGTAGTATGATCTAATATATGACTATCATGCCCTTTTTTACGAAGAGGTATGGGCTAATCTGAGTCATTCTTGTGTTGAGGGGGTCTACCGAAGCAGAAGTGTTTTTTACATAAATGTTGGATCAAATCCCTCATACTTTATGGTTCGCTTAGAGTTATTCTTGCAAATTCAGTACTTAATCCCATCATTTTAGACTAAAAACGTGCATTACATTTTTTGCGATTTAAAATCATAAAAAAAACCTGACAGGCCCAGCTCGCTCTACAGGTGTACATCGTATACGGCGGGAGTTTCTGAAATACCTGTAGTTGGGATATAGAGATAGTATGATCTAATATATGACTATCATGCCCTTTCTTATGAAGAGGTATACCGAAGAATAAGTGTTTTTGTACATAAATGTTTGATCAAATCCCTCATACTTTATGATTCGCTTAGAGTTGTTCTTGCAAATTCAGTACTTAATCCCATCATTTTAGACTAAAAACGTGTAATTTGTGGTTGGCCACATGGCACTTATCTGAAACAAATAAAATTATGTAGCACGGATGTTCAGCGCACTGTCTGTATGCACGGATGTTAAGGGCATAATGGTCCAGGGGGAAATATCTTTTCTTGAACCGATCACCTGAGGACCAGATCCATGTCTACTCGATCCAGTTCAGAATCCTCCTCCGATCTATTCGTCGCCGCTCGCCGCTCCTGACCTTCTCCGTCCTCGACCTGCCCGGCGAGAGGAATAAATTCATCGTCCTCGTCCTCCACCCAACCAACCCCAGCCCCCCACGCCGTCATCGAAGAAGAAGAAGGCCGGATCTGCGCCGGCTGAATCGGCGGCGACCGCGGCGGGCGATCCCATCTCTTCGCGCGTACCATCCTTAAGGTATGAATTCGGCTTGGCGTTCTGCTCGTTCTCTTGGCAGTTGCGCCCCTCCACCGTGTATGCAGTACAACCTCAACCCCACAAGATCCGGGTACGGACTAGAACAACGAATGGAAAGCTTCATCGTGGCATAGTTTCTCTTGAGCTAATCGCATCATGTTTGTTTAAGTAAAATGTTGACGTTTGAGATGAGATATACTAAAGGAAGATGAGATATTGGTTCCATAGTTCACTTAATTTAGTTTATTAAAGTCATCATCACTTTAGGTTTGCATAGCGCATGAAATATAGTTTAAAGGAAGATGAGATACTACTTGTTGGACGTTGATGATTGGTTTCCCTCACATGTCAAACCAGCAAAGTCTTTTCCATGCACTTGTCTTTGCCTATGAGCTATTTTACACCTGCAACATTGATAAACAGAAAGTTGTTGATGATTGGTTTCCCTCACATGTCATATGCAGGAAGACATGGCGTATGCAAGTGATGAGAGTATGTTCGAGTATGTAAATGTTGTCAGCAAGATGTTTGATAGTGAGGCTGAAGGCTATGAATTCTACAACAAATATGCTCTTGAAAAAGGTTTTAGTGTGAGGAAAAGCTACGTTGAGTGGGATGGATCCAACAAATACATAATTTTAAGGAAAATTGTGTGTAGTCGTCAAGGGTATCGCGGAGATAAGCACATGAAAAGAAAGATGGAAGATAGAAAGAGGAGGCCACGAAGTTTAACTCGTGTTGGGTGTAATGCTAAATTGGTCATTACGAGACAGGAGGAAACCGGTCTGTGGTTTGACAAGGATTTCATCGATGAGCACAGCCATCCTCTAGCCCCACGGGATCTTTCTTGTCTGCTGTGTTCGCACAGACGAATTAGCGATGAGCAGAAAGCGGACATTGCGGACATGGAAAAATGTGGGATCCGTAAATACCGTATTATGGATATTTTGTGCTTTCAATACGGTGGATTTGATAAGGTTGGATGCATAAAGAGGGACGTTTACAATTTCTGCCATGCTAATAAGCAGGAGACAATCAGTGCCGGTGATGCTAAAACGGTGATCATGCACATGATGGCGAGGCGAGAGCGAGATGTGGATTTTTTCTTCAAGTACTTGGTAGACGAGCATGGCCATCTGAAGGGACTGTTCTGGGCTGATAGTCAATCGCGAATTGACTACGAGGCTTTCGGAGACGTCATTGTTTTCGATAGCACATACAGAACCAACAAATACAATCTGCCATTGGTGCCTTTTGTCGGCTTGAATCACCACCGCAGCACTGTTATATTTGGCTGTGGTATAGTTTCTCATGAAACAAGCCAGGCATACGAGTGGATGTTGCGGACCTTTTCTGATTGCATGGCACAGAAGCATCCGATATCTGTGATCACAGATGGGGACCTTGCAATGCAGAGAGCAATAAGGGTGGTCTGGCCAGACTCAAACCATAGACTATGTATATGGCACATTCAGCAGAACATTGTACGCCATCTGCATGATGATGACGTAAAGGAGGAATTTAGATCTTTCATTTATGATACTTCTTCCATTGAAGAGCATGAGATAAAATGGATACAATTCTTACAACGGAATAAAGTAACCAGTGAGGAGTCTGGCTGCATCAGATGTATCAAATGAGAAAGTTGTGGTGTGCTCCATATCTTGAGGGGCGTTGTTTCCTAGGATTGAGCAGCAATCAGAGGAGTGAGAGCTTGAACTCTGTGCTACATACGCATCTTGAGGGTAAGATGTCGTTGTTTGAAATGCTAGAGCACTATGAGCGTTGCCTTGCGTCGCAACGGATTAACGAAGCTCTCCATGACGTCGAAGCCTTGCAGTCCGTTCCATTTACAGAGGAAAATGCTTCGCCGCTTGAGAAACACGCCGCAACAGTTTTCACACCTAGTGTCTTTAAGATGGTCTTATGGAGCATAGATGCTGTCAGCAAATGTCAGATTAGAGAGATACTAGATGGATCAGAAGATTCCACTTATGTTGCGTCCAAGCAGGAAAGAATGGATAAAAAGTTTGGAGTGCGCATTGAAGAGCAAGGAGGTCTTTTGCACAGGGTGAGTTGTTCTTGCCATAAGCTGGAATGCGCAGGCACATCATGTTCCCACATTTTTTACATATTGGGGATTTTAAAACAAACAATTCTGCCCGGTTGTTGCGTTCCCACTAGGTGGACTATGAATGCAAAATGTGCATACGCACCTACCAGAAAAAACCAGATGTATGACTATTCGCTAAGCCTGCAGAGGTACCGCGAGTTGCGGAATTGTAGTCACGCCACAAGTTTCCGGGCATGCCACTCTGATGAGGACTATCACCGTCTAAAGATGCTTTTGCAAGCACAATATCATGGCAAGCAATCAAGTTTTGAACTAGCTGACAGCAAGGAGTCAACTAATGCTCAGCATAACAGCATTAGATTTGGCCCGTTGATGCCGCACTCGCAGAAAGTTGATAAGGTTCTGGATCCCGTGCATGTGCCAGGACGAGGTGCATCGAAGAAAAGGCTGCAGGCAAAGACAAAGAAGTCAAGGTCATAGAATATCTGTGGCTATTGCAAGAAAACAGGTCACAATCGACGTAAATGCGCTAAATTGCTAGAGGTACGAAATATGTTCATTTTTTTCATGTGTTTTACTCATAATTGATGTCCATGTGATTTATTCTATTCTTCTATGTAGGATCTCGAGGCTGAACTGTGATATCTACATACAGCATGAACCGACGATGAGCCAGAGAAAGTCGTGTGCCATTCAGCTTTGTGTGACGTGGTCTTTACATTCTATTTCATCGTGACAGTAATTTAGTGAAGTGCGGTTGTACTGCCATGTTACTGTATTAGTTCGACATCTTTCGTTTCCATTTTCTGTGTGTATCATGTGATGTCCAACTTTAAGAATGATGATGTATTTCGACAAATTGGGCACTATGATTCGTCACCCTTACTATGGTTGTCATGCATATTCATAATCATCATGCATATTCTTCATTTACAGAGCAATAATGACTGACGTATTTTTTAAATAAGCAGGGCCCTCTCGGGTGTGCTTGGAAATCTTTGAAAAACCTCCATGCACGTTCATCTTTGCTGCATGCAAATCAGGCGGCAGCCGCTGTGCCAGTAGCTGTCAAGGCCTTGATGAATCACTACTCACATGCAGGTCCCCGACTCTTGCATGAAGGTCCCCGACTCTTGCATGCAGGTCCCCGACTCTTGCATGCAGGTCCCCTTGAGGCATAGACCGACGTTTTCAGCAGTCAGTCTAGAGGGCACTATAAATTCAAAAAATTTTAAAAAATACAAAAACTTGGAAACCTAGTTTTGTTTGTGGAAGAGATCATGTGTGCCAAAACTGAGGTGATTTGAAGGTGGTCGAAAAAATGCCCGCATTCCCGGAGAGACCATTTGGTAAGCCATTTTTTGAAAAAACGTGAATTTTTTCACCACCTCCAAATCACCCAAATTTTCTTGTACATGGTCACCCACATGTGCAAAACATGTGTATGCAAGAAAATTTTGAAAAAAATTATTTTACAATGCCCCCTTGAGGCATAGACCAATGTTTTCAGCAGCCAGTCTAGAGGGCATTATAAATTCAAAAAAATATAAAAAATACAAAAACTTGGAAACCTAGTTTTGTTTGTGGAAAAGATCATGTGTGCCAAAACTGAGGTGATTTGGAGGTGGTCGAAAAAATGCCCGCATTTCCGGAGGGACCATTTGGTCTAACTTAAGCCATTTTTTGAAAAAACGTGAATTTTTCCACCACCTCCAAGTGACCTAAATTTTCTTGTACATGGTCACCCACATGTGCAAAACATGTGTATGCAAGAAAATTTTGAAAAAATTTATTTTACAATGCCCCCTTGAGGCATAGACCGATGTTTTCAGCAGTCAGTCTAGAGGGCATTATAAATTCAAAAAAAATTTAAAAAATACAAAAACTTGGAAACCTAGTTTTGTTTGTAGAAGAGATCGTGTGTGCCAAAACTGAGGTGATTTGGAGGTGGTCGAAAAAATGCCCGCATTCCTGGAGGGACCATTTGGTCTAACTTAAGCCATTTTTTGAAAAAACGTGAATTTTTCCACCACCTTCAAATCACCCAAATTTTCTTGTACATGGTCACCCACATGTGCAAAACATGTGTATGCAAGAAAATTTTGAAAAAAATTATTTTACAATGCCCCCTTGAGGAATAGACCGATGTTTTCAGCAGTCAGTCTAGAGGGCATTATAAATTCAAAAAAAAATTAAAAAATACAAAAACTTGGAAACCTAGTTTTGTTTGTGGAAGAGATCATGTGTGCCAAAACTGAGGTGATTTGGAGGTGGTTGAAAAAATGCACATTTCTGATATTTTCACAGGTTACAAAATATATTATTGGACAGAATATAGACAGCACCACACAGCAACAACACATTCATCCAATACAATAGAAGATAGCTCTCCGAATACAATTCATCATATTAGTCTCCGAATTCAAAAGACCGAACAAAGATAGAACATTACAAGTCTCGAGACCGCGAGTAGCGAGTTTGTCTTCACATTACAAGTCGATATCAATCATCTAAACTACCATCACATAGAAGAGAGTTGCGGTCATCACGATGAGCATCATCGCGATGAAACTGGTCTTCATCTGGTTCCTCCAATGCTCCCTCCTCTCTCCCGCTAGATAGCGGGCGTATCTAGATTCCGCCTCCGCCCTAGTGGTGTACCCTTTGTAACTGTTACCGCTGAAACGGTGAACCTGTCTCCGACACTCCTCCCAATCGTCGTAGACTCCGGGAACCTTACCCCTGTACACGACATACGACGGCATCTCTATGTACAAGCCAAACAACAAACAATACATAAGCAATAAATAAGTATGCAACAAAAGGATCGGAAGAGAAAAGCAAGACATTAATAGCACAATTCATGGTCCTAGTAATAAATAGCATCGATTACATCTAAGTTTAACGACTGTCCAAACCAAAGAGACATACAATTCATTAAAGTTTAATTACAACATGAGCCAATCAATGTTTCAGAACTACACATAGCATCACTACTTTCGACTCGACTCATGGGACCAGAGCGTGGATGAAGCCGCCGTCTGTCCTGATGGTCATGAAATCGCGGGCTTTGTCAGCCTGCATTTGTAGCGTTGTGTCTATCTCACTGCACAGAACACGGAATGTTAGAAGAAATAAAGAACGATCGATGGATGCATTTTTTGCTGTTTTGGCTGATGTTGTTTTGGTGCTGTTTTCGTGCCATTTAGGATGGCTGCAGTGACTTTTTGGTGCCATTTTTTATCTCTTAATATGGTTGAAGTGAGAGCAAAATATGGCTGTTATTTTTTTTGTTTCAGAAACAGGACAAACCAAAGGGCCCACGTCTCCCGTCCAGATTTTTCGAGGGCCAAAGGGCAGGACGTTTGAGTTTTCGAGGCAACTCCCCATGCCTCCCTTCCACTGGCAACTCCCCACGACTCCCCTCCACTGGCAACTCCCCACGACGCAGGGAACTCCCCTCCTATTCCATTGCCGCTCAATCTGCCTCCCTCTGCCTCCCTCCTCATTCCATTGCCGCTCCATCTTCCTCCCTCTGCCTCCACCATCAAGCAACTCCCCTCTGCCTCCACCATCGCTGGCCAGGAGGGCTATGGCGGAGGAATCATGGAGCAACTCCCCTCCGTCTGCCAAGAGAATGGCGGAGGCATCGTGGAGCAACTCCCCTCCGTCTGCCAAGCATCACGAAGGTGAGGCGTCTGGCAAGGAGCCGCTGGTGGTCGACGACGACGTTTCGGTCCCCGGGCAGAAGCAGGACTACACCGTGCCGCTCATGGTTGATATCCACCTGAAGAAGGAGAAGCTGGATGTCGTATGCACCAGCAATCCAGACGAAGCCGACAAGAGGATCCGCGAGATCAGGAGGAGGCTCGGCGGCATGCTTTCTCGGTCGATCAGCGTTGATGTCGAGTATACGAGGGAAGATGAACCTCCGCAAAAGGCTGCAGTTCTACAGTTATGCGTGGAGGATCTCGTCCTGGTATACCACATCACCGCGGCAACCAAATGGTAAAAACATCCAGTTCTAAAGTTTCTGAAGTTCTGACGTTTCTGTCTAATTAGTAGTTTCTGAAGTTTCTGAAGTAGACGCAATAGTTCTGTAGTTCTGAAGTAGATGCAATACTAGTTCTGAAGTTCTGATGTTTCTGTCTAATTAGTAGTTTCTGTAGTTTCTGAAGTTTCTGAAGTAGATGCAATAGTTCTGAAGTTCTGAAGTAGATGCAATACTAGTTCTGAAGTTCTGAAGTTTCTGTCTAATTAGTAGTTTCTGAAGTTTCTCAAGTAGATGCAATAGTTCTGAAGTTTCTGAAGTTTCTCAAGTAGATGCAATAGTTCTGAAGTTCTGAAGTAGATGCAATACTAGTTCTGAAGTTCTGGAGTAGATGCAATACTAGTTCTGAATTTTATGTCTAATTAGTAGTTTCTGAAGTTTTTGAAGTAGATGAATTTGATGCACCAGATTAATTTGATGCAGGCCCAAGGAACTCCGCCCGCTCCTGCAGGAGAAGAAGTTGTACACCTTTGTTGGCTTCTCCATTGGAGGTGACAAGGAGAAGCTGAAATTGTCTGGTTTGGAGATCAACCCCGACAAGTACATCGACATGCAGCGCAAATGGAGAGTTCCAAAAAATGGAAAGAAGTGGCAGGCTTTGGCTGAGTTTGCAGCCAGCCTCATCCACCCATCGTACAAGGAAATGAAGAAGAAGATCAACAAGGAATTGGACCACAAACTATGGGGGGACAGCCCACTGCCAAACAACCTCATCGAGTACGCAGCGAAAGATGCGTACGTCACCTACGAGGCATGGAAGAAAATCGAAATCGTCAAAGAAGGTTTGGAGTACTGGCAAGAGGCGGAGGATCATTGGGATGACCCCTACTACTGGGGATATTGAGTTGTTTGTGGTATTATGTGTCTCAGTTTGCAGTTATGTGGTTGAACAAGTTTGCTTTTGTAATGCTGAACAAGTTAGCTTTTGTTATGTTGAACAAGTTTGCTTTTGTAATGATGAACAAGTTTGCTTTTGTTATGTAGTTATGTGATTGTTATGATGCTGGTGCAGAACACTTATGGTTGTGATGTGATGCAAAATCCTTCAACTTTTGGTGATCATTTAGTTCAAGTTTTGGTCAGATCATACAGAATGTTGTCTAGAAGTTTTTGTGATCATTTAGTAGTTTTTTTATACAGAAGCCTTTCACTATAACTGAAAAAGCTGAAGTTCTCAGCATGAAGAATCACACAACACAGCACCTACATTATGATGATACACTATCAACTGCAGACCTGAATGCATCCAATTCGTCCTTTCCCAAGCAATGATGGAAATAGGCTGTCATGGAAATTTGTGCTCCTCAACGACCGTCCGAGAATTCTAATAATTTTCCAAGAAAAAAAGATGAACATGTGCATCAACATGATTCGTATCGAGCACCATCACAAGGACAGCAATTTAGTAGCCAGCAAGTATGTACTCCAAAGACTATTTGTTTTTGCAATATCACAAATAGGTGTCATGGAACCTCATTCATTTAGCTATTGTTATCAACGGGGTTTTATTTTGTTTACACAGATTGAAATGGTAGTTGAAGTCATGAATGCATGCATTGCTGATCATGAAAAGAAGGTAGGCTGGAAGTTAATGGAAATTGAGCATAGATTTGATGTCAAATACTAGACTCTAGGTAAAGACTTGATCGACATGAAGACTAAAACTGGCACTAATCCTAGGTTGTCGAAGGCCGAGGACGAAATTAAAGACTTAAGAGGGAACTCCATGTATGTCATACTGTGCATTTTGTATTTTTTATGAATATGTTCCTTCATGTTCATTATTGTTTGCATTGTTACAGGACTTAAAATACGAATTTACAAGGAACCGACAATCAGTGTCACAGAAAGGAGGCGTGCAGGTGATCAATATGGCCCAACACGTTAATATCTAAAAGTAACAAACTAATGATGAACTACCTTTGTTCATTGTAGGATCAAGTCAATGTGTGCAATTCATCCCTGACAGGAACTCCTAGGGCTAGCCAAGTCACGACAGGGACTTCGAGTACACCAAGTGCAAGACATGTGACGGAAAACAATGAGGAACCACAATTAACTCCGATGAAGCCTGTCTTTGGTAATGATTACAAGTTCACGGATGAGGACATAGAGACAGCCGTTTACATCCGCGGAACATACGACCCTGTTGAAATAGCTAGAATCGGAGACATTACCCTCACAACAGAAAATCTGAAGCGAAATTTGGACGACAAATACATTTATGGTGATGTAAGCCCATTATACTCTATTCTACATCATTACTGCAACAACTGTCTTATTATTGTATGATTGAAAATTTGGCAGGTTATTATGGCATATGCTAGCATTAGCCAAATTGAGAATGATACTACCTCAATCATATCCCCTCAAGAAACCGAAAAGCTGTTACAAATGAAGGGGTGGTTCCTGTTGGACGTGCAGCCTCATGGTTAGCTCGTGTAGCAGGAAAATTTGTAGGGCGCCGAAAGGTACACGTTTTCCACACTTTCATAGTTTACGTACACGACAAATTTCGGTTCTCAACCCAACCCGAATTTTACTGCAGGTGCATGTCCCACTGAATGTACACCAAAACCATTGGATGCTAATGATGTTTAATTTTGACAAAAAAGAAATTCAGACTCTGAACTCCATGAATTATCATTGCGACAAGACCAAGGAAGATTCTCTTGTAAGTGTTCTCTTGCTGCCTCTTTTGATCCGCATGGAACATGAGCTCCCAAAGTACCGTAACCCTATGTATAACTCGTCGTACCCTAGGTGGACTCGATTCAGTTCTGCATTGACGAAGCTGTCAAGAAAGGGTTGATATCACCAGCTAAGAACATCAATTTTGCCGAATGGACCAAAAAACGCTATGAGAACATACCACAACAGACCGATGGGTACGCATGGCCTCATAAATTATTATTTGCGTACACGAATAAGATTACTGATCTTTAACTAAACATCGCAGGACTTCCTGTGCGGTTTGGACACTGCAGTACATGTTGTCATGGAACGGGGATGAAATGACCGATATTTTGAACCAGGTAATTGAATGCCTAATTTATATTTGTACTTTGTTTAGCTTGAAAGCTATGCTGACGTCATTGTCGGTTATCCAATATAGGCAAGGATAGATATTTTCAGGTGGAAAAGATGTAAAGCCTTACTGCATTCAGATTGCAATGCGCTTCGTCTCGAATCATATAAGTTCCCCATAACGGTTAGCGCTACATCAAGAATATATCATTTATTTCACAAGTCTCATGATTAGAACTAACGCAGCACTCTCTCTTAAACAGAAGGAAGTGTACGATTCCCAGCAAGCAGTTCTACCTGATGCTTCAGAAGAGGACGTACAATTAGTCAACAATCCTGATGGTTCGAACGAACCTGACACATCCAACTCCCAGAAGGATACGGGTGCACCCAACTCCCCCGAAAATGGTGCACCCAACTCCCCCAAAAGGAATAGAGCATGTGGACGCCCGAGAAAGCTAGTCGATCCCGAGCAAGCAGCAAAAACAAAGAGTCTTAAAGAACTAAAACATAAATTTGACAGCAAGACCATAGCCAACCAAGTGTCTTTGTTACCATCACGGTCACGCAGAGAGCATAAACCAGCACCAGCTTTATTGAGCCCATTCAAACACAAATAGGTAGCATCAATTGATCATTAATTGATACATGTTCATGCTCATGCTCTACTTTTAGCATCATTTGATACACGTTTTGTTTTTCTTATCAGAAAGTGGAAATAGGTGCTTTTGGCAATCATGAGCATCCTCTACTTATTGCAATATCTAATGCATTGATACATTCTCATGCCCATGCTCTACTTTTAGCATCATTTGATACACGTTGAGTTCTTATCAGAAAGTGGAAATAGGTACTTTTGGCAATCATGAGCATCCTCTACTTATTGCAATATCTAATGCATCATCAGTACAAAGCTTGATTTGGCAATAGGTGGAATCGGCAATCATTTGCATGCTTTAATTTTGTCAAAAATTAATGCATAGTTCAGTTGTAACTGCTCATAGATATTGTAGGAACATGCTGAGTTATACACTAAACATAGTCATGCCAAGCTATAACTACCATAGTCATATTATTAGAGTTCCTAGCATGCATCACCATACGGCAGAATAACACAGCAACCATAACATAGACCACCGTACGATACTTGAGTTGCTAAGGCCTTGTACAATGCAAGGTGCTTAGGGGAGTTGCTTATAGAAATAAACCAGGCTTTTCTTAAGCACATGTGCTTATTTGTACAGGGTAGACGCATAACTAGGCGTCTCTCCTGTACAAATATGCACCGGTGCTTCAGAAAAACCCTGTTTATTTTTCTAAGCACCACCCTAAGCATCTAGCATTGTACAAGGCTTAAACATGCATCACCAAAATATTATTAACAACTAGGAACACTAAACCAGAGTAGCAGCAAATTCTTAACATAAACGGAAGATCAACCACCGCTCAGCATAGGTTCAGACACACCATAGGACATCAGTTTTAGACTCCAACAACAAAGAAACATAGATAACATAAGACGACACGGCGGTCCTGGGGCAGCATCAGCACTCTAGCAGCACATCACTTCTCTCCCTTATTCAATGCATGTTGTAGGGCTCATTGACTTTGACAATCTCAAGGAAGCGTGCGTAGGCAGCATGTTTAGCCAGAGTACTGGCACTACGATTCTTGCCATGTCCATTGCCAGTGCTGAAGGCATGCTGAATCATGCCATCTATGCCGCCACCGATCACCTTGCAACAGAAAGGGCACCCAATCTTGCCAAAGAAACGATACTTGATCTTCCCAGCAATCAGATGCCTCAGGGTGTACCGGCTCTTGTTGTGCCTGCTGTCCATGCTGTAGTCCACGTCGTCGTCATCCTCCTGTCAATTAGTGAATTAGTACACATAGAACAACTCAGGTGATATATTATGGTACATTGACTTTAATTACAATGTTTTGAAAGTACACATGTGAAACATGGCAACTATCTATTTGCTAGAAATAAGGCGTATGTGCACATACATAATTGAGCCAAATAAATTGACATGCATAAATATGGACGGTGGAATAGTTGCATTTATAGATTAGTGCACAAGTAGTACATAACTAACACATGAAAGACTACATGAAGTGGCTTGGTTTAATGATATTTGATACTTGTTACATGTGTAATTCTTATTGGAATCAGAAAAATGGCTTCATTGTACTCCTCCATGTTTCACACAAGGGGGGTTTGTTCTATCTACTGGAATGAAGAAACCATTATTCTTTCGGACAGCGGCAATACTGCTTCTCCAACATTGTTAGACCCTGATAACTTTCAGAAGGAAATTGGTAAAGGAGCTATGGGGTGTCTCACTGCTCATATTGATGAGAGATGTGGCTGTGATCATCTAAATAACATACTGTGGAAAATTGGGTAGATGAAATGTTTTGATTTTTTGGTATCCAGTGGATACGTAATGTCAGCCCATAATTATTAAGGGAGCGATCACTTCCTTTGCAAAATGGAAATCTGTATAGAATTTGCAAATGGATCATCTATGAACATGTGTGCAAACTAATCATCTATGAACATGTGTGCAAATTAATTAATGTACATAAACTATAATGAATCAGGAACTGCAGCATTTAGTCACTGTCCTGGGGAAGCCAATGGAGAATCCTGCCATATATCCATTGTTTAACCCACTTTTTTCATTAATGTATCCCTGCCATGAACATTTTCTTGTATTTGGGTTCATTACCCCACTTCTTTCATTAATGTATCCCTTGTGAAACTTATGCTCATCTAGTTAACAAGACTAACCCCAATGCCATGAAAAAAACCCAGAGTATCTGCTGGAATCAGAATGTGAATCAGATTTAAAAATCCACATCCAACATGAAGATCTATGCTAGATCCCTACAATCCTACATACGTACAACTAGAACGCCCAAGTGAAATTGATGCTCATCTAGTTAACAAGAAAAACCCCAATGTCATGAAAAAAACAGAGCAAAAAACAGAGTACTACCTCAGATAGCTCGTCGATGGCATCCTCGTCGAAGTCGCTGCCCTTCCTGCTATCTAGGTCGAACTCCTTTATGGCGTTCTCCTCCATGAGCTCTTCGATTTCGTCATGCACCTTGCGCTTACGCCTTCTCATCTCCTCCTCCTCTAGATCTTCCCCGACCTTGTGCTCGCCGACGGGTGCCTCGACGGCTGCGATGGCAGCGGGAGCAGGCACAACGGTCGCTGCACCGCCAGCTTCCGCCACTACGGCGGACTCAGCCGCTCCACCCACGGCTGCAGCCACGGCAGTAGACTGCTCTGCTCCGATGGTTGCCTCCGGCTCGTCCGCCGCATCTTCACGCCCGCGCTTCATCGTCGGTCGAAGACAGGAGGAGGGAGGCGTAGGAAGGGAGGAGGGTGGTGACGAAGGAGGAGAGGGTGGTGAGGTGGTGAGGAAGGAAGAGAGGGTGGTTTGGTTCGGGAGAGGACGAGGGTTTTCTACCCGATTTGGGGAAGAAAGGCACTGCTCCTGCCTCTTGGAGTTACCGAGAAGCCGCGGGTGCCGATTTGACTTGATACACCCACCCGGCCGTCCCGATTCCACGTGGGGACGTGGCGGTCGTGCACGCGGTCGTGCACCTCCTACGGTTTGCCATCAATTGCTATCGGTCTCACAAGTGGGTCCCCTTGTCATCCACACAACCGAGCCACCACATGTACCACATTTTTCTTTCTCCCTGTCTCGACCACTCCACATCTTTCTTTCTCCCCTTCTCGACCAGCGCCGCCGCCTCCACCGCCATCTGCCGACGACCCCTCTCTTCGTTGCCGGTGCGCGGCCGCCGCCAACTACGGCAAGTACGTCAGATCTCCACTCTTCTTCCCTTCCCCAAACGCGTCTCCCTATGGAGGCGGATCTGAGCCGATTGGTTTGGACTGAAACTTAGTTTTTGGATTGGATCTCGATTTGGTTTATATGGTTTGAGACCAAATCAATCAATTAGTTTGAGCCGCCACTACCACCTACTACTGCTTCAAATCCAAGAGCCGCAGTTGCCGGCCGGAGCTCGTCGGCTCTCTCGAGCTTTGACGCCATGTCTGATCTAGATTCATGACGTGCCCTCGCATATGGCTTTGTCCATGGTTTGAACCTTTGGATTCAATTCAAAAGTTGAAAACGGTTTGGACTGGGTTGGATGACGCGCATGTATAGTTCGGTTTGGTCTAGATTCTAAATGAAAATATCTGGATTGGTTTGGTTTTGATGTGTGTCGTGGATTGGACTGGTTTAAGTTTTGATGCCCAACTATTCCCAGGTTTAGATGAACCGGGCATTGCCATTGTCATTGCCATTGCTTTATTACATAGATGATAGAAAATAGATTGATTTGCCATTGCCAGTATAGGTTATCACTATGATTTATTATATGTATGATCTTTGTATTGTACTATGTACAATTCAACTTAGAGTTCAACATGTTCTGTGTAGAATGGAGGAAGCACAATGTGGACGCTGCAACTCATGGTGCCAGACCAGCCTTTCTACTGCCACGTTGTTCGGCATCTACTTCCAGCCTTCTTTTGTTGTTGCAGCGGTAATAATTTATATGAACCTTCTGACAGTACATTCTTTTTGTTTTTGTTTTTTTTGCTATTTGCACTAATGTATTGTGTCTGCTATTTGTTTTTATCTTACACAGATCGTACCATGCAATGTGAGATTGGCATTCAATGAGCTCGTCGCAGACACCGTGACCTTCGACGCTCTTGGGGGGCCATACACTATGCAGGTCGAGAAGGGGCGAAAGATAACCCAGATAGGAGGAGATGATTGGGATCGTTTCATCGCCCGCATGCGTCTTACTGGGGGTGAATTGATCAGCTTCTCCTTCAGAAGAGATAGGCCTAGGATTTCTGTTATCTATCTAAATTTGATTCCGGATAGTGAGGGTGAAGTTCACGAGGACGAAGATGGTGCTGATTCAGATGATGATGAGAACCCACTTGTTGAATACATGTATGCCCAAGGACTCAGCCTGGGCGACGAGGAAATCGGCAACCTCTGGGACATGCTTCCGCTACGTGAAGACTAACTAGGGAAGCCATTCGTGACCCGCCTCACAAGGACGGATGTTAAACGGCATATCATGGTATGTTACTTAGTGTGGTAATTACATGATATGCATGCTTAGTTAGTGTAGTTCTTCATATGATATGCATGTTGTAGTACTGTGATGAGAGGCCAAGTTTAGAATTCATTTAGTGAAGAATTTTATGACATGCATGTAGTGTAGTAATATGCGATGATATGCTTAGTGTACGGAGTAATCTAATGATATGCCTAATTACTGTAGTAATTTGATGCTTGGCGTATAGTGTAGTGATGTGATGATATATATGCTCAGTGTTGAATCCAATGATATATGTGTCTTGAAGTGTATGCTTTGTTGATAATTGCACGTGACATGATCATATATCATGTCAACTGTTTTCAAAAATTACCTAAGAGGTTACTTGATAGCTGTGGCATCAACCCGGGCAAACAAGGCATGGCTGTTGGACTACGCCTTACCAGAACGGGCTCCATCACCAGCTATGCCTATGCAGTGGACACGGACGGTCGCACTGTCTTGAGCAGGGCAGGGTGGAAGAAGTTCCTTCGTGCCAAGAATCTTCGGGTAGGACAGGCCATCCTACTCACTGTTGCGAACACCCGTCGCCATGACTTGAGGATGATGATCACCATCCACCTCATTTAGAACTGGGGTGGGCCATGTATCAATGTGAAATGAACTTGTTATGTTAGCTCTTGTTTGCGAGTACTTGTCGTGTATTACCGTACCTATATCTACTCATATCTAGGTACTATTGCTTGTGATGGATTGCAACTATTATTAACTGGTAACTAATGCTCTACTAGCTATGATTATTCCATTGTGTGATGTTTTATATGATGTAGTGTGACATGGTAACTGTTATATATGGTAGAGGCTGGTCTCTAAGACCTTGCACAATGCAAGGTGCTTAGGGATGTGCTTCCACTGTGTGATGTTTTGTACGTGCCAGGTTGTAGTATGAAATGCTAACTGTTCTATATGGTAGTGGCTGGTCTCTAATTGGACCGACATGTTGAACTATAGTATCAATGGTAGAGGCGTTTCGTTGTGCGCCACATCCAACAGTTCACATAATTAATTATCCAAAGATTAAGGTATGAAACCCTTGGTCCTACATAGCAACATTTCGTTCCAAAAATTAAGGTACTTCCACATTCAAACTAACTAATACTACAAATTCAAAGGAACTACTTAATACATTAACAGCACATAGGGAAGTAGCCCTGGTCCAACGGCTTGATAAATGACGAACAAAAACTGAAAGAAGAAGGATCAGCCAGTAGCAGCACCATCAGCATCCCAGCCTCACAACTTCAGCCAGCCTGGTGAACTCCAGGTTTTTTCCTGCAAGAAAATATGCCAGGGGTCTTGTCATGGCATATAATCGCACGGAATGCTAGTACAAATGATGGAGAACAAAACATCCAACATGAGCAAATTCATAGGAGTTCTAGATCCATGGATACCATCAAGAAAAAATGCTCAGTTTTAATTCAGACACAAGACTTGGTGAAAACGTGCATATCAGCAACATTGATATGTCATCTTTGCAAGCTTGGGTCAGTGACTTGTCTTGTGTTTCATGGCATGACAATAATTTTAACAATAAATAGACATGAAATTGACCCAAACTCATGTACAAAGTTATGCCATATGATGCATGGATTGATTCACACATAAATGACAAAATGCCAACTTTGTATAGAATTTGCAGTACTGAAATATTTCAGTGTGTACTGAAATAATTCAGTGTGCATCCGTGTGTACTGAAATTGTATTAACGAAATATTTCAGTGCCTACCGGTGTGTACCGAAATATTTCAGTGTCTACCATTACAACATTACAAATTTTTCCTAGGGCAGTACCGAAATATTTCAGTGCCTACCGGTGTGTACCGAAATATTTCAGTGTCCCCCACTACAACATTACAAATTTTGCCTAGGGCAGTTCCGAAATATTTCAGTGCCTACCGGTGTGTACCGAAATATTTCAGTGTCTACCACTAGAACATTACTAATTTTTCCTAGGGTTCATATGATGCCTAGGGTTCACATACATCATAATCCATCCTCCAAATCCATGTACTCAAATATTCATGCAATTCATGGAGATTAAAATGCCATCTAGCATTCCCTCTCTGAGCTATTACGATCAGTATCACCACGATGTAAGCACGAGCAGTAGGAAGACGAGGAGTGGGGAAGCTTACTCTAAACATAGCTACCGCCGCCGTTCAGACGAGGAGAGCGGCGAGGGAAGCGTGGAGAACGGCGGGGAAGCGAGGTCGCGACCACTGTCCTCCTCATCTTGCGCTTCGGAGTCTCCGGTGACTCGGTTGGAGGCTGCACAATCTGCAACGGCACCTCGTGCACGGTGGGTTCCTGATCCAGTGGATGCTCTACCCTGAATTTGAACGCCCACCACCTCCGCCTGGTCCACTCGCTGGACGAATTGGCCTGCTCCATCGCCCAGAGGAGGATCTCGATCTTGTCAATCGGTTGTGCGGGCGGGGGGCAAAGCTTTGCCCTCTCCTTCTTCGTCATATTCTTGAGAGTGGCCATTGCCGTCCAGTTCATCTGCCTTGTGTTGTCAAACCAAGAACGGATCTCCCTCAACCTGGCCAACTTGACCTGGTCGCCGCCGGCGATCTGCATGAAGTCGGTGTTCTCGCTGTCGGCCATCAGCTCGATCTACCGTGTAAGAGGGGGTGGGGGTGGGTGGGGGGTTGCCTGAGTGGAGCGAAGTTGCAGCGGCAAGAAGGAGGAGATGACTGAGGTGGACTTGGAGGAGAGGGAGGAGATGGCTGCCGATGAGTAATTGTGGAATGTGAATCACCATGGCGGCGGGTACGCATTCGACGAGAGGGGCGGCGCGTGCAAATTGTCCTAGGACTAAACTGCCCCTAGATTAAAACGCGTCCCCACCTTGTCACGAGTACTGGCCCCACTCGTTTTAGTACTTTCGCGTACTTTCATCGGAGTACTACACAGTACTTCGTATTTGTCTGCCGTTATATCGACACCAACGAACGGTTGTAAAAAAGCCCAACCACTCTAAAACTTGTATTATAAAAATTGTATTACCATTTCCCACAGACAGTGACAAAGTGTGAGGGATGCACATAAATATCTTAATGTGCATACATGAACTTAAGTTCTTCTTATACATAGATTCCACAATAATTCTCCGCAGCAACGCGCGGGGTTTCATCTAGTTATCAATATGAACGACGACGCGTGCTTCAGTTTTCCAGTAATATATGGGCGACGCTACGCGTCCGCCGGCGGATAACAGAAAAAGATCGATCGCCTGCGTGGCCATTGGATGGAGCTGCAGATGGCCGTCTAATCTACTCACTAACCATCTTTGCGATAAATGTTTTGTTGCAGTCCGCCCTCTGAAACAGCCTGCTTGTTTCAATCACACGAACAAGTATTTTTTTCTTGCAACAGAGGTCATGTTGCGATTTTTTTCTGCAACAGAGGTCTTGTTGCAAATTTCTTTTAGAGAAATTATTTGTAACAAATGTCTTGTTGCAGAATTTTTCACAACAGAGATCTTGTTGCATTTTACAGAGCTTCTCTTTGCAACAAGATCTCTATATTTTTATGCAACAAGATCTCTATTGCGAAAAAGAATCTGCAACACACCCTTTGTTGCAGAAAAAAGGCAATTGCAACATGATTGGAGGAGGTTGATGAGAGCATTCCGGACGATGTGATGCTTCTGGTTTTAAGAGATACGATCGTAGACGCGTAAGCATGGGGGTCCAGGGAAGCACGTGGCAAGCGGAGCAGGCGGCGGACGAGCTTGTTAAAATCAGACGGCTATTGTGACACTTTTCCTTGTTGCAATCACATCAAAGCGTTTATTTTTCTTCCAAAAAATCTTTCCAACAAAGGTAATGTTGCAGAAATATTTGCAACACACGATGTGTTGCAGAAAACGTTCTGGACCGTTTTCTACCGATTTTTTTTTGTAACAAAGCTAGTGTTGCGGAAAACTTTTTGCAACATCAGACATGTTGCAGAGAAAAAATCCAGTTGTGGTTGCGTGCTTGGCGGCAGTCAGAGCAACACGGGGGCGACAGCTCGACGGGGAGCTCGGTCTCTTTGGTTGCACACCTTGCAACATCGTGTAGCTCGCCAGAGAAGCTCGTCGGCGGCGAGCACAGGTGGCAGTAGTTGGAGCAGGGCGGGGAGGCGGCGACTCGATGGGATCTCAGGGCAGTCGGAGCATTGTGTGGAGGCGGCGACTTAACATGAGCTCGGGGCAGTTAGAGCAGCACGAGGGAGGTTGTGACTCGACAGGACATCAGGGTAGTCGGAGCAGTGCGAGGAGGCGATGGCTCGACGGGAGTTTGGGAGGAGCACGAGAAGGCGACTTCTTTCAAGATCCAGATCCTGCAACAGAGCCGTTGTTGCAATGAGAGAGATTGCAACAACAGTCCAATTGCAAAAACTAGTGGTGGTGGCCATGTGGCACGCGGCGTGCGGAGAAGGCGGTAGACACGGAGCCGTGATCCGCCGAGTGATTTATAGCGTTTTCTATAATATATACAAAGTTTTTTTTGTCACTGCTATTACCAAATAAAATGCGTTCAAATTAGGAATATCACAAGTACTACCGCGCCTGGGCCGTCAGAAACTATACCAGAATCATTTTTATCCAGCATTAATTTGGAACCGCATGCTTTAAAAAAATAAAACGAAAGGCATTGCTCAGATATGCTTGCCCTGAGGCTGGCGTCTGGGCGCGGGAAGCAACTTCGTCTTCTCACCGTTGTCCATCCATGGAGCGCGCGCCATGAAGGCGTTGCTCAGATATGCTTGGATTGTTTCCTCAGGGTTGTAGAATGGATTATTTGAGGCATGACATTTTGCAGTGAAGGACCTAACATTTTGCATAGTGTATGTGGTCTTCTATTTTCGGGCCATGTCGGACGGCATGGGAAGCGGAATGTTGAGGCGGAGATAAATGTGCTCGGGCTGACGGTGCGGAGAGGGAGGAAGAGATTGTGGCTAGGGTTGGGGATGTCGGCCAACTTAACTAGCCGGAGTTTGGCCTCGGGCGGCGAGCCGGAGCGGCACCATGCGAAGTTCACACTTTCAACATTTTTTAAATACTCCATGTACATTTTTGAAAAATACATGTTTTCAACACTTTTTTGAATCCAAATAAGCATAACAGGAGATCCATGGTAAGTGTTGCGAGTAATTTTACAGCAGGGACGCTCGCTCAGAAATAGCAACAAACAGACTAAATCCAGCCGATACAAAAGGATCGTAGTTCAGCCGATTGGCGTGACACCAACTATGTGGAAGTTGGAGGCTGGGGGCCTTTGCCCCCCTCCCGAACATCACTACTGCAGGAATGTGTAACACCCTACACACCGTTGGAAGCCATCAGAAGAGTGATGAAGGAGGAGCTGGGGAACTGTGGAGGGGTGCAATTTTTGCTCGGCGATTGGCCTCGTTAAAATAGAGGGCGAACGTTTTTCCTTGGCTGGCCTTCCATTGTTCTGGGCTAATCTCCACTCCTTTGTTGATGTGATTTCCTCATACAGGCGCACAAGAAACCGGCGTGTGGTGTGCGCATGGGAGAAAGCCAAATTTTGAGAAAGTCATTGCGTTCATTGTCTTAAGTCGCAAGGTTACTAAATAAATAAACGCCGGTAGCAACCAGGATCTTTGAAACATACACAATCACCTATGGACCAAAAATCATTTGATGATCTTCTGGTAAAAGCCATCCATCAAGAAATTTTCCCTAACATTTTGCAGTGAAGACCCTAGCATTTCGCAGTGAGCACCCTAAGGTTTTTGTTTTGATACAAAGAAGGACAAAATTTAGACAAGTCAGAAGAAATTTTCCGCAAAGTTTTGGCAGCATAATAGGTGGTAAGAAATGTTGGGAATGAATTCACAAATTCACTATATAAAGATTCCAAATCAAGCAACAACAAAAATCAAACACTAGAAGGGGGCAAGCTGGCTATTCAATGATGACCACAATTCCGAATGACATGAATCTACTTAACCAATCTGATGAGCAAACTAACAGCTCGTTCCATCTCCATCTCTTCTCTTCTTCGGCAAGGAAGCAACATTTTCTCGAGTCTGACTGAATTCATCAATGAACACTTGTGATGAATACAAAACAGCAGCAACCCAGTCCCGACCACATCCAGCAGCGCCACAAGCTCCATCCATCTGCCTTCTCACCCTACGCAAGATCAAACTTCCCCATCCTCATCATCAAGTCAGGCCCCATCCTGGTTATGGGACGGGAGATTGGGAATTAGCTTGTCCAAATTTCCAAAAGATGCAATAGTGTAAAGAATCAACACCAGTAGAGGCCAAAGCAACAGTAGTATTAAAGTGAACACTAGAAGAATGTCAAGTCACAGTAAGTGATCAAGCAATAGTAGATGATGATTAATACAAGCAGGCCAGACCAAGATTAACATCAAATTCATCAAATTGAGTGTATATAGGGTGACCTTCATCGGCATGCAGAGAAAGTTCTTTTTTCGATGAGAGGGGCCACATGGCCCCCATTTTCATTAAGAAATGGAGTCTTTTACAAGAGAAGAGGAACACACTTTACATCACAGGAAGAAAACCACATCAGGACGCTAACACTAGTAACCATACTAGCAACTAGCTAGCAAACTTATCTAGATAACCTCGAGCCAGATCGGACGAAACTAGGGGAACCGGCACATCGCGCTATCATGCAAAAAGAGACAACTAGAGAATACAAGCTAAATATAACAGTAGCATAAACATCCACTTGGGGACTGCAGAGAAAGTTCTTGAGTAGACTAAATATTGCAGCATAGCATTGACCTTCAACACAGGGTCAACACTATCTAATCAAGGTCATCATACATAAGGAGATTCACACATGAGGCTATCATCCCAGCTACCTTAACAGTCGAAAGGAACAAGTCTCAATTGTTTTCTATATTTGATAGAAATTTAGCCCAAGTTATGAAAACATAACATCAAAACAACAAACTATGTCAACACTACCAACATAGCACCATAGACCAGACCACAAGCAATGGATCATTAATTGGCTCGACGGACGGAGTAGAGCACATTATGGCCATAGCTCGAATGAGAGCAGACAGAGGAGGAAGGAGAGACCTTGGACTCACCTACGTCGTAGTAGCCAGGGAGGCAGTCATGGGAGCCGACGCCAAGGTTACTGGGTGACAACCCCGCTGTCTCGTATGATGTTGCCAGGCCACAAGATCAAATTCCTCTCCTGTAATACTTAAGCAATGTAAGCAATCATCATATCGACAAAACCAAATTATAAAACAAAAGCTAAGTTTTTAAGAAGGAAACATATACATCATCATCTAAGAATCAAATACATGTTGCACATCACATGCCATGGTAAATGGGCTCTAAATCAAGTATCATCTAGTATAGTACACAATAGCAAAGAGAAACAACCAAGTTTGATTTTTCAAAAATCTATACGAACTATATTGTGAAATGGAGGGAGTATTAATTAGAACCATAATGCCAGACAATCAGTCGCCAAATAAGGACATATCCGAACGGACACAAAATCACCTTGATTCCTTCTTTTTCTTCTCCTGCTCGAGAAGCGCATGCAAATTGTTAGAATTTCATCACACTTCCCCAAACCTGTCATTTAGTCTACCCTTTGCTGTGTCTCGTAGCTATCATAGCTTTTTTGGTATAAACTACATGCAGCTAGCAGTAGTTCTGTATACATTGTTAGCATAAATTGATGCCAAGTCTTGTGACTAACTTCCGGCAATAAAAAGACTGGTCCGAATTCCGAAATTCATTGGTTGGCTTAGCAATTTGTTGCGACGACACAATCTTGGATGAAGTTCTTTTTTACCAAAATTACGTATTTTGACTGTGGTATAAATTGTAAACAGCTAATCTGAGGTATTCATAGTTGGATTTTCCATAGGTTTCTATCAATTATTATTTCTGTCACTGGCCATGTTGCTGTCTATGATTTCGGTTTTCATCGTACATCTGGTTCCTATGCAAAGCAGACTCTGAAGTGGAAGTAGCACTGGATGGATATTTCTAGGGGTTGCTCATCCAGGATCTATACGAAGTTATTTCAATGTAGTCTCTTTATCTCGGGCAAATTTTTTGAACCTACATAGGGCTGAAAATTCTACGATCTCATCAAAAGCTAATGGAAGTAAATTAAGTGCAAACTTCTTTGCAGCGCGTGTGCATTCACCTTTGGTCCTTGGAATGTTTATAACTGTTAAAATAATATAAGGTGTAAACTATAAGTGAATTAGTATTTTGGTTCCCTTTCAAAACAATGAATTCATGAACCTTAAAATCTCAACACTAGTACATAATGGCGCTTTGTTCTGCTTGGTCACAACCGCTTCTATGGGCCGCTTCTAATGCTCTTTTTTGTACCAGTGCAAGGTACCGATTAGCGAATGACCAGATTCAAGAGGTTTGCTCCAATTTACATTTAGATCCAACCCTAAACATAAGAGACCATTTGTGAATTTTCTAAATCAAGTAAAATGTAGTACTGTAAACTTAAAAATAATAATGAATGCATAGCTTAAGATATGCAAATATTGGTGTTGCACAAATTTAGCTCCATCCCCATTGTCAATTATGCAGGTGCAAAGCAAAAACTCAATCATGAAATTTAGGTGGGCAATATAGACACTATTTACTTATAAAAAACTTTGGGTCACGCTAATTGCCACACATGTGGCAGGAAGGGAGACGCACCACACGTCTCTAATGTAAACAGATTGCCATGTCATCGCATGCATGCATGTAGGAATTTTTTGGATTTTCAGTTTTTAAAATGTTTTATCTCTTAAACGAAAAATCCGATTGAAAATCTGTTTTCACCATTAAATCCCTCGCGATGAGATCTTCGAAACTAGATCCCATGTTGATATGTTTTGATGAAAAAAAAATTGGATTAAAAGTTGCCATGTCTATTGCATATGAATTGCCATGATGTTTACACTGAAGTTGCCATGATATGTTTCAACTATTTTCTTCTACATTTAAAAGTAAATTTTAACATTTATAAAACGGGGAATTAAGAAACTAGACTTGCCATGAATCATAAAATAAAATTGCCATGATACATGCACGTAAAATTGCCATGGTTCATACAAAAAATAATTTTCATGGTTAAAGTACTGGAGTTGCCATCATCAAAATACTAAAATTGCCATGATCTACAAACTAAAATTGCCACATGGCAACTTTAGTTTAAGCCCATGGCAACTGCAGTGTAAACATCATGGCAACTTTTGGTAAAAAAAATTCGTCGAAACATATCAACATGGGGTCTAGTTTTGAAGATCTCGTCGAGACAGATATAATGATGAAAACGGATTTTTAATTCGCATTTTTATTTAGGAGATACAACATTTTTAAGCCAAAAACCAAAAAAAAAATCTGCTGATATGATCTATTCATATGTGGCAAAATGAGCGGTGGTGAAGACGTGTGGGCGATGTGCAAACGCCCACGCGTGTGGGCGTTAACATTTCCCAAAACTTTTAGAATGTTGCATCCGTTTCGGCGGGCCATTTAATTTAAAATACAGCCCAACTCCCAGTCCGAGTAGCCCACTAGTCCATTGTCCCGCTAACCCTAACCCGCACGGACACGCCAGCTCGCACCGCCGCCGCCGGCGGCCATTAGTCCATTGCAGCTGGGAGGGGCTGGCCGCCGCCGGCGGCGCCTCCTGTCGTCCTCCCCCATCGTCTTCAACATCTGATCGATCTATGGACACCAGTAGGATGCTGTCTGAGTCTTACCGCGACGGCGCGAACCCACGGCGAAGTGCAGCCATTCCGATGTCGCGCTTCGGGAAGGCCGTCCTCCTCTGCTCGGCCCTGTTCGCCGCATGGCATCTCTGCTCGACCCTGTTCACCGCGGCGCCTCATGGTCCTGGAGCCGTCGCTGCGGTAGGCGGCGACGCGTCGTGCCTGCCTCTCGCCAGGGAGGTCGGCGTCCGGACGGCGGCCGGCACGGGGAGCAACTTCGTCTTCTCGCCGCTGTCCATCCACGCAGCGCTCGCCATGGTGGCCGCCGGCGCGCGGGGCGACACGCGCAGGGAGCTCCTGCGGTTCCTCGGCTCATCGTCGCTCCACGAGCTGCACCACGCGCCGGCGAACGAGCTCGTCGGCAGGCTCAACGGCCTGGCGCAGACGTCCTTCGCCTGCGGCGTGTGGGTCGACCGGAGGCGGGCGCTCAGGCCAGACTTCGCCGCCACCGGCGCGTCGCGGTACGGCGCCACGGCGGAATCCGTGGACTTCGTGTCGGGCGCCGAGCAGGCGAGGCTGCGCGTGAACGCCTTCGTGGCGGACGCGACGAAGCAGCTCATCCGCGACATCCTCCCTCCCGGCTCCGTCGACTCGTCCACGGCGGTCGTGCTCGCCAACGCGCTCTACTTCAAAGGAGCGTGGTCTCACCCGTTCGACGTCTTCACGGCGCCGTTCCACATCCCAGGCGGCACCACCGTGGACGTGCCGGCCATGACGACAGGCCGGTCACAGTACATCGCGCTCTACCCGGGCTTCAGGGCCCTCAAGCTGCCCTACAAGAACAACGTGCTGCGGCAAGCTGATGCATTCTACATGCTTATCCTTCTCCCGGACAGCGGCACTCCCAGTCTCTCCGATCTCTACGACAAGGCGGTGTCGACGCCGGAGTTCATCAGGAAGCACACGCCGGCGGAGGAGGTTCCAGTCGGGCAGTTCATGGTGCCCAAGTTCAAGTTCACGTTCGAGTTCGAGGCGTCATCCCACATGCAAAAGCTTGGTGTCACCAGGGCTTTCTCAGGCGGTGACATCTCAGGCATGGTGAGCGGCGGAGATGGGCATGGGCGGGTCTCCATCTCCCGGGTGTACCATAAGGCCACCATCGAGGTGGACGAGCAAGGCACCGTGGCCGCTGCTGCCACGGTCGTACTCATGGATGCTACTTCGCTTGAGGAAAGGGAGCCACAACATTTGGTGGATTTTGTGGCGGATCGGCCCTTCTTATTTGCCGTGGTCGAGGAGAGGACGGGAGCCGTATCGTTCCTTGGTCATGTGGTCAATCCTCTCGCGGGCTAACTGAATACATAATGATTCTGTAATATGTGTAATCCTTTGGTTGTGGAATGGATAATTGAACATGTGGAACCAGCTAACTAATATTTTACTTCCTTTGTTCGGAAATAAGTGGCGTGGTTTTAGTTCAAATTTGAACTGAGCGGAAGGAGTAGTAGTTAAATGGTTTGTTTGGTTCAGCCTTGTGAACCGGATTCATGTCCAGGAACTCAGAAACCCAACCAAAGAAGCAAATCATGTGCAGTTCAGAAAACTCCTAATTATGCCCTGGCATTCACCTTAAGCAAGCAAAGCCTTTTTTTGGGAGTGCAACACTCACTATATTTGTTGTAGCAATACACAGCTGGGACTCTCTAATTCTCTATACACATTTTCCTTCCTGAACATGTACTACTTCAGTAGGCAAACCTCCTACTGTTTTCTCAACTTACTCATATGTTCAGTAAAAGGATCACCTCCGTTTGCTAAGTACTCTTAATTTTGCTCTGGCATTAATCTGGGACATGATTTTCTTCAAAGGATTAGTTTACAGATGCAGGAAAGCGTAGAAAGATAGCTGAACTTAGTCTTCCATAGAGCATTTGGGTTACCAGCTTTATGCAACACAGATGTCGTCTGCGGTGTAAAATAGTTTCTGTGTGGAGAAATATTTATTCAGGTCCTATATATGAAGATGAGTCCTACATCATACGGAGTATATAGTTTCAGATGTGTGGTTAAGAAGAGAGATTGTGTGGTTAAACAAATTCAAAAAAGCGAACAATTTTAAGAAGAATTTTGTAGCCAATTGGGTGATTGTAGAGATCATGATTGGAAGCCTCGACATCCTTTTGCAGCCAAGCGAACATCAGGTATAAGTGCTGGACTCTACATTCGCTGAAACAAGCATGGGGGCGAGAGAACCTCTGCATCCCCAAGAGGGTTTGCTGATTACTGATCGACTGTTGTACTTTGTACCTTTGGATCCTCATGTACTACTTATTCTACAAAGACAGTGCTGGAGAGATTTGTTCCACTTGCTTCTGCCTGAGCAGGCCTACTGCCAATTCAGTGATCTCTGCACATATCGATGGCGAACTCACCTGGACAGGTATATCAGGTTCTGCCTGGCGTTTGTTCCACCTGTCACCTCTGTTTCAGTTGTCAGTTTGCATTAGTCTGGGACTTGATCTTTTGGATAATAATTCAAACTCTTAAGCAAGCCGTTAATCTTCTTTTGTGAACATCATCACACACTGGAGCATGTTCAAAGGATTACTGCTCGATCATATCCAAAGGATTACTGCAGCCCAGCCTTCATAGATTCCTGAAAGTTAGCTAATTCAGATGATTAATCCATGGATTTCACCCTGAACCTGAACCTGAAGGATTAAGGGACGCTAACTCAATTCATTTTGGAGGGTAGCTTGTAGCCTTGTACATGTGGAACAACAACTGAATGTAATTTTGCCAGATGTTGTACAACCACATCCTAGCTCTGCAGCCAAAAAGGAAAAAAGATTTGTGGAGTCTGTCAGACAACCTCTGAGCCACCCTGCACCAGTGTGAACTGGAACAGGAACGATCCTCTACAGCCGTTGGATGGCACCCATCAGGCGAATCCAAGCCGTTAATCACGCTCTGGCCCAGAGGTCAGAGTTCATCAACCAGACTGAAGTGCTTGCCTCCTTATTGGTAAAGGATGCAGCGGTACGAGCCTATAGAACAGATCCTGTTCAAGTAAGGTCGTGCTACAAACAGCAGCGCCTCGCCTTATAAACCACTCCAACGTTGTCTAAACTAGCTAAGCAGTGGCTACAAAAACATGTGAAGGAGACGACGAACGTCGACAACCTGATTGACAACAGATAATGTCGCTCGTGAACGCCTTGCCAAGCTAATGAATACACGCAAGTGTGAGCATCTATACAGGTTGCTCTGAAACACAGCTGACACAACAGGCGTCTATCGGTTAGTCGACAAGGGGCTCGATCGGCCCTATTCTTCTTCTGCAGAATGTGCGAGCTTCTAGTTATACCTGAAAAACAGAATACATATGGCAGTGGAAAATGGCACACACAAGACAATCAGGCTCAGTACCCTTCAACAAACACATTGGGAAATCACAACTTTTGTTGGCTAGAAGAAGATTTAACTTCTTTAATCAGCATCCTTTTTTTGTTGCCCGGACTGTTCTAAGTTATAAAACAAGATTAGTCTCAATTTTTTTTGTTGCCACTTGAAAAAACCTAAGATATATACAATAATGAAACAAAAAGAATGAAGGATGCACCAGCCGGGAATCGAACCCGGGTCTGTACCGTGGCAGGGTACTATTCTACCACTAGACCACTGGTGCCTTTGATGTGTTTTTCAATTCCAGGATTCTTGTCTAATCGTAATCAGTGGGGCTGCCTCTTTGATTGCATCTTTGCTGACTGTCGTTTACTCGTTTGCTTCATATACTTCCATTCTTTGTCCCTCTTTCTGTCTTCGCCAATGAAAAAGGCAACCGTCAGACGGCCATACACATTAGCATGCACACGGCAGTATGATGACATGCACCTCTTCCTGTCCACTGTTTTCTCAAAGTCAATGGTGCCATGTTCTTTCCTATGCGACATGGCGCTTGTATTCAGTCTTTCTGTTAATTAGTAGAGTAGCCAGATAAATAAATTTGACGGGAGCACTGAATCTTTGACTGGAGAATGAACTGCATGTGTCATATGTGGTCTTCAGACAGTAGAAGCAAGGGATCACCTCCGTTTCAGTTGCGAGTTTGCTAAGTAGTACTCCTAATACTGCTATGGCATTAATTTAGGACATGATTTTGTGGATAATGTTTCAAACTCTTAGGCAAGCAATCGATAAACTTTTTTTATGGAGGTCATTTGGGTTACCAGGACGGCAGGACACGAGTGACCACATGCATCTTCAGGGTTAATCTGCAGATGCTGCAAAGTGTTGAAAAGTGAGCTCAACCTAGTCTTCCATACACCATTTGGCTTAGCAAGTTGATGCAACATGGATGTATGTAAAATAATTTGTGCGTGAAGCAATAGGTATTCAGGTCCTATATGCGAAGGCGAGTTCTTCAGAAATCAGTCTCTGCACCCATTTTCCTTCCTGAACATACTTGTTCAGCCACTAGTTCCATGCCATCTTCGTCCATTTTCTCTTCCAGTTCAGTAGTGAAACATCTCATTGCTACTGTCACTCTCAGTGGTGGCAAATTTCAGATGATCATCCACTGGACTTGTAGTAAGAGAATCGCTTGCTGAATCTTGATTAATTTGCACACGTGGACGAAGTGTGACACGTTGTGTCGGATGAAGGCGCCGAATCGGCCTCGACAACAAAACCAAGCCAAGCATGTGATGCATGGACCGGTGGGTATTGTAACGGTTGGCACAAGGTAAAAAGAGCTGCAAAAAACAAAAAGATTTTGTGTAGTCTGTCAGACAACCTCTGAGCCACCCTGCACCAGTGTGAGCCAGGCAGGAATGATCCTCTACAGCCGTCGGATGGCACCCATCAGGTGATCCTGGCCGTTAATCACGCTCTGGCCCAGAGGTCAGAATGCATCAACCAGACTGAAGTGCTTGCCTCCTTATTGGTAAAGGATGCAACGGTACGAGCCTATAGAACAGATCCTGTTCAAGTAAGGTCGTGCAACAAACAGCCGCACCCCGCCTTATAAACTGGTGCAGTGTCGCCTAAACTAGCGAGGTGGGACTAATTAGAGAGTAGACATGCAGTGCTAATTAAGCCTCCTCTGGCAGAGCTTGGAAGAAGGGTCGTGGCCCATGTAGCTGAGCATGAGAATGAGCAAAGCCCATCAAAGAAACGTTCAGCTCTGGAGATTTTGAACTGATTTAATTATCTGGCAAATGATGCATAGTACATAATTCTGAACAATGCTTATTGTAACTTTTTTCATGAAACCTAGTTTTTTTCTTTATTTTTTATGCCAAATGAAATTACAGCCGGCCATTACAAAGTTGCAGACATACTGCTAGGTTAGAGAGAAGAGAAAAGAAATGCCACAACAAAACTGGATGGAAAACTGGGCGTGTTGTAACTCCGGAACATCACAGACGGAACATACACTTGTCTGTTGAAGTATTTTTGTTGCACTTACTACATCCTTTGCTGACTCAGCTGTTCAAAAGTAATACAGAGGAAAAACTGCTTGCTGCAACTTCTATTGGGCGACGCTCACGTCGTTCCCTGCGTGGAGCACGGCAAGCCGAAGCATGCAAAAACTGCCAGCCTGAACATGGTTTCAAACTGAACCCACTTTGCAACATGGTTTCAATAAGATGAAGCCAGGATGAGCAGAGACAGTACCAAAAACAGAACCAGCAGCAAGGATTTCCCAACCAACCTTATGAACGATTGAACATGTGGAACCAACCCTTATGAACAAGATTCATGTCTTGGAACTCAGAATCCCAACCAAAGAATGGCAGGAGATGCAAGCTATGTGCAGTTCAGAAAACGTGGCCCAGCCAACCTTGAATATGAAAGCGTGTACTTCTACTTATGCCCTGGCATTAATCTTGGATATGATTTCTTGTACTATGTTGTTTCAAAGTCTTAAGCCAGCAAGCAATAAGCCTTCTTTGTATAGGGAGCAACACACTCTTGTCTCCTTGAGCACCTGACTTACCAGGACAGCTTGTGTAGCTCTGAATTCCACAGCTGGATTGCCATAAATTTTTTTTTTGCCACACTGCTAGGACCTCTCTGTACATATTTTCCTTCCTTAACATGCTTGCAGTAGGATAGCCACCTACAGTTTTCTCAAAGATACAGAGTTCCCATCAATTTTTTTCCTTGTTTAGTACTCCCTCCATTCCAAATTACTCGTCGCAGAAATGGATGTATCTAAAACTAAAATACATCTAGATACATTAGATACATCCATACTTGCGACAAGTAATTCGGAACGGAGGGAGTAACTGATATGGAAGAGCACGAGTGACAAAATCTTCAGAGTTTTGGGGTAACTTTACAGATGCAGGAAAGTGTTGAAAGATGAGCATTTGGGTTACCAGCTTCATGTAACACATATCTATATGTAAAATAATATGTGTGTGGAGATATGTGTACTTCAGGTCCTATATACGAAGACGAGTCCTGCAGAAATCAGTCTCTACATATTTGTTCAGCCACTAGTTCGGTGGCATCTTGGTCAATTTTCTCTCCCAGTTTAGTGGTAAAACTTCTCATTGCTGCTCTCACTCTCAGTAGTTGGCAAATTTCAGATGATCCATTCACTGGACTTGTAGCGACACTTCACACTTACTGAATCGAGTTTGCTTCGCTCGTGTGGATGCACTGTGACACGTCGTGTCGGATGAAGGTGGCAAACTGGTGGGTGTTGTGTAAAAGTTTGAGTGGTGAAGCAGAAACTTTGAGCGATCCAGCTCCTGGGCCAGGTCTAGATATATGTATGGATGGATCATGTATGTGGTCAGTTGGCTTGTGTTCTGTCATCTTTTTCAGACAAAATGAAAGTGAGTGCATCTTCTTGGTTTTAGTTAAGAAAGTGTGCCTTTGTTGCGAGAAGTAAGGAATTGGAAATTGCAGAAGGCGAAAAAAAAAGAAAAAGAAAAAGAAAAAGGATTTTGTAGTCTGTCAGACAACCACTGGGCCACCCTGTAGAGGCAGGAGCCAATTCAGGAACGATCCTCTACAGCTAACGGATCATCCACCCATCAGGTGAATCCTAGTCTTTAATCACGCTCTGGCCTAGTGGTCAGGATGCATCAACCAGACTGAAGTGCTTGCCTCCTTATTGGTAAAGGATGCAGCGGTACGAGCCTATAGAACAGATCCTGTTCAAGTAAGGTCGTGCTACAAGCAGCCACGCCTCGCCTTATAAACTGGTTTAGCTTCGCCTAAACTAGCGAGGTGGGACTAATTAGGGAGCAGGCATGCAGTGCTGCACTTCCACGGGCAGAGAGGGACCTCGGCCCATGTAGCTGGGCAGGAGAATGAGCAAAGCCCGGCCCATCAGAGAAACGTTCAGCTGTAGAGATTTTGATTTTTTTTGTTTTTTGTTTAGCCTTCATGCCAAATGAAATTGCAGTCGGCCATTACAAAAGTAGCAGACACACTGCCAGGTTAGAGAGAAGAGGAAGAGAAAAATGCTAGAACAAAACTGAGAGAAAAACGGGCGTGTTGTATAACTCTGAAACATGACAGACCGAACATACACTAGTTTGTTGAAGTACTTTTGTTGCATTTACATCCTTTGCTGACCCAGCTGTTCAAAAGTACTTGCTGCAATTTCCATTCGGCGATGCTCACGTCGTCCCCTACATGGAGCACGGCGATCCTAGGCACCCGGGCCGGCAAGCCGAAGCGTTGGGCATGCAAAAAGTGCCAGCCTGAACATGGTTTCAAACTTAAACCCACTTTCAAACATGGTTTCAACGGGATGAATTGAAGGCAAGATGGGCAGGGGAAGTACCAAAAATATGACCAGCGGCAAGGATTAATGTATCTTAATTTCTCAGCATCTCTCTGAAACAGGATCAGTTCATCGCGTCTGGGCAGGCTGGCAGAGCACTCTCGCGAAGGAAGCTAGCACCTTCAGCTCACCTGGTTGGCTGGGCACACCGACGACCTGATCGAGAGCAGAATGTCATCAGGGCCATGCCTGATAAACACAAAGCAAGTTTGTGTGCCTGTACTTGCAGGTGGCTCCCAAACACCACTGATACTGTCGACCGATCAACAAGGGGCGCTATTATTCAAGCAATCGATAAGCCGTTTCTGTATGGAGAGCATCTGGTTCAAGGACATGAGTGATCACATCGTCAGTGGATTACTATAGCCCAGCTTTTTGCAGATGCAGGAAAGTGCTGAAAAATAGATAAGCTGACCATAGTCTTCCACAAGCAAAAAGTAAGTCTTCGCTCTGAATTCCACATCTGGATTGCCACAAAAAAAATTTGCCACACTACTGGGAACTCTCTGTGCACATTTTCCTTCCTTAACATGCTTGCAGTGGGCAAACCACCTACCGTTTTCAGTTCCCGTAAGAATTTAATTTTTTCTAGCAACCCCGGCAATTAAAGTGGGTGTTCGTAGAGATCATGAATGGAAGCCTCGACATCTTTTTGCAGCGAAGCAAATATCAAAGTGTTCCGGCGGATCACACACAGCAGGTATGAGTGCTGACGACGAACGTCGACACCCTGATTGACAACAGATAATGTCGCTCGGGTCTATTCTTCTTCTGCAGAGTGCGCGAGCTTCTTTTTGAGGAAAAATCAGAATATATATATATATATATATATATGACTGACAAATGGCACAGGCAAGACAATCGGGCTCAGTACCCTTGAACAAACACATTGGGGAATCGTAATTTTTGTATGTTTTGGCTAGAAAATGATTTAGTTTCTTTCATCAGCATCTTTTTTGTTGCCTGGACTGTTCTTATTTAGTCACATTTTTTTTGTTGCTAGTTATATAATGCACAATCCCATGAAACAAAAAAAAGGTTGCACCAGCCGGGAATCGAACCCGGGTCTGTACCGTGGCAGGGTACTATTCTACCACTAGACCACTGGTGCTTTGGCTGTAATTTATTTCGAGGAAGCGTTACTAATTCTTATTAGTTCGACTGGCTCTTTTGATTGTAAGCTCAACACAGCGATACAGTGCCGTGCAGCTCTTGCATCTTTGCTCCATACTTCCATTCTTTGTCCCTCTTCCGGTCTTTCCCAATGAAAAAGGCAACCGCCATACACATCTCCACAGAAGAGGAAAGGATGCAAGTTGACGAGCGCCATCTCGTCCCGTGGCACCAAAGAGTGAGGACTGTTTTCTCAAGGTCTATGGTGCAGACTTCCTACTCAAAAATCAAAGATTCAGTGTTCCCGTCCAATTTATTTATCTCGCTACTGCTAATTAACAGACACACTGAATACAAGCGCCATGTCGCATAGGAAACAACTCCTTTCTCCCGCCTTTTTTTACTCATGTGTCATGTGTGGTCTTCAGACAGACGGTAGGAGCAAGGGATCACCTCTGTTTCAGCTGACAGTTCCTAGCACTGCCCTGGCATTGATCTGGGACATCCTTTTCCAAAAAAAAACTAATCTGGGACATGGTTTTGCGGATCATGTTTCTAACTCTTGTTTAAAGGATTAATCTGCAGATGCAGGAACGTGTTGAAAGGTGAGCTCAACCTAGCCTTCCATAGAGCATTTGGCTTACCAACTTCATGTAAAGTTCTGCAGAAGCAGGTGTTCAGGCTATATAGGAAGAAGAGTTCTGCAGAAATCACCAGTCTCTCTATCCATTTTCCTTCCTGAACATACTTGTTGAGCCACTACTTCCTTGTCATCTTGGTCAATTTTCTCTCCCAGCTCAGTAGTGAACATCTCATTGCTACTCTCACTCTCATTACTGGCAAATTTCAGACGATCATCCACTGGACTTGTAGTAAGAGAATCGCTAGCTGAATCTTGATTACCTTGCACACGTGGATGCAGTGTGACACGTCTTGTCGGATGAAGGCTCCTAATTAATCGGCCTCCATGGAGGGAGTGAACTGCAAAAGGCCAGCACATTGACGCATAGGTTTGCAGAAAACACTGGTGCCTTTTTGCAATTCACTCCCTCCATGGCAAACCAAGCCAAGCATGTAATCCATGGACCTTGAGCTGTGAAGCAGAATCTTTCAGCAATGGAGCTCCTGGAAAGAGGTGTAGATATATGTATGGATCATGCATGTGGTCAGTGGGCTTCTGTTACCTTCGGATATTTTTGCAGTGACTACTGACCAGTACTAGTGCATCTTATCTTACTGCCACTACTAATAGTCTAATACTATACTGTGAACTGAACCACACATAGTTTCAGATGTGTGATTAAGGAGGGAGATTTGTTGGTTAAACATGTTCAAAAGAGATGAAAACGTACCTGCATTCCAGATCCATTGTAAAACTGAATCATCCATAGTTTCCAAGAGAATCGGTTGCCACAAGGTAAAGAGAGTTGATGAAAGGAGTTGCAAAATACAAAAATAGTTTCAGATGTGTGATTAAGGAGGGAGATTTGTTGGTTAAACATGTTCAAAAGAGATGAAAACGTACCTGCATTCCAGATCCATTATAAAACTGAATCATCCATAGTTTCCAAGAGAATCGGTTGCCACAAGGTAAAGAGAGTTGATGAAAGGAGTTGCAAAATACAAAAATAGTTTCAGATGTGTGATTAAGGAGGGAGATTTGTTGGTTAAACATGTTCAAAAGAGATGAAAACGTACCTGCATTCCAGATCCATTGTAAAACTGAATCATCCATAGTTTCCAAGAGAATCGGTTGCCACAAGGTAAAGAGAGTTGATGAAAGGAGTTGCAAAATACAAAAATAGTTTCAGATGTGTGATTAAGGAGGGAGATTTGTTGGTTAAACATGTTCAAAAGAGATGAAAACGTACCTGCATTCCAGATCCATTGTAAAACTGAATCATCCATAGTTTCCAAGAGAATCGGTTGCCACAAGGTAAAGAGAGTTGATGAAAGGAGTTGCAAAATACAAAAATAGTTTCAGATGTGTGATTAAGGAGGGAGATTTGTTGGTTAAACATGTTCAAAAGAGATGAAAACGTACCTGCATTCTAGATCCATTGTAAAACTGAATCATCCATAGTTTCCAAGAGAATCGGTTGCCACAAGGTAAAGAGAGTTGATGAAAGGAGTTGCAAAATACAAAAATAGTTTCAGATGTGTGATTAAGGAGGGAGATTTGTTGGTTAAACATGTTCAAAAGAGATGAAAACGTATCTGCATTCCAGATCCATTGTAAAACTGAATCATCCATAGTTTCCAAGAGAATCGGTTGCCACAAGGTAAAGAGAGTTGATGAAAGGAGTTGCAAAATACAAAAAGAATAGTTTCCAAGAGAATCGGTTGCCACAAGGTAAAGAGAGTTGATGAAAGGAGTTGCAAAATACAAAAAGATATTCTGTAGTCTGTCAGACAAAAGAGAGTTGATGAAAGGAGTTGCAAAATACAAAAAGATATTCTGTAGTCTGTCAGACAACCTCTGAGCCAGCCTGCACCAGTGTGAACTGGACAGGAACGATCCTCTACAGCCGTCGGATGGCACCCATCAGGCGATCCTGGCCGTTAATCACACGCTCTGGCCCAGAGATGAAAACGTACCTGCATTCCAGATCCATTGTAAAACTGAATCATCCATAGTTTCCAAGAGAATCGGTTGCCACAAGGTAAAGAGAGTTGATGAAAGGAGTTGCAAAATACAAAAATAGTTTCAGATGTGTGATTAAGGAGGGAGATTTGTTGGTTAAACATGTTCAAAAGAGATGAAAACGTATCTGCATTCCAGATCCATTGTAAAACTGAATCATCCATAGTTTCCAAGAGAATCGGTTGCCACAAGGTAAAGAGAGTTGATGAAAGGAGTTGCAAAATACAAAAATAGTTTCAGATGTGTGACTAAGGAGGGAGATTTGTTGGTTAAACATGTTCAAAAGAGATGAAAACGTACCTGCATTCCAGATCCATTGTAAAACTGAATCATCCATAGTTTCCAAGAGAATCGGTTGCCACAAGGTAAAGAGAGTTGATGAAAGGAGTTGCAAAATACAAAAATAGTTTCAGATGTGTGATTAAGGAGGGAGATTTGTTGGTTAAACATGTTCAAAAGAGATGAAAACGTACCTGCATTCCAGATCCATTGTAAAACTGAATCATCCATAGTTTCCAAGAGAATCGGTTGCCACAAGGTAAAGAGAGTTGATGAAAGGAGTTGCAAAATACAAAAATAGTTTCAGATGTGTGATTAAGGAGGGAGATTTGTTGGTTAAACATGTTCAAAAGAGATGAAAACGTATCTGCATTCCAGATCCATTGTAAAACTGAATCATCCATAGTTTCCAAGAGAATCGGTTGCCACAAGGTAAAGAGAGTTGATGAAAGGAGTTGCAAAATACAAAAAGAATAGTTTCCAAGAGAATCGGTTGCCACAAGGTAAAGAGAGTTGATGAAAGGAGTTGCAAAATACAAAAAGATATTCTGTAGTCTGTCAGACAAAAGAGAGTTGATGAAAGGAGTTGCAAAATACAAAAAGATATTCTGTAGTCTGTCAGACAACCTCTGAGCCAGCCTGCACCAGTGTGAACTGGACAGGAACGATCCTCTACAGCCGTCGGATGGCACCCATCAGGCGATCCTGGCCGTTAATCACACGCTCTGGCCCAGAGATGAAAACGTACCTGCATTCCAGATCCATTGTAAAACTGAATCATCCATAGTTTCCAAGAGAATCGGTTGCCACAAGGTAAAGAGAGTTGATGAAAGGAGTTGCAAAATACAAAAATAGTTTCAGATGTGTGACTAAGGAGGGAGATTTGTTGGTTAAACATGTTCAAAAGAGATGAAAACGTACCTGCATTCCAGATCCATTGTAAAACTGAATCATCCATAGTTTCCAAGAGAATCGGTTGCCACAAGGTAAAGAGAGTTGATGAAAGGAGTTGCAAAATACAAAAATAATTTCAGATGTGTGATTAAGGAGGGAGATTTGTTGGTTAAACATGTTCAAAAGAGATGAAAACGTACCTGCATTCCAGATCCATTGTAAAACTGAATCATCCATAGTTTCCAAGAGAATCGGTTGCCACAAGGTAAAGAGAGTTGATGAAAGGAGTTGCAAAATACAAAAAGAATAGTTTCCAAGAGAATCGGTTGCCACAAGGTAAAGAGTGATGAAAGGAGTTGCAAAATACAAAAAGATATTCTGTAGTCTGTCAGACAAAAGAGAGTTGATGAAAGGAGTTGCAAAATACAAAAAGATATTCTGTAGTCTGTCAGACAACCTCTGAGCCAGCCTGCACCAGTGTGAACTGGACAGGAACGATCCTCTACAGCCGTCGGATGGCACCCATCAAGCGATCCTGGCCGTTAATCACACGCTCTGGCCCAGAGGTTAGAATGCATCAACCGGACTTGAGTGTTTGCCTCCTTATTGGTAAAGGATGCAGCGGTACGAGCCTATAGAACAGATCCTGTTCAAGTAAGGTCGTGTCTCAACCAGCAGCGCCTCGCCTTATAAACCACTCCAGCGTCCCTTAAACTAGCGAGGTGGGACTAATTAGGAAGCAGGCATGCAGCAGCGCCTCCTCACTCCTCAGCGAGAGGCTGAGCGTGAGAGCCTGGAACTGGAGGGACACGCTGGCCATGGCCCAGTAGTAGTTGGGCAAGAGAATGGTCAGAGCCCAGCCCATCTGAGGAATGCGTTTTGCCTCACAAAAAAAAATCTGAGGAATGTATTTCTTGCCCTTTTCTTTCATTGCCTTCTCATTTCGGGTACGTCAGGTGTGCGGATTTAATATGTACAATTATTATTCTGAACAATGCTGAATTCTAACTTGTTCTCATTCATGGCAGCTGTTTTTTTGTCCTTTATCTTTTCCTAAATTGAATAACAGCCGGTCATTACAGAAGTAGCAAGCACACTGCTTAGAGAGGAGATTTTTTCCCCCTTTTCTTGCAACAGGTAAGAACGAAACCGGAGAGAAAAATGGGTGTGGTTGAAGTACTTTCCGGACCGGAACATCACAGATCATGTGGATTTTGTAACTACAGTAGTATTGTTCTTCTCACTGAGTTGAGTAACAGACTAACAGAATAGATTTTGCCGTGATTGGTTTTCCAGTACATGATTATGGGCGGATGCAAAAACTGCCGTGATTTTGGGTTGGACTCCGGGTCCATATAGACATATGCAAAAACTACCAGCAATGACAAAGACATCCAGTACATGATTTTGGGTTGAACCTCTTCTTATACAAACTGAAGCCAAGATGAGCAGGATCACCAGGACGGGTTGATATATCTTGATTTCTCGGCATCTATCTATCTAAAAAGAGAAATTTATCTCACACTCTGACAGCTGGCATCAGCCAGTCGCTACAAACACATCAGCGCAGGCAACAGGGCACTCTCCTGAAGGAGGCTATAGGCCTATAGCACCTTCAGCTTGAATGGTTCGTCCGGCAATGACAAACGTCGACAACCTAATGAATGTGAAGCAAGTGTGTCCATCTGTACAGGTGTCTGCCAAACACCGCTGACACAACAGGCGTCGATCGGTTGGTCGACAAGGGGCTCGGCTCTATTCTTCTTCTGCAGAGCGTGCGTGCTTCAAGTTATACCTGAAAAACAGAATACACATGACAGCGAAAAATGGTACAGACAATCAGGCTCAGCCCTGGAGCAACACGTTGGGGAATCACAATTGTTGCATGTTTTGGCTAGAACAAGATTTAGTTTATTTAATCATCATCATCCTTTTGGTTGCCCAGACTGTTCTCCTTTTGCGTGGGATCCTCTTTTATCGATGTTACCGCATTTTATAGCTGTTTATTAATGGAGATACTGTTGTGTTAACAAGCCTTCTTTTGGAGTATGATGTGCTGATGTTTGATAAAATATTCCTAGACTCTTTCTTTCTCCCAATTAGCGGAGACATTCTATATATGGAGAAAAGTAAGCAATTAGAATTACCATGCTTCCAAAATATTTCTGGACTCTGCATAATGCTGATGCTACTGTCCATACGCGCCGCACAGCAGGGGGAACAAGTGGTTTCACCGGATCACGCACAGCAGGTATGAGTGTGGAATCCTCATTTATCTACAAAGATAGTACTGGACAGTGGAGATCTTCAGATATTATTTCCAATTGCCTCTGTCAGCTGTCGGAGCAGTGAGCAGGCCTACTCGTAGTTCAATGATCTCCAGCTCTTGGCTAATTCAGTTATTCTGTACTGATGATGACAGACCAAGATCTCTGGACATATCAACTGAATTTTATTCACCTGGATACTTTCCTACGTCGCAGGCATATAAAATTATGTACTCTTGCAGTCATGAAACCCCTCCTATGAAATGAAAAAAAAAAAGCAAATCTTGCTGTCAAAGGAAGCATCAATTTTTCTTCTGGCCAGCACTAAGAGGCTGACTGAATACAAGAGCAATCTTACTCATGTGCCATTTGTGGTCTTCAGACAGTTGAAACAAGGGTTCACCTCTGTTTCAATTGGCAGTTTGCAAAGTCATCCATTCATGGATTTCACTCTAAACTTGAAGCTGCCTAGGGTAATTAGCACTAACTCAATCTACTTTGCAGATGATGTACAGATCACACTGCCAAAATGAATTCGGGAAAAGGCAAAAACAATTGGTAGCTAACACTAACTGAATCGAATCTGCAGATGATGTACAGATCACACTGCCAAAAGGAATTCGGTAAAAGTCAAAAAAATTGGTAGCCAACACTAACTGAATCAAATTTGCAGATGATTTACAAATCACATTGGCAAAAGGAGTTTGGAAAAAAGGCAAAAAAATTGGTAACTAACACTAACTTAATCTATTTTGCAGCTGATGTCATATTGCCAAAAGGAGCTGGGAAAAAATGCAAAAGGAAATGTTTTTGTCTGTCAGACAACCTCTAGGCCACCCTGTAGAGACAGAAGCCAATACAGGAACGATCCTCTACAGCCATCGGATAACACCCATCAGGAGAATCCTAGCCGTTAATCACGCTCTGGCCGAGAGGTTAGAATGCATCAACCAAACATGAGTGCTTGCCTCCTTATTGGTAAAGGATGCAGCGGTACGAGCCTATAGAACAGATCCTGTTCAAGTAAGGTCGTGCTACCATCAGCAGCGCCACTCCTTATAAACCACTCCAACGTTTTCTAAACTAGCGAGGTGGGACTAATTGAGTAGAGCAGGCACATGCAGCAGCACCTCCTCAGGCAGAGCTTGGAAGAAGGGTTAGTGGCCCATGTAGCAGTTTGGCCTGAGAAAGAACAGAGCCCAGCCCATCCCACCCGAGTGATGCTTTTGTTTCGTTTTTTTCTTCTCCTTGTTGAGTTAGCTGTGGAGAACCAGTTTAAATATCTAGCAAATGATGCATGCCCAATAATTTCAATATGTAATTTTTAGCAATGACCACTATTTTTAAATTAAAGTAGCAAACACTGCTAAGTTAGAAAAAATAGGGGAAAAAATGCGGCAGACAAGAACAAAACTGGAGAGAAAAATGGGCGTGGTGTAACTCCGGAACATCACACAGAGAGCATACACTTGTCTGCTGAAGTACTTTGGTTGCATTTACAGTCTCTTTTAGTTTTGTTCAGTCAGCTGTTCAAAAGATTTCCAGAGGAAACATTAGTTGCTCCAACTTTACTAACATAACAAGTCAAGGAAGGTATAGCACGGCAATGTATCATAATTTCTAGAAGGAGGAAAAAGACATTGATCTAGCATTCTCACCGCCAGCATCAGTCAGTCGCTACAAAGGACATGTCGTGAAGGAAGCCTTCAGCTCGTTTGGTTCGTCGGGCAATGACGAACGTCAACAACCTGAAAGACAACAGAATGCTGCTCGTCAAAAGCCTTGCCTAATGGATGTGAAGCAAGTGCGTGCATCTGTGCAGGTGGCTCCCAAACACCGCTGACACAACAGGCGTCGACAAGGGGCTCGGCTCCATTCTTCTTCTGCAGAGTGCGGTTCTAATTATACCTGAAAACAGAATACATATGAGAAAGAAAAATGGCCAAGTTCTGTAGAATCACAATTGTTGCATATTTCCACTAGAACAAGATTTAGTTTATTTAATCATCATCATCCGTTTTGTTGCCTGGACTGTTCTCGTTTGTGTTGGATCCTCATTGATCTACAATGATAGTGCTGGAGAGTTCAGACCTCGGAAATTTGTTCCGGTTGCTGATCACAGAGCAAGAAAATCTCTGAACATATATCAATGGTGAATTCACCTGGATACACCGCCTCGCTGCTATGTCAAATTCTTTCTGGCAGTCATGTAACTAACCATTCCTGAATTTAAATGGGACAAGAAATATTGTATTTTTTTTCCTGGCTGCTATACCAAGAGACAGACTGAATACAAGAGCTTTTTTTTTAGTTACCAGTTTGCAAAGTCATACTAATGCCCTGGCATTGATCTGGGACATGATTTGCTGGATAATGTATCAAGCTCTTAAGCAAAGCAAGAAATAATCTTGCTTTTTTTAATGGAGATCAGCACTCATCCCTGCCTCCTACTGCATTTGGAGTATTCAACAACCACATGGTTCCACATTTTACTCAGTTAGCGAGAGGATTAACCACATGACCGAGGAACAGCGTTGTGCCCGTCCTCTCCTCAACCACGGCAAACAAGAATGGCCGATCCGCCACAAAATCCACAAAATGCGGCGGCTCGCTTGGAAGCGCGCTGCCAGCCATGTCTATGGCCGTGGCAGCAGCGGCCACGGTGCCTTGCTCGTCCACCTCGATGGTGGCCTTGTGGTGCACCCCGCCGATGGAGAGCCGCCCATCGCCACCGCTCACCATGCCTGAGAAGTCACCGCCTGCGAAAGCCCTTGTGACACCAAGCCTCCGCATGTCCGACGACGCCTCAAACTCGGTCGTGAACTTGAACTTGGGGACCATGAACCGGCGTACTTCAACCTCCTCTTCTGGCGTGTGCTTCCTGATGAACTCCGACGACGACACCACCTTGTCGTAGAGATCGGAAAGGATGAGAGCGCCGCTGTCCGGGAGAAGGATAAGCATGTAGAATGCAGCAGCGCGGTCGCCGCCGTCCCTGTAGGGCAGCTTGAGGGCCCTGAAGCCCCGGTAGAGCGCGATGTACTGTGACCGGCCTGTCGTCATGGCCGGCACGCGCACGGTGGCGCCGCCTGGGGTGTGGAACGGCGCGGTGAAGACGGCGAACGGCTCAGGCCACGCGCCTTTGAAGTAGAGCGCGTTGGCGAGGACAACGGTCGTGGACGAGTCGACGGAGCCCGGAGGGAGGATGCCACGGATGCGCTGCTTCGTCGTGTCCGCCACGAAGCCGTTCACGCGCCGCCTCGCCTGCTCGGCCGCCGACACGAAGTCCACGGATTCCGCCGTGGCGGCGTACCGCGACGCGCCGGTGGCCGTGAACTCCGGCCTGAGCGCCCTCCTCCGGTCGACCCACACGCCGCAGGCGAAGGACGTCTGCTTTAGCCCGTTGAGCCTGCCGACGAGCTTTATCGCCGGCGCGCGGTGCAGCTCGTCGAGCGACGCTGACCCGAGGAGCCCCAGGAGCTCCCTGCGCGTCTCGCCCCGCGCGCCGGCGGCAACCATCGCGAGCGCCGCGTGGATGGACAGCGGCGAGACGACGAAGTTGCGGCCCGTGCCGGCCGCCGCCCGGACGCCGGCCTCCCTGGCGAGACCCAGGCCCGACGCGTTCCCGGCCGCGTCGCTGACCACAGCTTTCTCCTCCTCAGAGTGGCCACCAGGAGGCGCGCCGGCGAAGAGGGTCGAGCAGAGGTGCCATGCGGCGAACAGGGCCAAGCAGAGGAGGACGGTCTTCCCAAAGCGCGACATCGGAATGGCCGTGGGTTTGTGGTAAGACGCAGACAGGATCACCGGCGTCCGGCGATCTGACGACGAAGACAGCCGGCGGCGGGCAGGTGGGAGCTGACGCGTGGGTTAGGTAGGTTAGGTACACATTGGGCTGATGGGCTTCGAGTCCAGTCCTGGATGGGAGAGACTGGTGGACAGGTCGTTCTTGAACTGGGATGGAGTACTAGTATAATATTTTTCATTTTCTCAAAAAAGAATACTTTTCAAATAAGAAACCACTACAGTGGCAGGGTATAATTTGTGTATTTCTTGAAGGGTATTATTTGTGTATTAATTATGTGATCAACGGTGCTGATATTTGGAGCAATCTAGGTCCTTGCATTGATTTAGTTTCATGGCCGAGATTAACTGAATTTGACCCTTTGGATTTTTTTTATATTGATATATTAGTTATTGTTTTATTCTACCTCAAAAAAACTACTCTAGATTATTAGGGTTCAAGTACTTCGCCTGCATGTGTGCTCTGGCACGATGTTGCTGGCTCGTGAATAAACAGAGACTAGGTCAGAAATAGCTACTAGGTGATGGATGGGTCTTCATCAGGGGCTCGGGGAGGGGGGGGGGGGGTCTGTGAAGGGTAGCAGGAAGGGTAAGGAGAAAGTAGACCTGCAGGCAACGATGAAGAATATGAAGTTGAAGAATGAAGGACTTAACGACGTCTTTGCCCGTGATGAGGATATTAATAACAAGCTTGTGAAGGCAGCAAGATTGCTCTTAGTAGCTAGAGTAAACATGAGGCATTTGTTTAGCATAAATGCTTTCAAGTAGTGTCATAGCTAGGATTTCCCCACGACCCAGGCCAGCCTTGTTGGTACAGTGAACACTATAGCTACAGTAATGTACTGTTTGCTACAGTCAACGAAGTGTTGACGCTCTATGCCCCAGGCCACACCCTGGGCAGCCCAGGGTCTGCCTATGCCCGTGTTTTCAAGGGCACGATGAAATTTGCATGAAGGCTTGCCTGTGAGCCAAACATACACTAGGTGGACGACAATTGTTCATGATCCATGTGTTCTTCCTTGGCGAACGAAACATGGTTATGCATCAAGGTCAGTGTATTTTCGCAGCTTGGTTCTCCTTATTGAAGACTATGATGGCAGAGTTAGGCCGGAATCGGTGAAGCTTTATCAAATCGAGGCATGGGCACATATACAGAGCATCCTAGAGCTATGTCTCACTTAGGTCATTGCAAACCAGTTATCATGAATGACAATGCGGGTCTAGAGCATTGAGATGAATCCGATTTGGGTGTTGGGGGGGGGGGGGGGGGGACTGAATGTGAATGTTTTTGAAATTCTAAGACCATTTTTATAATTTGTATTTTTTTAAAAACAATAGCATTTTTGGCAATTCAAAATATTTCAAATTTTAAAATAGGTTCTAAAATGTATAACAAAGTTCGAAAAAGGAAAAAAAATGAAATTAATGGAAAAAGAAAAACCGAAATAATAGAATAGAAAAAATACATTCAGGCCTTGCCCAACCTGGCTACGACATCCCTTCCATCGAGCCGCCCAAACATTTGCCGACTTGAAAAAATTTCATCAAATTTTAAAAAGAATGTCTATGAATTTTAAAAAATTACATGCATTATAACACTTTGTAAAAGTTGAAAAGAGTTCCTAGATATGGGAAAAACTTCATGAATTTGAAAACAAAGTTTGTGAATTTAAGAAAATGTTCAGGAATTTAAATGGGAAAAATTTCGGCTAGGGCGTTCGGGTTGGGCGGAAGGCTCCGTCTCAGAGTACCTTTTTTCGACATCGTTCAAATGGACAAAAAAAATTCTAGGGCCTTGTATCACCATTCCAAGGCACCATGCCAAGTTTTTGTGATATTGATAATTCTTTATTTTCAAATAATGTTCGTGCTTAAAAAATCTATTTGGAATTTAGAAAATAATCCTGTATTTAATGTTTTTCTACACAAACAATATTTTTTTTGCCGAAATTCAAAATAATTTGGTTTCAATTTTTTTCATATTTTTGAATTTGCTTGATATTTCAAATTTCGTAGTGTTTTTCAAAAATTTATGTGTTCAAAATTTTGTTTGCTCTGTTGATGTTCGTGTTATGACATTCTGTGCAATTTTGAAAGACATGAACAAATTTTTTACTTATTTGTACAATTTTGTTTAAAATGTGAATATTTGTACTTTATTTACAAAATTTTAAACGTGAACATTTTTTTAATTTTGAACAAAATATTATAAGCGTGAGAATTTTTGAAAAAGAAAAGGAAACAAATAAAGGAAAAAAATAGTGATAGGACCGATTCAACAATGGGCTGGCCGAGCCGAAAGAAAAAAAAAAGGAGTAAATACAGACAAGCATTAGGATGTCCTACTTGGTTAGTGTGGTCCTCCTTAGACCAAGAGGTCTTGAGTTTGATTCACATTAATTGCATGCTTTTTTATCTTTAAAAAGTAAGTGAAAAATGATCCTAAAAAAAGTAAGTGAAAAACAGCGGAGGGCGCCGCGAGGAAAAAAGAGGGCACCGCGTATCGGCGCGGGTGAAAAGACCATACTACCCTTTATTATATAGGAGTATAGAGACATCTCAACCGTCAATGTGTTTAGGGGGGGGGGGGGGTATACCGGCAACAGTGAGTGTGAAGTTGGTCTTACTGAAACTGAAGAGTCGAATACTGAACAACTGCAGAGTAATAACAGTTTTACTGCAGGATTTGATGTCCATCCTGTCCTTTCTTTTATCAACAGAGTACATATCTCTATTTTATCATGCAAGTGTAAGATCTTGGGATGTCAAGGATGAAGAATAAAACTTTCTTGTATCTTTTCATGCATTTATTTTGCTATGTTTGGCTCTTGTGTGATGTGACACCCCATTCATCTAGAATTATTTTTCTTGATTCATCCGTTCCATTCGACAAATGTGGATATTGCCTCTTACATTTTCCTTCTTCAGCTGGTGTGCATCTTTTGTAAATAATCTATCGTGACTGTATTTTCGGTTGGCCTACAGTCGGAGTGGATGACATCTTTTGCGCTGATAGAAGATTGAATGCTCCAACTAAAAATAGAAAGATTGAATGCTGGCATCAGGTGCGACGTCTACAGTTTTGGAGCGATCCTACGGGAATTAATTAGCAACATTGCGTGCGCCTTGGAGTGTTCTGAATCCAATGTAAGTCGTCGCAGTAGTTGGGTTTCAGAGCAAACGGCTAGACATTCCCAAAGAGGTCGACCCACTGGTGGCTAGCATACTATCTTTATGTTGGGACAACTAAGATGACAAATCATTCTTCAAATAATATGCTGCTTTTCTCAATTTTCATTTTTCTCTTTTTTCTGCCATCTGCCTCACTGACAATGACCTCTGATGATCTTTGGTGCAGTGATCCAAACAAACGACCATCCTTCTTAATTCCAAACTGAAGAAGATGTGACGCAACAGGAAGTGTTCTGTGCCATGGTAAATAATTTTTCAGTTGTGTATTTGGAGCGGGGTGGGGGTGATTCTGAGAACCAGAATTCACAACAAAGATATGGTACTGTTTTTTGTTGGTTTAAAACAGAAAATGGAAGGAAAAAAAGGGAACCAGTAGTTTTTTATGTCTGCAGAAAGTTTCAGGCTTGCTAAATATTTACCACATGCAGTCTTGTATATCATGTATACAGATGTTAGTTGGCAACTTGGCATCTCTAAGAATGCATATTAATACTTGGTTATCTCCTCTTTTATCGATGTTACCGCATTTTATAGCTGTTAACGGAGATACTGTCATATTACCATGCCTTCTTTTGGTGTATGATGTGTTGATGTGTGACAAAATATTCAGACTTTTTTTTTCAATCAGAGGTGACATTCCATAGATGGAGAAAATTAAGTAATTAGAATTGCCATGCTTTCAAAATACACCTGGACTCTGCATAATGCTGATGCTGCTGTGTGAGAGAGCTGGCACCTCTGCATCCCCAAGAGGGCTTGCTGATCACTGATTGCTTGAATCACTAGAAGTGGCCTATTCGTTCCCAGTGGTAGACAGAGCTGTTCTCCTTTGTGCTATGGGACCCTCATTTATCTACAAAGATAGTACTATGGGAATTGGAGTACTGAAGAGTGGAGACCTCAGAAATTTTATTTCCAATTGCCTGCTTCCAGTTCAATGATCGCCACCTTGGATAATTCTGTACTGATTTTTTTTGTCGAGAATAATTCTGTAAAGATGACAGATCAATATCTCTGAAAATATAAACTGAATTTTTATCACCTGGATACCTTAGTCTTCTACCTCACAGGTATATCAAATTATGTACTCTGGCGGTCATGAAACCCTCCTGCTTTTAAATGGAGAAAGGAAATCTTGCTGTCAAAGGAAGCATCATTTTTTTTTACCAGTCACTGCTAAGTGACTGGCTGAATACAAGAGCAAACTTACTCATGTGTAGGTAGTTGCAACAAGGGTTCACCTCTGTTTCAGGTGCCAGTTTGCTAAGTCCTCCTAATTGTGCCCTGGCATTAATCCAGGACATACTCTTTTGGATACTTTTTCAAACTCTTAAGCAAGCAACCGATGATCTTTTTTTATGGACACGACTGACCACATCATCAAAGGATTACTTTAAAAATGTTGCATTGTTCAAAAAAAAAGTTAGAGATTGTCGAAAGATGAGCTGAACTTAGCTTTCCATAGAGCTCTATTTCTGAATTGTCGGAGATCACTTGGGTTAAAAGATAGTCTCTTTCTGAATTGCCAGCCTCATGCAAACCTATATGGAAAGTCTCTTTCTGAATTGTCAGCCTCATGTAAACCTATTTGGTACGCTCTGTACATACTTTATTTGTCCAATATCATCCATTTCGCGGATTCCATTAACCGAATCTAATTTGCAGATGATGTACAGATCATACTGCCAAAAAGAGCAAGGCAAAAAAAAATATGTTGTTTGAAGTCTGTCAGACAACCTCTAGGCCACCCTGCACCAGTTTAACTGGACAGGAACGATCCTCTACAGCTGTTGGATGCACCCATCAGATGAACCCAGGCCGTTAATCACGCTCTGGCTTAGAGGTGAGAATTCATCAACCAGACTGAAGTGCTTGCCTCCTTATTGGTAAAGGATGCAGCGGTACGAGCCTATAGAACAGATCCTGTTCAAGTAAGGTCGTGCTACCATCAGCAGCGCCACTCCTTATAAACCACTCCAGTGTCTTCTAAACTAGCGAGGTGGGACTAATTGAGTAGAGCAGCCACATGCAGCAGCGCTTCTCAGGTTTAGTGGCTCAGGTTTAGCAAGGTGGGACTAATTGGAAGAAGGTTTAGTGGCCCATGTAGCTGAGCACGAGAATGAGCAAGGCCCAGCCCCATCGGAAAAACGTTCAGCTGTGCAGATTTTGATCCCCTCCAAAAAAAAAAAGCTGTGCAGATTTTGAACTACTTTAAATATCTGTCAAGTGCTCCATAGCATGTACTTTTAATACTCCCTCCAATCCGAATTAATTCACGAAACCTCTCTAGAAAGTAAAATGGACATTGTATAGAGGTTGCATCATTTTAATCAGATCGGAGGGAGTACATATAATTTCGAACAATGCTTATTCTAACTTTCTTTTTCATGACACCTAGTTTTTGTTTTAGTTAGCTTTTATGCCAAATGAAAGTACAGTCGGCCATTACCAAAGTAGCAGACACAGTGCTAGGTTAGAAAGAAGAGAGAAAAAAGATGCGACAGACAACAACAAAACCGGAGAGGAAAGTGAGTGTGGTGTAACTCCAGAGCATCCGAGACAGAAGACAAACGTGTCATTGAAGTACTTTTGTTGCATTTACAATATCTATTTGTTTTGTCGACGCACCTGTTCAAAAGTACTCCAGCTCATTGGCTAGAACAAGATTTAGTTTCTTTAATCAGCATCCTTCTTGTTGCCCGAACTGTTCCGCGTTCGCATTGGATCATCATTGATCTACAAAGGTAGTGCTAGGTGAAGATCTCAGAGATTTGTTCCAATTGCGGATCACAGAGCAAAGATCTCTGTACATATCATACTAATGGTGAATTCACCTGGATACTCCGCCTAGCTGCCTTGTGAAATCCTGTCTGAGAATCATGTAACTAGACCCTCCTGAATTTTAAATGGGACAAGAAATTTTGCTGTCAATTTATTTTTTTCTGGCTACTGCCAAGAAACAGACTGAATACAAGAGCCCCGGCTTTGATCTGGGACATGATTTTTTTTTTTTGAACAGAGAAAGTGCTAAATTCATTTCATTCAGCTCACATACAAAGTACAGCGTGAATTACAATGCTCCAATGTAGTTGATCTGCATTCACTTTTCTACTGGCAACCGCTTGTCGCTCTTAGGCAAAGCAAGCAATAATCTTACTTTTTCAATGGAGATCAGGACTCACTCCTGCATCCTCGAATTTGTTGGACATTTCGGCTACCAGGACAGGACAGGAGTGACCAAATCTTCGAAGGTGACCAATGTTCAAATATTTACTCCTATTCAAGAACAGCCAAACGATTCCACGTTTTACTCAGTTAGCGAGAGGATTAACCACATGACCAAGGAACAGCGTTGTGCCCGTCCTCTCCTCGACCACGGCAAATAAGAAGGGCCGATCCGCCACAAAATCCACCAGATGCGGTGGCTTGCCTGGAAGCGCGCTACCATACATGACTATGGCCGTGGCAGCAGCGGCCACAGTGCCTAGCTCGTCCACCTCGATGGTGGCCTTATGGAGCACCCGGCCGATGGAGAGCCGCCCATCCCCACCGCTCACCATGCCTGAGAAGTCGCCCCCTTTGAAAGCCGTGGTGACACCAAGCTTCTGCATGTCTGACGACGCCTCATACCCAGAGGTGAACTTGAACTTGGGCACCATGAACTGCCCCACTGGAACTTCCTCTTCCGGCGTGTGCTTCCTTATGAACCCTGGCATCGACACCGCCATGTCGTAGAGATCCGTGAGGCTGAGAGTGGCGCTGTCCGGGAGAAGGATAAGCATGTAGAATGCAGCAGCTTGCTGATCGCCGTCGGTCCTGTAGGGCAGCTTGAGGGCCCTGAAGCCCGGGTAGAGAGCGATGTACTGTGACCGGCCTGTCGTCATGGACGGCACGCGCACGGTGGTGCCGCCTGGGGTGTGGAACGGCGCGGTGAAGACGTCGAATGGTCGACGCCACGCTCCTTTGAAGTAGAGCGCGTTGGCGAGGACGACCTCCGTGGACGAGTGGACGGAGCCGGGAGGGAGTATGTCATGGATGCGCTGCTTCGTCGCGTCCGCCACAAAGGCGTTCACGCGCCGCCTCGCCAGCTCGGCCCCCGACACAAAGTCCACAGATTCTGCCGTGGCGGCGTACCGCGACGCGCCGGTGGCCGTGAACTCTGGCCTGAGCGCCCGCCTCTGGTCGACCCACACGCCGCAGGCGAAGGACGTCTGCGTCAGGCCGTTGAGCCTGCCCACAAGCTTGATCGCCGGCGAGCGGTGCAGCTCGTCGAGCGACGCTGACCCGAGGAAACCCAGGAGCTCCCTGCGCGTGTCGCCTCGCGCGCCGGCGGTCACCATCGCGAGCGCCGCGTGGATGGACAGCGGCGAGATGACGAAGTTGCGCCCCGCTCCGGCCGCCTCCCGGACGCCGGCCTCCCTGGCGAGAGGCAGGCCGGACGCTTTCCCGGCCGCGTCGCTCGCTACCGGCGCATCCTCCGCAGGGTCGCCACCAGGACCAGGAGGCACGTCGGCGAACAGGGTCGAGCAGAAGTGCCATGCGGCGAACAGGGCCAAGCAGAGGAGGACGGCCTTCCCGAAGCGCGACATCGTCGGAATCGCCGTGGGTTCGTGGAAAGATTCGGACAGGATCACACTGGTTGAGCGCCGGAGATGGTGCCGGCGGCGGAGCTGAGCCCCTACCCTGGAACTGGAAGCTCTCGCGGGTGCGTTAGGGTTAGGTGAACAATGTACTGGGCTTCCAGCCCGGCCAGCCTGCAAAGCTGGCTAAACGGCTGTGCCAGTCAACATGGCATGCAATTCTAAAAAAAAAGGCACGCGACATGCCAGGGCCGTGCTTGGGCCTGAAGGCTGGCCACGCGGGCCGGCATGACGCAGCTACAGGTGGCGCCAACATCAGTGTGGATGCAGAGCTGTGGCCATGGAACACTAGAGAACGCTGGGGAACGGGAAGAGGAGCGTGTGGCTAAACGGGCCGGGAGAGCTGGGCTGGCATGGCACTACACGGGTTAAATGGTTGTGCCAGGGACGCGACATGCCAGGGCCGTGCCTGATGGGCCTGGGCATGCGGGCCAGCACGACACGAGCCTCTAGCCCATTTGTTTTTGGAGAAGTTTTATTTATATATCTATGGCTAAAGAACAACCTAATAGGCTAAATATGGCTAAAAACAACCTAGCAGATATGGCATGCTAGTATGCTGTTGTGCCGACCAGTATAGCAGCTGGGTCGTGTTTGGGCTGGAGGGTGCATCACGCGGGTCAGGACGGCACGGCCCGTTTAGTAAACATGCCCCCACGAGCCATGTCTTTGTGCTCAGTAGCTCATAGATTCTTAAAGAGGTTTAGCCCCTGACCGAATCATAAAAGGGGTTCTACTTAATCCCTGATATGGAGGGTTTCCCCATCAAAATTTTGCATGCCAGGTAGGCGACTAAGGCTCCAAGTTTTCTTCGGCTTCATCAAAATATTTATCAACCATGTCGAGAGAGCATTCTACACAAATCTCAGAGCACTCCCATGTCGAGAGAGCATTCTCCACAACTCTCGGAGCACTCCCATGATACATGTCCAACGTATCTATAATTTTTATTGTTTCATGCTATTATAGTATTAATATTGGATGTTTATATGCAATTATATATCATTTTTTAGGACAAACCTATTAACTCAGTGCCAAGTGCCAGTTGTTGTTTTTTTGCTTGTTTTTTTCTAGGAATTCAGTACCAAATGAAGTCCAGAAATGCGTGCCCAAGTGCCTCGTGGGCCCCTCGTTCCTCCTTTTGACCTAATTCCGACTCTATACATTCTCTAAAATCGGGAAACCAATAGAGGGCCACCCAAAATACTTTTTCCGCCACCGCAAGTTCCTGTTCTCGCGTGATCCCATCTGGAGGCCTTTTCCGACACCCCGCCGAAGGGGGAATCGATCACGGAGGGCTTCTACATCAACCTTGTTGCCCTTCGATGATGTGTGAGTAGTTTACCACAGACCTGCGGGTCCATAGCTAGTAGCTAGACGACTTCTTCCCTCTTTTTGATCTTCAATACAATGTTCTCCTCAATGTTCTTGGAGATCTATTCAATGTAATCCTTTTTTTGCGATGTGTTTGTTGGGATCCGATGAATTGAAGGTTTATGATCAAATTATCTATGAATATTGTTTGTGTCTTCTCTAAACTCTTTTATGCATGCTTATTATAGCTTCATATTTATCTCTGATCTATCCGTTTGATTTGGCCAACTAGATTGATTTATCTTGCAATGGGAGTGGTGCTTTGGGATTGATTCGATCTTAAGGTGCTCAAACTCATTGACACAAAAGAACATAACACATATTTGTATCGTTGCCATTAAGGATAAAATAATGGGGTCTATTCATATTATTTGGATTTACTTTGTCTACATCATGTCATCTTGCTTAAGGCGTTACTCCGTTCTTTATGAACGTAATACTCTAGATGCATGCTGGATAGCGGTCGATGTGTCAAGTAATAGTAGTAGATGCATGTAGGAGTCGGTCAACCTGTCTCGGACGTGATGCCTATATACATGATCATTGCTTTGGATATCGTCATAATTATTCACTTTTCTATCAATTGTCCAACAGTAATTTTGTTACCCAGTATACTCTATGTTCAAAACAGAAGACTCTAGTGAAAACTATGGGCCGAGGCCTATCTTTATCATATATTAAAATCTAAAAATACCTTGCTGCACTTTATTTATTTTATTTTATTTTGTATTTTTATTTATCTATCTATCACTATGAGATTTGACCCTTACAATTAACCGTCAAGGGATTGACAACCCCTTGCTTGCGTTGGGTACAAGTATTTGTTACTTTGTGTGTAGGTACTGCTAACGAAGTGTTGCGTGGTTCTCCTACTGGATTGATAACCTTTGTTCTTAACTGAGGGAAATACTTATCTCTACTGTATTACATCATCCTCTCCTCTTCAGGGATATCCCAACGCATCTCACAAGTAACATCCCACATCGCCACGTGCCACGGCATGATCGCGTGGCCCAGTCAAAAGACCCGACTGCGATAGGAGGCCAACCCTCCATGGGTGGATGCCATAAAGTGAGCCCCCGGCTGGAGCTCGACGACTCTTTGCCAACAACCACACTCCACGTAGGCTCCTCTAGCCCCATGGCCCCACTATGGTGGAGGAGCAGTCTCCTTTGGCCCCATAGCTCAAGGAGGTTGCTAACCTGTCTTTACGGTGTTCTCTATTATCTATTCTTTGTCTTGGCTAATCCTTGTCTTTATAGTGTGCAAATCATAAAGTGCATTGTTTGTTCTTTTTAGTTTACAATAGCGGTCTCTGCTCTCTACAAAGTGTAGTGTAGTCTAATGAACATCGGAGTAGCAAAGGTCCGGCGAGGCGTCACTACAGTGCAGAGGACGATCGTGTTGAAGGCAGAGGAGGGAAGTGGGGTGTGGTGGGTAGCATGAGCTATAGGTGGCGCCAGCGTCAGTGTGGATGCAGGGCCGTGGCCATGGAACACTAGAGAGCGATGGGGAATGGGAAGAGGAGCGTGTGGCTGGGTTGAGCGGGTGTACTCACGGGTTGAACCCATGGTGTAGTCTAACCCAATTTTCTCATTCATCCTCAATCGGCACCGCCCCAATCCAACTCGTTTTCTTTTCTGCTACACCCACACCGCCCCAGCCCAGTTAGCCTTTTTCTGCCCATTATAGCCCAACCAAAGGAAACCAATCAACAACCGACACTAAAATTCCCGATTAAAACCGCCCCATTCCTAGGTTAACACACGTGTGAATATGCAAAACCGTGTGCGTAGTCGGTGGTACTAAATGCAGTTAATTATATCCAAATTCTGACCGCCCTCTAATGCGCCTATATAATAAGTCAATCATCGATTCAATTGTCATTCCTTCCTTCTTCATCCCCGCGTTCTCACACAGTCCCTCTTGCAATCTCTCCCATCGCAGCCATGGCCTCACGGAAAGGGCCATGGAACCAGTACTCCTCCAGTGACGACGACATCCGCAGTCCTGATGTAAGTGAGGATTCATTGGGACCGCAACCCACGCCACCCTCTAGCCTCTACAGCTCTGATGACCTCGAATATATTGAGTTCATGGAAGGGCCAAAGGAGCCATCAGAGACCGACTCGGAGGAGGAGTACCCGGAGAACCATGAAGAAGAAGAAGATGAGGAGGAGGACGACGAGGATGTCGATGACAGTGACGGCGACGACGACGACTTTGATGATAGTGATAATGACGACGACGACGACGCTAAGCTGACAGTAAGCCGCAAAAAGTATCCTCGCCAAGACAGGGGCGCGAAAGTGGCATCCAAGAAGAAAAAGGAGTAGACTAGTATATCTTTGTTGTTGAGTTTGCTTATATATATACTCCATATATGTTGATACTTTCCTCCCTAGCTATTAGTTGATGTAATTAATGGAGTCTTATTAATGGTTATCCAAAGTTGTTCATACTTTTGTTCACCTTCTTGGTATGTGCATATGGCAGGTTTTACTCTTCTGGCTCTAGATTTCGTCGATCTTATATCTTCAGATAGCTCTAGATCTCACACAATCCATATGATAAAATTGTGAGCATTGGTTCTCACTATCGCACATAGTTCCATTAATTCAATTGTGCGGCTAGTAGAGCACACTCTCACCACACAATTGTATGCGCTCTCACGAATTATCACACACGAGTTACCTTGAGAAACCATATTACGCAACGCATGTGATGCTCCATGTCATCACAGACAATTCATTTTAAGTGTTTGCTAGGCAGCGCACAAGATTATGAAATTTCAATCTTGTGCATTATCACGACTTACCACACACGCTTCTTAGGGTGTTCGCCGTTCCCGACCGGGGGCTGGTGGCCACGTTGGGTTTGCTCGGGCCTAGACCTTCGCACAACCATAAGGCTAGGGGACCTTTCATTTGTGGCACCCACATGCTGGTGGCACCTTGAGGGGGTGTGAGAAGCTTCTAGGTAGGCGACGACCATCAATTTGGTGACCACTCCGGCTTGCAGTGGAGGCCTCGCTGAGTATTGCAGTGGCCATCGAAATGTCTTCTTTAGATTTCGCGGATGCTTTTGGCAGTGATATGCAATCTACGGATGACGGTTTTAGCTGGTCTGGTTGTCTAGCGATGGCGGTCCATTTCGAGCCAAAGCATGTACCTGTTGGGATCGCGGAAAAGTGGTAGTGACAACACATGATTGACTTTGACAAACTCTGGGACTAGAGCCTTGGTCTGGCCTAAGTTTGTTATACCTGGCAATGGTGATGTTTTTGTGCTGTTACCTTGTTGAAGGCATTGCTCAGATATGCTCAGACTGGTTGCTCAAGGTGAAAGATTAGGATATGGCCTTTGGTGGTCAAATCCAGTGATGCCGGTGCTTGAGTGGTGCTTCCTTTCTGAAGGCAATGTTGTTGAAAAACCTCCTTTTCCTTTCGGTGTCATAAGATGCCGATACTTCCTTTTTGTGATCCGGAAATGGAATAGAAAGTACCCACACCTATTTCCCCAGAGGTGACCCTGGGTTATCGAACCCATGAGAGGAAGGTCCCATTGAAGCTAGGGTCTCTAGCAAGCTTTCGCTAAAGAAACAATTCTAGCTTTTGACCGAAGCAAAATCAACAACCTTGAGTTGAACACTTATAATAAAAGTAGGTACGGGTCAGCGGTCTTAATGCTTACAACCATGTATTTGTGTTGGGACCAGATATGATCTTAATTTATGCGCTAGAAGTCACCCATCGAGATGTGCTTTATTCAGGTTGTCATTTTATCAGAAGAACACGGATACGACCACGACCAACATGAAATGAGCCACTCGCTCGGGATCACCACTCATAACCGGGGTCGTTTCGGCAAGATAGGGAGGGAGGGAGGGAGGGAGAGAGGGAGAGGGAGAGAGAGAGAGAGAGAGAGAGAGAGAGAGAGAGAGAGAGAGAGAGAGAGAGAGAGAGAGAGAGAGAGAGAGAGAAGAGTGGATGCACCTCGACTATGCACTAGAAGAAGTAGTTGTCAAGTGAGTTGAGGAGGAGTGCCTCGTCGGTGGTGATGACGCATCAGAGCTGCTTGGTGATGGTGCACTTGCTGCCGAGGATTGTTCAGGGGACAGGAAGAGCGGGTCGAAGAGGCGGATATCATGCGCAGGCAGCTCGTCACTGCACGTCATAGTGGCCTTGTAGACCTCTACCATCTACACAAAGGTTGTGTCCTCCTCTAGACCGGTCCGACTGCGCGTCTTGGGGTTTGGGATGTCAATGCCTCCTCATGGATCTACCGCTGCATTTCTTGAGATAGGGGACGTTAAGGATGCCGCGAGCCACAACTGGACCAATCAAGCATGATTGGGTTGGGGCAGGGAGCAAGTTATGGAATCGCAATCGGTAGTAGAGCGCTCAGGGACTCAACCCCGCCAACTGTGAAACCCACGATGCGCAATCACCATGGCGCTCGTCCTCCCGAGCCGCCGTCGCCTGACTGTGCTCCAAGCCACCGTCGTCGCTCCTTACTGCTCTCTCCTTTTTTTAGAACAAAGGCTGGAGAGAGGCTTTGAATTAACAAAGCCATCAACCGACCAAGAGTTACATCGGACAACACCTTACAAGAGGAAAAAAAAGAAGAAGACAGATACATGGTGCTACTAGACAACTTACAAACCTCAACAACACCAAGCACTACAGCATAATGGACAACAAAGCTTCACTTGATGTCGATGATGTCCCCAGCCGCAGAATGAGCACCATAGGTGGAGCGGAAGCACTAACAAGATGAGACCCATCATAGGCCGGGAGCATGCCTTTATCTGCACTGGGAGTGGTGAGCTGCAACAACCTACCCGAAACCATCTCCGAAGAGGACCCGTGCCCCTCGTCCTGGCTCGAAGGACGTCGTACCGTCGGAAGATGGGGAAACTCACCCTAGAGCCAGATTAGATGACAGCCACGAACAACCATGAGAGATACTCAGCCCCGCCCCCAGCTGAGTCGAGCTCGCCTTGGAAGATCCTCGCCCACACGCATAGAGCCACACACGAAGGGATGAAGCTGTCAAGATCGAAGGTGCTGAGGAAGGAAGCGCAGAACGATAACTGACACATCAAGTGCAATGAGGTCAAGGACAAGCCCGCAAAGAGCGGCACCACGATCACCCTATCATCAATGTGCAGCTGAAGATGAGGGATGGAACCCTATCCACTCCCGGCCCTGAACAAAGGGCGCCGACCCGTTGGCAAGCAGACTAGCACGACGAGAATAGGGGACGACCAAAGAAGCTGTGGGATTTCCAATCACCCGCTAAAGAGCAGCACCGATGTGACAAATCGGACCACGCGACCGTCGATCCCCCAATCCCCAAATCAGAACGCCCTCGCATCTCTCAAACCACCAGAGCGACACCTCCAGGAAGGTGACGGTGAAGAGCGCCACTGCCGCCCCATCCAAAAGGATGAGGTTTTCACCCGGGGCGAGAGGGGGGAGAGGGGAACAGAACCTCGACGGAGCCTCCAGGGAGGGGCACTGCACCAGTTGATGTCATCACCGTCGTGGCCGGGCCACACCGGCCAAGGATTTCTCCCGGACTGCCGCCACTCCCGCATCCCAAACGCACCAGATCCGGCGACTAGGGACCGCCAAGGACCAGCAACGCCGGGGTGGAAGGTGCTATGAGAGGGGGAGGGAAAGACCTGCAGATCTGGCGCCGTCCGTTGAGGAGAAGACCGCACGCGAAGACCAGCCACCAAACGACCGCCGCCACCACGCCGCCCACGCGGCCGAGGGGGTGGAGCAGCACCCGCGACCACTGCTCGCCGGAGAGCCAGCCGTCACCTCTCCTTCCGAGGCCGCCGCCTCGACGTCCGTGGCTCTCCGCATGGAGGCGGAACAGCAGATCCTCGCCGCTACCATCCTCGTCGGCCGCACTGGCTTGCCCGGAGACCTACTCTGGCGGCGGCGAGGGTTTCGTCACCGCCCGAGTCGCCATGAGCGGAGCGACGCGGGGGCTCCTATCTACCTTGGTTGGCGGCTCTCTCCCTTTCACCACCTCGATCTCTTTCTCCCGACATCAATCTACCAAGGCCCACCACTTGAAACCTGATTGCGTGTTTAGATAGAAACCCAACCTGGACTCTATCGATCGATGCCCTTTTATTTGACCGGACCATCCATCGATCTCCCTTTACTCTGCTCTGAGTTGTATTAGTATTGAAATCGGTAAGCGACGCGAGGGGGGGGGGGGGCAGTGCGGTCCAAGACTGAAAGTAGTGATACCCGACAACGAAAAAAGATGAACCATTTTTTACTTATCAGTGGCAACAAGGGTAAATAACATTAACTCTGAGGGTTATTTTGATAACGGACGAAAAAACTGAAGAAACTCACCTCCCTCTTATATTTTTCTCTCTCTAAAGATTGCAAGGGCATAATTACCTGTCCTGTGTGTGTTTTTTGGAACACACCTGTCTTGTGTTAGAACACCTTGAGAGATGGTGATTTGTGTAACAAGGTTCAGACAGAGCGACTCTCTCAAAAAATGAACTTAGCGGTAACAAACTGAACTTGAGGTAATTGAAGATAGAATAAAAAACCTGATACTTTTGTTAGATTTTTATTCTACCGGTATGTCAATGCCTATGTTTTTTTTAAGGGTCAAAATTGTCGCACTATGCTTTTTTTAGAAAAGGAGAAATACCTCCGACCTCTACATCAGTCGATTCATGCAGCCATATTGTTAGAAATCATAACAATTGTCACACTATGCTATTGTGCCATCTTTTTTTTGCGGGAATATTTTATATTACCCTCACTGGTCAGGACCACCGGCCGTCCGTATCCATGTTGGCGTGAGCCTCATCCAGATGGATTGCTATTAAATTCCACAATCTTTTTGTAATCCAAAAGATTGAGACGAATAAAAATAGATCGTGCCTTAGAATGCAATTAAACCCTGCTAATAATTTTCATCATCTTTTGAGAGGATTTTGTAATAATTTCATTAGTAGTACAAAAGATTGCGCCGAATAAAAAAAATAGATGATGATACGATCACGAGATCGATGGCCATGGCAAGGACCACCGGCTGCATCCACGTTGGACAATGCGTCAGCGGCCAGGATGGATTCCAAATGGACTCGGCCGCTTCTCAGCATCCCTCCAAACCTGCGTGCGCATGCATGCATTCATGTGACCCGATCTCCACCTCACTCCACCACCACACTCCACAACCCGATCTTCGCTATAATTGCCGTTCGCGGCCGACACTGCTCGCAGCACAGCACACAGCTGAAGCCGCCCACACCTCATCTCCATGGCGGGCATGCTCTGCGTCGCCCTCCTCCTCACGTCCCTGATCTCTGCGTCAGCCGGCTCAGCGGGAGATGGCCGCCGGCAGCAGCAGCAGCTCACCGCGCTGCCGCCAAGGGGCTGGAACTCGTACGACTCCTTCTCGTGGATCATTGACGAGGCCGCGTTCCTCGACAACGCGCGGATCATGGCCAACAGGCTGCTCCCGCATGGATACCAGGTAGGCGACAATCCGGTCCATAGTTTCATAAGATCATACTGCATTTCTTCTCTGTTGCGGCATGACATGACATGGCATGAGACGCACGTGCGCAGTACGCGGTGATAGACTTCCTGTGGTACCGGAGGATCGCCGCCGGCTCGGGGGTGGGCGCGTACGGCTTCGACAGCATGGACCAGTGGGGGCGTCCGTACCCTGACCCCCGGAGGTTCCCGTCGGGCCGAGGCGGCGGAGGGTTCAGGCCGATCGCCGATAAGGTCCATGCCATGGGCTTGAAGTTCGGCATCCACCTCATGAACGGGATCAGCACCCAGGCCGTCAACGCCAACACGCCCATCCTCGACGTCCGCACGGTACTCCTCTCCCATCTTCATTCCTTTTTTTCTTTTGTTATTACTTCTGGAGTAGTATAGCTTTTTTTGTCTTTAGGTTTCGGTTGCTTACCACATGTTTCACATGGTCTTTCGGAATAGCTCAACTTTGCTTCGTTTTGAAGTTTTCTTTGTTATTGGTACAATCTTTCACGCCCAGAAAATAAATGCATATTTTGGTATTGGTATCTATCTATTCTTCTATCCTATCATCTTCTTGTTTTTTATGTATAATATATATATTTATGCCAATATAAAAAGACCAAAGGGCCGGATCCAACAAATCTTAGCCAACAAACAATGTCAATTCAACGATCTATATAGCTCAAATGGCGAGCGCTCAACTTTAGCATGCAATTAATAACATACCAAATATATATTATCTATTCCCTCCGTTCCCAAATATTTGTCTTTCTAGCCATTTCAAATGGTTACAACATACGAATGTATGTATAGACATATTTTAGAGTATAGGTTCACTCATTTTGCTTTGTATGTAGTCACTTATTGAAATCTGTAGAAAGACAAATATTTAGGAACGGAGGGAGTATGTAATTAATGCATAAGCAATATCCTACCTAATATTAACGTGCAATTAATTTTTTGCATGATGCTATCAACGTACAACTAATTTTGTGCCTGATATCAATGTGCATTGCACATACACATTTACTAGTTCTAATATAAAAAGAGCGAGTTTTGGAGATTCAACGGATCTCACCCACTCATCCTGCAACAACCTATGTTGATTTGATGTTTAGTGCTAAACATGTTTAGCATGCTGAATATTACAATTACCAACCCCCCCCCCCCAAAAAAAATATAATTACTTAGTATTATTACTATCCAATTATTATTGTTCGGTAATTATTACTGCCATAGTTATTACTATCCAATTATGTCCATATAATAACAAATAGATTCTTAGTGGGTTTTTTTGTGATTTTTTATTCAGGGAAAAGCCTATGTAGAGAATGGCAGACAATGGACGGCCCGTGACATAGGCCTCACCCACAGGACATGTGCGTGGATGCCAAAAGGATTTATGAGTGTAAATACGGACCTTGGAGCTGGACGAGCATTCCTAAGGTCTCTCTACCGACAGTATGCCGACTGGGGCGTCGATTCCGGTAAACAGAACTTCATACTAATTTTCAGCTACATTATTTTGAATTTCAGAAGCGGATTGTAGTCTTTAGAACTGAAAATCTCAGCAAATGGTAACATAATGCACCAAACTGTTCTGCTTGCAGTCAAGCTAGATTGCATCTTCGGCGCGGATTACAGCCCGAAAGAGATTGTGACCGTCTCAGAGGTACTATGAACTAATGTAGCCCTCCATTCTAGAATTAGCTACATCACAATTGGCGATCTGTTGAGATCAACTCATGGGAAATACACATTGCGTTAATTGCAGATCCTGAAAGAGCTTGAGAGACCAGTCGTCCTATCCATCTCCCCCGGAACCGCCGTCACTCCAGCATTAGCTGAGAACATCACCAGGCATGTTGACATGTACAGGGTAACAGGAGATGACTGGGACAGCTGGAAAGATGTTCGCCCACATTTCGATGTCGCCAGGTAGATTCCATTCAAGCATATGCTCCTCACACAATTCTAGATATATGGCAACTGCTGCTGGTAGTTTGCAGTACAACCAATTTACTTTATCTTCTTTTTCACCGCGCATATAATATATAGAGCATTTGCTGCTGCGAATAAGATTGGAGCACCTGGATTGCGAGGAAGGTCCTGGCCAGACTTGGACATGCTTCCATTTGGCTGGCTTACTGATGCAGGTGATCATCCATACCATAACTTCGTGGCACTTTCCTTTTGTAACGCACGACTCTTCTACTTTCCATGTGCATCGGTGTGACTAATCGCTCGAAAATGTTTGATCTTTCTCTCATACAGGCGCTAATCAGGGCCCTCACAGAACCACTAGCCTTACATTTGACGAACAAACAACACAGGTTTGCAATTCAAGAAACTTCATCTCTGTTTCCAAGTTGGAACCCAAAGTCTTTAAACCTTTGACCACATTTTCGCAGATGGTACTTTGGTCAATGGCTAAATCACCGCTCATGTATGGTGGGGACTTGAGGCATCTCGACGATCGCACATTCAATCTAATTACCCACCCTACTCTCCTGAAGATAAATCACCACACCAGAAACAACATGGAGGTGAACTAAATATTAGTTGGAGACTGGAGATTAATTCCTGCTGCAACATATACTGAACAATGAGCTAACCTGTGGGTATTTTTTTCAGTTTGGTTATATTCATAGTGAGAGGGCTTCAAAGCCAGATGAACAATCCGGTCGCTCAAAGTCCGGATATCCGGTGGACATGACAAACAATGGTGGAATGGTTCTTGGTCTCGGTACATGCAGTGATAAGAGCGCCATTGGATGGCACCGTTCCTCAGAAGATCGCATTTGCAGAAGCCATGGAATCCAGAATGGCAATGCCTCATTTTGCATATCCAAAGCAAAACTTCTTCCAACATCGTAAGTGGCGTGTGATAAAACAATCCATGAAAGGAAACAGTCCTAATCTTTTGAATTATATGTATGATCCACACATATTATTTTTATGCAGGGATGGAGTTACCATGAGCAGTGAGGAAGACCAAGCAAAGTTTCATCTGGCAGGTATTGACGCTGATGATGGTTGCTTGGATGCATCTATCAGTCCAGGGCGAACAAGCTCAGCGAACCAAACTCCCATGTTCTCGGCCTGCGAACGGCATGCAAAGCAGGTAAGTTCAGCACACACATTGGTATCCTGGTAAGAGAAATGGGATCCATGTAGAGTGAGGCTGAAATTCAGAATTTTGTGTCATGAAATTGCTATTTAGCTGTCATAATAGCCACCAAATGGACACGAGATCATTTAACTTTGGAAGTGAACTGAAGTCGTGGTTGATTATTTTTTGCCGATTACAATGGCAGGTCTGGGAGCTAACAGAGAATGGACAGCTTGTAAGCAGCTACTCAGGATTGTGTGCTACAATGCGGTCCAGCAAGGAAGGAGGTACAAGTTACTATACACCGATTCACCATAAATTAATCGCTATTTTTACCTAAATAACACTTTTGTTTGACGCAACAGAGAATGAAACTACCGGAGCACGAGCATGGACAGCAATTGGACACAAAGGTACTTTTATCTGAGCAGCATGCTTCTTTTCCAATGCACACTTGGCGAATAAGCGTCCCTTTTCTTTGGCTGATTCTTCTTCTTACATGGAAGCAGGAGAGATCTACGTGGCCATCTTCAACCTCGACACTGCGAGTAGGAAGATCACTGTAAGCGTGCGGGATCTAGAAAAGGTTGTTGGGAGAAAGTTGGCAAGGTGCACCTGCACAGAAGTCTGGAGTAGAAAGAGATGGAGTGTGATGAAGGGGGGCATCTCAGCGGTGGTGACCTCACATGGCTCCATGTTGTTTGAAATCCAGTGTTGAGATCTCTCTAATAATGTTCACCTGTTCAACTTGGAAGCATCGAATGATTGGGGTGTAATTTCTCTAGTTGTTTGTCGATCCTTTTTAGAACATACTTCTAACAAGGTAAGCATTTTAATTGATATTAGCAATGTGTGTGCAGTGCATGTGTTGACAAAGTAGACTAACGAAAGATTAGACATTCCAAAATCCGGGCAGGCAAAGTAGAAAATGGTACTGTGATTTTATAACATCACTATGAAATTTAGAAGCAACCCTTGCCAACATAAAAACAGAAGGATATCTTGATGTTGAATGGGATAAGATGGCTCCAGTACCATGTGGTTCGGTTGCTTTTTGGTGAATGTACGTGAGAAATATTCCTAAAATTTCGACCCCGCCATCTAGGATGGTTTGAATTCAAGCAACCAATCACATGGATGGTCTTTCCCTCGGATATCACTTGGTACAAGCAACTGAACACATTCTACTGTGAAGCAGTTCAGAACAGAGCGCCCTATCAAGAAGCTACGCCAAAAGCTTAACTCTGGCTCACTTGACGTGGCCTGTTTTTGAATTGCTTTGTATTTGGCTTCGCTAGAGCAACTTCCGTACAAGCAACTTATCGTTCTCCCTGGTGTATGTATGCCTTGTAAAGCAACTTATATGTGGAAGTACGGGGCACTACACCTTTCTCAATCATAGTATCCAACAGCCAATCTGCTTCCAATGGTTCATGCAGAGCATTGCATTCAATGAAGGTAGGAGACATCACGATGTCTGTTGGGCCTTAGAGACGCAATCACAAAATGTGTACATATCGATGAGACACTCTTGCATCACGTAATTCGATTTGAATCCCAATTCTTCCATCTTCTCAACTGCAGACTGAGCTTTCTCCCTAAGTCTTGCTTTCACACCAAACGTCAGGTGGACAGGCCTCTCCTTGGATTATTGCAATAAACTCTTGAACACCTGCTCCATTGTTATGGTGCTGCTAGAGTCGACCAAAGTTTATAGGAGTTCGCATCTTTGGGGATTTCAAGATTTTTAATCTCACCTTGCTACCAAGCAAGTATGACGTTTTCTTCAGTTTTCGGAAACACTAAGTGCCACGATGCTAAAGTAAAATTATTTTTTGTCAAGCGCAACATTGCCTCCACTATGAAATATTTGAAGTTCTAGGTTGTTCCTATGTTTGACTAAGTGAATGGAAAAATATAATAACATCTACAACATCAAATTAGTCTCATTAGATTCATCATAAAAAATATTTTCGTGGTATATGTTGTAGATGTCGGTTTTTTTGTTTGTAAACTTGATCAAACTTTAAAATGTTTGACTTAGGACAAACCTAGAACTTCAAAAAAAAAAAAAAACGAAGAGAGTATGCTGCTTTGCACTAGAAGGGTCCCAGATTTTTGTGTGTGAAACTTCGAGCGGAAGGGGGCGTTTTTAGTTCGTTCAACTTATCATATGATGGTGGCTGCGAAAAAGCACAGGGAAGATTGGCATGACGGATGTGTTGACTCCTCTAACTCTTTAGCAGAAATTTCTGAACCTTACCGTGGAAAGTCTGCTCCAGCAAAGCTTCACATGTTCCATTGGCGCTTGGCGCAACAGACCCTACCCACTGAGGATTTTCGGCATCAAAGAAACATGGCTGACATAATTTATTATCAAGTGTGTTGTAGTTGATTCCTGGAAACAGTCACTACTACAAATCCGAATAGTGTTGATCCCTCATCAGTGCCCGGCGTGTGATCACGTGTCAGTCAGTGTGATGACGAGCTCGGCGAGCTCAAGGAGCAACCGATAAGTGAGCTCCAGGCAACAGCAGTGCTCCGTCGGCGTCCTTTTTTTGTTCTTGTTCACAGCCTTTGTTGAAGAAATCATCTTGGACACATGGGGTATTATTATGGTAGCTCAAGCGGTTGCTTTTTTTTTTAGAAATGGAGGAGGACCTTCGGCCTCTGCATCTGAACGATGCATGCAGCCATTTTATTAATTATTTACACAAGATCTTACAAAGTCATACAACAGTAAGACTGAAGTCACCATCTAGACAACAAAAATGTCGCTACTCCTATCCAAGTGATGAAGGGATGCTAATAGTCTGGGCCTAGTATCAAACAGACCTCGCAGCCAAACCTAACATCTAAGACCTGAGGTCCCATCCAGGACGCCTGCCGGATATGGGTCACCTACCAGTCCGGCGCACTCCTCAACCAGGATGCATGCCGGGTTTGAGGCCGCCGCAACCACCTGCCACCAATCCACCTTCAGAGCTGTACTCAGGGCCGGTCCAAAGATTTATGGGGCCCGGGGCGAACCTAAAACTCAGGGCCCTTTTATATACTACCTCCATTGCAATGGATTTTTAGCACTGAATTTTTTAGTCTCAGGGCCCTTTCATATATACTCCCTCCATTGCAATGAACTTTTATCACTGAAATTTTTTATCATTAAAAACTTCTTCTCAATACGAATTCAACGGTTTGTTTTTTATTACATAGAACCGACATTTTGCTGGTCTAATTTATGGTAAAACTTCTTTTCAATACTCATTTTTTAGGGAATGGCATCTGAGCAACCTATATACAGGGAGAATATTTTTTACAACTAGTGGTGTGTCATTCATGGAATCTGCACGTATACTTTTTAATCGTCATGATAACACATTATGGGGCTCTTACAGACCTATGTTTGTGAATCTTGCGACATGCGTCACCATCAACTGATGGAGCTAATCACGTCACACGACACAATGCAACAGACGAGCGAACTAATCTATAGATAGATAGATATGCGGATAGAACATAGGAAGTGATAATGTAAAGATATGATATAGGAGTACCTTGGATCGGCCAGTTCTCATCTCAATGATAACACGATGTGAATTTGCATCTGGCTCCGGGCGGAGGCGCTCAGCAACGGGCGTGCTCGTCCAGCGCCTAGAAATAGAAACCAGAGAGCGGAGCGGAGTTCGTCGGAGTACTGAACCCTAGTGGCGGTTCGTCCAGCGCCAGCAACTTGTCTCGCAACCTAGAGCCTGGGATCGGGATCGGGATTGTTACGCCTCAGCCTCGTAAGGAAACTGGCAATTACAGCCAACTTCTCGCCATCATCGTGGACTCGCTGCATCTGGCTGCTAGGCCCGATCGAGTCTAATTACGAGTGTTTAGCGTTCCTGCTTCTCAGGCCCATGGGCTATGTGCGACTTGGGGGCCCACTGGACCTGGGGGGCCCAGGGCGGCCGCCCCCCTGCCCCCCATCAGGGCCGGCCCTGGCTGTACTGCTTCATCTACCTTACCCGGTCTAGCTGCCGTCGACGCCATCACGACGCCAGACCGCGTCACCCTCCTGCTCGAGCGATTGCTGAGTACCTTCCTCATGTCACACGACAAACAAATGCATGTGGCAGGCGCCATTTTCATCGGCTAGCTGCCAATCTACTTTATTTTTCGGAGTACCCACTTTTGACACTCAGCAAAAAAAATTACAAGTGCCAGACAAAAGGAACTCGGCAAAGCTCTTGGTAAGAACTCTTTGTCGAGGGCAACACTTGGCAAATCCTTTGCCAAATATTTTTGGACTTTCGCCCGGTATTTTTGATACTCGGTTTAGAACCAGATTCCAGTAGTGCTAGCAAGTTAGGACAAATCATATTAGGAGGGGGTAGGACAGTCTAATCTGTCGGTCCACTAAAATGTGGTACTAAAGAACGGTGTTAATGAAATGAACGTCGTATCAGTGAACTATTTTTATATGAACATGAGGGAATCTCCAAAGCCGACCCTCTAACTGCCCGCAACCATCCGGACCGCGTGGTCTGAATGTATTTTAACATCTAATGTGGTCATGTATACGTCCGTGGGCCGGTCTGGGCGTCCATTTTCCTGCGAACTAGAAGCAAACCAGGGGCGTCCGGACTACTGCAGATCCGGAACTGCCACCCGTGTCCACCTTGGACCTCTCAAGGGCAATGTGGAGGGCTAGATCCTCGTCGTCGTCGGAGGAGGAGGAGCGGCTGCCGGCGCTCGACGTGGTGGCGGCAGTCACCGGAGTGGTCGAAGTGGATCGAATCAGAGAAATCAAAGGGAAGAAGAAGAGACGGATCAAGAGTGGAGTGAGCTAGGGTTTCTGGATTAGGGATATTTATGGGGACGGAGTGGGGTAGGGGTGGGTTGGGCCGACGTGGCGGGCGCACACGGGCACCCCTATATCCGCCCCATATTTGGGCTGGATATGAGGGGTGTCGGACAGCCCGGGCGTTTGAGGGCCGTTTGAGGCGCCCGGCTAGGTCAAAAAAATGTGACCGGTTAGTGACCGGGCGGGCCGTCCGGACGTTTGAGACCGGTATGAGGCGCTGGGCTGTAAATGCTCTTAGGCCCTGGCATTCTTCTTAAGCAGGCAATTAGCAATCAGCAAGCCTTTTTTTGAGAGAGCAACACCCACTCTTGCCTCCTGGAGCTTCTGGTACGGATGCATGAAAGTGTTGAAAGAAAAGCTCAACTCAGTCTTCCACAAGGAAAAGGAAGTCTTGTTCTGAAAGTTGCAGAGTTCCAGTCAACCTTTTCTATTCTACTTCCTCCATAAACTAATGTAAGAGTGTTTAGATTACTACTTTAGTGATCTAAAGGTTTTTATATTAGTTTACAGAGGGAGTATCTGGTTACTACTAATTGAGAGATAGACTGAATACGAGCGCCATGTTGCAAAGGAACAACTTTTTTCTGCCATCTTATCATTGTGTCATGTGTGGTCTTCAGACAGTTTTTTTTCCCTTTTTGAACGGAGTAAGATCTTGGCTCCTGGCAATCTTGCTACTCTCCACACTAGCAACACAGTCAGGGGCAACATCTGCCAACGGTGAGAGGCGCAGACGCCTTCAGTCCAAACTGCGCAAGCAAATGTGCAGCACTATCACAGTTTCTACTGCAGAAAACGAAGTCTCTGAGACATCAAAGAACAGTTGAAGCACAGGATCACCTCTTTTTCAGTTGTCAGTTTTCAAAGTCCTACTTATGCCATCTCCATTAATCCTGGATTTTTATATAACATATCAAACTCTTAAGCAAGCAATAATCTTCTTTTATGAACATCATCATCATTGCTGGAGCATCTGGGTTACCAGGACACGAGTAACCACATCTTCAGAGGATTACTGCAGCCCAGCCTTCATAGATGCCTAAGAGTTCGCTCATTCAAATGATTAATCCATGGATTTCACCCTGAATTTGAAGCTGCATTTGGTACTTGAAGGCTAACTGAATATATTCTTGGTAAAAAGTAAAGAATATAATTTTTAATAGCTTGGACATATGGAGCAACAACTGAACGTATTCTGGATTAGCTTGTACATATATGGAACAACAACTGAATCTCTGCAGCCCAGCCTTCGTAGATGCCTGAAACTTAGCTAATTGAAATGATTAATCCATGGATTTCAACATGAAACTTGAAGCCGCATTTGGTACTTGAAGGCTAACTGAATCTATTGTTGGTAAAAAAACAATATATTTTTTATTAGATTGGACATATGGAGCAACAACTGAATCTATTCAGGTTTAGCTTGTACACGTGGAACAAGAACTGATTCTAATCTGGATTAGCTTGTTGTACAACCAGATCCTAATTAGTCCCTTTGCAAGATGTACGTGTGCCTACTTAGTGGTTAGTGTGAACCATGGTTTATGCCATGATTTGTGTATCCAAGTTGTCACGTGGTTCTATTTGAAAACATTTCTGGATAATTAGTTGTCCATATGTCAAAAAATAATGCACTCTTCCTTCCATGGTTGTGAAGTTAGCATATGGTGATTAATCACGGGGAGAGATGCTGTTAATCACTTGCACTGGCCAGAGGTGGCGCTCTCTCATTTGTTGAGTGCAACTGTGTGAATAAACAACTCCGGTTGCGTGCTTGTGGACGTAGATTGACGCAAACGTGGACACACTGGTAGCCACTCGGTTAATATACATTTCGAGGCACATGGTGCTGTGTGGCCGGTGCAGGTCTATATATGGACTGCTAGCACCTAGCAATGCATTCAACAAAACAAAAGCACATCTCCCGGAGCTGGGCGGAAGAGGAGGAACCCAAGGCTAGAAACAGGTACTAGTTGTTCGTCGTCCATCTCCATGCCATTTCACATTGCCTCCTCTCTTCTGTTCTTGGTGTTCTTATGCATGTGTTGTTCTTCAATCAGTTTGGGTGCGAGGATGGGGCGCAGACCAAGGTACTACTTGCCTGCAGATCCACCGGATGTGCCGTCTTCCTCGACCATGGTGGCTACGAAGAAGGTCCTGTCCTCAACACAGCCTACCACACTGGTATGCTTCACTCCATCGCGGGGGACTGGAACCCCAACATGAAAGGTGTGTTCGGGGGGGGGGGGGGGGGGGGATGGATGAGTTGTGCAAAATCAAGCTCCTAGGCAATAACAACCATATCTTCTCCATGTCTCTAGCGCGGATATACCCGAAAACCATGAACATGGACATCGGGGGCGGTAACTTTGTAGAGATAAATGCTAGGGAGGTTTCGAAATGCCTCGGACTAGAGCCTTGTAGTAGGAAGATAGATATCCCCGGTGGTGATTGCTTGGCAGACCGGGGAGCCTTGCTAGCAAGATTGCATGAAATTTTAGATACAAAAATGCACAAGACGTGCAAGATCCCGATTGTGGAAGTATAGAATATAGTGCAAAATGCAAGTAAGGTAGCAATATTTTTTGACAGCATGGAAGGAAGAGTGATTAACAGCATCTCTCCCCGTGATTAATCACCATATGCTAACTTCACAACCATGGAAGGAAGAGTGCATTATTTTTTGACACATGGACAACTAATTATCCAGAAACGTTTTCAAATAGAACCACGTGGCAACTTGGATACACAAATCATGGCATAAACCATGATTCACACTAACCACTAAGTAGGCACACGTACATCTTGCAAAGGGACTAACTGATAATTTTTCCCGCTTGAGCTAATCTAGATCTTGGCACGCTTGCATGGAGGGCTCTCAGCGTCATCTTCTTCACCACCGTCCTCGCCAAGGCCAGTCACTGAAAGGTGGTCCCCATCAGCCAACACGCATGCAACGCCTTGCCTTGCTTGTGTCTGATACGTCTTAAACGTATCTATAATTTTTTATTGTTCCTGCAGTTATATTATCATTTTTGGATGTTTTACAATCATTGTATAGCAACTTTATATCATTTTTGGGGACTAACCTATTGACATAGTGCCCAGTGCCAGTTGAAGTTTTTTGCTTGTTTTTTACTTCGCAAAATATCAGTACCAAACGGAGTCTAAACGCAGCGAAACTTTTTGGAGAATTTTTCTGGACCAGAAAACACCTGTTGGGCCAGAGAAGTACCAAAGGGGGGCTCCGAGGGGAGCACAACCCACCTGGGCGCGCCTGGGGGCCCAGGCACGCCCTGGTGGGTTGTGCCCACCTTGGCCGCCTCCCACACCGCCTCTTTGCTCTATAAATACCCCCAAAAACCCAAAAACCCTAGGGGAGTCGACGAAACACAATTCCAGCCGCCGCAAGTTCTACAACCACCAGATCCAATCTAGACACCATCACGGAGGGGTTCATCATCATCATTGGTGCCTCTTCGATGATGCGTGAGTAGTTCATTGTAGACCTACGGATCCGTAGGCAGTAGATAGATGGCTTCTTTTTTTTTATTCTCAGTACAATGGTCTCTTGGAGATATATTTGATGTAACTCTTTTTGCAGTGTGTTTGTTGGGATCCGATGAACTTTGAGTTTATGACCAGATCTTTATATCCATGAAAAGTTATTTGAGTTTCTTAGATCTGTTATATGCATGATTACTTATAGCCTCATATTTTCTTCGAAACTTTGGTTTAGTTAGGCCGACTAGGTCGATTTTTCTTGCCATGGGAAGATGTGCTTTGTGATGGATTCGGTCGTGCAATGTTCTTTCCCAGTGACAGAAGGGGCAGCAAGACATTTATTGATCGTTGCAACTAAGGATAACAAGATAGGGTCTATTCCTACATGAATAGATCTTGTCTACATCATGTCATCGTTCTTATTGCATTACTTCATTTCTCCATAAACTTAATACACTAGATGCATGCTGGATAGCGGTCGATGTGTGGAATAATAGTAGTAGATGCAGGGAGGAGTCCGTCTACTAATCTTGAACGCGATGCCTATATAATGATCATTGCCTGGATATCGTCATAATTATTTGAGGTTCTATCAATTACCCAATAGTAATTTGTTTACCCATCGTAGCTATTTTCTTGAGAGAAGCCACTAGTGAAATCTACGGCCCCGGGTCTATTTTCTCGTCATATATTTTCAGATCTACTTTGCTATTTGCCTTTTTATTTATTTGCATCTTTTATTTTTAGATCTATATCATCAAAAACTCAAAAATACCTCGCTGAATTTTATTGTCTTTATTTTATTTGCATCTATCAATCTATCACTTTACCAATCTTTTACCCGAGAGGGATTGACAACACCTATTTCGTGTCGGGTTGCGAGTATTTGTTTTTTGTGTGCAGGTACCGTTTACATAGTGTTGCTTGGTTCTCCTACTGGTTCGATAACTTTAGTTTTATCACTGAGGGGTCTACCTAACTTAGGTGTACTGCACCATCCCTTACTCCTTGGGAAAAATACTGACACGGATACAAGACATCACAAAAGGGAGGATCAGTGCCATGCAAGGGTCGAAGTCTGCTAACTCCTCTTCCAACAAGAAAAATGGCAGCTCCATGGTAAGACCCACCTACTCAAATACAGTTATAAATTCATTTAGCTCTTACATTCCGAGTCCACAACCACAATGCTTCTGGCAGAATCAAACTACCAACTAAAACATCACTCACAGTTCCTAGCTACGGCCTCTTCATTAATTTGGTGGCCCATCGGGATTGGCGGCCCTTGAACCATAACACTAGCCTGCAATTAGCTACACGATGAAGTTTCCGATCATCTTTAACACGCAAAGTCATCTTTTTGATGGAAAGTTTGTGCAAAAACTAAGAACCTCATCACTCGCGATTTCTATGTCCGACGACGGATCATGGAACACGAGAGCATCGAGACATACAGCGTTACTAAGGACCTAGTGATGCATGGGAAGACCATGTTACAAAATCAAATCATGTCAAAGGACGGAAAGGTGTGAGTGTGAGATCCATGCTCTAACCTGCACTTCAAAACATGTGTGAGTGTGAAATCCGTATTTTGGGGGGCAGTGCTTCCATGACCAGTCACTTCAAAACATGTGGAAAAAATCATTAACCACGGCCCACTAAGCACAAGACCATTTTTATCACACATAAACAGCTTTAATTTTTGGCATTTTTTCTCCATAATACGGATTTCCTCCTGGAAATTCGTTCACTAAATTAAAAAAATTATTTTTCCACATCCAAACGAGCGATGTGGCCATGCCTTGTAATGGACCATGGGACTCGATCAACGCCCCACGCCGATCTTATGCAGGCAATGAATGCATGTTGCATACGTCGCACACATCTGTGCAAGCCAGAGTTCGCGTGCTCACCACTGGCACCTGGGTCACAGTGCAATGGAGCACCCTACGGCAAGCTACAAACTCTAGCCTTGTCACTTCAAATATAGACACACAAGTAAGTCGCGGTAATCTGCTAAGGGCCTATTTGATTCCAATAAGTCATCTGACTTATAAGTCAGGTGACTTAAAACCAGTGACTTATAAGTCATGATTGTTTGATTGTCACCTGACCACACCTTCCCATCTTGTTTTTTTATGTAAAGATTGTGGGACCCACGTAAAAGGGTGTGACTTATAATTTTTAAGTTAGGATGGAGCAACTTATGACTTATAAGTTGGGGTGACTTATAAGTTGGGTCTGTTTGGTAAAATAAGTCATTTTTTCCACTTTTCGACTTATGAGTTGGGGACTTATTTGGAACCAAACAGGCCCTAACCGATGCTATGGTACATGGCAAAAAACGATGGAGTCATTCGGCATAAACTGACGAGCGAAAACCTGCCTGCCATTCGGAAAACACTATCAACAAAACCAACACACAAAAAACATTATTAGTGAGAATTATTGGGGCGCACTCGAACACTATTGAGTGTTTTCGCTGGTCAGGAATGGGCCACGAACGCACTTCTGCCTCCGTTTGCTCTCCTCTGGCCACGAGGTCCACGAGCGGGTGCTACAAATCTGCAAACGCGTGGAGCATCGGTACTGTGCGTACATGTCAGACAGGGTTGCATGTGGGTGGGCCAGCGCTGGATGAATACAAGCCAAAAATAAATCGAATACAGCCTCTATACACTGGCAGCGGGAATCTCGATCGTGGCGCGAGGCAGGGATTTCGGCCTGCCTGTAGCGCGGCCACAATTGGCATTTTTCGCAGATCCTGCCACTGCCCCCCGCTCTGGTTCTCTATGGCTATAGAGGAGACCAAGAACAAGCAGCACAAGACGACGCACCTTAGACACTGCTGGTTCCCTAATGTCCTGGTTCCCTAGCTAGTTGGTCTTGCAACGTAGTACTACCTTAATTCGGAGACATGCATGCTTATCCTATCATAGTGTTGAGACTTGCTGTGACTGTAGGCCTGTAACATGTGTTGATCTAATACAGCTCTTGTTGTGGTCCGAGTTACAAAAAAATAATAATCTCTTATTTATTTTTCTCCCGCGGGAAGAGAGCAAACTCAACTAATCAAAAAATCGATGTAAATATCCCCTCGGTTCGACGAACTGGCCAAAGTGTTTGTAGTCGTCGCTAGGTGATCTATAGACCTTGGATGTTTTTTTAATATTTTTTTGTCTGAAGAAGTCCCTGGGCTATATGCGGAACTTTTAATCTATATGAAAAAATAGTAATTAAATAAAAATTTAAAAATGTCTAATTTTTTTTGAAATAAACTTGACATTCTGTTGTAGTTGTGAAAATAATCCGCAAAAATAAAAAAACTTTGACTTCTTTTGAAAAAAGAGATAAATTTTCTGCCAAAATAGTGTGAATAGTGATCTATAATAGAAAAAAATTGCCCTGAAGTCAAGGCCGGTTTTTTATTCGTGAAAATTTATATACTAGTGCATAAGAAAATCAAGTTTATTCTAAAAAACTTATGAAGTATTTTGACTTTTTTGTAATTAATAAAAAATCATATAAGGTGTAGACAGAACTAAGAACCAAGAGGTATTTCCGAGTCCCACCTGCAATACAACGCACCTCAGCAGTAAAAGAAATTACAATTAGGTCCTTTGACCAGCAAACGATGAACTCCACCGCTGATGTGAGACGTAGACGCGCCGCTGCTCCTCCTAAGCCGGCCTGGCCTTGAATCTTGCGGTAATCCATGCAGCCAGGAAGACTCCGATCAAATGCCTATGAATACCAGCGCGCCGGCAAGGGGTCCATCACCAGTCAAGCTTGACAACGATCCAGAAACCCAGACCAGCTCCGGTACATGCAATCACTGTATCCAACGCCGACCGTCGGAACGTCGCAGCAAGCGGGAGGACAAAAATCTCCATGGCAAGGCTGCCATCTCCGTCGTCGCAACGCTACGAGCACGATTGATTGCTGCCGCGCACGGCTAGCGAACATACCCTAGCCTCGTCACCTTAGCCGGATGGCACGGATCTACCTCCTCCAGATATATGCCGCCATAGCAATGGGCATGGACGGGAAGGGGACAGATCCAAGGAACACCACAGCCATAGGATGTCACCGCCACCTCCGAGATGGCCTCCCCAATACCTCTCTCCCAATCCCTATGTACACGAGGATATGGAGTTCCCCGCCCCTCCCGCCACCGCCGAAGCGGCCAACGGAGGGGAATGGAACCCGCGGAAGCACCGGCACGCAAGGTGGGCACGAGGATCGTCTCTCAGTCACCTTTCTACTATAGAAGGGGGGATAACTACTTGTGTTCTTCATACTGTCATGACGGTTAATGAATGAATAGATCGAAAGTGGACCACGCCTATACAGGGCCCAACCAGGGCCTTTTTTTAATGGTTTGTAGCAGCGGTGGGCAACCAGGGCCCAACATCAATTAATCTGCACGAGAAAGTATCTCCTGGAAACCACTCACTCAGTGGAAACATGGAAACTAAAACGTGGGCCGTTGGATTTGAAACTTGTGCTGTTGACCAAACCTCCTATTTTTACATACAACTGCCCGTAGGACTGGTTAATATTTTGCACAAATTCACGGGATGTTTCTATAAAATGCACGGAATGGGTTGATGGAAGAAACAGCCCTCAGATCATAAATCCAACGGCCCATGTCTAGGTTTTCATGTTCCCACTGAAATTCAAGTTTGCAGGAGATACTTTCTCAATGTGCACCATATTCTCAAAAAGAAAAGATGCAGCACGCCTATACAGATGGGCGCTGCTACGCGTCCGCCGGCCGATGTTTAGATTTTATCCGTCGCCTCGAGGGCCGTTGGATACCCGAGCTGATAGCCGTCTGATCCGGTGTCCGCGCCCCGCATGCCCATTCGTTATTTCCCGCAACAAACGCTCTGTTGCAGAAACAAGACAGTCTTGACCTGACCCTGACTGAGTTGCGCCCCGCGCGCCGCCGTCGCCAACCCACCGCAAAATCAGTCCGCCGCCGGCGTGTAGGAGCTACGCTAGTTGAGAAACCTCCTATTCTCTAATTTCCTGCAACAAGAGCTTTGTCGCGAAATTTCCTCATCTCTAATTTCCCGCAACAGGAGTTTTGTTGCGAAAACTTATTTTCTCTAATTTTCTGCAACAAGTCCCCTGTTGCAAAAACTCTTATTCTCCAAGTTTCTGCAACAAGATCCTTGTTGCAAAAATTGAAAGACATCTCACGCCGCGCCTAATTTTCTGTAACAAGACCCTTGCTACAAAAATTGCAACAACATCTTTGGCCGCGTCGCGCAGTCTTCGTTGTCTCCGTTCCGTTGTTTCAGAAACATCAACAACGTTGCAAAGCTTGTAAACACGCTGCTCATGGGCTGGGGCGGATCAAGCAGGGAGGGCTCCTCTGACACCGCCGCCGCCGACGGAGAGGTCGTGCACTCGAAGCACGCTGCTGGAGCACCGTTCGAACCACGCGGATCTCAGGAACTGTCGTTGACGGCGGTGGGTGGCTCGGCGATCCCAATCTAGATGCAGGGGCAGAAGAGCTGTGTGCGTCAGGGCGGCTGCCTGGCGTGAGCGGCGGTGGCTGCCGGTTTTCCAACGCCCCGCCTGATCTGTCGCAGAAGAAAAGAGATGCAAGAGAAAAAGATTAGAATCGCAAGGAAGAAGACGATACGGACGCGGGCGTGGGGATGCTCTTAACCGTTTGATGAACATTCAATCTGACGGACACGGAGCCGGCGGACGTTCGCCCCCGATCGGTCGGTTGAAGGTAAGCTTTTCCCTATACAGATGCAACGTTTTCCATAGCACGCACGGCGGCGTGATGTAGCCGCGTCCTTTTCTAATTGTTTGTTTGGTTATTGCTGACCAAGGCTTCCCGTACGTGTAGACTTTCCGTTTTCCCGGGTCCGTGCTCCTGTAAATTCTCATCCACCAAGGCCAGATTTTTTTCACAGAACGTATCGTCTCGAAAAGGAATGCAATGGAAGCCTTCCGGGCGCTCCCGCCGGCAATGGAAGCCGCCTACTGCTGTGGCCGCCGCCGGCGGCGTCGTCGCCCAAGGTATAGCGCGCGGGTCAACGACAGCTTCCTCTTACTCTCTCTGTTGCTTAAAAACCATTTCACCAGGACTAATTCTTCAGTTACAAATGAAAATTATATATTTAGAATTTATGCTAAATAACTTATTCTGCAGTACAAAACCTGTGTATCTTAACTTACCTAACTAATTAAATATTATTCCATTGTAGATTACTTATTCTCGGACCAGTATCGCACATGAAGAAAGAAGGAAACTAAACATAGGTGTGTACCTATTCGGCAAATCCAATATATACCCGGCCCCTTAAATAGTGGAAGCTTATCATTCACTATGGTGTGCAGAACTTTTGCCCTACAATAGGCACAGTAGATTAGACATTGCAACCCTTGACAAACTGATTAAAATATAATTAAAAACTGAGATGATTTATCAAAATATTTAAGGCAACTCGTTTCCTGCTTACAATTTATGTACATGTTTGTTAACATTCAATCATGCACAGGATGACTATATGATGTTTATTTATTTACTGCAATAAAACAGCAATTATTTTCTTTAAACATGGAAGAATTGGATATACGTTTCCCACTCACTGGACTTTATCAAACAGAGTATAGATTTAATACCATATGGATCGAATAATTATTACATGTCATTTACTTTTGGTTTGGTGCTTATATATGTTGCTTCTACGACAATTTGCATTTATGCAGTTTAAGATATATGAAAATAATCTATTTATAGGTTTCTGTGATTTCTATATTTATCATAGCTTGCCCGTGCAGTTGCACGGGTTGGCGACTAGTTCTCATAACTATGCGCTTTTCTATCAATTGCTCGGCAGTAATTTGTTCACCCACCGTAATATATGCTACCTTGAGAGAAACCACTAGTGAAACCTATGGCCCCCGGGTCTACTTTACATCATATAAGTTTCCAATCTACAATTCTAGTTTACTATTTACTTTGCAATCTTTACTTTCCAATCTATACAAAAAAAATACCAAAAATATTTATCTTATTATTTTTATCAGATCTCACTTTTGCAAGTGGCCGTGAAGGGTTTGACAACCCCTTTATCGCGTTGGTTGCAAGGTTCTGATTGGTTGTGCAGGTACTAGGCGATTTGCGTGTAGTCTCCAACTGGATTGATACCTTGGTTCTATAAAACCGAGGGAAATACTTACGCTACTTTGCTGCATCACCCTTTCCTCTTCAAGGGAAAACCAACGCATGCTCAAGAGGTAGCACCTACCCTATTGGAAAGACCTAGAGGTCCGTTTTGCAATCAACGTGCTGCACGTGACAAAGAATCTTTACTTGAACCTGCTAGGCTTCTTGGGCGTGTATGGGAAGACAAAAGATACACCGGAGGCACGGGAGGACCAGCAACGTGTGCACGAAAATGACGGCATGCATACAAAGCAGTATGAAGGTCCTGCCAGGTACGCTCTTACAAAAGAAGAGAAGGAAATATATTTGGTATAACTATTTGGTATGACCCACCCAGGAGGGGCTGGGTCATACGACTGGCGACTTAAAGATGAAGATGTCGGGTTATGAAGCAAGCCTGTTGAAGGCCCAAGACCCAGTGGCGGCTTAAGGCCCAAGAGGATGAACAACCATATGTTTAACTTGTAAGGCAAGCTTGGTTAGTTACCAAGCTGGACACGTTGCGTATGAGCCGGCCGGGACTCTGTAAGCCGCCGGGCATCGACCTGTGTATATAAAGGGGTTACCGGGTGGCAGGTTAGGACAAGTAACAATCAATCAAGAACTAGGTCAAGCATATTCGCTCCCTGGTAATCGAAACCAAAGCAATACAACCTAAAGCAGAAGTAGGCTTTTACCTCATTGAGAGGGGGAGAACCTGGGTAAAACTCTCTATGTCCTTTGTCCCGTTTAACCCCTTCAAGCTAACTGAGTTGCAATAGCTCCATGCCTAAGTCCTTTTGCTAGGGCATCTGCCGTGTTAAGTCCAAGACAGTTGGCGCCCACCATGGGGCCAGCGCACGGTGGTTTCGAGCTCTTGAAGGGCAGCTTTGCAGGGATCGAGGGATATGCCATGGGCCGGATCACCAAGAGTCATCGCGGCAAGCTCTACATAGACGGCGCTGGCTCGGGCCCCGAGGCCGGCTCAATTGAGTACGGGTACCGGGTCCCTATTAGCGGAATCCATGTCTTCATCGGCAAGATCAGCGAGTCAGGGCCTGAGCCGGACACCTGCGCCGACATTATCGAGACGGCTTAGCTCGCACGACCCGCCAAGGTTCAAGCCGCTGTGAAGCGCACCTTTGTTGGTTTCATCCACAGGGCGGATCTTGATGAAGGATCTGTATCAAGAGGAGAGATGGTAGTCTGCTCTGATGGTGAGTATTCAACTGGTGAGACCGATTCAATGTATCAACTGCAGGACGGTAGGCTTCACTACAAAAAAAGACACATCCGTGACATTTTGGGCCGAATGAAATTTTTTTGTCATACATATGACACTTCTATGACGATAATTGTGACAAAACCCGGTATCATCATAGATGTGGTGGGCTCCTACTTCTATGACAAAAAAACATGACAGAAAATGGGCTTTTCGTCCTGGGCGGGCCGGAGATGCAGCTGCATGACATTCTTTGGGCTGTCCATGACGGAAAAAACCGTGGTAGAAGCGAGGGGGAGGAAAATTTCGGGGAGTTCCCGGTTACGGTGGGAGGTCAGGGGCCGAGCGATGCGTGTTTCTCTCGTACACGTACGCGTGTGTGTGCGAGGCGTTGCCTCTAACTGTACCCGAGAGAGGCGTTGGGCTCTAACTGAACCCGAGCGATTGCACTGCAGGCTACGCGTTACTGAACCCGAGCGATCGATCGATGGCTGTTAACTGAACCCGATCGAGCGATTCCTTGGCTGCTGCTGCTAAATGAAGCCGATCGATGCTGCCTCTGGATGAACAGTGAGCGTTGTGGGGGGGGGGGGGGTTGGATGAATAGTTCCCGGTGGGGGTGGATGAACAGGACCCCGTGGTGTTGCCTCTGAATGAATAGGACCCCGTGGTGTGGTGGAGGGCTTGATGAACAGTAGACGATGGAGGGGTGGATGAACAGGACCCCGTGGTGTGGAGGGCAGGATCAACAGTAGACGGTGGAGGGGTGCCCGTGGAGGGGTGGTTGAACAGGACCCCGTGGTGTGGAGGGCTAGATGAACAGTAGACGACGGAGGGCTGGTTGAACAGTAGTCGGTGGAGTAGCGTGCGGTGGAGGCTGGATGAACAGGAGCCCGTGGAGGCTGGAGGAGGTCGACGGTGGATGAACAGTAGCTCGTGGAGGCTGGAGGGGGTCGACGGTGGAGATGAATAGTATCCCGTGGAGTCCCATTTTGCGGTACGCCACACCCCTCCCGATGAACAGGACCAGCGTTTCGACCGTAGCGCTCCAGCACAAGTCCGTTTCCTCTGTTTTGCAGTACGCCACACCCCTCCCGATCAACAGGACCCCCGTTTCGACCGTAGGAGGTCCGTTTCCTCCGTTTTGCGGTACGCCAGACCCCTCCCGATGAACATGATCCTGTTTCGTATGTGGCCGGTCGAACACAAGGCCGTTTCCTCCGTTCTGCGGTACGCCAGGCCTCGTTTCCATCGCCTGTTCCGTCCAAGCCCTCCCGATAAACACGACCACGCATTCCGTTCCGACCCAGCTGCGTTGCCTCCCGATGAACACGACGCATTTCGTTGCCTCCCCATGAACACGACGCATTTTGTTGCCTCCCCATGAACACGACGATGACGCTGTTTCTCCGTTCTGACCCAGCCATGTACACGAGCCCTCGTCGTACGTATGCGCGAGTAGGCGTTCGAGACCCCGCCCCTATGTACACATATGTGGCCGTATTTTCTTTCTTGCACCCTGGCCGCCTCTACTACGACACGTGCGTGTCTCTACATCCACCAGTATATATGTACGTACACGTTTGCGACCAGAATGACAACGCTACGTACGCTTCGACCAGGTGGGTCCCGACTGTCAGGCACTTCCTTGCCTGCGAAGATGTAGCTGGTGGGTCCCAACAGTCAGGGGGGTGAAATACGGTGGCCCGTCCGGTGGGTCCCCGCTGTCAGGTGAAGGAATAATTATTTTGCACGTAATAAGGAGGCACTTCCTTGCTGCGGCCGTGGACCCAGCTGTCAGCCTCCCCACGTACAGTCCACGTCCGATGGAAGTCGTTCCTTGACCACGTTGACCACGCCGCGCCGAGAGCACCAGGGCCGTGGACGACGGCGAGGCCTAGGAAGGGGACGACGCGGAGCCGGGGAAGACGCGACAGTGGATGCCCACGCGTAGAGGAGTACGAGGGCACTGGTTCGCTGCGGTGTGAGGCTGCCATCGCCGCAGAGTAACAGGGGGTGTGGGTGAGTAGAGGGATGGCCTGGCCAGCGGTGGGAGTAGTAGAGGCGGTGAGGCCTCCGCCGCATCGCAGTCGGCCATGGGAGGCAGGAGCACGAGGCACGACCGGCGCTGATTTGGGCGGCTGGAGCAAGAAGACCAGAGGTTGAAGAAGCACTACGGCCGTTGGATGCAGATCGTACGGTCACTAGAGCTAGAATCGTGCATATTGACTAAGTTGACAAAGCCCTCCGTCCCCATCAACTTAGTAGGCCCACAAGTCAGCCTGCCACTATACTGGGTCCCAGCTAACAGGGGGAGTATTCATTTTTTTGTGCGTAATAAGGAGGCACTTCCTTGCGTGCGAAGATATAGCTGGTGGGTCCGAGCTGTCAGCGGCGGTAACGTTTTTTTGCGAAATACGGAGGCCCTTTCGATGGGTCTCAGATGTCAGGTGGAGGAATCATTATTTTGCGTGTAATAAGGAGGCATTTCCTTGCGTGCGGCCGTGGACCTAGCTGTCGGCCTCTCCACCTAAAGTCCACTTCAGATGCATGTCGGTCGTTGACCAGGCCGTGCCGAGAGCACCAGGGCGGTGGACGACGGCGAGGCCTAGGAAGGGAACGACACGGAGGCAGGGAAGACTCGGCAGTTGTTACCCACGCGGAGGGGAGTATGACTCTACGAGGCCTCGCCGAGGGATGGCTAGGCCAGCGATGGGAGTACAGTGGGGCGGTGAGTCCTGCGCGGCAGCAGAGCCGGCCGCGGGGAGGAGGGAGCAGACAGTCCCGCCGGCGCCTGTTTGAGCGGCTGGAGCAGGAAGAGCAGAGATTGAAGAAGCACGACGATCGTTGGATGGCCATCCAACAGTCACTGCTTGTGCGTCAACCTTTTTTTTAGGAAAGCCTCAAATCTGTGGGAAACAGGATAGAGCCCATCTGCCATTATTTCTAATAATTTACAGCCCATTTGCTAATTATTAAGATTTTTTTGGAGCCCATATTCTTTTTGTTAGCATTACAGCCCATATTGTGGCCATGGTTAAAAACTTATACGAAATTTTGCATATTCGGCGGTCTGAACTGTTTTTAATCCCGAAATTTCGACTCACATTCAAACTGATTTTAAAAATAAATGTATATCAATATAAAATCCAACAAATTCTTCACGCATAAAAATTAATGTAATTTCAAATCTCGAAATGAAAAAAAGATATTTGAAACTAATTGTCGGTTTGATGTGTTTTAAAAATTTACAGCCCATTTCTCATTACTGATGGGCCATTTTCTCGGCCAGCCGAATGAAAGCTCTCCTCCTCGTCTTGAAAGATTTGCAGCCCAACAGGCCTGACAAAGCGACTTACTTGGAAGATCACAAAATAACTGGGCTGTGGCCGTGGACCCAGCTCTCAGCCTCTCCACTTACAGTACTCTTCCGATGGAATGTCGTTGACCACGTTGACCACGCCGTGCCGAGAGCACCAAGGCGGTGGACGACGGCGAGGCCTAGGAAGGGGACGACGCGGAGCCGGGGAAGACGCGGCAGTGGATGCCCACGCGGAGAGGAGTACGAGGGTTCACTGGTTTGGCTGCGGTGTGAGGCTGCCGTCGCCGTAGGGCCTGGCTAGCGGTGGGAGTAGTAGGGGGCGATGAGGCCTCATCGACAGCACAGCCGGCCACTGGAGGCAGGAGCAGGCGGTCTCCCCGGCGCTGGTTTGGGCGGCTGGTGCAAGAAGAGCAGCGATTGAAGAAGCAGCGGGACCGTTTGATTCAAATCCAACGGTTACTGCTGCTAGAATCGTTGGGGAACGAAATATTCTTAATCCAAAAATTAATAGCCATAGTAAAACAAATTTAAAAATAAATTAGTACTATGTCATGTTAAATCCAATGAAATACGTATAAGATACCAGTGATGAACAAAAACAAAAAAAGAAACTTATATCCCATTTGCTATAAATTTTTTGGAATTTTCAACCCCTTTTGATATTACTTTTAACAGACATTGACCATACTCTTAAGCCAGGCCGGAATGCATGCCTCCTCGTCTTGAAAGATTTGAAGCCCAGTAATTCGGAGAAAACAAATAGGCCTAGCTTGGGTATTCTTGAAAAAGAAATACCGGGCTAGCTATTTTCCCAAAGAACTGGTGCTTGAGCATTTAGCTTTATTTATTTATTTATTTACTTATTTATGTTTAGGGGACCATGAGCATGTACCTGGGCCGGATTCATGTGAGAGCGTCCCTTCTAGTTAATTATGGGATACTCTATTGGGCCTTCATCAGTGGGCTGCATGTTATCAACAAGTGGAAAATGTGTTCCGAGTTTCAAAAAAAAATGTGTTCCGTACGATAAATAGTATGCGCTACGTACGGTATGGGTCACTAAAGGATCGAACCATGCAACGAATTCCAAAACATTGTGTTTGTCGTTCTAACAACACATTTATTCAACCAACAGACGAAATATACTACTGATTGTACATTGAAAACAACAGCAGCAGCAAACAGACAAAATATACTACTGATTGTACATTGGGTCCCAGCTGTCAGGTGGAGGAAACATTTTTTTCAGCTTAATAAGGAGGAACTTTCCTTGCGTGCGACCATGGACCTCGTGGGTCCCAGCTGTCAGGCTCTCCACATAAAGTCCCCTTTCGATGACTCTCGTTTGTTGACCAGGCCGCACCGAACACAGCGAGGCGGTGGACGACGGCGAGGCCTCGGACGGGAACGACTCGGAGATGTGAAAACGCGGCAGTGGAGTCGCAGATTGAGAGGAGGAGAAGGGTTATAACAGGCTCTGTTGCGGCGTGGGGCTGTAGTCTGTGGAGAATAACATGAGGTGTCGAGGGGTGGAGGGATAGCCTGGCCGGCGGTGGGGTAGCGCTTCGCAGCGATGCGTGCTAAGCAGAGCCGCTAGCCGCCGGAGGCCGGACCAGGCGGTCCCGGCGATGCTGGAGGAAGAAGACGAGAGATTGAAGATGCATGCCGGCCGTTGGATATAAATCCAATGACTATCGATGACACAATCATTTGTTGACCAAGTTGACAACGCCCTGCGTAGGCTTCGACCTATTGGCCCACATGTCAGCCTGCAAAAATGTGGCATATATTTAACCCATGTTTTCTAGAATGTATAGTCCATTTGCTGGGCTGGATGAACAAATAATTTCGCGTCAATCAGGCCCATTTATATTTTCTAAGAAATCCCAGCCCATTTGCACTTCTTTGAAATACACGTATTAGGTGGGCTCGTTATATATACGTATAATGTTATGTTAGAAGGAGCAATTAATATCAAAGAACATTTTTTTATATATATAATTAAGAAATTAGCAAGTTATTGCTCAAAATAAAAATGAGCGCGTTATTATTAAATTGATCCTTAAAATCTTCGCAATCACCAGGATTTTCCTTGCGTGTGAGTCAAAAACAACCAGGATTTTCCTTGCCTGTGAGTCAAAAAGAACCAGGATTTTCCTGGCCTGTGAGTCAAAAACAACCAGGATTTTCCTTGCGTGTGAGTCAAAAACAACCAGGATTTTCCTTGCCTGTGAGTCAAAAACAACCAGGATTTTCCTTGCCAACTTCCGTTAAACATTTACTTTTATAAGTTGGGATGTTTTTATAATGTATATATAAGTCTCTATAAAATATACGATAATAGTAATAATATAAATATATATAATGTGGTTAGAAGGGAACACATAAATTGGACACGGCATTACTTTTATAAGAAACCTGCGTTTTACCCCACAGTAGGCATACTAACAAGTTCACACACAAATACAACAGAAAAGGTAAACATTCATATCAAACTCAAGTTCACAGGACACGTTCATATCCATAGCCAACATTCAGAATCAACAACTCAAAAGATTCATATATACACAAGCTCAGCATATCTATGCATCTGAATGATTGATAGATCATACGACAATATTCATACATAATTTACAAAAAGATTCAGATATACACATGTTCGGTATGTTTATGCATCCAAATGATTGAGATCACAGCCAATATGATCCATGGACGAACTTTAATTACCTAGGGTACAGACTGGTAAATAGTGTTCAATCGGAGGTACTTCTTGCTAAAATTAGTTCTTGTACGAGTAAACTTTCGAGTACATAAGAGGCAGCACAGACAATTTGAACTTTGCTTGTAGGTTTATCCTCAAATAGTGGCCTCGTGCCGAGGGAGCTTTGAGCAACTTAGCCATAACTTTCATCCAACCAGTTTACTGGTTCATCTTGGTCCTGTATCTCGCCAAAATTCTACATTGTAGACGAGAAAGGAGGCGGTTGAGAAAATGAACCACCCAAATTTTTTGTGCAGTTCAACTGAAATGGAGCATCCTTGGCATGCAGACTGATTAAGTGCCAGATGAATATATGCGTCAACCAACTTGTCTGGAATCTTTATTCTCCATGCCATATAGTTCGCTACCATATGTGTCGATAACCAACAGACACAAGTTGGGACCAAAGACTGGACTGCGTTTTTCTGGGCTATGCACCAAGCAATATTTTTGGCGTTCACTCTCCTAATACTTGGAGTTTGACAATTGGTTTACGCCGGTTGATACTCGAATGAATATAGGCACTTCTTGTCAACATCGTCCCTGATAGCCCTTTCATAAAAGTGTCTGCCAGATTCTTGGTCGTCTAGATATAATCCAACGCTATTACTCCGGAGTTTCTTGATGTTCTGACACATTTCAATCTTCTTCTTATGTGCTTTGTGGATTTCATGTTGTCCTTTGAACTCTTAGCCTTGACAATTGGTTAACGCCAGTTGATACTCGAATGAATATAGGCAGTTCTTATCAACATCGATGCTTGTCTGAGTGAACTTTGGAGTACATAGCAGCAGCATAAGTACCTGTCCATCTGATCATTTTGTGCAGTTCTACTGAAATCGCCCGAGTAATGATTTGCCTGCAAGTTCAGGCTCCAAATTACTCCTCTATGAAATCGGCAAACAGTAGCACAATACCAAATTACCAATACATATGACAGGCACAATAATCAGGATAAAGACCAGTACCAACCTGTGTCAGGTAGCATATCAATTACTATTTCCTTTGACTGGAGGCCGAGATAAGCCAAGCAACTGACAGCAAAGGAAGAAAGCATGCGGAGTTTAGCGACTGACAGCAAATGACTGAAGCTGTCGAGGCAATGAAGCACCCAAAGTTTTTGTGCAGTTCCACCAAAATCGACCATCCCTGTTGGCACATATATTGAGAGAGTGAGATTACTGTAATAGTGGGACTAGTTTATGAAACATACACTAACAAATAGAAGCACCCTCATTATCTTAATGGGTAAAGTTAGCAACATAGTAGTCTTGCTTAAAGAGAGGTATTAGTTTATTTAATCAGTGCCAATTAGCTCAACTCAACACTCAAAGCATTGCCATTTGTCATAGGTTGCAAAACTTTAATGTGCAAAGATAAAGGAGTTTCTCATGACAGTAGCACGATACAAATAGAGATGATAGCAAACTAATATGCATGAAGGCCTTAGGCCCGTACCAACCTGAGAAAAAAAGCTTATTCATGTAGTCCCATAAGACATGATAAAGCACTCACTGGATTCACACAATAGTATATATTTTTGTGCACTTCAAATGTATGGTTGAAATCACTCTTGTTTACCAGTGCTGAGATTATATCAAAAGATTATCAAGAACTTCCAGCAAAGTTAAAGCACTGGCTGGGATACAGTTCAATGTATTGTCTTGTGTAGTTCCATTTAATGTATGATTGGCACAACATGATCCCTGTTTGCACAAGTAGGAACAAGGTGGAACCTTCATTAGCTTAGTGAGAAAGGATAGGAAGACATTAGCATATTACTCAACCAGTAGCATCAAGTTGATGATGGACAATACGCAAAACATTGCCTCATTGAACCAATGGCAATAAATTGACATGCAAAACAATAGCACTATTATGTCATGACACTAATAATATTCCCTCCCTGCTCCACCACTTGATTCACCTCCATAGACAAACATATACACGTACATGATTCAGCATAGGGTCCTACTAAAGATTTGTTTAGCTCCAACAGGAAAATTAGGCAGTAATAAATTAGTGGTACTTAAGTACTCCTAATTAATTATTTGAGACAGCAGAAGTGGAAGGGCTCCGTGGAGGATCGTTTCACATGTAAGGTAGTCGTTGCCGGAGCCCTTGAATGGCCTCGACTGAGGCCTATGGCTTCAGCAAGATCGCCTTGGCATTGTTTATTCTTCTTCTTCTTCCTCTTCATGCTCTGTTTATCTTTCTCCTCACCAGTTGGTGAAACCAAGTACATGATTGGCCTTCTAATTCAAAATTGGTTTTGTCAGGGAGGAAGTACAAGTGTACTAGTAAAAAAACAACATTATTTTCTCATGGCAGTCAGAAAATAGAGATGAACACATGCATTAAATATCATTCTTACCTAAAGGAAGGTTATGGCGCCAATATGGATGATGAGGATTGGAACACAGATCTCCCTTTGTACAGTTCCACCAAAATGAACCAACTGTTCCATTCTGACATTCCAGTTAAACAGCACAAAAGTCACTTCTTTTAAGAAGAGTTTTGTGCAGTGCACCAAAAGGTCACAACAGCAACCAGGTGAATTGGATATCCCTGTTTGCACAAAAAGGCACAGAGGAAACAGTCAGAGTCTCAAACAATTACAGGCAAAAACATTTGGCTAAACTTGTCATGGCTTATAACAGTGGCATGGCTTCATTTTTACCAGGGACATTAGATTAAGAACAGCTAAGGCTGCGTTCGGTTCACAGGTTTGGTGCAGGATTTTCGTAGGAACACAATTCCTACGGTATTCTTTCCCTTCCAACCGTTCGGAACACGGGAAAGGTGAATAGTGTTTCATAGGAAAGCTGGTCTGGTAGTACTGATTCCATAGGATTAGAAACATCCACGCGCTGCTCATTTTTGGGCGGAAGCCCGAGGCAGGCGCTCGCTGCCATGCGTTAGACAGGTTGTTGTGTTGTGTTGCCGGAATAAAAAAATCAACCTATGTGTGGTACGTGAGGTGAGGACAAGAGTAGTCACTGTGCAGCTGAATAAACAAATAGCATCTCATACTGCCAAGCATGCTACTCTAAAAAAACAAATCTGTACATTTCGTAGTCCATCCGAACACATTCTCTTGAGAGTTTCCTCCGGTTCGCTGTTCCATAGTTTTATACCTACATTCCTTTCCTATTCCTCTATTTTCATCAAGACCTATTTTTTCTGTCCCTTTATTCCGAACGGAGCCTAAATATTTGGTATAAGGGCATGGGAAAGTGGGTGCACCAGCAGTCTAGTACCATGTATGTAAACAGGGGCATAAAGTGGTGATTCATAGTTTGTTGCCCCGAGAAACAAACACCCAAGAAACATATCTGGGTTGGTCCCATTTTTGTTCACTCTAGCCACCTACTCCTATGTGTGGATAGCAAATATAGTCCTGGTCATACCACTGTGTACAGCGTTACCCCAGTATTTCCCTTCTCGACCAAGAGACCGGTTGGATGACTAGTCTATACTACTTTCACCCCCTTTCCTTCCTGTTTGTACCAAGTCCGATGCACATACTAAATTCCCCCACCCCCACTTTATTTCTTGTTTGACAAGTAGTACAAGATTCGACTCCATGAAGTAGCTTTACCTCTAACAATAGAAGAAAAAAAATGTGACGTTGGACCATCCGATCGAGAGGGGCTGAGAGGTAGAAAATGATGCACATGCAGCGATGTAGCGAGCTGGGGAAGTAGAGCTAAGGCGGTTTCGAACGAAGATATACCTGAAGGTCATCGGGATGTGGATAGGTGGGCGGCGGGAGGCCGGGTCCGCCCACAAGCAACGACGAAGGGATCGGAGGACCTCCCGCACCGGCGCTCGGCCAGAGATAACGGTGCGGCCGGCAGTGGGTCTCCTCCCTCGGTGTCAACGACGGCCTAAACGCTGCCCCTCCTCCCCTTCGCCGGCGGAGGGGGATACGTCCGGATTTGTAACCAGCGGTGAGGATAGAAAGCCAGTGTTTTTTGAAGGGAGAAAGACAGTGTTACTACCCCTATCTTGTTTAGATCTGGAGAGGATGAGAGTGTGTGAATAGAGCAACCCTAGCAAGTAAGCGCGGAGGTTCCGGCCTATATATACGTAGTGAGCAACCCTAGCAAGCAACCCTAGCAAGCAAGCAACCCCTATCTTCATCAACTCGTACAAGACCGAGAAATTTGATTACTACAACGCCCTCTCCCTCGCGAACTGAGCTCTGGTGCCTTAATTGCACCTGCATTTGGCTGCATGACAGGAGGGCCAACCACCTGTTGGGCCCACCTGTCATAGACGCAAAGGCAGGAGCAATAAGTAGAAGCTTTCGCTACACGCTATCCCTCCCGCACGAGGTGGACGGACATGCAGCAGTGGATTCGATACTGTAGAAGTAGGAGTAACATCATTGTTCGTCTTCTCGAAGAGGCGAAGAGCCAAGCGCAACCCGAACATGGTAGTTGCGAATGCTCGCGTGGTGCGGTTCCTTGGAGTACTAGCCAGGCTCTTGCATGAGACAAAATTTCTATTGTTTAACAATTCAACTCCATTATCCATTGGTTGATACTCATTCTACATAGGTCCACGCGCTTAGCACCGTTTCCTCCTGGGGTTACCAATGTTTATTTGCTAATTAATAGCATTGCATGCAATGAACTAGCCATTGGAAGTCATTAAAAGCATGCACACCTCTCATCTCTTATTGGTTGATATGTCAAGAAACAAGAAACAAGGTAGAAGTTAATGCACCGCGCCTATGTGTTTTGGGACTACGTATTTGGTTTTCATAAGATGACTTACACACCTAGACGGAGGGAGTAGTATAGCCCTATAAACCGGAAAGGAGTATTTGCCTTTCTAGAGATTTCAACAAGTGACCAGACTACACCGTGTGCAGTACTCCCTCCCTTCCGGTTTATAGGGCTCAAATCTCAAATCTCATGAACCAAGGCATTTTGCGATTGGAGAAATGTATCTCGTACTTTACAAAACTACCCTAATTAAACACATGCATTAATTACGTAGTTCTCTCGTTTTCCTCTCCGCCTTGGTCGCGGTGCACAATATTGAGCACTCCTACTCCCTCCTTTCCAGTTTATAGGGCTTATCTCAAAATCTTAGTTTTTTTTTCATTTTATAAGGCTCAATTTGGTTGTTCCCCATCACAAGTTCAGATTTCAAGGTGCATTAAATAATTGCATGCAGGTATTAAGAGAAAATTGACCAATGCATGTACTTAATGCATGCATGCATTGCAATTAGTACATTGGTAAACATACATTTTTGAAGAAAACACGAGCATTAATTGGGTGCTTTTGCAAATTACAAAAAGGATTCCACCACTCACCATCTACCTTGGTTGGTGAAATTTTTGAATTGAGCCCTATAAACCGAAAAGGAGGGAGTATATGACTAGCCACTCTATCTACATGCGGGACATTTCAAAGCATTCGGGCCCGCGTGCCATCCACCAAATCACAGCGAGGTGCTACAGTCGAGACTCACCTGTCACCCTGGTGTGGCCGTCATGACCTATCATATCACAAAACGCACACCTTTACCAGCAGTGGTAAGGTGGCCTCCAAGTTGGACTGGACGAAGCAACCATCATTTCATGGGAACGCTCGTTCAAGCCCTTTCTTCCCTTTCTTGAAGAAAACCTCACTCCATGCTACTCACTTCTGCCATTTTTCTTCTGTACCAACGAAGGAAAGGTGGGCGAATCAGTTATGCTGCTATATTTTCATTCCAAGAATCTTCTTTTTGCGAAGCACCGACCGATTCTCACATCCTATTATTTTCCCGTTTTCATTGCGATTGTGGTTTCCTTTCGATTGCTTTTTGTTTGTCAGTTCATTGATGGATCCTGGAGCACAAGGCAAAGAGTTGTTGGCGGACAACCCACTGGAGACAGCGATATCCAGGAAGCGAGCACCGACCAACGAGTTGACCATGTTGGCGGGCCAACCCATGGAGACGAAGAACTCCAAGAAACAAGCACTGGCCCAAGAGTTGAGGACGTTGGCAGACGAACTCCTCAAAGAAAGTTGGAAGAACAGCAATGGCCCCGCCGTGCCTACCCCAGGAACTCTGATTGCCACCTATGTGAGGCTCAAGACCGAGTTTGAGGAGATAGTCGCTGTTGAGAAGCAGTATTCCCCTGGCAAGGTGATGGCCCCCGGAGGGATGAGATCCCCTGGTGAGCTACACAAGGTAAAAAATAATGGCTTATTACCATAGTTGTGGTTTTTGATTATTTGCAATGTGCCTGCTAATATGTTAGGGTTGTGCAGGTGCCGGTGGACGTCCTTGATGATTCCGATGTCGTGGCCCGTCTTGTTGGCATCGCCCCGGAGATCGATTCCGATGCCGCTGTCCATCCTGTGGACATCGCCCCAGAGATCGATTCCGATGTCGCGGTCAGTCCTGCGGACATCGCCCCATAAATCGATTCCCATGCCACTGTCCGTGCTGTGGTCATTGCTCGAGAGATCGATGACAAGAAATAGTTGGTCGCGCTAATCCTTCAGCGTAGTTTGCATTGCCCTGTGTTTAATTACCAAAACGATGCGTGTTATCAAACCATCTTAGGGCTAGTGCATTGTCTTCTGTGGGCGGATCTTGCTACTTTTGTTTGATGGTGAATCATGCGAACCCTCTCCGAGTTATGGAAACAGATGTATCCTCACCAGCTTTTGATGTAATATATGGCATGATTAGATGTAAGTTTGAACTGTTTATCATATCAGCAGGGCTTGTTTGATGATTCTTGGTGTTAGTAGGCTAGCTACTGTGCAAGCTATAGTACTTGCAAAACACTCACTGAAGAGAAACGTTTGGGCTGATGAGCTCGTGGTACGCTTATACTTATCCCTCGTCGATCGACCAATAGCCCTAGCTCCTAAAATTGTAGGCTTAGCGATTGATGACCTAGGCGGGCTAGTTTGGCCTAGTGGGTTTCAGTGATATGACGTGCAACATGAAATCATAGCAGTGCAGAGACGTACTCCCTCCGTTCCAAAATAGATGACCTAGGCGGGCTAGTTTGGCCTTGTGGGTTTCAGTGATATGACGTGGTACAGTGCCATCCAGTCTTCGAGTGTGGTAGCAGTATTGCGGGTACAGTAAGTTTTCTTGAAGAAGCGGAATTCAATGAAGTCATGATGGTTCCTTCATCTGAACAACTTACAGTGGGAAAGGTTGGGTTTGCGATACGGCCGGGATGGACCAGGATAATTTTGTGCATGGCAGGTGGACCAGGATGGTCGACGTCCCACATGTCAGCGAATGAAAGTATTCTTTCCGATATAGAGGACGAGAAATGAGTATTCAATGTTTATTTTTGATGAAAGCTATTGTCTCCACTGTTACGACGGAAGAGTGTGAAACACGGCCGCTGCCCAGTGAACTTGGCATGTGCACCACTCCCTCCTTCCTCATGTAATGCCCAGGTTACAGATTTTTCTCACTTTCTCTCTATCTATTTCCTCTCAAATGTTTTTTACCTTTCTTTTTTTAAGACACAATTGTTTTTTATGCCTTTTTTTAGAATTATTTTTTATACCTAGGAGCACGTGTAGAGACGGGCTCTTGCAGAGCCCACTCCTTGACTTTGTCAATGCATCTCTCTCCTCCACATAAGGAGTAGTACTTGCTATGCATGCATGCGGCGGGCAGCTGGCGTCTTGAGGGGCCAGGGCGGTGAGAGCGGGCTCCGGAAGCGGTCCGGACTCTAGCATAATTTTGGTTTTTACAGTATTTCTTTCTCCATTGACAGGTAGGCCCGCGTAGATAGATAAAGAACACGAGCTGATGAGGCGCATGCAGACTGTTTGACTGGTCAACCAGACAAATACGGAGCTATACGCTGAGCCAGTGACCGTATAATCACCATATCTCGTATACAATGATCAAAGTGAGCTACCAAGACAAGTTCGATGACCCCCAATGCATTTTACTTGGTAATAAATGACCAGGATTGAAGGGGAATCCAAATTTGCTTCGTCTTCTGTCCTTGAGCTCTTAACAAACCAATGCACTATACGGTTGTCCAACCACTCCACCCCAGAGCTCTCACCAAGCGTCGTTCATGCCACCGTGCCGCACACTAACCGGTAAGGCAGCGATGGCATCCCGCCGTGCCGAGTTCCTCACCGCCCACGACCGCACACAAAATGGTAGGGAAGCGATGGCATGCCGCCGTGCCGAGTTCATCGCCGCTCGCGACCTCACAACTATGTGGGAGCAATTTGAAGATGCCAAGGCCGAATGGGCGGTAGAGCAAGAGGCGGCCAAAGCCGCACAGAGGGAGCGGAAAAGTTAGAAAGCACTCAAGAAAAGAGAGGCCCGCCGCCGCAAGAAAGAAAAGGACGCACGCGCTGCTGCGGAGAGGTCGGCGGAGATCCAAGCACGGTGGGGTGTCGTCGACAAAGCCGGGAAGGAGAACGACGGCGTCTGGCCAGCATGTGAAAAGTATTAGTACTAATAGTTAGTGTGTGTGTGTGTGTGTGTCTGAGTACGAGCATGTACCAGTACTACTAGTTACTACTATAGTTTTTAGAGCAAATTACCAGTACATTAGCCTAGACTAAATGGAAAAATTCCTATCCTAAGCATCAAATGGCATCTCTTTCTCTATAGGAATTGAGATGCATGTCGTCTCACATCCTATGATTTTCATATTCCTATCCTATGAACGAAAGGAGGCCTCTGTTGTAGTAACTACTATAGCTAGCAGTACTGCTGGTACAGTAGTTTTCTTCAAGAAGCGGAATTCAACGAAGTCATGATGGTTCCTTCGTCCAAGCAACTTCAAAGTGGGAAGTGGGCCTGTGATTTGATGGCTCATTATTCATTGTTACTGCGGCGTGACGACCTGGGTGACTCCCTTGGAGTTCTGCGTGCATGGTAAGTGGACCAGGATGGTCGACGTCCCACATGTTGGCGAACGGAGTAGTATTCTTTCCGATATCGAGGTATAGTATCACTGCTGATTGGTTTGCAAAAAAATAGTATCACTGCCGATTTATAATTACTTTTTATTTCTGATGAATGCTAGCGTTTCAACTCTTACGACGAAGGGTGCCAAACACGGCACGTGCTGGATGTCCCACATGTCAGCGAAAGGAGTGGGACATGAACACTGTGGTAGAGCCCAGCGTAAAAAAATAGTGTGGTGGAGCGTCTCCACTTGTTCCACTTCTGGGTCGGAGACCACACGTAGTAGTACTTAGTGGTATGAATGATACAAAGTGCGACCTGGAGACAAAGACACGTTTTCCGCAAAAAAATGGAAACAAAGACATGTCTTGTTGGAAGGTCTCGAGGCATACACGTAAACAAATATAAAAGTTAATATGTGCCTCCAACTAATATAGTAGTAGTAGAGTACTTAGGCACATACTCCATAACATCATCGTGCATTGCACGTACAACATTTAGTGGTAGTACGTAGTAAGAGACAAATGCCGCCCATGAGTTCCCTTCTCGACCTACTTTTGGGTGTTTGGTAGAGTGTATGGAGGGTGCATGAGTCCACACTAGTTTAGCACAAATACACTAGAATCATGCATGAAGAGAGCATGCATGAAAAGGGTTGTTAAGTTGAGCAAGCCTGTAGAGGGAACAACTATGCTGAGACGAGAACGCAACCAAACACACCCTATATGCCACGCATGTTCATACAATTTGTGCCTTCCTACTTCACTTACTGCGCTACATTACTCAGGTTCGTACGTCCACTCCTGGGTACATGTTCGTCTCGTAGTTCCAGTCCCACGTGTTCTTCATATAGATGGAACGATCCTTGCATAACACGTGCACCTTGATGCTAGATGTCTCGCGTGTTGGCAAAAGGATGAACAAAGCTCACGTAAAAAAAATAGAGTGGAAGAACATAGATTCCGGACGACCGAGAAGGAGCAAGGAACCTCGTGGTGGAGCGTATGCACTCATAATATTTAATATTATTCAGCGATATAAAATTAACCAATCATCTCCACAGTGGACTGGAAGAGTAGGAAACACGGCAGCCAAGTGTAGTTACATCATACTAGTACATGGCTAACCCATGCTATCATCATATTTCTTGGCTTCCGTGCGACACCTATCTCTAGTAATCCAGCAGCCTGTATCGCTTCTTCCTCCTCGTCTCTATCAAAGTGCGGCGGGCTGGCGTTTCTGCCGTCTATTGAGGTCGGTTAACTATCACATGTTAGCGACATGCCAAGAGCATTCTAAAAAAAAATTCCTTTCACGTTCCGTTTTCAAAAAGAAAAAAAATCTTTTCATGTATGAATTTGCCTGTATGCTTTGAGCAACTTGCATGTCCTATACTGCTCCTGTTTGATACTCTAACTTAGCTAGAGGTTAGACTAACTCATGACTAACCCTGAACTAACTGTAGCCAAAGAGGTGTTTGGGTGACAGGGTTATATTGACAATAAATGCACTTCATGGAGAGAGAAAAGTGATTTTTCAGTGGTCCCAATGAGAACTATCTCCAGTTAGCACCTCTTGGGTGGGATAGTTTTTTTGGTGGGTCCGGTGCAACTTGCTCCAATTTAAACCCTCATGCTTGGATAGTTTAGGGCTATTTGAGCCCCAACTAGCTCAAACTAACTCTAACCCATGGATCCAAACAGGGCCTATGGCCAGTCTCGACGCGGAGCAGTCGCGTGCACCGAGAAGCGGCGCTCTCTCGGCCGTCGCTCCACTTCAAAGCCGGCGCCAGTGAGAGGTCGCCTCCGCTCTGGCTGGGCATTAATGCGGCACTGACACTCCAAGGCGACGCTGACCGTTTCACGCGGGAAGCGCGCGCTGGCAAGGGAGTATTGGTAGTTTGCAAAACTACTCAATTATTGCACTCGGCTTCCTAGGACACTGTGGTAAAAAATATTACTCCACAGCCCGCTTCCCTTCTCCTTCCTCTTCCACCGCCCGCGCACGTCCGCGGGAAGCGACCGGTCAACCCTTATATAGGAGTGCTAGCACAAAAAGATGCATGCATGGCCACTAAAATTTCCATATTAAAGCGCCGCTCCGGCGGGAGTATGGCGTATGTTGTTACCTTCGGCCGGCCCATGGCTACCGAGCGACGGCGACCAGAGAAGAGGCGGCGGGAGGGGAATGAATGCAGCTACTATCTGGGTTCGCCTTCCAGCTTAAATAAATGCGCAGCATCACGTGTACCCGCGGGTGCACAAATTGTAACATACGTGTCTGCTTAAGTGGGTGTCACGTAACTGGTGTGTGTGAGAGAGAGATTCTGAGAGACAGAGTGCGTGTGTGCGACTCTACTCTTCGGACATGTACTCAACCTTTTGCATCGGGATATAAGTATAATGGTATTTACTTTAGCTAGTGATTTATGTGGCCATGTTAACGTGGTTGTGTCAAAAAAATGTCACTTCCTGCTCGTGATTTGCGTTATATAATTACAAGCAAGTTTCTCGTGCATTGCACGGAACATCAATATGCATTTTTTTACAGAACATCTGTTGTGATTGACCCATGCAGGAGTAATCCCATGTGTAAAAACTAATGATATCTTGAGAATTTTATCGGAAAACTGGTATCTCGAGAATGTCATCGAAAAAATGAAAGATGAGAGATAAGGCGAGGAGGAGTGGAGCGTGGTGGTGACTGGTAGTCGGAATGGGCGGAGGCATGGGGATGGACGGCGCCGGCAGGTGGCAGCGGCCACCATGCATGCTAGATTGTTCCAGCAACTTATTCCTTTTTTAATTGCTGAGCAATGAGGTTGCGGGAGATAATGATGTGGAGAGAGGTGCGGGTATCTTTTGGAAAATCATCATAGTTTGCTTTCTATCCTCAGATATAGATCGTACAGTATGTATTACAAGATGGCAGGCATACCATCACCATCAACTCGTTTTTTTATAAGGGTACAGATGATAAGTTTGCTGACTACTAAAGTAAAGTGGATTTTGTCCATGTTATGCAAGTAAATAAAGTTGATTGTTCATCATACGGGTAAGGTTGGATGAAGGGTGGTAGGAACAAATGCTCTGCCTAGAGCATGTGTGCCGGGGAAGCTGGCTCCACGAGCACCTATGGGGACGGAGCCCCTTTTCGGTTCGGCGGGGGGCGGAGGTCGCGCGAAGAGCGGATCGAGGCGAGGCACACGAGCGGTTTTTACCCAGCTTCGGGCCGCACGGATGCGTAAAACCCTACTGCTGCTTTGTGGATCGTATTGTGTTCTTGCTCGGGAGCGCTGAGTGCTACAGTACACTCAAGCAGCTAACCAGACCGGGCGTGAATGTTCCCCTCCCTCTTCTACGTTGCGCATGGGCCTCCTTTTATATGCTCAAGGGGTCGCCGACAGGTGGCAACATAGGCAAGGGCAAAAATGGAAAAGGTTGAGTGGTTGGTACAACTACCTATACAGAGTATCATACCTAACCCTGACGGCAGGGGACAAGGGCATTAAATGCCCGTCTGCGTCGCTCAAACAGTGCAGAAAAGGGACCGTTAGGGGCGCCACCGTTCGCCACGATGGCAACCTTGTCAGCGCCGCTTGCCACAGTGTACCTATGGCTCCACAGCCTCCCGCCACGTACGCCTGGAAGTGTCCCAGAGCGACACGTTGGTGGGTGTGCTGGAGCGCGGGTACAGAGTGGTCGCTTGCCGCGGCAAACGCCTTGCCGCAGTCGTTGTCTTGTCGCGTCCAGAAGCTTGTCGCCCGCCGGGCCTCGCCGGGACGCGTGGCGCGTCGCGGCAAGTTCCTTGGGATGCCTCGGTTGGCCTTCCCGGCAAGCTCCTCTTGCTGGGGTCTTGTGCCTTAAGTGGCCTTCCCGGCAAGCTCCTCTTGCCGGGGCCTTGCCTCCTTGGCTTAAATACTTTGTTCTTGAATGGCTCCAAAGGAACCACGGAGGTCCTCAGTGGTCACCTGGCAAGCCTTGCCGCGGGAGGCTGCGACTGCCCGTGCACAAGTTCGGGATACTAGGGTACCCCTACTTTAGTACACCGACAGGAGCCCCCGGGCCTGGGCCATACACGGTGCCGAGCGCTGTTGGGCCAGGCCCAAAACAGGGCACGGGCACGCGCGGCCTGGGTCACGTCGTACCTGCTCCGTATCAACCGCGCCCTCCCCGAACGGCACGCGTCGATCGTGGCGTCGTGGGAGAGGTTGTGGGTGGTTTCTTTATTCGGAAATGCGGAACGTCCGCCCCCTCTCTCCTTATAAGCAGGGGAAAAGGGGCAGTTCGTCCATCTGCCCATTGCTATTCCTTCCTCGAAAACCTCCGCCGCTCCCTTCTTCCCAAAGCCGAAAGAGAGCAGCGCTCCGCCCCCATCGCCACCAGCTCCACCGACGCCGTCGACTTCCCTCACCACCTCCGCCATGGTTCCGAAAGCATCGGGGAAGGGGAAAGCCGTGAAGTCATCCGAGGCGCAGCGGCTTGAGGCGCTGCGAAAGGAGCGGGCAATCTTCGCCGTGAAGGAGCTGAAGGAGTACTACTACCTCTTCTGGTCGACGGAGACACGAGCGCATCCGCGCACGAAGGTATTCCCAGCCGCTGCTTCGAGACTGGATCCAAATGGATACCCCTTCTTCGCGTTGTTCTTCTACTGCGGGCTCTGCCCGCCTTTATCTGAATTTTTCTGTGACATCATGAACACCTATGGGCTCCGCCTCCTTGACTTCACCCCCAATGCTGTCCTGACCATGGCAGTTTTCGCACATCTCTGCGAAAACTTTGTCGGAGTCTATCCCAATGTAGCCCTTTTCCGCCACTTCTTTACGCCCCGAGTTGAGAAAGGAGAGACCTTATCCGGTGGAATCGCCTGGATCTCGAAGGCCGGCAATAAGGACGCTTATCTGGAGGGAGAGTTCCGCAGCAAGTGGGAGGAGTGGAGAGCGGAGTGGTGCTGGATTGTTGAGGAGGACCCGCAGCCGTTTACTGCCTTGCGCCAAACTACAGTGGTGCGCGGCAGCGATTGGAGCAACGTGGCCCCGGACGACGATAGGCTGAAGATTGCCACCGTCCGGATCCAACGCCTCAGGCTTGCCGGACTAACTGTAGGTGCCGTTGGCGCAGACTTCCTTCGCCGCCGCATCGCCCCCCTGCAGGAGAGGAGGAGACCTGCTTGGGAGTTCAGGAACGCGGCGGACATCATGAGGTTGCGTCCGGGCCTCAACTTCAACTTTACTGTCCTGGAACTCGACGCGATGCTCAAAGAGCTGTTCAAGCACGACCCTGACCATCCCGAATGGTTCAGGCTGCCGCAAGGTGTCGTTCCGTTATGCAACAACTCCTCGCTCAGCCACATCCATGCAATGATGCCGCTGTGCGACTCGCTCGGAATTGACGCAACGTGGCAAGAGCCGGCAGATGACGTCGTGCAGGCGTTCTTTGATGGCTTGGTGGAAGTGCCGATCCGCCCCGACGAGCAGAAGGGCCTCATTCGCAACACCACCGACGAGGAGCTGAAGCGCATCGCTACTAGGCTGGAAGAGGCGACGGCAGCTGCAGCCGCGGGCGAATTCGGGTTCACGGTGGAGGATGCAGAGGCAGCAGAGGCGGCAAGCCTTGCCGAGCGAACGGATCTTGCCGGCGAGGAAGAGCCTGTCGGACATGACGCCGAGCCCGCCGAGGATACGAGCAGCTTGCCGGAGATCGACTCCTCTTCCGCCCCACCTTTGGGCAGCTCGTCACAAGCAGAGCCCCCGGCTCCATCAAGAAGGCGTCTCCGCAAGGCCGGAGATGTAGCGGAGCGGCAGACGGATCAACAGCTGCCGCACCGCGCGACGCGCTCCACCACGGCAAGTTCTGCTGCCACGGGAGTACCTCACGCCGCCGCGGCAACTGGAGCGGGGTCTTCCCGGACTGCTGCTTCTCCTCCTGCCAAGCGGCCAAGGGAACCTACTCCTCCGCGCCCTCGCGTCGGAGGCGAGCCAGGCTTTGACTTCTCCGTGCTCAGCTCCGACGAGGAAGAAGGAGACGAGTAAGATCCTTGTTGTACTTGTACTTCTTCAATTCTTGTTGTTTCATCTTGTATCTCATTTGCTTTTCTCTGAACTTATTCCTTCTTAGGACTCTGGCCCAGAGAGCGGCAAAGAGAGCCAAGGTCCCGTTGGTTATCCTCGATGACGAGCCCACCGTGACAGCAGGGGGTGCGCCTGAGACGACCTTGCAGGACGCGGCAGCTGATCTTCAGAGCAGCCCCCAGCGCAGCCCCCAGCGTAAGTATATGGTTTACTACCCGCTATAAGGTGCGCATGGATACTCTCTGTTTGCTGATATCTGATTGTTGATTTGTGTAGCAGCAGAGCAGCCCCACCAGGAACGTTCGGAGACCGCCCCCAACACGCCACCCGCTTCGACTACACCGCCAAGGGAGAGATCCCCGGCAAGGGAGGATCCTCCGACAAGGGAGAGCTCTCCGGCAGGGGGGAGCTCTCCGGCAAGGGAGCAGTCTCCGGCAAGGGACGGCGCCATCGATCCCCCGGTGACGGAGACCACAACCGCAGAGCCCGGTACAGGTAATCCCCTTGCTTTTGAAACTTTCCTTGGGTTCTTCCTTGTTTGATCTTCTTTTTGCTTGACTTTTTCTTCCTTTTTCGGCCGTCAGATCCATCTGGTGCGGATTTGATGGAGACCGAGGTCACTGTTGATGACGCCGCTGCCACCGAAGAGACGACCGGCACTGATGATCCCACCGGCGAAGAGGCCGCCAAGGCTGCCGCCGCAGCAGCTGACGAGGGGTCTGGCGATTGCACTGACGACCCTAGGGCCGCAGGAGCGACAGGCGCTGCACCGACCGCCGATCCCCCTGCTTCTGCCGCAGCGTCAGGCTCCGAAGAGCCCCAGCCGGGCGCCTACTTGAAGGCCGGTGGTGGTGTCTTCATCAAGCTCCTCTGGGAGTCAAGCTCAAGGGCGCCGGTTGAAGGAGAGATCTTGGATGGAGAGGTGCTCGCCTCCGCTGGGTTGACGCTGGTCGACGCGCCAAGCAGCAGCAGCGGCGAGTCTGAGGAGGAGTGGCTGCTCCGGAAACTGGTGTCGCTCTACCGCGCCCGGCAAGCCAACCTGGAGTCCCGCGAGGCGCTTGTCGCGAAGGCGGGAGCGGATATGGAGAAGCGCGCGGAGGAGCTTCGAGGCCTCAACCAGGCAGCTCTTCGGTCGCTGGCGGAGGAGCGGGCGCAGCTCGTCGAGGCGCAGAAGGCCTTCATCCTCGAGAAGGCTGAAGTTGAAGAGCAACGGCGGCTTGCCGCTGAGAAGCTATCTGCGCAGGAGGGTGAGTTGGCGCAGCTGAAGGTCAGCCTGGACAGCCACGAGGAGGAGCTTGCTGCGCGCGAGCAAATGTTTGGCGGGGCTCTCAAGGAAGCAGAGGATGCTGCCGCAGCTGCCGAGGCCGCCAAGAAGGAGCTGGAGACGAAGGTGGCGCAGCTGGAGACCGATCTCAAGGCGAGCGGTGAAGAGCTTGCCGCGCTCAAGCAGGAGCGCGAGAAGGACGCCTACACCTTTGGTGAGCTACAGGGTCATCTCGCCGAGAAGGTCAAGGAGCTCGGCGCCGCCAAGGACTCCAACACCGATCTTGAGCTGAAATTGGATGCTTTGACCAAGACGCTGGACGGCGCCAGGGAGCAAGAGGCGGTCTTGAAGAAGGAGATCAAGGCCGACAAGGCATTGCTGGAGAGCGTTGCTACCACCCAGAACACCTTCGGAGAGACCGTGGAGCAGTGGACGGAGGATCTTGTGAATGCTGCCGCAGACATCGACAAGGAGCTGACGCTGCTGGGGATGGAGGATCTCAGGTAAGCCTCCGACGAGAACCTCCCTTCCAGCACCAAGCTCACCTTGTTCTTCAAAGGCGTGGCGACGGCCCTCCAGCAACTCCGGGAGAGGATCCCAAAGCAGCTGGCCGACGAGTCACGCGAGATCTGTGCGGGAGCTCTCCAAAAGGTGCTGATGAAGGTAGCCTTCCGCAACCCGGGCCTCCGCCTCACCAACGTCCTCAGGTCCCTGCCGCCGGAGGCTGATCTGGAGGAGCTCAAGACCCTTGTCGCACCCATTGTGGACAGGGTGAGCGAGATCAAGAGGGTCGAGGGTGACCGCGTGGACTAGGCCACCTATTTTCTTCTTTCCTTGTCGCTGCTGGTCGTGTTATGAAAACAATCTATTAGAGCTGCGACAAGCTATCTTGTAATATATAACTTTATTTTGGGTCATGATTGCAACGTTATCTCCTCTACTTGATTCCTTCCTTTGTATGTTTTTGCCCTACGCTTTTAGGGAACTTGCCGGCGCAGGCACCTTTGCCGCGAGCGCCGAGTGCGGGACTTCAGCAGCCTACTGGCGGTGCCATTGCCGACAAGAAACCTTGTCGCAACTAGTCGCAGCTCACTTAAGTTGTTGAGCGGACTCGAAACAAAGTAAGGGCGCAACTTTAGTTGCAGCACGCTTAAATTGTTGAGCAAACTCGAAACAAAGTAAGGGCGCAACTAGCCATGAGTTGGTTCCTCCGCGCACAGGTTTTCCATACAAAGCAAGGTCGTTCAAGGAAGATAACAAAAAAATTTAAAAAATCTAATTGCTCAAACTTTGGCAACTTAGCTTTTTTGTCGTTTGCTTTCCGGCAAGGCGCAATCTTCCTTGAACGATGCCTGGTCCATACCATTATCTTCTCCTTCCCCCCGGCAAACTTGTGGGCGAGGGAACCTTGCTTTCCTTGAGAAAAAAGAAGAGAAAATAAAGATATGGAGCCTTGTGGCTCGTTATTGCTTACCGGGGCTTGGCGTTGCACAAAGTGTCAGGTAACTCATGCAAAAAAAGCATGAAGTTGACAGGATGTGCGGAGCATGTGAGCTTTATTTATGTACAGGGTCTGCGCCTGGCTTTGTACAAAGGATTACATGCAACAGCGGCAAGACTTGTACAAAAGGGTGGTTGCCGGAAAAGGGTCCGACAACCGCGCCTTACGGGTAAAACTTACGAAGATGCTCAATATTCCAGGAGTTGCTCACCGGAATGCCATCTTCGGTCTCAAGGCGGACAGCGCTAGGCCTAGTGACTCGTTTCACCCGGTAAGAGCCTTCCCACTACGGCGTCAACTTGTTGAAATTCTTGGCGGACTGAACGCGCCGAAGAACAGGGTCGCCTTCCTCGAGACTTCTGGCGTTAACTTTGCGGCTATGGTAGCGGCGCAAAGCTTGCTGGTAGCGAGCAGCTCGCACAGCAGCCTGAAGACGATCTTCCTCAAGGAGCAGCGCGTCATCTTCTCGCAGCTGCTCTTGCTCAAGCTCATCATAAGCGAGCACTCGAGGTGACCCGTATACGAGTTCCGTGGGGATAACTGCCTCTGCTCCATAGACTAGAGCAAAGGGTGTCTGGCCAGTGGCTCGATTTGGCGTCGTCCTGATCGACCAAAGAACCACCGGCAGCTCCTCAATCCAGTTTCTTCCGCACTTGTGCAGCCTGTCGAAAGTCCTGGTCTTGAGCCCATGCAGCACTTCAGCATTTGCCCTCTCCGCTTGACCTTTGCTTCTGGGGTGAGCAACAGAAGCGAAGCAGACCTTGGCGCCAAGATCTTGGACGTACTACATGAAGCTGCGGCTCGTGAATTGCGTACCGTTGTCGGTGATGATCCTATTACGGATCCCGAAGCGGCAAACAATCGACCTGAAGAACTTGACTGCTGACTGTGTTGTCACCTTCCTCACTGCTTCCACTTCCGACCACTTTGTGAACTTGTCGATTGCAACGTACAAGTACTCAAATCCCCTGATAGCTCGGGGGAAGGGGCCGAGATGTCGAGCCCCCAGACCGAAAATGGCCAGGATAAAGGGATCGTCTGGAGAGCTTGAGCTGGCTGGTGTATCTGCTTGGAATGGAACTGGCACGCTTCACACTTGGTTACTTGTGCAGTTGCATCCTGGAGGGCTGTCGGCCAAAAGAAACCTTGTCGGAAAGCTTTTCCGGCATGTGCTCTTGCGCCAATGTGGTGACCACATATGCCTCCATGTATCTCTGCCAACAGCTTTTGTCCGTCTTCCCGGGGAATACACTTCAATTTCACACCGTTGAGTCTTCTTCTGTACAGTGTTTTGTCGACAAACTTGTACATACTTGACTGCCGGGCTACTCTTTCCGCTTCTTCTTGCTCTTCGGGAAGTTATCCTGTCTGAAGGAAACGGACGATCTGCTGTGCCGATGCTGGAGCTTGCGGCTCGACAACAAGGACTAAAGGCATATCTGCTGCTGCGGGAACATCCGCTTCCACGGCGAGGACCTGCGGCTCAGCCGGAGCTTGATTTTCCCCGGCAAGCTAGCCGGAGCAAAACTTGTCGGGAGCGTCTGCTTCAACGGAACAAACCCTGGGGTTTGCCGGAGTAGACGGCTCCTCAGCACTCTTGGTGTTGATCTTGGGGACCTTCTTGGCCGCGGCTTCGGGAAGCTCTGCCGGAAAATAGTCACCAGAAATCAACTTCCTCTTCTTGCTCTGTCTAGTTGATGGTGCAACAGACGGTTGAGTCAGCTTGAGCACAAAGATCCCTGGTTCCACAGGTAACTTAAGTGCGGCGCACTTTGACAGGCCATCGGCGATGTCGTTCTGAGCTCGTGGAACGTGTTCCATCTGTAAGCCGACAAAGTGCTCTTCTAGCTTTCTCACTTCATCAACGTAAGCTTCCATCAACGGACTCTGGTAATTCTTGTTCACTTGGCGGACGACAAGCTGCGAGTCACCCCTAACAATGAGCTTCTTGATCCCAAGGTCTGCCGCGATCCTGAGACCGGCAAGCAAACCCACATACTCTGAAGTATTGTTTGTTGCTTGCTCCTTGGCAAAGTGCATCTGGACTACGTACTTGAGGTGCTCTTCGGTGGGTGCGACAGCGAGAAGGCACCATCAAAGTACATCAGCCACTCTTTGCTCGCCTCCTTGACGGGGATGCTCGTCTCTGGAATTTCTTCATCTGGTGTTGGCGTCCACTCTGCTATGAATTCTGCCAATGCTCTGCTTTGGATAGTTGAAGTGCTTTCAAACTTGAGGCCAAAGCTTGACAGTTCCAGTGCCCACTCAACAATCCTGCCTGTTGCTTCAGGATTCTGCAGTATCCTCTTCAGCGGAAAGCGAGTGACAACCGTGATCTCATGTGCTTGGGAGTAATGGCGCAGCTTTCTCGAGGCCATGAGAAGGCCGAAAAGCAATTTCTGCACACCAGAGTACCTTGACCTAGCCCCCTGCAGAAGGGAGCTGACAAAGTAAACTGGGCGCTGCACCATTCTCTTCTTCTGTATCTCCTCTTGCGTCTGCGCAGATCCATCCTTGTCGGGACCAGAGCTTGTCGGGGAAGCTCCCTGCTTGTCGCCGGACGCGGTTGCTGGCTCATCGTCTGCCTCCCTCTCCGCTACTAACGCAGCACTAACCACTTGATTGGTTGCCGCCAGATACAGCAGCAACTTCTCTTGTGGCTTAGGTGCGACAAGTATTGGAGTGGAGGACAGGTATCTCTTCAAGTCCTGCAGCGCAACCTCCGCTTCCGGAGTCCATTTCATTGGACCTGCCTTTTTCGATATTTTGAAAAATGGCAGGCCGCGCTCCACTGACTTGGAGATAAACCTGCTGAGAGCTGCCACGCAACCGGCAAGTTTTCGTACATCCTTGATGCGCTTGGTGCTTCGATCTGCTCGATGGCCTTGATCTTGTCGGGATTGGCTTCAATCCCCCGCTGGGACACGAAGAACCCGAGAAGCTTGCCGGAAGGGACTCCAAACACGCACTTCTCGGGGTTGAGCTTGAGGCTGATCTTGCGCAGATTTGCAAAAGTCTCTTCTAAATCTTGAATCAGGGTTGACTTGTCCTTGCTCTTGACCACTATATCATCCATGTATGCTTCCACATTTTTGTGTATTTGTGGCTCAAAAGCGGTATGGACTACCCTTGCAAATGTTGAACCAGCATTCTTCAAACCGAAAGGCATCCGTATGAAACAATATGTGCCACACGGAGTGATAAATGCGGTCTTCTCCTCATCCTCTTCTGCCATGAAGATCTGATGGTATCCTGAGTATGCATCAAGAAATGAATGCAAATCACATCCGACCGTAGAGTCAACAATCTGGTCAATGCGCGGCAAGGGAAATGGATCTTTGGGACAAGCTTTGTTAACATCAGTAGAGTCGATGCAAAGCCTCCATTTCCCGTTTGCCTTGCGCACGACTACAGGATTGACCAACCACGTAGGATGGAGCACTCCTCTGACAAGGCCTGCTGCTTCCAACTTCTTGATTTCTTCTGCGATGAATTCTTGGCGCTCCACTGCTTGCTTCCTGACTTTTTGCTTGACGGGCCGCGCGTGAGGACAGACGGCAAGGTGGTGCTCAATTACACCGGGGATGTCAGACGGTTGCCATGCAAACACATCGACATTCGCCCGCAGGAAAGCAATGAGCGCGCTTTCCTATTTAGGGTCAAAAGTGGCACTGATGGTGAAGGTACCACCAGTGTCGTCCTCCTTGGCGGACACCTTCTTGGTCGCTGGCGGAGCTGCCATCGTCTTCTTACACTTGCCGGTGGAGCTCGATGGTGCGTCCTCAACGGTAGGGCAGCACTCCGAAGAGGTGCGCTTGCCGGAGTGGGCATCAGAGCTCTTGCCGGACTTGGTCTTCTTCTTCCCCCCGGGAGCTTCAGCGGCAAGTGTCTCGCGATCCGTTGCGGCTGCTGCTTCCCGGTAGATCTTGTCGGCACAGATAAGAGCATCTTTTTTGTCGCCAGAGACGGAGATGACACTTATCGGGCCTGGCATCTTCAGCATGTTGTACGCGTAGTGAGAGGCCGCCATGAACTTGGCGAGCGCTGGACGGCCGAGAATTCCATTATAAGGCAATGGAAAATCGGCAACGTCAAAAGTGATCCTCTCAGTCCTGAAGTTCAACTCGCTGCCAAATGTCACCGACAACGTGATCTTCCCCTTCGGCTTGCTCCTTCCCGGGTTGATTCCTTGGAATGAGCCGGTCTCCTCGAGCTCGCTGTCAGGGACCTGGAGTTTCTGGAGCACAGCGGAGGAGATCAAGTTCAAGCCGGCCCCGCCGTCAACTAGCATCTTAGTGACCTTGAGGTTGCGGATAGTTGGTGAAACCAACATCGGCAAGCACCCGACCGCAGTTGTGCGATCAGGGTGGTCCTCAATATCAAAGATGATAGGCGTGCTGGACCATTTCAGAAGCTTGCGCGACTCGAGGGGTGGTTCTGCCGCATTGACTTCCCGCACCCACTGCTTGAGTTGGCGGTGTGAAGTATGCAGAGAAGCACCGCCGTCAACGCACAAGACCTCTGTGGCTTTCTGAAACTCCTGCTCACTGGTCTCGTCATCGTCCATGTCTTCTTCGTCGTCGTCATCTTCATCCTTGTCGCGGCCGCGGGCAGGTCTGTCTCCTTGCCGCTGCTTGGTCTTGCTGCGGCGTCCTCCCCGAGCGGGGCGCTTCGTGCCAGATCCTCCGGCACCTCCTTGGGCCTTCTCCTTGTCGCGTCGCTCGTACTCGGCCTTTTGCAGCTCGACGAGCTGCTCGACCTTCTTGCAGCTCTAGAGGTCGTGGCCCTTGGTGCGGTGGATCTTGCAGTACTGTTTGTTGGTGCCGTCCTGCTTGTCGGCGGCCGCTACAGCCTGGCAGTTGGTGCATGCGGCAACCTCCTTGCCGGAACTACCAGTCTTGGCTGTCTTGGCGCTACCTTCGTTGCCGGACTGCTCAACAACTAGCACATCTTTGCCTTTCTGCTTCCTGTTGTTCCGCCGCCGGTTTTTCTTTGCTGGGGCAGCATCACGCTGTCAGATCCTGCTGCTCCTGTACTCTCTCCGGGGAGTCTCCTCCCTTCCTCAGCACATGCACACTTGTCGGCCAGGGCATACAACTCACTAACGTCTCTGATCTTGCACATCGCCATCTCCTCCCGCATCCTGCGGTTACGCACGTTCTGATGGAACGCGCTGATAACCGCAGTAGGGTGGACATCTGGGATGTTGTGTTGTACTTGGCTGAATCTCTGGATGTACTTGCGCAGAGGCTCTCCTTCCTTCTGGGCGAGCAGATGAAGATCGCTCTCCTGGCCATGAGGTTTGTGGCCGCCTGTAAAGGCGCCGACAAACTGATGGCACATGTCTGCCCAGGAGGATATGGAGTTGTCCGGCAAGTGCATGAGCCAGGACCTGACGTTGGGCTTAAGCACCAGCGGGAAGTAGTTGGCAAGGATCTTGTCGTCTCGCCCCCTCGGCAGCTTGCACCGCGATGGTGTAGATGCTGAGGAACTCCGACGGATGCAACTTGCCGTCGTACTTCTCTGGTACGTCTGGCTTGAAGTTCTTCATACTGGGCCACTGGACTTGTCGCAGCTCAGGGGTAAACGCAGGGCAACCTACCGCATAGGGCAGGTCGCCTGGTTCCCCTGGCGCATGCATGTCGACAGTGGGCCCAGCGCGCCGGTCTGATTGACGCCGCACTTCTCTTCGGCGCTCGATGCGAGTACGAGCGTCTTCTTGCTGTCGTTCGTGAAGAACGTGGCGCTGATCGCGACGAGCTCGCGGATCTGACGAAGCAGTGGAGTCGCCGTCGTGGTGGCCCCGGCGAGTCGGCGATCTTGGCCTTCGGGGCGGGGAGTGCACGGTGGTCGCACCCCCACCAGTCTTGTCGCCATCGGCTCATGTCTGGCTGGCTCGCCGTGGCTGCGACGTACTCGGCTGCCGTGGAGTGCCGCCGTTGGCGAAGCCGATGAGACTCTGAATGGTGGCCCTCCAGTCGTCGACTTGTCCGGCGTTGGAGGGAAATCTAGGAGCAGTTTGGCTCGAGCCAAAGCTTCTGCTGGAGTGGCGGGTAGCGGTGGCGAACGGTGCGAGGAGCGGGATATGCTCGGACTCCTAACTGCGTTAGAAGGAGCAATATCTCGTCCAGGCGACCGTGCCTCGCTCGCGCCAGCATGTTGGCCTTGAGCGTCCCGAGATCCGCCAGCTCGTTCCGGGTCCAGCGAGCGTATGGTACCGTGGGTACCATGACGCTGCCGGTCCCGCGCCTCTTGAGATGGACGTGGTGCGTGTTTGGACGCCGCGGCATTGTGAGCTTCCTCGCCGACGCCCGTTTCTCCGCCGGCGCCTACCCCACCAGCCGCTGGCTCCGGCGGTGGTGGATTTGACGCGGACGAATCAGCCCCTCCGAAGCCTTCTTCTTCGGCGGCATGTCGATGAAGATGATGAAGATCTAGCTCGTGTGAACGCCAGATCAGGTTCACACAACCTCGACGCGCCCCCTACCTGGCGCGCCAAAGATGCCGGGGAAGCTGGCTCCACGAGCAGCTATGGGGACGGAGCCCCTTTTCGGTTCGGCGGGGGGCGGAGGTCGCGCAAAGAGCGGATCGAGGCGAGGCACACGAGCGGTTTTTACCCAGCTTCGGGCCGCACGGATGCGTAAAACCCTACTGCTGCTTTGTGGATCGTATTGTGTTCTTTCTCGGGAGCGCTGAGTGCTACAGTACACTCAAGCAGCTAACCAGACCGGGCGTGAATGTTCCCCTCCCTCTTCTACGTTGCGCATGGGCCTCCTTTTATATGCTCAAGGGGTCGCTGACAGGTGGCAACGTAGGCAAGGGCAAAAATGGAAAAGGTGATGTGGTTGGTACAGCTACCTATATAGTGTATCATACCTAACCCTGACGGCAGGGGACAAGGGCATTAAATGCCCGTCTGCGTCGCCCAAACAGTGCAGTAAAGGGACCGTGAGGGGCGCCACCGTTCGCCATGATGGCAACCTTGTCAGCGCCGCTTGTCATAGTGTACCTCTGGCTACACAGCCTCCCGCCACGTACGCCTGGAAGTGTCCCAGAGCGACACGTTGGTGGGTGTGCTGGAGCGCAGGTACAGAGTGGTCGCTTGCCGCGGTAAACGCCTTTCCGCGGCAAACGCCTTGCCGCGGTCGTTGTCTTGTCGCGTCCGGAAGCTTGTCGCCCGCCGGGCCTCGTCGGGACGCGTGGCGCGTCGTGGCAAGTTCCTTGGGATGCCTCGATTGGCCTTCCAGGCAAGCTCCTCTTGCCGGGGTCTTGTGCCTTAAGTGGCCTTCCCGGCAAGTTCCTCTTGCCGGGGCCTTGCCTCCTTGGCTTAAATACTTTGTTCTTGAATGGCTCCAAAGGAACCACGGAGGTCCTCGGTGGTAACCTGGCAAGCCTTGCCGCGGGAGGCTGCGACTGCCCGTGCACAAGTTCGGGATACTAGGGTACCCCTACTTTAGTACACCGACAATGTGTGTGTGAGATGGAGTCTTAGTGTGTGTGTGTGTGTGTGTGTGTGTGAGAGAGAGAGAGAGAGAGAGAGAGATCGAGTCTTAGTTTGTGTGTGTGTGTGAGAGGGAGAGAAATGGAGTCTTAGTGTGTGTTTGTGGGGGAGGGGGCGTGCGTGCTTGCGTGTGTGTGTTTGTGTGTGTGTGTGATAGAGAGAGAGAGATAGAGAGAGAGATGGAGTCTTAGTATGTGTGTGTTGGGGGGGTGCGTGCGTGCGTGTGTGTGTGTGTCACGGGGTCCTCTGTGGCGGATGTAATTTAAGTGTCCATGGCTTTCATCATAGAGAGGTGATGTGTATGGCAGAGGCCACCGACGATGGGGTGCGAGAGAGAAAATGCCCATAGAGAGGAAAGAGAAGGTGTGTGCGCGTGAGAGGAGTCGACTTCGAGAGAACGTGTTTGTTCGAGAGACACCGAGGAAGACTACTATATATCGATGGTGCATGTAGGCAGGAATTAAACTAATGGATGGTCTTATTGGTTTCAGGGATATATGGGAAGAGTGAGAGGTGGGGGGGGGGGTAGCTAGAAGGATACTGTTAAGTGTGAGTGTGTGTTTTACCCATCCAGGCGGAAGTTATGTGCACAAAAGAGGAGAACGATTCAATGTGGCGTTAGGATTGAGGGTAATTAACTACGTATGGAGACATAGAGACCTTGAACGTGCATGTGTGAGAGGTATACATGTATACGTGGGATGTGTGTGTGTGCGCGCGCGCATGATCGAGATAAAAGAAAGAAGACATAAGTCATAAGATCAACGACATGGGAGAGACGGATCGGTATGACAATATGCATGCATGTGAGAATGCATGGAAGAATTCCCGACAATTGAGCATGTGTTTTTGTCTTTAAGAGATAGTGGCGTGGGCTGGAGCATGCATCTATGGCGAGCATAGGGAGTGAGGCGCAACGATTGTGCAAAAGAGACCAACCTATAAATGCATATGTATGGAGAGACATATATAGTGTGGGTGATAGGAAGCAAGACTCCGTGCGAGAAAGAAATGTTGACGGAGAAACTATAGATAGATACAGAGATGGATATGCTAGCTAGAGGGTCATCCGCTAGTTTGGGTGTTGAGATGACCGTCGGGTGGTTCAAAGGGTGAAGTTATATATGTGTGTGAGAGGGCACTTGACTGCATGTAGAGAGAAACATATGTAGTGTGCGTGATAGGAATCAAGAGTGAGGGCGATAAAGAAGGTTGATGGAGAAACAGATAAATAGAAAGATAAAGATGCTAGCTAGTGTGCGTTAGAGATAGGAGTATAGTGGATCAGAAGGCTGGGTTATGTGTCTATGGGTGTGAGAGAGATAGAGAGAGGGTGCGTGTGAGTCACATACAAACAGATATCAGAGAGAAATGAGATCCAGAGAGACGAAGTTTTGTGTCTGCGAGAGAGAAATATATTTCACAACGAGAGTGGTAGCTAGAGAGACATATGAGGGAACGCAAGATATCTCTAGGGAGAGAGGGTGTGTGTGAGCGACATACAAGAGAACAATGGACAAATATGAGACCCTGGGAGACAGAGTTTATGTTTGTGTGTGAGAAAGAGATATTGAAGAGGAAGAGTCGTAGGTTCTCATATCTAAGGAGCGAAAGACATCTCTGTATGAGGGGTGTGCGAGTGGCACACATGGGAATAGTAGAGAGAAATGAGACCCCGGGAGACAAAGTTTTGTGTTTGTGTGAGAGAAAGAGATTCCACATGGAGAGTCATAGTTAGAGACACATAGCAGGGAGCGAGATATACTTAGAGAGAGATAGAGTGATGAAGGTCGAGGGAGAGAGTACCGTCAGTGTGTTATGAAGATAAAAGATCATTGTCGACATACAGGTAGCACGAGAGATACCTGAGAGACAATGAACGCGTATAGGTCTAGAGAGATAGTCCTATATAAGCATGAGTGATAGCTATATGGGACGAATATCTGGATTAAAGGGGATTCAAATATTTAAACTGGAGATCACGACATCAATAATATCATAACGCAAATTGGTGTATCAAACATGCATATTCATTTGAATTTGGGCACACGTGTAATGTTATATAGTTTATCAATATTGGTGATCCATAGATTCTTCAATTACAAACAATTTATGGTTTATATGCAATTAATGTCTAAACGGGATTACACTATATGTTGCATGTGTGAAACACATCTATCTATCTATTATATAATTAAAACAAGAGTCAAACGAGCCATTAGGTTCGTCCACACAGATTAAATTATCTTAACCGATAATTTTAAAGATTAAGGGCTGAGATTAAAGACGTAAACGTTACATATAAATATTGTTACATATAGGCAACTGAACACGCCACGTATAAAAATATGTTCCTACCGTACAAAAAGGCGATGGACAGGACAAGCAATCGGAGGAGCTCGGATTGACATGAAAAAGTAAGATAATTTAAAAAATAGTAAGTACGAGTTTTAATGATATGAGGACTCTGACTTTGCTCCTGCGTACGTGCATATAGGAAAGTAAAAGAGGAAAACCGCATTAGGAGTTCGATAAACATGGATAGTTAACGATTCTCTAGATGAACCATACATGCATGCCTGGGCTTTCTGCTTCTAAAAGCAACAAGCCAAGCCCCATGACTTTGGCAAGCTCCGCATGATCTCGCCGGCACGCCGGCACTAAGGCTCCTGCCATGCAAGCGGCAGTCTCCGGTTTAGAACGGCCTTGGCGGCACACCTGCGCTGAGGCTGCTGCATGCAAGTGGCAGTCTATGGCTTAGAACGGCGTAATGTGGTCATGAAGAAGAATATGAAGCATGGAGTATTGGGCTAGCGTTTACACTGGTGTCTGAGCGACTGCGGCTGCGACTGGACAGCGGCGGCGACGTCAAACGCACCTGTTGGGGATAGGACCGCGACATCATGGCTGAGTGGTTGCGGACTCGCTGTTGTGACGGCACGATCAAGTCGACTCAACGGATGAACACAATCATAGGCTTTGGATGAGCACCACACAAACATACACACACACGTACGTATGCATGCGTGTGCATGTGAACATTTGCCCTGATTAATCACTTGCGTGCATGCTTACACTAATTGATTTTTCATGGAAACCTGATAATTAGTCAACATGAGGTTGTAAACAGACCGTATACAACCCCGCGAGATTATGCATCCATAAAAGGATTGATTCTCGGCAAGAACGGGCAGATGCGCAAGATGATAGGCACATGGGCACGTACCTGTATATCTAGATGAACTACAAGGAAATATACACTCGGACTTCCAGTGGGAGCATGACAGCAGCCATTATCCTCGGCAGATCAAAGTAGATACAAATGTCCTCCAGTCCAACAACTTTTGATACCTCCTGCGTACACTCTTGATAGCTTCTTTACCTACAACCTAACTCACACCTTCCTTATGTACAACCAGTTTTGAAAATTATCGCTAGAACATGTATGCAGTCTAATAAAGAAGAAACGACTTAAGGACTCCCATAGGGATCGTGCGCAATGGACAATGGGCTTTATACAAACCATATACATATGTCCATGTCTTTGCCTTAAGGTTGCATACCTGGCTGAGTAGCATCAATGGAAAAGCCAATATACCTAAAAAAATGGAAAAGCCAATATACCTAAAAATGGAAAAGCTAATATGTTATTGTATTTCAATTGATTCTATCCACAACATAAATTGGCATATTAGCTTCTAACTATGACATACTTTCAACCGCAAAAACAGACTATGATATACTTTGGATTATATATAGACATGGAACTCTTTTCAGTAATGCAGTAATTGATGTGTGTATTTATAAAGTTAGTTTTGTATTGTGGGATGTTAGTTCTATTGATATACCATCACTGAATACTTGCTTTTTATTTACATATAATTTTTTTACAATAATTAACCCTATAAATATCCCTATCCAGATTATAGTGTGTGTCAATACTACGACAATGTAGCTAAAATAGTCCATTATAGAAATCAATAGTTATTACAAGTCTTATTATGTGGACGAAAACAATACCACTGTATTTTAGAGGTCATGAGTTCAGTCGTGACTTAGTGAGTAGAAAAGAATCAGGCTTCAAATAAGATTTTTGACACATATACTGCTGATAGTCGGAGAAGTGGAACACTTTATTAAGAGATGGTAAAAGGAGTTAAAATCCCTGGGTAATTCAGTATCATGGCCATGTTGGTCAATATAAATAGTCAGGAGTCCATAGGACAATTGAGAGAAATTCTTTATAGACATATGACGTTAGGATATGATATATTTAGTCAAGGGTGGGACTGAGAATTACAGGTATGTCTACTTTGCCATTGGCACTAACAACACAATCGATAGGGGTGCCAAGGTAAGGGTATAAAGGCATATAAAAATTGTTAACAAATATTAGTAAAAATAGACATTGTCCAATGAGGAGTGGCAAGATGGAACATGGAGAACGAAGTATATATATATATATATATATATATATATATATATATATATATATATATATATATATATATATATATATATATATATATATATATCATGTTTAAGAAAAACGTATCTTTTGATGTAACATAACCTCCATGATTATTGGCATATAAAGGCCAAACTAAAAAAAATTAACAATAGGTGATTGCAAAGAAAATAACACCAACTATGAAAACATGTAATATATCTAGCCGCGCAAATGCGCGGGTCGCACTGCTAGTTATACATGTTTGAGAAGTAAAAAAACCGCATGAAATACACATTAATTGGAGACAGTTAGCGAGCAATGCATACATTGGATTTCAACATAAAGTGGTTTCAAATATTTGAAAATCCAAATTGATGGATACAACCTTATGAATCTGAGATCATGCCATTTGTAAACCATATTTATTTATAAATGGTGTTGTGCTTTTGAAAGTATATATAAAAAAATGATGTATATAGAATGTAATTCCAATTGAAAATGGATCCCGCTCGAAAAAAATAGAATACAAACGGGATTCAAATTGAGTTGGCACGGTAAACGTGCACTCTGCAAAATTTGAATGAAGTGGGGAAAGTCGCAGTAACCGCCCGAAACCAAAATCTGCGAGATGGAAATCACTACTGCCTATCCCTGCCACGCAAAGCCTATATGCTGGATTTCTATAGGTTTCGATAGGGGTAGGTTTGTAATTTCACCCCAAACGTGACGTAACCGCCTCTCACCGGATTCATACACGGTGGGCGCCAAAACACAGTGTGTCCTCGGGCGAAATCAACTCCCTCCCCGATTCATATTCATACACGGTGGGCGCCAAAAACAAACTCTCGTCGGCAAATATTCGGTGTATGCGAGATTACCGTCCTATCCCCAACCGACTAGTGTTGCTGTGATGTAGTAGAAATTTGAAACAGGGGCTAAGTTTGTAAATTTCCTCGCATTTGAGACAAGCGCGTCCCGAATACATGGTTCCCCCCTTCCTCTCTACCTCCCTTTTCCCCATTCATACTCCGTGGGCGCCAAAACACCCTCTCCACCCCACCCTCCTCCGTCCGCCGCCGTCCGCCACCCCATCCACCGCCGTCCTCCTCCACCATGCTGGGGCTGATACCCCGACGCCATCGTCCATTACGAGAGATCGACCTCTCTCATCCACGGCTTCGGACCGGGATCCTTGCATCCCGTCCTCTCGCTTCATCCCCGCCGTCGTCCACCTTGCCAGCGCCGCTCCTACGACCGTCTCGTCCACCGCTCCCCATCGCCACCGTCTACCCTCCTAGATCTGCTTCCACGCCGCCGACAGCCATCGCTACCGCAGCACCGTCATATTCTCAGCAGATGCGTACACGGCGCCGCACCAGAGGCGGTACTCTTTCGTATAGCTCAACTTATTATCGCAGCAAGAAAATAGATCGCCACTGCTTTACTCTGATTTCTTGTCTTGGTTGCGATGTTGCCTTTGTCCGGTTTGCACCTTCAGATCCGCCATTGGACGCTAAACACCATACTCGCAATGCTCATGGTTTCCCCTTTTTATATTTCACACTAGTTAAATCACAGTAGACTAAATTTCAAAATTGGGTCAGTTGATTTTTCAGAGCTCGCCGGAGTTCGCCGGTGCGATTGAAGGGGCTCAGGTGGGGACGGTGGTTTTGGGGGGCAGTGGTGGGGCCTCGTCGAACGAAGAAAACTCGACGCGGGTGGGGGCGGGGGTGGGGGTGGGGTGGCGGAGGAACACAGGCGGTGGGGCCGGTGGTTCGGCCGGCGGCCCGTGCGGTGTTCTGTATGGGAAGCACAGTATGTTCCTTGTCAGGAAGGGGAGCAGGGACATCTACAATCAACAGCTGATAGAGCTGGCCTGTACATGATCGATAGGCTTTCAATTACTAGCGGCAATACAACACCGTAATTTCCAGCCAACTCCACTTTCCTGATTTATATATCCTGGTTATGGTGTACCCCTGTTATGTACACTATGATCTGCCTAGTTGCTGTGTGCTCTTGTTATCATGGTTTGGCAATAAACTCTCTATACAGTATATTATGAACCTATCATCTGCCAGCTATCCTTACTTCTAGAGCCTATTTTTGTGTGTACTTGTGCCAGATTATATAAATGCATGCACCATATTACAGCACACATTAGCTCTCTCATCAGAATCCAGTGATAGCACACAAGTGTTTACACGGGCGCCCCTATATTAGAATATCATCTGCATTATAAAGATAATCTCACAACTATTTATGTTTTCATGATTCTCAGATATCATACGCAATAACAGTGAATATCAGAATCCGTGCATCAGAAGAATATTGTGGAACACTGCAATGACTTATAAAATTGGCACCAAGGCATTGAGTGCCATTCTGGAAGCAATGAAACTCGTACGCTCCCCACCAGTTGATTCTTGTTCAGAATATCATCCTAATGACTATTCTAACCTCGAGGAGTCAAAGGCAGATGGCCTGTCCTGTTCACCCATCAAGGTGCCTGTTCTAATTTGGCAAGGTTTTATTGATTGCGCGCATCTTGCATATGTTGTCTTTCATTTCTTCTACTTTGTTGCACCGCCATCTGCTTAGTTTACTCATCATATATGTCGAGATGCCATGCCCATCCATTATCAATACATATTCCATCTGTCATCGTACCATGTTTTTCCACTCAAATGCTTACATTAGTGTAGAACATATCCAATGCCAATGTTTTTATCAATTGTTGGCTCCAAATTACCTGATCTATATGAATGGTTACATTTGTGTAGAATATATCCAATGCCAATATTTTTTTAGCTCTGCATTGTTCTTGTAAGTACATGTTGTCCTTTATCAGTGTACTTATAATGACAGGTAGGTGTTCATGTACCATCACTCTGCAGCTTATTTTCCTTTGCCCTCCATTTTCTACACATCAGATCTATATTCACTCTTACCATAAGGTTGGTACTGAAGAAGTTTAGCTGTGCATTGCTCTTGGCTGCACCTTTTGCCTGTATCGCTGCACTTACATTTATAGCTACTTGGTTATGTAGCATCACTCTTCATCTTATCTTAAATATTCTCCATTTTTTCGTATATTATCACATCTATATTTACTCTTAACAAAATGTAGAATAAAGGCAATGCTTTTGAAGAAGATTCTGTGGTAAACTTCTTAAATTGCCCCCCCCCCCATCGGCATGGACAAGGCCTTTATAGAGCATGTCTTCACCAATAATGTAAGTTTGTCCATCTCAAGCCTTCAAACTTTGTTGTATATATTTGGTTAGGCATGACTGCAACAGCTGTTTATTTTTGGTGTTTGCATCAAATTGCTTGTTTAAAGTTTATTATATGTAGTCCATAAACAAAAGTTCGTCCTTTCTCAATTTAAGTTTTCAGTTGTACAACCAAGTTTCTTCTTCATACCATGTAAATTAAACTATACAGAGCAAGTGATCTTATTTTGCACTGCATGTTTGCTTCTGTTCTTCATCTGTAATCCAGTGGTTTGGTGAACCTATCCACTACAACACAATGTCATATTCTGCAATGTCTTAACTATGAACAATGTCATATCATTCTACTATTATTTAAACCGTCTCTTTATTTGCCAATCTGAAATGGTATAAATTGACAGCACACTAACCATTGATACTTATGAGTTCTTGATCTGTAATACAGTGGTGTCGTGAAGCTGCCAACTCCTTCACAATGTCATTTCCTGCCATGTCTTGTCCTGAACAATACCATATTGTGTTAATGCAAATTTAAACTGTGTCACTTTATTCGTCAGTAAGAAATGTGATGAATTGTCAGCACTGTTACTTTTATGTGCAAAACTTGTCATCTGTCTGCTTGTTTATCTTTCAGAGTGAGGAAGATATAAGTGTTGAACAAGCGCAGTCTCATCATATTGCTCAGCTGCTTGCGCTGCAGCTCCCCAGCAGGGCTAACCTTTCTTGAACTCTATTTAAGTGCTGTCGGTTTTGTATATTATTTTGTCGGCGTGTTTATTTGCACTGGTGGCGATCTTTGATGCCCAGTGTATGTAATCTACTGTCTGCTTGTGCTTTATTATCATAGTGGCGAACTTTGATGCCCAGTGGATGTAAACCGGCCAAACCGTAAAATTACGGTACATAATCGGGCCGTCATGCAATCACGATGTAGGTTGGGCCTGAAACGTGTCGATCAGTTCATGGGCAGGCAGTAGCCCGAAATGAACCCCGGCCCATGATTGTGCGAATCAAATCACGGGCTTTTAACAGGCCAAAATTGTCTCGGTCCTTGTTTGCCCCAATCAGATATCGGCTACGAGCAGGCCGGATGCAAACCGGGCCTTAGTTAGGCCCAACTATATGACGGGCTTTTAACAGGCCGAAATTAATATAGGGCCGAAATGTTAAACGGGCCCTTAACGGGCCAAAACTAATATCAGGTTGAATTACTAAGTGGGCCTTTAGCATGTGGGCCCAAAAGCATAGTGTCTAGTTGACGGGGCGAATCTGATATGGGCCATAATTGAGCCCAATGCCTCTTAAAGGGCCGGACCTGATCTGGGCCGTAATTTGGCCTAGAACGTGGTAGGCCTTTAACGGGCCGGATCTCATATGGGCCACTATTAGGCCCGGAGCATGGCAGGCCATTAATGGACTGGATCAAATATGGCCCGGCATTTGGCCCAAAACATGGCAGCCAGTTAATGGGCCGGCCTACTAGGGTCCTTAAAATCTTCTGGGCCTATACAGCTGGGCCGGCCCATTAATGTCGGCAAAATCTCGTGGGCCTTTAGCTAGGCCGACCCATTATGACCCGCAAGAATCTTGTGGGCTTTACCTGGGCCGGCTCATTATGGCACACAAAAAACTTGTGGGCCTTTACCTGGGTTGGCCCATTATGGCCCGCAAAATCTTGTGGGCCTTTAGCTGGGCCAGCCCATTACGGTCCGCAAAATCTCGTGGGCCTTTAGCTGGGCCAGCCCATTATGGTTCGCAAAATCTTGTGGGCCTTCAGTTGGGCCGGCCCATTTAAACTTGATGGGCCGGTCCACGTGTCAACATATCATAGGCGCGTCTCGCCCATTGGATGAGTTGACGCGTGTCTCCTCCAGCCAAAGATGATTTTACACGTGGAAAATCCCCATTGGTCGGGGCTGTTAACGGGTTATCGGATCCAAAACCCGACCCGATAGCTTAACGGCGTCCCGTTACGGTGGATGCCACGTGTGGGTCACCCTTGACGAAAGCACTTCTGTGACGCGCGATTTATTGTCATGGAAGTGGACACTTCCGTGATGATAATTTTGGTAATGTCATGGAACACTTCTACGACAGCACAGGTATGACTATCTTGATTCTGTCATAAATTTTTCATGGATGTACATGCATGACAAAAAAATCGACCTACTGTGACAAACACGTATCATCACGGAAGTGTATTTTTTTTGTAGTGCTTGGGGGTTGTTCCGATGGTGACAGTATTCCAGACCCCTATGAGCCGCCAAACAGGGTTGCACTCTTCATGGACGGCATGCAGCCGGTGCTCGGTTCGACGACTGCTACGGCTATGACCTCTAGCTCAACAGTTGCGGCAACGACTGGTGCTAGCGCCCCCGCGCGCCCCCCGGCTCAGGTTCTGATCGAGCTGTTGGATGCTTTGGTGACTTTAATGGGAGTAGAGGTAACTCCGGAGACTCAAGAACAGCATAAAGTGGATGTCACGAAGCTACGAGATGAGATAGCTCAAGCCAAGGAAGAACTTGTGGTTGAGAACGCTAGGATGGCCACAGAACGAGCTACTTTGGACGCTCAGACACAGCAGATTCAGGTAGAGTCTTTCCAGCTTACCTTGGATCAAAACGCTTCAAACGCCATCATGAGGAGGAGGCATCAGACACGTCTACCCACAGAGTTTGAGGCTGGGAACCTTTTCAACACGCCTGGGGCAGGGACCAGTGACCCGCCCGTGGTGAACCGGGTTGTTGAGCCACCTGTGATGGGAGCGCTGGTTGAGCCACGTGTTGCGGACCCGCCTCGTTTGAATTTGACCCCGCCTCCGCATGTTCCGACCCCGCCTGGTCATTATTCTAATCCTCTGGACAATATGATCGCCGCAGCTACACGATTGGCGGCTCTCCCTATTGAAGGCGAGTCACCGGCCGCGATGGAGATACGGAGAGCCGGAGAGCTTCTCCAGACAGCGGTGGCTCAATAGGCGGCTTATTCATATAGCCGTGAATGGATTCATTCAATCCCTCGCCCAAGCCGGAGTTATAGCATGCATATTGAGTCGCCAACAGTTTCCAGCAGTGAGCGGCACCACAACCAGCCTAGTAGGCATTACCCTCCAGCTACATATTTTATTTTCCATTATGGGTGTAGCCCAGCAGATTGCGTGGGCCATCATACTAGTTGTACATACACTATCTATTCACTTAAAAAACCTAAGTTGTTCCCAAAAAGTAAATAGTACTTTTTAAACTTCAATATTTTTGTTGTGACACCAGTATCTCATTTAAAATTTGTTGTCATGTTTTGCCCGTTTCTTCTCATTTCTAATACAATTATTCTTATCTGGATTATCCCTCAAATTTTGTTGCCACCTAGGTTGTTGTGTATGTGCTCATCCGCTATCATAATTTTGATTTCATGACATTTCATCTGCCATAAGGCTAGATAAAAGGCGGTTTGAATTTTAAAAATTGCTCCAGTTTGCACATTCGTCACCATTATTAATCAAGCAATCAAACACTTGTTCACTATACATTTATCACTTGGTACCAACAATCAAACACATTTTCTGAATGCAACAATTGACACATTAAGGAATATTGCTTTGATTGGAAAACTTTGCTTATTATTTTGTGGGGGTTCGTGCATGGAAAACAAAAAAATTGCATCTACACGAATCTAAGGAGATGCAATTAAAAAAATGATCTAATTGAATCCCCACAGAGGAAGGATGGCGATTAGAGGCCGTGTTGATGTGCCCATACCTAGGCAAGAAGGAGATCCTTTCGCTCCCCCTCCCGTGACCTACGTCGCCCCCGTGCCGGCCGGGCCACGCCCCCCATCTCACGCCCCCTAGTCCCCCCATTCCCTCCTTCCTCCAGCCGTCGCCGGTGTGTTGCTCCTGCCCTTGGCCGGGCGGCCCCGGTGGCGGCGGACCGCTGGCCTTTCCCCTCCTAGTTTTGGGTGGCGCGGGGCAACCCTAGCCCAAGTGGTGCTCCTCGACGGCGACGGTCCGGCGTGGCGGCGGGTCTTCCATGGTGCACCGCGGGTGGCCAAAATGGTGGTGGTGCTGCCGTTGATGGCTGGGTGACGGTGGTGGAGCTCCGGCCCTGCAAGCCGAGATCTGGGTCAGGGCGGGTCTGCTTCGTTGCCTCCGGTTGGCCTGGTGAGCGGCTCACGATGGAGATGGCAGCGATGACGCCACACTGCTGAAGCGTGGCGATGGGAGCTTCACGGGCATGTGTATGTCCGGCCAAGATTATGGGTTGATCAAGAGGGGTAGCGGTGGCGGTGGCCTACGTGCAACAACACGGCGGCGGGGACTTTATGAGCCCCGGGGCTCGGCCGGGCCTGTTTGGCCTGCAGTGTCCCTACTGCCGTGTTCGGTCGGCACCCGCAGTTGGCGGTGGAGGACGTCCTCTAGGTGAAGGCGCCGCTGCCGCCCTCCAGTTCCAATGGCTCGGTGTGCTCTTGTCGTCGCGTCCAGACGGCTACCGCCTATGATGGTGGAGGTTATCCCCTCCCGCGTTGTTGTGATCCTGTCGGACCTTGTCTACGGCTGCTTCGTCTCAGGCTGGCCGGCCTTGCACGTTGGCCATGGTGAGACGACGATGGTGATTGCAAGAGCGTCCTGGCGTATGTTAGTGGATGGCATGATTGGGGGAGCGCCTCTGATTGTCCGGGAGGTGGTATTTTGGGGGTCGGGAGAAATCCTTGTCATTTTAACACCGAGACGGTGACGCTTGAGAGTGTCATCCCTCCTTCCTGAAGGGCGTCGGGTGTACCTCTTCCCACTCCTCGGAGCATACCGGGGGAAACCCTAGGACATGTCTGGGCAGCAGTGTCGTCGTCGTCATTGTCCTTCTTGAAGGTGCTGCTTGGTACGCAGCGAATCAGAGTGCTAGGATCATGGTGATAATACGGAGAGGACGCAGCAGCTGCTAATCATTTTCGTTCTCGTTGATTCGCCGGTGTCAGCATTGTTTCCTCTTTCTTTTCTTTCGGGCGTGGATGTGTTGTTTGCCCCAGCAATGGTTCTCATGTTGTATCGTGTGACTGCTATATTTATATTAATATAGCGGGGCGAAAGTCTATTTCGAGAAAATCAGAGGCCGTGCTACACCTTGACTTGTTGGCATGAAACTCGCGGCTGAATAAATATGTAGAGACTGATTTCTGCATGACTCATCTTCATTGGACCTGAATAAATATTTCTCACAAACCGAAACTATTTTACATAGATCTGCGTAACATGAATGTAGCAACCCAAATGCTCTATGGATGTCTGAGTTCAGCTCATCTTTCAACACTTCCCTCTATCCGTAAAGTAATCCTCTGAAGATGTGGTAACTCCTGGTAAAGCATGTTCCAGGAGACAAGAGTGGGTGTTGGTTTCCAAGAAAAAGAAGGCTTAGTGATTGATCCCTTATGTGTTTGAAACATATTAAAACAACCATATCCAATATCAATGCCAGGGCATAGAGAAGTACTTAGCAAGCTGGCAGCTGAAACAGAGGTGATCCCTTGCTTCTACTGTCTGAACTCTGGAGACCACGCATGGCACATGAGCACCTTGTATTCAGTCTGTCTCTCAGTACTTTTTTTTGTTGACGGGCCCTGTCTCTCAGTACTTAGTAGTAGCCAGATGAAAAAAATGATGGGAACTCTGCACCTTTGACTTTGAGAAAACGGTAAGTTGTTTGCCGACTGCAAGTATGTTCAGGAAGGAAAATGTTGTGTAGAGAGTCCGTTATGAATGGCGCTTACATGCTTGTGGAAGACTTTCCTTTGCTTGTGGAAGACTAAGTTCAGTTTATCTTTCCAACACTTACATGCTTCTGGAGGTAAGAGTGATTGTTGCTCTCCAAAAAAAAGGGGCTTGTTGGTTGCTTGCTTAAAATTAATGGCTACATTTTCTGGACTGCACATGCTCTGCATCTCCTGCCATTCTTTTGTTATACCCCTTTGGTTAGGATTCTGAGTTCCGAAACATGAACCTGGTTCAGAAATCCCTTTAACTAGTATACAAATTAGCTGGTTCAGAACGCTAAGCCAAAGAGACCATTTAACTAATTATTAAGGCAACGAGAGGGTTACTCAAATCAACAACCAAAGGTATAGAGTAATACTGTATTCAGTTAGCCAGGGAGAGGATTAACCACATGACCAAGGAACAATACGACTCCCATGTAACACCATGTTCAGTCCGGCAGTTTTTGCTTGCCTCGGTGATTCGGCTTGGAAATGAAAAAAGAGGAGGTGTCACTGAAATAAAAGGTAAGAATTTACTATTTTACGTAATTATAAATGAAAAGTATAGGCCATGCAGCAGTGGATATTAAACTGCTTCAATATCTCAAGACTCCTCAGCTGATGCAACGAAAATGGAAAAAGGACAACGAGATCATAAATAATCCAAATTCGCAATAAAAAGAGATCATAAATAAATCCTCACATGGGCTGGGCTTTGATCATTCTCGTTCCCACCTAGTACATCATGGGCCATGACCCGCGTACCCTTGCAGCCGTTCCATGCTCTGGCTGAGTAGGCGCTGCTGCATGGCTGCTCTCTAATTAGTCCCACCTCGCTAGTTTAGACTACGCTGGAGCAGTTTATAAGGCGAGCCGCTGCTTATGGTAGCACGACCTTACTTGAACAGGATCTGTTCTATAGGCTCGTACCGCTGCATCCTTTATCAATATAAGGAGGCGAGCACTTCAGTCTCGTTGATGCATTCTGACCTCTGGGCCAGAGCGTGATTAACGGCTTGGATTCGCCTGATGGGTGCCATCCAACGGCTGTTTGTTCCTATTCCAGTTCACCCTGGTGCAGGGTTGCTCAGAGGTTGTCTGACAGACTCAACAAATCTTTTTTCCTTTTTGGCTGCAGAGCTAGGATGTGGGTGCCATCTATGAAGGCTGGGCTGCTTTGGAGATGCTCAAGCAGTAATCTTTTCAAAATGCTCCAGCGTGTGATGATGTTCATAAGAGTTTAAAATATTAACATCCAAAAAATCAAATCCAAGATTGATGGCCAGTGCATAAGTAGAACAACTTTGCAAACTGGCAACTGAAACAGAGTAAGATGGCAGAAAGAAGTTGTTCCTTTGCACAAGGCGCTTGTATCAGTCTGCTCTCAATTAGTTCTTCGGCTGGACTCTTATGAAACAGATAAAAAAAGGTTGACTGGACTCTGCACCCTTGATTTTGAGAAGCAACTCTCTGCACATTGCCCTTGATTCGTATTCATACATGTTTCACCACACAAAAATTATTTTGCAAACTGTGTGCAAAGAAGTCATTCCTTGCTTCTTATGTGTGAAGTTCTTTGGCTGCCACATGGCTCTTCTATATCAGTTAGTAAACAAGGATTTTATTTTTATCGGAACTCTGCACCTTTGAGAAAACTTTAGCTGGTTTGCCTACTGCAAGCATGTTAAGGAGGGAAAATGTGAAAAGATTTCCCAGTAGTGTGGCAAATTTTTTATGGCAATCCAGCTGTGGAATTCAGAGCAAGGCTCCCTTTTGCTTGTGGAGTTCAGCATCTGTAAAACAGTAAAAGGCTGGACACTCCTTCCTCTCCAAAAGACAAGAGTGAGCGTTGCTCTCCAGACAAACAGGGCTTGTTGACTGCTTGCTTTAAGGCTTTGAAACAATCTCAACAAAATCATACCCAAGATTAATGCCCGGGCATAACTAGAAGAGTATGATTTCATAGCTTGCATCTCCTGCCATTCTTTGGTTGTGCCATCATTGGTTGGGATTCTGAGTTCCTAGACATTGATCTTGTTCACAAGGTTGGTTCAACATGCTCAATTACTCAAATCGAAAACCTAAGGATTCCACATTTTATAGAGTAATAATTATGTACGTATTCAGTTAATTAGCCAGAGGATTGACCACATAACCAAGAAACAATTCGGCTCCTGTCATCTCCTCAACCACGGCAAACAAGAAGGGCCGATCCGCCACAAAATCCACCAAATGCGGTGATTCCCTTTTCTCAAAGGCACTACGGTCCATGCGTATGACCGTGGCAGCAGCGGCCACGGTGCCTTGCTCGTCCACCTCGATGGCGGCCTTATGGTACACCCGGGAGATGGGGAGCCTCCCATGCCCATGCCGATCTTTGCCGCTCACCATGCCTGAGAAGTCGCCGCCTTTGAAAGCCCTGGTGACACCAAGCTTTTGCATGTCGGACGACGCCTCAAACTCGAAGGTGAACTTGAACTTGGGCACCATGAACCACCCCACTGGAACCTCCTCCACTGGCGTGTGCGTCCTGATGAACTCCGGCGTCGACAGCGCCTTGTCGTAGAGATCAGCGAGACTGAGAGTGCCGCTGTCCGGGAGAAGGATAAGCATGTAGAATGCATCAGCTTGCTGCAGTACGTCGTTCTTGTAGGGCAGCTTGAGTGCCCTGAAGCCCAGGTAGAGCGCGATGTACTGTGACCGGCCTGTCGTCATGGAGGGCACGCCCACGGTGGTGCCACCAGGGATGTAGAACGGCGCCGTGTAGACGTCGAACTGTTGACACCACGCTCCTTTGAAGTAGAGGGCGTTGGCGAGCACGAGCGTCGTCGACGAATCGACGGAGCCGGGAGGGAGGATGTCGCAGATGACCTGCTTCGTCGCGTCCGCCACGAAGGCGTTCACGCGCAGCCTCGCCGGTTCGGCCCCCGACACGAAGTCCACGGCTTCCGCCGTGGCGCCGTACCGCGACGCGCTGGTGGCCATGAACTCTCGCCTGAGCGCCAGCCTCCGGTCAACCCAGACACCGCACGCGAAGGACGTCTGCGCCAGGCCGTTGAGCCTGCCGACGAGCTCGTTCGCCGGCGCGTGGTGCAGCTCGTGGAGCAAGGCTGAACCTAGGAATCGCAGGAGCTCCCTACGCGTGTCGCCCCGCGCGCCGGCGGTCACCATGGCGAGCGCCGCGTGGATCGACAGCGGCGAGACGACGAAGTTGCTTCCCGTGCCGGCTGCGGCGAGAGACAGGCACGACGCATCGCGGACAAGCGGTGCCTCCTCCGCAGAGTGGTCACCAGGACGAGGAGGCGCGTCGGCGAAGAGGGTCGAGCAGAGGCGCCATGCGGCGAACAGGGCCAAGCAGAGTACGACGGCCTTCCCGAAGGACGAAATCGGAATGGGTTTGCCGTGGGTTCGCGCCATCGCGGCAAGGTTTTCTATTGGTGTCCATCGATCGATCAGATGTTAAAGACGACGGGGGATGAGAGGACAACGGGAGGCGGCGGCCGGCGGCGAGTGATCCCTCCCTGCGAGCTGGTGTGTCCGTGTGGGTTAGGGTTAGCGGCCCAATGAGCTATACTGGACATCAGGGATTTTTAACGAGATGGCCCCCGGAAATGCATGCAACATTCTAATGTTGTACTCCTTCCGTTCCGAATTACTTGTCTTGGATTTGTCTAGATACGGATGTATCTAGCACTAAAATGAGCCTAAATACATCCGTATCTAGATAAATCCAAGACAAGTAATTCGGAACGGAGGGAGTACTATGTTTTTTTAATACCAATAGCATGGCATTTGAGACTAAATTGCACTTAATGTTGGATGTTGTTCTATCACCCACATGATCTTAAGCTATGCATTAAGAATTTTAAATTATATTTAAGTGTGAATGTATTTTATCTTATTTGATTTATGAAATTCATAGCTGGTCTTCGATTATTTGTAAATGTTTAGGGTTCGCTCTAAATGTAAATTGGAATAAACCTCTTTAATCAAGTCATTATTGAATCGGCAACTTGAGATCTTAAGATTTTTGAATCCATTAGTTTCAAAAGGGAACCTTGCATCATGTATTTTTTTTCGAAAAGGGGTGGCTCCCCGGCCTCTGCATCAAGGGTGTGTTGGGGAACGTTGCAGAAAATTAAAATTTTTCCTACGGTTTCACCAAGATCCATCTATGAGTTCATCTAGCAACGAGTATTCAGATTAGATAGCATCTACATACCACTTTGTAGATCGCAACGGAAGCGTTCGAGTGAACGTGGATGAGGTACTCGTACTTGCTGTGATCCAATTCACCGATGATCTAGTACCGAACGGACGGCACCTCCGCGTTCAACACACGTACGGGACGGGAGACGTCTCCTCCTTCTTGATCCAGCAAGGGGGAAGGAGAGGTTGAGGAAGATCCAGCACGACGGTGTGGTGGTGGATGCAGCAGAACTCCGGCAGGGCTTCGCTAAGCAACTACGGGAGGAGGAGGAGGTGTTGCAGGGAGGAGGGGAGGAGCCAGGGCATTAGGGTTGGTTTGCTCCTCCTTTTCCCCACTATATATAGGGCCAAGGGAGAGGGGGAGGCGCAGCCCTTGCCCCTTCCTCCAAGGAAGGGTGCGGCCAAGGGTGGGGAGGAGTCCATCCTCCCCAAGGCACCTCGGAGGTGTCTTCCCCTTGTAGGACTCTCCCCTTTTTTTTCTCTCTTGGCGCATGGGCCTCTTGGGGCTGGTTCCCCTTGGCCCAAGCAGGCCAAGGCGCACCCCCTAAGGCCCATGTGGCTCACCAAGGCAGGTGGCCCCACCTGGTGGACCCCGGGACCCCTCCGGTGGTCCCGGTACAATACCGATAACACCGAAACTTGTCCCGATGGCCAAAATAGCACTTTCTATATATAATTCTTTACCTCCGGACCATTCCGGAACTCCTCGTGACATCCGGGATCTCATCCGGGACTCCGAACAACATTCGGGTTACTGCACATACATATCTTCACAACCCTAGCGTCACCGAACCTTAAGTGTGTAGACCCTACGGGTTCGGGAGACATGCAGACATGACCGAGACGGCTCTCGGGCAATAACCAACAGCGGGATCTGGATACCCATGTTGGCTCCCACATGCTCCACGATGATCTCATCGGATGAACCACGATGTCGAGGATTCAATTAATCCCGTATACGATTCCCTTTGTCAATCGGTATTTTACTTGCCCGAGATTCGATCGTCGGTATCCCAATACCTCGTTCAATCTCGTTATCGGCAAGTCACTTTTCTCGTTCCGTAATGCATGATCCTTGTGATCAAACACCTTGATCACCTTGAGCTCATATGATGATGCATTACCGAGAGGGCCCGGTGATACCTCTCCGTCAAGCGGAGTGACAAATCCCAGTCTTGATCCATGTCAACCCAACAAATACTTTCAGAGATACCCGTAGCATACCTTTATAGTCACCCAGTTACGTTGTGACGTTTGGCACACCCAAAGCACTCCTACGGTATCCGGGAGTTACACGATCTCATGGTCTAAGGAAAGGATACTTGACATTGGAAAACTCTAGCAAACGAACTATGCGATCTTATGCTATGTTTAGGATTGGGTCTTGTCCATCACATCATTCTCCTAATGATGTGATCCCATTATCGATGACATCCAATGTTCATAGTCAGGAAACCATGACTATCTGTCGATCAACGAGCTAGTCAACTAGAGGCTCACTAGGGACATGTTGTTGTCTGTTATTCACACATGTATTACGATTTCCGGTTAACACAATTATAGCACGAATAAAGACAATTATCATGAATAAGGAAATATAATAATAATGCTTTTATTATTGCCTCTAGGGCATATTTCCAACAGTCTCCCACTTGCACTAGAGTCAATAATCTAGTTACATTGTGATGAATCGAACACCCATAGAGTTCTGGTGCTGATCATGTTTTGCCTTAGGGAGAGGTTTAGTCAACGGATCCGCAACATTCAGATCCGTGTGCACTTTACAAATTTCTATGTCTCCATCTTGAACATTTTCACGAATGGAGTTGAAGCGACGCTTGATGTGCCTGGTCTTCTTGTGAAACCTGGGCTCCTTTGCAAGTGCAATAGCTCCAGTGTTGTCACAGAAGAGCTTGATTGGCCCCGACGCATTGGGTATGACTCCGAGGTCGGTGATGAACTCCTTCACCCAAATTGCTTCATGTGCTGCCTCCGAGGCTGCCATGTACTCTGCTTCACATGTAGATCCCGCCACGACGTTTTGCTTGCAACTGCACCAGCTTACTGCCCCACCATTCAAAATATACACGTATCCGGTTTGTGACTTAGAGTCATCCAGATCTGTGTCGAAGCTAGCGTCGACGTAACCTTTTACGACGAGCTCTTCGTCACCTCCATAAACGAGAAACATTTCCTTAGTCCTTTTCAGGTACTTCAGGATATTCTTGACCGCTGTCCAGTGTTCCTTGCCGGGATTACTTTGGTACCTACCTACCAAACTTACGGCAAGGTTTACATCAGGTCTGGTACATAGCATGGCATACATAATAGAACCTATGGCTGAGGCATAGGGGATGACGCTCATCTCTTCTATATCTTCTGCCGTGGTCGGACATTGAGCTGAGCTCAATTTCACACCTTGTAACACAGGTAAGAACCCTTTCTTAGATTGATCCATATTGAACTTCTTCAATATCTTATCAAGGTATGTGCTTTGTGAAAGACCTATGAGGCGTCTCGATCTATCTCTATAGATCTTGATGCCTAATATATAAGCAGCTTCTCCAAGGTCCTTCATTGAAAAACTTTTATTCAAGTAGGCCTTGATGTTGTCCAAGAGTTCTATATCATTTCCCATCAAAAGTATGTCGTCTACATATAGTATGAGAAATGCTACAGAGCTCCCACTCACTTTCTTGTAAACACAGGCTTCTCCACAAGTCTGTGTAAACCCAAACGCTTTGATCATCTCATCAAAGCGAATGTTCCAACTCCGAGATGCTTGCACCAGCCCATAAATCGAGCGTTGGAGCTTGCACACCTTGTCGGCATTCTTAGGATCGACAAAACCTTCCGGCTGCATCATATACAATTCTTCCTTAAGGAAACCATTAAGGAATGCCGTTTTGACGTCCATTTGCCATATCTCATAATCATAGTATGCGGCAATTGCTAACATGATTCAGACAGACTTCAGCTTCGCTACCGGTGAGAAAGTCTCATCGTAGTCAACCCCTTGAACTTGTCGATAACCCTTAGCGACAAGCCGAGCTTTATAGATGGTCACATTACCATCCGCGTCTGTCTTCTTCTTAAAGATCCATTTATTTTCTATGGCTCGCCGTTCAACGGGCAAGTCAGTCAAAGTCCATACTTTGTTTTCATACATGGATCCAATCTCGGATTTCATGGCTTCCAGCCATTTGTCGGAATCCGGGCCCGCCATTGCTTCCTCATAGTTCGAAGGTTCACCGTTGTCTAACAACATGATTTCCAAGACAGGGTTGCCGTACCATTCTGGTGCGGAACGTGTCCTTGTGGACCTTCGAATTTCAGTAGGAGCTTGATCAGAAGTATCTTGATCATAATCATTAATTTCCTCTCTAGTCGGTGCAGGCACCTCAGGAACGATGTCTTGAGTTTTGCCATTTTCCGGTTCAAGAGGTAACACTTCATCAAGTTCTACTTTCCTCCCACTTACTTCTTTCGAGAGAAACTCTTTCTCTAGAAAGGATCCATTCTTGGCAACAAAGATCTTGCCTTCGGATCTGTGGTAGAAGGTATACCCAACAGTTTCTTTAGGGTATCCTATGAAGACGCATTTTTCCGACTTGGGTTCGAGCTTTTCAGGTTGAAGTTTCTTCACATAAGCATCGCATCCCCAAACTTTTAGAAACGACAGCTTAGGTTTCTTCCCAAACCATAATTCATACGGTGTCGTCTCAACGGATTTCGACGGAGCCCTATTTAAAGTGAATGCGGCAGTCTCTAAAGCATAGCCCCAAAAAGATAGCGGTAAATCGGTAAGAGACATCATAGATCGCACCATATCTAATAGAGTGCGATTACGACGTTCGGACACACCATTACGCTGAGGTGTTCCAGGCGGCGTGAGTTGTGAAACTATTCCACATTTTCTTAAGTGTGTGCCAAATTCATGACTCAAGTATTCTCCTCCACGATCTGATCGTAGAAACTTGATCTTTCTCTCACGTTGATTTTCAACCTCACTCTGAAATTCCTTGAACTTTTCAAAGGTTTCAGACTTGTGTTTCATTAAGTAGATATACCCATATCTACTTAAGTCATCAGTGAGGGTGAGAACATAGCGATAGCCACCGCGAGCTTCAACACTCATTGGACCGCACACATCGGTATGTATGATTTCCAATAAGTTGGTTGCTCGCTCCATTGTTCCTGAGAACGGAGTCTTGGTCATTTTACCCATGAGGCATGGTTCGCACGTGTCAAATGATTCATAATCAAGAGACTCTAAAAGTCCATCTGTATGGAGCTTCTTCATGCGTTTGACACCTATGTGACCAAGGCGGCAGTGCCACAAATATGTGGGACTATTGTTATCAACTTTAACTCTTTTGGTACTCACACTATGAATATGTGTATCATCACGTACGAGATTCATTAAGAATAAACCATCAACCATCGGAGCATGACCATAAAACATATCTCTCATATAAATAGAACAACCATTATTCTCAGATTTAAATGAGTAGTCATCTCGAATTAAACGAGATCCAGACACAATGTTCATGCTCAAACTTGGCACTAAATAACAATTATTGAGGTTTAAAACTAATCCTGTAGGTAAATGTAGAGGCAGCGTGCCGACGGCGATCACATCGACCTTGGAACCATTCCCGACGCGCATCGTCACCTCGTCCTTCGCCAGTCTCCGTTTATTCCGCAGCTCCTGCTTTGAGTTACAAATGTGAGCAACTGCACCGGTATCAAATACCCAAGAGCTACTACGAGTACTGGTAAGGTACACATCAATTACATGTATATCACATATACCTTTGGTTTTGCCGGCCTTCTTGTCCGCTAAGTATTTGGGGCAGTTCCGCTTCCAGTGACCACTTCCCTTGCAATAAAAGCACTCAGTTTCGGGCTTGGGTCCATTCTTTGGCTTCTTCCCGGCAACTTTCTTACCGGGTGCGGCAACTTCCTTGCCGTCCTTCTTGAAGTTCTTTTTACTCTTTCCCTTCTTGAACTTAGTGGTTTTATTCACCATCAACACTTGATGCTCCTTCTTGATTTCTACCTCTGCTGATTTCAGCATAGCATATACCTCAGGAATGGTCTTTACCATCCCCTGCATATTGTAGTTCATCACAAAGCTCTTGTAGCTAGGTGGAAGCGACTGGAGGATTCTGTCAATGACCGCTTCATCCGGGAGATTAACTTCCAGTTGAGTCAAACGGTTGTGCAACCCAGACATTTTGAGTATGTGTTCACTGACAGAACTATTTTCCTCCATCTTACAGCTAAAGAATTTGTCGGAGACTTCATATCTCTCGACCCGGGCATGAGCTTGGAAAACCATTTTCAGCTCTTCGAACATCTCATATGCTCCATGTCTCTCAAAACGTTTTTGGAGCCCCGGCTCTAAGCTGTAAAGCATGCCGCACTGAACGAGGGAGTAATCATCGCAGCGTGACTGCCAAGCGTTCATAAGTCTTGTTCTGCAGGGAGAATAGGTGCGTCACCCAGCGGTGCTCTTAGGACATAATCTTTCTTGGCAGCTATGAGGATGATCCTCAGATTCCGGACCCAGTCCGTATAGTTGCTACCATCGTCTTTCAGCTTGGTTTTCTCTAGGAACGCGTTGAAATTGAGGACTACGTTGGCCATTTGATCTACAAGACATATTGTAAATATTTAGACTAAGTTCATGATAATAAAGTTCATTTAATCAAATTATTTAATGAACTCCCACTTAGATAGACATCCCTCTATTAGTCATCTAAGTATTACATGATCCGAGTCAACTAGGCCGTGTCCGATCATCACGTGAGACGGACTAGTCAACATCGGTGAACATCTTCATGTTGATCGTATCTTCTATACGACTCATGCTCGACCTTTCGGTCTTCTGTGTTCCGAGGCCATGTCTGTACATGCTAGGCTCGTCAAGCCAACCTAAGTGTTTTGCGTGTGTAAATTTGTCTTACACCCGTTGTATGCGAACGTAAAGACCTATCACACCCGATCATCACATGGTGCTTCGGAACGACGAACTTTAGCAACGGTGCACAGTTAGGGTGAACACTTTCTTGAAATTATTATGAGGGATCATCTTATTTACTACCGTCGTCCTAAGTAAACAAGATGCAAAAACATGATAAACATCACATGCAATCAAATAATAAACGTGACATGATATGGCCAATATCACATAGCTCCTTTGATCTCCATCTTGGGGCTCCATGATCATCTTGTCACCGGCTTGACACCATGATCTTCATCATCATGATCTTCATCATCGTGTCTCCATGAAGTTGCTCGCCAACTATTACTTCTACTACTATGGCTAACGCGTTTAGCAATAAAGTAAAGTAATTTACATGGCGATTCTCAATGACACGCAGGTCATACAAAAAATAAAGACAACTCCTATGGCTCCTGCCGGTTGTCATACTCATCGACATGCAAGTCGTGATTCCTATTACAATAGCATGAACATCTCATACATCACATATAGATCATTCATCATACATCACAACTTTGGCCATATCATATCACAAAGCACTTGCTGCAAAAACAAGTTAGACGTCCTCTAATTGTTGTTGCAAGTTTTACGTGGCTGAATTAGGGTTCTAGCAAGAACGTTTTCTTACCTACGTTCAAACCACAACGTGATTTGTCAATCTCTATTTACCCTTCATAAGGACCCTGTTCATCGAATCCGATCCAACTAAAGTAGGAGAGACAGACACCCGCCAGCCACCTTATGCAACTAGTGCATGTTAGTCGGTGGAACCGGTCTCACGTAAGCGTACGTGTAAGGTTGGTCCGGGCCGCTTCATCCCACAATACCGCTGAATCAAGATTGACTAGTAACGGCAAGAAGAATTGACAACATCTACGCCCACAACAAATTGTGTTCTACTCGCACAAGAAGAACTACGCATAGACCTAGCTCATGATGCCACTGTTGGGGAACGTTGCAGAAAATTAAAATTTTTCCTACGGTTTCACCAAGATCCATCTATGAGTTCATCTAGCAACGAGTATTCAGATTAGATAGCATCTACATACCACTTTGTAGATCGCAACGGAAGCGTTCGAGTGAACGTGGATGAGGTAGTCGTACTTGCCGTGATCCAATTCACCGATGATCTAGTACCGAACGGACGGCACCTCCGCGTTCAACACACGTACGGGACGGGAGACGTCTCCTCCTTCTTGATCCAGCAAGGGGGACTGAGAGGTTGAGGAAGATCCAGCACGACGGTGTGGTGGTGGATGCAGCAGAACTCCGGCAGGGCTTCGCTAAGCAACTACGGGAGGAGGAGGAGGTGTTGCAGGGAGGAGGGAGGAGCCAGGGCATTAGGGTTGGTTTGCTCCTACTTTTCCCCACTATATATAGGGCCAAGGGAGAGGGGGAGGCGCAGCCCTTGCCCCTTCCTCCAAGGAAGGGTGCGGCCAAGGGTGGGGAGGAGTCCATCCTCCCCAAGGCACCTCGGAGGTGCCTTCCCCTTGTAGGACTCTCCCCTTTTGTTTCTCTCTTGGCGCATGGGCCTCTTGGGGCTGGTTCCCCTTGGCCCAAGCAGGCCAAGGCGCACCCCCTAAGGCCCATGTGGCTCACCAAGGCAGGTGGCCCCACCTGGTGGACCCCGGGACCCCTCCGGTGGTCCCGGTACAATACCGATAACACCGAAACTTGTCCCGATGGCCAAAATAGCACTTCCTATATATAATTCTTTACCTCCGGACCATTCCGGAACTCCTCGTGACATCCGGGATCTCATCCGGGACTCCGAACAACATTCGGGTTACTGCACATACATATCTTCACAACCCTAGCGTCACCGAACCTTAAGTGTGTAGACCCTACGGGTTCGGGAGACATGCAGACATGACCGAGACGGCTCTCGGGCAATAACCAACAGCGGGATCTGGATACCCATGTTGGCTCCCACATGCTCCACGATGATCTCATCGGATGAACCAAGATGTCGAGGATTCAATTAATCCCGTATACGATTCCCTTTGTCAATCGGTATTTTACTTGCCCGAGATTCGATCGTCGGTATCCCAATACCTCGTTCAATCTCGTTATCGGCAAGTCACTTTTCTTGTTACGTAATGCATGATCCTTGTGATCAAACACCTTGATCACCTTGAGCTCATATGATGATGCATTACCGAGAGGGCCCGGTGATACCTCTCCGTCAAGCGGAGTGACAAATCCCAGTCTTGATCCATGTCAACCCAACAGATACTTTCAGAGATACCCGTAGCGTACCTTTATAGTCACCCAGTTACGTTGTGACGTTTGGCACACCCAAAGCACTCCTACGGTATCCGGGAGTTACACGATCTCATGGTCTAAGGAAAGGATACTTGACATTGGAAAACTCTAGCAAACGAACTATGCGATCTTATGCTATGTTTAGGATTGGGTCTTGTCCATCACATCATTCTCCTAATGATGTGATCCCATTATCGATGACATCCAATGTCCATAGTCAGGAAACCATGACTATCTGTCGATCAACGAGCTAGTCAACTAGAGGCTCACTAGGGACATGTTGTTGTCTGTTATTCACACATGTATTACGATTTCCGGTTAACACAATTATAGCACGAATAAAGACAATTATCATGAATAAGGAAATATAATAATAATGCTTTTATTATTGCCTCTAGGGCATATTTCCAACAGGGTGATGCATACGACCATCTTATTAACCAAGAAACAAACTGTGCCAACAAAGTTCCAAAGTCTCCAACTAAAAAAAGGAAAAAACAGCCCACACAGAGCGCAAAAGGCTAGATACACAAACTAGCCAGGAAAAGATGCCACAATCGGTTGGCTAAATAAGGTAGGTAAACAAATTGCCTATCCTATTACATGACCGCCAACCAAACCGGTTGAAGATATCCCGAGCTACCATCTCCCAACGGATAGACCCAGTAACCAAAAGCTCCCTGGCCTCCATCGGAGTGAGTAGCGACCACGAACGGATCACTGCCGTAGCTCGGAAAATAACCTGCAAAAAATGAATCCGTGATGTTCTGTATAGGGTAAAGCAACATCTGAGTCATTTCGATTGCGCTAAGAAGTGATCACCGAGAAAACATATTGTTCAATTTTTACTTGAAATTTCATCAAGCTCGAACATTGACATGTGTTTTTCCTGAAATTTTGTCGATATCAAGAATACTACTTGTTTTTCTCATCAAAGAGCAGTTGCGCTTTAAAATTTGTGCCACTTCTTAGTAATTGTTCATTGACAGCTTGTGTACAACCACCTCGCCCCCCCCCCCCCCCACTCTTCATGATGTTTCACAAGAGGAGACCTATGTTCACCAAACACCAGGTTATGAGCACGGTAAAGCTCTAATTTTGTGTGCATGCTTTGGAAAAGCACTATACGAGGAATTTCCAGCGGAAGTTGTTAGATGAAAATGGCATACTCCTTCTGATCCAGATTAATTGACGCACACTCAGTACAACTTTATACTAATAGAAATATGAGGAAATAAGGAGATGTACAAAACTACAAATGAATACATAGCAATGGGTGAGCGAATTTCCAACAAGTTGGACGGGTGACACAGTGAGGCATGCATGGTATATCCACTTGCATGATAGAATCATACTTCTCATGGATGTTCTACAACTCATCCTCTCTATACGTTGCTCCTAGCTGCTCCTATCTCCCTTCTTCTGCTCCATACTGTCTTTTGCCAACGGGGGTAACAGCATTGGTCACTCTGCCTGACTAGATGCCACCTGATGTAGAGTAGGGACGATTCTAAGGGGACGAGGGGGCGAGACCCCCCCCCCCCAACGATCTGATTTTTGTGAAGGATAGCTTACGTACATTTTTTGAGACAATCACGCAAAGCTTTATTAACTTGTGCCAATGTTCAAAGGTACAAAAGAGAGATTACGAGGGTTGCCTAACCACACATGGCGGCCAACCCCCAACTTCAAACTACGCTTCGCTAGATTGTGAGCCTTGACATTCGAGCTTCTAAACTCATGCACGAAATTGCAAGAAAGAAACGAGGAACTGTGTTCTATGATTTCATGTGGAATAGCTCCATATGTAGCTGGCGTTTTGCTCTTGATTTTGTCCACTACAACTTTGCAATCAGAGGCAACGTGAACCCTGCATATGTTGAGATCTTCAGCAAGCACTAAGGCCTTCCTGACTGCTAATGCTTCGAGCGTTGATGGTTCCTTGATTCCCCTGACAACAAGAGAAGAAGCTCCCTGAAAAGTGTCGGCTTGATCATGACATATTTCAGCAGCAACTCCCCATCTTTGGTTGGCTCTGACCGCCGCATCTACGTTGATTTTAGCACATCGGTCGGGTGGCGCTATCCAGTGATGAGGTCTTGCTGGTTGCTGTTTTACCTGGCAGCTCCCCACACCTGCAATGATCTGCAAGTCTACTATATAGGCTTCAATGAATTGATTCGTTCCTTGGGGGCTCTGAAAAACTCCCTCGTAGATAGCCTTGCACCGAGCTCTCCATGTAGCCCAAAGTGTCACCACCATCCGGACAAAATGATCTTGGGATAGTTGGTCGTGCATCTCCATTAGCCAGTTTTTTGCGTTAGGATTCATGTTCATACTTAACTGCTATACCACCTCATCTTCCGAGAGCGCCCAAATGCACCTTGACATAGTACACTCTAGGAGAGCATGCCTCCATGAGTCTTCCCTCCCACACAACGGGCACAAATGAGATTCTGACATGTGCCGATGGTGTAATAGGTCCGCTGTCGGCATGGAGTGCCTCGCCAGCCGCCAAAGAAAAACCCTGAGTTTAGAAGGTACCTTGATATGCCATAGCATCGTCCAATCCCCGCAATTCGAACTCAGTGTCGAGACCCCAGGGTTGTGTACTAGCCAGTTCCCTCGGTCCTCCTTTTTGGTCATAATCATCCGGTATGCAGAGATCACTGAAAACCTGCCGTTCCTCTCGGCTGACCAGACCCAAAAATCTTCCACAGCCCTAGTGCATATAGGTATGGACAGAATGGCTTCAGCATCAAAGTGCACAAAGGTAGTACGGATTAGATCCTCCTTCCATGATGTTGTGGTCGTGTCTATAAGTTCAGACATGAACTGGGGCGGATTGGGGGTGAGAGAAGTTATCGGTCTCAACGGTCCCGACCGCTGCAACCAGTTGTCTCTCCATATATCTGTCGTAGCCCGTTGCCAATCCGTCTAACAATGCCTTGCCTTAATATGTCTCGCCCATCTAGAACATCCCTCCATATTTGTGATGGATGATTGCCTAGTTCTGCTTCGACGAAATTTGTCTCCGAGAAGTATGCCGCTTTTAAGATTCTTGCACTGAGAGAGTTTGGTTCATTCAGCAACCTCCATGCATGGCGAGCCAACAAAGCAAGATTAAGTATCTCCATGTCCCTAAAGCCCATGCCACCAAGAAACTTTGGTTTTGTCATAACATCCCAAGATACCCAAGCTGGCTTCCTCTTTCCTTGTTTACTCCCCCACTAGAACTGTCTGATTATGGAAGCGATGTTTTCACACAGACCTCTTGGTAATCTGAAGCACGCCATTGAGTAAACCGGAATGGCTTGCGCCACTGATTTGATGAGCACTTCTTTTCCTCCAACTAAAAGAAGTTTTTCCATCCATCCACTCACCTTATCCCAAATTCCATCCCTTAAGTATTTGAAGGTACCCATTTTAGATTGACCAACTTCCGTGGGCATCCCCAAGTACCTTTCACTCAAAGACTCGTTTGTCACATTCAAAATCTGTTTGACCTCATCTTTCACCGTTTGTGGGCATCTTTTACTAAAAAATATTGAAGATTTTTCATTGTTTATCCTCTGACCTGAAGCATTACAATATGTCTCCAATAAAACTGAAACCCTCGCAGCCCCCTCAGCACTTGACTTGAAAGGCACGAAAGGCCCTCTGCTGCAATAAAAAAAAGGTAAGGGGAGATTGGGTCCCCCTGTCGGATGCCTCTGGTGGGATTAAACTATTCTAGTTTCTCATCGTTAAAAAGAACAGAAAAGGATACATACTGTACCATGTCCATCACTATATCAATCCAGGAGTGTGCAAACCCCAATTTCTCCATCATAGCTCGAAGGTATGGCCACTCCAGTCTATCATAGGCTTTCATCATGTCCAACTTCAGTGCACAGAAACTGTTTGATTTAGCTTTGCTTCTCTTCATGAAGTGCAGACACTCATGCGCACATATGATGTTATCTGTGATCAATCTGCCAGCGACAAACGCTAATTGTTCCTGAGATATGATGACTGGGAGGTTAAATTTGAGCCTGTTTGCAACTACTTTGGAAGCAATTTTATAGATTACATTGCACAAGCTTATAGGGAGAAACTGGGAGAGTAGTGTAGGATTCAGTACCTTCGGGACAATAACTAGTACCGTATCATTTACACATGCAACACTTTCCTCTCCTCTGATGATTCTCAAGATGGCCTTGGTAACTTCATCCCCGCAGATATCCCAATGCCATTGATAGAAGTGGGCTGGGAACCCATCCGGTCCTGGTGCCTTTGTCGGAAACATTTGAAAAAGGGCAGCTTTAACTTCTTCATTTGTGTATTGCGCTAGAAGAGTGGCATTCATCTGATCTGTAACCTTCACCGGGACACTTGAAACTGCCTCTATCCCAGTTACCCCATCTGTTGTGTATAGGCTCTTATAGAAATCTGTCACCATGGCTTTTAGTTCGCCCTGTTTCTCTGTCATCACACCGAGCGTTGTTGCCAAGGCCTTAATCATGTTCCTCTTCCTTCTCTCACTTGCCCTTAGGTGAAAGAACCGTGTATTTCTGTCTCCTGCCGAGAGCCACTCCAACCTCGAACGTTGCCTCCACATAATTTCCTCCCTGTGATATAACTCAATCAATTTCTCGTTGATCTTCAGTTTGATATGTGATGGAGCTGTTCTAGTTGGATCACTTTGCAGTCGGTCTAGCTCCATTTTAAGCTTTTGATCTCCTTCCTTACTGATCCGAAAGTGTTTTTATTCCAGGAGCATAGCTGCAGCGATACTCGCTTCAGTTTCGCTTTCAAATCCGCCATAAACTCCACCGGGTCTCCTGCCCAGCTAGACCTGATTGTATCACTCCACTCCTCGTGAGTTTCCCACATTAGCTCGTAGTTAAATTCCTTTTTGTGTTTTGGTGCCTCCCTCCCTTGAAACTCCAACAAAATGGGGCAGTGATCCAAAGTCGCTGCTGTTAAGTGTTTTACATGTGCATTTGGGAACCTTTCACTCCATTCTGCAGAAGCCAAAGATCGATATAAACGGACTCAGGTATAGCTTCCCCTGTAACCTTCTTTTCAAATGTCCAGAAGTGGCCTTGGTAGCCTATATCCATCAACATGCACACATCCACAGCGTCTCGATGCCCTTGGATTTGAGCATTGCTTCTCTCGCCTATACCCTGTTGCTCATCTGGACGTAGCACTTCATTAAAATCCCCGATGCACACCCACGGGAGGTTACTCGAGGGTAGAGTATTCAACCCAAATTTATTGATTCGACACAAGGGGAGCCAAAGAATATTCTCAAGTATTAGCAGTTGAGTTGTCAATTCAACCACACCTGGATAACTTAATATCTGCAGCAAAGTATTTTAGTAGCAAAGTAGTATGGAAGTAGCGGTAACGGTAGTAAAAGTAATATTTTTGGGTTTTGTAGTGATTGTAATAGTAGCAATGGTAAAGTAAATAAGCGAAGAACAATATGTGAAAAGCTCGTAGGCATTAGATCGGTGATGGAGAATTATGCCGGATGCGGTTCATCATGTAACAGTCATAACATAGGGTGACACAGAACTAGCTCCAATTCATCAATGTAATGTAGGCATGTATTCCGAATATAGTCATACGTGCTTATGGAAAAGAACTTGCATGACATATTTTGACCTACCCTCCCGTGGCAGCGGGGTCCTAATGGAAACTAAGGGATATTAATGCCTCCTTTTAATAGAGTACCGGACCAAAGCATTAACACATAGTGAATACATGAACTCCTCAAGCTACGGTCATCACCGGGAGTGGTTTCCCGATTATTGTCACTTCGGGGTTGCCGAATCATAACACATAGTAGGTGACTATAGGCTTGCAAGATAGGATCAAGAACTCACATATATTCATGAAAACATAATAGGTTCGGATATGAAATCATGGCACTCGGGCCCTAGTGATAAGCATTAAGCATAGCAACATCAATCTCAGAACATAATGGATACTAGGGATCGAACCCTAACAAAACTAACTCGATTACATGATAAATCTCATCCAACCCATCACCGTCCAGCAAGCCTACGATGGTATTACTCACGCACAACGGTGAGCATCATGAAATTAATGATGGAGGATGGTTGATGATGACAATGGCGACGGATTCCCCTATCCGGAGCCCCGAACGGACTCCAGATCAGCCCTCCCGAGAGAGTTTAGGGCTTGGCGTCGGCTCCGTATAGTAAAACGCGATGAATCCTTCTCTCTAATTATTTTCTCCCCGAACGTGAATATATAGAGTTGGAGTTGAGGTCGGTGGAGCTCCAGGGGGCCCACGGGGCAGACGGGCGCGCCCTGGGGGGGGGGGGGGGGCGGCAGGCGCGCCTCCCACCCTCGTGGACAGGGTGTGGGCCCCCTGGCCTTGATTCTTTCGCCAGTATTTTTTATTATTGTTTCAGGTCATTCCGAGAACTTTTGTTTCTGCACAAAGATAACACCATGGCAATTCTGCTGAAAACAGCGCCATTCGGGGTTAGTTACATTCAAATCATGCAAGTTAGAGTCCAAAACAAGGGCAAAAGTGTTTGGAAAAGTAGATACATTGGAGACGTGTCAACTCCCCCAAGCTTAAACCTTTGCTTGTCCTCAAGCAATTCAGTTGACAAACTGAAAGTGATAAAGAAAAACTTTTACAAACTCTGTTTGCTCTAATTGTTGTAAATATGTAAAGCCAGCATTCAAGTTTTCAGAAAAGATTATGAGCTAACCATATTCACAATAACATTTATGTCTCATGTTTACTCATATCAATGGAATAATCAACTAGCGAGCAATAATAATAAATATCGGATGACAACACTTTCTCAAAACAATCATGATATGATATAATAAGATGGTATCTCGCTAGCCCTTTCTGAGACCGCAAAACATAAATGCAGAGCATCTTTAAAGATCAAGGATTGACTAAACATTATAATTCATTGTAAAAGAGATCCAGTCATAGTCATACCCAATATAAATTAATAGTAATGGATGCAAATGACAGCGATGCTCTCCATCTTGTGCTTTTTAATAAGAGGGTGATGACTCAACATAAAATTAAATAGATAGGCCCTTCGCAGAGGGAAGCAGGGATTTGTAGAGGTGCCAGGGCTCTATTTTGAAATAGAGATAAATTATATTTTGAGCGGCATACTTTCATTGTCAACATAACAACCCAGAGATGGCGATATCTTCCATGCTACACACATTATAGGCGGTTCCCAAACAAAATGGTAAAGTTTATACTCCCCCTCCACCAACAAGCATCAATCCATGGCTTGCTCGAAACAACGAGTGCCTCTAACTAACAAGAGTCCCGGGGGAGTTTTGTTTGCAATTATTTCGATTTGATTTGCATAAAGCATGGGACTGGGCATACCGGTGACCAGCCATTTTCTCGTGAGTGAGGAGCGGAGTCCACTCCTCTTAAGAATAACCCGCCAAGCATGGAAGATACAGACAACCCTAGTTGATACATGAGCTATTCGAGCATAATTTCATTTGAAGGTTTAGAGTTTGTCACATACAAATTTACTTGGAACGGCAGGTAGATACCGCATATATGGGAAGGTATGGTGGACTCATATGGAATAACTTTGGGGTTTAAGGGATTGGATGCACAAGCAGTATTCCCGCTCAGTACAAGTGAAGGCTAGAACAAGACCGGGAAGCGACCAACTAGAGAACGACAACAGTCATAAACATGCATTACAACTAATAAACATTGAGTGCAAGAATGAGTAGGATATAATCCACCATGAACATAAATATAGTGAAGGCTATGTTGATTTTTTTCCAACTACATGTGTGAACATGTGCCAAGTCAAGTCACTTGAATCATTCAAAGGAGGATACCACCCTATCATACCACATCACAACTATTTTAATAGCATGTTGGCACGCAAGGTAAACCATTATAAACTCCTAGCTAATTAAGCATGGCATAAGCAACTATAGTCTCTAATTTTCATTGCAAACATGTTTATTCATAATAAGGAACGATGAACTAATCATATTTACAAAAACAAGAGAGGTCGAGTTCATACCAGCTTTTCGCATCTCAATCATTTCATCATGTATCATCATTATTGCCTTTCACTTGCACGACCGAACGATGTGAATAATAATAATAATAATAATAATAGTGCATGTTCATTGGACTAAGCTGGAATCTGTGAGCATTCAATAAACAGGAGAAGAGAAGACAATATGGGCTCTTGGTTAAATCAACAATAATGCATATAAGAGCCACTTCAACAATTTTATTATGGTCTTCTCCTATCGACCCCCAAAGAAAAGAAAAGAAATAAAACTATTTACAGGGAAAGTCCCAACAAGCAAAAGAAGAACGGGAAATCTTTTTGGGTTTTCTTTTAATTACACTAGTAGAAAAAGGGTCAAATGTCAAGCACATTAGTGCTGGTTTGATGTTGAGTCGGCACTAATGTTTGCATTAGTGCCGGTTCCAACGGCTAGCCGGCCGCTCTCATTAGTACCAGTTCGTGGCGAACCTTTAGCACCGGTTCGTGCCAGGAACCGGTACTAATGTGAGTGGTGGAAGGATGATGTCAGTCCGGGGCCCCTCCAGCACCTTTAGTACCGGTTCGTGGCACGAACTGGTGCTAAAGGTCGTCCTACATAAACCCTTCGTCCACCCGAGCTCACTCTGTTCTTCCCCTTTCCCCTCTCCTCTCTGTTCTTCCCCTCTTCCTCTCGAGATCATCACACATTTTCCCCAAAATTTGTCAAGATTTGAAGGCCCCCATCCATTCAAATGATCACAAAGGTTAGAAACTTTGTCCTTTCATCTCTCATTGCTAGATTAGCTCTTGCAATGCTTTGTATAGTGATTAATTTATGAGTTTAGTAATTTGGGAGGAATTATATGTGCTAGTATTTGATTTATATGCAATTTGAGGTCAAAAATAACACTTAGTTTGCATATGTAGGTGTGGTTTACTTAGTGCCTTCTAAATCTTTGTCATAACCATCGTCGATCGCCCGCACCATCCCGTCGCCGGCACCACCTTGTGGTGAGCCTCTTGTTCATGGATGTTTTACATTACCAAATTGATGTTTGTGTGATTTGGATATATAGTTACTCGTATATTTATCTTACCCATACGTTGTTTTTTATACATAGTGCCATGGTTTTGATATCCGTCCCCGTCGGCCCTCGTCCTTGTTATGATTCGGATGTGGTATATTCTCTTTTAAAACTAGTTGTTGCATTTCGTGTTTATGAAAAATTATGCCCATCAAGTTGACACAAATATTTTTATCTAGGAGGTATGTGAACCGGAAATTCCAACCGACCCTATTGTCGAGAGGTTAAATTTAGTTGAAAGAGAAAACAAGTATTTGAAAGAAAAATTGAAAAGAATTGAAGGGGAGAAGATGGAATTGGAGTTGCATGTTGCCGATGTCGTCGATGATCACAAGATCAAGATGGAGAAAATGCGCTTGAAGATTAGAAAGATTAGAAAATATGCCATTGATAGTGAGGCTTGGTATCTTTATGATGTTGGATCAATTGTTACCTTAGTTGCGATCTTGATCGCACTTGTTGTTGCATTTAAATGCTTTAGCTAGAGAGTTATTTGTTTGTTGCATTTAAGTGTTGTATGAACTATATATATGTATGAACTTTATGTATGAACTTGTATTAATTTGGTCTTTTCGGTGTTGTGTAATGAAGATGAGCCGACAATGGATGTATGATGGCCGATGCTCTCCCGAGTTCATTAATGGCGTGCAAAATTTTCTGCTTGCGGCTGAGGCAAACAAGCGGGCGGATGGTTTTATGCCTTGTCCATGTGTTGTCTGTAAGAATGATCACAATTACTCTACGTCAAGAACCATTCACATCCACCTGTTTAAGTCCGATTTCATGCCCCACTATAATGTTTGGATCAAGCACGGAGAAAGAGGGTTATGATGGAAGACAATGAAGAAGAAGAGGACGATGACAGCTATCCTAGCCATGGGTTCCCTGAATATGATGATACAACAATGGGGGAAGAAGCTAAGCCGGCAATGTGGGAAGAAGCTGAAGAAGAGGCATCAGATGAGCCCGCTGATGATCTAGGTCGGGCCATTGCCGATGCAAAGAGAAACTGCGCAAGTGATTTGGAGAAGAAGAAGTTGCAGTGCATGTTAGAGGATCACAAGAAATTGTTGTACCCGAATTGCGAAGCTGACAAGAAAAAGTTGGGCACCACACTGGAATTGCTGCAATGGAAGGCAGAGAATGGTGTATCTGATAAGGGATTTGGAAAGTTGCTGGTAATGATAAAGAATATGCTTCCAAAGGACAACGAATTGCCCGAGAGTACGTAAGAAGCAAAGAAGGCTGTCTGCCCTCTAGGGTTAGAGGTGCAGAAGATACATGCATGCCCTAATGACTGCATCCTCTACCGCGGTGAGTACGAGGATTTGAATGCTTGCCCGATATGCGGTGCATTGCGCTATAAGATCAGCCGCGATGACCCTGGTGATGTCGAGGGCGAACGCCCGAGGAAGAAGATTCCTGCCAAGGTGATGTGGTATGCTGCTATAATGCCACGGTTGAAACGTTTGTTCCAAAACAAAGAACATGCCAAGGCGATACGATGGCACAGAGAAGACCATAAGAAAGACGGAAAATTCAGAGTACCTGCTGACGGGTCGCAGTGGAGAAAAATCGAGAGAAAGTACGGGAAGAAATTTGCAGATGACGCAAGGAACATATGGTTTGGTCTAAGCGCAGATGGCATTAATCCTTTTGGGGAGCAGAGCAGCAACATAGCACCTAGCGTGTGACTCTATGTTTCTATAACCTTCCTACTTGGTTGTGCATGAAGCGGAAGTTCATTATGATGCCAGTGCTCATCCAAGGCCCTAAGCGACCCGGCAACGACATTGATGTGTACCTAAGGCCATTAGTTGAAGAACTCTTACAGCTGTGGAATGGAACAGGTGTACGTGCGTGGGATGAGCACATGGGGGAAGAATTTGACCTAAAGGCGTTGCTGTTCGTGACCATCATTGATTGGCCTGCTCTCAGTAACCTTTTAGGACAGGCAAACAAGGGATACCGCGCATGCACGCACTGTTTGGATGATACCGACAGTATATATTTGGACAATTGTAGGAAGATGTGTACCTGGGACATCGCCGATTTCTTCCGAGCAGGCATCCCGTAAGAAAGAAAGGAAAGCATTTCAAAGGTGAGGCGGATCACCGGACGAAGCCTCGCCACCGTACTGGTGCTGATGTACATGATATGGTCAAGGATTTGAAGGTAGTCTTTAGAAAGGGTCCTGGCGGACAACCTGTTCCGAATGACGCTGACGGACGCGCACCCATGTGGAAGAAGAAATCTCTATTTTGGGACCTGCCCTATTGGAAAGACCTAGAGGTCCACTCCGCAATCGACGTGATGCACGTGACGAAGAATCTTTGCGTCACCCTGCTTGGCTTCTTGGGCGTGTATGGGAAGACAAAAGATATACCTGAGGCACGGGAGGACCAGCAACGTATGCACGGAAAAGAAGGCATACATCAGGGTCATGCCAGCTACGCTCTTACCAAAGAAGAGAAGGAAATCTTCTTTGAATGTCTGCTCAGTATTAAGGTACCGTCTGGCTTCTCGTTGAATATAAAGGGAATAATAAACATGGCAGAGAAAAAGTTCCAGAACCTAAAGTCTCATGACTGCCATGTGATTATGACGCAACTGCTTCCGGTTGCATTGAGGGGGCTTCTACCAGATAACGTTCGATTAGCCATTGTGAAGCTATGTGCATTCCTCAATGCAATGTCTTAGAAGGTAATCGATCCAGAAATCATACCAAGGTTATAGAATGATTTGGTGCAATGTCTTTTCAGTTTCGAGTTGGTGTTCCCACCATCCTTCTTCAACATCATGACGCACGTCCTAGTTCACCTATGAGAAGAGATTAACGATTTGGGTCCTGTATTTCTACACAATATGTTCCCCTTTGAGAGGTTCATGGGAGTCTTGAAGAAATATGTTCATAACCGTGCTAGGCCAGAAGGAAGCATCTCCAAGGGCCATCACAATGAGGAGGTCATTGAGTTTTGTATTGACTTTATTCTTGTCCTTAAGCCGATTTGTGTTCCTGAATCGCGGCATAAGGGCAGATTGGATGGAAAAGGCACGCTAGGAGGGAATCAACTAATATGTATGGACGGACATTCTCTCATTGAAGCACACTACACAGTTCTATAGAATTCCGCCTTGGTGGCTCCGTATATGGACAATCACAAGCATTTTCTACGCTCCAAACACCCGGAGCGATCTGATGACTGGATTACACGTGAACAAACCAGGAGTTTCGCCGGCTGGTTGCAGACACGTACCATGCATGACGCCTCTATTGAAGATGACCTGTACTCGCTGTCCCAGTTACCATCTTCGAATATAATGACTTTCAAAGGGTACGAGATAAATGGTAATACATTTTACACAATCGCCCAAGATAAAAAGAGCACCAACCAAAACAGTGGTGTCTGCTTTGATGCAACAACCAAGACGGGAAAGGAAACATATTATGGTTACATAGAGGACATATGCACTACTAGGGAAAAGCCTAGCAGCAGCGTGGGTTTTGGGCCTATTAGCAGCGCGGGGACCGGCGCTACTAATAAGGCGCTACAGCTAACGTATAGCAGCAGTGCGGGTGCCACCCGCGCTACTACTACGTCCGTTAGTAGTACTGTGGGTACAAACCCGCGCTACTACTAACCCGCAGATTTTTTTTTTTGAATTTTTTGCCCGAATTTTAAAATTTCTGAATTATTCCGTTAGTAGTACCGTGGGTACAAACCCGCGCTACTACTAACCCGCGGATTTTTTTTTTGAACTTTTTGCCCGAATTTTAAAATTTCTGAATTATTTTAACCTCTAATCTCTAATCACCCTCATCGCTGCTCAATTTAATGTCTAATCACCCCTCATCATTCCAAATCATCTAACTTCCCAGACGGTCACCCATCCTCTCACTACTCCAGCCTGAGCACGCTTAACTTCCGGGTTCTATTCTCCCTCGATTCCAAGTCTGCACTTGTTGTTTTCCTAACAATAGTAAGATGTCAATCCTATTAACCCTCGGGAGTTTAGCTTGAGCATGAAGTCACACATTTCACTGCTTGAGTTTAAAACTATAGTTCTAAAAAACAATAATTATTTATTAACAGTAATATTTCTTGAATAACTAGTTTGACCATAGTTTGACCACAGTTTGACCAGATTTTGACCAGATTTTGACCAGATTTGACCAAAATTCAAAAAAATTGAAATAATTATTCAGTAACACTAATATTCTTGAATAATTAGTTTGACCACAATTTGACCAGATTTAACAAAAATTAAAGAAAAAACTGAAATTTGATGAATTTTTTTGCCTCCAGATCTTAAAAGCCCCGTAACTTTTTTTGTTAGGTTTTTGAGGATTTTAAAAATGTTTAACGGGGTTCCCCCAGTTAAACTTGGATATAACTTTTCGAGTAGATGATTTTTCATATAAAAAACTTTTTCATCCGAGTTAGTATGCAAAAGTTATTCCCATTTTTACAAATTCTCGAGAGATTTTGCAAATGAAGTCGAAATTCATATTTGCAAATTTTCCCAACAATTAGACCACATATCACATGGAAAAATTATTTTCTTTTATTTTTTTGACATTTTCATCATTTTCTTTTATTTTTTTAAAGCTGAAAAGGCGATCCACCGGGGGGGGGGGGGGTAGAGTTTGAAAATGGGACCACATCCCGCGCTACTACTATGGCAGACGATTAGTAGTAGCGAGTGGTAAAAACCCGCGCTACTGCTATCAACTTAGTGGTAGCGAGGTTTATAACCATCGCTACTACTATGGCATGGTCCAGGGGCACGGTAGAGACCACTTAGTAGTTGCGAGGGTTAAAAACCAACGCTGCTGCTATAAACTTAGTAGTAGCGAGGGTTAAAAACCCGCACTACTACTATGGCATGTCCCGGGGGGCACGATAGAGACCGCTTAGTAGTAGCGAGGGTTGGAAACCAGCACTGCTGCTATCATCTTAGTAGTAGCGAGGTTTAAAAACCCGCGCTAGTGCTACTTAGCAGCAGCGCCTGATTTTAAAGCGCGCTGCTGGTAAGATTCTATGTATAGGCTTTTCCCTAGTAGTGATGGGAACTTGACTATGGACGTGGTTTGAAGGTACCTTTGTTTCGGTGCAAATGGGTCAATATGACACGAGGCGGGGTGACGGAAGACCCGCAGTACGGAATGACAACAGTGGATCTCAACAATCTTGCGTATGCAGACGAACCATTCGTCCTAGCCAATGATGTGGCACAGGTTTTCTATGTGAAGGACATGTCTACCAAGCCGAGAAAAATAAAAGATAAGAAAGCGAATGCATCATACGATGAGCCAAAGCGCCACATAGTTCTTTTTGGGAAGAGAAACATCGTGGGAGTGGATGACAAGACAGACATGTCAGAAGATTATGAAAAGGTTGATGAAATTGCTCCATTCACAGTGAATATTGACCCGAGCATCCAGTTAAATGATGAAGATTTTCCATGGCTACGGCGCAAAGGGACACACGCGAAAAAAAAGTTTCACACCCAAAGATCTGGGATGTGATCGGCTTCACTATCATCACTTTCTTCTGTGTTTCACACCCAGGAGGGAATCTCTGTAATAGTTAGGGTAGTTATGTGTTTTTGCATTTGAAACACGAAGAAATTTTATGTGCAAACAAATTCTTTCATGCATTTACTGATTTTTTCAGCTAAATGACCGTGAAATTGAAAAGCATTTCAAATGAACTCAGAAAAGGTTGAAAGTTGGCATGATATCATAATTTCACCCACATAGCATGTGCAAAAAAGTAGAGAGGGTTACCGCAAAAACTGGATGCACTTCGTGTACAAAATGGATAATCTCTTTCGAAGTATCAGGGTTTCGCACAAAAACTCATCTGTTACAAAGGCATTTCACTTTTTAAATAACCTAAGCATTATCAAATTGAGTATAATGATAAAACACACTAATATTAAACATAAGAAAAAAGAATCACTTGAAAATCTATTTTCAAAGTTAAGTTATACACAAACTAGTGATTGACACAAATTTCAAATAATTCAAAATTTAAACCATTTAAATTTGAAAACTAACGACACTAACAGAAAGTTTGTAATTTTTTGTACCTAAAGCAAAAATATTTACAAAGAAACTCTAAATACAGCAAAAAACAACTCAAAAACAAATAAATAAAAAATAAATAAGAAAATAAAAATGCCCACCTAGTGGGCCAGAGCGGCCTGCATACGACTAGAAACCCAACTTGTAGTTGGGCCAGCATGCAGGCCCGCAAGCCCAGTAGGCCCACAGGCAGACTAGGAGAGGTAGGCCCAGAAGGCCTGCTTTTGAGAGGAGCTCAATGCAATGCCCTCGCCGGGGCTTATAAACTGGTCTTGGCGCTCCTCAACTAGCAAGGTGGGACTAAACTTCTGCGCCCCTCGCCTGGCAGCGCACCCCCTTTAGTACCGGGTCGTGGCTCCAACCGGTACTAAAGGGATGTCTTTAGTACCGGTTAGTGCCACCACCCGATACTAAAGGGGGGCACTTCCCGCTGCTTGGCCTAACCAAAACAGACCTTTAGTACCAGTTGGTGGCTCCAACCGGTACTAAAGGGGTGTTCTATATAAGAAAACACCTCAAAAAAATTCAGCTTCTCATCTCTCCCTTTGCTTCTTTCTCCTTTGCCCCGTCGCCACCACCCCTCATCGCCGTCCCCATCGCCGTCCATCGCCGTCGCCGTCCCCGTTGTCGTCGCCGCGCCCCGCCCCGTCGTCCCGTCGTCCCCGCCCGGCCCATCCCCGTCCCCGTCGTCGCCGCCCTGTCCCCTTCCCCGTCGTCACCGCCCGTCTCCGTCCCCGTCGCCGCCCCCCGTCGCCACCCCTCGCCGCTGAGCTCCTGCCCCGGCCGCCATGTCCACACACACACACACACACATTGTTATAAATTTTAGTTATAGAAATTTTTATGTTTTTTAGTTATAGAAATATTAGAAATGTTATAATTTTTTTTGGTTTTTTAGTTATAGAAATGTTAGCAATTTTTCTGTTTTTTAGTTATAGACATATTAGAAATGTTATAGAAATGTTAGTTATATATATATATAGAAATGTTAGAAATTTTAGAATTAGTTTTAGCTAGATGAATTAGATTAATGTCAAATTGTTAGACGATGATCGATGTTTTTTTAGTTTCTTATAATTTTAGTTATTGAAAAATTTAGAATTTGCATATAGAATTTTAGTTATCACAATCCAATCATTTAAAAAATGTTACTTTTTGCGGGCATATAGTATTTGTTCTCGACGATGCCCGGCCCGTATCCTCGCCGTCGACCCATTCGCGACGACGTCCGGCTGACCCATGTCTGGGACTGGGCTCCGCCGGGCTGGCACTGGGAGGTGCTACCTGGAGGGGCGCGCCGCTTGGTGAGGAACCCGGCCTCGTGTCCCGTCGTCGACCCTGATCTCCTTTGGTGGCGTTCGCGTGGGCCACATTTGGTGCAGAGGGATCCGGCCCCGCCGGAGGTGGTGCGTCGCCGTGTTAGGGAGGAGGACGAGCACGTCCATCGCTACATGGCTTCTATGGATGTCAAGTTCTCCAATACCTGGCAGGTTCTTTGGGCAGATGATCGGAGATATGATCTTGTGATGGTTCCTTCTCTTTGGGTGTCCACCGCCCGCGCCCCAGGAACCGCGAGTGGCCTAGATTCTTCTATAGTATTCGATCTTTATTAGCTACCTAGCCAGTGATGTATTCGATATATAATATTCGAGACGATGTATTCGAGATTATATATATTATTAGAGACGATGTACTCGAGATTATATATTATTCGAGACGATGTATTCGAGATTATATATTATTCGAGACGATGTATTCGAGATTATATATTATTCGAGACGATGTACTCGAGATTATATATTATTCGAGACGATCCATATTATGTACTATATGATTCAGTTTTTCCTTATTGATTGCATCCATGCATTGTAATTTGAATACTAAATTGTTTTATATTTCTTCTGTATTAGTTAAATAAAAGCTATGGCGAACAATACCGACAGAGAGGGAGAAGAGGCCCTGTTCGAGATCATACGCTGCCCTAACAGGCGAGATGATTTGAATGAAGCAGATGACGACTCCCGATATCTGAACAACTAGCAGGGTTACCCGCGCAATTGCGCGGCTAGATTATATATATTGCTATATGATGTTCTTTTTTCTCTACCTATTATTTGCATTAATATTTTTGGATACATACATGTTCCTATTCTGCACTAAGTTGGTCTCAAAGATCTTGACGTGTGACAGTGGAAGACCAAACAATGTGATACTATTTTATGGCCTTCCATTGTTGATTCATTATCCTGCCTCGTCACTGACCACATTGCAATTTTGTTTTCTTATAATATTATGTCGTACATGATCCACGTGTTTCAACATCTACTCATCTTAAATCTATAAAACATAATAAGTTGCTATCTTTTTATTGTTCCCATAATTCTATACCAGTGTCTTCCCAAGCAGTCATTTTCCGAGTCCTACTATAAGTGTATGCTGTCTTTTATACGTGGTAAGCTATCAAAAAAAAGATGGTTTTTATGTGTATCTGCATTAAGGCTGGACCATTAAAATACATGATTTGCGGATCATATATTTTAACCTATGTGAAATAACGTGGACACCAATTTGCCTCTTGTTTTATAATAATATAATAGATAGATAGATTCATGTTGATTATTTTTTTAGAATAAATTATGTGACTTTTCATACTTAGATTTATGCATCTCTTGCATTTTTGTTGACTAACATTTCACAGCTTGCAGCTTTTATTTATTGTGTATTGAACATCTATGTCTTCTGCAAAAGAAAAAAAGGCTATTTATCTTCTTTTATAATGTTATTAATATTTCAAATATTCTGTGTATTTATTTTTTGAGAAAATCATGTATCATTTTTTATTGCACAGCCATATTTTTCTTATCACCCCTTCCACAATATGCTTCAAAACACTAAATTATCTGGCAAATAAACCCTCTGCAAGTAGCTAATGAGAGAAAAAGTCGATGCTTGCTCGAAAGTGCCTTTCTGATGTCAATATGGAATCAAATTGCTATATGATGTTCTTTTTTCTCTACCTATTATTTGCATTAATATTTTTGGATACATACATGTTCCTATTCTGCACTAAGTTGGTCTCAAAGATCTTGACGTGTGACAGTGGAAGACCAAATAATGTGATACTATTTTATGGCCTTCCATTGTTGATTCATTATCATGCCTCGTCACTGACGACATTGCAATTTTGTTTTCTAATAATATTATGTCGTACATGATCCACGAATTTCATCTTAAATCTATAAAACATAATAAGTTGCTATCTTTTTATTGTTCCCATAATTCTATACCAGTGTCTTCCCAAGCAGTCATTTTCCGAGTCCTACTAAAAGTGTATGCTGTCTTTTATACGTGGTAAGCTATCAAAAAAAGATGGTTTTTATGTGCATCTGCATTAAGGCTGGACCATTAAAATACATGATTTGCGGATCATATATTTTAACCTATGTGAAATAACGTGGACGCCAATTTGCCTCTTGTTTTAGGAAACATATGCATGCGTACTTTTTTTTTCTGGGAACGTATTGGATTAGGAAACATATGCATGCGTACTTCTTTCTTTCCTGCAAATCACAACCTTCTTTTTAACTCTTTTTCTATTGTTCCATCTAAGCCGTTCTTTTTCTATCGTTTTAATAATATAATAGATAGATAGATTCCAATCGGTACTAATTGCACGTCCCATGTTTCCTTAGGGGACAGGTCCCTTGTTTACATGCGTGATGGTGGCATTCCGAACATAGGTGTCCTACACGTAGATCTCCTCTCTTCTTTCCAAAATTTTATTCATGTTTCCCACTTCTTATTCCTTTATACGTGTGGGATTAATATATAGAGAGAGACGTGACGGTTCAATATGCTAAAACAAACATCTTATCATGTTACGTAAAAACTTTTAAATCTCAGCCGTTATTAATTTGATCAGAAGGGTCATAATAATATTAGCGTATGTGGATAAACGTGATGGCTTGTTTGACTCTTGTTTTGATGGTGGCATTCCCAACATAGCTGTCCTACACGTAGATCTCCTCTCTTCTTTCCAAAATTTTATTCTGTTTCCCACTTCTTATTCCTTTATACGTGTCAGATTAATATATAGAGAGAGACATGACGGTTCAATATGCTAAAACAAACATCTTATCATGTTACGTAAAAACTTTTAAATCTCAGCCGTTATTAATCTGATCAAACGGTCATAATAATATTAGCGTATGTGGATAAACGTGATGACTTGTTTGACTCTTGTTTTAATTATATAATAGAAGATACCGGGGAGGGTGATGATAAGATATTCGATCTCGACGACCGAGCTGATGAAGTCATAAACTATGATTATGATTATGATGGCGAATACAATGTTGATCTTGAAAAAACAAAGACTACCGGCGAGGTATATTTATATAAGCAGGCATCTAGTGATCATCACATGTTTTTTTATTTGAAGATATATTAACGGATCGATCTTTCTTCTTTTAGCCCTCTGGATCGAGCAAATCTGCTTCTACAGACAACAGGACAAAGCGAGGCCCGGGCGAAAAGTTGAAGGAGGGTGTAAAGTACAACATCAATTCCATCAAAGCTAGTGGCGAACCCCTCACACCTAAGAACATTGCGAACAAGTTCTTTCGTCAGTGCGGAGATCTTGTGAAGGACCAACTCCCGATCTCCATTCAAGAATGGAAAGAGCGAAAAACTAAACGTCCAGATGTTACTTGGGTCGACGATAGATCAAAACAAAAGCTTTGGGAATCTCTGATGGAACATTTCACCCTACCAGATTATCTCACTGATGCAGATGTGCAGAAAGTCAAGGACACTGCTCTTAAGAAGATGGCAATTGCATTCAACACCCACAAGAAAACTGTATGGGCCAACTACCTCGCTGCGGAAAGGAAAATTCCAGAAATCAAGGGAACACTGGAGAAGCAAAGAGAACCCTGGCCCGCTTTCGTGAAATTCTAGGAATCAGAATTATCGAAGGAACGGTCGAGAAAAAACAAGGCCAATGCCGCAAAAAAGACGCAATTCCATAGGCTGGGTCCAGGTGGCTACGCGTTGTCAATGCCTAAGTGGGATAAGTCTGAGCAAGAGATGAAGGATGCAGGGGTCACTCCGGTTACTAGGAGCTGCCTCCCAGGTGCAGAACTTGGTTCTATGCGCATGGGGGGGCGTTGGACCCGAAGACAGTCCTGATTTCGAAGAAGGCAAGTCTAAAAGGAGCCGAACAAAAGTTACTTGACGCAATAGAAGATGCTCGAAAGGGGGTGTTCACGCCCAATAGAGAGAACGACGAGCTTACGCGCGCCCTGGGAAATCCTGAACACCCGAGAAGAACACGAGGCAAGGGCGTTATTCCCTGGTGTGAGGGCTTTTCGGAATGGAACGACGACTACAGGATCCGTGCACGAAAGAAGATGGAGGAGGAGAAGAAGAGGAAGCTGGAGGACGACCAGAGGAAGCAGGATGCAGAACGCCTTCAAGGCATAGAAGCAAGGCATGCAGACTTGGCACTCAAATTACAGCAGCAGCAGCAGATCGACTCACTTAGCCAGGAAAGGGGGTCTCAGCAGCGTCAGCAGCAAGCGGATGATCGTCCAGCATTGGATAGCACCGTCCCATCCATGCCGAGAAGCAGCGTTGGTTCCACCCCGGGCGACGCACTGCTAGATACATACCCTGTGGATGACATCATAGAGAACACTAACTGTGAGCTACACTTCAAAATGAAGAACATATCCATGAAGGTGGCAGGCGCCGTTGCTTTTACAATTACCCCCGAAGCAACCTTCCATTGCACCCGAATTCCAGCGGGATATGCTCGTGTCTTGGTTGATGAGGTGGTGGACCAATATTCGAGGCTACACCTTGACATTACTGGAGGTGACGACGAGCACCCACTGGGAGAGGCCATACATCGTATCATCCTATGGAGAAAGGATTGCATCATCTTTCGAAGGCCACCGACACCGCGTCTGCCAACTCCTCCTCAAAGTCCACCACCGAGTCAGCAGACTCCCGCTCCTCCAAGTCCACGAACGTGTGAGCCGACTCCTCCTCGAAGTCCGCCGCAGTGTCAGCAGACTCCCGCTCCTCCATGTCCACGAACACGTGAGAAGACTCCTCCTCGAAGTCCGCCACCATGTCAGCAGACTCCCGCTCCTCCAAGTCCACCAATGCGTGAGAAGACTCCTGCTCCAACTCAGCCACGTCAGCCGTCTCCGCCGCCTCAGCAATCGCAAAAGAGACACGCCCAGCTATGGTGCGTAGCGGTACGAGTCGAGGTAGTACAGGAGGTACAGGCAGAGAAAAACGATATAAATATGGTCCAAGCCTCGGTCCTCTTCCTCAGAGGCCTTACGACATGACTGAGAAGCAAAACAAAGCCATAGTGAAGGCCCAAGTGGACGCACATTTTGGACCGAAACCGGCACCACCGCCGAGGGAGAAAGTGCCTGAGGAAAAGATTGACCACTTCATTCGTATGGCTAGACCACCAGCTCCCAAGCCTGTTGACTCAAACTATGAGCGCCAAATCAGGAAGGCACATCGAGCACGACTACAGAAAGAAGCAAGCTCGAGCTCGAGCGAACAAGCAGCTGTCAAAAAATGAGGAAAAACCGTTCCCCAGCTGGGAGAACAGGCGGCGCAATCGATCCCCCGCCGTGTTGTGCCAACAACACATGAGAGTACGCGCGCCCAATATTATTGTGGGCAAACCGTTTATGTTCCCCAGCTGGGCAATGTGGTAATAACCGAGGAGCATATAATGCAGGCTGAAATGCTCAAGATCACTATTGGACAACTCCTCGATATCGAGCCAATGTCTCTGCTTAGAGAGGAGGAAATCAACAGAAATATGTCCGGGGCCAACCTTTGGTCGAGCCAGACGAGGTCAAGAACCTCCCAACGAGAATGTATGAATTGCATCAATGGTACATGAACATTACCAAGATTTCCAATCGAGAGTCTCTCAGGGTGAATGTCAAGGAGGAGCATTACTTCCATGAGAAAGCTGTGTCCGTTGAGTATTCAGAACTATTTCAGTTATACAATCAAGACGCACTCGACAAATCTATCGTCAGTTGCTATTGTCTATAAGTGATTTCTTTCTGTAATTTAAGTCTCAAGCTAGCTGTAGTGATCATTTTGATCAATCATTACCTGTAATTATCCTCACTATATTCTTTTCTGTGGTATTATGCAGGATGAAGATGTATGAAATGAAAAAATCTGGACGCTATGGCATTGGGTTCATTGACCCAAATACCGTTAATGAGTACACATGGAATATTCCAAGTTGTCGAGCAAGTTTAGAGGAAAGCATGCTAGAGTTCTTCAAGCGCCTCAATACCAATGAAGATATACTACTTCCTTACAACTTCCTGTGAGTCACACTGTATTGTACAAAAAATATGTTTGTGCTAAACTACTAGCTAGCTAGATGTTAATAATTAAGTGTATAGGGTTTAGGGTAGTTGATTAGTGTTATGCACATGCCCGCTTAATTAAGGCATGCAAACGTGTGCGCATGCAGTTTCCACTTTATCTTGTTAGACATAAATGTTGAAGAAGGAAAAGTTGAAGTACTGGACTCACTACTTAAAAAAGAAAGTGACTACACCATCTTGTTTGGGATAGTCAATAAGTAATTTTAATCACTATTAACTATATCTCGGCCTATTTAGCTCGTCATTTCCTGATATGAACTATTTAATAACCCCTTTGTTAATTTTCTTTGCCGGCGGGCAGGGCTTGGGCAAAGTTCATCAAGGTGACTCCAGGCAAATGGGAAAAAAACTATTTTGGTATCGACCCAAGATAAGTAATTAAGTAGTACTAGCTAGCTACCATCTCTTTAATTCTTATTTCAATACCATTAATTAATTATCATGCTTGATTAATCATTATCTGCATCAATTCCATTCTCGTAAAGACCCTAAACCAGGCGTCGGGGATTGATCTGTGTGCATACTACGTTTGCGAGAACATTCGCATGATGGCGTCCGAAAGGAGCAGCAGATCTCAAAGACAGGACTAGGTACGTTTGTCAGAACACTATTCACAAATTTTTACACTATTATCGATATCTAGTCACACAACTAATACACATGCATATTGATCTCCTTCTTAACAGGTCAGAGAGGTGCGGGAGCAGCTCCTACCAACGGAGCGCATACTAGCACTTCAAGAGGAAATTGCGGGATTTTTGCTCGACTAGGTCATAGATCCCAAAGGAAAATACTATTACCCGCTACCGCCTCCATGAACCACTTGTCATCGTGCTCCGAAGGCACCAAGGCAACATGTAGGAGAAATTGTATATATATATATACATGTGTATGTGTGAATAATTAATGGTGGTTGTGAGACATTCGATGATATATATATATATATATATATATATATATATATATATATATGTATATATATATATAGACACACACACACACACACACATACACATAAACACTATTCCGATCATGGGATCAGAATATTCTGATCACAACCTGAACTGCAGAGTAAAGCGCATGAACTTCCATGTGTACGAACCCGACCTTCGGGCTATCATCGCAAGCGTGGCTTACCCCGCGAATTATTCTGGTTAGTCATACTTTATATGATGTTAGTGTAATCTAGAAACAATTTTTAGCAACTAAATACCCGTTTTAAATAGTAACCTCGCTCGTTGGCGGATTTTGCACTCGGATCGTGATGAACTCGCATTTTTTGCAATTTTACTGCCTGAGTTGTTCGACCTGAACTTCCCTTTGTGTTAGGTTGAACTTCCGCCAACATTGCCCAAATGGGGCTTGCTATATACCGTTGAAAAGGTATTGACACCGGTATCATGACCCAAGTTAATTTCTTAGCAAAATGTAAGCGGTTTAAGAGTAGTTTTGAAAACTGTTTTTTCTTCACACAAAAAACGTGAATCGTATTTTCGATCGCATTTCCAAACCGTTTATCGGAATGAGGCAGATAATATGGCGTTGGAAAGCTGCTACAAAAACTCTCCTTCCACATATAGAAAGTTTTCTCTAATTCCCTACGGTTAAAGCGTAATTTGGAAAATCGTAAAAGTTCATAAACGGAACAGCCGAGTTGGTATTTTTGGTGTCATTTCTAAACGGCTAATCCAATTGTGGCAAATGATATGGTGTTGGAAAGCTTATGAAAATGCGCCATTTTTTCATGTTTAAAGTTTTTTCTAATGTTGGACAGTTTAAAAGTAATTTAGAAAACGGACCAAGTTCTACCGAGTTCGTATTTTCAATCTAATTGTTTAGCTGTAAGTCCGAATGCAGCAAATGATAAGGAGTTGGAAAGCTTGATGAAATGCGAAACTTTTTGGTATGTATTGTTTCTCCTAGTTCCTGACGGTTCTAAGTCAATGTCGAATATGGCCAAAAACGTATTTTTGCCGTAATTTCTACAAACTTTACCGAAATGGGGCAAATAATATACCGTTGAAAAGCTACGGAAAATGCGAAACTTTCTCATGTTGATGGTTTTCTCTGATTCTTAGGCGTTTGTAAGTAATTTAAAAAACGGTGAGATCATTCGTTCTGCGTTTATCGCGAAACAGATTTTTCAAAAATGCACCGCATGAAGAACTTGAACTTCTCGCCATGTCTTCTTGAACGTCACTCTGTTTTTCACGTGATTTTTTTTTATCGTAGATCTCCATCCACTGCTCGTAGCTCTCCATCCACTCACCGAAATTGAGCAAGTGATATACCGATGGAAAGCTGCTGTAGACACACAACTTTCCCGTGTTGATCATTTTTTCATACTCGCAACGGTTTTAAAAGTTTTTCTTATGAAATTCATTCAGTGTAGTAGTTGAACTTCCTGCTGTTTTCACGTTGAAGTTCTATGACATATTTTTGTTTGTAATTTTCTCATCCATTTCGTCAGTGTTACACAAATGATATTCTTTTTGTATAAACCTCTCTGACAATATTTTTTTACTTTCTCCGACCGAGGACTTGAACTTACACAAATGATATTCCTGTCGTTTTGAAGTAAATTATAAAACGATGAGATCATGATTTCTGCCTTCATCGTGAATGGAAATGCATCGCGTGAAGTAGTTGAACTTCTCGGGCATGTCTGTTTGAACTTCACTCTATTTTTTGACGTGCTGTTTTTTTACGTACCGTTTTTTGCACTTCGTGAAGTAGTTGAACTTTTTGGGCATGTTTGTTTAAACTTCACTTTGTTTCACTTTATTGTATTTTTCTTATATGAAATACACACCATGTAGTACGTGAACTTCCGGTTGTTATCACTTTGAAGTTCTCTCTGGTTTGAGAGAATTATTTTAAAACACAAAAAACAACATATTTTTTACGTATTTTGGACATCTAAATACACGGTGAACCTCTCTCACAAGAATTTTTGAACTTTCCCTCGCCGAGCACTTGAACTTATAGCAACCATTTTTACGTTTACGAGATTGTTTTCAAAACTGCAAAAAATGGCGTTGTGCTTTTTATTTTTTGAAAAGGTAAATCCTAGGTTTTAATAAACTTTGAACTTCTATGTTATTTCAATTTGAACTTCACCTTTTTAAATTTTGTGTAAAGAATCGTATTCGGTTTTTATACGGAAAAAATCGAACATGGAAATACAAGATGAACCTCTCTTGTAAGAATTTTTGTACTTCCCCGGACAGAGCACTTGAACTTCTTTCAACAATCCTTTTAAGCTTTTAATTTTCTATACTTTTATTCTCATTTGAAATGCATCTCTTGCAGTAGTTGAACTTCTCGTTGTTTTCACCTTGAACTTCTGTCACGTATTTTTATTCGACCTCTCACAAGAATTTTTGAACTTTCTCGGCCCGAGTACTTGAACTTCTAGCAAAAAAACTTTTTAGCCTTTGCTTTTTTATTCTTTTTTTCATACAAAATGCACACTATGTAGTACGTGAACTTCTGGCAGTTATCAACCTGAACTTCTCTCGGTTACGTGAGAATATCTGAGTTTTTTCCATTTTTTGAACCTCTTTTGTGTATTTTCTAGAAATGTGAAAAATTGGACTTTTTTTAGTAAATGTCAAACTTCTTCGTTATGTCAAACCGAACTTGGTTTATTCATTAGTAACGGGAAAAATTTGAGTTTTTTGCAATAAATATTGAACTGCTCTGTTCTTTTAAATATATCTTCTTTGTTTATTATTTAGTAACGAGGAAAATCTGAGTTTTTCATATACATTGTACTATTCTATTTTTTTTAAAATTGAACTTCTTGGTTTTTTAATTTGGATTTCTAGGTGTTATTCATTAGTAACGGTTCAAGTCTTAGTTATGTGAAAAACATCAAATAGCCCAATTATTTAAATTTGAACTCAGATAGGTGCTCAAGTATATTTTTTATATGCTCATTCCTTTTAGATTTCCAATTTTCTTCTGCCATTGTGGTGAATTTGTTTGGTGCAAGCCATTGGGACATAGGTGCAAAGTGCAAACCATTGCAGTGAAAAAACCCTCAAATATACTTGAGCACGCAAGAAGCACTCAACAACAGCATCAGTCTTTTGTGCAACACAACACGATGATGGTACAGCAGGTACAGATTACAGTCTCGTGGCAGTAAAGATAAACAAAGTTGGTACTACAAATTACACACACTGAAAAAACAGCAAGGCTGTAGGAGGGTAAAATCCTAGGACTCCTTCAGACTTTACACTTCACAACACGATGGGGCAGCAGCATGCATGATCCACCGCAGCGACACACGACATTGCTGCATGCGCACTGCGTGCACGCACAGACATCTTTTTTATTTTTTATACTCGATTGACAGGTTAAAAAGCACAAAATGGGACAGATATACGGGAGTAAAATATGAGGATCACGCAGGAACTGGACAAACAAACTTAGCAGCAAACATTACAAAACACCATCATGGTGGACATGGTGGATGGGCAGGTCAAGCGAGGAGCCAGAAGTTCTTCTGCCACCGGGTGCTGACGAGGTAGCCGCCGACGCCCTTGCTCTGCTTCCTCACCTCCAGTGTCAGGCACTCGGCCTGGTGTGGCACACGACCTGCCCAAGGGGTTGCCCGCGACCTTCCCAGTGCGCTGTCGGGACCTGCCCTCACGCGCACCTCGGATGACGCTGGATCTAGGGATGACACATGCGTCAGATCCGCGTCGGCGGCCCAGGAGGTGGATGGGCCCGGTGCCGCTGTAGTCAGGTCAATAGCGAGCGAGAATTTTGGTCAGAGGTGCGCGCGAGGTTGACGGCCCGCGGAGGAGGCCGCCGCCATGGTGGATTCAGGGGGGAGGTAGGCCACCACCGAGGTGGATCCAGGGGAGGAGTCGCCACCGTGATGGATTCAGGGGGGAGAGGCCACCACTACGGTGGATTCGGTGGGAGGGAGGCGGTGGCTGCTAGTGGGATCCAGGGCCGCGCCGCCGTTGGGGAAGAGGGGAGGTGGCGAGCCGGTCCAGGGGGAGGGGAGGGGCCGCGCTGCCGTTGGGAGGAGGGGAGGTGGTGCGCCGCCGTTGGGAGGAGGGGAGGTGGCGAGCCGGCTCGGGGGGAGGGGAGTGGCCGCGGCGCCATTGGGAGGAGGGGAGGTGACGCGCCGGCCACGGGGGAGGAGGCGCTGCGCCGTGGGGGAAGTGGGCCGGGGATGAGGGCCGAGAGGTGGAAGAGTGGGAGATGGGAGGTGGGGTTCGATGTTTTTTTAATCTCAGGAACGTCCGGTCGCCTCCTATATAGGGCGTTTCATGATCCGAATAGTTATTCTAATCCTGGGATTAGAATAGTACTAATCCTATATATATATATATATATATATATATATAGAAACTCTATTAATAACCCAGGGTGAAGAATAATTAATTCTTCACCCTGGTCGTTTGATCGAGCCACGTCTTGCGTCCAGCCAAGCCCGCCGATGGAAAAAGAAGCCCACTGCCCCTTGCTGTAAGATTACCACGGGGTCGAGGTATTTTTACTTTTTATGAGTTATTATTCGAAACCAGCCCATCTCACCATCCCCTTGAAAAAAAAAATCTCCCCGTCTTTTCCTAATCTACGGCGGACGGTTTTTTATTTTATACCAGGGGGCGTGCTGCTCGGCGGCGCGGTCTTGACGATGGCGTGGTCGCTGGGGCAATTGGGCGGCGTCTGCCTAGGTCTTGGGTGGCGCTGTTGCTGGTGATAGTGGCGGCGCTCCAGTGCATGGGTTGGTATGTGACTGCATCTCCGCTGTTTGGATTGAAGTTTGGTTGGGTGTTAGTGCACGGGAGGAGGTGAGCAACCCCAAATCTAGCGATTTCCGTTCTAAATTCCAATTATCTCCCACTTACGTTTCCCTTCGTCATTCTCTTTCCGAACTGTTTTTTGTGCATCTGAGCGTTCAGATCTGCTCGCTCCGGTGCCCCTCGAGGTCCCAATTTGACTACAATCCGGTGGATGGTTCTCCCGATGGTGGAATTGAAGGGCCCCCAATGGATAAGGACGTGACAGGCAAGCGGGAGGCCACCACTACCAGCGTCCTCAAGCTCTACCACTAATCATTTATCTAGCACACATCACCACCTGGGTTATGTGGGTATGTCCTAAAAAATGTAGTCAACCTTGCCAGCTCAAATAATTTTTATTTGCTTCAATCCCCAATCTGGTTCGTAGCAGACATACAGTTAGTAGAATCTTGCCTCCTGGTTGTAGAATTTTTGGTCGATTCGTTGGCTGCTTCATATTGTTAAACCATGGAATAATTTCTGATCCTTCATGGACTGAATTGTTGGATCCCCCCCCCTTCCTGTCGTGCATACATCACCATTTGTTTCTGAAACCAAGTCATATTTGCCGGATTTCTAATTTTCAGAGATTGCGGATAGTTATTTCAAGTTTAAAAATTGGTTGTAATTTTGGTTCATCAGTTGTACCATATGCAAATACACATCTATGATTCATAAAAGTTTTTGTTCTGTCAATCAGAGTCATACTCCCTGCAGCTAGTAGCTTCTCTAAACATTGTTGTAATGTTACTACTTAATACTTAATAATGATTGTGGAGGTGCTGCTAACATTTCCTACTACAACAACAACAGAGGTAAAAACTTATGTGTGGGCTTCAATGATGTAATTGATTTCTATTTGCAATGCGCTAGTGTTTCCTATCATCTAGCTTCGGATTTAAAGTATATATATATATATATACTTCCTGTTGGAGTTGAAGTAAGTATCTCAAGTTTGAGCTGCTTGTGTGCCATCATTAATTTTCATATAAAAACTAGGCAAATTGTAGAAATTATATCACCAGGCGTGCCACATTTCAGCCCACATGGATAAATATGCAACATAGCAGTATGTAGTACCATTGAAGTACATATATACTCTTCTTTGTAAGCTTAGTGATGGGTACATATATACGTTTAGCCAGTATCATAAGCATGCTTGATCAGCATTATGGTGCTGGTTCTTCTCATATGGCAATTCCGTCGGTCTTCTCGCCGGTAAGAACTCCCTCTTCCTTTTCCTCTCGTTTCCTCATCCATCAATTTCTGAATTTTTAGGGTTAGGTTTCTTGATTGTTTAGGAGCGGTGCAAAGGAAGAGGACGAAATCCAAGAAAGGATCCCGGGTTGCCCAAGAAGCTGCTCCTCAGGTTGCCACCGCACAATGAGGAAGCAGTGGACGGGAAGGGTAGAGCTCCGTTTTGATTTCAAGGGCAAAATTTGGGGTTCGGCCCCAACAAGAGCCCTCATTCTGTCCGACAAAAAGAAGCCCTTATTCTGTGCGCAGTTCATCCTCACTTTTCTGCTAGATTTCACTGTCACATCATCAAACCTATGGACTAAAAAAATCCACGCAACAAAAGAAGAAGAAAAAAATATATTCCCCTAATAGTTCAACACTTCTTCAGACTTTATGCAAATATTGTGAGTATTGTTTCTATCCTCTGAAGGTGTTATGACTTATATCCCGAATGCCAGTGCAGTAATTAATTAGATTCTCAGAGCCTAGTTCAATCTCGTATGCTCTTCTACCGATTGAAAGCATTGAGTCATGCTTATTTTAAATCTTTTCTCATTGTAGTTCACATACCTCTCCGTGGATCACTCAGGTGTCATTTTTTAATAACTCAACTTTAGTTTGCCAGTAACTAGTTTCAAAATGTTTTGAAAATGCTACTTGCATTCAGGAAGAGAAAATAGTATACTGAGAAGCACCTACCAGCCCCTAGCCCCCTACTGTGATTTCAGCGTAGTTTATGGTATACTAACAAGTACCTACGATGCCTCTATATTTTTTTACCTGGGCCCTTATTTTAATCTCAGCTGTAGTTAATGGTAACAAGCACCTACGACGCCCCTGTTTTATTTACCTGGGCCACTAATATAGTTTCAGCTCTATTAGGTCTTAGGAAATGGTATATCTGGAAATAAAGAACTATGCGTGTCATTCTATCATTCTGCAAATTAGTCAATTTTGTAGTTTCTTTCTTTTCCTCAGTGATATGCCAATATGTTTCAGCTCAGCGCATGGAGTAATTAGATGGTCCTTCTCCTGTGATTTACTAGATTGTCAGCAATGATTCAAAGGTCAGTTCCTTTAGACATAGATGTGGAATAAAGCATCAACCTATTTAATAATGTATCCATCCATATAGCAACAGGTAGCGTAACAAGCATAAGTAGATAGTGACCCAGACAAAGAAACCCACTAAAGAGATGGCAGGAGTCTTGGTGAGCGCTCTGAATCTACAAATTCCTTGATCCATTTTTACATTATGCAAGCATAACAGAAGAGATAAAATGTAGACACTTTTAGGCACATACCCCAAATATGCCTGACATTAGATCCAGATCAGTAAATTCACAGTATGCCAACTACACATAGCATTTCGGACGAAAAAATGTAGACATAAAATGGGACCACAGTAGCCAGGCACTTTGAACTTCAAATATCATAAAGTCCTATATGAAAAGGTAAATTTCTGACTGATGCTTGCGCAATTTCTGTTATCATCTAGTTTAATTCTCTGTATGTATATGCTATGTATAAGTAAAAATATGCATGCGTTTGTTTTCCTCAGGGATGAGCATTCCTCTATTTATTTTATCATCTAATTTAGTTCTCTTTATGTATACATGTTATAAGTAAAAATCTGCATGCGTGCTTTTCTCTAGCAAAGAGCATTGCTCTATTTATCTCGGACCATCATGTCTCATTCACTGGGTTGTTGGTAAGAATATATCCATGTTTTAATGTTTTTCTGACTACAGTTTATAGTTGTAAAATCTGTCATTAAGCTTAAGCAGTTCACTCTTGCAAGCTTCTTTCAAGTGCGGTCGCCTGAGATTACCCCATTGGCTTTGACTAAGAGTTCCAATTAATTGTTAGGTTGCTTATCCTAAAGTTCATGATCCTGCATGCGAGCAAAGGATGTGATAAGCGCTGTTTTGTCTCTGTAGTTTTGTAGACTTTATTCATCATGACGATTTGATGGACTCTAAACAATGTGTAGCTGCAAGGGAGGTTCCAGGAAGACTTCAAGATGCTAGGCATCAACCATTTTGAGGTCGTTTTAGCAAGACCTGATGTTTCAGTGCATATAGCGCAGTGTAATATATCAAGTCAGTTTGTTTCTGTAATTATACAGCCTTGTCCATATGTTTTACCCCAACCATCAGTATTTTGCATGATGCCCTAGGTAATTTGTGTTCAGAAATTTAACATTGTGTATCTGCATACTTGGCTGGCAATATCATTACCTGACAGCCTCCGGACACAATCCTATAGAATTCTCAAAAAAGAAACCCTATAACCTTAAGGAGCTATTTCATTCCTCAAAAGTATACTTTTGTTGCAGGGCTAGTATATTGGAAATCAGGGGCAGAGCTCAGCCACCAGCTCCATCTATTTGCACGAGCAACAAATTTTGCACACATGTGCGCAACTGTATTTGCTTTCGTACCAATAAGTGGAAAGATAATATTAATCTCCTTGATTTCACCGACAATTGCAGCATATGACGTCAATATAAAATGTCCTGCCAGTTCTTTAACAGAATTAGCAGTCAGGTTCCAAAACAATTATCTGAAACTTACCTTCTCTGACCATCCTCACCTTAACTTTACATGGCACCCGCCTTGCGAGCAGGAGAGGTTACTGAGCTCCGTGTCGTAATTTTGCCTCACAAACGTTTTGTTTCTATGGTGGATGTGGCACCCACTCGAATGTAATTTTACCTCAGACAACTTTTGTTTCTTGCAGTGGTTGTGGTGTGGTGTAATTTTACCTCATACAGGTTTTGTCTCTTACGGTGGTTGTGGCGTTGTGTGTGTGGCTCGTACAGGTTGGCTGGGGTGAGGAATAAGAATTCCTCACCCAGGGTGACGAATAGCGCGATCCTATATATATATGCATAACGTGTACAATATGTAGTATCGTTAAATACCAGTAAACAAAAAAGAATTAAATGGAAAACACAAAATTAATGAAAAAATAAAAAATAAAACCAAACCCCCCCCAAACATTTAGTACCGGTTGGTGTACCAACCGGTACTAATGGTCTACCAGCACCCGGGCATGGCTCGTGCCACGTGGTGGAACATTAGCGCCGGTTCGTGCTGAACCGGTAGTAATGGGGGAGGGGGGCTTTAGTACCCACTCTTTAGTGCCGGTTGTAGAACCGATGCTAAAGGCCCTTACGAACCGACACTAAAGCCCGGTTCTGCACTAGTGTTACTACTACTACAAGCATGAAAAGTAAACTACCTAAAAGCTACAACTAATTTTTTTGTTTTTCTTAAGGTTTATCAAACACACAAGAAGAAAGCATAAAAAGGAAAATAAACTAGCATGTATATTAAAGTGAAAAAGTATGAGCACCGATGATACGTCTCCAACGTATCTATAATTTTTGATTGCTTCATGCTATATTATACTCTGTTTTGGATGTTTAACGGGCTTTATTATACTCTTTTATATTATTTTTCGTACTAACCTATTAACCGGAGGCCCATCCCAAATTGCTGTTTTTTGCCTATTTCAGAGTTCGGCAGAAAAAGAATATCAAATGGAGTTCAAACGGAATGAAACCTTCGGGAACGTGATTTTCGGAACGAACGTGATCCAGAGGACTTGGACCCTACGTCAAGAAAGCAACCAGAAGAGCATGAGGCAGGGGGCGCGCCCTCCACCCTCGTGGGGCCCACGTTGCTCCACCGACGTACTTCTTCCTCCTATATATAACTACGTACCCCCAAACCAATAGAAGCATCCATGAAAACCTAATTCCACCGCCGCAACCTTCTGTACCCGTGAGATCCCATCTTGGGGCCTTTTCCGGCATCCTGTCGGAGGGAGCATTTATCATGGAGGGCTTCTACATCAACACCATCGCCTCTCCGATGATGTGTGAGCAGTTTACTCAGACCTTCGGGTCCATAGTTATTAGCTAGATGGCTTGTTCTCTCTCTTTGGATCTCAATACAAAGTTCTCCATGATTCTCGTGGAGATCTATTGATGTAATCTTCTTTTGCAGTGTGTTTGTTGAGACCGATGAATTGTGGGTTTATGATCAAGATTATGTATGAACAATATTTGAATCTCTTCTAAATTATTTTATGTATGATTGGTTATCTTTGCAAGACTCTTCGAATTATCAGTTTGGTTTGGCCTACTAGATTGATCTTTCTTGCAATGGGAGAAGTGCTTGGCTTTGGGTTCAATCTTGCTGTGTCCTTTCCTAGTGACAGTAGGGCAGGAAGGCACGTATTGTATTGTTGCCATCGAGGATAACAAGATGGGGTTTATATCATATTGCATGAGTTTATCCCTCTACATCATGTCATCTTACTTAAAGCGTTACTCTGTTCTTTTGAACTTAATACTCTAGATGCATGCTGGATAGCGGTCGATGTGTGGAGTAATAGTAGTAGATGCAGGCATGAGTCGGTCTACTTGTCACGGACGTGATGCCTATATACATGATCATACCTAGATATTCTCATAACTATGCTCAATTCTATCAATTGCACAACAGTAATTTGTTCACCCACCGTTATACTTATGCTCTTGAGAGAAGCCACTAGTGAAACCTATGGCCCCCGGGTCTATTTTTCATCATATTAATCTTTGAACACTTAGCTCTTTTTATTGCCTTTTATTTTAGTTTGCATCTTTTTTATAAAAATACCAAAAATATTATCTTATCATATCTATCAGATCTCACTTTCGTAAGTGACCATGAAGGGATTGACAACCCCTTTATTGCGTTTGGTTGTGACGTTTTTATTTGTTTGTGTAGGTGCGAGGGACTTGAGCGTGGCCTCCTACTGGTTTGATACCTTGGTTCTCAAAACTAAGGGAAATACTTACGCTACTTTACTGCATCACCCTTTCCTCTTCAAGGGAAAACCAACCCAGTGCTCAAGAGGTAGCAACCGACAATTAGCATGAGTGTGTGAATATGAATGTAATGTCGGTGAGAAATACGTACTCCCCAAGCTTAGGCTTTTGGCCTAAGTTGGTATATGGCCACGGCTGGCTTGGTGGATATCCGAAGTTATAGTTGGGGTCATACTGAGATGCAGCGGCTATTGCATCGTGGGCTGCAGCTTGAAGGCGAGATGCCCTCGTCCTCTTCTCGTACTCATTTGCCTCCTCCCTGGTAATGACATATCCCCCCTTTGCCTGAAAGTCAAAGAGAGTAGGATCAGGGAGGATGATAATCCCCAAGTGAAGGGAATCATCGTAGCAATTTCCAAAGGTGGAAGTGATAAGTATGGAGTGTCGAACCCACAAGGAGCTAAAGGTAAGATCAATATTCTCTCAAGCCCTATCTGCCACTGATACGACTCTACGTACACTGAACGTTTGCTTCCAACTAGAAACGAGAAATAAAACAACGTTGTGGGTATGAAGAGGATAACTTTTTATGGTATCGAAGATCTAAAATATAAAAGTAGGTGCTGTTATCATAAAGTTAGAATATATTACTAAATATTATAAATAGCGAGTGTGGAATAATGAGGATCGGTGTGCGGAATTGTCCTAGGCAATTGTTAACAAGACCGATAGTCCTCATTGCAATTTCATATGAGGGAGAGGCATAAGCTAACATACTTTCTCTACTTGGATCATATGCACTTATGATTGGAACTCTAGCAAGCATCCGCAACTACTAAAGATCATTAAGGTAAAACCCAACCATAGCATTAAAGCATCAAGTCCTCTTTATTCCCATACGCAACAATCCCTCTTACTCGGGTTTGTGTTTCGGTCACTCACCAACCCACTATAAGCAAATCATGAACATATTGCAACACCGTATAGCGGGAATCCCTCACGCTTGCGCGACACGGAGGGCACCGTAGGACAGCACCAAAATAAAACATACAACTCGTACCAATCTATATCATCGATCAACCCAAGGACAAAAGATATGTACTCAAAACATCATAGGATGGCAACACATCATTGGATCATAATATGTAGCGTAAAGCACCATGTTCAAGTAGGGATTACAGCGGGGTGCTGGAGAGTGGACCGCGTAAAAGAGGTGAGGATGGTGATGTTGATGAAGACGATCACCGTGGTGATGATTCCCCTCCCGATGGCACTCCGGCGCCACCGTAAGAGAGGAGGAGAGGTTCTCCCCCTTGTGCTTCCTCCTCCATGGCTTCCACCCTTTGGTCCTTGGCCTTTCATGGTGATGATGGCCCCTCCGAGATACTCCTCCATGGCCATCGGTGATGATGGCCCCCTCCGGCAGGATGACGGAGAGGGCCTAGATTGACTTCTCGTGGCTACAGAGGCTTGCGGCGGCGGAACTTCCGATCTAGGTTTCTTTCTGGAAGTTTGGAAATATATAGAAGAGTTTTGCCTTGATTTCACGTCAGGGGGGTCTCCGGGCTGTCCACGAGGCAGGGGGGCGCGCCCCCCACCCTCGTGGGCAGCCTGGGACTCTTCTGGCCTGCTTCTGGTACTCCGTGGGATTCTTCTGGTCCAAAAATGATCTCCGTCAAGTGGCATGTCAATTGGACTCCGTTTAGTTTTCCTTTTCTGCGATACTCTAAAACAAGGAGAAAACAGAAACTGGCACTGGGCTCTAGGTTAATAGGTTAGTCCCAAAAATCATATAAATATCATATAAATTCATATAATGCAGCCTAGAAGGATAGTATAATAGCATGAATACTTCATAAATTATAGATACATTGGAGACGTATCAACACCCCATGCTTAATTCCTGCTCGTCCGCGAGTAGGTAAATGATAAAAGAAATGATTTATGAAGTGTGAATGCTAGCAAGTGCATAAGTTTGATCAATGATAATTCCAATCACCTTTTCTAGCATCATTATATGTCATAACAATAGCTCATCTCATAAAACTTTCCATGATCAAGTAACAAGCAAATCACATGTTTAAAGTATAGATCATAAACTTTCTTGAAAACTAACAAACAATATTCTCAGTCATCAAACAATTGCAATTCATCTTATTTTCAGGAAGAGTCTATGTCAGAGCTTTGATTTAGCAAACTCCACATACTCAACTATCATTTAGACTTTCACAATTGCTAACACTCACGCGATATTTATGGGTTCAAAGTTTTAATTAGACACAGAGAAAGATAGGGGCTTATAGATTCGCCTCCCAACCTTTTACCTCAAGGGTAATGTCAACAATAATAGTTCATGATGCCTTACATCCAATTGGATATATATATCAGAATCTTTCCAACACAAGGTGCTTGCCAAAGGATAAAATGTACTCCCTCCGTCCCACAATATAAGAGCATTTTTAACACTACACTAGTGTCAAAAACGTTATTATATTATGAGACATAGGAAGCAAAAGAAAAGGTGAAAACCACCATGACTCTTGCATAAGGGTAAGAGATAAAAGTAAAAGATAGGCCCTTCACAGAGGGAAGCAGAGGTTTCCATGCGCTTTCAGGGTTGGATGCAGAAAATCTTAATGCGAAAGAACGTCACTTTATATTGCCACTTGTGATATGGACCTTTATTATGCAGTCCGTCGCTTTTATTTCTTCCACATCACAAGATCGTATAAAGCTTATTTCCTCCGCATGAATCAATCATACATATTTAGAGAGCAATTTTTATTGCTTGCATCGAAGACAACTTACTTGAAGGATCTTACTCAATCCATAGGTAGGTATGGTGGACTCTCATGGCAAAACTGGGTTTAAGGATATTTGGAAGCACAAGTAGTATCTCTACTTAGTGCAAGGAATTTGGCTAGCATGAGGGGGAAAGGCAAGCTCAACGTGTTGGGCGATCCATGACAATATACTTTATTTCATATATAAGAAAACATAACCCATTACGTTGTCTTCCTTGTCCAACATCAACCTTTTAGCATGTCATATTTTAATGAGTGCTCACAACTACAAAAGATGTCCAGGATAGTATATTTAAATGTGAAATCCCTCTCCCTTCAATATTGTTTCATGAATTGTTCAAGTGACCAATTCTACGTTTGCTAACTTTTAATAAGTTTGCTACCTATACTTATTATGTGTGAAGTCATTACTCCCCATGTTATAAGCATACGGAACCTATATAAATTCAGATTTAGGACATTCAATTTATTCAACCATTTACTCATAGGATATACATGAAGCACATGAGCAAATGACAAACTACTCCAAAAGATATGAGTGGAGAACACTGATTAGTCAAATAATTAACTAGCCATGGGAGGATTCTTTTTCATTCAGTAATTCAGACCCAATGATTTTATTCAAACAGCAAGTAATATTGAAAATACGCTCCAAGCAAAACACATATCATGTGACGAACAAAAATATAGCTCCGAGTAAGGTATACCGATAGTTTTGAAGACGAAAGATGGGATGCCTTCCGGGGCATCCCCAAGCTTAGGTACTTGAGTATTCCTTGAATATTGCCTTGGGGTGCCTTGGGCATCCCCAAGCTTAGGGTCTTTCCACTCCTTATTCTCCTCATATTGATATCTCACCCAAAACTTGAAAACTTCAATCACACAAAACTTAACCTAACTTCGTGAGATAGGTTAGTATGATAGAGTAAACCATTCACTTTGGTACTGTTAAAGACACATTTCATAATTGTTCTTACACAATGCCAACTGTACCATATCATTTCTACAATTTATATTGCGAAATATAAGTCATAGAAACTAGAAAACAAGCAAACTATGCAATGAAAAAAGAATCTGTCAGAAACAGAACACTCTGTAATGATCTGAACAATAACCGTACCTATGATACTCCAAAAATTATTAAATAAATTGGTGTACATGAGGAATTTGTCTATTAATCTTCTGCAAAAGGAATCAACCCAAAAGCACTCTTCTGTAAAAAAAATGACAGCTAATCTCGTGAGCGCAAAGTTTCTTTTTTTTACAGCAAGATCACATTAACTTTCACCCAAGTCTTTCCAAAGGTCTTACTTGGCACTTTATTGAAACAAAAGCTATACAACATGATTACTACAATATCTTAATCATGTAAACACACAAAAACAGTAAGGGTAAATATTGGGTTGTCTCCCAACAAGCGATTTTCTTTAATGCCTTTTAGCTAGGCATGATGATTTCAATGATGCTCACATAATAGACAAGAATTGAAACAGAAAGAGAGCATCTTGAAGAAAATGACTAACACATTTAAATCTAACCCACTTCCTATTCCTAGGGATTTTGTGACCACACAACTTATAGGAACAAGAATCAACTAGCATAGGAAGGCAAAACAAGTATAACTTCAAGACTTTAAGCACATAGAGAGGAAACTTGATACTATTGCAACTTCTACAAGCATGTATTCCTCCCTCATAATAATTTTCAGTAGCATCATGGATAGCAGCTTTGTTCTCATACTCAATTGGAACCTCTTCCGAAATATTGGAATCATTACTAGCTAAAGTTGACACTCTTCCAAATCCACTTTCATAAATATCACACTAAGATTCAACACCCTCCTAAATAGTGGGACCACTAATTCCTAAAGTTGACACTCTTCCAAACCCACTTTAAATGATATAGTATTATTCATACTCAAAAAGATATAAGTGAAGTTCATGGAGCATTCTACAATTAACATAGACTAACCAATATCCAAGCTCAAACTATATAAGTGATGCACACGGAGCATTCTATAAAACCATACTCAAAAGATTTAAGCGAAGCACAAAGAGTAATTCTATAAATTGATGAAGGTACATCTCATACTAGCATGGTTCTTAAAGGGAAAACAAAAACACAAAGGACACAAATCATGTGAACAAAACAAAAACCAAGGTATACCGATAATTGTTGAAGAAGAAAGATGGGATGCCCACCGGGGCATCCCCAAGCTTAGATGCTTGAGTATCCTTTAAATATTTACTTGGGGTGCCTTGGGTATCCCTAATCTTGAACTCTTGCCTCTATTTATTCTTCCCACATTGGTAACTCCTTGTTCTTCGAACACTTCATCCACAAAAACATAACAAAAACTTTGTGAGACCCGTTAGTATAACAAAGCAAATCACTAATATAAGTACTGTTGCAAACCAATTCATATTTTGTTCTTGCATTATAGCTACTGTAATATAACTTTTCCATGGCTTAATCCACTGATAGAGACCGATAGTTTCATCAAAACAAGCAAGCGATGCATCAAAAACAGAATCTGTCTTAAACAGGACAGTATGTAGTAATCTGGAAGTTTAGCAAACTTCTGTAACTCCTACAATTATGAACTAAATTTGAAAATTTGAACAATTTGTACAGAAGTAATGTGCAAAAAGTTTCAGACCCATTTGATTTTCCACTTAAAAAATGTAAAATCACGCACTACAGCCAAAGTTTCTGTTTTTGTTCTGCACGAAGCAAACAAGCAATCTAATCATCCTAAAACCAAAGCTTCACACATTGTTTTTATAATACGATGAATATATACAAGGGGATAATTATTTACAGAGAAACTTCCATGAGAAATTCTACATTGTTTCCGTGAGCATGAACACAAGTGCTCAAGGTCGACCCTCACTTCTTCAATGCAAGTTTCTTTCCAATCACTTCTCTTTTTCAAAAACTTTTTAGGCATGAAAGTCAAGTAATTTTTTTGTATTTTCATTATTTTAATTTTTTTTGTATGTTTCACCCACAACTAAACTTAAACAAAAGGGAAAAACAAAATCTACTTAGTGAAGAAAGTAAACAAGCACACACGAGAATATCAACCCCACGCTATTGCTCCCCGGCAACGGCGCCAGAAAAGAGCTTGATAATCCCCAAGTGCAGGGAATCATCGCAGCAATTTCCAAAGGCGGACGTGATAAGTATGGAGTGTCGAACCCACAAGGAGATAAAGTAAGATCAATATTCTCTCAAGCCCAATCTGCCACTGATACGACTCTATGTTCACCGAACGTTTGCTTCCAACTAGAAATGAGAAATAAAACTACGTTGTGGGTATGAAGAGGATAACTTTGTATGGTATCGGAGAGCTGAAATATAAAAGTAGGTGCTGTTATCATAAAGTTAGAATATATTACTAAATATTATAAATAGCGAGTGTGGAATAATGATGGATCGGTGTGCGGAATTGTCCTAGGCAATCGTTAACAAGACCGATAGTCGTCATTGCAATTTCATATGAGGGAGAGGCATAAGCTAACATACTTTCTCTACTTGGATCATATGCACTTATGATTGGAACTCTAGCAAGCATCCGCAACTACTAAAGATCATTAAGGTAAAACCCAACCATAGCATTAAAGCATCAAGTCCTCTTTATTCCCATACGCAACAATCCCTCTTACTCGGGTTTGTGTTTCGGTCACTCACCAACCCACAATAAGCAAATCATGAACATATTGCAACACCCTATAGCGGGAATCCCTCACGCTTGCGCGACACGGAGGGCACCGTAGGACAGCACCAAAATAAAACATATAACTCGTACCAATCTATATCATCAATCAACCCAAGGACAAAAGATATGTACTCAAAACATCATAGGATGGCAACACATCATTGGATCATAATATGTAGCGTAAAGCACCATGTTCAAGTAGGGATTACAGCGAGTGCTGGAGAGTGGACCGCGTAAAAGAGGTGAGGATGGTGATGATGATGGTGATGTTGATGAAGACGATCACCGTGGTGATGATTCCCCTCCCGATGGCACTCCGGCGCCACCGGAAGAAAGGAGGAGAGGTTCTCCCCCTTGTGCTTCCTCCTCCATGGCCTCCACCCTCTGGTCCTTGGCCTTCATGGTGATGATGGCCCCTCCGGGATACTCCTACATGAACACCGGTGATGATGTCCCCCTCTGGCAGGATGCCGGAGAGGGCCTAGATTGACTTCTCGTGGCTACAGAGGCTTGCGGCGGCGGAACTTCCAATCTAGGTTTCCTTTTGAAAGTTTGGGTATATATAGAAGAGTTTTGCGTTGATTTCACGTCAGGGGGGTCTTCGGGCTGTCCACGAGGCAGATGGGCGCGCCCCCACCCTCGTGGGCAGCCCGAGACTCTTCTGGCCTGCTTCTTGTACTCTGTGGGCTTCTTCTGGTCCACAAATGATCTCCATCAAGTGGCACGTCAATTGGACTCCGTTTAGTTTTCCTTTTCTGCGATACTCTAAAACAAGGAGAAAACAGAAACTGGCACTGGGCTCTAGGTTAATAGGTTAGTCCCAAAAATCATATAAAGTATCATATAAATTCACATAATACATCCTAGAAGGATAGTATAATAGCATGAATATTTCATAGATTATAGATACGTTGGAGACGTATCAGCATCCCCAAGCTTAATTCCTGCTCGTCCTCGAGTAGGTAAATGATAAAAGAAATAATTTATGAAGTGTGAATGCTAGCAAGTGCATCAGTTTGATCAATGATAATTCCAATCACTTTTTCTAGCATCATTATATGTCATAATAATAGCTCATCTCATAAAACTTTTCATGATCAAGTAACAAGCAAATCCCATGTTTAAAGTATGGATCATAAACTTTCTTGAAAACTAACAAACAATATTCTCAGTCATGAAACAATTGCAATTCATCTTATTTTCAGGAAGAGTCTATGTCAGAGCTTTGATTTAGAAAACTCCACATACTCAACTATCCTTTAGTCTTTCACAATTGCTAACACTCACGCGATATTTATGGGTTCAAAGTTTTAATCAGACACAGAGAAAGATAGGGTCTTATAGATTCGCCTCCCAACCTTTTACCTCAAGGGTAATGTCAACAATAATAGGTCATGATGCCTTACATCCAATTGGATATATATATCAGAATATTTCCAGCACAAGGTGCTTGCCAAAGGATAAAATGTAAAAAGGAAAGGTGAAAACCACCATGACTCTTGCATAAGGGTAAGAGATAAAAGTAAAAGATAGGCCCTTCGCAGAGGGAAGCAGAGGTTTCCATGCGCTTTCAGGGTTGGATGCACAAAATCTTAATGCAAAAGAACGTCACTTTATATTGCTACTTGTGATATGGACCTTTATTATGCAGTCCATCGCTTTTATTTCTTCCACATCACAAGATTGTATAAAGATTATTTCCTCCACATGAATCAATCATACATATCTAGAGAGCAATTTTTATTGCTTGCATCGATGAAAACTTAGTTGAAGGATCTTACTCAATCCATAGGTAGGTATGGTGGACTCTCATGGCAAAACCGGGTTTAAGGATATTTGGAAGCACAAGTAGTATCTCTACTTAGTGCAAGGAATTTGTCTAGCATGAGGGGGAAAGGCAAGCTCAACGTGTTGGGCGATCCATGACAATATACTTTATTTCAGATATAAGAAAACATAACCCATTACGTTGTCTTCCTTGTCCAACATCAACATTTTAGCATGTCATATTTTAATGAGTGCTCACCACTACAAAAGATGTCCAAGATAGTATATTTATATGTGAAATCCCTCTCCCTTCAATATTCTTTCATGAATTGTTCAAGTGACCAATTCTATGTCTGCTAACTTTCAATAAGTTTACTACCTATACTTATTATGTGTGAAGTCATTACTCCCCATGTTATAAGCATACAGAACATATATAAATTCAGATTTATGACATTCAATTTATTCAACCATTTACTCATAGGATATACATGAAGCACATGAGCAAATGACAAACTACTCCAAAAGATATGAGTGGAGAACACTGAGTAGTCAAATAATTAACTAGCCATGGGAGGATTCTTTTTCATTCAATAATTTAGATCCAATGATTTTATTCAAACAGCAAGTAATATTGAAAATACCCTCCAAGCAAAAGACATATCATGTGACGAATAAAAATATAGCTCCGAGTAAGGTATACTGATAGTTTCAAGACGAAAGAGGGGATGCCTTCCGGGGCATCCCCATGCTTAGGTACTTGAGTATTCCTTGAATATTGCCTTGGGGTGCCTTGGGCATACCCAAGCTTAGGGTCTTTCCACTCCTTATTCTCCTCATATCGATATCTCACCCAAAACATGAAAACTTCAATCACACAAAACTTAACCAAACTTCGTGAGATAGGTTAGTATAATAGAGTAAACCATTCACTTTGGTACTGTTAAGGACACGTTTCATAATTGTTCTCACACAATGCCTACTGTAACATATCATTTCAACAATTTATATTGAGAAATATAAGTCATAGAAACTAGAAAACAAGCAAACTATGCAATGAAAACAGAATATGTCAGAAACAGAACAGTCTGTAATGATATGAACAATAACCATACTTATGCTACTCCAAAAATTATGAAATAAATTGGTGGACGTGAGGAATTTTTCTATTAATCTTCTGCAAAAAGAATCAACTCAAAATCACTCTTCTGTAAAAAAAATGACAGCCAATCTCGTGAGCGCAAAGTTTCTGTATTTTACAACAAGATCACATTAACTTTCACCCAAGTCTTTCCAAAGGTCTTACTTGGCACTTTATTGAAACAAAAGCTATAAACATGATTACTACAGTAGCTTAATCATGTAAACACACAAAAACAGTAAGGGTAAATATTGGGTTGTCTCCCAACAAGCGCTTTCTTTAATGCCTTTTAGCTAGGCATGATGATTTCAACGATGGTCACATAATAGACAAGAATTGAAACACAAAGAGAGCATCTTGAAAAAAATGACTAACACATTTAAATCTAACCCACTTTCTATGCCTAATGATTTTGTGAGCACACAACTTATCGGAACAAGAATCAACTAGCATAGGAAGGCAAAACAAGTATAACTTCAAGACTTTAAGCACATAGAGACAAAACTTGATATTATTGCAACTCCTACAAGCATGTATTCCTTCCTCATAATAATTTTCAGTAGCATCATGGATAGCAGCTTTGTTCTCATACTCAAATGGAACCTCTTCCGAAATAGTGGAATCATTACTAGCTAAAGTTGACACTCTTCCAAATCCACTTTCATAAATATCACACTAAGATTCAACACCCTCCTAAATAGTGGGATCACTAATTCCTAAAGTTGACACTCTTCCAAACCCACTTTAAATGATAGTATTATTCATACTCCAAAAGATATAAGTGAAGTTCATGGAGCATTCTACAATTAACATAGACTAACCAATATCCAAGCTCAGACTATATAAGTGAAGCACACGAAGCATTCTATAAAACCATACTGAAAAGATTTAAGTGAAGCACAAAGAGTAATTCTATAAGATCGTAGTTAAACAATATAAGTGAAGCACTTGAAATATTCTATAAATTGATGAAGGTACATCTCATACTAGCATGGTTCTTAAAGGGAAAACAAAAACACAAAGGGCACAAATCATGTGAACAAAACAAAAACCGAGGAATACAGATAATTGTTGAAGAAGAAAGATGGGATGCCCACCGGGGCATCCACAAGCTTAGATGCTTGAGTATCCTTTGACATATTTACTTGGGGTGCCTTGGGCATCCCCAAGCTTGAACTCTTGCCTCTCTTTATTCTTCCCACATTGGTAACTCCTAGTTCTTCGAACACTTCATCCACAAAAATTTTGTGAGACCCGTTAGTACAACAAAGCAAATCACTACTATAAGTACTGTTGCAAACCAATTCATATTTTGTTTTTGCATTATATATACTGTAATATAAATTTTCCATGACTTAATCCACTGAAAGAGACCGATAGTTTCATCAAAACAAGCAAGCAATGCATCAAAAACATAATCTATCTTAAACAGGACAGTCTGTAGTAATCTGGAAGTTTAGCAGACCTATGTAACTCCTAAAATTATGATCTAAATTTTGCAATTTGAACAATTTGTACATAAGTAATGTGCAAAAAGTTTCAGACCCATTTGACTTTCCAGTTAAAAATGTAAAATCACGCACTACAGGCAAAGTTTCTATTTTTGTTCTGCACAAAGCAAACAAGCAATCTAATCATCCTAAAACCAAAGTTTGGCACATTATTTTTATAATACAATGAATATATACAAGGGGATAATTATTTACAAAGAAACTTCCATGAAAAATTCTACGTTGTTTCTGTCGGTGTTCAAAAAAGGGGGATACACTTTTTTGTACCCCTATGACTGTGCACGGGCAGTTTGAGCCACGGGCGCCGCTACACCAAGCACGGCAAGGGAGGTAAAACCATGGTAAGGCCAAAGCTGAAGAGAAGGAGAACGATGCCAAGACCAAGACCACAAAGAGCAAAGGGAACAAAGCAGACCCCCCCCGGCAAGATCCTTGCCGGGGGGCAGCTTTAGCTAGCCTGGCAAGATCCTTGCCGTGGCAGTTCGCCCCGCACCTGCGGAGCGAGGTCACCCTTCAGTCCACTGCCCCCATGGGGCAAGGATTCGGGAGACATCCCCATGGTGGCATGCAGATATTTGTGAAGACATTCAAGACCAGATGCCCACTTGAGAAGATGATGACCCCTGGCGGGATTCCAGCCAAGGAGGACCACAAGGCCCCCGGCAAGAGCCTTGCCGGGGATGACAGCGAATGCCGCGGCAAGACCCTTGCCGGGGCCCCGGCAAGGCCCTTGCCAATGACACCCGTAGGGCCACCATCAGGCCCGCACCAGTCGCACCTCCACCACCGTTTGCATGCAGCTGCCGACCCAACTAGTTGGGCAGGCACCTGCGTGGCGGCGTGCAGATCTTCGTGGAGGCCCACCACTGCACCACCTCAGCTGCTTGCCTGCCTACATGGCACCACAAGCACCGCTGGCCAGGGCGCGTGTCAACGCAAGAGGGAGCGGCGACGGACGGGACAAGGCTATCCCCCGTCCCCGATAAAGCAAGGACACCTAAGCAAGGCGCATTAAATGCGCCTTGTCATGTAATGCAAGGTATAAACTCGCATTACTCTACCCTTTCCACCTCCTGTGTGCCACTGTGGCAACCCCTTTCCTATAAAAGGAGCCCCAAGGCGACCAGGAGGGGGATTCGGCTTTTTGGAGCTCCTCGCGCCCCATAGCTAGCTCAAGAACACAGATATACAATCCACCAAAGCAGGAGTAGGGTTTTACGCATCCTTGCGGCCCGAACCTGGATAAAGGAACCATGTGCTATATGTTTGATCCGCTCTTCTCACGACCCCCGCGCTCCGCACCCGTAGTAGGGATTCTCGTGATCCCATAGGTGTCGTTTCACACCGACATCTTTGGCGTGCCAGGTAGGGGCGTGGCGCTGTTGTGAGAATCGGCTTTATCAATTATTTCGACGCTTCTTCATCATCATGGCGCCCAAGAAGAAGACGACGGTGGCGGTTGGCCCGCCGAAAGCCGGGCATCCCGTCCCGACACGGGCGAGCAGTGGACCGGTCGCGGAAAGGACCAGGGGCGCCGTTTGCGAACACCAACACCGTCCCAGCAGCCGGAGTTTGGGAGGCGGCGATGTTCGTGCGCCTGGCAACGGGCTGCACGCCGCCAAGTCCAAAGACGGGGTCAGGCCCTACGCGGTTGGCGCGGGACCTTCCAAGATCGCTGCCACCCTGCCAGAAGGCGACGCGAGGGCTTCCCAGACTCCCACACTGGCGCCGACGGCGTGCTCCTCTCAAGCGGCACGCGACGAACGGCGTAATCACACCGAAGACCCCGGGCGTCGCCGCGGGAAAAGCCCCGAGCGCCCCTCCCGGGATGTAGAAGACCTGCCCGCTCGTCGAGGCGCTGGCAAAGATGGCACGCGACCGCGGTTGCGTTATAGAGCTCCTTATGACAAGGTCAGGAGTCGAAGCGCGTCGTGATCCGTGTAGGTTTCGCTGCCACCAACGCCAGCAGAAGCCCTGGCGCGCGTGCAGTTGCTCCTCGATTTCCCTCCCACTACAGGGAAACTCGACGAATGGAGAGCCACCATCCGATGCCTTGTTGCGGTGGCCAACAAAGACGAACCGAGCCCGGTGGGGCCCTCGGGTCGATGTTCCGACGGAGTCCCATGCACCAGTAGCCGGAGGGCCGGCGGCGCCGCGACCACGGTGCACTCGCCCCCTCCTTGCCCGGCGCCGCGGACGCCAGCCTGTCGAGACGTCACGGGCGACGAGATCTCCATAGCGTCGTCCGACCCGCGGACCCACTGTAACCAACGCCAAGTTCTTCGGGAACGAGAGCATGAAGACGCTCGAACCACTATCGAGCGCCGGCGCGGAGCGCGCCACCAATAAGATAGGCGAGCGGGGCCTGATGTGAACCACCCGGCACCGGAGAGCCGTGGAGGCCTACCTTACGAAGTAGGCTGTCCGGCTTTTACCCGTGAGCTGCGGCAGTTCCAGTGGCCCACTCACCGCACTTTCAAACCTGACGTGGGCGAAAAGTACAGCGGCAAGACTCACCTGTCCGAGTTCCTCAGCATCTACACCATCGCGATGCAGGCTGCCGGAGCCCGCGACCATAAGGTGCTTGCGAATTACTTTCCGTTGGCTCTTAAACCCAACGCCATGTCATGGTTGATGCGCTTGCCGGTAGACTCCATTTCTTCCTGGTCGGATTTGTGCCATGAGTTCATGGGCGCCTTCACTGGCGGTCATCAAGCTCATGGCCAAGCAAGCGATCTGCACGTCATTCCCCAAAAGGGTGGCGAGAGTCTCCGCAAGTACATACAGAGGTTCAGCCGGATACAATACAACATCCCTGATGTTCATCCTGCCGCCATCATCAGCGCGTTCCATCAGAACGTGCGTAACCGCAAGATGCGCGAAGAGCTGGCGATGAACAAGGTGAAAGATGTAGCAGAACTTTATGTTCTTGCTGACAGATGTGCCCGGGCTGAAGAGGGAAGGAAGTACCCCGGCGAAGATGCCGGCGTGGAAACCGACTCCTCAGACGAGAATACTGCCGCCCCGGCGAAGAAAGGCCGGCGCCGCAACAGGAAGCGCAAAGGAAAAGCCGTGCTTGCCATCGAGGGGTCTGATGACACCGGCTCCACCAAGAAAACCAAGGTAGATGACCCCGGCAAGGAAATTGTCGGATGTGTCGCCTGCCGGGCCTTGGCGGCTGCCGAGAGGCCAGGCAACTCCGACAAGCGGTATTGCAAGATCCATCGCACCAAAGGCCATGCTCTCCAAGACTGCCGACAGGTTGAGCTCCTCGCTGAGAAGCAGAGGGTTGAATATGAGAGGCGGGACAAGGAGAAGGGCCAAGACGGTGCTGAGTGGTCTGGCAAGAAGCGTGATGGTCAGGCGGGCCGTCGCGGCAAGGATAAACAACAGGAGAGGCCCGCCCGGGGCCGTGACAGAAAGCCAGAAGACGATGATCATGAAGAGGACGACGAGTCCGGCGACCAAGAGTTTCAGAAAGCTACAGAGGCCATGTGCGTTGACGGCAGAGAGATTACAGCGGCAGAGCCGTCGTTTGATGCCCAAAGGCCGCTGAAGTGGTCCAGCACACCTATCATTTTTGACACTGAGGATCACCCTGATCGCACTACTGCGGTCGGGTGCTTGCTGTTGTTGGTTTCACCAACGATACGCAACCTCAAGGTGACAAAGATGCTAGTCAATGGCAGGGCCGGTCTGAACTTGATCTCGCCTCCCGTGATCGAGAAGCTGCAGATTCCTGATGGAGACCTCGAAGAGACGGGCATGTTTCAAGGGGTCAACCCGGGAAGAAACCAACCCAAGGGAAAGGTCACGCTGCCCGTGACTTTTGGAAGCGACCTGAACTTCAGGACGGAGAGGATCGTGTTTGATGTTGCCAAGATCCCTTTTCCCTACAACGGGATCCTTGGCCGCCCAGTGCTGGCCAAGTTCATGGCAGCGTCACACTACACATAGAACACCTTGAAGATGCCAGGGCCCGTGATGATCATCACCATCCCCTCCGACAAGAAAGATGCACTGATTTGCGCTCACCAACTATACCAGCAAGCAGTTGCAGCAGCTGCCGCCGCTAGGGCACTTGCTCCTGCCACTGGGATCCCGGGAAGGAAGAAGAAGAAGAAGAAGAAGCCCGGTGAGACCTCGGACACCCACTCCGGCAAGCGCACCTCTTCGGAGTGTAGCGCTTCCGTCGAGGACGTGCCAGAGAGCTCCGCCGGCGGAAGCAAGAAGCCCAGGGCCATTCCGCCGGGAACCAAGAAGGTTTCTGTCAATGAGGACGGCACGGGAGGAGCTTTCACTATAAGCTCCACCCTTGACGACAAATAGGAAGACGCGCTCATCACCTTCCTGCGGGCGAATGTCGATGTGTTTGCCTGGCAAGCCTCCGACATCCCCGGTGTTCCCAGGGAGGTGATTGAGCATCACCTTGCTGTCTGTCCTCACGCGCGGCCCGTCAAGCAGAAGGTCAGCAAGCAAGCTTTGGAACGACAAAGGTTCATCACAGAAGAGATCCGGAAATTGGAAGCAGCGGGTTTGGTAAGAGGAGTGCTCCATCCAACGTGGTTGGCCAATCCGGTCGTGGTGCGCAAGGCAAATGGGAAGTGGAGGCTGTGTATTGATTACACAGATATCAATAAGGCTTGTCCTAAAGACCCCTTCCCGTTGCCGCGCATCGACCAGATTGTTGACTCCACAGCTGGGTGTGATCTGTTGTCATACCTCGATGCCTACTCCGGCTACCACCAGATCTTCGTGACAAGAGAAGACGAAGAGAAAACAGCATTCATCACGCCATGTGTTGGGGAACGTAGTAATTTCAAAAAAATTTCCTACGCACACACAAGATCATGGTGATGCATAGCAACGAGAGGGGAGAGTGTTGTCTACGTACCCTCGTAGACCGAAGCGGAAGCGTTGACACAACGTAGAGGAAGTAGTCGTACGTTCTCCTCGCGATCCAACCGATCACAGCACCGTTACTCCGGCACCTCCGAGTTCTTGGCACACGTTCAGCTCGATGACGATCCCCGGGCTCCGATCCAGCAAAGCGTCGAGGAAGAGTTCCGTCAGCACGACGGCGTGGTGACGATCTTGATGTGTTACCGGCGCAGGGCTTCGCCTAAGTACTGCAACGATATGATCGAGGTGGAATTTGGTGGAAGGGGGCACCGCACACGGCTAAGGAACGATCCGTAGATCAACTTGTGTGTCTCTGGGGTGCCCCCTTCCCCCGTATATAAAGGAGCCAAGGAGGAGGGGCTGGCCGGCCAAGCCTTGGCGCGCCAGAGAGTCCTACTCCCTCTGGGAGTAGGATCCCCCCCCCAATCCTAGTTGGACTAGGATTCTCCAAGGGGGAGAGAGAGAGAGAGGGGGGGCGCCCACCTCTCCTAGTCCTAATAGGACTAGGGGAAGGGGGGGAGGCGCGCAGCCCATGGGGCATCCCTCTCACCTCTCCTCCAAGGCCCATGTTGGCCCATTATGCTCCCGGGGTGTTCCGGTAACCCTCCCGGTATTCCGGTAAAATCCTGATTTCACCTGGAATGCATCCGATGTCCAAACATAGGCTTCCAATATATAATTCTTTATGTCTCGACCATTTCGAGACTCCTCGTCACGTCCGTGATCACATCCGGGACTCCGAACTCCTTCGGTACATCAAAATGCATAAACTCATAATAACTGTCATCGTAACGTTAAGCGTGCGGACCCTACGGTTCGAGAACAATGTAGACATGACCGAGACACGTCTCCGGTCAATAACCAATAGCGGGACCTGGATGCCCATATTGGCTCCTACATATTCTACGAAGATCTTTATCGGTCAGACCGCATAACAACATACGTTGTTCCCTTTGTCATCGGTATGTTACTTGCCCGAGATTCGATCGTCGGTATCCAATACCTAGTTCAATCTCGTTACCGGCAAGTCTCTTTACTCGTTCTGTAATACATCATCTCGCAACTAACTCATTGGTTGCAATGCTTGCAAGGCTTTATGTGATGTGCATTACCGAGAAGGCCCTGAGATACCTCTCCGACAATCGGAGTGACAAATCCTAATCTCGAAATACGCCAACCCAATATGTACCTTCGGAGACACCTGTAGAGCACCTTTATAATCACCCAGTTACGTTGTGACGTTTGGTAGCACACAAAGTGTTCCTACGGTAAATGGGAGTTGCATAATCTCATAGTTAAAGGAACATGTATAAGTCATGGATAAAAGCAATAGCAACATACTAAACGATCGGCTGCTATGCTAATGGAATGGGTCATGTCAATCAGATCATTCAACTAATGATGTGATCTCGTTAATCAAATAACAACTCTTTGTTCATGGTTAGGAAACATAACCATCTTTGATTAATGAGCTAGTCAAGTAGAGGCATACTAGTGACACTCTGTTTGTCTATGTATTCACACATGTATTATGTTTCCAGTTAATACAATTCTAGCATGAATAATAAACATTTATCATGATATAAGGAAATAAATAATAACTTTATTATTGCCTCTAGGGCATATTTCCTTCAGTCTCCCACTTGCACTAGAGTCAATAATCTAGATTACAAAGTAATGATTCTAACACCCATGGAGTTTTGGTGCTGATCATGTTTTGCTCGTGGAAGAGGCTTAGTCAACGGGTCTGCAACATTCAGATCCGTATGTATCTTGCATATCTCTATGTCTCCCACCTGGACCAAATCCCGGATGGAGTTGAAGCGTCTTTTGATGTGTTTGGTTCTTTTGTGAAATCTGGATTCCTTTGCCAAGGCAATTGCACCAGTATTGTCACAAAAGATTTTCATTGGACCCGATATGCTAGGTACAACACCTAGATCGGATATGAACTCCTTCATCCAGACTCCTTCATTAGCTGCTTCCGAAGCGGCTATGTACTCAGCTTCACATGTAGATCCCGCCACGACGCTTTGTTTAGAACTGCACCAACTGACAGCTCCACCGTTTAATGTAAATACGTATCCGGTTTGCGATTTGGAATCGTCCGGATCAGTGTCAAAGCTTGCATCGACGTAACCGTTTACGACGAGCTCTTTGTCACCTCCATAAATGAGAAACATATCCTTAGTCCTTCTCAAGTACTTAAGGATGTTCTTGACCGCTATCCAGTGATCCACTCCTAGATTACTTTGGTACCTGCCTGCTAAACTTACAGCAAGGCACACATCAGGTCTGGTACACAGCATTGCATACATGATAGAGCCTATGGCTGAAGCATAGGGAACATTTTTCATTTTCTCTCTATCTTCTGCGGTGGTCGGGCATTGAGTCTTACTCAACTTCACACCTTGTGCCACAGGCAAGAACCCTTTCTTTGCCTGATCCATTTTGAACTTTTTCAAAACTTTGTCAAGGTATGTGCTTTGTGAAAGTCCTATTAAGCGTCTTGATCTATATCTATAGATCTTAATGCCCAATATGTAAGCAGCTTCACCGAGGTCTTTCATTGAAAAACTCTTATTCAAGTATCCCTTTATGCTATCCAGAAATTCTATATTATTTCCGATCAGTAATATGTCATCCACATATAATATCAGAAATGCTACAGAGCTCCCACTCACTTTCTTGTAAATACAGGCTTCTCCAAAAGTCTGTATAAAACCAAATGCTTTGATCACACTATCAAAGCGTTTATTCCAACTCCGAGAGGCTTGCACCAGTCCATAAATGGATCGCTGGAGCTTGCACACTTTGTTAGCTCCCTTCGGATCGACAAAACCTTCTGGTTGCATCATATACAACTCTTCTTCCAGAAATCCATTCAGGAATGCAGTTTTGACATCCATTTGCCAAATTTCATAATCATAAAATGCGGCAACTGCTAACATGATTCGGACAGACTTAAGCATCGCTACGGGTGAGAAAGTCTTATCGTAGTCAATCCCTTGAACTTGTCGAAAACCTTTTGCAACAAGTCGAGCTTTATAGACAGTAACATTACCATCAGCGTCAGTCTTCTTCTTAAAAATCCATTTATTCTCAATTGCTTGCCGATCATCGGGCAAGTCAACCAAAGTCCATACTTTGTTCTCATACATGGATCCCATCTCAGATTTCATGGCCTCAAGCCACTTTGCGGAATTTGGGCTCACCATCGCTTCTTCATAGTTCGTAGGTTCATCATGGTCTAGTAACATGACTTCCAAAATAGGATTACCATACCACTCTGGTGCGGATCTTACTCTGGTTGATCTACGAAGTTCAGTAGAAACTTGATCTGAAGTTTCATGATCATTATCATTAGCTTCCTCCCTATTTGATGTAGGTGTCACAGAAACAGATTTCTGTGATGTACTACTTCTCAATAAGGGAGTAGATACTGTTATCTCATCAAGTTCTACTTTCCTCCCACTCACTTCTTTCGAGAGAAACTCCTTCTCTAGAAAGTTTCCGACTTTAGCAACAAAAATTTTGCCTTCGGATCTGTGATAGAAGGTATACCCAATAGTCTCCTTTGGGTATCCTATGAAGACACATTTTTCCGATTTGGGTTCGAGCTTATCAGGTTGAAGCTTTTTCACATAAGCATCGCAGCCCCAAACTTTAAGAAACGACAACTTTGGTTTCTTGCCAAACCACAGTTCATAAGGCGTCGTCTCAACGGATTTTGATGGTGCCCTATTTAACGTGAATGCAGCCGTCTCTAGAGCATAACCCCAAAAAGATAGCGGTAAATCGGTAAGAGACATCATAGATCGCACCATATCTAGTAAAGTACGATTACGACGTTCGGACACACCATTACGTTGTGGTGTTCCGGGTGGCGTGAGTTGCGAAACTATTCCGCATTGCTTCAAATGTAGACCAAACTCGTAACTCAAATATTCTCCTCCACGATCAGATCGTAGAAACTTTATTTTCTTGTTACGATGATTTTCCACTTCACTCTGAAATTCTTTGAACTTTTCAAATGTTTCAGACTTGTGTTTCATTAAGTAGATATACCCATATCTGCTTAAATCATCAGTGAAGGTGAGAAAATAACGATATCCGCCACGAGCCTCAACATTCATTGGACCACATACATCAGTATGTATGATTTCCAATAAATCTGTTGCTCTCTCCATAGTACCGGAGAACGGTGTTTTAGTCATCTTGCCCATAAGGCACGGTTCGCAAGTGCCAAGTGATTCATAATCAAGTGACTCCAAAAGTCCATCAGTATGGAGTTTCTTCATGCGTTTTACACCGATATGACCTAAACGGCAGTGCCACAAATAAGTTGCACTATCATTATCAACTCTGCATCTTTTGGCTTCAACATTATGAATATGTGTATTACTACTATCGAGATTAAGTAAGAACAAACCATTCTTTAATGGCGCATGACCATAAAAGATATTACTCATATAAATAGAACAACCATTATTCTCTGATTTAAATGAATAACCGTCTCGCATCAAACAAGATCCAGATATAATGTTCATGCTCAACGCTGGTACTAAATAACAATTATTTAGATCTAATATTAATCCCGAAGGTAGATGTAGAGGTAGCGTGCCGACCGCGATCACATCAACTTTGGAACCATTTCCCACGCGCATCGTCACCTCGTCCTTAGCCAATCTTCGCTTAATCCGTAGCCCTTGTTTTGAGTTGCAAATATTAGCAACAGAACCAGTATCAAATACCCAGGTGCTACTGCGAGAATTAGTAAGGTACACATCAATAACATGTATATCATATATACCTTTGTTAACCTTGCCATCCTTCTTATCCGCCAAATACTTGGGACAGTTCCGCTTCCAGTGACCAGTCTGCTTGCACTAGAAGCACTCAGTTTCAGGCTTAGGTCCAGACTTGGGTTTCTTCTCTTGAGTAGCAACTTGCTTGCTGTTCTTTTTGAAGTTCCCCTTTTTCTTCCCTTTGCCCTTTTTCTTGAAACTAGTGGTTTTGTTAACCATCAACACTTGATGCTCCTTTTTGATTTCTACCTCCGCGGCTTTTAGCATCGCGAAGAGCTCGGGCATAGTTTTGGTCATCCCTTGCATATTATAGTTCATCACGAAGCTCTTGTAGCTTGGTGGCAGTGATTGGAGAATTCTGTCAATGACGCAATCATCCGGAAGATTAACTCCCAGTTGAATCAAGTGATTGTTATACCCAGACATTCTGAGTATATGCTCACTGACAGAACCGTTCTCCTCCATTTTACAGCTATAGAACTTATTGGAGACTTCATATCTCTCAATCCGGGCATTTGCTTGAAATATTAACTTCAACTCCTGGAACATCTCATATGCTCCATGGTGTTCAAAACGTCGTTGAAGTCCCGGTTCTAAGCCGTAAAGCATGGCACACTGAACTATAGAGTAGTCATCAGCTTTGCTTTGCCAGACGTTCACAACATCTGGCGTAGCTCTTGCACCAGGCCTGGCACCCAGCGGTGCTTCCAGGACGTAATTCTTCTGTGCAGCAATGAGGATAATCCTCAAGTTACGGACCCAGTCCGTGTAATTGCTACCATCATCTTTCAACTTTGCTTTCTCAAGGAACGCATTAAAATTCAACGGAACAACAGCACGAGCCATCTATCTACACAACATAGACAAGCAAGATACTATCAGGTACTAAGTTCATGATAAATTTAAGTTCAATTAATCATATTACTTAAGAACTCCCACTTAGATAGACATCCCTCTAATCCTCTAAGTGATCACGTGATCCAAATCAACTAAACCATGTCCGATCATCACGTGAGATGGAGTAGTTTCAATGGTGAACATCACTATGTTGATCATATCTACTATATGATTCACGCTCGACCTTTCGGTCTCTGTGTTCCGAGGCCATATCTATTATATGCTAGGCTCGTCAAGTTAAACCTGAGTATTCCGCGTGTGCAACTGTTTTGCACCCGTTGTATTTGAACGTAGAGCCTATCACACCCGATCATCACGTGGTGTCTCAGCACGAAGAACTTTCGCAACGGTGCATACTCAGGGAGAACACTTCTTGATAATTTAGTGAGAGATCATCTTATAATGCTACCGTCAATCAAAGCAAGATAAGATGCATAAAAGGATAAACATCACATGCAATCAATATAAGTGATATGATATGGCCATCATCATCTTGTGCTTGTGATCTCCATCTTCGAAGCACCGTCATGATCACCATCGTCACCGGCGCGACACCTTGATCTTCATCGCAGCATCGTTGTCGTCTCGCCAATCTTATGCTTCCACGACTATCACTACCGCTTAGTAATAAAGTAAAGCATTACATCGCGATTGCATTGCATACAATAAAGCGAAAACCATATGGCTCCTGCCAGTTGCCGATAACTCGGTTACAAAACATGATCATCTCATACAATAAAATTTAGCATCACGTCTTGACCATATCACATCACAACATGCCCTGCAAAAACAAGTTAGACATCCTCTACTTTGTTGTTGCAAGTTTTACGTGGCTGCTACGGGCTTTAAGCAAGAACTCATCTTACCTACGCATCAAAACCACAACGATAGTTTGTCAAATAGACTCCGTTTTAACCTTCTCAAGGACCGGGCATAGCCACACTCGGTTCAACTAAAGTTGGAGAGACAGTCTTCCGCAAGCCATCTATGTGCAAAGCACGTCGAGGGAACCGGTCTCGCGTAAGCGTGCGCGTAAGGTTGGTCCGGATCGTCTCGTCCAACAATACCGCTGAACCAAAGTATGACATGCTGGTAGGCAGTATGACTTGTATCGTCCACAACTCACTTGTGTTCTACTCGTGCAAATAACATCAAACCATAAAACCTAGGCTCGGATGCCACTGTTGGGGAACGTAGTAATTTCAAAAAAATTTCCTACGCACACGCAAGATCATGGTGATGCATAGCAACGAGAGGGGAGAGTGTTGTCTACCCTCGTAGACCGAAGCGGAAGCGTTGACACAACATAGAGGAAGTAGTCGTACGTTCTCCTCGCGATCCAACCGATCACAGCACCGTTACTCCGGCACCTCCGAGTTCTTGGCACACGTTCAGCTCGATGACGATCCCCGGGCTCCGATCCAGCAAAGCGTGGAGGAAGAGTTCCGTCAGCACGACGGCGTGGTGACGATCTTGATGTGTTACCGGCGCAGGGCTTCGCCTAAGTACTGCAATGATATGATCGAGGTGGAATTTGGTGGAAGGGGGCACCGCACACGGCTAAGGAACGATCCGTAGATCAACTTGTGTGTCTCTGGGGTGCCCCCTGCCCCCGTATATAAAGGAGCCAAGGGGGAGGGGCTGGCCGGCCAAGCCTTGGCGCGCCAGAGAGTCCTACTCCCTCTGGGAGTAGGATTCCCCCCCCAATCCTAGTTGGACTAGGATTCTCCAAGGGAGAGAGAGAGAGAGAGAGAGGGGGCGCCCACCTCTCCTAGTCCTAATAGGACTAGGGGAAGGGGGGAGGCGCGCAGCCCATGGGGCATCCCTCTCACCTCTCCTCCAAGGCCCATGTTGGCCCATTATGCTCCCGGGGGGTTCCGGTAACCCTCCCGGTATTCCGGTAAAATCCTGATTTCACCTGGAATGCATCCGATGTCCAAACATAGGCTTCCAATATATAATTCTTTATGTCTCGACCATTTCGAGACTCATCGTCACGTCCGTGATCACATCCGGGACTCCGAACTCCTTCGGTACATCAAAATGCATAAACTCATAATAACTGTCATCGTAACGTTAAGCGTGCGGACCCTACGGTTCGAGAACAATGTAGACATGACCGAGACACGTCTCCGGTCAATAACCAATAGCGGGACCTGGATGCCCATATTGGCTCCTACATATTCTACGAAGATCTTTATCGGTCAGACCGCATAACAACATACGTTGTTCCCTTTGTCATCGGTATGTTACTTGCCCGAGATTCGATCGTCGGTATCCAATACCTAGTTCAATCTCGTTACCGGCAAGTCTCTTTACTCGTTCTGTAATACATCATCTCGCAACTAACTCATTGGTTGCAATGCTTGCAAGGCTTTATGTGATGTGCATTACCGAGAAGGCCCTGAGATACCTCTCCGACAATCGGAGTGACAAATCCTAATCTCGAAATACGCCAACCCAATATGTACCTTCGGAGACACCTGTAGAGCACCTTTATAATCACCCAGTTACGTTGTGACGTTTGGTAGCACACAAAGTGTTCCTACGGTAAATGGGAGTTGCATAATCTCATAGTTAAAGGAACATGTATAAGTCATGGATAAAAGCAATAGCAACATACTAAACGATCGGGTGCTATGCTAATGGAATGGGTCATGTCAATCAGATCATTCAACTAATGATGTGATCTCGTTAATCAAATAACAACTCTTTGTTCATGGTTAGGAAACATAACCATCTTTGATTAATGAGCTAGTCAAGTAGAGGCATACTAGTGACACTCTGTTTGTCTATGTATTCACACATGTATTATGTTTCCAGTTAATACAATTCTAGCATGAATAATAAACATTTATCATGATATAAGGAAATAAATAATAACTTTATTATTGCCTCTAGGGCATATTTCCTTCACCATGTGGTACGTATTGTTTCATACGGATGCCTTTCGGGTTGAAGAGTGCTGGTTCGACGTTTGCAAGGGCGGTCCAGATTGGTTTTGAACCCCAGCTCCATAGAAATATAGAAGCTTATATGGACGACATAGTGGTCAAAACCAAGGACAGGGCAACCCTCATCACAGATTTGCAAGAAACATTTGCAAACCTGCGCAAGATCAACCTCAAGCTGAACCCTGAGAAGTGTGTCTTTGGTGTTCCGTCCGGCAAGCTTCTCGGGTTCTTTGTGTCACAACGTGGGATAGAGGCCAATCCACATAAAATCAAGGCTATAGAGCAGATTGAGGCACCCAAGCGAATCAAGGTTGTGTGTCGGCTTGCTGGTTGTGTCACTGCCATGGGCAGGTTCATATCCAAGTCTGCCGAGCACGCCCTTCGTTTTTTCAAGATCCTGGAAAAGCCGGGCCCGGTGGAATGGACGCCAGAAGCCGAGGCAGCATTGCAAGATTTGAAGAAGTACCTCTCCCCCGCGCCAACACTAGTTGCGCCTAGGCCCCAGGAGCAGTTGCTGCTATACCTAGCGGCAACGAACCAGGTGGTCAGTGCCGCACTAGTAGCGCAGAGAGAGGTTGACAACGAGGTAATGGAAGCAACAGAGCCCAACGCCACCAATGCGGGGACGACACAGCCAGTCGAAGTGCTACCGAAGAAGAAAATGATGCAGCACCCGGTCTACTTCGTTAGCTCCCTCCTGCAGGGGGCTAGGTCAAGGTACTCCGGCGTGCAGAAACTGCTCTTCGGCCTCCTCATGGCCTCGAGGAAGTTGCGTCACTACTTCCAGGCACACGAGATCACTGTCGTCACTCGCCTCCCTCTACAACGGATATTGCCCAATCCAGATGCAACGGGGAGGATTGTGGAATGGGCACTCGAGCTGTCCAGCTTTGGCCTCAAGTTTGAAAGTACTTCGACGATCCAGAGCCGAGTCCTGGCGGAGTTCATTGCAGAGTGGACCGCAACACCTGACGAAGAAGCCCAAGAGACTGCTCTCCCCGGCATGGAGGCGAGTTGCAATTGGATTATGTACTTTGATGGGGCTTTCTCCCTACAAGGTGACGGGCCTGGCGTACTGCTCGTCGCCCCCATCGGAGAGCACCTCAAGTACGTGATCCAGATGCACTTCCCCAGGGAGGTGTCAACAAACAATACAACAGAGTACGAAGGGCTGCTTGCCGGTCTTAGGATCGCGGCGGACCTCGGAATCAAAAAGCTTATCGTCAGGGGCGACTCGCAACTTGTCGTCAAGCAAGTCAACAAGGATTACCAGAGCCCGTTGTTGAAGGCCTATGTTGATGAAGTGAGAAAGCTGGAAGAGCGTTTCGATGGTATACAGGCTGAACACGTTCCCCGAGCAGAGAACGATATCGCCGATTACCTGTCGAAGCGCGCTGCCCTCAAGCTACCTGTGGAACCAGGTACCTTTGTGCTTCAGCTAACTCAGCCATCCATTGATCCATCAACAGAGCAGAACAAGCGGAGGAAATCAGGTCCCGGCAAGTACTTTCCCGCCGAGCTCCCCTGAGCTGCCGGCAAGGATGTTGCCGAGGACACTAAGCCCGCCACGGGACGGCTAGCTCCGGCAGAGCGTCAAGCTCTTGCCGTCGAGACAGCCGCTCCTATAGCGGAGGAGATGCCTTTAGTCCTCGCCGTCGAGCCCCAGGCTCCAGCGTGGGTAGAGCATACCGTCTTATTCCTCCAAACAAGGGAACATCCTGAGGAGCAGGAAGAAGCGGAAAAAGTAGCCCGTCGCTCTACCATGTACCAGTTCGTCGATGACGTCCTGTACAGGAAGAGACCGAACGGTGGGAAATTGAAGTGTATCCCTCGAGAGGAAGGACTGGAGCTGTTGGCCGAGATACACGGAGGCATATGTGGATCCCACATCGGGTGAAGGGCCCTTGCCGGCAAGGCATTCCGGCAAGGTTTCTTCTGGCCCACCACCCTTCAAGATGCGACGACACTCGTCACCAGGTGTGAGGCATGTCAGTTCCATTCAAAGAAGCTTCACCAGCCAACTCAAGCCCTTCAAACCATTCCTCTCTCCTAGCCCTTCTCGGTCTGGGGGCTCGACATACTGGGCCCTTTCCCTCGCGCCGTCGGGGGCTTTGAGTACTTGTACGTTGCAATTGACAAGTTCATAAAGTGGCCAGAAGTGGAAGCAGTGAGGAAGGTCACAGCTCAGTCAGCCGTCAAGTTCTTCAAGGGGCTAGTGTGCCGTTTCGGTGTACCCAACAGGGTCATCACCGACAGCGGCACAAAGTTCACGAGTCGCACCTTCATGCAATATAACCAAGACCTCGGCAGCAAAGTCTGTTTTGCTTCCGTTGCTCACCCGCGAAGCAATGGTCAAGCTGAGAGGGCAAATGCTGAAGTGCTGCGAGGCTTAAGGACCAAGACCTTTGATAGGCTGCACAAGAGCGGAAGGCGCTGGATTGATGAGTTGCCAACGGTTCTTTGGTCAATCAGGACGACACCAAATCGAGCCACCGGCCAGAGACCCTTTGCCCTGGTATACGGGGCAGAAGCAGTTATCCCCACTGAACTCATATACGGGTCACCTCGAGTGCTCGCTTATGATGAGCTTGAGCAAGAGCAACTGCGGCAAGATGACGCACTGCTCCTTGAGGAAGATCGTCTTCGGGCGGCTGTGAGAGCAGCACGCTACCAGCAAGCCTTGCGCCGCTACCATAGCCGCGAGGTTCATGCCCGAAGCCTTGAGGAAGGCGACCTTATCCTTCGGCGCGTTCAATCGGCCAAGAATTCCAACAAGTTGATGCCAAAGTGGGAAGGCCCTTACCGGGTAATACGAGTCACCAGGACCGTTGCAGTCTGCTAGGAGACCGAAGATGCCGTTCCGGTGAGTAACTCCTGGAACATTGAGCATCTTCGCAAGTTTTACCCATGAGGCGCGGCTTGCCGGGCCTCCCGGCAAGCCACCTTTTGTACAAGCATTGCCGATGATGCATGTAACCCTTTGTACAAAGCCAGGCGCAGACCCTGAGCATAAATAAATGTAGCGCTGGCGCCCTAAGTTATAGCATGCATGCTAGGTCGAGTCTCGTCCTTGGTTAGGGTTGATAGTGCTTAGCAGCGATTAATCCCTAGCTTGGAGGCCGAGTGTGCGTCCCTTTGTCGTTCTTTCGTCTTCTTTGGTTCGCATGACTCACACATATCCTTGCCGGACCACTTAAGGACGAAAAAGAGAAGGACGATGGACCAGCATCTAGACCCCAGCAAGCCAGTATTACCGGGTGCTGCAAGAGCAAAGGTTCACCCACGGCAAACCAAAGTTGCCGGGGGCTACAGCTTCAGATAAGCTCTTCATCCCTTATTATGCATTCCCTTATGGACTGAGGTATCTGAAACCTCGTTTTTCCTAAAAAGCTACCGTGCTCCTCTAACTCTAGGCCCTAGGACTCGTTCCTGGGGCCAGGTTTGATCGTAGTCGCGACAGCAAAGGGATGAAATGAGGAGCATGAACCCGCCTCATCCCTGCCTCCGCCAAAGGCGTGAGAATGGTCGAGTGAGGTGGAGAGACGGCAAGGCCTGTTGCCGGGCGAGGAAATGTTTATCTTACAGATATCAAGGATTTACTCCTTTTCGTAGGTTCTACCCGCAAACAAATGGCCCGGCAAACATCCCTTTTTCATTAGAAACATTCCATTCAGGTAAAGTCTGTAGGGAATGAAAAACATGAATGATGGGATTACAAGTTTTAAATTCAGCTAAGGCCCAAAGGCTTACAAACTAAAAAGAGATAAGGTGCCCGTAATCCCTTCCTTGTCCCTCTCCTCAGGAGGCAGGTCAAGGAGGCGAAAAGGGCAAAAGATGCGCCTAGGCGAGCTACGAGTGGCGGAAGACACCAAGAGAACATCCCGGTGGCCATCCAAAGGCTGGACGGTGATGGCGGCGCCGGAAGCAGAGCTCGACGACGAGGCGGCAGGAGTCAGCACGCGTCGAAGGAGTCGGTGCCCGCATACTCCGAGTTGACGGCCTTGCCGCCCGCCCTCTTCCTCTTCTGCAGCCTCCCAACGCCAGCCGCCCAAGGAGACGACCCCGAGAAGTTCAAGGAGCCGGCGACACGGATGATGGGGTCGCTGGTGCTGCCCGGAGCGGCACCTGACACCTAGTCGGACCCGTCATCCTGCCGCGTACTGCCCTCGTCGTCGCCGCCGCTGTCCTCCTCGTCACTCCCGCCCGAGGAGGAGTCTTCGCTATCAGAAGAACTCTCCACGCAACACCTTGCGCGGGTCCTGAAGAGCCCGAAGACCTTGACGGAGAGGAGTCCGCCCTCCATCAGCTTGAAATGGAGAGTGAGCCCCTCCGTCAGGTGGTGGATGTGAGCGAACGTCTTCCATCCTCGACGAAGATACATCACGTGAGGGGCTGGGAAATCAACGCGAACCCGCGTGCCGCTGATCCCACAGCCCCTCATATGCAGCCGCAATGTCTCCGGCGGATCCAGCTCCATCTCCCGCGCAAATGGAGTCGGGAGACGGAGGCGACGACGAGGCGGCTGGCGCAGCCTAACAAAGAACTCACAAGGGTCTTCCCCAGCGTGGCCCTCCACGGGAGGAGGAACCACTGGCGGAGGCGAGGCCGGCGCCCCCCCCCCCCCCCGTCCTCCTCTTTCCCGAGCGCCTCGGCCTCGCCCACGGCCTCGGCCTCGCCCACGGCCTCGCCCCCTCCCTCTTCCCCTCGCGGCTGGCTCTGCCACTTCAGGCACGGGAGAAGGAGGGATGCGTTGCCGAGAGGAAACCCTCGCCGCCACCGTCGAAGGACCAAGATTCCCTCTCTCCATGGCGGATGGAAGGGGGGCAGAAGCTGAAGAAAGGAGGAGATGAAAGAGTGCGGGGCGCCGTCCTCCCCCTCCCGCTCCTTATAAAGGAACGGGCTGGGGACTCGACCGCCCCACTCTGCCAATCAAGGCTCGGAGGGCACAGGGAACTGGGACCGACCCGCTGCCCCAGCCCACGACGACCCGGTTTTCCGCCTCCACCGATTGCCACCCCAAGCGCATGGGCACCACGTGGTGAGCGTGAAGGACCGAGGCGACGGGTGAGGCGACCTCCCCCCACCCCGTGATCGAAGGGAATGGACGCCTTGAAGACCGTGCCTCGGCCCCATTCTGTAAATGGGCCGCACCTCCACGCCTCGCTCCGTTTATGGGGAAGGCGCGAACCGCCCCCTTTACTACGACGTGACGCATGCGTGCAGAGCTCAGCCCCACGCATGCCGCCCACGTCACGCACGCCTCCCCACGCTGCGCCACGCGCGGGGCGCATGGGAAGCGCAGCGCGTGAAGAAACTTACCGCGGTAAAAGCCGCCCCGCCTGCCCGCACACCGTTCTTGGGCCTAGCCAACCAACGCGTTGCGCTTATGTGTGGCCCAGGCCCGGGGGTTCATTGTCCTTGATGTATTCCCAGTCAACCCATCTCATGTCACAAACAATGGGCTTCATATCAAGCAACACAGTCTCATAGAAGTCCTGCTGTTCCTTTGTGTGGAACCTGTAGTCAACAACAGTTCTTCTTCTGGTAGCATATGGGTCTTCTGCTCTCCACTTTCTCAGCCCTGAGTCTCTTCTGATCTTCATGTCCTCAGCCACAGGATGAGCATCATTGTGGTCTGGGATCTTGGGCTTCAACTTTCTGAGTACTTCTCCGTCTTCCTCTTCTGAAGTGTCAGGCACTGGGGCCTTGTTCTTCTCAGCAGCTGGTATGCTCCTTGTGTTCCTCTTGGGAGCTGTCTTCGCCTTTGATGCAGCCTTTGGTGCTTCCTTGGGCTTGGATGCAGTAGCCCCTGATTTGATAGCATCACCCATCAGCTTTGTCATCTTAGGTGCTGGTGCAGCAACCTCTTCTTCCTCTTCTTCAGAAGAATGCTGTTCAAACTCAGCCATGGGATCAACTTTCTTGCACCATCTGCCCCATTTTCTTTCCTTCTTTCCTTCAGCAGCAACTGGCCCTTTGGGTGCAGGCTTATCAGGAATCTGAGTTGAGGCTCTGGCCTTTGGCATAGGCTGCCTACCTGCTGACCTTTTGATTTTCGTCCCTGGCTTGATGGCTGCAGTTGAGCCATACTCCTTCTTAAGCACAACTTTCTTGGAAGTGGCTTCCTCTTCTGCCACATAGTCCTCATCCTCTGATTCTGAGGTTCTTTTCTTCCTGTGTCTGGTGGCAGCTTTTGGCAAGTTACTAGGGGTGCTCCTGCTGCCTTCATCTGAAGAACTGGAGGAACTAGTGCCCTCACTCATGTGCAGTTGCTGTTCTGACACATTCTGGTTGTCACTGTGATCTGACATGATGAACAAGCTGACTGCTGATCCTGTGAATAGTTTATAGATGAGGTAGAGTCGATGAGCATCACAAAATGCAGAGATTTTTGCAAAAGAATGATTCAAAATCTTAGTTTTAGTTTCCCACAGAAATCATTTTGGATGTACCGATTTTGAAACTCGGTGATACCGAAGCAGTTTTTGGAACCTAACACGACAGGAGTCAGCTACTTTGCCATCAGCCATGGCGGACGACAAAGGCATGGATGGCTGACGGCAAAGGTCTTTGCCGTCCGCCGCGGACGGCAAAAGGTGACGACAAAGTAAGGTTCGGCAAAGAGGTACTTTGCCGTCTGCTTCGGGCGGCTGACGGCAAAGGAGCCTTTGCCCTCAGCAGCGGATGGCAAAGAGTGCAGACGGCAATAAGTGCGCTGTTACTCCGTTAGGTGGCTAACGGCAGGCCTTTGCCGTCCGCCGCTGACGGCAAACTTCGGAAGGCCTTTGCCGTCCACCGTATGATGTCAGCCGACGTCACTACACGGCAGGCCTTTGCCGTCCGCCGCTGTAGGCAAAGTTTTTGCTCTTTGCCGTCCGCCGCGGACGGCAAAGCCTTTGCCGTCAGCCACTGTAGGCAAACTGACCAAATTGGTCAGCCTCCCAGGAAGCACAGCTGCCTGCCATGTGGCCTCTTTGCCGTCCGCTGATGATGGCAAAGAGCCCTTTGCCGTCGGTGGCTGACGGCAAAGAGCCTGTATATTGTCTCTTTTTTCTGTTTTTCTTATTCCAACAATTTTCACAGCAAATATATCACATATTTAACAGCAAACATATCCAGCACACATATCACATATCCAGCACATAATTCCACATACATATATATGACATAGCAAAGTTTCATCAACATATATAGCAAGTTCCATCCATACGCATAGACATAGAATGATGCACACACAAGATGATGTCTATGAAAGCTTTTAGGTTACCTTGTCCCTTGACTTACCACCAAGAGGGTTTGTGACTCCTTGAACTAGTGCAAGATGTGGAAGTTGATTCCACTTGTTCTTGCCGAAATGATAAGAGTGAAGTATGTTGGCGGTGTCACCCTCAAGAACTTTCTAGTTCTTCTACTTTTGGATCCACACCATCTTGATGGGAATCCTTGGAGTTGTAGTCATACTTGGTGAAGTGGAACTTCAAGTAGTCTTGGGAATCCACTTGACTAAGGTCTTAGGAGCTTCTTCAAATGCATCAATTTCCTCTTGAAGCTTGTCCTTGCCTTTTTGCTTGTAGTCTTGTGGTGGAAGATCATCGTGAGCTTGTGTCCCTTTGAAAGAAGTAGGATCATACTTGTCTTGTTGTGGAACAAACTTTGTCTTGGGGTATTTATCTTCTTCCCACTCAACTCCATTGGCATTGAACTTTCGTTCAAAACCAACACCTTGATTCTTCCGGTGCCTTCCTAGCTTGCGTACAATTTCCTCGAATTTCTTACTTCCGGCAAGGCTTTTGTACACTCCTTTCTCTATAATTCCCTTCAATAGGCTATTTTCTTGCTCAAGTGTAACTTTGCTAAGAGAATCATTAGTGGAATCAAGAGAACTACTAGAAGCAACAATATTGGATTTAACATGATCATTGTTACTACTAGAGGAAGAATCTTTCTTGTTCTTGTTACTGGACTTGACTTGAGGCTTGTAAGTGGATAAGAGTAAACGTTTGGCAATGTAAGAAGAACTTTTCTTGCGAGGATCATCATTGATTGCCTTTAAAAACTCATGCTCTTGCTCAAGATTGAGCTTTTCAAAGTGTAACTTCTCATGAGCTCTAAAAAGTTCTCGATGATCTTCGAAGATAGTTTCATGAGCTAACTTAAGAGTGTTTAGTTCTTTAGTTAGAGCCTCAATTTTATCGTTATCATTTTCATTCGTTTTATCTTGATTAGCATGATTTATTGATGTTTCATCATAGTATTCATCACTAGAGTTGTCAACAAGTAAATCATCATCACCTAACAAGTCATCTTCATCACTATTAAAATCAACATACTCGGGGTGTGTTACCTTAGGACCTTTGGCCATGAAGCATCTTCCAATTCCTTCATTTTGTGAGTCAAATATGTCGTAGGAGTTGGTTGAAACAAGTGCTGGACCGGCAACACCTTCATCTTGAGTATATTCGGAATCGGAGTGATAACTTCTCTCGGAGTGGTTGCCGGAGTCGGAGACGGATACCCATTCACCAACATGACCTTGATGTCTTCGTTTTGTGTAGCTCCTTGATGATTTTTCCTTTCTTTCCGAATCCTTGTTTCTCCATGAGTATCTTCGTTCATAACGATCATCACTACTCCTTCTCTCTCTTGGAGGTGATTCTTCTCTTTTGCTTATTCTTTTCGGAGAATCTTCTCTTCTTTTGTAGGGAGCCGTACACTCATTGGAATAGTGTCCGGGTCTTCCACTATTGTAGCAGTTTCGCTCTCGACTAGAAGATCTTTTGTCATTGTAGGACCTTGTCTTGGAGCTTCTATCTTTGCTTCTATTCTTGTAGAACTTGTTGAAGTTCTTCACCATTAAGCTCAATTCTTCATTGAAAGTTTGTTTCTCACTTGATGATGTGGGGGCTTCACATAAGGCTTTGTAGGCACCAATTGATTTGTTGTGAAGTTCCTCTTTATCCTTGAGTGACATCTCATGAGCAACAATTCTTCCAATGACCCCCGTTGGCTTGAGATCTTTGTAATTGGGCATCATTTGGATCAATGTGCACACGGTATCATATTTTCCATCCAAGGCTCTTAGGATATTCTTGATGATGAATCTGTCGGTCATCTCTTCACTCCCTAAGCCAACAATCTCGTTTGTGATGAGAGCAAGCCTAGAGTACATTTCAGCGACACCTTCACCATCCTTCATTTTGAACTTGTCAAGTTGACTTTGAAGCACATCCAATTTGGATTCTTTGAAGGAGTCGGTACCTTCGTGCATATCAATCAAAGTATCCCAAATTTCCTTTGCATTCTCAAGACGGCTGATTTTGTTGAATTCTTCGGGGCACAATCTGTTGAAGAGAATATCACAAGCTTGAGCGTTGTATTGTAGCCTCTTCAACTCATCCGCGGTAGCTTCACGGTTTGGCTCTTTCCCATCGAAGAAGTCACCTTGCAAACCAACACACACAATAGCCCAAACGGCGGGGTTATGTCCGAGAATATGCATTTTCATTTTATGCTTCCAACTAGCAAAATTAGTGCCATCAAAATAAGGACCTCTACGGTGATAATTTCCCTCGCTAGACGCCATACTCTCCTAGGTTGTGAAACCAAGGCTATGACCACCAAAAGCTATGGAAATCAAAGCAAATGGAGACCAAAGCTCTGATACCACTTGTAGGATCGAAAGTATGTCTAGAGGGGGGGTGATTAGACTACTTGACCAAATAAAAACTTAACCTTTTCCCAATTTTAGTTCTTGGCAGATTTTAGCTACTTTAGGACAAGTCAAGCAATCATCACACAATTCAAGCAGGCATGCAAAGAGTATATAGGCAGTGGAAAGTAAAGCATGCAACTTGCAAGAATGTAAAGGGAAGGGTTTGGAGAATTCAAACGCAGTTGGAGACAAGGATGTTTTTGTCGTGGTTCATATAGGTGGTGCTATCCTACATCCACGTTGATGGAGACTTCAACCCACGGAGGGTAACGGTTGCGCGAGTCCACGGAGGGCTCCACCCATGAAGGGTCCACGAAGAAGCAACCTTGTCTATCCCATCATGGCCATCGCCCACGAAGGACTTGCCTCACTAGCGGTAGATCTTCACGAAGTAGGCGATCTCCTTGCCCTTACAAACTCCTTGGTTCAACTCCACAATCTTGTCCAAGGCTCCCAAGTGACACCTAGCCAATCTAGGAGACACCACTCTCCAAGAAGTAACAAATGGTGTGTTGATGATGAACTCCTTGCTCTTGTGCTTCAAATGATAGTCTCCCCAACACTCAACTCTCTCTCACAGGATTTGGATTTGGTGGAAAGAAGATTTGAGTGGAAAGCAACTTGGGGAAGGCTAGAGATCAAGATTCATATGGTAGGAATGGAATATCTTGGCCTCAACACAATGGTAGGTGGCTCTCTCTCAGAACATATGAGTTGGAAGTGTAGATGTGTTCTGATGGCTCTCTCCACGAGTGAAGAGGAGGTGGAGGGGTATATATAGCCTCCACACAAAATCCAACCGTTACACAGAATTTAGCAATCTCGGTGGGACCGAATCAACAAACTCGGTCCGGGCGGACCGAAATAGTAAACCTAGTGACCGTTAGAGATTTTCGGTGGGACTGATATGCAACTCGGTAGGACCGATATGGTTAGGGTTAGGGCATAACGTAATCTCGGTGAGACCGATTACACAAACTCGGTGAGACCGATTTGGTAATAAGCTAACCAGAGAGTTGGTCAGGCAAACTCGGTGGGACCGATTTGCTCTTTCAGTGTGACCAAAAAGTTACAAAAAGGAAACAAAGAGTTTACAATGCAATCTCGGTGGGACCGATCCGCTCTTTCGGTGAGACCGAAAAGTTACGAAAAGGAAACAAAGAAATTGCGATCCCATCTCGGTGAGACCGAGATCCCTATCGGTGAAACCGATTTGCTTAGGGTTTGGCAGTGGCTTATGACATGTGAAACTCGGTGGCGCCAGATAGGAAGAATCGGTAGGACCGAGTTTGGCTTTGGGTTTAGGTCAAGAGTGGATATGAGAAAGTAGATGAGGATTTTGGAGCATATCATTAAGCACATGAAGCAAAGGGCTCATAAAGCAACACCTCATACCTCCTTGATAGTATTGGCTTTTCCTATGGACTCAATATGATCTTGGATCACTAAAATGTAAAATGAAGAGTCTTGAGCTTTTGAGCTTGAGCTTTTGAGCTTGAGCCATGCCAATCATTGAGCTTTCCTGAAATAATCATCTTGGAATAGCATTAGCTCAATGAGCTATATGTTGTTATGAATTACCAAAACCACCTAGGGATAGTTGCACTTTCAATCTCCCCCTTTTTGGTAATTGATGACAACATATAGATCAAAGCTTCGAAAAATGATAATAAGAATAATATATATCATCGCTTTGAGAAGTATGTGATAAGTAAGAGCTCCCCCTAAATTCGTGCATATTTAAAATTTGCTTTGGACTGCAAATGCACAAAGAGTTAGAATCATGGGTTACTCTTCCATGTCACATACATCTTGGTGGAGGGCTCAAAATGATAAGAATGAAATACATGCACTCATCACCAAGAAAAGTGAATGATCACATAAGATAGATAAGATAAGATATATCAAGCATGCATAAGTGTAGCTTATGATCAAACACATGATCATCAATGTCTCACAAGCATATCATAGTATCTCAACCAAAAGCAAACAAAGTTCGAAAAACCACCAAATAAAGCAAGAGAGAATAAAAGCAACACTCTCTATCGAAGCCTATGATCTATACATTTTCTCCCCCTTTGGCAGCAAGTTACCAAAAAGTTCCTAGAAAATGCATAGTGCTAGATCGACACTCAGGCTTGATCTTCTGGTGGTGGTGGAGTCTGGATCACTCCAAGGACGAAGGCTTCTGTAGACGTGGTTGGAGCTGGAGCTGAAGTAGATGCTGGAGCTGGTTGGGCTGGTGCTATGGCTGGAGCTGAGGTGGTGGCTCTGGTGTCAGGAACTGGCACTGCAGACGACCTCTGAGCTCGTGGCACTCTGGCAAATGCATCAGTGGTAGTCTTCCCTTTCCTCTCCTGCATGTCATCTTGAAGTTGCTCCACTGCAGACTGAATCTCTGTTACTTGGACATCCAAGTTATAGAACTTTTGTTCTACGATCCTCTCTAAGCTCTCCTGATTCTGAGTGAGGGTGGCTTGTCCTTTCTCAATTCTCAGTGTGGATTCAATCAAGTAACTAAGCTGCTCTTGCTTGAATTTCAAGAAATACTCAGATGCCTCCTCTTGAGTTGGCATCTTGGCAGCTTTCTCCTTCCTTGCCTTCTCCTTTTGTGCTTGAGCATGAGCTGAAGATGGTTCATCCTTGTTCATCACAACTTGATTATCCTCAAAGTTTGGATGAATAGGCAAATGTTACTTGTCCAATAGGTATATGCCTGTGCCCATCTTGGAGTTGATCAGCTCTTGGATCTGAGGGGCATATCCACAGCTCCTCTTCTGATCTGCTGCAGTCCTCTTGATTGTTTCTACTATGAGGCTCATGACTTTGAATTTTTGTGGCACATCAAAGATATGAAGCAAGTTGATTGCATGGCCTTTGATCATCTTGTGATCACCTGACTTGGGCAACAGAGTGTGCCTCAGAATCCAATTTATGGTTGGCAACCCTGACAGAAGATAATGTACTGATCCAAACTTGAAAGTATCAAGTGCCTTGTTTGGGATCTCCTTGTACATGTTTGACATAGAGTTGTGGTCCATCTTCTTCTTGGCATATATATCTAGGTCATCCGCATGCTCCTCTGGGGCATTGATGAGCTGTGCCCACTCAGCAACTGTTGATTGATACCTCGTTCCTTCTGACATCCACACAATTCTTCCATCTGGATAGAAGTGTGCTGTGGAGTAGAACTGCATGATCAGCTCTTCATTCCACTTTGTGAGCTTCTGCCCCACAAAGTCAGCTACTCCACAAGCCTTGAAGCTGTCTTGCACTCCAGGATAGTGCTCTTCATTGTCCTTGATGTATTCCCAATCAACCCATCTCATGTCACAAACAATGGGCTTCTTATCAAGCAACATAGTCTCATTGAAGTCCTGTTGTTCCTTTGTGTGGAACCTGTAGTCAACAACAGTTCTTCTTCTGGTAGCATATGGGTCTTCTGCTCTCCACTTTCTCAGCCCTGAGTCTCTTCTGATCTTCATGTCCTCAGCACCAGGATGAGCATCATTGTGGTCTGGGATCTTGGGCTTCAACTTTCTAAGTACTTATCCTTCTTCCACTACAAGAAATCTGTTAATACATGACGGATATAGTCCGGCACGGACCAACGAAAATCTGTCATGGGTGCCCGTACATGACAGATCTGAACTCTGTCATGTATATCGCGTCATAATTTCATGCCGTACCTTCCTTGACGGTTCTTAACCGTCATGGATCTGCCCCAGGCCCGCCCAAGCCCAAACCTCTATGACGGGAATGTTGGAAATATGCCCTAGAGGCAATAATAAAAGCATTATTATTATATTTCCTTGTTCATGATAATTGTCTTTATTCATGCTATAATAGTGTTATCCGGAAATCGTAATACATGTGTGAATGATAGACACCAACATGTCCCTAGTAAGCCTCTAGTTGACTAGCTCGTTGATCAACAGATAGTCATGGTTTCCTGACTATGGACATTGGATGTCATTGATAACGAGATCACATCATTAGGAGAATGATGTGATGGACAAGATCCAATCCTAAACATAGCACAAGGTCGTATAGTTCGTTTGCTAGAGTTTTCCAATGTCAAGTGTCCTTTCCTTAGACCATGAGATCGTGTAACTCCCAGATACCGTAGGAGTGCTTTGGGTGTGCCAAACGTCACAACATAACTGGGTGACTATAAAGGTATACTACGGGTATCTCCGAAAGTGTCTGTTGGGTTGACACGGATCGAGACTGGGATTTGTCACTCCGCATGACGGCGAGGTATCACCGGGCCCACTCGGTAATGCATCATCATAATGAGCTCAATGTGATCAAAGTGGTTGATCACGGGATCATGCATTACGGTACGAGTAAAGTGACTTGCCGGTAACGAGATTGAACGAGGTATTGGGATACCGACGATCGAATCTCGGGCAAGTAAAATACCGATTGACAAAGGGAATCGTATACGGTATTAATTGAATCCTTGACATCGTGGTTCATCCGATGAGATCATCGTGGAGCATGTGGGAGCCAACATGGGTATCCAGATCCCGCTGTTGGTTATTGTCCGAGAGCCGTCTCGGTCATGTCTGCATGTCTCCCGAACCCATAGGGTCTACACACTTAAGGTTCGGTGACACTAGGGTTGTGAAGATATGTATATGCAGTAACCCGAATGTTGTTCGGAGTCCCGGATGAGATCCCGGACGTCACGAGGAGTTTCGGATTGGTCCGGAGGTGAAGAATTATATATAGGAAGTGCAGTTTCGGCCATCGGGAGTGATCTGGGGGTCACCGGTATTGTACCGGGACCACCAGATGGGTCCCGGGGGTCCACCGGGTGGGGCGACCCATCCCGGAGGGCCCCATGGGCTGAAGTGGGAGGGGGGACCAGCCCTTAGTGGGCTGGTGCGCCCCCCAAGGCCCACCCCTTGCGCCTAGGGTTGGAACCCTAGGGTGGGGGGGGGGGGCGCCCACTTGCCTTGGGGGGCACTCCAACCCCCCTTGGCCGCCGCCCCCTCTGGAGATTGGATCTCCAGGGGCCGGCGCCCCCCCAGGGGGCCTATATAAAGGGGGGAGGGAGGGGCAGCCGCACCCTTGCCCCTGGCACCTCCCTCTCTCCCTGCTACACCTCTCCCTCTCGTAGTGCATGGCGAAGCCCTGCTGTTGTGACGCCCTGCATCCACCACCACGCCGTCGTGCTACTGTATCTTCATCAACCTCTCCTTCCGCCTTGCTGGATCAAGAAGGAGGAGACATCACGCTTACCGTACGTGTGTTGAACGCGGAGGTGCCGTCCGTTCGGTGCTAGGATCTCCGGTGAGTTGGATGACGTCGTGTACGACTACCTCATCCCCGTTCTTTTGAACGCTTCCGCTCGCGATCTGCCAAGGTATGTAGATGCATCCGATCACTCGTTGCTAGATGAACTCCTAGATGGATCTTGGTGAAATCGTAGGAAAATTTTTGTTTTCTGCAACGTTCCCCAACAGTGGCATCATGAGCTAGGTCTATGCGTAGTTCTTCTTGCGCGAGTAGAACACAATTTGTTGTGGGCGTAGATTTGTCAACTTTCTTGCCGCTACTAGTCTTATCTTGCTTCAGCGGTATTGTGGGATGAAGCGGCCCGGACCAACCTTACACGTACGCTTACGTGAGACCGGTTCCACCAACTAACATGCACTAGTTGCATAAGGTGGCTGGCGGGTGTCTGTCTCTCCCACTTTAGTTGGAGAAGATTCGATGAAAAGGGTCCTTATGAAGGGTAAATAGAAGTTGACAAATCACATTGTGGCTTTCACATAGGTAAGAAAACGTTCTTGCTAGAACCCTAATTCAGCCACGTAAAACTTGCAACAACAATTAGAAGACGTCTAACTTGTTTTTGCAGCAAGTGCTTTGTGATATGATATGGCCAAAGTTGTGATGAATGATGAATGATCTATATGTGATGTATGAGATGTTCATGCTATTGTAATAGGAATCACGACTTGCATGTCGATGATTATGACAACCTGCAGGAGCCATGGGAGTTGTCATTATTCTTTTATGACCTGCGTGTCAATGGAAACGCCATGTAAATTACTTTACTTTATTGCTAAACGCGTTAGCCATAGTAGTAGAAGTAATAGTTGGCGAGCAACTTCATGGAGACACGATGATGGAGATCATGGTGTCAAGCCGGTGACAAAGATGATCATGGAGCCCCAAGATGGAGATCAAAGGAGCTATGTGATATTGGCCATATCATGTCACATGTATTATTTGATTGCATGTGATGTTTATCATGTTTTGCATCTTGTTTACTTAGAACGACGGTAGTAGATAAGATGATCCCTCATAATAATTTCAAGAAGTGTTCCCCCTAACTGTGCACCGTTGCGACAGTTCGTTGTTTCGAAGCACCACGTGATGATCGGGTGTGATAGATTCTAAGGTTCACATACAACGGGTGTAAGACAGATTTACACATGCAAACACTTAGGTTGACTTGACGAGCCTAGCATGTACAGACATGGCCTCGGAACACAGAAGACCGAAAGGTCGAGCATGAGTCGTATAGAAGATACGATCAACATGAAGATGTTCACCAATGTTGACTAGTCCGTCTCACGTGATGATTGGACACAGCCTAGTTGACTTGGATCATGTAATACTTAGATGACTAGAAGAGGGATGTCTATCTAAGTGGGAGTTCATTAAATAATTTGATTAGATGAACTTTAAATTATCATGAACTTAGTCTAAAATATTTACAATATGTCTTGTAGATCAAATGGCCAACGTAGTCCTGAACTTCAACGCGTTCCTAGAGAAAACCAAGCTGAAAGATGATGGCAGCAACTATACGGACTGGGTCCGGAACCTGAGGATCATCCTCATAGCTGCCAAGAAAGATTATGTCCTACAAGCACCGCTAGGTGACGCACCTGTTCTCCCTGCAGAACAAGACGTTATGAACGCTTGGCAGTCACGTTCCGATGACTACTCCCTCGTTCAGTGCGGCATGCTTTACAGCTTAGAGCCGGGGCTCCAAAAGCGTTTTGAGAGACATGGAGCATATGATATGTTCAAAGAGCTGAAAATGGTTTTCCAAGCTCATGCCCAGGTCGAGAGATATGAAGTCTCCGACAAATTCTTCAGCTGTAAGATGGAGGAAAATAGCTCTGTCAGTGAACACATACTCAAGATGTCTCGGTTGCACAACCGCTTGACTCAGCTGGGAGTTAATCTTCCGGATGACGCGGTCATTGACAGAATCCTCCTGTCGCTTCCACCAAGCTACAAGAGCTTTGTGATGAACTTCAATATGCAGGGGATGGAAAAGACCATTCCTGAAGTATTTGCTATGCTGAAATCAGCAGAGGTAGAAGTCAAGAAGGAACATCAAGTGTTGATGGTGAATAAAACCACTAAGTTCAGGAAGGGCAAGGGTAAAAAGAGCTTCAAGAAGGACGGCAAGGAAGTTGCCGCGCCCGGTAAGCAAGTTGCCGGGAAGAATCCAAAGTATGGACCCAAGCCCGAGACTGAGTGCTTTTATTGCAAGGGAAGTGGTTACTGGTAGCGGAATTGCCCCAAATACTTAGCGGACAAGAAGGCCGGCAAAACAAAAGGTATATGTGATATACATGTAATTGATGTGTACCTTACCAGTACTCGTAGTAGCTCTTGGGTATTTGATACCGGTGCAGTTGCTCACATTTGTAACTCAAAGCAGGAGCTGCGGAATAAGCGGAGACTGGCGAAGGAAGAGGTGACGATACGCGTCGGGAATGGTTCCAAGGTCGATGTGATCGCCGTCGGCACGCTACCTCTACATTTACCTACGGGATTAGTTTTAAACCTCAATAATTGTTATTTAGTGCCAAGTTTGAGCATGAACATTGTGTTTGGATCTCGTTTAATTCGAGATGGCTACTCATGTAAATCCGAGAATAATGGTTGTTCTATTTATATGAGAGATATGTTTTATGGTCATGCTCCGATGGTTAATGGTTTATTCTTAATGAATCTCGTACGTGATGATACACATATTCATAGTGTGAATACCAAAAGAGTTAAAGTTGATAACAATAGTCCCACATATTTGTGGCACTGCCGCCTTGGTCACATAGGTGTCAAACGCATGAAGAAGCTCCATGCAGATGGACTTTTAGAGACTCTTGATTATGAATCATTTGACATGTGCGAACCATGCCTCATGGGTAAAATGACCAAGACTCCGTTCTCAGGAACAATGGACACTACAGGAATCAGCTACTTTGTCGTCTGTCATGGCGGACGGCAAAGGCATGAACAGCGGACGGCAAAGGCCTTTGCCGTCAGCCGTGGACGGCAAAAGGCTCCGGCAACGTAGGCTACGGTAAACAGCTACTTTGCCGTCTGCCACTGATGGCAAAGTCTTTGCCGTCCGCCGCAGACGGCAAAGAGAGCGTGGCAGACGGCAAAGAGAGCGGACGGCAATAATTGCGTTGTCAGTCCGTTAAGTGGCTAACGGCAGGCCTTTGCCGTCCGCCACTGTCTTTGCCGTCCGCCGTACGATGTCATCTACATGTCACTGCATGGCAGGTTCTTTGCCGTCTGCCACTGATGGCAAAGTCTTTGCCGTCTGCCACTGATGGCAAAGTCTTTGCCGTCTGCCACTGTAGGCAAACTGGCCAAATGGGTCAGCTCCCAGGAAGCACAGCTGGATGCCACGTGTCTTCTTTGCCGTCCGCGGCGGACGGCAAAGATCCCTTTGCCGTCGGTGGCAGACGGCAAAGAGCTCTTTGCCGTCGGTGGCAGACGGCAAAGAGCCTGCATATTGGCTCTTTTATCTGTTTTTTATTAAATCCAACAATTTTCATCACAAATATATATGACATATATAGATATATTTCAAAAGGCCATTATAGAGCAAACATATAAGATATCCAACACATAACTTCATCATCCAACCATATATATTACATGCATAGTTCCATCATACATAACAAGTTCAACATAGAGGCATCCAACCATATATATAACAATAGTTTCATCCAACGATACATGCATATAGTTCAACGATACAAAAGAGAAAGGGATAAGGAGCACTCCATCTATATATGCAAGCTTTCTTCAAGTGAATGAAATCTGCAAAATGAAAAATAAGAAAGTTAGAACAAGAAGAGTAGAACAAGAAGAAGAGTAGAACAAGAAATGGATCGTTTTTAAGCTAACTTAGGTGAAATGGATCATTTATGAGCTAATTTAGTTGAAATGGATCTTTTTGAGCTAACTTAGGTGAAATGGATCATGTAAGAGCTAATTTAGGTGAAATGGATCGTTTTTTAGGTAACCTATGTGAAATGGATCGTTTATGAGCTAAATTAGTTGAAATGGATCGTTTATGAGATAACCTAGGTAAGATTGGTCATTTTGGAGTTAACCTAGGTGAAATGGGTCATTTTAAAGCTAACGTAGGTAAAATGAATCATTTAGGAGCTAATCTAGGTAAAATGGGTCATTTTTTAGCTAACTTGGATGAACTGGATCATTTATAAGCTAACCTAGGTAAAATGGGTCATTTTAGAGCTAACTTAGGTAAAATGGATCGTCTATGAGCTAACTAAGCTAATTATGCAATTTTTGACATAAGTAAGCTAAGTACAAATCGTTTTAGAGCTAACTTAGGTAAAATGGATGGTTTTGGAGGTCAGTAAGCTTATTAAGTCATTTTGGAGGAGAAGAAGCTAAGTCTAGGTCATTATGGTAAGCATTGGAGGAAATAAAACTAAATCTAGGTCTTTATGCATGTGTTAAGCAAAACACTAGATAAACTTACCAATATCCAGGAGGTGTAGGAGCGGGGTGGCTCGTGTCGGTAGCTGGAGAAGGATCGTGCGATGCTTGTCTGGAGTTACGCTGCACCAAAGATCATTTCCAATGTCTTGTTAGAATGATGACTCTCAAATGTTAAGACTAGCAAGTAATGTCCATTCAAATAAAACTCACCGTGGTCCCAGGAGCAATCACTGGCATCGGCGGAGCGGTCTGACCTGTCTTCTCACACACAGACTGCACATTTGGTTTTGACGACTCAGTCATACTAGTTAGCAATGAGACAAACACTACATGAATGTTTTGGCTAATCTGCAGAAGAAACTTACCACAAGGAGCTCGTACATGGCCCTTGCCTGCATGTCATTCCGTGCCCTCTCCTCCTCCATCATCTTTGCCGTCCTCTCCTCCAACTCCCGCTGGCTCTCCGCCGCCTCCGCCAGAAGTTTCTCTGTTCTATCTCTCTCACTCTGTATAGCAGCCTGCAACACCACTCACATGACAATTTGTAATCATTGATGGAAGCGCACACAATGTAATGGAGAAAGATAACTGAGTACGTATCACTAACCTTGATGGCGAGTTGCACTGGCCGTTCACGAGGCCTTATCTCAGGAGCGGAGCTCGACTGACGCGCCTTGATCTCCGGGAGAGTGCTAGGACAACGGATAAGTCCATCTCCAATGGCTATGGAGCCATGGGACCTCCCGCCACCAGATATCATCAACAGCTCTGGATCAATGGGACCCTGGCTCGGGTTAAAGTCCTCCCCTTTCCTCGCCTTCCCCTCATCTCTATATCTCACGAGCTTGTTGTGGGAGGAGATGTTGGTGAAGTTGTTTGCATCATCGAGGTTAGACTGAGAGAAAGCCTTGACTTTCTTGAAAGAGGCAGTGTGGGCCATGGCATACAGGTCGTACACCTCTGGCACCTTATCCGCCTTATTGTAGCGTGCCTGAAAGAGAGAAACAATGAAAATTAGTAATTAAAGGGCTCAAGCTAGCATGATGAATGAATTGCATGAATCATGAAGCAAACCACATACCCAGTTGCGCCCGAACTGATATAAGTTGGAGCTGCCTTGATGGTGTGGCACACCTTCCATTTGGGCATGTTTGTCCTTGGCCTCCTTGTGGAGGGCTAGCCATCGTTGTGAGCACCACTCATCGACCAACACCTCCCAACAATCCATCCGATCCGCACACCATCTCGGAGGCGCCTAAGTTAGCAAATAGAAACTTGAGCGCTACGGCTAAGAATTACTAAATGAAGGAACTTAAGTAGAGAAGGCCTTAAGAATTACCTTCATGTACTGCTCCTTACTCAGGAACTTATCGCGGCACGCCGGCTTGGTCTTCTTGATACCACGCAAGGCGTAGTAGTCTCGAACAGCCTGCACCCGAGCCTCGTGCCGTAAGTTCTGGAGTAGGCGCTTGCAGACGTTCTTGATAACATGTGCCGCGTCCTCCTCGTATCCCTCCTCACACATGTAGAATGTCTGCGATCAAATGAGACAATATTGATTAGTACAATTAATAACTAGCTAGTTGAAGATTTTTAAATGTGTAAAGGAGAAATTACCCAGAACTTTCTGATCACCATGTCTGCCCTCGTGTCACACACGACACCATCGATAATCTCATCCGGCGGGGCCGGGGCAGCCATGTAGTGCTCCCAGCTCAATCCAAGCTCTGGAAGCCGACCCTCACCAGGCAACGTGACAAACCCCGGGAAGTTTTGCCGGCAAAGAACTCCAAGGACGGAGTTGGGTCGGCGGACACTATGATGGTGGTCCCAACCCCTGCAGCATGACAAGGCCAACGCATTAGTTATTTGAAAAAACGTGAATGCACAAGGTACAAAAATATTAAATGCACTTACGTACCTCTCCCCATCAGGGAAAATCAACCACCTCTGCCAGTACTAGCCATTCATCCTCAGGGATGAAGCCACGCAACATCACCGGCATTACCCGCTCAATCCATATGTGCCAATCATGACTCTTGAGACCAAATATCTTTAGTTTATCAAGATTCGCTCCCCTCTTTAGATTCGCTACATACCCATCGGGGAACATCAACTGTTGTTGCACCCACAAGAGAATTTCCCTCATAGCTGGCCTTCCAAGATTGAACCATGCCTTTGGCTTTGTCCAGTTCTGCTTTCCTTTCGGTTCTTTCATGTTTTGTAACGGCCTATCACATAGCGCCTCCAGATCGACTCTAGCCTTAGTATTATCCTTTGACTTCCCATCTATGCCGAACAATGTACCAAAAAGTGCCTCAGCGATATTCTTCTCAGTGTGCATCACGTCGATGTTGTGTGGGCAAAGGAGGTCTTTGAAGTAAGGCAGATCCCATAAGCATGTTTTGTGAGTCCACACGTCCTTAGTATTATACCCCTTGAAGTACCCTGGACGTTGTGGATCTGGCTCGAGAGCGTTTAACTGATCCAGGGTCTGTTGGCCTGTCAATGCAGGTGGTGCAGAGTTTTTGACAACTCTACCCCTGATGAAGTTCTTCTTGTCTTTCCTGAACTTATGGCGAGGATCCAGGAACTGTCTATGCATGTCGAAGCAAGAAAACTTGCGACCGGCCTGAAGCCAACGAAACTCAAGAGCTCCCTTGCATGTGGGGCACGGGAACCTTCCATGCACACACCAGCCAACGAATAGCGCATACGCCGGCAAGTCATGCTCGAGTACATGTACCAGACACGCATTATGAAGTTCCGTTTGCTAAAGGCGTCGTATGTCTTGAACCCATTATCCCAGGCTTCTTGCAATTCGTCCTTAAGCGGCTCCATGTACACATTCATATTTTTGCCCGGATAGTTGGGTCCTGGAATTATCAACGTCAGGAAAATGTTCTTTCTTTGCATAATCTGTCCGGGGGGAGATTGAGTGGAAAGACAAATACGGGCCAACAACTGTATTGGGCTGCCGTCATACCAAACACACTGAACCCATCCGTGCTGATGCCGACTCGAGGATGCCTCGGATCTGCCGCTTTGTTAGCATGTAATTCATCAAACTTTTTCCACGCAACACCATCCGATGTGTGTACCATCATCAGATTCCCATCTGCATCTAGTTCGGTTCTTTTGCCTGTTTTGTGCCATGTCATCTGTCTGGCCGTCTCTTCGACCATGAAAAGACGTTGAAGTCTTGGTATGATTGGCATATACCGAAGAACACTAACGGGGATTTTGGTCTGTGTCTTCTCACCCATACCGTTGTCTACCACAATATACCTGGAAGACTTGCAAATGGGACAATAGTTCAAGTCCGCATAGCCAAGCCTAAATAAGGCACATCCTTTCTCACAGGCATGTATCTTCTCATAGGGCATCTTCAGTGCACGGAGGATTTTGTCCGACTGGTACAGGTTTGCAGGCATTACATGGCCTTTGGGTAGAAAGCGTCCAAATACTGTCATAATTGCGTCATAGCATTCTCTGCCCAAGTTGAACTGAGCCTTCAGAGCCATTACTTGTGAGATGGCATCCAACTGACAAAGCTCAGTGTGCTCGTGTAGCGGACGTTTCGAAGACTCCAACATTTCATTGAAGGCCTTTGCAGATTCCTCCATCTCCTCGTCCGAATCCCGAGCATCATCATAGCCTTGCACCATGTTTTCCATCCCGGTACCATGCTCGTCAGTGCGACGACGATCCACCTCAGCTCGGTCACGTTGGGCAGACTCACCATGAAATGTCCACACCGTATAATCGGGCGTAAAACCACTCTTCTGTAGGTGTTTGCCCATTTCAGCCTCTGTCTTCTTTTCCCAATTGCCGCACCGGAAACAGGGGCACCAGGTTTTCTTTTGGCCATTTGCAAATGCGGCTTGCACAAACCCCTTAGTTTTTGTGACCAGTATACATCCAAGCAGGGTCACTCATCTTGACTTTCAGAGCTACTGGACACACAACAATTATATATGTAATTCACCATGTATATATTCATCAGTTGATCTACTTTGTCAATTTTATTACGTCCATGCAACCTACACTCTAATAGGTAATGATAGGTCCTAATCCCACCCGTGTATGTGTAGATTGGGTTCATTTTCCCATGCTATGCTCCGGATCCGACGCAAAATTTCGGCAGCACCTCCCCGCTGTTCTCCTGATACACGTCTCTGCAATAAACAGAGAGGATGTGTACCCGGAGAACAACAGGGGAGGCACTGACGGAATTTATGCGTCGGATCCGGAGCAAAGCATATGGGAAAACGAACCCAATCTACACATACTCGGGCTGTCCATGGATAGCGTTGGACAATTCGAAAGAATCAAGGTTATAAATATGCAAATGCATGCATATTTATAACTATGACGCTTTCGAACGGGAGACACATATTGGTTACGCATACTGATGATTCAAGACACATATATAGCTAGCTATCAAGTTTCATCGGAATAGATCAAATAATTAATGGGGGAGGAGGACTTGTCATTTGTGCTCACCCACGAACGAAGGGGCAGAGCTCGTCAAACGCACGGCGAGGTCGTCGAACACCAAACCTCGCAGCGATGAAACAACTGCACATTTAAAACTACACGATCAACACAATTATATATGATGTTTTTCATAACAAAATCGAAAAATATATGACCTATAACTAATAATTCACAAATATATGAGGTCGGGGTCGGGGTGTCGAGGTCGGGGTCAGGGTCGGGGTCGGGGTCGGGGTGTCGAGGTCGGGGTCTCGGGGTCGGGGTCGGGGTCTCGCGGTCGGGGTGTCGTGTCGGGGTGTCGGGTCGGGGTCTGGGTACTGTGTCGGGTCGGGGTCGGGGTGTCGGGTCAGGCTTGGGGGGTGGGGGTGTCGGTGTCGGGGTCGGGGTATCGGGGTCGGGGTGTCGGGATCGGGGTCGGAGTCGGGGTGTCGGGGTCAGGGTCTCGGGGTCGGGGTCGGGGTCTCGGGGTCGAGGTCTTGTGGTCGGGGTGTCGTGTCGGGGTGCCGGGTCGGGGTCAGGGTACCGTGTCGGGTCGGTTTTTTTTCTTTTCTTCTTCTTCCTCTTTTTCCTTTTCTTCTTCTTCTTCTTCTTCTTCTTCTTCTTCTTCTTCTTCTTCTTCTTCTTCTTCTTCTTCTTCTTCTTCTTCTTCTTCTTCTTCTTCTTCTTCTTCTTCTTCTTCTTCTTCCTCTTTTTCCTTTCTTCTTCTTCTTCTTCTTCTTCTTCTTCTTCTTCTTCTTCTTCTTCTTCTTCTTCTTCTTCTTCTTCTTCTTCTTCTTCTTCTTCTTCTTCTTCTTCTTCTTCTTCTTCTTCTTCTTCTTCTTCTTTCTCCTCCTCCTCCTCCTCCTCCTCCTCCTCCTCCTCCTCTTCTTCTTCTTCTTCTTCTTCCCCCTTCTACTTAACCTAAACCTAAACTAAAAACCTAAACTAATTAAAACTAAACTATTTAAACTAATTAAACCTAAACTAATTAAACTAAATAACCTAAACAAATTAATTCTAAACTGAAAAAACTTAAACTAAAAAACCTTATCTAAACAGAAAAGAAAAACCAAAAAAACAGAAAAAAATGGGAGGGGCTCACTGTGGGGGGCGGCGACGGGTTGGGGAGGGGCCGACGACGGGGCGCCGGGGCAGGGCGGTAGAGGAGGCGGGGCGGCGGGGGCCGGGGCGGCGGGGGGCCGGGGCGGGGCGCTGGAGGAGAAGGAGCGGCGGAGGGCCGGGGCGGCGGGCCGGGGTGCCGGGCGACGGGGGGCCGGGGCGGGGCGGTGGAGGAGGCGGCCTAGGGCGGCGGGGGGCCGAGGCGGCGGTGGGGCGCGGGGCGGCGGGGGGCCGGGGCGGGAGGCGACGGGGCGGTGGGGCGACGGGGCGGCGGCGCGCGGCGGGCGGCGGCGGTGGCGGGGTGGGAGGAGAAGGGCGAGGAGGAAGTGAGTAACGGGCGGAGGGGTACCTGCCGTTAGTCAAGTGCCCTCTTTGCCGTCCGCCAGCCCTTGCCGTCGGCCTTTTTGCCTCTTTGCCGTCTGCTAGCGGATGGCAAAGAGGTGGGCCGTTAAGATTTTTTCAAACGAGCGGGGGATGGGGGCCACCACACTCTTTGCCGTCTGCCAGCGGACGGCAAAGAATCTTTGCCGTCTGCCAGCGGACGGCAAAGAGCTGGCAGATGGCAAAGAGCTTCTTTGCCGTCAGCCTTTTCTTTGCCGTCTTCTTATGGGTAGCTGATGGCAAAGAGCTTCTTTGCCGTCAGCTAGCAGACGACAAAGAGCTGGCAGATGGCAAATTAGCTGATTCCAGTAGTGGGAGCGAGCAACCAACTTATTGGAAATCATACATACCGATGTGTGCGGTCCAATGAGTGTTGATTCTCGCGGTGGCTATCGTTATGTTCTCACCCTCACTGATGACCTGAGTAGATATGGGTATATCTACTTAATGAAACACAAGTCTGAAACCTTTGAAAAGTTCAAGGAATTTCAGAGTGAGGTTGAAAATCAACGTGACAGAAAAATCAAGTTTTTACGATCAGATCGTGGAGGAGAATACTTGAGTCACAGATTTGGCACACACTTAAGAAAATGTGGAATAGTTTCACAACTCACGCCGCCTGGAACACCTCAGCGTAATGGTGTGTCCGAACGTCGTAATCGCACTCTATTAGATATGGTACTATCTATGATGTCTCTTACCGATTTACCGCTATCTTTTTGGGGCTATGCTTTAGAGACTGCCGCATTCACTTTAAATAGGGCTCCGTCGAAATCTGTTGAGACGACACCGTATGAATTATGGTTTGGGAAGAAACCTAAGCTGTCGTTTCTAAAAGTTTGGGGATGCGATGCTTATGTCAAGAAACTTCAACCTGAAAAGCTCGAACCCAAGTCAGAAAAATGCGTCTTCATAGGATACCCTAAAGAAACTATTGGGTATACCTTCTACCTGAGATCCGAAGGCAAGATCTTTGTTGCCAAGAATGGATCCTTTATAGAGAAGGAGTTTCTCTCGAAAGAAGTGGGAGGAAAGTAGAACTTGATGAAGTGTTACCTCTTGAACCGGAAAATGGCGCAACTCAAGAAAACGTTTCTGAGGTGCCTGCACCGACTAGAGAGGAAATTAATGATGATCAAGATGCTTCTGATCAAGCTCCTACTGAGATTCGTAGGTCCACAAGGACACGTTCCGCACCAGAGTGGTACGGCAACCCTGTCTTGGAAATCATGTTGTTAGACAACGGTGAACCTTCGAACTATGAAGAAGCGATGGCAGCCCCGGATTCCAACAAATGGCTAGAAGCCATGAAATCCGAGATAGGATCCATGTATGAAAACGAAGTATGGACTTTGACTGACTTGCCCGTTGAACGGCGAGCCATAGAAAATAAATGGATCTTTAAGAAGAAGACAGACGCGGATGGTAATGTGACCATCTATAAAGCTCGACTTGTCGCTAAGGGTTATCGACAAGTTCAAGGGGTTGACTACGATGAGACTTTCTCACCAGTAGCGAAGCTAAAGTCCGTTCGAATCATGTTAGCAATTGTCGCATTCTACGATTATGAGATATGGCAAATGGACGTCAAAACGGCATTCCTTAATGGTTTCCTTAAGGAAGAATTGTATATGATGCAGCCGGAAGGTTTTGTCGATCCTAAGAATGCTGACAAGGTGTGCAAGCTCCAACGCTCGATTTATGGGCTGGTGCAAGCATCTCGGAGTTGGAACATTCTCTTTGATGAGATGATCAAAGCGTTTGGGTTTACGCAGACTTATGGAGAAGCCTGCGTTTACAAGAAAGTGAGTGGGAGCTCTGTAGCATTTCTCATATTATATGTAGATGACATACTTTTGATGGGAAATGATATAGAACTCTTGGATAGCATTAAGGCCTACTTGAATAAGAGTTTTTCAATGAAGGACCTTGGAGAAGCTGCTTATATATTAGGCATCAAGATCTATAGAGATAGATCAAGACGCCTCATAGGTCTTTCACAAAGCACATACCTTGATAAGATATTGAAGAAATTCAATATGGATCAATCTAAGAAGGGGTTCTTACCTGTGTTACAAGGTGTGAAATTGAGCTCAGCTCAATGTCCGACCACGGCAGAAGATATAGAAGAGATGAGTGTCATCCCCTATGCCTCAGCCATAGGTTCTATTATGTATGCCATGCTGTGTACCAGACCTGATGTAAACCTTGCCGTAAGTTTGGTAGGAAGGTACCAAAGTAATCCCGGCAAGGAACACTGGACAACAGTCAAGAATATCCTGAAGTACCTGAAAAGGACTAAGGAAATGTTTCTCGTTTATGGAGGTGACGAAGAGCTCGTCGTAAAGGGTTACGTCGACGCTAGCTTCGACACAGATCTGGATGACTCTAAGTCACAAACCGGATACGTGTATATTTTGAATGGTGGGGCAGTAAGCTGGTGCAGTTGCAAGCAGAGCGTCGTGGCGGGATCTACATGTGAAGCGGAGTACATGGCAGCCTCGGAGGTAGCACATGAAGCAATTTGGGTGAAGGAGTTCATCACCGACCTCGGAGTCATACCCGATGCGTCGGGGCCAATCAAACTCTTCTGTGACAACACTGGAGCTATTGCACTTGCCAAGGAGCCCAGGTTTCACAAGAAGACCAGGCACATCAAGCGTCGCTTCAACTCCATTCGTGAAAATGTTCAAGATGGAGACATAGATATTTGTAAAGTACATACGAACCTGAATGTAGCAGATCCGTTGACTAAACCTCTCCATAGAGCAAAACATGATCAACACCAGAATTCCATGGGTGTTCGATTCATCACAATGTAACTAGATTATTGACTCTAGTGCAAGTGGGAGACTGTTGGAAATATGCCCTAGAGGCAATAATAAAAGCATTATTATTATATTTCCTTGTTCATGATAATTGTCTTTATACATGCTATAATTGTGTTATCCGGAAATCGTAGTACATGTGTGAATGATAGACACCAACATGTCCCTAGTAAGCCTCTAGTTGACTAGCTCGTTGATCAACAGATAGTCATGGTTTACTGACTATGGACATTAGATGTCATTGATAACGAGATCACATCATTAGGAGAATGATGTGATGGTCAAGACCCAATCCTAAACATAGCACAAGGTCGTATAGTTTGTTTGCTAGAGTTTTCCAATGTCAAGTGTCCTTTCCTTAGACCATGAGATCGTGTAACTCCCGGATACCGTAGGAGTGCTTTGGGTGTGCCAAACGTCACAACGTAACTGGGTGACTATAAAGGTATACTACGGGTATCTCCGAAAGTGTCTGTTGGGTTGACACGGATCGAGACTGGGATTTGTCACTCCGCATGACGGAGAGGTATCACCGGGCCCACTCGGTAATGCATCATCATAATGAGCTCAATGTGATCAAAGTGGTTGATCACGGGATCATGCATTACGGTACGAGTAAAGTGACTTGCCGGTAACGAGATTGAACGACGTATTGGGATACCGATGATCGAATCTCGGGCAAGTAAAATACCGATTGACAAAGGGAATCGTATACGGGATTAATTGAATCCTTGACATCGTGGTTCATCTGATGAGATCATCGTGGAGCATGTGGGAGCCAACATGGGTATCCAGATCCCGCTGTTGGTTATTGTCCAAGAGCCATCTCGGTCATGTCTGCATGTCTCCCGAACCCGTAGGGTCTACACACTTAAGGTTCGGTGACGCTAGGGTTGTGAAGATATGTATATGCAGTAACCCGAATGTTGTTCGGAGTCCCGAATGAGATCCCGGACGTCACGAGGAGTTCCGGATTGGTCCGGAGGTGAAGAATTATATATAGGAAGTGCAGTTTCGGCCATCGGGAGTGATCTGGGGGTCACCGGTATTGTACCGGGACCACCAGATGGGTCCCGGGGGTCCACCGGGTGGGGCCACCCATCCCGGAGGGCCCCATGGGCTAAAGTGGGAGGGGGGGACCAGCCCTTAGTGGGCTGGTGCGCCCCCCCAAGGCCCACCCCCTGCGCCTAGGGTTGGAACCCTAGGGTGGGGGGGGCGCCCACTTGCCTTGGGGGGCACTCCAACCCCCCTTGGCCGTCGCCCCCTCTGGAGATTGGATCTCCAGGGGCCGGTGCCCCCCCAGGGGGCCTATATAAAGGGGGAGGGAGGGGCAGCCGCACCCTTGCCCCTGGCGCCTCCCTCTCTTCCTGCTACACCTCTCCCTCTCGTAGTGCACGGCGAAGCCCTGCTGTTGTGACGCCCTGCATCCACCACCACGCCGTCGTGCTGCTGGATCTTCATCAACCTCTCCTTCCCCCTTGCTGGATCAAGAAGGAGACATCACGCTGACCGTACGTGTGTTGAACGCGGAGGTGCCGTCCGTTCGGTGCTAGGATCTCCGGTGATTTGGATCACGTCGTGTACGACTACCTCATCCCCGTTCTTTTGAACGCTTCCGCTCGCGATCTGCAAAGGTATGTAGATGCAACCGATCACTCATTTCTAGATGAACTCCTAGATGGATCTTGGTGAAACCGTAGGAAATTTTTCGTTTTCTGCAACGTTCCCCAACAGGGAACATTCCGTCATGGACTGACGCCACGCGGATTTTCAATTGACCAATTCAAATGACATGTCTGCCTACGTGGATACTCATTTCCGTCACAAATACCATCATCGATTTGGACACAGTTTAAATTTGGCCGAGCCCATTAGCCTATTCATTTCTGCCTCATTAGCCCATTTATTTCTGCCAAATTTTGAGCAAGCATGTTTTTAGCATAATGCATCTCACTAATCCAAGTGCCAATTTTGGCCCAAGAGGAAGCATTTGCAAAGTGTCAGGACATTACATAGTTGATCGAATTTGCAGCCATCGGTATGTAAATAAAACATAGCAGTTTATAAAATCCTCTATGAAATAAGAACTTACGACATAGATTGACAATATATCAAACAACAAGGTTAGGAACCAGTACAATCCATTTTACATCAACATAACATATAAACTATTGAGGTTGTTATTCATGTTCTTTCCGTCGGTCCTCCTGTGGCAACTATCATGTCATGGCGTCGTGGCTGATTGTGATGGCAGCTTGATTGTGATGGCAGCAACAAGTAGCTCGCTACCTAATCTTACCTGGCATATTTACAAGAACCTTGTTAGATATTTTTACATATGAATAGATCATAGAAATAAAAGAATTACAACAAAAATAAAAATGAACTATATGTTGTCCAAAATTCTTAAATCTTCCCGTGCCTACGAATGAAAAATAACATTGATCTAAGCTAAGGAAGGATAACTAGTCAAATATACATAATCTCACTCACACAAACATGTAATAAAAGTTTGCGGCTTTGCGCATAACTAAATTTATTAATTGAACTTTCACTTGATTGTAAAAAGAATGGTTTTAAATGAAGTAATTCATATATAGGTATGCCATCATATATGCATTGTAAAAAATAGCATGCTTCACACATTCTGGCCAGCAATAACTAGTTCAAATATATAAATAACCTCACTATCGAGTACAAAGAATTGCAATTTGTTCATAACACAACAATATGAAGAAAAAGCCAAAATATGCACTTGAGGAAAAATCGATCAAGTTAGGAGGTGGCAACATAGCAGTAGGCTTAATATGTGAGAGATGATTAATCATCACTACATTTATATTAGTGCAAGCATGTATATATGCATCAGCGGCAAAACAACATATGCTAAGACATGTACTGTTTTAATGTCATACTGCATGCATGATAAACAAAGTTATAGTGCAGACACCTAGTGCTATACAAATTTACTTTCCAAGCAGCAAGGATGCCAGGAAGCACATGGTATACAGATTAAATGCCTTGAGTTTCAGGCCAACAACATCATTCAGAGTGCACTTATGCAATAGGGGTGTTCAGATTCACGATTTGCTAACCTGGCTCGACATCGACGCTTCCATCAACTGCCTGTTGTCTCAGCATATTTGATAGTTCACACTGGCAGCCAACTATTGACATCACTGTCATAGATTCACTTCTCTACCATACCTATCAAATCAAACACTAAAAGATTACTAAGTGAAACAGGATACGTTGTGCATATTAATCAAGAAAATTACCACAACTAAACATGTGAAATATATATGTATATGTGATGCATATTAAACCAAAAAAATTTGCACTATAAAATACTTCCTTCAATTTCCCTCACTGTCCAGGATACAATAGAACAAACTAGAGGTGCAACAGCTCATGCAAGAAAAAACTGAATTCCTACTTCCTAAATTAATCCAAGTTAGTAGTCTACATGAAACAGTGTATGGTTCAGGCACGAGCTCATAGCAGAGGAGATAGGCAGAGGTACAAGTGCTTATAAATATAAGGAACCTACAAAGCCTCAAGTTGACGTATAAGTGACAGTAACAAAACACACATCACAGAACTCCAAGTACTGCAGCATGAATAGTTCAGGCCATGTAAATACGCCACAAAACGGCAATCTGATACATCACTATGATAGTTACCTACATGGCTTCATTTTTAGAAACTATCCTCTTGGTGATTGTGATAGTAGTCATATCCCAAAGGCTCTCAAATCAGCTGTAAATGCCCATATCCATAGGGACATCATATGTACTAGATCAGGCACTGCACTGTACAATGCAAGGCGCTGCCTACAATACATAAAAGTTATATAAGTTTACATACAAAAGACTCTAACTAGTGGAAGTCGTCAGGCTGTGTAAAATAACATTCTGTTGTATATATGGGTTATGTCACACTTTTTTTGTTGTTGTGATTAATGGTGCAGACATGTACTGAGAAATACAAGTCATGTGTTCTTGTCATGATTCAGTTCAGAATAATGCCAAGATGCGGCTAAAAAAATTCAGAAGTTTATGCAATGTTCAGCTTCTCTAATGAGAAATGCATGCTTTTGTGATGCCAAATGAAGAAATTGTTAAGCAAAAATTGGTCGAGTGTTGTTAAGCAAAGCCGGGTGAGGGAGAGTACTGCCCCCTGTGCGTGACTGTCATGAGATATTCAGTTCCAATGGCAGCAATTGTGTAGGAGAGGAAATGGCTCTCGTGGATAGCTTCAGCAAGACCTGAAATCAATAAGAGATGGTTAAGAACCTGCAGGTTTTAATTCACACTACTGGATTTCTTGCACTGTCTTACTAACAACCAACAGTATTTCCATCTAGTGAAGATTGAAGTTGCAGCAATGGACAAATCCCAGAGCCAACATACAACAATGGAATCCAAACAAAAGTATAAATCTGGAGTTCAAGTAAAAGCAAGCAATTTGCTGAGCTACACTCACCAGATGAAATCGATGCGGCCGGTGCCATCATCGTGCGTGAAGGACACGTCTGTGTTCCCCTCAGACTTGCCACTGACCATCCGAGGAGAAGCGCGCGTGTGTGTCTCACCACCGGATGGAGCTGGATCTGTGCCGCCGCCGGTGATGTCATGGGGTTCCAAACCTACCTGCTGGTACCACCGCCACTGCTGCCGCATCAACTTGAGAGGCAGGACTGGGCCGCCGCAACTCGAGGGCACAATCTGCATGGGAAGGGCATGGAGTGAGATAGACAGGGAGGGGTCCGATGTGGGACTGATACCCATGGGGACAAGAGGCCTCAACCAACAGACATCAGCATAGCGACTGTAGAGTACTACATTATCTTCAACGAAAACTTCAACTTGTCACGCTCTAACAGGCCATGAATTGTTACTACATAGTAACTCTAGACAAAGAACTTTGATAAATCATGTATAGTTACTGCAGACATACTCTAGATTGAACAGGTCATAGATAATAGATAGGACAACATCTTCAAAACAATCAATTCACTGCCAACATATACTTTACTACAGATTAGCTCTTGATTAACCACATATCTCTTGGAAAACTGAAAACATGTGCTGCTGTGATTGGGAAGTAAATCAACAATTTCCCTTAACAATGCTAGTATACCGTCCAGGTCCCTCCAATCGATCCCCTGACCAGGACAGTCCAATCGATCCCTTCCAATTCCACTACAATCGATCCTTATCCCCTATACCAACAGATCAAGACCTCTCCACTCTACCAACAACAGATCAAGACCCCTCCACTCTACCAACAGATCAACACGACAAATCAACCCAACAACCACAAATCAACCAACAAATAAGTCACCTCCAACCTATCAACATGTCAAGACACCTCCAGTCCACCAACAGTCCAAGTGACCTCCAATCTACCAAGAGATAGAAAGGGAAACTTACAGTGCGCGCAGGATTAGTTGGAGGCCATCGGCCGCTGCTGAAGCCCCGAGATGGAATGCCCGCAGTTAGACCGAGCATGGCAGGGGCACGGGCCTTGGTGACTCCACTATGTGCAAGGAACTTGGAGCCAACCTTCATGAAAAACAACATCTCTCCCTACAAAGATAGCAGATCGGCAGCCATGAGAATAGAAAGGGGACAAGAGACATAGCGACCACCACGAGAAGAGGAATGGGGGGCATAGCCATTTACCCCACCGGATGGGCTCGTCGATGGGAGGGGCCTGGCGCAGGGTGGTTCAAAGCCGGCGCCGGCGGCGGCGACATGGAGCGACGCGAGGAGGGAAGGTGGAGTGGCGACGACGGCTGATGGTTGGTATGGGAGGAGACGAAATTAGGGTTAGGCTGGTGTGGACTCTGTACTTAAATGGGCTGGCTCGAAAATTTTCACTCCCTTCGCTGGGGACTTAAAATTGCCCTTCTTGCGCGCGCTCTGTTCGTTTTACTCTCCGTTTTTTTTCTCCTATTCACTAATGCATTCGACTGACATGTAGGCCAATCAAAATAGCACGCACAGCAGGAGCCCACCCATGACGGTCCGAATGGTGTATAAAGAGAAAACGTTAGGCCTGAATAGGCCCATCTGGTTAATCCATGACGGTTTTCGTGACGGTCCTTCAACGTCCATCATAATGGAGCTATCGTCTTGAGGCCCATTCGAATCTTGCAGATCCATGACAGTTGTCATGACGGTTCAGGACAACGTCATGAGAAATCCGTCACGGATTAACAGATTTCTTGTAGTGTTCCTCTTCTGCAGTGTCAGGCACTGGGGCCTTGTTCTTCTCAGCAGCTGGTATGCTCCTTGTGTTCCTCTTGGGAGCTGTCTTGGCCTTTGATGCAGCCTTGGGTGCTTCCTTGGGCTTGGATGCAGTAGCCCCTGATTTTATAGCATCACCCATCAGCTTTGGCATCTTAGGTGCTGGTGCAGCAACCTCTTCTTCCTCTTCTTCAGAAGAATGCTGTTCAAACTCAGCCATGGGATCAACTTTCTTGCACCATCTGCCCCTTTTTCTTTCCTTCTTTCCTTCAGCAGCAACTTGCCCTTTGGGTGCAGGCTTATCAGGACACTGAGTTGAGGCTCTGGCCTTTGGCATAGGCTGCCTACCTGCTGACCTTTTCATTTTCATCCCTGGCTTGATGGCTGCAGTTGAGCCATACTCCTTCTTAAGCACAACTTTCTTGAAAGTGGCTTCCTCTTCTGCCACATAGTCCTCATCCTCTAATTCTGAGGTTCTTTTCTTCCTGTGTCTGGTGGCAGCTTTTGGCAAGTTACTAGGGGTGCTCCTACTGCCTTCATCTGAAGAACTGGAGGAACTAGTGCCCTGACTCATGTGCACTTGCTGTTCTGACACATTCTGGCTGTCACTGTGATCTGACATGATGAACAAGCTGACTGCTGATCCTGTGAATAGTTTATAGATGAGGTAGAGTGGATGAGCATCACAAAATGCAGAGATTTTTGCAAAAGAATGATTCAAAATCTTAGTTTTAGTTTCCCGTAGAAATCATTTCGGATCTACCGATTTTTAAACTCGGTGATACCGAAGCAGTTTTTGGAACCTAAACTAGTGAACTCGGTCGGACCGAGTCACAGATCGGTCATACCGAGACTGCTAGGGTTTCAAAAAGTTCCAAAATCGTTCACACCGATTAGTAGTTCTCGGTCAAACCGAGTCTCACTTGTGCAATGGCATGAGCCAAATCGGTGGGACCGAGTTTTTCAACTCGGTGGGTCCGAGATGGTTTCGGCGGAAACCTAACCCTAAAATTTTCAAATCAAACCTATTCTACGAATGCATTGATTGGATAGGAGTGTTTCAAACGTGGCTAGAATCAATATGATCACAATGTGCTAGGAATCAGATTGGGAATAGCACAAAGATCGAGTCCATACCCTAGTTTGGCGGAGACTCGCTACAGCGGCAACGGCGGGGTTGAATCCCGTTGACGGCGACGGAGACCAGCGACTGGAGGCGGCTGGCGGCGAGGAGACGATCCGGAGACCACGTTGGCAGAGCAAGCTATCGCGCGGGCGAAAGTGTTCGGAGAAATTTCCAAATTTTTGCCCGTGTCTATATATAGCCCAACCCTGTCGGTGTGACCGAGTGGAACAACTCGGTGGCACCGAGATGCAAAATTGTATACATTCATTACAACTCGATGTGACCGAATGGTTCAAATCAGTTGCACCGAGATCGAAAACATAGATCGACTTAATGATCTCGGTAGGACCGAAAGGGAGGTATCGGTCAGACCGAGAATCAGAAAGAAGTTTTGGAATTTTAAGTCTATGACGAATCGGGGGCTCCGAGTGCTCCTCACACAGAGTGGTTTGAATCTGACTTGATCAAATTTTGTGATGTAGCATGAATAGAGTTTGAGACGAGAAAAGCATAGATAGCTAGAGAAGGTTCTTAGGCATTCTTGTCCATCCACTTGGCAAGAGAAGACAAAACCAAACAATCAAAACAACAAGTGGATGTCCTCGAATGAGTAAAATATGCAACCAACATGCTCACACAATAAAATGGCAATTGAAATATGTGACAAGGCATGCACAACCAATTCTAGTATCTATCAAGCAATTGGCGATGACTAGGTCATTTATATATGAGTATATTGAATTAGGAGTCAAATGAGAACACTTGATCATAGGTCATACTCATCGTTTAAGCTCAAGTGGGGTTACCACTTTTACATAAAGCATTGTTGTGTTCACATCATTAGAGTTGCTTTAGCTCAAGTCTTGAGTAAAGCTCCCCCTAGATGTGATATCCCCCCTAAGAGGGATGAACTAACCTTGGGTTTTGTCGATGATGACTTCATGTAGATGTTGAAGATGTGGATGCTCAATGTTGATGTAGATCACTTGGAGCTATCCATTTGAGTGAATTGCACTTTCAATACCTACATGGGTTAGTCCCACAAGGAACAAACAAGGATATCCATAGACATAGAATGATGCACACATGAGATGATGTCTATGAAAGCTTTTAGGTTACCTTGTCCCTTGACTTACCAACAAGAGGGTTTGTGACTCCTTGAACTAGTGCAAGATGTGGAAGTTGAGTGCACTTGTTCTTGCCGAAATGATAAGAGTGAAGTATGTTGGCGGTGTCACCCTCAAGAACTTTCTAGTTCTTCTTCTTTTGGATCCACACCATCTTGATGGGAATCCTTGGAGTTGTAGTCATACTTGATGAAGTGGAACTTGACGTAGTCTTGGGAATCCACTTGACTAAGGTCTTAGGAGCTTCTTCAAATGCATCAATTTCCTCTTGAAGCTTGCCCTTGCCTTTTTGCTTGTAGTCTTGTGGTGGAAGATCATCGTGAGCTTGTGTCACTTTCAAAGAAGTACGATCATACTTCTCTTGTTGTGGAACAAACTTTGTCTTGGGGTATTGATCTTCTTCCCACTCAACTCCATTGGCGTTGAACTTTCGTTCAAAACCAACACCTTGATTCTTCCGGTGCCTTCCTTGCTTGCGTACAATTTCCTCGAATTTCTTACTTCCGGCAAGGCTTTTGTACACTCCTTTCTCTATAATTCCCTTCAATAGGCTATTTTCTTGCTCAAGTGTAACTTGGCTAAGAGAAGCATTAGTGGAATCAAGAGAACTACTAGAAGCAACAGTATTGGATTTAACATGATCATTGTTACTACTAGAGGAAGAATCTTTCTTGTTCTTGTTACTAGACTTGACTTGAGGCATGTAAGTGGATAAGATTAAACGCTTGGCAATGTAAGAAGAACTTTTCTTGCGAAGATCATCATTGATTGCCTTTAAAAACTCATGCTCTTGCTCAAGATTGAGCTTTTCAAAGCGTAACTTCTCATGAGCTCTTAAATGTTCTCGATGATCTTCGAAGATAGTTTCATGAGCTAACTTAAGAGTGTTTAGTTCTTTAGTTAGAGCCTCAATTTTCTCCTTATCATTGTCATTCGTTTTATCTTGATTAGCATGATTTATTGACGTTTCATCATAGTATTCATCACTAGAGTTGTCAACAAGTAAATCATCATCACCTAACAAGTCATCTTCATCACTATTAAAATCAACATACTCGGGGTGTGTTACCTTAGGACCTTTGGCCATGAAGCATCTTCCAATTCCTTCATTTGGTGAGTCAAATATGTCGTAGGAGTTGGTTGACACAAGTGCTAGACCGGTAACACCTTCATCTTGAGTATATTCGGAATCTGAGTGATAACTTCTCTCGGAGTGGTTGTCGGAGTCGGAGCCGGATACCCATTCACCAACATGACCTTGATGTCTTCGTTTTGTGTAGCTCCTTGATGATTTTTCCTTTCTTTCCGAATCCTTGTTTCTCCGTGAGTATCTTCGTTCATAACGATCATCTCTACTCCTTCTCTCTCTTGGAGGTGATTCTTCTCTTTTGCTTCTTCTTTTTGGAGAATCTTCTCTTCTTTTGTAGGGAGCCATACACTCATTGGAATAGTGTCCGGGTCTTCCACAATTGTAGCAGTTTCGCTCTCGACTAGAAGATCTTTTGTCATTGTAGGACCTTGTCTTGGAGCTTCTATCTTTGCTTCTATTCTTGTAGAACTTGTTGAAGTTCTTCACCATTAAGCTCAATTCTCCATTGAAGGTTTGTTTCTCACTTGATGATGTGGGGGATTCACATGAGGCTTTGTAGGCACCACTTGATTTGTTGTGAAGTTCCTCTTTATCCTTGAGTGACATCTGATGAGCAACAATTCTTCCAATGACCTCCGTTGGCTTGAGATCTTTGTAATTGGGCATCATTTGGATCAATGTGCACAGGGTATCATATTTTCCATCCAAGGCTCTTAGGATCTTCTTGATGATGAATCTGTCGGTCTTCTCTTCACTCCCTAAGCTAGCAATCTCGTTTGTGATGAGAGCAAGCCTAGAGTACATTTCAGCGACACCTTCACCATCCTTCATTTTGAACTTGTCAAGTTGACTTTGAAGCACATCCAATTTGGATTCCTTGACGGAGTCGGTACCTTCGTGCATATCAATCAAAGTATCCCAAATTTCCTTTGCATTCTCAAGACGGCTGATTTTGTTGAATTCTTCGGGGCACAATCCGTTGAAGAGAATATCACAAGCTTGAGCATTGTATTGCAGCATCTTCAACTCATCCGCGGTAGCTTCACGATTTGGCTCTTTCCCATCGAAGAAGTCACCCTGCAAACCAACACACACAATAGCCCAAACGGTGGGGTTATGTCCGAGAATATGCATTTTCATTTTATGCTTCCAACTAGCAAAATTAGTACCATCAAAGTAAGGACCTCTACGGTGATAATTTCCCTTGCTAGACGCCATACTCTCCTAGGTTGTGAAACCAAGGCTATGACCACCAAAAGCTATGGAAATCAAAGCAAATGGAGACCAAAGCTCTAATACCACTTGTAGGATCGAAAGTATGTCTAGAGGGGGGGTGATTAGACTACTTGACCAAATAAAAACTTAACCTTTTCCCAATTTTAGTTCTTGGCAGATTTTAGCTACTTTAGGACAAGTCAAGGAATCATCACACAATTCAAGCAAGCATGCAAAGAGTATATAGGCAGCGGAAAGTAAAGCATGCAACTTGCAAGAATGTAAAGGGAAGGGTTTGGAGAATTCAAACGCAATTGGAGACGAGGATGTTTTTGTCGTGGTTCAGATAGGTGGTGCTATCCTACATCCACGTTGACGGAGACTTCAACCCACGGAGGGTAACGGTTTGGCGACTCCACGGAGGGCTCCACCCACGAAGGGTCCACGAAGAAGCAACCTTGTCTATCCAATCATGTCCATCGCCCACGAAGGACTTGCCTCACTAGCGGTAGATCTTCACGAAGTAGGCGATCTCCTTGCCCTTACAAACTCCTTGGTTCAACTCCACAATCTTGTCGGAGGCTCCCAAGTGACACCTAGCCAATCTAGGAGACACCACTCTCCAAGAAGTAACAAATGGTGTGTTCATGATGAACTCCTTGCTCTTGTGCTTCAAATGATAGTCTCCCCAACACTCAACTCTCTCTCACAGGATTTGGATTTGGTGGAAAGAAGATTTGAGTGGAAAGCAACTTGGGGAAGGCTAGACATCAAGATTCATATGGTAGGAATGGAATATCTTGGCCTCAACACAAGGGTAGGTGGTTCTCTCTCAGAACATATGAGTTGGAAGTGTAGATGTGTTCTGATGGCTCTCTCCACGAGTGAAGAGGGGGTGGAGGGGTATATATAGCCTCCACAGAAAATCCAACCATTACACACAATTTACCAATCTCGGTGGGACCGAATCAACAAACTCGGTCGGACCGAAATAGTAAACCTAGTGACCGTTAGAGATTTTCGGTGGGACTGATATGCAACTCGGTAGGACCGATATGGTTAGGGTTAGGGCATAACGTAATCTCGGTGAGACCGATTACACAAACTCGGTGAGACTGATTTGGTAATAACCTAACCAGAGAGTTGGTCAGGCAAACTCGGTGGGACCGATTTGCTCTTTCGGTGAGACCGAAAAGTTACAAAAAGGAAACAGAGAGTTTACATTGCAATCTTGGTGGGACCGATCTGCTCTTTCGGTGAGACCGAAAAGTTACGAAAAGGAAACCGAGAAATTGCAATCCCATCTCGGTGAGACCGAGATCCCTATCGGTGAAACCGATTTGCTTAGGGTTTGGCAGTGGCTTATGGCATGTGAAACTCGGTGGCGCCGGATAGGAAGAATCGGTAGGACCGAGTTTGGCTTTGGGTTTAGGTCAAGAGTGGATATGAGAAAGTAGTTGAGGATTTTGGACCATATCATTAAGCACATGAAGCAAAGGGCTCATAAAGTAACACCTCATCCTTCCTTGATAGTATTGGCTTTTCCTGTGGAGTCAATGTGATCTTGGATCACTAAAATGTAAAATGAAGAGTCTTGAGATTTTGAGCTTGAGCCAATCCTTTGTCCTTAGCATTTTGAGGGTTCCACTTTCACCATCCATGCCATGCCAATCATTGAGCTTTCCTGAAATAATCATCTTGGAATAGCATTAGATCAATGAGCTATATGTTGTTATCAATTACCAAAACCACCTAGGGATAGTTGCACTTTCAGATTCCAGCCAAGGAGGACCACAAGGCCCCCGGCAAGCGCCTTGCCGGGGATGACAGCGAACGCTGCGGCAAGACCCTTGCCGAGGCCCCGGCAAGGCCCTTACCAAGGACACCCGTAGGGACACCATCAGGCCCGCACCAGTCGCACCTCCACCACCGTTCGCATGCAGCCGCCGACCCAACCAGTTGGGCAGGCACCTGCGTGGCGGCGTGCAGATCTTCGTGGAGGCCCACCACTGTGCCACCTCAGCTGCTTGCCTGCCTACATGGCACCACAAGCACCGCTGGCCAGGGCGCGTGTCAACGCAAGAGGGAGCGGAGACGGACGGGATAGGGCTATCCCCCGTCCCCGATAAAGCAAGGACACCTAAGCAAGGCGCATTAAATGCTCCTTGTCATGTAATGCGAGGGATAAACTCGCATTACTGTACCCTTTCCACCTCCTGTGTGCCACTGTGGCAACCCCTTTCCTATAAAAGGAGGCCCGAGGCGACCAGGAGGGGGATTCGGCTTTTTGGAGCTCCTCGCGCCCCATAGCTAGCTCAAGAACACAGATATACAATCCACCAAAGCAGGAGTAGGGTTTTACGCATCCTTGCGGCCCGAACCTGGATAAAGGAACCGTGTGCTATCTGTTTGATCCGATCTTCTCACAACCCCCGCGCCCCGCAACCGTAGTAGGGATTCTCGTGATCCCATAGGTGTCGTTTCACACCGACAGTTTCGTGATCATGAACACAAGTGCTCAAGGTCGACCCTCACTTCTTCAATGCATAACTTCCAATCACTTCTCTTTTTGAAAAACTTTTTAGGCATCAAAGGCAAGTAGTTTTTTTTGTATTTTCATTCTTTTAATTTTTTTGTATGTTTCACCCACAACTAAACAGAAACAAAAAGGAAAAACAAAATCTACTTAGTGAAGAAAGAAAACAAGCACACACGAGAATATCAACCCCACGCTATTGCTCCCCGGCAACGGCGCCAGAAAAGAGCTTGTTTATCCCCAAGTGCAGGGAATCATCGTAGCAATTTCCAAAGGTGGAAGTGATAAGTATGGAGTGTCGAACCCACAAGGAGCTAAAGGTAAGATCAATATTCTCTCAAGCCCTATCTGCCACTGATACGAACGTACACCGAACGTTTGCTTCCAACTAGAAACGAGAAATAAAACTACGTTGTGGGTATGAAGAGGATAACTTTGTATGGTATCGGAGAGCTAAAATATAAAAGTAGGTGCTGTTATCATAAAGTTAGAATATATTACTAAATATTATAAATAGCAAGTGTGGAATAAAGATGGATCGGTGTCCTAGGCAATCATTAACAAAACCGATAGTCGTCATTGCAATTTCATATGAGGGAGAGGCATAAGCTAACATACTTTCTCTACTTGGATCATATGCACTTATGATTGGAACTCTAGCAAGCATCCGCAACTACTAAAGATCATTAAGGTAAAACCCAACCATAGCATTAAAGCAACAAGTCCTCTTTATTCCCATACGCAACAATCCCTCTTACTCGGGTTTGTGTTTCAGTCACTCACCAACTCACTATAAGCGAATCATGAACATATTGCAACACCCTATAGCAGGAATCCCTCACGCTTGCGCAACACGGAGGGCACGGTAGGACAACACCCAAAAAAACATACAACTCGTACCAATCTATATCATCAATCAACCCAACGACAAAAGATATCTACTCAAAACATCATAGGATGGCAACACATCATTGGATCATAATATGTAGCATAAAGCACCATGTTCAAGTAGGGATTACAGCGGGGTGCGGGAGCGTGGACTGCGTAAAAGAGGTGATGATGATGATGATGATGGTGATGTTGATGAAGACGATCACCGTGGTGATGATTCCCCTCCCGATGGCACTCTGGCGCCACTAGAAGAGAGGAGGAGAGGTTCTTCCCCTTGTGCTTCCTCCTCCATCGTCTCCACCCTATGGTCCTTGGCCTTCATGGTGATGATGGCCCCTCCGGGATACTCCTCCTTGGCCACCGGTGATGATGGCCCCCTCCGGCAGGATGCCAGAGAGGGCCTAGATTGAGTTCTCGTGGCTACAGAGGCTTGAGGCGGCGGAACTTCTGATCTAGGTTTCTTTCTGGAAGTTTGGGTATATATAGAAGAGTTTTGCGTTGATTTCACGTCAGGGGGGTCTCCGGGCTGTCCACGAGGTAGGGGGGCACGCCCTAGGGGGGTGGGCGCTCCCCCACCCTCGTGGGCAGCCCAGGACTCTTCTGGCCTGCTTCTGGTACTCCGTGGGCTTCTTCTGGTCCAAAAATGATCTCCGTCTAGTGGCACGTCAATTGGACTCCGTTTAGTTTTCCTTTTCTACGATACTCTAAAACAAGGAGAAAACAGAAACTGGCACTGGGCTCTAGGTTAATAGGTTAGTCCCAAAAATCATATAAAATATCATATAAATGCATATAATACATCCTAGAAGGATAGTATAATAGCATGAATACTTCATAAATTATAGATACGTTGGAGACGTATTAGAGGAAAATATTGACGGCGTGATGCCTGTCAAAGATTAGTCGGCATTGGAGAGGCGGTTCATTCCTCTCAACAAACTGATGGTGAACCATGGCATTAAAATCTAGATAAGAAGGAGGAAATTCCATATCATAATCACGAATAGGTATTCCAAGAAAATTAGCTAGACGGGTTGCATAAATTCCTCCAAAGAAATCTCCATTAATTCTATTATTATGCAACCTACGTGCTACAATGGCTCCCAAATTATAATGTTTATCTTCTAACACAGCGCTCCTCAGAACACTGAGATCAGGGACACACATGTGACATGCTTCATCCTTACCATTTATGCACCTACCTATGAAGAGAGCAAAATAATGTATAGCGGGAAAATGAATGCTCCCTATGGTAGCTTGTGTTATATCTCTAGACTCCCCCACAGTTATACTAGCAAGAAAATCTCTAAACTCAGATTTGCGAGGTTCACTAGGACTACCCCATTGTGGAAGTTTGCAAGCCGTATTAAAATTATCTAAGTCCATAGTATAAGAATTCTCATAAAGATCAAACAGGATAGTTTGAGAATTGCGTGATGATGAAAATTCAAACCTCCTCACAAAGGAATCAGTGAGATAGTGGTACTGACGGCACTTATCTGCCTCGAAGCTCACAAGATCAGCGTTACACACATATGCGTTAAACTCTTCCTTGATTCCCGCTCGATCCATAAAGTCCTCTGAAGGCCATTCGAAAGCCCACACTTGAGCTTCCCTTGGTGGTTCATCGCCCGCATCGCGTATTGCGGGCCTGGGCCCTTTCTTCCTTGAAGGACCACCATGGTACATTTTCCTAAACATATTTCTTCCTCTGAAAAATTTCTGAAATTTTTAGTAACTCAAAATGAAAGTGAACCAAACTCAACAAAATTGATAGAACTACTGCCACAAGTGCCTAGAGACTATATCATGCATTAAAACTACTTAGAACCATATAAATTTGACATGCAAGCTCAAGAACATGGTCACCTAGGCAGCAAAAATTTGCAATGAATAAAGCACAAGAAAAAAAACTAATTGGACCATTGGAGGAGTCACATACCAAGGAACAATCCCCCAAAGCAGTTTTGTCAGAGGTGCTTTGAGCAAGGAGATCGAAAATGGCAGCAAAATGAGCAAGAACTCATGCTTGAGCTGGTTGGTGATTTTTTTGGGAGTAAGAAGGAGTGTGTTGGTGCAGGAATAAGTGGAGGGGAGCCACCATGGGCCCATGAGGCAGGGGGCGCGCCCACGGGGTGGGCGTGCCCTGGACCCTCGTGGCCAGGTGCTTGCTCCCCCTGTCGTGTTCTCAGTGCCAGATATTCTCAAACATTCTAGAAAAAATCAGATTTCATTTTCGGGGCATTTGGAGAACTTTTATTTTCGGGGTATTTTTTATTGCATGGATAATTCAGAAAATTGACAGAAAATAATATTTTTACTTTATTTAATCTAAATAACAGAAAGTAAAAGGAGGGTATAGAAGGTTATGCTTTCTAGCTTCATCCATCTCATGCTCATCAAAAGGAATCCACTAACAAGGTTGATCAGGTCTTGTTAACAAACTCATTTCGAATAACATGAAACCGGAGAAATTTCGAGTAACACTATTTTACCTCAACGGGGATATGCACATCCCCAATAATAAGAATATCATATCTCTTTTTGACAGTAGGAAGAGGAAATTCAAAACCTCCAATAATAATCGATGGAATTTTTCCAATAGAATTGATAATTTGGACTTGAGGTTGTTTCCTCAGAAAGTGTACCGTATGCTCATTTCCATTAACATGAAAAGTGACATTGCCTTTGTTGCAATCAATAACAGCCCCTGCAGTATTCAAAAAGGGTCTTCCAAGAATAATATACATACTATCGTCCTCGGGAATATCAAGAATAACAAAGTCCGTTAAAATAGTAACATTTGCAACCACAACAGGCACATCCTCACAAATGCCGACAGGTATAGCAGTTGATTTATCGGCCATTTGCAAAGATATTTCAGTAGGTGTCAATTTATTCAAATCAAGTCTACGATATAAAGAGAGAGGCATAACACTAACACCGGCTCCAAGATCACATAAAGTAGTTCTAACATAGTTTCTTTTAATGGAGCATGGTATAGTGGGTACTCCTGGATCTCCAAGTTTCTTAGGTATTCCACCATTAAAAGTATAATTAGCAAGCATGGTGGAAATTTCATCTTCCGGTATCTTTCTCTTATTAGTAACAATTTATTTCATGTACTTAGCATAAGGATTCATTTTGAGCATATCAGTTAATCGCATATGCAAGAAGATAGGTCTAATCATTTCAGCAAAGTGCTCAAAATCCTCATCGTCCTTTTTCTTGGATGGTTTGGGAGGAAAGGCATGGCTTTCTGAACCCATGGCTCTCTTTCTTTACCGTGCTTCCTAGCAACAAAGTCTCTCTTATCATAACGTTGATTCTTTGATTGTGGGTTATCAAGATCAACATCGGGTTCAATTTCTACATCATTATCATTGCTAGGTTGAGCATCAACATGAATATCATCATTAGCATTTTCACTAGGTTCATGTTCATCACCTGATTGTGTTTCAGCATCAGAGATAGAAATATCATTGGGATTCTCAGGTGTGTCTACAACAGGTTCACTAGAAGCATGCAAAGTCCTATCATTTTTCTTTTTCTTCCTCTTAGAAGGACTAGGTGTATCAACATTAGTTCTCTGAGAATCTTGCTCAATTATCTTAGGGTGACCTTCAGGATACAAAGGTCCCTGAGCCATTCTACCCCCTCTAGTCACAACTCTAATAGCATTACCATTCTTATTATTATTTAATTCATTAAGCAAGTCATTTTGAGCTTTAATTACTTGTTCAACTTGAGTGGTAACCATAGAAGCATGTTTGCTAATAAGTTTAAGTTCACCTTTAACACTAGCCATATAATCAATCAAGTGTTCAAGCATATCAGCATTGTGTTTCAATTGTCTACCAACATAAGCATTGAAGTTTTCTTGTTTGACAATAAAACTAGCAAACTCATCTAAGCATTGGCTAGAAGACTTATAACGAGGAATATCAGCTTCATCGAATCTATAGAGAGAATTTACCTTTACTACCTGTGTCGGGTTATCAAGACCATGTATTTCTTCAATAGGCGGCAAATTAAGACCATGTATTTCTTCAATAGGAGGTAAATTCTTCACATCTTCAGGTTTTATCCATTTTTCTTTTATAGATTTTTTTGCCTCTTGCATATCTTCAGGACTGAGAAATAGAATACCCCTTTTCTTCGGAGTTGGCTTAGGAGTTGGTTCAGGAAGTGTCCAATTATTTTCACTAGTCGCCAACCCGTGCATTCGCACGGGCTAGCATATTTATTGCCGCAACAAACATGAATTTCCAAAAAAGCGTGACATGGTTATTCATGTAAAGCACGACATGGTGATTCATGGTTTTTCATCAGTTTTCACTTAGCATATTTATTCATGTTATTACATATACTAATGGAATTAGAACCATTCTAAAAGTTTGATGTCCAATTTAGAAAATGGTTGTCTTAATGTATTCCATATTGGGGCACAATGCTTATAACATGTAGCTTAGGTTACAATTTCACATGTGTTTGAATTCTAGCATACTAAAAATTCTTATTTTGTTTGGCCACTCTGATTTTTGTATTTAATGCTCCAAGAAGACATTTTACTTTTCGCTTATTTAGATAGAATTATTGCATTACTTGATTGAATTAATGCTTTCAAAATCACTTGCAGCTGATTGGATACTAAACAATTAGGTTTTTTTAGGATGTCACACCATGCGAACTATGATTGTGGTATTTCATTTCTAGTACAATAATTTATTGGCTGGAAGAGATGATTTTTATTTGAAAAAAATGTTAGAAAAATAAATTGATTATTCCCTTTTTTATTTTCATAATTATTTTTGTTAGTTCACTTAAATTGGCTCCCATAAAATTTCCTGACATATTTTATTATTAATGGGTTTTAATTTAATTAGGTAATAATAGATGCAAGTGTTTGGTGCTGACGTCCTGTCATGGTGGGAAGAGGAATGACCATGGGCTTATATAGTTGATTTTTGTCCAAGAGTGTCGCACTTCTGTATTTGCTCATGAAATTCAAGTATTTTCCCCGGCAATAATTTTATTTTGGCCGTCATAGGCTTCTTTATATAGCAAGCAACATAGGTGGCTAAGAATGCATTAATACTGTTGCGACCAATTACGTATACACGATACATTCACTCATGCCAGAGAATTTTTTTCCGAACAAAGGTACATGTCTAAATTTATTAGAGATAACCTTAAAATAACTACAAAGTTGAAATGAATTACAAATCGTATGTTCTCATATATTCTATTACACCCTAAATGATTAAATATCCATTGATTTGTACCCTTTCTCTTGAGTTCTTGATACACCAGACTTATGAATGTGTTTTTCCCATGATTTTCTATAAACCCCACTATGACATGTTCGGGGACCTACAGTCATTGTGTTCCTGAGTACCTTCCTGTTTGGACTCCCCTTAATGATGATTCTTACTGGATCGTTATCAATAGTTGTGCGTCTGAGATTTACAGCACGCTTACTCTTGGGCCTTGACGATTCCAAATTTTTTTATTGATATATTTGTTTCCTAAGTACCTTCAGTTTTCTTTCACTCAGACTTAATGTCTAGTTTATACCTACAAATAAAAAAAATGGCCCACATGGTTTGTGTGGAGAAAAACACCACTTAAAGAATGAGATGTTATAAATTTACCTTGGACATGTCTTTTTAACCATTGGGGCCGTAGAAGCGGTTCTTTTTTAGTACTTCTTTATTGCCGCAACCTATGTAGTACCAGTCATCTGATGTATAGACTGATTTAATCGCTGCTTCTGTTGTATAGAAAATGTCCTGTCGATTGCAGATTAAGTTAGCACATAAAAATATGACGAAGTAATACAACATTATGGAAAAATAAGTATTTTTCAGATTGATATGTAACTTCATTTATTTCTCTGTTGTACGGCCTATGTTCATGGATGGTTCTTGCATAGTGCAGCGACCCAAACTCCATTCTTTACACTAAAAGGAAGAAGTTGGACCAGCGATGATGTTGCAAATGGACAGGATGTTTAATTTACATAGCTCACCTGACATGATCTGCATAGTTGTGCTTGTGCAACGACCCAAACTCCATGAGGTGTTCAAATATTTGTACATGAGGTGAATCTGGATTCAATCTGCTGAGAGCATATATAGACACGATTGATGACAACAGGACCGTGGTCCTTTAACGGCGGCCATGTAAGCTGACGCGATCAATGATTCCTCCCAATCGGATCCAACACAAAGCTAGCATGCAGTTTGTCCGGCCACATGCATACCTAGAACATGCACCTACAGAAACCCCCCATCAAACATGCTGATGAACATATGCCATTAAACTCTACCATTAAACAGACCCAGAGAGAAGACTCCGAGAAGGATGTGATTTACAAAGATGGAGATGACACATAATGATACCACTAAGACCACTTTTTTATAATACAATGATGTAAGTTATCCTAATAAAAAACAAAGCAACACATACCACATATATCTGCACCAATTACCATGATACGACCATTAATCTTACCCGTGTTGCCTAGACTGACCTCCTTGCGTAAGGCCTCCAGCACAGTCACGGCGGTCTCCTGGAATGTCTCAGCCGCTTCTTGCTGCCCACCGAGCCAACCACGCCTATTGATCTCCGTGTGAATAAAGATGCCAACACAAATATATGCATGGTGGTCAACTCGTGAGCTTTGCAACAATCTTCGAGAGTGGGCACGGGTGCTAGCCCCTGACAGCAAACATCACATGTAACCGTACTTTGAAGGACCATTGTAGGTTCCAACAATGAACTGCGAAACTTAATTTTCTGCCACAAACCTACAACCATGGTAATATTGTCTAGCCTATGTGCTGTAGAAGGCTGAGATGGCTACGATATCTCGAGCAATCGGAATTTGGAAACGGGGAGCAGATGATGCGCATGCTGTGTAGGCCTGATCAACATCCTATATATAGGGAGTCCTTAACCTTTGTAGATGCAGGCATCATGCAAACTGAAACCTGATGTTTAAGCTGTAAGCTCTATATATGATGTAATACACACAATATTAGTAACTGCAAAGATAATTTTGTTTACTCTCGTATTAACCATATATTAAAATTGCGCATGTTGAACTTGTTGCGGCACATCTAAAATTACATGATTGCATTGCTACTTCGTGCTAAATTGGCAGTATATCATGCGATTCAGTTTAAGGGGCAAATAGTGCTGATGAGGTCCAGCAACAATAGCAGCGCGATAGCAGTCATATCACGCACGATGTATTAACTGTTCAATTTTTCCTGAACTGCAAACTGTAGTCGGTCTTTTCCAAAGATAAGGCCCCAATGCGCTCACAATAGCAATTTGCAGGGTGCTCCGACAGAAGCTTATTACTTATTAGCATAAGCACTCCATATTAGCTAGCTACACAGTTTACATACATGATGTAGTTCCTCCATTCTCAGAAATATTACATGAAGAAACCAACTGGCTACATATGTGCTAATCTGATGAGTGTGGGCTCTCAGTTTCTCACCAAAGCTGAACCTCAACATTATCTTATCTCGCATTCCAAGCATCTTCCATCTACTAATTTCATCAATGTATCAACAGGGTTGAAGAAACACATACTTGGGATTAGGTTCGAAGAAGAGAAACCTAAGGGTTGGAGTACGATGGAGTTGCATGAATCTGGCATCATCACAGTGGCTAGCTTAACTCTTGTGAGAACATAAGCAGGCCCTACATGCAAAAACAAAAGGCAAAACATATAAAAGCCCCACCAGATCGATCCTCCCCCTACTAAAATCTGGCTGTAATCGGAATTTGTATAGGTCAATCATGGACAGTTGGGCAGGAACAACACGTCAAGATTCCTCAGACCGTGAGAGCAGCTGAGTGATCTGGGTGGTGTTGCCGTGCTACCTCCTTTGAATTGGCAACATACGTGCCATGCAGCACGTTGAACTAATGCTTTGTCGATGCCGGGGATACTTAGGTTTCTCCCGGATTCCTGATCGACCGGCCGTACGTAGCGAGGCGACCAGAACGGGTGCTAGCTGCTGCTGCACCACGGGCGTGTGTGAGGAGAAGGGGATTTAATCAGAGAAGAAGAGAAGGGGACGCCGTGCATAGCGAGGCGAATAGGGCGGGTGCTGCTGTGGCGGCGGCGGCTGCGTCGTGCGTGTCTGCGTGAGGAGAAGGGAGTTCTTTTTCTGAGATAGAAATTGCTTTAATAACGGAAGAAATAACCAGGGATACTATGTTATACAACCGTGAAAAGATTGTGGGCCTTGCAACATTTTTTTGTACTGTTGAGGTAATTTTCAGCAACACTTACATAGGTAGATCTACACCGTAATAACTAATTGGTCCCACCAGATTAACGGCTCATAATTACTAATTAACGTGGGAATTTCTAGGAAGTCTAGGATTAGTATAGGTATAGATAGATAGATAGATATAGATTGGTCAACATATTATTCAATAGAATTTCAGCTTGATCAACGGTTCTTTCCCTGAAAACACAACCAACACAACTATCCAGGTGGTCTCTGGAAGCATCGATTAGTCCATTATAAAATATTTCAAGTATTTCATTTTTCTTGAGAGGATGATCAGGCAAAACATTAAGTAATTGGAGAAGCCTCCCCCAAGCTTGTGGGAGACTCTCTTCTTCAATTTGCACAAAATTATATATATCCCTTAAAGTAGCTTGTTTCTTATGAGCAGCAAAATATTTAGCGGAGAAGTAATAAATCATATCCTAGGGATTACACTCATAACTAGGATCAAGAGAATTAAACCATATCTTAGCACTACCCTTTAATGAGAACGAAAATATCTTAAGGATATAATAGTAGAGAGTTTTCTCATCATTAGTGAATAGGGTGGCTGAATCATTTAATTTAGTAAGATGTGCCACAATAGTTTTAGATTCATAGCCATAGAAAGGATCAGACTCAACCAAAGTAATTATATCAGGATCAACAGAGAATTGATAATCCTTATCAGTAACAAAGATAGGTGAAGTAGCATAAGCAGGATCATATTTCATTCTAGCATTCACAAATTTTTGTTTCAACTTGGCTAATAATTTCTTAAGATCACTTCTATCATTGCAAGCAAGAAAGTCTCTAGCAGTTTCTTCATCCATAACATAGCCCTTAGGTACAACAGGCAATTCATATCTAGGGGGAGAATCTTCATCATCACTTTCATCAATATTATCAGTTTCAATAATTTAATTCTGTCTAGCCCTAGCAAGTTGTTCATCAAGAAATTCACCTAGTGGCACAGTAGTATCAAGCATAGAAGTAGTTTCATCTTAAGTATCATGCATAGCAGAAGTGGCAACATCAATAACATGCGACATATCAGAATTAATAGCAGAAGCAGGTTTAGGTGTCACAATCTTACTCAAAACAGAAGGTAAATCAAGTGCAGAGCTAGATGGCAATTCCTTACCTCCCCTCGTAGTTGAGGGAAAAATCTTAGTTCTTTCGTCTTTCAAGTTCTTCATAGTGACCAGCAGATATAAATCCCAAGTGACTCAAATAATAGAGCTATGCTCCCTGGCAATGGCGCCAGAAAATAGTCTTGATGACCCACAAGTATAGGGGATCGCAGCAGTTTTCGAGGGTAGAGTATTCAACCCAAATTTATTGATTCGACACAAGGGGAGACAAAGAATATTCTCAAGTATTAGCAGTTGAGTTGTCAATTCAACCACACCTATATAACTTAATATCCGCAGCAAAGTATTTTAGTAGCAAAGTAGTATGGAAGTAGTGGTAACAGTAGTAAAAATAATATTTTTGGGTTTTGTAGTGATTGTAACAGTAGCAATGGTAAAGTAAATAAGCAAAGAACAATAAGTGAAAAGCTCGTGGGCATTGGATCGGTGATGGAGAATTATGCCTGATGCGGTTCATCATGTAACAGTCATAACATAGGCCTTCGAATTAATTTTCACAAGTCTACACTGATCCCAAACCTGTCGGAGGAAACTTCCCTGGCATTTGCAAACCTTTTTGGGTGTTCAGTTGGGTCCATGCCATTTACATACCTTGGACTACCTCTCGGCACGACTATACCAACCGTCCTTGATCTAATGCCCCTAGTTTGCATTGCTGAGCGTCGCTGAGGGAGTCCTAGATTAGGGGGTGTCCGGATGGCCGGACTATAACCTTTGGCCGGATTCCTGGACTATGAAGATACAAGATTGAGGACTTCGTCCCGTGTCCGAATAGGACTTTCCTTGCCGTGGAAGGCAAGCTTGGCGATACGGATATGATCTCCTCCCATTGTAACCGACTCTGTGTAACCCTAGCCCTCTCCGGTGTCTATATAAACCGGAGAGTTTTAGTCCGTAGGACGAACAACAATCATACCATAGGCTAGCTTCTAGGGTTTAGCCTCTCTGATCTCGTGGTAGATCTACTCTTGTACTACCCATATCATCAATATTAATCAAGCAGGAGTAGGGTTTTACCTCCATCGAGAGGGCCCGAACCTGGGTAAAAACATCGTGTCCCTTGTCTCCTGTTACCATCCGCCTAGACACACAGTTCGGGACCCCCTACCCGAGATCCGCCGGTTTTGACACCGACATTGGTGCTTTGATTGAGAGTTCCTCTGTGTCGTCGCTTTTAGGCCCGATGGCTCCTCCGATCATCAACAGCGATGCGGTCCAGGGTGAGACTTTCCTCCCTGGACAGATCTTCGTATTCGGTGGCTTTGCACTGTGGGCCAATTCGCTTGCCCATCTGGAGCAGATCGAAAGCTACGCCCCTGGCCGTCAGGTCAGATTTGGAAATTTGAACTACACGGCAGATATCCGCGGGGACTTGATCTTCGACGGCTTCGAGCTACAGCCGGGTGCGCCGCACTGTCACGGCGGGCATGATCTAGCTCTGCCGCCAAACAGTGCCCCGGAGGCCGCACCCGTGTCCGCTCTGACCCTTAGCTCAGAGCCGACTGCGCCAATCGAGGACGGGTGGCTGGACACCGCCTCGGGGGCTGCAATCTCTACGGCGATCGAGCCGATTACTATCCCTATTCTCTGCGAAGCCCGTGGCTCCAAGGTGCCGGACTCCTCTCCGGACTCCGAACCCTCCGTGCCCCTGCCAATCAAATCCGATTGGGCGCCGATCATGGAGTTCACCACCGCAGACATCTTTCAGCACTCGCCCTTTGGCGACATTCTGAACTCACTAAAGTCTCTCTCTTTATCAGGAGAGTCCTGGCCGGACTATGGTCAACAAGGTTGGGATGTGGATGACGAAGAAATTCAAAGCCCACCCACCACCCACTTCGTAGCCACCGTCGATGATTTAACCAACATGCACGACTACGACTCCGAAGACATCGATGGTATGGACGATGATGTAGGAGACGAACAGGAACTAGCGCCTATAGGGCACTGGAAAGCCACCTCGTCATTTGACATATACATGGTGGACACCCCAAAAGAAGGCAATGGCGATGAAGCAGCGGAGGATGACCGCTCCAAGAAGCAGCCTAAGCGCCAGCGTCAATGGCGCCGCTCTAAATCCCGCCAAAGAAAAAACGGTGATTCTGGCACGGGAGATAATAACACCCCAGACAGTGCCGAAGACAGCCCCCTCCAGCAGGATTCAGCACAGGAGGATGGAGAAGCCAGCCCTCATGAGAGAGCGGCAGACAGAGAGGTAGAGGACGATAATTACATTCCTCTCTCCGAAGACGAGGCAAGCCTCAACGACAACGAATTTGTCTTACCTAAGGATCCCGTCGAACAAGAGAGTTTCAAATGCAGGCTTATGGCCACGACAAGCAGCCTCATGAAAAACAGCAACAGCATAGAGCTGACCAAGACTTGCTAGCCGACAGATGGACTGAAGTCCTTGCGGCCAAAGTGTATGAACTCGAATGCCCCTCCAAGAGCTACCCCAAGCGCAGGCTGCTACCCCGATTAGAGGAGGAAGCACCTGAACCTACATCACCAGCGCATGATGCAGCCGATCGGCCACCTCGTGGCCGCGACAGAGAAGCCTCTCGGCCCTCCACTCAAGCCGCACCCCGGCGTCGCTCAAAAAATACCAAGACACAGGGAAATGCGCCAGACCTGCGAGATATATTGGAGGACAAGGAAAGGCAAAGAAGATCGATCTATGGATCGCGTGGGCGCCCCACGATGCGAGACGATACCCGTCACGCCGGATACAGCAAATCCGGCCGGGCCGAACACAGCAGACAAAGCTCATTTGAGCTACGTTGTGATATAGCCCAGTACAGAGGCGCCGCACACCCACTATGCTTCACAGATGAAGTAATGGATCATCAAATCCCGGAGGGTTTCAAACCCGTAAACATTGAATCATACGATGTCACAACAGATCCTGCGGTATGGATCGAGGATTATCTCCTTCATATCCACATGGCCCGTGGCGATGATCTCCACGCCATCAAATACCTCCCACTCAAGATTAAAGGACCAGCTCGGCATTGGCTTACCAGCCTGCCAGCAGAATCAATTGGTTGTTGGGAGGACCTGGAAGCCGCATTCCTCGACAATTTCCAGGGCACCTATGTGCGACCACAAGACGCCGATGACCTAAGCCACATAATTCAGCAGCCAGAGGAATCGGCCAAACAATTCGGGACACGGTTCCTAACCAAGAAAAATCAAATCGTTGACTGTCCGGATGCAGAGGCCCTAGCAGCCTTCAAACATAACATCCGTGACGAGTGGCTTGCCCGGCACCTAGGACAGGAAAAGCCGAAATCCATGGCAGCCCTCACGACACTCATGACCCTCTTTTGCATGGGAGAAGGCAGCTGGCTAGCTCGTAGTAATAACATGACCAAGAGCCCTGGTAATTCGGATACCAAGGACAGCAATGGCAGGTTGCGTCGCAACAAACACAAACGCCGCATCAACGGCGACAATACTGAGGATACGACAGTTAATGCCGGATTCTGAGGCTCTAAACCCGGTCAGCGGAAAAAGCCATTTAAGAGAAATACTCCGGGCCCGTCCAGTTTGGACCGAATACTCGATCGCTCGTGCCAGATACACGGCACCCCTGAAAAACCAGCCAATCACACCAACAGGGACTGTTGGGTGTTCAAGCAGGCAGGCAAGTTAAATGCCGAAAACAGAGACAAGGGGCTGCATAGCGACGACGAGGAGGAGCCCCGGCCGCCGAACAATAGTGGACAGAAGGGCTTCCCCCCACAAGTGCGGAAGGTAAACATGATATACGCAACCCACATCCCCAAAAGGGAGCGGAAGCATGCACTGAGGGACGTATATGCGTTGGAGCCAGTCGTCCCTAAGTTCAACCCATGGTCCTCCTACCCGGTCACTTTTGATCGACGGGACCACCCCACTAGCATCCGCCATGGCGGATTTGCCGCATTGGTTCTAGACCCAATCATCGACGGATTTCACCTCACTAGAGTCCTTATGGACGGCGACAGTAGCCTGAACCTGCTTTATCAGGATATAGTGCGAAAAATGGGCATAGATCCCTCAAGGATTAAACCCACAAAGATGACCTTTAAAGGTGTCATACCAGGTGTAGAGGCCAACTGTACAGGCTCAGTTACACTTGAGGTGGTCTTCGGATCCCCGGATAACTTCCGAAGCGAGGAATTAATCTTTGACATAGTCCCGTTTCGCAGTGGCTATCATGCACTGCTCGGACGAACCGCATTTGCAAAATTTAATGCGGTGCCGCACTACGCATACCTCAAGCTCAAGATTCTAGGCCATCGAGGAGTAATTACAGTCAATGGAAACACCGAACGCTCTCTCTGAACGGAGGAGCATACGGCGGCCCTTGCGGTAGAGGTACAAAGGTCCGGACACCGTCAAGCGCGCCCGGAGTAACCTACAGTAAGACCGTCTGGCACGTTTCAAGCAAGCGTAGCAATACGGCCCCAACCCCAGCCCTCGCGAAATTGCAAAACCAGTACTACGCGTACATAATTACTCTTTGGAAATACCATGGGCGTAGGGGGAGGGGCACGACCACGGCATGCCCAAAATACGGCTCAACCGCACTAGGGGCTCCCGATGTTGTCATTTTTCTTTTCTTACTTTCAGGACTCCACTCTCCGGAATGCCTGTCCGGTAGTACAATCGCCGAACACATGATGCAACAGCAGGGAGGCAGAAAGCTACGTCAAAATGTCCAGGTGGTCTCTATAACGAGCAAAATACCTGTCTTACGTACCGTCTCGCAGATCACCCCTGGAGGGGGACATGTCAAATAGTCCCATCTCTTGCTTATCGCACTGTTTGTATCGTTCTGCTTTTACAATAGCCTTTTAATAAACAATGCTTAGCTTCAACTTATTATTGCATTCTCTATCTCTTCCTTTTTTCAATATATATGTTCAGTTATGACATTATGCACCCATACACTTTGGTACAGCTAATATGCCGGGGGCTCAAGCACCCCATAAATACGGCATGAGAAGTCCGAACACTTTAACAAGTGCGGCACTCCGAACTTATAGCATTATATGCATCAGGTCCGAATCATGTCTTGGGTCAATAGTTGGGTTTGCCCTGCTCCTATGTTTTGGTACCTTACGTCCCGTTATATCGGCTAAGGTAGCGCTAGGAGAACTACTGGGATTGTGCCCCGGTTGAGCTGGGTTCAACACCTAAGTAGAGAAAGCTAAATCTGACCGTCATGATAGGGCGAGAGCTGGTCCTTGTTCGAGAAGTTTTGAGTCCCTAAAGACCTATGCCGCTTAGAGCGAGGAGCCGGCTTTGTCCGGCCTAGGCGTGGATAGCGCCCCGAACTCGGTCTTCCGAATACTAGGGGCTTCGCCGAAATTTAAAATTATAGAATTCTATGGCTAAGTGAGAGTGTTCAGGCATTATGGTCCGGTTTCCTTGTTCGTTGTGCTGAGCGCCTCCCTCGAAGGACCCAAAAATGGGAAAAAGAGCGCTCAGGTTTATCCTGAACACCCCAGCACTAGTGGCTCGGGGGCAGAAGCCGACGACTCGCCATCTCTCAGGTTCAAAAAGCGTTGCTTAGCGCATACGAACAAGTTTTCAGCGCACAGGACAAAACGAGTGAGTTTACTCAAAAATTACATCCTTGGAACATTCATCCGCCATAAGGCGGGCACCGTTCAGGACGCCCTCATAATACATCTCGGGCTTGCGATGCTCCTTGCCCGGCGGCGGGCCGTCCTTCACACTTCTCAGCATCCAGCTTGCCCCAGTGCACTTTAGCACGGGCAAGCGCCCTACGGGCACCTTCGATGTAGACGGAGCGCTTGATGACTTCGAGCCTTAGACAGGCCTCCACCAGCCGCCTCACCAGCCCGAAGTAGATCCCAGGCAGAGCCTCTCCAGGCCACAGCCGAACTATGAGGCCCTTCATGGCCTGGTCGGCCACCTTGTGGAGCTCGACCAGTTGCTTCAGCTGGTCGCTCAAGGGCACAGGGTGTCCGGCCTCAGCATACTGAGACCAGAACACCTTCTCCGTCGAGCTTCCCTCCTCGGCCCGGTAGAAGGCGGCGGCATCTGACACGCTACGGGGCAAATCTGCGAATGCTCCTCGAGAGCTTCGGAATCGGGTAAGTAACAAGTAACTCACATTCACGTGCTTGCTTTGCATAAAGAATGCCTTACCCGCCGCTATCTTCTTCATCGCCTCCACCTCCTGGAGGGCCTTCTAGGCTTCGGCCTTGGCAGACTTGGCATTTTCAATGGCCGCCGCGATCTCGGACTCTCGCGTCTTCGAGTCAAGCTCCAAACTCTCATGTTTTTTCATGAGGGCATGGAGCTCTTGCCGCACCTCGCCAACCTGCGCCTCGTGCTTCCCTCGCTCGGTGCGCTCCGTGGCCGCCCTCTTCTCGGCCTCGGATAGCGCTTGCTTAAGGGTCGCCACCTCAGTCGTGGCCCCTATAATAGCCACGTCGATCCTGTCATTTTTTGCAATTGCACCTTTTATATATTTAAATAAGGTATCTCTTACCTTCCTTGTCCTCGAGCTGCTTCTTGGCAAGGCCGAGCTCTTGCTCGGACCGCTCGAGGTTCTGCTTCAGCGTGTCCTCCTCCGCAGTCAGTGCGGCGGGCGCAGCAGCAAAGCCTGTGTATGCATATCGACTTACTTTTGTTAGACTCCTACGAATGTTATTAGATCCTCTATTCGGCTTTTCTTTCCGAACGCCAAACAGAGCATAAGGGGCTACTGTCTATGCGGGCATATTTTCACATGTCTTAGATACATACCTCAAAGCCTGTTAGAAGGCTGGCACAGGCTTTGGTCAGTCCGCTCTTGGCGGACTGAACCTTCTGAATCACCGCACTCATGATAGTGCGGTGCTCTTCGTTGATGGAGGCGCCGTTAAGAACCTCCAGCAAATTTTCCGGTGCCTCCGGTTGGGCGGAGGTCACCAGCGTTGTTGGCTTGCCCTTCTCACGAGGGGGCCGCCTGCCGGACTCCGGAACCTTTGAAGGTTCCGGTGCGGTGTCCGGCCCAGGGCCGAACTTGGAGCCCTCGGGGGTTTTGTCCCCTTGGCGCCTGGAGTCCGGGAGGTCGCCTTGCGGCGCCTCCAGGACCACCTCCTCCTGGCTTGGAACCTCCTGGGAAAACACTTCGGCGTCATCCGTAGGGCGGGAGAGGTAGCCGTCGGAAGCGAATTCACATCCGACGAATCCAGGGAACCGCTCGACGACACATCGAGCCGGTCTTTGGGCGGACTACATAATTATATGCGGCGTCAGGAAAAGCTACGCAATGAAGGAAAACTATGAATCACTCTGGTGTCCGGATACTTACAATTTCGCCAGGGGCTTAGCCCTGAGCGGCCACTCCTCTTCGCTGTCGTCGGTGTTGGTGGACTAGTCCGGAGGAAGGGTCTTCCCCTTCTTGGACCCTCCAGCCTCCCCAGTTGGGGCGGCCTTCCTTTTCTTTTCTCCCCCCGCTGGAGGGGGAGAGGCCTCTTCTTCCTCCTCCTCGTCTTCACGGGAGGAGTGCGTTTCGGAGTCGTCGGACGATGAATCCGACACCACCAGGCGTCGGACACTCTTTCAAGTCCCCGTGGCCTTCTTCTTGGCCTTCTTTTGGGTCCGCTGGGTCTTCGGGCAAAGGAGTCGGACAACTGATCTGTCCGGATGTCTCCTGCCAATCCTGTCAAAGGTAAGGGGGTTTAGATCCCGCATAGAGTCAAACTATGAAACACAAATATCCTGTAAAAATAGCTTACCGCGCCGGCTTGACGCTCCGTGCTGAATCCGTGATCCTCGGTAGTGGATGCGGGATCCTCGGCGCCCCTAAACAGCACCTTCCAGGCATCTTCGTACGTAGTGTCGAAGAGCCTGCTCAGGGTTCGGTGCTGTGCCGGATTGAACTCCGACAAGCTGAAAGCCCGTTGTTGGCACGGGAGGATCCGGCGGATGAGCATGACCTGGACTACATTGACAAGTTTGAGCTTCTTGCTCACCAGGCTTTGGACGCATGTCTGGAGTCCGGTCAGCTCTCCTTTTTTGCCCCACGACAGGCCCGTTTCCTTCCAGGAGGTGAGCCGCGTAGGGGCTCCGGATCGGAACTCAGGGGCTGCGACCCATTCAAGGTCACGCGGCTCGGTGATGTAAAACCACCCCGATTGCCACCCCTTCAAGGTCTCCACGAAAGAGCCCTCAAGCCATAGGACGTTGGGCATCTTGCCCACCATGGCACCTCCGCACTCCGCCTGGCAGCCGCGCCATACCTTCGGCTTGACGTTAAAGGTCTTCAGCCATAGACCGAAGTGAGGTGGGATGCAGAGGAAAGCCTCGCACATGACGATGAATGCCGAGATGTTGAGGATCAAGTTCGGGGCCAGGTCCTAGAAATCCAGGCCGTAGTAGAACATGAGCCCCCGGACAAAGGGGTGTAGAGGAAAGCCCAGTCCGCGGAGGAATTGGGTGAGGAACACCACCCTCTCATGGGGCCTGGGGGTAGGGATGAGCTGCCCCTCTTCTAGAAGCCGGTGCGCGATGTCATTAGACAAGTATCCGACCTTCCTCAGCTTTTTGATGTGTCCCTCCGTGACGGAGGAGACCATCCACTTGCCTCCCGCTCTGGACATGGCTGGAGAAGGTTGAGGTGGGGTGTGTGGACTTGGGTGCTAGAGCTCGAGTACGTGAGATTGGATGAGCAAAGGAGGAAGAAGGCGTGGGTGAAAATGCGGATCCTTATCCCCTTATATGGGCAGACGAAAACTGTGTGCCCCCACCCGCCTGGTAAAACTTGCTTATCTCCCAAGCGCCGTAATCAATGGCACGGTTGGGTTACCCATGCCCGTATTGATGAGAATCCCGGAATAAGGGGACACGATCTCTGCTTCGATAGGACATGCCAAGGAAACCACCTCGCTAAATGCGCTGAGGTGGGACAGTAAAACCATTCAAATGAAGGCTTGGCCGTGGTGTGATATCACGCTACGGAATACATCAGCAGATTAGATGTGTCTAAATATTATTCTCTCTATGGCAATATGTGGAATTTATTTTGCAGAGATGGACACTATCCTTGTGTTCAAAATCTTCTATGAAGTATTCGGAGGAGGAACCCGCCTTGTAATGCCGAATACAATTTGCGCGCCGGACTCGTCGTCGTTGAAGCCTGGTTCAGGGGCTACTGAGGGAGTCCTGGATCAGGGGGTGTCCGGATTGCCGGACTATAACCTTTGGCCAGATTCCTGGACTATGAAGATACAAGATTGAAGACTTCATACCGTGTCCGGATAGGACTTTCCTTGGCATGGAAGGCAAGCTTGGCGATACGGATATGATCTCCTCCCATTGTAACCGACTCTGTGTAACCCTAGCCCTCTCCGGTGTCTATATAAACCGGAGGGTTTTAGTCCGTAGGACGAACAACAATCATACCATAGGCTAGCTTCTAGGGTTTAGCCTCTCTGATCTCGTGGTAGATATACTCTTGTACTACCCATATCATCAATATTAATCAAGCAGGAGTAGGGTTTTACCTCCATCGAGAGGGCCCGAACCTGGGTAATAACATCGTGTCCCTTGTCTCCTGTTACCATCCACCTAGACACACAGTTCGGAACCCCCTACCCGAGATCCGCCGGTTTTAACACCGACAGTCGCCTCACTTCATGATCGCAATGATGTCCTACGGTGGAAAACTTTCTTGGCTTAATGCTACCGTCACGTCCCTACTAATTTACGCCATGTGCACACTCAAGTTCTCACCCAAGCTGATTGAGATGTTCGATAAAATCAGAAGGAGGTGTCTATGGACCAAAAATACGGAACAAGGGGACAAGTGCAACTCCCTTGCCGCTTGGGACATGTTCTGCAAACCCAAAAAATACGGTGGCCTAGGGGTTATCAACATTAAGGTGCAAAATGATGCTTTGCTCATGAAATTTTTACACAAATTCTACAACAAGCTCGATGTCCCTTGGGTACATCTCATTTGGAACAGATACTATGCCGACAAAGTTCCCCATGCCAGAAATCCAGTGGGCTCGTTTTGGTGGCGTGACATCCTCAAGCTCACACCTGTGTTCCGAGGGATCTCACAAGTCCGAATCGTGTCAGGCACAACTTCTCTAGTTTGGAAAGATCTTTGGGCGGTGGACGTTCTGGAAAATTCGCACCCCCACACGTTCTCCTTTGCCATGCATGAGGACGAGACTGACAAAGATTTCTTGGAGAGCACGGCGTTGTCGGAAGCCTTTCACTTACCGCTTTCTCCCCAAGCCCTGGCCGAGGTTAGAGACATTCAACAGATCTCCATGCACATGCACCCGTCCACATCTGTTAATGATGTCTGGCATTATACTTGCGGGAAATCTGTCTACCAACCGGCCGACTACTACAGATTCTTCTTTCGAGACGCCAACGCCCACCCAGCTTTCTCCCTTCTCTGGCGCTCTCATTGCATCATGAGGATCAAAGTCTTTGGCTGGCTACTAATGAACGACTGATTGAATACACATGATATGCTCAAACTTGACACTATGACATAGGTGATGACCACAGCTGCCTGCTCTGCGGCAACCACGACGAGGAAACATTGGACCATATGTTCTTCACTTGCTCATTCAGTCAATCTTGCTAGCAAAAACTTGGGATTAGCTGGCCACCCTTCACCTGCCACCTCCAACTGCTTCAACAGGCTAAAAACTCCTAGGGGCGCCCACTCTTTTTTGAAATCTTCTTGGTGGCTGCTTGGAGTCTTTGGAAGGAAAGAAACAATAAACACTTTAGGAGGATCACACCAACCGTCAGTGGGTGGCTGAAGATATTCAAGGACGATTTTGACCTCCTCCAACATAGGACTAGGGGGAGTCACCCTACTTTCATTTCTTCTTTTATTTCTGAGATACACTAGTAGTAACACCCCTGCCCCTTGACCCAATCTGTCTGGGTAGATGGACACCCATGTGTAAAATGTAAAGCATATGTAACACCCTGTCCATATATATATGAAAACATAGTAGGAGCCTTTCCTACTGTTCTTCCCTCAAAAAAAATAACATAGGGTGACACAGAACTAGCTCCAATTCATCAATGTAATGTAGGCATGTATTCTGAATATAATCATACATGCTTATGGAAAAGAACTTGCATGACATCTTTTGTCCTACCCTCCCGTGGCAGCGGGGTCCTAATGGAAACTAAGGGCTATTAAGGCCTCCTTCTAATAGAGTACCGGACCAAAGCATTAACACATAGTGAATACATGAACTCCTCAAACTACGGTCATCACCGGGAGTGGGCCCGATTACTGTCACTTCGGGGTTGCCGGATCATAACACATAGTAGGTGACTATAGACTTGCAAGATAGGATCAAGAACTCACATATATTCATGAAAACATAATAGGTGCAGATGTGAAATCATGGCACTCGGGCCCTAGTGACAAGCATTAAGCATAGCAAAGTCATAGCAACATCAGTCTCAAAACATAGTGGATACTTTTATAGATATAATCATCACTACGTTTTATAGTGGTAATCATAATCATGACAAGTTTTATAAATATAATCATAATCATGACAAGTTTTATAAATATAACCACTATTTTTTATATCATAAGTTTCATCACAATAATCATCATAAGTAGCAACTTTGTTCTCATCATAATCGATTGAAACCTCTTCCAAGATAGTGGACTCATCACTAAATAAAGTCATTACCTCTCCAAATCCACTTTCATAAATATTATAAGATTCAACATCCTCCAAAATAGTGGGGTCATTACTTCCTAAAGTTGACACTCTTCCAAACCCACTTTCATCAATATAATCATCATAGGTAGAAGGCATGCTATCATCATAACAACTTTGCATATCAAAACTTGGGAGGCTAAAAAATATCATCTTCATTAAACGTAGCATCCCCAAGCTTGGGACAAACATTAATTGCAGCAAATATATTCTCAAAAACATCATCTTCATCAAACATAGCATCCCCAAGCTTGGGCCTTTGCATATCACTAGCATCATGGATATTCAAGGAATTCATACTAACAACATTGCAATCACGCTCATCATTCAAATATTTAGTGCCAAACATTTTAATGCATTCTTCTTCTAATGCTTGAGCACAATTTTACTTTCCATCATTCTCACGAAAGATATTAAGAAGATGAAGCGTATGAGACAAACTCAATTCCATTTTTTGTAGTTTTCTTTTATAAACTAAACTAGTGATAAAACAAGAAACAAAAAGATTCGATTGCAAGATCTAAAGATATACCTTCAAGCACTCACCTCCCCAGCAACGGCGCCAGAGAAGAGCTTAGTTGATGGGATGTGAGTGCCGCTTACCTAGCCCCCCCGGCAACGGCGCCAGAAAAGACCTTGATGTCTACTACACAACCTTCTTCTTGTAGACGTTGTTGGGCCTCCAAGTGCAGAGGTTTGTAGGGCAGTAGCAAATTTCCCTCAAGTGGTTGACCTAAGGTTTATCAATCCGTTGGAGGCGTAGGATGAAGATGGTCTCTCTCAAGCAACCCTGCAACCAAATAACAAAGAGTCTCTTGTGTCCCCAACACACACAATACAATGGTAAATTGTATAGGTGCACTACTTCGGCGAAGAGATGGTGATACAAGTGCAATATGGATGGTAGATATAGGTTTTTGTAATCTGAAAATATAAAAACAGCAAGGTAACTAATAATAAAAGTGAGCACGAACGGTATTGCAATGCTAGGAAACAAGGCCTAGGGTTCATACTTTCACTAGTGCAAGTTCTCTCAACAATAATAACATAATTGGAACATATAAATATCCCTCAACATGCAACAAAGAGTCGCTACAAAGTCACTAATAGCAGAGAAAAAACAAAGAGATTGTGGTAGGGTTCGAAACCACCTCAAAGTTATTCTTTCCGATCAATCCATTGGGCTATTCCTATAAGTGTCACAAACAGCCCTAGAGTTCATAGTAAAATAACAGCTTAAGACACACATCAACCAAAACCCTAATGTCACCTAGATACTCCAATGTCACCTCAAGTATCCGTGGGTATGATTATACAATATGCATCACACAATCTCAGATTCATCTATTCAAACCAACACAAAGTACCTCAAAGAGTGCCCCAAAGTTTGTACCAGAGAGTCAAGACGAAAACGTGTGCCAACCCCTATGCATAGGTTCATGGGCGGAACCCGCAAGTTGATCACCAAAACATACATCAAGTGAATCAATAGAATAACCCATTGTCACCACGGTTATCCCACACAAGACATACATCAAGTGTTCTCAAATCATAAAAGACTCAATCCGATAAGATAACTTCAAAGGGAAAACTCAATCCATTACAAGAGAGTAGAGGGGGAGGAGCATCATAAGATCCAACTAAAATAGCAAAGCTCGCGATACATCAAGATCGTATCACCTCAAGAACACGAGAGAGATATCAAACACATAGCTACTAGTACATACCCTCAACCCCGAGGGTGAACTACTCCCTCCTCGTCATGGAGAGCGCCGGGATGATGAAGATGGCCACCGGTTAGGGATCCCTCCCTCCGGCTGGGTGCCGAAACAGGGTCCCGATTGGTTTTTGGTGGCTACAGAGGCTTGCGGCGGCGGAACTCCCTATCTATTCGGTTCCCCGATGGTTTTAGGGTATATTGGTATATATATATATACATACATATATATATATATATATATATATATATATATATATATATATATATATATATATATATATATATATATATATATAGGAGGAAGAAATACGTCAAGGGAGCCACGAGGGGCCCATGAGGGTGGAGGGCGCGCCCAGGGGGGTGGGCGCCCCCTGCCTCGTGCCTTCCTCGTTGCTTCCCTTGCGTACACCCCAAGTCTTCTGGATTGCTTCCGTTCCAAAAAATAACTCTCCCGAAGGTTTCATTCCGTTTGGACTACGTTTGATATTCCTTTTCTGCGAAACACTGAAATAAGGGAAAAACAGAAACTGGCACTGGGTTCTGGGTTAATAGGTTAGTCTCAAAAATAATATAAAAGTGTTTAAAAAAAGCCCATAAACATGCAAAACAGATAATATAATAGCATGAATACTTCATAAATTATAGATACGTTGGAGACGTATCAGCGCGCCTCCCACCCTCGTGGACAGGGTGTGGGCCCCCTGGCCTTGATTCTTTCGCCAATATTTTTTATTATTTCCAAAAATATTGTGGCTCCGTCCCTGACGTAGAGAGCATTTGCATCGCCGGCTCTACGAATAACTTCCGAGTCCATTCCACGAAAATCGAATCCAACTCATGCTTGGGCGGGACAGTAACCTCAAAACGGTCTGAGAAGGCAACATCGCCGAAGATACTCGATGGTGATATGAGCGTCGGCTGGTAATCATATAGATTTGTGGGAAGATCCCCGATATGTTTTAAATGCTCTGGCATGTCGTCTTCGTTCTTCAATGAGACAGCCTCCAGCCTGCGGTGGCTGCCGCAATCGCCTTCTTCCTTTTCCTCATCAATGGCCTCGTGGAGGTTGTACAAGTAGGCACCGGTAATTTTGAAGTTAGCAAACAGAAGGCCACCTCCGCAGTCCCAGGCCCCCAACAAATAATCGTGTGACCGAGAGCTTTGCTTGACCAGAGTGTATACCTTCTCCCATTGGTGATCCGGAGTGAGTAACCAGAGCACCATGTCTTGGCCCGTGCACAAGTAGATGCACGGACGCCCACCTATCTGTAACATGTTGTAGGGTTGAATTGGTTGCCCTTCCGGGACAGCTACGCTTGTGACGACCTCGTCGTCGGCATCGAAAACAAGCATGGATGTCGCATCGGTCTCATACTCTTCAAGTCCCTCCTCGCCGGTGAAGTACGATGTGTATATAAGAAAGTACACTTTGTTGTCTACTGTGTGTAGGCTGTGCTCGCTGAGAATCTCCTTGTCGCATGAGAACACCGTCCTCGGCACTTGCTGGCAGCCGACACTGTCCAATGATGCCACCATCAACGTTGTGGTCGTGCTATCGCCGTCAGCTACGAACTCCGAGATGAGAGCCTTGTAGACCTTGCTCGACGGCGCGTACCCAAACCCCAAGAAGCGGCGTAGCACATAGCCGTCGTCGTCCTCGGGAGCCGCCGGCGGCGGCAACGCCGGCATGGACAGGCGCACCTCCTCCTTGGTGGCCGGGTTGAAAACGACGCCCGTCGAGGGAAGACCGGGCGGCCAGGAGGACCAGCCCGTTGCAGGTGTTGGCGTACCAGCTGCTGTGCTCGAGGTTGACGGTGTGCTCCAAGGCGAACGCGGGGCCGACGGCATTGAAGTAGGTGGTCTTGCAGTAATCACATTTGTCATAGAGGCAAGCGGCACGAGGAAGTTCCAGGCCTGGTGCGCCAAGACGGAGGTGGCGAAGCCAGAAGTGCGGGCTTCTGAGCAGTTGCCGGAAGCGCTTCGAGAGGCCGATGCAGCGCACGGCGCAGCGGGCCGGCAGACGGGCGAGGATCTCATCAGCCACGAACTCGTCTCCGAAGACGGCCTCGTTGTCAGCCGTAGACGCCATGGTTATTGTGTGACCAATGTACCTACACCGACGGCCACCCGCACTATATACGAGACGCAAGTAGGTATAGAACGAAACTAACTCTTGGTTGTCTTTGTGCCGAGTGATTCCTAACAAAATCGACTTGCTCGGTTGTCTTTGCGCTGCCGAAATATAAAAGGAGAATACCTCCATCGGTGTGCTAGCAAACTATAATCCGAGTACACCTCGGAGTTTCTTGGCGCCAGGACTCTTGGTCCAACTCGGAGTTGGTACCGCTCGTACAGCGCTAGATTTTTTCTCTCTCGAAAGACTGGATCTTTATTTTAGGGTCGCTGCTACAAATCAACTGACTGATTTTAGGGTTGACAGCCATTCGATTGCGCCGCTGACGGACGTCCGATCAGGCCCCTCCGAGCGTTTCTGTCCCTCACGTTTCTCAGCAGCAATGTCGCCTTCCAGCAGCCGTCGGAGCAAAGCTCAACCCCCGCAGGTGATAGCAGCCGCCGTCGCCGCTGTATGTTGCACTGCAGCTCCCATCGTCGGTGAGGTCCGCTGCACTGCAGCTCCCCACACCGGTGAGGTCCACCGGTCACAGCACGACATGCGCGCTCCTCGTCCTCCGCCCGCCTCGCCTCGCCACGCCACGCCACGCATCGTCACGACGCGCGCGCCGCCGGTTGCGGGTTGCGGGTTACGGGAATGAGCCGAGCCGAAGATGTTGGCCTGTGGGCTGTTCGCGCACTCGGTCGTCGGCCTGAGCCCAGGCCCATCTACCCGACGGCCTATATAAGAAGGCGCTGGCCAGCGCTGACCGGTGGAGTGAACCCTAACTCAGTTCACTCATTCCCTCTCATATAAACCTAGCCATCATCTACTGTTCCTTTCCATGTGCTGCTTTCGGCGACCCTATCCCGACGACCACGTGCACGGTTGGTCGGGAGAGTAGGTGCCTCCCGATCCGTCCCCGTCTTCGTCCGCCTCTACTTCCACTACTTCCTCTGCATCGACTTCATGGTGGACGACGAAGCCACCAAAAAGAAGGTCTCGGCCGATGCCGACGTTGCCGCCGCCGCCGCGTTGGCCTGGCCAACCGGAGAGTATGACTCGTACATCCTCTATTTTCTCGTTCATGTGTTGGCTGTATATATGCTGTTCATAGATGTTCCGGTTCTATGTACTGTACGTGCTCACATGCTTAGGTATCGGTATGAGATGCATACTGTATTTGCCATGCTTACTGTCTAGTCGTGGATTATATTGGTCGAAAATGTGCTAATGATTCCAATAACCGAAAAACCTTATTTTAGACACTTTTCGACTCATGCTTCGCCGCTACTCTAAAACCGGAAAAGTTTACTGGAGTGCATTTTAAGCATTGGCAAACGAGGACCACCTTGTGGCTCACAGCAATGAGCGTGTTCTGGGTTGGTGGTGTGTCTCCCATGGTAAAGATTGCTCCTGAACAGGAGAATGGGTTTAGGGAGGCAACCGCCATCTTTGTGGGAGCCGTTCTTACTGTGATCGGAGACAAGCTTGTGGACGCATACCTCCATATGCGTATTGCCAAGAATTTATGGGGTGCACTCGAAGCTAAGTTCGGCCAAACAGATGCTGGAAGCGAGTTGTATGCTATGGAGCAGTTCCATGATTACTTGGATCGGGCCCATGAGATACAATGCATCACTAAGGAGCTAGAGCTGCTGAAGTGTGAGTACGGACAAGTTTGTCGCGGGTTAGATTATTGCAAAACTCCCTCCTGGATGGAGGAACTTTGCTACTTCTCTCAAGCACTTAAGACGTGAATTCTCTGTTGAGGATGCCATTGGTCATCTAAGTTTTGAGCAGAACTCGAGAGCAAAGGACTCACACGTGAAAGGGGCAGAGGGCTCTTCTAGCACCAATGTGGTGCAGAAGAATTGTTTCGTCCTGATGGGGAGCGGCTCGCATGCTTCTGTTCATAGTGTTGGCACGGTAGATCCGAAGTTTACTTTGGGAATGATCGTGCAACTGAAGAACATGCAGCATATCCCCGCCATCAAGAACAATCTCGTTAGTGGCTCCCTTATATGTAAAGAAGGGTTTAATTTAGTATTTGAGTCTGACAAAGTATTCGTATCTCGGTATGGACTATCTTTTGGAAAAGGATATGATTGTGGTGGTTTGTTCCACCTTTCCCTGGAGGATTTCTGTAATAAAGTCGTGAATCAAATTCATTCTAAAATGAACGAATGTGAGGTTTGGCATTCATGTCTTTGTCACATAAATTTCGGTTGTATAACGCGGTTAGCTAAGATGAATCTAATCCCAAGTTTCACTTGAGCCAAAGGCTCTAAGTGCCATGCGTGTGTGCAAGCAAAGCAACCTCGTAATCCTCACAAGCCTTTGAAGGAGAGACACCTGGCACCACTAAAGCTCATACATTCAAATCTCTATGAGATGAATGGTGTGTTGATCATTTCATGTCCTGAATATAGTTCCCATGAAGAATAATGAGACTACTCCCTATGCGCAATGGGAAAAGAAAAGAACTACACTATGTTAGTTGCGCACTTGGGGCTGTTTGGCGAAAGTCAATGTGCCTATCCCCAAAAAGCGTAAGCTTGGACCAAAGACCATGGACTGCGTTAATTTGGGCTACGCTAAGAATAGAGTTGGCTACAGATTTCTAGTAGTGAAATCTGAGGTACCTGACCAGAAGGTCGGTACAATTATAGAGTCTAAGGATGCTACATTCTTTGAGGATATTTTCCCCATGAGAGATATGCAAAGCACTTCTAAACTGGAATCTGATGAGACTCCTGAACCTGCCATTTTGATGTAATATTATGAACACAAAAGTGATGAAAGTTCATCGGAGGATGACGAGGAAGCTCCTTGTCGGTGTCAAAATCGGCGGATCTCGGGTAGGGGGTCCCGAACTGTGCGTCAAGGCCGGATGGTAACAGGAGACAAGGGACACGATGTTTTTACCCAGGTTCGGGCCCTCTCGATGGAGGTAATACCCTACTCCTGCTTGATTAATATTGATTATATGGGTAGTACAAGAGTAGATCTACCAGGAGATCAAGGAGGCTAAACCCTAGAAGCTAGCCTATGGTATGATTGTGTATGAAGATGGTTGTCCTACGGACTAGAACCCTCCGGTTTATATAGACACCGGATAGGGTTAGGGTTACACAGAGTCGGTTACAATGGTAGGAGATCTTGAGTATCCGCATCGCCTAGCTTGCCTTCCACGCCAAGGAAAGTCCCATCCGGACACGGGACGAAGTCTTCAATCTTGTATCTTCATAGTCCAGGAGTCCGGCGAAGGTATAGTCCGGCTCCCCGAACACCCCCTAATCCAGGACTCCCTTAGTAGCCCCTGAACCAGGCTTCAATGACGACGAGTCCGGCGCGCAGATTGTCTTCGGCATTGCAAGGCGGGTTCCTCCTCCAAGTCCTTTATAAAAGATTGTAGACACCAAGAATAGTGTCCGGCTCCGCAAAATAAGTTTCCACATACTGCCATAGAGAGAATAATATTAGCACCACTCAAATCTGCTGACGTATCCCGCAGTGCGTCATCACATTGCGGCAAAGTCCTTTTACGAATCGTTTTTACTTTTCCACCCTCAGCATGTTTTGCGAGGCGGTTTCCTTGGCACATCTTGTCAAAGCAGAGATCGTGTGCCCCTTTTAATGGGATTCTCATCAATACGGGCGTGGGTAACCCAACCGCGCCATTTACCACGGCGCTTGGGAGGCAAGAGAGTTTTATTAGGTAGGTGGGGACGCATAACCGCATCCGCCCATATAAGGGGATAAAGATCCACCTTTTTACCTACGCCTTCTTCCTCCTTTGCCAATCCATCTCTTGCGCGCTCAAGCTCCAGCGCCCAAGCCCGCTCTTCCCACCTCAACCTTCTCCAGCAATGTCTGGAGCGGGAGGCAAGTGGATGGTCTCCTCCGTCACGGAGGTGCAAGTAAAAAAGCTAAGGAAGGCCGGATACCTGTCCAAGGACATCCCGCACCGGCTTCCCGAGGAGGGGCAGCTTCTCCCCACCCCAGAGCCCCATGAGAGGGTAGTTTTCCTGCCCCACTTCCTCCACGGACTGGGTTTCCCACTTCACCCATTCGTCCGGGGGCTCATGTTTTACTACGGCCTAGATTTCCATGATCTGGCCCCGAACTTCATCCTCAACATCTCGGCGTTTATCGTCGTGTGTGAGGCCTTCCTCCGCGTCCGCCCCCATTTCGGCCTCTGGCTCAAGACCTTCAACGTCAAGCCCAAGGTGGTGCGCGGCAACCAAGCAGAGTGCGGGGGCGCCATGGCTGGCAAGATAGCCAACGTCCTCTGGTTCGAGGGCTCCTTTGTGGAGACCCTAAAGGGGTGGCAAGACGGGTGGTTTTACATCACCGAGCCACGCGATCCGGACTGGGTCGCGGCCCCCGAGTTTAGATCCGGACCCCCCACGCGGCTCGTGTCTTGGAAAGAGACCGGCCTGTCGTGGGGCAACGAGGAAGAGGTGACCGGACTGAAGCCATGCATCAAGTCCCTGGTAGGCAAGCCAATCCGGATTTGTGGGAGTTCGACCCGGCGCAGCACCGGACCCTCAATAGGCTCTTCGACACGACGTATGAAGACGTCTGGAAGGTGCTAATCAAAGGCGCCAAGGCTCCCACATCCGCTTCCGAGGACCGCGGATATAGCACGCAGCGTCACGCTAGCGCGGTGAGCTGTCTTTACCTTTGACAGGATATCATGCTCTTTTTATTTTTCCATAGTTTGACTCTATGTGGGATCTAAACACCCATACCTTTAACAGGCTTGGCAGGCGATATCCGGACCAATCAACTGTCCGGCTCCCCTACCCGAAGACCCAGCCCCTGCGCTCTTGGTGAAGCTGCTGGTCCCGGCACCTTATGTGGTGCCGGAGATGAAAGTCAAGAAGAAGAAGACCACCGGGACTCGAAAGAGTGCCCGTAACTTGGTGGTGTCGGACTCGTCGTCTGACGAGTCCGAGACGCCCTCCTCTAGTGAAAACGAGGAGGAGGAAGAAGAAGACTCTCCCCCCGCCCCCAGCGGAGCGAGAAGAGAAGAAGAAGGCCGCCCCAGCCGGGGGGGCCGAGGGGTCTAGGAAAAGGAAGACCCCTCCGACGGACTACTCCCACGACGCCGAAGAGGGCGAAGAGGAAAGGCCGAACAGGGCCAACCGTCCGGCAAAGTCGTAAGTTCGGATGTCAGAGTAACTCATGATGCTCCTTTTAGTGCACAACTCTTACCAACGTCGATCATAATTATGCAGCCCGCCCCGCACCGAATTCAACGAATCGTCGGGCGGCTCCCTGGACCCGTCGGACATGGACTCAGTCACGCCCGCTGTCTCCCCCCGCGCTGCAGACGACGCTGAAGTGGCGTCGCGACAAGCTCCGGAGCAGGAGGAGGTGGTCCTGGAGGAGCCGCAAGGCGACCTCCCGGACTCCAGGGTTGAAGGGGACAAGACCCCCTAGGTCTCCAAGTCCGGCTTTGAGCCGGACACCGCGCCGGAAACTTCGACAGTTCCAGATCGCGGCAGGCGAACTCCTCCCAAGAGGAGCAAGCCTTCTGAGCTAGCGGCTTCCGTCCAACCGGAGACGCTGGACAATCTGCTGGAGGTGCTTGACGGCGCCTCCATCGACGAGGAGCACCATACTATCATGAGTACGGTGATCTAGAGGGTTCAGTCCACCAAGAGCGGACTGACTGAAGCTTGCGCTAGCCTTCTAACAGGCTTCGAGGTAAGTAAAAAAGATGTCAAAATATTACCGCATAGACAGTAGCCCCTGATGCTCTGTTAGGCGTTCCGGAAGAAAAGCCGAATAGAGGATCTAATAATTATCGCAGGAGTCTAACAAAAAAGAGTCAATATGCGTATGCAGGCTTCGCTGCTATCCACCGCCGCACTGACTGCGGAGGTGGGTGTCCTGAAAAAGGACCTCGGGCGGACCGAGCAAGAGCTCGGCCTTGCCAAACGGCAGCTCGAGGAAATGGAAGGTAAGAAGTACCCTACAGAAAAAGGTGCCTATAGAGAGGCGTGATTGCAAAAAATAACAGGATTGTACTGCTTATTGTAGGGGCCACGAGTGAGGTTGCGACCCTCAAGCAGGCGCTATCTGAGGCTGAAAAGAAATTGGCCGAGGAGCGCACCGAGCGAGAGAAACTTGGGGCTCAGGTCGGCGAGGTGCAGCAAGAGCTGCAGGCTCTCATGAAAAAACATGAGAGCTTGGAGCTTGAATCAAAGGCGCAAGCATCCGAGCTCGCGTCGGCCCTCGAGACCGCCAAGGGTACCAAGGCCGAAGCCCAAAAGGCCCTCCAAGAATTGGAGGAGATGAAAAAGATAGCAGCGAGTAAGGCATTCTTGATGCAAAGCAGAAATATAAAAGTAAACTACTTGTCACTTACCCGAATCCGGAGTTCTCCAGGGGCGTTCGCAGATCTTCCCCGCAGCGTATCCGCCGCCGCCGCATTCTACCGAGCTGAGGAGGGCAGCTCAACGGGGAGTGTGTTCTGGTCTCAGTATTCTGAGGCCGGACACCCTGTGCCCTTGAGCGACCAGCTTAAACAGCTGGTCGAGCTCCACAAGGCGTCCGAACAAGCCATGAAAGGCTTCATAGTACGGCTGTGGCCCGGAGAGGCCCTGCGAGGGAGCTATTTTGGGCTGGTGCGGCGGCTGGTGGAGGGCTGTCCAAGGCTCGACTTCATCAAGCGCTCCGTCTGCATCGAGGGTGCCCGTCGGGCCCTTGCCCTTGCGAAGGTGCACTGGGGTAAGCTTGACGGTGAGAAGCTGGTGAAGGATGGGCCGCCGCAGGGGAAGGAGCATCGCAAGCCCGAGAACTACTACAAGGATGTTCTTGCAGGTGCCCGTCTTATTGCGGATGAATGTACCAAGGATGTAATTTTTGAATGAACTCGCTTGTGTTTATCCTGTGCGCTGAAAACTTGTTCATATGCGCCAAGCAATTCTTATTGAATTTAAAATATTATTTTCTGTGCGGCCGTTTATCAAAAATTGAGAGATGGCCAGTCGTCGGCTTCTGCCCCCATGCCGCTAGTGCTGGGGTGTTCGGGATAAACCTGAGCGCTCTTTTTCCCATAGTTGGGTCCTTCGAGGGAGGCGCTCAGCACAACGAACTAGGCAATCGGACTACAATGCTTGAACACTCTCACTTAGCCATAGAACTTTATAATTTTAAATTTCGGCGAAGCCCCTAGTTCGGAAGACCGAGTTCGGGGCGCTATCCACGCCTTGGCCGGACAGAGCCAGCTCCTCGCTCGAAGCGGCATAAGTCTTTAGGGACTCGAAAAACCTGTCGAACAGCGACCGGTCTCTCGCCTTATCATGACAGCCAGTTTTAGCTTTCTCCACTGGGGTGCTTAACCCAGCTGAACCGGGGCACAATCGCAGTGGTTCTCCTAGTGCTACCTTAGCCGATATAGCGGAACATAAGGCACCAAAATATAGGAGCCGGGCAAACCCAACTATTGACCCAAATCATGATTCAGAGCCGATGCATATAGTGCTATAAGTTCGGGGTGCCGCACTTGTGAAAGTGTACGGACTTCTCACACCAGGTCTGAAGGGTACTGAAGCCCCTGGCGTGTTTGTCGTACCATGGTGTACGGGTGCGATCATGTTGTTTGGTAAACATATATATGAAGAGAGGATAATGCAAAAAATAGGCAAAAAGCTATGCATTGTTTATAAAGAGGCTATTTATCGAAGCCGAACGATACAAGTAGTGCGATAAGAAAAAATATTTTAGACTATTTAACATATCCTGACAAGGGGCAGGCCGCGAAATTGTATTCGAAACAGGTATGCTGCTCGTAACAGAGACCACCTGGGAGTTTCATAATGCGGTGTAGACTTGTCTGCTTCCTCGGATCTTGCATCTTTTGTGCGGCAGTCGAATTGCCGAATAGGTCGTCCGAATTGTGGAGTCCTGAAAGTAAAAAAAGGAATCCGACAGCCCCTAGCACGTTTTAAGCCATATTTTGGGCGTGCCGTTAGTGTGCCCCTTCCCCTGTGCCCATGGTATTTCAAGGGCGTAATTATGTACTCGAGGTACTAGCTTCGCTATGTCGCGATGGCCGGGGTTGGGGCCGCATTGCTACGCCTGCTCGGAACGTGATAGGCGTTCTTGTTGTAGGTTACTCCGGGCGCGCTTGGCAGTGTCTGGCTTTTTGACGGCCAGACTGGAGAATTGCCTAAAGAGGCTGCTTTGTACTTCTGCTGCGAGAGCCGCCGTGTGCTCCTCCATACGGAGGGAGCGTTCGGTGTTTCCGTTGACCGTGATTACTCCTCGAGGGCCTGGCATCTTGAGCTTGAGGTATGCGTAGTGCGGCACCGCATTGAACTTTGCGAATGCTGTTCGTCCGAGCAGGGCGTGATAGCCACTGTGAAACGGGACTATATCAAAGACTAACTCTTCACTTCGCAAGTTATCCGGAGATCCGAAGACCACGTCAAGTGTTATTGAGCCTGTACAGTTGGCTTCTACACCTGGTATAACGCCTTTAAAGGTTGTTTTTGTGGGCTTGATCCTTGACGGATCTATGCCCATTTTCTGCACTGTATCCTGGTAAAGCAGGTTCAGGCTACTGCCGCCGTCCATGAGGACTCTTGTGAGATGAAATTGGTCGATGATTGGGTCTAGAACCAATGCGGCAGAGCCGCCGTGACGGATGCTAGTGGGGTGGTCCCTTCGATCAAAAGTGATCGGGCAGGAGGACCATGGGTTGAACTTCGGGGCGACTGGCTCCATCGCGTATACGTCCCGTAGCGCACACTTCCGCTCCCTCTTAGGGATGTGGGTTGCGTATATCATGTTCACAGTCCGCACTTGTGGGGGAAACCCCTTCTGTCCATTGTTGTTCGGCGGCCTGGGCTCCTCCTCGTCGTCGCTATGCAGCCCCTTGTCTTTGTTTTTGGCTCTTAACTTGCCTGCCTGCTTGAACACCCAACAATCCCTATTGGTGTGATTGGCTGGCCTTTCGGGGGTGCCATGGATCTGGCACGAGCGGTCGAGTATTCGGTCCAAACTGGACAGGCCTTGAGTATTCTTTTTAAATGGCTTTTTCCATTGACCGAATTTATAGCCTCTGAATCCGGCGTTAACTGCCGTATCTTCATTGCTCTCGCTGCTAACGCGGCGCTTTTGTTTATTTCGACGTGTACTGTCACTTTTATCCTTGGTATCCGAATTACCAGGGTTCTTTGATAAGTTGTTGTTGCGAGCTAGCCAGCTATCTTCGCCCGCGCAAAAGCGGGTCATGAGTGTCGTGAGGGCTGCCATAGATTGCGGCTTTTCCTGTCCCAGGTGCCGGGCAAGCCACTCGTCGTGGATGTTATGCTTGAAGGCTGCTAGGGCCTCTGCGTCCGGACAGTCGACTATCTGGTTTTTCTTTGTTAGGAACCGTGTCCAGAATTGCCTGGCCGATTCCTCTGGCTGCTGAATTATATGGTTGAGGTCGTCGGCATCCGGTGGTCGCACGTAAGTGCCCTGGAAGTTGTCGAGGGATGCGGCTTCCAAGTCCTCCCAAGAACCGATTTAGTCTGCTGGCAAGCTGTTAAGCCAATGCCGGGCCGGTCCTTTAAGTTTGAGTGGGAGGTATTTGATGGCGTGTAAATCATCGCCACGTGCCATGTGGATGTGAAGGAGATAATCCTCGATCCATACCGCCGGGTCTGTTGTGCCATCATATGATTCGATGTTTACGGGTTTGAAGCCCTCTGGGATTTTACTTCATCTGTGAAGCATAATGGGTGTGCGGCGCCCCTGTACTGGGCTATATCTCGACGCAGCTCGGAAGAGCTATGTCTGCTATGTTCGGCCCTACCGGACTTGTTGTTTCCGGAGTGAAGATCATCGTCATGTGTCGTAGGGTGCCTGCGCGATCCGTAGATCGATCTTGTTTGCCTTGCCTTATCCTCCAGTACATCTCACAGGTCTGGCGCGTTTTCCCGTGCCGTAGTTGAGCGGCGTCGGGGCATGGCTTGTGTTGAGGGCCGAGCGGCCTCTCTGTCGCGGCCGCGAGGTGGCCGGTCTGCCATGTCGTGCGCTGGTGATGAAGGCGCTTCCTCCTCTGATTGGGGTAGCGGCCTGCGCTTCGGGTAACTCTTGGAGGGGCGTTTGAGTTCATACTCTTCAGCCGCAAGGACTTCAGTCCATCTGTCCGCTAGCAGATCTTGATCAGCTCTAAGCTGTTGCAGCTTTTTCTTGAGGCTGTTCGTCGTGGCTAAAAGCCTGCGTTTGAAACGATCTTGTTCGGCGGGGTCTGATGGCACGACGAATTCGTCGTCGTCGAGGCTAGCCTCGTCTTCGAGGGAGGCATGTAGTTATCATCCTCAACCTCTCGGTTTGCCGCTCTCTCATGAGGGCTGGCTTCTCCATCTTCCTGCGCCGAATCTTGCTGGGGAGGGTGTTCTTCGGCACTATCTGTGGTACTATTATCTCCGGTGCCGTTTTTGCTTTGGCGGGATTTAGAGCGGCGCCGCTGACGTCGGCGCTTTGGCTGTTTCTTGGAGGTGTCATCCCCTGCTGTTCCCTCGCCATCCCCATCTTTTGGAGTATCCACCATATATATGTCATATGACGAGGTGGCTGTCCAGCGCCCTATAGGTGCTGGTTCCTGTTCGTCTCCTACTTCGTCGTCCATACCGTCGAGGTCTTCGGAGCCGAAGTCAAGCATGTCGGTTAAATCGTCGACAATGGCTACCAAGTGGGTGGTGGGTGGGCTTTGAATTTCTTCGTCGTCCGTATCCCATCCTTGCTGACCGTAATTCGGCCAGGGCTCTCCTGATAAAGAGAGAGACTTGAGAGAATCCAGGATGTCGCCAAAAGGCGAGTGCTGAAATATGTCCGCGGCAGTGAACTCCATTATCGGCGCCCAATCGGATTCGACTGGCAGGGGCGCGGGGGAAACGGAGTTCGGGGAGGAGTCCGGATCCTCGGGGTCACAGGTCACGCGGAATGCGGGGCTGGCGTTCGGCTCGATCGCCTTTGAGATCGCAGCCCCCGAGCTGACGTCCAGCCGTCCATCCTCGCTCGGCGCAATAGGCTCCGAGTTAAGGGTCGGAACCGGTGCGTATGCGGCCTCCAGGACACTGCTCGGGGGCAGAGCTAGATCGTGCCCCTCGAGGTAGTGCGGCACGCTTGGCTGTGGCTCGAACCCGTCGAAGATCAAGTCTCCGCGGATATCAGCCGTGTAGTTTAGGCTTCCAAACCTGACTTGATGGCCAGGGGCGTAGCTTTCGATCAGCTCCAGATGACCAAGCGAATTGGCCCGCAGAGCGAAGCCGCCGAAGACGAAGATCTGTCCGGGGAGAAAAGTCTCACCCTGGACCTCGTCGCTGATGATGATCAGAGGAGCCATCGGGCCTAAAGGCGACGACACAGAGGAACTCTCAATGAAAGCACCAATGTCGGTGTCAAAACCGGCGGATCTCGGGTAGGGGGTCCCGAACTGTGCGTCAAGGCCGGATGGTAACACGAGAAAAGGGACACGATGTTTTACCCAGGTTCAGGCCCTCTCGATGGAGGTAATACCCTACTCCTGCTTGATTAATATTGATGATATGGGTAGTACAAGAGTAGATCTACCACGAGATCAAGGAGGCTAAACCCTAGAAGCTAGCCTATGGTATGATTGTGTATGAAGATGGTTGTCCTACGGACTAGAACCCTCCGATTTATCTAGACACCGGACAGGGTTAGGGTTACACAGAGTCGGTTACAATGGTAGGAGATCTTGAGTATCCGCATCGCCTAGCTTGCCGTCCACGCAAAGGAAAGTCCCATGCGGACACGGGACGAAGTCTTCAATCTTGTATCTTCATAGTCCAGGAGTCCGACGAAGGTATAGTCCGGCTACCCGAACACCCCCTAATCCAGGACTCCCTCACTCCTATTATGAGCAAGAGACAAATGACTGCAAAGTCTTTTGGTGAAGATTTCCTCGTGTACCTCGTGGATGACGACACTCCCAGTTCCATCTCAGAAGCCTATGCATCTTCGGATGCTGACTACTTCAAGGATGCGTTCCGTAGCGAGATGGCTAACGGGACATGGGAGATCACTGATCATCCTTATGGTTGCCAACCATTGGGATGTAAGTGGGTGTTCAAGAGGAAGCTTAGGCCCGATGGTACTGTTGAGAAGTACAAGGCTAGGCTTGTTGCCAAGGGTTATACCCAAAAAGAAGAAGAGGATTTCTTCGATACTTACTCACGTGTGGCTAGACTGACAACCATTCGATTGTTACTCGCATTGGCTGCGTCGCATGGTCTTCTCGTTCATCAAATGGACGTTAAGAAGGCTTTTCTTAACGGGGAGCTAGACGAGGAAATTTACATGCAACAGCCAGATGGCTTTGTAGTAAATGGTCAGGAAAGAAAGGTGTGCAAGCTAGTGAAATCTTTGTATGGCCTAAAACAAGCACCTAAGAAATGGCATGAGAAGTTTAATACAACTTTGACATTTGATGCCTTTGTTGTTAATGAAGCTGACAAATGTGTATACTATAGCTATGGTGGGGGCGAAGGAGTAATACTATGTCTGTATGTGATAACCCACAAGCATAGGGGATCAATTGTAGCCTCTTTCGATAAGTAAGAGTGTCAAACCCAACGAAGAGCTAGAGGTAGAACAAATATTCCCTCAAGTTCTATCGACCACCGATCCAACTCTACGCACGCTTAACATTCGCTTTACCTAAAACAAGTATGAAACTAGAAGTCCTTTGTAGGTGTGATAGGATACGTTTGCAAGATAATAAAGCGAACGTAAATAAAAACTAGGGGCTGTTTAGATAAAGAAACAACTAAGTTAGTTTTAGTAGAGAGATTTTTGTCACAAGAAAGTTATTTGTCCCTAGGCAATCGATAACTAGACTGGTAATTATTATTGCAATTTCATATGAGGGAGAGGCATAAGCTAACATACTTTCTCTTCTCGGATCATATGCACTTATGATTGGAACTCTAGCAAGCATCCGCAAATACCAAGGATCATTAAGGTATAACCCAACCATAGCATGAAAGTATCAAGTCCTATTTATTCCCGTACGCCACAACCCACTTATCAGTGTTTGTGTTTCTATCACTCACGCAACACAGACAATAAGCAAACCATGAACATATTGCAAACCCTACTGCGGGGATCCCTCACGCTTTCACGAAACGGAGAGCATCATAGTATATCACTAATAATAAAACATGCAACTCAAACCAATCATGGTCATAAATGAAGCCATAGGACAAAACGGATCTACTCAAAAATCATAGGATAGCCATACATCATTGGGAAATAATATACAGTGTTGAGCACCATGTTCAAGTAGAGATTACAGCGGGGAGAAGGGATGTTACACCGCTGCATAGAAGGGGAGAGAGTTGGTGATGATGGCGGTGAAGTTGTTGGTGTAGATTGTCGTGGCGATGATGGCCCCAGCAACGGTCCGGCGCCACCGGGAGAGAGGGGCAGAGAGCCCCCCTTCTTCTTCTTCTTACTTGACCCTCCCCATAGATGGGAGAAGGGTTTCCCCTCCGGTCCTTGGCTTCCATGGCGGTGGGGCGAGAGTCCCTCTGAGATTGTATCTCTCTCTCTCTCTCTCTCTCTCTCTCTCTCTCTCTCTCTCTGTGTGTGTGTGTGTGTGTGTGTGTGTGTGTGTGTGTGTGTGTGTGTGTGCGTGTGTGTGTGTGTTTCGTTCTGTTTCTGCGTTCCCCGATTCTGACCTTTCATCGTTTCTTAAATTCCCGGAGATCCGTAACTCCGATTGGGCTGAAATTTTAAGACGATTTTTATCCGGATATTAGCTTTCTTGCGCAAGAAGAAGGGCACCAACCTCCTTATGGGGTGGCCACAAGGACCAGGGGCGCGCCCTACGTCCTTGTGGGCCCCTCGAGCATCGTCTCGCGTTGATTCTTTTTCCCAAAAATCACAAATATTCCAAAAAAATCTCTGCAAGTTTTTATCGCGTTTGGACTCCGTTTGATATGGATTTTCTGTGAAATGAAAAACCTGCAACAAACGGGAACTGGCACTGAGCACTGGATCGATATGTTAGTCCCAAAAATAGTATAAAAAGTTGCCAAAAGTATGTAAAAGATGTAGAATATTGGCATGGAACAACAAAAAATTATAGATATGATGGAGACGTATCAGTATGTCGATGACATACTGATATTTGGGACCCACCTCAAAGTCGTTGAGGAGGTCAAGGATTTTCTATCTCATAACTTTGAGATGAAAGACCTGGGTGTGGCTGATGTTATCTTGAACATCAAGCTACTGAGAGATACTAAGGGTGGAATTGCACTTCTGCAATCCCACTATGTTGAGAAGATTTTGAGCCATTTTGGATATTCGGACTGTAAACCTTCTGCAACACCATATGATCCTAGTGTGCGGATTCGAAAATTTGAAGGCACGGCTGTAGATCAATTGAGATATTCTCAAGTGGTTAGTTCACTCATGTACCTAGCTTGTGCTACTCATCCTGGCATCTCATTTGTTGTGTGCAAACGGAGCCGGTTTGTTTCCAATATGGGAGATGTGCATTGGCATGCTGTTGAATGAGTCATGTGTTATTTGCAAGGTACTGTGAGCTATGGGATTCACTATTGTGGATACCCGACGGCACTTGGGGGGTATAGTGATTCGAATTGGATACCTGATGCTGATGAGATGAAGGCCACAAGTGGATATATCTTCACACTTGGTGCTGGTGATGTTTCCTGGAAGTCTTGCAAGCAGACGATCTTAACGAGATCGACTATGGAAGTAGAACTCAGAACATTAAACACATCATGCGTCGAAGCAGAATGGCTTCGAGAGCTTTTGATGGATTTGCCGGTGATTGATAAACCAGTCCCAGCTGTCCTTATGAACTGTGACAATCAAACAGTGATTACTAAGGCTAACAGTTCAAAGGACAATATGAAATCCACAAAGCACATAAGAAGAAGATAGAAATTTGTCAGAAAATCAAGAAACTCCGCAGCGATAGCATTGGATTATATCCAGTGTCACAGCCCTAAAATTGCTTGTAGTTAGTTGCATCTGTGAGACTCCATGCATCATGTTTAAATTCAATTTGAAATATGAAATGGGGATGATAAACCCTAGCACCAGAATAACTCAAATAGGTTCAACCTCAAAATATTTTCAATGAACCCAAAATGCCTTTGGAAAAGTTCATCATTTTTGAATTGGTCCAGAACCTCTGCCAAAAGTAGTGCACATTTTTCTAGGTCAATCTGGATTTTTGAATTAATCCATAAAGTATTTGCATTTGGGCATTTAATTACAATAAATATTTTAATTGCCCAAATAATTCTGAAAATGGTTGAGGGCTGTTGAAAAACATTTCAACAGTATCCACAATTTAATTCAGGATTTTATAAAGTGGTTTAGTATTTTTACTAAATCCAAAAAAACAAAGACAGAGAATAGAAAACATAAAGAAAAGCATAGAGTTTTTACCTGGCGCTCACTTGGCCTGGCCCAGGTCCTCCAGCCGGCCCAGCCCACTGGCAACTGTCGGTCGTCCCCTACCTCTACAAGTAGGCAGAAGCAGGACAGCGAGCGCACGCGCCGAGCGGCCACCTCCTGCTTTGCGCTGTCGACGCCTCCTGCGTCCTCGCCGTTCGTCATGGAAACGCCTGGACGCCCTGGACTTTCTCCCTCTTCCTCTGCTCACTTTCCCCCTCTCTCCCTCGCTCCCCACCTCATGGCCGAGGCCGCCATGGCCGCACCATCGCCGTACCCGCGGCCACCGCCACCGCCACCGCCTCGCCTCTCCGAGCTGTCCACGAGCTCCGCCTCATCCGCCTCTTCCTCCTCGACGATCCGCCCGGCCTCGGACGCGCTGCTTCATCGCCACCATCGCCGTTTCCGTCGCCGGCCACCGAGGCACCTCGTCGGTCGATTGGCCACTACCAGTGCGCCCCCGAGCCCGCCGACCACCCCTGCAGACCCGCCGTGAGCCCCTCTTCCTTTCCCCTCTACTCTCGTGCCCACGCTTGTCCCCTAGCTCTGTTCCCACTGCGGCCGAAAGCTTCTCGCCGCCGGCCATGGCGTAGCTGTGGCCACAGCCGCGCAAGCTCACCACGGAGCGCGTCACCGTGTTCAGCACATCACCTGGAGGCCGTAGCACCCAGACGTTCGCTCCGCCGTGCCCCACAGCCGCATTCCCAACCTCGCCCGAACTCCGGCCGCCGCCACGAGCTCGCTTCCGGCACACTCCGGCCACCCCGCGCCCTCAAGTTGGTTCCCCTGCATGCGCGCGGGCACGGGCTACCTCCTGGTGCCCTCGTAGCATTGATCCGTCGCCTCTGGCGCAACTCCGGTGGACGCCGCCGCGGTTTGAGGTCGCCGCCGGCCAAAACTCCGGCGGCTGACGTGTCCGATTTAATTAGCCACTAACCACCCTGTTTAGTTTAACACTAGACACTGACACGCGGGTCCCAGCCATTAGGTTTGACCTGGGCTGGCACTGTTGACCGCTGACGTCACACTGATGCCAGGCTGACGCAGTAAATCCTTTTTTGGATTTATTCTTATATAGTAAATTCCAGAAAATGTTGCAAACTTCAAAAATTCATAGTAATTCAACCGTAACTCCAAATCAAACAAATTATATATGAAAAATTATCAGAAAAATCCAATCTATCCATCTGTACCATTTTCATGCATGTTAGAACAACATACATTCACTGTTTATGACAATTTGAATAAATGGCATTTTAAATGTCCCATGCGGAGTTTGGATTTGAACCTAGTGTTCAAACCAGCTCCATTTAAATCATTGCTAGTTGCATTAGCTCAATCAACAACATATTGCCATGACATGATCATGCATCATATTGTTGCATCGCATTGATTGTGTTCTCTCTTGTTTGGCGGTGTTTGTCCCCTCTTAGTAGACGACGTTCTGACGATTTGATCATTGACCCTGATGAAGACCCAATGCTATCTTCAGAAGTGCCAGGCAAGCAAAACCCCCTTGTTCATTCCGATACAATCCCACTCTCTCGCTCCTGCTCTCTTTTACTGCATTAGGACAACAACGTTTCAACTGGTACATGCTGCGGTAGTTGAACCCCTTTCCTCTGCATGACCTGTCATTGCCACAGTAAATAGATGAAACCCACTAGCATGAGTATGAGTTGTTTGAGCCCTGATGTGCCTACTCATTCATGCTTGTTTGTCATGCCTGCTATTGCTTAGAGTTGTGTCAGGTCTGATTCATCGGGGATGAATTGGAGAGTTGTGAACATGTCCTACTGTTGAGAGCTAAGTGTGTGAACACGATTTGGTAAAGGTAGCGGTGAGAGGCCATGTAGGAGTACATGGTGGGTTGTCTCACTGAAACCGTCCTCAGGAACTGAGTTCTGTGTTTGTGATCCATGAACAGTTACTACCACACATTGGGTTCCGGTAACTCGGCCCCTCTCGGCTTATTAACCAACTCGATATCTGTCTAGGAGTTGCAACTAGTTTCTGGTGTTTGTAGGTAGTGTTAGTAGTCTACCAAGTGGCACCCGGTACATGTGGGCTTGGGACAGAATAGGCACCGTGGCCGGGTAGACCAAGCGCCGCCCGTTTTGTGGGCTTGGAACCATGTACACAACGTTTGGGCCCGTGAGCGACATCCCGGCCGGATCTCCTTCTGGATGGAACCCGAATAGGCGATAAACCTGGACGAGAGACTTGTGTGGTTAGTCAGGTCGTGGCCGACTCCCTCACCAGGCTTCCGCTTGAAGGTTGCCGAGATACACGACGTGTACATGGTGGTAAGTGGCGAGAGCATGTGTGAAGAAGTATACCCCTGCAGGGTTAACATCATCTATTCGAATAGCCGTGTCCGCGGTAAAGGACTTCTGGGTTGCCTGTACAGTTCATAGACAAGTGAAAGTGGATACTCTAAAATGCGCAAGATAAGCATGAGTGCTATGGATGGCGTTCTCGTAGGGAGACGGGAGAGGATCCATAGGGGTGTATTGATATGGGGAATATGTGGACTCGTGTGCGCCACGTCAAAAGAGTTACTTGGAGTCGTAGTTTAGGATAGCCACCGAGTCAAAGCTGGCTGGCTGCAGTCAAACTCCACCACCCCTTTATTGATACCGATGCATATGTAGATAGTTCTGATGTAAGTCTTGCTGGTTACATTTGTACTCACGTTTTCCTATTTTATGTTTTTGCAGAGAGAAGTCAGTCTCGCTAGTAGTTCCGCATGGACTTCGACGTTTAGCTTGATACCTCAGCTATGATCTTGTGCCCTCAACAAGATCTGGTAGATAGTCAGGCTTCTTAGCTTTTTTCATTTGTAGATGTCTGTACTCAGACATGTTAAGCTTCCGCATGTGCTTTGACTTGTATGCTCTGAATGTTGGGTCATGAGACCCATGTTTGTAATATCTCGCTCCTCGGAGCCTAATGAATAAATACTTGAGTCGTAGAGTTATGTTGTGATGCCATGTTGTATTTACACATATCGAGCATATTGTGTGTATGATTGAAATGCTTGCTATGTGTGGGATCCGACAACCTAGTTGTTTATCCTTGGTAGCCTCTCTTATGGGGAAATGTAGTCTTGTGCTTCCATGAGCCATAGTAGTCCGCTACAGCCCGGTTCATCGGAGTCCTGCTAACCCAGCACTACTGCTCCAGAACAACTGACTGTCTGGCATGTGATTCACTTCGTTCATGTGTCTGTCCCCTCGGGGAAATGTCACGCGGTGACAACCGGAGTCCTGCCTAGCCTGCTACAGCCCGGTTCACCGGAGTCCTGTTAGCCCAGTGCTACAGCCTGGATTCGCACGCTGCTGACCGACATGCTCGAGGTTGATTCATGTATGCCTGTTCCCGTAAGTTAGTGCCACTTTGGGTTCACGACTACTCATGTCGGCCCGGGTTCTCTATCATATGGATGCTAGTGACACTATCTTATACGTGAGCCAAAAGGCGCAAACGGTCCCGAGCCATGGTAAGGCGACACCCGTGGGAATACCGTGCATGAGGCCGCAAAGTGATATGAGGTGTTACCGGCTAGATCGATGTGACTTGGAATCGGGGTCCTGACATCCAGACTGCTAAAAATATGGCAGAAGGGCTATCACGGATTGTGATAGAAAATGCATCGAGGGAGATGGGTATGAGACCCACGTAAGTTGCCATGGGGGTAACCCAACCCATGTGATCGGAGATCCCGTGAATTAGGACATGGGAAAACAATCCAACGGACAACTGATAAGAGTATCCTAAATTAACCCACTCTGTTGGAGATGCATAATACTCTCAATTCTGTAAGGCAGGCTGACTTTTGTCTTAACGTGTTCCTAAGCTTATGAAAGCAAGATGTTAACCTACAGAGCATTCTTTGGAGGAACCTACTCTCAATTCTATGATATGGAGTATGACTAATAAGCTCCACCAGTGGGGTTTAGCCTTCGGCAGCCACGCACTACTAGAAAAAGGGCTACTAATGGCGCACCTAATTTGGCCATTAATTGCGCATTAGTGGTGCGCCATTACTAGCACGCCGTTAGTAATTTTTACTAATGGCGCACCACTGGTGCGCCATTAGTATCTGGTATACTAATGGCGCACCACTGGTGCGCCATTAGTATAGGCCACGGTGCGCCATTAGTATGCCTCCCAGGGGCCATGTATACCCAGGTGCTTTGGCATACTAATGGCGCACGACAACAAGATGCGCCATTAGTAACTTCGGCATACTAATGGCGCACTGTTTAATGATGCGCCATTAGTATCCTCGTTGTTTTTGAATCTGGATCTGGATCGTGATTTTTTGCCCATTTTTTGCTCGTTTTTTTTGCTCGTTTTTTGGCACGACATTATTTCAAATTGTGTTCCTGTTTTTGGATCTTGTACGTTCTCTTGCCGGAGAGGAGTTCGCCGGAGAGGAGGAGGAGGAGGTCACCGGAGAGGCGCTCGCCTACATCGCCGGAGAGGAGGAGGAGGAGGTCGCCGGAGAGGAGTTCACCGGAGCATCGGAGAGGAGGGAGGAGAAACCATGAGGGGATGGGAGGAGAGGAGGGAGGAGGAGCTCACCGGAGAGGAGGGAGGAGGAGCTCACCGGAGAGGAGGGAGGAGGAGCTCACCGGAGAGGAGGGAGGAGGAGCTCACTGGAGAGGAGGGAGAAGAAACCGTGAGGGGAGGGGAGGGGAGGAGAGGAGGGAGGAGGAGGTCGCCGAAGAGGAGGAGGGTAGTATGGTGGAGGAGAGAAGGGAAGATGGAGTGGAGGAGAGGAGGAGATGGAGTGTAGGAGAGGTGGAATGAAGAGATAAGGAGGAGAGGACCACGGCCAGCCATATATACGGCATACTAATGGCGCACCGCGGGCAGGTGCGCCATTAGTAATTTTTTTTATTTTTTTGATTTATTTTGAATTTTGAAGGAGGGAAGATACTAATGGCGCACCATGGGCAGGTGCGCCATTAGTAACCTTTTTTATTTATTTTTTTGACTAATTTTGAATTTTGAAGGCGGGAAGATACTAATGGCGCACCATGGGCAGGTGCGCCATTAGTAACTTTTTTTATTTCTTTGACTTATTTGAATTTTGAAGGCGGGAAGATACTAATGGCGCACCATGGGCAGGTGCGCCATTAGTAAGTTTGAATTTTTTTTGAATTTTTTTGCCTCTCGAGATCTTAAAAAGCCCCGTATCTTTTTTTCTGTTAGGTTTTTGAGGATTTTGGAAATGTTTAATGGGGTCCCCTCCCCCCCCCCCCCCCCCCGTTAAATTCAGATGTAACTTTTCGAGTAGATGATTTTTCATATAAAAAACTTTTTCATCCGAGTTAGTATGCAAAAGTTATGCCCATTTTTACAAATTCTCGAGCGATTTTGCAAATGAAGTCGAAATTCATATTTGCAAATTTTCCCAACAACTAGACCACATATCACATGGGAAATTTATTTTATTTTATTTTTTTGACATTTTCATCATTTTCTTTTATTTTTTTTAAAACTGAAAAGGCGATCCACAGGGGGGGTGCATTCGGTGGAAGTGGTGGCCAAGTTACTAATGGCGCACCGTGGCATGGTGCGCCATTACTAGTTCCACTAGTAATGGCGCACCACTGCCACGGTGCGACTAGTAATGGCGCACCACTGCCACAGTGCGACTAGTAATGGCGCACCATGCCACGGTTCGCCATTAGTAGTTTTGAAAAAAATTCAAAAAAAAATTTAAAAAGTTTTTTTACTAATGGCGCACCGTGGATGTGGTGCGCCATTAGTAGTTCAACTAGTAATGGCGCACCACTCCCACGGTGCGCCATTAGTAGTTTTGAATTTAAAAAAAATAATATTTTTACTAATGGCGCACCCGCGATGTGGTGCGCCATTAGTATTTCGACACTAATGGCGTACCAACACATGGTGCGCCATTAGTATATAGTAATGGCGCACCACATGTCTGGTGCGCCATTAGTGTCAGTTCCATCTATAGCCCTTTTCCTAGTAGTGATGTATCAGCTGACAATGGGCGAAACTTCTACAAGCCAAGCTGACAATTCAAGGCATAGTCCATTGTTTAGTTGTGAAGAACTCTAATCCCGTTGCTCTAGGTGAAAGTTCAACTAACAGTCTCCACTGAAAATTATGGTATATCAAACATTGTTTTGAATAGTTGACAAACTTATGTGCCTCGAGATCTGGTGGGAGATTGATGGATTATAGATGGGCTTAGGCCCATATAAGACAATAATCCCTGGTTAATCTCTAAGGCCCAAGCATGTGTACGGCAAGTGGTGGGTAGTGTGGCAAGTTTAGTACCATACTGCTACTCTAAGAAGAGTGAGACCTCCTTTATAAGGGCTACTCCATCAATTTCTATTGAGAGCTTGGCAATAGGAGTTGTACATGCGCGCTCCTCCTCCGCCGCCGCCAGCCTTGCCTCGCCTCGTCATGACGCACGCGTGCGCCGCGGTTTGCCTGAATGAGCCGAGCCGAGGCTTATTTTTGCCGGTGAGGAATGGTTAATTAATCTTGGATTAATTAACGAGTCGCTTACGAAAGTGCCACTCTCCGAGACGTTGGATCGTGGGCTATTCGCGGACTCGGTCGTGGGCTTGAGCCCATGCCCATCCACCCAACGGCCTATATAAGAAGGCGCTGGCCAGTGGAGTGAACCCTAACTCAGTATACTCACTCCCTCTGGTACAAACCTAGCCATCATTTAATGTTCCGCTCTCTGTGCTGCTTCCGACGATCCCATCCCGACGACCGCGTGCACGGTTGGTCGGGAGAGCAGGTGTCTCTGGAACCCTGTCGTTCGAGATCCTGCCCGGGAGGCCGACAATAATGTTTTTGGGGAGCGTCTCGAGGCGACTGCTCCTGATCCATCCCCGTCTTCGTCTGCCTCTTCTTCCACTACTTCCCCTGCATCAACTCCATGGCTGAGGACGAAGCCGCCAAGAAGAAGGCCTCAGCCGATGCCGAGGCTACAGCTGCCGCTGCCGCCGCCGCGTTGGCCTGGCCAATCAGAGGGTATGACTCGTTCATCCCCTATTTGTTCGTTCATGTGATGGTCGTGTATATGCTCTTCATAGATGTTTCGGTTCTACGTACTGTACATGCTCACATGCTTAGGTATCGGTATGAGATGCATGTCGTATTTTCCATGCTTACTGTTTAATCGTGGATTAGATTAGTCGAAAATGTGCTAATATTTCCAATAGCTTCGTTGCGCCGGCGATGCGCCGCACTGCAGCTCCCACCGCCGGTAAGATCCACCGGCCGCAGCACGACGTATTGCAATCCAGCTCTGCCGCGCAGGCCATGCGCTGCACTATAGCTCATGTCGCCAATGAGATCCACTGGTCGCAGCATGATGTGTTTCAATACAGCTGCGCCGCGTGCCAGTGATGAGACGGTCGCAGCACCATGAACGCTACACTGCAGCTCCACTGCCTGTGACGTCCGCAAGCGAGTACAACATCACATGTTGACTATAGCTTTGCCGCACCAGCTGCGCCGCACTGCAGCTTGATGCGTCTCCAATGTATTTATAAATTTTTTATTGTTGCATGCTATTATATTATCTGTTTTGAATGTTTTAGATGCATTAATATGATATTTTATATGATTTTGGGGACTAACCTATTAGGCAAGAGCGTAGTGCCATTTCTGTTTTTCCTTGTTTTAGCGTTTCGCAGAAAAGGAATACCACGGAATAAAACTTTCGCAATGATTTTTCATGGACTAGAAGACACCCAGGTGACTTGGAGTGCAAGTCAGAAGAGCCACGAGGCGGCCACAAGGGTGGAGGGCGTGCCCCCAACCTTGTGGGGCCCTTGTAGACCTCCTGACCTAGATCTTCCTCCTATATATACTCTTATACCCCCAAAAACATCCAGGGGAGCCACGAAACCACTTTTCCACCGCCGCAACCTTCTGTACCCGTGAGATCCCATCTTGGGGCATTTTCCGGCATCCTGCCGGAGGGGGATTCGATCACGGGGGACTTCTACATCAACACCATTGCCTCTCCGATGAAGAGTGAGTAGTTTACCTCAGACCTACGGGTCCATAGCTAGGAGCTAGCTTGCTTCTTCTCTCTCTTTAATTCTCAATACAAAGTTCTCCTCAATGTTCTTGGAGACCTATTCGATGTAATACTCTTTTGCGGTGTGTGCCGGGGTCCGATGTATTGTGGATTTATGATCAGCTTCTCTATGAATATTATTTGAATCTCTTCTGAATTCTTATATGCATGATTTGATATCTTTGCAAGTCTCTTCGAACTATCGATTTGGTTTGGCCAACTAGATTGATTTCTCTTGCAATGGGAGAAATGCTTAGCTTTGGGTCCAATCTTGCGATGTCCTTTCCCAGTGACAGCAGGGGCAGCAAGGCACGTATTGTATTGTTGCTATCGAGGATAAAAAGATGGGGTTTTCATCATATTGCTTGAGTTAATTCCTCTACATCATGTCATCTTGCTTAAGGTGTTACTCCGTTCTTTATGAACTTAATGCTCTAGATGCATGCTAGATAGTGGTCGATGTGTGGAGTAATAGTAGTAGATGCAGAATCGTTTCGGTCTACTTGACACGGACGTGATGCCTATATCCATGATCATTGCCTTAGATATTGTCATAACTTTGCGCTTTTCTATCAATTGCTTAGCAGTAATTTGTTCACCCACCGTAATAATTTCTATCTCGAGAGAAGCCTCTAGTGAAACCTATGGCCCATGGGTCTATTTTACATCATATTAGTTTTTGGTCAACTTTCCAATTTCTATCGTCGTTCCCTTATTTTGCAATCTTTACTTTCCGTTCCATAAACCAAGAATACCAAAAATATTACTTTACCATTTATCCATCTCTATCAAATCTCACTTTGCGAATGACTATGACGGGATTGACAACCCCTTTGTCGCGTTGGTTGCAAGTTAGTGTTTGTTTGTGCAGGAATTTGGTGGCTTGCGTGTCGTCTCCTACTAGATTGATACCTTGGTTCTTAAAATTGAGGTAAATAATTACGCTACTTTGCTGCATCACCCTTTACTCTTCAAGGGAAAAACCAACACAAGCTCACGAGGTAGCACAGCTCCCCATCAACCGGTGTGTTGTATTGCAGCTCCGCTGCTCGCCGAGATCTGAGAGACGCGATTCAATACCATGGTTTGGCCGAACCTATGGTCCATGCAGTACGATTCTCCAGCCTTCTGCATGTGGATCCGCTTGCCTTTTCAATTAAAGAAATGGATTAAGGCTTAAACAGCTCGATGTCTGCGTTAAGCTCTTTGCTTATACTGATGGGATGGAACACCCCTAGGCCTGTGCGGGCTAGTTTTGTTTTCTTTGTACTGAAGGGCTGGCACACCTCTTAGGCACTTGAGCGCTTTAGCCAATGTCCGATGAATAAAAAACCCGTTTGTCTGTTCATCCATGGTAGTACTGTTTATTTTTTATAAATTCATGGATATGTTATCGGAAGAAGTTTAACATCGGAATTGACTGTCTTAAAAACACTTGATTTCCAGCAAATGTTAGCCCAGCAAAGATGCCACCATAAAGTGACATGAAAACACTTGATTTTCATAACAGAGGCAGATATGTGAAACCTCTCAGTTTCAGAAAATGTGAACAGAAATCACTGAAAAAAACACAAAAGTTATTGTGACAAGAAGAAATATACTTATTTTTATCTAAAAAAAGTCTGGCTGGAGCTCCCGGCACCATCATATAAACAGAAGGCACTAGGCTTCGTTAGTCAGCAAACCCATTCTTGATGGTATTCAGAACGTTCTCTTGTTCGTGGACCAACTTGTTGACGTTTTCTGCAACTACAAAAATATATGTGAGATATTTTGAGCAATTTTGTTTATCTAGTAAGTACTATCGACATCATTGAACTTTGAACCGGCTCAGTTTTTGTTGGAAAAGAACTGTGTGAGCGACACTGTTTGCCATAGACCGGATAAATGAAAAGAGGAGGAGGTGTGGGCTGATTATAAACCAACAAACAAATAAACAAATATTGAACAATGTATCTTCTCTACCTTGTCATTGCACTGGATACCTTAGACTACTCATTGTTACTCTTGGGGAGAGAGAACAAATAAACAAATAGGGAACAGTGTTGATACACATGGAGACAACATTGCCATGCCTATGGAGTCTGACTATTATATTGCTTATTGTATAAGAATTGAGTAGGCTTGCTTAGCTATGCATGGCTCATAAGCTAGAGTAAACTGCATGATCAGACCAGCTAACTCCCTTCAATAGATTTGTGCCATGCATTCTTTAGCATGCAAACTCTTCCCTCCATTACTTGTTTAATCAACCATGCACATGTTGGAACCGCATCCCTCTCTCACTCTCGGCTAGAGGTAGAAAAAGACACAAGACACAAGAAATTTTCCTGGACCGGCGCACCAACGTCGCCGTGGGCGCACGCACGCCCTAATCTTCTTTCTCTTGTCAATGGCTACATGGCTGGCTCCTCGTCTCTACGCACAAGCTCGCAGGCTCCTATAAATAGCTGCACACACATGCATGGCCGGTCCACAAACGGCACGAGCCACCCGATCCACCTACATGCATGCCACACTCACCTGGCTGATCCGCACGCACCGGGCGCGCGCAGACGCGCTCCAACTCGCACGGCCTCCAGCTCACATGCAGCCAACTTGGTCCACGCCCAAGCAACAAACTCATGCATGCCGCTACACTAGTCTAACAACTAGCCGAACACACACGCGCACAGACGCGCCATGGACTCGACCGTGCACTTACACCGGTCGCCACCATCACGGGCATGGTTTGCTGCTAACAGCACAGATCTATAGGAACAATGTCCAATGTAAGAAAAAGGTAGCATGAATTAGCGTAAATACTTATGTAATCCTAACCTTCTCATCTTCACCTCCATATATATTCTGTCCTTTTAAACTAGGATTAGATCTTGGAGGACAAGTATAGGATGGCAATGTAATTATATATTTGTGCGCCCTCTGGGCCTCTAATTTATGTGATCATATTCTCCTAAACTATCTAGTCTACATGGTATCAGTTTTTCTTTCCCTCCTGTGACATGCTTCCGCTGCACCCCTAGCCGTCGAGCCCTAGCATCAGCCACCACTCCTGCCCAGCCATCGCTGTTGCCATAGCCATGGATTTTGGCGACTTCGCCTCTACTACCATCTCCTCCCTCGCATCCGGGTTCCAACCCCTTTGCCGCCAGCTCCGTCAACCCTGCTTCTCCCAGTGCCACCGCCATCCAGCTCATCAACATCCGCAACCACATCACCGTCATCCTCGACTTCGACGAGTCCAACTTTTGCATCTGGCAGACCTTCTTCAACCACACTTTTCGCAAACTCGGTCTTCTCGATCACATTCATGGCTCCATTGACGCTCTTATGGCGCTCGGCGACGTCGAGTGGACCCAGATAGATCAATGTATCGTCTTCTGGCTATACACCACTATCTCCAAAGATATGCTCGAGATCATCATCCAGCCCTGCGACACCGCCGCCAACGCTTGGACCATCATCGCTGACCTCTTCGTGACAACCGTCTTCAATGCTCCTGCTTCGCCAGCTGCGGTTCCAGACGGGGCACCCCGGCAGGACCACGCAGGCCGCGGCTCCTCTGTGGCATCTTCTGCCGCCGCCAGCTACGACTCCCCTGGCATCTGCATCCGCCTTCCCCCGCGGCAACTGACTGAAGGAAATATGCCCTAGAGACAATAATAAAGTTGTTATTTATATTTCCTTATATCATGATAAATGTTTTTTATTCATGCTAGAATTGTATTAATCGGAAAATTAGTACATGTGTGAATACATAGAGAAACAGAGTGTCACTAGTTTGCCTCTACATGACTAGCTTGTTGAATCACTGATGGTTATGTTTCCTAACCATAGACATGAGTTGTCATTTTATTAACGGGATCATATCATTAGAGAATGATGTGATTGACTTGACCCATCTGTTAGCTTAGCACGATGATCGTTTAGTTTGTTGCTATTCCTTTCTCCATAACTATACATGTTCCTATGACTATGAGATCATGCAACTCCCGAATACCGAAGGAACACTTTGTGTGCTACCAAATGTCACAACGTAATTGGGTGATTATAAAGGTGCTCTACAGGTGTCTCCGATGGTGTTCGTTGAGTTGGCATGGATCAAGATTAGGATTTGCCACTCCGATTGTCGGAGAGGTATCTCTGCGGCCTCTCGGTAATGTACATCACAATAAGCCTTGCAAGCAATGTAGCTAATGGGTTAGTTATGGGATGTATAATTATGGAACGAGTAAAGAGACTTGCCGGTAATGAGATTGAACTAGGTATTGGGATACCGACGACCGAATCTCGGGCAAGTAACATACCGATGACAAAGGGAACGTTATGCGGTTTGACCGATAAAGATCTTCGTAGAATATGTAGGAACCAATATGAGCATCTAGGTTCCGCTATTGGTTATAGATCGGAGACATGTCTCGGTCATGTCTACATAGTTATCGAACCCGTAGGGTCCGCACGCTTAATGTTCGGTGACGATTGGTATTACGAGGTTATGTGTTTTGTTGTACCGAATGTAGTTTGGAGTCCCGGATTTGATCACGGACATCACGAGGAGTCTTGAAATGGTCAAGACGTAAAGATCGATATATTGGAAGCCTATGTTTGGATATCGGAATGGTTTCGGGTGAAATCGGGAGTATACCGGAGTACCGGGAGGTTACCGGAACCCCCCGGGAGGTATATCGGGCTGATTGGGCTTTAGTGGAAGAGTGGGTGAGGGAGTCCTGGATTAGGGGGTGTTCGGATAGCCGGACTATACCTTCAGCCGGACTCCAGGACTATGAAGATACAAGATTGAAGACTTCGTCCCGTGTCCGGAAGGATCTTTTCTTGGCGTGGAAGGCAAGCTAGGCGTGCGGATATTCAAGATCTCCTACCATTGTAACCGACTCTGTGTAACCCTAACCCTATCCGTTGTCTATATAAACCGGAGGGTTGTAGTCCGTAGGACAACCATCATCATACACAATCATACCATAGGCTAGCTTCTAGGGTTTAGCCTCCTTGATCTCATGGTAGATTTACTCTTGTACTACCCATATCATCAATATTAATCTAGCAGGAGTAGGGTTTTACCTCCATAGAGAGGGCCCGAACCTGGATAAAATAAAGTGTCCCTTGTCTCCTGTTACCATCCGACCTTGACGCACAGTTCGGGACCCCCTACCCGAGATCCGCCGGTTTTGACATCGACATTGGTGCTTTCATTGAGAGTTCCTCTGTGTCGTCGCTTTTAGGCCCGGTGGCTCCTTTGATCATCAACAACGATGAGGTCCAGGGTGAGACTTTCCGCCTCGGACAAATCTTTGTCTTCGGCGGCTTCGCTCTGCGGGCCAATTCGCTTGGTCGTCTGGAGCAGATCGAAAGCTACGCCCCTGGCCATCAAGTCAGGTTTGGAAGCTTAAACTACACGGCAGATATCCACGGAGACTTGATCTTTGACGGGTTCGAGCCACAACCAAGCGCGCCGCACTACCTCGAGGGGCATGATATAGCTCTGCCCCCGAATAGTGCCCTAGAGGCCGCACACGCACCGGCGCCGATCCTCGACTCGGAGCCCGCTGCGTTCTTTGAGGATGAACGGTTGGACGTCACCTCGGGGGCTGCGATCTTGAAGGCGATGGAGCCGAACGCCAGCCCCGCACTCCGCACGGCCCATGACTCCAAGGAGTCAGATTCTTCTCCGAACTCCGGGCCTCCTGTGCCCCTGCCGATCGAATCCGATTGGGCGCCTATAATGGAGTTCACCGCCGCGGACATCTTTCAGTACTCACCTTTCGGTGATATCCTGAATTCTCTCAAGTCTCTCTCTCTATCAGGAGAGCCCAGGCCGGACTATGGTCTGTGAAGTTGGGATTCGGACGACGAAGAAATTCAAAGCCCACCCACCACCCACTTAATAGCCACTGTCGATGATTTAACCGACATAATTGACCTCGGATCCGAAGACTTCGACGGTATGGACGACGAAGACGGAGACGAACAGGAACCAGCACCTATAGGGCGCTGGACCGCCACCCCACCTAACGATGTATTCATGGTGTATACCCCTAAAGGAAACGACAACGAGGAAAAAGGGGACGAAAAAAGGGATAAACCCTCCGAAAAGCAATCAAAGCGGCGACGAAAACGCCAAGCCAAGCCCCGCCTCGATCAAGACCCAGCCATAGAGCAGGATGAGCCGGTAGACGACGAGCATGCCTCAGAGCAACCGTCCGAACAGGGCAACACGGATAGAGAGGACAGACAGCCCTCCCCCGGCCATAACAGAACTCCGGACGATCTCACGCCAGATAAAACCACGGAGCAGAAGAATCTCCACGAAAGGTTCGTTGCCACAGCACGCAGCCTGAAAAAGCAGAAGCGGAAGCTAAAGACGGCGGAAGATGCACTTAGAATAAGATGGAGCAAGGTAATCAAGACCGCAGACAAATACGGCGACAGCCGCCGCACTAAAAGCTATCCGAAGAGAAAACTACTGCCCGAATTCGACCAAGAGGCCCTAGAGCCCTCGCATTCCAAAAATAAAAAAGGCACACGGTCGGATAGACGACCCCACGACCACCATAAAACGGCAAGCGGCGCCGCACTCAATGCGGCATGCGACCCAATTAAAGACTCGCATCACGGCCTAGCCAGGTCCATTTACGGGCCAAGAAAGCAAGCTCTCACAAGCAATGCAAAAAAGCCATCATCAGAATCCGGCACACCCAAATACAAGGGTGCCGCACACCCCCTATGTTTCACCGATGAGGTCCTGGAATATGAATTTCCAGAGGGATTCAAACCGTCAACATAGAGGCGTATGATGGAACAACAGACCCCGGAGTCTGGATCGAGGATTATATCCTCCACATACATATGGCTAGAGGAGCTCCACGCCATCAAATATTTACCCCTTAAGCTTAAAGGGCCAGCCCGGCACTGGCTTAAAAGCCTTCCCGAAAACACAATTGGAAGTTGGGAAGAGCTCGAGGATGCTTTCCGAGCAAATTTTCAAGGGACCTATGTCCGCCCCCCGGACGCAGACGATCTCAGTCACATAACTCAACAGCCCAGAGAATCAGCTCGGCAGTTCTGGAACAGATTCCTTACTAAAAAGAATCAGATAGTGGACTATCCAGACGCCGAAGCCTTAGCAGCTTTCAGGCATAATGTCCGAGATGAATGGCTCGCCAGACACCTCGGCTAGGAAAAGCCAAGAACAATGGCCGGACTCACAAGCCTCATGACCCGCTTTTGCGCAGGAGAGGACAACTGGTTGGTACGATGCAGCCCCAGCGACCCAAGTACATCCAAAATCAGGGATAGAAATGGAAAACCGCGACGAAATAAGGACCGTCGCAGAACCGAAGAAAAAAGTCCGAAGAGCACGACAGTCAATGCCGAATTCAAAAGCTCACGGCAAAATCAGACAAAACCACACCCACAGAGTCCTGGACAGAATATGTCAGATACACGGTACTCCTGGGAAGCCTGCCAATCACACCCACAGAGACTGTTGGGTTTTTAAACAATCCGGAAGGCTTAACACCGAACACAAGGGGCTCGATACACCAAGCGAAGACGATGACGAACCCCAGAAGCAGAACACCAGGAAACAAAAGAACTTCCCACAAGAAGTTAAATCAGTGAACTCACTTCACGTAACAAAACGTGTGGCACCCATAAAGGTACGCACAATAAAACCAATCCCTCAGGGGTCCCGCCACTGGTTATTAAAACCAATCATTTTTTATCAGCTAGATTATTCTAGAAATATCAAAAACGCAGGCCGGACTGCCCTGATACTCGATCCAATAATTGACGGATTTCAGTTTACCAATGTCCTTATGGACGGCGGTAGTGGACTAAACCTGATATATCAGGATACAATCCACCGCATGGGCATAAACCCAGCAAGAATCCGCCACAGCAAAACCTCCTTTCAAGGGGTAGCACCGGGCCCGGACACCCATTGTATGGGTTTTCTCCGGCTTGCAGTCATATTTGGCTCTGCCAATAACTTCCGTCGCGAAAAGCCGACCTTCCATGTCGTCCCGTTTTCAAGTCGCTATCAAGCACTAATGGGACGCGGAGCTTTCGCTCGCTTTAACGCAATACCGCACTATGCATCTCTCACGCTTAAGATGCCCGGTCCACGAGGCATCATCTCTTTAAAGGGAGCGCACTAAAATACGCCTCCTCCAAACGGAGGATTGTGCGGCCGCTTAAACAGCCGCACAATAAAGTGGCCTCGCCAGCCAAAAGACTTTTTTCGATATAAGTCATTAAAGGCCACGGACCCGGACTAAATGAGTTCGGCACAAGTCCACCATCAACGCAGGCTTAAAACGCCATATACCCCCGTACCGGGGGCTATACGCAGAGACAATAAAGCTCAACTTTATATATTTTTTACTTTATATTTTGTTTATTATCTTTTTGTTCCGCACGACCCATTTTCAATTCAGTTCCTCTCTTTTACAGATGAACGTCGTGCGGCGCCCGTTCAGGACACGGCATAACGGAGACACAGGCGCAGACGTGCAGTAGGGACCCGTCCTAAGGATTCTTTTCAGATTAAGACCCTGCGTAAACCCTTTTTACTGTCTCTTGCTGCTATACATCCCCTGGTTTTTTATACTATAACCAAGGAGGAGGCTGGCGTTTTGGCATGTGGCCACGCCAGAATTTTTGCTCGTACTTGGACACCAGGGGCTCTTTTTTTTAAGGGTGTTGTTTCACCCGCACTCATAAAGACCGAACACCTTAGGGAGTGTTCGGCGTCGCGAGTTTTGGCACTATATGGATCAGCTCCGAATCATGTCTTTGGTCAAATGTTGGGTTGCCCGGCCCCTGAGTTCGGCTACCTTACGTTCCGCTCTATCGGCTAAGGTAGCACCAGGAGAACTACTGCGATTGTGCCCCGGTTCGGTCGGGCGAGCACCTCAGTAGAGAAAGCCGAAAACCGACTGTCATGATGTAGCGCGAGACTGGTCACCACTCGATGACTTATAGGAATTTATCGGATTCCTCCGCTTTGACGAAGGGCCGTTTCCTGGTCAGGCACGTATGCGCCCCGAATTCGGGCAAGCGCAGTCGCCACTAAGGGGCTACCTAAAGAGTCCCACTGTCAAGCTCCTATGGCTAAGTGAAAGTGTTAAAGCATTATAGTCCGGTTGTCCTGCCCACTGCGCTATCACCTCCTTTGTAGGACCAAGACGTTGGGTTAAGTGTGACAATGCGTCTTCTGCGCGCACCCCCGCACTATGTGCGTGGGGGCTGAAGCCAACGACTGCAATCTTTCAGAATTTATATATTAAAACGGCCGCACAGGAGGTGTTCTTAATACTTGAAGGCACAAGTCTAAAAAATGCCACCACAATTTATCAAAATACTATTTTATGATTACATATGCTATCATAATATAGCATCCTTCGAGCACTTCATCTCTATTACGCGAGCGCCTTTGAGGACTTCCTTAAAATAGTGCTCTGAAGGTATTCGGCTTTTATCCGAATCCCGGGACACAACAATGGTGGGCTCCATATCTGCCCAGTATGTCTTGACACGGGCAAGAGCCAGCCGAGCGCCCTCTATGCACGCTGACCTCTTCATAGCATCGATACGTGGCACCACGTCTAGAAATTGCTGCACCAAGTTGAAATAACTCTTCGGCTTCGATCTCCCCGGACACAGATGATCCATGGCGTACTTCATGGCGAGTCCGGACAACCTATTCACTTCGGCCCATTGGGCCAGGCGATCGTCCACTGCCAGCGGACGCTCTGGATTGATGAATTGCGACCAAAAGAGCTTCTCCACTTCATGATCCTTTTTATCTCGAAAGTGTTCGGTCGCATCAGCAGCACTAGCTGCCAAATCCAGATAGGTGTCCTCTACACTCCATATCCGGTCTAACGGGGCAAACTTCGGATCACAAAATTTTCTCCGCAGCGAGAAGGGCTTTCCATCTGCAATTTGTCCGGCTTGACGCAACTCTTCCCTTGCCGCTCTCATTATAGAGCGGGCGTCCTTGGCGTCAGCAACAGCCTTCTCTAAGCTCGTTTGCCTCGCCCGACCCTCTTCTTCAAGAAGCTTGCAACGGTCAGTAGCACTCTTTAACTTTATGACCATATCAGCCATCTCCTCCTTGCTTCGTCAATGGGCAGCCTGTTCGGCTTTCAGCTCTTCAAGGGCTTTCACGGCAGCCGCATCGCTTTTCCTGGCTTGTTCCTTCGCTCGGGCGAGTTCGTCCCTAAGACCCTCCACGGCGGTCGCACCATCTGCGTCAAGCATACACACGGTAAGATATTGACATAAAGCTCCTCTTACTAACCATCGCCCGATGATTTCAATACCTTGAGCATCATCAAGCCGCTTGTTAACAAGCGCGATGTCGGCTTCTGCCTCATCAAGTTGTCGCTTTAGTTCGGCAAATTCACGAGTCCGGCTTGACTCCGGAAAATCCGCCACCTACATATAAAGGTGCCACTTAAAGGACCTGAGATTAAGATCCTCTGCGTGCCGTCAATTTTAACGACGCACAGAGTCTCAGGGGCTACTATCTACACAGGGCGCACTTTATTTATGCGCAACTAACACAAGTGTACATTATTTAAAACGTACCTCAAGGCCTGCCAGTAAACTTTTGACGGCCTCGTGCAATCTGCTTTCTGCGGATGAAACCTTTTCAATCACCGTGTTCATCAACGCACGATGCTCCTTTGAGACAGAGGCTCGCCCTAGCAGAATATTTAGCTCCTCCGGCCGAACACCAGATGGTGCCGGACTCGTCCCATGGCCTCCCTCAAAGGCCGGACGCGGAGAACCTCGGGGGGCCACATGGCCACCTTCCACCCCTGTCGGATCCGGAGAAATCCTCCGCGATGACACTTTAGCGTCGCCCGCCTTGCTAGGCGATACAGAAGGAGGAGGCGTTCCGCTCTCCATCATCTCCGGAAGAAGATCCCCCGAGGACAAGTTCTGCCGAGAAGGGCTGAGGTCCGAACTACAAAGTAAGGTTTCGGTTAAAACTTCTCAGATATAAATCAAGGATTTCCCTTAAAAGAAAAACTCTTCTTCTACTTACGGCTCGCTGGAGAGCTGGTCCCATTGAGGGTTTAGTTCGGCCGAGGGGCTCCCCGGCGTCGGGCCCTCTGACAAGGATTCTTTCCCCCGCTTCGAGGCTACGGTCTCCGGGTCGTCAGAGGCGGCCCTTTTCTTTCCCTTAGGAGAGGAATTATCGATTCCCCCCTTCGGAATGGCCTCTTTCGAGGAGGCCATGGTTTCCTTGTCCTCCCCCTTATTTCCCTCCAAAGGCACTACCTCCAGCATCCTGACTAGCACGGGATCCAGCCTGGTTTCAGGAAGGGGAGCCGGACACCTGATCAGCTTCGCCTTCGCTATCCACTCCTGCTTAAAAGGAGAAGCGCCATTAAGAGCAAGTCAATTATGCGGATAGAAGGTCCGGGCACAAGGTCACTTACTTGAGTATCCGGGCGATTGCGGCTTAAACCCACATCCTCGGTCAAATCCGGACTCACTTCTTGTGATCCGAAGAACAGTTTATACATCTCCGCGGGCGTCACGCCCATAAAATCCTGGAGAACTCGCGGTCCCTCTGGATTGAACTCCCACAGGCGAAGGGGGCGACGTTGGCCGGGCAGTGTCCGGCAAATCAGCATGACTTGTGTCACCTTGACCAGGTTGAGGTCTCCTTCCAAGAGATCCTTAATGCGGCCCTGCAGCAGAGGTACGTCTTTGGGCAAGCCCCAATCTAACCCTGTGTTGATCCACGACGCTAACCGCGGTGGGGGACCCGAGCGAAAGGCAGGAGGCTCCACCCATGCGGTGCCCCGAGGAGCGGTGATATAGAACCACTCCTGTTGCCATAAGCCAAGCTCCTCTTGAAAAGCGCCCTCGGGCCATGGAGCATAGGCATTTCTTTTTATAGCAGTGCCTCCGTACTCTGTGTGGCGCCCCTCGATCATCTTTGGTTCTACTTTGAAGGTCTTGAGCCATAATCCGAAGTGAGGGGTAACACAGAGGAACGCTTCGCACACAACAACGAACGAGGAGATATGGAGGATGGACTCCGGAGCTAAGTCGTGGAATTCCAGCCCATAATAAAACATCAGCCCCCTTACAAAGGGATCCATTGGGAAGCCTAATCCCTGAAGGAAGTGGGATATGAGTACTACACTCTCACCGGGCTGAGGGCTAGGGATCACCTGTCCTTGAACAGGCAACCTATGCGAAATCTCGCCGGTCAGGAATTTAGCTTCCCTCAACATTAATACGTCCTCCTCCGTAACGGAGGAGGGCATCCATCGACCTTGGAGGTCGGAGCCGGACATTGTCGAAGGTCCGGTGCGCCTGGAATCTAGAAGCCTAGGGTGTTGGAACTCGAGGCGACGGGCGAGCTCGTTTTGAGAACAGAAGAGGGGAATAGGGTCTTGGTCTCTTTATAAGAGGCAGAATACCAAGAGCCCTCCCCGAAACCGTCTTGGACAAGCCTTTAATTAAGGCAAAACGTGCTAACGGGCACGGCTGGGTTACCCACGTCCGTATTGATGAGAATCCCGTTAAAAGGGGCACACGATCTCTACTTTGACAAGACGTGCCAAAGAAACCGCCTCACTAAACACGCTGGGGTGGAACAATGAAAACAATTTATATAAAGAGCTTGGCCGCAGTGTTATGATGCACCGCGGAATACGTCAGCAGATTTAATTTGTGTTAATATTATTCTCTATATGGCAATATGTGGGAACTTATTTTGCAGAGTCGGATACTATTTTTGGTGTTTGTAATCTTCTTGAAGAACTTGGAGGAGGAACCCGCCTTGCAATGCCGAAGACAATCTGCGCGCCGGACTCGTCGTCATTGAAGCCTGGTTCAGGGGCTACTGAGGGAGTCCTGGATTAGGGAGTGTTCGGATAGCCGGACTATACCTTCAGCCGGACTCCAGGACTATGAAGATACAAGATTGAAGACTTCGTCCCGTGTCCGGAAGGATCTTTTCTTGGCGTGGAAGGCAAGCTAGGCATGCGGATATTCAAGATCTCCTACCATTATAACCGACTCTGTGTAACCCTAACCCTATCCGGTGTCTATATAAACCGGAGGGTTGTAGTCCATAGGACAACCATCATCATACACAATCATACCATAGGCTAGCTTCTAGGGTTTAGCCTCCTTGATCTCGTGGTAGATTTACTCTTGTACTACCCATATCATCAATATTAATCTAGCAGGAGTAGGGTTTTACCTCCATCGAGAGGGCCCGAACCTGGGTAAAATAAAGTGTCCCTTGTCTCCTGTTACCATCCGACCTTGGCGCACAGTTCGGGACCCCCTACCCGAGATCTGCCGGTTTTGACACTGACAGAGGGGAAATAAGAAAAGGAGGGGGCGCGCCCCCCATGCCCAATCCAAATTGGGAGGGGGCCGGCCCGCCCTTTCCTATCTTCTTCCCTCTGCTTCCTTCTCTCCTAGAACCAACAAAGGGAAGGGGTATCCTACTCCCGGTGGGAGTAGGACTCCTTGGGGCGCGCCTAGAGAGGTCGGCCCCCTTCCCCTCCTCCACTCCTTTATATACGGGGGAGGGGGGCACCCCATAGACACACAAGTTGATCATTGATCTTTAGCCGTGTGTGGTGCCCCCCTCCACCATAATCCACCTCAGCAATATTATAGCAGTGGTTAGGCGAAGCCCTGTCCTGGTAGAAACATCATCACCGTCATCACGCCGTTGTGCTGACGAAACTCTCCCTTGAAGCTCTACTGTATCGTGAGTTCGCGGGACGTCACCGAGCCGAACGTGTGCATATCGCTGAGGTGCCGTACCTTCGGTGCTAGATCGGTCGATCATGTAGACGTACAACTACATCAACCGCGTTGTCATAACGCTTCCGCTTACGGTCTACGAGGGTACTTAGATGATACTCTCCCCTCTCGTTGCTATGCATCACCATGATCTTGTGTCTCCATAGGAATTTTTTTGAAATTACTGCGTTCCCCAACAGTGGCATCAGAGCCAGGTTTATGCGTAGATGTTATATGCTGATTAGAACACAAAGGAGTTGTGGGCGTGGGTATATACATATTGCTTTCTGTCACTAGTTGATTCTTGATTCAGCGGCATTGTTGGATGAAGCGGCCCAGACCGGCATTACGCGTACGCTTACGCGAGACTGGTTCTACCGACGTGCTTCGCACACTGGTGGCTAGTGGTTGTCTTTTTCTCCAGGTTTAGTTGAATCGGATTCAATGAACAGGGTTCTTTCTAAAGATCAAAAAGCAATCACTATACCGCATTGTGGTTTTTGATGTGTAGGTAGGAACGGTTCTTGCTCAGCCCGTAGGAGCCACGTAAAACTTGCAACAACAAAGTAGAGGACGTCTAACTTGTTTTTACAGGGCATGCTGTGATGTGATATGGTCAAGACATGATGCTAAATTTTATTTTATGAGATGATCATGTTTTGTAACACAGTTATCGGCAACTGGCAGGAGCCATATGGTTGTCGCTTTATTGTATGAAATGCAATTGCCATGTAATTGCTTTACTTTATCACTAAGCGGTAGCGATAGTCGTAGAAGCAATAGTTGGCGAGACGAAAATGATGCTTCGATGGAGATCAAGGTGTCAAGCCGGAGACGATGGTGATCATGACGGTGCTTTGGAGATGGAGATCAAAGGCACAAGATGATGATGGCCATATCATATCACTTATATTGATTGCATGTGATGTTTATCCTTTATGCATCTTATTTTACTTAGTTCGGCGGGTAGCATTATAAGATGATCTCTCACTAAATTTCAAGGTATAAGTGCTCTCCGTGAGTACGCACCGTTGCTACAGTTTGTTGTGCCGAGACACCACATGATGATCGGGTGTGATAAGTCTACGTTCACATACAACGGGTGCAAGCCAGTTTTGCACACGCAGAATACTCGGGTTAAACTTGACAAGACTAGCATATTCAGATATGGCCTCGGAACACTGATACCGAAAGGTCGAGCGTGAATCATATAGTAGATAAGATCAACATAGTGATGTTCACCATTGAAAACTACACTGTCTCACGTGATGATCGGACATGGTTTAGTTGATATGGATCACGTGATCACTTAGATGATTAGAGAGATATCTATCTAAGTGGGAGTTCTTAAGTAATTTGATTAATTGAACTTTAATTTATCATGAACTTAGTACCTGATAGTATTTTGCATGTCTATGTTGTTGTAGATAGATAGCCCGTGCTGTTGTTCCATTGAATTTTAATGCGTTCCTAGACAAAGCTAAGTTGAAATATGATGATAGCAACTACACGGACTAGGTCCGTAACTTGAGATTATCCTCACTAGTCATCAACCCGTGCACCTGCACGGGCTAGATATACGGTCATAGAATCTTGTAGAGAGACTTTGTAAGCCTAAAACTGGAACATAAAACATGGAATATGCTTTTCAGTTTTTATTTTGTAGTGATGTTTAGTCTCCAAAGTTCAGGCAGAAGTAAAAGTGGACATGTATAAGTTCTCAAGTTCCTTCATCAAGTGCATGCAGTTGTTAAGGTATACGTAATCCAACATCTTGAGGACACACATGCTTGTTTGTAGGAAAAATTGAAAAATCTATATTTGTAAGCCTTACTTACATCATTACATCCAAACCTACCGAAAGAAAATACTCAAATAAACATCCTTTTTCTTTAAAACAGAAGGATCCAACTGACGCCATAAAATATATCTTTTCCTTACACTGGGCTATTACTTGTAAGATAGTTGTGCATGTGATGTGTAAATAAGATTAACTTAGACACGGTACACAGAACTTTTGTTAGATTTAGATCATGGCTTCAATGTGAATGTTGCTCCAATGGCACCGAAGTATGACCTGTCTGGCATCGCCCGCTTTGCGATGATCACCCCCGTGCGCAGTCTCCATCCTAAGCATCGTCTGATCAGACGGCAAGCAGTAGAAACCGTGACAAAAGCTTCTTGGCCGCCATATGCGCTACAAAATTTACTTATACTTGAAGAGATATATTTTTTATATTGCAAGTATAATTTAATTATGTTAAATTATGTCAATTTAATTACTCTAAATTATGAAAATATAATTACTCTGAACTATATATGTACCATAGATAATAAGGCCAGTATCTAACATGACTATATAGGGAGTTGTTACGTGGTAATACCGTTGAAATGGAGAAGTGGGAAACCAATAGTGTATAACAAAATCATATTCTATCACACACTTAGGTTATACTATGTTGGCACACATAGATTTTCTTTGCATATACGCCTGGTAGATTAAACAATGGATTCAAACGTAGTAGGGTAAACTAATGTCTCATTTTTATCTCAAATCAAAAGCCTGGAAAGGGTGATCCAGGAATTTCATTAATCACTGCATTGTTGAGTGTCTCATATTGCAATTTCTCCATCCATTGTCGTAGACAGATGTAGGCAGCCGGTGAGGACTCAACAGATGATCGCCATGTGCTTCTCGATATTTCTTTTCCCTGATCATGTAGAAGAGGCTTCTCTGGTTTGTGCCAGTGTAACACGAAATAACAGATATGTAGTCGTGAAAGTCCCTGGCTGCATGATGGAAGGCGCCAACCACCATATCGTTGATATTGAATGCCACGCTTGAAGATGTTTTCTAGACCTCTTTGCCCACCATAACTTTCCACAACGGGATGAATCATTCTTAAACTCTGAAACTTGGAAACAATACTTACCATCATATTAACCAAACCTTGCCCCATCCGCTGATTGTTTTCCCAAATACTGCATGTGGAAACCATGATATTTCATCAGCAAATAGTATGAAAAGAACACAGCCATGCACTATTAATTATGTTTGTGCTTCAGATGTACTGCTCCTGCAAAAGGAAAACCAAAATTTCCAGTTCTCAGTGTTCCCACGCACCTGACGAACAACATCTATCATCTGCTTCAAATCATTCTTGATGATACATCAGTCTGCTGGGACCTGGGGGCCTGGGAATGAATTCAAAAGGATGAAGAACAGGCCAGGGAAGATGGGAATTAGGGTACTACTACCCTGCTAAATTGGGACAGGAGAGGTGCATTATGCCATTGATTGGCATCTAGGATGCGAAACGTTGTGCCGCCACACCACCGTACTTGCTTCAAAGAGGAGCGTTGGTACCGTACGTCCTCTAAGCATCGAGCGAGAAACACAATATTTTACGGGAGGCCCATGCCAGCGGTAGGTGCAGAACGCCGGTGAATTCCTGCAGAGCCTCTCATCCTTCTAGTACAGAATATGCTAGTAGTCAACTAAAATAGATGATCGAGCTGAAGCTGGTATCACTGCCATCTATAATCAAAATTGAATTCCCCCTCTGGTATGCTAGATCTAAACAAAAAAATTAGACCAAGTGTACACATCGGTTTTGACTCAACAGCAAGGAATCATAATATTGCCACCCCGAGGAACAAAGCAACGGATGGGTACTTGTGTGCTGCTAAAAAATTTCAATTCTGAACAACCAAATTGGTTGCGACAAAATCAGTCACTTGACAACAATAATTACATGTGTCAATGAATATTTGAGCCTACTTTCTTTGCCGCTTCCTTGTCAGATATATTAAAAGACGCAATGAAATTATCCCATGTTCATAATTGATAAAGAAGTACGCTCCTCTAGCTACTTAGTTATGTGTGCGTGTTTGCTTTTGTGTATTTGGATGTGAGATGAGAAATTCCAACACCCTACAATTAAGATATGAACGGTCAGTGAAAACTTACCATTGGGAACCATGCATGGCTGGGAGCATGTTCAGACCTGCAAGTTGCTGCTGTCAATCTGTTGCCCATGTATGTGCATGTTCAGACCTCCACGCGGTTCCATCACAGGGAGTATTAACATGAACACAGCCATCAACACTATTTCGTTTGCAGCATAGATCGACCTACTCTTCGCCATGGCCGGTAGGAAAAGCTTCACGTGTTATGTTCTCTATTTATATGATGTAATCCGTTTAATCAACAGGCAAGCTACATGCTCCGCAATCACCAAAGACAAGCTGGAGGAAGGGCATCCGTTTGCTCTGTCGGAGAGAAGGTCTAGAAAAGAAAGAACTTCCCCAAAAATAAGAATTTCCCGTAAAAAACAGAGGTGTGTGCGTACCTGTCGAGATCAAACAGAGCAGGAGCAGATGATGAAGCCGCCACCAGCCTGTACTTTCCTTTAACTTCTGACATGCGTGCCCTAAAATATCGATGGTGTTGTCCCTCAAACTACAGTGGATACACACCCACATATGCGTAGGCCATCTAGGATTTAGAAACCTGGAAAAAAAAGGAGGTTTCAAAATTGGAGTGGAAGGGGAATAAGGAGAGACTGGATTGGTTCATTTTCTTATAGATGGACTGCAGAAGGGATCGTACCTTGGAGTAGGAAGATATTAAAGGAGATCCTGGAGAGGCGATGGAGGAGGAGGTGCGGCGGTGGCAGAGGACATGTGGTCATGCGGGGAGACTTGCTTTTCTGGGGGAGGTTCCATACTAAGGCCTCTTTTTCTTGTAAGGAGACGTACATGTGGGATTATTTGCTAGGACTCTTTTTTCTTGTAAGGAGACATACATGTGGGATTATTTGCTAGGACTCTTAGGGATTTCATCTTACGGCTGCAAATATTTCATACCGAGATCAGATGGCTAATTGTGTTAGTTTTATAGGATTAACGTGGTGCCTCATTTGGTGCCTCCAATTAGTAAATATAAGATTGCTGCATAGAAGAATTGCGTCCTGGAAGCACCGCTAGGTGACAAACCCGCTGCAGGAGCAACACCAGATGTTATGAACACCTGGCAGAGCAAAGCTGATGCCTACTCGATAGTTCAGTGTGCCATGCTTTACGGCTTAGAACCGGGACTTCAACGACGTTTTGAACATCATGGAGCATATGAGATGTTCCAGGAGTTGAAGTTAATATTTCAAGCAAATGCCCGTATTGAGAGATATGAAGTCTCCAATAAGTTCTACAACTGCAAGATGGAGGAGAATAGTTATGTCAGTGAACATATACTCAGAATGTCTGGGTACCACAACCACTTGACTCAACTGGTAATTAATCTTCCTGATGATAGTGTCATTGACAGAGTTCTTCAATCACTGCCACCATGCTACAAGAGCTCCGTGATGAACTATAATATGCAAGGGATGGATAACACGAGTCCTGAGCTCTTCGCAATGCTAAAGGCTGCGGAGGTAGAAATCAAGAAGGAGCATCAAGTGTTGATGGTCAACAAGACCACCAGTTTCAAGAAAAAGGGTAATGGGAAGAAGGGGAACTTCAGGAAGAACAGCCAGCCAGTTGCAGCTCAAGTAAAGAAACCCAAGTCTAGACCTAAGCCTGAGACTGAGTGCTTTAACTGCAAAGGAACTGGTCACTTCAAGCGGAACTGCCCCAAGTATTTGGCGGAGAAGAAGGATGGAAAAGTGAAAGGTATATTTGATATACATGTTATTGATGTGTACCTTACTAATGCTCGCAGTAGTGCCTGGGTATTTGATACTGGTTCTGTTGCTAATATTTTCAACTCGAAGCAGGGGCTACGGATTAAGCAAAGATTGGCTAAGGACGAGGTGACGATGCACGTGGGAAATGGTTCCAAAGTCGATGTGATCGCCGTCGGCATGCTACCTCTACATCTACCTTCGGGATTAGTTTTAGACCTGAATAATTGTTATTTAGTGCCAGCGTTGAGCATGAACATTATATTTGGATCTTGTTTAATGCGAGACGGTTATTCATTTAAATCAGAGAATAATGGTTGTTCTATTTATATGAGTAATATCTTTTATGGTCATGCACCCTTGATGAGTGGTCTAATTTTACTAAATCTTGATAGTAGTGATACACATGTTCATAGTATTGAAGCCAAAAGATGGAGAGTTGATAATGATAGTGCAACTTATTTGTGGCAGTGCCATTTAGGTCATATTGGTGTAAAGCGCATGAAGAAACTCCATTCTGATGGACTTCTGGAATCACTTGATTATGAATCACTTGGTACTTGCGAACCATGTCTCATGGGCAAGATGACTAAAACTCCGTTCTCCGGAACAATGGAGAGAGCAACAGAGTTATTGGAAATCATACATACTGATGTATGTGGTCCAATGAACATTGAAGCTCGCGGCGGATATCGTTATTTTCTCACCTTCACAGATGATTTGAGTAGATATGGGTATATCTAGTTGATGAAGCAAAAGTCTGAAACATTTGAAAAGTTCAAAGAATTTCAGAGTGAAGTGGAAAATCATCGTAACAAGAAAATCAAGTTTCTACGATCTGATCGTGGAGGCGAATATTTGAGTTATGAGTTTGGACTTCATTTGAAACAATGCGAAATAGTTTCGCAACTCACGCCACCTAGAACACCACAGCGTAATGGTGTGTCCGAACGTCGTAATCGTACTTTACTAGATATTGTGCGATCTATGATGTCTCTCACTAATTTGCCGCTATCATTTTGGGCTTACGCTTTAGAGATAGCTGCATTCACATTAAATAGGGCACCATCTAAATCCACCGACACAACACTGTGACGCCCCCGATTCAATCGTACACTAATCATGCACACAAACGTGTACGATCATGATCAGGGACTCACGGGAAGATATCACAACACAACTCTAAAAACATAAATAAGTCATACAAGCATCATAATATAAGCCAGGGGCCTCGAGGGCTCGAATACAAGTGCTCGATCATAGACGAGTCAGCGGAAGCAACAATATCTGAGTACAGACATAAGTTAAACAAGTTTGCCTTAAGAAGGCTAGCACAAACTGGGATACAGATCGAAAGAGGAGTGGGCCTCCTGCCTGGGATCCTCCTAAACTATTCCTGGTCGTCATTAGCGGGCTACACGTAGTAGTAGGCACCTCTAGTGTAGTAGGAGTCATCATCGACGGTGGCGTCTGGCTCCTGGACTCCAGCATCTGGTTGCGACAACCAGAAGGAAAGGAAAGGGGGAAAAAGGGGGGGAGAAGGCAACCGTGAGTACTCATCCAAAGTACTCGCAAGCAAGGTGCTACACTACATATGCATGGGTGTATGTGTAAAGGGCCATATTAGTGGACTGAACTGCAGAATGTCAGAATAAGAGGGGGATAACTAATCCTATCGAAGACTACGCTTCTGCCAGCCTCCGTCTTGCAGCATGTAGAAGATAGTAGACTGAAGCCCTCCAAGTAGCATCGCATAGCATAATCCTACCCGGGAATCCTCCCCTCGTTGCCCTGTTAGAGAGCGATCACTGGGTTATATCTAGCACTTGGAAGGGTGTGTTTTATTAAGTATCCAGTTCTAGTTGTCATAAGGTCAAGGTACAACTCTAAGTCGTCCTGTTACCGAAGATCACGACTATTCGAATAGATAAACGTCCCTGGAGGGGTGCACCAAATAACCCAACACGCTCGATCCCATTTGGCCGGACACACTTTCCTGGGTCATGCCCGTCGTCGGAAGATCAACATGTCGCGGCCCTAGCTAGGCAGAACAGAGAGGTCAGCACGCCGATCTAAATCCTATGGCGCAGGGGTCTGGGACCATCGCCCATTGCACACCTGCATGTTGCGAGGGCGGCCGGAAGCAGAACTAGCCCCTTAATACAAGGGCAGGCTTACGTTCCAATCCGGCACGCGCCGCTTAGTCGCTGACGTCACGAAGGCTTCGGCTGATACCAGGACGTCGAGTGCCCATAACTTTCCCACGTAGTTAGTTAGTGCGTATAGACCAAATGGCCAAACTCAGATCAAATACCAAGAACTCGTTAAGCGTGTTATTTTTAAGTATCCGCTGACACCGTCCAGGGCCAGGCACACTTCTCTCCTAGGTGGTCTCAACCTGCCCTGTCGCTCCGCCACAAAGTAACAGTCGGGGGCCGTCAGGAACCCAGGCCCACCTCTACCGGGATGGAGCCACCTGTCCTCTCAGCCCCCTCATCAGAATCACTTGCGGGTACTCAACGAGCTGACCCGACTTTAGTCACCACATGTGTCGTGTATATAATGTATATAGTATATACCCGTGATCACCTCCCTAGTGATCACGTCCCGATAGTATAGCATGGCAGAAGGACAAGAATGTAGGGCCACTGATGGAATACTAGCATCCTATACTAAGAAGTAGGATAGCAGGTAAGGGTAACAACTGTAGCAACAATGACAAGCTATGCATCCGAATAGGATTAACCGAAAGCAGTAACATGCTACACTACTCTAATGCAAGCAGTATAGAGAAGGAATAGGCGACATCTGGTGATTAGGGGGGGGGTTGTCTGGTTGTTCTGTCAAGAAGGAGGTGTCGTCTTCGATGTAGTCGAACACACGAACATCAGCAGCGGTCTCGGAGTCTACCGGAAAGAAGTAACGGAGGGGGAACACAATAAATAACAAAGCAATCAAATGTAACACAAAGCAAGACGCGGCAATACGTTGTGCGAGGGGTGACCTAATGCAGGGATAGGTGATACCGGCGAAAGGGGAAACATCCGAGAAAGTATTCCCGGTGTTTCGCGTTTTTGGACAGGTGAACAGGAGGGGAAGTTGCGTGTTCGCTATGGTAGGGAGGCATGGCGGATGAACGGGCTGCGTATCCTGATTCGTCTCGTCTCGTCGTTCTGAGCAACTTCCATGTAGAATGATTTTCCAACCGAGCTATCGATTATTTTCTATTAATATTTAAAGTTTTAAATCATTTTCTAAATTATTATCTATTTAATGTTAACATTATCCAAAATAGTGTATGCTGACATCACCATGACGTCAGTAGTTAACAGAGGTTGACTGGATCAAACTGATGTGTGGGGTCCGCATGTCATTGACTGATCAGGCTAATCAGGGGTTAATTAAGTTAACTAGTGATTAGGTTAATCTAATCAAGATTGATTAAGTTAATTAATTCTTTAATTAATTAATTAATTATTTTAATTATTATTTAATTGTTTATTTATTTATTCCTTCTTTTTTTAATAAAATGTTCTGGGGCGTGGGTCCCATTCGTCATTGGCCTAGAGGGGGCTTGCGAACGCTGGGCGATTCGGGCGCACCCGTGCGGGGCGTGCTGGCGGCCGACCTGGGCAGCGGCCGAGCAGGCGCCGGTGGGCGTCGGCATGGAGCAGCGGAAGCATGCCAGGGAGGCGCCGACGTGGCCTGGCGTGGCGGAGCCGAGGCGACAATGGGGGGGCGCAGCGCGACGGGCGAAGGAAGTGCGGGAGCGCACTACGTGCGGGGGGGCGGCGCAGATGCAGCAGGGGCGAGGCGCGGCTGAGCGGAACGGCGAGGTCAAGCGGTGAGGGGAGCGGCGCGGCGCGCTGGTTGTGGCCGGACCGGGCGCGTGGCAGTGGGGACGTGCGCGCGCGTGCGATGGCGCCCGAGGCCATGAGCAGGCAAGCGCATCCGTGGGGTTCACGGGCATAATGGCGCAGGACGCCGAGCGAGGCAAGGAGGAGGGCCGCGGGCATGTCCAGTGTGGCCGGCGCGCGTGCGGGCGCCGGAGAGCAAGGCCATGGCCGAAGTGGTCGGAGCAGGGGTAAGGCCACGCGCGGGCCGGGCGTGCGGCCGCGGCGAGCATGCATTGGGCGCGGCCGGGTCGCGCAATGCACGCGACGACCGCGACGAAGTGCGGGACAGAGAGGGGATGGGAGAACGGGGGTGGCCTCACGGTGGTTTGCAGGGAACGTGGAAACGGGGCGTGAGGTTGATGACGGGGACGACGGGGTCGATGCGAAAGCAGGCCGGCGGGGAGGCGGTCCTGTGAGGCGGCGGCGGCCTGGCGCGGGGGCGGCGAGCTCCTCCCCCTATCCCGATCCAATCTGGGAAAGAGGGGGCAGATAATTTTGAGAGAGGGGGGAAGTGGGGTGGTGGCTGGTTAGCGTTTCCCCCTCGTGGGGATATGTCACGCCCAAGATGCGACCCTATCCTAAAGGAACTCGAAGGTCCCACCAAGGATGGAAGCGCATCTTGAAGACGCTTTTGCAATGTGGATATCATTACATCAACATTACATAAATAGAGGGGATACAACCAAGACGTACAATGTCACATGAATACAACAGTACATCATATACAAGATCAACATCCGGCTACGGATGAAACATAAACAACAACTCAAACAATATCCACCCTGCTAGCCCAGGCTGCCGACCAGGAACCTATCCCTTAATCGAAGAAGAAGCAGCAGAAGAACTCCAACACAAATAAACATCGCTCTCACGTCATGATCATCGCGTAACCTGTACCTGCAACTGGTGGTGTAGTAATCTGTGAGCCACGAGGACTCAGCTATCCCATAACCATGGGTATCAAGACTAGCAAAGCTTAATGGGAAAGGAAGGGGTAAAGTGGTGAGGTTGCAGCAGCGACTAAGCAATGTATGGTGGCTAACATACGCAAATAAGAGCGAGGAGAGAAGCAAAGCAAGCGGTCGTCAACTGGTAATGGTCAAGAAGTGATCCTGAACACCTACTTACGTCAGGCATGACCCAGAAACCGTGTTCTCCTCTCGATCCACCCCGAAAAGAGACCATCACGGTTACGCACACGGTTGATGTATTTTAATTAAGATCAACTTCAGGTTTTCTACAACCGGACATTAACAAATTCCCATCTGCCACATAACCGTGGGCACGACTTTCAAAAGTTCAAACCCTGCAGGGGTGTCCCAACTTAGCCCATTATAAGCTCTCGCGATCAACGAAGGATATTCCTTCTCCCCGGGAAGACCCGATCAGTCTCGTAATCCCGGCTACAAGACATTTCTACAGTAATAAAACAAGTCCAGCAAAGCTGCCCGAATGTGCCGACAAATCCTGATAGGAGCTACACATATCTCGGTCTCAGGGCACACCGGATGAGCTGTCCGTACAACTAAAACCAGACCCCAAGTTTCCTTGAGGTGGCGCTGCAAAGCGCTCTAGTTTGGACCAGCACTCAGAGGAGAACTGGCCAGGGGGCTAAAATAAAGATGACCCTTGGGCTCCGGAAACCCAAGGGAAAAAGGGCATAGGTGAGGCAAATGGTAAAACCAATGTTGGGCCTTGCTGGAAGAGTCTTATTCAAAACGAACTGTCAAGGGGGTCCCGTAAATCACCCAACCGCGTTAGGGACGCAAAATCCGGGAACATAACACCGATATGGCGGAAACTAAGGCAGCAAGAGTGGAACAAAACACCAGGCATAAGGCCGAGCCTTCCACCCTTTACCAAGTATATAGATGCATTAATAAAATAAGAGATATTGTGATATCCCAACAAAAACATAATCCAACATGGAGCAATCTTCATCTTCACCTGCAACTAGCAACGCTATAAGAGGGGCTGAGCAAAGCGGTAACATAGCCAAACAACGGTTTGCTAGGAAGGGTAACAAAGGTTAGAGGTTCATGGCAATTAGGGAGGCTTGAGCAGCAAGTGGTAGGTAACGCAGCATAGCGATAGAACGAAGCAACTAGCATAGCAATGATAGTAATGAGATCTAAGGTGTCGGTCATCTTGCCTGAGATCCCGCTAGAAAGAAGGACGAGTCCATGAAGAATATGAAGCCACGAAGACTAACCAAGCGTAGACGAACGAATCCTCACGATCGCAACGAAACGGGAACTATCGAGAAGAAGCACACAACATGGTAAACACACCACACATGAACAAGGAATGATGCTCAACCAAATATTATGCATGACAAGACTACATGAAGCTACACATGGCAAGAGATGATGCATACAAGAGCGACACATCAAGGCAAGTTTAAATGAGGCCGGAAACAACATAGAACAATTCCGGTAAGTCCTCATATGCAAATTTCGAAATTGGTCCAGATCTGAATAACCTTACGTTCAAGTTTGTTAAACAGCAAGTTAAGATGCACCAACATGATCTACACGAAATTCTAGTCAAGTTACATATAAAGTTCATGTAATTCGGAGCTACGGCCTAGAAGATATGAGCAAAACAAGATAAACATGGCATTGATGCAAAATGCATACAAACATTAAGCAAGCACCTCAAAACAAGGATGCAACATGATAATATGAAGCTACATGCAAAACTAAGCAAGTTTCATATAGAGCACACACAAAACGGAGCAACGGTTCAACACATACACCCTATACAACTTATAACAACAATCTGTCCAAAACAGCAAGTAGGCATCTAGCAAGCATCAAAACAACATGCTACAGGACCAAAACATGATAGAAAAAGGCATGGTCGTGACGTACAGGTAAAGCATAACAAAACATGGACAATGAGCTATCTCCATAAATCACTAGATCATACTCAAACAAGCATGGCAAGATTGCAAATAGTAACAGGTTCACAGACTTGGCAGAGTTTCAGGACATGGCAGAAATTAACATCAGGTTGCAATGTTTAGAGCTATCAAACAGCAAGTTACAGCAAGCTATCATGTCAAACTAGAGAATGGCATGAATCTACTCAAAGCATGTTACAAAAGTCCCTTACTGACCATAAGCCAAAAGGGATCAGAAAATACAATTGCAAGCATGTGAACATAGCAAAAACATAAACAGATTCAGACTTGGCGAAAAACTGGAGCATGGAAAAAACAGACAACGAGTAGGCATGTTTACGAGCTCGATGCACTCACTACGAGGCATTGCATGACAAACCAAGCATACACCCAGCAACTAGACATGGCATGGAAGCTAGACATGGCAAGAACAACAACATAGCATGCAAGGATCAACTACAACAACCATGGGAAAATTGAATAACATGCAAACAATGTGCCAGGAACATTTTATAGCAAAAGTAGAGCAAGATTAAGACATGCTATAGCACTCCATAATTACAAACAAGGGCATGAATGGATAGAGCACGACATATATAACAAAACATCCTTACTGAACATACTCAAAAGAGGCATAGATCTCACTGTAGCAACATGAATACATGGGATAAAAATAACAGCAGACAAAGACGAAGTGAAATTACAGTCCCTGAAATCAGCAACAATATGATCCCTAGTTTGCATGCTTGTGCTATTCACCACAGAGATCACAAAAATACATGGCATACACCCCTGTAAAGATGGCATGGCATATTACAAAACACATGTAGGACTCAACTTCATAGGGTACACACATCAATCATGGCAAAAATGACAAAAGTGCATGTTCTGCTGAGAATCAGAAACTAACGTCACATAGCCCTCTTCTAACAGCATTTCGGGCATCAAGATCACCTCAAATGAACATGGCACAATGCAACAAAATATAGAGCATCTCCATATGAAAATTTCGATATATCATGCACCCAAAACGGTGCTATGATCAGGAACTTATGGCAAGTCAAAGGGGGCACCAGAAAGTTAGAAATCAGGGACTTGGCAGTTTTCTCACCCCGGGCAAAAGTCAACGCGGGCGGGAACCGAGGTCAACCCCGGTGATGAGGCATTCTACGGCGAGGTGTGGCTGCAGAGGAGGTCGGGGAAGGCCGGAGGGAGTCGGGGCCGGCCGGATCCGGGCGGCGCCGGCCCGAATCTGACCGGAGGATGGTCGGCGACGACCGGGGCAACGCGGGCGCGGGGCGCGGCAGAGGAGCTCCGGCGGGGAGCCGAGGCGGCGCCGCGCAGGGAGGCGAGGCGCGGGACCCCGGGCGGCAGTCGGCGGAGATGCGCGGGGGCGGCGCCGGCGCCCATGGCGCGAGGCGGTGGGCGCCGCGGGCGGCGAGCGGGAGAGCGGGCGGCTCGGGCGGCCGCGCGGGCCTAGGCGGGCTGCGCCTGGGCTGGGCGGGCCGCGGCGGCAGGGAGGAGGCCGGAGGCCAGGTGGCGCGGTGCCGTTGGCTGCGGGCGGCGGCGGAGATGACGTTTCGCCTCTGGATTGGCCAGAGCGACGTGGCGGCGGGGTGGACGCGTCCGTCGGCGAGACGGACATGTCCGGCGGCGCGGAGGAGAAGATGGCTAGGGTTGGACCCGAAATTTCGGAGGGGATCACATATTTATAGGTAGAGGAGTTAGGAAGCTCCAAATGAGGTGTGGTTTTCGGCCACGCGATCGTGATCGAACGGCCGAGAGGATAGAGGGGGTTAGGATGGGTTTTGGGCCACTTTGGAGGGGTGTTGGGCTGCACACAAAAGAGGCCTTTTCGGTTACCCAGTTAATCATTGGAGTATCAAACGATCTCCAAATGACCCGAAACTTGACAGGCGGTCTACCGGTGCTATATCAAGGCCGCTTGGTAAACCTCGGTCCATTCCGAGAAAGTTTAACACCCACACACGAAAAGAGGCAAAAGGAGGCGCCGGATGACATAGGAGTGCCGAATTGCAAAACGGACAACGGGGAAAATGCTCGGATGCATGAGACGGACATGTATGCAAATGCGAAGCACATGATGGCGTGATATGAAATGCAGATGATGACATGGCAAAGTGCAACACGCAAGCACATGACATGGCAACGATGGCAAATAACTGACGGACACCTGGCTTATCAGATCCGGGGCGTTACAACTCTCCTCTACTAACAAGAGATCTCGTCCCGAGATCTTAGGACCGAGACGGGGGAGAAAAAGGATGAGGTGAAAAGAACAACAGAGAGAGGTACGTCAAACTTCGAAAAGAATTTGAGAATAACTCCGGGGAAAATCAGAAGAGTCAGGTAAGATCCTGGGAAAAGACCTGTGGGTTAGGGCCCACTGAAAAGAAACACCGTTGGAAAGGATTGATGAATGAGAAATGATGCACCGGAACAACTGAAAGATTTTAATGAGGTGACAACCTCGAAATAATTGAATGCAAACACGAATCTTCTGACATGTCTTCAACACTCCAGGATAATAGAATGGCGAGAGGAGGAACGAGCAAGGGAAATATTTGAGCTGAGGGAAAGAATATGATCGAACCGAGAAAATTGAGTTGAAATCCACTGGAAAGAAAGCAAGACGAACATTGACGAACCAGACGAGAATTCACCGGTTGAAACAATTGAGGAAAGACTGAAGACACTTCGCACGAATGAAATAACTGCTCGAATAGAGGCTCAGACTCCGGGAAGAAAAAGGGGTGGGAGGGCAGGAAAACACAGGCAACTTGGAACGGGGGATCAACGAAAAACTTGAAGAGAAGACACCGGTTGACATGATTGAGGAGAGAAAGCAAAAGCTTCGCACGAGTAGAATGGATACTCGATTACGGACTCCGTTTCTGAGAAGAAAAAGGGTGGGCGGGTGGGGAAAAACAAGGACAACTTCGGACAGGGAAACAACATCGGATGAAAAGAGCTGAGGATTGATCTCGCGAAAGACAAAGAGGTTTGAGTCGACTTGACGAGAGATGCACCGGACAAAAGAGGATGGGCAACGAACGAAAACTAACCACGTGATCCTAAAGAAAAAATTTGAACGGGAAGAGGAGTAATTCAAAACACCTACGTCAAGATTTCTCACCAGATCGACGAAGGGGCAGACGAGTAGAAAGAAATCCTACTCTCCGATATAACTAGACTCCAAAAAATATTTTTTTCTAGACTCGACATCGGCCAAACTACACGATCAATCAAGGGGGCTCCTAGGGTCGGTCGAGGCTCTGATACCAACTTGTCACGCCCAAGATGCGACCCTATCCTAAAGGAACTCGAAGGTCCCACCAAGGATAGAAGCGCATCTTGAAGACGCTTTTGCAAGGTGGATATCATTACATCATAATTACATAAATAGAGGGGATACAACCAAGACATACAATGTCACATGAATACAACAATACATCATATACAAGATCAACATCCGGCTACGGATGAAACATAAACATCAACTCAAACAATATCCACCCTGCTAGCCCAGGCTGCCGACCAGGAACCTATCCCTCAATCGAAGAAGAAGCAGAAGAAGAACTCCAACACAAATAAACATCGTTCTCACGTCATGATCATCGCGTAACCTGTACCTGCAACTGGTGGTGTAGTAATCTGTGAGCCACGAGGACTCAGTAATCCCATAACCATGGATATCAAGACTAGCAAAGCTTACTGGGAAAGGAAGGGGTAAGGTGGTGAGGTTGCAGCAGCGACTAAGCAATGTATGGTGGCTAACATACGCAAATAAGAGCGAGGAGAGAAGCAAACAAGCGGTGTATGGTCGTCCACTGGTAATGATCAAGAAGTGATCCTGAACACCTACTTACGTTAGGCATGACCCAGAAACTGTGTTCTCCTCTCGATCCACCCCGAAAAGATACCATCACGGTTACGCACACGGTTGATGTATTTTAATTAAGATCAACTTCAGGTTTTCTACAACCGGACATTAACAAATTCCCATCGCCACATAACCGCGGGCACGGCTTTCGAAAGGTCAAACCCTGTAGGGGTGTCCCAACTTAGCCCATCATAAGCTCTCGTGATCAACGAAGGATATTCCTTCTCCCCGGGAAGACCCGATCAGTCTCGGAATCCCGGCTACAAGATATTTCGACAGTAATAAAACAAGTCCAGCAAAGCCGCCCGGATGTGCCGACAAATCCTGATAGGAGCTGCACATATCTCGGTCTCAGGGCACACCGAATGAGCTGTCCGTACAACTAAAACCAGACCCCAAGTTTCCTTGAGGTGGCGCTGCAAAGCCCTCTAGTTTGGACCAGCACTCAGAGGAGAACTGGCCCGGGGGGCTAAAATAAAGATGACCCTTGGGCTCCGGAAACCCAAGGGAAAAAGGGCATAGGTGAGGCAAATGGTAAAACCAATGTTGGGCCTTGCTGGAAGAGTCTTATTCAAAGCGAACTGTCAAGGGGGTCCCATAAATCACCCAACCGCGTTAGGGACGCAAAATCCGGGAACATAACACCAATATGACGGAAACTAGGGCGGCAAGAATGGAACAAAACACCAGGCATAAGGCCGAGCCTTCCACCCTCTACCAAGTATATAGATGCATTAATAATATAAGAGATATTGTGATATCCCAACATAAACATAGTCCAACATGGAGCAATCTTCATCTTCACCTGCAACTAGCAATGCTATAAGAGGGGCTGAGCAAAGCGGTAACATAGCCAAACAACGGTTTGCTAGGAGGGGTAACAAAGGTTAGAGGTTCATGGCAATTAGGGAGGCTTGAGCAGCAAGTGGTAGGTAACGCAATATAGCGATAGAACGAAGCAACTAGCATAGCAATGATAGTAATGAGATCCAAGGTGACGGTCATCTTGCCTGAGACCCCGCTAGAAGGAAGAACGAGTCCATGAAGAAGATGAAGCCACGAAGACGAACCAAGCATAGAAGAACGAATCCTCACGATCGCAACGAAGCGGGAACTATCGAGAAGAAGCACACAACATGGTAAACACACCACACATGAACAAGGCATGATGCTCAACCAAGTATGATGCATGACAAGACTACATGAAGCTACGCATGGCAAGAGATGATGCATACAAGAGCAACACATCAAGGCAAGTTTAAATGAGGCCGGAAACAACATAGAACAATTCCGGTAAGTCCTCATATGCAAATTTCGAAATTGGTCCAGATCTGAATAACCTTATGTTCAAATTTGTTAAACGGCAAGTTAAGGTGCACCAACATGATCTACACGAAATTCTAGTCAAGTTACATATAAAGTTCATTTAATTCGGAGCTACGGCCTAGAAGATATGAGCAAAACAAGATAAACATGGCATTGATGCAAAATGCATACAAACATCAAGCAAGCACCTCAAAACAAGGATGCAACATGATAATATGAAGCTACATGCAAAACTAAGCAAGTTTCATATAGAGCACACACAAAACGGAGCAACGGTTCAACACACACCTTATACAAGTTATAACAACAATCTGTCCAAAACAGCAAGTAGGCATCTAGCAAGCATCAAAACAACATGCTACAGGAGCAAAACATGATAGAAAAAGGCATGGTCATGATGTACAGGTAAAGCATAACAAAACATGGACACTGAGCTATCTCCAGAAATCACTAGATCATACTCAAATAAGCATGGCAATATTGCAAATAATAACAGGTTCACAGACTTGGCAGAGTTTCAGGACATGGCAGAAATTAACATCAGGTTGCAATGTTTAGAGCTATCAAATAACAAGTTACAGCAAGCTATCATGTCAAACTAGAGCATGGCATGAATCTACTCAAAGCATATTACGAAAGTCTCTTACTGACCATAAGCCAAAAGGGATCAGAAAATACAATTGCAAGCATGTGAACATAGCAAAAACATAAACATATTCAGACCTGGTGAAAAACTGGAGCATGGCAAAAATAGATAACGAGTAGGCATGTTTACGAGCTCGATGCGCTCACTACGAGGCATTTCATGACAAACCAAGCATACACCCAGCAACTACACATGGCATAGAAGCTAGACATGGCAAGAACAACAACATAGAATGCAAGGATCAACTACAACAACCTTGGCAAAATTGAATAACATGTAAACAATCTGCCAGGAACATTTTATAGCAAAAGTAGAGCAAGATTAAGACATGCTATAGCACTCCATAATTACAAACAAGGGCATGAATGGATAGAGCATGACATATATAACAAAACATCCTTACTGAACATACTCAAAAGAGGCATAGATCTCACTGTAGCAACATGAATACATGGCATAAAAATAACAACAGACAAAGACAGTCCCTGAAATCAGCAACAATATGATCCCTAGTAAGCATGCTTGTGCTAGTCCCTGAAATTACTAAGTCCCTGAAATCAGCAACAATATGATCCCTAGTTTGCATTCTTGTGCTAGTCACCATAGAGATCACAAAAATAGATGGCATACACCCCTGTAAAGATGGCATGGCATATTACAAAACACATGTAGGACTCAACTTCATAGGGTGCACACATCAATCATGGAAAAAATGACAAAAGTGCATGTTCTGCTGAGAATCTGAAACTAACATCACATAGCCCTCTTCTAACAGCATTTCGGGCATGAAGATCGCCTGAAATAAACATGGCACAATGGAACAAAATATAGAGCATCTCCATATGAACATTTCGATATATCATGCACGCAAGACGGATATACGGTCAGGAACTTATGGCAAGTCAAAGGGGGCACCAGAAAGTTAGAAATCAGGGACTTAGCAGTTTTCTCACCCCGGGCAAAAGTCAACGCAGGCGGGAACCGAGGTCAACTCCGGTGATGGGGCATTCTACGGCGAGGTGTGGCTGCAGAGGAGGTCGGGGAAGGCCGGAGGGAGTCGGGGCCGGCCGGATCCGGGCGGCGCCGGCCCGGATCTGACCGGAGGATGGCCGGCGACGACCGGGGCAACGCGGGCGCGGGGTGCGGCAGAGGAGCTCCGGCGGGGAGCCGAGGCGGCACCGGGCAGGGAGGCGAGGCGCGGGACCCGGGTGGACGGCGGCGGAGACGCGCGGGGGCGGCACCGGCGCCCATGGCGCGAGGCGGCGGGCGCCGCGGGCGGCGAGCGGGAGAGCGGGCGGCTCGTTCGGCCGCTCGGGCCTGGGCGGGCCGCGCCTGGGCCCGGCGGGCCGCGGCGGCTGGGAGGAGGCCGGAGGCCAGGTGGCGCCGTGCCGTTGGCTGCGGGCGGTGGCGGAGATGACATGTCGCCTCTGGATTGGCCAGAGCGACGTGGCGGCGGGGTGGACGCGTCCGCCGGCGAGACGGACATGTCCGGCGGCGCGGAGGAGAAGATGGCTAGGGTTGGACCCGAAATTTCGAAGGGGATCACATATTTATAGGTAGAGGGAGTTAGGAAGCTCCAAATGAGGTGTGGTTTTCGGCCACGCGATCGTGATCGAACGGCCGAGAGGATAGAGGGGGTTAGGATGGGTTTTGGGCCACTTTGGAGGGGTGTTGGGCTGCACACAAAAGAGGCCTTTTCGGTTACCCGGTTAATCGTTGGAGTATCAAACGATCTCCAAATGACCCGAAACTTGACAGGCGGTCTACCGGTGCTATATCAAGGCTGCTTGGTAAACCTCGGTCCATTCCGAGAAAGTTTAACACCCACACACGAAAAGAGGCAAAAGGGGGCGCCGGATGACATAGGAGTGCCGGATTGCAAAACGGACAACGGGGAAAATGCTCGGATGCATGAGACGGACATGTATGCAAATGCGATGCACATGATGGCGTGATATGAAATGTAGATGATGACATGGCAAAGTGCAACACGCAAGCACATGACATGGCAACGATGGCAAATAACTGACGGACACCTGGCGCATCAGATCCGGGGCGTTACAGGATAAGGCAGGGGCGGGTCGGCCGGCTGGGCCAGGTAGGCCGGCCTGGCCTGTGAGTGATACGTCTCCGTCGTATCTTCTTTTCCAAACACTTTTGTCCTTGTTTTCGACTCTAACTTGTATGATTTGAATGGAACTAACCCGGTGACGCCGTTTTCAGCAGAATTGCCATGATGTTGTTTTATGTGCAGAAAACAAATATTCTCGGAATGACCTGAAACTCCATGGAACATCTTAGAAAAAAATAATAAAAAATCCTCGCCAAAGATGAAGACCAGGGGGCCCACACCATGTCCACGAGGGTGGGGGGCGCGCCCCCCTCCCTAGGGCGCGCCCCCCTACCTCGTGGGCCCCCTGGACACCCTCCGACGCCAATTCCAACTCTATATATCAGCTTTCGGAGAGAAAAAAATCAGAGAGAAGAAATCATCGCGTTTTAAGATACGGAGCCGCTGCCAAGCCCTAAAACCTCTCGGGAGGGCTGATCTGGAGTCCGTTCGGGGCTCCAGAGAGGGGATTCGTCGTTGTCGTCATCATCAACCATCCTCCATCACCAATTTCATGATGCTCACCGCCGTGCGTGAGTAATTCCATCGTAGGCTTGCTGGACGGTGATGGGTTGGATGAGATTTATCATGCAATCGAGTTAGCTTTGTTAGGGCTTGATCCCTAGTATCCACTATGTTTTGAGATTGATGTTGCTATGACTTTGCTATGCTTAATGCTTGTCACTAGGGCCCGAGTGCCATGATTTCAGATCTGAACCTACTATGTTTTCATGAATATATGTGATTTCTTGATCCTATCTTGCAAGTCTATAGTCACCTACTATGTGTTATGATCCGGCAACCCCGAACTGACAATAATCGGGACCACTCCCGGTGATGACCATAGTTTGAGGAGTTCATGTATTCACTATGTGCTAATGCTTTGTTCCGGTTCTCTATTAAAAGGAGGCCTTAATATCCCTTAGTTTCCATTAGGACCCCACTGCCACGGGAGGGTAGGACAAAAGATGTCATGCAAGTTCTTTTCCATAAGCACTTATGACTATATTCGGAATAGATGCCTACATTACATTGATGAATTGGAGCTAGTTCTGTGTGACCCTATGTTATGACTGCTACATGATGAATCGCATCCGGCATAATTATCCATCACTGATCCGGTGCCTACGAGTTTTCCATATACTGGTTGTCTCTTATTTACTTTCCCGTTGCTACTGTACAATCACTACAAAATACCAAAAATATTTACTTTTGCTTGCACTACTCTCTTGTTACCGTTACCGCCACTATCATATTACTTTGCTACTAAGCACTTTGCTGTAGATACTAAGTTTCCAGGTGTGGTTGAATTGACAACTCAGCTGCTAATACTTGAGAATATTCTTTGGCTCCTCTTGTGTCGAATCAACAAATTTGGGTTGAATACTCTACCCTCGAAAACTGTTGCGATCCCCTATACTTGTGGGTTATCAAGACCTGTTTTGGCGCCGTTGCCGCGGAGCATAGCTCTATTCTTTGAGACACTTGGGATTTATATCTGCTGGACACTATGAAGAACTTGAAAGATGCTAAGACAACAATTTATCCCTCAACTACGAGGGGAGGTAAGGAACTGCTAAGACAACAATTTATCCCTCAACCTGCTTCTGCTATTCGTTCCGATATGTCGCATGTTATTGATGATGCCACTTCTTCTATGCATGATACTTATGATGAAACTGCTTCTATGCCTGATACTACTCTGCCCCTTAGTGAATTTCTTGATGAACAAATTGCTAGGGCTAGAGAGAAAGAAATTACTGAGTCTGAATACGATGATGAAAGTGATGATGAAAATATGCCTGTTATTCTTGAGGATTATGTTTTTGATATGGAATCTTCTGCCGCTATTTTAGCTTGCAAAGATACATATGAGCTCAAGAGGTTCACTACAAGAAATATGCTATCTTGTGACCTCCACTATTGGTCACTGGAAGGTCATAATTTTTCATTTGCGACCTTTTTGTGACCAAAAACAGAAGGTCGAAAGCTGGCGGTCGTAAACTGAAATATGCCTATTGTTTTGTTTTGGTCACTAGCAGCCTCCCCAGGCCACGTAGGCATCCGACGTGGCAATCTGATGTGGCACAAGAATCAGCCCGGTCCAATTCGATTTTCTACATGGGCCTAGCCCAACAATTCAGCCTATTTGTGTTTTTTTCAGTCCATTAATTTTTGGTTGGGTTCATGGGCCAAGCCCAATATTGCAGCATTTTTATTGTTGGGTTGTGGCCTTTTTGTCTAAACGAATTTAGTTTTTCTTTTTTTACCAAAAGAGGGGTCCACTAGTCGGATGGGTCCCAATTGTCAGGTTCTAGTAACAGGTTCCCATTTGTCATGTTGTGGTAAGTGGGTCCCATCAATTCAGACTCATATTCTTCATATTTCAAGCATTATTTAGATTTTCGGAGACAAAAACACACATGATACTTAAATAAGAGCAACCAGATCACATAATACATGCTCTATCCATTCCAATACAGAAGACCATACTGCTTTACAAGCTCTACAAGTGTAACAAGCTCTACAATTGTAATACAGTACTGCTTTTACAAGCTCCTTCCATGTGATCACAAACTACCTGCTCCTATCATGACACTACTAGAAAAAGGGCTACTAATGGCGCACCTAATTTGGCCATTAATGGCGCATTAGTGGTGCGCCATTAGTATATTTTACTAATGGCACACCACTGGTGCGCCATTAGTATCTGGTATACTAATGGCGCACCACTGATGCGCCATTAGTATATACAACAGTGCGCCATTCGTATGCCTCCCAGGGGCCATGTATACCCAGGTGCTTTGGAATACTAATGGCGCAGGACAACAAGATGCGCCATTAGTAACTTCGGCATACTAATGGCGCACTGTTTAGTGATGCGCCATTAGTATCCTCTGGCATACTAATGGCGCACTGTGATGTGATGCGCCATTAGTATGAATATTAGGTTTTTTTTAATTTTTTAATTTTCTGTTTTTTTGCACAGGTTACAAAATGTATAATTGGACAAAATATAGACAGCACACATTAACAACAGATTCATCGAATACAATTCATCATATTAGTCTCCGAATACAATTCATCATATTAGTCTCCAAATTGAAAAGACCGAACAAAGATAGAACATTATATTACAAGTCTCGAGACCGCGAGTAGCGAGTTTGTCTTCACATTACAAGTCGATATCGATCATCTAAACTACCATCACATTACAAGTCTTATCTGGTGCGCCATTAGTGTCAATCCCATCTATAGCCCTTTTTCTAGAAGTGTGAAACATACTGGACTTGCTGGATGAACATAGTTGCCAACAAACAAAAGTAAGAAAAACAGGGTGAGTTTTTTAGATTCAGACTCCTAACAAACTCTACTAGATGAACAACATGCCGGACTCGCTCGACGACCATAGTCAGGGCTGGGAACAAACAAAACAACAACATGGCTTCCACTGTCATCCTGTTACATGAATCAGAGAAGAATTAGAATAACTGGGGAAAATATATGTCGTAGCTAACAAAGTAAGAAACATAGTTAACAAGTCTGAGTCATAGAAGCTAGAAGTATCCCTTCAGAGAGACGAGAACTTAGAATTGATGCATGGATCTTATTCTAAACAGCATAAACACCATGGCAATAACAAATTAACACTAACAAGATCAGTGTTAGCAGAATTAAGTACCAAAGCAATCACGGGTACCAATCTAGTGCAAGTTAATAGAGAAAATATGTCAAAGTTACTCAGATTTACTAATGTGTTTTTCATACTACCAAATTGAAGGTAAAAGATGTGTACTGATTCAACACTGCAAACTGATTTCTGAAAGCTTTACCAAAACATTGTTTAGTCGCTTGGTGCTAAAGCGATATATGTTGAACACTAACTGCCAGCGATAGTAACAACCAGCAGGTACTAACCAACAGCAGACATTTAAGTATCATTAACATTTATTCATCAGTTTGACACCAACAACAACAGAGATTAGAGTCATATGTCAACGAAAACAACAACAAAAGTAGTTTGACAGTAGCAGCAACAGAAATAGTTTCAAGTAGTCTTTTCTGATGGATGTAAAACTTGAGAATCTAGTATACCATAGTAGAACTAATTTTCATATGCAACATAATTTCAACCACCCAACTTAATTCTAGCCCTCCATTCTGAAGGATCTACTACTGAACCATGCAGAACAAACAAACAACAAAAAATAACAGCATTTCGAACAGTATAAACAGAGAGCAGCCATGCCAATAAACTAATAATAAAATTCTGTGATAGATAAGAGAAAAAGGGAATGCAACACAGAATTGACAGCAGCTGCTACATCTAATTTAAATAAGACCAGATCTACAGCATGCTCAGCAGCAGGTGGTGCTTGGCCTCCAGGTACCCCATGCCCTCGCCCGTCGGCAGCTGGTTCTTCCTCACCTATAACAATACACAAGCACTCAAACACACAAGAAAACAAACTGAATACTTAGTTTTGTGGATACTGCTACTCAATGCTTAAATGTTGCCTTATTCTTACACAAGTGAACTTATCATAGATCATGAAGCAGGCGGAGCTGCGATTTCGCTTTTTCTCTGGAACTGATAGAACATGCTAACAATATTATAAACGTTGCTTCACGGCATAAGTGATTCTCTTTACCGTGCGGAAGCGACAACAAACAAATCAATACTGGATGCAGCAACCAACTGCCAGAAGATCATAGCTTTCAAGGAGAGAGTCGACTTGTACGTGCACAAAACGTAGCAGTCATTAGATTACATTACAGCTTTTGGCAGTAAACTAGTGTTGCATAGTACGGCCCATCAGGATTTACAAAAGGACCTGAGAATATATATATGTCAGCCATGTCAAATTTGGGGTTTGGACAAAGAAATAAAATCATTGTGCATCAATCTGATCTATAAAATAAGCAAAAGATAATGCAATCTTCAGATACCAACCCATGTCTGTAAAATGAGTAGTCAAAGCGATTCGCCACTATCAAACCATGGATATGGTATTCTGAAAGAGAATCAACCTCATTTATAAAACGATCAGCGGAAGGAATGGGTCTTTGAAAAGTCGTGGATTAACTAAAGATTTCTGCTCCCTACTGTAACAAAGTCAGTAAGAGTTGCAGGTGGTCTTTACGTTGCGAGGAAGAAGAATGCGATGTTCTCCTTCTTGAGCTTGTCATTGTACTCCTCGTCCTCGGCGGCGTAGTCATCCTGAATCCCGATATATCAATCGTGTGAGTCGAGGGGAGGGGGAGGAGGAGGTTTAAAAAGAAGCAGCGTCGGCGGCGAGTTTCGTACCAGATCGAGCACCTTGACGGCCTTGTCGTAACGCGCCTTGGCCTCCTCCGCGAGCGCCTGGCGGCAGGAGCATAGAAGGGAGAGCTTATTAGGCACCTTGCACAAGACAGACAGATGAGCAGGAGCAGCGCGGGGGAGGAGGAGCGTGCGCGTACCTTGGCGAATCCCTCGGCAGTGCCAGTCTACGTACCAAAGAAGAGGGCGACCTGCTGGCGGCCGTCGTCAGGGTCGGGCTCCTGGTCCTTCTTCGCGGTGGCGGCAGCGCGGCCGGCCACCGCAGGATCGCGGTGCACGGGGTGGGGTAGGGGGAGGGGGCGGGGGAGGGGCTGCTAGGGTTTACGGCATGGTAGAGGGAGAGGTGCGCGGTGAGGGCGTCGACGAGCTGCCGCGCGGTGCGTGGCGACGCGAGGGCGGCGGCCATGGTCGGAGCCGCGGGGGGAATGGGGAGGAGCTACCGCGGGGGGAGCGTGCGCGAGCGGGAGAGGATGAGGGGGGAGAGTGAGGCCGGCGGCGAGATTGGATCTAGGGAGGGGATAGGAATTGGGTGGTTGGAGGGGATGAGGGGGGAGAAGGGGGCGACGACGATGGATCTGGGGAAGGGATAGGGTTTGGGTGGTTGGGCTGCCCCGGTGGTGGGGGTTCTTTTTCTTTCTTTCTAATTTCTTCCTTAGATAAATGGGATGGATGGATGGATGGATGCCATGTCATTGATGCATGGCACAAACATTTCAACCAATAAGAACAAAGCTTATGTAATTGTGTTTTTCTATTTGTTTCTCTTGTATTTTTTGCATCATCCCGCGCGGCTGCTCGTCCGGGACCCAGCCGAGGCCAGTGGGTTGCTCAGGCCCACGCCATGTGGTTGGGGGAAGCCATGGTGCCGCCGCCCCCTTGTTCGAGTTGCTGATGGAGGGGCCACGCCAGTGCCGGATCCAGCGCCCGCTGGCCTCGACGTTGGTGGATGTGGTAGACTGACGGCGAGGGGAGAGTTGGGTGGCGGAGAGGGAGGCAGCGGCGAGGGGAGAGGTGTGGAAGAGAGAGGGGGATTTGGATCGGGGGCGGAGTGGGAGTGTGGCGTCTCCATAGATTCGATCTGAATCGGGGGAGTGGGAGGTAGGGTTTGGGAGGTAGGAGCGGAGGGACTTACAGTGGTGTGGGATCGATGGATGGATGGATGTGTGCCATGTCATCGATCCGTGGCACACACCTTTCCACCAATGAGAATTTAAGTTTATTTTTTGAGTGTAGAAATGGTTTTTTTAAGAACATATGAAATCTTGATGGAAAATTGGATCATATTTTGTGAAAATGCTCCAATATTGTGCACATGTGTGTATATTGGGATGGGGGTTTTATTTCTTTGCACAAAAAATCATTTTTCAATTTTCAGAGTGGCAATAATCGGGTTTTTTGTGAACGACCTAGCAAATAGTTGTTGTAAAATTGGACGAAATAAATTTTCTAAAATACTAGGCCATATCTAATGCACAATTGACCAAATAGTTGGGTGTCAAAAGTTTCGACCCACCTCTGTTGAAAAAGACAAATTTCCGCCTATTTAGCTGGAAGCGGGTCAAATTTGAATTTCAGCTACCTCATATTCTGCTCTTTATTTTTTTCAAATATCATTTCTAGGTACGAAAGTATCTATTTAATCACAGAAACATCAAAAAATTTCCAATATTCAACCACTAGCTAGGAACGGTCATGCCCGCCATTTTGACCGCATTTTGAAACCGGCATAAAAAATTCAAAAAAATCAAAAAATTGGGAAACCTTTGCATTGTGTCATTATATGTGACCAAGTTCCCGTTAAAAATAATAAACTTATAATACGGAAATTATTTTAAAAAAAGTGTTCCCAGAAATGAGCTATCACGCATGAAGATTCAAGGCTTTCAAGCCAAATGATCAATCTTATGACCACATTCATGGCATAGTCTGTTCAAATGATCTCATATTGTGCACAAGTGTGCATATTGGAATGGCAAACAATGTTGCCTAAGGAAGTTTTCATTTTCTTTGGACGAAAAAATCATTTTCCATTTTTCGAGTGCCCAAAATGAGGTTTTTTGTGAAGAACCTACCAAATAATTGTTGCAAAATTAGACCAAATCAATTTTATAAAATACTAGGCCATGTTTAATGCACAATTGAACAAATGTTTGGGTGTCAAAAGTTTTGATCCACCTCTGGTGAAAAAGACAAACTTCCGCCGATTCAATAGGACGCGGGTAAAATTTGAACTGCAGCTTCCTCATAGTTTGCTCTCTATTTTTTCTAAAAAAATATTTCTAGGTACATAAGTATCTATTTAATAAGAGAAACACCAAAAATTTTCCAAGATTCAACTAGTAGCTAGGAACGGCCATTCCCGCCGTTTTGACCACAATTTGAAACGCGCATAAAAATTTAAAAAAAAATCAAAAAATTGGAAAACCTTCGCATTGTGTCATTATATATGACCAAGTTACCAGGAAAAATAATAAACTTATAATTTTGCAATTCTTTTAAAAAAGCGTTCTAAAAAATGAGCTATCATGCGTGAAGATTCATGGCTTTCAAGCCAAATGATCAATCCTATGGCCAAATTCATGGCATAGTTTGTTCAAATGATCTCATATTGTGCACAAGGGTGCATATTGGAATGGCAAACAATGTTGCTTAAGGAAGTTCTCATTTTCTTTCGACGAAAAAACCATTTTCCATTTTTTGAGTGCCCAAAAGAAGGTTTTTTTGTGAAGGACCTCCCAAATAATTGTTGCAAAATTGGACCAAATCATTTTTATAAAATACTAGGACATATTTAATGAACAATTGTCCAAATGGTTGGGTGTAAAAAGTTTTGATCCACCTCTCGTGAAAAAGACAAATTTCCGCCGATTCAGTTGGAAGTGGGTCAAATTTGAACTATAGCTGCCTAGTAGTTTGCTCTTTATTTTTTTAAAAAATAATTTATAGGTACATAAGTATCTATTTAATAAGAGAAACACCAAAAAAATTCCAAGATTCAACCACTTGCTAGGAACGGTCATTCCCGCCGTAATGACCGCATTTTGAAACAGGCATAAAAAATTCAAAAAAATCAAAAAATTGGAAAACCTTCGCATTTTGTCATTATATATGACCAAGTTACCAAGAAAAATAATAAACTGGTAATACGGCAATTTTTTTAAAAAAGTGATCTCAGAATTGAGCTATCATGCGTGAAGATTCATGGCTTTCAAGCCAAATGATCAATCCTATGGCCACATTCATGGCATAGTTTGTTCAAATGATCTCATATTATGCACAAGGGTGCATCTTGGAATGGCAAACAATATTGCCTAAGGAAGTTTTCATTTTCTTTGGACGAGAAAACCATTTTCCATTTTTCTAGTGCCCAAAAGGAGGTTTTTTTGTGAAGGACCTCCCAAATAATTGTTGCAAAATTGGACCAAATCAATTTTCTAAATTACTAGGACATATTTAATTCACAATTGACAAAATGGTTGGGTGTAAAAAATTTTGATCCACCTCTGGTAAAAAAGACAAATTCCCGCCGATTTAGTAGGAAGCGGGTCAAATTGGAACTGCAACTGCCTCATAGTTTACTATTTATTTTTTCCAAAAATCATTTATAGTTACATAAATACCTATTTAATCATAAGTACATTGTTTGGTGGCGATACGTCGAGGTTGGGCGGTGGCTGAGGCCCCTAACTCTAGAGCGCGTAAACTCGCATGCCCGCCGCGTGGTTACCGCGTGACCGTGGCGTTGCCATGTGTTCTGGGCAGCCTAGGCATGTCTAGTGGGTTGGGCACTCCCTAGGTAGTAAGATTCTCACGAGGAGACCGATCGATGCTCAAACATGAATTAGCAGCCAAGTGTTTGATTAGCGGTACGGGAAATGTACATGGCTAATGGGTGTGAGTTTTGGCTGAGGATGATAAGTTACTAAGAAGACCGTCTTCACAAATTTTCAGCTCAAAAGGAGGAGCCTAGGTGGTACTTGCTTTGCAAACTACCACACTGGACATAAATACGAATGTTGAAGCTCGCCTCAAAATAATGAATGGATTGAGCTGGCATTTGGTGGACGATAGTTATTTGGGCATAGTAAAGCACTGTAGAAAATGGATACTATTTGGACATGCCAAAGTGGTAGTTCCTTCACAAACTGTTGTTCTGAACAAAATAGGAAAATGAATATTTTTTTAATTATTTTTTAACTAGGCAAGGAAGGTTTTTTTACATATTTTACGAAGATATGACCCAAAGAATTTATAAGATTTTTTTGGGAATTTTGGGAATGACAGAAATATAGGTTGCTTCACAACCTAGGGCAAGACCTGCCACATGGACATGACACATAGGCAAAACTGATGAGGTGGGGCCTAGTCATAGCAACCCACCACAATTTACAAGGCTATGACCATCTACATTGGTCGTTAACAACTAGAAATAAGGCAGAGGACTAGCGCTGTTTGCTTTATGACCATTTCATGTAGGGAAATTACGACCTTTCTGACTAAAATGGTCGCAATGGTTTAGGGTTTGGAGCCCCCCGAACAGCTTTTGACCAATTGGTCTGAAATGGTCATAGATCTATGACCAATTCTTCCAGGGTCACTGACAGAAGGTCACTAGTTGACATATTTCTTGTAGTGGTTATTAATTAAATGGAACAAAGAATCACTCAGAGATAAAACGAAACCTGACCCTGCTTTTTCTACTTCACCTATTTGTATTCCCGATAAGGATTATGAATTCTCTGTTGATCCTGATATAATTACTTTGGTTGAATCTGATCCTTTTTATGGCATGAACCTGAAACTGTTGTGGCACATCTTACTAAGTTAAATGATATAGCCACCCTGTTCACAAAGGATGAGAGATCGCGCTACTTTTATATACTTAAAATATTTCTGTTCTCATTAAAGGCTGATGCTAAGATATGGTTTTATTCTCTTGATCCTGGTTGTGTGCGTAGTCCCCAGGATATGATTTATTACTTCTCTGCTAAATATTTCCCTGCTCATAAGAAACAAGCTGCTTTGAGGGAAATATACAACTTTGTGCAAATTAAAGAAGAGAGTCTCCCACAAGCTAGGGGGAGGCTGCTCAAGCTACTTAATGCTTTGCCTGATCATCCTCTTAAGAAACCTGAAATACTTGATATCTTTTATAATGGGCTAACCGATGCTTCCAGAGATTACCTGGATAGTTGTGCTGGTTCTCTTTTCAGGATGAAGTTGAAATTCTATTAAATAATATGTTAATAAATGAAAATAATTGGGCACCTCCTGAGCCAGCTCCTGCTCCAATTACTGAGCCTATTCCTAAACCAACTCCGAAGAAGAGAGGTGTTATAGTTCTCAGTGCCGAAGATGCAAGAGGCAAAGAAATCTATGAAAGAAAAATGTATTAAAGCTGAAGATGTTAATAATTTACCTCCTATTGAAGAAATACATGGTCTTAATTTACCGCCTATTGAAGAAGTATATGATCTCAATTCTTTATTCACTGAAGAACCTCGTGATCCCGATATCCCGACACAGGTAGTAAAGGTAAATTCTCTCTATAGATATGATAAAGCTGAAGTGCCTCCTACTAAAATTGCTAGTCAACGCTTGGATGAGTTTGATAACTTTATGTTTAAGCAAGACGACTTCAATGCTTATTTTGGTAGACAATTGAAAGAAAATGCTTATATGATTAGACGCTTGGGTGATTATATGGCTAATATTAGAGGTGAACTTAAACTGGTTAGCAAACATGCTTCTATGGTTACCACTCAAATAGAACAAGTACTCAAAGCTCAAAAAGAAGTGCGTGATGAAATGAATAGTAAGAAAAATGATTATGCTGTTAAAGTGTCTACTACAACTCGTAGAATGAATCGGGAACCTTTGTATCCTGAAGGCCACCCTAAGAGAATCGAGCAAGATTCTCAGAGAAATAATATTGATGCACCTAGTTCTTCTAAGAAGAAGAAAAAGAAAAATGATAGAACTGTGCAAACTTCTATTGAACCTATTGCTGAACCACCTCATAATCCAAATGATATATCTATGTATGATGCTGAAACACAATCTGGCAATGAACATGAACCTAGTGAAAATATTAATGATGATGTTCATGATGTTGCTCAACCTAGTAATGATAATGATGTAGAAGTTGAACCTGCTGTTGATCTTGATAACCCACAATCAAAGAATCAACGTTATGATAAGAGAGATTTTGTTGCTAGGAAACATGGTAAAGAAAGAGAACCATGGGTTCAGAAACCCATGCCTTTTCCTCCCAAGCCATCCAAGAAAAGGGATGATGAGGATTTTGCGTATGCGATTGACTGATGTGCTCAAAACTAATCCTTATGCTAAATATATGAAAGATATCATTACTAATAAAAGAAAGATACCGGAAGCTGAAATTTCCACCATGCTTGCTAATTATACTTTTAAGGGTGGAATACCAAAGAAACTTGGAGATCCAGGAGTACCTACTATACCATGCTCCATTAAAAGAAATTATATTAAAACCGCTTTATGTGATCTTGGAGCCGGTGTTAGTGTTCTGCCTCTGTCTTTATATCGTAGACTTGATTTGAATAAGTTGACACCTACTGAAATATCTTTGCAAATGGCTGATAAATCAACTGCTATACATGTCGGTATTTCTGAGGATGTGCCTGTTGTGCTTGCAAATGTTACTATTTTAACGGACTTTGTTATTCTTGATATTTCCGAGGATGATAGTATGCCTATTATTCTTGGAAGACCGTTTCTTAATACTGCAGGGGCTGTTATTGATTGCAACAAAGGCAATGTCACTTTTCATGTTAATGGTACTGAGCACACGGTACACTTTCTGAGGAAACAACCTCAAGTTCATAGTATCAACTCTATTGGAAAATTTCCATCGATTAAATTTGGAGGTTTTGAGTTTCCCCTTCCTACTGTCGAAAATAAATATGATATACTTATTGTAGGGGATGTGCATATCCCCGTTGAGGTAACCTAGTGCTATTCGAAATTTCTCCGGGTTCATGATTATCGGAATGAGTTTGTTAACAAGACTTGACCAACCTTTTAATGATTTCCTTTTGATGAGCATGAGATGGATGAAACTAGAAGCACAAACTTTTGTACCCTCTTTATACTTTCTGTTATTTAGTTGAAATAAAGTAAAAATAGTATTTTTCTGTCTGTTTCCCGAAAATAGAAGTCCTCAGAATGCCATGCCAATTTAATATGATTTTTTCGGGAATATTTGAGGATTTACTGTGCAAAAATTACCGCAGGGGGAGCTGCCACCTGGCCACGAGGGTGGAGGGCGCGCCCTACCCCCCTGGGCGCGCCCCCTGCCTCGTGGGCCCATGGTGGTCCTCCTCCACTTATCCCAGCACCCATCTTCTTCATCTGCCTCACACAAACCCAAAAAACCAACTCAAGCACGAGTTCCAGCCACTTTTGCTGTGACTTTCGATCTCCTTGCTCAAAGCACCTCTCGCAAAACTTCTTGGGGAGATTGTTCCTTGGTATGTGACTCCTCCATTGGTCCAATTAGTTCTTGTTCTAGTGCTTTATTCATTGCAAATTTGTGCAGCATAGGTGACCATGTTCTTGAGCTTGCATGTCAAATTCACATGGTTCCATGTAGTTCTAATGCTTGATATAGGCTCTAGGCACTTGTAGGAGTAGTTTCTATCAGTTTTATTGAAGTTGGTTTACTTTTGTTTGAAGTTACTAAAAATTTCAGAAATTTTTCATAGAAAAACAATATGTTTAGGAAGATGTTCCAAGGTGGTTCTTATAAGAAGCAAGGACCCAGGCTTGCTATGCGTGATGCCGATGAGGAACCACCAAGAGACGCTCTAGTGCGGCCTTGCGAATGGCCGTCGGAAAACTTTATCGATCGTGCGGGAATTAAAGAAGAATTTAAAGCATATTTGCGCAATGCCGGTCTTGAGGATTTTGAGGCTAACAAATGCCCCCAGTATCATCATCTCACAAGTTCATTTGTGAGGAGGTTTGAGTAGTCATCTTCGTGTAATTCTCCTTCAGTCATGTTTGATCTTTATGACAAATCTTATACCATGGACTTAGAGGATTTCACTTTTGCTTGCAAATTTCCATCATGGGGCAGTAATAGGGATCCCCCTATATCTGAATTTAGAAGCTTTCTTGCTAGTATAACTGTGGAGGAATCTAGAGATATAACGCAAGCTACCATAGGGAGCATTCACTTTCCTGTTATACATTATTTTTCTCTCTTCATCGGTCGATGCATAAATGCTAAGGATGAAGCATGTCACATGTGTGTCCCTGACCTTAGCATTCTTAGGAATGCTGTGTTAGGAGACCAATCTTATCATATGGGAGCCATTGAAGCTCGCAGGTTGCATCATAATAGACATAATGGAGATTTCTTTGGAGGAATTTATGAAACCCGTTTAGCCAATTTTCTTGAGATAGACATCCGTGAGGGTCATACGGAGTTGCTTCCTGCATATTTAGAATATGACTCCATGGCTTCACATCATTTTGTCGAGAGGCCTGAATCACCTCTCCTATATCGTTTAATTTTTAACAAACGGCATGTTGTCCATATTACTCTCCCTGCTGCTGCCCTCTTTGATTCACAGACAAAAAGAAGATATGTTATTACCATAGAGGAGGCAGATGAGTACGAGAGGAGAGCGGAGGCAACTCGACTCCACGCTGCAGCTCAGTAGGCGATAGCCGCTGCATTACAATATGATCCCAACAATTCTTCATTGCAGTACGACCCCAGCTACACCTACGGGTATCCGCCAGGCTATCCCTGGCAATAAACCAACTTAGGCCAAAAGCCTAAGCTTGGGGGAGTACGTATTTCTAACCGACATTACATTTATGTTCACACACACTCATTGCTAGATGTCGGTGCTCATACTCTTTCACTGTAATATCCATGCTAGTTTATTTTCTTTTTCTGCTTTCTTCTTGTGTGTTGGTTAAACCTTAAGAAAAACCAAAAAATTAGTAGTAGTTTACTTTTCTGCTGTAGTAGTAATTAAAAAGAAAGCCCAAAAATATTTCCCGTTCTTATTTTGCTTGTTTGGGAGCTTTCCCGTGTAAATAGTCTTTATTTCTTTTTCCTTTTCTTTGGGGGTCGATAGGAGAAGACCATGATTAAATTATTGTAGTGGATCTTATATGCATTATTGTTAAATTAACCCAGAGCCCATATTGCCTTGTCTTCTCCTGTTTATTGAATGCTCGCAGATTCCAGCTTAGTCCAATGCACGTGCACTCTTATTATTATTCACACCATTCGGTCGTGCAAGTGAAAGGAAATTATGATGATATATGATGGACTAAATGAGATGGTAAAAGCTGGTATGAACTCGACCTCTTTTGTTTTTGTAAATATGATGAGTTCATCGTTCTTGATTCAGCTTATTATGAATAAACATGTTTGCAATGACAATTAGAGATCATAGTTGCTTATGCCATGCTTGATTAGCTACGAGTTATAATGGTTTACCTTGCGTGCCAACATGTTATTGAGATGATTATGATGTGGTATGATGGGGTGGTATCCTCCTTTGAATGATTTATGTGACTTGACTTGGCCCATGTTCATGCATGTAGTTGAAACAAATCAACATAGCCTTCATGATATTTATGTTCATGCATGGTGGATTATATCCTAGTCATGCTGACATCCAATGTTTATTAATTTTAATGCATGTACATGGCTGTTGTCGCTCTCTAGTTGGTCGCTTCCCAGTCTTTTGCTAGCCTTCACCTGTACTAAGCGGGAATACTGGTTGTGCATCCAATCCCTTAAACCCCAAAGTTATTCCAGATGAGTCCACTATACCTTCCTATATGCGATCTCTACCTGCTGTTCAAAGTAAATTTGTATGTGCCAAACTCTAAACCTTCAAATAAACATTCTATTTTGTATGCTCGAATAACTCATGCATCAACCAAGGCTGTCCTTATCTTCTGTGTTAGGCGGGTTATTCTCAAGAGGAGTGGACTTCGCTCCTCACTCACGAGAAAATGGCTGGTCACCGGGATGCCCAGTCCCATGCTTTATGCAAACTAAATCAAAATTAATTGCAAACAAAACTCCCCCTAGGACCTGATGTATGTTGGAGACACTCGTTGTTTCGAGCAAGTCATGGATTGATGCTTGTTGGTGGAGGGGGAGTATAAATTTTACCATTCTGTTTGGGAACCGCCTATAATGTGTTTAGCATGGAAGATATTGCCATCTCTTAGTTGCTATGTTGACAATGAAAGTATACCGCTCAAAATATAATATATCTCTATTTCATAACCGAGCTCTGGCACCTCTACAAATCCCTGCTTCCCTCTGCGAAGGGCCTATCCATTTACTTTTATGTTGAGTCATCACCCTCTTATTAAAAAGCACTAGCTGGAGAGCGCAGCTGTCATTTGCATTCATCATTGTTAATTTATATTGGGTATGACTATGATTGGATCTCTTTTATCATGAATTACAATGTCTAGTCAGTCCTCGATCTTTAAAGGTGCTCTGCATTTATGTTTTGCGGTCTCAGAAAGGGCTAGCGAGATACCATCTTGTTATATCATATTATGGTTGTTTCGAGAAAGTGTTGTCATCCGAGATTTATTATTATGGCTCGCTAGTTGATTATGCTATTAATATGAGTAATTATGAAACCTGAGAATTATTGCAAATATGGTTAGTTATGATCTTAGCTGAAAACTTGAATGCTGGCTTTACATATTTACAACAACAAGAGCAAACTGAGTTTGTAAAAGTTTTTCTTTCTTTCTTTCAGTTTGTCAACTGAATTGCTTGAGGACAAGCAAGGGTTTAAGCATGGGGGAGTTGATACTTCTCCGTCGTATCTACGTTTCCAAACACTTTTGCCCTTGTTTTGGACGCTAACTTGTATGATTTGAATGGAATAACCCAGACTGACACAGTTTTCAGCAGAATTGCCATGATGTTGTTTTATGTGTAGAAAACAAATATTCTTGGAATGACCTGAAACAAGGGGGCCCACACCCTGTCCACGAGGGTGGGGGCGCGCCCCCTACCTCGTGGGCCCCCTGGACACCCTCCGACGCCAATTCCAACTCTATATATCTGCTTTCGGAGAGAAAAAAATCAGAGAGAAGAAATCATCACGTTTTACGATACGGAGCCACCGCCAAGCCCTAAAACCTCTCGGGAGGGCTGATCTGGAGTCCGTTCAGGGCTCCGGAGAGGGGGATTCGTCGCCATCGTCATCATCAACCATCCTCCATCACCAATTTCATGATGCTCACCGCCGTGCGTGAGTAATTCCATCGTAGGCTTGCTGGACAGTGGTGGGTTGGATGAGATTTATCATGTAATCGAGTTAGTTTTGTGAGGGTTTGATCCCTAGTATCCACTATGTTCTGAGATTGATGTTGCTATGACTTTGCTATGCTTAATGCTTGTCACTAGGGCCCGAGTGCCATGATTTTAGATCTGAACCTATTATGTTTTCATGAATATATGTGAGTTCTTGATCCTACCTTGCAAGTCTATACTCACCTACTATGTGTTATGATCCGGCAACCCCGAAGTGACGATAATCGGGACCACTCCCGTTGATGACCATAGTTTGAGGAGGTCATGTATTCACTATGTGCTAATGCTTTGTTCCGGTTCTCTATTAAAAGGAGGCCTTAATATCCCTTAGTTTCCATTAGGACCCCGCTGCCATGGGAGGGTAGGACCAAAGGTGTCATGCAAGTTCTTTTCCATAAGCACGTATGACTATATTCGGAATACATGCCTACATTACATTGATGAATTGGAGCTAGTTCGGTGTCACCCTATGTTATGAATGTTACATGGTGAACCGCATCCGACATAATTATCCATCACTGATCCGGTGCCTACGAGTTCTCCATATAATGGTTCTCGCTTATTTACTTTCCCGTTGCTACTGTTACAATCACTACAAAATACCAAAAATATTTACTTTTGCGTGCACTACTCTCTTGTTACCGTTCCCGCCACTATCATATTACTTTGCTACTAAACACTTTGCTGCAGATACTAAGTTTCTAGGTGTGGTTGAATTGACAACTCAACTGCTAATACTTGAGAATATTCTTTGGCTCCCCTTGTGTCGAATCAACAAATTTGGGTTGAATAATCTACCCTCGAAAACTGTTGCGATCCCATATACTTGTGGGTTACCAGTGAGCTGGGCCGTCTGGCCCACTTGGCCAGGGGGCCTTTCTTTTTGTTTTTTAGTTTTTTTGTATTTCCCCTTTTCTTTTATTTATTACTCTTTTCTGTTTTAATTCATTTTAAAATATTTAGGCACTTTCTAAAAATATATTTTCTTTACTATAATTACCCTTGTAATATACGGCACTCACCGAACATTTTTGTTTCAACTTTTGAAAAGTTTTGTTGTTTGACGTATTGTGAATTTAAATTTGAATCATTTTTGAACCATCGCGAGATTAACTACAGTGACCGCGGTGACATGGCATCATTAGGAGAGGGTTACCGTAGCTAATTACCCGGGCGTCACAAACACCTTATGAACTGTGGTTTGGCAAGAAACCCAAGTTGTCGTTTCTTAAAGTTTGGGGCTGCGATGCTTATGTGAAAAGCGTCAACCTGATAAGCTCGAACCCAAATCGGAGAAATGTGTCTTCATAGGATACCCAAAGGAGACTGTTGGCTACACCTTCTATCACAGATCCGAAGGCAAGATATTCATTGCTAAGAATGGATCCTTTCTAGAGAAGGAGTTCCTGTCGAAAGAAGTGAGTGGGAGGAAAGTAGAACTTGACGAGGTAATTGTACCTTCTCCCTTATTGGAAAGTAGTTCATCACTGAAATCAGTTCCAGTGATTCCTACACCAGTAAGTGAGGAAGCTAAAGATGATGATCATGAAACTTCTGATCAAGTTACTACCGAACCTCATAGGTCAACCAGAGTAAGATCCGCACCAGAGTGGTACGGTAATCCTGTTCTGGAAGTCATGTTACTTGACCACGACGAACCTACGAACTATGAGGAAGCGATGATGATCCCAGATTCCGCAAAATGACTTGAAGCCATGAAATCTGAGATGTGATCCATGTATGAAAAAAAAGTGTGGACTTTGGTTGACTTGCCCGATGATCGGCAGACCATAGAGAATAAATGGATCTTCAAGAAGAAGACTAACGCTGACGGTAATTTTACAGTCTACAAAGCTCGAATTGTTGCGAAAGGTTTTTGACAAGTTCAAGGAGTTGACTATGATAAGACCTTCTCACCCGTAGCGATGCTTAAGTCCATCCGAATCATGTCAGCAATTGCCGCATTTTATGATTATGAAATTTGGCAAATGGACGTCAAAATTGTATTCCTTAATGGATACCTTAAAGAAGAGTTGTATATGATGCAACCAGAAGGTTTTCTCGATCCAAAAGGTGCTAACAAAGAGTGCAAGCTCCACATATCCATTTATGGACTGGTGCAAGCCTCTCGGATTTCGAATATACGCTTTGATAGTGTGATCAAAGCATATGGTTTTATACAGACTTTTGGAGAAGCCTGTATTTACAAGAAAGTGAGTGAGAGCTCCGTAGTATTACTGATATTATATGTAGATGACATATTGTTGATCGGAAATGATACTGAATTTCTGAATAGCATAAAAGGATACTTGAATAAGAATTTTTCAATGAAAGACCTCGGTGAAGCTACTTATATATTGGGCATCAAGATCTATAGATAGATCAAGACGCTTGATTGGAATTTCACAAAGCACATACCTTTATAAAGTTTTGAAGAAGTTCAAAATGGATCAGGCAAAGAAAGGGTTCATATTACAAGGTGTGAAGTTGAGTCAGACTCAATGCCCGACCACTGCAGAAGATAGAGAGAAAATGAAAGGTGTTCCCTATGCTTCAGCCATAGGTTCTATCATGTATGCAATGCTGCGTACCAGACCTGATGTGTGCCTTGCTATAAGTTTAGCAGGGAGGTTATCGTGGTTTTGTCATGGCAGATGTCCTCATGAAAGGACTTAGTCGTGGAGCCATCGCTACGAGTTAGCTTGAAGGGGTTAAAGCGGACACAGGGACGCAAGGGAGTTTATTCTAGTTCGTCCCCTTCGATGAAGGTAAAAGCCTACGTCTAGTTTGTGATGGAATTGATGGGGTTTCGATGACTAGGGAGCAAACAAGCTTCGCCTAGGTCTCGAGTTATTGTTTGTCGTCCTTGAATCACCGCCGGGTCGTCCCCTTATATACACGGGTGACGCCCGTCGGTTTACAGAGTCCCAACACCGGCTCATAGATGTGTCCGGTTTGGTCTCTACTTATTCCTAACTTACAATACAAGTTACATACCGACGCCGGTTTACGGCTACAGGCTTTAAACTGATTATGGGTCTTGAGCCCTCATCTACCTTCATGGGCTTTAACATACTTAACTACTGATAAAATTAACCCGGCCCAGATAGGCCGGTTTACGCCCAGTAGTAATATCCCCAACATTAGGCCCCAGATTGATTTGAACAGGTTCATGTCAATCCTTAGCAAAAACTTCATCTTCAACATCTTCTTGTAGTTTGGTGAACCGCCGTGATGTCATCTTCACTGATTGCTGTAAACTGGCACGACGTCATCTGTCATAAAGAAACTATCCATGATACCTTCTTATTTAATAGATCTGCGATAATTGAGGCGACAACTCCATTTCCAAACTTGCGGCACCTTGATTTTCGCGCCTGACACATGTCCCTCGCTTTATAAATAGGAACGAAGGGTCATTTCTTTTTCCCCTTCGTGCCCTTCTGCTTCTTCTTCCTCGCGTCGCCCAGCTTCGAAGCTCCGCCGCCGCCGTCGACTTCTGCACCAACTTTGGCCGCTGCATCACCCAGAGCGTACCAGAGCACCGCGGCAATCTTCCGCTTCTTTCTCAGCTCCGGTAAGTCTTCTATCCTTTCCATCATAGATCTGTTCTAGGGTTTCCATGTTCTCTAGCGTTCATCGCTTGCTTCTTGTTCATATGATAGATCTTTAGACGAGTTTGTGAATCTTTGCTCTGTGTAGCAGTAGTTTTTATCCTCCGTTTTCACTTCTGTATGTCAAGACCATAGATCTTATCCGTACCTTCACTCATTGATTCGGCACTGCCCCTTTTGGGCCTTGAATATTTATCTCTTTTATGAACATGTTCCGGATCCAAAACTGTAGTATGATCTTGTGAAACTTTTTTTTGCGCATTTACTCATCTGCAATCTTGACTTTTCAATGCTTAGAGTAGGTTGTTTAACCTTGTAGAAAAATTGACAGACCGGTATATACCATTAGTCCCCTTGTTGAACCGCCAGAATTCCTTAGTTAGGCACTGCCGCTTTGCAGAACTCCGGTTTATAAATAACTGCCTCCGGTTTAGCAATGTATGCATCAGTGCATACTTTTCCAACATATTCTAGAACCGGTAATTACTGCCTTGTAGATTGCGCTATGGCCAAACAAGTGTACGAGTGCAACTGGGTCCCTTCTCACGTGACCGAGACTCAACTGAATAATTTAGTCAAAAATGGTGCTTTAAGCAGACAAGCTGCCATTCACTGGAGGGTCCCTGGCCCAGAATATCCTCCCACGCCTCAAGAAGGAGAAGTTGTTGTTTTTGCTGATCATCTAGCCCGGGGCTTCAATCCTCCCGGTTCAAAATTTTACCGGGATGTCCTAGCCAATTTCCAACTCTGTCCACAAGATACTGGCCCAAACTCCATAACCAACATCTGTCACTTTCAAGTGCTTTGTGAGGTGTTCTTTCAAGAGGAGCCCACAGTTGAATTATTCAGAGATTGCTTCCATCTAAATCGCCGCACCGAATTTACTAACGGTCCCAATACAAAGTTAGGCGGTATGGCGATTCAAAAGAGGAAAGAGGTCACTTACCCTCACGCCAAACTGCACAGCCATCCCAAAGAGTGGAATCAAACATGGTTTTACTGCAAAGATACCTCTCCTTCTGAAGAAAATCCTTTGCCAGGTTATCGTCCGGAGCGGCTAAGGAACACGCATCCCTTCCCATAGAGGCTGACCGATAAGGAGAGAATTAAATATGCTCCTCAATTATCCAAGCTTAGGGCCTTCATGGCTAACGGTTTGACAGGGGTTGACCTTGCTCGCTGCTGGATATCTCGGAGCATATTACCCTTAAGCCAATGCTCCGGTTTGATGTGCGAGTACACAGGAAGTGAAAAAGACCCGCTACGACATATTGATATCCAGCTCACAGACGACGAAGTTACAGAGGCTGTGAAAAAGATATTGAATGAACCGGAAGCTGCATGTGCTCAAACCGGCCTGCTTCCATTTTGCGCCATTAACAAACCGCCAGTTGTAAGGCTCATACCGTATACTTTTATGGAATCTGACTATGTTCAAAGCACCCTTTGTTTGACATTAACATCTTTTAAACAGAGTGATGATCCGTTTTGGAGCAAGAAGCCTGTCGTGGTTTTGTCATGGCAGATGTCCTAGTGAAAGGACTTAGTCGTGGAGCCATCGCGACGGGTTAACTTGAAGGGGTTAAAGCGGACACAGGGACGCAGAGAATTTTTATACTAGTTCGGCCCCTTCGATGAAGGTAAAAGCCTACGTCTAGTTGTGATGGAATTGATGGGGTTTCGATGACTAGGGAGCAAACAAGCTTCGCCTAAGTCTCGAGTTGTTGTTCACTGTCCTTGAACCGCCGCCGGGTCGTCCCCTTATATACACGGGTGACACCCATCGGTTCACAGAGTCCCAATCACCGTTTCAAACTCGTATCCGGGTTGGTCTCTCCTTATTCCTAACTTACAATACAAGTTTACATATAACGCCGGTTTGCGGCTACAGATCTTAAACCGACTATAGGCTTTGGGCCCTTATCTGCTTCTTTGGGCTTTAACACCTTTGAACTACTGATGAAGCTAACCCGGTCCAGGTAGGCCGGTTTACGCCCAGTAGTAATATCCCCAACATTAGGCCCCAGATTGATTTGAACGGGTTCATGTCAATCCTTAGCAAAAAATCTTCGTCTTCAACATCTTCTTATCATTGTTGAACTGCCGTGATGGCACCTTCTCTGGTTGCCGTCAACCGGCATGACGTCATCATAAAAATAACATTCATGATATCCTCTTTGTTTAATGAATCCGTCATAACTGAGGCGACAGCTCCATCTCCAAGATTTGTGGTTCCTTGATTCACGCGCCTCACACGTGTCTCTTGCCTTATAAATAAGACCGAAGGGCCATTTCTTTTCTCCCCTTTGTCCCCTTTCTCTTCGTCTTCCTCGCGTCGCCAGCCTCGGAGCTCCGCCGCCGCCGTTGACCTCTACACCATCTTGGGCCGCTGCATCAACCTGAACATATCAGAGCACTGCGGTAGCTTTCCGCATCTTCCCCGATTCTGGTAAGCCTTCTGTTCTTCTCGGCATAGATCTGTTCTTATTGTTTCGTGTTCTTGCCGTGTTCATCATTTGTTCATGCTTGTACCCAGACTCCTGGATAGATCTGTGAAACCCTGCTCTGATCAGCAGTAGCTTTTAGCATCCGCTTGTAGTTTCATGCTCGATTCCGTAGATCTCATCTGTATATCTGCCCATTGATTCACTTCCGCTTTGTTTTAAATCTTTGAATATTTTATCTTCTTTTCTGAACCTATTTCAGATCCATTGTTGTAATAAGATCTTGTGAAACCTGTTTCTTCATACTTAGCCATCCGCAACCTTAGTTTCTTTCAATGCTTAGATCAGGCAGTTTAACTCAATGTAGAAAAAATTAATAAACCGGTATATACCATTAGTCCCCTTGTTGAACCGCCAGAACTCGTTAGTCATATGATGCCGCTTCATAGAACTCCGGTTTAGATATAGTTACCTCTGGTTTAACATTGTTCATCCCGGTGTATACTTTTACCCAACACAATCTTGAACCGGAATCACTTATTTTGTAGACTCCACCATGGCCAAACAAGTATATGAGTGCAACTGGGCTCCTTCTCGCGTCAGAGAAACTCAACTGAACAACTTAGTCCTGACTGGCGCTTTAAGCAGCAAAAACACCATCCATTGGAGGGTCCCTGGCAAAGAATGTCCTCCCACACCTCAAGAAGGAGAGGTTGTCATTTTCCCAGACCACTTAGCCCGAGGTTTTAATCCGCCCGGTTCAAACTTCTACCGGGATGTCTTGGCCAATTTCCAACTCCGTTCGCAAGATACTGGCCCAATTCTGTCACCAACATATGCCATTTCCAAGTACTCTGTGAGGTGTTCTTTCAAGAGGAACCCACAATTGAGTTATTCAGAGATTGTTTTCATCTAAACCGCCGCACAGAATTTTCTGATGGTTCAAATATGGAATTGGGTGGTATGGCGATTCAGAAAAGGAAAGAGGTCACTTACCCTACGCAAAACTGCACAACCATCCCCAAGAATGGAATTAATCATGGTTCTATTGCAAAGACACCTCCCCTGCTAATGAAAATCCCTTTCCTGGTTTTCGTCCGGAGCGGCTTAGCAATACCCACCCCTTTCCACAAAGGTTGACTGCCAAGGAGAGGAGTAAATAAGCTCCTCAACTGTCCAAGCTCAGAGCCTTTATGGCCAACGGTTTAACAGGAGTTGATCTCGCTCGTTGTTGGATATCATGGAGCATACTGCCCCTTAGTCAATGCTCCGGTTTGATGTGCGAATATACGGGCAGTGTTGACGACCCACTGCGACACATGAACATCCAGCTCAGCGATGAAGAAGTCACAGAAGCTGTGAAGAAAATGTTGAACGAACCGGAACACATCTGTGCCTGAACCGGCCTGCTTCCTTTCTGTGCCACCAACAAACCGCCAGCTGTAAGTTTGTAATTTCACCTTTCATTAACCCTGACATTGCTATATCTGCTTATTATTTGACACCAATATCTGTTGAAACAGGCCAATGATCCGTTTTGGAGCAACAAGTTTCCCAAGGAGAAACCAGATAAACCGGAACGACCAACCCGGCCAAAAACTAAAGTCATTAAGAGCCCTGCTCATAAGAGGAAAACCACTGCATCCTCTGATCCGCCCGCTGATGACGATGTGGGTCATCCGGACCTTGAGGTAGAACTTGATTCACTTGGCTTACTTTTCACACGTCTTATTCATGATAATATTTGTCAGGATGATGCCGAAGCTAGTCATGCTGATGCTGCAGAGGTAATCTCTGTCTCTTCTGATTCGAACCTTTTGCCTTCACTAAAAATCCGTCAGGCAAACCGAAAAATTAAATTTTCTCATCCTCTTGCTTACTTGGATCCCAAATTTCTTATGAAGACCCAACAGCAGGAAGCTCGCCGCACAACCCGGCACAGCTGCCAGGTAGTTACCTTCGCTGGTTTACCGAACAGTCCGGTTTGGAAACGCCGTTCAGAGGTCTCTAATTTGCTTGTCAGTGCTTGTCCTAAAGCGGGCTGTTATCGTCAACCTCTCAATCCGTCTGACTCCGATTATCAGGTTACTTCCCACTCATCCTCTGGCGAGTCATCAGCTACTCAGCTGCCACCACTCAAGACGGTGCTTGGGTAAATTATACTTATCATAATATTTCTGATTCATCATATTGGAACATATGCTATATTTGATTTTGATTACTCCTTGTAGTGCCAAGCCTAGGCCAAGCAAGAAGGCCCACCTGGATAAAGCGGCCGAGGATGATGCCATTCCTGAACCGGAAAAAACACCGGATCCTGAAGCGGTTGTTCGCGAAGATATACCCAACGACCCCCCACTGCAAGGTGATGATGTTACTGCCGAAGAAAAGCCTGCTGACCAGCCCGGAAGCCCCATCCGGGTTGAGAAATCCACCAGTCCAATCCGGCCTGTTAGCAAACCCACTGCCCCTGGTCAAACCGGTGATGCCAAGGATGATGATGTTGTGATTACTGGCATTGGCCGTACTGAACCTAGTAATACGGTCGCCTTATCCAGGCATACTGCCAAAGAAGAATTCGCTACTATGAGCAAAGGCAAGTGGAATGTTGATCTGGAGACTTACGCTGCTTTGAATACCCAAGATCTTCATTCCGGCTACTTGAACCGGCTGTACACCAGCCGTGACTATGAAGCCAGCCTGGTGAATATGATGAAGGAAAATTTTGAGGTAACTTCCATGTGCTGTTTCCTGCTTGGATACTTCAATTTTGCTAACTCTCCTAGCCCCCAAGGGCCGGTTTTGCAATCCTCCTTCAAACCGGGACTTACTAATATAAATCTGAATGCCTTGAAATTCACTAATATAGCCCCCAAGGGCCGGTTCAACTTAATATAGTTAAACTTGGCACTTAAGTAGTTTAATATGGCAGCATCAGAACTTAGTTGAGCAAACATGCATTAGCCCCCAAGTGCCAAGCTGAATACTTGTATTGAGCTTGGGACTTTGCAATCAATTGACAAATGAAGATCAAATACGCATTAGCCCCCAAGTACCAAGTGCATAACTTGTTATGTGGTTGGTACTTCCATTCTTGTACCATTTATTAAATCATATGACTATCTGTATGCAGGCTGAGCTGAAAACCAAAGAAAGCCAACTCGCCGATCTTCAAGAAAATTTGAAATCCCAACGAGCTAAAACCTCAAAGGCGAAAGAGGAGTTGACCAGCACTTTAAGCGTCATGGAACAGCTGAAGGAGGGCTTCAACAAAGAGCGGTCGGATTGGGCCACTGAGAAGGCCGCTTTGACCAAGAAAATTGAAACTGCTGAAGCTGCCCTGAAACCAGTGGTAGATGAGCTAACCAGCGTAAAGCGGCAAGTGCATGCCATGACTGCCGCTATCTTTGGTAAGCTTACTTTGACTTCTGTATTAATTTGACCTTCCTATGATAGGTCCGGTTTGTGAACTCTTTGTAATGTTGTAGGTACACGCATTGGTCACTTGGGGTCAGATGTCCGGATGAAATTGAAGGCTACATATACCTTAATCGAACAGCTGTATACTGGAGCGCAGCGGGTCATCTCTACTGCATCACATAACAATCTGGCACCCTCTTTAATTCAAGATACTCTTAAGAGGTTGTCAATGCTTCCCGACCGTATTGTAGAGCTGAAGAAATCTGCTGCTCGAACCGGTGCCATCAATGCCTTAATCCGGGCAAACGCATGGGTGCCGGATTTCGATCCTGTTAAGGCAGCTCAAGGTTATCCCAGTTTGAAGGAAGATGGTTCAGAGTTCAATGGGGATGACCTGAGAGCGATAAACCGGGCAGTGCGCCCTCTAGCTTGCCAATTGGCGGAAGAGGCAGACTTGTCGCATTATCAAGCTCAATATAACAACCAGAATAAACGAGTGGCTGCACCGATTCCTGAAGCAGAGAATCTCATCGCTCCAATCCGTAAGCATACTTACGCTCCTGATATTGAACCGTTGTCCCTGATCCATGAGGAAGCTGTGTTTCAAGCCCTAATGGATCGACTGGACCACTGTTGATTTGCAGCCACTTGGTAGGGAAGAAGAAGCTGAAGCGGCGCAGGAGGACCCACAACCATCAGATCAGGGCGGTGACCAAGCTTGAACCGGAGCCCGGTTTAAATGGCTACTTTGTTATATTCCGTCAAGAAAACAATGATCTTATTTAGGCACCATGTTGCCTTGTAATAGGATAGCCAATACTCTTGCTTCTGAGATGCCTTCGTGCATAGGCATTGATACTTTTATTTGAATGGGCAAAACCTTCACTCTATATTGCCTGCAATCACAAATCTTAAACTGCCGCGGCGGCTGTACCGCCAGCCGGTTTATGACCTTTATATATATATGCAATGAAATTGAGGTATATGATCAAACTTTTGTGATACAAAATACCTGCCATCGCTGGGCATGAAGTTGGCTTAGCCAATCTTGAAACGGAGGTTTACAAGCCTAAACCGTCAATGGAGAAAACAGCTCCTATGTATAAAATGCCGGTTTACCATGTAAACCATGCCGGGTTATGAAAAACAACCCAGTTACTCCAGAATGGGATGTGAACAGAAAAAATCAAGCCGGCCAAATAATCTCCGGATTAAAAATGGACCGTGTTCCGTGGATTGACAGTTTGAACCGGTTTAAAACGTTGTCGGTTTAAAAAACGCAAAGCAACAGTAAGAAGAATGTTGAAATAAAAGGCAATGATAAAAACCTTTGCAAAAAGAGGCTTTATTGAACCGATCAGATGGTGTTACCATGGTCGGACACGACCAAGCTCCCGATAGGTGTAGCTATGGTTCAAGTCAGCCAGGTCCCCAAATGAAACCGTGGCATTATGCCGATCAAAAGGCATGGCAATGGTTCGGATTCGACCAAGCTCCCAAGTGATTCTATGGCCTTAGGCCGATCAAGAGGCGTGACTGGTTCAGACTTGACCATGTCCCCAAGTGATCTGGTGGCTTTCGCCTATCAATAGGTGTTATCAACCCGGGGTGGTTGATCCTCACTGCTCCATATGATTGGCTGCTCAGACCAGCGTAAGTAACGGGGCACAGCCGGTTCAACAGAGTTGACTGCCTGCTTCTGAATCTTCCGGTCTCGCTTTTCTAAGCTAGTGGTGAAAACATGGTACTGCCCACTATTCTACTGCTTTGGGTTGCTCTGGTAACCCGACTGTTGCTGCTGCTGGTTGTAACCACCCTGGCTACTCTGATTATTCTGATTACTATGTCCGCCCGGATTACCAATAAATCCTGAACCGGAATTTCCTCCACCGTAACCCGGCCCGGATCCTGAGCCACCGCCAGAGCCATGATCATACCGGAAAGCATTAGAATTTTTGAACTCCTGCATAATGTAACAATCCTTCCAAAGGTGGTTTGCTGGCACCTCCTTCGTCCCATGCTTCGGACAGGGCTGGTTCAACAGATAATTTAGGCGGTCTGGGTTAGGGTTAGGCGCTCCACTGCGATTCTGCAGTTTACCCTTGCGTCACTGGCCCTTGTCCTGCGCGCTGGTATTGGCCACGAAGTCCATGTTGCCATCCGCTTTGCGCTTGCCTCCGCCACCATTACCGGCCGGGTGATGTTGCTGACCTTTGGAGTTGCCGTTCTTCTTTCCCTTCCCTGTCTTATCATCATCAGACTCGGGATCCTTGGTACTATCAGAATCAGCATACTTCACTAGCGCAGCCATGAGGGTTCCCATATCGTTGCAATGGCACTTCAACCGTCCCAATTTCAACTTCTGAGGCTCAAACCGGTAGTTGCCTTCAAAAGTTATCACTGTTGTATCGGCATTGATGCGGTCTGATGAATGCAAGGTCTTCAAGACCCGGCGCACCCAACGGGTTGTCGATTCTCCTTCCTCCTGAACACAAGCTGCTAAATCCAATATCGACATAGGCTGCTTGCACGTATCCTTGAAATTCTGGATAAACCGGGCTCTCAACTGGGCCCATGAACTGATAGAGTTGGGCGGTAAGCTTTTTAACCATGTACGGGCCGTCCCTTCGAGCATCATGGTTAGATACTTTGCACATGCCGCATCATCCACCTCAAGCATCTCCATAGCCATCTCATAGCTCTGCACCCATGTTTCTGGAGACACGTCGGTAGTGTAATTTGGCACCTTGCGCGGGCCCTTGAAATCCTTGGGCAGGCGCACATTGCGTAAAGCGGGGACAAGGCACTATCAGAATCAGCATACTTCACTAGCGCAGCCATGAGGGTTCCCATATCGTTACAATGGAGCTTCAACCGTCCCAATTTCAACTTCAGAGGCTCAAACCGGTAGTTGCCTTCCAAAGTTATCACTGTTGTATCGGCATTGATGCGGTCTGATGAATGCAAGGTCTTCAAGACCCGGCGCACCCAACGGGTTGTCGATTCTCCTTCCTCCTGAACACAAGCTGCTAAATCCAATATCGACATAGGCTGCTTGCACGTATCCTTGAAATTCTGGATAAACCGGGCTCTCAACTGGGCCCATGAACTGATAGAGTTGGGCGGTAAGATTTTTAACCATGTACGGGCCGTCCCTTCGAGCATCATGGTTAAATACTTTGCACATGCCGCATCATGCACCTCAAGCATCTCCATAGCCATCTCATAGCTCTGCACCCATGTTTCTGGAGACACGTCGGTAGTGTAATTTGGCACCTTGCGCGGGCCCTTGAAATCCTTGGGCAGGCGCACATTGCGTAAAGCAGGGACAAGGCACTATCAGAATCAGCATACTTTACTAGCGCAGCCATGAGGGTTCCCATATCATTGCAGTGGCGCTTCAACCGTCCCAATTTCAACTTCAGAGGCTCAAACCGGTAGTTGCCTTCCAAAGTTATCACTATTGTATCGGCATTGATGCGGTCTGATGAATGCAAGGTCTTCAAGACCCGGCGCACCCAACGGGTTGTCGATTCTCCTTCCTCCTGAACACAAGCTGCTAAATCCAATATCGACATAGGCTGCTTGCACGTATCCTTGATATTCTAGATAAACCGGGCTCTCAACTGGGCCCATGAACTGATAGAGTTGGGCGGTAAGCTTTTTAACCAAGTACGGGCCATCCCTTCGAGCATCATGGTTAAATACTTTGCACATGCCGCATCATCCACCTCAAGCATCTCCATAGCCATCTCATAGCTCTGCACCCATGTTTCTGGAGACACATCGGTAGTGTAATTTGTCAACTTGCGCGGGCCCTTGAAATCCTTGGGCAGGCGCACATTGCGTAAAGCGGGGACAAGGCACGGTACCCCCAAAGAGCTAGAAGTAACTCCTGGCTCGACCAGGTGGTTGGACGAACCGGCGTAAGCTGACGAGCCTCATACTATGCCGCTAACTCTGCCTCTCTGCGCGCTCGGGCCCGGTCCACTACTTCCTGGGCATTACCAATACCACCTGCCAGGTTGTTACCACGGGGCGCTTCACGGTTTCGTGCATTGCTTGACACGGCTGGTTCATCCATACGCCTACTGTAGCTCCGGCTTGGGCGAGGGGTAGAGTGAATTCGGTCGCGGCTGTATGAATATGCTTCCTTCTGAATCAAAGCCGTTCGAAGAAGCTCCTTAACCCGACGCGTCTCCACCGCCTGCGGAGAATCACCTTCAATTAGGATGGCCTCCAGCCGTGAAGCGGCAGCAACAAGGTTGTCCATCGGATTGGAATAATGACCCGGAGGTGTTGGGACAGGCTGAGGTACGATAGTGTTCTGACGAGGCGGATCCATCAGGCGAGGCTGAACTAGCACGCCCGTCCCAGGTGCTTCCGCCCGGTTTACCACCGGCGGGTTGCTGGTTCCCGCTCCTGGGGTGTTAAAGAGATCTCTGGCTTCAAAAACCGGAGGCAAGCGAGACTGGTGCTTCCTCTTCAGGACTTCATGTGACGCGTTCTGATCCAGCATAAGCCGGTATGCCTGCGCATCCAAAGCGGCCCGCTCTGCAGTCATCCTGGCATTCTCAGCTACTAGGTCGGCCTTGGCTTGAGTAATCTGATCCCTCACCTTTGCAATCTTCGCGTTGTGGGCGTCCTGATCCACCGGATTAGTTTCTGCCATAAGCGTAGCCAACGCATCAAACAGATCAGACAAGACTTGAGCCGGCGGGCGCACAGGGCCTCCTCACCCGGCTGCTATCGCCGTTACTGACCCGGAAATCATTGCCGCTGCGGTCGAAGAGTGGATCGCCGCCTGTATACCGGCCATGAATATTCCAACCCGGTTTGGCAGATCAGAGGGGTCTGGAATACTGTCGCCATCGGAACGGCCCCCAATCCGGCCATCTTGTAACTGATATAACGATTCGGTTTCTCCGATTGAGGACTCGTCACCGGAATAAACGATGGTCTCGCCACCAGATTATGAACCGTCCTCGTATTCCCCTCCATGGATGACTCCCACGACGGCACACTTCACGGCTGGTTTAACCTGGGCGAATCGTGCACGCTGAGCCGTTTCGACGAGGTCGCTGCAGATGTCCGGCTCAGGGCCCGGCTCATCGGTCTTGCCAATGAAGACGTGTATGCCAACAAAGGGGACCCGATACCCGTACTCAATTGAGCCGGCCTTGGGGCCCCATTCTGCATCGTTGATGTAGAGCTTGCCGCGTCAACTCTTGGTCATCCGGCCCACAGCGTAGCCCTTGAGTCCTTCGAAGTTTCCCTCCAAGAACTTGAAACCATCATGCGATCACGGTGGGCGCCAACTGTCGGGGTTTTTTCACGGCAGATGTCCTCATGAAAGGACTTAGTCGTGGAGCCATCGCTACGGGTTAGCTTGAAGGGGTTAAAGCGGACACAGGGACGCAAGGGAGTTTATACTAGTTCGGCCCCTTCGATGAAGGTAAAAGCCTACGTCTAGTTTGTGATGGAATTGATGGGGTTTCGATGACTAGGGAGCAAACAAGCTTTGCCAAGGTCTCGAGTTATTGTCTGTCGTCCTTGAACCGCCACCGGGTCGTCCCCTTATATACATGGGTGGCGCCCGTCGGTTTACAGAGTCCCAACACCGGCTCATAGATGTGTCCGGTTTGGTCTCTACTTATTCCTAACTTACAATACAAGTTACATACCGACGCCGGTTTACGACTACAGGCTTTAAACTTATTATGGGTCTTGAACCCTCATCTACCTTCATGGGCTTTAACATACTTAACTACTGATGAAATTAACCCGGCCCAGATACGCCGGTTTACGCCCAGTAGTAATATCCCCAACAGAGGTACCAAAGTAATCCAGGAGTGGATCACTAGATAGTGGTCAAGAACATCCTGAAATACCTGAAAAGTACTAAGGATATGTTTCTCGTACATGGAGGTGACAAAGAGCTCGTCGTAAATGGTTATGTCGATGCACTGATCCGGATGACTCTAAGTCACAAACCGAATACGTGTTTTTATTAAATGGTGGAGCTGTCAGTTGGTGCAGTTCCAAGCAGAGCGTCATGGCGGGATCTATGTGTGAAGAGGAATACATAGCTACTTCAGAAACAACAAATGAAGGAGTATGAATGAAGCAGTTCATATCCGATCTAGGTGTCATACCTAGTGTATCGGGTCCAATGAAAATCTTTTGTGACAATACTGGTGCAATTGCCTTGGCAAAGGAATCCAGATTTCACAAGAGAACCAAGCACATCACGAGATGCTTCAATTCCATCTGTGATCAAGTCAAGGAGGGAGACATAGAGATTGGCAAGATACATACGGATCTGAATATTGCAGACCTGTTGACTAAGCCTCTCTCACGAGCAAAACATGATCAGCACCAAGAATCCATCGGTGTTAGAATCATTACAATATAATCTAGATTATTGACTCCAGTGCAACTGGGGGACTCAAGGAAATATGCCCTAGAGGCAATAATAAAGTTGTTATTTATATTTCCTTATATCATGATAAATGTTTATTATTCATGCTAGAATTGTATTAACCGGAAACTTAGTACACATGTGAATACATAGACAAACAGAGTGTCACTAGTTTGCCTCTACTTGATTAGCTCGTTGAATCAATGATCGTTATATTTCCTAACCATATACATGAGATGTCATTTGAATAAAGAATGATGTGATTGACTTGACCCATCCGTTAGCTTAGCACGATGATCGTTTAGTTTGTTGCTATTGCTTTCTCCATAACTATACATGTTCCTATGACAATGAGATCATGCAACTCCCGAATACCGAAGGAACACTTTGTGTGCTACCAAACATCACGACATAACTGGGCGATTATAAAGGTGCTCTACAGGTGTCTCCGATGTTGTTTGCTGAGTTGGCATGGATCAAGATTCGGATTTGTCACTCTGGTTGTCGGAGAGGTATCTCTGGGCCCTCTCGGTAATGTACATCACATAAGCCTTGCAAGCAATGTAGCTAATGGGTTAGTTACGGGATGTATCATTACGGAACGAGTAAAGAGACTTGCCGGTAACGAGATTGAACTAGGTATTGGGACACCCACGATCGAATCTCGCGCAAGAATCATACCGATGACAAAGGGAACAACGTATATCGTTATACGGTTTGACCGATAAAGATCTTCGTAGAATATGTAGGAACCAATATGATCAACCAGGTTCCGCTATTGGTTATTGACCGGAGACATGTCTCGGTCATGTCTACATAGTTCTCGAACCCGTAGGGTCCGCACGCTTAACGTTCGGTGACGATCGGTATTACGAGTTTATGTGTTTTGATGTACTGAAGGTAGTTCGGAGTCTTGGATTTGATCACGGACATGACGAGGAGTCTCTTAATGGTCGAGACGTAAAGATCGATATATTGGAAGCCTATGTTTGAATATCGGAATAGTTCCGAGTTAAATCGGGAGTATACCGGAGTACCGGGAGGTTACCGGAACCCCTGGGAGGTATATGGGCTTTATTGGGCCTTAGTGGAAGAGAGGGGAAAGAAGCAAAGGTGGGGGCGCATCCCCCAAGCCCAATCCGAATTGGGAGGGGGGCCGGCCCCCCTTTCCTTCCTTCTTCCCTCTCATTCCTTCTCTCCTAGAACCAACAAAGGGAAGCGGGTGAATCCTACTCCCGGTGGGAGTAGGACTCCCTGGGGCGAGCCTAGAGAGGCCGGCTGTGACACTCCAATATTTTTTATTTGGTTTTCAACAAAACTTTGTTGGATTTGAAGAAGGTCATTTAATCTCTTCCAAAGTTTTCTCTCTCAAAACTTTTTCCCTTGGCGAAGATTTTATTTTTGTATCTTCTTCAACCCTAGTGTTTGGTTAGTAAGAACCTTCCTTCTGTTTGTTCCCTCCTCAAATATATTTTTTGGAAATTATTTTCTTTTAAGAAGAAATCCTATGAGTTTTGGGGTTGCTTTCATTTTTGAAACCACCCATGGTTTTACCATGCTTCATGTGGTAAAACCTCCCAAAATCCCACCTTCCACCTTGGGGCAATCCAAACTTCCTATTCCAACAAGTCCAAACCATTTTTGGATTTTATTTCATTTATTTTTCTTCCCAAATCAATTCTGTCTTTTATTTTTAAGCCTAGGTGATTTACAAAGCAAGTACCAAATTCCCTTTGAATTTTGGTCTCAAACCAACTCCTCTGGATAGACTTTAGCACCCCCAACCTAGATCCATCAAGATCCACTCTTCTTCTTTTCAAAAAATTCAAGTTTCAACCTCTGCAAGTTTGGACCAGATTTGTCAAATTTGGTGAATTTCATATCTTCTCTTCTCCAGAAATTCTACCAAAATTCAGGCAGCCCCCAGATGCAATGAGAGGCCACCCCACCAAAAATCAGCTCAAGGAAAATTCCCCACATGCCAAAATCATTTCGTCAAACACATGGCCGGCACTGTTACTGTGCACTTTCAGAAAATTCAGAGTTTCAGAGAAATTCGGTGTCATTTTTCGTCAGAGTGTTGTCACCAATCAACAGTGCGCCCTGGCGCGTTGTGCACGGTCTCTCCTCCCTGGCCAGAGCACCGCACACCCTCTTGGACGGGTGCAGGTGTCGGTGGCGGTGAGCATCACCGACGCCGGCAGCTTCTGCAGTGGCAGAGCCACCCGTGGCAGCAAGCGAGAACCCGTGCCAGCTCGCTACGCCGTCCGGCGCCGCCCATCGCTCCCTTGCCCTCCGCGTGGCCTCATGCACGCCAGCGCACCCCGCAGCACCGTCGCCGTGGCCCGGCAAGCACAGGGAGCGCCCTCTGCCGCCGACGGGCCCGCGCCGCTCCGTTCCGTCGAACCCACCCAAAGCACCTAATCCGAACTCGTTTAGCGCCTAAATGGAACCAGAGGAACTCCACGTTGACGCCCAACTCCCTAAACTCCACGACCAAGCTCTGCGCCGCCATAACCATCGCCGGAGATCTCCGCTCACGGCCATCGCCTCGGATCGCCTATAAAAAGGGGCCCCGAGCTCGCCCTTGAGCACGCACCACCACTGCACCCCACCAGGACCCCACCAAGCCACTAGGAGGACCTCGAGGAGGTCTCCTCCCCCAACTCCGGCCGCCCCGATCCGCCTCAGCCACCAGCTCGAACCACTCCGGTGAGGCCATCCCCGCCACCCAAACCTTGTCAGTAGTCTCCTCGAGCACCCAGTGATCTAACCCAGGCTTCAATTTGACCTACGCAGCCCTCCCCGACGAGATCCAACTCCACCCGAGCCGCCGTCCGCCGGAGCAAGGACCGTCGTCGACGTGGTGCTCGCCGACGACCACCACCACCACCCACCGACGCGGAAGGACACGCTGAGCACGTAGGTACTCTCCGATCCTCCTAACTTGCCGTGGATCGCCGCCAGCGACCACCGCAGCTCTCGGGCGCCGACGAGCTCTGTTTCTTCCCCGTTTGAAATTTCAAACCTGACGGGTGGGACCCCCCCGTCAGCCTCTCTTTTCTTTTAAACAAAACGTTTTCTGAAAGCGTCTTCTGCCAAAGTACGTCTCCCTTCTGGGCCGGCGTATTCTCAAACGAAACGTCTTCTGTTTTATAAAATGAACCCTGAGAAGTTTCTGTTTCATCTCAAAAAGGTCCCTGGATTAAAACCCTTATAACTTTTAGACAGAAAATGATATTTGATTGATTCTTTTTCTGTCCTCTTAAAATTTTTGTCTAGTTTTTTATCATATTTATTTCTAAAATATTTGGAATTACTTTTGTGCACCTCACGGTATTTACGTTAGCGCGTATGTCTCTTTATACCGTAGATACCGAAGGAGGTGACGGAACCGCGAACTTCACTGAGCTAGGCTACGACTACTCTGAACCAGGCAAGCATGTTTGAACTTTTGATATGATGATTGTCTTTGGCATGTTTAAATTTCAATGAATGTCATATTTCATGCAAAGTTGAGGCAAGTGAGTTTCGAAAATCCATAATTTGTTGGATGAGAGTTTGCATGGCCATGTGATGGCATGAGAATGGGTAAGATGACAGTGTTGTAGCATGCCAGTCTTATGCCAGACTATTTGACTTTAGTGTCAACATGAACTGGTCGACTTTCCATCCGTTTTTCCCTTCCTGTACTACCACATGTTTTCCGCAAGGGATATGGCTTAGTAAGTTGCAAACCGCTTTCCTGGTACACACCAAATCGAGAGGCCGTGATGAGGGTTCCATGGCCCTGGATTAAAGCCAGTCATCCGGTCAGGGGGCATGGGTGTTTCCGGTTGGGACTGAGAGGGGGGCACCCCTTAGAGCGTGCGTATATAAATTTGATCCCATGCTATTCGAGATTGTGATCTCCCAGTCTCAAAGTTTTTCTTGAACGCTGTCTAGGGTGATTCCTGGCATCGTGAGGTGGGATGGGTGTGTACTGGTTAGATGTGTTTCTTCCGAAATACCGTAAACGGAACTAGTCCTTCGTGACTACGAAAATCCATTGGCTGTGGGCATTTTAGTACAACTCTGCAGAGTCAAAAATCCTTTGAGGCATCTTATCTATGTCCAAGTAATGTGTTCAACTTATCTTGTCAAGTGTCAGTCTCAGTGACAAGAACTCCGGTGAACCATATGAGTGTTAAGCCGGTCAAAGTTTATTCCTGTGGATGGACTAACCCGTTTATTATTAAGTGTTGAATATTTCCTATGAGTATTATATCTTTGTGAGTTTAACAGATATGAATAATGAAATTAAAGCCCTTTCTGCAATGTCGCTCAGACGTCCGACTGCGGCACGCTTGTTATTTACTTTCGATATAAGCCCTTTCTGCGATGTCGCTCAGACGTCCGACTATGGCCCAATTGTTATTTACTTTTGGATATAAGCCCTTTCTGCGATGTCGCTCAGACGTCCGACTGTGGCACGTATATTATTTACTTTCAATTTAAGCCCTTTCTGCGATGTCGCTCCGACGTCCGACTGTGGCACGCATGTCATTTACCTTTCAATATAAGCCCTCTATGTTGTGTCGCTTAGACGCCCGACTGCGGCAGGATTATTTATTTGTTCACCCTTCGAGGCGTCGCTCCGGACACCCGATCGGTTTTCAGTTATTTTGTTGGGATTTCGGGAAGACTACCGCCCGACTCCCTTTTTACTTATCATGTTGTGCCAATATTTATGAAATTGAATGTGGATTACTAATTGCTCATGACGCATTCATGCATGCATTTGTTATATCTTACGTCCGAACTATCTTGCGAGTACTTTCAAAGTACTCACCTGGCTTGTTGATTTGGCCAGATGTTGACGAAGGCGATCTCATGGATGAAGAGTTCGATAGCGAGTCCGACGCCTAGAGGAGTCCCAATCAGTCTCGTGCGACCCTGGATTTGGTCTCTGTATTATATCCGCTTCCGCTACCCGAATAAATTCATCAAGCCTCACCTCGACGCTCGATGAGCTGCCAGTTTAGGAGTCATTTTATCCACTCTCCACTGAGATATTCCACCACCACTTTTATCTCGAGTTAGTAGTATGCCACCACACCATTGTGTCATATCCGCCATTATGTATAATTATTGGCGTGCTTGTAATAATTTGTTGAGCAGCCTCAGCTCGGCCCTGTAATATATTATATGCTACTGGCTTACTGTATTAAGAATTTTCTCTACCAGTAAGGAGGATTTTTCTCATACTAGACTCAAAAGACTGGCTTCTCAATAAACATTTTATTGGAAAACCGGTCGTGACACCGGCCCCCTCCCCCTCATCCACTCCTTTATATACGGGGGAGGGGGCACCCCATAGACACACAAGTTGATCATTGATCTTTAGCCGTGTGCGGTGCCCCCTCAACCATAATCCACCTCTATAATATCGTAGTGGTGCTTAGGCAAAGCCCTGTTCCGGTAGCAACATGATCATCATCATCACGCCATCGTGCTGACGAAGATCTCCCTCTAAGCTCTACTGGATCCTCAGTTCGCGGGACGTCACCGAGCCGAATGTGTGCAGATCACGGAGGTGTCGTACCTTCGGTGCTAGATCGGTCGATCGTGAAGACGTACGACTACATCAACCGCGTTGTCATAACGCTTCCGCTTACGATCTACGAGGGTACATAGACGATACTCTCCCCTCTCGTTGCTATGCATCACCATGATCTTGCGTGTGCATAGGAATTTTTTTGGAATTAATGTGTTCCCCAACACCGAAGCCCCCGCCCATCCCCCGCAGCCCCTTTCCCTATAAAAGGAGGGCCCTGGTGACCAGGAAGAGGATTCGGCTTTTTGGAGCTCCTCACGCCCCATAGCTTGTAATCCCATCATTCATGTTTTTCATTCTCCATGAACTGTACCTAAGTGGAATGTTTTTAATGAAAAAGGGGATGCTTGCCGGGTCACTTGTCTTGCGGGTGGAACCGACGTCAAGGGGCAAATCCTTGATATCTTTAAGATAGACACTTCCTTGCCCGGCAGCAGGCCCTGCCATCTTCCCACGTCGCTCGACCTTTCTCACGCTTTCGGCGGAGGCAGGGATGAGGTGGGTTCAGGCTCCTCGTTTCGTCCCTTCGCTGCCGCGACTACGACCAAACCTGGCCCCAGGAACGAGCCCTAGGGCCTAGAGTTAGGGGAGCACGGTAGCTTTAGGAAGAAAGGAGGTTTCGCATACCTCAGTCCATAGGAGAATGCATGATAAGGGATCAAGAACGTATCTGAAACTGTAGCCCCCGACAACTCTGGTTCTCCGTGGGTGAATCTTTGTATTTGCAGCCCCCGGCAACACTGGCTTGTCGGGGTCCAGATGCTGGTCCGTCCCTCTTCTCCCCCTTGTTTTTCATCCTCAAGTGATCCGGCAAGGATATCCGAGCCCTGCGAACCAAAGGAGACAAAAGAATGGCAAAGAGACGCACACTCGACCTCTAAGCTAGGGGTTAGCCGCCGCTAAGCACTATCAACCCTAACCAAGGACGAGACTCGATCTAGCATGCATGCTATAACTTAGGGCGCCAGCGCTTCATTTATGCTCAGGGTCTGCGCCTGGCTTTGTACAAAGGGTTACATGCATCATCGGCAATGCTTGTACAAAAGGTGGCTTGCCGGGAGGCCCGACAAGCCGCGCCTTATGGGTAAAACTTGCGAAGATGCTCGATGTTCCAGGAGTTGCTCACCGGAACAGCATCTTCGGTCTCTAGGCGGACTGCGCCAGGCCCGGTGACTCGTATTACCCGATAAGGGCCTTCCCACTTCAGCGTCAACTTGTTGGAATTCTTGGCCGATTGAACGCGCCGAAGAACAAGGTCGCCTTCCTCAAGGCTCCGGGCATGAACCTTGTGGCTATGGTAGCACCCAAGGCTTGCTGGTAGCGTGCTGCTCTCACAGCCGCCCGAAGACGATCTTCCTCAAGGAGCAGTGTGTCGTCTTGCCGCAGTTGCTCTTGCTCAAGCTCATCATAAGTGAGCACTCGAGGTGACCCGTATATGAGTTCAGTGGGGATAACTGCTTCTACCCCATATACCAGGGCAAAGGGTGTCTGGCCGGTGGCTCGATTTGGTGTCGTCCTGATTGACCAAAGAACCGTCGGCAACTCATCAATCCAGCGCCTTCCGCTCTTGTGCAGTCTGTCAAAGGTCTTGGTCCTTAAGCCTCGCAACACTTCAGCATTTGCCCTCTCAGCTTGCCCGTTGCTCCGCGGGTGAGCGACGGAAGCGAAACAGACTTTGCTGCCGAGGTCCTGAGTATATTGCATGAAGGTGCGGCTTGTGAACTGCGTACCGTTGTCGGTGATGATCCGGTTGGGTACACCGTAACGGCACACTAGCCCCTTGAAGAACTTGAAGGCTGACTGAGCTGTGACCTTCCTTACTGCCTCCACTACTGGCCACTTTGTGAACTTGTCGATGGCTACGTACAAGTACTCAAAGCCCCCGACAGCGAGGGGGAAAGGGCCCAGTATGTCGAGCCCCTAGACCGAGAAGGGCCAGGAGAGAGGAATGGTTTGATGGGCTTGAGCTGGTTGATGAAGCTTTCTTGAATGGAACTGACACGCCTCACACCTGGTGACGAGCGTCGTTGCATCCTGGAGGGCGGTGGGCCAGAAGAAACCCTGCCGGAATGCCTTGCCGGCAAGGGCTCTCGACCCAATGTGGGATCCACATATGACTCCGTGTATCTCTGCCAACAGCTCCAGTCCTTCTTCTCCAGGGATGCACTTCAATTTCACGCCGTTCGGTCTCTTCCTGTACAGGACGTCATCGATGAACTGGTACATGGCAGAGCGACGGGCTACTTTTTCCGCTTCTTCCTGCTCCTCAGGAAGCTCCCCTGTCTGGAGGAATCGGACGGTATGCTGTGCCCACACTGGAGCATGAGGCTCGACGGCGAGGACTAAAGGCATTTCCTCCGCTATAGGGGCGGCCGTCTTGACGGCAAGAGCTTGGCGTCCTGCCGGAGCTAGCCGCCCCACGGCGGGTTCAGTGTCCTCGGCAACACCTTTGCCGGCGGCTCCGGGGAGCTTGGCGGGAAAGTTCTTGCCGGGTCCTGATTTCCTTCTCTTGTTCTGCTCTATTGATGGATCAACGGATGGCTGAGTTAGCTGAAGCACAAAGGTACCTGGTTCCACAGGTAGCTTGAGGGCAGCGTGCTTCGACAGGTAATCGACGATATCGTTCTCCATTCAGGGAACGTATTCAGCCTGGATACCGTCGAAATGCTCTTCCAGCTTTCTCACTTCATCAACGTAGGCCTTCATCAACGGGCTCTGGTAATCCTTATTGACTTGCTTGACGACAAGCTGCGAGTCGCCCCTGGCGATGAGCTTTTTTATTCCGAGGTCCGTCGCGATCCTAAGACCGGCAAGCAGCCCTTCGTATTCTGCCGTGTTGTTTGTGGACGCCTCCCTGGGGAAGTGCATCTGGACCACGTACTTGAGGTGCTCTCCGGTGGGGGTGGCGAGCAGTACGCCAGCCCCGGCACCCTGGAGGGAGAAAGCCCCATCAAAGTACATAATCCAATCGCAACTTGCCTCCTTGCCGGGGAGAGCAGCCTCTTGGGCTTCTTCGTCAGGTGTGGCGGTCCATTCTGCAATGAACTCCGCCAGGACTCGGCTCTGGATCGTCAAAGTACTTTCAAACTTGAGGCCAAAGCTGGACAGCTCCAGTGCCCATTCCACAATCCTCCCCGTCGCATCTGGGTTGTGCAATATCCGCTTCAGAGGGAGGCGAGTGACGACAGTGATCTCGTGTGCCTGGAAGTAGTGATGCATCTTCCTCGAGGCCATAAGGAGGGCGAAGAGCAGTTTCTGCACACCGGAGTACCTCGACCTAGCCCCCTGCAAGAGGGAGCTAACGAAGTAGACCGGGTGCTGCATCACTTTCTTCTTTGGCGGCACCTCGACCAACTGTGTCGCCTCCACACTTGTGGCGTCGGGCTCTGTTGCTGCCATTTCCTCGTCGTCGACCTCCCTCTGCGCCAATAGTGCGGCGCTGACCACCTGGTTCGTTGCCGCTAAGTATAGCAGCAACGGCTCCTGGGGCCTGGGCGCAACTAGTGTTGGTGCGGAGGAGAGGTACTCCTTCAGATCTTGCAATGCCGCTTCGGCTTCTGGTGTCCACTCCATCGGGCCCGCCTTTTTCAGGATCTTGAAAAAGGGAAGGGCGCGCTCGGCGGACTTGGATATGAACCTGCCCAGGGCAGCGACGCAACCAGTGAGCCGGCGCAGATCCTTGATCCGCTTGGGTGCTTCAATCTGCTCTATAGCTTTGATCTTGTCCGGGTTGGCCTCTATCCCCCGCTGTGACACAAAGAACCCGAGAAGCTTGCCGGACGGGACGCCACAGACGCACTTCTCAGGGTTCAGCTTGAGGTTGATCTTCTGCAGATTTGCAAATGTTTCCCGCAAATCTGATATGAGGGTGGCCCTGTCCTTGGTTTTGACCACTACGTCGTCCATATAAGCTTCCGTATTTCTACGGAGCTGGGGCTCAAAACCAATCTGGACCGCCCTCGCAAACGTCGATCCAGCACTCTTCAACGAAAGGCATCCGTGTGAAACAATACGTACCACATGGGGTGATGAATGCTGTTTTCACTTTGTCTTCTTTCGTCATGAAGATCTGGTGGTAGCCAGAGTAGGCATCGAGGAATGACAACAGATCACACCCAGCCGTGGAGTCAACAATCTGGTCGATGCGCGGTAACGGGAAGGGGTCTTTAGGACAAGCCTTATTGATATCTGTCTAATCAATACACAGCCTCCACTTCCCATTTGCCTTGCGCACTACGACCGGATTGGCCAACCACGTCGGATGGAGCACTCCTCTTACCAGACCCGCTGCCTCCAGTTTCTGGATTTCTTCTGTGATGACCTCTTGTCGTTCCAAAGCTTGCTTTATGACCTTCTGCTTGACGGGCCGCGCATGAGGACAGACAGCAAGGTGGTGCTCAATCACCTCCCTGGGAACGTCGGGGATGTCGGAAGCTTGCCATGCAAACACATTGACATTCGCCCGCAGGAAGGTGACGAGCGTGTCTTCCTATTTGTCGTCAAGGGTGGAGCTTATGGTGAAAGCTCCTCCCGTGCCATCCTCGTTGACGGAAACCTTCTTGGTTCCCGGCGGCGTGGCCCTGGAGCTCTTGCTTCCGCCGGCAGAGCTCTCTGGCACATCCTCGACGGCAGCGCTATACTCCGAAGAGGTGCGCTTGCCGGAGTGGGTGTCCGAGGTCTCGCCGGCCTTCTTCTTCTTTTTCCCCCCCGGGGTCCTGGCAGCAGGAGCGAGTGCCCCAGCGTCGGCAGCCGCTGCGACTGCTTGCTGGTACACTTGATCGGTGCAAATCAGCGCACCCTTCTTGTCGGAGGGGATGGTGATGACCGTCACGGGCCCTGGCATCTTCAGGGTATTGTAGGCATAGTGCGACGCCGCCATGAACTTGGCCAGCGCTGGGCGGCCAAGGATCCCGTTGTAGGGCAAGGGGATCTTGGCAACGTCAAGCACAATCCTCTCCATCCTGAAGTTCAGGTCGCTCACGAAAGTTACGGGCAACGTGACCTTTCCCTTGGGTTGGCTTCTCCCCGGGCTGACCCCTTGAAACGTGCCCATTTCTTCGAGGTCTCCATCAGGGATCTGCAGCTTCTCGACCACGGCAGGCGAGATCAAGTTCAGACCGGCCCCGCCATCTACTAGCATTTTTGTCACCTTGAGGTTGTGTATCGTTGGTGAAACCAACAACGGCAAGCACCCGACCGCAGTAGTGCGATCAGGGTGATCCTCAGAGTCAAAAATGATAGGTGTGATGGACCACTTCAGCGGCCTCTGGGCATCAAACGACGGCTCTGCTGCTGTACTTTCTCGCGCCCACTGTTTAAGCCGGCGCCGAGAGGCATGCAGCGAAGCGCCGCCGTCAACGCACATGGCCTCTGTAGCTTTTTGAAACTCTTGGTCGTCGGACTCGTCCTCCTCTTCGTGATCGTCATCTTCTGGCTTTCTGTCACGACCCCGAGCGGGCCTCTCTTGTTGGTTATCCTTGCCGCGACGGCCCGCCTGGCCGTCGCGTTTCTTGCCGGATCCCTCAGCACCGTCTTGGCCCTTCTCCTTGTCCCGCCTCTCGTATTCAGCTCTCTGCTTCTCAGCGAGGAGCTCAACCTGCCGGCAGTCTTGGAGAGCATGGCCTTTGGTGCGATGGATCTTGCAGTATCGCTTGTCGTAGTTGCCTGGCTTCTCGGCAACCGCCAAGGCCTGGCAGGCGACACATCCTTGGATTTCCTTGCCGGGGTCAACTGCCTTGGTCTTCTTGGTGGAGCCGGTGTCGTCAGACCCCTCGACGGCAAGCACAACTTTCCCTTTGCGCCTCCTGCTGTGGCACCGGCCTTTCTTCGCCGGGGCGGCTGTGTCCTCTTTAGAGGAGTCGGTTTCCACGCCGGCATCTTCGCCGGGTTACTTCCTCCCCTCTTCAGCCCGGGCACACTTCTCCGCGAGAACATAGAGTTCCGCGATATCTTTCACCTTGTTCATCGCCAGCTCTTCGTGCATCTGGCGGTTCCGAACGTTCTGATGGAACGCGCTGATGATGGCGGCGGGGTGAACATCCGGAATATTTTACTGTACCCGAGTGAACCTCTGTATGTACTTGCGGAGACTCTCGCCTACCTTGAGGGGAATGACGTGGAGATCACTCGCTTGGCCATGAGCTTGGTGACCGCCAGTGAAGGCGCCCACGAATTCATGGCACAAATCCGACCAGGAGGAGATGGAGTCTACCGGCAAGTGCATTAACCATGACATGGCGTTGGGTTTAAGAGCCAACGGGAAGTAATTTGCAAGCACCTTATCGTCACGAGATCCGGCAGCCTGCATCGCGATGGTGTAGATGCTGAGGAACTCGGATGGGTGGGTCTTGCCGTCGTACTTCTCGCCCACGTCAGGTTTGAAAGTGCGGTGAGTGGGCCACTGGAACTGCCGCAGCTCACGGGTAAAAGCCGGGCAGCCTACCTCGTAAGGCAGGCCCCCAGGGTTCTCCGGTGCTGGGTGGTCCACAGCAGGCCACGCTCGCCTATCTGACTGGTGGCGCGCTCCGCGCCGGTGCTCGATGGTGGTCCGAGCGTCTTCATGTTCCCGATCCCGAAGGACCTCGCGTTGGTCTTGGTGGGTCCGCGGGTCGGATGAGGCTATGGAGATTTCGTCGCCCGCAACGTCGCGACGGGCAGGCGTCCGTGGCGCCGGGCGAGGAGGAGGCGAGTGCACCGTGGTCGTGGCGCCGCCAACCTTCCTGCCACTGGTACGCGGGACTCCGTCGGAACGTCGACCCGGGGGCTCCGTCGGGGTCGACTCATCTTTGTTGGCCACCGCAACAAGGCTTCGGATGGTGGCTCTCCATTCATCGAGTTTCCCCGTAGTGGGAGGAGATTCGAGGAGCAACTACGCGCGCAAGGGCTTCTGCTGGCGTCGGTGGCAGCGAAACCTGCGCGGATCGCGACGCGCTCCGACTTCTGACCATGTCAGAAGGAGCTCTACCACGACCGCGCGGTCGCACGCCGTTTTCAATAGTGCCTCGGCGAGCGGGCAGGTCTTCTACATCCCGGGAGTGGCGCTCGGGGCTTTTCCTGCGGCGACGCCCGGGGTCTTCAGGGTGATCACGCCGCTCGTCGCGCGCCGCTTGAGAGGAACGCGGCGTCGGCGCCGGAGTGGGAGTCCTGGAGGCCCTCGCGCCGCCAACGGGCGGGGCAGCAGCGACCTCGGAAGGCCCCGCACCACCTGCGGGGGGGCCGGCTCCGTCTTTGGATTTGGCGGCGCGCGGCCCGTTACCGGGCGCACGAACATCGCCGCCTCCCATACTCCGGCTGCTGGGACGGTGTTGGTGTTCGCGAACAGCTCCCCGGGTCCTTTCGGCAACCGGTCCACTGCTCGCCCGCGTCGGGACGGGATGCCCGGCGTCCGACGGGCCAACTGCCACCGTCGTCTTCTTCTTTGGCGCCATGACGATGAAGAAGCGTCGAACTAACTGCTAAAGCTGATTCTCAGAACTGCGCCGCCCCTGCCTGGCGCGCCAAAGATGTCGGTGGGAAATGACACCTATGGGATCACGAGAATCCCTTTCTGCGGTTGCGGGGCCCGGGGGTCACGAGAAGAGCGGATCGAGTAGGCAGTACACGATTCCTTTACCCAGGTTCGGGCCGCGAAGATGCGTAAATCCCTACTCCTGCTTTGGTGGATTATATGTTGGTGTTCTTGAGCTAGCTATGGGGCGTGAGGAGCTCCAAAAAGCCGAATCCTCTTCCTGGTCGCTAGGGGCCTCCTTTTATAGGGAAAGGGGCTGCCACAGTGGCACACAGGAGGTGGAAAGGGTACAGTGTTGCGAGGTTATCCCTCGCATTACATGACAAGGCGCATTTAATGCGCCTTGCTTAGGTGTCCTTGCTTTATCGGTGGCGGGGGAGAGCCCTGTCTCGTCCGTCGCCGCTCTCTCCCGCATCGACACGCGCCCTGGCTAGCGGTGCCTGCGATGCCATGTAGGCGGGCAGGCAGCTGAGGTGGCGCAGCGGTGGGTCTCCACGAGGATCTGCATGCCACCACGCAGGTGCCTGCCCAGCTGGTTGTGTCGGCAGTTGCATGCGAACGGCGGTGGAGGTGTGACTGGCGCGTGTCCAATGGTGGCCCCGCGGGTGTCCTTGGCAAGGGCCTTGCCGCGGCCCCGGCAAGGGTCTTGTGAGGGTCTCGACAAGGGTCTTGCCGTGGTGCCTGCTGTCATCCCCGGTAAGGCTCTTGCCGGGGGCCTTGTGGTTCTCCTTGGCTGGGATCCCGCCAAGGGCCATCATCTTCTAAAGTGTGCATCTGATCTTGAATGTCTTCACAAAGATCTGCATACCACCACGGGGATGCCTCCCGAATCCTTGCCCCATGGGGGCAGTTGACTCAAGGTGACCCGCTCCATAGGTGTGGGGCGAGCTGCCATGGCAAGGGTCTTGCCGGGTTGGTGAAAACCGCCTCCCAGCGACGATCTTGCCGGGGGGGCCCGCTTCGCCCCCTTTGCTCTTTGTGGTCTTGGTCCCGGCGTCGTTCTGCTTCTCTTTGGCTTCGGCCTTACCTTGGTTCTACCTCCCTTGTCGGGCTCAGTGCGGCGACGCCCGCGGCTCAGACTGCCCGTGCACAGTCATAGGGGTACAAAAAGTGTACCCCTCTTTTTGTAAACCGACACCATTATCATGGGATTCTCATCAATACGGATGTGGGTAACCCAACCGTGCCATTGATTACGGCGCTTGGGGCATAAGCGAGTTTTACCAGGCTGGTGGGGGCGCATAGTTTTATCCGCCCATATAAAGGGATAAGGATTCACCTTTTTCTACCCACACCTTCTTCCTCCTTGCTCATCCATTCTCGCGCACTCGAGCTCCAGCGCCCAAGTCCACATTGCCATCCTCAACCTTCTCAAACAATGTCCGGAGCGGCACATCAAGAAGTGGAGGGGAGCTGCATACCTGTCCAAAGATATCGCACACCGGCTCCCAGATGACGGGCAGCTCATCCCCACCCCCAGGCCCCGTGAGAGGGTAGTGTTTCTTAACCATTTCCTCCGCGGACTGGGATTTCCTCTTCACCCATTCGAACGGGGGCTCATGTTCTACTACGGCCTGGACTTCCACGATCTGGCCCCGAACTTCATCCTCAACATATCGGCATTCATCGTCGTGTGTGAGGCCTTCCTCCGCATCAAACCCCACTTCGGCTTATGGTTGAAGACCTTCATTGTCAAACCGAAGGTGGTGAGTGGCCAGCAGGCGGAGTGTGGAGGCTCCATGGTGGGCAAGATGCCCAATGTCACATGGCTTGAGGGGTCCTTCGTGGAGACCATAAAGGGGTGGCAATTGGGGTGGTTCTACATCACCGAGTCGCGTGACCCCAAATGGGTGGCGGCCCCCGAGTTCCGATCCGGAATCCCCATGCGGCTCAACTCCTGGAAGGAGAAGGGCCTGCCCTGGGGTAGTCCGGGAGAGCTGACCGGACTCCAAACCTGTATCCAAAACATGGTGAACAAGAAGCTCAAGCTTATCAATGTAGTCCAGGTCATGCTCATCCGCTGGATCCTCCCGTGTCAACAACGGGCGTTCAAATTGTGGGAGTTCGACCCGGCCCAGCACCAAGCCCTAAGCGAGCTCTTCGACACAACACACGAGGATGCTTGGAAGGTGCTATTCAAGGGCACCGAGGTTCCCCCTCCCCTTACCGAGGATCGCGGATTCAGCGCGAAGCGCCAAGCCAGCGCGGTAAGCCATTTTATCCCTTATAGGGTATTCATTTTTCACAGTTTAACTATGTGCGGGATCTGAGCTTCCATGCCTTTGACAGGAATGGGAGGAGACATCGGGGCAGATTGATTGTCCAACCCCCCTGCCCGAAGACTCCGCCGACGCTCTCCTGACAGAGATGCTGACTCCGGCGCCTTACGAGGTGCCGGAGAAGAAGATCAAGAAGAAGGCCACGGGAACCCGAAAGAGTTCCCGACGCCAGGTGTTATCGGACTCATCGTCCGATAACTCCGAGACACACTCCTCCCGTGGAAACGAGGAGGAGGCGGATAAAGGTAATTCCCCTCCAGCCGGGGGAGATAAGAAGAGGAAGGCCGCCCCAACTGGGGAAGCCGAAGGGTCCAAGAAGGGAAGGACTCTTCCTCCGGACTACTCCGCCACCGCCGCCGACAGCGAAGACGAGTGGCCACCCAGGGCCAAGCCCCTGGCGAAATCGTAAGTATTCGGACACCAGAGTAACTCGTGGCATCATTTAATTGCACAGCTTCTTCTAACGCCGGACACGTTTATGCAGTCCGTCTCGAGCCCGTATCGACATATCCTCGTCGAGCGGTTCTTTGGACCCGTCAGCCATGAGCAGCGGAGGATCATTTACGACCGCCTCCACCCCTCGCCCTACGGGCAATGCCGAGGTGTTGTCTCAAAGGGCAGCAAGCCGAGGGGAGGTAGTCCTGGAGGCGCCACAAGGCGACCTTCCGGACTACAGGCACAAAGGGAGCAAGGCTCCCAAGGGCTCCAAGTTTGGCCCTAGGCCGGATACCGCACCAGAACCTTCGGTGGTTTCGGACTCCGGCAGGCGGCCCCCCACTAAGAGGGGCAAGCCTACCATGCCGGTGACCTCCGTCCAATCGGAGGCACCGGATAATTTGCTGGAGGTGCTCGACGGCGCCTCCATCGACAAGGAGCACCGCAGTATTATGAGTGCGGTGATCCAGAAGGTTCGGTCCGCCAAGAGCGGACTAACTGAAGCCTGTGCTAGCCTTCTAACAGGCTTTGAGGTATGTATTTAAAAATATATGAAAATGTTACCGCATAGACAGTAGCCCCTGATGCTCTGTTCGGTGTTCGCAAAGAAAAGCCGAAGAGAGGATCTAAGAATATCCGCAGGAGTCTAACATAAGTATGTTGATATGCGTATGCAGGCTTCGCTGCTGACCTCTGCCGCACTGACTGCGGAGGTCGATGTGCAGAAGCAGAACCTTGAGCGGTCCGAGAAAGAGCTCGGCCTTGCCAAGAAGTAGCTCGAGGAGAACAAAGGTAAGTAATACCTTGTGGACGGATATAAAAAAGATGTAGTTGCAAAAAATGACAGGATCATTGTGGATATACTAGGGGCCACAACCGAGGTGGCGACCCTGAAGCAAGCACTGTCTGATGCCAAAAACAAAGCGGCCACGGAGCGCACCGAGCGGGGGAAACAAGAGGCGCGGGTGGCGGAGGTGCAGGAAGAGCTCTAGGCTCTCATGAAAAAACACGAGAGTTTGGAGCTTGACTCGAAGACGTGAGAGTCCGAGCTTGCCTCAGCCCTCGAGAGCACAAAGCATGCCAAGGCCGAAGCCCAGAAGGCCCTCCACGAAATTGAGGCGATGAAGAAGATAGCGGTGGGTAAGGCATTCATTATGCAAAGCAAGCACGTGAAAGTGAATTACTTGTTACTTACCCGAGTCCGGAGCTCTCCAGGAGCATTCGCAGATTTGCCCCGCAGTGTGTCGGATGCCGCAAAGCACTACCGAGCCGAGGAGAGGAGCTCGACGGAGAAGGTGTTCTGGTCTCAGTATACTGAGGCCGAACATCCGGTGTCCTTAAGCGACCAGCTGAAGCAATTGGTCGAGCTCCATAAGGCGGCCGAACAGGCCATGAAGGGTCTGATAGTCCGGCTGTGGCCTGGAGAGGCCATGCCAAGGAGCTACTTTGGGCTGGTGAGGCGGCTTGTGGATGCCTGTCCTTGGCTTGAGGTCATCAAGCGCTCCGTGTGCATCGAGGGCGCCCGCAGGGCGCTTGCCCGTGTGAAAGTACACTGGGGCAAGATGGACGCTGAGAAGCTGGTGGAGGATGGGCCACCACAGGGCAAGGAGCATCGCCACCCTGAAATGTACTATGAGGGCGTCCTGAAGGGTGCCCGCCTTGTGGCGCTCACTACTAGAAAAAGGGCTATAGATGGGATTGACACTAATGGCGCACCAGGCCCAGGGTGCGCCATTAGTATCAAAAAAAATTTGAACTAGGGCGCCTGTCCAAACATACTAATGGCGCATCCAGACAAAGTGCGCCATTACTAGTTGTAACTAGTAATGGCTCACCTGTCAGAAAGTGCGCCACTAATGTTTTTTTTATTATATTTTTTATTCCTTTTTTTGCAAAACTACTAATGGCGCACTGTTCCACCGTGCGCCATTACTAGTTTAAACTAGTAATGGCGCACTGTGGAACAGTGCGCCATTAGTATTTTTTTTGTTTTTTTGCAAAACTACTAATGGCGCACCAGCAGAAGGTGCGCCATTATTAACCTGGATTACTAATGGCGCATTTGTTGTTGGTGCGCCATTAGTAAGTGGGCAGCAACAAGATATTTTGGACAGCCTCTCCTACCCACACTCACTTTCTCCCCACTTCATTCTCTCCACCTCCTCCTTGTCTCGGGTGCCTCCTCTTTTTCACCTCATTTCCACCATAGATTCATTCAAATTAAGTGGTTAAATTACCTTGTTTTGATAGGTAAGTAAGGGGGGAAGCTATATTTATGTTGTTCTCCCTACAACAATGTGCACATGCACTTTTTATGGCCTAGCTAGATCTATGTATGTTTGTGGTGTTGCATATGTTTGTGGTGTTGCATATGTGTTTGTGTTTGGAGGTGTACCGGTACTTGAAATGCGATAGTTGCCAATATTTTCCCGGAATGTTGATTCATTTCCGTTTCGGCGATAATTTTGGCATTAAGCATTCTTTTTGGTCCTATTTTTAGGGAAAGTCATGCCAAAAAATTTCTAGGTTCTAAAATATCGTTTTGCTCTACCCCGCAGGCGACCATGGTCCGCACGATGACCGAAGGCATCGTGAATAGGTTTTTGAGGTCCGCGAAGGCCGAGATGCTTCAAAAGAACGACACGAAGATAAGATGTCCGTGTCGAAGATGGAAGCTGAAGAGCCTTATTGCGGACCCGGATTCCGGGCAGGTGCGGGACCACCTGCTCTTGCGTGGTTTCATGGATGGCTATCGGTGGCAAGGTGATGAAGATGACTACGAATTCGTCCATGGGGGCCGGGCAAGAAATGAGGAAGGGCAGCAAGACAACCACCGCGGCTCGGGCGGGCGAGAAGACGAAGAATCCCCAGGAGATGATCACGACGGTGATGCTGTACACAGTCATCATGTAGAAGATGCAGGACATGATGATGAGGAAGATGCCGGAGCAGACGACGGGCATGATCATGAAGATGATGATGCCGACAGAGCAGACAACGGTGGACCATCGATGGGCTGGGTGCATGACCCTTATATTCAAGAGCTGCTTCTCAAGCAGACGGATAACGCAAGAGCTGCTGCCCGAGAGAAAGCCAAGATGGATCAACTTGAGTTAGACGCGGTTACTCCATTGTATGAAGGATGCAGGCCCGAGGATACCCGCCTGAAAGTAACGCTCATGGCTCTGGAGATGAAGGTAAAACACAAAATGACTAACGCATGCTTCGACGAGAACATGTCATTCTGGCACGAACGTCTTCCAAAGGGGAACAAGTGCCCGACCAGTTTGGGGGAGGCGAAGAAAATCGTGTGTCCTCTGGATTTACCGCACGTGAAATACCATGTGTGCATGAACAGTTGCATCATTTATCGGGACGAGCACGCGGAGTCTACCATATGTCCGGTGTGCGGCGTCACTCGATACAAGAAGAGGAAGAAAGCTCCTCGAAAAGTGGTGTGGTACTTTCCGATCACTCCTCGTCTGCAGCGGTATTTCGTGGATCCTTAGGTAGCAAAGCTCCTGCGTTGGCACGCGGATAGGGAGGAGAAGAAGCGAGAAGATGACGCAAATGATCCGGAGATAGATAAAAAAGACAAGATGCTGAGTCACCCTAAGGATGCGAGCCAGTGGCAAGCGTTGAACTTCGAATACCTAGAATTTGGGAAGGATCCAAGGAACATCGTGCTGGGCGCGAGCACCGATGGAGTCAATCCGTTTGGCAGCCAGAGAAGCACACATAGCACCTGGCCTGTGTTTGTGTGGATGTACAACATTCCCCCCTGGTTGTGCATGAAGAGGAAGTACATTCACATGAGTATGCTAATTGAAGGGCCGAAACAACCAGGGAACGACATCAATCTGTATCTGGGGTTGCCGAAGGAGGAGCTAGACACGCTGTGGAAAACGCCAGCCAATACGTGGGACGCCGCAGAGAAAGAATATTTCCCTATGAGAGTCGCACTGCTCACGACGGTGCACGACTATCTCGGTTACGGATATCTCGCGGGGCAGGTAGTCCACGGATTTTCTGGATGCGTAAGGTGCATGGATGACACAACGTATCGCCAGCTAGATAGAGATCCCGGGTCTTCGAAAACCGTGTTCATGGGACATCGAAGGTGGCTTCGCGACGATGACCCGTGGAGGAAATGCAAGGATCTGTTCGATGGTGAAATCGAACCCCGAATACGCCTGTGTACGAGGAGCGGCGAGGAAATAGACAAGCTGTTGAAAAATTGGAAAGACTGCCCACTGCCGCGAAAGAAGCAAAAGGCGCCAGAGCCGGGAAAGAAGCGAAAGGTGCCAGAGCGGCTGCTGAAGGTATGGAAAACGAGGTCTGCTTTCTGGGACTTGCCGTACTGGAAGATCCACCGTGTGCCTCACAGCCTTGATGTCATGCATATCACGAAGAACGTGTGCGAGAGTCTGCTTGGTACCCTGCTCAACATGCCAGAGAGGACCAAAGATGGGCCGAAATCAAGGGCAGACTTGAAATCAATGGGCATCAGGCAGGAGCTTCACGCTATATATGATGATGATGATGATGATGATGATGATGATGATGATGATGATGATGATGATGATGATGATGATGAGGCGAAGCAGGACACAGAAAGTCGTCGCAAAGGCAAAAAGGCCAAGAAGACCGGAAATGACTACCCTCCCGCGTGCTTCACTCTAAGTCAGGAGGAGATCGAGCAGTTTTTCACCTGCCTCCTAGGAGTAAACCTTCCTTACGGTTACGCTGGGAAGATAAGCAGATACCTAGACCCAGCGAAGCAGAAGTTCAGCGGGATGAACTCTCACGACTGTCACGTGCTGATGACGCAGATACTTCCAGTTGCAATCCATGGGATCATGGACGCGCACGTCCATGAAACGCTATTTGGCCTATGCAACTTTTTCGACGTCATCTCTCAGAAGTCGATTGGCGTGAGGCAACTCAGAAGGCTACAGGAAGAGATCGTGGTGATACTATGCGAGCTTGAGATGTACTTCCCGCCCGCATTCTTCGACGTTATGGTGCATCTGCTGGTCCATATAGTGGAGGATATCATCCAACTCGGGCCGACGTTCCTGCACAGCATGATGCCGTTCGAAAGGATGAAGGGTGTCATCAAAGGATACGTTCGCAACATGTCACGTCCAGAGGGAAGGATAGCCAGGGGCATTCTGACCAAAGAGTGCATCTCCTACTGCACGAATTATCTAGGCATCGAGAACCCCGTTGGTCTGCCCGTCAACAGGCACCTCAGCAAGCTCGCTGGATGGGGTCACCGTGAGGGTCGCCGCGAAATGCATGTCGACTTCGAGGGTCGACTCGCCGACTTTGAAAGAGCAAACCTAGTCGCGCTACAACACATAGACGTGGTCGATCCTTGGGTTGTAGAGCAAAAAACCTTTATTAAGAAGACGTACAATGACCGAGGCCAACAGAGGACGGACGGAGATATACTCAAAGAGCACAACTCATGTTTCACGCGTTGGTTCAAGCAGAAGCTTCTGTCGTACCCTTTACATGAGGATTCTTCCGCGGAAGAACAACTCATATTCGCCTTGTCACAGGGCGCCGAGCACAACCTGATGACCTATGAGGCGTACGATATCAACGGCTACACATTCTACACCGAGGCCAAGGACATGAAGAGCGATGGTTATCAGAACTCCGGGGTAACGATGGAATCCTACACCGGTAACGACAAGGACAGATACTACGGAAGGATCGAGGAGATCTAGGAGCTGAGCTACGCTGGAGAGAAGGTCCCGATGTTCCGTGTCAGATGGGCCAAGAGCGTCCTAAAAGAAGACCGGTATTTCACCACCATGGTTATACCCGAAGCCAAATCCAAGACCGCGGGCGCAAACGTCACCGCGAAAAATGAGCCATGGGTACTGGCTTCCCAAGTGGACCAATGCTTCTTCATTACCGACCCGTCAAAGACCAGTCGTGTTGTCGTGAGGAGAGGCAAAAGGAAGATCATCGGAATGGATGGAGTAGCCAATGAGCAAGACTTCGACAGGTACGGCGACCCGAGGATCGAACATGACGACGATGATGAAGTAGCATCATACACCACAAGAAGAAGCAGGACCACCCTACCTAAAGGACGTCCGTTCCACAGAAGAACTCCATTTGTGAAAAAGAAGGGCAAGAAGATTGTGAACAGATAGCTAGCTAAGATCGATTGTATTTAAATCGTAGCCTTCATTTCTCGATTGTATTTCATGGGCACTTTTTGAACTATCATGAATGTTTTTAAATTTCGTGGACACTCGATCTCAATCCCCCTCCATCTCGATCGCTATCCCACCTCGCCAGATCCGGTCCCCCTCGCCGCCGAGCACCCCCCGGTCCAGCGGCCGCCGCCGCCGACCCCCCGCACCCTCGATTCCTCTACTCAACCGCCGCCGAGCACCCCCCTGTCCACCGGCATTACTATTTGATGATATTTTTAAAAAATTATTACTGTCTTATAAAAAATTACTGTTATGATTTAAACAAGTTTGAACATATTTAAACACAAATAAGTATCAAACAGCATTTTAAATGCATAAAAAAATTGTGGAGCCTGGGAATCGAACCCAGGACCTCCTGGTGTGAGAACTGGCTGCTGACCAGTCGAGCTAGTAGAGGGGACTTGATGTGGATCAGGTCAGGTGGGAGATAACCTGTTGGCTCGAGTAGAAATAAAAAAAAACTAATGGCGCACCAGGGTGAGGTGCGCCATTAGTATGGATTTACTTATGGCGCACCGAGGGGTGGTGCGCCATTAGTATTGTGCCGCCCCCATCCATATTCCCTCCGCGGCCCAAACCTATCCAATCTCTCTCCCTCGCCCTCGCCCTCGATCCCCTTCCCCTCTCCTCTCCCGACACCCCTGCCCCGCCGCCCCGACGCCGCGACACCGCCCCGACGCCGCGACGCCGCCCCTTGCCCCGACGCCTCGACGCCGCCCCTTGCCCCTGCGCCTCGACGCCCGACATCAACCAACGCCTCGACGCAAGCAGAGGGGCTTCTCCTCCCCCTCGACGCCAGGCAAGTAGAGCGGCTCCTCCTCCCCTTCGACGCCAAGCAAGCAGAGCGGCTCCTCCTCTCCCTCGACGCTAAGCCAGGTGAGCTGCCCCCTCCCCCCTCGGCTGCTTGCTTCTATCCATCCTAACCCTAGGTTGGTTGCATTGCTGCCCCCTCCCTCCTTTGTGATAATTCTATGCTACAAGATCCAATCCAGTCTGACCATGCCTAGCCCCTTCTCCATTGCAGCAGCCCGCCACACTCCTCTCGAGGAGGAGAGGAGAGGAGAAACCCGCGTGGCGCGGTCATTTCCCGCACGGCCTCGGCACCGTCTCCTCCCCTCCAAGCTCCATTGAATCCAAGCTGCTGCTAAGTTCAGCTGCACCTCATTAGGTCTACCTTCCCCTCCTTAATTATGATAGTCAAGTGGTGCCTACATTTAGAAAAGGATATTCTTCTCATTATGATAGTCAGTGTTTTTCACTTAGAAAAAGGACGTACTTGTCATTCAAGCTTATTTACTTTCTGGTAATGTACTCATTTTGCATCTGAATTTACTTTCTGGAAATATGGATTAACTTTCCTGAAATTTGAGCTTTTCTTAACTAATCAAGAACTCCCCTCTGTATGTGAAACACCTATGCATGACTAATTCTGCACAGCAACATGTCACTTCTGTTAAATTTTGATTTCTGAATGTTTCTGATGTGCAAGCGTATCTAGATTAGTAGGACTCTAGTCATGTTGGTCGTTGGTGATATCTGCATTCCTACTGTTTGGTGGTGTTGACTGTTTTCTGTAGTTCTCTGAATTGCACATGTTTATTTCGATCCATTAGACCTTTTCAGGACTAACTTAGGTTGGGATTTATATTATTGTCACAACCTTCCTGGAAGGTTCGAGTGAGCCTGCATGCCCATTGATGGGCACCCCTTGTCTGTTGGACCATCTTTAGGTTTCCTGTGTTTCTGAATGTGAAAGCATATCTTGACCCCTGGAACTTTGCATGGCTAGTAGATCGACGGTGGTATCCACATACGTATTGACTAGATATGTGTTGACTGTTACTGTAGGATTCTGATATGCAAGTTTTTTTGGATCCATAGAACCCCTGCACAACTATTTTTTCATGTTTCTGATGCGAACCTTAATTTGCATTGTTGCCTTCCCGTTGTCATTTGGATATGGCTTGTTTAGGTTTCTCACATGCAAGTTTATTTGGATCCATTGCACCTTTGCGTTACAAATTATGAAACTGATGCAATTTGTTTGGTGGGCTTTCGTGGAAATGTGCATAAACTTTCCTGAAAGTTAAGCTTGTCTTGACTCTTGACTAGGTGTAATTATGAACTGGACGCGCTTTATGACTAGATGGTGATGCTAGGTGTGTTGATGTATACTTGCTGTCAACTGGATCATGCTTCTTTAGGTTTCATTGGTCAGGCTGTCAATTTTCTTGTGGAATGTGGGTGTCAACGCATACTTTGATGTCAATTGGATCATTCTTCTTTAGGTTTCATTGGTTGGCCTGTTATTTTGTTTGCTGCCGTCTTTGTCTAGTAAAACTGCCTGATTAGGTTTCTGTTCAACCTCAGAATGCTTTCAGTTCTGTTTTGTCAGCCTGATATTGACTATACTGTTTAGTTTATGCACTAGTTACCCAGAAAGTTGGTCTTCCTCCTAGCATGAATATACAGTATTAGATAATACATGATGGACAGTACTACTTGTCTGTTTACAATGAGACAGGGGGCCTGTGGTATCATTATGGGGCTATGCTGATGTATTATGCCTATAAAAACATTTGTTTGGTCAATTAAACAGGGCATTGAAAATTGACAGGGCATTTTTGTTTTCTTTTGAACCTAAACAATTTCATACGCTTGACAAAGTTGATGCTTTATTCCTGATGTATAATTTGTTTGTCTTGTAAATAGAGCATTGGACAGAGATTTAAGCAAGTAGCACATTGCCTTGTCCACCTGGGATAATGATTTTGCAGGTACCCCGAGAGGCCCTTGAGTTTGCCGGAATGTCGATTAACTTCCGTTCCGGCAAATTCGGGTACTCCATATGTCCTATTTTCGGCAAAGGTCATGCTGAAATTTTCCGTGAATTTTAGCATCACTTTGCTAAAAATAGGACATATGGGGTACCTGTGACTAATGCATGGGCCGGGGTATCTTAGTAGTTAATTAAGTAGGATCAAGTGCCTCTTTATTCTAGCTGCATTAAACCATAGGCGGCAATAGAGCCAAGTGATTAGGCCCAACTTAGAATTCTCCTTCCCAGCTTAGCTTTTAGGATGCCTTGGTGTCGACAAACCATTAATTATAAAACCTTGGTGTAACACCTCGGATGTAACTTGCCATAATTGTAACTCCAACTCTTGCCATTTTCGGCTATGTGATATGATTTTCCCTCCGTGGTTGGGTTTTCCGTCATTTTGCATTTTTTTCATGTCATGCATTTCATATCATGTCATCATGTGCACCGCATTCGCATACGGGTTCGTCTCATAAATCCGAGCTTTTTCCCCGTTGTCCGTTTTGCAATCCGGCGCTCCTATGTTCCCCGGCGTCCTCTTTTACCTTTTTTCGTGAGCGGGTATTAAACCTTCTCGGAATGAACCGAGGTTTGCCAAGCGGACTTGGTATAGCACCGGTAGACCGCCTGTCAAGTTTCGGGTCATTCGGAGGTCGTTTGATACTCCAAAGGTTAACCGGGCAACCGTGAAGGCCTCGTGTGTATTGCAGCCCAAAACCCCTCCAAAACAGCCCAATAACCCATCTAAGTCACTCCCATGTCCATCGCCGTTCGATCACGATCGCGTGGCCGAAAACCGCACTCCATTTGGAGCTTCCTAGCCCCTCTACCTATAAATATACCTCCCCCTCCGAAATCCCGGGTCCAAACCACCCTAACCCTAGCATTTTTCCCCTCTCCGCCGCCGGACGAATTTCCCGCCGGCCGGACGTGTCCGCCGCCCTCACCGCCTCCACGTGTCGCCTCCTGACTCGCCGAGCCGCCTCACCCACTTCCCTGCGCCGCCGCCCGCGCGCCGGCCCGCCGGGGCCCAGGCGGGGCCCTCCCGGCCTGCGCGTCGCCCGCCGCCGCCCTGGCGCCTCGCCCCGCGCCCGTCGTACCCCGCCGCCTTCTCCCTCGCCGTCGCCGCCCGCGGCCTCCGCGCCCGCCGGATCCCGGCGCCGACGTCAACCCCGCCGCCCCGCGCCATCCTCCGACCGGATCCGGGCCGAGCACGGCCGGATCCGTCGTCCCCCGCCGTCGCCGGCCACCTCCCGCTCCTCCCCGCACCGCGAGGAGCTCACCGGAGTTCTCCCCTCGCCGGAGCTCCTCGGTCCGCGCGCCGCTACAGTAAACCCTAGGTTGACCCGATTTCCTCTAAGTCCCGAGATTTGTTACATATTATGCTTTGTTCATCGCGTCATATCTCTGCATCCGTGGCTCCGTTTTGGGCGTTTAGCATATCAAATTGTTCGTCTCGATGAGTAGATCATTTCATTCGATTGCATCATTTTAATTTGAGGTTATCTTGATGCCGGAAATGCTGTTGGAAGAGGGCTATGTGATGTTAGTTTCAGTTTCTCAGCAGAACATGCACTTTTGTCATTTTTGCCATGATTGATGTGTGCATCCTATGAAGTTGATTCCTACATGCGTTTTGAAATATGCCATGCTCTGTTTCCAGGGGTGTATGCCATTTATTTTTGTGATCTTTGTGGTGACTAGCACAAGCATGCAAACTAGGGTACATAATGTTGCTGATTTCAGAGACTTAGTATTTTCCGTCATGTTCTGCTGTTATTTTTATGCCATGTGTTCATGTTGTTTCAGAGAGATCTATGCCTCTTTTGAGCATGATCAGTAAGGGTGTTTGGAGAACATGGATTTTCTCTATCCATCCATGCCTTTGTTTGTATTTATGGAGTGCCATAGCTTGAGTCAATCGAGCTCTACTTTTGCTATAAAATGTTGCTGGCAGATTGTTTACATGTCATTCGATTTTGCCAAGCTTGTTGTAGTCGATCCTTGCATGCTATGATGTTATTCTCGACATGTCTAGCTTCTATGCCGTGTCTTCTTGATGGATGTATGCTTAGTTTATCATGCAATGCTCTGTAGTGAGTGCATCGAGCTCACGAACATACCTACTTATTATTTGTTTTTGACATGTCTAGTTTTCTGCTAAGTCTGAAACCTGTAACGAAACTTGCTTAATTGACATGGGTGTTATTATGTTTTCTGATCCTTTTTGGCTTATGGTAATTAAGGTACTTTTGTTAAGTGCTTTGAGTAGATTCATACCATTCCTTACCTTGCTATGTCCTGATCTTGTAGCATGTTGTTTCATTGCTCTAAACATGTCATCCTGATGTTAATTTCTTGCATGTTATTTTCACTAAGTCTGTGAACCTGTTATCTTTTGTACTTTTGCCATGCTTGTTTGAACCTGTTATGGTGTGATTTAGCCGTAGCTCAGTGTTCATCTTTTGTCAAGCATCTTGATTAGATTACTGTCATATGATTTGTTGATATGTTTGGGTCCAGTAGCTTAATTTCTTGTTGTTTGCTAAGTAGCATCATGCTGTTAATGGCAGATTATTGTCATTCTTGTTTTGCTTGTCACTTGCAAACCATGCATCCGATTCCGGTGATCTTTATATCGATTTCAACCGAAATCACCTCATCTTTCTAGAGGCATACTTGGTTTGCCAAGATTATGCCTTGTTCATCCTTGTCCTTTCGGAGCATGCATATGCATTGCATATCACATCTCGCATATCATGCCATGTTTTGCATCATATTGTTTGTGCATTGCATCGTGGTTGATAGTTGTTCCTTTTGCTTGTGCTCTTGTTTTGGGTAGAGCCGGGAGACGAGTACGTGAACGAGGAACCTGTGGAGAACGCTTACGAGGACCAAGCTTTCAACAACTCTGAGAACCTTGCAGGCAAGATGACCATACCCTCGAAATCACTTCTATATTTGCTTGCTAGATGCTCGCTCTTTTGCTATGCCTATGCTGCGATACCTACCACTTGCTATATCATGCCACCCATATTGCCATGTCAGCCTCTAACCATCCATGTCCTAGCAAACCGTTGTTTGGCTATGTTACCGCTTTGCTCAGCCCCTCTTATAGCGTTGCTAGTTGCTGGTGAAGATGAAGTTTGTTCCTTGTTGGAACATGGAGATGTTGTTCCTTGTTGGAACATGTTTACTTGTTGGGATATCACAATACCTCTTATTTATTTGATGCATCTATATACTTGGTAAAGGGTGGAAGGCTCGGCCTTATGCCTGGTGTTTTGTTCCACTCTTGCCACCCTAGTTTCCGTCATACCGGTGTTATGTTCCTTGATTTTGTGTTCCTTACACGGTTGGATGATTTATGGGACCCCCATGACAGTTCGCTCAGAATAAGACTCTTCCAGCAACGCCCAACATTGGTTTTACCATTTGCCACCTAAGCCTTTTTCCCCCGGGTTTTCGCGAGCCCGAGGGTCATCTTTATTTTAACCCCCCCCCCCCGGGCCAGTTCTCCTTCGATTGCTGGTCCAAACTAGAGCCACTTGCGGTGCCGCCCCTAGGCAACTTGGGGTATCTTCGGTTGTCGTACGTACTGCTCATCCGGAAGTGCCCTGAGAATGAGATATGTGCTGCTCCTACCGGGATTTGTCGGCAAAATCGGGCGGCTTTGCTGGACATGTTTTATTACTGTCAAAATGTCTTGTAGTCCGGGATTCCGAGACTGATCGGGTCTTCCCGGTAGAAGGAATATCCTTCGTTGACCGTGAGAGCTTATAATGGGCTAAGTTGGGACACCCCTGCAGGGTATTATCTTTCGAAAGCCGTGCCCGCGGTTATGAGGCAGATGGGAATTTGTTGATGTCCGGTTGTAGAAAACCCGAAGTTGACCTTAACTAAAACACATTAACCGTGTGTGTAACCGTGATGGTCTCTTCTCGGCGGGGTCCGGGAAGTGAACACGGTGTTGGAGTAATGTTTGACGTAGGTTGTTCTAGGATCACTTCTTGATCACTTCTAGCTTCACGACCGTGCTTTGCTTCTCTTCTCGCTCTCTTTTGCGTTGTTAGCCACCATATATGCTAGTCGCTTGCTGCAGCTCCACCTCATTAACCCATCCTTCCTATAAGCTTAAATAGTCTTGATCTCGCGGGTGTGAGATTGCTGAGTCCCCGTGACTCACAGATTCTACCAATACAGTTGCAGGTGCCAACGATGCTAGTGTAGATGACGCGACCGAGCTCACGTGGGAGTTCGACGAGGAACGTGGCCGCTACTATGTGTCTTTTCCTGATGATCAGTAGTGGAGCCCAGTTGGGGTGATTCGGGCATCTGTGTAGCATTTGGGGTAGTCTTCTTTCATTTTGGTTCCGTAGTCGGACCTTGAGTGTAATCTGGATGATGAATGTTTATTTATGTATTGTGTGAAGTGGCGACTATAAGCCAACTATGTATCTCTTTCCCTTATGTATTAAATGGGTTGTGTGAAGATTACCTCACTTGCGACATTGCTTTCAATGCGGTTATGCCTCTAAGTCGTGCCTCGACACGTGGGAGATATAGCCGCATCGAGGGCGTTACAAGTTGGTAATCAGAGCCTTCCCCGACCTTAGGAGCCCCCACTGTTTGATTGTTTTTAGCGGCCGAGTTGTGTCTAGAAAAATGTTTTGAGTCATTTAGGAATTATATATCGGAGAGTTTAGGAATTCTTTTTACTTCCCAGTCTCCTCATCGCTCTAGTAAGGCATCCTGACGTAGAGTTTTAACTCTTCTCTTCTCAAATTTCACTAAAAAAAAATTTTAGGATCACGCGGGTATCTTAGAATCGTTCTGATGGTTTTATGATGACAACATTGTCTTGGTTGCCTCCCGTCAGCAGGGGTTTTAGTGGAGGTGTCCCGGGGAGTTGAGCTCCGAGGTGTTGTCTCATTGCAGTTCTGAAATACTTGAGTTTAGTACGCCGACATCGAAAATCTCTTTTGTACAGTTGTTGGTGAGATAACCCTGATAGCCCAGTAGTGAGGCGAGTGCGGGAGTATTGCCATAACTCGTATAACGGATGCTTTTGGAAGGTTGAGGTAGACGATTTCCGAAGGCTTCTTGGTTATGTGTTGAAGGATGGATACAGCTGGATCTAGGTATTGTTAGTTTGGGTGATATATTTTGTGTCCCCTGTATCCCCAACACCTGATTGCATAACCAGAAAGTTTCGGGAGTTTATAAGTGGGAATTCATGTAGCTCTAGTATTTCTCCCCGCAGATATTTGGTTCGTGATTGGGTAATCCCTACCAAGTATTTGTTCACATCCGTACCTTGTTGATTTTATTCTATACCTTTTTCTAAGTGGCTTCTCAACTTATGGAAGTGTGATGATTTACTTTGGAATTCATTCTTTCATTCTTGTTCGAATGTTTATTGTGAAGACTATATGTTGCAATTTCAATCCTTTGATTCAGCATGAATATATCTTTTTCATGATGCTAATGGATGTCACCCTCTTCAGGATGGCTCCGCCAACGCGTCAGAATCTGGAACGCAATGAAGGAAGTCAGGCTAACCCTCCGCCACCACCTCCGCCTCCGGAGGCATGGCAAGCCCTGATGACTACCACAAATGCCAACGCTCAGATTCTGATTCAGCTCTTGCAAGATCGCAACCAAGGGCAAGGTAATCAAGGGAATCAAGGCCAAGGCAACAATCAGCCGCACTTCGCTTCACTCAATCAGTTCCTTGCTAATCAGCCAAAGACCTTCAGCTACTGTGTCGAGGCCACAAACGCCGATGATTGGCTCGTGGATATCAGCAAGCATTTCGAGTGCAGCAATGTCAGACCTGAGGACTTTGTCAAGTTTGCCTCTTTTCAACTCAAGGATCAAGCTGCTGAATGGTTCCAGCAATACAACGATTCCAGAGGAGGTCGTGTGATTACCTGGGATGATTTCCGCCGTGACGTCAAAGCTCACCACATTCCAGAAAGTGTTGTTGAGAGTAAGCGTGAGGAATTCCGCAATCTCAAGCAAGGCAACATGTCTGTCTACCAATACAGCACTCAGTTCCAGAAGCTCTCTCGTTTTGCGAAGCAGGACATCCCTGATGAGAAGAGTATGATCTACCAATTCAGGCGTGGTCCCGGAGAAGATTTGCAACTAGCTCTCGTGCTTTTTGAGCCGTTAAAGTATGATGAATTCTACAACATGGCACTGAAACAAGAAGCAGCTCAGCTCAAGTGTGAGGCATCTAAGAAGAGAGTCAGAGACGCAGTTCAGTCTTCTTCTTCCTCACTTGTGGCAGCTAAGCAACAGAAGTTCTGGTTGCCTCCTCCTCCTCCGTTCCGTCAGCCTTATCAGCAGAAGAACTCAGGTGGTCGTGGATCTTCCCACCCACCCAACCCTGGCTATCAGAACAAGTCTCAGAATCAAGCTCCAAGGCCAAATGCTCCTTATCATCGTCCGCTCTCAGAGGTCACTTGCAACAAATGTCAGCAAAAGAGTCACTATGCGAACAAGTGATTTAACCAAAGGCGCCTTCCGCCTCCTCCTCCTGTGAGATCTTCAAGCAATGTTGTGGTCAAGCATAATCCTAAGCATGCCAAGGTGAACATGATGAATGCAGCTCAAGCAGAGGATTCTTCAGATGTCATAATGGGTAATCTCCTAGTTAATGATATTCCTGCAAAAGTCTTATTTGATACTGGTGCATCGCTTTGTTTCATTTCGAGACCTTTTGTTGCCAAGCATGAGTTTGTGACGGAAAAGATTCCTATTCCATTGAAGATTGTGTCCCCGGGTAAGCAGATGACTTCTCGAGTGTTGGTTCCGAATGTCGGTATCAAGATGGGCGACTATAGATTTCTGGCTAAACCAGTTGTTCTTGGTGACTCTGATATTGATCTTATTCTCGTGATGGACTGGCTTTCTAAGCACAAGGCTCAGCTTGATTGTGCTACCAGGGAAATTCAATTGACTCACTCTTCTGACGATGTGATCATCTATGCCGCTCGTGATGATACCATTCGGTTATTTTCTCTCAATGAGAAGGGCGAATTGGATGCTATCTCTCAAATTCCAGTCGTTTGTGAGTACCAAGATGTCTTTCCAGAAGAGCTTCCGGGTATGCCTCCTCACCGGCCAGTTGAATTCGTTATTGATCTCGAGCCTGGCACGGAACCCGTTTGCAAGCGTCCATACAAGCTTGGGCCAAGAGAGTTGAAGGAATTGAAGAAACAACTCGATAAACAAGAGCGTCTGGGTCTGATCAGACCGAGTTCTTCTCCTTGGGGTTGTGGTGTTCTTTTTGTCCAGAAGAAGGATGGCACGGACCGACTTTGCGTCGATTACCGTCCATTGAACAAGAAGACTATCAAGAACAAGTACCCACTTCCCAACATCAATGAGCTATTTGAGCAACTTAAAGGTGCTAAAGTGTTCTCCAAGCTTGACCTTCGCATGGGTTATCATCAAATTCGCATTCGTGAAGAAGATATTCCCAAGACAGCATTCAGAACAAGCTTTGGTTCTTATGAATATACTGTCATGTCTTTCGGCCTTGTCAATGCTCCTCCAACATTCACTCGCTTGATGAATTTCATTTTCAACCCCTACACCAATGAATTTGTCGTCTATCTCGATGATATTTTGGTCTTCTCCAAGAATAAGAAGGATCATGCCAAACATTTGCGATTGGTGCTCGACAAGCTCAGAGAGTATAAATTATATGCGAAGTTCTCCAAATGTGAATTTTGGCTTGATGAAGTTCTTTATCTTGGCCATATCATCTCTGCCAAGGGCATCGCTGTTAATCCTGAGAAGGTGTCTGCAGTTGTGAATTGGGAACCTCCTCGGAATGTCAAGCAGCTTCGCAGTTTTCTTGGACTCGCAAGCTATTGCCGAAGATTCGTTGAGAATTTCTCAAAGATTGCAAAGCCTCTTTCCAACCTCCTCCAGAAGCATGTGAAGTATGTCTGGTCTCCTGAGTGTGACGTTGCTTTCAACACTCTCAAAGAGAAACTCGTCACTGCTCCAGTTTTGACTCCTACTGACGAAGACAAGCCTTATGACGTTTTCTGTGATGCTTCTCTTCAAGGCCTCGGTGCCGTGTTGATGCAAGAGAAGAAGGTTGTGGCCTATACCTCTCATCAGTTGAAGCCCAACAAAAAGAACTACCCCACTCACAATCTTGAGTTGGCGGCAGTTGTCCACGCACTAATAACATGGAGACATCTCCTGTTGGGAAGGAAAGTGGACATATTCACTGATCACAAGAGTCTCAAGTACATCTTCACTCAGCCCAACCTCAACCTTAGGCAAACTCGATGGGTCGAAATGATTCAAGAGTATAATCTGAGTATTGAATATACTCCAGGCAAGGCTAACGTGATTGCAGACGCTTTGAGCAGGAAGGCTTACTGCAACAGCTTAATCCTCAAGCCCTTTCAACCGGATCTTTGTGAAGCTTTCCGCAAGTTGAATCTCCAAGTTGTTCCTCAAGGTTTTCTTGCCAACCTCATCGTCTCTCCTACTTTGGAAGATCAAATTCGTGAGGCCCAACTGATGGATACCATGGTGAAGAAGGTGAAACATGGTATTGACAATGGCATTTCCAAATACAAGTGCTATCGCGTTGATGACAGAGATACTCTTTTCTTCGAGGACCGGATCGTGGTTCCAAAGGGTCACCTACGGAAAGTCATTATGAACGAAGCGCACAACTCTCTTCTGTCAATTCATCCTGGAAGTACGAAGATGTACCATGACCTCAAGCAGTCGTATTGGTGGACTCGAATGAAGCGAGAGATTGCTCAATTCGTGAATGAATGTGATGTCTGTCGAAGGGTGAAAGCAGAACACCAACGACTAGCTGGTCTTCTCCAACCTCTTGCTATTCCAGAATGGAAGTTTGATCATATTGAAATGGACTTCGTGACTGGTTTTGCTAAGTCCAAGCGTGGAAATGATGCTATCTTCGTCGTCATCGACAAGCTCACCAAATTGGCTCATTTTCTTCCTATCAAAGAGTCTATCATAGCAGCGCAGCTGGCAGAGCTCTACACATCCAGAATTGTCTCCTTGCACGGCATTCCACAATTGATCTCTTCAGACCATGGAAGCATCTTTACCTCCAAGTTTTGGGATTCTTTTCAGAAGGCCATGGGCACAAATATTCGCTTCAGCACAGCTTTCCACCCGCAAACTAGTGGACAAGTCGAGCGTGTCAACCAAATTCTTGAAGATATGCTCAGAGCTTGTGTTATCTCTTTCAGCATGAAGTGGGAGGATTGTCTTCCTTATGCTGAGTTCTCTTACAACAACAGCTTTCAAGCCAGCTCGGGCAAAGCCCCATTCAAGATTGTCTATGGCAGAAAGTGCAGTACTCCTCTCAATTGGTCCGAAACCGGTGAACGCCAACTTCTTGGCAACGATTTGATCTCAGAGGCTGAAGATATGTGTAAGGTCATTCGTGAGAACCTCAAAGCCGCGCAATCGCGCCAGAAGAGCTATTACGATAGCAAACACCGGGATTTGGCATTCGAGATCGGAGACCATGTCTACCTCCGCGTCTCTCCAATGAAAGGGACTCGTCGCTTCGGTATCAAGGGGAAACTTGCCCCTAGATACGTCGGTCCTTTCAAGATCATCGGAAAAAGAGGCGATCTCGCCTATCAACTTGAGCTTCCCTCCAACTTTGCAAATGTGCACGATGTCTTCCACGTGTCACAGCTTCGCAAGTGCTTCAAGACGCCTGAGCGCACCATCAACTTCGAAGAGATTGATCTTCAAGAAGATTTGTCCTATCATGAGCCTCCCGTTGCTATTCTTGAAGAAACTGAGCGCAAGACTCGCAACAAGTCAATCAAATTCCTGAAAGTGAAGTGGTCACACCATTCAGACCGGGAGGCCACCTGGGAGCGCGAGGACCACCTCCGTTCCGAATATCCGGAGTTCTTTCAGTCCTAGATCTCGGGACGAGATCCTCTCGTAGTGGTGGAGTGTTGTAACACCCCGGATGTAACTTGCCATAATTGTAACTCCAACTCTTGCCAATTTCGGCTATGTGATATGATTTTCCCTCCGTGGTTGGGTTTTCCGTCATTTTGCATTTTGTTCATGTCATGAATTTCATATCATGTCATCATGTGCATTGCATTCGCATACGTGTTCGTCTCATAAATCCGAGCTTTTTCCCCGTTGTCCGTTTTGCAATCCGGCGCTCCTATGTTCCCCGGCGTCCTCTTTTACCTTTTTTTGTGAGCGGGTATTAAACCTTCTAGGAATGGACCGAGGTTTGCCAAGCGGCCTTGGTATAGCACCGGTAGACCGCCTATCAAGTTTCGGGTCATTCGGAGGTCGTTTGATACTCCAACGGTTAACCGGGCAACCGTGAAGGCCTCGTGTGTGTTGCAGCCCAAAACCCCTCCAAAACAGCCCAATAACCCATCTAAGTCACTCCCATGTCCATCGTCGTTCGATCACGATCGCGTGGCCGAAAACCACACTCCATTTGGAGCTTCCTAGCCCCCTCTACCTATAAATATACCCCCCCCCTCCGAAATCCCGGGTCCAAACCACCCTAACCCTAGCATTTTCCCCTCTCCGCCGCCGGACGAATTTCCCGCCGGCCAGACGTGTCCGCCGCCCTCGCCGCCGCCACGTGTCGCCTCCTGACTCGCCGAGCCGCCGAGCCCACTTCCCCGCGCCGCCGCCCGCGCGCCGGCCCGCCGGGGCCCAGGCGGGGCCCTCCCGGCCCGCGCGCCGCCTGCCGCCGCCCGGGCGCCTCGCCCCGCGCCCGCCGTACCCCGCCTCCTTCTCCCTCGCCGTCGCCTCCTGCGGCCTCCGCGCCCGCCGGATCCCTGCGCCGCCGTCAACCCCGCCGCCCCGCGCCATCCTCCGACCGGATCCGGGCCGAGCACGGCCGGATCCGTCGCCGGCCACCTCCCGCTCCTCCCCGTGCCGCGAGGAGCTCGCCGAAGTTCGCCCCTCGCCGGAGCTCCTCGGTCCGAGTGCCGCTACAGTAAACCCTAGGTTGACCCGATTTCCTCTAAGTCCCGAGATTTGTTACATATTATTCTTTGTTCATCGCCTCATATCTCCGCATCCGTGGCTCCGTTTTGGGCGTTTAGCATATCAAATTGTTCGCCTCGATGAGTACATCATTTAATTCCATTGCTTCATTTTAATTTGAGGTCATCTTGATGCCCGAAATGCTGTTTGAAGAGGGCTATGTGATGTTAGTTTTAGTTTCTCAGCAGAACATGCACTTTTGTCATTTTTGCCATGATTGATGTGTACATCCTATGAAGTTGAGTCCTACATGTGTTTTGAAATATGCCATGCTATCTTTCCAGGGGTGTATGCCATGTATTTTTGTACTCTTTGTGGTGACTAGCACAAGCATGCAAACTAGGGTACATAATGTTGCTGATTTCAGAGACTTAGTATTTTCACTAAGTCATGTTCTGCTGTTATTTTTATGCCATGTGTTCATGTTGTTTCAGAGAGATCTATGCCTCTTTTTAGCATGATCAGTAAGGGTGTTTGGAGAAAATTGATTTGCTCTATCCATCCATGCCTCTGTTTGTATTTATGGAGTGCCATAGCTTGAGCCAATCGAGCTCTACTTTTGCTAAAAATGTTGCTGGTAGATTGTTTACATGTTATTCGATTTTGCCAAGCTTGTTGTAGTTGATCCTTGCATGCTATGATGTTATTCTCGACATGTCTAGCTTCTATGCCATGTCTTCTTGATGGATGTATGCTTAGTTTATCATGCAATGCTCTGTAGTGAGTGCATCGAGCTCACGAACATGCCTACTTATTATCTGTTTTTGACATGTCTAGTTTTCTGCTAAGTCTGAAACCTGTAACGAAGCTAGCTTAATTGACATGGGTGTTATTATGTTTTCTGATCCTTTTTGGCTTATGGAAATTAAGGGACTTTTGTTAATTGCTTTGAGTAGATTCATGCCATGCCTTACTTTGCTATGTACTGATCCTGTAGAATGATGTTTCATTGCTCTAAACATGTCATCCTGATGTTAATTTCTGGCATGTTGTTATTTTCACTAAGTCTGTGAACCTGTTATCTTTTGTAATTTTGCCATGCTTGTTTGAACCTGTTATGGTGTGATTTAGCCGTAACTCAGTGTTCATCTTTTGTCAAGCATCTTGAGTAGATTACTGTCATATGCTTTGTTGATATGTTTGGGTGCAGTAGCTTAATTTCTTGTTGTTTTCTAAGTAGCATCATGCTGTTAATGGCAGATTATTGTCATTCTTGTTTTGCTTGTCATTTGCAAACCGTGCATCCGATTTCGGTGATCTTTATATCGATTTCAACCGAAATCACCTCATCTTTCCAGCGGCATACTTGGTTTGCCAAGATTATTCCTTGTTCATCCTTGTCCTTCCGGAGCACGCATATGCATTGCATATCACATGTCGCATATCATGACATGTTTTGCATCATATTGTTTGTGCATTGCATCGTGGTTGATAGTTGTTCCTTTTGCTTGTGCTCTTGTTTTGGGTAGAGCCGGGAGATGAGTACGTGAACGAGGAACCTGTGGAGAACGCTTACGAGGACCAAGCTTTCGACAACTCTGAGAACCTTGCAGGCAAGATGACCATACCCTCGAAATCACTTCTATCTTTGCTTGCTAGATGCTCGCTCTTTTGCTATGCCTATGCTGCGATACCTACCACTTGCTATATCATGCCACCCATATTGCCATGTCAGCCTCTAACCATCCATGTCCTAGCAAACCGTTGTTTGGCTATGTTACCGCTTTGCTCAGCCCCTCTTATAGCGTTGCTAGTTGCAGGTGAAGATGAAGTTTGTTCCTTGTTGGAACATGGAGATGTTGTTCCTTGTTGGAACATGTTTACTTGTTGGGATATCACAATACCTCTTATTTATTTAATGCATCTATATACTTGGTAAAGGGTGGAAGGCTCGACCTTATGCCTGGTGTTTTGTTCCACTCTTGCCACCCTAGTTTCCGTCATACCGGTGTTATGTTCTTTGATTTTGCGTTCCTTACACGGTTGGGTGATTTATGGGACCCCCTTGACAGTTCGCTCTGAATAAGACTCTTCCAGCAAGGCCCAACATTGGTTTTACCATTTGCCACCTAAGCCTTTTTCCCCCCGGGTTTTCGCGAGCCCGAGGGTCATCTTTATTTTAACCCCCCCCCCCCCGGGCCAGTTCTCCTTCGATTGCTGGTCCAAACTAGAGCCACTTGCGGTGCCGCCCCTAGGCAACTTGGGGTATCTTCGGTTGTCGTACGTACTACTCATCCGGATGTGCCCTGAGAACGAGATATGTGCAGCTCCTATCAGGATTTGTCGGCACAATCGGGCGGCTTTGCTGGACTTGTTTTATTACTGTCGAAATGTCTTGTAGTCCGGGTTTCCGAGACTGATCGGGTCTTCCTGGTAGAAGGAATATCCTTCGTTGACCGTGAGAGCTTATAATGGGCTAAGTTGGGACACCCCTGCAGGGTATTATCTTTCGAAAGCCGTGCCCGCGGTTATGAGGCAGATGGGAATTTGTTGATGTCCGGTTGTAGAAAACCCGAAGTTGACCTTAACTAAAACACATCAACCGCGTGTGTAACCGTGATGGTCTCTTCTCGGCGGGGTCCGGGAAGTGAACACGGTGTTGGAGTAATGTTTGACGTAGGTTGTTCTAGGATCACTTCTTGATCACTTCTAGCTTCATGACCGTTCTTTGCTTCTCTTCTCGTTCTCTTTTGCGTTGTTAGCCACCATATATGCTAGTCGCTTGCTGCAGCTCCACCTCATTAACCCATCCTTCCTATAAGCTTAAATAGTCTTGATCTTGCGGGTGTGAGATTGCTGAGTCCCCGTGACTCACAGATTCTACCAATACAGTTGCAGGTGCCAACGATGGCAGTGCAGATGACGCGACCGAGCTCACGTGGGAGTTCGACGAGGAACGTGGCCGTTACTATGTGTCTTTTCCTGATGATCAGTAGTGGAGCCCAGTTGGGGTGATTCGGGGATCTGTGTAGCATATTTGGTAGTCTTCTTTCATTTTGTTTCCGTGGTCTGACCTTGAGTGTAATCTGGATGATGAATGTTTATTTATGTATTGTGTGAAGTGGCGACTGTAAGCCAACTATGTATCTCTTTCCCTTATGTATTACATGGGTTGTGTGAAGATTACCTCACTTGCGACATTGCTTTCAATGCGGTTATGCCTCTAAGTCATGCCTCGACACATGGGAGATATAGCCGCATCGAGGGCGTTACACTTGGCTTTTAGGGTGCCTCGGTGTCGATAAAAACCGAAATGATGAAAGCTTAGGCTTTTAGGGTGCCTCGGCGTCGTAAAACCCTCAATGATAAAAGCATAGCTTTTAGGGTGCCTCGGCGTCGTAAAACCCTCAATGATAAAAGCTTAGCTTTTAGGATGCCGGGGGTTCGGGCGGCAAGGCATTCTGGGAGCTGTCCCAGGAGATGGAGGAACAACCTCACTTGTTTGAGGACGCCGCCTTCCCCACCGATCCTGAGACCAATGATGGTGCCGCCGAGGATGACCCCACTGATGCCACCACTGATGGTGCCGCCGAGGATGCCACCACTGATGATGGTGGCGCACGCACAGATGGCAGCCAACCGAAGAGGCAACGGAAGGACCGGCGCCCGACCGTGCTCCGCACCCTCAAGGAGGAAGTTACTGAAGTGGACTCCGGCGGGAATCCAACGGCGCCCGAACGAATAGTCAAGGGGTACTCGCTTCAGCTCGGGTGCATTCTCCGGAGCACCGTCTCGATCAACACCGAGAACCTGAGGCATCCTGACCGAGGGAATTTGCGCAAACTCCTCTTCACGAAGCTGCACGAACGATACAAGTTCCCCGCTGAATTTGAAAACACAAGCCTCAAAGGGAATAAAGTGAACAATGCTGCCCTCACGAAGATGAGCAAGGCCCTGTCTACTTGGAAAAGCAATGTGAAGAGAATGATCGAGAAAAGTGAGAGTTATGAGAAGATCAAGGAGAAAAATCCTTCGATCACCAAAGATGACTACAACGACTTCAAGATCAATTGCTCGAGCACCGCAAACTCCGAATCAAGTCGGTGGGGGAAAGAAATGCGGGAGCTGAACTTAGGGGAACACAGACTCGGTCCCGGCGGTTACAGAGTGGCGGAGCCTATATGGGACAAGGAGGAGGCGGACCGTTCCGAGCAAGCCCTACCGCCCCTCTTCGATAAATACGGTGACAAGCAGACCAGGAACTATGTCAGGGCCCGGTACAAGAAGGACCCGAAAACAAAGGAGCTTACCACGGATCCGAAGACCAGGGCGCTTGAGCTTTTTCTGGTAAGGAATACACCCCCGCGTAATTAGCTCCATATGGTTGCATTCTAATTAATGAAGCCAAATTTCTAAATGGTTCACATTCCTTCCGCAGGCGACAGAAAGCAGTAGCGCGGGGTCGACTAAGAGCAACCCTTGGGACACCACTCTAAATAGGGCGTTGAATGTAATGAAGAACAAGGATAAGCTCAGTAAGCCGACCTCAGCTGGTCGTGTGGCCGGCAAAGGCTTGTCGACAAAATGGGGGTCATACTATAACACTGGTGGGCGAAAGGAGAAAAAGACCAGCTCGAAAAGCCAGGCGCGCGAGGTTCAAGAACTCAAGGCACAGGTGGCGCGGATTCCAGAGATTGTCCAAGAGCAAGTGCAACAACAACTCGGAGCGACGATCACCGCCATTGTACCTACCTTGATCTCGGGGTTGAGTGCGGGGATTGCGGGCGGCCAACAGGGGCCGCCCCCGATTCCTAGCTTCACGGCCAGCAACTCGCAGAACGCGATGCCGGGGCCATTGGTGTCTCCGGCGGAGGCGGCATTGGTGTCTCCGACGCCGGAACGGGAGCTTAATGCACCCGGGTGTACGCCAGCCGGCACCTCTGCAGCAAGCGGCCCCTCCGTCAACTGCACGCCCTCCGTTCGCGGTGCCTCGACATTAGCCGAGCTCGACGCCATCATCACGGTAACTAATTAAGCCTCTCTCGGCTGAGGACTTCATCTCCTTGCCTTTGACTGGGCATCCCTGACGCCCTACATGTTTTCGCAGGGCGCCGCCGACGTTCCGTGCACTCTCTTGCACTTCGTGAACAACGAGTTGGTCGATGTCGCCAAGGGCAAAATCGTTCAACCGGGCAACCCCTTGTTCCACGGTACCCAGATGACACCCAACTTGTTTAGGGTTCAACTGGTTCGGGTGCTACCAGGCTGCGACGAGTACCTCCGATTCGACCCGTCGGGGCCGACGATGATGACGTGATGACCCTCAGCGCCTCAGATAGGCGAGGTGCAAAATATTCTCAGCCCCAACACACTCAGGAAGGCGGTCTGTGAGCAGAACTCGGTCCCATTACAGGAGAAGAAGAAGGCACGCAAAAGAAAGACTAACAAGGGTGCGGGCCAGCCAGCACCGAGTACGATCCGTGCTCACGACGGGCCACCTTCACCTGAGGATTTAATGAGGAGGGTGCATGTGGCGGGTAGGCCGATGCTCCCGAGAAATATGCTCGATGTTGCAGCCGGTGCTATGCGGAGTCTGCATGACAGTGTTCTTTCTTTGGAGAAGCGGCGTCTCAGAGAGAAGGATGTGGCATACCCGGTTTTCGTGGCCAAGGTGCCAGAGGGCAAGGGCTTTGTGGATAACTCCATCGGGGGTACGATCGTCCTGCGGTTTGATGACATCCACGCTATGTTGAACCTTCATCCGCTGCACTACACCTTCGTTCGGCTATTTTTGCTGAGTATGGAGATGCGGATCATTCGCGACAAGACCCCGGACATCGTGATAGTCGACCCCTTCTACATGCGTGCCAAGATCTTGGGCAGCATTGGGGACCGGCAAGTCGCGAGTTCTTACCTCGAAGGCGTCATTCTGGCAAACCCAGATAAGGATAACTTCCTCGTGCCTTAATTTCCCGAGTAAGTCCTCCCCTCAACCGCCCCGTAACATATGAATTCTTAGATTTCGATCATTTTTCTTTTAACATTCCGTGTTTTCTGCAGTGACACACATTGCACGCTCATCCTCCTAAGCCCCAAATATTCCATGGCCACGTATTTCGACCCGGACCGTCAGTCGAACGTAGACTACACAAATGTCAAGAAGGTTCTTGATGATGTTCTCCCCGGCTACGCCAAATCTGGAGGCACCTTCACCAGGCCTATTCGTAAGTACGACAAGCATGTCTTCTCCCACAATACGATGTTCTGCTGCGTCAAGCAGCCGCCTGGCGGTCAGAAGGGTGCCTACTACGCCATCCATCACATGCGGGCGATCGTACGGGACCATCATCAACTTCTGCTACCGAGTAAACTCAAAGATTGGGCCGCGAGCGTGTCGGCAATCCAGGACGCGGACATCAGACAATAATTCTTTCGCATCTAGTCGGAGTTTGCGGAAATCATCCATCAAGATGTCCTTCGTTTCTCGAGGCAGTTCTACCTCAGAAATCAACCGTCCAACAGTGACATCGACACAATGCTTCAAATGCAGGCTGACAACGCCCGTAATTTCATGACTCCCACGATAGACGGCGGCTTCATCCACGCTCCGGTCCCTTGAGTCGAGTCGAAAGCAGTGATGCTGTGTCTAGTTCTGAAACATCGATTGGCTCATGTTGTAATTAAACTTTAATGAACTTGTAGTATGTATCTTTGGTTTTGAGAGTCGTTGAACTTAGATGTAATCGATGCTATTAATGTCTTGCTTTTCTCTTCCGGTCGTTCTGTTGCATACTTATATATTGCTTATGTATTGTTTGTGAATTGGTACTAACGTTTCGTTTGGCTAGTGCATAGCGATGCCGTCGTATGTCGTGTACAAGGGTAAGGTTCCCGGAGTCTACGACGACTGGGAGGAGTGTCGGAGACAGGTTCACCGATTCAGCGGTAACAGTTACAAAGGGTACACCACTAGGGCCGAGGCCGAATCTAGATACTCCCGCTATCTAGCAGGAGAGGGGAGGGAGCATTGGAGGAACCGGATGAAGACGAGTTTCATCGTGATGATGCTCATCGTGATGACCGCAGCTCTCTTCTATGTGATGGTAGTTTAGATGATCGATATCGACTTGTAATGTGAAGACAAACTCGCTACTCCCGGTCTCGAGACTTGTAACATAATGTTCTATCTTTGTTCTGTCTTTTCAATTCGGAGACTAATATGATGAATTGTATTCGGAGACTAATATGATGAATTGTATTCAGAGACTAATCTTCTATTGTATTCGATGAATCTGTTGTTGATGTGTGCTATCTATATTTTGTCCAATTATACATTTTGTAACTTGTGCAAAAAACAGAAAATTAAAAAATTAAAAAAAAACTAATATTCATACTAATGGCGCATCACATCACAGTGCGCCATTAGTATGCCAGAGGATACTAATGGCGCATCATTAAACAGTGCGCCATTAGTATGCCAAAGTTACTAATGGCGCATCTTGTTGTCGTGCGCCATTAGTATGCCAAAGCACCTGGGTATACATGGCCCCTGGGAGGCATACTAATGGCGCACCGTGGCCTATACTAATGGCGCACCAGTGGTGTGCCATTAGTATACCAGATATTAATGGCGCACCAGTGGTGCGCCATTAGTAAAAATTACTAATGGCGTGCTAGTAATGGCGCACCACTAATGCGCCATTAATGGCCAAATTAGGTGTGCCATTAGTAGGCCTTTTTCTAGTAGTGGGGTGAATGTTCCAAAGATGTAATATTTGAGTAAACTCGCTCGTGTGATCCTGTATGCTGAAAACTTGTTCATATGCGCTATGCAGCGCTTGTTTGAATTTAAAATATTACCTTATGTGCGGCCGTTTATTAAATCTGAGAGATGGCAAGTCATCGGCTTCTTCCCCCGTGCCACGAGTGCTGGGGTGTTCGGGATAAATCTGAGCACTCTTTTTCCCATTCTTGGGTCCTTCGAGGGAGGTGCTCAGCACAACGGACAAGGCAATCAGACTATAATGCTTTATCACTCTCACTTAGCCAGAGAATTCTATAATTTTAAATTTTGGCGAAGCCCCTAGTATTCAGAAGACTGAGTTCGGGGCGCTATACACGCCTAAGCCGGACAAAGCCTGCTCCTCGCCCTAAGCGGCATAAGTCTTTAGGGACTCGAAACCTGTCGAACAGCGACCAGCTCTCGCCTTATCATGACAGTCAGTTTTAGCTTTCTCTACTGAGGTGCTTAGCCCAGCTGAACCAGGGCACAATCGCAGTAGTTCTCCGAGTGCTACCTTAGCCGATATAGCGGAACGTAAGGTACCAAAACGTGGGAGCCGCGCAAACCCAACTATTGACCCAAGACATAATTCGGAGCCGATGCATGTAATGCTATAAGTTCAGGGTGCCGCACTTGTGAAAGTGTTCGGACTTCTCACGCCATATTATGGGGTACTTAAGCCCCCGGTGTATTGGCCGTACCAAAGTGTACGGGTGCAAAATTTCATGAATGAACATATATATATAAAGGGAAAGAATAGAGAATGCGGAAATAGACTAGTGCTATGCATTGTTTATTCAAAAAAAAGGGTGCATTAAAGCAGGATGATACAAGTAGTGCGATAAGCAAAAAATGGGACTATTTGACATGTCTCCTCCAAGGGTAAGCTGCGGAATGGTATTTAAAACAGGTATTTTGCTCGTTATAGAGACCACCTGGGAGTTCCACGATGCGATGTAGCTTTCGGCCCCCCTGGTCCTTGTATCGTGTGTTCGGCAATTATGCTGCCGGACAGGGCTTTCAGAGAATAAAGTCCTGAAAGAGAGAGAGAAAAATAACAAAGTAGGGAGCCCCTAGTGCGGTTGAGCCGCGTTTCTGGGCGTGTTGTAGTCGTGCCCCTCCCCCTGTGCCCATGGTATTTTCAATGCATAATTATGTACGCGTGGCACATATGTCGCTGTTTGGCAGGGGCTGGGGTAGGGGCCGTATTGCTATGCGAGCTCGGAACGTGCCAGGCGGTCTTGTTGCAGATTACTCCGGGTGCGCTTGAAGGCGTTCGGGCGTTTAGTCGCCGGGCAGGAGGATTGCCTTGAGAGGCTGCTTTGTACTTCTGCTGCGAGGGCCGCAGTGTGCTCCTCCGTTCGGAGAGAGCGCTCTGTGTTTCCATTGACTATAATGACCCCCCGAGGTCCTGGCATCTTGAGCTTGAGGTATGCATAGTGTGGCACCGCATTGAATTTTGCAAATGTGGTCCGCGCGAGCAGTGCATGATAGCCACTGCGGAACAGGACTATATCGAAGATTAACTCCTCGCTTCGGAAATTATCCGGGGATCCGAAGACCACTTCCAGTGTGACTGAGCCTGTGCAATGGGCCTCTACACCTGGTATCACGCCTTTAAAGGTCGTTTTTGTGGGTTTAATCCTTGAGGGATCTATACCCATTTTTCGCACTGTGTCCTGGTAAAGCAGGTTCAGGCTGTTGCCGCCGTTCATAAGGACTCGAGTGAGGTGAAATCCGTCAATGATTGGGTCTAGAACCAATGCGGCGAATCCGCCGTGGCGGATACTAGTGGGGTGGTCCCTGCGATCGAAAGTGATCGGGAGGAGGACCATGGATTGAACTTTGGGGCAACCGGCTCCAACGCGTATTCGTCCCTTAACGCACGCTTCCGCTCCCTCTTGGGGATGTGGGTCGCATATATCATGTTCACCGTCCGCACTTGTGGGGGAAACCCCTTCTGTCCTTCGGTGTTCGGCGGTCGAGGCTGCTCCTCGTCGTTGCTATGTAGCCCCTTGTCTTTGTTTTCGGCATTTAACTTGCCGGCCTACTTGAACACCCAGCAATCCCTGTTGGTGTGGTTGGCTAGCTGGTCAGGGGTGCCATGTATCTGACACGAACGATCGAGTATACGGTCCAAACTGGATGGGCCCGAAGTACTTCGTTTGAATGGATTTTTCCGCTGACCAGGCTTGGAGCCTCTGAATCTGGTGTTGACTGTCGTATCCTCTGTATTGTTGTTGTTGATGTGGCGCTTGTGTTTGTTGCGACGTGACCTACCCTTGCCGTCCTTGGTATCCGAAGACCAGGGTTCTTTGATATGTTATTGCTGCGAGCCAGCCATCTGTCCTCTCCCGCACAAAAGCGGGTCATGAGCGTCGTGAGGGCTACTGAGGGAGTCCTTGATTAGGGGGTGTTCGGATAGTCGGACTATACCTTCAGCCGGACTCCAGGACTATGAAGATACAAGATTGAAGACTTCGCCCCATGTCCGGAAGGATCTTTTCTTGGCGTGGAAGGCAAGCTAGGCATGCGGATATTCAAGATCTCCTACCATTGTAACCGACTCTATGTAACCCTAACCCTATCCGGTGTCTATATAAACCAGAGGGTTGTAGTCTGTAGGACAACCATCATCATACACAATCATACCATAGGCTAGCTTCTAGGGTTTAGCCTCCTTGATCTCGTGGTAGATCCACTCTTGTACTACACATATCGTCAATATTAATCTAGCAGGAGTAGGGTTTTACCTCCATTGAGAGGGCCCGAACGTGGGTAAAATAAAGTGTCCCTTGTCTCCTGTTACCATTCGACCTTGACGCACAGTTCGGGACCCCCTACCCGAGATCCGCCGGTTTTGACACCGACATTGGTGCTTTCATTGAGAGTTCCTCTGTGTCGTCGCTTTTAGGCCCGATGGCTCCTTTGATCATCAACAACGATGAGGTCCAGGGTGAGACTTTCCTCCCCGGAAAAATCTTCGTCTTCGGCGGCTTCGCTCTGCGGGCCAATTCGCTCGATCATCTGGAGCAGATCGAAAGCTACGCCCCTGGCCATCAAGTCAGGTTTGGAAGCTTAAACTACACGTCAGATATCCGCGGAGACTTGATCTTCGACGGGTTCGAACCACAGACAAGCGCGCCGCACTATCCCGAGGGGCATGATATAGCTCTGCCTCCGAATAGTGCCCTGGAGGCCGCACACGCTCCGGCCCCGATCCTCGACTCGGAGCCCGCTGCGTTCTTTGAGGATGAATGGTTGGACGTCACCTCGGGGTCTGCGATCTTAAAGGCTATCAAGCCGAACGCTAGCCCCGCACTCCGCATGACCCTTGACTCCAAGGAGCCGGATTCTTCTCCGAACTACGGGCCTTCCGTGCCCCTGCCGATCGAATCTGATTGGGCGCCTGTAATGGAGTTCACCGCCGCGGACATCTTTCAGTGCTCACCTTTCGGTGATATCCTGAATTCTCTCAAGTCTCTCTCTTTATCAGGAGAGCCCAGGCCGGACTATGGTCTGCGAGGTGGGGATTCGGACGGCGAAGAAATTCAAAGCCCACCCACCACCCACTTAATAGCCACTGTCGACGATTTAACCAACACGCTTGACTTCGGCTCCGAAGACTTCGACGGTATGGACGACGAAGGAGGAGACGAACAAGAACCAGCACCTGTAGGGCGCTGGACCGCCACGTCGTCTATGACATATATATGGTGGATGCTCCAAAGGATGGAGATGGCGATGGAACAGTAGAGGATGGCACCTCGAGAAAACCACCAAAACGCCGGCGCCAACGGCGCCGCTCTAAATCCCGCCACAGCAGAAACGGTGATTCCGGCACGGGAGACAATACTACCCCGGACAGCGCCGAAGAACACCAAAACCAGCAAGATTCTGCGCAGGAAGATGGAAAATACAGCCCTCATGAGAGAGCGACAGAGCGAGAGGTTGAGGATGATAACTACATGCCTCCCTCCGAAGACGAGGCAAGCCTCGGCGACGATGAATTCGTCGTACCATCAGACCCCGCCGAACAAGAGCGCTTTCAACGCAGGCTTCTAGCCACGGCGAACAGCCTAAAGAAAAAGCAGCAACAGCTTAGAGTTGATCAAGATTTGCTAGCTGACAGATGGACTGAAGTCCTTGCGGCCGAAGAGTATGAACTCGGGCGCCCCTCCAAAAATTATCCTAAGCGCAGGCCGCTACCCCAATCGGAGGAGGAAGCACATGACATGGCAGACCGGCCACCAAGCGGCCACGACAGAGAGGCCTGTCGAACCTTTAAACAAACCATGCCCCGGGGCCGCTCAACTAAGGCACGGGAAAATGAGCCAGACCTGCGAGACGTCCTGGAGGATAAAGCAAGGCAAACAAGATCGATCTATGGATCGCGCGGACGCCCGACGACACGTGATGATTTTCACTCCGGACACAATAAATCCGGCCGGGCCGAACACAATAGGCACAGCTCTTCCGAACTGCGTCGTGACATAGCCCGGTACAGGGGCGCCGCACACCCACTATGCTTCACAGACGAAGTAATGGATCATAAAATCCCAGAGGGTTTCAAACCCGTCAATATCGAGTCGTACGATGGTACGACAGATCCGGCAGTATGGATTGAGGATTATCTCCTTCACATCCACATGGCACGTGGCGACGATCTACACGCCATCAAATATCTACCCCTTAAGCTTATGGGACCAGCCCGGCACTGGCTTAACAACCTACCAACGGACTCAATCGGTTCTTGGGAGGACCTGGAAGCCGCATTCCTCGACAACTTTCAGGGGACCTATGTGCGGCCACCGGACGCCGACGACCTAAGCCACATAATTCAGCAGCCAGAAGAATCGGCCAGGCAATTCTAGACATGGTTCCTCACAAAGAAAAATCAGATAGTCGATTGTCCGGACGCAGAGGCCCTAGCAGCCTTCAAACATAACATCCGCGACGAGTGGCTTGCCCGGCACCTGGGACAAGAAAAGCCGAAAACCATGGCATCCCTCACGACACTCATGACCCGCTTTTGCACCGGCGAAGATAGATGGCTAGCTCGTAGCAACAACTTATCGAAGAAGCCTGGTAATTCGGATACCAAGGACAAAAGTGGCAGGTCACGTCGAAATAATCAAAAGCACCGCGTTAGCAGCGACAACAATAAGGATACGGCGGTAAATGCCGGATTCAGAGGCTATAAATCCGGTCAGCGGAAAAAGCCATTTAAAAAGAACACCCAGGGCCCGTCCACTTTGGACCGGATAGTCGACCGCTCGTGCCAGATTCATGGCACCCCCAAAAGGCCATCCAATCACACCAACAGAGATTGTTGGGTGTTCAAGCAGGCAGGCAAGTTAAGAGCCGAACACAAAGACGAGGGGCTAAATAGCGACGAGGAGGAGGAGCCCAGGCCGCCGAACAACAATGGACAGAAGGGGTTTCCCCCACAAGTACGGACGGTGAACATGATATACGCGACCCACATTCCCAAGCGGGAGAGGAAGCGTGCGCTACGGGGCGTATACGCGATGGAGCCAGTCGCCCCAAAGTTCAACCCATGGTCCTCCTGCCCGATCACTTTCGATCGAAGGGACCACCCCACTAGCATCCGTCACGGCGGTTTTGCCGCATTGGTCCTTGACCCAATCGTTGACGGATTTCATCTCACAAGGGTCCTCATGGACGGCGGCAGTAGCCTGAACCTGCTTTATCAGGATACAGTGCGGAAAATGGGCATAGATCCATCAAGGATCAAGCCCACAAGGACGACCTTTAAAGGCGTCATCCCAGGTGTAGAGGCCAATTGCACAGGCTCGATAACACTTGATGTGGTCTTCGGATCTCCGGATAACTTCCGAAGCGAAGAGTTAATCTTCGATATAGTCCCGTTCCGCAGTGGCTATCATGCCCTGCTCGGACGAACCGCAATCGCTAAATTCAATGCGGTGCCGCACTACGCATATCTCAAGCTCAAGATGACAGGCCCTCGAGGAGTAATTACGGTCAGCGGAAACACCGAACGCTCCGTCCGTACGGAGCAGCACACGGCGGCCCTCGCAGCGGAAGTACAAAGCAGCCTTAAGGCAACTCTCCAGTCTGGCCGTTAAAAAGCCGGACAATGCAAAGCGCGCCCGGAGTAACCTGCAACAAGACCGCCTGGCACATTCGGAGCAAGCGTAGCAATACGGCCCCAACCCCAGCCATCGCAGCATAGAAGAGCTAGTACCTCGAGTACACAATTACGCCCTTGAAATTCCATGGGCACTGGGGGAGGGGCACATTAACGGCATGCCTACAATACGGCGTCAAACATACTAGGGGCTGACGGATTTTTCTTTTTTACTTTCAGGACTCCATACTATGGATAACCTGTTCGGCCTTACTGCCGCACAGACGATGCAAGACACAGGAGAGCAGACAAAGCTACGCCGCATTACGGAACTCTCAGGTGGTCTCTATTTCGAGCGATATATCTGTTTCTAAATTCCGCGGTCTGCGCCTGGTCAGGACATGCTAAATAGTCTAGTATCTTTCTTGCTTATCGCACTACTTGTATCGTTCGGCTTTGATAAATAGCCTCTTTATAAACAATGCATAGCTTTTTGTCTATTTTTTGCATTATCATCTTTTAATATATATGTTTATTAAATAACATGATCACACCCGTACACCATGGTACGGCAAAACACGCCAGGGGCTTGATTACCCTTTTATCTGGTGTGAGAAGTCCGTACACTTTCACAAGTGCGGCACCCCGAACTTATAGCACTATATGCGTCGGCTCCGAGTCATGATTTTGGTCACATGTTGGGTTTGCCCGGCTCCTATGTTTTGGTGCCTTACGTTCCGCTATATCGGCTAAGGTAGCACTAGGAGAACCACTGCGATTGTGCCCCAATTCAGGTGGGTTGAGCACGGTCGCTGTTATAGACTGTCATGATAAGGCGTGAGACCGGTCGCTGTTCGAGAGGTTTTTCGAGTCCTTAAAGGCTTATGCCGCTTCGAGCGAGGAGCTGGTCATGTCCGGCCAAAGGCGTGGATAGCGCCCCGAATTGGGCCTTCCGAACTTGGGGCGTCGCTGAAATTTAAAATTATAACGTTCTATGGCTAAGTGAGAGTGTTCAAGCATTATAGTCTGATTGCCTGGTTCGTTGTGCTGAGCGCCTCCCTCGAAGGACCCAACTATGGGGAAAAGAGCCCTCAGATTTATCCCGAACACCCCAGCACTAGTGGCATGGGGGCAGAAGCCGACGAGTGGCCATCTCTCAATTTCTGATAAACGGACGCACAGAAAATAATATTTTAAATTCAATAAGCATTGCTTAGCGCATACACTACTAGAAAAAGGGCTACTAATGGCGCACCTAATTTGGCCATTAATGGCGCATCAGTGGTGCGCCATTAGTAGCACGCCATTAGTAATACTTACTAATGGCGCACCACTGGTGCGCCATTAGTATACCAGATACTAATGGCGCACCACTGGTGCGCCATTAGTATAGGGCACGGTGCGCCATTAGTATGCCTCCCAGGGCCATGTATAGCCAGGTGCTTTGGTATACTAATGGCGCACCACAGGGTGATGCGCCATTAGTAACCTCGGCATACTAATGGCGCACTGCTTAGTGATGCGCCATTAGTATCCTCTGGAATACTAATGGCGCACTGTTATGTGATGCGCCATTAGTATGAATATTAGTTTTTTTGTTTATTTTTCTGTTTTTTTGCACAGGTTACAAAATGTATAATTGGACAAAATATAGACAGCACACATCAACAACAGATTCATCGAATACAATAGAAGATTAGTCTCTGAATACATTTCATCATATTAGTCTCCAAATACAATTCATCACATTAGTCTCCGAATTGAAAAGACCGAACAAAGATAGAACATTATATTACAAGTCTCGAGACCGCGAGTAGCGAGTTTGTCTTCACATTACAAGTCGATATCGATCATCTAAACTACCATCACATAGAAGAGAGCTGCGGTCATCACGATGAGCATCATCACGATGAAACTCGTCTTCATCCGGTTCCTCCAACGCTCCCTCCCCTCTCGTGCTAGATAGCGGGCATATCTAGATTCGGCCTCGGCCCTAGTGGTGTACCCTTTGTAACTGTTTCCGCTGAATCGATGAACCTGTCTCCGACACTCCTCCCAGTCGTCGTAGACTCCGGGAACCTTACCCTTGTACACGACATACGACGGCATCGCTATGCACTAGCGAAACAAAACGTTAGTACCAATTCACAGACAATACATAAGCAATATATAAGTATGCAACAGAACGATCGGAAGAGAAAAGCAAGACATTAATAGCATCAATTACATCTAAGTTGAACGACTCTCGAAACCAAAGAGACATACTACAAGTTCATTAAAGTTTAATTACAACATGAGCCAATCGATGTTTCAGAACTAGACACATCATCACTGCTTTCGACTCGACTCAAGGGACCGGAGCGTGGATGAAGACGCCGTCTATCGTGGGAGTCATGAAATTACGGGCGTTGTCAGCCTGCATTTGTAGCATTCCGTCTATCTCACTGTTGGACGGTTGATTTCTGAGGTAGAACTGCCCCGAGGTACGAAGGACATCTTGATGGATGATTTCCGCAAACTCCGACTGGATGCGAAAGAATTCTTGTCTGATGTCCGCGTCCTGGATTGCCGACACGCTCGCGGCCCAATCTTTGAGTTTACTCGGTAGCAGAAGTTGATGATGGTCCCGTACGATCGCCCGCATGTGATGGATGGCGTAGTAGGCACCCTTCTGACCGCCAGGCGGCTGCTTGACGCAGCAGAACGTCGTATTGTGGGAGAACACGTGCTTGCCGTACTTACGAACAGGCCTGTTGAAGGTGCCTCCAGATTGGGCGTAGCCGGGGAGAACATCATCAAGAACCTTCTTGACATTTGTGTAGTCTACGTTCGACTGACGGTCCGGGTCGAAATACGTGGCCATGTAATATTTGGGGCTTAGGAGGATGAGCGTGCAATGTGTGTCACTGCAGAAAACACGGAATGTTAAAAGAAAAACGATCGAAATCTAAGAATTCATATGTTACGGGGCGGTTGAGGGGAGGACTTACTCGGGAAAGTAAGGCACGAGGAAGTTATCCTTATCTGGGTTTGCCAGAATGACGCCTTCGACGTAAGAACTCGCGACTTGCCGGTCCCCAGCGCTGCCCAAGATCTTGGCACGCATGTAGAAGGGGTCGACTATCACGATGTCCGGGGTCTTGTCGCGAATGATCCGCATCTCCATACTCAGCGAAAATAGCCGAACGAAGGTGTAGTGCAGCGGATGAAGGTTCAACATAGCGTGGATGTCATCAAACCGCAGGACGATCGTACCCCCGATGTAGTTATCCACAAAGCCCTTGCCCTCTGGCACCTTGGCCACGAAAACCGGGTATGCCACATCCTTCTCTCTGAGACGCCGCTTCTCCAAAGAAAGAACACTGTCATGCAGACTCCGCATAGCACCGGCTACAACATCGAGCATATTTCTCGGTAGCATCGGCCTACCCGCCACATGCACCCTCCTCATTAAATTCTCAGGTGAAGATGGCCCATCCTGAGCACGGATCGTACTCGGTGCCGGCTGGCCCGCACCCATGTTAGTCTTTCTTTTGCGTGCCTTCTTCTTCTCCTGTAATGAGACCGAGTTCTGCTCACAGACCGCCTTCTTGAGTGTGTTGGGGCTGAGAATATTTCGCACCTCGCCTATCTGAGGCTCGGTGAAGTCGGCAGCTGGAGGCGTCTCCTGAGAGCTGAACGGCAGACGACGCCTGTTGCAACTTGGCTTCTCCGCGGTACCAGCTAGATCGCGCATGTCTTTTGTTGGGTTGGGTTCTTGAGAAGGAGGCCCCATGAAGTCGCCATCGTACCCATGATCGGCAAAGTACCGATCGACGTTGGCAAATGTATCGTCGTCGTCGTCGTTCTGATCCTGTGCCATATGCATGTTTGGATCCAGTGGCATATGGATGTCCGGCACCGTTGCGGCGGTCTTGCCATGGGGCCGACTTGGCGCCGGCACGACTGGCGGTGTTGTCTTTGGGGTGGTGTCCCCCGCCCCCAAACGAATCCGGCTCTTTGGCCAAAGCAGGGGCCAGCTCAGGCAGGCGCTGAGGGTCATCACGTCATCATCGTCGGCCCCGACGGGTCGAATCGGAGGTAACAACTCGTCGCAGCCTGGCAGCACCCGAACTAGTTGAACCCTAAACACGTTGGGTGGCATCTGGGTACCGTGGAACAAGGGGTTGCCCGGTTGAACGATTTTGCCCTTGGCGACATCGACCAACTCATTGTTCACGAAGTGCAGGAGAGTGCACGGAACGTCGGCGACGCCCTGCGAAAACATGTAGGGCGTCAGGGATGCCCAGTCAAAGGCAAGGAGATGAAGTCCTCGGCCGAGAGAGGCTTAATCAGTTAACGTGATGATGGCGTCGAGCTCGGCTGATGTCGACGCACCGCCAACGGCGGGCGTGCAGTTGACGGAGGGGCCGCTTGCTGCAGAGGTGCCGGCCGGCATACACTCGGGTGCATTAAGCTCCCGTGCCGGCGTCGGAGACACCAATGGCCCCGCCATCGCGTTCTGCGAGTTGCTGGTCGTGAAGCTAGGAATCGGGGGCGGCCCCTGTTGGCCGCCCGCAATCCACGCACTCAACCCCTGGATCAAGGTAGGCACAATGGCGGTGATCGTCGCTCCGAGTTGTTGTTGCACTTGCTCTTGGACAATCTCCGGAATCCGCGCCACCTGTGCCTTGAGTTCTTGAACCTCGCGCGCCTGGCTTTCCGAGCTGGTCTTTTTCTCCTTTCGCCCACCAGTGTTATAGTATGACCCCCATTTTGTCGACAAGCCTTTGCCGGCCACACGACCAGCTGACGTCAGCTTACTGAGCTTATCCTTGTTCTTCATTACATTCAACGCCCTATTTAGAGTGGTGTCCCAAGGGTTGCTCTTAGTCGACCCCGCGCTACTGCTTTCTGTCGCCTGCGGAAGGAATGTGAACCATTTAGAAATTTGGCTTCATTAATTAGAATGCAACCATATGGAGCTAATTACGCGGGGGTGTATTCCTTACCAGAACAAGCTCAAGCGCCCTGGTCTTCGGATCCATGGTAAGCTCCTTTGTTTTCGGGTCCTTCTTGTACCAGGCCCTGACATAGTTCCTGGTCTGCTTGTCACCGTATTTATCAAAGAGGGGCAGTAGGCCTTGCTCGGCACAGTCCGCCTCCTCCTTGTCCCATATAGGCTCCGCCACTCTATAACCACCGGGACCGAGTGTGTGTTCCCCTAAGTTCAGCTCCCGCATTTCTTTCCCCCACGGACTTGATTGGGAGTGTGCGGTGCTCGAGCAATTGATCTTGAAGTCGTTGTAGTCATCTTCGTTGATCGAAGGATTTTTCTCCTTGATCTTCTCATAACTCTCACCTTTCTCGATCATTCTCTTCACATTGCTTTTCCAAGTAGACAGGGCCTTGCTCATCTTCGTGAGGGCAGCATTGTTCACTTTATTCCCTTTGAGGCTTGTGTTTGCAAATTCAGCAGGGAACTTGTATCGTTCGTGCAGCTTCGTGAAGAGGAGGTTGCGCAAATTCCCTCTGTCAGGATGCCTCAGGTTCTCGGTGTTGATCGAGACGGTGCTCCGGAGAATGCACCCGAGCTGAAGCGAGTACCCCTTGACTATTCGTTCGGGCGCCGTTGGATTCCCGTCGGAGTCCACTTCAGTAACTTCCTCCTTGAGGGTGCGGAGCACGGTCGGGCGCCGGTCCTTCCGTTGCCTCTTCTGGCTGCCATCTGTGCGTGCGCCGCCATCATCAGTGGTGGCATCCTCGGCGGCACCATCAGTGGTGGCATCAGTGGGGTCATCCTCGGTGGCACCATCAGTGGTCTGATGATCGGTGGGGAAGGCGGTGTCCTCATACAAGTGAGGTTGTTCCTCCATCTCCTGGGACAGCTCCCAGAATGCCTTGCCGCCCGAACCCCCGGCCTCATCGTTGTGGGCCATGTTCCTCTCTAAATAGAAACAAAGTTTGGTCAAAAAGTTGGTTATTGTCAAGGAACAAGATCATGGTCTCATCATTTAGGGTTTGTCGACACCGAGGCATCCTAAAATCTAAGCTTTTATCATTGAGGGTTTTTCGACGCCGAGGCACCCTAAAAGCCTAAGCTTTCATCATTTCGGTTTTTATCGACACCGAGGCACCCTAAAAGCCATGCATTAGTCACAAGTACGCCGGGGCACTTGATCCTACTTAATTAACTACTAAGATACCCTGGCCCATGCATTAGTCACAAGTACCCCATATGTCGTATTTTTAGCAAAGTCATGCTAAAATTCACGGAAAATTTCAGCATGACCTTTGCTGAAAATAGGACATATGGAGTACCCGAATTTGCTGGAACGGAAGTTAATCAACATTCCGGCAAACTCAAGGGCCTCTCGAGGTACCTGCAAAATCATTATCCCCGCGTAATGAAGTCGCCAGTGGGTCATTTCAGAAGATCACAAGTAGCATCATCACAAGTACAGCAGCAGCAGTGAATACAGGTATAACAGCAGCAGCATCAGGTTTATTCTTCTTCTTCATAAACACTAATTGTCTAATTGAGCAATACAGCGACAGTGTGAACAAATAAAAACACAAACTACACCTACATATTTGGGTACCTCTATGGTACTAACAAACCATGCTCTGCCTAGAGCTACTGCAGCACGATGAACCCCTCAAATAGTATACTATGAAAACCCAATGACCATATAAACATCTAAATTTATATATACTGAGCATTCATGGTAGTTCTAGCTACAACATCAAAATCAAGGAGAGATAGGTCAGATTACACAAATAGGTTCCATATTCTGAGAGAAAAGAACAAGTGATAAAATGTATAGCTGGAGCTTTTAAGAAAAAGTTGTAGAAGCTTGTAAAACTATACTTTGAATTTGAAGCTTTTAAGAAGGAGAAAATCCAGCCGGATAACTGTAAGGTAATGATGTTCAGAAGATGGCATATAATGATTTCCTCCTTAAATCACTACACTGTTGACTGGATGATCTGCAGCTTCGGGACGGAGACGCCTACCAATATCACCACTCTCATATCCTAGATAAAACAAAAATGACATATCCTTGTTCAGTTTGGCTAGCAGAATTTTTTGCCTAGCTAGTCACACTCTCACATCTGGACATCAATCCCCTCACTCACATCTACACCTACCAATATCATACGGTTACGGTAGCAGATGATTGCTAGACTACACTCTTAAACTCATTTTGGGATCAGTGGAAAACAGTTACTGCAAAATTCCTGCTCCACTTTTCTGTCCTGTTTTTTCACTGAAAACTGATATTGCTATAGTGGCTTAGTCTATGCAAAAAGTGTCATGGTTTTAGTCTATGGTTTTTTCAATAAGTGTCATGGTTTTAGTCTATGCAAAAAGTTCAAATGGTGAGTAGCTTAGCTTGGCATGTCTCAGAATCATTTGTGCACTTGTAACTAGTTTTTTACAGCAACCAACAACAACACTGATCAGGGAGCTGCCTGCATATTTCTAAAAGAGAAGGAAAATTCTGTTTGCTCGTAAACTTGCTGGAGGCTACAAAACTAGTGTAAGTTGTCGCTGTTCTACACACACTTAGTTCCAATTCATGACCATTTCAAGTTAAATGTTCTTCCTGTCTTCCCGGACCATCTAAGCATGTCCGTCCACTCAATAACTCTGCGACTACTTCTAATGGAGGAGAGGAGGAACAGCAGAGGTGGCTACTCACATCTACTTCTGGTGGGTGTTAAGGTAGGACTTCTCGCAGTACTCGGAGGGAGAGTAGAGCTGCGGCCGCAGGTTCTTGAGCTCCTAAAGGTCCTAAAACATCAAGCATGGCCACAACGCGTCAAGACAGGGAACAGGCCGGATCCCCGAAAGGTCCTAAAACAATTTATAGCTTAGAAAAATAAGAATATGTAGTTGGAAGAGAGAGGATGGCTCACCATGGAGGAGTGGAGGACTGGATGATCTGCAGCTTCGGGACGGAGACGCCGTGGGCAGCCGGTGCAGAGGGGTGCGGCGGCGGCTTCCCGTTGTGGGCGGCGTCGAGGGCGGTGGGGCGATGGCGTCGGGGCCTCAGGCGGCGGTGGTCGGGGCCTCCGGCTGCTGCAGGGGCCGGAGGAGGCCCTCGCTCGTCGGAGGGAGGAGGAGAGGAGAGGAGCGGGCGGCGCGCGCTCGGCCGATCCCGTTCGGAGGGCGCGGGGGCGGCGGGCCTCAGGCGGCGGTGGGCGCAGGGGCAAGGCGGCGGGGCGGCGTCGAGGCGGCGGGGCAGCGGCGTCGGGAGAGGAGAGGGGAAGGGGATCAACGGCGAGGGCGAGGGAGAGAGAGGGGATAGGTGTGGGCCCGGGAGGCAGTATGGATGGGGGCACAATACTAATGGCGCACCACCCCTCGGTGCGCCATAAGTATATACATGCTAATGGCGCACCTCGACCTGGTGCGCCATTAGTATTTTTTTTATTTCCGCTCGAGCCAACAGGTTATCTCAGACCTGACCCTTTAGTCGCGGTTGGGGACAACAACCGCGACTAAAAGGTACCCTTTAGTCGCGGTCCGCCTCCCCAACCGGGACTAAAGGGTCTGTGCTAGAACTGGCGCTTTCTTTCTTCTGTTTTTCCTTTTTTCTTCTGTTTTTTCCTTCCTTTTTCCTTCTTTCTTCTTCTTCCTTTTTCCTTTTAAAATCAGAAAAATAAAACTAATTCATTTTAAAATATTAAAAATACAATTATATATCAAAAAAATCAGAAAAATAAAACTAATTCATTTTCAAATCCCTTGACGGTTTGACAAAAGGTTTGATACATCATTCAGTTCATCAACCAAATACAAAGTTTGGTACAATAAATTATTACACATCAATTCTTCCCTTGTGTCCCTGCTTGCTTACGATTGTGCCGTATCCATGGAGCATCCTCATCATTATACTTATTTGTGTTTAAATATGTTCAAACTTGTTTAAATCATAACAGTATTTTTTTTATAAGACAGTAGTAATTTTTTAAAAAATATCATCAAACAGTAATGCCGGTGGAGTAGGGGAGGGGTGCGAGGGGTCGGTGGCGGCGGTTGAGTAGGGGAGGGGTGCGGGGGGTCGGCGGCGGCGGTTGAGTAGGGGAATCGAGGGTGCGGGGGGTCGGCGGCGGCGGCCGGTGGACCGGGGGGTGCTCGGCGGCGACGGGGACCGGATCTGGCGAGGTGGGATAGCGATCGAGATGGAGGGGGATCGAGATCGAGTGTCCATGAAATTTAAAAATATTCATGATAGTTTAAAAAGTGCCCATGAAATACAATCGAGAAATGAAGGCTACGATTTAAATACAATCGATCTTAGCTAGCTATCTGTTAACAATCTTCTTGCCCTTCTTTTCCGCAAATGGACTTCTTCTGTGGAACGGACGTCCTTTAGGTAGGGTGGTCCTGCTTCTTCTTGTGGTGTATGCTGCTACTTCATCATCGTCGCCATGTTCGATCCTTGGGTCGCCGTACTTGTCGAAGTCTTGCTCATTGGCTACTCCATCCATTCCGATGATCTTCCTTTTGCCTCTCCTCACGACAACACGACTGGTCTTTGACGGGTCGGTAATGAAGAAGCATTGGTCCACTTGGGAAGCCAGTACCCATGGCTCATTTTTCGCGGTGACGTTTGCGCCCGCGGTCTTGGATTTGGCTTCGGGTATAACCATGGTGGTGAAATACCGGTCTTCTTTTAGGACGCTCTTGGCCCATCTGACACGGAACATCGGGACCTTCTCTCCAGCGTAGCTCAGCTCCCAGATCTCCTCGATCCTTCCGTAGTATCTGTCCTTGTCGTTACCGGTGTAGGATTCCATCGTTACCCCGGAGTTCTGATAACCATCGCTCTTCATGTCCTTGGCCTCGGTGTAGAATGTGTAGCCGTTGATATCGTACGCCTCATAGGTCATCAGGTTGTGCTCGACGCCCTGTGACAAGGCGAATATGAGTTGTTCTTCCGCGGAAGAATCCTCATGTAAAGGGTACGACAGAAGCTTCTGCTTAAACCAACGCGTGAAACATGAGTTGTGCTCTTTGAGTATATCTCCGTCCGTCCTCTGTTGGCCTCGGTCATTGTACGTCTTCTTAATAAAGGTTTTGTGCTCTACCACCCAAGGATCGACCATGTCTATGTGTTGTAGCGCGACTAGGTTTGCTCTTTCAAAGTCGGCGAGTCGACCCTCGAAGTCGACATGCATTTCGCGGCGACCCTCACGGTGACCCCATCCAGCGAGCCTGCCGAGGTGCCTGTTGACGAGCAGACCAACGGGGTTCTCGATGCCTAGATAATTCGTGCAGTACGAGATGCACTCTTCGGTCAGAAAGCCCCTGGCTATGCTTCCCTCTGGACGTGACATGTTGCGAACGTATCCTTTGATGACACCATTCATCCTTTCGAACGGCATCATGCTGTGCAGGAACGTCGGCCCGAGTTGGATGATATCCTCCACTTTATGGACCAGCAGATGCACCATAACGTCGAAGAATGCGGGCGGGAAGTACATCTCAAGCTCGCATAGTATCACCACGATCTCTTCCTGTAGCCTTCTGAGTTGCCTCACGCCAATCGACTTCCGAGAGATAACGTCGAAGAAGTTGCATAGGCCAAATAGCGTTTCACGGACGTGCGCGTCCATGATCCCACGGATTGCAACTGGAAGTATCTGTGTCATCAGCACGTGACAGTCGTGAGACTTCATCCCGCTGAACTTCTGCTTCGCTGGGTCTAGGTATCTGCTTATCTTCCCCGCGTAACCGTAAGGAAGTTTTACTCCTAGGAGGCAGGTGAAAAACTGCTCGATCTCCTCCTGACTTAGAGTGAAGCACGCGGGAGGGTAGTCATTTCCGGTCTTCTTGGCCTTTTTGCCTTTGAGACGACTTTCTGTGTCCTGCTTCGCCTCATCATCATCATCATCATAATCATATATAGCGTGAAGCTCCTGCCTGATGCCCATTGATTTCAAGTCTGCCCTTGCTTTCGGCCCATCTTTGGTCCTCTCTGGCATGTTGAGCAGGGTACCAAGTAGACTCTCGCACACGTTCTTCGTGATATGCATGACATCAAGGCTGTGAGGCACACGGTGGATCTTCCAGTACGGCAAGTCCCAGAAAACAGACCTCGTTTTCCATACCTTCAGCAGCGGCTCTGGCGCCTTTCGCTTTTTTCCCGGCTCTGGCGCCTTTTGCTTCTTTCCCGGCAGTGGGCAGTCTTTCCAATTTTTCAACAACTTGTCTATTTCCTCGCCGCTCCTCGTATACGGGCGTTTTCGGGGTTCGGTTTCACCATCGAACAGATCCTTGCGGTTCCTCCACGGGTCATCGTCGCGAAGCCACCTTCGATGTCCCATGAACACGGTTTTCGAAGACCCGGGATCTCTATCTAGCTGGCGATACGTTGTGTCATCCATGCACCGTACGCATCCAGAAAATCCGTGGACTACCTGCCCAGCGAGATATCCGTAACCGAGATAGTCGTGCACCGTCGTGAGCAGTGCGGCTCTCATAGGGAAATATTCTTTGTCTGCAGCGTCCCACGTATTGGCTGGCGTTTTCCACAGCGTGTCTAGCTCCTCCTTCAGCAGCCCCAGATACAGATTGATGTCGTTCCCTGGTTGTTCCGGCCCTTCAATTAGCATACTCATGTGAATGTACTTCCTCTTCATGCACAACCAGGGGGGGAGGTTGTACATCCACAAACACAGGCCAGGTGCTATGTGTGCTTCTCTGGCTGCCAAACGGATTGACTCCATCGGTGCTCGCGCCCAGCACGATGTTCCTTGGATCCTTCCCAAATTCTGGGTATTCAAAATTCAACTCTTGCCACTGGCTCGCATCCTTAGGGTGACTCAGCATCTTGTCTTTTTTATCTATCTCCGGATCATTTGCGTCATCTTCTCGCTTCTTCTCCTCCCTATCCGCGTGCCAACGCAGGAGCTTTGCTACCTTAGGATCCGCGAAATACCGCTGCAGACGAGGAGTGATCGGAAAGTACCACACCACTTTTCGAGGAGCTTTCTTCCTCTTCTTGTATCGAGTGACGCCGCACACCGGATATATGGTAGACTCCGCGTGCTCGTCCCGATAAATGATGCAATTGTTCATGCAGACATGGTATTTCACGTGCGGTAAATCCAGAGGACACACGATTTTCTTCACCTCCTCCAAACTGTTCGGGCACTTGTTCCCCTTTGGAAGACGTTCGTGCCAGAATGACATGTTCTCGTCGAAGCATGCGTCGGTCATTTTGTGTTTTACCTTCATCTCCAGAGCCATGAGCGTTACTTTCAGGCGGGTATCCTCGGGCCTGCATCCTTCATACAATGGAGTAACCGCGTCGAACTCAAGTTGATCCACCTTGGCTTTCTCTCGGGCGGCGGCTCTTGTGTTATCCGTCTGCTTGAGAAGCAGCTCTTGAATATAAGGGTCCTGCACCCAGCCCATCGATGGTCCACCGTCTTATGCTCCGCCGGCATCATCATCTTCATGATCATGCCCGTCGTCTGCTCCGGCGCCATCTTCATCATCATCATGTCCTGCATCTTCTACATGATGACTGTGTACAGCATCACCGTCGTGATCATCTCCTGGGGATTCTTCGCCTTCTCGCCCGCCCGAGCCGCGGTGGTTGCCTTGCTGCCCTTCCTCATTTCTTGCCCGGCCCCCATGGACGACTTCGTAGTCATCTTCATCACCTTGCCACCGATAGCCATCCATGAAACCACGCAAAAGCAGGTGGTCCCGCACCTGCCCGGAATCCGGGTCTGCAATAAGGCTCTCCAGCTTGCATCTTCGACACGGACATCTTATCTCCGTCTCATTCTTTTGAAGCATCTCGGCCTTCGCGGACCTCAAAAACCTATTCACGATGCCTTCGGTCATCGTGCGGACCATGGTTGCCTGCGGGGTAGAGCAAAACGATATTTTAGAACCAAGAAAAAATTTGGCATGACTTTCCCTAAAAATAGGACCAAAAAGAATGCTTAATGCCAAAATTATCGCCGAAACGGAAATGAATCAACATTCCGGCAAAATATTGGCAACTATCGCATTTCAAATACCGGTACACCTCCAAACACAAACACATATGCAACACCACAAACATATGCAACACCACGAACATACATAGATCTAGCTAGGCCATAAAAAGTGCATGTGCAAATTGTTGTAGGGAGAACAACATAAATATAGCTTCCCCCCTTACTTACCTATCAAAACAAGGTAATTTAACCACTTAATTTCAGTGAATCTATGGTGGAAATGAGGTGAAAAAGAGGAGGCACCCGAGACAAGGAGAAGGTGGAGAGAATGGAGTGGGGAGAAAGTGAGTGTGGGTAGGAGAGGTTGCCCAAAATATCTTGTTGCTGACCACTTACTAATGGCGCACCAGCTGTAAATGCGCCATTAGTAATCCAGGTTACTAATGGCGCACCTCTATCTAATGCGCCATTAGTAGTTTTGTGAAAAAAAGAAAAAAAATCATACTAATGGCGCACTCTCCAACGGTGCGCCATTAGTAGTTTGAACTAGTAATGGCGCACGGTGGGACAGTGCGCCATTAGTAGTTTTCCAACAAAAGGAATAAAAAATATAATTAAAAAAGCAGCATTAGTGGCGCACTCTGGTACCAGTGCGCCATTACTAGTTACAACTAGTAATGGCGCACCGTGCCAGGATGCGCCATTAGTGTGTTTGGACAGACACGCTAGTTCAAAAAAAATTAGGATACTAATGGCGCACCCTAGGCAAGGTGCGCCATTAGTACTTTCAACACTAATGGCGCACCAGATAGTGGTGCGCCATTAGTATATACTAATGGCGCACTACCTATCTGGTGCGCCATTAGTGTCAATCCCACCTATAGCCCTTTTTCTAGTAGTGATATGAAAAAGTTTTCAGCGCACAGGATACAAACGAGCGAGTTCATTCAAATACTACATCTCTAGTACATTCATCCGCGACAAGGCGGGCTCCGGCAAGAACTTCCTTGTAGTAGTTCTCGGGCTTGCGATGCTCCTTCCCCGCCGGCGGCCTGTCCTTCACCAGCTTCTCTCCGTCCAGCTTACCCCAGTGTACCCTTACATGGGCAAGGGCCCTCCGGGCACCTTCAATGCAGGCGGAGCGCTTGACGACCTCAAGCCGTGGACAGGCCTCCACCAGCCGCCGCACTAGCCCGAAATAGCTCCCAGGCAGGGCCTCTCCAGGCCACAGTCGAACTAGTAAGCCCTTCATGGCATGTTCGGCCGCCTTGTGGAGCTCGACCAGCTGTTTCAGCTGATCGCTCAAGGGCACAAGGTGTCCGGCCTCAGAATACTGAGACCAGAACACACTCTCCGTCGAGCTGCCCTCTTCAGCTCGGTAGAACGCGGCGGCGTCGGATACGCTGCGGGGAAGATCGGTGAACGCCCCTGGAGAACTCCGGATTCGGGTAAGTAATAGGTAGTTTACTTTTATATTCCTACTTTGCATTGAGAATGCCTTACCCGTTGCTATCTTTTTCACCTCCTCCAACTCTTGGAGGGCCTTTTGGGCTTCGGCCTTGGCACTCTTGGCGGTCTCAATGGCCGACGCGAGCTCGGATGCTTGCGCTTTTGACTCAAGCTCCAAACCCTCATATTTTTTCATGAGAGCTTGCAGCTCTTGCTGCACCTCGCCGACTTGGACCCCAAGCCTTTCTCGCTCGGCGCGCTCCTCGTCCGTTTTCTTTCCGGCTTTAGCCAGCACCTGCTTCAGGTTTGCCACCTCGGTTGTGGCCCCTACAATAAGCAGTACAATCATGTTATTTCTTTTTGCAATCAAGCCTCTTTATAGGCACCTTTTTTTATTTTTTCGGGTATTTCTTACCTTCTTTCCCCTCGAGCTGCCGTTTGGCAAGGCCGAGCTCTTGCTCGGGCCGCCCGAGGTCCTTTTTAAGGACATCCACCTGCGCAGTCAGTGCGGCGGTGGACAGCAGCGAAGCCTGCATACGCATATTTGACTCTTTTTGTTAGACTCCTGCAAAAATTACTAGATCCTCTATTCGGCTTTTCTTTCCGAACACCGAACAGAGCATCAGTGGCTACTGTCTATGCGGTAGATAATTTGACATATTTCTGTTTACCTGGAAGCCTGTTAGAAGGCTAGCACAAGCTTCAGTCAGTCCGCTCTTGGCGGACTGAACCCTTTGGATCACCGTACTCATAATAGTAAGGTGCTCCTCGTCGATGGTGGCGTCCTCAAGCACCTCTAGCAGATTGTCCGGCGCCTCTGGTTGGACGGAGGTCGCCGGCTCAGACGGCTTACTCCTCTTGGAAGGAGTTCGTCCACCGCGGACCGAGACTGTCGAGTCCGGCGCGGTGTCCGGCACAAAACCGGACTAGGAGCCCTGGGGGGTTTCATCCCCTTTACTCCTGGGGTCCGGAGGATTGCCTTGCGGCTCCTCCCGGACCATCTCCTCCTGCCCTGAAGCTTGGCGGGGCGCCACTTCGGCGTCGTCCGCCCCGCAGGGGGAGACAGCGGGCGGAACAGAGTTCATGTCCGACGAATCCAGGGAGCCGCTCGACGAATCGTCGAGTTCGGCCCGGGGCGGGCTTCATAAATTACGTTTGACATTAGGGAAAGCCGCGCATTGAAAAATATCATGAGTCACTCTGGTATGTAAATAACTTACGTTGTCGCTGGACGCTTGGTTCTGTCCAGCCACTCCTCTCCGCCCTCTTCAGCGTCATGGGAGTAGTCCGGCGGAGGGGTCTTCCTTTTTCTCGACCCCTCGGCCTCCCCCGTTGGGGTGGCCTTCTTCTTCTTTTCTCCCCTCACTTGGGGGGGGAGAGTTTCCTTGCTCCTCCTCCTCGTTTTCACGAGAGGAGAGCGACGCAGACTCGTCAGATGACGAGCTCGACACCACCACGTTGCGGGAACTCTTTCGAGTCCCGGTGGTTTTCTTGTTCTTGACCTTCTTCTCCGGCACCACATAAGGCGCCGGAGCCAGCAGCTTCTCTAGGAGAGTTGGGGCCGGGTCTTCGGGCAAGGGAGCCAGACAGTTAATTGATCCGGCTACCTTCAGCCAATCCTGTTAAACGCAAAGGGAGTTTGGATCCCGCATAGAGTTAATCTATGAAGAAGAGCTTAACAAACGTGTCAAAGGTATAGATAGCTTACCTCACGAGCATTGCGCTGCGAGCTGTATCCGCGATCCTCGGAAGCGGATGCGGGGGACTCGGCGCCTTTGGTCAGCACTTTCCAGACGTCTTCATACGTCATGTCGAAGAGCCTGCTGAGGGTTTGGTGCTGCGCTGGGTCGAATTCCCAGAAAGTAAAATCCCGTTGTTGGCACGGGAGGATCCGGCGGACGAGCATAACCTGGACTATATTGACAAGCCGGATTGGCTTGTTCACCAGGGACTGGATGCAAGTTTGCAATCCGGTCACCTCTTCTTCGTCGCCCCACGACACGCCCGTCTCTTTCCAGGACATAAGCCGTGTGGGGGGTCCGGATCGGAACTCGAGGGCTGCGACCCATTCCGGGTCGCGTGACTCGGTGATGTAAAACCACCCTACTTGCCACCCCTTTAGGGTCTCCACAAAAGAGCCCACGAACCAGAGGACGTTGGCCATCTTGCCAGCCATAACACCTCCGCACTCCGCCTGGGTGCCGGACACCACCTTGGTCTTGACGTTGAAGGTCTTGAGGAAGAGGCCAAAGTGGGGCGGATGCGGAGAAAGGCCTCACACACGACGATAAACGCCGAGATATTGAGGACAAAGTTCGGGGCCAGATCGTGGAAATCCAGGCCGTAGTAGAACATGAGCCCCCGGACAAAAGGGTGGAGTGGAAAGCCCAGTCCGCGGAGGAAGTGGGGAAGGAAAACTACCCTCTCATGGGGCCCTGGGGTAGGAAGAAACTGCCCCTCCTCAGGAAGCCGGTGCGGGATGTCCTTGGACAGGTATCCGGCCTTCCTGAGCTTTTTGACTTGAGCCTCCGTGACGGAGGAGACCATCCACTTGCCTCCCGCTCCGGACATTGCTGGAGGAGGTTGAGGAAGGAAGAGCCGACTTGGGCGCTGGAGCTTGAGTGCGCGAGAGATGGATGGGCAAAGGAGGAAGAAGGCGTAGGTAAAAAGGTGGATCCTTATCCCCTTATATGGGCCAATGCGGTTATACGTCCCCACCTACCTAATAAAACTCACTTGCCTTTCAAGCACCGTGGTAAATGGCGTGGTTGGGTTACCCACGTCCGTATTAATGAGAATCCCGTCAAAGGGGCACACGATCTCTGCTTTGACAAGACGTGCCAAGGAAACCGCCTCGCTAAACGCGCCGAGGTGGAACGATGAAAATAATTTATATAGAAGGCTTGGTCGCAATGTTATGACGCACTGCGGAATACATCAGCAGATTTGATTTGTGTTGATATTATTCTCTATATGGCAATATGTGGTAACCTGTTTTGCAGAGCCGGACACTATTCTTGGTGTTTATAATCTTCTTGAAGAACTTGGAGGAGGAACCCGCCTTGCAATGTCGAAGACAATTTGCGCGCCGGGCTCGTCGTCATTGAAGCCTGGTTCAGGGGCTACTGAGGGAGTCCTGGATTAGGGGGTGTTCGAATAGCCGGACTATACCTTCAGCCGGACTCCCGGACTATGAAGATACAAGATTGAAGACTTCGTCCCGTGTCCGGAAGGATCTTTTCTTGGCGTGGAAGGCAAGCTAGGCGTGCGGATATTCAAGATCTCCTACCATTGTAACCGACTCTGTGTAACCCTAACCCTATCCGGTGTCTATATAAACCGGAGGGTTGTAGTCCGTAGGACAACCATCATCATACACAATCATACCATAGGCTAGCTTCTAGGGTTTAGCCTCCTTGATCTCGTGGTAGATCCACTCTTGTACTACCCATATCATCAATATTAATCTAGCAGGAGTAGGGTTCTACCTCCATCGAGAGGGCCCGAACCTGGGTAAAATAAAGTGTCCCTTGTCTCCTGTTACCATCCGACCTTGACGCACAGTTCAGGACCCCCTACCCGAGATCCGCCGGTTTTGACACCGACAGCTACCATAGATTTCGGCTTTTCCTGGCCAAGGTGTTGGGCGAGCCACTCGTCGCGTATGTTATGCTTGAAAGCTGCTAGGGCCTCTACATCCGGACAGTCGACGATTTGATTTTTCTTGGTTAGGAACTGTGTCCAGAATTGCCTGGCCGATTCTTCTGGTTGTTGAATTATGTGGCTCAAGTCATCGGCATTTGGTGGTCGCACATAAGTGCCCTGGAAGTTGTTGAGGAATGTGGCCTCCAGGTCTTCCCAACAGCCAATGGATTCTGCTAGCAAGATGTTGATCCAATGCCGAGCTATTCCTTTAAGCTTGAGTGGGAGGTATTTGATGGCGTGTAGATCGTCACGACGGGCCATGTGGATATGCAGGAGGTAGTCCTCAATCCATACCGCGGGATCTGTTGTACCATCGTATGATTCAATATTTACGGGTTTAAAACCCTCTGGGATTTGATGATCCATTACTTCATCTGTGAAGCATAGGGGGTGTGCGGCGCCTCTGTACTAGGCTATATCACGACGCAGCTCGAATGAGTCTTGTCTGCTGCATTCGGCCCGGTCGGACTTACTTTTACTGTATCCTGCATGTCGGTTATCGTCTCGTGTGGTGGGGTGCCCTCGCGATCCGTAGATCGATCTTGCTTGATTTCCTTTTTCCTCCAATATGTCTCGCAGGTCCAGCGCATTTCCCTGTGCCTTGGTATTTTTTGAGTGACGCCGAGGTGTGGCTTGAGATGTGGGCCGAGAAGCCTCTCTGTCGCGGCCATGAGGTGGCCGATCAGCCACGTCATACACTGGAGATGTGGGTTTTAATGCTTCCTCCTCTAATCGGGGTAGCAGCCTGCGCTTTAGGTAGCTCTTGGAGGGGCGTTCGAGTTCATATTCCTCGGCCGCAAGGACTTCAGTCCATCTGTTAGCTAGCAAGTCTTGATCAGCTCCAAGCTGGTGCTGCTTTTTCTTAAGGCTATTCGCCGTGGCCATAAGCCGGCGCTTGAAGCGCTCTTGCTCGACGGGATCCTCAGGCACGATAAATTCGTCGTCGTCGAGGCTTGACTCGTCTTCGGAGGGAGGCATGTAATTATCATCCTCTACCTCTCTATATGCCGCTCTCTCAGGAGGGCTGGCTTCTCCATCCTCCTGCACTGAATCCTGCTGGAGGTAATTGTCTTCGGCACTGTCCAGAGTGTTATTATCTCTTGTGTTGTATCACCGTTTCTTCTTTGGCGCCGCTGACGTCGACGCTTGGGTTGCTTTTTGGACGGGTCATCCCCCGTTGTCCCATCGCCATTGCCTTTTTTGGTCTATCCACCATATATATATCATATGATGAGGTGGTTGTCCAGGGCCCTGTGGGCGGTGGTTCCTGTTCGTCTCCTGCATCGTCTTCCATACCGTCGATGTCTTCGGAGTCGAAGTCGAGCATGTCGGTCAAATCATCGACAGTGGCAACAAAGTGGGTGGTGGGTGGGCGTCGAATTTCTTCGCCATCCGCATCCCAATCCTGCCGGTCATAATCCGGCCAGGACTCGTCTGACAAGGAGAGAGACCTTAGTGAGTTCAGTATGTCGCCGAAGGGCAAGTGCTGAAAGATATCCGCGGCGGTGAACTCCATGATCGGCGCCCAATCGGATTTGATTAGCAATGGCGCGGGTGGCTCGGAGTCCGGAGGAGAGTCCGGCAGTTTGGATTCACGGGCCTCGCGAAGGGTAAGGCTGGTATTCGGCTCGATCGCCGTTGAGGCTACGGCCTCCATGGCGGGGTCTAACCACCCGTCCACGGATGGCGCGATTGGCCCCGAATTGAAGGTCAGAGCAGTTCAGGTGCGATCTCCCGAACATTGTCCTGCGGCAGAGCTAAATCATGCCCATCCTGACAGTGCGGCGCACTTGGCCGGGGCTCGAATCCGGTGAAGATCAAGTCTCCACGGATGTCGGCCATGTAGTTTAAGCTTCCAAACCTGGCCTAACGGCAAGGGGCATAACTTTCAATCTGCTCCAGATGGCCAAGCGAATTGGCTCGCAATGCAAAACCACCGAATACGAAAATTTGCGCGGGGAAAAAGTCTCACCCTGGGCTGCATCGCTAACGATGATCGAAGGAGCCATCAAGCCTAATGATGACGACACAAAGGAACTCTCAATGAAAGTACCAATGTCGGTGTCAAAACCAGCGGATCTCGGGTAGGGGGTCCCGAACTGTGCGTCTAGGCGGATGGTAACAGGAGACAAGGGACACGATGTTTTTACCCAGGTTCGGGCCCTCTCGATGGAGGTAAAACCCTACTCCTGCTTGATTAATATTGATGACATGGGTATTACAAGAGTTGATCTACCATGAGATCAGAGAGGCTAAACCCTAGAAGCTAGCCTATGGTATGATTGTTGTTGTCGCTATGGACTAAACCCTCCGATTTATATAGACACTAGAGTCGGTTACAAGGAGGGAGATCTACATATCCGTATCGCCAAGCTTGCCTTCCACGCCAAGGAGAGTCCCATCCGGACACGTGACGAAGCCTTCAATCTTGTATCTTCATAGTCCAACAGTCCGGCCAAAGGATATAGTCTGGCTGTCCGGATACCCCCTAATCCCGGACTCCCTCACCCGCCCTCCTCGTTGACGGTGTCCTGGACTAGGGGGTGCTCACCACGTCGTCCCCCAATCAGGTGGATCGGGGTGAGGACCCCCATGGCGGTTCACTCATGGGCCACTTCGGGCAGCTCATGCCGCATACAAGGGATATTCCACAAGACTTGGTGCCCAAGACAAAGACTCTCCTCAACCCTAGGCCTCCGGTGTCTTATATAAGCCGAGGCCAGGCTAGTCAATAGGAATCTCATATTCATTACTACAACCTCGTGGTAGATACATGTACTCTGTACTACACCCATATGAAAACAATCAAAAGCAGCATGTAGGGTATTATCTCTTCGAGAGAGCCCGAAGTTGGGTAAAATCCCGTGTCCATGTTACCATTGCTCCAAGACGCCTAGCTTAGGACCCCTACTACAAGATACGCCGGATATAGAACCGACACCCGTCGCCACTACCAGCTTGGGCGGCTGGGTCTTCGCCATCGCAGGTCTACACCACGGCTCCGGAGCAGCCGACCCCCTTCCCGCAGTTCAGCGGGCCATCCGGCTTCGCGGGTCCCTACCCAGAGTACTCCGACCAGACGCCACCCGCCTCGCTGCTCCGCACCTCCGAGCCAGCTCGACACGGCGCTCCAACCCAGACACTGCCGCGGTTCGCCAAGATCGATTTTGCCACTTATGACGGCACGGAGGATCCCCTCAACTGGCTCAACCAGTGCGACCAGTTCTTTCGCAGGCAGCGCACCCTCGCATTGGAGCGTACCTGGCTCACCTCGTACCACCTCCGCGGCACGGCACAGACCTGGTATTACGCCCTCTTGTAGGATGAGGGCGCCATGCCTCCTTGGGAGCACTTCCGCGAGCTCTCCCTCCTTCGCTTTGGGCCCCTGGTGCGCGGGAGCCGACTGGCAGAGCTCGGCCTGTTGGGGAACGTAGAAATTTCAAATAAATTCCTACGCACACGCAAGATCATGGTGATGCATAGCAACGAGAGGGGAGAGTGTTGTCTACGTACCCTCGTAGACCAAAAGCGGAAGTGTTAGCACAATGCGGTTGATGTAGTTGTACGTCTTCACGATCCGACCGATCAAGTGCCGAACATACGGCACCTCCGAGTTCAGCACACGTTCAGCTCGATGACGTCCCTCGAACTCCTATCCAGCCGAGTGTTGAGGGAGAGTTTCGTCAGCACGATAGTGTGGTGACGATGTTGATGTTGTACCGACGCAGGGCTTCGCCTAAGTACCGCTGCAGTATTATCGAGGTGGACTATGGTGGAGGGGGGCACCGCACACGACTAAGAGATCAATGATCAATTGTTGTGTCTCTAGGGTGCCCCCCTGCCCCCGTATATAAAGGAGCAAGGGGGAGGCCGGCCGGCCCTCTATGGCGCGCCCCCAAGAGGGGAATCCTACTAGGACTCCAAGTCCTAGTAGGTTTCCACCAAAAGAAAGAGAGGGGGAAGGAAGGAGAGGGAGAGGAAGAAGGAAAGGGGGGCGCCGCCCCCCTCTCCTAGTCCAATTCGGACCAGAGGGGGAGGGGGCGTGCGGCCTGCCATGGCCGCCCCTCTCTCTCTCTCCACTAAGGCCCATCAAGGCCCATTAGTTCTCCCGGGGGTTCCGAAAACCCTCCAGCACTCCGGTTTTATCCGAAACTTCTCCGGAACACTTCCGGTGTCCGAATATAGTCGTCCAATATAAGAATCTTTATGTCTCGACCATTTCAAGACTCCTCGTCATGTCCGTGATCACATCCAGGACTCCGAACAACCTTCGGTACATCAAAACATATAAACTCATAATAGAACTGTCATCGTGATGTTAAGCGTACGGACCCTGCGGGTTCGATAACTATGTAGACATGACCGAGACACGTCTCCGGTCAATAACCAATAGTGAAACCTGGGTGCTCATATTGGTTCCCACATATTCTACGAAGATCTTTATCGTTCAGACCACATAACAACATGCGTTGTTCCCTTTGTCATCGGTATGTTACTTGCCCGAGATTCGATCGTCGGTATCTCAATACCTAGTTCAATCTCGTTACCGGCAAGTCTCTTTACTCGTTCCGTAATACATCATCCCGCAACTAACTCATTAGTTGCAATGCTTGCAAGGCTTAAGTGATGTGCATTACCGAGAGGTCCCAGAGATACCTCTCCGACAATCGGAGTGACAAATCCTAATCTTGAAATACGCCAACCCAACAAGTACCTTCGGAGACACCTGTAGAGCACCTTTATAATCACCCAGTTATGTTGTGATGTTTGGTAGCACACAAATTGTTCCTCCGGTAAACGGGAGTTGCATAATCTCATAGTCATAGGAACATGTATAAGTCATGAAGAAAGCAATAGCAACATACTAAACGATCGGGTGCTAAGCTAACGGAATGTGTCATGTCAATCACATCATCTATCTTCTATTATATACTTAAGACAGAATTAAGACAAGCCATCACATTAGTCCACATCGATTAAATTATATTGACCGTAAATTTTACAGATTAACGGCTGAGATTTAAAATATGTAGCGTTACATACAAATATTACCATCAACAAATAGTTTGACATGTCAAACTACAACACGTCCGGGTTTTTTTTGAACCAACACGTCTCTTCTTAACTCACATGCGTCTATATAAAAAAACACCTTTGATTGGTGTAGCAAAGTACGGCAACCAAAAGCAGATAGAACAGAAAATTAGGAAAGTTCCTAGGCCGTCCATGGCAACATAGGAGCACTATTGTCGTGGGCCAACAGCGCATCGTAACAGCTCACGAGAAAAAAGGCAGCCTGAGCTAGAGTCCGGCTCGGAGGCACCACATATTCTGTTTCTTTTTTGCGGCCAAGAGGCACCACATATTCACGTTTCTTTAACATCCACTATTACACGTATACGTGCTAATCAAGGGTAGTCCCATCTGTAATTGTGTACGTTTTTTCCTCAAACCAATCGGACTGACTCTCCATAGTAAATACGTGCATGAGAAACACACCCTTGGCCTTAAAAAGCATATACATGTGAATATATTTTCTTTTTGCGGGATGAATTCGTCTTTCATGATGTGAAATTGAGTTTTTATTTAGGATCTACTATAGCTTGAATAAAATTTAGCACGGCACCTCATGTGCATTGCAGCCTCTTTTCATATGACAGGAACGTGTGCGGCCGATCGCCAAATCGACCAGTGGACATTGCGTTGCACCGTAAAGATCCTGAGATAACATTCGCTCGGTATAAATAAAACTCTTTGCAAATTTCTCAGATTGAGTTGAATCCATATAGAAATAATTAGGGAATTTTTGACACTCAAGAGAGATAAAATTGTAACGTCACATTTTCATAAATTATAGAAATAAAAAAACAAACACATAAATTTTTTTTGAGGGACAACACAGAATTGTGGTGTGCCATATCGACTCAAATTCTCATGATTAAATTTATATCTAATTTGTTTGGTTGCACCACCACAAAACATAACATTCTTTCTAGGATATTTTAGTGCCATGAAAAGTGAATTCTGACATGGAAAATCATAAAAAGAAGCAATACAAATCGAGGAGACTCTACAAAAGATCAGCATACTATTTACGCCACAGAATTAAACCAACGAAAGATAAAAAATAGAAAATAAAGCCCATGACGTGCAAGCAAACTAAAAGATAGTTAGTTAAAAGAAATACAAACTTCCACATAGAGAATAAATTTCCTATACATAAACTTCTCACTATGATAAATCATATGCACATGAATTACTTTTACGAGAAAATGAATAATGAGCTGAATATATGAGTGCAAATTGCATGGCTATTTGAGCTATAAGGTATAGATGATTATTTGGTCAAGTAATATAGCGATGTGGGTTGGCTAAATGTAGAAGACAACAAAACCAAAATGCAACTCCTTCTACCCCATGATAAAAAATGTAAACTTTTCTCAACATCACGATAGCTCAAACTATTCTAGAAGTGTCACGGGAGAAAAGAAAAACAAAGTTGGTATATTAAGAAAACATGCTATACCCCATCATATGCACCTAAATTAATTTTGAAGGCTATATGAATCCTAACAGAATATTGCAGTGTTCAGTACTACGGGTATTTCATCTATAAGTTCGAGATACGTTTTTTGGTTAATTCATACTATAACAACGCTGGCTGATTAATCTACAAAGTACAAGACTAAAATATAAATTTTTAATGGTAAAAATATTTTTATCTCAAATTATAAATGTTTGACAAAGGAATTAAAATATAATAACTATGAAAACATAAACAACAACATAGAAATCTAGCCGCGCAAATGCGCGGGTCATGCCGCTAGTTATATCCTTAAGACAGAAGTAAAACAAGCCATCACGTTAGTCCACATCGATTAAATTATATTGACCGTAAATTTTACAGATTAACGGCTGAGATTTAAAATATGTAGCGTTACATACAAATATTACCATCAACAAATAGTTTGACATGTCAAACTACAACACGTCCGTTTTTTTTTTGAACCAACACGTCTCTTCTTAACTCACATGCGTCTATATAAAAACACACCTTTGATTGGTGTAGCAAAGTACGGCAACCAAAAGCAGATAGAACAGAAAATTAGGAAAGTTCCTAGGCCGTCCATGGCAACATAGGAGCACTATTGTCGTGGGCCAACAGCGCATCGTAACAGCTCACGAGAAAAAAGGCAGCCTGAGCTAGAGTCCGGCTCGGAGGCACCACATATTCTGTTTCTTTTTTGCGGCCAAGAGGCACCACATATTCACGTTTCTTTAACATCCACTATTACACGTATACGTGCTAATCAAGGGTAGTCCCATCTGTAATTGTGTACGTTTTTTCCTCAAACCAATCGGACTGACTCTCCATAGTAAATACGTGCACGAGAAACACACCCTTGGCCTTAAAAAGCATATACATGTGAATATATTTTCTTGTTGCGGGATGAATTCGTCTTTCATGATGTGAAATTGAGTTTTTGTCCATGTATCATGAGAAATACGTGCATGAGAAACACACCCTTGGCCTTAAAAGGCATACTAGTGACACTCTGTTTGTCTATGTATTCACACATGTATTATGTTTCCGGTTAATACAATTCTAGCATGAATAATAAACATTTATTATGCTATAAGGAAATAAATACTAACTTTATTATTGCCTCTAGGGCATATTTCCTTCACGGCCGCCTTCCCTTCACCTCCACGGTGCAGGACTTCGCCGACCGCTTCCAGGCCCTGGCGTGCCATGCGTCGGGTGTGACGGCGCAGCAGCGGGCCGACCTCTTTGTCGGTGGCCTTCCGGATCACATCCGCGTGGACGTGGAGCTTTGCGGCCCTCAGGATCTCCTGACGGCCATGTATTACGCCCGCGCCTTCGAGTCTCGCGCCCAGGCCATGCAACCGGCCACCCCGGTTCGAGGAGGCCAGCAGGCCGCCCGACCACCCCCGGCGTCGGGCCGTCCACCTCCGGCCGCTCCAGCGACTACTACATCAGCCATGACGTGACCCTTCTGTCGTCTCTCTCCGGCGGAGGATATGGAGCGGAGGCACGAGGGCCTCTGCTTTAACTGTGATGAGCCCGATACGCCGAGCCATGTCTGCCCACGCCTCTTCTACTTGGAGACGGTCGACTTCATTGAGGAGGACGCCCCAGCTGACAGGGCCGACGCACTGCCACCTCCAGCGGCTGCTGAGGCCGCACCCGCAACCGCCCCGGCGACGGCTCTTGTGGTCTCTCTCCACGCGCTCGCCAGCATCCGCAACGAGCGGACCATGCTCTTGCCGTTGATGATCCACGGCGAGCGCTTGGTGGCCTTGGTGGATACAGGCTCCACTCATAAGTTCCTGCCCGAGGCAACCATGCGTCTCTTAGCGCTTCAGTCGACGGGCGGGGAGCAACTTCGGGTCACGTTGGCCAACGGCGATCGCCTCCGGTGTCATGGCCTCGCACGGGACGTACCCATCACCATCGGCGATGAACACTTTTCCATCACGTGTGCGCGCATTGATTTGGGTTGTTTCGACTTCATCCTTGGCGTCGACTTTCTGCGGACCCTCGGTCCCATACTTTGGGACTTCAACGCTCTGATGATGACCTTCTGGCGGCTCGGCCGCCGCATACGGTGGGACGGCGTTGGGGGCGCCGTACCGGTGACGCCACAGCTTCAGCTGGCCGCGGCTACCTCCGAGGCCGAGCACCCACTATTGGATCACCTTCTGTAGCGGCGACCTCTTCACCGAGCCGCAGGGCCTTCCACCAGCCCAGGTTTACGATCACCGTATCCATCTCCTGCCGGGCTCCGCACCGGTAGCCGTGCCTCCTTACCGTTACCCACAGCTGCAGAAGGACGAGTTGGAGCGGCAGTTTGCACTCATGCTCGCCGCGGGCATCATTCGGACCTCCAGCACGTCGCCATCGTCTCCAACGAGCTTCGGGCGCACCATCTTCATCTTAATCGCTCGAAGTGCTCGTTCGGGACGCCTTTAGTCGCCTACCTTGGCCACGTCATCTCGGACGACAAGGTTGCTATGGATGACGACAAGGTGGCGGCCATCGCAGCCTGGCCGACGCCGCACTCACCGCGGGCTCTTCGCGGTTTTCTCGGCCTCGCCGGATACTACCGGAAGTTTATCCGGGAGTTCGGCCTCATCGCATCGCCACTCATGCGTTTGCTGCGTCATGACGCTTTCGCATGGGACGACGAGGCGACGGCGGCATTCTAGGCCCTCAAGGGGGCCCTTGCGACGGGCCCCGTTCTTCAGTTGCCGTACTTTGACCACCCGTTCGTGGTGGACTATGACGCCTCGGGTGCGTGGTTCGGCGCCGTGCTTCATCAGGGCGAAGGCCCTCTCGCCTTTTTTAGCAGGCCTTTCGCTCTGCGCCATCTTAAGCTCGCGGCATACGAGCGGGAGCTCATTGGCTTGGTACAGTCGATGCGCCATTGGTGGCCCTATCTGTGCGGCTGTTCTTTCCGGATTCGCACGGACCACTACAGTCTCAAGTTCTTACTGGACCAGAGGCTCTCGACCGTGCCGCAACATCAGTGGATCAGCAAGCTCTTCGGCTTCGACTTCTTCATCGAGTATCACCCGGGTCGTCTTAATACCGTGGCCGACGCCTTGTCTCACCGTGACGCCGACCTCGACTCCACCATCGACCACTCCACGAGGGCAGTGTTGTGCATCTGCTCTGTGCCGACCTTCAGCCACTTCGCCGACATTCGATGGGCCACGGCGATCGCGACCGACGCCCTTCTTCTCCAGCAGCAGCTGGCGGCGGGCGAGCTGGAGGAGCCTTGGCGCTTCACCGACGGTCTGCTCCTCCATGGGCACCGGGTCTTCGTGCCGGTGCATGATGATCTCCGTCACCAGGTGCTGCTGCTGGCCCACTCGGCGGGCCATGAGGGTGTGCAGAAAACTCTTAATCGTCTCCGCGCCGACTTCTACAACCCTGGGGATCGGGCCCTGGTCCGTGACTGGGTTCGGTGTTGTGTGACATGCTAGCGCAACAAGACGGAGACGCTACAGTCGGCTGGTCTGCTCCAGCCTTTGGAGGTTCCATCTCAGGTCTGGGCGGATATCTCCATGGACTTCATTGAGGGCCGCCCCAAGGTGGGCGGCAAGTCTATCATTCTCACGGTGGTCGACCTCTTCTCCAAGTATGCTCATTTCATTGCGCTCGGTCATCCCTACACTGCTGCCTCTGTGGCCCGCGCCTTCTTCGATGGCATCGTTCGTCTCCACGGGTTGCCTTCTTTGATCGTCAGCGTTCGGGACCCAGTGTTCACCGGACACGTCTGGCGCGATCTCTTCCGTCTGGCGGGCGTCAAGCTCCGCCTGAGCACAACATTCCATCCTCAGACAGACGGTCAGTCCGATGTTGTCAATAAGGTGATTGCCATGTATTTGCGTTGTGTCACAGGTGATCGTCCTCGCGCTTGGGTGGACTGGCTCTCCTGGGCGGAGTACTGCTACAACACCTCCTACCACTCCGCCCTGCGCGCCACTCCTTTTGAGCTGGTCTATGGCTGACCGCCACCACCCATCATGCCGGTGGATCCGTCGACGACTTGGACGGAGGTGGCCGGTGAACTTCTGCGGTGCCGTGACGTCATGTTGGACGAAGTTCGCCAACGCCTCCTTCAGGCCCAACAGCTGGCCAAACACTACTACGACGACCACCATCGCGAGGCGGAGTACGCGGTGGGTGATTGGGTGTGGCTGTGTCTTCTTCACCGCTCTTCGCAGTCATTGGACCCGCACGCGAAGCGTAAGCTGGGCCCTCGTTACGCGGGGCCCTTTGCTGTCTTGGAGCGCATCGGGAAGGTGGCTTACCGTCTTCAGCTTCCTGCCGGAGCCCGCATCAACGACGTCTTCCATGTGGGGCTGTTGAAGCCTTACCGTGGGGAGCCACCTGCGGCCCCTCCCGCGCTCCCTCCAACCCTCGACGGGCGCATTCTTCCGGGACCGGAGAAGGTGTTGCGGGCCCAGCTCCGTCGTGGTGTGTCGTATGTGCTAATTCAGTGGACTGGACTTCCGGTGGAGGAGGCCACTTGGGAGCAGCGTGACGAGTTCCGCCAACACTATACAGACTTTCAGCTCGAGGTCGAGTTCTTTGCGCAAGCGGGAAGAGATGTTATGACCGGGCAGACTTATGCCCGTAGGAGGCCCACCGGGCAAGTTTAGATTAGGGGCTTGGCCCACAAGTTATGTTATTTTCAGCATCGTGGTTATATATAAAAGTAGTAAGACTATTTTTGACATTAAGCAATAAGAAGAATTCTATTGCCCAGCTCCCAGAGGAGCTGAAACCCTAAACCCGAGCCGCCATCTCCCAGCCGCCGCCTCCCTCCCCCAAGCTCGCGACGGCGCCCGCGCGCCGGAAGCCGCGCTCTCGCCACCAACCACCTCCGGTCTTCCCCTACAACCTCAGGAGCCGGTCCGGTAGGACCCCAGGTCCTACCAACTATAGTGTGGCAATTTTTTTGTGGCAATCCAGCTGTGGAATTCAGAGCAAGGCTCCCTTTTTGCTTCTGGAGTTCAGCTTGTCTGTCAACATTATTTCTCTGCATCTGTAAAACAGTAAAAAGGCTGGACACTCCTTGCTGTCCAAGAGACAAAGTGAGTGTTGCTCTGCAAACAAACAGGGCTTATTGACTGCCTGCTTTAAGACTTTGACACAATATCAAGAAAATCATATCGAAGAGACAAGAGCACGATTTCATAGCTTGCATCTCCTGCCATTCTTGGGGATGTAGAAATGCAGAGGTGCTCTCGTCCCCGTCATGGTGGAAGTACGCCGTGGTGTGCGCCTCCATGCTTGTTTCAGCGAATGTAGAGTCCAGCACCGCCGTGTGCGCCTCCATGCTTGTGCGCCGCGGTAGCCCACTAGTTCATGCTTGTATACCTGATGTTCGCTTGGCTGCAAAAGGATGTCAAGGACTACAAAATGCTTCTTAAACCCGTTCTCTTTTTTAATTTGTGTAACCACTCAATCTCTCTTCTTAACCACACATCTGAAACTATATATGGTGTAGGACTCGTCTTCATATATAGTACCAGAATAAATATTTCTCCACACATAAACTATTTTACACCGCAGATGACATCTGTGTTACATGAAGATGGTAACACAAATGCTCTATGGAAGACTAAGTTCAGCTATCTTCCAACACTTTCCTGCATCTGTAAACTAATCCTTTGAAGAAAATCATGTCCCAGATTAATGCCAGAGCAAAATTAGGAGTACTTGCAAACGGAGGTGATCATTCTACTGAATACATGAGTAAGTTCAGACAACAGTAGGTGGTTTGCCTACTGAAGTAGTACATGTTCAGGAAGGAAAATGTGTATAGAGAGTCCCAGCTGTGTATTGCTACATCATACAGTATATAGTGAGTGTTGCACTCCCAAAAAAAGGCTTTGCTTGCTTAAGATCAATTCCAGGGCATAATTAGGAGTTCCCTGAACTGCACATGATTTGCTTCTTTCGTTGGGTGTCTGAGTTCCTGGACATGAATCCGGTTCAAAAGGCTGAACCAAACAAACCACTCGGTTCAAATTTGAACTAAAACCACACCACTTATCTGAACAAAGGGAGTAAATATTAGTTAGCTGGTTCCACATGTTCAATTATCCATTCCACAACCAAAGGGTTACACATATTACAGAATCATTATGTATTCAGTTAGCCCGCGAGGGGATTGACCACATGACCAAGGAACAATACGACTCCTGTCCTCTCCTCAACCACGGCAAATAAGAAGGGCCGATCGGCGACAAAATCCACCAAATGTGGTGGTTCCCTTTCCTCGAGCGAAGTACCATCCATGAGTACAACTGTCGCAGCAGCGGCCACGGTGCCTTGCTCGTCCACCTCGATGGTAACCTTATGGTACACTCGGGAGATGGAGACCTGCCCATGCCCATCTCCTCTGCTCACCATGCCTGAGAAGTCACCGCCTTTGAAAGCCCTGGTGACACCAAGCATTTGCATGTCGGACGACGCCTCGAACTCGAAGGTGAACTTGAACTTGGGCACCATGAACCGCCCAACTGGAACCTCCTTCACCGGCGTCTGCTTCCTGATGAACTCGGGCGTCGACACCGCCTTGTCGTAGAGATCGGCAAGACTGAGAGTGCCGCTGTCCGGGAGAAGGATAAGCATGTAGAATGCATCAGCTTGCCGCCGCAAGCCTTTCTTGTAGGGAAGCTTGAGTGCCCTGAAGCCCGGGTCGAGTGCGATGTACTGTGACCGGCCTGTTGTCATGGACGGCACGCCGCACGCCCATGGTGGTGCCGCCTGGAATGTGGAACGGCGCGGTGAAGAGGTCGAACGGGTGAGACCACGCTCCTTTGAAGTAGAGCGCGTTGGTGAGCACGAGCGCCGTGGACGAGTCGATGGAGCCGCGAGGGAGGATGTCGTGGATGAGCTGCTTCGTCGCGTCCGCCACGAATGTGTTCACGCGCAGCCTCGCCTGCTCGGCCCCCCACAAGAAGTCCACGGCTTCCGCCGTGGCACCGTACCGCGACACGCCGGTGGCCGCGAACTCTGGCCTGAGCGCCAGCCTCTGGTCGACCCACATGCCGCAGGCGAAGGATGTCTGCTCCAGGCCGTTGAGCCTGCCGACGAGCTCGTTAGCCGGCGCGTGGTGCAGCTCGTGGAGCGACGCTGAACCGAGGAATCGCCGGAGCTCCCTACACGTGTCTCAGGGTGGACGCGGTCCGGGCCGGTCCGGTCCCTGACCGAGCCTTGCTTTGGACCGGCCGTGGCCGGTCCGGACCGGACCGGACCGAGATGTCCAGCGAGCTGTTTTTTCTGGACCGGACCGTGTGAGCGTCAGCTCGGTTAGGCCCGAGAGGACCGAATGGACCGGCTGGTCATGTTGCCTGGGAGTCTGTTTTTGTTGTGTTTAGCTGCTGTGTAGGCACCTTTTGATTCTGGAAAGCAAATGAAGCAAACAGAGGACAGAGGAGGAGATCGTCATGCAAAATGATCAGTTTACGGCTCCAACTGACGAAACTGAAGAAAACTTTATTGTCTGACGAAACTGAATTCTAACAACTTACGGCTATATCTGACGAAACTGTATTGTACGCGAGACCTGCTGCAGCTGCTCCTTCATCTCCATAGCGTCCACGGCGGGGGAGATGGCGACAGTCGACGACGACGGGCAGGTGCAGCACTCCCTCCTCTACTCCTCGACTACTCCTTTCCCCGCGTGCAGGTGCAGACGAGGAGGTGTTGGTCGACGAGACTAAGGGGAGAGACAAGATGGCGGAAAGTGGAGGAGGTGCAGGTGGTCAACGACGGCAACGGCGGGTCGGCGGCCGGCGGAGGCGGCGCTCCCTCCCTCCTGCAGCTGTATGGTGGGCAGCGGCGGCGCGGCGGCGCCGCGATGGGATGCGGAGGCGGCGTCGGGATTGAGCGACCGAACGAACAGAGTGCGACTGCGTGCGTTGGGCTGTGCCTTTTCTCGGTCCGACCGAGCGGACAGGTCAAAGCCCGGACCGGACCGACGTTTTCTCGGGCCTAATTTGACGGCCCGGACCGGCTGATTTCTTTACCGGGCCAGGACCGAGCGGGCCAAGACCGAGCGGGCCACGAGCGGGCCGAAAAGCCCGCTCGGTACGTCCACCCTGACGCGTGTCGCCCCGCGCGCCGGCGGCCACCATGGCGACCGCGCGTGGATGGACAGCGGCGAGAAGACGAAGGTTCTACCCGTGCCGGCCACCGCCCGGACGCCGACCTCCCTGGCGAGAGGCAGGCACGACGCGTCGCGGACAAGCGGTGCCACCTCCGCATGGTCGGCTCCAGGACCAGGAGGCACCGCGGCGAACAGGGTGGAGCAGAGGTGCCATGCGGCGAAGAGGGCCAAGCAGAGGAGAACGGCCTTCCCGAAGCGCGACATCGGAATGACTGCACTTCGCCGTGGGTTCGCGCCCTCGCGGTACGACTCAGACAGCATCCTGCTGGTGTCCATCGATTGATCAGATGTTGAAGACGATGGGGGAGGAGGACAGGAGCCGGCGGCGCCCGCGGCGGCCAGTCCCTCCCTCCCTGCGAGGTTCGAGCTGGCGTGTCCGTGCGGGTTAGGGTTAGCGGGACAATGGACTAATGGGCTATTGAGCTACTGGACATCAGGGACTGGGGGTTGGGCTGTATTTCAACATTTTAATGTTATACTCCACTATGTTTTTGTAATACCAATAGCATGGCATTTGAGACTAACTTGCACTTAATGTTGGATGTTCTTGTTGGCAGCAGAGGGCCTTTCGTGCGTCCTAAAATCCAAAGACGAATCATCCAATTTGCATGGTCTACAGGTAGCTCCTACGGCGCCACCAGTGAACCATCTCCTATTTGCAGATGACAGCCTGCTGTTCTTCAAGGCCAACAGTATGGGGGCTAATGAGGTTAACCAGGTGCTGAACACTTATTGTCAGGCTACGGGACAGAGAATCAACTACTCCAAATCCTCAATCTTCTTCAGTAAAGAAGTTCCCGAGAGTGTAAGGGTGGAGATTAAAGATTTTTTTAAAGGTTCCCAATGAAACCCTCAATGAGAAATATCTTGGAATGCACTCGGACATTGGAAATTCAAAGAACGGTGCCTTTAAGTATCTAAAGGACCGTTTGTGGAGCAAAGTGCAAGGGTGGATTGCAAACACCATGTCATCGGCGGGTAAGGAGGTGCTAGTAAAAGCTGTTGCTCAAGCAGTGCCAGTCTTCTCTATGTCATGCTTTAAACTCCCAAGGGGCCGATGTGAACACTTGAACATGTTTGATAATAAAGTTTTGGTGGGGCAGTAAGGATGGCAAAAGAAAACCGCATTGGGTTTCTTGGCAAACAATGACACAACATAAGGGTATGGGGGGTTTAGGATTCAAGGACTTTGAATTTTTTAATCTAGCTATGCTAGCTGGACAAGCCTGGAGGTTGCTGCAGCACCCCAATACCCTATGTGCCAGAATCCTTAGAGGCATCTACTACCCGCAATCTGATATTTTATAAGCTAATTTGGGTGGCCATCCTAGCCAAGTGTGGAGGGCTGTAGTTGAAGGAAGAGATATACTGAAACAAGGATTGATCAGAAGGATCGGGAATGGAGAGACAACAAATATATGGAGGGACAACTGGATCCCGAGGGAGGAGATGCTGAGACCATATGGGTGTTTGGTGATAAATCCACCAGGCAGAGTGTCTGAGCTTATCGATCATACATCCGCGTCTTGGGACCGAGCGAAAGTAGAAGCGACCTTCCTGCCGATGGACACCCGAATAATCCTGAGCATCCCACTATGCACCCGTAACTTGCCTGATTTCTGGAGCTGGCACTATAAGAAGCACGGAGTTTTTTCGGTCAAGTCTGCATATAGTATGTTAGTGGCCACTAAGCAACGAAGAGAAGCTTGGCTTGATGGAAATCCCGGCTCCTCAAATTCAAATGATGAGGAAGGTACGTGGAAAACTTTATGGAAAACGCCCGTCCCGGCAAAGGTGAGAATATTTCTATGGCGACTATCTAAGCATTCCCTGCCCACAAACGACGTACGAGCGCACAGACATATGACTGATTCGGCTAGTTGTGGATTGTGCGGAGCGCCAGATTTGTGGAGGCACTCGTTGCTGGAATGTGCTGCATCCAGATGCGTGTGGGCATTGATCGATGACGAGCTGGTGCATAAAATGATGACGGTTACAGAACCTACTGCCAAACACTGGCTGTTTTCATTAATGGAGATGCTGGAGCACGACAAGTTTGTGCTGCTCTCCGTCACTCTATGGGCGATCTGGTCAGCTAGGAGAAAAGCAATACACGAAGGGATCTTTAAGAGTCCACAATCTACCCAAGCATTCATACGCAGGTTCATCGACGATTTACAGATAGTTTCAGTTCAACAGAAACTTGCACCGATTCGGGTCCCTGCATCGGTTACTCCAGCCCGCCCAAGAGCCAAGGCTCCACCGCCGGGGTTTGCTAAGATCCACGTTGATGCTGCTGTTAGGCATGAGCGAGGTGGAGCAGCAGCAGCCGTCTACAGAGATGAAGGAGGAAACTACCTGGGAAGCTCGGCGCTGGTTATTCATGGTGTGAGCAATCCAACAACATTGGAGGCAGTGGCATGCTGGGAGGCGCTAGCCCTGGCGGAGGACATGAATCTGACACATTGCGTGATCTCCAGCGACTGCAAGCAAGTGGTGTCCGATATCACGTCCGAAACACTAGGGATGCATGGAGCGATCATTGCTGAGATTAGGGCGAAAGCCGCGTTGCATAATTTCAAGTTTATTTTCGAGGGTCGTGCTGTTAATTATGAAGCACATAGATTAGCTTGTTTTTCTCTTTCTCAGGGTATGGGTCGCCACGTCTGGTTTGGCACCTCTCATGACCCTAGTTGTATCCCACATCATGTGGATTTCGGTGATGAATAAATGAATATTTCACCCCTAAAAAAAACTTAATGTTGGATGTCGTTGTATCACCCACATGATCTTAAGCTATGCATTAATAAGAATTTTAAGTTATATATTGTATTGTATCTTATTGGATTTAGGAAATTAACAACCGGTGTTCGATTATTTGTAAATGTTTAGGGTTCGCTCTAAAAGTAAATTGGAACAAACCTCCTTAATCTAGTCATTCTTGAATCGGTACCTTGAGATTTTAAGATCTTTGAATTCATTAGTTTCGAAAGGAAACCAAAATACTATTTTACATCATGTATAGGTGTATAGGGTAAAGCAACATCCACGTCACTTGGACTTGTGCTAAGAATTGATCACTCACAAAACATATCGTTCAATTTTTACTTGAAATTTCATTAAGCTTGAAATTGACATGTGTTTTTTTTTTCTAAAATTCTGTTGACATCAAGAAAACTTTGAAATCACATGATAAAGCGTGTGTGGCATAGAGTGAATATGGTGGCACAGTGCTCCTGATGCATCATTGCTCCATAGAGGAATCTCCAGCAAAAGTTGTCAGATGAAAATGACATAATAGAAATGCGAGGAAATAAAGGAGACGTACAAAACTACAAATGAATACATAGCAACGGGTGCGCGAATTTCCAACTGGGGCATGCATGGTAGAATCATACTTCTCATGAATGTTTTACAACTCATCCTCTCTATACGTTGCTCCTAGCTGCTCCTATGTCCTATCTCCCTTCTTCTAGGCACCCGCCTGTCTTTTGCCAACGGGGGTAACAACGTTGGTCACTCTGCCTGACTAGATGCCACCTGATTTAGAGAGCATTTGCATCGCCGGCTCTACGAATAACTTCCGAGTCCATTCCACGAAAATCGAATCCAACTCATGCTTGGGCGGGACAGTAACCTCAAAACGGTCTGAGAAGGCAACATCGCCGAAGATACTCGATGGTGATATGAGCGTCGGCTGGTAATCATATAGATTTGTGGGAAGATCCCCGATATGTTTTAAATGCTCTGGCATGTCGTCTTCGTTCTTCAATGAGACAGCCTCCAGCCTGCGGTGGCTGCCGCAATCGCCTTCTTCCTTTTCCTCATCAATGGCCTCGTGGAGGTTGTACAAGTAGGCACCGGTAATTTTGAAGTTAGCAAACAGAAGGCCACCTCCGCAGTCCCAGGCCCCCAACAAATAATCGTGTGACCGAGAGCTTTGCTTGACCAGAGTGTATACCTTCTCCCATTGGTGATCGGGAGTGAGTAACCAGAGCACCATGTCTTGGCCCGTGCACATGTAGATGCACGGACGCCCACCTATCTGTAACATGTTGCAGGGTTGAATTTGTTGCCCTTCCGGAACAGCTACGCTTGTGACGACCTCGTCGTCGGCATCGAAAACAAGCATGGATGTCGCATCGGTCTCATACTCTTCACATCCCTCCTCACCGGTGAAGTACGATGTGTATATAAGAAAGTACACTTTGTTGTCCACCGTGTGTAGGCTGTGCTCACTGAGAATCTCCTTGTCGCATGAGAACACCGTCCTCGGCACTTGCTGGCAGCCGACACTGTCCAATGATGCCACCATCAACGTTGTGGTCATGCTATCGCCGTCAGCTACGAACTCCGAGATGAGAGCCTTGTAGACCTTGCTCGACGGCGCGTACCCAAACCCCAAGAAGCGGCGTAGCACATAGCCGTCGTCGTCCTCGGGAGCCGCCGGCGGCGGCAACGACGGCACGGACAGGCGCACCTCCTCCTTGGTGGCCGGGTTGAAAACGACGCCGTCGAGGGAAGACCGGGCGGCCAGGAGGACCAGCCCGTTGCAGGTGTTGGCGTACCAGCTGCTGTGCTCGAGGTTGACGGTGTGCTCCAAGGCGAACGCGGGGCCGACGGCATTGAAGTAGGTGGTCTTGCAGTAATCACATTTGTCGTAGAGGCAAGCGGCACGAGGAAGTTCCAGGCCTGGTGCGCCAAGACGGAGGTGGCGAAGCCAGAAGTGCGGGTTTCTGAGGAGTTGCCGGAAGCGCTTCGAGAGGCCGATGCAGCGCACGGCGCAGCGGGCCGGCAGACGGGCGAGGATCTCATCAGCCACGAACTCGTCTCCGAAGACGGCCTCGTTGGCAGCCGTAGACGCCATGGTTATTGTGTGACCAATGTACTACACCGACGGCCACCCGCACTATATACGAGACGCAAGTAGGTATAGAACGAAACTAACTCTTGGTTGTCTTTGTGCCGAGTGATTCCTAACAAAATCGACTTGCTCGGTTGTCTTTGCGCTGCCGAAATATAAAAGGAGAATACCTCCATCGGTGTGCTAGCAAACTATAATCCGAGTACACCTCGGAGTTTCTTGGCGCCAGGACTCTTGGTCCAACTCGGAGTTGGTACCGCTCGTACAGCGCTAGATTTTTTCTCTCTCGAAAGACTGGATCTTTATTTTAGGGTCGCTGCTACAAATCAACTGACTGATTTTAGGGTTGACAGCCATTTGATTGCGCCGCTGACGGACGTCCGATCAGGCCTCTCCGAGCGTTTCTGTCCCTCACGTTTCTCAGCAGCAATGTCGCCTTCCAGCAGCCGTCGGAGCAAAGCTCAACCACCGCGGGACATAGCAGCCGCCGTCGCCGCTGTATGTTGCACTGCAGCTCCCATCGTCGGTGAGGTCCGCTGCACTGCAGCTCCCCACACCGGTGAGGTCCACCGGTCACAGCACGACACGCGCGCTCCTCGTCCTCCGCCCGCCTCGCCTCGCCACGCCACGCCATGCATCGTTACGACGCGTGCGCCGCCGGTTGCGGGTTGCGGGAATGAGCCGAGCCGAAGACGTTGGACTGTGGGCTGTTCGCGCACTCGGTCGTCGGCCTAAGCCCAGGCCCATCTACCCGACGGCCTATATAAGAAGGCGCTGGCCAGCGCTGACCTGCGGAGTGAACCCTAACTCAGTTCACTCATTTCCTCTCATACAACCCTAGCCGTCATCTACTGTTTCTTTCCATGTGCTGCTTTCGGCGATCCCATCCCGACGACCGCGTGCACGGTTGGTCGGGAGAGTAGATGCCTCCCGATCCGTCCCCGTCTTCGTCCGCCTCTACTTCCACTACTTCCCCTGCACCGACTTCATGGTGGACGACGAAGCCGCCAAGAAGAAGGCCTCGGCCGATGCCGAGGCTGCCGCCGCCGCCGCATTGGCCTGGCCAACCGGAGAGTATGACTCGCACATCCTCTATTTTCTCGTTCATGTGTTGGATGTATATATGCTGTTCATAGATGTTTCGGTTCTATGTACTGTACGTGCTCACATGCTTAGGTATCGGTATGAGATGCATACCGTATTTGACATGCTTACTGTTCAAGGAAATATGCCCTGGAGGCAATAATAAAGTTATTACTTATTTCCTTATATCATGATAAATGTTTATTATTCATGCTAGAATTGTATTAACCGGAAACATAATACATGTGTGAATACATAGACAAACAGAGTGTCACTAGTATGCCTCTGCTTGACTAGCTCGTTAATCGAAGATGGTTATGTTTCCTGACAATGAACAAAAGAGTTGTTATTTGATTAACGGGATCCCATCATTAAGAGAATGATGTGATTGACATGACCCATTCCATTAGCTTAACACCCGATCGTTTAGTATGTTGCTATTGCTTTCTTCATGACTTATACATGTTCCTATAACTATGAGATTATGCAACTCCCGTTTGCCGGAGGAACACTTTGTGTGCTACCAAACGTCACAACGTAACTGGGTGATTATAAAGGAGCTCTACAGGTGTCTCCGAAGGTACATGTTGGGTTGGCGTATTCCGAGATTAGGATTTGTCACTCCGATTGTCGGAGAGGTATCTCTGGGCCCTCTCGGTAATGCACATCACATAAGCCTTGCAAGCATTGCAACTAATGAGTTAGTTGTGAGATGATGTATTACGGAACGAGTAAAGAGACTTGCCAGTAACGAGATTGAACTAGGTATTGAGATACCGACGATCGAATCTCGGTCAAGTAACATACCGATGACAAAGGGACACCGTATGTTGTTATGCGGTCTGACCGATAAAGATCTTCGTAGAATATGTAGGAGCCAATATGAGCATCCAGGTTCCGCTATTGGTTATTGACCGGAGATGTGTCTCGGTCATGTCTACATTGTTCTCGAACCGTACGGTCCGCACGCTTAACATTACGATGACAGTTTCATTATGAGTTTATGTATTTTGATGTACCGAAGTTTGTTCGGAGTCCCGGATGTGATCACGGACATGACGAGGAGTCTCGAAATGGTTGAGACATAAAGATCGATATATTGGACGGCTATATTCGGACACCGGAAGTGTTCCGAGTGATCCCGGAGATAACCAGAGTACCGGAGGGTTACCGGAACCCCCCCCCCCCCGGGGGGGGGGGGGGGTTAATGGGCCTTATGGGCCTGAAGTGGAGAAGAGGAGGGGAGGCCAGGGCAGGCCGCGCGCTCCCTCCCCCTCTAGTCCGAATTGGACTAGGAGGGGGGCGGCGCCCCCCCTTTCCTTCCTCTCCTCTCTCCCTTCCTTCCCCCTCTCCTACTTGGACAAGGAAAAGGAGGGAGTCCTACTCCCGGTAGGAGTAGGACTCCTCCCTGGCACGCCCCTCCTGGCCGGCCGCCCCTCCCCCTTGCTCCTTTATATACGAGGGCAGGGGGCATCCTAGAACACACAAGTTGATCTTCGTGATCGTTCCTTAGCCGTGTGCGGTGCCCCCCTCCACCATATTCCACCTCGATCATATGGTAGCGGTGCTTAGGCGAAGCCCTGCGACAGTAGAACATCAAGATCGTCACCACGCCGTCGTGCTGATGGAACTCCTCCCCGAAGCTTTGCTGGATCGGAGCCCGGGGATCGTCATCGAGCTGAACGTGTGCCAAGAACTCGGAGGTGCCGGAGTAACGGTGCTTGGATCGGTTGGATTGGGAAGACGTACGACTACTTCCTCTACGTTGTGTCAACGCTTCCGCTTCGGTCTACGAGGGTACGTAGACAACACTCTCCCCTCTCGTTGCTATGCATCACCATGATCTTGCGTGTGCGTAGGAATTTTTTTGAAATTACTACGTTCCCCAACAGTGGCATCCGAGCCTAGGTTTTTATGGTTTGATGTTATATGCACGAGTAGAACACAAGTGAGTTGTGGGCGATATAAGTCATATTGCTTACCAGCATGTCATACTTTGGTTCGGCGGTATTGTTGGATGAAGCGGCCCGGACCGACATTACGCGTACGCTTATGCGAGACTGGTTCTACCGACGTGCTTTGCACACAGGTGGCTGGCGGGTGTCAGTTTCTCCAACTTTAGTTGAACCGAGTGTGGCTACGCCCGGTCCTTGCGAAGGTTAAAACATCACCAACTTGACAAACTATCGTTGTGGTTTTGATGCGTAGGTAAGATTGGTTCTTGCTTAAAGCCCGTAGCAGCCACGTAAAACTCGCAACAAACAAAGTACAGGACGTCTAACTTGTTTTTGCAGGGTATGTTGTGATGTGATATGGTCAAGACATGATGCTAAATTTTATTGTATGAGATGATCATGTTTTGTAACCGAGTTATCGGCAACTGGCAGGAGCCATATGGTTGTCACTTTATTGTATGCAATGCAATCGCCCTGTAATGCTTTACTTTATCACTAAGTGGTAGAGATTGTCGTAGAAGCATAAGATTGGCGAGACGACAACGATGCTGCGATGGAGATCAAGGTGTCGCGCCGGTGACGATGGTGATCATGACGATGCTTCGGAGATGGAGATCACAAGCACAGGATGATGATGGCCATATCATATCACTTATATTGATTGCATGTGATGTTTATCTTTTATGCATCTTATCTTGCTTTGATTGACGGTAGCATTATAAGATGATCCCTCACTAAATTATCATAGTAAAAGTGTTCTCCCTGAGTATGCACCGTTGCGAAAGTTCTTCGTGCTGAGACACCACATGATGATCGGGTGTAATAGGCTCTACGTTCAAATACAACGGGTGCAAAACAGTTGCACATGCGGAATACTCATGTTTAACTTGACGAGCCTAGCATATAACAGATATAGCCTAGGAACACGGAGACCGAAAGGTCGAGCGTGAATCATATAGTAGATATGATCAACATAGTGATGTTCACCATTGAAACTACTCCATGTCACGTGATGATCGGACATGGTTTAGTTGATTTGGATCACGTGATCACTTAGAGGATTAGAGGGATGTCTATCTAAGTGGGAGTTCTTTAGTAATATGATTAATTAAACTTAAATTTATCATGAACTTAGTACCTGATAGTATCTTGCTTGCTTATGTTCGATTGTAGATAGATGGCCTGTGCTGTTGTTCCGTTGAATTTTAATGCGTTCCTTGAGAAAGCAAAGTTGAAAAATGATGGTAGCAATTACACGGACTGGGTCCGTAACTTGAGGATTATCCTCATTGCTGCACAGAAAAGTTACGTCCTGGAAGCACCGCTAGGTACCAGGCCTGCTGCTGATGCAACTGACGATGTTAAGAACGTCTGGCAGAGCAAAGCTGGTGACTACTCGATAGTTCAATGTGCCATGCTTTACGGCTTAGAATCGGGTCTTCAACGACGTTTTGAACGTCATGGAGCATATGAGATGTTCCAGGAGTTGAAGTTAATATTTCAAGCAAATGCCCAGATTGAGAGATATGAAGTCTCCAATAAGTTCTATAGCTGCAAGATGGAGGAGAATAGTTCTGTCAGTGAGCATATACTCAAAATGTCTGGGTATAATAATCACTTGATTCAATTGGGAGTTAATCTTCCAGATGATTGCGTCATTGACAGAATTCTCCAATCACTTCCACCTAGCTACAAGAGGCGACGCATCTTGCGGAGGAACTCGATGTGGTCGTCGTCGATGTCGGAGCCGTCCCACGTGCCGGAGCGCACGGCAGTAGGGACGGCGGCGGAAGAAGAGCTCATCGCTGCAAGCACGACGTAGTTCGGCGCAGCAGCGGCGGGAAGAAGAAGAAGCAAAGGGAAGCAAGGGAGAGCGGGCGCGCGTGCTTCGAAGCCCGCTCCCCCCCCCCCCCCGCCTACTTATAGGCCCGTAGGCTGAGAAGCCAAGGGGGCGTCGTGGGATTAACTGCGCCCAGGCCCCCATGACCCCCACGATTTACCACGTGCAGTTACTGCGCGCAGTTACTGCGCGGGGATCCCAACTGTCCGCACGGCCGCAACGGATCCGTTCAAAGGTCGAGGCATAGTAGTGGCGGGCCCCGCCTGCGGGCCTGTCCCGTCGCGCGCGTGGGCGGGCAGGCTTGCCCGGCCATGTGGCGCCGCCCGGCGGGTCCACAACGGGCGGCTGCTGGGAAGCTTATTAGACACGCCGCCTGAATCCCGCTACGACTTTCAAACTCTTTAAGGAACGAGACGGCCTTCGACGAGTCCGGCTCCTGATAGTCGGCTTGGCGAAGACGGCCTGCGCAAGATCACCTCCCAATAGTCGGCTTAGAGGAAGACGGCGGGCAGGGCCTAGATCCAGCTACCGGAAGGAAGAAACTGCTAAGGCTCCTCGACATATCTCCCTCGGCGCCTCACCAGCTTCGGGGACTACTGTCGAAGTAATGGGCCACGGGTAGTCTAACCCGAGACCCATAACCTTTCAAGACATCGGGGCCGGCTTCGCCCCTCAGGAACCTCTGGGGAGAAGGCCGCCTTTGGGAGTCGGCCGCAGCGCTGCCGACTGCCTGCTCACGGCCGAGTTTTAGGGACGACTACAAGATGGGCCGACTCCTAGCTGGCGGCTTCCAGTAAAGCCGGCCATGGGGAGTCGGCCTGCGACTCCAACCATCTCATGACCTCGCGAAGAGGGACGGGACGGGGCGTGGCCTCAGTACGGGCCACGCCCGCCCCTTACCAAGGGCAGGCATGGCCACTGTGCGTCGTACCGACGGGGATCTCCGTCCGGCGCGGCACTGTTGCCATGCCAGCCCTGACATCAGCCCCAGGGGGCGTAACCCTGTGCCCACGTCGGCCTGCCTGTACGACCCAGAGACGGCGGGCCCCGCTGGTCAGCGGGGGTGCAGAAGACAGCGAAAGCGCCACAAGACGGGCCCCGTGGGAGTCGGCCTCCGGGAGTCGGCCGGCTCCTCCCACGGGCCCCGCACGCCATTAACCAGACAAGACGGGGAGTGGCAACATTGATCGCCCGTCAGGCGGCGGCACTGTTGCCACGACCCCATGACCAAGCCAGCGTTATTAGAAGCACGACTACAGTAGTCCGCAGTCGGCGGGGCCCACCAGCCGGCGGGCCCCAGAAGTCGGCGGAGAAGACGGCGGCCTGAGAGACAGACGGCTGGGACCCGCGCCCAGCCGGATTACCATTGTACCCCCGGAGGGTAGGCCTATATAAATCCCCCGGGGCACCCATGCAAAGGGTTGGATTCTTTTAGCACTAGACCAGAGAACACAAGGGGGAAGAGGGCTAGCCTTGCCTTCCCCTACCTCCAGGAAACAGCTCAAGGAGCAACCTTGTATACACCTTGCCATAGTGATCATGCGGAGACCCCGCAGAGCAGCAGTACGGGTGTTATCTTCTCGGAGAGCCCTGAAGCTGGGTAAGATTCGCCGGCGTGCATGTCTATGCCCCATCCCGTTTCCAGGCACCGGCGACGTTCTACTCGCCCCCACCATGATAAGCCATCCTTTGGCATATGTCGCACCCAACCCCCGACAGTTACTCCAGCCCGCCCAAGAGCCAAGGCTCCACCGCCAGGGTTTGCTAAGATCCACGTTGATGCTGCTGTTAGGCATGAGCGAGGTGGAGCAGCAGCAGCCGTCTGCAGAGATGAAGGAGGAAACTACCTGGGAAGCTCGGCGCTGGTTATTCATGGTGTGAGCAATCCAACAACATTGGAGGCAGTGGCATGCTGGGAGGCGCTAGCCCTGGCGGAGGACATGAATCTGACACATTGCGTGATCTCCAGCGACTGCAAGCAAGTGGTGTCCGATATCACGTCCGGAACACTAGGATGCATGGAGCGATCATTGCCGAGATTAGGGCGAAAGCCGCGTTGCATAATTTCAAGTTTATTTTCGATGATCATGCTGTTAATTATGAAGCACATAGATTAGCTAGTTTTTCTCTTTCTCAGGGTCTGGGTCGCCACGTCTGGTTTGGCACCTCTCATGACCCTCGTTGTATCCCACATCATGTGGATTTCGGTGATGAATAAATGAATATTTCACCCCTCAAAAAAAAACATAGTGTTGGATGTCGTTGTATCACCCACATGATCTTAAGCTATGCATTAATAAGAATTTTAAGTTATATATTGTATTGTATCTTATTGGATTTAGGAAATTAACAACTGGTGTTCGATTATATGTAAATGTTTAGGGTTCGCTCTAAAAGTAAATTGGAACAAACCTCTTTAATCTAGTCATTCTTGAATCGGTACCTTGAGATTTTAAGATCTTTGAATTCATTAGTTTCGAAAGGAAACCAAAATACTACTTTACATCATGTATAGGTGTATAGGGTAAAGCAACATCCAAGTCACTTGGACTTGTGCTAAGAATTGATCACTCACAAAACATATCGTTCAATTTTTACTTGAAATTTCATTAAGCTTGAAATTGGCGTGTGCTTTTTTTCCTAAAATTCTGTTGACATCAAGAAAACTTTGAAATCACATGATAAAGCGTGTGTGGCATAGAGTGAATATGGTGGCACAGTGCTCCTGATGCATCATTCCTCCATAGAGGAATCTCCAGCAAAAGTTGTCAGATGAAAATGACATAATAGAAATGCGAGGAAATAAAGGAGACGTACAAAACTACAAATGAATACATAGCAACGGGTGCGCGAATTTCCAACTGGGGCATGCATGGTAGAATCATACTTCTCATGGATGTTTTACGACTCATCCTCTCTATACGTTGCTCCTAGCTGCTCCTATCTCCCTTCTTCTGCGCACCCGCCTGTCTTTTGCCAACGGGGGTAACAACGTTGGTCACTCTGCCTGACTAGATGCCACCTGATTTAGAGAGCATTTGCATCGCCGGCTCTACGAATAAGTTCCGCGTCCATTCCAGGAAAATCCAATCCAACTCATGCTTGGGTGAGACACTGACCTCAAAACGGTCTGAGAAGGCAACATCGCCGAAGATACTGGCTGGTGATATGAGCGTCGGCTGGTAATCATATATATTTGTCGGAACACCCCCGATATGTTTTAAATGCTCTGGCATGTCGTCTTCGTTCTTCAATGAGACAGCCTCCAGCCTGCGGTGGCCGCCGCAATCGCCTTCTTCCTTTTCCTCATCAATGGCCTCGTGGAGGTTGTACAAGTAGGCACCGGTAATTTTGAAGTTAGCAAACAGAAGGCCACCTCCGCAGTCCCAGGCCCCCAACAAATAATCGTGTGACCGAGAGCTTTGCTTGACCAGAGTGTATACCTTCTCCCATTGGTGATCGGGAGTGAGTAACCAGAGCACCATGTCTTGGCCCGTGCACATGTAGATGCACGGACGCCCACCTATCTGTAACATGTTGCAGGGTTGAATTTGTTGCCCTTCCGGAACAGCTACGCTTGTGACGACCTCGTCGTCGGCATCGAAAACAAGCATGGATGTCGCATCGGTCTCATACTCTTCACATCCCTCCTCACCGGTGAAGTACGATGTGTATATAAGAAAGTACACTTTGTTGTCCACCGTGTGTAGGCTGTGCTCACTGAGAATCTCCTTGTCGCATGAGAACACCGTCCTCGGCACTTGCTGGCAGCCGACACTGTCCAATGATGCCACCATCAACGTTGTGGTCATGCTATCGCCGTCAGCTACGAACTCCGAGATGAGAGCCTTGTAGACCTTGCTCGACGGCGCGTACCCAAACCCCAAGAAGCGGCGTAGCACATAGCCGTCGTCGTCCTCGGGAGCCGCCGGCGGCGGCAACGACGGCACGGACAGGCGCACCTCCTCCTTGGTGGCCGGGTTGAAAACGACGCCGTCGAGGGAAGACCGGGCGGCCAGGAGGACCAGCCCGTTGCAGGTGTTGGCGTACCAGCTGCTGTGCTCGAGGTTGACGGTGTGCTCCAAGGCGAACGCGGGGCCGACGGCATTGAAGTAGGTGGTCTTGCAGTAATCACATTTGTCGTAGAGGCAAGCGGCACGAGGAAGTTCCAGGCCTGGTGCGCCAAGACGGAGGTGGCGAAGCCAGAAGTGCGGGTTTCTGAGGAGTTGCCGGAAGCGCTTCGAGAGGCCGATGCAGCGCACGGCGCAGCGGGCCGGCAGACGGGCGAGGATCTCATCAGCCACGAACTCGTCTCCGAAGACGGCCTCGTTGGCAGCCGTAGACGCCATGGTTATTGTGTGACCAATGTACTACACCGACGGCCACCCGCACTATATACGAGACGCAAGTAGGTATAGAACGAAACTAACTCTTGGTTGTCTTTGTGCCGAGTGATTCCTAACAAAATCGACTTGCTCGGTTGTCTTTGCGCTGCCGAAATATAAAAGGAGAATACCTCCATCGGTGTGCTAGCAAACTATAATCCGAGTACACCTCGGAGTTTCTTGGCGCCAGGACTCTTGGTCCAACTCGGAGTTGGTACCGCTCGTACAGCGCTAGATTTTTTCTCTCTCGAAAGACTGGATCTTTATTTTAGGGTCGCTGCTACAAATCAACTGACTGATTTTAGGGTTGACAGCCATTTGATTGCGCCGCTGACGGACGTCCGATCAGGCCTCTCCGAGCGTTTCTGTCCCTCACGTTTCTCAGCAGCAATGTCGCCTTCCAGCAGCCGTCGGAGCAAAGCTCAACCACCGCGGGACATAGCAGCCGCCGTCGCCGCTGTATGTTGCACTGCAGCTCCCATCGTCGGTGAGGTCCGCTGCACTGCAGCTCCCCACACCGGTGAGGTCCACCGGTCACAGCACGACACGCGCGCTCCTCGTCCTCCGCCCGCCTCGCCTCGCCACGCCACGACATGCATCGTTACGACGCGTGCGCCGCCGGTTGCGGGTTGCGGGAATGAGCCGAGCCGAAGACGTTGGACTGTGGGCTGTTCGCGCACTCGGTCGTCGGCCTAAGCCCAGGCCCATCTACCCGACGGCCTATATAAGAAGGCGCTGGCCAGCGCTGACCTGCGGAGTGAACCCTAACTCAGTTCACTCATTTCCTCTCATACAACCCTAGCCGTCATCTACTGTTCCTTTCCATGTGCTGCTTTCGGCGATCCCATCCCGACGACCGCGTGCACGGTTGGTCGGGAGAGTAGATGCCTCCCGATCCGTCCCCGTCTTCGTCCGCCTCTACTTCCACTACTTCCCCTGCACCGACTTCATGGTGGACGACGAAGCCGCCAAGAAGAAGGCCTCGGCCGATGCCGAGGCTGCCGCCGCCGCCGCATTGGCCTGGCCAACCGGAGAGTATGACTCGCACATCCTCTATTTTCTCGTTCATGTGTTGGATGTATATATGCTGTTCATAGATGTTTCGGTTCTATGTACTGTACGTGCTCACATGCTTAGGTATCGGTATGAGATGCATACCGTATTTGACATGCTTACTGTTGAAGGAAATATGCCCTGGAGGCAATAATAAAGTTATTACTTATTTCCTTATATCATGATAAATGTTTATTATTCATGCTAGAATTGTATTAACCGGAAACATAATACATGTGTGAATACATAGACAAACAGAGTGTCACTAGTATGCCTCTGCTTGACTAGCTCGTTAATCGAAGATGGTTATGTTTCCTGACAATGAACAAAAGAGTTGTTATTTGATTAACGGGATCCCATTATTAGGAGAATGATGTGATTGACATGACCCATTCCATTAGCTTAACACCCGATCGTTTAGTATGTTGCTATTGCTTTCTTCATGACTTATACATGTTCCTATAACTATGAGATTATGCAACTCCCGTTTGCCGGAGGAACACTTTGTGTGCTACCAAACGTCACAACGTAACTGGGTGATTATAAAGGAGCTCTACAGGTGTCTCCGAAGGTACATGTTGGGTTGGCGTATTCCGAGATTAGGATTTGTCACTCCGATTGTCGGAGAGGTATCTCTGGGCCCTCTCGGTAATGCACATCACATAAGCCTTGCAAGCATTGCAACTAATGAGTTAGTTGTGAGATGATGTATTACGGAACGAGTAAAGAGACTTGCCAGTAACGAGATTGAACTAGGTATTGAGATACCGACGATCGAATCTCGGTCAAGTAACATACCGATGACAAAGGGAACACCGTATGTTGTTATGCGGTCTGACCGATAAAGATCTTCGTAGAATATGTAGGAGCCAATATGAGCATCCAGGTTCCGCTATTGGTTATTGACCGGAGATGTGTCTCGGTCATGTCTACATTGTTCTCGAACCGTACGGTCCGCACGCTTAACGTTACGATGACAGTTTCATTATGAGTTTATGTATTTTGATGTACCGAAGTTTGTTCGGAGTCCCGGATGTGATCACGGACATGACGAGGAGTCTCGAAATGGTCGAGACATAAAGATCGATATATTGGACGGCTATATTCGGACACCGGAAGTGTTCCGAGTGATCCCGGAGAAAACCAGAGTACCGGAGGGTTACCGGAACCCCCCCCCCCGGGGGGGGGGGGGGGTTAATGGGCCTTATGGGCCTGAAGTGGAGAAGAGGAGGGGAGGCCAGGGCAGGCCGCGCGCTCCCTCCCCCTCTAGTCCGAATTGGACTAGGAGGGGGGCGGCGCCCCCCCTTTCCTTCCTCTCCTCTCTCCCTTCCTTCCCCCTCTCCTACTTGGACAAGGAAAAGGAGGGAGTCCTACTCCCGGTAGGAGTAGGACTCCTCCCTGGCACGCCCCTCCTGGCCGGCCGCCCCTCCCCCTTGCTCCTTTATATACGAGGGCAGGGGGCATCCTAGAACACACAAGTTGATCTTCGTGATCGTTCCTTAGCCGTGTGCGGTGCCCCCCTCCACCATATTCCACCTCGATCATATGGTAGCGGTGCTTAGGCGAAGCCCTGCGACAGTAGAACATCAAGATCGTCACCACGCCGTCGTGCTGATGGAACTCCTCCCCGAAGCTTTGCTGGATCGGAGCCCGGGGATCGTCATCGAGCTGAACGTGTGCCAAGAACTCGGAGGTGCCGGAGTAACGGTGCTTGGATCGGTTGGATTGGGAAGACGTACGACTACTTCCTCTACGTTGTGTCAACGCTTCCGCTTCGGTCTACGAGGGTACGTAGACAACACTCTCCCCTCTCGTTGCTATGCATCACCATGATCTTGCGTGTGCGTAGGAATTTTTTTGAAATTACTACGTTCCCCAACAGTGGCATCCGAGCCTAGGTTTTTATGGTTTGATGTTATATGCACGAGTAGAACACAAGTGAGTTGTGGGCGATATAAGTCATATTGCTTACCAGCATGTCATACTTTAGTTCGGCGGTATTGTTGGATGAAGCGGCCCGGACCGACATTACGCGTACGCTTATGCGAGACTGGTTCTACCGACGTGCTTTGCACACAGGTGGCTGGCGGGTGTCAGTTTCTCCAACTTTAGTTGAACCGAGTGTGGCTACGCCCGGTCCTTGCGAAGGTTAAAACATCACCAACTTGACAAACTATCGTTGTGGTTTTGATGCGTAGGTAAGATTGGTTCTTGCTTAAAGCCCGTAGCAGCCACGTAAAACTCGCAACAAACAAAGTACATGACGTCTAACTTGTTTTTGCAGGGTATGTTGTGATGTGATATGGTCAAGACATGATGCTAAATTTTATTGTATGAGATGATCATGTTTTGTAACCGAGTTATCGGCAACTGGCAGGAGCCATATGGTTGTCACTTTATTGTATGCAATGCAATCGCCCTGTAATGCTTTACTTTATCACTAAGTGGTAGAGATTGTCGTAGAAGCATAAGATTGGCGAGACGACAACGATTCTGCGATGGAGATCAAGGTGTCACGCCGGTGACGATGGTGATCATGACGATGCTTCGGAGATGGAGATCACAAGCACAGGATGATGATGGACATATCATATCACTTATATTGATTGCATGTGATGTTTATCTTTTATGCATCTTATCTTGCTTTGATTGACGGTAGCATTATAAGATGATCCCTCACTAAATTATCATAGTAAAAGTGTTCTCCCTGAGTATGCACCGTTGCGAAAGTTCTTCGTGCTGAGACACCACATGATGATCGGGTGTAATAGGCTCTACGTTCAAATACAACGGGTGCAAAACAGTTGCACATGCGGAATACTCATGTTTAACTTGACGAGCCTAGCATATAACAGATATGGCCTCGGAACACGGAGACCGAAAGGTCGAGCGTGAATCATATAGTAGATATGATCAACATAGTGATGTTCACCATTGAAACTACTCCATGTCACGTGATGATCGGACATGGTTTAGTTGATTTGGATCACGTGATCACTTAGAGGATTAGAGGGATGTCTATCTAAGTGGGAGTTCTTTAGTAATATGATTAATTAAACTTAAATTTATCATGAACTTAGTACCTGATATTATCTTGCTTGCTTATGTTCGATTGTAGATAGATGGCCTGTGCTGTTGTTCCGTTGAATTTTAATGCGTTCCTTGAGAAAGCAAAGTTGAAAAATGATGGTAGCAATTACACGGACTGGGTCCGTAACTTGAGGATTATCCTCATTGCTGCACAGAAAAGTTACGTCCTGGAAGCACCGCTAGGTACCAGGCCTGCTGCTGATGCAACTGACGATGTTAAGAACGTCTGGCAGAGCAAAGCTGGTGACTACTCGATAGTTCAATGTGCCATGCTTTACGGCTTAGAATCGGGTCTTCAACGACGTTTTGAACGTCATGGAGCATATGAGATGTTCCAGGAGTTGAAGTTAATATTTCAAGCAAATGCCCAGATTGAGAGATATGAAGTCTCCAATAAGTTCTATAGCTGCAAGATGGAGGAGAATAGTTCTGTCAGTGAGCATATACTCAAAATGTCTGGGTATAATAATCACTTGATTCAATTGGGAGTTAATCTTCCAGATGATTGCGTCATTGACAGAATTCTCCAATCACTTCCACCTAGCTACAAGAGGCGACGCGTCTTGCGGAGGAACTCGATGTGGTCGTCGTCGATGTCGGAGCCGTCCCACGTGCCGGAGCGCACGGCAGTAGGGACGGCGGCGGAAGAAGAGCTCATCGCTGCAAGCACGACGTAGTTCGGCGCAGCAGCGGCGGGAAGAAAGAAGCAAAGGGAAGCAAGGGAGAGCGGGCGCGTGTGCTTCGAAGCCCGCTCCCCCCCCCCCCCCGCCTACTTATAGGCCCGTAGGGTGAGAAGCCAAGGGGGCGTCGTGGGATTAACTGCGCCCAGGCCCCCATGACCCCCACGATTTACCACGTGCAGTTACTGCGCGCAGTTACTGCGCGGGGATCCCAACTGTCCGCACGGCCGCAACGGATCCGTTCAAAGGTCGAGGCATAGTAGTGGCGGGCCCCGCCTGCGGGCCTGTCCCGTCGCGCGCGTGGGCGGGCAGGCTTGCCCGGCCACGTGGCGCCGCCCGGCGGGTCCACAACGGGCGGCTGCTGGGAAGCTTATTAGACACGCCGCCTGAATCCCGCTACGACTTTCAAACTCTTTAAGGAACGAGACGGCCTTCGACGAGTCCGGCTCCTGATAGTCGGCTTGGCGAAGACGGCCTGCGCAAGATCACCTCCCAATAGTCGGCTTAGAGGAAGACGGCGGGCAGGGCCTAGATCCAGCTACCGGAAGGAAGAAACTGCTGAGGCTCCTCGACATATCTCCCTCGGCGCCTCACCAGCTTCGGGGACTACTGTCGAAGTAATGGGCCACGGGTAGTCTAACCCGAGACCCATAACCTTTCAAGACATCGGGGCCGGCTTCGCCCCTCAGAAACCTCTGGGGAGAAGGCCGCCTTTGGGAGTCGGCCGCAGCGCTGCCGATTGCCTGCTCACGGCCGAGTTTTAGGGACGACTACAAGATGGGCCGACTCCAAGCTGGCGGCTTCCAGTAAAGCCGGCCATGGGGAGTCGGCCTGCGACTCCAACCATCTCATGACCTCGCGAAGAGGGACGGGACGGGGCGTGGCCTCAGTACGGGCCACGCCCGCCCCTTACCAAGGGCAGGCATGGCCACTGTGCGTCGTACCGACGGGGATCTCCGTCCGGCGCGGCACTGTTGCCATGCCAGCCCTGACATCAGCCCCAGGGGGCGTAACCCTGTGCCCACGTCGGCCTGCCTGTACGACCCAGAGACGGCGGGCCCCGCTGGTCAGCGGGGGTGCAGAAGACAGCGAAAGCGCCACAAGACGGGCCCCGTGGGAGTCGGCCTCCGGGAGTCGGCCGGCTCCTCCCACGGGCCCCGCACGCCATTAACCAGACAAGACGGGGAGTGGCAACATTGATCGCCCGTCAGGCGGCGGCACTGTTGCCACGACCCCATGACCAAGCCAGCGTTATTAGAAGCACGACTACAGTAGTCCGCAGTCGGCGGGGCCCACCAGCCGGCGGGCCCCAGAAGTCGGCGGAGAAGACGGCGGCCTGAGAGACAGACGGCTGGGACCCGCGCCCAGCCGGATTACCATTGTACCCCCGGAGGGTAGGCCTATATAAACCCCCCGGGGCACCCATGCAAAGGGTTGGATTCTTTTAGTACTAGACCAGAGAACACAAGGGGGAAGAGGGCTAGCCTTGCCTTCCCCTACCTCTGGAAACAGCTCAAGGAGCAACCTTGTATACACCTTGCCATAGTGATCATGCGGAGACCCCGCAGAGCAGCAGTACGGGTGTTATCTTCTCGGAGAGCCCTGAAGCTGGGTAAGATTCGCCGGCGTGCATGTCTATGCCCCATCCCGTTTCCAGGCACCGGCGACGTTCTACTCGCCCCCACCATGATAAGCCATCCTTTGGCATATGTCGCACCCAACCCCCGACAGTTACTCCAGCCCGCCCAAGAGCCAAGGCTCCACCGCCAGGGTTTGCTAAGATCCACGTTGATGCTGCTGTTAGGCATGAGCGAGGTGGAGCAGCAGCAGCCGTCTGCAGAGATGAAGGAGGAAACTACCTGGGAAGCTCGGCGCTGGTTATTCATGGTGTGAGCAATCCAACAACATTGGAGGCAGTGGCATGCTGGGAGGCGCTAGCCCTGGCGGAGGACATGAATCTGACACATTGCGTGATCTCCAGCGACTGCAAGCAAGTGGTGTCCGATATCACGTCCGGAACACTAGGATGCATGGAGCGATCATTGCCGAGATTAGGGCGAAAGCCGCGTTGCATAATTTCAAGTTTATTTTCGATGATCATGCTGTTAATTATGAAGCACATAGATTAGCTAGTTTTTCTCTTTCTCAGGGTCTGGGTCGCCACGTCTGGTTTGGCACCTCTCATGACCCTCGTTGTATCCCACATCATGTGGATTTCGGTGATGAATAAATGAATATTTCACCCCTAAAAAAAAACATAGTGTTGGATGTCGTTGTATCACCCACATGATCTTAAGCTATGCATTAATAAGAATTTTAAGTTATATATTGTATTGTATCTTATTGGATTTAGGAAATTAACAACTGGTGTTCGATTATATGTAAATGTTTAGGGTTCGCTCTAAAAGTAAATTGGAACAAACCTCTTTAATCTAGTCATTCTTGAATCGGTACCTTGAGATTTTAAGATCTTTGAATTCATTAGTTTCGAAAGGAAACCAAAATACTACTTTACATCATGTATAGGTGTATAGGGTAAAGCAACATCCAAGTCACTTGGACTTGTGCTAAGAATTGATCACTCACAAAACATATCGTTCAATTTTTACTTGAAATTTCATTAAGCTTGAAATTGGCGTGTGCTTTTTTTCCTAAAATTCTGTTGACATCAAGAAAACTTTGAAATCACATGATAAAGCGTGTGTGGCATAGAGTGAATATGGTGGCACAGTGCTCCTGATGCATCATTCCTCCATAGAGGAATCTCCAGCAAAAGTTGTCAGATGAAAATGACATAATAGAAATGCGAGGAAATAAAGGAGACGTACAAAACTACAAATGAATACATAGCAACGGGTGCGCGAATTTCCAACTGGGGCATGCATGGTAGAATCATACTTCTCATGGATGTTTTACGACTCATCCTCTCTATACGTTGCTCCTAGCTGCTCCTATCTCCCTTCTTCTGCGCACCCGCCTGTCTTTTGCCAACGGGGGTAACAACGTTGGTCACTCTGCCTGACTAGATGCCACCTGATTTAGAGAGCATTTGCATCGCCGGCTCTACGAATAAGTTCCGCGTCCATTCCAGGAAAATCCAATCCAACTCATGCTTGGGTGAGACACTGACCTCAAAACGGTCTGAGAAGGCAACATCGCCGAAGATACTGGCTGGTGATACGAGCGTCGGCTGGTAATCATATATATTTGTCGGAACACCCCCGATATGTTTTAAATGCTCTGGCATGTCGTCTTCGTTCTTCAATGAGACAGCCTCCAGCCTGCGGTGGCCGCCGCAATCGCCTTCTTCCTTTTCCTCATCAATGGCCTCGTGGAGGTTGTACAAGTAGGCACCGGTAATTTTGAAGTTAGCAAACAGAAGGCCACCTCCGCAGTCCCAGGCCCCCAACAAATAATCGTGTGACCGAGAGCTTTGCTTGACCAGAGTGTATACCTTCTCCCATTGGTGATCGGGAGTGAGTAACCAGAGCACCATGTCTTGGCCCGTGCACATGTAGATGCACGGACGCCCACCTATCTGTAACATGTTGCAGGGTTGAATTTGTTGCCCTTCCGGAACAGCTACGCTTGTGACGACCTCGTCGTCGGCATCGAAAACAAGCATGGATGTCGCATCGGTCTCATACTCTTCACATCCCTCCTCACCGGTGAAGTACGATGTGTATATAAGAAAGTACACTTTGTTGTCCACCGTGTGTAGGCTGTGCTCACTGAGAATCTCCTTGTCGCATGAGAACACCGTCCTCGGCACTTGCTGGCAGCCGACACTGTCCAATGATGCCACCATCAACGTTGTGGTCATGCTATCGCCGTCAGCTACGAACTCCGAGATGAGAGCCTTGTAGACCTTGCTCGACGGCGCGTACCCAAACCCCAAGAAGCGGCGTAGCACATAGCCGTCGTCGTCCTCGGGAGCCGCCGGCGGCGGCAACGACGGCACGGACAGGCGCACCTCCTCCTTGGTGGCCGGGTTGAAAACGACGCCGTCGAGGGAAGACCGGGCGGCCAGGAGGACCAGCCCGTTGCAGGTGTTGGCGTACCAGCTGCTGTGCTCGAGGTTGACGGTGTGCTCCAAGGCGAACGCGGGGCCGACGGCATTGAAGTAGGTGGTCTTGCAGTAATCACATTTGTCGTAGAGGCAAGCGGCACGAGGAAGTTCCAGGCCTGGTGCGCCAAGACGGAGGTGGCGAAGCCAGAAGTGCGGGTTTCTGAGGAGTTGCCGGAAGCGCTTCGAGAGGCCGATGCAGCGCACGGCGCAGCGGGCCGGCAGACGGGCAAGGATCTCATCAGCCACGAACTCGTCTCCGAAGACGGCCTCGTTGGCAGCCGTAGACGCCATGGTTATTGTGTGACCAATGTACTACACCGACGGCCACCCGCACTATATACGAGACGCAAGTAGGTATAGAACGAAACTAACTCTTGGTTGTCTTTGTGCCGAGTGATTCCTAACAAAATCGACTTGCTCGGTTGTCTTTGCGCTGCCGAAATATAAAAGGAGAATACCTCCATCGGTGTGCTAGCAAACTATAATCCGAGTACACCTCGGAGTTTCTTGGCGCCAGGACTCTTGGTCCAACTCGGAGTTGGTACCGCTCGTACAGCGCTAGATTTTTTCTCTCTCGAAAGACTGGATCTTTATTTTAGGGTCGCTGCTACAAATCAACTGACTGATTTTAGGGTTGACAGCCATTTGATTGCGCCGCTGACGGACGTCCGATCAGGCCTCTCCGAGCGTTTCTGTCCCTCACGTTTCTCAGCAGCAATGTCGCCTTCCAGCAGCCGTCGGAGCAAAGCTCAACCACCGCGGGACATAGCAGCCGCCGTCGCCGCTGTATGTTGCACTGCAGCTCCCATCGTCGGTGAGGTCCGCTGCACTGCAGCTCCCCACACCGGTGAGGTCCACCGGTCACAGCACGACACGCGCGCTCCTCGTCCTCCGCCCGCCTCGCCTCGCCACGCCACGCCATGCATCGTTACGACGCGTGCGCCGCCGGTTGCGGGTTGCGGGAATGAGCCGAGCCGAAGACGTTGGACTGTGGGCTGTTCGCGCACTCGGTCGTCGGCCTAAGCCCAGGCCCATCTACCCGACGGCCTATATAAGAAGGCGCTGGCCAGCGCTGACCTGCGGAGTGAACCCTAACTCAGTTCACTCATTTCCTCTCATACAACCCTAGCCGTCATCTACTGTTCCTTTCCATGTGCTGCTTTCGGCGATCCCATCCCGACGACCGCGTGCACGGTTGGTCGGGAGAGTAGATGCCTCCCGATCCGTCCCCGTCTTCGTCCGCCTCTACTTCCACTACTTCCCCTGCACCGACTTCATGGTGGACGACGAAGCCGCCAAGAAGAAGGCCTCGGCCGATGCCGAGGCTGCCGCCGCCGCCGCATTGGCCTGGCCAACCGGAGAGTATGACTCGCACATCCTCTATTTTCTCGTTCATGTGTTGGATGTATATATGCTGTTCATAGATGTTTCGGTTCTATGTACTGTACGTGCTCACATGCTTAGGTATCGGTATGAGATGCATACCGTATTTGACATGCTTACTGTTCAAGGAAATATGCCCTGGAGGCAATAATAAAGTTATTACTTATTTCCTTATATCATGATAAATGTTTATTATTCATGCTAGAATTGTATTAACCGGAAACATAATACATGTGTGAATACATAGACAAACAGAGTGTCACTAGTATGCCTCTGCTTGACTAGCTCGTTAATCGAAGATGGTTATGTTTCCTGACAATGAACAAAAGAGTTGTTATTTGATTAACGGGATCCCATCATTAGGAGAATGATGTGATTGACATGACCCATTCCATTAGCTTAACACCCGATCGTTTAGTATGTTGCTATTGCTTTCTTCATGACTTATACATGTTCCTATAACTATGAGATTATGCAACTCCCGTTTGCCGGAGGAACACTTTGTGTGCTACCAAACGTCACAACGTAACTGGGTGATTATAAAGGAGCTCTACAGGTGTCTCCGAAGGTACATGTTGGGTTGGCGTATTCCGAGATTAGGATTTGTCACTCCGATTGTCGGAGAGGTATCTCTGGGCCCTCTCGGTAATGCACATCACATAAGCCTTGCAAGCATTGCAACTAATGAGTTAGTTGTGAGATGATGTATTACGGAACGAGTAAAGAGACTTGCCAGTAACGAGATTGAACTAGGTATTGAGATACCGACGATCGAATCTCGGTCAAGTAACATACCGATGACAAAGGGAACACCGTATGTTGTTATGCGGTCTGATCGATAAAGATCTTCGTAGAATATGTAGGAGCCAATATGAGCATCCAGGTTCCGCTATTGGTTATTGACCGGAGATGTGTCTCGGTCGTGTCTACATTGTTCTCGAACTGTACGGTCCGCACGCTTAACGTTACGATGACAGTTTCATTATGAGTTTATGTATTTTGATGTACCGAAGTTTGTTCGGAGTCCCGGATGTGATCACGGACATGACGAGGAGTCTCGAAATGGTCGAGACATAAAGATCGATATATTGGACGGCTATATTCGGACACCGGAAGTGTTCCGAGTGATCCCGGAGAAAACCAGAGTACCGGAGGGTTACCGGAACCCCCCCCCCCCCCCCGGGGGGGGGGGGGGGTTAATGGGCCTTATGGGCCTGAAGTGGAGAAGAGGAGGGGAGGCCAGGGCAGGCCGCGCGCTCCCTCCCCCTCTAGTCCGAATTGGACTAGGAGGGGGGCGGCGCCCCCCCTTTCCTTCCTCTCCTCTCTCCCTTCCTTCCCCCTCTCCTACTTGGACAAGGAAAAGGAGGGAGTCCTACTCCCGGTAGGAGTAGGACTCCTCCCTGGCACGCCCCTCCTGGCCGGCCGCCCCTCCCCCTTGCTCCTTTATATACGAGGGCAGGGGGCATCCTAGAACACACAAGTTGATCTTCGTGATCGTTCCTTAGCCGTGTGCGGTGCCCCCCTCCACCATATTCCACCTCGATCATATGGTAGCGGTGCTTAGGCGAAGCCCTGCGACAGTAGAACATCAAGATCGTCACCACGCCGTCGTGCTGATGGAACTCCTCCCCGAAGCTTTGCTGGATCGGAGCCCGGGGATCGTCATCGAGCTGAACGTGTGCCAAGAACTCGGAGGTGCCGGAGTAACGGTGCTTGGATCGGTTGGATTGGGAAGACGTACGACTACTTCCTCTACGTTGTGTCAACGCTTCCGCTTCGGTCTACGAGGGTACGTAGACAACACTCTCCCCTCTCGTTGCTATGCATCACCATGATCTTGCGTGTGCGTAGGAATTTTTTTGAAATTACTACGTTCCCCAACAGTGGCATCCGAGCCTAGGTTTTTATGGTTTGATGTTATATGCACGAGTAGAACACAAGTGAGTTGTGGGCGATATAAGTCATATTGCTTACCAGCATGTCATACTTTGGTTCGGCGGTATTGTTGGATGAAGCGGCCCGGACCGACATTACGCGTACGCTTACGCGAGACTGGTTCTACCGACGTGCTTTGCACACAGGTGGCTGGCGGGTGTCAGTTTCTCCAACTTTAGTTGAACCGAGTGTGGCTACGCCCGGTCCTTGCGAAGGTTAAAACATCACCAACTTGACAAACTATCGTTGTGGTTTTGATGCGTAGGTAAGATTGGTTCTTGCTTAAAGCCCGTAGCAGCCACGTAAAACTCGCAACAAACAAAGTACAGGACGTCTAACTTGTTTTTGCAGGGTATGTTGTGATGTGATATGGTCAAGACATGATGCTAAATTTTATTGTATGAGATGATCATGTTTTGTAACCGAGTTATCGGCAACTGGCAGGAGCCATATGGTTGTCACTTTATTGTATGCAATGCAATCGCCCTGTAATGCTTTACTTTATCACTAAGTGGTAGAGATTGTCGTAGAAGCATAAGATTGGCGAGACGACAACGATTCTGCGATGGAGATCAAGGTGTCGCGCCGGTGACGATGGTGATCATGACGATGCTTCGGAGATGGAGATCACAAGCACAGGATGATGATGGCCATATCATATCACTTATATTGATTGCATGTGATGTTTATCTTTTATGCATCTTATCTTGCTTTGATTGACGGTAGCATTATAAGATGATCCCTCACTAAATTATCATAGTAAAAGTGTTCTCCCTGAGTATGCACCGTTGCGAAAGTTCTTCGTGCTGAGACACCACATGATGATCGGGTGTAATAGGCTCTACGTTCAAATACAACGGGTGCAAAACAGTTGCACATGCGGAATACTCATGTTTAACTTGACGAGCCTAGCATATAACAGATATGACCTCGGAACACGGAGACCGAAAGGTCGAGCGTGAATCATATAGTAGATATGATCAACATAGTGATGTTCACCATTGAAACTACTCCATGTCACGTGATGATCGGACATGGTTTAGTTGATTTGGATCACGTGATCACTTAGAGGATTAGAGGGATGTCTATCTAAGTGGGAGTTCTTTAGTAATATGATTAATTAAACTTAAATTTATCATGAACTTAGTACCTGATAGTATCTTGCTTGCTTATGTTCGATTGTAGATAGATGGCCTGTGCTGTTGTTCCGTTGAATTTTAATGCGTTCCTTGAGAAAGCAAAGTTGAAAAATGATGGTAGCAATTACACGGACTGGGTCCGTAACTTGAGGATTATCCTCATTGCTGCACAGAAAAGTTACGTCCTGGAAGCACCGCTAGGTACCAGGCCTGCTGCTGATGCAACTGACGATGTTAAGAACGTCTGGCAGAGCAAAGCTGGTGACTACTCGATAGTTCAATGTGCCATGCTTTACGGCTTAGAATCGGGTCTTCAACGACGTTTTGAACGTCATGGAGCATATGAGATGTTCCAGGAGTTGAAGTTAATATTTCAAGCAAATGCCCAGATTGAGAGATATGAAGTCTCCAATAAGTTCTATAGCTGCAAGATGGAGGAGAATAGTTCTGTCAGTGAGCATATACTCAAAATGTCTGGGTATAATAATCACTTGATTCAATTGGGAGTTAATCTTCCAGATGATTGCGTCATTGACAGAATTCTCCAATCACTTCCACCTAGCTACAAGAGGCGACGCGTCTTGCGGAGGAACTCGATGTGGTCGTCGTCGATGTCGGAGCCGTCCCACGTGCCGGAGCGCACGGCAGTAGGGACGGCGGCGGAAGAAGAGCTCATCGCTGCAAGCACGACGTAGTTCGGCGCAGCAGCGGCGGGAAGAAGAAGAAGCAAAGGGAAGCAAGGGAGAGCGGGCGCGCGTGCTTCGAAGCCCGCTCCCCCCCCCCCGCCTACTTATAGGCCCGTAGGCTGAGAAGCTAAGGGGGCGTCGTGGGATTAACTGCGCCCAGGCCCCCATGACCCCCACGATTTACCACGTGCAGTTACTGCGCGCAGTTACTGCGCGGGGATCCCAACTGTCCGCACGGCCGCAACGGATCCGTTCAAAGGTCGAGGCATAGTAGTGGCGGGCCCCGCCTGCGGGCCTGTCCCGTCGCGCGCGTGGGCGGGCAGGCTTGCCCGGCCACGTGGCGCCGCCCGGTGGGTCCACAACGGGCGGCTGCTGGGAAGCTTATTAGACACGCCGCCTGAATCCCGCTACGACTTTCAAACTCTTTAAGGAACGAGACGGCCTTCGACGAGTCCGGCTCCTGATAGTCGGCTTGGCGAAGACGGCCTGCGCAAGATCACCTCCCAATAGTCGGCTTAGAGGAAGACGGCGGGCAGGGCCTAGATCCAGCTACCGGAAGGAAGAAACTGCTGAGGCTCCTCGACATATCTCCCTCGGCGCCTCACCAGCTTCGGGGACTACTGTCGAAGTAATGGGCCACGGGTAGTCTCACCCGAGACCCATAACCTTTCAAGACATCGGGGCCGGCTTCGCCCCTCAGGAACCTCTGGGGAGAAGGCCGCCTTTGGGAGTCGGCCGCAGCGCTGCCGACTGCCTGCTCACGGCCGAGTTTTAGGGACGACTACAAGATGGGCCGACTCCTAGCTGGCGGCTTCCAGTAAAGCCGGCCATGGGGAGTCGGCCTGCGACTCCAACCATCTCATGACCTCGCGAAGAGGGACGGGACGGGGCGTGGCCTCAGTACGGGCCACGCCCGCCCCTTACCAAGGGCAGGCATGGCCACTGTGCGTCGTACCGACGGGGATCTCCGTCCGGCGCGGCACTGTTGCCATGCCAGCCCTGACATCAGCCCCAGGGGGCGTAACCCTGTGCCCACGTCGGCCTGCCTGTACGACCCAGAGACGGCGGGCCCCGCTGGTCAGCGGGGGTGCAGAAGACAGCGAAAGCGCCACAAGACGGGCCCCGTGGGAGTCGGCCTCCGGGAGTCGGCCGGCTCCTCCCACGGGCCCCGCACGCCATTAACCAGACAAGACGGGGAGTGGCAACATTGATCGCCCGTCAGGCGGCGGCACTGTTGCCACGACCCCATGACCAAGCCAGCGTTATTAGAAGCACGACTACAGTAGTCCGCAGTCGGCGGGCCCCAGAAGTCGGCGGAGAAGACGGCGGCCTGAGAGACAGACGGCTGGGACCCGCGCCCAGCCGGATTACCATTGTACCCCCGGAGGGTAGGCCTATATAAACCCCCCGGGGCACCCATGCAAAGGGTTGGATTCTTTTAGCACTAGACCAGAGAACACAAGGGGGAAGAGGGCTAGCCTTGCCTTCCCCTACCTCCAGGAAACAGCTCAAGGAGCAACCTTGTATACACCTTGCCATAGTCATCATGCGGAGACCCCGCAGAGCAGCAGTACGGGTGTTATCTCCTCGGAGAGCCCTGAAGCTGGGTAAGATTCGCCGGCGTGCATGTCTATGCCCCATCCCGTTTCCAGGCACCGGCGACGTTCTACTCGCCCCCACCATGATAAGCCATCCTTTGGCATATGTCGCACCCAACCCCCGACAGTTACTCCAGCCCGCCCAAGAGCCAAGGCTCCACCGCCAGGGTTTGCTAAGATCCACGTTGATGCTGCTGTTAGGCATGAGCGAGGTGGAGCAGCAGCAGCCGTCTGCAGAGATGAAGGAGGAAACTACCTGGGAAGCTCGGCGCTGGTTATTCATGGTGTGAGCAATCCAACAACATTGGAGGCAGTGGCATGCTGGGAGGCGCTAGCCCTGGCGGAGGACATGAATCTGACACATTGCGTGATCTCCAGCGACTGCAAGCAAGTGGTGTCCGATATCACGTCCGGAACACTAGGATGCATGGAGCGATCATTGCTGAGATTAGGGCGAAAGCCGCGTTGCATAATTTCAAGTTTATTTTCGATGATCATGCTGTTAATTATGAAGCACATAGATTAGCTAGTTTTTCTCTTTCTCAGGGTCTGGGTCGCCACGTCTGGTTTGGCACCTCTCATGACCCTCGTTGTATCCCACATCATGTGGATTTCGGTGATGAATAAATGAATATTTCACCCCTCAAAAAAAACTTAGTGTTGGATGTCGTTGTATCACCCACATGATCTTAAGCTATGCATTAATAAGAATTTTAAGTTATATATTGTATTGTATCTTATTGGATTTAGGAAATTAACAACTGGTGTTCGATTATATGTAAATGTTTAGGGTTCGCTCTAAAAGTAAATTGGAACAAACCTCTTTAATCTAGTCATTCTTGAATCGGTACCTTGAGATTTTAAGATCTTTGAATTCATTAGTTTCGAAAGGAAACCAAAATACTACTTTACATCATGTATAGGTGTATAGGGTAAAGCAACATCCAAGTCACTTGGACTTGTGCTAAGAATTGATCACTCACAAAACATATCGTTCAATTTTTACTTGAAATTTCATTAAGCTTGAAATTGGCGTGTGCTTTTTTTCCTAAAATTCTGTTGACATCAAGAAAACTTTGAAATCACATGATAAAGCGTGTGTGGCATAGAGTGAATATGGTGGCACAGTGCTCCTGATGCATCATTCCTCCATAGAGGAATCTCCAGCAAAAGTTGTCAGATGAAAATGACATAATAGAAATGCGAGGAAATAAAGGAGACGTACAAAACTACAAATGAATACATAGCAACGGGTGCGCGAATTTCCAACTGGGGCATGCATGGTAGAATCATACTTCTCATGGATGTTTTACGACTCATCCTCTCTATACGTTGCTCCTAGCTGCTCCTATCTCCCTTCTTCTGCGCACCCGCCTGTCTTTTGCCAACGGGGGTAACAACGTTGGTCACTCTGCCTGACTAGATGCCACCTGATTTAGAGAGCATTTGCATCGCCGGCTCTACGAATAAGTTCCGCGTCCATTCCAGGAAAATCCAATCCAACTCATGCTTGGGTGAGACACTGACCTCAAAACGGTCTGAGAAGGCAACATCGCCGAAGATACTGGCTGGTGATATGAGCGTCGGCTGGTAATCATATATATTTGTCGGAACACCCCCGATATGTTTTAAATGCTCTGGCATGTCGTCTTCGTTCTTCAATGAGACAGCCTCCAGCCTGCGGTGGCCGCCGCAATCGCCTTCTTCCTTTTCCTCATCAATGGCCTCGTGGAGGTTGTACAAGTAGGCACCGGTAATTTTGAAGTTAGCAAACAGAAGGCCACCTCCGCAGTCCCAGGCCCCCAACAAATAATCGTGTGACCGAGAGCTTTGCTTGACCAGAGTGTATACCTTCTCCCATTGGTGATCGGGAGTGAGTAACCAGAGCACCATGTCTTGGCCCGTGCACATGTAGATGCACGGACGCCCACCTATCTGTAACATGTTGCAGGGTTGAATTTGTTGCCCTTCCGGAACAGCTACGCTTGTGACGACCTCGTCGTCGGCATCGAAAACAAGCATGGATGTCGCATCGGTCTCATACTCTTCACATCCCTCCTCACCGGTGAAGTACGATGTGTATATAAGAAAGTACACTTTGTTGTCCACCGTGTGTAGGCTGTGCTCACTGAGAATCTCCTTGTCGCATGAGAACACCGTCCTCGGCACTTGCTGGCAGCCGACACTGTCCAATGATGCCACCATCAACGTTGTGGTCATGCTATCGCCGTCAGCTACGAACTCCGAGATGAGAGCCTTGTAGACCTTGCTCGACGGCGCGTACCCAAACCCCAAGAAGCGGCGTAGCACATAGCCGTCGTCGTCCTCGGGAGCCGCCGGCGGCGGCAACGACGGCACGGACAGGCGCACCTCCTCCTTGGTGGCCGGGTTGAAAACGACGCCGTCGAGGGAAGACCGGGCGGCCAGGAGGACCAGCCCGTTGCAGGTGTTGGCGTACCAGCTGCTGTGCTCGAGGTTGACGGTGTGCTCCAAGGCGAACGCGGGGCCGACGGCATTGAAGTAGGTGGTCTTGCAGTAATCACATTTGTCGTAGAGGCAAGCGGCACGAGGAAGTTCCAGGCCTGGTGCGCCAAGACGGAGGTGGCGAAGCCAGAAGTGCGGGTTTCTGAGGAGTTGCCGGAAGCGCTTCGAGAGGCCGATGCAGCGCACGGCGCAGCGGGCCGGCAGACGGGCGAGGATCTCATCAGCCACGAACTCGTCTCCGAAGACGGCCTCGTTGGCAGCCGTAGACGCCATGGTTATTGTGTGACCAATGTACTACACCGACGGCCACCCGCACTATATACGAGACGCAAGTAGGTATAGAACGAAACTAACTCTTGGTTGTCTTTGTGCCGAGTGATTCCTAACAAAATCGACTTGCTCGGTTGTCTTTGCGCTGCCGAAATATAAAAGGAGAATACCTCCATCGGTGTGCTAGCAAACTATAATCCGAGTACACCTCGGAGTTTCTTGGCGCCAGGACTCTTGGTCCAACTCGGAGTTGGTACCGCTCGTACAGCGCTAGATTTTTTCTCTCTCGAAAGACTGGATCTTTATTTTAGGGTCGCTGCTACAAATCAACTGACTGATTTTAGGGTTGACAGCCATTTGATTGCGCCGCTGACGGACGTCCGATCAGGCCTCTCCGAGCGTTTCTGTCCCTCACGTTTCTCAGCAGCAATGTCGCCTTCCAGCAGCCGTCGGAGCAAAGCTCAACCACCGCGGGACATAGCAGCCGCCGTCGCCGCTGTATGTTGCACTGCAGCTCCCATCGTCGGTGAGGTCCGCTGCACTGCAGCTCCCCACACCGGTGAGGTCCACCGGTCACAGCACGACACGCGCGCTCCTCGTCCTCCGCCCGCCTCGCCTCGCCACGCCACGACATGCATCGTTACGACGCGTGCGCCGCCGGTTGCGGGTTGCGGGAATGAGCCGAGCCGAAGACGTTGGACTGTGGGCTGTTCGCGCACTCGGTCGTCGGCCTAAGCCCAGGCCCATCTACCCGACGGCCTATATAAGAAGGCGCTGGCCAGCGCTGACCTGCGGAGTGAACCCTAACTCAGTTCACTCATTTCCTCTCATACAACCCTAGCCGTCATCTACTGTTCCTTTCCATGTGCTGCTTTCGGCGATCCCATCCCGACGACCGCGTGCACGGTTGGTCGGGAGAGTAGATGCCTCCCGATCCGTCCCCGTCTTCGTCCGCCTCTACTTCCACTACTTCCCCTGCACCGACTTCATGGTGGACGACGAAGCCGCCAAGAAGAAGGCCTCGGCCGATGCCGAGGCTGCCGCCGCCGCCGCATTGGCCTGGCCAACCGGAGAGTATGACTCGCACATCCTCTATTTTCTCGTTCATGTGTTGGATGTATATATGCTGTTCATAGATGTTTCGGTTCTATGTACTGTACGTGCTCACATGCTTAGGTATCGGTATGAGATGCATACCGTATTTGACATGCTTACTGTTGAAGGAAATATGCCCTGGAGGCAATAATAAAGTTATTATTTATTTCCTTATATCATGATAAATGTTTATTATTCATGCTAGAATTGTATTAACCGGAAACATAATACATGTGTGAATACATAGACAAACAGAGTGTCACTAGTATGCCTCTGCTTGACTAGCTCGTTAATCGAAGATGGTTATGTTTTCTGACAATGAACAAAAGAGTTGTTATTTGATTAACGGGATCCCATCATTAGGAGAATGATGTGATTGACATGACCCATTCCATTAGCTTAACACCCAATCGTTTAGTATGTTGCTATTGCTTTCTTCATGACTTATACATGTTCCTATAACTATGAGATTATGCAACTCCCGTTTGCCGGAGGAACACTTTGTGTGCTACCAAACGTCACAACGTAACTGGGTGATTATAAAGGAGCTCTACAGGTGTCTCCGAAGGTACATGTTGGGTTGGCGTATTCCGAGATTAGGATTTGTCACTCCGATTGTCGGAGAGGTATCTCTGGGCCCTCTCGGTAATGCACATCACATAAGCCTTGCAAGCATTGCAACTAATGAGTTAGTTGTGAGATGATGTATTACGGAACGAGTAAAGAGACTTGCCAGTAACGAGATTGAACTAGGTATTGAGATACCGACGATCGAATCTCGGTCAAGTAACATACCGATGACAAAGGGACACCGTATGTTGTTATGCGGTCTGACCGATAAAGATCTTCGTAGAATATGTAGGAGCCAATATGAGCATCCAGGTTCCGCTATTGGTTATTGACCGGAGATGTGTCTCGGTCATGTCTACATTGTTCTCGAACCGTACGGTCCGCACGCTTAACATTACGATGACAGTTTCATTATGAGTTTATGTATTTTGATGTACCGAAGTTTGTTCGGAGTCCCGGATGTGATCACGGACATGACGAGGAGTCTCGAAATGGTTGAGACATAAAGATCGATATATTGGACGGCTATATTCGGACACCGGAAGTGTTCCGAGTGATCCCGGAGAAAACCAGAGTACCGGAGGGTTACCGGAACCCCCCCCCCCCCCGGGGGGGGGGGGTTAATGGGCCTTATGGGCCTGAAGTGGAGAAGAGGAGGGGAGGCCAGGGCAGGCCGCGCGCTCCCTCCCCCTCTAGTCCGAATTGGACTAGGAGGGGGGCGGCGCCCCCCCTTTCCTTCCTCTCCTCTCTCCCTTCCTTCCCCCTCTCCTACTTGGACAAGGAAAAGGAGGGAGTCCTACTCCCGGTAGGAGTAGGACTCCTCCCTGGCATGCCCCTCCTGGCCGGCCGCCCCTCCCCCTTGCTCCTTTATATACGAGGGCAGGGGGCATCCTAGAACACACAAGTTGATCTTCGTGATCGTTCCTTAGCCGTGTGCGGTGCCCCCCTCCACCATATTCCACCTCGATCATATGGTAGCGGTGCTTAGGCGAAGCCCTGCGACAGTAGAACATCAAGATCGTCACCACGCCGTCGTGCTGATGGAACTCCTCCCCGAAGCTTTGCTGGATCGGAGCCCGGGGATCGTCATCGAGCTGAACGTGTGCCAAGAACTCGGAGGTGCCGGAGTAACGGTGCTTGGATCGGTTGGATTGGGAAGACGTACGACTACTTCCTCTACGTTGTGTCAACGCTTCCGCTTCGGTCTACGAGGGTACGTAGACAACACTCTCCCCTCTCGTTGCTATGCATCACCATGATCTTGCGTGTGCGTTGGAATTTTTTTGAAATTACTACGTTCCCCAACAGTGGCATCCGAGCCTAGGTTTTTATGGTTTGATGTTATATGCACGAGTAGAACACAAGTGAGTTGTGGGCGATATAAGTCATATTGCTTACCAGCATGTCATACTTTGGTTCGGCGGTATTGTTGGATGAAGCGGCCCGGACCGACATTACGCGTACGCTTACGCGAGACTGGTTCTACCGACGTGCTTTGCACACAGGTGGCTGGCGGGTGTCAGTTTCTCCAACTTTAGTTGAACCGAGTGTGGCTACGCCCGGTCCTTGCGAAGGTTAAAACATCACCAACTTGACAAACTATCGTTGTGGTTTTGATGCGTAGGTAAGATTGGTTCTTGCTTAAAGCCCGTAGCAGCCACGTAAAACTCGCAACAAACAAAGTACAGGACGTCTAACTTGTTTTTGCAGGGTATGTTGTGATGTGATATGGTCAAGACATGATGCTAAATTTTATTGTATGAGATGATCATGTTTTGTAACCGAGTTATCGGCAACTGGCAGGAGCCATATGGTTGTCACTTTATTGTATGCAATGCAATCGCCCTGTAATGCTTTACTTTATCACTAAGTGGTAGAGATTGTCGTAGAAGCATAAGATTGGCGAGACGACAACGATTCTGCGATGGAGATCAAGGTGTCGCGCCGGTGACGATGGTGATCATGACGATGCTTCGGAGATGGAGATCACAAGCACAGGATGATGATGGCCATATCATATCACTTATATTGATTGCATGTGATGTTTATCTTTTATGCATCTTATCTTGCTTTGATTGACGGTAGCATTATAAGATGATCCCTCACTAAATTATCATAGTAAAAGTGTTCTCCCTGAGTATGCACCGTTGCGAAAGTTCTTCGTGCTGAGACACCACATGATGATCGGGTGTAATAGGCTCTACGTTCAAATACAACGGGTGCAAAACAGTTGCACATGCGGAATACTCATGTTTAACTTGACGAGCCTAGCATATAACAGATATGGCCTCGGAACACGGAGACCGAAAGGTCGAGCGTGAATCATATAGTAGATATGATCAACATAGTGATGTTCACCATTGAAACTACTCCATGTCACGTGATGATCGGACATGGTTTAGTTGATTTGGATCACGTGATCACTTAGAGGATTAGAGGGATGTCTATCTAAGTGGGAGTTCTTTAGTAATATGATTAATTAAACTTAAATTTATCATGAACTTAGTACCTGATAGTATCTTGCTTGCTTATGTTCGATTGTAGATAGATGGCCTGTGCTGTTGTTCCGTTGAATTTTAATGCGTTCCTTGAGAAAGCAAAGTTGAAAAATGATGGTAGCAATTACACGGACTGGGTCCGTAACTTGAGGATTATCCTCATTGCTGCACAGAAAAGTTACGTCCTGGAAGCACCGCTAGGTACCAGGCCTGCTGCTGATGCAACTGACGATGTTAAGAACGTCTGGCAGAGCAAAGCTGGTGACTACTCGATAGTTCAATGTGCCATGCTTTACGGCTTAGAATCGGGTCTTCAACGACGTTTTGAACGTCATGGAGCATATGAGATGTTCCAGGAGTTGAAGTTAATATTTCAAGCAAATGCCCAGATTGAGAGATATGAAGTCTCCAATAAGTTCTATAGCTGCAAGATGGAGGAGAATAGTTCTGTCAGTGAGCATATACTCAAAATGTCTGGGTATAATAATCACTTGATTCAATTGGGAGTTAATCTTCCAGATGATTGCGTCATTGACAGAATTCTCCAATCACTTCCACCTAGCTACAAGAGGCGACGCGTCTTGCGGAGGAACTCGATGTGGTCGTCGTCGATGTCGGAGCCGTCCCACGTGCCGGAGCGCACGGCAGTAGGGACGGCGGCGGAAGAAGAGCTCATCGCTGCAAGCACGACGTAGTTCGGCGCAGCAGCGGCGGGAAGAAGAAGAAGCAAAGGGAAGCAAGGGAGAGCGGGCGCGCGTGCTTCGAAGCCCGCTCCCCCCCCCCCCCCCGCCTACTTATAGGCCCGTAGGCTGAGAAGCCAAGGGGGCGTCGTGGGATTAACTGCGCCCAGGCCCCCATGACCCCCACGATTTACCACGTGCAGTTACTGCGCGCAGTTACTGCGCGGGGATCCCAACTGTCCGCACGGCCGCAACGGATCTGTTCAAAGGTCGAGGCATAGTAGTGGCGGGCCCCGCCTGCGGGCCTGTCCCGTCGCGCGCGTGGGCGGGCAGGCTTGCCCGGCCACGTGGCGCCGCCCGGCGGGTCCACAACGGGCGGCTGCTGGGAAGCTTATTAGACACGCCGCCTGAATCCCGCTACGACTTTCAAACTCTTTAAGGAGCGAGACGGCCTTCGACGAGTCCGGCTCCTGATAGTCGGCTTGGCGAAGACGGCCTGCGCAAGATCACCTCCCAATAGTCGGCTTAGAGGAAGACAGCGGGCAGGGCCTAGATCCAGCTACCGGAAGGAAGAAACTGCTGAGGCTCCTCGACATATCTCCCTCGGCGCCTCACCAGCTTCGGGGACTACTGTCGAAGTAATGGGCCACGGGTAGTTTAACCCGAGACCCATAACCTTTCAAGACATCGGGGCCGGCTTCGCCCCTCAGGAACCTCTGGGGAGAAGGCCGCCTTTGGGAGTCGGCCGCAGCGCTGCCGACTGCCTGCTCACGGCCGAGTTTTAGGGACGACTACAAGATGGGCCGACTCCTAGCTGGCGGCTTCCAGTAAAGCCGGCCATGGGGAGTCGGCCTGCGACTCCAACCATCTCATGACCTCGCGAAGAGGGACGGGACGGGGCGTGGCCTCAGTACGGGCCACGCCCGCCCCTTACCAAGGGCAGGCATGGACACTGTGCGTCGTACCGACGGGGATCTCCGTCCAGCGCGGCACTGTTGCCATGCCAGCCCTGACATCAGCCCCAGGGGGCGTAACCCTGTGCCCACGTCGGTCTGCCTGTACGACCCAGAGACGGCGGGCCCCGCTGGTCAGTGGGGGTGCAGAAGACAGCGAAAGCGCCACAAGACGGGCCCCGTGGGAGTCGGCCTCCGGGAGTCGGCCGGCTCCTCCCACGGGCCCCGCACGCCATTAACCAGACAAGACGGGGAGTGGCAACATTGATCGCCCGTCAGGCGGCGGCACTGTTGCCACGACCCCATGACCAAGCCAGCGTTATTAGAAGCACGACTACAGTAGTCCGCAGTCGGCGGGGCCCACCAGCCGGCGGGCCCCAGAAGTCGGCGGAGAAGACGGCGGCCTGAGAGACAGACGGCTGGGACCCGCGCCCAGCCGGATTACCATTGTACCCCCGGAGGGTAGGCCTATATAAACCCCCCGGGGCACCCATGCAAAGGGTTGGATTCTTTTAGCACTAGACCAGAGAACACAAGGGGGAAGAGGGCTAGCCTTGCCTTCCCCTACCTCCAGGAAACAGCTCAAGGAGCAACCTTGTATACACCTTGCCATAGTCATCATGCGGAGACCCCGCAGAGCAGCAGTACGGGTGTTATCTCCTCGGAGAGCCCTGAAGCTGGGTAAGATTCGCCGGCGTGCATGTCTATGCCCCATCCCGTTTCCAGGCACCGGCGACGTTCTACTCACCCCCACCATGATAAGCCATCCTTTGGCATATGTCGCACCCAACCCCCGACAGTTACTCCAGCCCGCCCAAGAGCCAAGGCTCCACCGCCAGGGTTTGCTAAGATCCACGTTGATGCTGCTGTTAGGCATGAGCGAGGTGGAGCAGCAGCAGCCGTCTGCAGACATGAAGGAGGAAACTACCTGGGAAGCTCGGCGCTGGTTATTCATGGTGTGAGCAATCCAACAACATTGGAGGCAGTGGCATGCTGGGAGGTGCTAGCCCTGGCGGAGGACATGAATCTGACACATTGCGTGATCTCCAGCGACTGCAAGCAAGTGGTGTCCGATATCACGTCCGGAACACTAGGATGCATGGAGCGATCATTGCTGAGATTAGGGCGAAAGCCGCGTTGCATAATTTCAAGTTTATTTTCGATGATCATGCTGTTAATTATGAAGCACATAGATTAGCTAGTTTTTCTCTTTCTCAGGGTCTGGGTCGCCACGTCTGGTTTGGCACCTCTCATGACCCTCGTTGTATCCCACATCATGTGGATTTCGGTGATGAATAAATGAATATTTCACCCCTCAAAAAAAACTTAGTGTTGGATGTCGTTGTATCACCCACATGATCTTAAGCTATGCATTAATAAGAATTTTAAGTTATATATTGTATTGTATCTTATTGGATTTAGGAAATTAACAACTGGTGTTCGATTATATGTAAATGTTTAGGGTTCGCTCTAAAAGTAAATTGGAACAAACCTCTTTAATCTAGTCATTCTTGAATCGGTACCTTGAGATTTTAAGATCTTTGAATTCATTAGTTTCGAAAGGAAACCAAAATACTACTTTACATCATGTATAGGTGTATAGGGTAAAGCAACATCCAAGTCACTTGGACTTGTGCTAAGAATTGATCACTCACAAAACATATCGTTCAATTTTTACTTGAAATTTCATTAAGCTTGAAATTGGCGTGTGCTTTTTTTCCTAAAATTCTGTTGACATCAAGAAAACTTTGAAATCACATGATAAAGCGTGTGTGGCATAGAGTGAATATGGTGGCACAGTGCTCCTGATGCATCATTCCTCCATAGAGGAATCTCCAGCAAAAGTTGTCAGATGAAAATGACATAATAGAAATGCGAGGAAATAAAGGAGACGTACAAAACTACAAATGAATACATAGCAACGGGTGCGCGAATTTCCAACTGGGGCATGCATGGTAGAATCATACTTCTCATGGATGTTTTACGACTCATCCTCTCTATACGTTGCTCCTAGCTGCTCCTATCTCCCTTCTTCTGCGCACCCGCCTGTCTTTTGCCAACGGGGGTAACAACGTTGGTCACTCTGCCTGACTAGATGCCACCTGATTTAGAGAGCATTTGCATCGCCGGCTCTACGAATAAGTTCCGCGTCCATTCCAGGAAAATCCAATCCAACTCATGCTTGGGTGAGACACTGACCTCAAAACGGTCTGAGAAGGCAACATCGCCGAAGATACTGGCTGGTGATATGAGCGTCGGCTGGTAATCATATATATTTGTCGGAACACCCCCGATATGTTTTAAATGCTCTGGCATGTCGTCTTCGTTCTTCAATGAGACAGCCTCCAGCCTGCGGTGGCCGCCGCAATCGCCTTCTTCCTTTTCCTCATCAATGGCCTCGTGGAGGTTGTACAAGTAGGCACCGGTAATTTTGAAGTTAGCAAACAGAAGGCCACCTCCGCAGTCCCAGGCCCCCAACAAATAATCGTGTGACCGAGAGCTTTGCTTGACCAGAGTGTATACCTTCTCCCATTGGTGATCGGGAGTGAGTAACCAGAGCACCATGTCTTGGCCCGTGCACATGTAGATGCACGGACGCCCACCTATCTGTAACATGTTGCAGGGTTGAATTTGTTGCCCTTCCGGAACAGCTACGCTTGTGACGACCTCGTCGTCGGCATCGAAAACAAGCATGGATGTCGCATCGGTCTCATACTCTTCACATCCCTCCTCACCGGTGAAGTACGATGTGTATATAAGAAAGTACACTTTGTTGTCCACCGTGTGTAGGCTGTGCTCACTGAGAATCTCCTTGTCGCATGAGAACACCGTCCTCGGCACTTGCTGGCAGCCGACACTGTCCAATGATGCCACCATCAACGTTGTGGTCATGCTATCGCCGTCAGCTACGAACTCCGAGATGAGAGCCTTGTAGACCTTGCTCGACGGCGCGTACCCAAACCCCAAGAAGCGGCGTAGCACATAGCCGTCGTCGTCCTCGGGAGCCGCCGGCGGCGGCAACGACGGCACGGACAGGCGCACCTCCTCCTTGGTGGCCGGGTTGAAAACGACGCCGTCGAGGGAAGACCGGGCGGCCAGGAGGACCAGCCCGTTGCAGGTGTTGGCGTACCAGCTGCTGTGCTCGAGGTTGACGGTGTGCTCCAAGGCGAACGCGGGGCCGACGGCATTGAAGTAGGTGGTCTTGCAGTAATCACATTTGTCGTAGAGGCAAGCGGCACGAGGAAGTTCCAGGCCTGGTGCGCCAAGACGGAGGTGGCGAAGCCAGAAGTGCGGGTTTCTGAGGAGTTGCCGGAAGCGCTTCGAGAGGCCGATGCAGCGCACGGCGCAGCGGGCCGGCAGACGGGCGAGGATCTCATCAGCCACGAACTCGTCTCCGAAGACGGCCTCGTTGGCAGCCGTAGACGCCATGGTTATTGTGTGACCAATGTACTACACCGACGGCCACCCGCACTATATACGAGACGCAAGTAGGTATAGAACGAAACTAACTCTTGGTTGTCTTTGTGCCGAGTGATTCCTAACAAAATCGACTTGCTCGGTTGTCTTTGCGCTGCCGAAATATAAAAGGAGAATACCTCCATCGGTGTGCTAGCAAACTATAATCCGAGTACACCTCGGAGTTTCTTGGCGCCAGGACTCTTGGTCCAACTCGGAGTTGGTACCGCTCGTACAGCGCTAGATTTTTTCTCTCTCGAAAGACTGGATCTTTATTTTAGGGTCGCTGCTACAAATCAACTGACTGATTTTAGGGTTGACAGCCATTTGATTGCGCCGCTGACGGACGTCCGATCAGGCCCCTCCGAGCGTTTCTGTCCCTCACGTTTCTCAGCAGCAATGTCGCCTTCCAGCAGCCGTCGGAGCAAAGCTCAACCACCGCGGGACATAGCAGCCGCCGTCGCCGCTGTATGTTGCACTGCAGCTCCCATCGTCGGTGAGGTCCGCTGCACTGCAGCTCCCCACACCGGTGAGGTCCACCGGTCACAGCACGACACGCGCGCTCCTCGTCCTCCACCCGCCTCGCCTCGCCACGCCACGCCATGCATCGTTACGACGCGTGCGCCGCCGGTTGCGGGTTGCGGGAATGAGCCGAGCCGAAGACGTTGGACTGTGGGCTGTTCGCGCACTCGGTCGTCGGCCTAAGCCCAGGCCCATCTACCCGACGGCCTATATAAGAAGGCGCTGGCCAGCGCTGACCTGCGGAGTGAACCCTAACTCAGTTCACTCATTCCCTCTCATACAACCCTAGCCGTCATCTACTGTTCCTTTCCATGTGCTGCTTTCGGCGATCCCATCCCGACGACCGCGTGCACGGTTGGTCGGGAGAGTAGATGCCTCCCGATCCGTCCCCGTCTTCGTCCGCCTCTACTTCCACTACTTTCCCTGCACCGACTTCATGGTGGACGACGAAGCCGCCAAGAAGAAGGCCTCGGCCGATGCCGAGGCTGCCGCCGCCGCCGCCGCATTGGCCTGGCCAACCGGAGAGTATGACTCGCACATCCTCTATTTTCTCGTTCATGTGTTGGATGTATATATGTTGTTCATAGATGTTTCGGTTCTATGTACTGTACGTGCTCACATGCTTAGGTATCGGTATGAGATGCATACCGTATTTGACATGCTTACTGTCTACTCGTGGATTAGATTGGTCGAAAATGTGCTAATATTTCCAACAACCGAAAAACCTTATTTTAGGCACTTTTCGACTCATGGCTTCGCCGCTACTCTGAAACCGGAAAAGTTTACTGGGATGCATTTTAAGTATTGGCAAACGAGGAGCACCTTGTGGCTAACAGCAATGAACGTGTTTTGGGTTGGTGGTGTGTCTCCGACGGTAACGATTACTCCTGAACAGGAGAATGCGTTTAGGGAGGCAACCACCATCTTTGTGGGAGCCGTTCTTACTGTGATCGGAGACAAGCTTGTGGACGCATATCTCCATATGCGCATTGCAAAGAATTTGTGGGATGCACTCAAAGCTAAGTTCGGCGCAACAGATGCTGGAAGCGAGTTGTATGCTATGGAGCAGTTCCATGATTACAAAATGGTTAATAATCATTAAGTATTGGATCAGGCCCATGAGATACAATGCATCGCTAAGGAGTTAGAGCTCCTGAAGTGTGAGTTACCGGACAAGTTTGTCGCGGGTTGCATTATTGCGAAACTACCTCCTGGATGAAGGAACTTTGCTACTTCTCTCAACCACTTAAGACGTGAATTCTCTGTTGAGGATGTCATTGGTCATCTAAGTTTTGAGCAGAACTCGAGAGCAAAGGACTCACACGTGAACGGGGCAGAGGGTTCTTCTAGTGCCAATGTGGTGCAGAAGAATTTCCACAAGTTCAAGGGAAAGAGCTTTGTCCAGCAGAATACTACCTTTAAGAAAAGGGGTAAGAAGAAAGACAAAAAGAGAGATGACTGCTTTACTTGTGGTTCAGAGGAACACTAGGCAAACAAGTGCCCAAACAAGTACAAGAAGCCAGGACAGGACTCCAAGTTTGTCAATGTCACTCTCAGCAACAATGATGCGGCATCTAGGTATGATAATCTGTTTACCATACTTTCAGTTTGTCAGTCCACCGATTGGTGGGTTGACACTGGGGCCAATATTCATGTGTGTGCTGATGTGTCTTTGTTTTCTTCTTACCAGGTCGCAGGAGATTGTTCTGTCCTGATGGGGAACGGCTCGCATGCTTCTGTTCATGGTGTTGGCACGGTAGATCTGAAGTTTACTTCGGGAAAGATCATGCAACTGAAGAACATGCAGCATATCCCCGCCATCAAGAAGTATCTCGTTAGTGGCTCCCTTCTACGTAAAGAAGGGTTTAAGTTAGTATTTGAGTCCGACAAAGTATTCGTATCTCGGTATGGACTGTTTGTTGGAAAAGGATATGATTGTGGTGGTTTGTTCCACCTTTCCCTGGAGGATTTCTGTAATAAAGTTGTGAACCAAATTCATTCTAATATGAATGAATGTGAGGTTTGCCATTCATGTCTGTCACATAAATTTCCGTTTAGCTAAAGGCTCTAAGTGCCATGCGTGTGTGCAAGCAAAGCAACCTCGTAAGCCTCACAAGCCTACGAAGGAGAGGCACCTGGCACCACTAAAGCTCATACATTCAGATCTCCGTGAGATGAATGGTGTGTTGATCATGTCATGTCCTGAATAAAGTTCCCGCGAAGGATAATGAGACTACTCCCTACGCGCAATGGTAAAAGAAAAGAACTACACTCTCTTACTTGCGCACTTGGGGCTGTTTAGCGAAAGTCAATGTGCCTATCCCCAAAAAGCGTAAGCTTGGACAAAAGACCATGGACTGCGTTAATTTGGACTACGCTAAGAATAGCGTTGGCTATAGATTTCTAGTAGTGAAATCTGAGGTACCTGACCAGAAGGTCGGTACAATTATAGAGTCTAAGGATGCTACATTCTTTGAGGATATTTTCCCCATGAGAGATATGCAAAGCACTTCTAGACTGGAATCTGATGAGACTCTTGAACCTGCCATTTCAATGGAATATTATGAACACAAAAGTGATGAAAGTTCATCGAAGGATGGCGAGGAAGCTCTTATTAGGAGCAAGAAACAAAGGACTGCAAAGTCTTTTGGTGAAGATTTCCTCGTGTACCTCATGGATGACGACACTCCTAGTTCCATCTCAGAAGCCTATGCATCTTCGGATGCTGACTACTTGAAGGATGCGGTCCGTAGCGAGATGGATTCCATCTTGGCTAACGGGACACGGGAGATCACTGATTGTCCTTATGGTTACCAACCATTGGGATGTAAGTGGGTGTTCAAGAGGAAGCTTAGGCCTGATGGTACTGTTGAGAAGTACAAGGCTATGTTACTTGCCCGAGAATCGATCGTCGGTATCTCAATACCTAGCTCAATCTCGTTACCGGCAAGTCTCTTTACTCGTTACGTAATGCATCATCCCGCAACTAACTCATTAGTCACATTGCTTGCAAGGCTTATTGTGATGTGCATTACCGAGAGGGCCCAGAGATACCTCTCCGATAGTCGGAGTGACAAATCCTCATCTCGATCTATGCCAACTCAACAAGTACCATCGGAGACACCTGTAGAGCGCCTTTACAATCACAGAGTTACGTTGTGACGTTTGGTAGCACACAAAGTGTTCCCCCGGTAATCGGGAGTTGCATAATCTCATAGTCATAGAAACATGTATAAGTCATGAAGAAAGCAATAGCAGTAAATTAACGATCAAGTGCTAAGCTAACGGAATGGGTCAAGTCAATCACATCATTCTCCTAATGATGTGATCCCGTTAATCAAATGACAACTCATGTTTATGGTTAGGAAACTTAACCATCTTTGATTAACGAGCTAGTGAAGTAGAGGCATACTAGTGACATTATGTTTGTCTATGTATTCACACATGTATTATGTTTCCGGTTAATACAATTCTAGCATGAATAATAAAAATTTATCATGATATGAGGAAATAAATAATAACTTTATTATTGCCTCTAGGGCATATTTCCTTTAGAAGGATGCTAGGTATGGTATATTTCCCACTATTCCTTCAGTATGTCATTCTTCTGATTGGTTAATTGACACGGGTGCTAATGTGCATGTATGCAGTGGTATTTTCCATGTTTTCGTCTTATCAGATCGCAGGGACATCCACCGTGCTGATGGGCAACGGTTCAAGTGCTTCTGTTCGTGGTGTTGGCACGGTCGATCTGAAGTTTACTTCGGGGAAGATCATGCGGCTAAAAAACGTGCACTATGTCCCCTCCGTCTCTAAAAATCTTGTTAGCGGATCTCTTCTGTGTAGAGATGGCTATAAGCTTGTCTTCGAGTCAAATAAATTTTTAATATCCAAGTATGGAAACTTTGTTGGTAAAGGCTATGAGTCAGGAGGTCTATTTCGTTTATCCTTGTCAGACGTTTGCAATAAAGTTGTTAATCATGTTTGCAATAATAGTGAATCAAATGTGTGGCATTCACGTCTTTGTCATGTTAACTTTGGTTGCATGTCGCGATTAGCGAAGTTGAACTTAATCCCTAGTTTCACCACTATCAAGGGATCTAAGTGTCAAGTGTGTGTGCAAGCTAAGAAACCTCGTAAGTCTCACACGACTGTGGAAATGAGAAATCTTGCACCACTAGAGCTCATACATTCAGATCTTCGTGAAATGAATGGTGTGTTGACAAAAGGTGGAAAGAAATATTTTATGACATTAATTGATGACTCCACTAGATACTGCCATGTGTATCTTCTGAAATCTAAGGATGAGGCTTTGAACTATTTCAAGATTTATAAAGCGGAAGCAGAAAACCAACTTGATCGGAAGATCAAGAGGCTTAGGTCCGATCGTGGTTGAGAGTATTTCTCAAATGAATTTGATTCCTTTTGTGCGGAACATGGTATAATCCACGATAGGACGCCTCCCTATTCAACTCAGTCAAATGGGGTGGCCGAAAGAAAGAACCGTACTCTAACTGATTTGGTTAACACCGTGTTAGACACATCGGGTCTCTCCAAGGCATGGTGGGGGCAGGCGATATTGATTGCATGCCATGTCCTAAACCGAGTTCCCACAAAGAACAAAGAGATAACTCCATTCGAGGAATGGGAGAAGAAAATGTTAAAGCTCTCTTATCTACGAACCTGGGGTTGTTTGGTGAAAGTCAATGTGCCAATTCCAAAGAAGCGTAAGCTTGGACCAAAGATTGTGGATTATGTTTTCCTTGGATATGCTTTTCATAGCATTGGTTATAGATTCTTGGTTGTAAAATCTGAGGTACCTGACATGCATGTCGGTACGATTATGGAGTCGAATGATGCAACTTTCTTTGAAGATATCTTTCCCATGAATGATATGGCTGCCACATCTAATCCGGAGATGCCTAGTTCATCGAATCAGGAAACATTTATAATTACTAAACCTGTCATTTCGATGGAACACTTTGAAAATCCCGTGGAGAAGAACAATGAAGTTCCTACTAGGAGCAAGAGACAGAGGACTGCAAAGTCATTTGGTGATGATTTTCTTATGTATCTCATAGATGAAACTCCCAATTCTATTTCAGAGGCCAATGCATCTGAAGATGCTAACTACTGGAAGGAAGCGGTCCGTAGTGAGATGGATTCCATCTTGGCAAATGAAACTTGGGAGATCACTAATCAAGCTTATGGGTGCAAACCTATAGGGTGCAAACGGGTATTCAAGAAGAAACTTAGGCCTGATGGTACTATTGAGAAATACAAGGCACGTCTCGTGGCCAAGGGTTATACCCAAAAGGAAGGTGAAGACTTCTTTGATACTTACTCACATGTGGCTCGACTGACCACTATTCGAGTACTACTTTCTCTAGCGGCCTCACATGGTCTTCTCGTTCATCAAATGGATGTTAAGCCTGCTTTCCTAAATGGAGAGTTGGATGAGGAAATTTATATGGAACAACCAGATGGGTTTGTATTAGATGGTCAGGAAGGAAAAGTGTGCAAGTTGCTGAAGTCTTTGTATGGACTCAAGCAAGCACCCAAACAGTGGCATGAGAAGTTTGAAAGAACCTTAACAGCTGCAGACTTTGTTATAAATGAAGCTGATAAATGTGTGTACAATCTCCATGGTGGGGGCGAGGGAGTTATCCTTTGCTTGTATGTTGATGACATACTGATTTTTGGAACAAATCTAAAGGTTATTAAGGAGGTCAAGGATTTCCTATCTTGTTGCTTTGAGATGAAGGATTTAGGAGTGGCTGGTGTCATTCTGAACATCAAGTTGTTGAGAGAGATTGTCGGGGATATACCCCGCGGTATGACCCGGCCGGAGTCGTAACCCGGCTGGGACTTGGTAAACCGGCGGATGGTGAAACGGCTGACAATTAAGACAGTCAAGATAGATGGCTGAGAGAGACGGTAAACCGGCTAGTGGTAAACCGGCAGGAGTCAAGACAGATGGCTAAGACAGACGGTAAACCGGCAAATGTTAAACCGGCAGACCATGTTAAGCCGGCAGACCAATGTTAAATCGGCAGACCAATGTTAAACCGGCAGACCAATGTTAAACCGTTACAATGTTAAACCGGAAGACGTTAAGAAGCCCAGGAAAGGAAGTCAAAATAGTTTAAGTTAAAGTCCGAGTTGGACTCCACATGTAACCCGCCCCTTCAACATATATAAGGAGGGGCAGGGCTCCCCAAAGGGGGACAGGAAAAAAGAGAAGAAACAATCCTTAGGGCTAGACACAAAGAGTCGGTTTACCGGCGACTCCCTCATGAGCATAATGAGATCTAGCCTCAAACAGCATGTAGGGCTATTACCGGATGATGTTTCCCGGGGCCCGAATCTGTCTAAATCCCTGTCCTTGTGTTGCGTCTCTCGATTCCGCTTAACCCCTCTCAAGCTACCACATAGATGCGTTGGCCTCACGACTAAGTCTGTACACTAGGACATCCGACGTGATAATTCCACGACAGAGATGATGGTGGGATTACATTGCTTCAATCTCACTATGTGGAAAAGATCTTGAGTCGCTTTGGCTACAGTGACTGCAAGCCATCTCCAACACCATATGATGCTAGTGTGTTGCTTTGAAAGAATCGAAGAATTGCTAGAGACCAATTGAAATATTCTCATATTATTGGCTCGCTTGTGTATTTAACCAATGCTACAAGACCTGACATCTCTTTTGTTGTTAGAAAACTGAGCCGGTTTGTCTCAAAACTAGGAGAAGTGCACTGGAAAGCTCTAGAGAGAGTTTTGCGTTATTTAAAAGGCACTGTGAATTATGGAATTCACTACACTGGGCACCCAAAGATGCTTGAAGGGTATAGTGACTCAAACTGGATCTCAGATGCTGATGAGATAAAGGCCACGAGCGGATATGTATTCACTCTTAGAGGTGGCGCTGTTTCTTGGAAGTCTTGCAAGCAGACCATCTTAACGAGTTCAACAATGGAAGCACAACTCGCAGCACTAGATACAGCTACGATCGAAGCGGATTGGCTTCATCGTCTCTTGAATGACTTGCCGGTTGTTGAGAAACCTGCACTAGGTATCCTTATGAACTGCGACAATCAAACTGTGATCACGAAACGGAGCAGCTCAAAGGATAACATGAAGTCATCAAGACACGTTCATATAAGGTTAAAGTCTGTCAGGAAAATGAGAAACTCCGGAGTTATTGCATTGGATTATATTCAAACGTCTAAAAATCTGGCAGATCCTTTTACTAAGGGTCTATCACGTAATGTGATAGATAATGCATCGAGGGAGATGGGTATGAGACCCACAATATGAGTTGTTCACAGTGGTAACCTAGTCTATGTGATCGGAGATCTCGTGAACTAGATGTGCAAGACAAGCTGTTGATCAACTGAGAGGAGAGTATCCTTACTATTAACAATATCACTCCATGAAGATGCAATACTCTCCTAATATGCATTGCAGGTTGATGTATATCTTAATGTGTTCTAAGTGGCTCATTGAAGCAGAGATGTTGTCCTGCAGAACATCTTTTGAAGAACGCACCTATATGAGTCGATTGTTGAACGTCGCAATCTATGAGAGCAGTGTTCTCTCTAGTAAACTCATTAAAGGTCTCGGAGTATGACGCATAAGCTCCACCCGCGGGGAAGACCCACGGTAGCCACGTATCGGTCAAGGCTTTATGTGAAGCTAGATTCGCAGAAAACTTGCAGTTCAAGGTCTAGTCCACTGTTCAAGTTGCTTACTAGTGTAGCATAGAGTTCTAGGTGGAAGTTTAACTTAACAGTCTCCACTGCAGTACTGGTATATAAAACAGTGTTTTGGAACCAAAGGAAAATTTTGTGTGCCTCTGGGATCTGGTGGGGGATTGCAGGAGTTTTGTCTATTTTGGGCGAGCCCAATAGCAGTTTCAGAAATTCCTAATAAATCCTAGAGGCCCACGCAGCCCATTCGTGCATGGCAAGAGGTGGTACTAAAGTTTAGTCCCACATTGCTAGTTTAGAGGGAGTTGGACCTCCTTATAAGGGAGGATGTTTCCCCACATGTATGAGCATGAGAACAAGAGGGACATTCACGCATGCTACTCCTCTGCCGCCCGCCTCGCCACGCCACACCTCGTCACGACGCGCCGCGGGTTGCGGGAATGAGCCGAGCCGATGTCTAAATTCTTTCCACGCATGACAGGTATACGAACGGTCACACGGGAACTGAAATGTTTTTGCTATAGTGGAGATTGATTACGAACGGCGCACCTCTTCGACTGCCGCCTCTTCGCTTCATCTCCCTCTGTTGTTTCACCTCCCGTCGCAGCATGTTCGCCTCTCTCTCATGTGCCTATATAAGAGAGGTCGCTCCTCTCCAGAGAGACACATCAGAAAGACCATCTCCCTCTCGCCACCAAGTTCCTGAGCACTACGCTGCTGCTACGTTCTTCCCCATCCCGGCTTGTGGCGTGCACCACAGTTTGGGACAGTAGGCCTGCACCTCTTTGAGTCCAGTACGGGAGAAGGGTGATAAGGTTTTTGGGGAGCGCTCCGCGCGACTACTGACTTCTTCGTCACGGACGCTCCAGACTCCGACGGCTACTTCCCCGATGTCGACAACCTCCTCGACGACATGGATGGCGAGGACACCGACCCCAAGTCCAGTGCTGTTGTTGTCCCGTATGTGTTCTTTCTGTTAGGTGTCCTGCCACAGTTTCTTGTACTAGTACTTGCCCTAGATATGTTAGGTACTACTTCATATATGCAACTTGCTCTACTATCTGCTCTAGATATGTTAGGCCAGTTCATATATGCAGATGCTATTTACCTTCTCTCTGTCAGAATGCGTGACCTGTTTTATCTCTACTATATTAGTCATGCTTTATCTAGTATTTCTGTTAATAAAATCATTTGGTAAATTGCTCATATTTCCAACAATCCAAAAACCTTATTATAGGCAATTTACACCAAGTGGTTTTGCTGCTTCCATGATAACTCCTATGTTTGAGGGTATCCACTATAAGAGGCGGCGCGTGAGAGCAGTCTTATGGTTTCAAACCATGAGTTGCTATGACGCCACTCTTGGCAAACCTGAAGGGGAGTATGATGCCCAATAGGAACAAGCTTTTCAAAAATGGATACTCTGTTTCAGGCTGCTCTCTTGAGTGTTCTTGGTGAGAACATAGTTGATGCTTATGCGTCAACTGATAATGGAAAAGATATGTGGGACGCACTCAAGGCCAAATTTGGGGTCTCGGATGTTGGCACTGAGCTGTACATCATGGAGCAATTCTATGATTACAGGATGACTAAAGAGCACTCCGTGGTTGAGCAAGCTCATGAGATACAATCATTTGCTAGAGAACTTGAGCACTTCAATTGTATTCTACCGGACAAATTTGTTGCCGGAGGTATCATCACTAAGCTTCCTCCCACGTGGAGGAACTTTTCTACCTTACTGAAGCATAAGAGGCAGGAGTTTTGCGTTCCGGAGCTCATTGGTTCTCCTGATGTGGAAGAAAGGCGAGAGCAAAGGACTTACATGCTCGAGGAATTGAGGGAAGATCTAGTGCCAATCTGGTACAGAAGAAGAAGTTCCAGCCCCACAATTTCAAGAACAAGGGAAAGTTTGATGGGAAGAACAAGGCTGTATAGCACACCAACTACAAAAAGAAGAATGACAAGAAGAAGGGTGTTTGTCATGTGTGCGGAGATCCTGATCACTGGGCTCCTAGTTGCCCTAATCTCTATGACAAGCATCATCTTGTAAAAGGCGGCAAGACCTCTTATGTTGTCATTGGAGACACTGACATGAAGGCTGCTGGGTATGGTATATTTCCCACTATTCTTTCAGTATGTCATTCTCCTGATTGGTTAATTGACATGGGTGCTAATGTGCATGTATGCGGTGATATTTCCATGTTTTCGTTTTATCAGACCGCAACGACTTCCACCGTGCTGATGGGCAACGGTTCAAGTGCTTCTGTTCGTGGTGTTGGCACGGTCGATCTGAAGTTTACTTCAGGGAAGATCATGCGGTTGAAAAACGTGCATTATGTCCCCTCCGTCACTAAAAATCTTGTTAGCGGATCTCTTGTGTGTAGAGATGGCTACAAGCTTGTCTTTGAGTCAAATAAATTTGTAATATCCAAGTATGGAACCTTTGTTGGTAAAGGCTATGAGTCAGGAGGTCTGTTTCGTTTATCCTTGTCAGACGTTTGCAATAAAGTTGTTAATCATGTTTGCAATAATAGTGAATCAAATGTGTGGCATTCACGTCTTTGTCATGTTAACTTTGGTTGCATGTCGCGATTAGCGAAGTTGAACTTAATCCCTAGTTTCACCACTGTCAAGGGATCTAAGTGTCAAGTGTGTGTGCAAGCTAAGCAACCTCGTAAGTCTCATACGACTGCGGAAATGAGAAATCTTGCACCACTAGAGCTCATACATTCAGATCTTCGTGAAATGAATGGTGTGTTGACAAAATATATGGAAATAAATATTTTATGACATTAATTGATGACTCCACTAGATACTGCCATGTGTATCTTCTGAAATGTAAGGATGAGGCTTTGAACTATTTCAAGATTTATAAAGCAGAAGCGCAAAACCAACTTGATCGAAAGATCAAGAGGCTTAGGTCCAATCGTGGTGGAGAGTGTTTCTCAAATGAATTTGATTCCTTTTGTGTGGAACATGGTATAATCCATGAGAGGACGCCTCCCTATTCACCTCAGTCAAATGGGGTGGCCGAAATAAAGAACCGTACTCTAACTTATTTGGTTAACGCCGTGTTAGACAAATCGGGTCTCTCCAAGGCATGGTGGGGGAGGCGATATTGACTGCATGTCATGTCCTAAACCAAGTTCCCACAAAGAACAAAGAGATAACTCCATTCGAGGAATGAGAGAAGAAAAGGTTAAAGCTCTCCTATATACGAACCTGGGGTTGTTTGGCGAAAGTCAATGTGCCAATTCCAAAGAAGCGTAAGCTTGGACCATGATACGTCCCTGTCTTATCTACTTTTCCAAACACTTTTGCCCTTGTTTTGACTCTAACTTGGATGATTTGAATGGAACTAACCCGGACTGACGTTGTTTTCAGCAGAATTGCCATGGTGTTATTTATGTGCAGAAACAAAAGTTCTCGGAATGACCTGAAACTCCACGGAGATTATTTTTGGAAATAATAAAAAATACTGGAAAAAGAATCAAGGCCAGGGGGCCCACACCCTTCCCATGAGGGTGGGGGCGCGCCTGCCCTCCTGGGCGCGTCCCCCTGCCTCGTGGGCCCCTTGGAGCTCCACCGACCTCAACACCAACTCCATATATTCGTGTTCGGGGAGAAAATAATCAGAGAGAAAGATTCATCGCGTTTTACGATACAGAGCCACCGCCAAGCCCTAAATTCTCTCGGAAGGGCTGATCTGGAGTCCGTTCGGGGCTCCGGAGAGGGGAATCCGTCTCCATCGTCATCATCAACCATCCTCCATCACCAATTTCATGATGCTCACCACCGTGCGTGAGTAATTCCATCATAGGCTTGCTAGACGGTGATGGGTTGGATGAGATTGATCATGTAATCAAGTTAGTTTTGTTAGGGTTTGATCCATAGTATCCACTATGTTCTGAGATTGATGTTGCTATGACTTTGCTATGCTTAATGCTTGTCGCTAGGGCCCTAGTGCCATGATTTCAGATCTGAACCTATTATGTTTTCATGAATATATTTGAGTTCTTGATCCTATCTTGCAAGTCTATAGTCACCTACTATGTGCTACTAGTAAAACGCCCGTGCGTTGCCACGGGCTATATCGGTGACTTCCGTTAAAGCGTTATCGTTTTCTTTCTTCCTTCCTTATCCCAACTAAAAATGCTTTTTGAATTTAAAATTATAGCCTTACAGGAGATCTTGTACGAAATGTGCTACAAAAATATCAACCAGAGATCTTTAATAAGGCCATGAGAAAGACATGAAGACAGCAACATAGTACTAAGGTGACTACCAAGAAAGACATGAAAGTCAAACTATAATATTTTGCTCATACACATTATGTGTAATTTAGACATATCTATTCAAGTCCAAAAGTAATAGTGATGAACACCGATGATGTCATAATTCTAATCACAACAAATATTTGAAATCTTTGTTGGTTATACAAGAAAAAGCAAGCAAATATAACATGGTTATTTATAAAACTTAGAACTATTGCTTCCAAAGATGGCACCCTTGGTATGAGAGTCAATCTGAAGCTGCCTTCGAGTAAACTACGATGACAAGGGGCTTTCAACCAAGAACCAGAATTTGGTTGACTACCCACAAAAGTCAGAACTGTTATTTGCAACTTTATAGAAAGCTAAATTTAATCCAAAAATAATTATGAATAGAGGTTAGTAAAACTAAGTCATGACTATTTGATTGAAGGGAGAAAATGATTGTTTTTTATTCCAAAGATAAATACCCAAGTATAATAAGCAGTAGCATTGTGCAAGCATCGATAGCAATACAAATAGTAGTAGCCTCTCAATCCCTCACTATCCCTCTACAATAGTGCAAAGTAGTAAGATATGAACCAACTGCTTGCCTTCTAATATGAGAAGTCGAACCGGTGGCGGAACACACATATCCTAATCTACAATAAAAACATCTACTTTGAATCTTATTTCTCTTTAGCAAGTATTTTTTACTAAGCCAATTAAAGCATGTCTCATAGTCCGAACTTCAGATGGGCATTCCATAAAGGAAGCACTTCATCAGGATCTTTCCTGTCATGTTACATCATAGAACACTCCCTGCAGAAATGTAAGAAATATACACAATGAACATCAAATAGTCGAACAGGAAGACACCAGAAACCTCAGAATAGACAGGTAAAATTTGATGGTACACAAATTCCCTTTAGAAGACATAAGAAGGTTTACACTCTCAACAACATCCAAGAAAACCTAACATGCGAGAACTTATTAGTTATTAATGTTACTTCATTTTCTAAATGAAAGTAAAAATGAGATGCCATTTAAGGACAACAAAAAAACAGAAACAGAGGAAAGAATGTTGGTACATGTAGAATATGTATTAGAACTCAAATGCATTTTAAAATGTATGCAGGATAATGGCATTGCTCTGATAGAAACATAGCACCATTATATAAGTTGGTGCTATGCTTTTTCTTGTATACATCTAAAGCCTCCCTACAATTTAATTCAAATACCTCATTCTTCTTGTACACAGAGGCACCATTGGCATTTAAAGGTTACCATGTGATGCGGGAAAATGATTTAGTTAACGATAACACAGAGCTGATCACTACCTTGTTTATATACTTGTAATTAGTTGTAGCCATTTCGACAACTGAAGTCTTATGCTCCCCAAATGAAGGAAGTGCAACACTTCCAGCAATCTCTGAATGCCTGAACACCAAAAAATCAGCTCCTGCAATCGAAGTTCTGAAACTTTAATAATTGATCGCCGCCAAATTCTACACATTGATCCATGGATACTAAAAGTGAGATCTAATTTAACACATTGGTTGATGAATACTAAAAAAGGGGATCTGATTTAACTTTCATACACTTAGCTGTGCTCAGGATGAGGTCAGTTGAGCAGGAGAATGCGAGCATGGAGGGTGTGTCATGATCATTGAATTTGCAAAGGAAGTAGTCAATAAACAAGCAAGCAGTAACAGCTTGCATCCTCCATTTCAAGGTGCTAAGCACCAAAAGCTCCATCATTTTTATTGTCCTTGCCTCAAATGCAGACTTTGCCTCAAATCACCTGTCAAGCAAAAACCGTCGATTAATTGAGATGACAAATCACATGTTCATAAAGTCTGGGTGTGTGACAGCTAGTGTATGACTGAAAATCTTGAGCCATTCCGTGGAAACTTGGCCATCCAGATTTAGTTGAGATGACAAGAACATGCATGCACTCACAAAAGTGGTATTAGTATTGAAAGGGTCACCTTACCAGAAGATCGACAATATAAGCTTACCAAAATCTACACGTCAATAACCATGTACCGGAGAGACAAATTGCTTACGATATTACAAGCTCATGTGTGTTTCGATCGTTTGGATGGTGACTTAGCTCCTTTTAGTGCAGGAGTTGGAAAAAATTCAGCTAGCTAATATCACATCCTCTTAATGTTGTTCTACAAAAGTACAACACTTACATTTTGGTCGAGGCGGTGAGATCCGAAGAGGGGTGGTCACGGAGCACGAGATGAGGGCACCCTCGAGTCGCCCTCAGGTGGGCGACGCGAGGGGAGGGGGAGTGATCCTTCTGCTGCTTGAAAAATGAATGATCTGAGGCACTTGTTCTTGGTGTAACCTGCGACCAAAGCATCCATTCATGCCCATCTTCTCTGAAGTTTGAGGCAGCGATTGCTCTACTACAGCGACTGCGACAGTAGAAGGTTTGAGCTACTTTTCTTGTCTAAAACCAAAAAGGAATAAGAAATATAATATTTGATCATGGCTGTTGCAATTCCTCTAACAAACTTCCGTGAAGTCCTGCTAGATGGTATAAAATGCAAACTTATTATATTATCACTGTCAACCACTAATGCGAATTCTCGACCTTGTTTCCCTCAAAGAATACTTTTCCACATGAAGTTATTTATAAAGAAGGGAATAACTTACATAGTTCTAAAGTTAAAACTTAAGACTACACAATAATTAATAGCTCAAACTCTTGCACACCTTCAGCCAAATAACTACAGAGATGCAGAGTGGAAGCATGTAGCACTGCTCATACAAACAACTCAATTATAAATGCACCTGGGTCTGGAACTCTTGCTCAATTGATCTACCAACTTCAGCTTCCTCCTCATCTTCTATTTTCCATATTATAATCTCTTCTCTAGCAGCTGTGTTACGTCCATTATCCGACCCTCGATCAACCCGAAGAATGCATCAAACATAGTTATGTGCTGCCTCGTTGACTCCAACCTTCTTGAGAGAAGTAGTATACTTGAAACATCATAATAGAGATGAGAAAATTACACTTTCATAAATGAAATTGTACACTTTCAAAAACAAATAAGCAACGATCCATTTCTGGATTATACACGGAGTTGTTGCTAGAAGAAATTGTAAAAAGAAAACGGCCGCATCTGGCCCGTATGTTTTGAACCTTCAGAGGTGAGCAATTGATGAGAGCATATCTCTCTTTGATTTACAAAATTCTTCTTTTTATAACTGTTGCATCTATCGAATAGTCCAAATGAAGAAAAGCATAATTTCTCTCCAACCGTTATACACTAATTATGGGGCGCGAGTAGGTCGGAGGTTGTCCATAAGATTGTCCTCAACGCAAGTAAAAAAGCAACAGGCTTTCAGCCATGTTGTTACTTGTGCAGAGTTGATTTTTTAAATTAAAACACCTAAAGAACGAATAACAAAATACTCAGTGGATGGCCCACGATTTTAAAAAAAAAGCAAATCTAACTAAGTTTCATGCATATGAGAAATACGTGCTACAGAATTGTTTAAGAAGGTTGAGATAGCCAACCTTTTCAGGTGAAAATCAATTCCAAGGTTCCCAATTAACAGAATTATACCATTCAATTTTTCCAGGATCTCAGCAAAATAGTTCAAGCCATGGCAGTCATGATGCTCTCTCTCTCTCTGCATTCAGAATAGAAAAATAGACAGTCAGGCAAGTAGCATTATTCAGAATAGAAGCACATAGAAAACAAATAAACAAAACACAAATATTGATGTACAGAATCGATACAAAAACATAGTGTGGTGACATTGAGATGTTACATTTACAATTCTACACATACATTATGCCTGTGCATTGTGTGAAACAGTGACATAGCAGACCATCACCACAAGCCCAATCATAGAAATTTCCATGGACAGGGTAGAACCTAGAATGGCAAGATGGCCATGGTGTGGACACAAAGAGCACAAGAGAAAGCTCAGGAGAGGAAGGTGGTGGCTTACCTACACCCGCAGAGTTGGAGAAGAAGTTGCGACGTCGCACAACAGAGAATCGAGAGGAGAATGCCCGTGCGTTGCTGCGGGCTACAACAATTTTTAAACTACTTGTTACTTCTAAAAACAATAATTTTCTGCCAAGTGGCAACAATTGGAAAAACGCGGTACCTTGAAGTTCTTAGCAACATTATTTACTAGAACAATCAGACTTTAATTGTATGAGTTAAACCGATTGCTAAATAACAAAAAATGGCTAATCGAATGATTAACAAACTTCCACCCTTCAATATATTGTCTGCAGCTTAGCATAAAGAATGCTATTATCATTAGTAGTGGCCACAAAACACCAGTACTTTGTAGTAAGGCACCAACAACAGATCCACTATATCTAAGAAAGGATATTCTATCGATAAGTCTATAAACATATCTAGGTGCAGGGTATCAACCACCGAGATCTCTTAGCACATGTCAAACTTATAGTCAAAGACGAGAGCTTCATCTGCAATGTTGTTAGCCACATGCAGTTTAACTCGGGGATTTGTAACCCAAACTGACTCGGACAAAGACACAAACAACTTATGTGCACAAAAATAACAAAGAACACCCAGGGAATTCTATAACTATTAACAATAAGTATCACAGGTGCGGCGAGCTGACATCCCGGAATTGTGCAAACTCAAGACCATCCGTACGAAATAGAAGTAATCTAGAGAGACATGTACTAAACCTAGGAGCACACAGCAATAGCGAAGGAATTAGTAAAAGACACCAATTAATAAAATATAAATAGAGGAGATAAGCAACACATGACCTCGTGTTGGAGGCTCTCCTTAACCAGGAAAGCATGGACTCAGCCAAGTCCGCCTCACTCGCCATGAACTCTGTCGTCTCCACCGAGTCAGGGTCCTCCAGCCTGCACCGGCCAAAACACCGCAAAGTTACATAGATGACCAAACCTCAAAGAAAGCAACAATTGGGGCTGAGATGGGAAAAAATACCGTCTTTTGTGAATTTTATGGAGTCATCTTATAAATGTCACACATAGAGCTGAGATGGGCTGACTCGAAAAACTGAATTCAACCGAAACATAATCAAGACTGGAACCTCTTTATGAATGGCAGTGGATCATCCTATACAACTGTAGTACCTAAATCGTAGCTGATCTAAACTAAAGAAAAGTCAATATTCGAACGAAACTGAATGGAAATCAAAATTGAAGCCTTTGTATGCATATGAATGGATCATCCTATAATGCTGCATTACCCGGCTCATGCGTAGAACTGCTAAGTCCTTATCAAGTAGGTTTCTTTGGTTCCATAGTTTGCAATGTATCCTAGTACTTGTTTTTTTTCTAATTCCTAGTCTACATGGCACCATTGTCAGAATAAATAGATGACATGAGATTGGATTTGTTTATTAGTGCCGGTGCAGCACTTTCAAATAGAACAAGTCAATTTATCCCAAATAAATATTCTACTATATTGAAAGTATATATGAAGAGCATATTGTCATTTAACTTCAATACAAACAATGGAAGAATTCCATGGATCACAGTATCTATTTATATGTAAGACTCAACAAATCAAACAGTTAAGGAATCATCTTTTATTCAGGATGCCGTTAATTCCTCGACATATTGGTAGGCCATGTTCTAATGAACCAAGAACAGACTATCATGCCCATCTTCTTTCGTAAATTATATAGTGTATTGTCATGTTGGAATGAACAGATGCATAATATGTTAGTTCTTCAGAGTTAAAATCAGAATAAAAGCAACACGGCGGTGGGCATACACATGAAAACAATCATAACTTCCCAATAGATTGGAATTTATCAAGATTAAGGAACACCTGATTCAATAGACCACTGAAGCTATTCTTTACTCGCATCATTTTTCTTCTCAAGTGTTGATCGGAACTGCAGCAACCCTAAACTATGCCCTGTAGGAGTAGTATCAAAAAATACAACCCTAATATGCAATAAGAGAACAGAAGTCAGACTCTAATGGTTACTGGAACTGAGGTGTGAGCTGAAATAAATACATATCACAATTAACCAAAAAAATATGAGAAAGTACAGGAAGTTGTACCATCTGGAGTACAGAAGAAGACGTAAGGAAACACCTGCTTGACACTGCCAATCTCCTATACCTTCCTCGTTCGGAACATTTATTTAGAGATCTGGACTAAAACAAGCATGCATGAATCAATCTCCTCATTGTGTGGACTCGAACCTGCATGATAGCGTCGAAGAAATTCGTTGTGGAGTTCAGTGGTCCACTGGAGGGGGGACTTGGGGTTGATTGTGAGGACGACGCGCACGAGGTCGGACAGCCAGAGTCGCCGGTACGCGACTCACATCCAGGGCGAAAACGGATCTGCCGAAACCTTCGCGAACCAGTCAACAGGCGAACTCGATGGGGAAGAAAACATGACGATCTTAGACCTACTCGCGGGCTACCGACTACTTTGCGTCGGAGTCCTTGGTTTCCTTGGGGCCTAAGCCATGGTCCTGCAGCATACGTCGGAGGGGGGGGCTGGACATCGGGGGCACGAGGCAGCCACCCCTGCTGCGTCCCTTCTCTCGTTCGCCGCGTCGCCAGAGGAGGAGGCACCGGCGGTGGCGGTGTGAGATCTGGGGATCTCGGGGGGATCGAGAGACGATGGCGGCGCAATGATCTCGAGGGAATCGAGAGACGACGGCGACACAGCTTACTCGAGGGGATCGAGAGCCTAGGGCGGCGGCGACGGGAGGGGATCGAAAGTGGAGGGCAGGAGAGTCGTGCGTGCGATTGGTTTAGGGGTTTTTCTCTCTGGTTAATTTTCGTAGGTTTTTTTCATGGGTTAATTTTCATAGGTTTAATTTCTTTCGCTTGTAGATGGATGCGATGGGAGGTGCGGCCCTGGACTACGTGGGGGCATGGCGACGTGGGTTTTTTTGGTTTGACGCGGCTAACAGTGAGGTGGGATGAGGGACGAAACAAAACCATGATAGATGGGACGAAAAAAATCCGGAACGGTGACTATCAACTGAGACATTAGGAGTAGAGATGATCCGGCAACACCGAAGTGACAATAATCAGGACCAGTCCCGATGATGACCATAGTTTGACGAGTTCATATATTCATTATGTGTTAATGTTTTGGTCCGGTACTCTATTAAAGGAGGCCTTAATATCCCTTAATTTCCGCTAGGACCCCGCTGCCACGCGAGGGTAGGACAAAAGATGGCATGCAAGTTCTTTTCCATAAGCACGTATGACTATATTCGGAATACATGACTACATTACATTGATGAATTGGAGCTAGTTCTATGTCACCCTATGTTATGACTGTTACATGGTGAACCACATCCGGCATAATTCTTCATGGCCGATCCAATGCCTACGAACTTTTCATATATTGTTCTCCGCTTATTTACTTTTCCGTTGCTACTGTTACAATCACTACAAAACCCAAAAATATTACTTTTGCTACCGTTACCTTTACTTTCATACTACTTTGCTACTAAATACTTTGCTGCAGACACTAAGTTATCCAGGTGTGGTTGAATTGACAACTCAACTGCTAATACTTGAGAATATTCTTTGGCTCCCTTGTGTCGAATCAATAAATTTGGGTTGAATACTCTACCCTCGAAAACTGTTGCGATCCCCTATACTTGTGGGTTATCAGACCAAAGACTGTGGATTGTGTTTTCCTTGGATATGCTTTTCATAGCATTGGTTATAGATTCTTGGTTGTAAAATCTGATGTACCTGACATGCATGTCGGTACGATTATGGAGTCAAATGATGCAACTTTCTTTGAAGATATCTTCCGGATGAAGGATATGGCTGCCTCATCTAATTAGGAGATGCCTAGTTCATCGAATCAGGAACCAGTTATAATTACTAAACCTGTCATTTCGATGGAACACTTTGAAAATCCTGTGGAGAAGAACAATGAAGTTCCTACTAGGAGCAAGAGACAGAGGACTGCAAAGTCTGTTGGTGATGATTTTCTTGTGTATATCATAGATGACACTCCCAGTTCTATTTCATAGGCCTATGCATCTGAAGATGCTGACTACTGGAAGGAAGCGGTCCATAGTGAGATGGATTCCATCTTGGCAAATGAAACTTGGGAGATCACTAATCGTCCTTGTGGGTGCAAACCTATAGGGTGCAAACGGGTATTCAAGAAGAGACTTAGGCCTGATGGTACTATTGAGAAATACAAGGCACGTCTCGTGGCCAAGGGTTATACCCAAAAGGAAGGTGAAGTCTTCTTTGATACTTACTCACCTGTGGCTCGACTGACCACTATTCGAGTACTACATCCTCTAGAGGCTTCACATGGTCTTCTCGTTCATCAAATGGATGTTAAGACTGCTTTCCTAAATGGAGAGTTGGATGACGAAATCTATTATATAATTAAAACAAGAGCAAAATAAGCCACATGGTGGATCCACAGAGATTAAAATATCTACACCGTTAATCTTAAAGTTTTAATGGATATGATTTTAAGAGGTAACGTTACGTGCAATTTGAACAGACACGTATGCGTTCTCAAAAAAAGTACATACACGTATGCATTGGTGCAACAAAGTTGAAAAAGAAAACACCAAATAGATGCATAGGCACGTACCTAATCTGACTTGGTCCAGTGTTCAGAAAATAAATCTGACCAATTCCAACACCTATACGAGGTAACACTTATTTTTTGCTAATAAGGAGCCAATGCATGCATAGCCGCCATGTACTAGAGTCCAAAGCCCATACGAGCCACCGCTTGCCGTGAAAAAAAATTACATACGATGCACCCCGAAAAAACAAATATACAAGCCAACCCTGCATGTTCTGATAAATCAGAAAAAAAAGGCTAAAAAATACTGTTAGACATGCACAAATCTAGGACAAATTATGCATCGCACAAGGAAGCTTTCCCTACGATGTTAAAAAAAATAGTTTTGCCATTAAAAAAAAGGAAATTTCCCTAGGCGCACATACTTCTCCGTGTCGTTCTCCAGTTCATATCTAATAAATAAGGCAGTCAATAGAGAGAAAAGAAATCTTCTCATCTGATGGGCAGCCTGTTTGCCATCTCAGAAACATGAGCCAATATTTCTTCGAGTGGTGAGGATTGAGCACCACGGACAGGGCAAGCACTCAAATTCGCTTCGTCTCCAACATAAAGATGATGCAGGAATCTGCGACAGCGCTGCCCGGGCTGTGTACTTGACTTTGATGCCAAAGTCTTGCAGCCTGCCAGAACGTCCTCCGGGCCGCGTAAGTGGTCGCAGCTTTCAAACCAGATGCGTACAAGTGTCTTCTCTTTCTCATATACAAATGTAATCCCTTGGTGTTTGACCTTAGTATTTTGATGTTGATTACCACCATATATTTGATGTTGATCACAGGCTATCTCCTTCGCCTCGGTGAGAAAAGTCTGACTGTACAAAGCATGGATTGCAATTAGCCATCCATACAATTGAAGGAACACTTTTGATCAAACAACAGAAGGCGGATTTTTGGGGAAAAGCAGCTGCATATTCTCCACATCTGAAGTTCGTCCTTTTAGCTACTTCGCTATCTCCCTACAATATGTACGAGCTGTGCGGTCTGATGCTTTGTGTGAGACATGCCTATGATTATCAATTAACAAGGCACTCAGTTAACATTGTTTTGAAAAATAATTTTAGACAATGTGGATGTCGATTTCTTCACTATGAAAGATGTAGGTTTAGATAGATTTAATTATTACAGTAATACATACACCTTCACCAAATAAACAGACACACACACACACACACACACACACACACACACACACACACACACCACACACACACACACACGAGTGTTGCTTTTCTATTTGTAATTCAGATATTTTCAAACATGACAATCTGTACTACTGAATTTTGCTGTTCTATAGGTCATCAGATACGTTCGTGGAGGCTTTGGCTAGAAACTTCCATAATTTGGGCACACATTATCTAATTTTATGTGCATGATTTATTTTATCTATGTTAGTTGCAGGCCTCAGATGATAACTTGCCTTGCTGCATCCGGAAGGATCTTCAGTCAGATATATCAAGTAGATCTCATCACAACATATTGTGATGGTCTCAGCCATGTTGTCGTTGATGATAAAGATGTCGTGGGGGAGACAATGGAGCATCCGAGAAAGTCCGTGTTGAACTCGATTTGTTCCCACAACATGAGTAGCCATTATCCATCCGTGTATGACTTCTGGTGCCAGAATAATTATTTCACTAACTAGCTCTAGCATGTGTAGATCTGGCAGGTCCACTTCTACATGAACAAAATATATTAGTTTTGGCTGCAAAGACTGTAGGTTTATCTAGGTATGCACTACTGGCTTTTCATGTAAACTTAAACAATTTAGTATTAAGTAAACAAAATATTGCAGTTTGGCTAATATTGTAAACTTAAACGCCTATACATTAGGATTAGGTAACGATTCAGGTTGAGGAGCTATTTCGTGTGCTCTTTTCTATTAACATAAGAAGATAACATAGGGCATGCTTTTCTTTAATGATAATAGTAGTTCAATCTTAATTATTTTGTGAAGATAATAAGTTATTGCTTACTGATCAACATGTCTTGATATAATATAATTTTTCAGTAAAAAGTTTCAATTACTTTCCTAATCATCAAGCACATAAGAAGGTAACCTAATTTGTTTCCTTGGCTGCTGTAGCTCATTCTTCACAATTTTATATGAAAGCTACCATCAGCACACAAAAGATCTATGTACGGAGCTCTCTCTTGATTGCTACCACTAATGACCCAATCCTTCTTTTCAATGGATGTAGAGGTAAAAAAAGTTGTCTGTGAGTATACTAGGTCATAAACTCTTGAGTTTTCCAACATTACCAATGTCCAAATTCTAGACATGGAAACAACATCGTTTTTTCCCATTTATCTTAGAAGATAGATCTGCCAATTTTGTCTATTGTGTCATGACATACTCTCATAGAAATGCCAGAAAACTATATTGTCATAAACTCATATATTTATGAGGGATTGTCTATGGATTGCATTTACCCCTTCTCTAATTGCTTATTATGTCTTTCTTAGTCCCCATACATATTCATAAGAGACAATTAATCATTAATATCCTCTCCAATTCATATTCAGTGTGTAACATAAAAAGAATATCTATAGACTTATTTTGAAAAACAAATATAAATGTCATTTGCTCTACTGCGCTTTAATCTTACGTGTTACAGAAGTAGCATTAGCTTTTATGGGGAAGTTATAAAGAGTGTAAGAGGAGAAGTTGGAGAACTACATAGAAGTACATGGTCTTATGTGCCAAGCCATGACTTCAGTGACAATTTGTTGTCCACATGTACCCTAAATGAAAATATTTCTTCCAATTGCAATCATGTTTTCACAAGACGTATACCTTAGCTATGATGGTACTCCCTCCGTTCGGAATTACTTGTCGCAGAAATGGATGTATCTAGACGTATTTTAGTTCTAGATACATCCATTTCCGAGACAAGTAATTCCGAACGGAGGGAGTAGATCACAATGAGACCAATTTGTAAGGATATATAATATAATTTAACAATATGAATCTAGCCGCGCAAATGCGCGGGTCACACTGCTAGTTTATATGAAACAAACAGATGGGTTTGTATTAGATGGTCGGGAAGGAAAAGTGTGCAAGTTACTGAAGTCTTTGTATGGACTCAATCAAGCACCCAAACAGTGGCATGAGAAGTTTGAAAGAACTTTAACAGCTGCAGGATTTGTTATAAATGAAGCTGATAAATATGTGTACTATCGCCATGGTGGGGGCATGGGAGTTATCCTTTGCTTGTATGTTGATGACATACTGATTTTCGGAACAAATCTGAAGGTTATTAAGGAGGTCAAGGATTTCCTATCTCGTTACTTTGAGATGAAGGATTTAGGAGTGGCTGATGTCATTCTGAACATCAAGTTGTTGAGAGAGATGATGATGGGATTACATTTCTTCAATCTCACTACGTGGAAAAGATCTTAAGTCGCTTTGGCTACAGTGACTGCAAGCCCTCTCCAACACCATATGATGCTAGTGTGTTGCTTCGAAAGAATCGAAGAATTGCTAGAGACCAATTGAAATATTCTCATATTATTGGTTCGCTTATGTATTTAACCAGTGCTACAAGACCTGACATCTCTTTTGCTGTTAGCAAACTGAGCCGGTTTGTCTCAAAACCAGGAGATGTGCATTGGAAAGCTCTAGAGAGAGTTTTGCGTTATTTAAAAGGCACTGTGAATTATGGAATCCACTACACTGGGCACCCAAAGGTGCTTGAAGGGTATAGTGACTCAAACTGGATCTCAGATGCTGATGAGATAATGGCCATGAGCGGATATTTATTTACTCATGGAGGTCGTGCTGTTTCTTGGAAGTCTTGCAAGCAGACCATCTTAACGAGTTCAACAATGGAAGCAGAACTCACAGCACTAGATACAGCTACGGTCGAAGCGGATTGGCTTCATCGTCTCTTGAATGACTTGCCGGTTGTTGAGAAACCTGCACCAGGTATCCTTATGAACTGCGACAATCAAACGGAGCAGCTCAAAGGATAACATGAAGTCATCAAGACACGTTCAGAGAAGGTTAAAGTCTGTCAGGAAAATGAGAAACTCCGGAGTTATTGCATTGGATTATATCCAAATGTCTAAAAATCTGGGAGATCCTTTTACTAAGGGTCTGTCACGTAATGTGATAGATAATGCATCGAGGGAGATGGGTATGAGACCCACAATATGAGTTGTCCACAGTGGTAACCTAGTCTATGTGATCGGAGATCCCGTGAATTAGATGTGGAAGACAAGCTGTTGATCAACTAAGAGGAGAGTATCCTTACTATTAACAATATCACTCCATGAAGATGCAATACTCTCCTAATCTGAATGGCAGGTTAATGTATATCTTAATGTGTTCTAAGTGGCTCATTGAAGCAGAGATGTTGTCCTGCAGAACGTCTTTTGAAGAACGCACGTATATGAGTCTGATTGTTAAACGTCGCAATCTATGAGAGTAGGGTTCTCTCTTGTAAACTCATGAAAGCTCTCGGAGAATTACGCATAAGCTCCACCCGCGGGGAAGACCCACGGTAGCCACATATCGGTCAAGGCTTTATGTGAAGCTAGATTCGCAGAACACTTGCAGTTCAAGGTCCAGTCCACTGTTCAAGTTGCTTACTAGTGTAGCATAGATTTCTAGGTGGAAGTTCAACTTAACAGTCTCCACTGCAGTACCGGTACATAAAATAGTGTTTTGGAGCCAAAGGCAATTTTGTGTGCCTCTGGGATCTGGTGGGGGATTGCTAGAATTTTGTCTATTTTGGGCCAACCCAATAGCAGTTTCAGAAATTCCTAGTAAATCCTAGAGGCCCATGCAGTCCATTCGTGCAAGGCTAGAGGTGGAACTAAAGTTTAGTCCCACATTGCTAGTTTAGAGGAAGTTGGACCTCCTTATAAGGGAGGATGTTTCCCCACATGTATGAGCATGAGAATAAGAGGGACATTCACGCGCGCTACTCCTCTGCCGCCCGCCTCACCGCGCCACGCCAGACCACGCCTCGTCACGACACGCCGCGGGTTGCAGGAATGAGCCAAGCCGATGTCTAAATTTTTGCCACGCATGATGGGTATATGAACGGTCACACGGGAGCTGAAACGTTTTTGCTGTAGTGGCGATTGATTACGAACGGCGCACCTCATCGCCTGTTGCCTGTTTGCTTCGTCTCGCTCTGTTGTTTCACCTCCTGTCATAGCCTGTTCTCCTCTCTCTCTCTCTCTCTCTCTCTCTCTCCTGTGCCTATATAAGAGAGGTCGCTCCTCTCCAGAGAGACACATCAGAAAGACCATCTCCCTCTCGCTACCAAGTTCCTGAGCACTGCGCTGCTGCTACGTTCTTCCCCATCCCGGCTTGCGGCATGTACCGCAGGCCGGGACAGTAGGCCTCCAATACTGCACCTATTTGAGTCCTATAAGGGAGAAGGGTGATAAGGTTTTTGGGGAGCGCTCCGCGCGACTACTGACTTCTTCGTCACGGATGCTTCGGACATCGACGACGACTTCTTCCCCGACGTCGACAACCTCCTCGATGACATGGCTGGCAAGGACACCGACCCCAAGTCGAGTGCTGCTGCTGTCTCGTATGTGTTCTTCTTTCTGTTAGATGTCCTGCCACAGTTTCTTGTACTAGTACTTGCCCTAGATATGTTAGGTACTACTTCATATATGTAACTTGCTCTACTGTCTACTCTAGATATGTTAGTCTGAAGTTCATATATGCAGATGTTATTTACCTTCTCTCCATAAGAACGCATGACCTATTCTCTCTCTACTATATTAGTCATGCTTTATCTAGTATTTGTGTTAATAAAATAATTTGGTAAATTGCTCATATTTCCAACAATCCAAAAACCTTATTATTGGCAATTTACACCAAGTGGTTTTGCTGCTTCCATGAGACCTCCTATGTTTGAGGGTATCCACTATAAGAGGAGGCACGTGAGAGCAGTCTTATGGTTTCAAACCATGAGTTGCTATGACGCCACTCTTGGCAAACCTGAAGGGGAGTATGATGCCCAATAGGAACAAGCTTTTCAGAAAATGGATACTCTGTTTAAGGCTGCTCTCTGGAGTGTTCTTGGTGAGAACATAGTTGATGCTTATGCGTCAATTGATAATGGAAAAGATATGTAGGATGCACTCGAGGCCAAGTTTGGGGTCTTGGATGCTGGCACTGAGCTGTACATCATGTAGCAATTCTATGATTACAGGATGACTGAAGAGCACTCCGTGGTTGAGCAAGCTCATGAGATACAGTCATTTGCTAGAGAACTTGAGCACTTCAGTTGTATTCTACCGGACAAGTTTGTTGCCGGAGGTATCATCACTAAGCTCCCTCCCACGTGGAGGAACTTTGCTACCTTACAGAAGCATAAGAGGCAGGAGTTATCCATTCTGGATCTCACTGGTACTCTTGATGTGGAAGAAAAGGCAAGAGCAAAGGACATACATGCTCGAGGAATTAAGGGAGGATCTAGTGCCAATCTGGTACAGAAGAAGAACTTCCAGCCCCACAAGTTCAAGACCAAGGGAAAGTTTGATGGGTAGAACAAGGCTGTACAGCACACCAACTTCAAGAAGAAGAATGACAAGAAGAAAGGTGTTTGTCATGTGTGCAGAGATACTGATCACTGGGCTCCTAGTTGCCCTAATCGCTATGAAAAGCTTCATCTTGGAAAAGGTGGCAAGACCGCTAATGTTGTCATTGGAGACACTGACATGAAGGATGCTGGGTATGGTATATTTCCCACTATTCTTTCAGTATGTCATTCTCCTGATTGGTTAATTGACACGGGTGCTAATGTGCATGTATGCGGTGATATTTCCATGTTTTCTTCTTATCAGACCGCAAGGAATTCCACCATGCTGATGTGCAACGGTTCAAGTGCTTCTGTTCATGGTGTTGGCACAGTCGATCTGAAGTTTACTTCGGGGAAGATTGTGCGGCTGAAGAACGTGCATTATGTCCCCTCCGTCACTAAAAATCTTGTTAGCGGATCTCTTCTGTGTAGAGATGGCTACAAGCTTGTCTTTGAGTCGAATAAATTTGTAATATCCAAGTATGGAACCTTTGTTGGTAAAGGCTATGAGTCAGGAGGTCTGTTTCGTTTATCCTTGTCAGACATTTGCGATAAGTTGTTAATCATGTTTGCAATAATAGTGAATCAAATGTGTGGCATTCACCCCTTTGTCATGTTAACTTTGGTTGCATGTTGCGATTAGCGAAGTTGAACTTAATCCCTAGTTTCACCACTGTCAAGGGATCTAAGTGTCAAGTGTGTGTGCAAGCTAAGCAACCTCGTAAGTCCCATACGACTGCGGAAACGAGAAATCTTGCACCACTAGAGCTCATACATTCAGATCTTCATGCAACGAATGGGGTGTTGACAAAAGGTGGAAAGAAATATTTTTATGACATTAATTGATGACTCCACCAGCTACTGCCATGTGTATCTTCTGAAATCTAAGGATGAGGCTTTGAACTATTTCAAGATTTATAAAGCGGAAGCAGAAAACCAACTTGATCGAAACATCAAGAGGCTTATGTCCGACCGTGGTGGAGAGTATTTCTCAAATGAATTTGATTCCTTTTGTGCGGAACATGGTATAATCCATGAGAGGACGCCTCCCTATTCACCTTAGTCAAATGGGGTGGCCGAAAGAAGGAACTGTACTCTAACTGATTTGGTTAATGCCATGTTAGACACATCAGGTCTCTCCAAGGCATGGTGGGGGGAGGCAATATTGACTGCATGTCATGTCCTAAACCGAGTTCCCACAAAGAACAAAGAGATAACTCCATTCGAGGAATGGGAGAAGAAAAGGCTAAAGCTCTCTTATCTACGAACCTGGGTTGTTTGGCGAAAGTCAATGTGCCAATTCCAAAGAAGCGTAAGCTTGGACCAAAGACTGTGGATTGTGTTTTCCTTGGATATGGTTTTCATAGCATTTGTAATAGATTCTTGCCTGTAAAATCTGAGGTACCTGACATGCATGTTGGTACGATTATGGAGTCGAATGATGCGACTTTCTTTGAAGATATCTTTCCCATGAAGGATATGGCTGCCTCATCTAATCAGGAGATGCCTAGTTCATTGAATCAGGAACCAGTTATAATTACTAAACCTGTCATTTTGATGGAACACTTTGAAAATCCTGTGGAGAAGAACAATGAGGTTCGTACTAGGAGCAAGAGACAGAGGACTGCAAAGTCCTCTGGTGATGATTTTCTTGTGTATCTCATAGATGACACTCCCAGTTCTATTTCAGAGGCCTATGCATCTGAAGATGCTCACTACTGGAAGGAAGCAGTCCGTAGTGAGATGGATTCCATCTTGGCAAATGAAACTTGGGAGATCACTAATCGTCCTTGTGGGTGCAAACCTATAGGGTGCCAATGGGTATTCAAGAAGAAACTTAGGCCTGGTGGTACTATTGAGAAATACAAGGCACGTCTATTGACCAAGGGTTATACCCAAAAGGAAGGTGAAGACTTCTTTGATACTTACTCACTTGTGGCTCGACTGACCACTATTCGAGTGCTACTTTCTCTAGCGGCCTCACATGGTCTTCTCGTTCATCAAATGGATGTTAAGACTGCATTCCTAAATGGAGAGTTGGATGAGGAAATTTATACGGAACAACCATATGGGATTGTATTAGATGGCCAGGAAGGAAAAGTGTGCAAGTTGTTGAAGTCTTTGTATGGACTCAAGCAGGCACCCAAGCAGTGGCATGAGAAGTTTGAAAGAACTTTAATAGCTACAGCCTTTGTTATAAACAAAGCTGATAAATGTCTGTACTATCGCCATGGTGGGGGCATGGGAGTGATCCTTTGCTTGTGTGTTCATGACATACTGATTTTCGTAACAGATCTGAAGGTTAATAAGAAGGCCAAGGATTTCCTATCTCATTGCTTTGAGATGAAGGATTAAGGAGTGGCTGACGTCATTTTGAACATCAAGTTGTCGAGAGAGATGATGGTGGGATAACATTGCTTCAATCTCACTATGTGGAAAAGATCTTGAGTCGCTTTGACTACAGTGACTGCAAGCCCTCTCCAACACCATATGATGCTAGTGTGTTGCTTTGAAAGAATCGAAGAATTACAAGAGACCAATTGAAATATTCTCATATTATTTGCTTGCTTATGTATTTAACCAGTGCTACAAGACCTGCCATCTCTTTTGCTGTTAGCAAACCGAGCCTGTTTGTCTCAAAACCAGGAGATGTGCATTGCAAAGCTCTAGAGAGACTTTTGCGTTATTTAAAAGGCACTCCGAATTATGGAATTCACTACACTGGGCACCCAAAGGTGCTTGAAGGGTATAGTGACTCAAACTGGATCTTAGATGCTGATGAGATAAAGGCCACGAGCGGATATGTATTCACTCATGGAGGTGGCGCTATTTCTTGGAAGTATTGCAAGCAGACCATCTTAATGAGTTCAACAATGGAAGCAGAACTCACAGCGCACTAGATACAGCTACGGTCGAAGCGGATTGGCTTTGCCGTCTCTTGAATTACTTGCCGGTTGTTGAGAAACCTGCACCAGGTATCCCTATGAACTGCGACAATCAAACTATGATCACGAAACTGAGCAGCTTGATGACCCACAAGTATAGGGGATCTATCATAGTCCTTTGGATAAGTAAGAGTGTCGAACCAAACGAGGAGCAGAAGGAAATGATAAGCGGTTTTCAGCAAGGTATTCTCAGCAAGCACTGAAATTGTAGGTCATAGATAGTTTTGTGATAATATAATTTGTAATGAGCAACAAGTAAAACAAGTAAATTAAGTGCAGCAAGGTGGACCAATCCTTTTTGTAGCAAAGGACAAACCTGGACAAACTCTTATATAGAGAAACGCGCTCCCGAGGACACATGGGAATTATCGTCAAGCTAGTTTTCATCAAGTTCATATGATTCGCGTTCGGTACTTTGATGATTTGATATGTGGGTGGACCGGTGCTTGGGTGTTTTTCTTAGTTTAACAAGCATCCCACTTATGATTAACCCCTATTGCAAGCATCCGCAACTACAAAAGAAGTATTAAGGTAAACCTAACCATAGCATGAAACATATGGATCCAAAGCAGCCCCTTACGAAGCAACACATAAACTAGGGTTTAAGCTTCTATTACTCTAGCAACCCATCATCTACTTATTACTTCCCAATGCCTTCCTGTAGGCCTAAATAATGGTGAAGTTTCATGTAGTCGACGTTCACATAACACCACTAGAGGAGAGACCACATACATCTCATCAAAATATCGAACGAATACCAAATTCACATGACTACTGATAGCAAGACTTCTCCCATGTCCTCAAGAACAAACGTAACTACTCACAAAGCATATTCATGTTCATAATCAGAGGAGTATTAATATGCATAAAGGATCTGAACATATGATCCTCCACCAAACAAACCAACTAGCATCAACTACAAGGATTAATCAACACTACGAGCAACATACAGGTACCAATCCCGGACTTGGAGACAAAAATTGGATACAAGAGATGAACTAGGGTTTCAGAGGAGATGGTGCTGGTGAAGATGTTGATGGAGATTGGCCCCCTCCCGATGAGAGGAGCGTTGGTGATGATGATGGCGATGATTTCCCCCTCCGGGAGGGAAGTGTCCCCGGCAGAACACCTCTGTCGGAGCCCTAGATTGGTTCCGCCAAGGTTCCGTCTTGTGGCGGCGGAGTCTCGTCCCGAAAGCTTGCTTCTGATTTTTCTTCGGACGAAAGACTTCATATAGTAGAAGATGGGCACTAGAGGGCCAACAGGGGGCCCACGAGGCAGGTGGCGCGCCCAGGGGGTAGGGGCGCTCCCCACCCTCGTGGCCAGGGTGTGGGCCCCCTCTGGTATTTCTTCCGCTCATTATTTTTTATTATTTCCAAAAACAACTTTCGTGGAGTTTCAGGACTTTTGGAGTTGTGTAGAATAGGTCTCTAATATTTGCTCCTTTTCCAGCCCAGAAGTCCAGCTGCCGCCATTGTCCCTCCTTATGTAAAACTTGTAAAATAAGAGAGAATAGGCATAAGTATTGTGACATAATGTGTAATAACAGCCCATAATGCAATAAATATCGATATAAAAAACATGATGCAAAATGGATGTATCAACTCCGCCAAGCTTAGACCTCGCTTGTCCTCAAGCGGAAGCCGATAACAATAAATATGTCCACATGTTTAGAGGTAGAGGTGTCGATAAAATAAAATACGGACATGATGGCATCATGATTAATCTTATAACAGCAACATATATGGATATTGTCATATGATTTCTTATGCTCAAGTTATAATCTATTCACAATGCAAAGTATGAATCAGAAACTTCATTGAGAACTAAAAAACTATAATCTAAGTCATTGAGGCAATTGCAATTTATCATAACATCAGAAAGAGTCTATGTCAGAGCTTTTTAGCAAGTCCACATACTCAACTATCATTTAGTCTTTCACAATTGCTAACACTGACGCAATACTTGTGGTTACGGAGTTTTAATCGGACACAGAGAAAGATAGGGGCTTATAGTTTCGCCTCCCAACCTTTTACCTCAAGGGTAATGTCAACAATAATAGTTCATGCTAACTTACATCCAATTAGATATATGTATCAGGATCTTTCCAACACACTTAGCTTGCCAAAGGATAAAATGTAAAAAGGAAAGGTGAAGATCACCATGACTCTTGCATAAGGTAGAAGGTAATAATAAAGGATAGGCCCTTCGCAGAGGGAACCATAGGTTGCCATGCGCTTTCAGGGTTGGATGCACAAAATCTTAATGCGAAAGAACGTTACTTTATATTGCCACTTGTGATATGGACCTTCATTATGCAGTCCGTCGCTTTTATTTCTTCCACATCACAAGATCATATAAAGCTTATTTACCCCACACCGATCAATCATACATATTTAGAGAGCAATTTTTTTTGCTTGCACCGATGACGACTTACTTGAAGGATCTTACTCAATCCATAGGTAGATATGGTGGACTCTCATGGCAAAACTGGGTTTAAGGGTATTTGGAAGCACAAGTAGTATCTCTACTTGGTGCAAAGAATTCGGCTAGCATGAGGGGAAAAGGCAAGCTCAACATGTTGGATGATCCATGACAATATACTTTATCTTAGATATAAGAAAACATAACCCATTACGTTGTCTTCCTTGTCCAACATCAACTCTTTAGCATGTCATATTTTAATGAGTGCTCCCAATCATAAAAGATGTCCAAGATAGTATATTTATATGTGAAACCTCTCTTTCTTTATTACTTCCTATTAATTGCAACGATGACCAAAGCTATGTTTGCCAACTCTCAACAACTTTTAATCATCATACTCTTTATATGTGAAGTCATTACTCTCCATAAGATCAATATGATCTCTTTTTATTTCTTTTTATTCTTTTCTATTTTCTTTTATTCACTCAAGATCATAGCAAGATAATCAAGCCCTTGAATCAACACTAATCTTTATTATATAGCTCACGGACTCGATTATATAGAGGGATCATAAGGCAAAACTCAAAACTAAATCATACTAAAACTTTATTCTACTAGATCAAGATATTACTAATAAGGATCGAACTAGGAAAAACGGTAAAGATAGGAGTGTGATGGTGATACGATACCGGGGCACCTCCCCCAAGCTTCGCAGTTGCCAAGGGGAGTGCCCATACCCATATGATTATGTCTCCTTTGTTGATGAGGAAGGTGGTGGAGTTGTTGATGATGGGTAATCGCACATCGAGCATAAAAGCTCCTCCAACTTGCGGATAATGCCCTTGAGTGCGATGATATGCTCCTTCAACAAAATATTTTCACGTGTGAGATACTTGTTTTGTATACGAGCTAACTCAATCATCTTGAAAGCTTCGATCTCAGTTGGGGTGAGAAGATTGTGATCAAGTTGAAGGCTGTCTTCTGCTGCCGGAGCTTGGTCCTCCATGGCCATCTTGATCCCTTCATCCTTGTTGATCTCCATGGGTTCTTCCCTCTTCAGCTCTATCTTCATTAGCCAAGCATCGTTGTCACCATTGTTGGAGGAGGGGGATGACATGATGCCTAGCCTTGACAACCCTGGCAGAAAACAGCTCGAAACGAAAACAGAGCACAATTGCGTGACACAGGAGTCAAAACCTTCGGGAGATTATATAATGAATTTTTGCCGACTAAAATACGTAACGTGCAAGAAAACGGAGTCCGGAGAGCGCACGAGGTGCCCACGAGGTAGGGGGCGCGCCCAGGGGGGTAGGGCGCGCCCTCCACCCTCGTGGAGCCCTCGTGTCCTTCCCGGACTACTTCTTATTTCGCTATTTTTCTAAATATTCCAAAACGAAGAGAAATTGCCATTAGAATTGTTTTGGAGTCGGTTTACTTACCCTACCACATACCTATTCCTTTTTGGAGTCTGAAACGTTCGGGAAAGTGTCTCTTATGTATTCCTCCGGGGTTACGATTTCAATAACATTGGTTTCAATATTTATGGGATTAACTGAGATATAATGTTTGATTCTTTGACCGTTCACCACCTTCGGATTTGTGCCTTCAAAGTTGTTGATTTTTATGGCACCAGAACGATCACTAGTAGAAAAGGGGGCAACGGTCCAGGGTGGGTTAGCCCATTAGTCCTGGTTCAATGTAGAACCGGGACCAATGGGGGCATTGGACCCGGTTCGTGAGCCCAGGGGGCCGGCCGGGCCACGTGGGCCATTGGTCCCGGTTTGTCTGGACCTTTTGGTCCCGGTTGGTGGGACGAACCGGGACCAATGTGCCTGGCTCCTGGCCCACCACCATTGGTCCCGGTTCGTGGCATGAACCGGGACCAAAGGCTCCCATTTAGTCCCGGTTCATGCCACGAACCGGGACCAGTGGTGCCGCCTATATATACCCCTCATGCCGGAGCAGAGCACTGAGTGCTCTGTTTTTCTGGGCCGGCGAGAGGAGGGGCTTGTGGTGCTCTAGCTCACCTCCTATGCACATGAGGTGTTCGATGAAATGCCCGAGCCACACTAGTTAAGCTTTCTCCTCTCGAAGCTCGACCTCAAAGCTCCATTTTCCTCGAGATTTGTCTAGATTTAGCGGTCCGTCACGCCCCACCCCTGTCTTCACCGCCGTCGATCACCCGCGCCGATCTCATCACCGACACCACCGTGGTGAGCCTCTTGCTCTTATCTTCTTTCTGAAAGGAAAGTTATTCTTACTTGTATGTTTAGATAGATACTTGTATCATTTTCTTACTTTTATTATTGCATCTTATATAGTGCGATGGTTTTGGTATCCGGCCCCGTCGGCCCTTGTCCTATCTATGATTCGGATGTGGTATATATATTAATCTTTATAACTATTGGTTCATTTATTGTTTATGATAATTATGCGGACCAACGTGACATAGATTTTATTTATCTAGGATGTATGTGAACCGGAAATTCCAACCGACCCTATTGTCGAGAGGTTAAATTCAGTTGAAGAAGAAAACAATTTCTTGAAGGAAAAAATAAAAAAATTGAGGAGGAGAAGATGATATTGGAGTTGCATGTTGCGGATGTCGTCGATGATCACAAGATCAAGATGGATGCGATGCGCTTGAAGATTAGAAAGATTAGAAAATATGCCATTCATACCGAGGCTTGGTATCATTATGTTGTTCGATCAGTTGATACCTTGGTTGCGATTATGATCGCCTTTGTTTTAATTAATGTATGGTTTAATTAATTAGATGCTCTGGAGAGCTATATGTTGTTAGATGAGAACTATGTATGTACTTTGGTTTTAATGTGATGATGAACTTCTATTAATTTGGACACTTAATTATATATAATGCACGCAGATGAACCGGCAATGGATGTACGGTGACAGACACACCTCCGAGTACATTAAGGGCGTGCATGAGTTTCTCGATGAGGCTGAGGCAAACAAGCATAATGGTTTTATGTGTTGTCCATGCACTAAATGTGGGAATACGATGTCTTACTCTAACCGAAAAATCCTTCACACCCACCTGCTGTACAAGGGTTTCATGCCACGCTATAATGTTTGGACAAGGCACGGAGAAATAGGGGTTATGATGGAAGACGACGAAGAAGAAGAGTACGATGACAACTACGTTCCCCCTGAATACCGTGATGCTGCAACGGGGGGAGCTGGTGAAGATCAAGAGGAACCAGACGATGTGCCCAATGATGCTGCAACGGGTGAAGCTGCTGAAGATGAAGAGGAACCAGACGATGTGCCCGATGATGATGATCTCCGCCGGGTAATTGTCGATGCAAGGACGCAATGCAAAAGTCAAAAGGAGGAGCTGAAGTTCGATCGCATGTTAGAGGATCACAAAAAAGGGTTGTACCCCAATTGCGAAGATGGCAACACAAAGCTCGGTACCGTACTAGAATTGCTGCAATGGAAGGCAGAGAATGTTGTGCCTGACAAAGGATTTGAGAAACCACTGAAAATACTGAAGAAGAAGCTTCCAAAGGATAACGAATTGCCCGATAGTACATACGCAGCAAAGAAGGTCGTATGCCCTCTAGGATTGGAGGTGGAGAAGATACATGCATGCCCCAATGACTGCATCCTATACCGCGGTGCATACAAGGATCTGAACGCATTCCCGGTATGCGGTGCATTGCGGTATAAAATCAGACGAGATGACCCTGGTAATGTTCACGGCGATCCCCGCAGGAAGAGGGTTCCTGCGAAGGCGATGTGGTATGCTCCTATAATACCACGGTTGAAACGTCTGTTCAGAAACGGAGAGCATGCCAAGTCGATGCGATGGCACAGTGAGGACCGTAAGAAAGACGGGAAGTTGAGAGCACCCGCTGACGGGTCGCAGTGGAGAAAAATAGTGAGAAAGTACTGGGATGAGTTTGCAAAGGACCCAAGGAACGTATGGTTTGCTTTAAGCGCGAATGGCATTAATCCTTTCGGGGAGCAGAGCAGCAATCACAGCACCTGGCCGGTCACTCTATGTATGTATAACCTTCCTCCTTGGATGTGCATGAAGCGGAAGTTCATTATGATGCCAGTTCTCATACAAGGCCCTAAGCAACCCGGCAACGACATTGATGTGTACCTAAGGCCATTAGTTGAAGAACTTTTACAGCTGTGGAATGGAAATGGTGTACGTATGTGGGATGAGCACAATAAAGAGGAATTTAACCTAAAGGCGTTGCTGTTCGTGACCATCAACAATTGGCCCGCTCTAAGTAACCTTTCAGGACAGACAAACAAAGGATACCACGCATGCACACACTGTTTAGATGACACTGAAAGTATATACCTGGACAAATGCAGGAAGAATGTATACCTGGGCCATCGTCGACTTCTTCCGACCAACCATCAATGTCGAAAGAAAGGCAAGCATTTTAAAGGCGAGGCGGATCACCGGAGGAAGCCCGCCATGCGTACCGGTGATCACGTACTTGTTAGGGTCAATGATTTACACGTAATCTTTGGAAAGGGTCCCGGCGCACTAGCTGTTCCGAATGACGCTGAGGGACACGCACCCATGTGGAAGAAGAAATCTATATTTTGGGACCTACCCTACTGGAAAGACCTAGAGGTCCGCTCTTCAATCGATGTGATGCACGTGACGAAGAACCTTTGCGTGAACCTGCTAGGCTTCTTGGGCGTGTATGGAAAGACAAAAGATACACCCGAGGCACGGGAGGACTTGCAACGTTTGCACGAAAAAGACGGCATGCCTCCGAAGCAGTATGAAGGTCCTGCCAGCTACGCTCTTACGAAAGAAGAGAAAGAAATCTTCTTTGAATGCCTGCTCAGTATGAAGGTCCCGACTGGCTTCTCGTCGAATATAAAGGGACTAATAAATATCCCAGAGAAAAAGTTCCAGAATCTAAAGTCTCATGACTGCCACGTGATTATGACGCAACTGCTTCCGGTTGCATTGAGGGGGCTTCTACCGGAAAACGTCCGATTAGCCATTGTGAAGCTATGTGCATTCCTCAATGCAATCTCTCAGAAGGTGATCGATCCAGAAATCGTACCAAGGCTAAGGAGTGATGTGGCGCAATGTCTTGTCGGTTTCGAGCTGGTGTTCCCACCATCCTTCTTCAGTATCATGACGCATGTCCTAGTTCATCTAGTCGACGAGATTGTCATTCTGGGGCCCGTATTTCTACACAATATGTTCCCCTTTGAGAGGTTCATGGGAGTCCTAAAGAAATATGTCTGTAATCACGCAAGGCCAGAAGGAAGCATCTCCATGGGCCATCAAACAGAGGATGTCATCGGGTTTTGTGTTGACTTCATTCCTGGCCTTAAGAAGATAGGTCTCCCTAAATCGCAGTATGAGGGGAGACTGACTGGAAAAGGCACGCTAGGAGCGGACTCAATAATATGCAGGGACGGGCATTCTTGGTCTGAAGCACACTACACAGTTCTATAGAACTCTACCTTGGTGACCCCGTATGTCGATGAACACAAGAACAGTCTGCGCTCCAAACACCCGGAGCAGTGCGACGACTGGATTACATGTGAACACATCAGGACTTTCAGCAGTTGGTTGGAAGCACGTATCAGAGGTGCAAACACTGTTTGTGATGAGTTGTACTTGTTGTCCAGGGGACCATCTTTGATTGTATTGATTTGGAAAGGATACGAGATAAATGGGAATACATTTTACACGATTGACCAAGATCAGAAGAGCACCAACCAAAACAGCGGTGTCCGCTTTGATGCAACAACCGAGAAGGGAAAGGACACATATTATGGTTACATAGTGGACATATGGGAACTTGACTACGGACAAGATTTTAAGGTCCCTTTGTTTAAGTGCAAATGGGTCAATCTATCAGGAGGCGGGGTACATGTAGACCCACAGTACGGAATGACAACAGTCGATCTGAAAAATCTTGGGTACACTGATGAATCGTTCGTCCTAGCCAATGATGTGGCACAGGTTATCTATGTGAAGGACATGTCTACCAGATCGATAAAAAGAAAAGATAAGGAAACGAATACATCATACGATGAGCCAAAGCGCCACATAGTTCTTTCAGGAAAAAGGGACATCCTAGGAGTGGAGGGCAAGACAGACATGTCTGAAGATTATGAAAGGTTTCATAAAATTCCTCCCTTCAATGTCAAGGCTGACCCAAGCATCATGATAAACGATGAAGATTATCCATGGTTACGGCGCAATAAGCAAATGACACAAGCGAAGAAAAAGTGAAGACTTTCTCCCGCAACTATTATGATGATACCATGCCAAATTTGTAACAGACGAGTATGTTATGCCAAGTATTTTAGAGCTCATTTGAAAACAGACGAGTAGGTGCATCTATGTTAATTTTTTTTATTAAAGTTAATCACAAACTTGTGATTCACACAAATTTCAAAGAATTCAAATTTTAACTATTCAAATTTGAAAACTAATGGCACTAACAGAAAGTTCATAATTTTTCTGACCTAAAAGCAAAAAGAATTAAAAAATATAGCAAAAACAAAATAAAGCAACAAAGAAAACAAAACAACTAAAAAAGTGTTTTCAAATTTGAAAACTAATGGCACTAACAGAAAGTTTATAATTTTTCTAAAACTATAAAGCAAGAAAGTTTAAAAGTTTATAATTTTTCTAAAACTAAAAAAGTTTAAAAGATAAAATAATTAAAAAATAAAGCAACACGAATAATGATAAAACACAGTAATATTAAATAGCAGGAATTTTTTATAGTAAAGTTATTCATAAACTAGTGATTCACACAAATTTTAAAAAATTCAAAGTTAAACTATTCAAATTTTAAAACTAATGGCACTAACAGAAAGTTTATAATTTTTGTGACCTAAAATAAAAAAGAAATCACTACAAAACAATAAGTATTTAGTTCTAAGTAGAAACAAAAAAAATAAAAAAGTGCCACCACTGGGCCCCCACGGCCTGAATACGACTAGAAACCCTACCATGGGCCAGGATTCAGGCCTGAGGGAGGCCCAGTAGGCCCACAGGCACAGATTGCAGTGTTAGGCCCAAAAGCCTGCTTTAGAGAGAAGCTCGAGAGGGATGGCGCACCGCACCTTATAAACAGGTGCGCCTCCCTCTCAACTAGCGAGGTGGGACTAAATATTTGGGTTCGGGGCAGCACAGGCCTTTGGTCCCGGTTGGAGGGACGAACCGGGACCAAAGGGGGCATTGGTCCCGGTTCTTAGCACCAACCGGGACCAATGCCCCCTCTTTAGTCCCGGTTGGTGCCACCAACCGGGACCAAAGGCCTCTTTTCAGCAGCTCAAAGGGCGGGAAGCGGCGGCCTTTGGTCCCGGTTGGTGGCACCAACCGGGACTAAAGGGGGGCATTAGTCCCGGTTTGTGCCACGAACCGGGACCAATGCGCCGTCTATATAAGCAAGACTTGTGAAAAATTTCGTTCAGTTCTTCGATCCCGCCTCGCCGTCGCCGTCGTCGCCCTGCCTCCGACGCCGCCCCGACGCCGTCGCCGCGCGCCACCCCGCGACGTCGCGGTTTCTCCGCGCCGCCCCGACGCCGTCGCCTCCCTGCGTCGCGCCCCGACGCCGTCGCCGCCCCGCCTCTGCCTCGCCGTCGCCTCTGCCTCGCCGCGCCCCAGCTGCCCCGCGCCGCCCCGACGCCGTCGCCGCCCCACGTCGTGCCCCGACGCCGTCGCCGCCCCGCCTCTGCCTCGCCGCACCCCAGCTGCCCCGCGCCACCGTCGCCTCTGCCTCGCTGTGGTCTGGGCCGGCACCGCCCCCCTCTTCCCCCTTTTTTTTGCAAACACATATATGTTTTTTCCTGCAGATTATATGTATATGTATGAGTATATGATGATGTATGAGTATATGTATGTGCTGAAAAGATAGATTTTTAGAAAAAATACTATTTCTTCTGTTGATGATATGATGATGTTTTTTTTTCATATATGCATTTTTTCATATATTTATTAATTTTTTTAAGTTGTTAATAGATATCGATTTTAGGTTAGTGCATTTTATCACTGATTTTAGGTTAGTTGATCGATTTAGTGCATTTTATGTTTGTTGCATTTTATGTTTGTTGCGTTTTAGGTTAGTGCATTTGCTAAGTGATATTAAGAAAGGAAGGAAAAGAAGGATAAGAAAGAAGAAAATAAGAAGAAGAAAGAAAGAAGAAGAGGAGAGGAAAAGAAGAGGAGAAATAAATAAGAAGAAGAAAAAAGAAGAAAAAGAAGAGGAGAAGAAGAAAGGAATAGTGGAGAGGAAGAGAAAGTAGAATATTCTATTTTCTCTTCTTCTCCACTATTCCTTTCTTCTTCTCCTCTTTTTTTTCTTCTTTTTTTTCTTCGATCTTCTTCGCTAGCTATTCCTTTCTTCTTCTCCTCCTTCTTCTTCTTCTTCTTCTTAATTTTTATCGGGAACGTGGGTGTCGAGGATCGCCGAGGCGTCGAGGGTCGGGAACTAGGGTAGAGGGTCGAGGGTCGTTAAGGGGTCAAGGGTCGAGGGTTCGAGGGTTCTAGGGTCGAGGGTTCCAGCAGGGTCGTCTAGGGGTCGAGGGTTCCAGGGTCGTCGAGGGTTCCAGGGGTCGAGGATCGCCGAGGGGTCGTGAAAGGTTTCCTAGTGTCAAAGTACCGAATAAATCCATGGCTTCATCATTAGCCGGAAGTAACGAGGGCATGATGGTACGAAGTCCTCCAAAGTTATTCTGGAATGGAGTCCCGGATAGGATAATTTGCCTTTTTGTACGAATTTCAGCAAAGGCCTTCCAAATAACGATATTTGGAAGGTTCTTGCGGAACTTTGTACCAAAAAGCGAATTATCCTATCTGGGACTCCGTTCCAAAATAACTTTGGAGAGCTTCGTACCATCATGCACCTATTACTTTCGCCTAATGATGAAGACATGGTTTTGTTGAATCCTTTGACACTAGGCAACCTCCCGACCCCTCGGCGATCCTCCCGAACATGAGAGGAAGAAGAGGATAAAAAAGAAGAGGAAGAAGAAAAAAAAAGAGGAGGAGAAAGAATAGAGGAGTTCTTTTTTTTCTTCTTCTTCCTCTTTTTTTCTTCTTCTTCCTCTTTTTTTAATCAGGAACGGCGGTCGTCGAGGGACATAGATGTAGTGTCGTCGTTGTCGATATACCCCCTCCCGATAGCTTCAACACGTGGGGGGGGGTCGATATTACCCCCTCCTTGAAGCGTTGTCGAGGCCACCCCAAACCCTTGAAGCGTTGTCGAGGCCACCCTAAACCCTAGAGAAGCAGCCGAGGCCACTAATTAATATATATGATTCCTTACTATGATTAGCTAGCTAGTTCTACGTTTGCCACTAATATATCCATTTGTCATGTTTGAATAATAATTGCCATGTTGTAAATATTTATAGAAACTATGGACACTATCGCCCGAGACGAAGAAGAGAAGCGTTGTTGAGGGACATAATCGCAGAAGGAAGTGATGCCGTCTCGTTGTATCTCAACGACTTCGATGGTCTTCAAGGAGAGGGTGAAGAAGCTGGCTCCGGTGACCTAATGGCGGTGCAAGAAGAAGAACGTGATGACGGGTCCGGTGACCGAAACGAGTCCGGCGACCGAGCCGAGTCCGGCCAGGTATATATATTAGTTAAGCCTGTGTTGACTAGCTAATTGATGCATTCATTGTTTTGGTATGTACACATATTAATTAAGTCTTTGTTCTTTTTCCTAGCCCTCCGGATCGAGCACAACTGAGGTAAAGAGACGAGGCCCGAAGAGAAAGTTGAGCTCGGATGAAAGGTTTGAGATCATAGCAATCGCGCCCGACGGCCAACCTATTGAACCCATCCGAACAAAGAAGGCATTTGTTGCTCAGTGCGGGGTTCTGGTTAGGGACAAGATCCCGATCAGCATCCAGCAATGGTATAAGCCTAAGAACGAAGACCCTGAGGTGTCTTATGTCAATGATCTGCAGAAAAATGATCTTTGGACTGAGCTAAAGTCAAATTTCACCCTACCGCCAGAGGATGATCCGGAGAAGCCAGTTAAAGAGCAATTAATCAAGTCTTTTGCTCTTAAGAGGATGGCAGACCTATTCAGGAGGTGGAAGAAAGACCTGAATAGGTTTGTCGAGAAAAAAGAGACACCAGAATTCAAGGGCATATATGAGAAGATCAGAGATGACTGGCCTGCATTTGTGGCCCACAAGACATCGGAAAAGAGTAAGAAGATGTCGGAGACAAACAAGAAAAATGCTGCGAAGAAGAAGCTTCACCATCGCACGGGGTCAGGTGGCTACCTGGTAGCCCGGCCTAAGTGGGCCAAGGCTGAGAATGATCTGGCTGAAAAAGGGATCGAACCAGAGACAATGAGCTGGCCAGACCATTGCCGGACTTGGTTCTTCGGGGCTGGCGGAACCTTGGACCCTGTAACAGGGAAGTGCATTTGGACGGACGAGCAACTTGACATTCCCGTGAAGAAGCTTCGGTACTATATCAAAGTACCGCAGGAAGGGACGTTCCTTCCAGACAGAGAGAACGACGAGCTCACAAAGGCCCTCGGGAATCCTGAGCACCCTGGACGGACACGAGGCACGCCAGGCTCCATTCCGTGGAAGGTTGGGTTTCCGGACGCAGGCGGTTACAAAATCCAGGAGAGGAGGAAGCAAGTGTAACAGTCCGAACTGCAGGCGCTTAAAGCAAGGGCACTCGGGATAGAGGAACGAGAAGCAAATCGCAGCAACCGAACTGTCGAAGCTTCCCCTGAAGCTACCCCGCCATCTCAGCGGAGAAGCAGCGTGGCTTCCACTGAGCTGCTTCAGCCAGAGCTTGTCTTGACGGCTCCTGCCAATTATCCCGTGGATGCTATCACGGAGGCTCAAAATTGCCACCTTATGACGCAGTGGATGAATATGAAGGTCAAGGCGGCTATTGGCTCTGTTTATCCTAATGAACCCGGCGCAACTTTTCACTACCGGCCGATTCCAGAAGGATATGCTAAGGTGATGGTGGATGAAATAACGGAGGGATTTGAGGACCTCCCGCTTCACCACCCTACCGGAGAAGGGGAGACTCGGCTGGGTTCTGCTCTGAAGACTCCATGCCTATGGCGGAAGGAGCTCATCAACCTTCCAAACTAGATGCCTCCGCCGCCTCCTCCTCCTCCGGCGAGTCAGGGTACTCCGCCTCCTCCACCGCCTCCTCCTCCGGCGAGTGACGATCAGGGCCATCGGCCGGCTCCTTCTCCGGCGCGTGGCGGCACTCCGCCTCCTTCTCCGCCTGCGCCGGCGCGCCCGAGCAGCCAGCCTACTCCTTCTCCGCCTCGTCAGCAAGTGCGGAAGAGACCCGCCGCCGCTCCGGCAGCTACTCCGGCGCGTCGTAGTCCTTCTCCTCCGCCTCGTAGGTAAGTCAAGAAGATTGCCGCTCCGTCTGCTCTGCCGGCGTCTAGCAGTACAGCCAGAGGTAGGAGAAAATACAAATTCGGTCCTTCTCTAAAGTCTCCAAAGAAGTTACCATACGAGATGAGCCCGGAGGAGAACGCGAGGATCGCGCGAACCGAGAAGGATGACTGGTTTCAAGGGTTGAAAGCACAGAGACATCCACCTCCAAACGAGAAGGTAGATTCGGTGAAAGTGAAGCGCACTCTGGCTGCCCTGGCAAAACCACCCAAGTCTCCGCCGAAAGGCAACTATGAGCGCATTATTGCAAAGACATGGGCCGCAGCGTCGCGGTCGGGAAGTACAGTCAGTGATCAAAGGCTGAAAGAACGACGAGTAGCTGGGAAACAAATTGCCCAGCTCGACGAACAAGCAAAGCAATCGTGCCCCACGCTCAAGGTGCCTAGTGTCGATCCAAGGATGGCGCCCAGTTATACCAATCTTGACGATTACCTGCCCGACGATGTAGATTATGATTTCCTGGACGTGCAGATACACAAATACGAGTACGGGAAGCCTCTCGTCAAAGATGAAAGATCTCTAACAACGATGATGCGAAGATTGCATGATTGGTACATGAAAACCTGCAGAGAGTCTGGGGGAGGAATACTTTGTATATGAGAGTTAAACCGGAGCATAACCTCGTTGGAATTGAACTGTTGCATGTTCCATTTGAGGAGTTCTATCAGTTTTTCAATCAATTGGCCCTCGATAAAGCAACGGTCACCTGCTACTGTCTGTAAGTACTACTACTTCTGTCATTAAGTCTCTCTACATAGCTCAGCTCTTTCATTGCATGTATTTATAATTATCCTCACTATATTATGCAGATTGAAGATCGCCGAATTGAAGAAAAGACAAATCGGTGATATTGGGTTCATTAACACAAATCTCATAGATGCAGTTCAAGTTAAAGATCATGCTGCAGAAACCGAGGCCAACTTGCTACGATCATTCAAAATAAATGAACGCAAAAATATAATACTCTTTCCTTACAACTTCAAGTGAGTGTTGTCTTGTGCATATTCGGTTTCCCTTATATATTAGTCCAGGTTATAGTAATGTAATTGATGAGTTATGCATGTGTGCGCAGTTTCCACTATATTCTCCTGGAGATTAGGCTTGAGAAGGGAGTAGTAACTGTCTTGGACTCGAGACGAAAAGATCCCCAGGAGTATGCGGACATGAATGAAATCCTCAAGAAGTAAGTTAAATCGATCATTATCCACCATATCAGCAAATTTGTTCATTTCCTGATATCAAGTGATTGTTTTCTTTTGTCTGGCAGTGTTTGGAGAAAATTCAGCACAAATTCCCCGGAACTCCCGAAGGAGCTGGAATTTAGATACCCGAAAGTAAGTACTATAGTACCATGTTCCGCGCGTCTCCTAGCTATTGATTCAAGCGCTAGTTTCATCAATACCATTTGGCATTCTTGCTTATCTGTTTGATTGACCTCTATTTCTTGTAAAGTGGTTGAGGCAGGAACAAGGGAATGATTTCTATGGATACTACGTCTGCGAGTCCATCCGCCACACGACCTGTGAGCGGGGCGGGTACTCTGAGAAACAATATGAAGTGCGTAAGAAATAATATTCACAATTTTTGTTTATTACCATCATTTGTGTTGAGTTCCATTCATTCATATACATACATATATGTATTGACCCCCTTCTTCAAATTAGATGTTTCGGCAGCGGAATGAACTCCTAGGACCAGATCGCATGCGAGCAATTCAAGAGGAATTGGCGGCATTCTTTCTTGACCACGTGATCGCTGAAGACGGAGAATACTATGTGGAACATGCGTCCATAATTTAAGAGATTATATTTGTAAAAGATAATTATTATATATATGTAGTCGGTAGTGTCGGACTATACATATACGAGAACTTGTTGTTCGACCAATCTCTCGGAGAAGGAGAGGTGGTCGATATCACTTCTCTCTGTATGCATATATGTTCATGACGATCTTCTGTTTCCTTCGTTTGCTTAGCTAGCTAGCATATGCCTAGTCTTCTCTATACGTATGTTTAGTACGTAACGTCGACCAAGCACGGACATAAGAGAGGACACTTCTCTCTATTAATTAGCTATCTAGCTAACACAATATATGAAATATCTAAATTAACCCCCCAAAAACCCCAAACCCCCTCCCCCCTTTCATCAAAAACCCCAGCCACAGAAATGCTGACGCGTGGATGCCTATTGGTCCCGGTTGGTGCTACCAACCGGGACCAAAGGCCCTCCTGCCTGGGCTCGGCGCACAGGCCACGTGGAGGCCCATCCGCCCCGATTCTGGTTTGAACCGGGACTAAAGGGTGAGGGTATTAGTAACGACCCTTTAGTCCCTGTTCAGGAACCGGGACTAGAGGCCCTTACGAACCGGGACAATAGGCCGGTTTTCTACTAGTGGATAGACCTCTTCGATAACGTAAAGACCTTCCCATTTAGAGAGAAGTTTTCCTGCAAAAAGTCTTAAACGAGAGTTGTATAGCAATACATAATCACCTACATTAAACTCACGCTTTTGTATCCTTTTGTCATATGCCATCTTTTAACTTTTTCTTTAAACAATTTAGCATTTTCATAGGCTTGGGTTCTCCATTCATCAAGTGAGATAATGTCAAATAACCTCTTCTCACCTGCAAGTTTGAAATCATAGTTGAGCTCTTTAATGGCCCAATAAGCCTTATGTTCTAGTTCGAGAGGTAAGTGACATGCTTTTCCATAAACCATTTTATACGGGGACATACCCATAGGATTTTTATACGCAGTTCTATAGGACCATAATGCATCAGCAAGTTTCTTGGACCAATTCTTTCTAGATCTATTAACAGTTTTTTGCAGATTTAATTTGAGCTCTCTGTTACTCAATTCTACTTGACCACTAGACTGTGGGTGATAAGGAGATGCAATTCTATGATTAACATCATACTTGGAAAGCATTTTACGGAAAGCACCATGAATAAAATGTGAACCACCATCAGTCATTAAATATCTAGGGACCCCAAACCTCGGAAAAATAACTTCTTTAAGCATCTTAATAGAGGTGTTGTGATTAGCACTACTAGTTGGAATAGCTTCTACCCACTTAGTAACGTAATCAACAGCAACTAAAATATTTGTATATCCATTAGAGGCAGGAAACGGTCCCATATAATCAAAGCCCCAAACATCAAATGGTTCAATAACAAGTGAATAATTCATAGGCATTTCTTGACGTCTACTAATATTACCAATTCTTTGAGATTCATCACAAGATAAGACAAACTTACGGGCATCCTTGAAGAGAGTAGGCCAATAAAAACCGGATTGCAATACCTTATGTGCAGTTCTATCTCCAGCGTGGTGTCCTCCGTAAGCCTCGGAGTGACACTTGCGTAGGATCTGTTCCTGTTCATGCTCAGGTACACAACGTCTAATAACACCATCTACTCCTTCTTTATAAAGATGTGGGTCATCCCAAAAGTAATGTCTCAAATCATAGAAAAACTTTTTCTTTTGCTGGTATGTGAAACTAGGTGGTATAAATTTGGCAACAATGTAATTAGCATAATCAGCATACCATGGAGCAGTATGAGAAGCATTTATGACATTTAATTGCTCATCAGGAAAGCTATCATCAATAGGTAGTGGGTCATCAAGAACATTTTCTAACCTAGACAAGTTGTCTACAATGGGGTTCTCAGCTCCCTTTCTATCAATAATATGCAAATCAAATTCTTGTAGCAAGAAAACCCATCTAATAAGTCTAGGTTTAGCATCTTTCTTTTCCATAAGATATTTAATAGCAGCATGATCCGTGTGGATAGTTACTTTAGAATCGACAATATAAGGTCTAAACTTATCACATGCAAATACAACTGCTAAGAATTCTTTTTCAGTAGTAGCGTAATTTCTCTGAGCATTGTCTAGAGTTTTACTAGCATATTGAATAACATTTAATTTCTTATCAACTCTTTGCCCTAGAACAACACCTACAGCATAATCACTAGCATCACACATGAATTCAAAGGGTAAATTCCAATCAGGTGGCTGAACAATAGGTGCAGAAATCAATGCTTTCATAAGTATTTCAACTGCTTCTACACAATCATCAACAATGACAAATGGTATATCTTTTTGTAATAAATTAGTCAGAGGCCGAGAAATTTTTGAGAATTCCTAAATGAACCTCCTATAAAATCCGGCGTGACCAATGAAGCTTCTTATACCTTTGATGTCCTTGGGACATGGCATCTTTTCAATAGCATCAACCTTAGCTTTATCAACTTCAATACCTCTTTCAGAAATTTTATGCCCCAAGACAATGCCTTCATTAACAATAAAGTGGCACTTCTCCCAATTCAAGACAAGGTTAGTTTCTTCACATCTCTACAAAACTCGATCAAGCTTGCTCAAGCAATCATCAAAAGAGGATCCATAGACGGAGAAATCGTCCATGATAACCTTACAAATATTTTCACAGAAATTAGAGAATATAGCCATCATGCATCTTTGAAAGGTAGCAGGTGCATAACATAAACCAAAAGGCATACGTCTATAAGCAAAAGTACCAAAAAGGCAAGTAAAAGTGGTCTTAGCTTGATCATCAGCTGACACAGGTATTTGAGAGAAACCAGAATAACCATCTAGAAAGCAAAAATGTGTATGTTTGGATAATCTTTCTAGCATCTGATCAATAAAAGGTAAGGGGTAATGATCTTTTTTAGTAGCTTTATTTAATTTGCGGAAATCAATTACCATCCTATAACCTGTAATAATTCTTTGCGGAATCAATTCATCTATATCATTAGGAATGACCGTAATTCCTCCCTTCTTAGGGACACAATGGACAGGACTTACCCACTGACTATCAGCAACGGGATAAATTATACCTGCCTCAAGGAGCTTTAATATTTCCTTTCTTACCACTTCTTTCATTTGAGGGTTCAGTCATCGTTGATGATCAATAACTGGTTTGGCATCTTTTTCCAAATTTATTTTGTGTTGGCATAGAGTGGGACTAATGCCCTTAAGATCATCAAGAGTATATCCAATAGCAGCACAGTGCTTCTTCAGAGTTTTCAATAATTTTTCTTCCTCCTTCTCTGAAAGGTTAGCACTAATAATAACAGGATATATCTTATTTTCATCAAGATAAGCATATTTAAGAGTATCAGGCAATGGTTTAAGCTCAAACACGGGATCACCCTTGGGTGGAGGAGGATCCCCTAGGATTTCAACAGGCAAGTTGTGTTTCAGAATAGGACCCTGTTTAAAGAACACTTCATCTATTTCCCTCCTTTCATTCATAAACATATCATTTTCATGGTCTAGCAAATATTGTTCTAAAGGATCACTAGGTGGTACGGCGATAGAAGCAAGACCTATAATTTCATCTTTACTAGGCAATTCCTCTTCACGGTGTTGTCTACGAAATTTAGAAAAATTAAACTCATGGGACATATCACCCAAACCAATAGTAACAACTTCCTTTTCGCAGTCTATCTTAGCATTAACAATGTTTAAGAAGGGTCTACCAAATATAATGGGACAAAAGCTATCTTGTGGGGAACCAAGAACAAGAAAATTAGCAGGATATTTAGTTTTCCCACACAAGACTTCAACATCTCTAACAATCCCAATTGGTGAAATAGTATCTCTATTGGCAAGTTTAATTGTGACATCAATATCTTCTAACTTAGTAGGTGCAATGTCATGCATAATTTCTTTGTATAAGTCAATAGGTATTTCACTAGCACTAGCACCCATATCACACAAGCCATGATAACAATGATCTCCTATTTTAACAGAAATAACAGGCATGCCTACCACATGTCTATGTTTATATTTAGCTCAAGGTTTAGCAACTCTAGCAGTTTCATCACAGAAATAAATAACATGCCCATCAATATTATCAGCCAAGAGATCTTTAACAATAGCAATATTAGGTTCAACTTTAACTTGCTCAGGAGGTGTATAAGTTCTAATATTTCTTTTACGAACCACAGTTGAAGCTTTAGCATGATCCTTTATTCTAACAGGGAAAGGTGGTTTCTCTACATGAGCAGTAGGAACAATAGGATCATTATAAGTGATAGTCTTTTCTTCAACTTTAATAGGTGCAACTACTTTTACTTCTATGGGAGGATGATATTTAAACCACTTTTCCTTACGGAGATCAACATGAGTAGCAAAACATTCACAGAAAAGAAGCTACTATCTCAGAGTGAAGTCCATATTTAGTGCTAAATTTATGGAAAACATCTGTATCCATAAAAGATTTAACACAATCAAACTTAGGTGTCATACCTGACACCTTACCTTCGTCGAGATACCAATCTTCAGAGTTGCGTTTAATTCTTTCCAATAAATCCCATTTGAATTCAATAGTCTTCATCATAAAAGAGCCAGCACAAGAAGTATCGAGCATGGTGTGATTGTTATCAGAAAGCCGAGCATAAAAATTTTGAATAATCATTTCTCCTGACAGCTCATGGTTGGGGCATGAATATAACATTGATTTAAGCCTCTCCCAAGCTTGAGCGATGCTTTCTCCTTCACGAGGCCAAAAATTATATATATAATTGCGATCACGATGAACAAGATGCATAGGATAAAACTTCTGATGAAATTCCAATTTCAATTGTTTGTAGTTCCATGACCCCATATCATCACATAGCCTATACCATGTCAATGCATCTCCCTTCAAAGATAAAGGGAAGACCTTATTCTTGATAACATCATCGGGCATACCTGCAAGCTTAAATAATCCACAAACTTCATCCACATATATTAGGTGCTCATCACGATGTAATGTTCCATCTCCTGCAAAAGGATTAGCTAGCAGTTTTTCTACCATACCCGAAGGAATTTCAAAGTAGACATTTTCATTTTCGGTAGGTTCAGTATGTTGAGGAGCAACTGTTTGCTCTACTGGTCGGGGTGAATATACCCCGAACAAGCCCCTCAGAGGATTACTTTCCATAGTAACAAGTGACAGTAAATTTCTGCACACTATATAATTTTTTTCTTACCAAATTCCACCTACCAAAGGCGCTTCACTCCCCGGCAACGGCGCCAGAAAAGAGTCTTGATGACCCACAAGTATAGGGGATCTATCGTAGTCCTTTTGATAAGTAAGAGTGTCGAACCCAACGAGGAGCAAAAGGAAATGATAAGCGGTTTTCAGCAAGGTATTCTCTGCAAGCACTGAAATTGTAGGTAACAGATAGTTTTGTGATAAAATAATTTGTAACGAGCAACAAGTAACAAAAGTAAATAAAGTGCAGCAAGGTGGCCCAATCCTTTTTGTAGCAAAGGACAAGCCTGGACAAACTCTTATATAGAGAAAAGCGCTCCCGAGGACACATGGGAATTATCGTCAAGCTAGTTTTCATCACGTTCATATGATTCAAGTTCGGTACTTTGATGATTTGATATGTGGGTGGACCGGTGCTTGGGTGCTGTTCTTACTTGAACAAGCATCCCACTTATGATTAACCCCTATTGCAAGAATCCGCAACTACAAAAGAAGTATTAAGGTAAACTTAACCATAGCATGAAACATATGGATCCAAAGCAGCCCCTTACGAAGCAACGCATAAACTAGGGTTTATGCTTCTGTCACTCTAGCAACCCATCATCTACTTATTACTTCCCAATGCCTTCCTCTAGGCCCGAATAATGGTGAAGTGTCATATAGTCGACGTTCACATAACATTACTAGAGGAGAGACAACATACATCTCATCAAAATATCGAGCGAATACCAAATTCACATGACAACTAATAGCAAGACTTCTCCCATGTCCTAAGGAACAAACGTAACTACTCACAAAGGATATTCATGTTCATAATCAGAGGAGTATTAATGTGCATAAAGGATCTGAACATATGATCTTCCACCAAATAAACCAACTAGCATCAACTACAAGGAGTAATCAACACTACTAGCAACCTACAGGTACCAATCCCGGACTTGGAGACAAAAATTGGATACAAGAGATGAACTAGGGTTTGAGAGGAGATGGTGCTCGTGAAGATGTTGATAGAGAATGGCCCCCTCCTGATGAGAGGAGCGTTGGTGATGATGATGGCAATGATTTCCCCCTCCCGGAGGGAAGTGTCCCGGCAGAATAGCTCTGCCGGAGCCCTAGATTGGTTCCACCAAGGTTCCGCCTCGTGGCGGCGGAGTCTCATCCCGAAAGCTTGCTTCTGATTTTTCTTCGGACGAAAAACTTCATATAGCAGAAGATGGGCACCGGAGGGCCAACAGGGGGCCCACGAGCAAGGAGACCCCCCCCCCCCACCCTCGTGGCTAGGGTGTGACCCCCTCTGGTATTTCTTCCGCTCAATATTTTTTATTATTTCCAAAAACAACTTTCGTGGAGTTTCAGGACTTTTGGAGTTGTGCAGAATAGATTTCTAATATTTGCTCCTTTTCCAGCCCAGAATTGCAGCTGCCGGCATTCTCCCTCCTTATGTAAACCTTGTAAATTAAGAGAGAATAGGCATAAGTTGTGACATAATGTGTAATAACAGCCCATAATGCAATAAATATCGATATAAAAACATGATGCAAAATGGGCGTATCACAGCTCAAAGGATCACATGAAGTCATTAAGACACGTTCAGAGAAGGTTAAAGTCTGTCAGGAAAATGAGAAACTCCGGAGTTATTGCATTGGATTATATCCAAACGTCTAAAAATCTGGCAGATCCTTTACTAAGGGCCTATCACGTAATGTGATAGATAATAAATCGAGGGAGATGGGTATGAGACCCACAATATGAGTTGTTCATAGTAGTAACCTAGTCTATGTGATCGGAGATCTCATGAATTAGATGTGGAAGACAAGCTGTTGATCAACTAAGAGGAGAGTATCCTTACTATTAACAATATCACTCCATGAAGATGCAATACTCTCCTAATCTACATGGCAGGGTTATGTATATCTTAATGTGTTCAAAGTGGCTCATCTAAGCAGAAATGTTGTCCTACAGAACATCTTTTGAAGAATGCACCTATATGAGTCTGGTTGTTAAACGTAACAATCTATGAGAGTAGGGTTCTCTCTAGTAAAATCATGGAAGGTCTCGGACTATGACGCATAAGCTCCACCCGCGGGAAGACCCACGGTAGCCACGTATCGGTCAAGGCTTTATATGAAACTAAATTCACAGAAAACTTGCAGTTCAAGGTCTGGTCCACTGTTCAAGTTGCTTACTAGTGTAGCATAGACTTCTAGGTGGAAGTTCAACTTAACAATCTCCACTGCAGTACCGGTATATAAAAGAGTGTTTTGGAATGAAAGGCAAATTTTGTGTGCCTCTGGGATCTGTTGGGGGATTTATGAAATTTTGTCTGTTTTGGGTCAGCCCAATAGCAGTTTCAGAAATTCCTAATAAATCCTAGAGACTCACGCAGCCCATTCGTGCAAGGCAAGAGGTGGAACTAAAGTTTAGTCCCACATTGTTAGTTTAGAGGGAGTTGGACCTCCTTGTAAGGGAGGATGTTTCCCCACATGTATGAGCATGAGAACAAGAGGGACATTCAAGCGTGCTACTCCTGCGCCGCCCGCCTCGCCACGCCACGCCTCGTCATGATGCGCCGCGGGTTGCGGGAATGAGCCAAGCCGATGTCTAAATTTTTGCCACGCACGACGGATATACGAACGGTCACACGGGAGCTGAAACGTTTTTGCTGTAGTGGAGATTGATTACGAACGGCGCACCTCTTCGCCTGCCGCCTGTTCGCTTCATCTTCCTCTGTTGTTTCACCTCCGGTCGCAGCCTATTCGCCTCTCTCTCATGTGCCTATATAAGAGAGGTCGCTCCTCTCCAGAGAAACACAACAGAAAGACCATCTCCCTCTTGCCACTAAGTTCCTGAGCACTGCGCTGCTGCTACGTTCTTCCCCATCCGGGCTTGCGGCGTGCACCGCAGGTTGGGACAGTAGACCTCCCAAACCGCACCTCTTTGAGGCCTGTAGGGGAGAAGGGTGATAAGGTTTTTGGGGAGCGCTCCGCACGACTACTGACTTCTTCGTCACAGACGCCCCAGACTCCGACGACTACTTCCCCGACGACGACTTCTTCCCTGACGTCGACAACCTCCTCGACAACATGGCTGGCGAGGACACCGACCCCAAGTGCAGTGTTGTTGCTGTCCCGTATGTGTTCTTCTTTCTGTTAGATGTCCTGCCACAGTTTCTTGTACTAGTACTTGCCCTAGATATGTTAGGTACTGCTTCATATATCCAACTTGCTCTACTGTCTGCTCTAGATATGTTAGGCTACAATTCATATATATAGATGCTATTTACCTTCTCTCTGTCAGAACACATGACATGTTTTATCTCTACTATATTAGTCATGCTTTATCTAGTATTTCTGTTAATAAAATCATTTGGTAAATTGCTAATATTTCCAACATTGGCTACAGGTCTCCACATAGATGCCGAAAGGCTGCACCACTCTCACCATTAGTGTGACGCCCTGGACGGCGGAACTCTCGAATGATTGAAGGACCGTATGCGTGGATACGGGTGGACGGATCACGCTTGTGATCCTAGCACTGGAATGAACATCGAGATTAGATTCTTCACCAAGTTCTTCCGCTTCAGACGTTGGTAAGATTCAATTAGATCAACTTTTTTTCAATTGCATCTCCTTAGCTTCGTGTAGATGCAAATTTTTTTTGTTTTCCATGCACGAATCCCGACATAAATTTAAGCAAAGTTTTTCAATCAAAGCAATATTCCTTAATGTGTCCATTGTTGCATTCAGAAAATGTGTTTGATTTTCCATACCAAGTGATAAATGTATGGTGAACAAGAGTTTGATTGCTTGATTAATGGTGGTGAGTTGATGAGGAATGTAAAGTTTGAGCAATTTTTTTAATTCAAACCGTCTTTTATCTAGCTTTATGGTAGATGAAATGTCATGAATCAAAATTATGACAGCGGACGAACACATACATGACAACCTAGGTGGCAATAAAATTTGAGGGATAATCCAAATAAGGATAACTGTATTAGAAATGAGAAGAAATGGAAGAATATTTTTAAATGAGATAATGGCGTCACAACAAAAATATTGAAGTTTAAAAAGTGCTATTTACTTCTTTGTAACAACTTAGCTTTTTAGATGAATCGATAGTGTATGCACAACTAGAAAATAAAAGAAAATATGTAGTTTACTCGCATTTCAACTGATTGATTTTTGTATATATCAAGTCTGGTCTAATATTTCTGAAGCTTGATTACATACATTAGTAGTTTAGTACAGACAATTGATCAACAATTTATATATGTCTCATGGAATTCTTTACTTGTATATATTTGTTGGGTTTCTTCTAAGGGGTTATAATTTTCTATTATTTACTAGGTGACCGACCTATGTATATAGTTTTTTTTCTGGCTCCTTATAGTCGTGTGTGCAGAATTGGCTCGGGTTTCCGGATTCAATTGGAGCGTGTTTCTAAATTATTATTTTTCGTTGAGATTGAATACTCTATTTATGAGATTAGTGATTATTTTACAATGCTATGTACTCCACCTATGAAGAAGTATAATCTAATGGCATTGTAGTTACTTTTAAATAAAGCATAATGTCAATGTTTTGTAATGTTATATCTCAAATATAAATATCGACTTGCGTAAAAATATGATGGCCAACATATACTTAAGTTAGATTACAGTGATATATCCTTATTTATTTATACTATCTGTTTTTAAGACCCCTCGGACCCCCGCGTCGCCCCCTGCTAGGGTGGCTCCGGTGGAAACCCTAACCCCCGCCGCCGGGCACGTCCATCCTCTTCCTCCCCTCCGCCGTCGCTGGAGGAGGTCGTCGGGCGAAGCCCCGGGCGGCTGACGGCGGCGGCGGAGGCCCTCTTCCCTCTCGCGCCAGACCGGGTGAGGCGGGTCACCCACGGTGCCGGGTCGTTTATTCCCTGGTCTGCGTCGCGTTTGTTCGTCTCTGGTGATGGCGCAAAGTGGCGGCGTGGTGCTGGGCAGAAGCGGCGGAGCTGCTAGGCTTCGAGGAAGATCTGGTGGCGCCGGCCGCTCGGTGGCCTCGTAGTCATGGCAGCCTTGGTCACGGTGGCTGGCGGCTCGGCCTCTTGGCGGCGACAGGATCCCATGGCAGCGGCCCTGGAAGGTGGCGGCGGGTGAAGCTCGGGCTTCCCGCAGTGGCATGGCGTTGTCCAGTCCCTGTCCAAGGCGGATCTGCGTTGGCAATCTCATGGTTTTTGCTACGAATTGGTTCAGATCAGATCAGAGACGATGACGAGCGTGCTGGATCCATCTCGGCGGCTCTCGCGGTTTGGCAAGGCGGTGTGGGAGCCCTCCTCCCAGGCTCTAGTGGTGGCACACTCTAGCAGTGGCCGATGCGCCAGGGCTCCTACGGTGGCACTGCTATTGCGGTTGGTCGCCGAATCTAGGCGGCTTGATCTAGGGCTTTGAAGGCGGTCGAGACAGTGCAGAGGTTGTCGAGTAGATTTCTTGGGACGGATCCGGGTGAAAACTTGGTCTTCAGTCATTGCACAGAGCCGGTGATGACGATGCCCTTATCATCGTTTCCTTCATGAAGGCATCATCGAAGTGAAGCTCCCAACCCCACCCAATACCTCTGGGGGAAACCCTAGATCAGTTGATCGGATGACGGCGGCAATCATCTGCCGTTACACCCTTGGGGCGGCGTTCTTGGAGATGCACTCGGGCTCGAGGGACCAGTGGACGGCTTCTTCGGTGGAGCGGTGTTTCTTTCTACATATTCATGGCGGCGGTTCTCGACGGCATGGAGCAGCGGAGGCTCGGCATCAGATGTGTTGCGATGGACACGCACAGGAGGACGACTTTGTTTGGCGTCGTGGTGGCGTCGATGGTAGAGAGGCCAGACAAGGTCAATGCGTTAGTATATGCTTTGAGGATGGATGGATGGAAGACGGAGCTGACGGCCCTTTGCAGTGTGTGCGTGTGGTACTCACTGAGAGTGTGCTGGACCGGAGTGTTACCCAGTCCCGCCTATGTGGCTCGGATGGGGCATCCAGCTTTGTTAGGCTTTCATGCGATGTCTGTTTGGTATTTGGCCCGGACATTCGGCACCCCTACACCAAGAGGATAAGAGTAGCGACAGGTGTCGTCTAGATGGTAGCCTCGGGCTTACTGTTGTATTATTTTGCAAGGACTTTGAGACTAATAAATAAAATGGCCGCATGCATCACCCAGATGCAGAGGCCGGGGGTGCATCCTCCTTTTCTAAAAAATAAAAAATAAAACTCAATACACCAAGGTTGCCAACTAAGCTGGACCATTAGGCACTCACAAAAAAGAAAAGCTGGACCACTAGGTAAAAAATAAGATCTGTATTCATTCTGGGATACGGGTACCACCGTAAAAGAGCTCTCAATTAAAGGTAAAACTAATCGTTCCATAGTGTTCATGACTATTTCTGAAGCTTCATTACATACATTAGTAAAGACAGTTGATCAACAATTTATATATGTCCCATGGAATACTTTACTTGTATATATTTGTTGGTTTTTTTCTGAGGGATTATAATTTTCTATTATTTATTGCATAACCGACCTATGTATATAGTTTTTTTTGTGGATGCTTATAGTCGTGTGCGCATAATTGGCTTGGGTTTCCGGACTCAATTGGAACATGTTTCTAAATTAATATTTGCTGTTTAGATTGAATACTCTATTTGTGAGATTAATGATTTTCTACAATACTATGTACTCCGCCTATGAAGAAGTATAATCTAATGGTATCTTAGTTACTTTTAAATAAAGCATAATGTCAATGTTTTGCAATGTTATAACTCAAATATAAATATTGACTTGCGTAAAAAATATGGTGGCCAACATATACTCATGTGAGATTACAGTGATATACTTATTTATTTTATACTCTCTGTTTTTTGAGTAAGTAGTCAATACACCAACGTTGCCAACTAAGCTGGACCATTAGGCACCCACAAAAAATGAAAGGCTGGACCACTAGGTAAAAAGAAAATGATTTTAAGAAGAATTTTGTAGCCAATTGGGTGATTGTAGAGATCATGATTGGAAGCCTCGACATCCTTTTGCAGCCAAGCGAACGTCAGGTATAAGTGCTGGACTCTACATTCGCTGAAACAAGCATGGGGGCGAGAGAACCTCTGCATCCCCAAGAGGGTTTGCTCATTACTGATCGACTGTTGTACTTTGTACTGTTGGATCCTCATGTACTACTTACTCTACAAAGACAGTGCTGGAGACATTTGTTCCACTTGCTTCTGCCTGAGCAGGCCTACTGCCAATTCAGTGATCTCTGTACATATCGATGGCGAACTCACCTGGACAGGTATATCTCAGGTTCTGCCTGGCATTTGTTCCAGCTGTCACCACTGTTTCAGTTGTCAGTTTGCAAAGCCCTGGCATTAGTCTGGGACTTGATCTTTTGGATAATAATTCAAACTCTTAAGCAAGCCGTTAATCTTCTTTTGTGAACATCATCACACGCTGGAGCATCTTCAAAGGATTACTGCTGGATCATATCCAAAGGATGACTGCAGCCCAGCCTTCATAGATTCCTGAAAGTTAGCTAATTCAGATGATTAATCCATGGATTTCACCCTGAACCTGAACCTGAAGGATTAAGGGACGCTAACTCAATTCATTTTGGAGGGTAGCTTGTAGCCTTGTACATGTGGAACAACAACTGAATGTAATTTTGCCAGATGTTGTACAACCACATCCTAGCTCTGCAGCCAAAAAGGAAAAAAGATTTGTGGAGTCTGTCAGACAACCTCTGAGCCACCCTGCACCAGTGTGAACAGGAACAGGAACGATCCTCTACAGCCGTTGGATGGCACCCATCAGGCGAATCCAAGCCGTTAATCACGCTCTGGCCCAGAGGTCAGAATGCATCAACCAGACTGAAGTGCTTGCCTCCTTATTGGTAAAGGATGCAGCGGTACGAGCCTATAGAACAGATCCTGTTCAAGTAAGGTCGTGCTACCATCAGCAGCGCCTCGCCTTATAAACTGCTCCAGTGTCGTCTAAACTAGCGAGGTGGGACTAATTAGAGAGCAGCCATGCAGCAGCGCCTACTCAGCCAGAGCATGGAACGGCTGGAAGGGTACGCGGGTCATGGCCCATGATGTACTAGGTGGGAACGAGAATGATCAAAGCCCAGCCCATGTGAGGATTTATTTATGATCTCTTTTTACTGCGAATTTGGATTATTTATGATCTCGTTGTCCTTTTTCCATTTTCGTTGCATCAGCTGAGGAGTCTTGAGATATTGAAGCAGTTTAATATCCACTGCTGCATGGCCTATACTTTTCATTTATAATTACGTAAAATAGTAAATTCTTACCTTTTATTTCAGTGACACCTCCTCTTTTTTCATTTCCAAGCCGAATCACCGAGGCAAGCAAAAACTGCCGGACTGAACATGGTGTTACCAGGGCTTTCGAAGGTGGCGACTCTCAGGCATGGTGAGCGGCGGGGATGGGCATGGGCGGCTCTCCATCTCCAGGGTGCACATAAGGCCACCATGGAGGTGGACGAGCTAGGCACCGTGGCCACTGCTGCCACGGTCATACGCATGGATGGTAGTGCATTTGAGGAAAGCGAACCACAGCATTTGGTGGATTATGTGGTGGATCGGCCCTTCTTATTTGCCGCAGTTGAGGAGAGGACAGGAGTCGTATTGTTCCTTGGTCATGTGGTTAATCCTCTCGCTGGCTAACTGAATATATTACTCTATACCTTTGGTTGTTGATTTGAGTAATCCTCTCGTTGCCTTAATAATTAGTTAAATGGTCTGTTTGGCTTAGCGTTCTGAACCAGCTGATTTGTATACTAGTTAAAGGGCTTTCTGAACCAGGTTCATGTTTCGGAACTCAGAATCCTAACCAAAGGGGTATAACAAAAGAATGGCAGGAGATGCAGAGCATGTGCAGTCCAGAAAATGTAGCCATTAATTTTAAGCAAGCAACCAACAAGCCCCTTTTTTTGGAGAGCAACAATCACTCTTACCTCCAGAAGCATGTAAGTGTTGGAAAGATAATCTGAACTTAGTCTTCCACAAGCAAAGGAAAGTCTTCCACAAGCATGTAAGCCATTCATAACGGACTCTCTACACAACATTTTCCTTCCTGAACATACTTGCAGTCGGCAAACAACTTACCGTTTTCTCAAAGTCAAAGGTGCAGAGTTCCCATCATTTTTTTCATCTGGCTACTACTAAGTACTGAGAGACAGGGCCCGTCAACAAAAAAAAGTACTGAGAGACAGACTGAATACAAGGTGCTCATGTGCCATGCGTGGTCTCCAGAGTTCAGACAGTAGAAGCAAGGGATTACCTCTGTTTCAGCTGCCAGCTTGCTAAGTACTTCTCTATGCCCTGGCATTGATATTGGATATGGTTGTTTTAATATGTTTCAAACACATAAGGGATCAATCACTAAGCCTTCTTTTTCTTGGAAACCAACACCCACTCTTGTCTCCTGGAAAATGCTTTACCAGGAGTTACCACATCTTCAGAGGATTACTTTACGGATAGAGGAAAGTGTTGAAAGATGAGCTGACCTCAGACTTCCATAGAGCATTTGGGTTGCTACCTTCATGTTACGCAGATCTATGTAAAATAGTTTCGGTTTGTGAGAAATATTTATTCAGGTCCAATGAAGATGAGTCATGCAGAAATCAGTCTCTACATATTTATTCAGCCGCGAGTTTCATGCCAACAAGTCAAGGTGTAGCACGGCCTCTGATTTTCTCGAAATAGACTTTCGCCCCGCTATATTAATATAAATATAGCAGTCACACGATACAACATGAGAACCGTTGCTCGGGCAAACAACACATCCACGCCCAAAAGAAAAGAAAGAGGAAACAATGCTGACACCGGCGAATCAACGAAAACGAAAACGATTAGCAGCTGCTGCGTCCTCTCCGTATTATCACCACGATCCTAGCACTCTGATTCGCTGCGTACCAAGCAGAACCTTCAAGAAGGACAATGACAACGACGACACTGCTGCCCGGACATGTCCTAGGGTTTCCCCCGGTACGCTCCGAGGAGTGGGAAGAGGTACACCCGACGCCCTTCAGGAAGGAGGGATGACACTCTCAAGCGTCACCATCTCGGTGTCAAAATGACAAGGATTTCTCCCGAGCCCCAAAACCCCACCTCCCGGACAATCAGAGGCGCTCCCCCAATCATGCCATCCACTAACATACGCCACCACGCTCTTGCAATCACCATCGTCGTCTCACCATGGCCAACGCAACCCGAGACGAAGCAGTCGTAGACAAGGTCCGACAGGATCACAACCACGCGGGAGGGGACAACCTCCACCATCATAGACGGTAGTCGTCCGGACGCGACGACAAGAGCACACCGAGCCATTGGAACTGGAGGCGGCAGCAGCGCCTTCACCTGGAGTACGTCGTCCACCGCCAACTGCGGGTGCCGACCGGACGAGCAGGGACACAGCAGGCCAAATAGGCCCGGCCGAGCCCCGGGGCTCGTAAAGTCCCCGCCGCTGTGTTGTTGCACGTAGGCCGCCGCCGCCGCTACCCTCTTGATCAACCCATAAGCTTGGCCGGAGATACACAGGCCCGTGAAGCTCCCATCGCCACACTCATCGCTGCCATCTCCATCGTGAGCCGCTCACCAGGCCAACCGGAGGCAACGAGGCAGGCCCGCCTTGACCCAGATCTCGGCTTGCAGGGCCGGAGCTCCACCACCGTCACCCAGCCATCAACGGCAGCACCACCACCACCTTGGCCACCCGTGGTGCACCAGGGAAGACCCGCCGTAGCGCCGGACCATCGCCGTCCAGGAGCACCACCTGGGCCAGGGTTTCCCCGCGCCACCCAAAACTAGGAGGGGAAAGGCCAGCGGTCCGCCGCCACCAGGGCCGCCCGGCCAAGGGCAGGAGCAGCACACCGGCGACGGCGGGAGGAAGGAGGGAATGGGGGGACTAGGGGTGTGAGATGGGGGGCGTGGCCCGGCCGCCATGGGGGCGACGCGGGTCGCGGGAGGGGGAGCGAAAGGATCTCCTTCTTGCCTAGGTATGGGCACATCAACACGGCCTCTAATTACCATCCTTCCCCTGTGTGGATTCAATAAGATCATTTTTTTAATTGCATCTCCTTAGATTCGTGTTTTTTTAAGAAAAGGAGGATGACCCCCGGCCTCTGCATCTGGGAGATGCATACGGCCATTTTATTAATTATTCTCGAGGACCTTACAAAGTATTATAAACAATATACCTGAATCCACCATCTTGGCAACATATGCCGCTACTCTTATCCATATGATGAAGGGATGCTAGCTGGGCCCCTACCCAAACCACTCACCTAAACCTAACATCAAAAGCTGGAAGCCCCAGCCGAGCCACATACCGGGTCTGGGGCACAATCCGGTCAGACGCACTCTTGCGTCGTCGCCGCCATCTTCCACTGGTCCGCCTTCAGATGATATTGAGTCTTCTACCTTGTGAAGGCCACATCAGCCATCGACGTCACCATGACGCCAAACAGCTACCTCCTCCTGCGTGAGTCCATCTCCGCGCATCGGACGCCAAGCCTCCACGGCACCATGCCGCCGATCTCCGCCGCCATCAATGAGTGAGATGAAGTACCGCTCCACCACGGCAAGTACAAGGTGAGGAAGGGCGAGGTCGCCATCGGAGACACGGCCGGAAGATAAGCACCGCAGCCATGAGGGAGCTGCAACGCTGTAGATCAGACGGGCCGCCACCAGGAACCAGACGAACTCTCCATGCACACCCAGCATCCCCAGGCCCAAGTCGGCGCCTTCAAGAAGGTGACGACGCTGTGGTGCCGCCGCCGCTTAGCCATCGGCGCTAGGGTTTTCACCCGGGCTTAGGGGAAGGGGGAGGCAGGGGAGGTATAGCCTCGGCGCCGCCATCAAGGAGGGAATGGCGTCCGGGACGTCATCGACGCCGTGACCGCCACCGGCGGCCAAAGGTTTCCCCCGACCAAGAACCTTGCCGCCACCTCCGAACCAGCCACAACATGAGCCAGGCCGGCCGGAGGTCATGCATCACGAGCGGACCAGATCGCCTCCGATCTGACGAGGGGAACCCGGGGCCTCCCCGTGCCATGACCAGCGCCCACCGGGACCTCGCTGCCCGCGCAGCCGAGGGGATCCGGCCTACCTCACCGACGAGCACTCCCTGCCGTCGGAGAAGCGCCGTCCGCACCAGCGAGGCCGCCGCCTCAGATCCCACCAGCGCGCGCCACCCGACGCGCCGGCCGCCGAGTTCCGCCGCCGCGCCCGAGGAAGGAGCCCCCCGCGGCCCCTGCTCCAGGTGAAGGCAGACGAGATCCCGCCGCCGCCGGCACCGCGCGGGCTTTGCCCGGCGGCGCCCGCCGGCGGCGGCGGGAGGAGAGGAAGGAGATGGGGGTTGGGTCGGCGGCGGCTAGGGTTGGGCGCCCGGGTCGCCCACGGGGGGGGGCGACACGGGGCACATCTAGATGTGCTTTAGCAAAACTGAAACAAAATCCTCCACTGAAGCTTCAAAATGGGAGAGAATTTCACTTCCCTGCCTCTGCACCAACTAGGGATGCATACGGCCATTTTAGTATGAGTACCAAGATAAACATGGTCCTCAGGATTTTTTAAATGAGTATCAAGATATTTCTTGATGAGTGGTTCCACCACACACCAAACTTGATCCTCAATAAACGGAGGAAAACCCCTGTGCATCACCTGTCAATTCTAGGAATTGAACTCGGGTCGTTAGGCTGCACAACCTCATGTAGATGCAATTTTTTTGTTTTCCATGCACAAACCCCCACAAAAAAATAAGCAAAGTTTTTCAATCAAAGCAATATTCCTTAATGTGTCAATTGTTGCATTCAGAAAATGTGTTTGAATATTCGTACCAAGTGATAAATGTATGGTGAACAAGTGTTTGATTGCTTGATTAATAATGGTGACGAATGTGCAAACTGGAGCAATTTTTTTTAATTCAAACCGTCTTTTATCTAGCTTTATGGCAGATGAAATGTCATGAATCAAAATTATGACAGCGGATGAACACATACACAACAACCTAGGTGGCAACAAAATTTGAGGGATAATCCAGATAAGAATAATTGTATTAGAAATGAGAAGAAATAGGCAAAACATGACAACAAATTTTAAATGAGATACTGGTGTCACAACAAAAATATTGAATTTTAAAAAGTACTATTTACTTTTTTGTAACAACTTAGGTTTTTTAAGTGAATAGATAGTGTATGTACAACTAGTATGATGGCCCACGCAATCTGCTGGGCTACACCCATAATGGAAAATAAAATATGTAGCTTACTCTCATTTCAACTGATTGATTTTTGTATCTATCAAGTCTGGTCTAATATTTCTGAAGCTTGATGATATACATTAGTAAATACAATTGATCAACAATTTATATATGTCTCATGGAATACTTTATTTATATTTATTGGGTTTTTCTGAGGGATTGTAATTTTCTATTATTTTCTGCATGACCGACCTATGTATATAGTTTTTTTTTTGTGGATGCTTATAGTCGAGTGTGCAGAACTGGCTTGGGTTTCCGGACTCAATTGGAGCATGTTTCTAAATTAATTTTTGTTGTTTAGATTGAATACTGTATTTATGAGATTAATGATCTTTTACAATACTATGCACTCCACCTATGAAGAAGTACAATCCAATGGTATTTTTGTTACTTTTAAATAAAGCATAATGTCAATGTTTTGTAATGTTATAACTCAAATATAAATATTGACTTGGGTAAAAAAATATGATGGCCAACATATACTCATGTTAGATTATAGTGATATACTTATTTATTTTATACTCTCTGTTTTTTGAGTCAGTACTCAATGCACCGACGTTGCCAACTAAGCTGGACCATTAGGCACTCACAAAAAGAAAAAAACTGGACCACTAGGTAAAAAAAATGAATGGTCTGATAAATAAATAGGCAGTTTTTTGATTAAATTAATCCATGAATAAATCATGAGAATGACATGGACAACATTAATAACACACTGATTACGATCTAAGAGAGCATGTACTACGCATATAGTAGAAACATCTACGCATATCGCTAGTATTGCTACAACAGAAAGAAACACGAGAGGGATAAACGATGTATACCCTCCAATCGGCCACGCGGCGGTGGTGGCGGTGGCAGCAGCCGCGGCATCTCGGCGACCTTCTTGTCGGCCTCGGCCTTCTCAGCGGCGGCACGGTCGGCGTCAGTCGACAAGGTGATGACGAAGGTGATGCAGACGTAGACGAACAAAAGTGAGCAGTCGCGTAGTCGCTACCCAAAAACCTAATCGCTCCTCTCCCGTACAGGATCTGGAGAGGCGGGGTTTCGGAGGCCTGCTCTCCCGTCAACTGTGTACGCGGTGAACGGGACGGAGTCGCCGGCGGCAGCAGCAGCAGAGGAACAACGTGGGCGTGGAGGCGGAGATGCGTTCTGTTTCGTGGTGGCTAGGGTTGGCAGCGCCCCACATATATATGTGCGGTTGCGCGTGGAGAGACGTGGGCTGAACCCACGTCCAAGTCGGTAGCCTACGATCCGACATCTCGTCCAAGTCGGTAGCCAACGATCCGACATCTCAGATCGTGGCCCTACCTGTCAAAGACTCTCCGTTCCTGACCGGCAAAAAGAAGCGCATCGGAGTGAGCTCAGCTCAATCCCGCAACCCGCGGCGAGGCGAGCGGAGGAGGAGTGCGCGAGGGCCTCATCGCTTCTCAAGCTCCAATAGCATGAGGGAGAGAATCCCTTATAAACCACTCCAACCCTCCTTCCACTTTCGGGATGGGACTAAACTTCCCATCACCTTGTCATGCCACCTACATGGGCCCTTAGAGATCAAATCTGAAATTGTCATATGGGCTCTAGGCCCATCTCATATTTCAACATGGTCTGTATTCATTCTGGGATACGGGTACCACCGTAAAAGAGCTCTCAATTAAAGGATTCATACTACCTTGAAAAGTAAAATAGTTGCTCCATAGTGTTCACGATTACGAAACAAAAGCAGGCTTGCCTCCCAATCACCGGAGGCACCGCGCATTGGTCGCTCAAGATAGACGGTGTCAGCTTCGATGGCGGCGACTACTCCAAGAGCGTCACAAACAGGGCCAGCTTCGATGACGGCGAGGCGGGAAAGTATCCAACGCTCCCAGTCTTAGGGTATTCCCAGTGCTTCAATGTCAAAAAATATTTTTAATCGTTTCAAAAAATTTCGAAAAAATAAGAATGTTCACAAATAATGTCACTACATCCCCTAAATATTTCAGGTCCAAAATTGAAATATACATTGAGAAACAAAAAAAAAATCCAGCTCTAAATAGTGTTAATGTTGCTTTTATCTCTTCTTTACACTATTCATACTAGATTTCACATTTTCGTTTCTCAATGTGTGTTTCGAGTTTGTAGCTGAAATTTTTAGTGCTTGTAGTCACATTTGTTATGAACATTCACAATTTTTTTGGAATTTTTTGAAACATTAAAAAAATATTTTTAAATATTGGAGTACCAGGAGTACCCAAGGTTAAGAGCACTGGATACTTTCCCGCGGCGACTACTCCAAGAACATTCTGGTCCCCGTGCCCACCGGGAGGCGTCAGCAACTTCGCTGTTCAGCTTGCCCCTCGTCCGGAAATGGGTTCCGACGAGGCGCCGAGTTGCCGCACCCCGGTGCCCACACAGACGAAAAAATACGCCTTGAAGAAAATCCAGTAGATGGTCATCATGTCATCTCATATTATGACGATATTGGGAGATATTAGAACACACATATAATTGAAAAAAAGCTACAACCCTACAAGACAAAAGCCGATTGCTGCACATGTACTATTTGCATCTTGTGCCTAGAAGGTATTATAGCATCTCCAGCCGTTGCCCCCCCCCCCTCCCCGGGGGCGCAGAAAATCATCGCCTGAGGGTGAACCGGCAATAAAAATTTGGCATGGGGGCGATCGGGGTTCCCAGCCGCCGGCCCAGGGTCGCCCCCAGGCGCCTTTTTTTAATATTTCTGAAAATAAATTCGGCCAAAATTCAGCAAATATTGCAAAAGCTTCGGCAAACATCACGTAAATTTCGGATTTCTTTATTTTTTACATAGAAAACCTAAAAGTTACTAAATAAAAAAGTCGCTAAGAGCGGCGTAGTCGCCGTCTTCGCCGCCGTCGTCCTGCTCCTTCTTCATGATGCTGGACCCCTGCCCGGGGTCGACCTGGCGGACAGGGGCCGGGGGCGACGCGTCGTCGTCGCTGTCTTCGAGCATGATGACGCCCCCTTCCTCGTGCCCGCGGCGGCGCGCGGCGATCTCTGCCAGGTCGCGGCGCTGGCGCTCCATCTCCAGCTGCGCCCAGTCCTCCCGCGCCCACTTCATGGCCGCTTCGTCGTCGAGCTCCGGTTCTGTCTTCACGGCGGCGAGCCCCGGCTCCGTCTTCATAGCGGCGAGCCCGGCTCCGTCTTCGGCTTGACAAAGCGGAGCCGAGCGGCGTTTCCGTGGGCTCGTCCTTGACTCCGAAGATCGCCGGCGACCCGGAGGAGTAGGAGGAGTGGGAGGAGGAGGAAGAGGAGCCGGTCCTCCTGGGCATCCATTGACTGCCACTGCGTCGGGGGACCAAGGGGCAGGGTACGTGAACGGCGGCTCGTTGCCGCCCTCGAGGTGCTCGAGGATGGCCTGGAGCGTACGGCCGGGGGCGCTCCACCACAGGCGGCAGCCGTCGCTATTCTTGGTCCCCCGCACCACGGGTGCGTTGTTGGTGGAGGCCAGCCGATCCACCTGCCGGCGTTCGAAGTAGGTCGCCCACGCCTCATGGTTGCCGGCAGCGTACTCCGAGCGGGCCCGCTGCTCCTCTGCCAGCGACGCCCGCGCGCGCACGACCTCGTCGTTGAAGTAGTCGGGGCGCGTGACGTCGGGCAGCGGGGGCACCCCTGGCGCTGAGCCTCCACCGCCCCGGCGTGCGCATGTCGGAAGGCCACGGGTAGTTGGCTTCGTGCAGGAGATGGGCTTCCCACTCATGCAGAGAGCGGCGACACCCGAAGCCGTTCGCCGCCGCCCCATCGCCGGGGAACCTTTCGCCCATCGTCAGCGGTGGCTGCGAACGGGGAGGGAGAGGAAAGAGGGCTCGTCGGCGGCGGTAGTGCACGGGGAGAGAGGGGATGCGAGCGGGTCTGTCCACCGGCGAGGGAGACGCTGATTTATATAGCGGCCGAGGGAGTGGCTCCGTGTGTACGCGTGGCGGGAAGAGGGTGCGTCGCCGCACAGCGCCGCCCGTGAGGAATCAATGGAAGGCTGACTGGCGGCAGCCTTGGCATTGAGTCCCCACGGGAAACTGAGGCGATGTGAGGATGACGAGGTGCGGGTCGCTGACTCGGCGGGCCCGCCGTTCTTTCACGCCAAAAACGATCTCCTCGGCGCCCCCCAGCGCACCGGGTTCGGCCTGGGTGCACCGGCGCCAATTTCGGCCCTAACCGGCGAAAACTGGGCTCCCAGGGGCGCGACTAGGCCGTTTTTTGGCGCTGGCGCCGAAAAAGGGGCCTGGGGGGTGTTTGGGACGCGACTTGAGATGCTCTTAGGCGAAAATTTTAAATCGATTGGAAACTCTTCATCAAAACTCTTCGGAAACGTATACTTGCTAAAGTATATTCAGATACATCGCCAATTTATTCTCATACAACAATAAAAAAAAACAATCTTCCTAGGAGCTCTAATCTTTCCATGGCGGTGATGTATCTTCATGGCACCCCCACCGGTAGAAGAGTCCGATGATCATTGACAGTTAGAGCAGAAGCATAGGTCATTAGTGCATACACCATATCTGTACGTTGGTCCCTCAAATCTGGTACAAGCAGTTCCACATTTCTTGTTGTCAGAATCAGAATGTGTCTTGCACCCACCATGATAGTAAGGGTTGATCTTGAACATGCACTGCGGGTCACCTTCGGCAGTACCTAATGTAAATTTCAAAACGGGCACCTTAGAAGAGAGAGAGCGCTCGCGAGAGAGAGAGTATAACTTTTCATAAAACCGTGAAACCATGGACCATTTACTTACCAAGGCATAGGAAGAATGCTAACACCGATAGAGACACGACTACTAGTGCTATCTTGCACGCCATTGTGAAAGCTTGAATTGAATAACTTGAGGTGTGGTAAGCCAAAAGGTTTGCAGCGTTGTCTATTTATAGTGATTATGATGAGTTTTCTATCGATAAATTTCATCAGCCATTAATTGATATTCTCTACGTTCTTAATTGACACGCATTTATCTACATACACATGTATCTAGACGCGTTTTAGTGTGTAGATACATCTGTATCTAAACAATTCTGCGATTGTAATTCATGTACGCACACACAATCGAGAGGAGTAATGATGGTAGATATGTTTTCTAATTTAATAATTAATAAATGCCAATATCGACTTCTTATTTTGGCACTGGGGATATTAAAAACAATTAACCATAAAATATTTCCTACCATTCTGAATTAATTGACACATGTTTAGACCAAATATTGCCTAAATCTGTGTAGATCCAGTGAATTGCATGAATTAACACTGGTAGAAAAAAGCCCTTTAGTCCCGGTTCGCCACAGCCTTTAGACCCGGCTGCGCAACCGGGACTAAAGATGCGCGACTAAAGACCCCCCCCCCCCTTTAGACGCGCCTCTTACGGACCGCGACTTAAGGATTTAGTCCCGGTTCTTGTGGCCGACCGGGACTAAAGGCCCGTCCACGTGGGCGCCCGTGGTCCGTCGGGGCGGAGGACCTTTAGTCCCGGTTCTCGTGGCCAACCGGGACTAAAGGCCTCCTCCGCAGGTTTAGGGTTTCAGCCCCCCTAAACCTGGTTTCTTTTAAATTTATAGTGTTTTATTTGTTTTATATTTTATTTTGTGTTTTATTTTATTTTTGATGAAGTTTCAGTACACATATTCTACGCTACTATATACATGCATATGAAATTTCAAACAAGAAGAATTCAAGAGGAATATATAATATATATTCAATCTCGGGTGACCATATACAACTTCGAACAAGTTTCCATACACAATTAGGATGGATGACCATATACAACTTCGAACAAGATTCAATCTCGGGTATGCATATAAATTTCTTCGTCCTCGGTATAGTGTTCTCCTTTAGGATTGATGACTTCCCTCATGAAAAATCCTGCTAATTCTTCTTGAATTGGTCGGAAGCGAGCTTCTGGACTAAGCCTCCTCCGCAAGTTATCCGTCGCGTTCCGCACGCTATCTGATGCCTTCCGCTCAGTGGTGTGTCTCCGGATGTTCTCACAAACATAGTATCCACATAGATTGGTCTCCGGTGGCTGCTTATCCACATTAACTAACCTTCTGAAATCTAGCTCATGTTTGAATTCACCGACAATTTCTTCTGAGAACCGTCTCCAAACCCTACAGGGCAAAGAAAATTAAATGAATAAGGGAGTTATTAGTTACTTGATATTAGGAAATGAACGAAAGAGACCGATCGATATAGAGCTCAAATGATTGAAAATAATTACTTTTGCAGCATTTTTCTCATGTCGGCCCAACGCTTTGGATCCGAATCCATAGAGTCCATGATTAGAACTCTGGAGGTGTGAAGTTCAATATTTAGCAGAATCCAGTGTAACCTGCGGACACGTTACATGCACAGTCATGCATAACTCATCGATTAGACATACCATGCATGGAGTAAACAAAAGAGAATGGGCACAAGAGAGAAACACTCACTCAAAATTGTAAGGAAATAGAATATGACTTTTGAGTTGATGCTTTCTAAGAAACATGTACAGGTCTTTCTCCACGTCTTTGGGGTGATGTTGTAACACATGTCCATTAACGATATGTGGGTCAATGAACCCAACATCATGGATGTTTCTTATTTTGCATTCCCAAATCTTCAATCTGCATAATAGCGTATGCAACAACATAGTTAGGACAATATATATATATATATATATATATATATATATATATATATATATATATATATATATATAGTGCAGGCAATGAAGAACGAGATGAGGTAGAAATAAATCACTTACAGAACGTAGCAACTCAGCATAGATTTGTCGAGCTTGCGCAGATTGAACAGCTGGAACAATTCACTCATATGAATTTCTACAGAGTACCGTTTGGTGTGATGCTGTTCTGTAACATCCGCATAAACATATTCTTTGTCGGCCCATGTTATGAATTGCTTGTACCAACGTAGCAGATTTCGCATTTGTGGTGGTAGACTATTTTCCTGCGCAGGCTCGACGAGAGGCCCATTCGGCACATATTGTAATGTTATCTCACATACTGGCGCATCCTCAAGGTCTAAGAAGGCACGAAGAGTCAAACCCATCTCGGACACTTGTTTCATGGCACCCGCTACAGTCAATCCAAGTGCTGCCGCAGCTGCTATGATCTCGGGGTCCTCTTCCGGACCGGCTTTCACTATGAGCGGGGGATCGATTGTTTCTTCTGCATCCCGAGCTGGTCAACTTGTTTCCCGCTTTTTTTACTTTCTTCCTCCTTCAATATTTTTGCTTGCCTACGAAGTTCATGTCCATAGTCGTCAGGCATATTCAGCTCGGCTTGGGACGGTGTCGTCAAAAAATCCTTAGCCCACTTCTTTTGCTTCTCAGTGAATACTTGCTTGGGCTCAGGCTCTTTTTTCGCCTTCATATCCGCCTTCCATTTCTCATAATCAGCAGACGCGGCCAATTTGATTTCAGCTTCACTAAGTTCCCCAGGCCTTGGGAGGAGAGGCTTCAGTGATGGCTCCGGTACCCTTGTGGTCTTAGGTACATAAGGGTCCGGGTTAATAGTCCAGGAGCGGGTTTCCTTGTTGTCCGCCTGCTTCTGCTTCTTCGCCGGAGGTGGATTGGGGGGCGTCGTACCCGCCGGAGGAGGATTGGGGGGCGTCGTACCCGCCGGAGGTTGTGGATCGGGGGACGGCGTCGAATGGCGTGAAGGAGGTGTAGGTGAACCACCACGACCACCACCACCGCCACCACCGCCACCACCACCACCACCATCGGAGGGGGGTGGACTTGCTAGCCTTGGCGCCTCGCCTAGAAACACTATGTACTTCTTTTTCCATAGAATGTACTGGCGCTTGACATCTCCAAGTCTTCTCTCCCCTTCGGGTGTAGGTTTGTCAATCTCCAGGTCCTCAAACCCTTGGACTATGTCTTCCACCGTGACACGAGCATAGCCATATGCAATGGGGTTGTTGTGGTGGAGTGCTCCAGGTGTACAGGGTAAAGCACTGCCGCTAGCTACCTTCGTGGAAACGTTCCCCACGGGATAATGCAGATCACATTCTTTCATCTCCTTTACATCATCCACGGGGTAGTGAGGCTCCGGTGCACGAATCTCGATCATCGGTGCACTAGCACCAGGCGGGGCATCCGTGGAAGCCACGCTGCTTCTCCGCTGCTGGCTTCCGCGATCCGCTTCATGATCTTCATGCGGCCCTGCAGCCGATTTTTCTTTCACTAGTTCATGCACGGTCTGCTTCAACTTATGGAGTTCCGATGCAAACTTCGTCATAAGATCTGCATCCCGGTCCGTCTTTCTCTTACGGCTTCTGTAACAGTACGGGTCATTGTCCTGGGAAAACCCTACTTTCTACGAAACTTTGCCTTTGCCTCATACACGTCCTCCGTGTTCATCATTCCCGAGGGCTATTGTCAGTGCGTCTTTCTCTCTTTTGAACTTGATCAAGCCCTCTTGAGCTTGGGTCATTGCGTCAATAAGGGCTTGGGTGGGAGCAAAATGTCTCTGCCGGTGAACACACACCCCTGTCTCCGGGTCTAGCGATCCCCGATGCCCGTACCACCAGCTTTTGGCCCTTGGGTCCCATCCCTCTGTACCTAGAGGGATTCCTCGCACCCTCAGGTCCTCCTCCATCTTCTGCCACCTAGGCTCCGAAAGGAGGTATCCTCCTGGCCCCATAATATGATGGTACTTTTTCTTACTCGCATTATCCTTATTTTTTTTCGATATTTCCTTGAAATGCTCCGATTGCTTTTGCCTCACAAATTCTGGCCAATCATCTTTCAGTTTCTCATGTTGTCCATTGAAATCCGGAGTCTTACCCTTGTTGACATAGTCACGGGTTAAAGTTTTCTTGAAGTTTCGGAATGCTTCGCCCATCTTCTGAAGAGCGAACTCTTTAACTAGCCTCCTTCTCTGACGTCCACCCGGAACCTCATTACCGAATTCATCGACTTTGTTGTATTCCGGAGGTAGATTGAAATGTTCCATAAGCTTTCCCCAGCAATCCTTTTTCGTTCTCTTGTCGACAAAACTGAAACCAAGACGTGCCTTCTTTGGCTCCTTCCATTCCTGGACGGTGATCGGGACGTTGTCTCTAACAACGACTCCGCATTGGTTGATAAACTTTGAGGTGTGCTGTAGGGGCTTGCCGGTTTCACTGACAAACTCAATGGCATATGTTTCTCCTGTTTTCATCGCCTTGGATTTGCCACGCTTTGTCGTACTCGATCCGGAGGGCTAAAAAAAGAAAGAGAGTCGCGCGCGTTAATACATATGTATTCACATTTCAGTAAGTTTGTATCACGAGAGGCTCTCAATGTATATATATACCTCGCCGGAGGTGGTTGCTACTTGCAATTCGAGATCGTCGGTTGTTGACGGTTGACCTCTGTCGACAATGTCTGTTCCTTCACCTTCTTGATCATCGACAATCTCTGTTCCACCGTCAAGGTTTAGATAAGAAGATACTACATCCTCTTGTTGCTCATATTCTGAGCCCGGCACATAAGGAATCTCGTTGTTGATGATGCCCATTAAATAACGTTCAGCCTCCGGATCCCTAAGCGGCTCGGTTCTATCGTCCGCCATATGTCACTCCTGCATGTAGTAAAAATTCTTTAAGTATAAAAGAATTAAAAAATAAGATTAAGGGGACATAGAGGAGGAGGAATTAAAAAATAAGATTCTTTAAGTAAAAATTCATTTTTTCTTTTTCTTCCTTTCTTCTTCCTCTTTCTTCTTCTTCCTTTCTTCTTCTTCCTTTTTCCTTTCTTCTTCTTTCTTTCTTCTTCTTCCTTTCTTCTTCTTTCTTTCTTCTTCTTCCTTTCTTCTTCTTCCTTTCTTCTTCTTCCTTTCTTCTTTCTTTCTTCTTCTTCCTTTTTCTTTTTTCTTTCTTTCTTCTTCTTCCTTTCTTCTTCCTTTCTTCTTCTTTTTTTCTTCTTCCTTTTTCTTTCTTCTTTATTTTGGTTTTCATTTGGTTTTCATTTTTTTCTTCTTCCTTTTTCTTTCTTGTTTTTTCTTCTTTCTTTTTTTCTTCTTCCTTTTTCTTCTTTCTTTTTTTCTTCTTCCTTTGTTTTTCTTCTTCCTTTCTTTTTCTTCTTCCTTTTTCTTTCTTGTTTTTTCTTCTTCTTTTTTCTTTCTTCTTTCTTTCTTCTTTCTTTTTTTCTTCTTCCTTTTTATTTCTTCTTTCTTTTGGTTTTCATTTGGTTTTCATTTGGTTTTCATTTTTTTCTTCTTCCTTTTTCTTTCTTCTTTTTTTCTTCTTCTTTTTTCTTTCTTCTTTCTTTCTTCTTTCTTTTTTTCTTCTTCCTTTTTTTCTTCTTCCTTTTATCTTCTTCCTTTTTTTTCTTCTTCCCTTTTTTTTCTTGTTTCTTTTGGTTTTGTTTTGTTTTCTTTTTTTTCTTTCTTTTTCTTTCTTCTTCCTTTTTTCTTCTTCCTTTTACTTTCTTCTTTCTTTCTTCTTTCTTTTTGGTTTCTTTGGCAGGGGCAGCGGGCAGCGGGCGGTGGGCAGGGGCAGCGGGCGGGCGGTGGGCGGCGGGCAGGGGCGGCGGGCAGGGGCGGGCAGCGGGCGATGCGCGGGCGGCGGCGGCGGCCAGGGGCAGGGCCAGGGGCGGCGGGCGGCGGGCAGGGGGGCGGCGGGCGGCGGGCAGGGGGGCGGCGGGCGGCGGGCGGCGGGCAAGGGCAGGGCAGGGGCGGCGGCGGCGGCGGCGCGCTAGGGCAGGGCACGGGCGGCGGCGGCGCTCACTGGGGGCGGAGGCGGCGGCACGCAGGGCAGGCGAAGTGGGGGCCGGCGGAGCTCACTGGGGGCAGGGCGTCGGCGTCGGGGCAGGGCGTCGGCGTCGGCGTCGATCGGCGTCGGGGCAGGGCTTCGGCGTCGATCGGCGTCGGGGCAGGGCTTCGGCGTCGAGAGAAGAATGGGAAGTGGCGGAAACTGTTAAGTGCAGTATATATAGACAGACCTTTAGCCCCGGTTGGGGAGGCGGACCGCGACTAAAGGTACCCTTTAGTCGCGGTTGGCCACACCAACCGCGACTAAAGGGTAGCTTTAGTCGCGGTCCGCCACACCAACCGCGACTAAAGGGTTTTGGCGCCGCTTTCGTTCCCGCGCAGAAAGAGCCTTTAGTCGCGGTTGGGGACAACAACCGCGACTAATTCATTTCAATATCTTAAAAATACAATTATATATCAAAAAAATCAGAAAAATAAAACTAATTCATTTTAAAATCTTAAAAATACAATTATATATCAAAAAAATCAGAAAAATAAAACTAATTCATTTTAAAATCTTAAAAATACAATTATATATCAAAAAAATCAGAAAAATAAAACTAATTCATTTTAAAATCTTGAAAATACAAATAATATATCAAAAAAATCAGAAAAATAAAACTAATTCATTTTAAAATCTTAAAAATACAATTATATATCGAAAAAATCAGAAAAATAAAACTAATTCATTTTAAAATCTTGAAAATACAAATAATATATCAAAAAAATCAGAAAAATAAAACTGATTCATTTTAAAATCTTAAAAATACAAATAATATATCAAAAAAATCAGTTCATCGATCCCTTGAAGGTTTGACAAAAGGTTTGATACATCATTTAGTTCATCGACCAAATACAAATCATCCGGATTCGCCATCGTACGTTTTAATTCACATGATCCATTCAACAAAGTTTGGTACAATAAATTATTACACATCAATTCTTCCCTTGTGTCCCTGCTTGCTTACGATTGTGCCGTATCCATGGAGCATCCTCATCATTTAACTTAATGCTTGGGTCAGTGTTCACTTTGAAGGGCGGAATTTCACCAAACATATTATAATCTTCTGACATGTCTGTCTTGTCCTCCACTCCCACGATGTTTCTTTTCCCTGAAAGAACACTGTGGCGCTTTGGATCATCGCATGATGTACTGATCGTTTTCTTATCTTTCCGTTTCCTCGGTTTGCTACTCATGTCCTTCAAATAAAAAACCTGAGCGACATCTTTGGCAAGGACGAATGGTTCGTCAAGGTAACCAAGATTGTTGAAATCCACCATTGTCATTCCGTATTGCTCGTCCACCTTTACCCCACCTCCTGTTAGCTTGAACCATTTGCACCGGAACAAAGGGACCTTAAAGGAGGGTCCATAGTCAAGTTCCCATATCTCCTCTATGTAACCATAATATGTGACCTTTTGCCCATTCTCGGTTGCTGCATCAAAGCGGACACCACTGTTTTGGTTGGTGCTCTTTTTATCTTGGGCGATGGTGTAAAATGTATTCCCATTTATCTCGTACCCTTGGAAAGTCGTTATAGTCGAAGATGGTTTCTTGGCCAACATGTACAGCTGATCTCCAACATCATTGTCATTCATTAAATGTTTTCGCAACCAACTGCCGAAAGTCTCCATGTGGGCCTTTCTAATCCAGGATTCAGGCTTCCCCGGGTTGTCCGAGCGTAAAATATTCTTGTGTTGCTCGAAGTACGGAGCCACCAAGCTAGAATTTTGCAGAACTGTGTGGTGTGCTTCAGTCATAGAATGACCGTCCATACATATCGTGGATTCCCTTCCGATCTTGCCTTTTCCACTTAGTCTCCCCTCGTGCCGCGATTGAGGAATACCAATCGGCTTAAGGTCAGGAACATAGTCAATACAGAACTCAATTACCTCCTCATTTCCATAGCCCTTGACGATGCTTCCTTCTGGCCTAGCACGGTTACGAACATATTTCTTTAATACTCCCATGAACCTCTCAAAGGGGAACATATTGTGTAGAAATACAGGACCGAAAATGGAAATCTCTTCGACTAGGTGGACCAGGAGGTGCGTCATAATATCGAAGAAGGATGGTGGGAACACCAACTCGAAACTGACAAGGCATTGGACCACATCGTTCTGTAACCGTGGTAGATCTTCTGGATTGATTACCTTCTGAGAGATTGCATTGAGGAATGCACATAGCTTCACAATGGCTACTCGAACATTTTCCGGTAGGAGCCCCCTCAAAGCAATCGGAAGCAATTGCGTCATAATCACGTGGCAGTCGTGAGACTTCAGGTTTTGGAACTTTTTCTCCGACATGTTTATTATTCCCTTTATATTCGACGAGAAGCCAGACGGGACCTTCATACTTCTCAGGCATTCAAAAAAAATGACCTTCTCTTCTTTGGTAAGAGCGTAGCTGGCACGACCTTGAAACCATTCCGGATGCCGGTCATCTGGGTCTTTCAAAAGTTGCTGGTCCTGCCGTGCTTCCTTTGTATCATTTGTCTTCCCATAGACGCCCAAGAAGCTTAGCAGGTTCACGCAAATATTCTTCGTAACATGCATCACGTCGATTGCAGAGCGGATATCTAGGACTTTCCAATATTCTAGCTCCCAAAATATAGATTTCTTCTTCCACATGGGTGCGTGCCCGTCAACTCCCCGCGGAACTGATTGTCCGCCAGGACCCTTTCCAAAGATGACTTTCAAATCCTTGACCATATCAAATATCTCAGCACCAGTACGTTCCGCAGGCTTCGGCCGGTGATCTGCCTTCCCGTTGAAATGCTTGCCTTTCTTTCTTACGTTATGATTTCGGGGAAGAAATCGACGATGACCCAGGTACACGTTCTTCTTACAATTAACCAAACGTACACTTTCAGTCTCATGTAAGCAGTGCGTGCATGCATTGTATCCCTTATTTGTCTGTCCTGAAAGGTTACTGAGAGCAGGCCAATCGTTGATGGTTACAAAAAGCAACGCTCGTAGGTCAAATTCCTCTCCTTTGTGCTCATCCCAGACACGTACACCAGGTCTGGCCCACAACTGTAAAAGTTCTTCAACTAATGGCCTTAGGTACACATCGATGTCGTTGCCGGGTTGCTTAGGGCCTTGAATGAGAATTGGCATCATAATGAACTTCCGCTTCATGCACAACCAAGGAGGAAGGTTGTAGATGCATAGCGTCACGGGCCAGGTGCTATGGCTGGAGCTCTGCTCGCCAAAAGGATTAGTGCCATCAGTATTTAGACCAAATCTTATGTTCCTTGCGTCAGCTGCAAAATCTTTGAAAACTCTGTCGATCTTTCTCCATTGCGTTCCATCAGCGGTGTGTCTCAACTCCCCGTCGGACTTACGGTCCTCTTTGTGCCATCGCAATGACTTGGCATGCTTTTTGTTCATGAACAGACGTTTCAACCGTGGTATTATAGGAGCATACTACATCACCTTGGCGGGAACCCTCTTCCTGGGTTTCTCGCCCTCAACATCGTCACCAGGGTCATCGCCTCTGATCTTATAACGCAATGCAGTGCATACAGGGCATTCATTCAAATTCTCGTATTCACCGCGGTAGAGGATGCAGTCATTAATGCATGCATGTATCTTCAGAACCTCTAAACCTAGAGGGCAGACAACCTTCTTTGCTTCGTACGTACTGGCGGGCAACTCGTTATTCTTCGGGAACATATTCTTCAACATTTTCAGCAAATTTTCAAATGATGAGTCACCTACACCTTCCTGTGCCTTCCATTTTAGCAAATCCAGTGTGCAGCCCAGCTTTTTCAGACTATTATCGCATCCTGGATACAACGACTTTTTGTGATCCTCTAACATGCGATCCAAATTCTCCCTCTCCTTGTCAGTTTCGCAGGTCTCCGTGCATCAGCAATGGTCCGACCAAGATCATCAGCGGGCTCATCATGTGCCTCTTCTTCACCTTCACCTAACCCTTCCCCACCTTCAGCATCATCCTCCATGAAAGTATCACCGAAATGATCACGATAGATGTCATCGATATCATCCCCTTCTTCATCTTCTTCCATTCTGACCCCTCTTTCTCCATGCTTGGTCCAACAATTATAGCTTGGCATGAAACCATGCTTCAGCAGGTGCATGTGAACGTCTCTTGAGGAGGAGTAACCCTTCCCATTCTTACAGACAGCACATGGACAGATAATAAAACCTTGCTGCTTGTTCGCATTTGCCACTACGAGGAAATCTTTCAAACCCGTAGTGAACTCGCCGGAGACTCGGGGACCGTACATCCATTGCCGATTCATCTGCATTATTATTATATAAAGTATATAATTAACCATCATGCATTTGTTAAACTAACTAGCTAGAAATAATACAAATTAAACAATGAACTACACACATGCGTATTTTATCAATGACACATGAAAGGTTCAAGTTGCTAACCGCGATCGCCGAGGAAAAATAAATGAGAAAGCTCAAGTGTGGCTCGGACACTTCATACCATGTTTGTTTCAGGCTCTCGGGCATTTCATCAAACACCTTGTGTGCATAGGCTCTCGGGCATTTCATCAAACACCTTGTGTGCATAGGCTCTCGGGCATTTCATCAAACACCTTGTGTGCATAGGAGAAACCAAAAGCAAACCCACCACCACCTTCTGAAAATTGTGAAGTGAGCTGAGTGAAGTGAAGTGAGCTGAGTCCTATATATAGGGATGGGCCTTTAGTCGCGGTTGGCCAGGCCAACCGGGACTACAGCCCCTCCTGTCCGCCAGCTGGATGGGCTTTAGTCCCGGTTGGCCTGGCCAACCGTGACTAAAGACCTTCGGGGACCTTTAGTCCCGGTTGGCCAGGCCAACCGGGACTAAAGCCCCTCCCGTCCGCCAGCTGTCGACCGAGCGCGCTGGGCCCAGATAGCTGGTCGCGGGTCTTCTCCCGAACCGCGACTAAAGACCCCTTTGGTCGCGGTTCGATTGGTTTGGGGACTAATGGGGGCGTATGGAAGCCTCTTTTTCTACCAGTGTAATTCGGACTGGAACAAGACCTGTGTCGAGTTTTACACACTTATCCGTGTTCCTCCAAGTATGTCCATGTTATTGCCATTTGGATGCTAGGTCTCATATATAGGAATTTATTTAGAGACAGTATAACTCAACCACCAACACCCTTTCATCGAGATTTGACACTTTTTACCATCCGATCTACCTCTTCAACGCTCAAGATCATCTTCGATCGGCCGAAACGTCTCTCGTACCGAGTCCTCATCCTCAATTGACATTAACTTTTTTTTTTGAGAAACCCTCAATTGACATTAACTAGGCTGGCCCACTGTTACAGGGCTGCTAATCCTCAGGTCGAGCTGGGCGTCTTGTAGCAAAGTGGGCCGAGAATACTACAAATGGGCCACTTTTGCTGTCCTAACAATGCTGGCCAGATTTTCGCCACGCGCACGTTCGCCTCCTCTTCGTTGTACTGTCCCGTGTGGAGGGCTGCTTCTTCCCGAGGTCACTGACCGCCCGCAGATTTTGCGGCCTCCTATTCAATACTCCCTGAAACCGTAGCAACGGTGAGCAGTCGGGCAGCCGCCTCGATTCGGCAACGACGTGTCAATCTGGTTTTTTATGTGGGGTGGCGATCTGACGGGCATCCTCCTGTATCTCGCTGCGGCGAAAGCCAGCGGCGGCGCACGGTTGTCCTAGCCAAGGCCAGGAGGTATCGGGGTTGGAGAGATGGTTTGGTGCAAAGTGTAGGGCAATAGTTGGGGCTGCGAGGACGCAAATGAGAGAATCAAGAACGTCCGTTTGGCATCCGACGTATGCCTCCGATTCGGCCGCTGGAATAGCTTCCCCAGGACATCCGTCTCACTATCAGCCCACACTGGAAAAAAAATATCTTTGACGACCAACCATATCCGAGACGCGTGATCCAACAACCAAAAATAGTGGCGGCGTTAGAGAGCGTGGAAAGGGTTCGGTTTTACTGTGCTTAATAGTCATATTATGACGAGATAGGGAGATATTACAACACATATATAATTGAAACAAAGCTACAACCCTACAAGAAAAAAGACGGTTGCCGCACATGTATTTTTTGCATCTTGGTGCCTCGAAGATACTAGGCGAAAAAATTTAAGTCGATTGGAAACTCTTCGTCGTAACTCATCGGAAACAGATACTTGCTAAAGCACAGTCACATACATTGCCAATTTATTTTGAGACAAAAAAAAGCAATCTTCCTAGGAGCTCTAATCTTTCCATGGTGGTGATGTATCTTCATGGCTCCCCTAGTGATGGAATAGTCCGATGATCATTAACATGTATAGCAGAAGCATTGTCCAATAGAGCACATACCACCCCTGTACTTTGGTGGCTCAAATTTAATACAAGCAAGTCGACAATTCTCATCATAAGGGTTCTCGCACCTACCATGATAGTAAGGATTAACCTTGTACATGCATTGCAGATCAGCTTAGGCAATACCTGATGTAAATTCCAAAACCATCCCATTAGAACTATGTATATATATAGTACAACTTTTCATAAAACCGCAAAACCATGGATCATTTACTTACCAGGGCAGAGGAAGAATGCTAACACCGATAGAGACACGACTACTAGTGCTATCTATTTATAGTGCTTGGGATGAACTTTCTATCGTTAAATTTCATCAGCCATTAACTATATCTCCTCGGTTCTTAGGCCCTGTTTGGTTCAACTTTTATCAACGGATTCTGCTGTCGCGCATTAGAATCTGAACCAAAGGCCGAACCCAGCAGAATCCGATTCCAGAAATCCGCTGCCAAAATCTGAACCAAAAGCGGAAGCAGCCCATGCCGTGCTTTCCAAAATCCGATTCCGTTGCCAGCCAAAATCTGAAAAAGCTGTATCAGCTGGTTTGCCAAATGACCTACATCTTTTTCACATCAGATTTTCCACAACTCTTTTTCCACAGCAGATTTTTCACAGCTGCTTTTAGAAATCCACAGCCGAACCAAACAGGGCCTTAATTGACGCACATTTATCTAGATACGCATGTATCTAGACGCGTTTTAATGTGTAGATACATACGTATCCAAACAAATCTGTGTCAATTAGTTTGGAACAGAGAAATACTTATTTACAATAGGAATTAGTATATTTGATATCTATTAGGAAATATATACCTGACACCAAATCCTTCATACGAAAGGATCGCCCATTAGTTCAGCAGCTTATTATCTCGTACTATCGTCGTCCATAAGATTGATATCCATTGCGATCGTAATCCATGTATGCATACACGATCAAGAGCAGTAATGGTGGTAGATATGTTTTCTTGTCTAATAATTAATAAATTTCAATATTGACTTCCAATCTAGGCATTGGGGACATTTAAAACAATTGACCATAAAAATTTTCCTCCCATTCCAAATTAATTGATGCAGATTTAGACAAAATATTGCCTAAATCAGTCTAGATTAAGGGAATCTACGTCAATTAATTTGGACCGGAGGGCCGAATTTAACAAAACTTGTGCCAATATTTCCACACTTATCCGTGCTCCTTGACATTTGGATGCAATGTGTGATATAGGTATTATGAGAGGGTATATATAACTCAACCACCTACACCCTCTTGCAGCGATTTGACACCTTTTACTGTCCGATTACCTCTTCAAAGCTCAAGATAATCTTCGATCGGCCGAAACTTCGCTCGAACCAATTCCCCGTCCTCAATTCGCGTTAACTAGGCTAGCCGACCGTTACAGCGATGCTACTCCTCAGGTCGAGATGGGCATTTTTTTGGAAAATTGGGCCGAGAATCCTATAAATGGGCCGAGAATACTATAAATGGACGGTATAAGGAATAGTATAAATCAGTTTGAAAGAAGAGAGGGGGAAAAATGTGACCAATAGGAACAAAACTAGATGAGAAAAATGGGTGTGGTCAAAAAAAAAAAAGCATCTTTTTGTTTTGCTGAGTCCGCTGTTCAGAAATCCAACTGGTGCATTTTTGTATTTCCGTGGAACGCTGCTTGCTGCAACTCCACTTGATCCAATAGTATCAGAAATCCAACAAGTCAAGGTGTAGCACGGCCTTTGGTCGCCATCCTTCCTCAGTGGGGAGCACGGCGGTGTCATCCTTGGCGCACATGCATGACCGGCGGTTAGTGACGGCGCGGCACGACGCGGATTATGCTTGATGCGCAGCAGCTGAATTGCTATGGATGAATGCATAAGAGGGACCAAAAGACTGAAACCCACTTTGGAGCATGGTTTCAACATAAGTGCGGATGAGCACAGGCTGTACCAAAACCAGGATCAACAGTAAGGAAAAATTGATTTGCAAAAAAGGATGCACCAGCCGGGAATCGAACCCGGGTCTGTACCGTGGCAGGGTACTATTCTACCACTAGACCACTGGTGCCTTTGATGAGGGAGCTCTACTAATCCTCCTCAGTGCGACTACCTTCAAAGAGTTAACTACACACAACTATCACAACTAGATGACACCCCGCGGGTTGCTGCGGGAATCATAGCAAATAAAAACTGGATACATTAGATAAATGAAATATAGATGATTTGGGTATACTTTTGACCAAACATTTATCAGGTAAAATAAAACCATTTCATAAAACTGAACAATACACAACTGGCTAGAAAAATACAAAGATTATGTGTTTCTTATATCAATGTTTGCCGGCATTTCTGCTCCAAGTGACTACTCAATCATCCGCTCAACCAAAACGTCTGACAAACAAAGTACAAATAAAAACGCACAAATCAAATAGGCATCAAGATTCCTTGGGAGGTAGTAATGCTTCTTAGTCACTTGCATCGTATCGCACTTCTTATCTTCATCTTGGGACAAAAGCGAGCACTCGTGTGCATTAGCAGGGAGGACTGCGCTGGCACTTGAAAAGTAGAAACATAAACATACCAGTTCAGGTTGCACCATAATTCTACAATTTTGTTGAATCTCTACTACATACAGTGAAGGAAATTATTGTACGACAATTATTAGCGAGAAAAGTAGGTTTCAAATGAAATAAAGTAGCGAGCCAATTTGACTTCATAACACATGCCAGGCAAGTAAGAAGGCTCTTAAACTTAGCATAGTGAAGAACTTTTGTTCAATAACTGAACATAGCATTCCATAAGCATATTATGCATTCTGTCTATTATGTTCTAATTAATATTGTAAAAAGGGTGAATTCCATATATGCCACTCAAAACTTGCCCGTATTCCCATCTGCCATTCGAAATTTCCCTCTCCCAGATATGCCATTGAAAATTTGCACCGCATACAGATATGCCACTATGGTCAGTTTGACCGTTAGTTGACTGTCAAGTGGCACGTGGGAAGACGATTCTGCCCCTGGTACTGTAGCGGCGGTACACTGTAGCATTCCGAACAAATTTGATCACTTTCAAAATTGTGGGCAAACGTACTGTAGCATCCACTTTTACAAAAAAAATGCCAGTTTTTTAAAATTGCGTACAGTTTTTTTAAAAAAGTGTTAGGAATTCGGAATTTGAAATTACGGAGATTTATTTTGAAATTCAAAAAATGTTCGAATTTCAAATCTGTTTGGATGCTACAGTATACTCGCTACAGTACAAACGCCCCGCAATTGGAGATTAACCAAATTTGTTCGGAGTGCTACAGTATGCCGCCACTACAGTACCAGGGGCAAAGTCGTCTTTTCACATGCCACTTGACAGTCAACTAACGGTCAAACTGGCCATAGTGGCATATGTGTACACGGTGCAAATTTTCAATGGCATATTTGGGAGAGGGAAATTTCCAATGGCAGATGAGGGTACGGGCAAGTTTTGAGTGGCATATATGGAATTCACCCTTGTAAAAATTCTGGCTTGGAAAGTCAGGATAACTTGTTCGAAAAACAATGGCATGTACATCGTGTCAAACAACTATGACAATGAAGATAAAGTGAATCCTACAAATTCCGCAAGAGCTGGACATAATTAGACTATAGGTGTAGCACAGAAGAACTAAGAGAATAACTGTTACAACCATTAAAGCAGGAGATGTTCTTACGTCTATATATTAGGAAAATAATACTTGAGAGCACAACCATCAGGAACTGCTAGATGATTCCATCAGATACTATCATCTTCCTTCAACTATTCACAGACCTATACTTGTCAACACTCTCGGGTGTGCATATATGTTGAACTAACTCACGACAGTAAAACATCAGAATGATGGAGACTCCATCACTGAATACAGAAAAAAGTAACCTGCAATTATCAAAATATTTCGACTAACCAGAGATACATTCAGCACACACCAGAGATTACAAACTGAAGGTTTGTTGAATGACACAGAAGATTATGTACGGCATACCATTAGAGAAGATTTGAACATTTTTATAAGGTAATTTATTTAGAGGGCTTCTTTAGCAATGCATGCAAAAATAATGCATCCGATTAACAAAGCAGAGGAGTAGGAGTTAACTTCACTGTATGGTAGGCATCGCCTATCTCATCAAAGTTGTACAATAATCGGATTGACGCCACCTGCTAGAGCAAATCGGCTAGTCAATAACAAATCTGCAAGTTAACTATTTTTTTGGATCCGGGGTGTCTCGTGGCAGCAGATCATGGTGTAGTTCATGTGAAACACATCAGTTCTCCACCCTTGGCCATGCAAACGCTTCTGCCAGCTGCATATCTACCTGACCATGTGCCTTGTAGAAAGTTGATTGACATCCTCTCCCGATCTATGTGCAGGTTGAGGCGCTCGCAAGCGGCACCAAGACTGAAGTACATGCATGATAAGTTGAAGCATCAAACCTAAAAGTGAAAAAAGTTTTGCAGTATTAAGATCGGTTGGATTTAAGAGAAAATCTTCATCAGTCATCCGTAGGTGAGATACTGATTCAAGAGCAGAGAAGGTTGTCGGTGTCACTGAGGTCATATTGATTTGGGTAAAATATAAGAGAATGCCACTGTATACCTGCAGGAATAAAATGAACAAACCATTTTAATTATTGCCAGAACATACAAATTGTAGTATAGAGATAATCACAAAGGGACAACATTAACCATAAGAAATCTTGAGTAGATGATCTCACCGTAATGTTAATCTCTGTAGAGGAATAAAAATGCAGCGGTCAGAAGGTTGAATATACAGATAAAGAGGCAGGCACATGGGACAATCCTAATGCACAACAGCAGGGGAAGGGGAAGGAATTAGAATGCAGCATGGGCTTGAAAGATCAAACGCAGGATGAAACATCAGCGCGTACCTCAGTGCAGTAGTAGATGTAGGTGCGGCCTGCTGCAAAATCAAGAGACACATGTGAACGGAGCCATCCCAAAAAATCAAGAGAAATATGATGAGGCAGCCGCAATGGCGCTCATAGGAGTGACGATATGGGTCGCTGGTGGTTGTGCAGCCAGCTTGGATGGAGGGCACACATGAATGGGGGAGGAAGGCGACGACTGTGTGGATGGTGGACGCAAGAAGAGGTTGCGGCTGGCTTGGGTGGCACCACACCATCAAGGGGAACCGGCGGTCGAGCCGGAGAAGCACCTGCGTGGAGATGGGATTCCAGCCGCCGCGCTGTTTCTGAAGGAGGGCTCGATGGGTTGCCGCATCAAGATGTGTAGCGGTTGGTGGGGAGAAAGAAAATATGTGATGGGAAGGGGAGAAGATTGCGGAGCGATAGGAAATTATTGGGCATTAATTACGGCGCGTGCGTTAGAGGCTGGGTGGAGATGATCGCGGCTGTAGCATCAAGCTACGACTGATCGGCTAACGCATCATTGCGATGGAAAAGCAAACGATTATTTCTGGGGTCTGTCTGTCACCCAGAAATTGCCATCTTTGTTTGTTTCCCGTTCCCCCCTTCGACGTGAGTTGTTTTTTGGTTTTGGCCTGTATTTGTTTGTTCCTCCCACCCAACCCACCTAGTCCAACTACCCCGCCTCCTGGGCCTTGTTTGTTGGTTTTTTTTTTTTGCCAACCCACCCAGCCCCAACTACCGAGCCTCCTCGGCCTTGTTATTTTTTTTGTCTGTTTGTTTGTTAGACACAAAAAAGGACTGGGCTTTGTTTGACATCATATAACAGTTGCAACCTTGTTTAATTTGTTTCTTGTTCACTCCATGAATCAACAATTGATGCAACCTTGAACGATTTCTGCAGGCAGCCCTCTTCAACTGACATGATTAAAGGTCCGTGCATTCCCTTTTTACCAGAGCATCCACCACACAAACATGTCCAGCTAAACAGCTGAATACAAAATATTCAGCAAAAATATCATACAACAAATAGACTTGCAGCGCCATCAACGGAAGATTGGCTCTTCTCAGTAGGCCGCTTCTTTAACAACATCTGTTCAGTAGGTCAGACTAAACACCTGCTCAAATTGCATATACTCCAGAATCACATCAGGCAAAAAAACATCAATCCAGTTCAGCTAGTGTAGTTGACGGCTTCTGGAGTTTATGCCTGGAGGCTGGACCTATGTGGATACAGACTGCACATCTTAAACTGAAAACAATTCATGTGCAGATTCAGAACATAGCTAGTCGCCTCCTGTCATTCCAGTCACCTATGTGCTACCCACACAACTAGTACACCGGCTTAGAACACAAACAGGACACACATCACCAGGACTAATTCGAGTTGGACGGCCACAATTTTGAGTAAGATTTCGACAATGTGAACGAACAAAAACAAGCAGGGTTCATGGAGGGAAGGAGAGGGGTGCTGCTCACTGGCTTTTGCTGCGCCTCGGCTGTGGCGCACGGCGGGCCGGTGGGGATGCCGCAGATCATGTCGGCGGCGCAGAGCTCGCGGGCAGAGCCGCCCGACGGTGCCTTGTCGGCGGCGCAGAGGACGTCGATGGCGTTCATGCCGCGCGCCTCGCCGGCCGCGCAACTCTCGTCCGCCGTGTCCGTGGCGAGTGCTTCCTCCGTCGCGCGGGGGTGCGCTGCGGGGGGCTTGTCGGCGGCGAGCTCGGTCGCCATCGCGTTGGAGCTAGTCGCCCCCGTCTCTTCCTCCTCTCCTCCGCTCCACCGATTCAAGCTGTGCCACACGAGAAAAAAGGACAAAACTTCATTCAAAAAAAAAAGAAAAAAAGGACAAAATAAATGTGTCGGTGTGGATAATTATGGGAGACCGTTGGTGCTTTGGGATGTAAAAAAACCCTACAAAAAGTTAAAAAGTGCTTCCAAATACAACATTGAGGCTTGCCTTCCCTAGTAGGAAAAAAACACTTGTTTGTGGTTTTGACTAGCAAGTAGGTGGCGAACAAAAGCTTCAAAAGATATGAGATAAAAAAAGGCCAAAAAGGGACATTGAAAAAACTAGTGAAACAATTTATGGATGGCCAAATTTAATATTTACATAATATTTTGTGGAGTATAACATGTCTTATGACCCATCCATTAAAAATCTAAAAATATTAGTAAATGTGTTGAATAAAGTGAACATCGTATTTGAACTCATTAAAACTAATTCAAAAACAAAATAATAATAATAATAATAATAATAATAATAATCAAAAATTTAAATGTCAAAATTATTTATAGTATAGTGTTGTGGCCATCGGGGAAACACAAGGTTTGCGGGGCGCAGATGGTCGCACTAGTTTTACGATCCCCCAAAGAAAATTTTCATCACAAAGGTGGTATCATAAACTTAGTAATTAAAAAATGTGAAGTTTATTTCAAACATAGTGTTGTTGTGACGGACACAATACGAAATTTGCATTGTGCATATGGTGCAATTATAACTGGTCAAAAATTTAGGCTTGCCTCCCCATTAGCCAAAAACCCAGTAGTTTGTGGTTTGAATTAGCGAGTAGGTGACGAGAAAAAATTCAAAAAGATATGAAATAAAAGAAGCCAAAAAAAATGGAGACCTTTAAAAAACTAGTGCAACTGGGGCGAATACAAAAAAAACTATAAACAAAAAGACCCTCCCAGTTGCGGGTCAAGAGCTTGATTGCAACTAACATGGAACACAAAAAGAAACAAAAACAAGCAAACACCATCCCACCGCCCCCCTGAGTTACGAGTTGGAAGTTGAGTTGCAACTAGGGCAACTACAAAAAACATACACACGCTCGAGTTTCGACTCGGCGGAGAAGTTGCAACTAGGGTGAAATACAAAACTCCACCCCCCGAGTTGCGAGTCGGGGGTGGAGTTGCAACTAGGGTGAACAAGGGTGAAATACAAAACTCCACCCCCCGAGTTGCGAGTCGGGGGTGGAGTTGCAACTAGGGTGAACACAAAACCGTCTCCAGTTGTGAGTCGACGGTGGACTTGCAACTGGGGCAAATACAAAATCAGCCCCACTCCAGTTGCGAGTCGACGCTGGACTTACAACTGGGGCAAATACAAAAACTACATCCCTCGAGTTGCAAGTCGGGGTGGAGATGCAACTAGGGGTGAACACAAAACCCTCACCAGTTGCGAGTCAACGGTGGACTTGCAACTGGGGCGAATACAAAACTACACCCCTCAAGTTGCAAGTCGGGGGTGGAGTTGCAACTGGGACGAATACAAAAAACTACAACCCTCGAGTTACGAGTCGGCAATGGAGTTGCAACTGGGGCAAATACAAAAAAACTACAACCCTCGAGTTTCGGAGATGGGGGTGGAGTTGCAACTGTGGCACGAATAACAAAAAGAAAACACCCATCTGAGTTGCGAGTCGGTGGTAGACTTGCAACTCGGGCAACGAAAAAATCCCTCCTAGTTGCGATTAATAGCTTGATTGCAACTACAACTAATATGAAACACAAAAGAAACAAAAGGAAGCAAACACCCCCCCCCCCGAGTTGCGAGTCGACGGTGGAGTTGCAACTAGGGTGAACACAAAACCCTCTCTAGTTTGTGAGTCAATGGTGGACTTGCAACTGGGGACTACCCCTGCTCCAATTGCGAGTCGACGCTAGACTTGCAACTAGGGCAAATACAAAAACTACATCACTCGAGTTGCAAGTCGGGGGTGGAGATGCAACTAGAGTGAACACAAAACCCTCACCAGTTGCGAGTCGACGGGTGGACTTGCAACTGGGGTGAATATAAAACTACACCCCTCGAGTTGCAAGTCACGGGTGGAGTTGCAACTGGGGCGAGTACAATAAAAACTACAACCCTCGAGTTGCAAGTGAGGGGTGCAGTTGCAATTGTGGCACGAAAAACAAAAACAAAACACCCCGCTGCCTCGAGTTGCGAGTCGATGTTGGACTTGCAATTTGGTCAACGGATACCCCCCTAGTTGCGGGTGAAGGGCCTGATTGCAACTACCATGAAACAAAAAACACTCAAGTTGCAAGTTGACGGTGGACTTGCAACTGGGCGAATACAAAAGGCCTTTAGTTGCGAGTCGATGGTCGACTTAGAACTGGGGTGAATACAAAACCTTCTGAGTTGCGAGTCGGCGATGGAGTTGCAACTGGGGAAATTACAAAAAAAAAGCTACAACCCTCAAGTTGCGAATCAGGGGTGGAGTTGCAACTGTGGCATGAAAAACAAAAACAACCACTCTTCCCCTGAGTTGCAACTTTAGGCTTGACTTGCAACTCGGGAAACTACAAAACTACACCCGCTCGAGTTGCGACTCGGGGGTGGAGTTGCAACTAGGGTGAACACAAAACCCTCTCTAGTTGCAAGTCAACGGTGGACTTGCAAAACTGGGGCGAGTACAAAACTACCCCCCACTCTAGTTGCGAGTCGACGGTGGACTTGCAACTGGGGCGAATACTGAACCTTCTAAGTTGCGAGTCGACGGTGGAGTTGCAACTAGGGCGAATACAAAAAAAAACTACAACCCTCGAGTTGCGAGTCCGGGGTGGACTTGCAACTGTGGCATGAAAGATAAAAAGAAAAACACCCATGGCCACGAGTTGTGACTCAAGTTGGACTTGTAACTAGGGCGAGGACACCGCCCTAGTTGCGGGTCAAGGGCCTGATTGTAACTACCATGAGACAAATAAAACACTCGAGTTTGTGAGTCGACGGGGGACTTGCAACTGGGTGAATACAAAAGACTTGAGTTGCAAGTCGACAGTGGACTTGCAACTGGGGCGAATACAGAACCTTCTGAGTTTCGAGTCGGCGGTGGAGTTGCAACTGGGGCGAATACAAACAAAACTACAACCCTTGAGTTGCGAGTCGAGGGTGGAGTTGCAACTGTGCCATGAAAAACAAAAACACCCATGGCCTCGAGTTGTGACTCGATGTTGGACTTGCAACTTGGGTGACGGATACCCCTCTAGTTGCGGGTGAAGAGCCTGATTGCAACTCCTATGAATCAAAAAATCACTCGAGTTGCAAAGTCGAACTGGGCGAATACAAAAGCCTTGAGTTGCGAGTCGCTGATGGACTTGCAACTTGGGTGAATACAAAACCTTTTTGATTTGCGAGTCGGCGATGGAGTTGCAACTGGGGCGAATACAAAAAAACTACAACCCTAAAGTTGCGAGTCTGGGGTGGAGTTGCAACTGAGGCACAAAAACAAAAACAAAAACAACCACTACCCCCTTGAGTTGCAACTTGAGGCTTGACTTGCAACTAGGGCAACTACAAAACTACACCCGCTCGAGTTGTGACTCGGGCATGGAGTTGCAACTAGGGTGAACACAAAACCCTCTCTATTTGCGAGTCGGCGATGGACTTGCAACTGGGGCGAATACAAAAACTACCCCCGCTCTAGTTGCGAGTCGATGGTGGACTTGCAACTAGGGAGAATACAAAACTACACCCCTCAATTTGTGACTCAGGGGTGAAATTGCAACTATGGCGTGAAAAAAGAAAAACACACACCTACCCTCCTAGTTGTGAGTTAATGGTCAACTTGCAACTGGCCGAATACAAAAAAACTACACCCCTTGAGTTGCGAGTTAGGGGTGGAGTTGCAACTGTGGCACCAAAACCAAAAAACAAAAACAATACCGGCTCAAGTTGCGACTCGGTGGTGGAGTTGCAACTAGGGTGAACACAGAACCACTTGAGTTGCAAGTCGACGGTGGACTTTCAACTAGGGCGAATACAAAAAACCTTGAGTTGCGAGTCGATGATGGACTTGCAATTGGGGTGAATACAGAACCTCCTGAGTTGCGAGTCGCCGCTGGTGTTGCGAGTCGGGGTTGAAGTTGCGACTGTGGCACGCCCCGTCCCCCGAGTTGTGAGTTGATGTTCGACTTGCAATTGGGGCGATGGATACTCCCCTAGTTGCGGGTCAAGGGTCCCCAGTTGCAAACAAAATGGAGCAAACATGACAAACATGGCAAAACACACACAAAAAAGTGCTTGTAGAGCAACGGGCATTTTCTGTGATATTGTGACAGCCACAAACTCCAAATTCAGGAAATTTGGAGACATATTATAACAGGAATAAGAAACAGATTTGATCTTGTGCACATGTCCATAATTTGGAGTACATTTCGTTTCAGGTGAGAACAAATTTCATCTTGTGCCAAATTTCTTTCTTTAATTTGTCAATCAATAATAAAATAAAAAACACAAGCTGGCACAGAGCAGGATAAACATCAGAAGCAAAGTAAGCAAACTGAAGCAGCACAACCAGAAAAATATCACAGGGATATATCAACAGAGCAAAAAGTAGTTTCATCTACAGGGATAAGCATCTTCAGGCAAGCAAGCAAACAGAAAACACTACTCCCACAGAGAGGAGTACTCTGAATATGTAACGGCAAGTTTCAGCTACAAGCATAAACATATTGTACCATAGCTAGATTTAGAATCAGAATCAATGTAAAAATGTGGTACAGGACACATACACTTGGGCATCTCGGCAAATGGAAAAAATGCAGAGGTAAGACAACTTAAATCACAGGAATATAAATTCTGCTTCTTAGAAATAGAAATTGCAGACAACTTAAATCACAGGAATCCACACATGGAAATTGCAGAAATGTAAGGCTGAATGTTCTCTTTTTTTAGTTTTTCTTGGAATCTCTGAAGCAGATCACACAGTGGGACAAACTAAACATCCTAATCTAATCATCTCCTAGGACCCCATTGATGAGACAAACATACTCCTAAACTAATCATTTCATAACTTAATCAAAAGATGAACTGAAGACAAGCAAAGCATTCTTAGATAGATTCAAAAAAAATTGATGAACCATACACCACATTTCGGGAGATTGGAGGGGATGAAAGAATCATAGACCTACGGACAAACAAACAAGAAACAGAACGAAAATGTACAACTGCTAACGAACCCTACCCACAATTCGGGACATTGAGGAGCGAACCCCCATATGTATGCTGCTAAAATCAGTGAGCAAGGAACAAAAAACAACAAAGACACTACATAAAAGAGGAACAAGGAACAAGAAATAGCAAACTACCTACGATGCGTCTCCCTCTCCTTCACCCTCTCCAGAAAATCGCCTGCGCCTCGAGCACCAACTGCCAGGGAGAAAAATGGGGAACGGCAATGAGGAATGGGAAACGGCAAGTATATAACATGGGGGAAAACTGAACACAGCTCCCTCGTCTTCGTTTCACGAAAACAAACAAGCAACGCGGCCCGCGAAAAACAAACAAAACCAACACAACACGCTCGAGTTGGGCCGCGCGCATAGACTAACGACGAGGACGCGAGCGAAAACGCACGACAACGACAGAAAAACAACTAGCACGAATCTTGAAGATAGAACGAGATCTAATGGCTATGAACTTAGATGTGAGATAGCTATTTCACATCTAGATGTGAAATAGCAAACCTGTTATTTCTGAGATTACGTGGGAACAATTTTGCTGAGATGACATGGATGATGACGTGGATTGGTTGCATGTTTAGATAAATATGTTAGTGGGGATGAATCTCTTAGGTATATAGAATTAGGGCTACATTAACGGACTGAGTCCCAAAACTGGTTCTGGTTGTCACACAGTACTCTGATTTTCGTTTGACCACATTTTGTGCGGAAAACTAAGTAGTGGGCCCACTGGTCAGGGCTGATGTGGAAAAAATAATCCACGTAGTCATCTCTCTCTTTCTCCTCATTGCCACCCTACTCCTCCTTCCTTTCCCCCCTCGTGCTTGCCATCCTCCCACGTTCTCTCCATCCACTCAAACGTCAGGCGTCTGCCTGGCACATCACGGCATCACCCAGAGGGTCATGAAACACTAGCGGCGTGTGCCAAGGCGGTCTGCTCTGATGATCCCTTGGCATCTTCAATTGTGGACACTCACGTCTCAAATTGGATATGTATCATTGCGTGGGTCTCACTAAACTCTAGAGGGAGAGTAATTGGACAGAGAGGCTTTGAATACTTCGACAATGCTGAAGAACTAATAGCGGTTGCTGGCACCGAAGGAGAGGAAGGGTGGCTCGATTCGTTGGGCTGGCCGGATCAGGAGAGGAAGGAGGGGAGGGGGCAGTCTTGGAGGTCGATGGTTCTCTTGGAGGCTTAAATAGACACACCCGACGTGGTCATTGCTTACGCTCGCCGATATGATCGGTGGCCGCGCAATAGATGTGGGGCTTCTTGTGCAACTCGATTGACCACACAGAGAGGTGGGGCATGCTCATCGTCAGCGTGCAGTTGAAGAGGAGCACACCGCGAGGTCAGCCAACATCCCACGAAGGCTCGGTGGACTTGAGGATCATCTCCTACACCATTGCTACCATGATACCAACAACGGGCGTGACAACAACCCGATGATGGCAGTAACAAGGATCCCAATTGCGTGGGTGTCTGGCAAGCCATCGAAAAGCAAGAGGGCATGTGCGTTGCGTTGAGCCCTTGTGACGCTACTCAACACAAACGCCAACAACTTCTATGGCATGGTATAGGAGGTCACTGGCATCCTCGCACCTATCAGCCCATATGCCGAAGCATTGTGTAGGGGGAACATGCTACAGAACAAAATTTTAAGCTATACGATCACACCTAGTAAAACTATGAAGAGGTGGCTAACGATCAACCTCACCAACTACCAAAGTAGCGGAAGCAGCGTAGAAGTTGGTGAAGTGCGACGATTTCGTAGCTAGCTTATACCTTCCAACCACCAGAATTCCTCTGAGAAGATCTGCCAATCTAGAGTCGAAGTAGACCCGCTGATCTAGAGTCGAAGTAGACGACCCTCTAAGGTATCCACGCGTTCCGAAGTAGTAATCCAACAGCACTTCGGTCCAGGAAGAAGAGCTCATAGAAAATTATAGAGAAATTAGCCTATCGACGCTCTGGAATAATTAGAAGTCTAATTCTAGTTAGACCAGAGGAGAGATTCGAGCGAGTAGGTATGCTGGAGGGCTCCTCCAAAGGATTGGTTTGTCTCTAAGGGGAGCCCTCCCCACATATTTATAGGTGGAACAAGGGCCAAAGGGGTGGCCGAGTTAGCGAGGGAGATGAGTCCCTTCATTGGTTCGGCTGAAACATGTGGAGGACTCCTCCTCCCCCAATTGGTTTTGCCCCTTCTTTATACAGGGGGCACCCCTATGGGGCCCCTTTTGGCCCATGTGGGAGTAATCCCCTTGGGCTCGGCCAACGGTTTTTTCACCCTATAACCTTCTAGACCTTCTATAAATAGAATGATCTTCTCTACACACTTATTATACGCTTTCGGGACTCTAGAGACACTTTCGGATCCATCTGAAACACTTTTAGAACTCATTCTCTCGTACTCTATGGTCTCCTAGCTGTCATATAAATTATTAGTCATTAAGCATGTGACACTGCAGATTCATAAATATGTGGACATGACCCGGAACACCTTCCGGTCAATATTTAATAGCGGAATCTTGACACTGATGACTCTATATTAGTCCCATTTTAAGGCATGCCCATCATGCATGGTATCCAGTTTATACTCCTTTTATTATGAGCATTGCATAGTTTTTAGTTATTGTTAGTTTTTATTAGAATAAGACATCCATATCATAGTCCACCTCCATCCTTTACTCGAACTCCCCAAGAATACCCCGCCTCTTCCTCCTAACAATCACCATTCTATAAACCTCTTAGTGGAGCCAATGGACCTAGCAACTACGCCACCACCCTTCAATGATGTGTTGATATGCCCGACGGGTACAAATTGGGCATTGATACCCATTGGGTACGAGGACGGGCATGGATTTGTCCCCAATGGGAAGGGTAAGGGTAGAATCTTATACCCATAAGAAACAATATTGAAATGGGTATGAGATTATTGTACCCGCACCGTACCATACTCATTGACATCCTATGTGCGTTTGTTATGTGCTAGCAGGGCCCGGTGGTGCTAGTTCTGTTACTGCCCCTTTAGCAACCACTGTCATGCTACAGCTGACCCCAAGTGGCGTACTTTAGGCCAACTCCAACATGCGACCCCAAATGGACGTCTGTTTTGTCCGGATTTCGTCCTTTGGGGGTGGGAATGGGTCCATGTCCACCCGGATTTGGGTTTGCGTCGGCCGGGCGCCCAACGCACGACCACATCTTCGGCCATCTCATGTCCCCGTGCATGCAAAAGTGCGAAACCAAGGATTTAGGCCACGGCCGCGGTTCGCAGTAGTTCACGCCGGCTGACAACACAGTCAGCGGCCTACAGTCTGATGCCGGCAACAAAGCCAGCGGCCGACATAGGAGCCAACCTTCAAAAAGGGCATGTTTCACGCCGGCTACAAAGCCAGCGGCCGGCACACGAGCCAACCTTCAAAAGGGACAAGTAATGCCGCTGGCAACAAAGCCAGCGGCTGTCAAAGGAGCCGGACTTCAAAAAGGACCGCCATCGCGGCCGAGGTATCACCTAGATCAGGCCGTCGCGGGCGAACATCTCCTTCTGTCGGTTCGTGAACCAAGCCTTCCTCTTCAGTGACATGTTGTTCTTGTCGATGTTCATCAATGCTAGTGCCACCTCCTTGGCTTTTGTGTCGACATTGGTGGCCTCGATCTCTAGCTTCTTGAGTTGAGCGGCCTCCTCGATGTCAAGCTTCTTCTTCTTCACGGCCTCCTCCATGTCAAGCTTCTCCGTTTGAAGATCTAGGTATATCTTCATTTGCTCCTCCTTTCCTTTGCTGTTCCTCTCCTTACGCATTTCCTTTTGGCTCATCATATCCTCCAAAGTTCCTTGCAAGGCTATAGAAGACGCATCATGCTTCTCGTCAGACTTCGAGCTTGTCTTGCCCCTCGGCCTCTTGAGCACGTGTCCCATGTCAGCCACGGCTGCCGCCTTCTCTCTTCTCTTCTTCCTACGAGCATTTTATTGGTCCTTGAACCTGGGGCAATATTTGATTAGCACCCAACAATGCGTGAGAGTGAATGCTTGTCTTTGTGTCGGGCCTTGAAGGCTTCCAAAGATTGGAATGCCTACACATTCAAACATGCGACCAACATGAAAGGACATAGAATGCATGAAACTTAAATGGCATGCCAACATGAATGGACGCATGATGGAAAATAGAGAGGTTCATACCAAGTCACCAAGGCCTAGACCGCTCACGGGACGGGCTTTGATGCTCTCAAGCGCGACACAATATTCGTTGCATTCTTGTTGGATGAATCCCCACCTCTTTTGGATTGAATTGATATCGCGGGTGCTTGTGAATTGGCAGGGGGGCAAACTTTCTTCGCTCATGAAAGTTCTTGTGAACTCTTGTCCAAAGGATATGGCTCCTTTTTGCTCGGCAGCTTTGATTGGATCTTGGCCAATTTCCTTCCAACTCTTGCAAATTATAGTGTCCTCAGCTTGGCTATATGATCCAGTGTGAATGCTCTTCCTCCTCTTTTGTGCATTGACCTTTTGGGTGAGCTCGTCGATGAAACACAATGGCTCCGTGGAAATTTCGACCTCTTCTTCTTCATCTTCACAATACAAGTCATCATCTTCATGCCACGAGTTGCCATGGTCGTCCTCCTCATCATCATCATGGTCGCCGAAGTGAGAGTCATCATAGGTACCACGATCGTCCTTGCTTTGGGTCACATCGGCATCAAAAGGTTGCTCTTGGCCATCGACGTGGAACGCCTCACCACGGCCCTCGAAGATGACGTTCTGCATGAACGAGGCGTAGTAAGGGTCGTCGACCGTCGACGTCTGCATCGGCGGTGGAATTTCGTCGAATAGCTTGCGGGCACCGGCCATGTGAGCCGACGCGAACGACCGGGCCTGCTTTCTTTGCACGCCATCTTCACAATGGCAAGCGCCACTGTACCCCGGCGTGATGTTGAGGTCGATGACGCCCGCGGGTGTGGTCGGATTAACCACCACGCAGTCCGACGACGTAGAGAATCGTGTCTGCCCATGGCTGTGCGGCGGCTGAGCATGAAAATCCGGCGTGTCATGTGAGACGGACGAGCTCGAGGAACGCTGCTCCGGTGGTCGATGGGCCGGGGAGCCTGTGCTTGCCACGGCCATGGTAGTGGCCGAGAGATTGGCCGGCGTGGGGCGGGCCATACCCATCATGTGGAGGGCGTGCGCCTTGGAGACGATGGACTTCTTGTCGTCAAGGTCGGCCTGGTGCTGCATTGCACGCCACAAGGCACACTCGGAAGCGTACTGCGCGGTGGCCTTCTTCTCCTTTTCGACAGTTCGTCGGTCCCTCCTCTTGGCCTATTCTCTGTTGAGCTTGGCGGCCTCTGCTGGCGTGAGCTATGACCAAGTTTTCTTCACAAGCTTATTTTTCTTCTCCACGGGCTGGGCGGCAGGTGGTGGGTCGCGGGGATTCGCCTCGTCGGCCATGGTGGATGGAAGGAGGGGGAAGGCCAGGGTACGGGAGAGTGGAGGGCGGGGCGCGGGAGCGTTTTGGAGGAAAGGGAGGGAAAGTGGCCACCTGTGCCACCGACGGATGAGTCAGGGGAGGACAAGGGCGCGCATTTCACACGTCCGCGCGCTGTCTGTTCGGCCGCAAACTCGGCTCAAACTTGGGCCGGGATGGGTTGGAAGGCATGCTTTGTCCGTTTACCCCCAAACGGACGCGGACAGACAGGATGGGTCGTGCGTTGGAGTTGGCCTTATCATGTGGTTTTCTTGTGTCGTGTCCTTCGATTGGCTTCACCTCCTCCCTGTCTCCTTTTGTTCTTGACGTGGTGCTTTCTTTCACGGTTGTCGCTTCGGACATCACAATGTGCTTGCTTTTCTTGACCGCAAGGTTTCTTCGAGCTTCGCTCCTTCTGCCACTAGACTGCACATCAATTTCTTCGATAAGCAGTGCTAAAGGTGGTGCTAACTGTTTGTTGATATGGAAAAGGACAAGATAAGATCGTGCAAAAGAGAAAGCCCATGCTCCAGAATCAAAACATGGCATACTATACTACCTCAATACTCAAAGACAGCAGGCGTATTGTTGACTTTTTGTGGTGCCTCGTGATGACAATCATAGATAAGTACAGAAGATGGCAACATAGCTATCTTTGAAAATGATCTTTAACTAACTCCCTTCACAATAATGCAATAGCTTAAGCATCTAAAAATAGTTTATAACCAATACGTTGCGATGACATAGATAAGTACAGGGATTAAGAAAGAAGAAATAGCTGGCTTCCTTTCATTTTCCCTGGGCCATCCCCGTTGTGAACTGAGCTTGCATAAACAGAGAACCAAGAACCAATCGAAGGCCAACTGGCCAAGCAACTCAAGAGATGAACGCAATGGGCGCCCTCTCGTGGGCGGCTGACGCGGTGGTGGTGATCTACTCTCTCACCGTCGCCATCTCTGCGCCGCTGGTCGTCGCGCAGGGCATCCTCCCGCGCCGCCTCTTCCCGGCGCCGCTGGTGGCATTCAAGCTGTGGTACGCGGCGAAGTTTGACGACTACCTCACCGCCGAGCCACCGGCTTTCTTCCGCGGGCTTAATTGGCTGGAGCTCGTCTTCCAATGGCCGCTCAACGTCGCCAACGTCTACAGCATCCTTGCCGGCCGCCCTTGGGCCGCCACCACCTCCCTGATGGCCGGCGTCTCCACCCTCACCTCCATGGTAACTCATCTTCCTTCTCCCGCTCACCTTGGCATTTTTTGTATTGCTTCACCGGAAAACACTAGAACAAATAAATGCACGAACGTTCTTCTAATTTTCACTCTTTGTGGTCATTTCAGGCTGCGATACTTGGAGACATTCTGGGATCAGGGAGAGCAACCAAGAAATTGCCTCTGGTCTATGTCCCTTATGTTGCTTTCGCCGTCGTCGCGATTCTTCGTGGGCTCACCTCAGGCTCAGGATCTCCAGCGGGTTCTCTTGCATCTTACGCTTGGAAGAAAATCATCTAGTACTTATTTCTTTTGCTATGTTGTACCCACAACCATGTAACCAGAGATGAGTTCGTGACCATTGCAATCTTTCTTGTACAATGGATTAGAGCATTATCATCTTTCTGTTTACATATCCGCTTGCAAAATTGTTTGGGGTGTGGCTGAAATCAGTCGCGAGGACGGGCTCCTCGAGGCCCACACGCGGCTACACCAGTTGGGGTCGTTCGTTGCTACGCCAAGGGATTGACATTATGTGAAATCCTTGTCTCGCACCCTTCATATCTCCACTTCGTTTTTCTTTCGACTTAGTTCTTGTAAGAGTTTCGTCAATGAAGGTTGGGAGAAAAACCATTTATCAAAGGAAGATAACGATAGCAGCACATGGATAGATCCGTATTAGTCGCCGCGTGAGCCACATGCACGCATGTGGATGGCTTATAATTTTGCTTGGATTAAGCGAGGGCAAATATTTAACCAATTAGACAGTGCTGACCTCTACTAATCCATCCCACCATCTTCCACCGACATCAAGTAGACCTTTATAAGACATGTAAGCTAGCTGGTCTAATGCTGGTTTGTCGCAGTTACCAATTGTCTACATATCACATATTAATTGTCTTGCACTACTAGGGAAAAGATTATACATAGAGGCTTATCAGTAGCACGTGTTAAAAAGAGGCGCTACTGCTACTTAGCAGTAGTACGTAGTCACTAAGAGCGCTATTGATAATTAGATAGCAGTAACGCGGCTCCAGCAAAACGCGCTACTATTATAATTGCCACATTGTTGCCTTACAGGCTAGGCATAGTAGTAGCGACCTTTCAACAGACGCGCTACTACTAAGTATATAGTAGTAGCGTCTTTTTAGGAAAGGGTGCTACTGCTAAGTTTGTTTCTAACGAGAGAGGCGTTTTGGAGGCCAAGCTCCATGTAGGCCTTTATTTTTGAAAAATTCAAATTCAAACTTTTAAGGTTCAAAAAATTCTGAAAAAATATGCGTGTATGTAAGGATGTAACCCACATGTGTGTAAAAATTCCTGACGAAATACCTTGAGTTGCGACCTGTACAAAAATGACAAATTTATAGCCGGGAAGGATGAATAGTATCATGTGTTAAACAACCCCAGATTTATCTGTCGTGGTTCAAAGTCTGACAGTGAGAATGGGGGGTAAGTATGGAGAGGCAAGATCCTAGCTATGGAGTAGTTGTATGCGCAAGGAGTTTACGAGTTCGGGCCCTTCTCTGAGGAAGTAACAGCCCTACGTCTCGGGGCCCGGGGGCAGTCGACTGGATTAAGTGTGTATGTGTTACAAAGTTCCGAACCCCTGTCCTAGTGGAGGGGGGTGGCTTATATAGAGTTCGCCAGGACCCCAGCCAGCCCACGTTACAAGGAGTTTAATGTACATAAAGAGAGGGGGTTACTGGTAACGCCTGTAATAAAGGACCATGAAGGCCATAAAAGCTACTTATGAGGTGACCGTTTGTAGGCAGTGCCTTTAGGTCTTCTTATGGTCGAGTGGTTGCCTTCATGGTCGACTGCCTGTACTTCTGGTCGAGTACGCTTGTGTCCGTCGACTGGGCTGACCAGGTCGACTGACCTGTCGATACTTCTCAGAATGTCTTTCATTGTAGGAGTCATGTCCTTGATTGGGTACCTCAGGTATGATAAGTTACCCTACCCTAGGTACGTATCCTCGTCATTAGCCCCCGAATGGGTCAGGGGTTAAGTGAGAATGGGGTCGAGCCTACGCTTCCGACTCAACCTCCATGCTTCGGTTGCATCTGTCTCCGGATAAATGGAAGTTACGGTGGGATCTCATTCTTCAGTTGCCTTGATCCATTCAGATGCCCGTCGAGTGGTTTCGGATTACTGTCGAGTGCGTTTACGTGACGAGTCCCTTGGGAGACTTAAGGAAACGGATCTTTTGTCTGACAACCCGTCCTGTCGATCGCGGATCTTGCGGGATTTGAAAATTGAGAAGCGCACCGGACGGAGAAAATCGCGCGAATCGGCTGGATAAGGCAAGGGCGCCTCGATCTCCGCGCCACCTTTTTCGCCACGTACTGCGCGCGCGCCTGTTGCGGGATCTGACTGGGAGGCGCAGGCCCACTGATCAGCCACTCGGGTGCGGTCTTATATAAAGCGATGATTCTGATTTTTTACTGTGCGCCCTCGTTCTTCCTCCCCCTTCCTCCGTAAGCTTCCGCCTCGCTCTCCGCCGCAACCTCGACACCGCCGCTCGGCCAAGACCTCGTTCAAGACGATGGGGACGGACAAGACGGCGGCGGCGGAACGGGCGAAGAAGGCCGCGGCGAAGGGCAAAGGGAAGAAATCCGGCCGAGGCGGGTCGTCCTCGCGGGCCGCTCTGCCGTCCGGCTGGTTGCAGGGGGATTGGATGCCCTCCATCCTTACTCAGGCGGATATCGACGACATGGTGGAGGGGGGACTCATTCCCCACAAGGCCGCTCGCCTTCCTGGGAAGGAGACGGAGCCGAGACGTCGCGAGGGTGAGCGCGTCCTGATAGCCACCCATGTCGACCGGGGGTTTTCCCTGCCCCCGAGTCCTTTCTTTAGGGCTTTCCTGAACTTCTTCGGAGCGCAGCTCCACCATTTCACGCCCAACTCCATAGTCTATCTTGCTGCGTTCGTGTCTCTGTGTGAGTGTTTCTTAGGTTGTCGACCCCACTGGGGCCTCTTCAAGCATATCTTCACTTGCCGATCCCAGTCGGTTAAAAAGCTTAACCCGGACGGGGAGAGGACGCAGGTGATCCAGATGTGCGGGGGCCTCGGGATCCAGACGAGGGGTAAGAGTTGTTTTCCTCCCATGACACTTCCCGATTCCGTGCGTGGGTGGCAGTCGACTTGGTTCTACTGCAAGGACCAGCCGACTCCTGGACACTCGACCGGCCTTCCTCCTTTTACCTTGGACCGAGTGCAGAAACCCGCTTCTTTGAAAGTGGTTCCAGAGGAGAAGGCTCAGGTGAAGGTACTAGTCAGTCGAGTGGTTGAGTTGGTTCGGGAAGGCGTGACCGGCATGGACTTGCTCGAAGTCTTTCTCCAGCGACGAATCCAACCTCTCCAGGCTCGGGATCACTCGATGTGGTTGTATTCCGGGTCCGACGACTCCACTCGGATCCACCCGGAGGGGGTCGAGGCTTCTGTGCTGGAGAGCTGGCTGACCAGCATAACCGGGAATAAGGACAACCCCAGGGGTTCCAGGAGGATTGCTCCGCTTGATGGGATGATGGAGACAGACAAGGTACATTTTGCTTCTTCCGACTGAAATTTCCGCTCCGTCTAGTAACTGGCTCGCGATAAGTCGACTGATCCTCGTTCTGCCTGTTGTTTCGCAGGAGATCAGCGACATGTACTGGATGCCGAATGGGAACCAGGAGCAAGTATCTGAAGGAGGAGGGAGTGGAGGCGAAGGGAGTGAGAATGAAGTTGAAGTCGAGGGTGAAGTCGAGGAGTGGGAATCTGACGACGACGTAGAGGGGGAGGCCGGCGACGACTCGGGCGACGAAGATGAAGAGGTGGAGGTCGACCTTCCTCGACGCGAGAGACGCTCCAAGAACGCTCAGGATCCCGCCGTGGAGCGCGGTCAGTCGAGTGCTCCGGCGGGCCAGTCATCCAAGCGCCCTCGGACCGCGTCGCCGGCCCCAACTGAGAAGGCGCCCAAGCAGCCTAGAGCCATCCCGACCAAGCCACCCAAGGCCTTGCCCAAGATCAGGGTCGCCATCCCGGTCATCTCTGGGTAAGTGACTGTTTTCACCTTTCTTGAGTCGACTAGAACGGATTCTTAGTCGATTCACTTTCAAATTATTTGCTTGGAATCGTGCAGCGCCGCTACTTCCGAAACTTCCATCCAGAATGCTGATGAGACGATGGAGGACGCCGTCACTTCCAACTTAGGTATAATCTTTGACATGATCCGACTGTTTAACTGCTGAGTCGATTGGATATTCATTTCTGAACTTTTGTAGCTCCGACCAACATCATTGACCTTCCGGATGACGAGGAGGAGGCGGAAGTGCCGCTCAGGCCTTTTGGGAGGAGAGGCCGGAGGGCTCCGGTCGACAAGGCTCCTCAGACCGCGTCGACTGCCGAGGCGGTGGTCCAAGGGGGTGACAATACCGCCCGGACTACTGTGACTTTTGCTGAGCCACTGACGACTGCCCGGCCTTCGTCGTCGACTGCCCCTCCACTGGTCGACCCGCCCTCGTTCTTCGCCGCCTACCAGACCCCGGAGGATCAAGTGAGTGCTGCTAAGGAGGCTATACGTCAGGCGGGGCTCGTGATGGAGCAGACCAAAGCGGCTAGGGATGCCAGTCAAGCGGCCTATGACATCAGCTCGGCGTTGCAGCAGAACGTCCAGGTTAGTTGATCTTCACTTGCGTTGTACACCCACTGGGTGCCGTTGGTCCGAAATTTCTCATTGGTGGGGGCACGCTGAGTGCACCCACTGGGTGTAGTCCCCGAGGCCACGGTCGACTGCTGGCAGTCGACTGTGGTCTTTATACTGCCTTTCTGTAGTTGTACTTCTCCACTCGGTAGGGTTTTCTGAGAACGTTTTGGTCAGGCCATGTCAGATGATACTGTATCCGGTCGACTGCTGGCAGTCGCCCCTTTTTTTTTTTTTGAAAACCAGTGGGGGCACGCTGAGTGCACCCACTGGGTGTAGTCCCCGAGGCTACTGTCGAATGTTTTGATTCGGCTGTAGTCTTAGAAGTGTTGTGCTCTTTCTTTCAGTCACTCGGGAGTAACTTATCTTTGATACCCTTTGTCGATTGACTCTTTGCAGAAGTCTTGTGAGCTTGTTGCTCAGCTCGCCGATCTGAAGAATAAGCAAATTCAGCTTAATCTTGATTTACAGTTTGCTCAGGAAAACGTGCAGAAGGCGAAGGATGAGGCAAAAGGTATGGCTGGTGAGGACTCGACGGCTGTCTCTGTCCTCCTGCCTATTCTCAACTCTGTGCTCATTGTTGTTTCGCAGACGAACTGGAAAAGGCCCTGAAGAAGAAAGATCTTGACCTTGCGGAGGCACAAAAGGCGGCTGCGGAGAAGCTGAAGCTTGCTGAAGAGAAACTTGCTTCAGTCGACCAACTTGAGAGCGAGAACGCTAGGCTGAAGTCTGCTCTTGACTCGGCCAACAAGGAAGCGAGTCGACTGAAGACTGACAAGAGTACTCTGAACGACAAGCTCGGCCAGCTGGCGGGGAAGCACAAGGACTTGGGGGATTATCTTGGGGGTCTTGCCAAGAAGTTATACCTCATGCTTGAAGGTAACCCTCTTTGTGCGATTAATCTTGTTGTTGTCGACTCACCATTTGGTTCCAGTTTTGACCTGTCGAAACTTCTTTCAGAATTCTGCCGGAACTTTGAGGAAGAGACCAGTCGAGTGGAGACCCGCTTGGACCCTATCAACTCTCCTGTGAAGGACGAAGTGGCCATGAATGTCTTCCGGTTGGAATCCCGTGTCGCTGGTGTGGTGGACTACCTGGCTCGACTGAAAGCTGTAGTGTCACGGATCGACTCCGCACTCTGGCCCAAGGAGACGCTTCAGAACGACCTTGAATCCCTGGTCACTCGACTAAGTGAGGTTCCAGGTCGAGTGCAAGAATGGAAGAAGTCTTCTGCCAGGTGCGGTGCTGACGTTGCTCTGTCACTGGTTCGCGTCCACTGCAAGGAGGCGCGCGAGGAGAAGCTGGCCGCTCTCCAGGTTGCTAACACCAGGAAGCATAACTTTCAGGACTTCATGGAGACCTTTATCGCTGCTGCCACTCGGATTTCTGATGGGATCGATTTGGACGAATTTGTTGCACCATCCAGTCCTCCGCCGGAGGAGTAAAAAACTGATGTTCTTTGCCTTAAATTTGCTTCGGAATGCCGAGTGGTTTATGTAACCGATAAACTCCGTCGAGCTTGTAGCTCGAGTACTTTTATTTGCGATCTAGGATCTTTTGGTTTTGTCCGAACTTGGCTCGACGTTGAATGTCTTCGTGACTTGATCCGCCGATCTACTATTCGTTGTTCCCTCAGAGGTTGTCTGGTTCGCACGATGCTTATCGCCGCGATGGTATCTGTCATCCTGGCTTAGGCGAGCATTGGGCTGCAGCTAAGCCCCCGAGTGGGAGGTTTGCTCTTCACTCGGTAGGAGTCCAATTACTTAGTCGAGTGTTTGGACTGCAGCTAAGCCCCCGAGTGGGAGGTTCGCTCTCCACTCGGTAGAATTTCAATTACTTAGGCGAGTACTTGGACTGCAGGTAAGCCCCCGAGTGGGAGGTTTGCTCTCCACTCGGTAGGATTTCACTTACTTAGGCGAGTCCTCGGACTGCAGCTAAGCCCCCGAGTGGGAGGCTGGCTCTCCACTCGGTAGGATTTTTCAAACTTAGGCGAGTACATGGACTGCAGCTAAGCCCCCGGGTGGGAGGTTTGCTCCCACTCGGTAGGATTTTTTCAAACTTAGGCGAGTACATGGACTGCAGCTAAGCCCCCGGATGGGAGGTTTGCTCCCATTCGGTAGGATTTTTTCAAACTTAGGCGAGTACTTGGACTGCAGCTAAGCCCCCGAGTGGGAGGTTTGCTCTCCACTCGGTAGGATTTTTTCAAACTTAGGCGAGTACTTGGGCTGCAGCTAAGCCCCCGAGTGGGAGGTTTGCTCTCCACTCGGTAGGATTTTTTCAAACTTAGGCGAGTACTTGGACTGCAGCTAAGCCCCCGAGTGGGAGGTTTGCTCTCCACTCGGTAGGATTTTTTCAAACTTAGGCGAGTACTTGGACTGCAGCTAAGCCCCCGAGTGGGAGGTTTGCTCTCCACTCGGTAGGATTTTTTCAAACTTAGGCGAGTACTTGGACTGCAGCTAAGCCCCCGAGTGGGAGGTTTGCTCTCCACTCGGTAGGATTTTTTCAAACTTAGGCGAGTACTTGGACTGCAGCTAAGCCCCCGAGTGGGAGGTTTGCTCTCCACTCGGTAGGATTTTTTCAAACTTAGGCGAGTACTTGGACTGCAGCTAAGCCCCCGAGTGGGAGGTTTGCTCTCCACTCGGTAGGATTTTTTCAAACTTAGGCGAGTACTTGGACTGCAGCTAAGCCCCCGAGTGGGAGGTTTGCTCTCCACTCGGTAGGATTTTTTCAAACTTAGGCGAGTACTTGGACTGCAGCTAAGCCCCCGAGTGGGAGGTTTGCTCTCCACTCGGTAGGATTTTTTCAAACTTAGGCGAGTACTTGGACTGCAGCTAAGCCCCCGAGTGGGAGGTTTGCTCTCCACTCGGTAGGATTTTTTCAAACTTAGGCGAGTACTTGGACTGCAGCTAAGCCCCCGAGTGGGAGGTTTGCTCTCCACTCGGTAGGATTTTTTCAAACTTAGGCGAAACGGATTCGGAGCTAAGCCCCCGAGTGGGAGGCTGGCTCTCCACTCGGTAGTAGGATTTTCTGAACACTTAGGCGAAGCGGATTCGCAACTAAGTCACCCACTGGGGGAAGTTTAGACAAACAGAAAAAGAAATAGCAGTCTTTTGCTTGAAACAAAAGAATTACAGAGGTACTTTTATTACATCTCAGTCGAGTGAGTTTTCAAGTGTAAAAAGGACGGAGCAGGTCCGCGTTCCATGCTCGAGGCTCGTCGATCCGTCGATCGATGTTGTAGAGGTGATACGCTCCGTTGTGCAAGACTTTGGTGATGATGAAGGGGCCTTCCCAGGTCGGGGCAAGTTTGTGAGGTTTTTGTTGATCCACGCGGAGGACCAAATCTCCTTCCTGAAAGGCTCGACCCTTCACATTTCTGGCGTAAAACCGACGCAACTCTTGCTGGTAGATGGTCGAGCGGATTAGAGCCATCTCTCTTTCCTCCTCTAAGAGGTCGACTGCATCTTGCCGGGCCTGCTCTGCTTCTGCTTCGGAATATAACTCGACTCGAGGCGCGTTGTGGAGCAAGTCGCTTGGTAAAACCGCTTCGGCTCCATAGACCAGAAAGAATGGCGTTCTTCCAGTCGACCGGTTAGGGGTGGTCCTCAACCCCCATAAAACTGACGGAAGTTCGTCTACCCAGGCGCCTGCTGCGTGTTTGAGATCACGCATCAGTCGTGGTTTTAGTCCTTTGAGGATGAGGCCATTCGCGCGTTCGGCCTGTCCATTCGACTGAGGATGAGCAACTGAAGCGTAGTCGACTCGAGTGCCCTGAGAAGCGCAGAAGGCTTTGAATCTGTCATTATCAAAGTTTGATCCGTTATCTGTGATGATGCTGTGCGGAACTCCATATCTGAATATCAATCCCCTGATAAAACTGATGGCAGTGCTTGCGTCGAGGTCCTTTATGGGTTTGGCTTCTATCCACTTCGTGAACTTGTCGACTGCGACCAACAAGTGGGTGAAGCCACTCCTACCAGTTCTCAGTGGACCGATCATATCTAGACCCCAGACAGCGAAAGGCCAGACGAGTGGAATGGTCTTCAAGGCGAAGGCGGGCTTGTGAGACATGTTGGAATAAAACTGGCACCCCTCACACTTGTCGACTATATCCTTTGCCATTTCGTTCGCCTTTGGCCAGTAGAAACCCGCTCGGTATGCTTTAGCCACGATGGTCCGAGAGGACGCGTGATGGCCGCAGGTCCCCGAGTGGATGTCCTCGAGAATTATCTGTCCTTCTTCAGGCGTGATGCACTTCTGACCAACTCCAGTCACGCTTTCTCTGTATAGCTGCCCTTTGATTACTGTAAAGGCTTTGGATCGACGGACGATCTGCCAAGCCTCTTCTTCATCTTCTGGGAGCTCTTTTCTTACGATATACGCAATGTACGGCACTGTCCAATCGGGAGTGGTGGTCATAACTTCCATAATCAGGTCGACCACAGCTGGTATCTCCACTTCGGTCGAGTCAGAGGCGCTTTTTGGTTGTGGAGGCTCTTCTGTGAAAGGATCTTCTTGCACTGATGGTGTGTGAATGTGCTCCAAACACACATCTTTAGGGATGGCCTCCCTTTTGGACCCTATCTTCGCCAAATCATCTGCAGCTTGATTTTTCAGTCGGGGTATATGATGGAGCTCCAACCCCTCGAATCGTTTCTCCAGCTTCCTCACTGCGCTGCAATATCCCGTCATGGATGGGCTTCGGACGTCCCACTCCTTCATCACTTGATTAACAACCAGATCTGAGTCGCCGTAGACCATGAGGCGACGGACGCCTAGCGAAATGGCCATACATAATCCGTATAGAAGCGCTTCATACTCTGCCTCATTGTTGGAGGAATCAAAGTGAATCTGGAGGACATACTTGAGCTTATCTCCTCGGGGGGAAACCAGTACAACCCCCGCGCCGGATCCGTTCAGCATCTTGGAGCCATCGAAAAACATAGTCCAGTGCTCCGAGTGAACTTGAGTCGGAAGCTCCTGCTCGGTCCACTCGGCGAGGAAATCAGCTATTGCCTGGGACTTAATAGCTTTCTTTGCCTCGAACTTGATATCAAGAGGAAGAAGTTCAATTGCCCATTTCGCCACTCGACCGGTTGCATCTCTGTTATGAAGAATCTCTGATAATGGAGCGTCGCTGACGACTGTGATAGAGTGATCGGAGAAATAATGAGCAACCTTCTTCGTGGTCATGTAAATCCCGTAAACGAGCTTCTGATAGTGGGGATATCTTTGCTTCGACGGGGTCAGAACTTCAGAGAGATAATACACTGGGCGTTGAACTTTGAAGGTCTTTCCTTCCTCTTCCCGCTCGACCGTAAGAACGGTACTAATGACTTGTCCCGTGGCTGCTATGTAAAGCAACAATGGCTCTTTGCTGACAGGAGCAGCAAGCACCGGCTGGGTGGAGAGCAGAGCTTTTAGCTCTGCGAATGCTGCATCAGCTTCTGGAGTCCATTCGAACGTGTCTGACTTCTTCATCAGTCGGTAAAGAGGCAGCGCCTTTTCACCGAGCCTGGAGATGAATCGACTTAGGGCGGCCAAGCATCCAGTAAGTTTCTGGACGTCGTGCACATGCACGGGGCGTTTCATCCGGAGTATGGTGCCAACTTTTTCAGGATTAGCGTCGATTCCTCGTTCGGAGACAAGGAAACCGAGTAACTTTCCTCCAGGGACTCCAAATGTGCACTTCGACGGATTGAGCTTGATATCATAACTCCTGAGATTGGCAAAAGTTTCAGCTAGGTCAGTCAGTAGGTCGGAACCTTTCCGTGACTTGACCACTATGTCATCCATGTATGCTTCTACATTCCGACTGATTTGAGTGATTAAGCACTTCTGAATCATTCTCATGAATGTAGCTCCGGCGTTCTTGAGACCGAAAGGCATGGTAACATAGCAGAAACACCCAAAAGGGGTGATGAAGGCTGTTTTTATTTCATCGGGTCCATACAGACGGATCTGATGGTATCCAGAGTAAGCATCTAAAAAAGATAACCTCTCGCATCCTGCAGTCGAGTCGACTATTTGGTCGATGCGAGGAAGAGGAAAATGATCTTTCGGGCAGGCCCGATTGATATGCTTAAAATCGATGCACATGCGCAACGATCTGTCCTTCTTAGGGACCATCACAACATTAGCGAGCCACTCGGAGTGGTAGATCTCGCGAATGAATTCTGCTACTAGGAGTCGAGCCACTTCTTCGCCAATGGCCTTTCTCTTCTGAACGGCGGACCGTCGGAGATGCTCCTTGACTGGTTTGGCCTTTGGGTCGACTCGGAGGCGGTGCTCGGCCAGTCCCCTGGGCACACCTGGCATGTCAGCAGGCTTCCATGCAAAGATGTCCCAGTTCTCACGGAGGAACTGGACGAGCGCTTCTTCCTATTTGGGGTCGAGTGTAGTGGAGATGTTGGTTGGAGCCGCATTTGGATCGGTCGGGTGGATGTGGACTTGCTTGGTCTCACCAGTCGACTGAAATGCTGATTCCGTGGCGGGCTTCTTGGCTCATAACAATTCACTCGGGTCCGCAGTCTTCTGGTACTCTTGCATCTCTATCTTGGCCATCTGAGCGTCAGCAATTTTGGCGCCTTTCTGAAAGCACTCCTCTGCCTTCTTCCGATTGCCAACGATGGTGATTACACCTTTGGGGCCAGGCATCTTCATCTTGAGGTACACGTAGCATGGTCGAGCCATGAAGCGAGCATAGGCTGGCCTCCCAAGAATGGCGTGGTATGCACTCTGAAAATCCACGACCTCAAAGGTTAATTTTTCTTTCCGGAAATTCTTCGAGTCACCAAAGACGACGTCGAGAGTGATTTGACCGAGTGACTCAGCTTTCTTCCCAGGAATGACTCCGTGGAAGCTCATGTTGCTGGGGCTGATCCGGGACATCGGAATGCCCATCCCCTTCAACGTCTCTGCATACAACAAGTTTAGCCCACTGCCGCCGTCCATCAGAACCTTGGTCAGTCGAGTGCCTTCAACAATTGGGTCGACCACCAACGCTTGCCTCCCTGGGGTGGCAATATGAGTCGGATGGTCGGACTGGTCGAAGGTGATGGCGGTTTGGGACCACTTCAGGTAATGGGGTGTCACCGGAGCGACCATGTTTACTTCGCGATTGATGACCTTCAGTCGACTCTTACTTTCGACATCAGCGAAAATCATCAGAGTGGAATTGATTTGGGGGTATTCTTCACCGCTGTCTTCTCTGTCTTCAACTTTGTCTGACTCTTTCCCTTTGTCCTTGGCTTGCTTCCCTTGGAACTGTTGCATCAGGAGTCGACATTGTCGAGTGGTATGCTTAGGGTAAATGAGATTTCCCTCTTCATCTCTCTTCGTGTGAATGTGGCATGGTAAGTCCATCACATCGTTCCCGTCCTGTTCTTTCACTTTCTTGGGGTTCCAAGGACCCTTGGGTTTCCCCTTAAACTTTCCTGGGGTCACAGTTAAGGCTTCCCCGGGGGCGACTGGCTCGGCCTTGCGCTTCTGCTTCCGACTGGAGTGTCCTCCGCCGGCCTCATTAGCGGCTGCCTTATACTTGCCACTCCGGAGTCTATCTTCTTCTTCTCCGTTCGCGTACTTGGTGGCGATTTCCATCATTCGACTCAGGGTCATATCTCCGGTTCGACCGAACTTCAAAGTTAACTCCCTGTTTCTGACACCTTCCTTGAAGGCGCAAACTGCCTGATGATCGGATACATTCTCGACCGTGTGATTCAGAGTGATCCACCTCTGGATATAATCCCTCAGGGTTTCACTCGACTTCTGAACACATGACTGCAATTCTGTCAACCCCGCCGGTCGCTTGCAAGTCCCTTCGAATGTCCTGACAAACACCTGGGCTAGATCTTCCCAAGTATAAATACTGCTGGGAGCCAACTGATTCAACCATGCTCTGGCTGATCCTTCCAACATGAGGGGCAAATGCTTCATGGCCACCTCGTCATTGCCGCCTCCGATCTGAACAGCCACTCGGTAATCCTCGAGCCATGTGTCCGGCTTGGACTCTCCGGTGAACTTGCTGACTCCAGCCGCCAACCTGAAGTTGGGAGGAATCACTGCAGCTCTGATTGCTCTGCTGAAACACTCGGGACCTGAGATGCGAACTCTGCTACTGGACGGGGCGCCTCTGTCACGGTCTTCTCGGTGAGCTCTATTTCGGTCGACCAGACCTTGAACGATGATGGATCTCGCATCAAAGCCTGGTCCCCTGGGGTCGACTGGGACCTTTCGTCCAGTACTGAACTGGCGTCTGTCTTCTTGCCGTCGAGGAATGTACGACCCAGCTCTTGGGGGAGGAGAAGGCACTCGACGTTGATCGTTGCGATCGAATCGGTGCTCATATCGCTCGTGCCCTTGGTACTGATCCTCGTGCCGGCCTCTGTGTCCTTCACGCCTCGAGGGCGACCTCGGACTATGAGCCGACTGAACGGAATTCGCAGTGACGGATCGACTGTGAATCCTGTTGCGCGACTGAGACACGGCTGAATTCTGGTCACCCGCTGCACGAAGCAAATCTCTGATCTGCAACAGACCTCTCCCTGCCTCTGACTGTGAAGGCTGGATCGACTCCGCTATGCGAGCCGCAGCTGCCAAATTCTGAATCGGGGTACGATATACCTGGGTCGGCGGCTGGAAGACGCGACGACGACTGGACTCGGGAGCGGGCGGTCGTGCGCGCTCGTCGAGTGCTCTCTGGAGATTCTCCAATCGGGTACGTTCAGCCAAATTGGCCAAGCGCGCCTCCTCCAGGGCTCGCGCCTCAGGGGTTTCTCCAACGATAGGAGTGTGAAGGGCGTCCATGTTCCGGCGACGGAGTTCCTCCCTCTGCACTGAGGTAAGGGGCTCGGGCCTGTACTCTTCGTGACCCCGCGCCGGAATCCCCCCTGCGGCAACCTCTTCGGTATGGGGGAATCCGGGGGGGCTACGTGGTCCGTCGACCATTAGCACTTCCGCCGCTGGGTCACTGCTGTCGCACTCGGACGCAGTCTCTACGGAGCCAGTCGACAGGTCGAACAGGCCGTAGAGTGACTCGTCGGGCTCGATTGCCGCGACTTGGGGGATGGCTGACTGGCGGGCCAGTGCGTGCTTCACCCACCGCTGGAGTCTCGACCGACCGGTGCGCTTGCGCCGGTGGGAAGCTGATGACGATGATGACGATGACGGCGCAACGAATGCCGACCCGTACTGGGTCGACGGTTGCCGCAGGAGGACACCGCGGACGCATGCGCGAAAATGCGTGGCTCCGCGGGCGGGAAGCGCGTCCACGTCGAGTGGAGCCTCCTGCAGCCAAGCAGAGTTGTCAACGACGAAGGAGAGAGCGCCGAGACGGATCTCGCGGCTCTCGACCATGACTCCGCTCGAAAACATGATGTGGGTTGAAAGAATCCCAACTCCTCCAACAAATCGCTAGAACACCTGCCCCACGGTGGGCGCCAACTGTCGTGGTTCAAAGTCTGACAGTGAGAATGGGGGGTAAGTATGGAGAGGCAAGATCCTAGCTATGGAGTAGTTGTATGCGCAAGGAGTTTACGAGTTCGGGCCCTTCTCTGAGGAAGTAACAGCCCTACGTCTCGGGGCCCGGGGGCAGTCGACTGGATTAAGTGTGTATGTGTTACAAAGTTCCGAACCCCTGTCCTAGTGGAGGGGGGTGGCTTATATAGAGTTCGCCAGGACCCCAGCCAGCCCACGTTACAAGGAGTTTAATGTACATAAAGAGAGGGGGTTACTGGTAACGCCTGTAATAAAGGACCATGAAGGCCATAAAAGCTACTTATGAGGTGACCGTTTGTAGGCAGTGCCTTTAGGTCTTCTTATGGTCGAGTGGTTGCCTTCATGGTCGACTGCCTGTACTTCTGGTCGAGTACGCTTGTGTCCGTCGACTGGGCTGACCAGGTCGACTGACCTGTCGATACTTCTCAGAATGTCTTTCATTGTAGGAGTCATGTCCTTGATTGGGTACCTCAGGTATGATAAGTTACCCTACCCTAGGTACGTATCCTCGTCATTATCTTTTTTGCACAGCCCTCATTTCAATGTATTTTGAACTGAAAATTTACACATATGTGTGTTATGCCTTCATGTATATCTTTATTTTTTAAAAAAAATTGAAATGAAAAAATATGAAGTTCGATGAAATTTCAAATTTGAATTTGGAGGCCTCACTAGAGGCCGTGCTCCAAAAGGGATTTTCAATTTCTAACGAGCTCTATAGCTAAGGTAGCAGCAGCGCATTCTAAGGACCAACGATATAGCTATCGGACTTAGCAGTAGTGCTTTTACCCAACCAGCACTATAGCTAAGTTAGCTACAGCGCTTGTTGGGTACTCGCACTACTGCTAAGTTTGACTTAGCCTGCGCGTGTGTCCCTTCTTCCCTCAATTCACCATTCTCTCCGCTCCTGTCGCCGTCTCCTGCATCCCTTGCTGCTGCTGCCTCCCTCGTCGTCTCCTGTCAACGTCGACGCCCCTGGAGCAACCAGAGCCGCGTGCCCTCGACGCCACCGGAGCCACGCGACATCAACGCCACCGGAGCTACCCTCGCCGCCACCGGAGCCACTCTCGACGCCCCTGCCTCGCTCACCACCACCGGCTCCCTCGCCATCACCGGAGACGCCCCCGCCGCCTCCCCGAGTATCCTCTGTAAGCCCCCACTCCTTCTCTCTCTCTCATGGACTAGGGATTTGGCAGAGAACTAGCTAACTAGGTTAACTAGTTTAATTAGGTTAATTATCTTTGTTAACTAGGTTAACTAGCTAGATTAATTAGTTTCATCAGGTTAACTAGCTAGGTTATCTAGGTCGGCTAGGTTAGAGCAAATATTTAGTTTAGAGCAAAACTTTAGTTAGGGCAGTAGGGTTTAGAGCAAAAAATTAGTTAGAGCATTAGCAGTAGGGTTTAATTTCGTCTTTTGTTTTCATAGATGTTTTTTGAAAGAACAAAATGAAGAAAATGTTGTAGTAGTGCTGCTAGTATTATATAGTGGTACTAGTAGATGTTAATTAGGTTAGGGCAGTAGTGGTACTAGTAGATGTTACTTAGATGTTTTTTAGTTAGGGTAGTAGGGTTTTACTAGGCTAGTTAGGTTAGTAATGCTGCTAGTAGTAGTGGTACAACAGGTTAATTAGGTGAAGTTAAATGAATGACCTAAATGAATGAAATTAGTAGTTAAATATTTTTTCCATTTTATCATTATAGAGCACTAAAATTAACTGAATTTTGTTCTATTAGTACTTAACTGAATTTTCTTCTACACTTAGTTTTTGAATTAGATGTTAAATAGGGCAATAGGGTTTAGTTTAGAGAAAAAATTGAATATAAAAATATAAATTTCTATTAGTGCTGCAAGTCCAGTAGGTTCTTAATTTTTACTGATTTTTTATTATGACAGAAATTTAGGACATAATTTGAATTGAGTTCTAGGGTCATAATTTAAAGTTTAGGACAGAATTGAGTTCTAGGGTTCATAATTTTTACTAGGACAACAATTTAGGACATAATTTTTATTTGTGTAGATTTTCTTGAAGTTTTAAACACTAGGAGATGCAAATTTGAAGCGGTCATGTTATATGCAAATTCCTCAATAGTGTTTGCTCATGTATATCTACTGTTGTAGTTGCTCATGTACAGATTCTTAAGTGGTCCTGTTATATGCAACATTGAAGTGGTTCGATTGTGTGCAAGTGGCCTTTTGTTGTTTGTAGGGAATGATCCCGAGTGGCCTATGTTTTGCCGAAATGTTGATTCATTTTTGTTTTGGCAAATTTTAGGCACTCAATTTGTCCACTTTGTAGCAAAGGTCATGCCGAAATTTTCCATGAATTTCGGCATGACTTATGCTAGGAACTAGGACATATTGAGTGCCCGGGATTTGCCGCAACGGGAATGAATCAACATTCCTGCAAAACATAGGCCTTTTTTATGTCATTATTCATTTTATTGTGTCTAGAATTAATTGACTAGACTTAATGGTAGGAAACATGGCTAACAACGATGAAGGACGACTTCAAGGTTTCCGTGGCCAGTGTCAAACCGGGTCGCGAGAATTTGGCTCCTTCGGTAGCACTAAGGGGGAGATGATGACGAGACCCCGCGGCGACCTAGAGCACACCCACGACCAAACAGCCTCAGCAAGGTGTGAACACCAACACCCCATGTACCCAATTAGCATCGCCTGTCGTGCCGGATGATAGCGGACGGTGTGAGGAAGAAGCTCCATTGGTGGCTGATGATGTCGCCGCCGTTGAAGAAGCAATGCATGATGCCATGGACGAGGATGATGACCCTCTACAATATCTCAATACTAGCGCCTATGACGACGAAGGATTGATGGCCCAGCAGTATGACTCAGGGTTTGAGCGTGATGAGTTGGTGCCTGAATTGCCGGAGGATGAATGCAAGGTTGTCAGAATCGTGATTTTGAATCGGATCGGAGGTCCGGTGGTAGGATCGCAAATCGTAGAATCTTCACTATCAGGATCGTAGAAACGTAGATTCTATGAACTAAAATCGTAGAATCAGAGGGGTTAGTTTGGATCGTAAAGTCGTAGAATCGTATAACAGAATCGTGATTCTGACAACCTTGGATGAATGTATGATATGCTCACTTCCGGCAGCAAAGAAGCATATGAAGAGACCGAAGAAAGGCCGAAATGGCGGCAAAGCTGCTTCTATGAACCAGCCGCCTCCGCAGCCTCCGGTTGAAGAACGTATACCTATCAAAGGTGCGGAGAAATACCATATCCTCGGTGATCTGATCCTACCTAAGGCAGTGGTAGATGCCATAAACGGCAATCTAAGGAGACTTCATGATGATGTGCTGCGGAGAGAGAAAGGCCTATTGCCTCAAAAGATCTACTCTCGGGCCGTGTTCTCAATTGCCATGGTAAGATGCCAAGTCAATGACGTTGAATTTGTGGCTCACATTGTAATTGTCGAGTGGTATGTCGATTTTGTATGCATTGTTTTCAATGTGTTGTAACACCTTGAATTGACTGTCTGCTCGAGGTAGAAGCTTGGACTTGCGTTAGTTGGGGAATCGATCTTTGCGAAGGTGAAGCCATACGAGATATACGGGGTTGAATACCATCGACTTCTTTTGTTGAGTTCATCTTAGAGGCGTGTAGGTTGACTTGTCGCTCTATGGTGAGCCTTGCTTCTTTGTGCATGTTCTTCATATATGTGGCATGTGCAGTCACATCTATGTTCATGCGCTCTTGTAGAGGAAGCGGGACGATATTCAATGGGCACAAAGGGTTGAAGCCGTACACCACTTCCAATGGAAACTTGTTTGTAGTCGCGTGTCTTGGGCGGTTGTAGGCGAACTCGGTGACGGGAAAGCACTTCTCCCACTCCTTGATATTCTTCTTGATGAGCACACGGAGAATTGTAGATAGCGCTCGGTTCATCGTCTCGGTTTTGACATCGGTTTGTGGATGATAACGTTCGGTTTGGACATCGGGTGTAGGTTTCAACGCGATGTTTGTGTGTGTGTGCGTGCGTGTGCGTGTGCGCGCGCGCGCACGTGTGTGTGTGTGTGCGCGCGCGCGTGTGTGTGTGTGCGTGCGTGCGTGTGCATGTGCGTGCGCGCGCGCGCACGCGTGTGTGTGTGAAAGAGAGAGAAGGAGGGTCGAGGCAAGGGTGTTTTTTCATGAGAGGAGGCGGATTGAGGGGAGGAAGAGTTGGACCCTTTAATAGTAGAGGTTCTTTTTTTTCGTTCTTTTTTTTCTTCTTCTTTTGAGACACTTGCTGGCAACCATTTTTTTTAGATAATCATGCGAAGCTTTATTGACCCGTCACAACGATTACATGGATGGAAGACATATCATCGGGGTGGCCTAACCAAACATGACGACCAACCCGAATTGTAATGCATGCTTCGCTAGATTATGAGCCTCGAAATTACATAAATTGAGAATACTATTTTTTTTAGCACCATAGACAGATCAGCCCAGCTCGGCCTCACGTCCGGAACAATTCGGCTGCAAGCGCACATTGGGCCTAGCCCATCATCTAGCCGCCGCCTCTAGAGTTCCACCAAGAGAGGAAAAACCCCTCAAAAAAAACAAGAAAGGAAAAGGGAATCAGAGGTCTGTTATACCCCGTCGCCTGCCGTTTGCCGCTATCCCCCGTCCCGCCGTCGCCGTCGACCAAATAAGCAGATCCCGCCTTTGGAAGCTGCAGTCTCCGATTGCAGCAGCAGCAACAGCTCGTTTCCGAGCTACTCCCTCCGTTCGGAATTGCTTGTCGCAGAAATGGATGTATCTAGACATATTTTAGTTCTAGATACATCCATTTTCAAGACAAGTAATTCCGAACGAAGGGAGTACAATCGGCAATCGAAGCAATCAAGCGGCTCCTCCCCAAGCCGCAGTCCGCAATCGAAGCCTTTCCCTTTTCCAGTCGCAATCCGCAATCAAATCACTTTTTTTAGATACAACCAGAAAACCGATCTCTGGAATTGAGTCTCCGACTTGCCGACCACGCCGATGGCCAGATCATACGTGAAGGGCCTCGGCGAATCCTCCCTCGACATTGTGGTGAGTTCGTCCTCCTGTTCCTTTTTTAACTTTATTATAGGCATATGAGATCCTCTCACAAAGTCGCCGCGAACAAAATCAAGGATCAATAAAAGGTACGTAGGAACCATAATCTGAATTCAGGCTCAAAAGGTGCGTTTGGTTGCAAGAAGCGTGTATATGCACCGCTTATAATCAATCGGGTAGCTAGCTATCCAGCTGCGTACTGAGAATTGATCTACTCCATGATCGATCTTTGCTTGAGGTTTGCTGATCTTCTCTCAACGTAGACAGGAAGGGCAACTGCGCTCTCTCCAAGGATGCTCCCCCCCCCCCCCCCCCCCCGCTTCTGTATAAAAAACCATAGTTTCTGGCATACTACAGTTTACGAAACTTCTGTTTTTGTTCCATCCAAACAACTCAAAGTATGTACTACCAAAGATTTTTGAGAAACCATGATATATTCGAAAAACTGCAAAAATGCTTTGCAAACAAACGCATCCTATATGTGGTTTTAAATTATGATTCCTATGTACGTCTCCCTCCCGAGCCGCCCCCCGCGTGGGCGACCGGGAGGCCCCAAATCCCATCGCCGCCGAACCTCCCCCAGTCCTCCTCCTCCTCCCTCGCCGCCGCCCAAGGGCGCGGCCAGGCGAAGCCTAGCCGTCGCCGGCTGCGGCAGGGACTCGGGCCCTCTCGCTCGGGTGGGGCTGGCACGGGCCGGCGCCGCCGGGCCGGAGCGTGGCGGCGGGCCGGTCGCCACGGCGGGTAGTGGCGGCGCCTCGGCGACGTCGATTCCCTGCGGCAGGAGGCCTTGCGATCTGGTGCATCGCGGCCGCCAGGGACGGCGGCGGCGTGACCGGATCGGTTCGCGGCGGCGCGGCCGGATTGATCTCTAGTCGGCCGTCGGCACGGTGGTGGGTGCGACTCGTCGGCAGCTGGGCAGATCCGCGGGATTCTACCCTTGTCTGGCCCTTGACAGCGCGGGCAACTACGGGGGAAACCCTAGATCTCGTTGGGACCGAACAATGGCGGCGCTTTTGCGTCGTAGTCCCTCTTTAGGGCATTTGTTTTGGAGTTTGCTCCGGTTGAAGGGACCAGCAACGTCGGCGGCGCACGTCTGGTGGAGCGACTGCCGATGAAAACCGCGCCGACTACGGTCATGGCAGACGATGGCGGCGTTTTAGATGTCGTTCCCTTGTCGAGGCATCGCCGTTGCAGTCTGCGTCATCAGGCTCGGGATGCTCCGGGGGAAACCCTAGATCTAGGTCTTCCGGATCGGACGATGATGGCGTTTTATCGCTTTCCCTCCTGGGGGCATCGTTTTGGAGTAAGTGCTGGCTGGGGGATGGTGGAGCGGTGCTTCATCTCACACATCGATGGCGGCGGATATCGGCGGCATGGCGCTGTGGAGGCTCGGCGTCCGATGCACGGAGATGGACTCGCGCAGGAGGAGGTTACTGTCTGGCGTCATGGTGACGTCGATGGTAGAGTGGCCTGATAAGGTAGAAGCCTCAATATGATCTGATGAGGGACCTGTGGAAGATGGCGGTGACGACACATGAGTCCGTCTGACCGGATTGTGCCCCAGACCCGGTATGTGGCTCGGCTGGGGCTTCCGAATATGTTTCGGCTTCCGGCTTTTGATGTTAGGCTTAGGTGAGTGGTTTGGGTAATAGTCTAGCTAGCATCCCTTCATCATTTTGGATAGGAGTAGCGGCATGTGTTGCAAAGATGGTGGATTCAGGCATATTGTTGTAATATTTTGTAAGGTCCTCGAGAATAATCAATAAAGTGGTCGTATGCATCTTCCAGATGTAGAGGCCGGGGTCATCCTCCTTTTCTAAAAAAAAAATTGTGGTTTTAAATACTTTTGTTTGATTCTAGTTAAAACTATAGTATTATAGAAACGTCGCCGGTAGACCGGCTGAACCCTCGGCCGGTCACTCGCGAGCCACATGATGGAGTGTGATCGTATGATGCACAGTGCGCCGCTCTACCTCACTGAAAAAAATAGCGCGCTATAGCGTCGCTAATAGCACGCTATAGCGTATTGAGAATTGCCTCGTTAAATTTATCGGTATACAACATCTCGCTAATAGCACGCTATAGCGCGATATAGCACGCTAATAGCATATTTTGAGGTCGCCGCTATTTTGCTGTAGCGCGCTATTTTTTTCATTGTCTACCTAGAGAATATCTCGCCCAACTAGTCTTCTCTTTATCCTTTCCCTTCGGCGTTTCTTCCCCACCACTCGCTCTCAATCTCTCACAATGGCGTGGCCGCCACAAGCTACTGCGTTGCTTCCACCAGGTCCTCCTCTACCCAGCTCATCGCTGCTGACCAACCGGCAAGGCTGGCTGCAGCGCGTTACTTCGCCAGGGCCTCTTTCTCTATCCAGCTCCTTGCTGCTGACCCACCGTCAAGGCTCGTGCGGGCGCTGCTGGCGGTTCAGGTGCTGCGAGGCAGGAGCAGGGAGACGTGGTGCTGCGTGCGACGGGACGGCGCCGCCGACCGCCAGCGAAAATCGCGAGCGGCAGGCAGTGCCGAGATCAACTACCCCAGGGGTGGATTCGGCCACACGGTTGTAGCTTTTTGGATCGTCGGTAGTAGATTTCTACTTAGCCCGTTGCATCTTTTTAAATTGCTTTGTTCCAGATTTTTTTTCAAATCACTGGTTTTTGCATCTCTATTTTTAATGTCTCAGTTGGTAGTCTCTGCGGTTAATTTTCGTCCCACCTCTTCTGGTTTTTTTCGTCTTTCCTCCCACCTCCTAATTCCCCCGCAGAAACGATCCCACCTTCCAGTTTCGTCGGTTTTTTACTTGCCCCCCTCCCACTCGCCGGACAAACCCAACGTTTATTTGGTAACACAATGAATTCACATGTGGTGATTGATTTCTTATTTGGTAACCCAGCTAATGGATGGTAATCAATCTTTAAATACCAAACCAAACGTAAAAGGCAACAATCAATTCATGTATCACAATCAGATTTTTCTTTAATACCGAGCTTAACTCATGGATGGTAATCAATCTCCAAAGAAAGGAAATAATTAACCTCTACATCACCGTCGTTTAATATTAAATGTATGAGAATATTAAATATAATATTAACATGATTAATATTGAACTCTTAAAGTTAATGCATTATTCTAGTCTTTGTAAATCACCGGTTCCAGCTCCCAAAATCACCAATTGTAGCTTTTTGATTAGACGGCTGTATCATTTTGGATCGCCAGTACCGGTTTTCAATCACTGTTGTAGCTTTTTGATCAGTGATTGCAATTTCTCTAATCGCCGGTTCCAGCTTTTTTGAATCGCGGTTCTAGCCCCCGTTCACTTGCATCTTTTTTTGACCGCTGCTGCCGGAACAAGCATGGCGACGAGTTGGAAGAGGCACCCGGTTTTGCTGGAATCAGCTCCCTGTTTTGCTGGAACCGGCTCCCCTGTTTGCTGCATTTATGGAGACCACTTTTTTTTTTTTGCTGGAACTGACCGCCGGTGATCCTGGACCGGCTCACCTGTTTGCTGGGACGGGGCAACCACATCTATGGCGACTATGTTTTTTTGCTGGAATTGGCATCCGTCGGTGCTGGAACCAACCGCCGGTGATGCTGGAACCGGCATGTTTGTGAGGTCTTTCTTTGCTGCTACTAGCGTGTTGGTGACCAGGAAGATGCATCCAGCAGAAGAAAATGCTACAACCGGTAACCGAAAAAGCTACGACTCGCGGACCATTTTGTTGGAACAGATTTTTGCTAGCGGCGACGTTTTTGCTACAACCATGATCGCGGATGCTACAACCGGCGACAGTTTTTGCTGGATCCAATACGTGCAGATGATGGAGATGAGCAACATAGGGTGCTACAACCGGCACTCACCGGCGCCCTAGACGACACGCGCCAGCCTCGTCGGATGAGGCTGCGGCGAGGCATCACCCTGCGGGCTGCGGCTAGCCAGAGGTGGATGTAGGCGCTGTGTGTGGATGTGCTGCGAGGGGGCTTTTTCCCCGAGGCTCCGAGCAGCGTTGCGAGCAGGCTTTCCGGTGATCCAATTCGGGGACAGATGCAGCAGCGGGGGGAAGCGAGCAGCGCCATGAACGGCTTCTTGTTTCCTGCGACCAGCGGCGATGTGGAACGGCGCACTGCGGGGTCTGCATTGACTAGCATCGAGTCGTGGGTGGGGGCTAAAAGATGATGACGTGGGATTCCAATCGGGCGGCCAGAAGAAACTGAATCGTAGGGTTGCACAGTGACCGGTCGAAATTGGGCCGGTCGACCAGCGCCTATCAGTCGCCTATTATACACTATAATATCCACAAAATTGTAGTATTTTTGCAGTATTGGCTATGTTTGATAGCAAATTATCATAAAAAAATCAAAGTATCAAAAACTACAGTAATTTTTAGTCAGCAGGTACACAATAAAACCCTCTGCTGGTGGTGTGCTTGACTGCTGCTGGGCTCCAGCCGCAGCCGCCGCCGCCGCCTCCCTCTGTTGCGACCAACACAGCGGTAGATTTAGGGATTTTAAGGATAGGACCTTTGTTGTACAAATTCGATTAGCTTTAGGGTTCCTTTGTAAAGAAACAATGACACTTGTCGGCCTGTGGGTTGATTCAGACAGTTTTGTATGGATATGTTATCCGAACCAGAGTTAGTGTACCACTTTTAACTAGTTTGCAAGATTATGTATGATGGGTGTAATTAACTCAAAAACCAATACTGAGCTTTCAAAAAAGAAAACACTGCTTCCAAACAGGGCACCTTTTTTTGCGGGGACGTATCAAAATTGCACCAATATCTTCGAAAGTACTCCCTCTGTAACTTAATGTAAGACATTTTTTATACATTGAGTTTCAAAGGTTAAATAAAATTTGTATAATCAATTTTTTTATTCCAGTGGAAAGTATAAAAACTGTATAATCAAAATTGCGTCGTTTTGTAGGTAAGTATAAAAGTTTTCTACAATCAAAATTGCGTTTTTCAGTGAGAAAGTTTGAAAATTGTATCTTTGTTTGTGGAAAATACTAATAGGAAATCAACTCTGATTAGTTTTCATATACATCAAATGTAGGAGGACAATGAAGTTGATATGCTCAGCAAGTTGCCTGATGACGTTGTGCTCAACATTGTGGAGCGACTTGATATCACTGATGCCACACGAACCACCATCCTATCCAGACGTTGGAAGAAGATCCCTGATATACTCCCAAAGGTTGTTATAATGGTTGGTTCTTTTCAGCCCAAGCACGAAGGGAGGAAGTTAACCCCAGATGATATAGTTCAGGCCAATACCACCGTGCTGGAAGCAACCAGGGGCATACTTGAAAGGAGGGCTGGAAATCCATACAGCATTCACCAGTTGTGCTTGCAATTCTACTTGGGAGATGAGTCCATTTTCATTGGCCAGACTGTTGCCAGCACCATAGCAACACAAAAGGTTGCTTCAGTTGAGTTTACAATCTTGACGAAGGTGCGCAATGTTTTTAACAATAATGATCTGCGCACTTATGGGAGGCAGTTCATGTCATTCCTTGATTCGTGTCCAATCACATTTGGTGGTCTTGCACGCCTCACGCTAGAGAATTTGAGGTTAGGCGAACCAGGCTTTCCGAAAAATTTCAGTATATGCAAGCAATTGGAGTTCCTCCGCCTCTACCACTGTGATATGGGCATTGAGTCTTTGCTGGAAGTGGAGCACCCACAGCTCAGTGAACTAGTGATTGCCTGTAGTAGGATTATTAAGAGGATTGATCTAAAGTGGGTACCAAAACTCATAGTAGTGAAATTTAATGTATTTAGATCTCAAGATGACCCCTTCTGTCTTGGCTATGTCCCGCTGCTCCAGACTGTCAGCATCATAAATACTGGTTTTTCTTGGCACAAGATGCTCAAGTTAAGTGAGTTGCTTGGTAAAACCGCAATAAGCAATCTGCATTTGAACTTCAAAAGCGAAAAGGTTAGTGAAGGTCCTCAATGCTGTCAGTGATGTGCATAAGTTTTGCTGTCCATGTCGGGTGGAGGTTGTAATCATTACTTTTGGTTAACATAATTCTGCATTATACCCCTCTTTTGCAGATTTGGGTCAAACCAGAAGGTCGAAGACAATTGTTACCAGCGTTCCACAAACTAAGGCTTGTGAATTTGAATAACATTTTTGAAGGATGCGATCTGACCTGGATAATGTTCATACTCCAAGGGGCACCCAGCCTTAAGGAACTATGCATCGTGGTGAACTCTTGTACCCACTATTAAATTCTCATTTTTATTGTCTCATTTTGAAGTTCAAACTTGGTGTGGCCAGTTAAGAATTTTTTTTCTCTGACAAAATGCAGGTGCGGGATCATCTATGTGAAATGGTAACGGGGGAACAGAGAAAATTATATGCATTTAGCAAGGAGAAGGACAAGGGACTAGAGCTGGAACCATCCGCATCTGATTTGAAGCACCGCAACCTTGCTGAGCTCAGAATCTTTGGGAGGTCTCTAGCAAATGACAGCATCGTGCGCTTTCTCAGGAATGTAATGGAAGCAGCGGTGAACCTGGAGGACATAAAACTTTATAAGAGTCTAGTGTGTGAGAATTGCAATCACATGGTTGAGAAGTGGACATTGAAGGAGAAATTGTGGCTCAGCCAGGGGCTCAACGAGGGGATTCTGTCTTCGGCCGTCCGGATACAGTTCCCGAATTTGGTGCATGTTTCTACTTGGTCACCGTACTGCTCTTGAGCTGCAAGCTCACCAAGTACAACGCAGTTGACACTGGATTCAGAGGTTGTTGTTTATAGCTGAACGTTGTACACACTTACATAAAGAGAAAAAACTATTACCGCCTCCGAATTTTGGGCTCGACTCCTTTTACACACAATAATTGACAGGATATACCAAAAGTCCAGAATCGATAGTATAACTATAAATGCATGAGAAAATAAAATAGTCACCTGTGTGACATGGGGATCCCATCAGTCATCTTTGCAGTGGCTTATTAGCAAGAGAGAAAAAATTCATATGGTACAACAAAGATATACTCCCTCCTACCCAAAATAAGTGTTGTCGTTTTACTTCATTTTCTACATGACGGGTCGCGCCCGTCCTGACATTTTTTTCATCTTTGAACGGTGTTAGGAAAAATGAACGGAGCTTGGCGATGGGTTGGTAGCGCTAGTGTCTTTGTTTTCCTTTTTCAATTCATGAAAGTCCTTTTTTATTTATCTGAACGTAATTTAATCTGCTTATTTCTTGGCTCTGTTTTTTTTGCTTTGCAGATTTTTTCAATTCATGCAAGTCCTTTAATATTTTTGTTTGTGTACCGGGCCAAATAATTATTTCATGTTTTTATGTCAGAAGGACCGATTTATCCACAACACATGGAACCGCATCTACTCGGATGAGTCAGAACCACTCGGCATGTACATACAGGGCTCGGACGAGGCAGCCAGTCATCAAAGGAATTCAGAGCGACACGAGGCGTGCAACTTTATGCATTACAATCATTATTTCCGCCAGTTATCATCCATAGTGCTTGTCATCAATGTATCCTCCCACCCCTGCACCCCCCAACCTTAAAAGAAAAGACTGAGGATTTGGCGCCCTCTATATAAACCACTCTCTATCTCTAGGACAGGGTTCTCAATCTTTTGTAATCCTCAGATGCAAGAAACAAAACGGATCCAGAGCTCGAGACGTATGGTCTTTACATCATGTGTATGAGATGTCCTGGCCATTGTTTGGGACAACAACTCCGGTGATGATCTCATAGTCGTCTGTCGAAAGCAAGCGCCGGAGTTATGTCGTAACAGTCCACTTCATATCCCTCCTCGCCGTCGAAGTACATTATGATGTACATGAGAAAACACTTTGCCGCCCGCCATGTGTAGACTATGCTAACAAAGCATCTCCTCATTGCATGAGAACATCGTCCCCAGCTCTTGCTGGCAGCCGGTACTGTCCAATGATATAACCATCAACCTTGTCTTATCGTCGGCATACTCCCAGATGAGAGCCTTGTAGACCCTGCTAGAGGGTGCGTACCCAAACCCTAAGAAGCGGCATGGACATGTGTACCTCCTCTTTCGTGGCCAGGTTGAAAACAACGCCGTCGACGGACGACCGCGCGGCCAGGAGGACTAGCCCATTGGACGTGTTGACGTACCAGCTGCCATGCTCGACGTTGATGGTGTGATTGAATTGATCCCTCTTGATCCTGTTCTAGATCCAATGTGGAGACAAGGTATGTTCATAATTCCCTTCATGACTCGTTTAGGAATAATGGATTCATGGGGTGGAAAGAAGAAAATGATCTATTTGATACTATGGATGACTGGTTACAAAGGGTACCACTACAAGGATTCCGGTCTATTGCAACAAAATTTATTGCTACAACTACGTTTTGTTGCAATAAAACGCAATATTACCACAAATTCTCCTGTTGTCGTAGTAGGCCGCACATATTGCCATAACTTAGTTTTGTCACAATAAATAATAGATTTGTTGCAATAGAGGGCTCATATTGCAACAAAAAGTCGGTGTTGCGATATGATAACGGTATTGCGACAAAAAAAATTTGTTGCACGAGGGCGGCCATTTTGTTGTAATAGAGACTTGGTATTTCAACAGAATAACTATTTGTGGCAATATTCAAAAAGATATTGCAACATCAGCGTGACGTTGCATTAGTTACACATATTGTTGCAAAAAAGTGGCTACCTGTTGCAACAAACTGCATCGGCTTTGCAATATGGTAGTGGATATTGCGACAAACAGATTCCGTTGCGCGAGGCAGTCATTTTGTTGTAACTGAGACTAGGTATTTCGACAGAATAACTATTTGTGGTAATATTCAGAAAGATATTGCAACATCGGTGTGACGTTGCATTAGTTACAAGTAAAACAGTGTGAAAATATATTATTTGAATTTATAGATATTAAGTTATGATATTTGCAAGCTTTAAGGAGTAATTAAATATTTTTAATTGCACCAATTTCAATTAACCAAACACTACAACAAAACATAGATTAACTAACACATTGATGTAACATATAGAAAAATGTGTCACAGAGCAAAAGATGTGTAACACATGCACGGAGAGTAACACATGGTTGATAAGATTTGAAAATGTGTTAACGGCACATTCCCACAGTAACATATAAGTTTGTGTTGCTCCTGGTGTGTTACGCCTATTGATACTGTAACTAATATCAATGTGTTGATGCATACTGTTACAAGCTATATAACTTTAGAGAGAAAAAGGAATAGCGTAAACTATAAAAACGAATTGTGCCACAATGCTTACAAACATAAGTTCAAATTTTCACTCAATTGATTTTATCAACAATCTTTGTCTTTGACATAAGCTTGTACATAGGTCTTGAACTTTTTTCTGTATTACTTAAACCTTAATTGAGATACATATATGACTCAAATTGGAATTACTTCCGATACGTACGCATGAATTCATTCACTTAACCTATTGAAAATAGAGAATAAATTTAAAACATTATTCTCAAAATTATACGGGCAACAAGTATTGTGGTACAACGGAGTAGATATTAGCAGGAGAGCATATTATATATACATATTCTTCATATAAAAAATAGAACATGCAGGCCCGTGAACAAAATAAAATGACCAACAATGGGGGCATGCATGAAGAAAAAAAATGATCCATACAAAGAATCAAACATGCTACCACCTACCTGGGGAAAGAAGTTATTACCAACGGACAAACACCATATAAATAAACTTATTCTTAAACATAATGAACGGCTGGGTTAAGGCCCGTTAAAAAGAAAGGCGTTCAGCTGGCCGGCGAGGAGTTAAATTGGGGACCTCCTACTCGGCGCTTCAGGCGCCAGGGAAGCTCCCTGGCGCCCGCGAGCCAACGCTATTGGGCCGGCCCACTACGAGCAGTGCCAGCGAATCCTATTATCGCGGAAATAAAACCTCAAAAAACTGCTGATAAGAGGATTCGAACTTGTACATTTGCATTCTTTTACAGGTTAGGTTAACCGCTTGACCAACCTGCAACTACTGACCATGAGAAGCGTGAAAGCACTTAAGAGCAACCTGTAGCCGCGGAGTAGCGAAGTTCGGGAGTTATTTCAAAAAATATTCAGAAAATTTAAGAATTTCTTTCCAAAAGGAAAAGGTTCATAAAATTGAAAAAGTTCATGTATTCAAAAAAGTTCATGAATTCCAAATTAGTTCATCGATTTTCAAAAAAAGTTCATCTATAAAATGAAAAAGTTCATCGATTTGGAAAAAGGTTCATCGATTTTTAAAAAAAGTTCATAAAAAATGTTAAAAGTTCATTCATTTCAAAAAAGTTAATCAAATTTGAAAAAAGTTCATTGAAATTGAAAAAAATCATTGAAATGGAAAAAAGTTCATCGATTTAAAGAAAGAGTTCACGAATTAGAAAAAAATATCGTCTATTTGTAAACACTTCACGCATTTAATAAAAAAAGAAAAAGTAGGAAACAAAAAAAGAAAGGGGAAAAACATTTCACGCATTTAAGTTCACGAACATGGAGTGCATTTCCTCTATGTATAAAGAGACGGAATGGAGGTTTGTATTCACGGGTGAGGTCAGTGGCGTAGTGGTTACTAGAGTTAGTGGTCAACTGAGGGATCGGTGGTTCAAAACAGGCGAGGCGGGTGGAGGGAACGGTAGATGGGCCGGGCCCAACTAGCATCGCTGTAGGCGTCGGTTTACGGAAACAGCTATAACCGGCGCCTGCAGCACCAAATAGGAAATGCCGTGAAATTGTGCTGTCATTCCGTGACTTAGGCCCGGTTTTGCTTCTGGAAGCTTCCACCTAGTTTTTCTTTTGTCTAAAAAAACCTAGTTTTCCTTCTTTTTCGGCTAGGTTTATCCTCAGCAGCTTTTTGTTTGTTTTCTTCCAATCTTCTATTTGGTTTTTATTCTCCTTTTCCTATTTACTTTTACTTTTTAGTTTCCATTTTTTCATTTTTCTTTTTGAATTTCAGTAACTTTTTCCTTGAAATTTGTGTATTTTTTAAAAAATTACCAACAATTTTAAAATTGACCAACTTATTCAAATTCGTGGATGTTTTTTGGTTCAATTTGGCAACTATTTAAAATTCGTGAATTTTTTAGAATCGTGTTTTTTTCAAATTTACAAACTTTATTCGAGTGGCTGAACATTTTCATTTTCGCCAATTTTTTTCATGCCATGATTTTTTCAAATTCGTGTTGTTTTTTGAAATACCTAAACTTATTTTGACTTTGGTAACTTCTTTCGAGATCGCAAATTTGTTTTAGAATGGACGAGCTTTTTCTGAAATACATCAAAAAATTCAAATTCGTGAATCTTTTTTGAGTCCGTGAGTTTTTTTTAAAATCAGTGATCTTTTTTAGTATTGAGAAACATTTCTTTGAAATTCTTTAACTTTTTTCAAATTCATGAAAAAAAATTGAAGCCGCAATTTTTTTCAAACTTGTGAAACTTTTAAAATTCTAGACTTTATATAGAAGTGTACGGTCACATATGCCATGGGTCAATGGTCAACCAGTCGACCGGTCAACATGGTGAACCAGTGGAAACATCTAAGCGAGCTGGGCAAAGCGACCTCGCTTAGCTGGGTCAGCCCAGGGCACGTGGCGGGTGAGTGTTAATTAGTGTTGCTTGCGCCACCAGCGATGTATAGGCGCTCTCTATATTTAATATGCAATAACACGAAAAATTATGCACAAATTCAAATTTGTTGGAGCATGTCCTTAATTCAATAATTTAGCTATTAGTTTTGCATGCAAATTCAAATTGTCTAAAAATATATGTTTTGTCTCACGATGAGATATAAATATTTCTTGTATGTGATGTTTTGTTAGATATGAGATATGAAAGTAGGGAGCTTATTGGGAAGAAGGAGCCTTTAAATAGGTAACCACGAAAGTAACCGCTATGAGGGCAACCCATAGGTTATCCCTTGTATACCAGGCTAAGAGCAACTCTAACAGATCCCACATATTGGCCTGATCCCCAAAAATTAGACCGATATGCGGTTTTATGGGCCAAAAAATGACTAGTAAATCCCGTATCTTGGCCCAGCCCGCATATTTTTTTACTGGAGTCCCCCTTGGAGCGGTATTTGTACGGGATTTGGGGGCACATTTCTAGGACCCTACAAAATCCATTTTGGTAGAAGAATGGGAAGGCGCTGAAGAGAGAGAGAGAGAGAGAGAGAGAGAGAGAGAGAGAGAGAGAGAGAGAGAGAGAGAGAGAGAGAGAGAGAGAGAGAGAGAGAGAGAGAGAGAGAGATATCTTACCAGCATCGACCGAGCATCCTGGTCCAAAGCGAAGGGAGGTCTGAAGGTGACTGTCAGGCGTCCGAGTCGTCCTTCTTGGCTGCCCATGGACTGGTCAACCGAAGGGAGTTATAGTCGGCGCTGTATTGGAGTGAAGGAAGGTCGGAGTTGAACCAGGCGAGATAGCATACCAAAGACGCTAGCTCTCGCGAGGTAGAGAAGCATACTGCATTTGGCCGTCGGGATAGCAGATCAAGGACATTTATACACTTGTAAAATTGTTCTAATCCCTCAGTTCCATGCTTGTTGACACAGTATTACTCCAAATAGTTTGGTGATAGGTATTTTTAACAATGGGGCTGGAATAATTGTATGGTGTATGTTATGTTGGACTCATTAACTAGAACTATTTTTTTGATTTCTTGATTGCAGGATCCAAAGATCTAGCTTGACTGGACTCTAGATCACAGACAGTTAGTCTTGTCCTTGATTAGGATGGCTAAATTACATTTGAGTATCATTTGATGGATATTTGCTATGAGAATTATGAATTTTATGAATCTACATATTATACGTATGGTTTTGAATACTATAGTTGAATGCCTGTATTTTTTTATGGTTGCAATAGGCTATTACCACAACCCACTTTTGGTTGCCACATGTTAGCATCATGAAAAGATTAAATTGTCGCAATAGTTTCTCGCAACAAACATTTCACCCGATGTGATACCTATTTGTCACCACCAAAACTAGTATGTTGCAATTTTCTGTTACGACGACTGGAATATTTGTTGCCATAAGTTAATGACACAAGTGTAGTGATTCGTGGCAAAATGCCTAATACCACGAAAGCAAAGATTGTTGCCATAGTTTACTGCCACAATTGACTATTGTCGCAGAAGAGCATGCGCCACAAAACGAGCGTTGTTGGCATAGGTTGTTGCTACAAATGTCTATCGCCACGAGCTATCAGTCGCCATGATTTGTTACACGTTGCATTAAAGTTATCTCCACAAAGCAAATTGTGGCATCAGGTGAGTGTTGCCACGGGAAAATATGTGGCAACTTCTCACATGGTTGTTGCAATAGCAGACATTATTGCCACGATTGTTTTTTTGTGGCAATAACCTATTACCATGCGTCCTGTCGCAACGGCTTCCAACGAATGTTGTTTCGTGGCAATGGGTACTTGTCGCCACAAATCGACATGTATTGCGACGACCAATTTTGTTGCAATAGACCTGGATCCTTGTAGTGGGTCCGTTTCGTTTTTGTAGGATGTGGCAAAAAAAGTTTGATTCAGAGGGAGAAGGAGCGGCAGAAATTAGAGGGCAAAATTGAGCAGTTTGCGAAGTCACTTGCCTTCAAAAAAAGAAGGCGCAAGGCTTCTCCCTACCCTACAGAAAATAAAAATCAAACGAAATGGACATCGGAAGAGGATCGTTTAACTGTAGCAAGAGCAAGAAACATTGAGCATTTCTTATCACAACCGTTCAGTTTTTACTGGTCCTTGGTAATATAGGAAGAAGGGGTCATCTTTTTCTTTTTTAGGGATATGAAAATTCCGTCGATATGGTTCATTTTATATATAGCATAACAATCTTGGGCAAGAGTTTATGATCATATGCGAACGTCGGTCTGACAACGTGGAAGTAGAAGGTCCTGCATCTATCGTGCCATTAGAGGCAAGCGGCATGCGGGAGTTCCAGGCCTGGCGCGCCGAGATGTGGGCGGCGGAGCCAGAAGTGCGGGCTTGTGAGGAATTGCCGGAACCGCTTCGACAGCATCGTGCAGCGCAAGACGCGGCGGGCCGGCACACGGGCGATGATCTCATCGGGCACGAATTCGTCTTCGAAGACGACCTTCTTGTCTGCCTCGGACGTCATGACTAGCTGGAAGAGATTGCCTGATTAATGATGTGACCTACTTACACTGTCGGCCGCCCGCCCACCATGTATTGTATATCTCTACCTACTAATGAAGGGGTTACTATTTCTTGTGGTACTTCACCGTAATTGCCTCCAAAGTTGTCATATATTACCCCACTATGCCACCCATAAGTAAAGAAAAAATGATTTGTTTTTATTTTCAAATCGCACCCGGGTTCCATAGTTCTTATATAGACTGCTGCACTTACAGAACTTGAGCACCCGAGTAGCGCAGTGGCTTCGATCTCCACCCTCCTCACGGGAGACCAGGTTTTGATCCCTGGTTCCTACCCTTTTTCTCTCCCTCTCCCATTTTTTTTCTCTCGCAAGCGCGCCTGCTCCTCCGGCACGGGAAAGTATCTAGTGCTCCCAGGCCTAGGGTGCTCCCGGTGCTCCGATGTGAAAAATATTTTTTAAAGTGTTCAAAAAATTCTGAAAAAAAATGCAGCACATCGACGGAACATCGATGTCTCTTGTCACAAAATTTCAAATGAAAATTCGAAACATTGCTCGAGATACAAAAATGACAAAATTTTGTACATAACATAAGTTGGGCTTTAGTTTTGGCCCATTATCACATTGATGTCAAAATTGTCATTTTTGTATCTCGAGCAATGTTTCGAATTTTGATTTGAAATTTTGTGACAAGAGACATCGATGTTCCTTCGATGTGCTGCATTTTTTTCAGAATTTTTTAAACATTTTAAAAATGTTTTTCGGACATTTGGAGCACCGGGAGCACCACAAGCCTGGGAGCACTAGATACTTTCCCCCTCCGGCACGTGGTAATGGACCGGCCCATTTGTAGGTCGTAGTGCCATGTTTTCTATTTTATTTTTTATTTTTTATGTTCTCATTTCTGTTTTAGTTTTCTCTTCCTTAAATTAATTCGTGATTTACAAAAGAACCAAATTTTAAAAGTAGTGAATTTAAAAAAAATTGAGAAATCACAAACTCTTTGTGAATTAAGAAAATCAGAAAATGATCATGATTTCCAAAAAAAATCACATATTATAAAAAAACACGATTTCAAAATAAATTTTCATGATATACAAAACATATTCAGGGATTTAGAAACAATGTAAATGAAATTTTAGAATATGTTCAGAAAAAATAAAACAGATCTGTATATAACGAACATAACTATACCCCTTTTCTCTCCTTTTTTTTTTCTCTCGCAAGCGTGCATACTTCCCCCGCATGCAGTAACGGCCGGCCCATTTGCAGGTTGCAACGACCCTATTTTCTATTTCAATTTTGTGCTTTTTACGTTCTCAGTTCTGTTTTTGTTTTGTCTTCTTTAAATTAATTCGTGATTTCCAGAAGAACCAAATTTCAAAAGGTTGTGAGTTCTTTGAAAGAAGTATTGAGAAATCGTAAACTGTTTGTGAATTTAAAAATATTCGGAAAATCATAAAATGATCATGATTTTAAAAAATTGTTCACATATTATAAAAACATGATTTCAAATAAAAATCATGAAATAAAAAAGTTCATGATTTTTTTTAAAATATCAAATGATTAAAAGAATGTATATGAAATTTTAGAATATGTTCACAAACTTAAAACAGGTTTGTAAATAATGAACATAACGATACCCCTTTTCTCTCCTTTTTTCTCTCTCTTTTTTTTTGAGCAAGGATAGCTAATCTTTATTGAATATTGAAAATGTTTACAGGGATAACAACCGTATCAAACCGGGTACCCAACCAAACATGTCTCCCAGCTGAGAGATTAACACCATATCTAGCTATCTTATGTGCCTCAACATTTAAGGCTCTAGACTCGAAAATAAAATCACAAGAACTAAAAAGTATTGAAGTTTCCTTCAGCTCTTTGACAACTATATGAGTGCCCGCGCGTTGTCGCGGAACAGACGTATATCTCTATGCGTAAAATCATCGATTTCATAGAACAAAAAAAACTCTATAATCGCATGACAAATGTTGTAGCCAAACTAAATTAAACTCCTATAATCGATTTCATAGAACTAAAAAAATAAAATCAGAAAATTATCATGATTTCCAAAAATTGTTCACATATTATAAAAAATTATCCTAATTTCAATTAAATGTTCATGAAATAAAAAATGTTCATGAATTTTTATAAAAAGATCCAATATTCCAAACATATTCCAGAATTTTCATAAAATATCCATGAAATTTTAGAATATGTTCACAAAAATTAAAACAGATCCATAAATAATGAACATAATGAACAATCGCTTACGTACATATTTTATTAGGGGATCTGTATGGGTCGTTTTATAATTTTATAAAGTCCCTCACTTTGGGTAAAAAAAGTTTTTGTATCTTGTACAACGTTGGGCCCCCAAAAATTGACAAAACTTCTTATGGGTTAGTTATTGTAAGCTATATAAAAATGACTAAATTTCTATTTTGCCTTCATAACAGCTACGTTTATTCTGGCACCACATTACTTCACTGATTATGATAAACACCGCTACACTAGGTCAAGGCGAGACACTCATTCATCAGTCTAGCTCACGCAGGGTTCATCAATGCAGCTTGCTCAGCGACATTTTTTTGGTTGTGACACTTTATAAAATTAAGTTATGATGAGACCATCACATTTTTTGTTTTCAAAATGACTTTTTAAAAGTCCCTTATCTCGTCATGACATCACTTAGACATAGTGTATGAAATGACATTTTAAAAGTCCTTATCTCATCCTGCATTTGATTCAAACTTTTTTATATCTATCTGTGATGCCCCCGATTCAATCGTACACTAATCATACACGCAAACGTGTACGATCAAGATCAGGGACTCACGGGAAGATATCGCAACACAACTCTGAAAATAAAATAAGTCATACAAGCATCATAATACAAGCCAGAGGCCTCGAGGGCTCGAATACAAATGCTCGATCATAGACGAGCCAGCGGAAGCAACAATATCTGAGTACAGACATAAGTAAACAAGTTTGCCTTAAGAAGACTAGCACAAACTGGGATACAGATCGAAAGAGGCGCGGGCCTCCTGCCTGGGATCCTCCTGACTACTCCTGGTCGTCGTCAGCGGGCTGCACGTACTAGTAGGCACCTCCGGTGTAGTAGGAGTCGTCGTCAACGGTGGCGTCTGGCTCCTGGGCTCCATCGTCTGGTCGCAACAATCGGGTAAAGAAAAGGGGAAAAGGGGGAACAAGCCAACCGTGAGTACTCATCCAAAGTACTCGCAAGCAAGGAGCTACACTACATATGCATGGGTATATGTGAAAAAGGGTCATATCAGTGGACTGAACTGCAGAATGCCAGAATAAGAGGGGGATAACTAATCATGTCGAAGACTACGCTTCTGGCAACCTCCGTCTTGCAGCATGTAGAAGAGAGTAGATTAAAGTCCTCCAAGTAGCATCGCATAGCATAATCCAACCCAGCAAGCCCCTCCTCGTAGCCCTGTTAGAGAGCGATCGTCGGGTTGTATCTGGCACTTGGAAGGGTGTGTTTTATAAAGTATCTGGTTCTAGTTGTCATAAGGTCAAGGTACAACTCCAAGTCGTCCTGTTACCGAAGATCACGGCTATTCGAATAGATTAACTTCCCTGCAGGGGTGCACCACATAACCCAACACGCTTGATCCCATTTGGCCAGACACACTTTCCTGGGTCATGCCCGGCCTCGGAAGATCAACACGTCGCAGCCCCACCAAGGCCAACAGAGAGGTCAGCACGCCGGCCTAAAGCTAAGCGCACAGGGGTCTGGGCCCATCGCCCTTAGCACACCTGCACGTTGCGTACGCGGCCGGAAGCAGAACTAGCCCGCTTAATACAAGAGTAGGCTTACGTTCCAATCCGGTGCGCGCCGCTCAATCGCCGACGTCACGAAGGCTTCGGCTGATACCACGACGCCGAGTGCCCATATCTTTCCCACGTAGTTGGTTAGTGTGTATATACCAAATGGCCAGACTCAGATCAAATACCAAGATCTCGTTAAGCGTGTTAATGATGTAACCGCGGACACCGATCAGGACCAGGCCCACCTCTCACCTAGGTAGTCTCAACCTTCCATGTCGCTCCGCCACAAGATCCACTCGCGGGTGCTCCTACGAGCCGACCCGTCTTTAGTCACCACAGGTACCATGTAAAGTATTTAAGTGTATACCCGTGATCACCTCTCGAGTGATCACGGCCCGATAGTATAGCACAGCAGACGGACAAGAATGTAGGGCCACTAATGGAAAACTAGCATCCTATACTAAGCAGGTAGGGTTGCAGGTAAAGGTAACAACAGTAGTAGCAATGACAGGCTATGCAGCAGAGTAGGATTATCGGAAAGCAGTAACATGCTACACTACTCTAATGCAAGTAGTATAGAGAAGAATAGGCGATATCTGGTGATCAAGGGGAGGGGGTGGGCTTGCCTGATTGCTCTGGCAAGAAGGAGGGGTCGTCAACACCGTAGTCGTACTGGGTAGCAGCGGCGTCGGTCTCAATGTCTAGCGAGAGAAGAGGGGGAATAAACAATAAATACAATGCAAACAGATGCATGACGATGCATGACAAAGCAAGGCGTGATGCTAGGTGTTCCCTAACGCGGTATGAGGTGATACCGGTGACGGGGGAAACATCCGGGAAAGTATCCCCGGTGTTTCGCATCTTCGGGCAGAGGAGCCGGAGGGGGAAAGCTGCGAGTTCGGTATGTTAGGGATGTGCGGTGGACGAACAGGATGTGTATCCGGATTCGTCTCGTCATTCTGAGCTACTTTCATGTTGAAAATAACTTAATTAGAGTTACGGATTAAAAGATATGATTTTCTAAAGATTTTATTAATTTCTAGAATTTAATTAATCCTTTAATTTAATTCAAAATTGGATTAATGACATCAGCATGATGTCATGTTGACATCAGTAGTCAACAGGGATTGACTAAGTCAAACTGGCAGATGGGGCCATTGACTGGGTCAATAGCACAATCAGCAGGTCCAATCAGCAGTCAACAGTCCTGTTGACTTAGTCAAACTTACGCGTGGGTCCCACTTGTCATACTCTGTTAGTTAATTAACAGTAGTTAATTAGGTTAATTAGTCATTAAGTTAATTAATCTTAATTAGTTAATTTAATCAGAATTAATTACTTAATTAATTATCCATTATACATTTTTTATTCTTTTTTTATCAACCGTTTTGAGGCATGGGGCCCCCGTGTTAGTGGCCAAGGGGCCTTAGCGGTTACGGGCGCGGGGGATGCGAGCGCCCGACCCAGGAGAGGGCCCAGCGGCACAAACCGGCGCCGGCGCCGGGCGTCGACCGGGACCGCGGCGAGGGTGGCCAGAATGGGGCGGCGCCGACAAAGGCGGCGGCGGCAGCGATGCTTGGCAGCGGGGGGGGGGGGGTGCGGCAGAGGCAGCAGCTGCAGCAACAGCGTCGGGCGATGCGAAGGCGGGCAGGGACGACGGCCGCTGCGGTCGTGCGCGCACGGGGAGGAAAGTGGGGGCGCGCGTGGGCTGGAGGGCACGCCGGTACGGCAACGCAGCGGGGGCAGAGGCGGGAGGCGGGGCACAGTGTGCTGCGGTCGTCGGAGCTGACGGGCATGGCAGGACGTGCGTGCAAAGGCCGCGGCCAGGGGGTGCGCCCTGGCGCGGGCGAGCGGGACGGGAGGAGCGGGGCTATGCGGGGGCGCGCATGACCACGAGCGGGACGGGCGGCGCGTACGGCAGGGAGGCGCGGGCGCCGGTGGGCGGCGAGGCCAGGCAACCGGTGGGCTCGCTTGAGCGCGGCCATGGTGCGACGCGGGGTTGGAGCGCGTCGGGACAGGGAGCGGGACACGGGGAGAGAGAGGGGAGCTCACGGGGGGGAAAGGAGGGTCAGGGCAGCGGGGCTCGAGGGGGGGGTTAACGGGGACGACCGGGCGACGGTGGAGAAGCAGGCTGATGATGGAGCGCTCCGGGCGACGGCGGCCAACGGCGACGGGCAGCGCGGTTCGAATCGGCGATGGGGTCGGGGCGTCGTGCCCCGATCCAGATCCTGCAGTGGAGTGGGGGTGTGGGGCGACGGGGGGGGAGTGGGTTAGGGTTGCGGGGGTGGACCGGGGATAAGGGAGTGAGGGGGGGCCTGGGCCGGTTTAGGTCAGCCATTAAGCTGGGCCAGTGGGCCAAGGCCCTTGGGGAGCCGGGGGTTTTTCTTTTCTTTTCTTTTCTTTTTGCCTTTTATTTATTTTTCTTTTCTGTTTTCTTTTAATTTTTCATTTGTATTAGTTTTATAAATTATAAAAGCAGTCACTAATTTAGTGTTAATAATTATGCTACTGTCCCATTAACTTAGGGGCAACTAAATAAACAGTTTATTATTTTATAAAATGCAAAAGACATTTATTTCATTGTTTTACCTACTGTTTTAATTATTCAAATGCATCTAAACTTTCTATAAGAATGTGGTTTCTTCACCTCAGTTAGTTAGGGATTATTTGCCATGATGAACAATTTAGTTTTAATGTTTGAAAACTTTTACTGTTTGCCTATATTTTAAATTTGAATTTGAATCGTTTTTGAACTAACTCGAGTTTATCAACAGTAACCGAGGTGACGTGGCATCCTTAGCAGAGGGTTACTATAGCTTAATTACCCGGGCGTCACAATTCTCCTCCACTACAAGAAATCTCGTCCCGAGATTTAAGAGGTAGTGAAAGGGGGGAAGGTTTGGTAACGAATCTAGCGGGTCTTCTCATTCTGGCTTGCTCTTCTCGAAGAGACCGGTCCAATACATTGATGTCTTCATTTCTCTGCTTCAGGTCATCATGATGAAGTCGGCATACTTTCTTCGGGATCTTCATCGTATTTACGAATAGGTAACGGGGCAGATCGGCAACGACAGAATGCTATAAGGGTAATAATCTGGGATTAACCCATGAATGAGCATATGAGTACCTCTCGAGTTGAACAAATAAAACACATCGAGAGTGAAGTTGGAAGGTACAATAAGAAGTTTCAAGCAGCAATGCAATCGTTCAATGCCTAGTCAGAAGGTGAAAGGGGTTTCAAAGCAACGGAATAATTATTGTGTCCGATGCCAGAATTGATGATCTCATCGGAAGGTGGCTCATGAATTACATACGAGTCCACGCGGGAGGAATAACTTTGGGAATAGGGGGTGTACAGGAGAGTCAGGTTTCGATCCTGTGGAACTGTGGGATGGGGCCACCATGTGGGGTAAAAGTAGGAAGGGCGGTGACACCTTGCATGACCATGTAAGTAAGGCATGTCAGAGGGTAGCCTGTCAGTTATGTCGGCAACAATGTCGATACCAAGGGCGAGGGACAAAGCGAACCATTTTCCTGCTCGTTGAACGAGGCAGACCAATAGGCAAAGTTCTCGTCCATCGGTGGCTACCGGAATGTCATCAACAATAGTAACAGGTTCTTGCTGATAGAATTGTACACCGAGGTGTTTAAATAAGCAGGAGAATACTGTCGCTTAGATCATATTGATCACAAGAAAGGTTAAACAAAACAATGGAAATGAAAATATGATTATCAGATCAAACAAAACAATGGAAAGGAAAATGTGTTTAAACACATATTTCAAGGGTATATCCTTCCCAAGGACAAGCAAAGCAAGATATCCATGACAAGATATAATGTAGAAAATTCTTTGAGTAAGCGGAGAGAAATTTCAAGACATTACCCATACAGCGGTGTTTGGATAACTGAGCAGGAAACTTTTAGCATTGGGCTCCAAATGTTCTTGTTGAAAATCGGAGTATCACAAACATGCTTCGAGATAGCATCGACATGGTCTTCAAGCAAAGGTCAGACTTTGGAAACACAAAGGATCCATCAGGAATAACTTGTGGAATAAGTCTTACAACTTCCTCACGGAAGAATGGATATCTTGCTGAAAAGGAATCTATAACAATAGGACCTCCGGCCAGGTGTGCTAGGCATGAAATCACCTTACCGGGTTATATAAAGACCAATGTTATGACTCTTCGAAAATGTTCCAACCATCATATCTGTCCGAGATTCAGATCTGATTGGTGTCAGGGTACCTCAGACTCAGGATGTCTGAGAAGAAAAGGTGCAACGCAATTGACGAGATGACATTATAAGATTCTCAGGCAATGAACTATGGAATCGAGTTCCGAAACAAGAGTACATCATTAATCCAGGGAGAGGATGAGGAGGTGGCTGATGAACTTAGCAACAATTCATCTAGACTTCCAAAGATGGGTTTCCACAATTATGTGAACAAGGAGATAACATTAGTCAGGTCAAATGATATAATGATGTATGCTCGAGGAAAACATACACAATTAAACATTGGTTGAAAGGTGCACCCGAAATATGGGCTTAGGTAGCATGATCATTGTTAGAATGGTGGTTCGATAAACAATGGTCTAAGAATGAAATGTCGACCATTAACTTCAAAGCAATAGGGTTGCTAGAAGTGCATAGTCCAAACAACACCGTTCACTTGCTGGTATTTCGGTTAGAATCAACATAGGGACCAGGATATGAACGGAGATGGCGAGAAGTATTTCTATATCAAGAATTCTTAAGAGGTGGTGAAATTCTCACGACATTCTTGACATAAAGATGGTAATACTCCAAGGTAGAACATAATACAAACTGGATAGCAAGTTGCATCCATAACAAGAACAAGTTTGTGATGAACGGAAGGCAATAAGGTGGTCGATGATAACACAAATCATCAAGGGCAAGGATGGTATTTCTCATCATGAATTCAATTGATGTCCTAGAAGAGCTCAGAATGCTGATGATGATCACGACACATTTGTCGAGAGATTTCATGAAGATGTAATTGATCGGCGATGACATCAAGTCAAACGAATTATGAAGCGAAAGTTTATTGCAACCACGGGTAGGTCACAAACTCAGAATCAAGTTTGTTGTTCAAGGAGAAATGATATGACAAGGAAGATCGACGTAAAATTAGCCCACCGTCGAAAGTTGTGCTTCGAGATTACGGACCAGGTAGCATAGTTAAAATCAACACAATAATGACTGATACATCTCCAACGTATCTATAATTTTGATTGCTCCATGCTCTATTATCTACTGTTTTGAACTATATTGGGCTTTATTTTACACTTATATATTATTTTTGGGACTAACCTATTAGCCGGAGGCCCAGCCCAGATTTGCTGTTTTTGCCTATTTCAGTATTTCGGAGAAACAAAATATCAAACGGAGTCCAAACGGAATAAAATCATCGGGAACGTGATTTTCTCACCGAACGTGATCCAGGGGACTTGGACCCTACACCAAGGCATCAGAGAGGCGGTCACGAGGGTGGGGGGCGCCCCCCCTTAGGGCGCGCCCCCTGCCTCGTGGGCCCCTCGAAGCTCCCCCGACGTACTCCTTCTTCCTATATATACCTACGTACCCCCAAACGATCAAAAAAGGGGCCAAAACCTAATTCCACCGCTGCAACCTTCTGTATCCACGAGATCCCATCTTGGGCCTGTTCTGGAGCTCCGCCGGAGAGGTCCGTCATCACGGAGGGCTTCTACATCATCATAGCCTCTTCGATGAAGTGTGAGTAGTTTACCTCAGACCTTCGGGTCCATAGTAGCTAGATGACTTCTTCTCTCTTTTTTGATCTCAATACAAAGTTCTCCCCCTCTCTTGTGGAGATCTATTCGATGTAATCTTCTTTTTGCGGTGTGTTTGTTGAGAGCGATGAATTGTGGGTTTATGATCAAGTCTATCTATGAATAATATTTGAATCTTCTCTGAATTCTTTTATGTATGATTGGTTATCTTTGCAAGTCTCTTTGAATTATCAGTTTGGTTTGGCCTACTAGATTGCTTTTTCTTGCCATGGGAGAAGTGCTTAGCTTTGAGTTCGATCCTGTGGTGTCCTTTCCGAGTGACAGAAGGGGCAGCAAGGCACGTATTGCATCGTTGCCATCGAGGATAACAAGATGGGGTTTATTTCATATTGCATGAATTTATCTCTCTACATCATGTCATCTTGCTTAAAGCGTTACTCTATTTCTAACTTAATACTCTAGATGCATGCTGGATAGCGGTCGATGAGTGGAGTAATAGTAGTAGATGCAGGCAGGAGTCGGTCTACTTGTCTCGGACGTGATGCCTATATACATGATCATACCTAGATATTCTCATAACTATGCTCAATTCTGTCAATTGCTCAACAGTAATTTGTTCACCCACCATGGAAAACTTATGCTCTTGAGAGAAGCCACTAGTGAAACCTATGGCCCCTGGGTCTATTCTCATCATATCAATCTCAATCACTTTAATCTTGCTTTACTTTTTACTTTGTCTTTTACTTTTCACTTTACATCTTTATATAAAAAATACCAAAAACATTATCTATCAGTTCTCACTCTCGTAAGTGAACGTGAAGGGATTGACAACCCCTAATCGCGTTGGTTACGAGTTGCTATCGTTTTGTGCAGGTACGAGGGACTTGAGCGTGGCCTCCTACTGGATTGATACCTTGGTTCTCAAAAACTGAGGGTAATACTTACACTACTCTACTGCATCATCCTCTCCTCTTCGGGGAAAACCAACGCAAGCTCAAGAGGTAGCAAGAAGAATTTCTGGCGTCGTTGCCGGGGAGGCTTACGCAAAAGTCAAGTCAAGATTTGGACTCCCGACAACGAGCCATTTCTGGCGCCGTTGCCAGGGAGTCTACGCAAAAGGTCAACATACCAAGTACCCATCACAATCCATATCTGTCGCATTATATTAGTTGCCATTTGCCTCTCGTTTTCCTCTCCCCCACTTCACCCTTGCCGTTTTATTTGCCCTCTCCTTCTCCTTCTCCTTTTCCGTTTGCCTTTTTCTCGCTTGCCTTGTCATCATGGCTAGTCTTATATCTTCTCCGTTATCTCCCGAAAACGAAGTTCTAGATTTCAAACAAAGGGAGGGAGAAAATCTAAAAGACGCTTGGTATAGAATTTGCAATGCTCAAAACAGAGCTACCAGGAAGCAATCTACTTCAGTTCTTCTTCGCAATTTTTATGTAGGTGCTAGTCCTTGGTATAGATATATCCTTGATACCATTACCGGGGGGAATTTGTTGGGTAGCCATACTTTTGATTCTTATAATGCCATGATAGATTTATTTGGCTCACCACCTCTTTTGGTTAATGGAACTATGTTAACTTTGGAGCATGTTATGCAAAGGCTTGAAATTATTGAAAATAAAGTTGCTACCATTGAATCAATTGAAAATCTAGATAAAAAGATCCACAATCAAATTACTCAATATGGATCTAAGGTAGGAATGACTTTGAAAAATATTAAGGAAAAAGAACCTATAGTTAATGAGAAAATAAATCTAGATTCTACTAGAATCGATAAACTTGAGGGTATCATTACAAATTTGGGAACCGCTTTTTCTTCCGTAAAGAATACTCCAAGTCCTCCTACTAAAATTGCCAAGCTTATGTATGCTCCTAAAAATAAGGGTGAATCCTCTAAGGAAACTGCGGATCTTAAATCTATAAGTATTCATCCTGATATTTTTGCTATCATTAAGGAACCATTTGCTACAAATGAATTTTTCGATCTTGTGCCTAAAAGTTTGATAATTACTAGAAAGATAGAAATTCCTAAAAAAGGTAGATGCCTCATCGAAGAATTGCCTACCAAAGATGGCAATACCTAAATCTATCCTCGCTTTTATGCCTAGCTAGGGGCGTTAAACGATAGCGCTTGTTGGGAGGCAACCCAATTTTATTTTGAGTTTTTTGTTTTTGCTTCTGTTTAGGAATAAATAATCCATCTACCTTCTGTTTAGATGTGGTTTTGTGTTTTAATTAGTGTTTGTGCCAAGCTAGACCTATTGGATCTTCTTGGATGATAGTTATTTGATCTTGCTGTAATTTCCAGAAACTTTGAGCTCAGTGCCCGGATTATTAAAAATCGCCATAACGTGATAAAATTCTGAATCCAATTGCTGATGATCAATAAACAAATTTTCTAGGCCGTCTAATTTTGGTAGATGTTTTGGAGTTCCAAAAGTTTGTGTTAGTTACAGATTACTACAGACTGTTCTGTTTTTGACAGATTCTGTTTTTCGCGTGTTGTTTGCTTATTTTGATGAATCTATGGCTAGTAAAATAGTTTATAATCCATAGAGAAGTTGGAATACAGTAGGTTTAACACCAATATAAATAAATAATGAGTTCATTACAGTACCTTGAAGTGGTTTTATATTTTCTTTCTCTAACGGAGCTCACGAGATTTCTATTGAGTTTTGTGTTGTGAAGTTTTCAAGTTTTGGGTGAAATCTTTTGATGGATTATGGAACAAGGAGTGGCAAGAGCCTAAGCTTGGGGATGCCCATGGAACCCCCAAGCTTGGTGAAATTTAAATTCTTTGAAATTTGTGTGAATCACAAGTTTGTGATTAACTTTGCTATAAAAATAGTTTTTTTTCATTTTTTTGTTTTGTTTTTTGCATTATTTATTTTCTTTTGTTTTTGCTTTATTTTTTAATTCCTTTTGCTTTTAGGTCAGCAAAATTATAAACTTTCTGTTAGTGCCATTAGTTTTCAAATATGAATAGTTAAAATTTGAATTCTTTGAAATTTGTGTCAATCACAAGTTTGTGATTAACTTTACTATAAAAATAGACCAGTTTTTTTGTTTTGTTTTTTGCATTATTTATTTTCTTTTTTTGCTTTATTTTTTAATTCTTTTTTCTTTTAGGTCAGAAAAATATAAACTTTCTGTTAGTGCCATTAGTTTTCAAATTTGAATAGTTAAAATGTGAATTCTTTGAAATTTGTGTGAATCACAAGTTTTTGATTAACTTTACTATAAAAATAGTTTTTTTGAATTTTTTTTGTTTTGTTTTTTGCATTATTTATTTTCTTTTTATTTTTGCTTTTTTTAATTCTTTTTGCTTTTAGGTCAGCAAAATTATAAACTTTTTGTTAGTGCCATTAGTTTTTAAATTTGAATAGTTAAAATTTGAATTCTTTGAAATTTGTGTGAATCACAAGTTTGTGATTAACTTTACCATAAAAATAGTTTTTTTTTTCATTTTTTTTGTTTTGTTTTTTGCATATTTATTTTCTTTTGTTTTTTGCTTTATTTTTTAATTCTTTTTGCTTTTAGGTCAGCAAAATTATAAACTTTCTGTTAGTGCCATTAGTTTTCAAATTTGAATAGTTAAAATTTGAATTCTTTGAAATTTGTGTGAATCACAAGTTTGTGATTAACTTTACTATAAAAATAGATTTTTTCCAGTTTTTTTGTTTTGTTTTTTGCATTATTTATTTTCTTTTTCTTTTTAATATATTTTTTAATTATTTTTGCTTTTAGGTCAGCAAAATTATAAACTTTCTATTAGTGCCATTAGTTTTCAAATTTGAATAGTTAAAATTTGAATTCTTTGAAATTTGTGTGAATCACAAGTTTGCGATTAACTTTACTATAAAATAGATTCTTTTTCATTTTTTTTGTTTTCTTTCTTGCATTATTTATTTTCTTTTGTTTTTTGCTTTATTTTTTAATTCTTTTTGCTTTTAGGTCAGAAAAATTATAAATTTTCTGTTAGTGCCGTTAGTTTTCAAATTTGAATAATTAAAATTTGAATACTTTAAAATTTGTGTGAATCGCAAGTTTGTGATTAACTTTACTATAAAAATAGTTTTTTTCATTTTTTTGTTTTTTTTTGCATTATTTATTTTATTTTGTTTTTTGCTTTATTTTTTAATTATTTTTGCTTTTTGGTCAGCAAAATTATAAATTTTCTGTTAGTGCCATTAGTTTTCAAATTTGAATAGTTAAAATTTGAATTCTTTGAAATTTGTGTGAATCACAAGTTTGTGATTAACTTTACTATAAATATAGTTTTTTTTTCAATTTTTGTTTTGTTTTTTGCATTACTTATTTTCTTTTGTTTTTTGCTTTATTTTTTAATTCTTTTTGCTCTTAGGTCGGCAAAATTATAAACTTTCTGTTAGTTCCTTTAGTTTTCCAATTTGAATAGTTAAAATTTGAATTCTTTGAAATTTGTGTGAATCACAAGTTTGTGATTAACTTTACTATAAAAATAGTTTTTTCCAGTTTTTTTGTTTTGCTTTTTGCATTGTTTATTTTCTTTTGTTTTTTGCTTTATTTTTTAATTCTTTTTTGCTTTTAGGTCAGAAAAATTATAAACTTTCTGTTAGTGCCATTAGTTATCAAATTTGAATAGTTAAAATGTGAATTCTTTGAAATTTGTGTGAATCATAAGTTTGTGGTTAACTTTTACTATAAAATAGTTTTTTTCCAATTTTTTTTGTTTTTTGCATTTTTATTTTCTTTTTATTTTTGCTTTATTTTTTAATTCTTTTTTGCTTTTAGGTCAGCAAAATTATAAACTTTCTGTTAGTGCCATTAGTTTTTAAATTTGAATAGTTAAAATTTGAATTCTTTGAAATTTGTGTGAATCATAAGTTTATCATTAACTTTACTATAAAATGAACATAGATGCACCTATAGAGAAAATTCAACCTAAATTCATAATAAATTTCTACGAATTTCAGAGATATTCACTATGAATTTAGGTCAAATTCCCTGTATAGGGACATCTATTTTCATTTTGAGAGGAGCTCAACAAGGCAGAGAGGGACGGGCTTATAAACCGGTGTGAGCCCCCTTCAATTGGCGAGGTGGGACTAAACTCTGACCGCAACAAGGACCAACCCTTTAGTCCCGGTTTGTGGCACAAACCGGGACCAATGGTGGTGGGCTAGGAGCCAGGCCCATTGGTCCCGGTTCGTCCCACCAAACGGGACCAAAAGGTCCGGACGAATCGGGACCAATGGCCCATGTGGCCCGGCCGGCCCCCTGGGCTCACGAACCGGGTCCAATGCCCCCATGGGTCCAGGTTCTGGACTGAACCGGGACTAATGGGCTGACCCAGCCTGAACAAAGCCCCCTTTTCTACTAGTGGCACCCAAAACCATTAACTGGTTTCGCTCCCTGGCCCATCAGCACCAACAACTACAATTGTTCCCTTACCAATCAGCACCTCACATAAAAAAGCATGGCTATGCTCTCCTACATCGTCTTCGTTACATCTCGACCCGACAGCCACCAGAGTCATGCCGACGAGGCTCCTAAACCATATGATTGCCTATGCATGACTACACCATTGTGGCTTTTACTATTTTTTGTCATGCCTGCAACAAGCAAGCAAACGAGGGATTGTAAATGTGGTGTTCTAATCATGTGTGCATCTGGTGGATTGTTTTGCCCTTTTTGGGATGACACGCACACGAAGACATCATGTGCACATCATATGTGTTGTTGGCGACGCCATGTTTACCGGAAGCACGTGTGTACACAGTTCGTATCATATGTAAAAAATGCTTTTATATTGTGGGACAAAGGGAATATAAAATAATCCCCAAATCTTTTCAAAAAAGACAAAATGCACCAGCCGGGAATCGAACCCTGAATCTTTTCAAAAAAGACATTATGCACACCAACAACTACAATTGTTCCCTTACCCATCAGCACCTCACATATAAAAGCATGGCTATGCTCTCCTACATCGTCTTCGTTACATCTCGACCCGACAGCCACCAGAGTCATGCCGACGAGGCTCCTAAACCCTATGATTGCCTATGCATGACTACACCATTGTGGCTTTTACTATTTTTTTGTCATGCCTACAGCAAGCAAGCAAACGAGGGATTGTAAATGTGGTGTTCTAATCATGTGTGCATCTGGTGGATTGTTTTGCCGTTTTTGGGATGACACGCACACGAAGACATCACGTGCACATCATATGTGTTGTTGGCGACGCCATGTTTACCGGAAGCACGTGTGTACAGTTTGTATCTGTCGGTGTACTAAAGTAGGGGTACCTTAATACCCCGAACTCGTGCACGGGCAGTAGTAGCGTCCCGCGGCAAGGCCTGCCAGGGGAGCGACAAGAGTCTCCACGGCCCTTTCCAGGCCGGACGAAGGCCAAGTGATCGAGCCTAGAAGACCAAGCCCCGGCAAGAGGAGCTTGCCGGGTCGAGAAGGCAAGGTCCGGCAAGAGGAGCTTGCCGGGCCAAGGCGACAAGGCCCCGGCAAGAGGAGCTTGCCGGGATGACTAAGCCGAAGCACCAAGGCCCCGGCGGGAGGAGCTCGCCGGGACGGCCGAGTCAAGGCACACCAAGAGAAGCCCGCCGCGGCGCTCCGCGCGCCTCGGCAAGGCCTGACGAGCGGCAAGCTCTCAGGTGCGACAAGACAACCACCGCGGCAAGCCACTTGCCGCGGCGAACCACCACCTCAGGCCTGCGCTCCAGCTCACCTGCCCACGCGTCGCTCTGGGGCTTCCCCGGAGGCACGTGGCGGGACGCCGCGCAACCTGAGACGCGCGGTGGCATGCGACGTTGGCAGAGTCGCCCCCGTGGCAAGCGGAGGCGCTCCTAACGGTCCGCCTCGGCACTGTTCAGGCGATCCAGACGGGCATTTAATGCCTTTGTCCCCCGCCGTCAGAGTTAGGTGCGATAGCACTGTGCGGCCACTGTTCGCACAGTTCCTTGCCATTTTTACCCTCACCTGCGTCGCTACCTGTGGGAAACCCCTTAGCATATAAAAGGAGGCCCATGCGCACGTAGAAGAGGGGGGAGGATTCAGACCAGGAGAAACCCTAGAGAGATCAACGCTAGGATCGGACCCAATAGGCCCTCGCCTACGTCCAGCTCCAACTTACTGTAGCTTCTTGCGCTCCAGAGCAAGAACCCGAATCAACCAGACATGCAGCAGTAGGGTTTTACGCATCCATGCGGCCCGAAGCTGGGTAAAATCGTTGTGTGTGTGTGTCGCCTCGATCTGCTCTTTGTGCATCCTCCGCCCCCGCCGAACCGACAAGGGGTTCCGTCCCCATAGGTGCTCGTGGAGGCAGATATCCCCCGACATCTTTGGCGCGTCAGGTAGGGGACACGTCGAGGTTGTGCGAACCAGATTCGGCGACCACAGGCAAGCTCAGGTATGGCCAGGGACCTTTCCGCTCCGACCCGCTGGGCGGAGGCATCCCTCCTCATGGACCCGTGCACGGCCCTCCTCGAGTACCCACTCACGCAGACTCCGGGCAAGAGCAGCTGCTCCTTGAGGAGGACCGCCTTCCGGCCGCTGAGCGAGTTTCTCGCTTCCAGCAAACTCTGCGCCGCTCCCGTAGCCGCAGAAGTTAGCGCCGGAAGTGGCGGGAAAGGCAACCTCGTTCTTCGGCGAGCCCAGGCCGCCAAGATCCAAACGAGTCGACGCCGACCGTGGGAGGAACCTTGCCAGCGCGGCGGTCGGAACCCGTTCCGTCGGCCATCCTCTCTGTCCAAGTCTTGCCGCAGTTGCATGTAATCCTTGGCACAGAGACGGGCGCAGATCCCGAGCATAGCTTATGTGCCCAGCACATCTTGTCGATTTCGCGCCTCTCCGCTTGGCGCAGGCATCATTCGACACGATTGTGTAGCACTCGACTTCGGCAAGCGGTGGCAGGCCGTCAGGCCCCGAGCCTGGGCTGGGCGTCACCCGAGGAAACTGCGCCTTGCCGGACTGCAGACAACAGAGAAGCTAAGTTGCCAAAGTTTGAGCAATTAAGCTCCTTTTTATTCTTAAGTTATCTTCCTCGAACGACCGAGCTTCGTATGGGAAACATGTGCGCGGAGGGGCCGGCTCGTGGCTGGTTGCGCCCTTATTTCGTTTCGAGTCCGCTCAACGACTTAAGTGTGCTACATCCCGAGTAGCGTCCTTACTTGTTTCGAGCTCGCTCGGCAGCTTGAGCGTGCCGCGACTGCAGTCGCCACGCCTACCTCGCCCCGAGCCTGCTCAACATCTAAGTGAGTTGCGCCAGCCGCGGCAAGGTTTCTTGCCGGTGGAAGCCCCGTCAGCGGGTTGCTGATGTCCCGCACTCGGCACCCGTGGCAAGGCGGAGACTTTCGCCGACAAGTTCCTGTGAGCGTAGGGCGCGAACGTACGAAGCATAAAGTCGAACGAGGGAGATAACAGCGCAATGAACTGCCTAAGATAAAAGTTATATTACAGAATGACTTGCCGCTGCCCTAATCAGTTGTTTCTATGGCATGCTCAGCGGCGACAAGAGAAGAAAAGAAAGAGGTGGGCGGCCTAATCCGCGCGGTCGCCCTCGACCCGCCTGATCCCCGCCACCCTTTCCACGATGGGGGTGACGAGGGCCTTGATCTCCGTCAGGTCGGCGTCTTTCGGCAGGTGCCTGAGGACGTTGGTGAGCCTGATGGTGGGGTTACGGAAGACGATCTTCACCAACACCCTCTCGAGGGCCCCGGAGACGGCTTCCCGCGTCTCCTCGGCCAGCTGTTCTGGGATCGATTCCCGGAGGTGCCGGAGCACCCCCACCAAGCCCTTGAAGAAGGAAGGAGTGCGGACCCTCGTCATCCCCTTCCGCTCCTTATAAAGGGGCGGAGTGGGGGCTTGGCCGCCCCGGCCAACCAATCAAAGTAGAGGAAGGGCAGGCGACGGGGCCGACCCTCTACTTCGACCTGCGTCGGCCCGGCTTCCTGCCTCCACCACCGCGACCCCAAGCGCATGGAGGACGCGTGGCGGGCGAGCAGGGCCAAGGCGACCGATGAGGCGACCTCTCTTCCCCCCCCCCCCACTCGAAAGTGGGGGTGGACGCTTCGCTTTTCCAAATAAAAGAGATCGTGCCCGACGTGACGCATGCCTGCGGACCTCAAGCCCCGCGCACGCCACCCACGTCACGCACGCCTCGCACGCCTCGCCCCCCAAGACGCCGCGATAAGCGCGCGCCACTTAGGGAGGGCGCGACGAGCACGGAATTAAGGAGCAGCGCAACCCAGGCCACGCGTGCCCGTGCATTGTTAGGGCCTGGCCCAACAATGCTCGGCACCGTGTATGGCCCAGACCCGGGGGCTACTGTCGGTGTACTAAAGTAGGGGTACCTTAATACCCCGAACTCGTGCACGGGCAGTAGTAGCGTCCCGCGGCAAGGCCTGCCAGGGGAGCGACAAGAGTCTCCACGGCCCTTTCCGGGCCGGACGAAGGCCAAGTGATCGAGCCTAGAAGACCAAGCCCCGGCAAGAGGAGCTTGCCGGGTCGAGAAGGCAAGGTCCGGCAAGAGGAGCTTGCCGGGCCAAGGCGACAAGGCCCCGGCAAGAGGAGCTTGCCGGGACGACTAAGCCGAAGCACCAAGGCCCCGGCGGGAGGAGCTCGCCGGGACGGCCGAGCCAAGGCACACCAAGAGAAGCCCGCCGCGGCGCTCCGCGCGCCTCGGCAAGGCCTGACGAGCGGCAAGCTCTCAGGTGCGACAAGACAACCACCACGGCAAGCCACTTGCCGCGGCGAACCACCACCTCAGGCCTGCGCTCCAGCTCACCTGCCCACGCGTCGCTCTGGGGCTTCCCCGGAGGCACGTGGCGGGACGCCGCGCAACCTGAGACGCGCGGTGGCATGCGACGTTGGCAGAGTCGCCCCCGTGGCAAGCGGAGGCGCTCCTAACGGTCCGCCTCGACACTGTTCAGGCGATCCAGACGGGCATTTAATGCCTTTGTCCCCCGCCGTCAGAGTTAGGTGCGATAGCACTGTGCGGCCACTGTTCGCACAGTTCCTTGCCATTTTTACCCTCACCTGCGTCGCTACCTGTGGGAAACCCCTTAGCATATAAAAGGAGGCCCATGCGCACGTAGAAGAGGGGGGAGGATTTAGACCAGGAGAAACCCTAGAGAGATCAACGCTAGGATCGGACCCAATAGGCCCTCGCCTACGTCCAGCTCCAACTTACTGTAGCTTCTTGCGCTCCAGAGCAAGAACCCGAATCAACCAGACATGCAGCAGTAGGGTTTTACGCATCCATGCGGCCCGAAGCTGGGTAAAATCGTTGTGTGTGTGTGTCGCCTCGATCTGCTCTTTGTGCATCCTCCGCCCCCGCCGAACCGACAAGGGGTTCCGTCCCCATAGGTGCTCGTGGAGGCAGATATCCCCTGACAGTATCATATGTAAAAAATGCTTTTATATTGTGGGACAAAGGGAATATAAAATAATCCCCAAATCTTTTCAAAAAAGACATAATGCACCAGCCGGGAATCGAACCCTAAATCTTTTCAAAAAAGACATTATGCACCGGCTGGGAATCAGACCCGGGTCTATACTGTAGCAGGCTACTATTCTACCACTAGACCACTGGTGGTGCTGTTGACGAGCTGTTACTCAAGGGCGCTCAACTAACCCAAATTAGAGCGACTGCCTCTTTGTTTGTAAGCTCGACATGACGATACAGTACCGTGCAGCTCCCGCATCTTTGCTGACTATCGTTTTGCTCTGTACTACTTCCCTAGGAGTCAATTGCAAGAAACCACCACATTTGTGGCTAGGTTTGTAGGAAACTACCAAGTCGTTAATCTGTTGCAAAAAACACCGTAAAATCTCTTAACCCGTTGCAAAAAGCACTGAATAGCCATTTAGCCTCGTTTGATCTCTTTTCAGACAGGTGGGCCCCGAAAACACTGACGTGGCATGACGGACAGGCAAATGGCGCCGTTAGGAACAAAACGCTCAAGACACCGCGCCGGTCGGTCCTTGTCGGACATCCCCCCCCCGCACCCCTCTCCTCTCTCTCGCCCCGCTCCCCTCTCCTCTCTCGCCCCTGCTCGCCGCTGGTGATGGCCACCTCGCGTGGCGGTGATGATGGCGGTGGCGGTGGTGCTGGCGATGCATCTGGTGGCAGTGGTGCTCCTGCAGATCTAACAGAGGTTTGCGGCAGTTCAAACCCATCTCAGGCTCCGCCTCTTCCACAGCCACCATCGCCATCTTACTGTGTTGAGTACGCGGCGGCGAGGGCGTTCGCCAAGGCCGTGAAGGAAGATCCAGAGGGGAGCCATCACTACGCATCCTCCTTTGGCGGTGTCTCGTAAGTTTTCTCTTTCCGTACCCGGATTTGGTTTCTAGGGTTAGGGTTCTAAGTGTTTGTGATTCTAGTGTTATAGGATTATTATTGTAGGTCGTTTATGTGGTCAGACATGTAAGTGAAGTGTTTATGTAGTTCTAGGGTTCTAAGTGTATGTAGTAGGCACCTAAACATTAACTGAAATTACTGAATGTTAAACTCAATTTGAACCTACTCAGTTACATGAAATTACTAATTGTTAAACTCAATTTCAACCTACTCAATTACTGAATTTACAACTGAATATTTAAATGAAAATGTTACTGAATTTATAACTGAATCCTGTACTGAATTGTTAAGTGAACAAATTACTTTAACTGTATTTTGGACTGAAACTTTAACAGAATTTTTAACTGAAACTGTCATTTTAACTTAAACTGTATTTTTAACTAAAACTTTAGTTAAATCTTTGAGTGAAACATTAACTGAATTGTTTCTACTAACTGAATATATAACCGAATCTTTAACTTTTAACTGAATTTTTAACTGAAACTGTATTTTTAACTGAAACTTTAGTTAAATCTTTAAGTGAAACATTAACTGAATTGTTTCTACTGAATATATTACTAAATCTTTAATTTTTAACTGAATTTTTAACTGAATCTTTAACTTTTAACTGAATATATAACTGAATCTTTAACTTTTAACTGAATCTTTAAGTTCTAACTGTATTTTTAACTGAATCTTTAACTTGTAACTGAATCGTTTATTTGAACTGAATTGCTTTACTTGAACTGTAGATTGAATCATGAAGTGTGGGAAGTCAGATTCCATTTCCATGACAGAGATAATCTTGAAAGAAGCCTAAATGTGGATGATATCACATTTTACAATCTGATTGCACTAATAGAGCTTGAAGGTTATGGGATGACAGACTTTATGTATTATGTCAGAGATCCAGGTGTTGGGGTTTCAGGTATGGAAGAAATGACAGATGATGATAAGGTGAAGGAAATGTTGGATGACCTAGTTATCAAAGGTCAGAAGGTGGTGAACATAACAGTCATCAGAAGTGATGCTCCAAGACCTAGTGATTTGAACATTGGACCAGTTTGTGAGGAGCAGGTTCCATTATCTGAAATAGGTGTGCCAGTGGTATATGAGATAGATACAGCAGGAGTACTGTTTCCTAGCCCAACAAAGCCACAACCACTGCCAGTGCAGGTCATTAACACACAGGAGAGTTCATTTTTGAAGCAGAAGTGTGCACCAGTACTAGAATTTGCAATGGAGATTGGTGAAGAGAGGCATGAGTATTTCATGGAACAAGACCAAGATCAAGAGCAAATTGAGCAACTGATGGAGCAGAAGAGGAATGAAGAGATTGAGAAGTTCAGGAAAAAGGGGAAAGAAAAAGAGAAATACAAGGCAGCTAAAAGAAAACTTCCAGAGCTAAAGGCTGAAGATTTCACTAATAGTGACAGTGACACAGATTTACTAGCAGATGAGGATATAATTGCTAGGCTTGAGGCAATGAAGAAGCATAGAGATGATCCACTTCATCATATTGAAGGGGACACTGATGTGGATGAGCCATATGAAGCAGATGAGGAGGAGGAGGAGGAGGAGGAGGAGAAGGCACCAGAGGAGGAGGAGGAGGAGGAGGAAGGGAGCAGCATATGAGGAAGTAGCAGAGGAAGTAAAAGAAAGGGGCCAACTACAAGATCTCATGCTAGTTTGGATGAGATTATTGAGGAAGATTGGTTTCCTTCATCTGATGAGGAGAGCAACCTAGTGACCTAAGTCAGGAGGACAATGATGGGGCTCAAATACCATGTGTGAAGCTTCCAGCTGATAGGAAGAGCAGGGCTAAAAAGAAGAAGCCCAGAGTTTTGTATGATGAGCTAAGGGAGAACCCAGAAGAGCAATTTATGAAGAAGCTTTGTTTCCTAAATGTGACCCAGTTCAGGAGGGCACTTATTAATTTTCACATCTCACAAAATAGGAACCATGCCTTCCACAGGAACTGTCCAGACAGGATTATAGCTGTGTGCAAATTTGAGAATTGTCCATTTTTCATTGCAGCTTCTTAGATAGCACATGGGAAGACATTCTGTATAAAGAAACTGAACTTGCACCACAGCTGCTCAGTAGTAGGAGAGAGCACAAAAGTTACTTCTAAGTGGTTGGCACATGAATGTGAGCAACAGTTGAGGATAGACACCAACACACCTATCCAGACTATAATTTCAAACTTGAAGCAAAAGCATGGAATAGAGGTATCTATACATATGTCCTATAGGGCAAGAAAGCTAGCCAAAAATGTAGTCCTAGGAGATCAGAAGGCACAATATCATAGGATAAGGGACTACCTAGAAGCTGTGCTAGAAACCAATCCAGGAAGTAGATGCATTGTCACAACAAAGCATCTGAAACTACATCAAGGCAAAAACCCAAGATTCCATGGCTTGTTCATCTGCCTCAATGCTTGCAAAGAGGGTTTCCTTAATGGTTGCAGACCATTCATAGGTATGTGCACACCTACTAATTAACTAGTGACTCTACATTTATATGTGCACACCCACTAATTTGTTGGTAATCTACTTGTGATCTTGTATGATAGGTGTGGATGGTTGCTTCATAAAGTTGACCACAGGGCAGCAAATCTTGGCTGCCACTGGAAGAGATGGAAACAATAACATATTTCCCATTGCTTTTGCAATACTGGACAAGGAAAACACAGCAAGCTGGTCTTGGTTTCTTACTCAATTAAAATATGCCATTGGTGGTGAGTCAAGCAAGTTTGGCTACTACACTATTATATCTGACAGCCAAAAGGTACTACTATCTCTACTCCAATCATTGCTTGCATTGCTTATTAATTGTCTTTGTTTATTAATTTCATACATGGCATTGTTGTAGTATTCTCAAACTGTAGTTCATTCAAACAGGGCCTTCTTACAGCCATAAACAATGTATTCCCCAATTGCAAACAAAGATTCTGCCTTAGACATATTTATCAGAACTTTCAAACAGCTGGTTTTAGAGGGAAAGAGTTGAAGAAATACATGTATCAGGCAAGTTATTCCTGTACTGAGCATGGTTATGTAACAGCAATGGAAGGCATGAAAAAGGAGTGTGAGCCAGCTTGGAAATGGCTATCTAGGATACCAAAACATACATGGGCTAGGCATGCCATGGACAACAATTGCAAAACTGACTTGGTAGTTAACAATATAAGTGAAGTTTTTAACAAGATGATACTTTATGTCAGAGCCAAACCCATTAGAACTATGGTAGATGGGATCAGGACAAAGCTGTTAGTGAAGTTTAATGCAAATAGGACAAAGACTAAGACTGCTAAGTGGCAGATATGCCCAACCTATGCTGAGAAGCTAGAGGAAGCAAAACATCATTCTAGGTTTTGTCAGTCTATCAAAGCTGGACCTGATCTCTTCCAGGTGGCAAGTGGAGAAAGCACATATGCAGTTAACTTGTTGCTACATACATGTGGTTGTAGGAAGTGGGACATGTGTGGAGTACGTTGCAATCATGGTGTCTCTGCAATCAACAAGGCAAAACTACAGCCAGAAGATTTTGTTCATGATTTCTTCAAGAAACCAATGTATAAGGCAGCTTATAGTCCAATAGTTTTCCCTGTGCCTGGGCCTGATTTGTGGCCAAAGACTAGAACCCCTGACATTGAACCACCAGTGTTCAAAGAAAAGCTAGGAAACAAAGAGACAAAGAGGAGAAAGAGCAAGTTTGAAAAGCCAGCTCCAAAGGATACATCTAGGATGGCAACTATCACTTGTAGCAATTGCAATAGGACTGGGCATAGATACACTAGTTGCAAGCAGGCTCTGAAACCAGCCCTAGCTATGAGAATGAACCAGCACCAGGTAACTATTGTAGTAGGTTTTTGTACAATTTCACATACCAGTTTCTAACATTTGTATGCTGTAATTTCAGGAAAACAGGAGAGATGATACACCCCGAACTGTATCTGCTCCCGCTCCCATGCCACCAAGGAGAAGTGCTCCTTCTGCTCTTGCTGCTGCTCAAACTGTAGCTCCAGCACCACCAGCTCCAAGGGCTCCAAGGGTAGCAAGGAGAGCTCCTTCTGCTCCTGCTTCAACTCCCAGTGCACCAAGGAGAGTTCCTTCTGCTCCTGCTTCAGCTCCCAGTGCACCAAGGAGAGCTCCTTATGCTCCTGCTACAGCTGCTGCTCCTCCTGCTACAAGGGCAACAAAGAAAGCTAAAACTACAAGGACTACAACTTCTACTGCTGGTGCTGGTCCAAGTTCTTCTACTGCTGGTGCTGGTCCAAGTTCCTCTACTGCTGCTGGGCCAAGAGGAAGAAACAAGTTCATCCCCCCAAGAGTTGCAGGTAGTGGAAGAGTGAGGAAGCCATCCTTTAAGATGTCTGAGTGGTTCAACTATTCTCAAGGGAGCAGGTGAAGTTGTGTTAATTTGTGGTGAGCTGATGATGTTCAAAACATCTGCATTTTGGTTGTGATGACACCTTTCATGTAAGGTACCTAGTGGACTTGTTGGGCTGTGATGAAAACTTGGGTTGCTTCTGGTTAGCTGTTTATGTTCTAAACATCTTTATTCTAGTTGTCATGAGTACTTTCATGTAAGGTACCTAGTGGAATTGTTGGGCTGTGATGAAAACTTGGTGTTGCTTCTGGTTAGCTATGGCTTAATTTTGGTTGAGTACTTTCTGGTTAGTTGTGGCTCCTAATTTTCATATTGCTTGCTAATAAGTGTGATGAATGTGGCTACTACTGTGATCCAAGATAACCTAATTTGATCATCTAGGGTGCCTCGGCGTCGACGACATCCAAGATAACCTAATTTGATCATCTAGAGGTGCCTCGGCGTCGATGGCATCCAAGATAACCTAATTTGATCATCTAGGGTGCCTCGGCGTCGACGGCATCCAAGATAACCTAATTTGATCATCTAGGGTGCCTCGGCGTCGACGGCATCCAAGATAACCTAATTTGATCATCTAGGGTGCCTCGACGTCGACGGCATCCAAAGTAACCTAATTTGATCATCTAGGGTGCCTCGACGTCGACGACATCCAAGATAAACTAATTTGATCATCTAGGGTGCCTCGGCGTCGACGGCATCCAAGATAACCTAATTTGGTCACAAATCACTAACATAGTTAACATCAATGACATAGTTAACATCATACTTAACAACTCTGGTCAGTAACATAGTTAACATCATGACACCATAGTTAACATCAATAACATAGTTAACATCATACTTAACAACTCTAGTCACTAACATAGTTAACATCATGACACCATAGTTCAAAGCTTACAAGACATAGTTCAAGGCTACACCCTACTTCAAATACTGCAAACTGCCACTAGTTCACACATTACAAGCCATAGTTCAATGATTGAAACTTAAGATAATGACCCACATGGTCAGATTACAAATCACTCTTCATCACAAATATCCTTGATGTCCTTCAGCTTTCTCTTGTTCTTGTCACTAGCTTTGACAAGATCAGCAATGTGAAACTCCAAATTCCTCCTCTCAGTGCTCAACTTTTCCTTCTCCTTCAAATGAGCAAACTTCAGATTCCTAATCACATTACCTTGGGCAACCTGAATGCTCCTCAACTGGTCAACCTTTTGCTTCAGTTCTTTCTTCTCAGCATCCATTGCACCCAGTTGTTCATTCAAATCTGACATATTATTGTCCAAAGGAGGAGTGATCTCCTCATGTTCACCTTGTTGGACTTCATTTTCCTTAGGAATATTGTCCTGGGTATCAAGTAGGTTGTTCACATCCTCAACAAGCTTCTCATAAGTCTCCTGAAGCTTGTTCTTCTGTGATGTGAGATTGTGGACAAGTGATGAATGTTCCAGACATGCCATCCTATTAGCACGCTGGCAATCCTCATACAAAAGCCATAGTTTGTGAAGAGCATTCTGCAGATTCTCTGGCCACTCCTCATCTACCCACTGAACAACACCACAGCTGCTTGCTTCCTGCAAAACAACAAGTACAAATGCATTTACTTCCTTTTTCACTTCACTTCTATTCAGTCCAATTCAAAACAACTATAGTATACTGCACATGCACAATTCTGCATTTATATCTGAATTTTTAACAGCATACTACACTGAATTTACTTCATTTATACCTTAATTTTTAACAGCACAATACAATTCACTTCAATTCATTTACTTCATTTATATCTATGAACAATGCACTATGATACTTTTTAACAGCACAATTTACTTCACTCAGCCACTATGGATACCTTAATTTTATATCTATGTACTTAATTTGTAACAGCACAATTTAAATCATTTACTTCATTTATATCACTGTGGTGTTGTTCATTTATATGTATGAACAATTCATTTACTTCACTCAGTCACTATGGTATGGTACATGACAGTACCTTTAACTAAACTACTAGGTGGACAGTGAACATGAACAATGAACAGTGAACATGAACAATGAACAGTGCATATGAACAATTTATAGTTTCTTCACAAAATAAGCAAACTACAGATTTTTGCTAGCACTCACATCAAGTCCACAGGCAAGGAACCTCCTCCCAGTGCTAATCCCTGAGAAGCAAACATGCCTCTTTGCCGGCTGGCCATGCTCACACATCACCATCACCTCATCGTCAACACCAGAGTAGTTCGGGTCCTCGATTGTAGCCGGGATCTACATCAACCAAAAAAACGCGCAAAATCCATCTCACGGGTTCAAAATGAGCAGGAAAAACAAAATCCCCAAACCGAAACCCTAGCTCAGAGATCCCTAGCTACGAGTACACATCACTGACCTTGATAGGGGAGCCGCCTGAAGAGTACTGGTAGCCCGATTCCTCGCTGTCGTCGCTCCACGAAACCATGGCGGACGGCGGCGAGCTGGCTTCTCACCGACGGCGACCAGAGCCAGAGAGAGGAGACAGAGGAGAGGGGCGAGAGAGAGAGAGAGAGAGAGCGAGAGAGAGAGACGGCGCGGGGGATCTGTCTGGCGAGCACCGACAGGACCGACCGGCGCGGCGTCTTGAGCGTTTTGTTCCTAACGGCGTCGTTTGCCTGTCCGTCATGCCACGTCAGCGTTTTCGGGGCCCACTTGTCGGAAAAGAGATAAAATGAGGCTAAACGGCTGTTCAGTGCTTTTTGCAACGGATTAAGAGATTTTACGGTGTTTTTTGCAACAGATTAACGACTTGGTAGTTTCCTGCAAACCTAGCCACAAATGTGATGGTTTCTTGCAATTGACTCACTTTCCTAGTCTCACATTTCTCTTTGTCCCTAAGCTATTCCTCACGTCAGGCGACCACACAAATCTACATGCGCACGGCAGTATGATGTGACATGCATCTATTTTATTTTTGATTGACAGTACGATGACATGCATTTTCACACAACAGCGAATAAGGACCATGTGTCCGGCTCCGGGGGTTGTATAGGACTCTGGAGGATCTCTTTTCGCCGCCACGAATCTGCGTGCTCAGCGAGACAGACAAGCGAATGATGTCTGCTCTATTCTCCCATGAATATTATCTTCGTCCTGGTTTATTAGTCTTTTCATATTTTGTGTTGTATTTTGATTATTATTTTAACTAATAAATTACTCCTACAAGTTATACGTAGAAAAAATAATAACATTGAAAACTATGTTTAAATACAAATCCAGCGATATAATTTTCATGATATGCATTAATGTTTTATTAGTTAAATCTATGATCAAAATTTGGCATAAAATATAAAAGGGTCCAATAAACCAGAACGGAGGTAGTATCAATTAGTATGGCGTGTCCGGCGGATCACTGCAACAGTATTGTAGGATCACTGGGATAATATGCGAATCGAAGGTACGTAGTCGCTGGGAATCGGTAGTATAGCTTGATTCGCCTGTCTTAATCAATCCAACCGCTTATATTCCCATACCATATGCACGGCAGATCACAGCAGCCTGTCATCACAGATCACGGCAGAGACTATCCGTGCACGCCACGTGGGTCTAGCACGCACCTTTTGCATTGCGCGGCGTTGACATCGTCTGCATCTGCCGGCCGGCCGACCGGCCGTACGGTGTACACATGCACTTCCCGTCCGTCACTTGATAGCAGCTCGCGCTGATATATACTATTAGAGATCTCTATATATTACTACCTGAGAGAGAGAGAGAGAGAGAGAGAGAGAGAGCACTGCTACAGCAAGGCAGGTTAGAAGGTAACAGCAATGGCGGCGGCGGAGAGCCTGGCCGTGGAGAGCGGCACCGGGCGGCAGGAGTACGTGCAGGACGGGTCGGTGGATCTCCGGGGCAACCCCGTGCTCCGGTCCAAGAGGGGCGGCTGGACCGCCTGCTCCTTCATCGTAGGTACGTACCATCCATCACCGACCAGCCAAGTGCATCACGCACACACATGCTTGCTTCTGTTACTCATGCAGCCAGTCCATCCATTATCCATGGCAGTGTACGAGCTGTTCGAGCGGATGGCGTATTACGGGATCGCATCCAACCTCTTCGTCTACCTCACCGAGAAGATGCACCAGGGCACGGTGGAGGCGTCCAACAACGTCACCAACTGGTCCGGCGTCGTCTTCATCACGCCCTTGATCGGCGCCCACCTCGCCGACGCCTACCTCGGCCGCTATTGGACCTTCGTCATCGGCTCCGCCATCTATTTCATGGTAACCAACCGTCTCCTCTCCGTACTAGATTTTCTAATCGGTGGCTACGGCGGAGTCCTCGAGAGTCGAATCGAGATTTGTATCGTATGTTTATTTAATCAAGCACAAGTTTCTTGAACAATCTCTATTACTTGAAAAAAACGTAGGGGTTCTCATTTCACATTTCTTTCCATCATCCCTTCGTCCAATCTTTCATGTATGTGATAATCAACCACCTTAATTTACTTACCTTCTGAAATAATTCCATTTTAATTTACTTATCAAACTTCAAATTAAAATATAAGATAATTCATGTTCAGAATTTGATGAACATTTATTTACACAATCACATTATTATTGACAAGTAAATCACAAGCTAATATAATAGAATATTTATATCCCCTTGCAACGCGCGGGCATTGTTATAGTAGAACAACAATATTAGGGACTAATCATTTCTCAATCTCTACTACTTAAAAAAGAATGTAACGTTTCCATTTCACCTTTCTTTCCACCACCCCTTCGTCCAACCTTCCATTTATATGATAATCAATCATCTTAATCTACTTACCTTCTGAAACAATTCCATTTTAATTTACTTATCAAACTTCTAATCAAAATATAAGAAAATTTATGGTCAGAATTTGATGAATATTCATTTATACAATCACATTATTATTGACAGGTAAATCACAAATTAACATAATAGAATATTTATATCCCGTTGCAACGCGCTGGCATTGTTCTAGTAGAACAACAATATTAGGGACTAATCATTTCTCAACACATCGAATATGAATTGAATGTCGTGTACAAACATACACACAACGACACACACATGCACACACAAAAGAGAAAATAAAAAGACGAACACACGAAAAGAGAAGATGATTGAAAAGGTAAAAAATACCTTAAAATATGTTTTAGACAACAAAATAGGAAAACCGGCTAAATTAACTAAGTAGTATGTAGTATTTCCTCCGATTTTTATTCAAATATGCTTGCTCTGGAAGGAAAAATATGAGACTAGAGAAATGATATCGATGCCTTGATGCAGGGGATGCTGCTGCTGACGCTGGCCGTGACGGTGGGAGCGCTCAAGCCTCCGCCATGCATCGACAAACTCTGTCCGTCACCGTCAGCCCTGCAGGTGGGCGTCTACTTCGGCGGTCTGTACATCGTTGCCTTGGGCAACGGCGGTACAAAGCCTAACATCTCGACCATGGGCGCGGACCAATTTGATGACTTCGACGCCCGGGAGAAGATCCACAAGCTCTCCTTCTTCAACTGGTGGATGTTCACCATCTTCACGGGCATCCTCTTCTCCTCAACAGTCCTCGTCTACCTCCAGGACAACGTTAGCTGGTCTGTCGGCTATGGCATCCCCACTCTTGGCCTCGTCGTCTCCATCGTCATCTTCCTCGTCGGCACGCCTATGTACCGCCACAAGGTGCCTCAGGGCAGCGCGATCACGCGCATTGGCAAGGTGCTCGCCTCCGCACTGTGCAAACAACGCATACCTTTGCCGGCGAACGCCGATGAGTTGCATGAGCTGGAGCAAGAGGTGTACACGAGGAAGCACAAGTTCCGGATGGAATCCACGAACGACATGTGGTTCCTCAACAAGGCATCCGTGAAGGACGTCGGTGGTGAGTCCTCGACCTCAAAATGGAGCCTTTGCACGGTGACCGAGGTGGAGGAGACGAAGCAGATCTTGAAGCTGGTCCCTTTTGTCGTGACCATGTTCATACCGTGCACGCTCATCGCCCAGACCAACACCCTGTTCGTGAAGCAGGGCACGACCATGAATCGGCACATGGGGCCACACTTCGAGATCCCGCCAGCCAGCCTTGGCGCGTTCGTCACGCTCTCCATGCTCATCACCAGCGTGGTCTACGACCGGCTGTTTGTCAAGGCCGCGCGAAGGTACACCAATAACCCAAGGGGCATCACCCTCCTCACGAGGATGGGCATCGGGCAGGTGATCCAAGTCGTGACCATGGCGACGGCGGCGCTCACCGAGAACCGGCGCCTGAGCTACGCGCGGAGCCACGGGCTGGACGTGACCGGCGGCCAACTCCCCCTCACCATCTTCGTCCTCCTGCCGCAGTACGTGCTGATGGGCCTGGCGGACGGGTTCGTGCTGGCGGGCGAGATCGAGTTCTTCTACGACCAGGCGCCCGAGAGCATGAAGAGCCTCGGCACGGCGCTGTCCCTCACGGCGTACGGCGTGGGCAACGTCCTTAGCAGCTTCTTCTTGTCGCTGGTGGCGCGGGTGACGCGCGAGAGGACGGGCAAAGCCTGGGTGTCCAACAACCTCAACGCCTCACACCTCGACTATTACTACGCGTTCCTCACGTTGCTCGCCATTGCCAACTGTGGCGCCTTTGCTGCGCTCGCCAGTAGGTACAAGTACAAGATGGAGTCTACTAAGACCATCGACGTCGACGTGGACGTGCAGCTCAAGCGCTAGGCCGCCAAGAAGATTCACTCTGGGCCAATGGTTTTTGTTGTTGTTGAGGAAATACTCTGAGCCAGTGGCTTGACTCTATAGAAGAAAATATAGAAAGTAAATTATTCGAAGTGTATTCATCAAACCATCATGGGGTATATATAGATTATGAGTCTTTTCTGTAGAACTGCACGTACCATCCAGTTCATGAAAAAGCTCAAACTGATGAGGAAAGGTGGGCCATGCATTTATACGCCAACACCCCCTTATGTGTCGCTTCCTCAGGTCTAAACGTGTTTTGAAAGTCGGCTGCAATCTTTTATCTTTAGATTGCATCAGTCATGTCTTGAACTCAAGACCACTTGACTCTGATATTATGTACAACTTTACACACCGGCCAGTTCACTGAAAAGTTTAACCTGGTGGAGGAAGGTGGGTTATGCATTTATATGTCAACACTTTCAAATAGCAAGGTGGAGTCTACTCAAACCATCAGTATCGACGTGGACGTGCAGCTGAAGCGCTAGGCCGGCTAGAAGATCCACTCCGAGCCAATGGCCTGACACTGGAAAAAACTATAAAAATCTAAAGTATTTCATGTGTATTGATCTAACCATCGTGTGGGCTATATATAGATTATGAGTCCTTTTATGGTATCTATTAAAAAACGAGATTGTCTCAGTTGATGTTATATTCGTGAGATCTTACGTGAAGATTTGTGAAAAAAATTGTGTGCACATTTTCTATTTTGTGTGTTATGCCATTTGACCGAGACTTGGTTAACTCCTACTCGACTAAGGCCTAGTCACACCCATTGAAAATTATGAGCCCATGGCCTAGACCCGCCGATACTACTGGACAACATAAGGAGTAGTATATTCTTGCCCAAGGGTAGAATTGGAAGACACACGACAATTACCAAAACTCTATCTTTTTCTCCCGCTTCAACATGACGCAGTCCATGCATTTGGGGCATGTAGTTGTCTGCACTGTCTTTTCTTCTCCTTACATCTGTTGCTCATATGAGATAGACCGAGCTAATGCAGGCTCAAAACCATGTTCTACCCATGGTTTAGTTGCGTGCATCTTGCCTCAACGCATCAAGGCAATAATATCTACCCATGTTTGGTTGCATGTGTATGGGTGCTCTGATGCATTGTACGTTATTTGATTGAACACATTTAACTGGTTCTAGTAACCTTATACGTTATGTGATGATCTTACCATCTAGATCCCCCAACAAGTGATCCTTTCATTTCATATGATCACGACAATCACAAGACTAAAACAACACTAGAATCATGACGTACTGGACCACGATGATGAAATTCTTCAACCTACACAGCCTAAACTAAGAAGCAACCTTGCGAATATTGTTGTTCTATTCGATCATGAATTTGTGGTAGGTCATCCTCTGCCTGCTGCCTTGTCTTAAACCCTCCTTGAAAGGAGCTGCCTCGGTAACCTTTGACTTGCTCATTGCATGTTGGCCATGAACTGTATACTCCTGGAATCCTACCTTTATACACAACATACCAATTTACCTCCAGATTGACATGAGAGCAACAAGTCAAGCAGCAAGCAAAGGAACACAACATGTGAAAGAAAAACAACATAGACATGCATGATTAGATACCCAAAACACAACACAATTTCGTCCTAACTACTATGGTGTCATCCTACCACCATATCCAAAAAGAGGATGTAATCCTACTACCACAAGTTCACCATCACCATGAGGGATTAGTATGTACCACCATATCAAAATATACGGGATAGCATGCAACAGTTTTCAAGCACTATCTAGCTACCACAAAATATACACGTCATTGTCATCGTCTATCATCATGCATGCCATCACCACCACTAAAAACAACAATTGTAGTAGTGATTGCCCAGCCAAGTCCTAAGACAAAGCACCCTATGGGCGTCCCCCGTCGCAATGAAAACCGAACACCTTAAGCCCTGTTGAGACTTTTTCTGTGTTTTCTCTACTGTTTTTACCAGTTTTCTTTTGTTCTTCTTTTAGTTCATTTTTTCATTTTTCCTTTTCCCATTTTTTCGTTTTCTAAATAAATATTGAGTTTTTTGGATTCAAGTTGAATATTGTATAGATGTTAAATATTTTATCAGAATACATGTGGAGCGTTCGTCATGTACATTGGTTATTTTTTAAATACATGGTGAACATTTTCTAAATACACAATGGAAGTTTTTTAAGCCCACACTAAATATTTTTCAAAAATGGCATGAACATCATTTTTTAAACATCCAGACATTTTTAAAGTTTTACGAACACTTTTCAATGGCACACAAACTTTTGAGAGTTTTCTAGATCAAAAGTTTCATCGCAAAAAAATCACTTTGTAAAATGCCATGAACATATTTTTGAACGTGGGGATATTTTTTAAATTTCATGAACAAATTTTTAATGGTATGAATATTTTTTACAAAATGTGTGAATAAGATTTTACATTTTGATGATTGTTTTAAAAACTTCATGAAAATATTTTTAAATGTGCTACCATATGTGCCATGCCACGAATATTTTTTAAATTGTAGAACATTTTCTAAGACCGCAAGAGCAAACTTTTACATTCCATAAACATTTTTTAAATGCGTGGCGAACATTTTTGAAAACTGGGTAAAGTAAAATATTCCATGTATCTATATGTTTACAACATTTTTGATATATAAATAAAAGTAAGAAAAATAAAAATAAAAATAAAAAACACACGCCTCGTGTTGGAAAGTAGAAAACTCTAGAGTGATGTACTGGGCCCAGTACAAACTTCCCTTAAGCTGGGCCAACTCTGTACTGGGTTTTGATAATTAACGTTAACATATCTTAAGGACTAATGCTTTAAAGTATCTCCAATGCTGATCCCCAAATTTTATTGAGCATCTGTCCGCGGATGGGTGACCAGTCCGCCAACGCTGATGCCGGAGGCCGTCATCCAACGCAGCCCACATACATTTAAACCACATTTTAAACTAAACAGACGAATTCATACGAACCGGCAGGATTTTCATATAAACCAGAAGAGATTCAAGCAAACACGGCGGATTTCATATAATCATGACGAAATTCGTTACATTTTGGACATACTTCAACTAGGTGCGAAGCTCGCCCGACTCTGGAGATATAATTTTGGACATACTTCTATTCTAAACCTAATCTAAATGATCGCCGGCCCTCGTCGTCGTGTCCAGCCATGAGCCCCGAGACCTGGGAGTTTTCGCTTTTATCGTAGATCTGTATTTTCAAACATTTTATCTCTTAAACAGTCCGTCCAAATCCCGAACCATTTTCATCGTTGGGTTCCTCGCCTCGAGATCTTTAACACCAGATCCGATGTTGACAGGTTTTAATGAATTTTATTATTCACGCAAAATCCGGGCGAAAAAACTAGACGAAAAAACCGAACAGGAGCACGCTTTTGCCATTTCCGAAAGAGGCACGACTGTGGCTCTCGCCAAAAAAATCTGCACTTCCTGCGAAAGGAAAAAGAAAAAAATCGTTTCCGAGTGCCCCGCGGAAGGAACTAAATTGGTGCCTCTCACGGAAGGAAAAAACACATTTTTTTAATTTCCGAGAGGTCACGGAAGGAAAAAAACGCGTATTTTCCGTTTTCGAGAGGCACGACTATGCCTCTCGGGGAAGCAAATTCACGCCTCTCGTGGAAGGAACGAAAAGACACATTTTTTTGGTATCCGAGATGAACGACTGTGCCTCTCGCGGAAGTAAACAACACATTTTGTTTCTGTTTCTGAGTCGCGCCTCTCACGGAATCAAATCCGTGCCTCTTGCAGAAGAAAAGAAAAAGAAAACGTGTTTTTTCGGTTTAAGAGTGCCTCTTGCAGAAGAAAAAACATGTTTTTTTTTTCTGTTTCCGAGATGCATGACTCGCAGAAGGGAAAAGAAACACATTTTTTCGTTTCTGAGAGGAACGACTGTGGCTCTCGCGTAAGCAAATCCATGCCTCTCGTGGAAGAAAAAATTTTGTTTTTTTGTTTCCAAGAGGCACGACTGTGCTTTTCGCGGAAGCAAATACGTGCCTTTACGAGAAGTAAATATGTGCCTCTCGCGAGAGTAAAAAGAAGAAGAAAATGTGTTTTTCGCGAGATTTTTTGTGTGTCCAAAAGCTAAGGAAAGCCGGAGGAAACCAAAAGAATCCAGAAAAAATACATCTAAATGCAGAAAACACGTGTGGAAAAACAACAAAAAATATCGGAGGGAGCATCCAGAGTGCGACACGCGACGGCGGCTGAGAGTGAGCCAAGTGACGCACTCTCGGCCAACCCCAGGTGACCCTTGCAGGGGCTCCCGAAGGAGTACTCCTTCGTTAGTTGCGTACTCCTTCGTTAGTTGCTCGTATAGGTTCTAGTCGGGCCATGTCTGGGGCTACAGCCCCAGTTGCCCCAGGCCGGTATCTGCCTCAGGAGCCCATCTCGCCTGTCGCTCCATTCTATACATTTCTTTTCTTCAAGTTGATCACAACAAGTATTTCTCAAAAAAAAAAGGTTGATCACAGCAAGTCAACCCTGAATTATAGACAAACAGAGATGTCACAGCAAGGCCACGTTCATTTCTTCAAGTTGATCACAACAGCAACCCTAAAAAAAAGTTGATCACAACAGCCCGACGCCTTCCCTGACCTGGTAACAAAAGTCAGCTACTTGGATAATGTGTTTGCAGATTCCCGTAGCTGGATCACCACTTGGAATTTAGTGGGCTACTCTCCGAAATTGGATGCTTCAACCCATCCGGGGCCGCGGCTGCACGTTGAACCGTGTGCGCTCGGTTATCTTTTCCCGAAAAGCTATCGTGCGTACCGGTAGGTGATCGTGCATTTACTAGGAGTATAACTCATCCTCTTGTGCTTAAACAGTCGTTAAATGCTGATCGATCGTGCATGTCATTACATGCGTTGTCATTAGAAATTTATGTACTTAGCTGTACATGAGATCACAAAGTTTATGCCGGCCAGAGTGTCCGGAGTTTATAAGCCCAGGATCGGTCAATGCATGACCCATCCCTAGCCAGTACTGTCCATAGCAATGTCTCAAATAACCATCTCGGCGGCGACGATGGAAGCAATAGCCGCAGTAGAGGCACTGCTGATGCTGTTGTCCATTGGGGCATCAGCAGCAGCAGGTGATCCAATTCCGCCGTCGATCGGGATGCCCAACTGCGTCACGTCGTGCGCCGGCGTGGACGTGCCATACCGGTTCGGCCTGGGCACGGACCCCGGTTGCTACCTGCCGGGTTACAACCTCACCTGCGACACTATCCCCGGCGACGAGCGCCTGCTGCTCGACGTCGACGGCACTTTCCAGGTCCTATCTATCAGCGACAGCGTTTTATGGGTTGTACGCCATGGTGACATAAAGATTGATTTGGACGCCGATGGCAATGGCAAGGGCATGTTCAGCAGCGGCATTAGGTCCGATCTGCCCTACACGCTGGCAAATTATGGGCGGACCGAGCTCATCCTGACAGGCTGCAACGTGCAGGCGACGGTGAAGAGCGGCAACATCACCGTTGCGAGCTGTTCCTCGCTCTGCGATAGTTTTGGGCCTGGACCCATAGCAGGCGACGGCACCGTGAGATGCTCAGGCGGGACAGGCTGCTGCCACGGAGACGTCGTCATCAACGACGACGGCAATGAAAAGGAGGCTAAAGTGAACAGCAGCAGCACATCCGGCTAGCTATGACGTGCAGCTCACGTGGTTGGGTCATGGGAACCGTAGCGCGGACCTGGAGCGATTTCCCATGCGCGTTTTCATCGCCGATACTGAGTGGTTCGCCAACAGGTTCATCTCTAACGATTTGCTGCAGACAAGTGTACCCCCGTCAACGGATACAATGGCAGTTCCCCTGTCTCTGTACTGGGAGATTGTTGGCGACAGCCGCCACTGCAAGAGCAACCACAGCGAACGCATAGGTGCAAGAAAAGGCTATACATCATGCACCTGCAAACAAGGTTTCCGCGGCAATCCCTACCTCGCCGACGGATGCAAAGGTACACGCTAGCCTCCCATGTTTTAATTTTGCTAGTAAGTGGAGACGAGACACGCTGGCCTCTCATCTTTTAATTTTGCTAGTAAATCAAAGTTTTATTACTTTGACCAACTTTCTAGGAAAAAGTAAAAGCATTTATGACATCAAATTAGTATCACTAGATTCATTTTAAAATATACTTTGATAATAAATTAATATGATGTCATATATATTACTACTATTTTTTATAAAGTTGGTCAAAATCTTAAAATTTTGACTTAGAACAAAAGCTAAATGTACACTTATTTGCGGACGGAGGGAGTATGTGTCTCTAAAGCCTCTCCGCGTATTACTTAGGGCACTCCCAATGCATTCTATTTAAGCTATATATATTTTTTGCGGGGTTTTCATTTAAGCTATATTATACTCCCTCTACTAGTGTCAAAAATGTTCTTATATTACTATGCATTAAGTACGTATTTATATATAGCTTCTTCAGTGGATCATATCTTATTGTTGTATCTAAAAGCACTCTCATTTAATGTATTTTATTATAGGCTTCTGCCGTGGAGGGGAACTTTTGGTCTATGGGACATATGCACCCTATATGGAAAAAAATTAGTAATTCAACTAAAAGTCAAAAATTCCTGAAAATATTTTTGAAATAAACTTGATCTTCTATTGTACTCGTGAGAAATAAAATCCAGAAAAAAAAAATCCTTTTGACTTCTTTTCAAAAAAGACAAATTTTTGGCTAAAATAGTGTGAATAGTGACCTATAATAGCAAATAATTTTTCTCTTTTTTGCTGTGAGGTCAACTTTGTTTTTTTTTCATCGACATTTATATATCAGTGCAAAAGTAAGTTAAGTGTTTTGTCAAAATAGTTCTTACCTATTTTGACTTTTTATTAAAATATTAAAAAAATCTCCATATAGGGTGCATATACAACCAGGAACCAAAGTGTATTTTTCCTTCTGCCGTGCTCTCAGGCTTGCCTGTGAGAGGGCGAGTTCGGTGGTGCATGTCTTGTGCTTTTTTTTTTCAGATTGTCTTTCTGTTTGCCTGGCTTTTGTTTAACCTGCTTTATAAGTGGGCTTCATCAATATCGTGTATCGTTTGACCCATAGCTTTATTTATAAATCGGGAAGAAAGCATGTTCATAATTGTCGGAGGCGGTGGCAGCAACACTCACGCTCTTACCGTTCGGGCCTTTGTACTCCGCCGCCGTTCCTAGCTCGTGTTCACTGCCGTTCTAGACCTGCCTATCCATGCTCGTGGCCATGAATTCTTCAGCAAATTATTGAGAAATCCCGATATTGATTGAAGCTATAATAGGTAACCAAAAGAATTCAACTTAGCCCATTTCATTTACATTAACACTACAAACCCTTTAGATTTACCTTGTATCCATAAACTACAGCAGGTCCCTGTACAACGTAGATGTGCCAAGGGCTCTTCTGTAGAAACAAATGGCATGTTGCCCACCCTAAGAGGGAACACGTGTACACATGTGACGGCCCATAACTGCCGATGCAACGCCACACTAGGAGAATGTATCGTTGTGCCAACATAGCCACCAAACTACCACAACTCAATCGATTCGAGAGTTTAAGATGAAGAAGCATAGCCTGCAAACTTCCTCCAATCTAGATCTGGTTGGGAGGGAGAAACTGCAATCACTAAATAACACACCATATCGCGACAGTGCGGGTAGTTGACACTACTAAATACATGGAGCACATACATTGGCTTTCACTAAGGCCCCTTAATGACCAGACTCAACGGTGAAGAAGGGCCTTGAATGAACAACACCAAATACAAGCAAACTTATTGACCTCTCGAGAGAGAGAGAGGAATAATCCAATGAGATGTGGATCTCTCCTCTAGGCACAATAATCAACAATGTGCTCATCAACTATGTTGGACTAACAGGTCCACGGAAACTACTTTTTTTTAAAACCACCTCATATATTAATTAACCAACATAGTTATTACAATCTTTCATTACAAAATTCACCATGCAGGGCAGAACACCGCTAACTAAGGTACCATCTGATCTATTATTAAAGTTAAAATTAGCAATCATATGGGCCACCACATTGGCCGAGCGATTGATCTTGGAGATCTTAAGACTAGATATAAGCTTGGAGATACTCATCGCTTCCTTCTTCAAATCCACCAATGATGACATGTCAAAATTTTCATTTTCCAAGGTCGCCATCAGAAACGCATAGTCCGTCAAGATTATAGGATTTTGTAGAGTAATAACTATATAAAGACCGGCAATGCAAGCACGGAGCTCCGCCTCCTCCACGCTTTTACAAAGTCCAATGAAATCCCAGGAGGATACTATGACCCTCCCAGAAGAGTCCCTTGCCACCACCTCCACACTCGCCGCACTAATGCTCTCCACAAAACTTGCATCAACATTGATCTTTATATAATTCAAAGGGGGGAGTTGCCATATCACCTGAACTTCTGAACGATTAGGAGTAGTACTTGATCCATCCACTAGGTCCACGAAAACATTTTGACATAGTGGCTACCTGCCGAATGTCGCACCGCACACAAAGGAACTCCGCACAGCGGATCTGAGGGCAATCACTCCAAAATCCTCCAATATGACATGCATGGAAATGAAGAAGACAACAGGGAGACGACCCACAAATCAGATCCGGTTTATTCAGATAGAAAAGCAACCTAATTATAAACAACAAATGAATCCATCATACAACACACTGCCAACCATCGTGGATGTCGGGGATGAGAGAAGAGGGGGGGGGGGGTTGGTTGTTTTAGAACAAGCGGCCAACCCTTTATTAATCAGAAATAGTATGTATAGGTATAATTTTCATATCATGTGGCTGTAGCAGCCAAACATGTCTGCCCTGAGCTAAGGATAAACGAAACTTGCAAGATTGTGAGCTTCGAATCCAAACACAAAGTGTGGCATTGCAGCTCAATACCAATGCCTTGGGATATTAGGCATTGGAGCCAATGCAATATCCAGGTCTTGAATATCCACATCCAAACAGAGCGTAAGGGAATGGAAGGAGTATTATTTATGTTATAAAAACCAGACCGGTTTGGTTTTTTAAACTATGGTCGGAGATGCCCTGGCTAGCTCACATCAGGAAAAGGGTGACGACTGACTAACGGAAGACTGCGGTGGTATATGCGAGTGTCGTTGCAAAAAAAAAATGACATAAATGCCCCAGGCAGTTACAGCTGGGGCCTCGGGGGCCCGCCACACTGTGTTATCCCCAAGCACAAATTCCAATCCAAAAGGGGGACGCTTCTGCAAGGCACGAACTCGCCGCCGTCGGGCCTGCCGCCGCCGCCGCCCTCTGCTTCCCGGACCGGCACACCTCTTCTCCACCCCGTACCGCTTCCACAAGCTGTAGCCAGCCGCGGCTCCGTCAGCTGTCATTGCCGCCTGGTCGGCAGTGAATGGCTCGGGCGGCAGGGATGGAGGGAGGATACTGGATCCAAATCCAATAGGCCATTGCTGCCAGGTACCGTCTTCTTGGTGCTCTTGCAGGGACGAGTCGGAGGACCATTTTTTAAGCTCAAATATACTGTGCAGCATGTCTATTTTCCGTACAGAATATCTAAACTGTGTGGAGGATCTTCCGTGTTATTACAGTACAAAGAAAAAGAAAATAGACGACCAAGCTAGTCAATCCTAGCTGGAGATATAAGCTACCATGGGGGACGATTTCGAACACACAAGCGCGACGACAAAGGTGTTTACGCTGGAGTTCTTGGGACAAATTACAGACAATTTTTCTGAAGAGCGCGTCATTGGTAGTGGTGGATATGGAGTAGTTTACAAGGTATGTTTGTATGATTATTACCTCCATTTTGTGGAATTTCAACTCTTAATTAGTACTACTATAGGTAACTGCAAGAACCCATGTAATATCTTAACAGGGAGTACTAGAAAATGGGGAAGAGATTGCTCTCAAAAAGCTTCATCACATGCCCGGGCTTGACGACACGCAATTTAGGAACGAGTTTAATCATCTTATGAGGGCCCAACATCCAAATATTACCCAGTTGGTTGGCTACTGCTATGATATAGGACATCAACGCATTAAGTATGGCGGTGAATATGTTTTTGCCCTCGTGGAAGAAAGAGTTCTCTGCTTCGAATACTTGCAGGGTGGAAGCCTTGACAAGTATATTACCGGTATGGTGCTGCTACACTTAGGCCATACTATTATGTGCATTTAAAGGGAAATTATCCCTAAAGTTATGTGTGCCTTTTTTCTGTATGCCTAAATGTATGGCTTGGTAATAGTACATCACGTGTTTCTTTCTACAGATGAATCCTGCGGACTCGATTGGCACACACGTTTCAAAATTATTAAGGGAGTCTGATGGATTAGATTACCTTCATAATGGATGCAAAGATCCTATTTACCACCTTGACTTGAAACCTGCAAACATATTGCTGGACAAGGACATGGTCCCAAAAATTGGAGATTTTGGTCTATCAAGACTCTTTCCTTCAACAAAAACTTATGTCACAATCAAAATTATAGGAACACCGTAAGTTGATTCATCATGATAAATAATCAAGTTTCTTTTTCAAATACATTAGGAGAATAATTGTTTATTACATATACACACCATGCAGTGGATACATGCCACCAGAATACATAGAGAGATACGAAATCACATCGAAGCATGACGTATTCAGTTTGGGTGTTATAATTATACGGATAATGGCAGGAGACGAGGGTTACTCCAAATGTGCACATATGTCTTCACAGGAATTTCTTGAGCATGTATGGAAGATATCCGGTATCATGAACAAAAATCCTGTCTTCACACACACTTACTCCTGTTGTTGCTTACTTTTGATGCCACCTTTTGCCATTATGTTCTGACTTTGCAGGTACATGAAAATTGGGGAAAACGAATGCAGGCAACAATGTCTTCACATATATCACAGCAAGTTGAGACATGCATTGAGATAGCGTTAAGGTGTGTGGAGGTCAATCGTGAGAAAAGACCTAGTATAGCCGAGATTGTTGATGAACTGAACCAGGTTGATAATGCACAAGGTTCACTTACAGGCCAGGTATATATATTTGTGGGTTGTAGTCTAGTATTTACACGGCATGATGAAACTACATCCTCTGCCATATCCTCTGCTGCTTCCCACTCACCATAAAAGTCTAATCTTTTAACTCCATTACTTTGTCCTTCTTTACCCACTCTTTGAAAGTTCCGTCACTATGGCTAGTCTTTCTGAATATTTATAGGTGCCACAAGTAGACAAAAATTTGATAATGATCCATCTATTCGTAATTAGATGGTGTCTTGGACATGCATACATTATTCAACAGGAAACTGCGGCAACAAATGGATGTAGTAATAACTAAGAAGTTACTAGAAATTAAGAAAAGGTTTTAGCTGCCAATATTATTTCTGGAATTTTTTTGGCAAAGCGACCCCCGCCGATTAATACTAATTTGAACTATATGCAGTGCAATACGCATCTTGGATTTGATATTTAAGTCACAACAACACTATTTTCTAAGATGAAAATATTATTGCCATAACTCTTGAGCTGTATATTATTACAGTAGCAGAGAACTCTCAAAACTCAAAATACTGGTATACCTCTTTGACGTCTAAGAAATTAAAAGTTGGGCACCGGCTGTTTCATGCACATTTTGCCACCAACTACTAACCAATAAAATGCAGTTTAAGTGCGTCTAACAAAAATGATGTTTATTAGGACTAGTAAGCAGCATTTTGAAAAATAGATTCCATTCTGTACACAACTGAAAAGAGACCTATATAAACAAGTACTGACCTCTTAATTCTGTTGTTGCAGGTCGCCAAGAACCAAAACTCAAACTCAGGTAAAAATCTCGATTATAGAACTGTAATATAATCTCTCAAGAAAAGAACTAGAATATCATCCAGCCGCCAATCGCAAATTGATGTTGGCTAAAATCATTTCCACATCACTTATCGCTGATCTAGTTAAATTAGTAGCTCAACTATCGTCATAATCACTTATCATCAACCTAATTAATTAAATCACCATTATCGATATGGCAATTGAATGAGCACATGAGACTCGGTTAACCCAGTTGCTCAAAAAAAAATTTAGTTGCTTAAAAAAGACTCGGTTAAATCATCAGTGCAGACTGTGTGAGGAGGTCCTTAGTGTGGTCTCAGACAGTGAGGTGCCACGGAGATAGGCTAGGATTATGCTGTGAACTTGCCAGTAATTTTGGTAACCGACTGCTTATCCAACTTGTCAATGATCCAGTAAAGAAAATAGAATTTTTGGCTACTTATCAGTACTATATTTGACTGAGAAATACAATTAGCTAATCTAGTAAATGTTTTTTTTTGCAAGATAGTATTTCACTTTTATAACTGCATTGGATGTCAACATTAAGATAACAGCATGGTAAAACAGGGCACACCAACCCCATACGCCGGACTCCCTGAGTAATTAAAGGAACAAATCTAGCCGTGCCATAGAAAAACAACTAGACACAGCCAGACAAATGTTCGTTACATCCATAAAAGTTAGTGTATCTGGAATACTACCAAATATATATAATGTGATACGAAAAGTACACCATTGAATTTGTATTTGGAAGAGCTTTCCAGCAGTACAATTTATGTAACATATCATTTACATTTTGTAAATTTGCAGGTCAAACTTTAGCCCAAAATAAGAGGGGCCTAATAAATCCCGACGGAGAGAGTAATAATAATTATTAGAAGAAGGAAAAAACCTCTGGAAGATATTTCGTCTACCTAGGGGCACCCCTCCAATAACTAAACAGTTGCATCTACACATAGTACCAATTAATAAACTTTTAGGTGCTCTCCTTGAAAACAAATTAGGTGCTAAGAAAAATTCTAAATATCAGCACACCTTGGTACCTCTTGTGAATAATAGTGCATCGTGTAACTCATTTGGTCTTCATAGCCACTAATTTCTTCCTTCATCACTGTATGGCAGAGCACCGAGGCCGAATCGTTTTCTCTACCACCTGCAGGCACCCGGAGCAATTCGACATCTTCTCCTGCTCCTTCTCACCTTCCTCCAGCGATGAAGAGATCCACCTCACGGATGGTGTGTCCTATAACTACAACGGCCGTTCCATCCCTGCTGCTGCATTGAAGACCCTCCTCAAGAGCCCCAAGCTGGCAGAAGAGGACGGCACTAGCGATGCGGATGTTGATGCTGGCCATGTCTCTGGTCTGATCTTTGTGTCTGAGAGGGATGACGGCCATGAGACACTCTACATTGCCCTGCGCTTCAGTATCAGCAGCAGGGTCAAGGTCTTCTCACTCGCTGACATCTTTGGCACTGCAGGCTTCAGTGGCACACGCCTGGAGGATAGTGGTTGCATCGTCGGCGGATACAGTGTGGAGTCTCACACCGTCAACCCCTCTCTCATCTACGTCTCCACGAAAGAGACGGTGCAGGAATATCGCAGCCCCTGGACCGCCGTGTACAAGACCAACCTTTTAACAGGCAAGACGGAGCGGCTGACTCCTGAAGGTATAAACTAATATATATACTTCATGCACCAGTGGATCAACAAGTTCTTGACATTCCAGTTAATCCCAGTATACATGACATGTGCAGGTGTGTCTGATCTGAGTCCAGCTGTGTCGCCGTCGGGCAAGCTGCTAGCAGTGGCGTCGTTTGAAAGCAAGAGTTGGAACAGCGAGAACCTCAAGACTGACATCTATGTGATGAACATGGATAGTGAGGAGGGCCTGGTACGCAAGCTACTCATCGAGAATGGTGGCTGGCCATCCTGGGGCAGTGACAACATCATCTTCTTCCATAGAGGCACCAGCAGTTTCATTCAATTGGGCAACATGGTTCAAACAACTTGGGGCGTGTTCCGGTACAACATCAGCACTAGAAAGACTGTCCGAGTGACTTCAGAGATGTCGAATGCGGTGACTCCAGCAGCCATCAGTGAGACCAAGGTAGCTGTGGCGACCATCTGCCGGCCCCTAGTCGGCAATGCCCCCATGATGGCACAGTACCGGCACATTGAGATCTTCGATATGAATGGGCTGCCACCGGTGTACATCACCCAGACGATGAGGCCGGAAAGCGACCATTACAACCCCTTCGTGATGGACGGTGGTGGCCGCATTGGATACCACCGCTGCAGGAGTGGGAGTGACCTTGTACAACATGGAGACCACGTCCCCAGGAATTTGCACAGGCTGGAGTCCCCGGTGAAGGACGTTGGTTTGTTTCGGGTGTCTGGTGTGTTCCCGGCCATCTCCAAGGACGGCTCCAAGCTCGCCTTCATCGATAAAGAGTTCAAAGCTGTGTGGATTGCTGACAGCCAAGGGTTGCGCATTGTGTACGAGACAAGAGAGCCGGACAGCATCTTTTCCCCTGTGTGGAACCAGAACCCTGACAAGGACATCCTCTACGTTTGCATTAGCACTAGCACGAGCACCTACTTGAATGCTCGGAAGTCGCTGGAGATCTACGCCATTAGTAACGCCTCTGGTGACGCGGTGCAGCGACAGGTCCAGAGACTCACCTATGGCGGGTTCAACAATGCGTTCCCATCGAGCAGCCCAGACGGGAACAAATTCGTCTTCCAGTCCACGAGGAATTTTTTTGCAGAAAAGGTCAACTCACAGCAGCAGCAGCAGCAGTCCTTTGGGGCTAAATCAACATCTCGGCCGATGAGGAATATAAGGGAGAAGCAGGAGCACAAGAATCTGTTTGTCGATAAAGAGCACAAGAACCTATACATAATGCTGAAGATAGACGACAAGGGATCCGAGGAAGGTTGGGTGACGCGGCTGACAAAAGGGTCGTGGACAGACACCCACTGCCAGTGGTCTCCTAGAGGGGACTGGGTTGCCTTCTCGTCGACGCGTGACAAGCCGGGGGAGAACAGCAAGGCCCCGGGGTCTTTCTCCGTGTACTTGGTGAAGGCGTACGACCCGACGGTGGTGATCAAACTGATAAATGGATTGGATGGCTACTGCGGTCACGTGCACTACCCGGTGTTCAGCCCGGACGGGAGGAGCATTGCTGTGACAATCGATCTGGCGGCAGCGTCAGTGGACCGGAACTCGTTGCCGATGTCCATGCACGGGGTGCGGCCCTACGGCGACATCTTCATGGTGAACATCAACCCAGATGACAATATGATGAGAAGCAAGGACGTCAAGTGTTTCCGGCGCATCACGCACAGCCGGTATGAGTGCTCTGCACTGGCCTGGACGTCGGTGCCGGCAGACCCTGAAGCTTGGTGTAACATCATGCTATTGCTGGCGGAAATGGAAGGGCACCACGATGGGCGGGACGGGTGCCAGAAGGCCACCTCTTCATCCCTGGGAGGGCTTTCTGATATATCTTGGAGTCACAACCTGCAGCTTTAATGTATCTTCTTTCTTCCTTCTTAACGGCACCCTGAGCTTTCTTTCTCGTCTCGCCGGGCTTTCCTGTATTTCTTGACCAATTCACTTCTACCTCTTCCGGTTGTCACCGCCTCCACCGTTCTTCGCTGTCGTTGGGACGTTACCGTGCGGTAAGTTCCGTCAGAATAGAAGCTCTTCAGCTGGAAGACAAGCATGTTCAGTTTTGGCACCTGTCTTTGCTGCTCTGGATGCAACAAGACCACAGTGTTTTCAATTTCTTCAGGCTGGTTTTTGCCAATTCAGAATACATGTGTGGTCAGTTATAGTTTGTTCATAGTTTTGCCACGTCCAGATCTATGTGTGGATCATGCATGGTCGATTAGTGTGTCATTATGTTGCTTACAGTCGAGATGTTCTGAGCTCATAGACCATGTTTTTTTTTTTTGATAAAAGAAGGGCTCTCTCCTTCCGATTTTCATTAAGGAAGGGAAAAACAATTAGAAAAGGACAAAGAAGGGACGTTGGATAAAGCAATCAAGCTAATTGGTGTCAAAATACGTCTTAAATTATGAGACGGAGGGAGTACTATACTATAGCGACCCATTACGCTTTTGAACCCAAAAATCCTCAATTTTGATTAATTCGGTTTAACCAAATGGTATACGGTTTCTAACCGAAAAAACCAAAATGCAAATGGTTTTCATATTTCAAAACTGACACTGAAACCCAGGAAAACCAAAATTTCGGTTTGGTTTGGTTTTTTGGTTCTGTTTTTAGTTTTCGGTTTGATTTTGCACACCCTGACCCCTAGAGCACGTCTTCATTGTGTGGAAATTTGACAAGTAGGGACACTCTCTCATTTGGCAATCTCATGTAGGAATAACAATTTCTGCTACCAATTGTTTCAGTATTTGCTCGTGATTTTTGGTTAGTAGTTTATATCAGAGTATATTTATAACACACGATAAACCATACACTACAAAATGCACACTTAAAATTTTCTTATGAATGGTATTTATACTCATAATACGGAGAAGTGAACTCTCAGAATTAAGTTGCTCAGCACCTGTGTCAGCAACTTTAGAAGTACTTTTTTCAAGAACACGCAAGAGCGTTGCATGTCCTTTCTATTAAGGATGGGAAGAGAAACAAGAAATTTATTACATAGGTCATGAAATGCGCACCCCCTCCCACGCGTGTCTTTTTGGGCCCGCCCATTTGGGAGGCTGGCGCCACCAATTTTTGTTTTGTTTTGCTTTTTCTTCTTTAAAATAATTCATGATTGCAAAGAAGTTTTAAAAAGTATCCAAATTCCGAAAAATACGAACGTTTAAAGAAAAAGTGTTTGAACAATTATAAATGTTCATCAATTAAAAAACTAGTCATGATTTCGAAACAAGTTTAGGAAATCATAAAATGTTCACATATTTCTAATTGTTCATGATTTTGAAAAAAATTTGCTCTAATATATAAAAAATCACAATTTGGAAAATAATTGCCTATTCATAAACGGTACCTGCATTTTAACAAATGTTTGCGTAATCAGAAATTGTTCACACAAAAAAACATGTTCGTGAATTTAAAAAATTGTTCCCACATTTCAAAACAGTGCATCTATTCAAACAATGTTCGCTAAAAATTTCATGATTCAGAAATTATAGATGCATTTGAATTTTTTTATAAAAATGAAAAAGATCACGAATATACCAAAATGTTCCAAAATTTCAAATAATATACGTTGATACAGAAAATGTTTACTGATTCAAAGAAATATTCACGATTTTCGTAAAAATGTTCATGAATGAGTAAAGAAATGATCATGAATTGAAAAATATCAGGAATTTAGAGAAGGATCTTGATTTGAAAAAAAGACACTCACGGTTTCAAAAAACATTGTGAATTTGTAGAATGTTCATGATTAATAAAATGCTCTCAATTTCGGTAAATATCCAAGAACTTCAAAGATGTTCACAAAACGAAAAGGAAGAAGAGAAAATAAAGAAAAAAATAAAAAAGAAAGATAAACGGAAAAGAAAGAAAAATTAATAATAATAAAAAGCAAAAAATGTTTGACGAAAAAAAATAAAAAGAGAAAAAAACCAAAATTAAGAAAAAGAAAGAAAGGAGCTAGTTGGGCCTGCCAAAATGTACGTAGCGGGGAGGTGGTGGGTATGCATTGCAAATAATTTTGAGGATTTGAAACTAAAGATAATCGATAGAAACAAAAACTTCAAGAATTTGAAAATGTTCACATATTTTGAAAGAAAAACGTGGATTTTGAAACAAAATTCATGGATTTGAAAATTTTCATCGGTTTGATTAAAATTTTACATATTTAGGTTATATTTGAAGATTTTCAAAATAGTTCAAAAGTGTAAAAAAATTCACAGATTCGGAAAAGGTTCACAGATTTAAAAAAAGCTATCACAAGTTTGCAAAAGTTATCGCATTTTTTCAAAATGTTCAGGGATTTCAACAATTTCATCAATTTGCAAAACTGAAGATCAACAATTTCGAAAAAAAATCAAAAATTTGATAAATGTTCATTGGTTATGAAACAGGTTTCATAGATTTTGTATTTTTTTCATGAATTTGTATGTATTAATATATTTCAAAGAAAATTGCAGGATTCAAAAGAAAGTTCATGATTTTAATAATGTTCATGTGTTTTGTAAAAAAGGTTCATAAATTTGAAGAAATTTTTTTAATTTGAAAAAATTGTGCATATAAAAATAAAAAAAGAAAGAAAAAGAACAAAAAAGGGAAATTGAAAAGAAAAGAAAAGGAAAAACACTAGATGAAAATGCAGTACAGTTCCTAAATGGGCCGGCCCACTCGGTCGGAGGGGCGTGCGCGAGTAACGGAAATACTCCCTCCGTAAAGAAATATGAGAGTGTTTAGATCACTAAAGTAGTGATCTAGCCACTCATATATTTCTTTACAGAGAGAGTACATTATAACCAAGCGGCGGAGGCACGTGCGTGGAATATCGGGGAGACTAGCTTCAGAGCAACTCGTTCGCGCCTTATGCACCAGCTCGGCCAGACGATGCTTACGTGTGCAAGGTTGTTTGGGACGGCCCATTTAGCTAACCGATCCACGCTTCTGTTCATTGGCGGTGGATGTTGTTCTGTTATGTTGGCCCTATGGGGCCTTATCACGACAACTTTTCGACTGTTAACTATAACAAGTTTTGACTGCTCCGGTGATGGATGGTCCTTTGTGGCCTTCGGCTTCCTCCGGTGCTAATAGTTGCCATTAGGTGGTCTACGGATCTGAATGAATAATTTACTTCTGTTTTTTTGCACTACCTTGACAATTGATGAAGAGATTCAAATAAAGTTGACCCATTGAAGCTTTGACCGCTTTCACCATTGTTTTTTTAATTTGTAAAAAGAAAATAGATTTTAAAAAATATGTTCATGAATTTCTTAAAAAAGTTTGTGATTTGCAGAAAAATCATCAATTTTACAAAAAACATGGATTTGAAAACGTTCCTCAATTCTAAAGAAATCATAAATTTGAAAAAAACATTCATTGGTTTGAAAAAATATCAATGATTTTGAATGAAAGTCCGAGGATTTGAAAAAAGTTCATCAATTGTAGAAAACAAAACAGGGATTTGAAAATAGTTCATAGATTCTGAAAAAATGTTCATGGATAAAAATTACAAAAAATAAAAAAAACTTCACTAGAAAGTTAGCGGAAAACTGAAAAAGTTCATGGATTTGAAAAAAGTCATGCATTTAAAAAGGAAAAAAAGTGAAGAATAAAGAAAAAAGAAAATAAAACCGTGCATATACCATAGAAAAACCGGTAAAACCACATCGAAAGAAAAAGAAAACCAGAATCTCCTTTGTAAAGTTACATTTTCATGCAGAGAAAAGATAAAAAAGAGTAAGTAGGCATGAAAAGTGAGGTGCCCAAGTACGTTATCGCGGTTAATCTCATGTACGCCCATATTTTGATAGTTGAAGAAAAGATAAAAAAATGTAAATGAGCTGAGCCCAGGAACAAGGGGCTGTAACCTGTTTGTAGAATAGAGCCGGTATGTAGAATAGCCTGCAACCAGTGCTAAAGGGCGTCAAATAGGAAATTGGGGCAAGCCTCGCCTCAAGCGAGGCTATAGTGGTCGGCCCATTATGATAGTGTGGGTGTCTCTTGTAGTTGTGTATGGGCTTTTTATTTCCTTTTTTTTACTTTTGTTTAAATTTTTGAAAAATTGTAAATAGATATATTCCAGAAGTTAGTTTACCCAAATTTAAAAAGTTCATTCCACATTTAAAATTGTTCATGAAGTGTAAAAAAATATTCAAGCAGCTTTAAAAAAATTAATAGCATTTGAATAATGTTGTTTATATTAAAAAAACATGTTGAGTTGTTTACAAAAAAATTTAATGACACTAAAAAATGTGAGTAATTGTTCATGAAATTCAAAAAAATATTTCGTAGCATAAAAAAGTGCGTGTTACATCTAAAAATGTTCGTGCATTTCTAATATATGTTCATGAAATTTTTAGAAAACATCTGTACAGTATAAAAATTATATTCGTGCAGTTGAGAAAAATGTTTCTTGCCATTAAAAAATGACCACTGTATTTGATGAATGTTTATCATGTATTCGACAAACATGTATTTGAAAAAAAAATCTGTAATTCAAAAAATGTTCAACGTTTATCAAAACAATGTTCCACATGCATACCAAAAGTTTATATTGTGTTGAAAAAAATAGAAAAATGAATTAAACTATATTAAACCGATAAAGAATTATGTGTGAATGAACTAAGTGTGAAACTCTAGAATGCATGTGCGTGCATGGATTTAAAGGTTCGAGACAGGGTATGCGGTTGCCTGGATGGATCTCCCGTCGCTGTTACAGCGCAGTGCAATTGGCGATTTCTCGCAGGCCAGGAGCTCGTCCATAAAAACGACTCGCCTGTAGCCCTGTATCATTGTTTGCCTCACTTCTCCGATGAATCTGGTCTTTGTGCGCAGTAAGGATACACTGTGGGAGGCTGATGCTATCTTGCATAACGCTGAAGATTCTCAATTATTGGCTCGCTCTGGAATTTATCTACAGATTCGTATTTTAAGGAGCATGCCTGTCGAACTAAGCTTTTAAGGAGCACCTTTCACCAACTTCTTCTCCGACTGGTTCGATTATGATATCTGGAGGTTCCGTGATCGCCGGCGTTGTGGAGGTTGAGGTTGGTAGAATCGCCTCGGTCTTAATTCCATGGAAGGGGAGGTCGTTCCTCATGCTGATGATGCCTTCTTAAACCATCTCCAACAGACGGGCGTTAGCGCTAGGCGTCAATATATTTTTTTCAGCGCCGAAATATCTTTCTAGCATGCTGGACTGGTGTTTTGCTTACCGGAAGCGCTATATATTGCACTGCAGTAGCGCTCCTGCAGACGCGCTAAATTAGAGCGCGCGTCCAACACAAACAACATTTTCCACTCAACATATAACCAAGAAGATCAAACACACACAAAATAAACCAACAATAAACAATTTAATGATTATTACTACTCAAATAAATAATTTATCTTCAATACAACAAATAGTTCATGAACAATACAACAAATAGTCAACAATACTACAAATAGTCAACATTAAACTAGTTTCGTCACCTATTCCATGACCACAACTCCTCGACTAGATCCTTTTGAAGGTTATTATGCGTTTCGGCACGTCGAATGACATGATAGAAGGCAACAAAGTGGGCCACCCTCGCAGCCCTCCTCCACACTCGCGCAGGATGTCCCATCAACTCATACTGAGAATAGTCTAAACCTTATCTACACTCATTCTCGATGATCATGTTATGCATTATCACACAAACGTTCATGATGAACCAAAGGTTTTTTTGATCCCAGAATCTAGCTCGTCCTCACACAATAGTAAATTGGGATTGCAAAATCCCAAAAGCTCTCTCCACATCTTTCCTAACCGCCGCCTGATTGTGGTGTCGTCAACAGCTTCACAAATGTTTGTTACCTTGGATAGATACCATCCGCAAGATAGTAGCCATAGTTGTATATATGGCCATTTGCTACAAACTCCACCGGTGGAGTTTCACCATATGCAATCCTATTCATGAGTGCTGACCGTTGAAGAACGTTGATGTCATTGCAAAGTCCATGCATTCCGAAAAAAGCATTTCAAATCCAAGTCTCATGATCGGCCACCGCTTCAAGGATTATAGTGGAACCCTTTTTCTGGCCGTGGAATTGTCTATGCCATGCCTTAGGATAGTTCTTCCAACTCCAATGCATGCAATCTATTGAGCCAGGCATACTTGGAAACGCGCGAGCTTTGTTCATCTTCAAAAGCCTTGCAGTGTCTTCAGCATTGGGAGCTCTCAAATATTCCGGACCAAACACTTGCACAATTCCAACTGCGCTTGACACACATGATGACTTGACTCTCACCCATGGCCAAGTGGTCATCAACTAGATCCGTCGGAATACCGTATGCCAACATACGCAAAGCAGCGATCACCTTCGAAAGGTGCTATGCCCGAGTTCTCCGACGGCATTCCTCCTTTGCTGAAAACACTGATAATGGCTCACAAGTTTCTTCGCAATGTGTTTAAACAACTTGATGCTCATCCTAAAACAACGGCAAAAGTAGGACTCGGGGTATGTGGGATTCTCCAAAAAATATTTCCTCATCAATATGTTGTGGACATCGAACCTTTTCCTCCACAGTTTTTGGCGACCGAAAACCGAACCACCGTGCTTCGGCTTTTTATTGACGTGCATAGCTAGGATCATTGCAACGTCCTCCTCCTCTTAAAGATCAAATTTTTCATCGGAACAATCATAGGACAAACTCATCTACAAACTTGAATTTAAACTAATTTAAAACTATAAACAACATGCACAAAATTCATCTACAAATATAAAGTTAGATCCAATATATACCTTGAAAGTGTTTTGTCAAACACCTTGTGGGCGCCGAGCTCCAAACGGCCGCCGGGCGTTGTTCGTCCGAGGAATGGTGCGCTCGAGGGGCGGCAACGGTGAGAGAAGGTGGAGGAAGCAGCGACGGCCACCGGGAGAAGCAGTGGAAGCGGTGGCGCGCTGGGGATAGGCGGGGGAAGTGTCGACAGGTCGCCGGAGCAAATGAGGGAAAGTGCGGGCGGAGGCGCGCGTGCCTGGAGGTATCAGATCCGGCGGTTGGTGAGATTCACGCGCACGATTGGCTTGTCTAGCGCGCGCGAGCGGACACACCAAATACCCAGCGTGCGATGCAATTTCCCCCAGCGCGTTGAACCTTGTTACCGCGTGCGGGATCATAGCGCGGCTACTGAAGCGCTACTTTTGGTAGTGCGTGTGCTATATTGCCTTTTTTCCAGTGCGGCTTATCTATCACATTTGTTGGAGATGCTCTTAGCTGCTTTCCCGTCCATGGAGATTTTGCAGAGGTTGGATATTCAAGGTCAAATCTCACGACGTCCATAATTGCCATCAGTGAATGGCAATATGAGTCCTATTTCAGGCCGAGATATAGTCTGTTGAAATTACTTGGGGTACATGATACCAAGGTTTCATCTAAGAAAGTTAGGTCCCCTCGCCTTTGGCTGCCATCTTGGCGCTGAGAGGTGGGGGACCTCGGATCTTCAAGACCTCTATATTCTTCATCAATGTATAGTGATCATCATAGTTTTGTGAGAATAAATTTCCCTCTTTTTTTTGCAGTGCCATGGGATTAGAGAGGTTTCTGTCCTCGTAGATCCGATTATCTAGATCTGATGAGTTTATGTTGGTGTGTCAAGATTTTTTTGTTGGTCTAATTCTTTATGAAGGTGAAATCTTTTATCGACACCATGATGAAGATATAGTGATTCGACGGCCAGCACTTACAGGGGATCATCCCCGGCCCAAGTACGTACATCGATCAAGAATTCCCATCATTTTGGTTGGGCGGCTCAGGGCGCTTTCAAAAATCATTATTGGTAATCTTCATGTTGGTGAAAGAGTGACACCATCATTGCTTCAGTCCAATTGCAGCCTCTTTATCAAAGTCTTTGAAGTATTTTTTCAAGCAGAAATTAATACCGCGAAGAAGATGTTTTCAAAAGATTTTATTACAATTCTTAGTCATAGGAGTTACTTTGTATTTTCTTGGATCTTAGGTCAAAATCAGTACCTATAATTGTTATGAGTTTAAGTTACATGTGTTTCTCAAAATAAAAAACAATTCGCCACTTTATTGATTTGTGAGCAGTGGGGGATCCGTCAGCGATGCAACTCGGGAGGTTGCTTTATTGGCCTGCGCCGTGGCATTGTACACATTCATGTAGATGTGCTAAATCTACATGTTCCGTAACAACGATAATGTTGGAATAACCTCAGTCTCTGTCGGGGTTATTATCAAGCTAAATGGATACGACTTTCCAGTCGCAATCTTGCTTGAGGAGGACGATTTCATATCTGATGATGATTTTATCCCTCTTATCTCGAAACACCATGATGGTGGTCCAACCATGGGTATAATTGTATAGGCTAATCAAAAGAAGATTGGTTTGTAGACCGAAAGACTAAAGAATTATTCTTACTAGTCGTCAACCCATGCATTCGCACGGGCTAGCATGTAATACCATAGAATTTAATAATTTACTTGTGTTTTATGTTACATGAGTTGCTTCATTAGCTCTAATGAAAATACATGAAGTATATATATATATATATATATATATATATATATATGTAAATTGTTTGGGGCAGTCTAGACTACATGATACCATTGTCATTACCTTGGTTGCCTGCATGGACTTGACTGCATATTGAAACACACGCCCATGAGTAGCCCTTGTCAAGGCAGTCCTTGTATGTTGTCTTTCATCTACCACTAATACAAATCTCTTTTGCTGAAGATAATGCCCATACAATCCAGCGGACTTCTATTAAATTTGAGACATACATGTCAACAGAAAAGAGAGAAACTTGGTGTTTTCGTCCAAAATATTAGCAAAACTGGAAATATATAATGATTCACTAACAACTATCATGAGTTGTTTGAAGCACTACATCATCTCCGAAACATTGCAATTTGGTAATTCAGTTCTTGTAGGAGGGAAGAGCTTCAAACCAATTAAATAGTAAATTAGTATAATAATTAAAACTAACATTACATATGTCTCCAAACTAATTAAATAGTAAATTAGTAGAATATTTTTTACAAACATTGGTTATGTGTAGATAAGAACTAATTACGAATTCAAATACTATGTATTAAGCTCTTGAACGAAATACAAAGTTACACAAACTTCTGGTATATCATATCATCTCTAAATACACCAGTAGCAACCACTAAATGATTTCTGTAATCCAAGAGATCAACCGGAAGTGCTATCAATATTCAAATTGTTTACATGTCAGACGCATCACCGTGGATGTTGGTGTCATGGGATATACACCACTTTATAAAGTTCATAAAAAAAGTGGACTATATGATAGCAAGAAAGAGAAACAAAGTGGACGAAGATTAATATACTTCTTTTTTTATTGTCCTTTATAGATGAACTTAAAACCTAAAAGAAGTTTCACATTATTTTTCTCCTCAACTCAGAGCCAAATGTCTTTAATTTTTTTAGAAGGGGAAACGGAAAACTTGGAGTAAACATACATGTCGCCAGTTTTGTCAATCAAAGAAACAACAATTTAAATAGGTAACGTAAAAGCACACCAACATGGAATTTCTCCCGAGATAAAACATAGCAATAGCTTCTATCGTGTGGCTGCTATCTATATATTCTAGTTTTGCAGTATGATGTTGATGATCCTCGCCAGGAAATAAATGGGCATGTGCGAACAAATATATTCAACAATAACTACATGATTTGGCTAATAGAAAATGAGTGGTTTAGTACTTAATGGCCATGCAGAAAATATTTACATTTGTTTATTGCGTGGGAACATAATTTGCAGGGAAAATGAGGTGAAAACACAAGCATATTAATTAGAAGAAATGCTAGAAAGTTATCTTCGCGGACTGATACAAAATTTTCAGTCCAAATGTTGATTAATATTTTTAACAAAGATAATATATTTTTGAAAGGCTAGCTATTTATATTTGATCTAAGCTACATCATCACTTGTATATGCTTTGTTGTAGTGTTTGGGCGACAAACAACCATATATAAAGTCTGAAGAACCTAAAAAACGTTGTCCAAGCTATCAGCAATTCAGCATGGATGCATACTATGTCATGTACAAAGGAGAAATTCCTCCTAGAAGATTCACTTGGCGCTATGGGCACACTGCAGCACAACCCACACGGCCCCTCACAGTTTTTACACAGGGAAGATCCAATTTTATGTTATCATGTATGAACAAACCTGTAAGTCCGCCAATGATGTGCACACCTGCTGTAACCTTGGGTGGCGAACCAATGTAATGGCCGAGACCTCTTCCTGCAGGAAGCTACCAATTCCTTGAAATTTAGAAAACAGGGAACAAAATTCCATCCTTACTGAATATTCTAAGGGAACTGTTTCGTCATCCTTATTCTTGACATTGGGCTACTGGTCGCTATTTGTAATCTGTGTTTCTTAATCCATCCAGAACGAAAACGTTGTTGTATTGTGAACTAACGTAGGCCTTTGTAACCTTATATGCCTACTACCTACGCTATTCAATCTACAGTGAAACAATAAAAAAACAGGTACATCATGTACCTGTGGCCATGGAGCGATTTTTCTTATGCGTGCTTGCGTTTTCTTCTGGACGGATGGCTGCTGTGTAACTGCCTCTGTTCTTGCTTGCTAGCTGCAGCAAAGCGGTGGATCAATCTGGTATAGATCGGCTAGCAGCAGGCTAGCTTTATACTGTCGGTTGATCAATTAGAGGAAGGTTACTTTGCATGTACTCATATGATTTATGCATGAGATGGACGATAGCAAGGTTCAAATAATCATAAATCTCCAAAATCTGCATGTCTTATAAGAGAGAGTAACCAATCCATTGTTTCCAGATCAAAATCACCTGTGCCTAGAAATTTGAACGAAATTGCATATGAAGGCATAAGCAATCATTGGCGTAGTCTCCTCTTATCCAAGTCAAACCAAATAAATATATGTCTACGTGTCATACCAAGGAAACACCACAAGAATCAGAAGGTTTTATCCTATCAAACTGAAGGTCCATGGGACGACCAGGAGCAGCCGAAGCAACCCCTCTTCTTCTTCATGGGTGGGACTGTGGGAGCGGCTACTACTGGGTGGAGCTGCAGCGATCCTCCGTCTTCCTCGCGGCTGGGTGGCACGACCTCTCCTTCTCCTCGAGAGGGAGCAGTTAACAGCAGCCCTGTCATTGTTGCGGCCGCCATGAAATCCCTGACCATGTTTCGTGTCTACTACAGAGAGAGTCGAGGGATAGGGGAATTGGAGTCTAGAGAAACACATCTTTGTCCTTGTATTCAGCTCGAAGACAACGGAGAACATACAGTCGATTAAATTACCAATCGGTAAAAAATAACAACTTCAGAAAACATTGGTGATTGAAGACGAACCTAAATTACCGAGGAAAATAATTTAGCCCCGTAAGTACACCAGATCCTTGCCCCAACTTGCTTGATCCAATTTGAGAGAGATTCGTTTTCCACAGGAAGAGAGGCAGTAGATCGAGATCCCATTGCGTGAGATTGATTCACGTTGTTTTTCTCTCGGGGAAGGAATAGGCGGTTGTGTACAAAGATATTTAGGGGTAGCACCTTGGGCTTCAATTTCTACAACCGTGTGAAAACTTTGTGGGCCTTCTGGTTCAGTTCTATTCTTTTTTCTAAAGAGTTGTGGGCTTTCCAGTCAATAGTTGTTCCGTAGTTATCATAATAAAAGCCTAGGATTATGTGGGTTGATCTACACCGTAATAACTCGGTCCCACCAGATTAACGGCTCCTAATTACTGATTAACGTGGTAATTTTTAGGGAGTCTGTAATTAATATAGGTATAGACTTGTGTCCTACTCAGTAAGGCGAAACGGCGACGCCTTTTTAAAAATGAAATAAGGTTCTCCCCGCCTAGCCACCTTCTGGTGGTGCGTCTACCATCATTGGTGTGCGTGTGGAGTTGCGTCTCCTCCGGGTCTGTCTTTGGTGGATCTGTTCGGATCTGGTACTCTTTGTCTATGTTCGTGTGTAAGTGCATCTAGTGTGCCTTACTGATTTTGGTGTATTGAAGACTTATAGGTTAAGGATCTAATGTGTTTATGAGTGTACACAGGTCTATAAGTCTATGAGGAGTTTGATATTTACAGAGAAAGACGACCCTTAAAAATGAAGTTCTTCGACTGAAGATTTTGATATTCTGAAGACTTTCTAAAGACTTAGAAAGTGAAGAAATTGGTGTGACCTTGAAGACTTGGTTTTCATTCGAGGAACATGAAGCGTGAAGACTTTTGTTTTCATAGTTTCATTTTCTCTTTTTTGAGTCATAGGAAACACCGTACTGTTAAAGGGGGTCGAGGAAATACTAAGAAAAAATTTCCATGTGATGCTCAACTCAAAATCCTACATTTACCAGTCCCTTTGAGTGAAGCCATTGGAAATCTCATACAGCTCAGTCAATTTCTTCAGTGACAGAGACACAGTTCTTCTAGTCACTGAGGAATTTGTTCTGACTGAGGAGTTAGGAATTCCCAGTGCGGATTGCCTACACAGTGAGGAACATGATAACCCTGAGGAATTTGGACCTCAAATTTTCGACCGTTGCTGTGCTACGCGCCAGCTGTCCCAAAATATCTTATCTACCTAACGGTCATATCATTGAAGGGCATTTATGTTTTATCATGTCGGGCTGCTCCCTAGGCTATAAATAGCCGCCCCCTACAACCACTAGCTGGTTGGGTGCTCCGTGAGAAACTGACACTTGACATTTGAGAGCATTCCATCCTTCGAGGACTTTGAGCGAAAATCATCAAGTGAGGAAAATCCAAAACCCAAACCAAAACACTTACAAACCCAAAGTGATTGAGCATCACTGAAGAGATTGATCCTGCGTGGATCCGACGCTTGTTACCTTTGAAGACTGTGCTTCTTCCAGACAGTTAGGCGTCATGGTCTAGAGCATCCAAGAGGAATTGTGGATCGCCGAGTGACCGAGTTTGTGAAGGTTCGGAAGTCACCTGAAGACTTACCACGAGTGATTGGACAAGGTCTGTGTGACCTTAGTTCAAGGAGAATACGGTGAGGACTGTGTGTCCTCAGGTTTAAATACCTAGCCGCTCCAACCAGATGTACAACTGAGACAGTAGTTGGAACTGGTCTACCAAATCATTGTCTTCACCAAGCCAACTGGTTTTATTTCCTCAACTCTTTCATTTGCTCAGTATTGTGTTGTTTGTTTGTCATATCTGTTTTTGAAGACTTTGACTGAAGACTTTCTCAATTTCCTCAGTTCAATTTCTTCAGTATGTTTGTATTCATCTAGTGTTATCCTGTGATTACGCTTTCTGTACTCTGTGCTTGTCTTCATTTCATCATGATGACTATGCTTGTCTTCTGTTATGTTTACTTCTGAGTACTTATTCCGCTGCAAGTAGTTCTTCGCTAAAGAATTTCCTCACTAGCAAATTCCTCAGTGAAGAATTCATAAAAATCGCCTATTCACCCCCCTCTAGTCGATATAACGCACTTTCAATTGGTATTAGAGCGAGGTACTCCCTTGTTCTGTGTGATTTTGGTTTAACCGCCTGGAGTTTTAGTTATGTCGACCGCAGGTATGATCAAGGTCTCTGCTGGGTGTCCTACCTTCGACGGGACGGACTACCCCTACTGGAAGAATAAGATACGAATGCATCTTGAGGCTATTGATAACGATCTCTGCTAGTATGTTGTGGAAAATGGTGTTCCCTCTGTCTCACCCTCTCTGAACGCTACCGATGTGAAGAGATTCAAGCAACTCGATTCTCAAGCAAAGAATATCATATGTGGCCATCTGAGCAAAGGACAGTATGGAAGAGTGAGTGCTTCGGAAACTGCCAAGCTTATCTGGGATAGGCTGTCCAAAGTCAATGAAGTAGTTTCAACTCAGCGTGACTCTCGAGTTGATGTTCTTCACAATTTCTTCAACCGCTTCAAAAGACTCAAAAATGAAAATGTTCAGCAAACCTTCGATCGCCTCACTGACATCTCAAATGAGCTTCAAGCACTTGGTGCCACTGACATCACCGACCATGAGGTGGTGAAGAAATTGTTGAGATCGCTTGATTCCTCATTTGACACTCTGGCATTGATGATACAAGAGCGTGCTGATTACAAGTCACTGACCCCGCTGATATCCTCGAGAGGCTAAATACTCATGAGTTCCAGCTTGCTGAAAAGAGAGATCTCTATGGTTCGAGCTATGGCATATCACGTGCACTGAAGGCCAAGGCAATATCTGAGTCCGAAGATGAAGACTCTGGTAGCAGCCTTGGTGACCCTGAAGAACTGAGTCATGATCTAGCATTGCTCGTGAAGAAATTCCAGAAGTTCTCAAGACATGGTCGCTTTGGAAGACCCTCAAGGAGCAATGATTCCTCATCCAGTGACTACAAGAAGAGGCTTTGTCACAAGTGCAAGAAACCTGGACACTACATTCAAGATTGTCCTCAGTGGGAAAAGGAATCGAAGAAGAAGAAATATAAGGACTACAGTTCTGATGATGCGAAGAAAAAGAAGAAATCCTCAAAATCTTCATCATCAAAATCCTCAAAGTCTTCATCTCATAAGAAGAGCAACTCCAAGAAGGCTCGTGCATTCATTGGCAAGGAAATGGACTCTGAAGCTGAATCTGAGGAACAAGTGGAAGAGGAGGCATCTGAAGACTCCGAGTCTGGTGTGGCGAGCCTAGCCCTCGCTACTGCATTCGTCAGCAAGTCCATCTTCAACTCTGAAGAAAATGACCTCACCAACAAGGCTGATGAAGGCAATGATGACTACGCTCCCACCTATTGCTTCTTGGCTAAGGGTGACAAGGTACTTAAATATACCTCCTCTGAATCTAGTGAAGATGAATCTGATGAAAGTATTAAGCCCAGCTACTCTAAACTTGCTAAGATTGTTGTAAAACAACAAAGGGCTTTTGAAAAGGTTTAAAACATGCTAGACAAAAGTGATGATATGTTGGGTGAAGAAATGGATCGCACTAAAATCTTGACTGAAAATCTTCAGAGACTTCAGACCAGGTTTGACAACCTTCAAGGTCATCATAACACCCTCTTGTCTGATCATGAGAAGCTTTCTTATGAATTTCTTCAAAGAAAGCAAGATCTTGAGAAGCTAAGAGTGAGTTATGAAGACCTTCAGAAGAAGTGTGATTCATTGCTTGCTCAATAAATCAGCACTGCTTAGGAAGAATTTGTTCCTCCATGTTTGAAATGCATTGAACGTGAATCTGCTAATTCTTCACCTGAATGTTCAAATGCTTCTAATGTTACAAATTCTTCACCTGCCTCTGCTATCACTAATTCCTCATATGAGGACATTGCTAGTATCACTAACGATGCAGGGCTGAAGGAATTGTACATGACAGGCATGTACAAAAGCCTTAAAGGGCATCAGACTCTTTGTGATGTTCTTAAAAAGCAGATCCTCAATAGGAACCCTAGGAAAGAGGGTATTGCCTTTGAGAGGAAACTCAATGCTGATGGTACATATTGGAAGCCTGAGCAGTACCCCAAAACCTCATGGGTTGCTGCAAAGGGACCTCCAGTTGATCCATCTAATTTATCTGGCTATACATGTGAATCTTCTCATTCTTCTGATGAGTCATTTGACTCCAACTATAAACTGTTCAAAAATCAGAATGGTGAAGTATTTGCTAGATATGTTGGCACTAACTGCAGGAACGGTTCCCCTATGAAGAAAATTTGGGTTTCCAAAAGGTGCCTTGAAAGTCTTCAGGTGAATGTCCTCATGACACCACCTGTGAAGAATAGGAACCCCAGATCAAATTCTTCATATGGATCCAAGTCCTCATACAGACCAAATTCCTCACATGGATCAAATTCCTCAAAAGGATCAAAGTCCTCATATGAACATGATCGTGCTAACAACTCTTGTTTCGCAGGGAAGAGCCAAGGGCTATGAATATGAGCATTATTCTTCTAATCATTATGTTCACAAGTCCTCGAAGAATTTCTCTACTTATTCATATGCTTACCCTAACTCCTCTTATGTGAAACGAAATGGATTGGCGTCTATGCCACCTGTCGGTGTCAAAACCGGCGGATCTCGGGTAGGGGGTCCCGAACTGTGCGTCAAGGGCGGATGGTAACAGGAGATAAGGGACACTTTATTTTACCCAGGTTCGGGCCCTCTCGGTGGAGGTAAAACCCTACTCCTGCTAGATTAATATTGATGATATGGGTAGTACAAGAGTGGATCTACCACGAGATCAAGGAGGCTAAACCCTAGAAGCTAGCCTATGGTATGATTGTGTATGATGATGATTGTCCTACGGACTACAACTCTCCGGTTTATATAGACACCGGATAGGGTTAGGGTTACACAGAGTCGGTTACAATGGTAGGAGATCTCGAATATCCGCACGCCTAGCTTGCCTTCCACGCCAAGAAAAGATCCTTCCGGACACGGGACGAAGTCTTCAATATTGTATCTTCATAGTCCTGGAGTCCGGCTGAAGGTATAGTCCGGCTATCCGAACACCCCCTAATCCAGGACTCCCTCAGTAGCCCCTGAACCAGGCTTCAATGACGACGAGTCCGGCGCGCAGATTGTCTTCGGCATTGCAAGGCGGGTTCCTCCTCCAAGTTCTTCAAGAAGATCATAAACACCAAAAAATAGTGTCCGGCTCTGCAAAATAAGTTTCCACATATTGCCATATAGAGAATAATATTAACACAAATCAAATCTGCTGACGTATCCCGCAGTGCGTCATAACACTGCGACCAAGCCTTCTATATAAATTGCTTTCATTGTTCCACCTCAGCTCGTTTAGCGAGGCGGTTTCCTTGGCACGTCTTGTCAAAGCAGAGATCATGTGCCCCCTTTAACGGGATTCTCATTAATACGGACGTGGGTAACCCAACCACGCCATTTACCACGGCGTTCGGGAGGCAAGTGAGTTTTATTAGGTAGGTGGGGACGCCTAACTGTACCTGCTTATATAAAGGGATAAGGATTCACCTTTTTAACCTACGCCTTCTTCCTCCTTTGCCAATCCATATCTCGCGAACTCAAGCTCCAGCGCCCAAGTCCGCTCTTCCTTCCTCAACCTTCTCCAACAATGTCCGGAGCGGGAGTCAAGTGGATGGTCTCCTCCGTTACGGAGGCTCAAGTAAAAAGGTTAAGGAAAGCCGGATACTTGTCCAAGGACATCCCGCATCGGCTTCCTGATAAGGGGCAGCTTCTTCCTACCCCAAGGCCCCATGAGAGGGTAGTTTTTCTTCCCCACTTCCTCCGCGGACTGGGCTTTCCACTTCACCCATTTGTCCGGGGGCTCATGTTCTACTACGGCCTGGATTTCCACGATCTGGCCCCGAACTTTGTTCTCAACATCTCGGCGTTTATCGTCGTGTGCGAGGCCTTTCTCCGCGTCCGCCCCCACTTCGGCCTCTGGCTCAAGACCTTCAACGTCAAGCCCAAGGTGGTGTCCGGCACCTAGGCGGAGTGCGGAGGCGCTATGGTTGGCAAGATATCCAACGTCCTCTGGTTCGATGGCTCCTTCATGGAGTCCCTAAAGGGGTGGCAGGCCGGGTGGTTTTACATCGCCGAGCCCCGCGATCTGAAATGGGTCGCGGCCCCTGAGTTCAGATCCGGACCCCCCACGCGGCTCATGTCCTGAAAAGAGACATGCCTGTCGTGGGGCAACGAGGAAGAAGTGACTGGGTTGCAAACGTGCATCCAGTCCCTGGTGAACAAGCTAATCCGGCTTGTCAATATAGTCCAGGTCATGCTCGTTCGCCTGATCCTCCCATGCCAAGAACGGGATTTTACTTTGTGGGAATTCGACCCGGCGCAGCACCAAACCCTCAGTAGGCTCTTCGACACGACGTATGAAGACGTCTGGAAGGTGCTGACCAAAGGCGCCGAGTCCCCCACATCCGCCTCCGAGGATCGCGGATACAGCTCGCAGCGTAACGCTAGCGAGGTAAGCTATCTATACGTTTTGACAAGTTCATTAAGATCTTCTTCATAGATTAACTCTATGCGGGATCTAAACTCCCTTTACCTTTGACAGGCTTGGCAGGAGGTATCCGGACCAATTAACTGTCCGGCTCCTCTGCCCGAAGACCCGGCCCCAGCTCTCTTGGTGAAGCTGATGGCTCCGGCACCTTACGTGGTGCCGGAGAGGAAGGCCAAGAAGAAGAAAACCACCGGGACTCAAAAAAGTTCCCGCAACATGGTGGTGTCGGACTCGTCATCTGACGAGTCCGCAACGCCCTCCCCTCGTGAAAACGAGGAGGAGGAACAAGGAAGCTCTCCCCCCCAGTGAGGGGAGCAAAGAGGAAGAAGGCCGCCCCAACAAGGGAGGCCGAGGGGTCGAGGAAAAGGAAAACCCCTCCGCCGGACTACTCCCACGACGCCGAAGAGGGCGGAGAGGAGTGGCTGGACCGAACCAAGCGTCCGGCGACATCGTAAGTGTTTACATACCAGAGTGACTCATGATATTCTTTTAATGCGCGGCTTTCCCTAATATCAAACGTAATTTATGCAGCCCGCCCCGGGCCGGAATCGACGATTTGTCGAGCGGCTCCCTGGATTTGTCGGACGTGAACTCTGTTCCGCCCGCGGTCTCCCCCCGCGGGGCGGACGACGCGGAAGTGGCGCCCCGCCAAGCTTCGGGGCAGGAGGAGATGGTCCTGGAGGAGCCACAAGGCAATCCTCCGGTCCCCAGGAGTAAAGGGGATGAAACCCCCTAGGGCTCCAAGTCCGGCTTTGTGCCGGATACCGCGCCGGACTCGACAGTCCTGGTCCGCGGTGGGCGAACTCCTTCCAAGAGGAGTAAGCCGTCTGAGCCGGTGGCCTCCGTCCAACCGGAGGCGCCGGACAATCTGCTGGAGGTGCTTAAGGGCGCCGCCATCGATGAGGAGCACTGTACTGTTATGAGTACGGTGATCCAAAGGATTCAGTCCGCCAAGAGTGGACTGAATGAAGCTTGCGCTAGCCTTCTAACAGGCTTCGAGGTAAGTAAAAATATGTCAAATTATTTACCGCATAGACAGTAGCCCCTGATGCTCTGTTCGTTGTTCGGAAAGAAAAGCCGGATAGAGGATCTAGTAATTTTCGCAGGAGTCTAACAAAAAGGTCGAATATGCGTATGCAGGCTTCACTGCTGTCCACCGCCGCACTGACTGCGCAGGTGGATGTCCTTAAAAAGGACCTCGGGCGGACCGAGCAAGAGCTCGGCCTTGCCAGACGGCAGCTCGAGGAGAAGGAAGGTAAGAAATACCTAAAAAAATAAAAAATAAAAAAAGGTGCCTATAGAGAGGCTTGATTGCAGAAAGAAATAACAGGATTGTACTGCTTATTGTAGGGGCCGCAACCGAGGTGGCAACCCTGAAGCAGGCGCTGGCAGAGGCCGAAAAGAAAACGGCCGAGAAGCGCGTTGAGCGAGAAAGGCTTGGGGTTTAGGTCGACGAGGTGCAGCAAGAGCTGCAAGCTCTCATGACAAAACATGAGGGTTTGGAGCTTGAGTCAAAAACGCAAGCATCCGAGGTCGCGTCGGCCGTCGAGACCGCCAAGAGTGCCAAGGCCGAAGCCCAAAAGGCCCTCCAAGAGTTGGAGGAGGTGAAAAAGATAGCAACGGGTAAGGCATTCTCAATGCAGAGTAGGAATATAAAAGTAAGCTACCTATTACTTACCCGAATCCGGAGTTCTCCAGGGGCGTTCGCCGATCTTCCCCGCAGCGTATCTGACGTCGCCGCGTTCTACCGAGCTGAAGAGGGCAGCTCGACGGAGAGTGTGTTCTGGTCTCAGTATCAGAATCTTAAGCGATCAGCTGAAACAGCTGGTCGAGCTCCACAAGGCGGCCGATCAGGCCATGAAGGGCTTACTAGTTCGACTGTGGCCTGGAGAGGCCCTGCCCGGGAGCTATTTCGGGCTGGTGCGGCGGCTGGTGGAGGCTTGTCCACGGCTTGAGGTCATCAAGCGCTCCGTCTGCATTGAAGGTGCCCGGAGGGCCCTTGCCCGTGTAAGGGTACACTGGGGTAAGCTGGACGGAGAGAAGCTGGTGAAGGATGGGCCGCCGCAGGGGAAGGAGCATCGCAAGCCCGAGAACTCACTACTAGAAAAAGGGCTATCCATAATATCACTATTAGTGGCGCACCGTGGATGTGGTGTGCCACTGCTATATAGCAGTGGCGCACCATAAACAGGTGCGCCATTACTATTTTTTTACTAGTGGCGCACCTGGTGTGTGGTGCGCCACTAGTAAGTTTGTTCTGTGCACACCCCCCTCCCCAGACATACTAGTGGCGCACCGTGTGGAGGTGCGCCATTACTAGTTCAAACTAGTAATGGCGCACCTCCACACGGTGCGCCACTACTAACTTTGAAATTTTTTTTTAAAAAAAAAATGTTAGTAGTGGCGCACCGTGTGGAGGTGCGCCATTACTAGTTTGAACTAGTAATGGCGCACCTCCACACGGTGCGCCACTACTAACATTTTATTTTTTAAATTTTTTTTCAAAGGTAGTAGTGGCGCACCGTTGCAGAGGTGCGCCATTACTAGTTTTAACTAGTAATGGCGCACCTCTGCCACGGTGCGCCACTACTAACATTTCTATCATTTTTCAGATTTAACGCATTTTCACCAAATGCACCCCCCTGGACCGCCTTTTCAGTTTAAAAAAAATAAAGGAAAATGATAGAAATGTCAAAAAAATAAAAAAAATAAGATTCCAATGTGATTTGTGGTCTAGTTGTTAGCAAAATTTACAAACATGAATTTCGACTTTTTTTGCAAAATCTCTCGAGAATTTGTAAAATGGGCATAACTTTTGCATACGAACTCCGATGAAAAAGTTTTTTATATGAAAAAGAATCTACTCGAAAAGTTACATCCGAATTCAACAGGGGGAACCCCGTTGAAGATTCTTAGAATCCCCAAAAACCTAACCGAATAAAAGATACGGGGCTTTTAAGATCTAGAGGCAAAAAAATTCAAAAAAATTCAAAAATAGTAGTGGCGCACCGTGGGTGTGGTGCGCCACTAATATAGTTCTTTTTTTGAAATTTTTTTTTGAAAAACTATTTTTTTTGGAATAAATATTTTTTTTCGAAAAAAATTTTTTTGGGAAAAAAAATGGTTTTTTTGAAAAAATGTTTTTTTTGAAAAAAAATAGTTTTTTTGAAAAAAAAATGGTTTTTTTTTAAAATAGTTTTTAAAAAAAAAATCAAAATATGATATGTAAAATGACCGAGAAGTTTGAAATATTTTTTCAAAATTTCATCACACTCATGAACATGAACAAACTCCTAGACATTAACAAGGTTTAATAGGATTGATATGATAGATATATCAACAAGTGCCTGCTAAGTGAGCTGGTGCTGGGGTTGGATAGAACTCAGAAGTTAAGCGTGCTTGGGCTGGAGTAGTGTAGGATGGGTGACCTTCCGGGAAGTTTGACCACGGAGTGCGATTTGACCCGAGATTAAGCCATAGTGACCCGAGATTAAGGAAAAAAAAATTCCCGCCAAAATTGAAAAAAAAATTGAAAAAAAAATTCTGGAAAAAAATTTGAAAAATAAAATTGTTACTAGTGGCGCACCTGTAGCAATATCAGTGGCGCACCTGTAGCAATTCTGGAATAAAATTTGAAAAAAAAAATTGAAAAAAAAAATTCTGAAAAAATATCAGTGGCGCACCCTTATACTTAGTAGTGGCGCACCAGCAGGCCACCCCTATACATTATCAGTGGCGCACCCGGGGGGATATCAATGGCGCACCAGGTGGTGCGCCACTGATATCTGGATTAGTAATGGCGCACCTCTGGTGCGCCACTAATACACATTACTAGTGGCGTGGTAATAGTGGCGCACCAGAGGTGCGCCACTAATACCCAAAAGTGGTGCGCCACTAATGAGCTTTTTCTAGTAGTGACTACTACAAGGAAGTTCTTGCCAGAGCCCGCCTTGTCGCGGATGAATGTACTAAAGATGTAATATTTGAGTGAACTCGCTCGTTTGTATCCTGTGCGCTGAAAACTTGTTCATATGCGCAAAGCAATGCTTATTTAATTTAAAATATTATTTTCTGTGTGCCTATCAAAAATTTGAGAGATGGCCAGTCGTCGGCTTCTGCCCCCATGCCAGTAGTGCCGGAGTGTTCGGGATAAACCTGAGGGCTCTTATTCCCATAGTTGGGTCCTTCGAGGGAGGCGCTCAGCACAACGAACCAGGCAATCGGACTATAATGCTTGAACACTCTCACTTAGCCATAGAACGTTATAATTTTAAATTTCGGCGAAGCCCCTAGTTCGGAAGGCCGAATTCGGGGCGCTATCCACGCCTTTGGCCGGACATAGCCAGCTCCTCGCTCAAAGCGGCATAAGCCTTTAAAGACTTGAAAAACCTCTCGAACAGCGACCGGTCTCACGCCTTATCATGACAATCTGTTTTAGCTTTCTCCACTGAGGTGCTCAACCCACCTGATCTGGGGCACAATCGCAGTGGTTCTCCTAGTGCTACCTTAGCCGATAAAGCGGAACGTAAGGCACCAAAAGATAGGAGCCGGGCAAACCCAACATGTGACCAAAATCATGACTCGGAGCCGATGCATATAGTGCTATAAGTTCGGGGTGCCGCACTTGTGAAAGTGTACGGACTTCTCACACCAGATAAAAGGGTAATGAAGCCCCTGGCGTGGTTTGCCGTACCATGGTGTACGGGTGCTATCATGTTATGTAATATATATATATATATATATATATATATATACATATATATATATATATATATATATTCAAAAAAGGATAATGCAAAAAATAGACAAAAAGCTATGCATTGTTTTATAAAGAGGCTATCTATCAAAGCCGGACAATACAAGTATTGCGATGAGCAAAAAATATATTAGACTATTTAACATGTCCTGACCAGGCACGGGCCGCGGAATTTAGAAACAGATATATCGCTCGAAATAGAGACCACCTGAGAGTTCCGGAATGCGGCGTAGCTTTGTCTGCTTTCCTGGATCTTGCATCATCTGTGCGGCAACACTGCCAAACAGGTTATCCAGAGTATGGAGTACTGAAAGTAAAAAAAAGGTAAAAAAGAAAAATTTGGCAGCCCCTAGTACGTTTGACGCCGTGTTGTAGGCATGTCGTTAATGTGCCCCTCCCCCTATGCCCATGGAATTTTAAGGGCGTAATTGTGTACTCGAGGTACTTGCTCCGCTATGTTGCGATGGCTGGGGTCGGGGACGTATTGCTACGCTTGCTCTGATCGTGCCAGGTGGTCTTGTTGCAGGTTACTCTGGGCGCGCTTTGCATTGTCCGGTTTTTTAACGGCCGGACTGGAGAGTTGCCTTGAAAGGCTGCTTTGTACTTCCGCTGCGAGGGCCACCGTGTGCTTCTCCATATGGATGGAGCGTTCTGTGTTTCCGCTGACCGTAATTACTCCTCGAGGGCCTGGCATCTTGAGCTTGAGATATGCGTAGTGCGTCACCGCATTGAATTTAGCGAATGCGGTTCGTTCGAGCAGGGCGTGATAGCCATTGCGGAACGGCACTATATCGAAGATTAACTCTTTGCTTCGGAAGTTATCCGGAGATCCGAAGACCACATCAAGTGTTATCGAGCCTATGCAATTGGCCTCTACACCTGGTATGACGCCTTTAAAGGTCGTCCTTGTGGGCTTGATCCTTGATGGATCTATGCTCATTTTCCGCACTGTATCCTGATAAAGCAGGTTCAGGCTACTGCTGCCGTCCATGAGGACTCTTGTGAGATGAAATCCGTCCACGATTGGGTCGAGGACCAGTGCGGCAAAACCGCCGTGACGGATGCTAGTGGGGTGGTCCCTTTCGATCGAAAGTGATCGGGCAGGAAGACTATGGGTTGAACTTTGGGGCGACTGGTTCCATCGCGTATACGTCCCGTAGCGCACGCTTCCTCTCCCGCTTGGGAATGTGGGTCGCGTATATCATGTTCTCCGTTCGCACTTGTGGGGGAAACCCCTTCTGTCCATTGTTGTTCGGCGGCCTGGGCTCCTCCTCGTCATCGCTGTTCAGCCCCTTGTCCTTGTGTTCGGCTCTTAACTTGCCTGCCTGCTTGAACACCCAACAATCCCTGTTGGTGTGATTGGCTGGCCTTTCGGGGGTGCCATGAATCTGGCACGAGCGGTCGAGTATCCGGTCCAAACTGGACGGGCCCTGGGTATTCTTTTTAAATGGATTTTTCCGCTGACCGGATTTATAGCCTCTGAATCTGGCATTAACTGCCGTATCCTCATTGTTGTCGTTGCTAACGCGGCGCTTTCGATTATTTCGACGTGACCTGCCACTTTTGTCCTTGGTATCCGAATTACTGGGCTTCTTCGATAAGTTGTTGCTGCGAGCTAGCCAGCTATCTTCGCCCGCGCAAAAGCGGGTCATGAGTGTCGTGAGGGCTGCCATGGTTTTCGGCTTTTCCTGTCCCAGGTGCCGGGCAAGCCACTCATCACGGATGTTATGTTTGAAGGCTGCTAGGGCCTCTGCGTCCGGACAATCGACTATCTGATTTTTCTTTGTTAGGAACCATGTCCAGAATTGCCTGGCCGATTCTTCTGGCTGCTGAATTATGTGGCTTAGGTCGTTGGCATCCGGTGACCGCACATAGGTCCCCTGGAAGTTGTCGAGGAATGCGGCTTCCAGGTCCTCCCAAGAACCGATTGAGTCCGCTGGTAGGCTGTTAAGCCAGTGCCGGGCTGGTCCTTTAAGCTTAAGGAGTAGGTATTTGATGGCGTGCAGATCATCGCCACGTGCCATGTGGATGTGAAGGAGATAATCCTCAATCCATACTACCGGATCTGTCGTACCATCGTATGACTCGATATTGACGGGTTTAAAACCCTCTGGGATTTTATGATCCATTACTTCGTCTGTGAAGCATAGTGGGTGTGCGGCGCCCCTGTACTGGGCTATGTCACGACGCAGCTCGGAAGAGCTGTGCCTGCTGTGTTTGGCCCGGCCGGATTTATTGTGTCCGGAGTGAAGATCATCACGTGTCGTCGGGCGTCCGCGCGATCCATAGATCGATCTTGTTTGCTTTGCTTTATCCTCAAGTACGTCTCGCAGGTCTGGCTCGTTATCCCGTGCCTTATTTGAACGGCACCGGGGCATGGCTTGCTTAAGGGTTCGACAGGCCTCTCTGTCGCGGCCACGGGGTGGCCGGTCTGCCATGTCATATGCTTCCCCCTATGATTGGGGTAGCGGCCTGCGCTTAGGATAATTTTTGGAGGGGCGCCCGAGTTCATACTCTTCGGCCGCAAGGACTTCAGTCCATCTATCAGCTAGCAAATCTTGATCAGCTCTAAGTTGTTCCTGCTTTTTCTTTAGGCTGTTGGCCGTGGCTAGAAGCCTGCGTTGAAAGCGCTCTTGTTCGGCGGGGTCTGATGGTACGACGAATTCGTCGTCGTCGAGGCTTGCCTCGTCTTCGGAGGGAGGCATGTAGTTATCATCCTCAACCTCTTGCTCTGCCGCTCTCTCCTGAGGGCTGGCTTTTCCATCTTCCTGCGCTGAATCTTGCTGGTTCTGGTGTTCTTCGGCGCTGTCCGGGGTAGTATTATCTCCCGTGCCGGAATCACCGTTTCTGCTGTGGCGGGATTTAGAGCGGCGCCGTTGGCGCCGGTGTTTTGGCGGTTTTTTCGAGTTGTCGTCTTCCGCTGTTCCATCGCCATCCGCATCCTTTGGAGCATCCACCATATATATGTCATATGACGAGGTGGCAGTCCAGCGCCCTACAGGTGCTGGTTCTTGTTCGTCTCCTCCTTCGTCGTCCATACCGTCAAAGTCTTCAGAGCCGAAGTCAAGCATGTCGGTTAAATCGTCGACAGTGGCTATTAAGTGGGTGGTGGGTGGGCTTTGAATTTCTTCGTTGTCCGAATCCCAACCTCGCAGACCATAGTCCGGCCTGGGCTCTCCTGATAAAGAGAGAGACTTGAGAGAATTCAGGATATCACCGAAAGGTGAGCACTGAAAGATGTCCGCGGCGGTGAACTCCATTACCGGCGCCCAATCAGATTCGATCGGCGGGGGCACGGAAGGCTCGGAGTTCGGAGAAGAGTCCGGCTCCTTGGAGTCTTGGGCCGTGCGGAGTACGGGGCTGGCATTCGGCTCGATCGCTTTTGAGATCGCAGCCCCCGATGTGACGTCCAACCGTTCATCCTCGGAGAACGCAGCGGGCTCCGAGTCAAGGATCGGGGCCGGAGCGTGTGCGGCCTCCAGGGTACTATTCGGAGGCAGAGCTATATCATGCCCCTCGAAATAGTGCGGCGCGCTTGGCTGTGGCTCGAACCCGTCGAAGATCAAGTCTCCGCGGATATCAGCCGTGTAGTTTAAGCTTCCAAACCTGACTTGATGGCCAGGGGCGTAGCTTTCGATCTGCTCCAGATGGCCAAGTGAATTGGCCCGCAGAGCGAAGCCGCCGAAGACGAAGATTTGTCCGGGGAGGAAAGTCTCACCCTGGACCTCATCGTTGTTGATGATCAAAGGAGCCATCGGGCCTAAAAGCGACGACACAAAGGAACTCTCAATGAAAGCACCAATGTCGGTGTCAAAACCGGCGGATCTCGGGTAGGGGGTCCCGAACTGTGGTCAAGGGCGGATGGTAACAGGAGACAAGGGACACTTTATTTTACCCAGGTTCGGGCCCTCTCGGTGGAGGTAAAACCCTACTCCTGCTAGATTAATATTGATGATATGGGTAGTACAAGAGTGGATCTACCACGAGATCAAGGAGGCTAAACCCTAGAAGCTAGCCTATGGTATGATTGTGTATGATGATGATTGTCCTACGGACTACAACCCTCCGGTTTATATAGACACCGGATAGGGTTAGGGTTACACAGAGTCGGTTACAATGGTAGGAGATCTCGAATATCCGCACGCCTAGCTTGCCTTCCACGCCAAGAAAAGATCCTTCCAGACACGGGACGAAGTCTTCAATCTTGTATCTTCATAGTCCTGGAGTCCGGCTGAAGGTATAGTCCGGCTATCCGAACACCCCCTAATCCAGGACTCCCTCACCACCATTCTTATATGGAGCTCGCAGAGTGATGAACTCTTTGCCACCCCTTCAGATGTGGGTGGTGAAGAAAAAGAACTAATCTCTTCTGCAGGGTCAGGTCTCCAGACATGCGTAAATGTCTGAAGAATTTGCTGGAGACCTGAAATTTGCCTGAAAGGACGCAGGCTAATCATGAAGAAATGAACTTTCATTTCACCCGTCCTCCTACTGCTTTATTTGTCTTACTGCTTGATGAAATTGATCTGATGAATTGTGATATCATATTCTTCACTGATGAAGTATATGAAGTTCGTAAGCTGCACTAAATCATCTGCAGGATGATCAACCCAAAGCCATTGAGTGGGTCCCCGATAGTGGATGTACAAATCACATGACTGGTGACAAGAATCTATTGGTGGATGCTCCCTTATCACCATCACATCTGAAGCATATCATCTTTGCTGACAAAGGAAAAAGTCAGGTATTGGGTCTAGGTAAGGTTGCAATCACAAAGGATCGACACATGGACAAAGTCGTGCTTGTTGAGTCCTTAGGATACAACCTTATGTCTGTCTCAATGCTTTGTGGTCTTGATATGGTTGTTGTCTTTGGCAAGTATCGTTGTGTTGTGGTTATGGAAGATGACAATTCCAAAGTCTTCGAAGGCTTTAGGAGAGGAGACTTGTATATTGTTGATTTCTCTACAGGACCTCAACCAGCCGTGTGCCTACTTGCAAAAGCTTCAGAAGGATGGCTATGGCATCGACGACTTGGTCATGCAGGCATGAGGAATTTGCACACGCTTGCAAAGAAGAAGCATGTCATTGGCATTGAGAATGTCAAATTCCTCAAGGATCACTTATGCGGTGCCTGTGAAAATGGAAAGATGACGAAGGCTAAGCATCCAACGAAGACTATCATGACCACTACTCGTCCATTTGAATTGCTTCACATGGATCTCTTTGGTCCTAATCATTATTCTGCCGTTTCAAATGAAGCATCTCAATATGGCTTTGTTATTGTTGATGATTACTCTCGTTACACATGGGTACACCTTGTTACTTACAAACATGAAGTGCAGCAAGTCTTCAAACGATTTTCCTCGAGGGCTTCAACCAACTTTGGTGTGAAGATCAAGCACATCAGAAGTGACAATGGCAGTGAGTTCAAGAATTCGGGACTCGATGACTATCTTGATGAACTTGGTATTACTCATGAGTTATGTGCTCCTTATACTCCTCAACAGAATAGCGTCGTGGAGCGCCAGAACAGGACTCTTGCTGAGATGGCTCGCACTATGCTCGATGAGTACAAAATGCCTCGTCGTTTCTGGGTTGATGCAATTGATACTGCGTGCCACATCATCAACAGAGTATATCTTCACAAATTCTTCAAGAAGACTGCCTATGAACTCCTCACTGACAAGAAACCCAATGTGAGTTATTTCAAAGTCTTCGGTGCTAAATGCTGGATTAGAGATGCTCACCATAACTCAAAATTTGCACCAAAATCACATGAAGGTTTTATGCTTGGTTACGGAAAGGACTCGCACACCTACAGAGTCTTCAACAACGTCCTTCACAAGGTTGTTGAAACTGTAGATGTGCGGTTCGATGAAACTAATGGCTCGCAAAGAGAGCACCTACCTTCTGTGATAGATGAACCAACACCTGAGGATTCTATCAAGTTCAAGGCTACTGAGGATGTCATTCCTACTGAAGAATCTGTTGAAGAATTCATTCCAGAACGTGAAGAACGTCGAGCTGATGCACCTGAGGAAAATGCTGAAGAAATTGGTGCTGAAGAAAATGCTGATCAAATTCCTCAAACACAATCAGCTCATCCTCGCGTTGCAAAAGAAGTGCAAGTGGAGAAGATCATCGATGACATTAGAGCACCAGGTCCTCTCACCCTCTCAAAAGCTTCACATCTATCTAACTTTTGTGGGCACTATGCTTTTGTCTCTATCATAGAGCCCGCTAAGGTAGATGAAGCATTTCTGGAGCCTGAGTGGATTCAGGACATGCAAGAAGAATTACATCAATTCAAGCTCAACAACGTCTGGGAACTGGTCAAACGTCCAGATCCTCGCAAGCATAATATCATTGGCACAAAATGGATCTACCACAACAAGCAAGATGAAAATGGCCTTGTGGTGAGGAATAAGGCACGACTAGTAGCTCAAGGCTACACATAGGTTGAAGGAATTGATTTCGATGAAACTTTTGCACCTGTTGCTAGACTTGAGGCTATTCACATATTACTTGCTTATGCTAACCATCATGATATCATCTTATATCAAATGGATGTGAAAAGTGCATTCCTCAATGGTAAGCTTGAGGAAGAAGTATATGTTGCTCAACCCCCAGGTTTTGAAGATCCAAAGAATCCTGACAAAGTCTTCAGACTCAATAAGGCCCTCTATGGCCTCAAGCAGGCCCCTCGGGCGTGGTATGATACCTTGAAGGAATTCCTCGTGAAGAATGGCTTCACACCCGGTTCACTCGATCCTACCCTCTTTACTAAATCTTATGATGGTGAATTGTTTGTGTGCTAAATATATGTTGATGATATTATCTTCGGCTGTACTGACCAACGTTATAGTGATGAATTTGCTTATATGATGAGTGAAGAATATCAAATGTCTATGATGGGAGAGTTGAAATTCTTCTTAGGTCTTCAAATTCGTCAACAGCGCAATGGCATATTCATATCTCAGGAGAAATACCTCAAGGATGTACTGAGGAAATTCGGCATGCAAGATTGCAAAGGCATCAAAATTCCTATGCCCATAAATGGTCATCTGTGCACTGATGAAAATGGTATTGACTTCGATCATAAGGTATACCGCTCCATGATTGGTTCTTTATTGTACTTATGTGCATCTAGGCCAGATATAATGCTTAGTGTTTGCATGTGTGCCCGATTTCAAGCTGCACCGAAGGAATCACACCATAAGGCTATGAAACATATTCTTCGATATCTAGCTCACACACCAACACTAGGATTATGGTACCCCAAGGGCTCGGCTTTTGATCTCATTGGATATTTTGACTCTGACTATGCTGGTGATCATGTGGACCACAAGTCAACATATGGTACATGTCATTTCCTCGGACGATCTTTGGTCTGTTGGTCCTCGAAGAAACAGAACCGCGTATCACTGTCTACTGCTGAAGCTGAGTACATTGCTGCTGGATCTTGCTGTGCTCAACTGCTATGGATGAAGCAAACTCTCAAGGACTATGGCATCAACGTGAAGAATGTGCCTCTCCTCTGTGATAATGAGAGTGCCATCAAGATTGCTCACAACCCAGTTTAGCACTCGAAGACAAAGCACATTCAGATTCGTCATCGTTTTCTTCGTGATCATGTGTTGAAGGGCGACATTTCTATTGAGCATGTGAAGACTGAAGAACAGCTAGCCGATATCTTCACAAAGCCCTTGGATGATAAGAGATTTAGCAAGTTGCGGTGTGAGCTAAATATCTTAGAGTCTTCGAATGTACTTTGAAAAGGCACTCATCCTAACACTTATGCAAAATTGATAGCTTAGATGTGCAACACATGAAGAAACGTTTTTCTTCAAACAATGAAGAATAACACTCTAAGTGTGAAAAAATTAATGAAGAATTTGATTCTCAGAACCCTACGACAATTGTACGCGGTGGCTGAAATCATCATTCTTATACGGTGGGTCACGCCACCACAAAACTTGAAAATCTTCATTTTGAGTTTTTCCTCAGTGTTTGAAATTCCTCAGTTGTTCAAATTCTTCAACTTTGCAAAATCTTCACTTGTTCCGTCGTTTTTCTTCATTGGCTATATATATATATATATATATATATATATATATATATATATATATATATATGTGTGTGTGTGTGTGTGTGTGTGTGTGTGTGTGTGTGTGTGTGTGTGTGTGTGTGTGTGTGTGTGTGTGTGTGTGTGTGTGTGTGTGTGTGTGTGTGTGTGTGAGTTTTTGTCCTCTACAGCATTCACTTATGGTTATTTCTTAAAGTTGTTTTTTCTGCTAAGTGAATGTGATCGGACCCTTCCCCCTCTATGCTATACTCAACCCAATCTATTCATAAATTCTTCATATGTGTTCTATTTTGAAACTCGTTCAAAATCTTCACTGTGTCCTTGTCAGCTGAAGAATTTGCGAACGGAACGTTAAAACTAATCTTATCCAAATTTTCGATCTTGCCACTCAAACCGTTCCACATCCCACGATACATTATTCTATTCACCCACGATCTTACACGATCTCCACTTCACAGTACGTGGGTGACACATGTCGTGCGAAGGAGAAGGGTCAGGGGCACGTTCGTCCCAAATCTTCGGGCGAATAGTTTTTCACCGTGGCTATAAATACCCCCGTCCCCTTGCTCACTTCCTTTACTCCGCTCGAACTCTCTCTCTCTCTCTCTCGCTCGAGCTTCCCAAACCCTAGCGCCGCCGCTGCTCCATCGTCGCCGGTGAGGAAGAGCTTCACTGCCTCGACCTCGTCGTTGTCGTACTCGTGCTGGCTGTGGAAATCTTCACTCCGCCGTCGCCGTAGCTGTCTTCCTCCGCCGAGTTAGGGCGTGGGAGATCTACACAGACGAACCTCACTTCTCCACCTCTGTGTTCATCGCATTCTTCATCCAGGGTAATTAAAAGTTACTTTTACTGCCCTCTTTGATTCAAATGTTTTCTACAAAATCTTCAAAGGTGTTTTATTCTTCAAATCCTCACACACGAAACACCTCACAAGTCATCTGTTCTTGATTCGTTTCTCTAAGCATTATTTTACTTCAAGATTCCTCAATTGTGTGGATCTTCGATCTATACAACTCTGGAACCTAAGACAAAGCACGCTTAGTGAAATTCTTCAAGACTCATCTGGTCAAATTCCTCAAACTTGTCCTTTTTTTGAAAAACCTTCTGAGAACGCATATGACATCTCCAAATTCCTCGCAACTATATTCTGTTCACAGGTACTCATGTCCGCTGCTGAATCACTAGGTTCTCATCAACTTAACTCATTTGCAGCGTTCCTCGAAGAAAAAATGCATACTTCTTCAGAGAATTCGATTGTTCAAATTCCTCAACTGAAGAATATGGCAGATGGTAAGAAGCCTCAGAAAGGAGGAAAGAAGTTTGAGGTCATGACTGCCTTTGAAATCCCTAATGACATTTACAAAGAGTATTGCACACCTGATGAGGCCAAGTTTGGTAAGGAAAACAAAAATCAGCGCAAGGTGCGCATACAGAGGATTGAAAGGAGATGGGCACGAGAATGGAGGGAATACAGATATGTAACTCCAAACTATATGAAGAAATTCGCACTCAATCCTCCATGCCCAAGAGCCCCATTGGCACCTGGCCAAGAGGCAGATCCCACTAGCATCAAACGCGGTGAGGACTTTCCTGAAGAATGGGCCAAGCGCCAAGCCAAGTTGGCCAAGCAAGCAAAATAAGCAGTGAGGAAATTCAATGAAGACTTTGCTGCTGCTGCCACTGAGGCCTCGGTCAAGCCTAGGAAATCTATGGCAAAGAAGCCTGCTCGTAAGCCAAGTGCTTCACCAACAGTGCCCTCACGGCCAGAATCTTCAAAGTCCTCAAGACCAATTCCTCATGCTGCTGCTGCTCCTCTGAAATCCTCAGCTCCTTCAAGAGCCTCAGCTGTTCCGACAAAGTCCTCAGCACCTGCGCATCTGGCCTCGTGCCAAAGGACTGCAGGCATCTCCATTGCCTCTGGTGTCTCAGCAAGTTCCTCAGCTGCACCAAATTCTTCATCAGGCCCCACTCTGCTGAAGACCAAGGCAACTGCTGGACGAGGTCCTCGACCAAGTCCTAAGAAGAAACATGTCACCTTCCAAGTGCCATCTGACGATGAAGCTGATGATGATGAACTTGCTGATATCATCAGAGACAGATAAGAAAGGGCCGCTAGAGCCAAAGGCACACCTGTGCCACTACTTTTGGATCCAAGGGCGATCCTCGATTACATTGATCTCTGGCACAAGGATCCAAACACTCCTATGCCAGATTTCAAGTTGACTCCTGGCCAAAGTCACATGCTGACTCATTTAATCCAAGAGGAGAAATGGAAATATGAGCAGGCCAGGCAGATCAAGAAGGCCCAGTACAAGAAGGAGAAGTATCTGAAGACCAACGTTGTCAAAATGACAACTGATGAACTTATCAAAATCCAGTATAAAATCAAAACCCTCAGCAACAACTTCAACGCATACTTCAACTTCAACTTCAACAGGGGCAGTCAAGTCAGCAAGGCAGTGAAACAACATTTTCTCAAGTATGCCACCTTTATGAGCAAAGCCAACAGCAGCATCAAGAAATGATGAACCATGTTATCAATATGGGAAATCACCTTAAACCATATCAGGAGCATTCCAAATTGTCTGAACTACAGAAGACGCGTCCCCCAACGTTCTCTCACACTGATAGACCTCTTGAGGCCGATGATTGGCTTCGAGACATTGAAAGGAAGTTAATTATTGCACAATGTTCAGACCATGAGAAGATACTTTATGCACCTCACTATCTCACTGGAGCAGCTGCATCATGGTGGGAGAATTTCCTACACATGCACCCCAATGAAAATAATATCACCTGGGAAGAATTTAAAGAAGGTTTTCGTGGGGCGCACATCCCCAGAAGCATTATGAAGATCAAGAAAAGAGAATTTGATGACCTCAAGCAGAGGAGCATGACAGTAACTGAGTATAATAGTCAGTTTACTCTTTTATCTCGTTATGCCAACGAGGAGCATATGACTATAAACAAAAAGATGGAAAACTTTCTGGACGGTCTGGCACCAGCACTAAATTGCCAGCTGGTCGTACACACCTTTCCGAATTTCAAAACACTTGTGGACAAGGCCATTACATTGGAAAATGAGCGCCGCAGCTTGGAGGATTTTCGCAAGCGGAAAAGTACAAGGCTACTCATGCTCGCAACAACCGGAACAAGACTGACCTTCAGAAGATTGGAGCGAACAAACCCACAACCAATGTTCCACGCCCAAACAAAAAAATTCACACAAGGGACAAGGATTTTACATATCGCCCAGGTGTTACTTGCTACGCTTGTGGAGAGGAAGGACACTATGCTAAACAGTGCCCAAAACCAAGAAACTCGGCCCCAAAACCGAACAATAATGGAAACAATTCAACACCCAAGCGTAACAACTTCAACCCCAATAACAATCACAAGAAGGGTCACTTGAACCATGTGACCAAGGAGGAAGCACAGAATGCCTCGGATATCGTACTCGGTACGTTCCTATCAACACAATACCTGCCACGATTTTGTTTGATTCTGGAGCTTCTCACTCGTTCATTTCAAAGAGTTTTGCTTTGCAACATGATTTTTCGATGCTTCCTTTGGAAAAATCCATGATCATCAAGTCCCCTGGGAATAAGAAAATCATTCAGAGTTACTGCCAAGGTGTGGTTATTGAGTTTGAAGGACTAAAGTTTCAGGAAAACCTCATTGTATTGGAAAATAAAGGACTGGTTGTTATCCTAGGAATGGACTGGTTAACCACCAACAAAGGATTTATCGACTGCTTCAGTCGGACTGTAATTCTCACTCATCATCACGGGAAGACAATAAAAGTTGCATCTCAAGAAAGACCAATATCGCGGCAACCAAAGTTGAACAAAGTGGACATTTCAGAGCTAAGGAAAGTTCCAGTGGTATGTGAGTTCCCTGACGTATTCCCGAGGAACTACCAGGCATGCCGCCAGACTGGGAAATAGAGTTCAGCAGTGAACTAGCACTTGGAACCACCCCCATTTACAAGAAACCCTATAGAATGGCACCCTCCGAGTTGGTAGAATTAAAGAAGCAAATAAAAGAATTACTGGACAAAGGATCTATATGGGCCAGCTCCTCACCTTGGGGTTCACCAATATTATTTGCCAAGAAAAATGACGGGACACTAAGATTATGCATAGACTATCGAGCACTCAACATGGTCACCGTCAAAAATAAATATCCGATGCCACAGATAAATGATTTATTTGACCAGCTTGCACAAGCCAAGGTTTTCTCAAAAATTGATTTAAGGTCAGGGTATCATCAATTAAAAGTACGGACAGAAGATATCCCTAAGACATCATTCACCTCCAGATACGGATTATATGAGTTTACGGTGATGCCGTTTAGACTAACAAACGCCCCCGCATATTTTGTCCATCTCATGAACAAAGTGTTTATGAAATTTATGGACAAATTTGTTGTGGTGTTCATTGATGATATTTCGGTATACTCTAAGACACCAGAAGAGCATGCTGAACATCTCAGAATTGTACTGGGAGAATTAAGTAAACATCAATTATACGCCAAATTCAGCAAATGTGAATTTTGGTTAAGACAGGTTGGTTTTCTAGGCCACGTATTGACTCAAGAAGGTGTCGCCGTGGACCCAGAAAAAGTCAAGGCCGTACTCGGCTGGAAACCACCAGCCAACGCAACAGATGTACGAAGCTTCCTAGGAATGGCTGGATATTACCGAAGGTTTATTGAGGGGTTCTCCACCATAGCAAAGCCAATGACACAGTTACTCAAGAAGGATAAGAAATTTGTATGCACTGAAGCGTGCGAGAGAAGTTTCCAAGAACTCAAGAAGAAATTAACAACAACACCGATATTGGTTGTACCAGACATACACAAGAATTTTGAAGTATATTGTGACGCATCCCGGAAAGGCCTCGGATGGGTACTAATGCAAGAAGGCAAGGTAGTTGCATACGCTTCCAGGCAACTACGAAAGCATGAAGAAAATTATCCCACTCATGACTTAGAATTGGCAGCAGTCATTCATGCACTCAAAGAGTGGAGACACTTTTTGCTTGGAAATCGTTGTGAAATATATACGGACCATAAAAGTCTCAAATAGATTTTCACACAGCCAGAACTCAATTTACGGCAACGGCGCTGGTTGGAATTAGTGAAAGATTATGATGTTGGCATCCACTACCATCCAGGAAAAGCGAATGTAGTGGCAGATGCTCTTAGTCGAAACCCCAGCTCAGGCAACGACAGTCTACAAAACTTGAGACCTGAATTTCAGCAAGAGTTCGCCAAACTCAACTTGGCGATAGTCACTGAAGGCACTGTGTCAAATTTGGAAATACAACCCACTCTATTGGAACAGATTAAGAAGGCTCAGCACGGGCACCCCAACATCGAAGGCATAAAAAGAAAAGTGAGTCTGGGCAAGGCTTCAGAATTCGTCATAGACGATGAGGGGATATTATGGTAGGGAGACAGACTTTGCGTGCCAAATATAGAGGACCTCAAACAGCAAATTCTAGCCGAAGGCCACACCGCTCCATATTCAATCCACCCTGGAGGAACCAAAATGTACAAGGACATTCAGGAAAAAATTTGGTGGCACGGTATGAAGAGGGATATAGCCACCTTCATTGCATGTTGTGATTCTTATCAGCGCATAAAAGCCGAGCATCAAAAACCAGCGGGACTATTACAGCCAAACAGGATACCTGAGTGGAAATGGGACGAAATTGGAATGGATTTTATTGTCGGACTACCCCGGTCACAGCACGAAAATGATGCCATATGGGTCATTACAGATAGACTGACTAGGTGGCACATTTCATTCTCGTAAAGACAACCTACACCACTCAGAAGCTTGCCAAACTTTATCTCTCCCGTATAGTTTGTCTGCATGGAATCCCAAAGACTATAATATCCGACAGGGGCACTCAATTCGTCTCTAAATTTTGGGATCATTTACAACAGGCTCTGGGAACTCAGCTAGCATTCAGTACAGCATACCACCCCCAGACTGATGGACAAATGGAATGCGTGAACCAAATTTTAGAGGACATGCTGAGAGCATGTGTTCTCACCTATGGAACTAGTTGGGAAGAAAGCTTGCCATATGCCGAGTTCGCATACAACAACAGTTACCAAACCAGTCTACAAATGGCACCTTTTGAAGCCTTGTATGGGCGGAGATGTCGTACTCCATTAAATTGGTCAGAAACAGGAGACAGTCGTATCTTCGGCCCAGACATGCTCAAGGAAGCTGAGGAGAAAGTTAGACTAATCAGGGACCAACTCAAGACAGCTCAGAGCCGACAAAAGAGTTATTACGATCGAAAACATCGTGAAGTCAGCTTTGAACCCGGTGAATATGTGTATCTACGAGTATCTCCTATGAGGGGCCTGCAACGGTTCAAAGTTAAAGGAAAGCACCAAGATTTATTGGACCCTTCTGTGTGGTTGCACAAAGAGGCACAGTATCCTACCAGCTAGACCTCCCCAAAGAGCTGTCAGACGTCCATGACGTGTTCCACATCTCACAGTTGAGGAAATGCATAAGCAACCCAGAGAAGCATGTATCACATGAGAGCACTGATGTGCAACCAGACCTCACCTACAGGGAACGTCCAATAAAAATATTAGAGGAGTCTGAAAGGAGGACACGTCAGAAGACAATTAAGTTTTTCAAGGTCCAGTGGAGCAATCACACCGAGGGTGAGGCAACATGGGAAAGAGAGGACTTTCTTCAGGCAGAGTACCCACACCTATTTGAGGATCAGCTGAAATCTCGGGGACGAGATTTTTCCTAAGGGGGTAGGTGTTGTAACACTCCAAAATTTTTGATTTGGTTTTACCAAATTCTTTATTTGTTTTGAAAGGGGTTATTCAAAATTTTTCTAAAGGACTCTCCTTTCCAAAAAAAATTCTTTTATGACAAGTATTTTGTTTGGGTTCATCCAAACCTTGATCTTTGGCCTTGAGGGTTTTTCATCTTGCGTTGGCTCAACACAAATATCATTGGAAGGTTTTTTGCAATACTTTTCATTAAAAAGAATTCCAATAAATTTTTTGATTTATTCTTCCCCCTCCAAAAAAAGTATCCTCTTGCCATGGCCTTTGAAGAAAATTTTCTTCCAAACTCATCTCCCTACTTTGAGTCAAGCCTAGCACCCTATCCCAGCAAGTCTCAACCCCTTTTTGATTTTATTCTAATTATTTTATCCTCAAAATCTTTTTCTGTCATTTATTTGGACTAGGGTGGTTTACAAAGGAACTACCAATTTTCCTTTGAATCTTGATCCCAAATAAACTTCCCTGACTAGTCCTTAGTACCCTCAACCAAGATCCATCAAGATCCACTGGTCCACAGTTCAAAATTTTCAAAATTTGCTTACTGCAAGTTTGGACCAGATTTGCCATTTTCGGTGAAATTCATTCTTTTTCTTCTCCTGAAAATCTGAGATAAATCAGGCAGCCCCTAGATGCATCAAGAGGCCACCTCACCAAAGATCAGCTCCACAAAAATTTTCCAAATGCCAAAAACATTTCATCGAACAGGTGGCCGGCACTGTTTCTGTCAGGTTTCAGAGTTCAGTGTTCAGTTTCAGTCGACGGTGTCATTTTTGTCAGAACACGTCGACAATCTCGCCAGTGCCCGCGTTGGCATCTTTCTCACTGCCTCTCCTCCTTATCCAGAGCGCCGCACGGTCGTTTGGACGGGCGCAAGCGTCGGTGGCGACGTGTCCCGCCAACGCCGGCGTTTTCCGCGGTGGCAGAGCCACCCGTGGCGGCCAATAGGGGCCAGCCCTGCAGAACGGCGCCGTCCGGCACCGCCCACACCACCAGAGGCCTCCGTGTGGCCGTCCCCTTCCCTGTGTGTGCTGCTGAGCCGTCGTCGTGGTCTGGAAAGCATAGGGCGCACTCCCTGCCGCCGACGTGCCCGTGGGGCCGTTCCATCAAGGGCTTGGAGTATCACCCAAGCCAGGCCAAGTTTAGCCCCTGAACGGAACTAGTGGACCAACACGATGATGACCAATCGCCTAAAACCCCCGTTCGACCACTGCCTCGCCGTAATCATCGCCGGAGTGATCCCGTTCTCGGCAACCGCCTCGGGCCGGCTATAAATAGCGACCCCGAGCTCGCCTTCGACCCAGCACCACCCCTCCACCTCGCCAGTACAACGCCCAGCCACTAGGAGGACCTCGGGGAGGCCTTCTTCCCCGACTCTGGCCGCCCCGATCCGCTTCCCAGACCGTGACAGTCGCCTCCTAGTACACCCACTCTTCTAAGGCGAGCCCCAATTAGATATTTGCAGCCCCCCCGGCGAGATCCATCACCGCCCGAACCACCGTCCGCCGGAGTGGAGGCCGCCGTCGACGTGGTGCTCGCCGACGACCAACTCCACCACCCACTAACGTGGAAGGACTCAGTGAACCCGTAGGTACTCACCGTTTCCCCTACCTCGTCGTGGATCAACGCCGGCGACCGCCGCGATCCTCGGCGCCGGTGTGCTCTGTTTTTTCCTTTTCAAATTTTTAAACCTGACAGGTGGGACCCCCTTGTCAGCCTCTCTTTTTCTATTCGAACCGTTTTCCTGGAAAACGCCTTTGGGGAAAGTACGCTTTCCCTGTTGGGTGGCGTATTTCTTACCGAAATGTTTTCTGTTTTTATAAACAAACCCCTGGTAACTTTCTGTTTCATTATAGATGAGTCCCTGGACCAAAACCCTTATAACGTTTTAACAAAAGATGATTTTGAATTGATTCTTTTTCTGTCATCTTTATTTTTCTGTCTAGTTTTTTTGTCATATTTATTTGAAATTTTTTGGGACAAATTTTATACACACACGGTATTTACGTTAGTATGCGGTTTATTTATACCGTAGATACCGGAGGAGGTGACGGAACCGCGAACTTCGCCGAGCTAGACTCCGACTACTCCGAACCAGGCAAGCATGTTTGAACCTTTGATATGATAAGTGCTTTTCATGTTTGCTTGAGTGGTTTCGCATGGCATGTTTATATGAACATCGGTGAAGGTTATATTTCATGCAAAGAAAGCTGCGGGTGAACCTCGATATTGATGTGTTCTTATGATGATGACATAACCTGATCATGTGGTGACATGATAGGTTGCAAGCTGGTATTGTTGAAGCATGCCAGTTTTACGTCAACCATTTAACTCCAGTTTTAACGTGGAGCAAGTCTCGATCCCGTTCGTTTCCCCTTCGTGCTGCCACATGTTTTCTGCAAAGAGTGCGGTTTAGTAAGTTGCAAACCTCTTTCCTTGTACACACCAAACAGAGGGACCGCGATGAGGGTTCCATGGCCCTGGATTAAAGCCCGTCATCCGGTCAGGGGGCATGGGTGTTTCCGGTTGGGACCGAGAGGGGGGCACCCCTTAGAGCGCGCGATATAAATTTGATCCCATGCTATTCGAGGTTGTGACCTCCCCGTCTTAAAGTTTTTCTTGAACATTGCCTAGGGTGATTCCTGGCAGCGGAATGTGGAATGGGTGTGTACTGGTTAGATGTGTTCCTTCTGAAATACCGTAAACGGAACTAGTCCTTTGTGACTACTGAAAGCCGTTGGCTGTGGTTAAAGAGTACAACCTCTGCAGAGTCAAACCATTCTAGTATCCATGTCCACGACCAGGGACTTGGACATCATCTCAGTGTCAGTGTTAGTCTCAGTGTGAACCCTACTGACAGTCTCCGGAGAATAAGCATGAAACACAGAGTGGTAAACTCGGCTGAATGTTATTCCTGTGGATGGACTAACCGGTTTATTATTATGTTCTAAGTATCTCCTTGGGACGATTTAAATTCATGAACTACTTGAATTCGAATGATAAACTATAAGCCCTTTATGTGATGTCGCTCAGACGTCCGACTGTGGCATTCTTGTTATTTACTTTCGATATAAGCCCTTTATGTGATGTCGCTCTGACGTCCGACTGTGGCATTCATATTATTTACTTTCAATATAAGCCCTTTATGTGATGTCGCTCAGACGTCCGACTGCGGCACCCTTGTTATTTACTTTCATTATAAGCCCTTTTCGAGATGTCGCTTAGATGTTCGGCTGTGGCACGCACTATTATTTACTTTTCAATATAAGCCCTTTATGTGGTGTCGCCCCGACGCCCGACTACGGCATGTTAATTTATTTTTACCTTTCGAGGCGTCGCTTCAGACACCCGATCGGTCTTCAGTTATTCTATTGGGATTTCGGGAGGACTACCGCCTGACTTCCTTTTATTTATCGTGCAGTGCTAATTTATTATCAGAATGTGCATTACTAATCTGCTCATGTGCATCATGTTTGTATTTGTTATATCTTATGTCCAAACTATCTTGCGAGTACATTCAAAGTACTCACCTGACTTGTTGATTTGGCCAGATGTTGACGAAGGTGATCTTATGGATGAAGAGTTCGATAGCGAGTCCGACGCCTAGAGGAGTCCCAGTCAGTCACGTGCGATCCTGGAGTTGATCACTTGTATTATATACGCTTCCGCTACCCAAGTAAAATCATCGAGCCTCACTCCGACGCTTGATGAGCTGTAAGATTTCGGAGTCATGTCACCCACTTCACTGTGACATATCCACCACCACCTTTATTATGAGTCAGTAGTTATGCCACCATACCCTTGTGTCATATCCGCCTTTATGTATAATATTGGCGTGCTTGTAATAAATTGTTGAGCGTCCTCAGCTCAACCTTGTATAATATTTAGTACTGCTGGATTTTTGTATCAAGGATTTGTCTACCGGTAAGAAGGATTCTTCTGTACTGGTCAACACAAGGGTCGGCTTTTCAATAAATGTTTTATTGGAAAACCGGTCCTGACAACAACGAGGAACATGATAGCCCTGAGGAATTTGGACCTCAAATTTCCGACCGTTGTTGTGCTACGCGCTAGCTGTCCCAAAATATCTTATCCACCTAATGGTCATATCATTGAAGGGAATTTATGTTTTATCATGTCGGGCTGCTCCATAGGCTATAAATAGCCGCCCCCTACAACCACTAGCTGGTTGGATGCTCCGCGAGAAACTGACACTTGTCATTTTAGAGCATCCCATCCTCCAAGGACTTTGAGCGAAAATCATCAAGTGAGGAAAATCCAAAACCCAAACCCAAACACCTACAAACCCAAAGTGATTGAGTATCACTGAAGAGATTGATCCTGCGTGGATCCGACGCTTGTTACCTTTGAAGACTGTGCTTCTTCCAAACGGTTAGGCGTCATGGTCTAGAGCATCCAAGAGGAATTGTGGATCGCCGAGTGACCGAGTTTGTGAAGGTTCGGAAGTCACCTGAAGACTTACCACGAGTGATTGGACGAGGTCTGTGTGACCTTAGTTCAAGGAGAATACGGTGAGGACTGTGTGCCTTCAGGTTTAAATACCCAGCCGCTCCAACCAGATGTACAACTAAGACAGCAGTTGAAATTGGTCTACCAAATCATTGTATTCACCAAGCCAACTGGTTCTATTTCCTCAACTCTTTCATTTGCTCAGTATTGTGTTGTTTGCTTGTCATATCTGTGTTTGAAGACTTTGACTGAAGACTTTCTCAATTTCCTCAGTTCAATTTCTTCAGTCTGTTTGTCTTCATGTAGTGTTATCCTGTGATTACACTTTTTGTACTCTGTGCTTGTCTTCATTTCATCATGATGACTATGCTTGTCTTCTGTTATATTTACTTCTGAGTACTTATTCCGCTGCAAGTAGTTCTTCGCTAAGGAATTTCCTCACTAGCACATTCCTCAGTGAAGAATTCATAAAAATCGCATATTCACCCACCCTCTAGTTGATATAACGCACTTTCAGTGTGTCTTCAGGTTGGAATTTTGATCTACGGTACTCTTCGTCGGCGGTGGTTGTTGTTCTGGTGTGTTGGTCCTATAAGGCCTTAACACAATGACTTCCTGACTGTTTACTACAATAAGTTTTGCCCAGCTCTGGCAATGGAGGGATGATGACGGTGATTCGTCATAGGCTCGCTTCAACGCTTGTAGTCTTCGCTATGTGGTCTACGGATCTTGATTTGTTTTTTTTTTTGCTATTTTTGTTATTTGTTGTAATGGCATGATTGAAAATAAATATCCAGGATGACTTTTAACCAACTTTTTTGCGCAAATAAGTATCTAGATCAAAAAGTTGTGTCTCGGGCATATTGAAAACTTCAAGATTCACATTTTTGGGCTGGTCTAATGGTGAAAAAAACACAATTTTCTTTTTGGATATTTCCTGATAAAGGATAGCTTGGAGATACAATTCTGAAAGGATAATTGGCTAGGAAACGTCACTCTTTGGGAATAGTATCCAACCTTGAACCACATTATACACGATAAGAATGGTACTCTTCGGCATGTTCTCAGTTCGTCCTGTCAGATATATCATTTAGGTGGGATTTGATTTGCCCCGGCCTTTATGTCATGGAAAGATCATCTCTCCCGTTTGTATCTTATTAGCCAAACACAATGATCAGATGTGCCTTGCTTGTATCTCACTATGTTATGTCCTTCATAATCAACTCTATGTACGATGCACTTACGCACTCAAAGATTTTAGTGGATAATAATAATCAAATTTGGAAGTCGAAGATTCCAGTAAAAGTTAAGATTTATATGTGGTGTCTTAATAAGGGGAGTTGTACTAACTAAAAACAATCTCACTCATCGCAATTGGCAATGAAGTAAGAAGTGTAGTTTCTGTAATCGCAACGAGACAATCAAACACATTTTCTTTCAGTGCAAGTTTTCTTGTTGTTATCAATATTTATGGTACTTGGTGGATGGAATTACAAATAGGTTGAAACAATTGACAAGGATGGTCACTTTTGTCTTATTGTGGTCGCTTCGGTCTTATTATGATCGATTTGGCTATGTATAAATGATATTATTGTTAATTGGAAAAATCTACTGCTTTGTAGGTAATTTTTTGTTGTACACACTCTCTTTGTACGTGGTTTACACTACACCCAACGGAGTACTAACCATTGTTCAACGCAGTGTGTATGCGGTTGGCCAAAGAGGTTTTTACCCAATATAAATCACAGCATAATCTCTGGGTTGGTCCATCATCTTTTTCGATAGGCATGGTGTCAGGTCCTATATGGCTTTACGGTTGCCCATATTGTCGGGTTTTTATCTTCTCTTTTGTCAGATATTTGATGTTTGACCGTGTACATCTTAACTATGCAGAGGTGGAGAGTTACTCATCTTAACTGGTTTTGTATCCTGTTGATGTTATATTTTTTAGTTAATAAAAACACTATTTTTCTCGCAAAAAGAAAATTTAAACATTATTTATCAAAAAAAAAAAGAACTTATCTACAGACTCTCTGTCTTGGTTAGAGCTTTTTTTTAGGGGATGTCTCGGTAAGAGCTGACGGATGATATTTTTGACTTGTCTTGTTGTCGTGTATGCCGGCCTGCAATTTTGTATATTACAAGTCTAGTTCTTATCTTAGCGCAGGCCACGTGTGAGCATATATTCATATTTTTACAAGTGGCCTGGCCCGATCGTGGTCAAGTCGTACTTTCATATTGCCCTCAGATCAGCTAATTTCCAAGAGGCAGCGTCCACGGCTTAACCAAGCCAGCTGCTAAATTACTTAATTGTCGCAGAATAAATTAAACGAGAAAATGTAGTCCAATCACTACAAAGATTATGCTTGTATAAGTGCGAGGGATCCTACATACTATGCCATATCCTTCCCGTCAACTAGCAAACTCTTCAACCTGCTCCATACCCCCCTGGCGGCACCTTGGAATCTTGGATCTCCTGCAGGTAGATGCAAACTCTGTGCTTTTACCAACTAAATTAAGCATCTTTTGTGGCCCAATTTGTGTTTGATGATCCCCTTATGCGAGTGGCCAGCGGCAAGCTGCTGTTATCTTTTTCGTTTGATAGATTCCTTCCTGTTCTAGCTCGGTTTCTTGATGCATACGCAGACTATAAATCCAATGAATAGCTTTGCCCTTCAAGCTTCACAATTCCTTTTTCTAGATCTGATAATTTCCCTGCCCGATCTGCACACACATCTTCACATATGTATGTATATATCGATGCCTCAAGTCCTGGGTTCTATTTCCTTTAACTTACTTATTATGATGCCCATCGAATCTCGTATCGCTCGTCCTAGTCCGCAGGAAACATCCGCGGATAGGACTTCATATACTTTATAATTAGCGGTGTATAAGATCTAATCTATCTACCTATCCATCGTAGTACACTAAATACAGAATACAAAAGAAACAGTGAGATGTATTGAAAACAGTCCTCGATTTGATGGACCATCCTTTAATGGTAGATCATAATCATTAGAGTTACATACCATAAGATCTGTCAATTCGATCTACATAGCTATAGACATTTGTAAGAGATAATACAGTACCTAAACAGGAGTATAAATAAGCAGTTATACATGGCTTAGTAAAATCTGATCTCAAAACCAGTGAAGATCGTCTGTGTCTATTTTCTTGCACTAGCGAGAGCTCTAGTAAACTTTGTCTTATGACTGATCAATTCCCTTCAATCTCAATATGCTGACTTTGTCTCAGTATGTGCAAACTGTACCTTACCTTTTACCCTAAAAAAAGAAACTGTATCTTACATTTGTTATAATATGAGAGCTCTACAAGTTTTTGGTTCGGTGGAATTGGAGAGAGGGAATGGGAGTTTGAGGCATAGAGAGTTTTATTCCTTTGTTTGTTTAGGTGGAATGGGAATTCAACAGGGAAGTGGAAGAGAAATTCACGTGTAGAAGTCCCACATATCTATTACCTGGGGGAGGGCTAGTAATTGAGATGGGGAAAGGGAATTAGAGTTAAACTCCCATTCCCTTTCCGTTAGTTTGCCAAACAGGCTGTAAAGTGACGCGACGTTTACACTTGTTGTCACGCATGAGGACACCACGTCAGGCAGGTTCATCTGATGGGCCGAGCCGGCCGAAGAGAAAGCGGCCCAACCGTGTATTCGACCCAACGACCTGGGAAATGTGATATGTAGTCAAGCGAGGAGGGTGATCGGTATCGCAGAAGTGACTGGGTGTAGTCTTTCCCATTTTCCCTTCCGCTACTTCCCGAACCCTAGTTCCTCCTCTCTCCCCCGAATCCCCAAATTCCTCTACCCCAATTACCCTGTACCGAATCGATGAACTAGATCAAGAAGAGGCACGTAACAGTTGTTTATCTTGAAAATCATAAAAGGGAAAACAATAGGGTGTAAAATACATAAATGCGCCAAGACTACGACCCAGGATCGCTTGATGGGCAAGCATGTGGCGCGTAGACAACTTGGTCTTTTCCCCCGTTTGGATTAGGGTCCTGGTTTTTGTTAGCGCACTGGCGTTCCATGTCATGCGGTCGTGTTGTGGACCTGTGGTAGTAGCTCTTGTGTCCAGTTTTTTTTTTTGTTGTTTCTTTACTGTTCTTCTGAAACTTGATTTTTTTAATTTCTGTTTTAAATATTATCCATGTTTACACTTTTCCTTTTCATTTTTGGAATACATATCAACTTTTACATAGTGAACATTTAACGTATACAGGTTGAACATTTTTCATATACACGGTCACCATTTTTTGGTACATGCTTAAACTTTATCCGAATACGTGTTGAACATTTTAAAAATTCATATTTAACTTTCTTAATAGACAATGACCATTTGTAAACACATATTGAACATTTTTCAAAAATGTCACATTTTTTATAACATGTGAACATTTCCTGAGTGCTAATGAACATTTTTCTGGCACAGATATGTTTTTAGAAAAATTGTGCGAACAATTTTGTACATTTCATGAACATTAAAATTTCATGAAAATATTTTTTAATGGGTGAATATTTTTAAAATTTCATGGACAATATTTTTATGTTACAAACAAATTTAAGAATTACATGACCACAATATTAAACTTTCATGACTTTAAAAAAAATTCAAAAACATATTTAATGACATGAACGTGTAAAATTGCACGAACAATTTTTTACTTTCCATTAACATTTTTTAATGTGGTAAATGCTTATAAATTTTAATGTCTAAACATTATTTACAAATTTATAAGGATTCTTTCTAAATTGTCATCAACAGTTTTAGAAAGTGTTTTATATAGACGTTATTTTTTTCTTTTCAAAAGAGAGAGCTGACACACAGCAGTTGTTGACAAGAACGAACTGCAGTGTGCTCATCTTGAACAAAACATATCAACTGCAACGGCAACTGATTTCTATTCTGCCATAAGCTAATAGAAGGGACGTACACAACCGAGAGCAAACTTTTGATGCTCAGGTACCATCGTGCTTGTTTTTTTATATATATTTAGAAGTTTCTAGAAAAATCAAAAAAAATATGTGAAAACTTGAATGTATTTACTACGGATCCATGAAATTTTGTTTATTAATTTGTAATCTGTACAAAGAACAAAATTCTGGCCAAAAAATACACAAAAGCGACCCATTGGAAAATATACATTTATATTTTTGTACGCCACATGTGAAAGTAAAATATTGCGAAGTTTTGCACATATGTTTTATACATGTGTGTATACAGCACCCTCTAAAAAAAGTCTATACAACAACCCCTCAAAAAATCAAGTCTATACAGCAAGCTCAAGTATAGTAAAAACTATATGTTGGGATAACAAAATATACACTCCTAAAAACAAAAGGAAAAGGCAACGCAAGGCTCCATGAAGCCGATAGGTCAATGGCTAGGAGGTGACGCAAGACGGCGGCCCACTGCAATCGGAGAATCCATCATGTTGCCCTGCCAGCCCATGTGGTCGTCAGTGCTGCGAGAAGGCCAAAAATTTAAACACAGAGTTAGAGGTACATTGTAAAAAAGACATGCTTGATGATCATCTTGTTATGCGTCGTCCGACGGGTTTAGGTCATCACCACGAACACTAACCATAAGAGGCATTTCCTCCCAACAAGTACAGTTGGCCCGACTTTCCAAGAACTTAACTTAGGCCCTAGAGACCCACGGTCAACTCTCCATAGGAAGCGGGTAGTGGTATGCCAAGCCAACATAGAAGAGCCCCAACGAGGTCAGGTGGCAGGATATGACGCCCAGAGTGTCCGGTAGCATTGCTGGGAGGGCCACCCATAAGGCATCCGAAGCTACGGTTTCCTTGGATTATCGAAATGGTATGTTCCAATTCTTATTGTGGGTGGCCAAGGAAATCAGAAGCATCAGGTCTGAGCAGATCGCAAAAAGATCAGGACTCGTGCAAAGCGGAAACCTGCCAAGCCATTGGTCCAGCGAGAAGATGGTCCCTTCTCCATTGCCTATGATGACGCTGAGCCCAAGGAGAATACCATGTTTGATTGATTAGAGTGACTTACAAAACTGAAAACCTTCCCTACCCCTATGAACGCAGGCAAGAAGAGAACGACCCTACTGGTATTTCGCTTTACTAAGTTGCAACCATAAGGCCCTTCATGCCGAGAATCCGCCACACCCATCTGGAAGGCCTCCTTGGAGGCCTAAATCCTCCAACTCCAACTCAAAATGGCGGGACCTTCTGTGTACAAACTAGCCCTAACTTAGTCGCCACCATTTGCTCTCTCTCATCCGTAGAGACTCCCCGAGCCACTATTAATGACCTGGCCGGTGGTGTCGGAGAAAGATGCTGGCCAACAAGGATGCCGCGCTGAGGCATTGGGTTGTTGCTGCCATGTCACGTGCTTGGTGTTTTGCGAGCTTGGTAGCGGTCATGTCTATTCTTTCCATACAATTTGTATGCATATATGCTAACTATGTGAACGGGTTTCCGTGTTATTAGAGAGATAAACAGAAGACGTCCAAGCTAGCGTTATACCATGACGACAAAGGAGTTTTCACTCCAGTTACTAAAAGAAATTACGGATAATTTTTCTGAGAAGCACATCATTGGTCATGGTGGCTATGGAGTAGTTTACAAGGTATGCCAATATGATTATTACCTACGTCGATCTTATTATAATTTCAAAATGATATAACTGTATGCACCTTCATGAACCAATGTACCAGGGAGTGTTGGCTGATGGGGAAGAGATTGCTCTCAAAAGGCTTTATCCCGTGCATGGGCTTGATGACACACAATTTACGAACGAGTTTAATAATCTTATGAAGGCCCAACATCCAAATGTTACCCGGCTAATTGGCTACTGTTATTATGTAAAAAAACGAACGCGTTAAGCTCAATGATAAGTATGTTTTTGCCCATTCGGATGAAAAAGTTCTATGCTTCGAATACTTGAAGGGTGGAAGCCTTGACAAGCACATTTCAGGTATGATGGTGCTCTACTTAAACCTTATTATTATTTTGCATGTAAATCAAAATTAGCCTTAATATTATTATTTTTAGCGTCTTGGTAATATGATGCATGTTTACTTCCACAGATGAATCATGCGGACTCAATTGGCACACCCGCTTCAAAATTATTAAGGGCATTTGTGAGGGCTTAAATTATCTTCACAATGGATCCAAAGATCCTATTTACCATCTTGACTTGAAACCCGAGAATATAATGTTGGACGAGAATATGGTCCCCAAAATTGGAGATTTCGGTTTGTCAAGACTCTTCCCTTCAGCACGAACCTATGTCACAATCAAAGTCATAGGAACAATGTAAGTTGATATGCCTCATGATATATAATCAGCTTGTCTGGAAAAATATTGAAAGAAAGTGCATTGGATACATACCATGCAGTGGATACATGCCACCAGAATTCATCGAGAGACGCGAAATTACATCAAAGTTTGATATATTCAGTTTGGGTGTTACCATCACGAGGATAGTGGCTGGATATGACGGCTACTCCAAATGTGCACGCATGTCTCTAGAAGAATTTATTAAGCATGTATGGAAGATATCTTGTATTATGAAAACCAATTTTTTCCACATATATTATATTCATATTGTGATGCATTAATTTTCATGCCACCTTTCGCATTGTGTTCCAACTTTGTAGGTACATGAAAATTGGGAAAAGCGGTTACAAGACACAATGTCGTCGTACACACCAGAGCAAGTTACAACATGCATCAAAATAGCATTAAGCTGCGTGGAAAACACGCGTGAGAAAAGGCCTAATATTGCCGAAATTGTTGATAAACTGAACATGGTTGATACAACAGAAAGTTTATCTACAAGCCAGGTATATACGTTGGGCAGAAACATATTACACCCTTTTCCATATTGATCATGTATGTGGCCACTAGTGCCACAATTGCCATTTCTGAGAAGGAGCTACACGTGATTGACCGCATCACATATCCTCTATAATTACCCACACTAACTTCCCACTCACGATGAATGCTTACTTAATAATTTCATTTTGTTCTTTATCTAGTAGTCGTTTTGTACATTTATTATGGGAGTGATAAGTAGGCAAAGTTGATAATTAATCCGCCCATTTGGAAATAGATGGTGTTTTAGACATGGACACCGTGTCCAACATGAATTATGACCATTACTTTTCATATGAATATATAAGGAAAAAATATGTAAGTATTATATTAAGAAAATATTTTCCGTAGAAATCTGAAATCAAATGATGGTGTACTCCTACTAACTAATATAGAACTCACTGAAAATTGTGTTTTAGATAATTTTGACACGGTACTCCTACTAACTAATTAAGATACTATAGTGATTAGGAAAATATATATCGTTCACCAAATTTTTCTTAATAAACACAATTTTCAGTGAGGTCTAGATTAAACTACCGAATCAAACTGATGTACTCCTACTAACTAATAAGCTACTATAGTGATTAGGAAAATATATATCTTTCACCAAATTGTTTTGAAAAAAAAAACAGAGCCCCGCGCCCACCCACTAAATGATATCAATTTTGAACTACATATAGTGCAATGTGCATGTTGGGTTTGATATATATTAAGTCACAACAACTTTACTTTCTAAGATGAAAAAAATCATTTGATGCTACTATATAGTATTATTGATGGATTAATACATAAACCTAGAAATATATACTATGACAAGCTCTGTCTTCGTAGTATGGTAGAGAAACGTCAAAACTACTAGCTAGCGGTAACTCTTTGGCGTCTATAGTAAATTAAAAGTAGGACGATAGCTGCTTCATGCGTGTTCCAACCAACAAGTTACCAGTGAAATGTGGTCTAAGTGCATATAAAAACAACATGTTGTTTAGTAGGACTAATAAACTTTTTTTAAAGAGTAGATTCCATTTTGTACACAACTACAAGATACCTTTATAAAGAAGGACTAATCATCTTAAGTGCTGTATGCCTGTATATGCAGATCGCCAAGAAACGAAGCTGGAACTCAGGTAATTATCTTGATTAATATAGTCCGTCAAGAAAAAACCTAGAATATCATCTGGTCTCTAATGTCAAGTTGCTATTGCCCGAACCAATATCTTGTTAGAGACTGGATAGAGGAATCGATCTATTGTTGCTCTCTGAAGTAGTAGCTAGTACAAATTGATTACATGAGCCTGGCTCTCGAATGGGAACGAACAGGGGAAGAACTAGGGTTCGAGAAAGAGGAAAGTAGGTAGCCGCCGGTTCGTCCTGATCCACTGAATGGCGAGCTCTGTGTGTGCCTCCCCTGAAGTAGTTGTGCTTGTGGGCTCAGTTGACCCATTCTGGCCCGTGGGTGCGCGGGCTGGGCCGCTTGGCTCGTGTGGGCCGCTGGGCAGCTGTAGAGTTGTTGTGGTCGCTGCCCAGTGGGTCCCTCCCGTCAGGGGTGCTAACATCCCCCTTTCCTTGAGACGAGGCTTGTCCCCAAGCCTCCGCATGCGGGAAGCGCGCCATGAGACTGTCCTTGTCCTCCCAGGTGGTGCCCAAGGTTGCAGAATTGGACCACTGCACCTTGACTTGTTCTTGCATACCCCCGTTCTTTTTGCGCCAGCGTGTTTGCACTACTGCCATTGGCACAGCAAGATCATCAGAACAATGAGGCAATCGTGGTTCGACCGACATACCAGCGAGTAGGGCGCGGCGAAGCAGCGAGACGTGGAAAACTGGGTGCACCGTTGCTTCTGGTGGTAGTTGCAGTTTATACGCCACTTCATTTATCTTGTCGATGATGAGGAATGGTCCATAGAATTTGTAGGCTAATTTGTGGTTCGCCCTCGGCGCCACCGAGGACTGGATGTATGGTTGCAGCTTGAGGAATACTTTCTCGCCCACTTGGAATTCTCGAAAAGATCTTTTCTTGTCTGCTTGATCTTTCATGAGCTGCCGCGCCCTGTTCAGGTGTTGCTGCAGTAAGTTCTGAACTGTAGCTCGCTCGTCCAACCAAGATTGCAGTGCTGGTACAGAGCGAACAACATTCGTGGAGATTCCCAGTTGCGAAGGCTCGTACCCGAACAACGTCTTGAATGGAGTCATGCCTATAGCAGAATGGTGCGCGTTGTTGTACCAGAATTGAGCGAGTGGGATCCAGAAACTCCATCTCCTTGGACAAGCTTGAGTGAAACAACGAAGATATGTCTCGACACACTGATTGACGCGTTCCGTTTGCCCGTCGGTCTGTGGATGATTGGCCGTGCTTAGTCTGAGTTCAGTGCCTGCTCCACGGAACAACTCCTGCCAGAAATGGCTGGTGAAGACTGGGTCTCTGTCAGAGATGATTGCCTTGGGTAAACCATGTGTCTGGTAGATCTGGTTCATGTATAGTTGTGCCACCGAAGCTGCCGTGTATGGATGAGCCAGAGGAAGAAAATACCCAAATTTGGTTCGTTTGTCGATGAGCACTAACAAACAGTTGAACTTGCTGGACTGGGGTAGGCCACCCACGAAATCCATAGAAATCATATCCCATGGTTGTTGTGGAACTGGCAGAGGCAGTAACAGGCCTGGCGATGCGGCACGGTCTGGTTTAGCTTGCTGACATACCCGACAACAGCGGACATATTGCATAATTTGAAGTTTCATCTTAGGCCAGGCAAAAAGGCGTCTGATGCGATGGTAGGTGACGGGAAATCCTGAATGGCCGTCGACAGGACTATCGTGGAATGCTGATATGATTCTCTGCTGTATCTGAGTGCTCCCCCCCCCCCCAGCCAAATCCTGCCTCGGAAGTAGATTACCCCTTGTCGGAGGGATAATCTGCCTTTCGGATCTTCCCTGATGGCAAGTTGTGACAACAGACGCGAAGCTTGATCATTGTTGTGGTAGCTGTAGGTGACATCTTCGAGCCAGGCCGGGCTGCATGACGTGGTGGAGAAAAGTGTGTCGCTTGGCTTGGCTCGGGATAACGCGTCTGCACCAGCATTCTCAATCCCTTTCTTGTACCGGATGCGATACCGTAGGCCAAGCAGTTTCGTGAACGCTTTCTGCTGCCAAGGGGTCGTCAGACGTTGTTGCTCCAAGTGAATCAAACTCTTTTGATCGGTCAGAATATCAAATTCAGCGTGTTGCAGGTACGGACGCCACTGATCCACAGCTACCACTATGGCCAAGTACTCCTTCTCATATGTGGACAGAGCCTGGTAGCGAGGGCTGAGCGCTTTGCTCATGAAAGCAATCGGGTGCCCCTGCTACTGTAAGATCGCCCCAATGCCGTGGTCACTTGCATCTGTCTCGATTGTAAAAGCTTGCTTGAAATTAGGGAGAGCCAACATGGGAGCAAAAATTAGCTGTTGTTTGAGGACTTGAAATGCCGTTTCAGTCGTTGAGGTCCAGAGAAAAGGAGTCCCTTCTTGAGCAGGTTGAATAGAGGACGTGTGATCACACCAAAGTTTCTGACGAAGCTTCGATAGTAACCTGCGAGCCCCAGAAAACTGTGAACTTCTTTGACGTTCGTCGGAGCTGTCCAGTTGATGACTGCTGCAATTTTGGTGGGGTCGGTAGCGACACCTTGCGAGCTGATGACATGCCCCAGGTAGAAAATCTTCTGCTGACCAAAAGCACACTTGCTAAGCTTGGCCTTCCAACTGTCTCTACGGAGGAGAGTAAGCACCTGCCGTAAATGATCGACGTGCTCTTGGAGTGTTGCACTGAAGACAAGAATATCGTCGAAGAACGACAGAACGCAGACACGGTTGACAGGTTTGAGGGTGGTAGTGACTGATCCAATAAAAGTGGCCGGTGCACCTGCGAGGCCAAATGAGACCACTCTGAATTCAAAATGGCCCTGGTGCGTCTGGAAGGCTGTCTTGTATTCCTCTCCGGGAGCCAAGCGAATTTGATGATAGTCGGCGCGAAGGTCTAGTTTGGAGAACCAAGCTGCACCATGAAGTTCATCCAGGAGTTCCTCAAGACAAGCACCGGAAACTTGGCAATTACCGTGAGGGCATTGAGCTGACGGTAGTCGATGCATAGTCGCCAAGTTCCGTCTTTCTTCTTGACTAAAATGACTGGTGAAGAGAATGGGCTGGTGCTTCTCTGTATCACCCAGCAGCTCCTCGACTTGTTTCTCTATCTCTGTCTTATGTTCTGGCTTGTGTCTGTAAGGTCTGATGTTGACTGGTTGCGCTCCAGGGATGAGTGGTATTCTGTGATCACAAGCACGCCGAGGGGGAAGGCCTTTTGGTTCAGAGAAAACATCCGCAAAGTCATTAACCACTTTTTGAATGCAGTCTGGAACAGTCACAGTTGACTCCTGGTCTGGTGCAATCATGCATAGGTGTATGATGTGCGAGACAGCCCCGTTGCTGCAGAGACTCTGTAGTTGGATGCTGTTGATGGTTTCACAGACGACAGAAGCTGCATCATGTCCATTCAGTCTAATCGGTCCCGCTGGTGTGATAGTCTCGATGAAACGGGCGCGCCAATCAACAGTCATGGGGCCGTGTTCCTCTATCCAGTCCATCCCTAGGATGGCGTCGTAGGTACCGAGTGAAAGCACCTTCAGATCCGTGAAAAACTCATTCCCTTGAGCGTACCATGCACAGTGTGGAATGTAGGTTGAACAGACCATTTCGCCGCCATCCGCGACACGAACACGGCCTGGTTTGGCTATAGCTTGGACTCCGACGAGCGTTGTGGCCACTTGCTCGTCGATGAAGGAGTTGGAGCTGCCTGAATCGATGAGGAGGAGCACCTCGCGCCCTTGTATCCAGGCGCGCAACTGGAACGCCTTGGCCGAGACGCCCCCAGTCACGGCAGATAAGGATATCGCCATGACTATGTCATTCGGGCCTTCATCTTGTGGAATCTGGGTGTCGATGAAGTTGTCGAGGCCGATCATGTCGAGGAGTTCTTCGACGACATGCAGTTGAACTGAGGTGGGGCACACGTGGTCATGCCCCCACTTCTCGCCGCACTTGAAACAGAGGCCGCGGGCACGTCGATAGTCCCGCAGCGCCTTGATCTTGGACGAGTCCGCGCGTGCGGCGTCAGTTCCACGCCGATCGGTGGCGATCGTAGGGGTCGGATGGCGCATCGGAGGTGGGGGCAGTGGCAACGGCACTGCTGCCCGTGGAGACGCGTTAGGTGGACGAGGTGGATGTCCCCGTGCTCCATCCGCCACTTCCTCCTGCAGTTGCGCGAGCGCGCACGCCGTGTCCAGGTCAGGGGGTCGCTGCACCATGACGACCGCCCTGATGTCCATCCTCAGGCCCTCGACAAAACGCGTGAGAAAATAGTAAGGATGGATTGATTCAGAGTATGAATTCAAGTGATCGATGATAGATTCAAATCTCTCAATATAATCCGCCACGGTAGTGGTTTGGCGAACTGAATAGAACTGCCGAATGAGAGTTTGGTGACGATCTCGGCCAAACCGCGTGCACAATTGTGCAGTGAACGAGTCCCAATCGAACTCGCCCAGACGGTGTTGGATGGACTGCAGCCATATTGCCGCTGGCCCCGAAAAATTCAGAGATGCCATAGGAACCCAGAAAGAAGGCACAATCCCAAACATGGAAAAATACTGCTCACAAAGAGTTTCCCATAGATTAGGATTTTCGCCAGAGAACTGCGGGAAGGTAATAGAGGGATGTGCCTGGCCCAGGCCGGTGAGCATCTGGCTGGCATGCGAAAACGGAGATAGCGGAACAGGAGAGGTGGGAATCGTGGCTGTACCGTTAGGCGGGAGCGGCGGCGGCGTCGTGAGAGACGCCGCTGATGGCCCCCGTTTGATCTGGAATTCGCTATGGCCATCGGGCCCTTGAGGCTGGATCCCCTCTTCGGCGCTCTCAGGCACCGGACCCGTGCTAGTGCGAGCTGTTGGAGGCGCCTGCGCTCGTTGCAGTGCTGTGACCGCATCGCCCAGATCCGCCACTCGGTGCTCGAGATCGGGACGCCATGATAGGAGGTCGTCGATCTTCGTCGCCGTGGACTGCTGAGCCTTGGTCAGCCCGTCGATGGCGGCGTCGATCTTGTTTTCGAAGCGAGTGAGGAAGGCGGAGATGCCCGGATCCATGGTTTCACGCGCGTGCTTCAGCCCTCTAGTCTCGATGAGGTTCGCCAGAGCGGAGTGGAGGCGTGTGGTGGCTGGATCTCTGATACCAGATGTTAGAGACTGGATAGAGGAATCGATCTATTGTTGCTCTCTGAAGTAGTAGCTAGTACAAATTGATTACAGGAGCCTGGCTCTCGAATGGGAACGAACAGGGGAAGAACTAGGGTTCGAGAAAGAGGAAAGTAGGTAGCCGCCGGTTCGTCCTGATCCACTGGATGGCGAGCTCTTCGTGTGCCTCCCCTGAAGTAGTTGTGCTTACGGGCTCAGTTTACCCATTCTGGCCCATGGGTGCGCGGGCTGGGCCGCTTGGCTCGTGTGGGCCGCTGGGCAGCTGTAGAGTTGTTGTGGTCGCTGCCCAGTGGGTCCCTCCCGTCAGGGGTGCTAACATATCTTCTCATCAGTCTAAGTAGCTCCAAGATCGCCATTAACTGGCAATTGCATCCTGGATCCCAGACATTCTTGTTGAATGAATTGAGTCAATCGAGAACTGAAAGAAATTATGTTCGCCGACCAAACTTCATCCCTCTTACCCCCTCTTTCCACAGGAGAGGTAAGAGTATGTAGTCGATCTGAACCGTTGATCACATTAATTAGTGATCGGATTGACTCTTACATTCTTACCTCATACGTAAAAAGAGGGGGTAAGTGGGAGCATGTTAAAATTTGCCTTAAAGAAAATGTAGGACACTTAAGATGAATAAAATTATCAGCACCCTTGGTGTTCAGTAAACTGCTAGCCTTTTCTTTATTTTTAACAGGTGATCAGTTTTTGAAACACCTACCAGAGCGGCTCAGCTTCTTCCCCGTTGGCGCGCGGGACGTTTTGTCGCCGCCGGCTGGCCCTTTCTCCCGCTTGTCCCCGCTCGGAGCCGGTGCCACGCTGGCGGAGTCGATGAAGATGCTGGGATGCCACGTGTACAGCAAATACTTCGGCTCGCGCAAGGCGCGGGGGCGGTGGTGGCGATCGCTGCTGCTGCTCTGGATCATCGGCTCCACGCTCGCCTCCTTCCGCCTCTTCCACTACATCAACTCCAACGCCGTCGAGAAGCGCCGGGACTCGCTCGCCAGCATGTGCGACGAGCGCGCCCGCATGCTCCAGCAGGATCAGTTCAACGTCAGCATGAACCACCTCCATGCCCTCGCCATCCTCGTCAACACCTTCCACCACTCCGAGAATCCTTCCTCCATCAACCAGGTACGGCTGGCTCAACTTCTTCTCGCTCTGCTCTCCGTTCCACCTTCAACGGCGACGGCGGAGTCGGTTTATGTTTGTTTTCGTTGGCTGCAGGTGACATTCGCGACGTACATGGAGAGGACGGCGTTCGAGCGGCCGCTGACAAGCGGGGTCGCTTACGCGGTGCGGGTCACGCACGCCGAGCGGGACCAGTTCGAGCGGCAGCAGGGGTGGAGCATCAAGAAGATGTACTCCCCGAATTCGCAGGGGGACGGGGACGCCGCCGGGGCGATGATCCGCGAGCCGGACGAGGAGTACGCCCCTGTCATCTTCGCGCAGGACGCCTACAAGAACGTCATCTCATTTGACATGCTCTCCGGCGCTGTGCGTGAGGATTTGCTTGCTTTCGTATATATCTCGGTTGTTTCGTTTTTTCCCACTGTCAAGCTAACTAGATTTATCCTTTAGCCTAGTGCCGGCCGTCCGTATAAAACCGGAACTGTTGGTGCTCACCATGTGGTTAATTTTACAGCTCATCAGCGCTATTGCTTGTGTCTTAACAGTAAAAAAAATTACGAACTTACAGTGTGGTTACTTATTATCTTGGTTTAATTTATTTTGAGGAATAACTGTAGATTCGGAATCAATCATGAGTCATGCTAATTTTCCTGGGAACATGTTGGATGCTAAAGAGGGGCATTTGGTTTGCTTTCGTACAGGATGATCGCGAAAACATCATACGAGCTAGAGAATCTGGGAGGGGTGCTCTGACTGCTCCTTTCCAGCTACTGAATGGCCGCATCGGTGTGATCTTGACATACTCTGTGTACAAGTCCGAGGCCGTCGCAAATGCGAGGCCGCAGGAGCGTACCCAAGCTGCCATAGGGTAAAATCTACATGAGCATCTTATTAAAGCCAATATGTTATATATGCAACAGATTCTCTAACTGGTTGCTTTTGCTTGCAAACAGCTATCTATGTGCCATAATTGATATGGAAGCACTTGTTGATAAGTTGCTTCATCAGCTTGCGGGGAAGCAATCCATCATGGTGAACGTGGATGATACTACTTATGAGTACCCAATCCGTATGTACGGTTCGAATGATACAGGCAGTGGCATGTACCATAACAGCACGCTCAACTTTGGCGATCCATCTAGAAGGCATGTGATGCATTGCAGGTGATTGATTTTTCGCGTTCCCTTTTGTAAGTCCTGCAATAGAGAATTACTTTTTTTTTGCAAGTGATGCATTCAACATATTGTTCACGTGTCTTGTTTAAAAAACTGATCACCTATTAAAAATAAAATACAAATCAGTTTTCTCCATGATTAGAAACAATATGGTTCTAATCCCATTTGATTGAATTCAAACAATAATGTTATTGTTTCATGTCTGTACCAATGTAATATTTACAATCTCGTGACACCACCATATCTTTTTAAGCTAGTCACTGATATCCCATGGTAGGATGTACCAGATAGATGATTGGTGGTTTTGCATTTTTGTGATAAGTTTGACGATATTTTTCCTTTTATAAGATATTAATATATTTACTATTTTAGCTAAAATACAATGGTATATTTTACGGTGACCTCTTTAGGTACACTTGGGAAGATGGACTAGGTGAATGATTGACTTTCTTACTCTGTTCAACCTAGGCTTCGTAGGAGTAGGTGATTATCAATAAGAGTCTACCAAACAGATAGGCTGATGTTTTACTACGGTAGATTTGTAGTATATATCTCTCATCTTTTTCGTTGTATTATATCTTTGTATCCAATAAATCACTAGTAGGAAAGAAAATATAAGTGGGGTCACATTCGTGATGGGTAGGCTCAGGACCCCACCATTGGTATCTTGGCCAAAGACTAGTGGCGGGTAGGAATTACGCACGCCATTGGTGTGTACACATCTATGGCAGACCCAAAATTTCACCTTCTGCTAGTAAATTCTTACCAAAATAGCCGTGGGTTAAATGCATGAGTGGCGGATGCTCCTAAGTTGCTCGCCGGTGTACTGGGTACCACCTGAAGGGCACCTATCGCTGTATCAAAATTGATCAAAGTTACCAGTGGCGGGTTCATATCGCCGCACGCCACTAGTGCAATCGCAATAATTGAGGTGGTTGGACTAGTAGCTTTTCCCACCCCTCTTCTTCGTCACTTTCACTTCTCCTCCAAGCTCATCTCCTTCTCCCTCTTACTCCTCTTCCACCATTTTTCCATCTAGCCACTCTCACCTCCACCACCTTATGGGACCCATTTTTTCATGTAGCTAGCTACTCTCACTCTGCCATCTTAGGCTGGTCATAGTCGGGAGTATCATATACTAGTATCATGCATATGATACTAGTGTAGCATACTACATTCATAGTGCATAGTATCATAGATTAGTATCATAGGTGGTCTCATTTATTTTCATGCATGACACATAGTAGCAAAACATTTATTATGATACGGTATCTATCTATGTTACTATAACCCTCTCTCTCTTCTTTAATTATCTGCCACATAAGCATTTTGCAAGTTCCAAGTGCATGATACCGCTTATGTTACCCCACCATGGTCAGCCTTAACCCATCCATTAATTAAAGAAGACACAAATACTCTCTTTCTCTCTCTACCCTCGTTAATCTAGAAGGAAGTAGCTGGGCCCACCAAATTAAACACCCCCACCCCCTCCATAATAAGTTTGCTGGCTACCTTCCTTAATTAATTAGCTAAGACGCATCATCGATTCAATCTTCACCACCACATTGGATACTTTTCGGCGAGTATTTTTGCAAGACATATGACGCATGAGTATTGTATGGGCATATATTTGGTTGTGTTATGCCACGGCCATCGAGCCGAGGCAACATTTGGTTGCTCGCGATGAATTTGCTTCCTCTTTGTTGTCTTTCTTTTTCAGGGAATACAAATAAGCGCCAACATTCTGACAAAATGCTGATTCATTTTCGTTTCGTTGAATTTTTAGCACTCAATACGTCCCAGTTTAGCAAAGATCATGCAAAAAATTCAAATTTGCATCGTTTTAGAATAAACTAATGAATTCAATTATGTATTTGTTATAGGTGGCAATGGAAAGATGGATCAAAGTTGGATGTATAAAACCAGACCCTGGGTGTAAAAAAAATCCTTTCAAGGTTTGACGAAGTTCTTAGAGGTTGCGGTGCAAGATATGACATGAAGGAGTGCGAAAAAATATGTTGTACATGTTTTGTTTGCGGAAACATTATACTGTATACACTTGACTCTGGCAAGTTGCATCGGCACTTGTTGTAAATGGTTTCATGCCTGGTTGTACAAGATGGCAAGTGGGATGTCAGATGAAGAAACAGGGCATGTAGACCCAGAATAAGAAGGGAGATGGAGCACCAAGAGGCCGGACATGATGAATAGTCTAATGGACATGAAGAGGCCTAATCAGTGAAGTGTCCAACGGACATGAAGAAGCCGTAGCAGACACGACACACATAGGAGGAAAGTTGGCCTGAATGGTCCAGGACCCTCATGTGCAAGAGTTGATTATGGAAGACACTACCAGTGAGAGAGGGGCTTGTGGAGAGGCAGCCAAACTGGAGACTCTCACAAAGACTCAAAAACTCCATTGTACATGGGTTGCAAGCTGAAACACACCCACCTTAGTGTCACAATCAATCTTGTGGACATCAAGGCAAAAACCAATAGCACGGACAAGTCCCTCGATATGAACCTAACGTGCTGCCTAAAAGTATCGATGATGCCAAGAAGGTGTTGTGCCCTCTTGATATGGAGCTGATAAACTACCACACATGCAAACTGCATCTTATTTATTGGAACAAGCACGCTAAGCTTAACTCACGGAATATAGCTTCCTCAAGTGGCTTGGTGAAAATATCGACAAGTTGCTTCTTGGTGCCAACATGCAAAATTTCGATGTCTTTGTGTGCCACATGATTGTGAATAAAATTATGACAATATCAATATTCTTGGTTTAGCTATGTTGCACGGGGTTCGCGGTGATCTAGATTGCACTTTCATTGTCACATAAAAGAGGCATTTTGTCACATTAACTAGTAGAAAAACGAACATTAGGAGCGCCCCCTGAAAGCGGTTGTGACCAAAGAGAACAAAGACGCCTATAATACCACCATCCGATGCGGTTATTTGTCCTATCCAAAGCACTGGAGGCAGTCAAGATAACAAAACCGCCCGCGATATATACTGGAGGCAGTTGGTAATTAGTAACCGCCTCTAGTTTCCCATCGTCCACTACTACAACTGTGAACAACACTGACCCCTCATCACTGACCGACCACCATGCATCGGGTGAGATGAGGCTCATCACTGACTGGCGGCGAAATGCTCGTCGGTGATATGTTGTTGAAGCCATGAATGGGTGATCAGTGATGAGTCAAGGCATCAACCACGTTATGTCATCAGTGAACGGCTTATCGTCACTGACTGGTCGAATTCCTTGTCCAGTCAGTGGTGCAGGTACTTTCACTGACCTCTGCTTTTGTAGTCAGTTCGTGATGACTCGCCCACCAAAATGCTGGATTGTCCAGTGTTATCTCTAACTATGTCTTTTACCGGCCGTAAGTGATGATTCACCTATATTTAATCCGTTTGAACAAATAGAGTGTGTATTCCTTCATGCGCCATTTTGCCAGCTAATGATGTGGTGAGCTGCCTATGTCTTGATAATTGCATCTTTTTTATATGCTCTTAATCAAAGGCTTCTCCGAAGACTCTGATCCACCCTTCCACATCAGTTTGATCAATGCAGTATCACGGAAACACAAATTGCATGTGTGTGCAAGATCGTTTATGTCACCCTTATTATTATTTTTCCATGCGACTAAGCATCCTTGTACCTTTGGAAGTGCTAAGTAATTGTATATATCTTTGGTGTAGATGTCTCAAATATGGATGTTTGAGAATAGGGCGACAGATGATTTCGTCGAGAAGTTGGAAGGGTTTCTTCAAGTCTCCCTCCTACACATGGAGGTTAATGGCGGACGAAAGATGTGTAGTCTATGTCGTAGATGTGATAACACAAGAATGGTTGGATAGAAAGATGAATTGCAATATCATTTGGTGAAGAGGGGTTTTACTGATGGTTATACACATTGGACATCGCACGGTGAGTGTCATGCATGCTGCCAAGCTTCGTGAAATCGAATCATCTACATGTATGACATTTAAAAAAGAATTCATTTCTTTCTTATTCGTATTCTGATATTGTGGACAAAGATTCAAGAATGGGTATCTCTTTGGGTTCTAACGAACATGACGTGGCCATTTCGGTTAATGAGTTGTGGACTTGGAAACTGATAGGGCTTGTGTTATGTTACAAAAAATCATGGCGGTGACACCTCCCGTGGATTGATAATCCCTGTGGGTTGTTAATTCCTATGGTCCAAGATTTTTTTGTACTTTAATTCTGAGGAGGACATGGCACCAAAGAGTCGTGAAATCGAATCATCTACATGTATGACATTTAAAAAAGAATTCATTTCTTTCTTATTCGTATTCTGATATTGTGGACAAAGATTCAAGAATGGGTATCTCTTTGGGTTCTAACGAACATGACGTGGCCATTTCGGTTAATGAGTTGTGGACTTGGAAACTGATAGGGCTTGTGTTATGTTACAAAAAATCATGGCGGTGACACCTCCCGTGGATTGATAATCCCTGTGGGTTGTTAATTCCTATGGTCCAAGATTTTTTTGTACTTTAATTCTGAGGAGGACATGGCACCAAAGAGTCATGTTGTTGACTCTCTGGTACCTCTGAATTCAAAGGTCTTGTACCTGCACTAAGAAGAAATATGATCTTTCTGCGGTGCGTAGTAGTATCCGTAACAAGGCCAAAAAGAAGTTTCATGACGAATGAGTGGAATACTTTTAGAATAGGAGAAGTCTTCGACACTTGTCTAAAAGATGGTTTCTTTGAGAACTTTGAGAGAGAAGAATTTGTACTTCATTACTCTCATGGAGACGGGTTGTTCGAATTTCGCCACACATTTTCTAGACTTCCAATGAGACAAAACACAGACTCCCCTTTTAGGAGTAGAGATGCTAGCTCATCAATATGTATAGTTGGCATTGCATTAATATTGTATAAGATCAAGAACACCATCGATTGAAGGACTTCCCGTCATGCCCCCACCGATTTTCCTATCCCGTTCTGGTTTTCTCCCCTATCTAAAATCAGGCCCAACCCACCCACGCAACAGAAAAGAACCAGAAAACCAGGCTGCCCCTCCTCCCCTCGATCCTAGGCACGCATGATGTGCTAGGGCCTAGAGCACAAAAGCACATGCAAAATCGTTGTGCAAGCCCATTACAGGCATATCGAGATCTTCGTCACGAATGCCCTGGGGCTACCACCAGTTCAGGTCACCCAGAGGACGAGGCAGAAAGGTGACCACTACAAACCCTTCATGCTGGATGGTGGGGGCTACATTGGATACCACCGCTGCAGGAGTGAGACTGAGAGTGACCTTGTGCAACGCGGAGATAACGTCCCTCAGAACTTGCACAGGCTGGAGTCCCCAGTGAGGGACGTTGGTTTATTTTGGGTTTCTAGAATGTTTTCGACAATTTCCATGGACGACTCCAAGCTCGCCTTGTTGACAATGAGTTCAAGGTCGTGTATGTAGCGAAGAGCCAATGATTGCGCATCATATATGAGGAAAGGGGCCGAAACTGCGTCTTCTCACCCGTGTGGAACCAGACCCTCGAGAAGGACATCCTCTATGTGTGCATAGGCACCTCCTTGAACTCCCACCAACTTGAGATCTTCGCCATCTGCAACACCTCCGCCCCGCAACAGGGCGGAAAGTCATAAAGCTCACCGTTGGTGGGTACAACAACGCCTACCCGTCGAGCAACCCGGACGGGGACAAATTTTTCTTCAGATCGACGAGGGATGGATTGGCGCCACACAAGAACCTGTACATAATGTTGCACAGTGATAACGAGCAATTCGGGGAACATTCTAATAAGAGACACGGAGATAATGAGGAATTTGAGGAACCTTGGCACACTCTAGAAGATGTGAAAAAACAAAAGTTTGCACTGAAGTTAGTACAAAGTTAAGACACTTATTTTGGGATGGAGGGAGTAGTAAGCAAGCCTCTTCTGATATATGGGCAAAGTCTTCAAGATGATACTTAATTTGATTAATTATTTTTTGCAAACATGTTGTCTCACATAGAAATAATTGTACATTGAAAAAGCATGTCTCACGATAAACTAAAACCACGATACTTATTTTGGATCAGAGGGAGTATCATTTTCATGTTTTGGGTGCTACAATGTTCCTTCCCTACGGATAACCAAACATAAATGTTTGGCTGGTGTAAAATTCTGCGGGGATTTTCATTTTGGATAGCAAAATTGGTTTGATATATGATGTTGCATAGAGTTGTCACGGTCAGGGTCAGTGGGGCTCGTGTGGGGGAAGAGCAGTGTCTTCCTAACACGGAGTGCACGCGCTGTAAGTGCCACGCGTCATATGTCTGTTGTGCCACGCGTCATATGTCTGTTGTGCCGTGGATACATTTTGGTACTTTTTTTTATTACGGAGGGGCTAATTCTTGCCCTGCCAAAACTAAAAAAAATCTAAGTTCAGTTTTTTTTGTGTGAAATCAAAAGGGTTTTATGCCATTATGGTAGGGCTACAATCTCTTGGCAAGAGATCCTCAATACATGGGGGTCCTCTGCCGAGCCACACAGCCGTAGCTCGCTCAGAGCGACTATACCTTGCCAGGCAATCTGCAACACTGTTTTTAGAGCTATGAAGTTCCTGCGGAATAAACACCCTATCAACCATAAGGAACTTAATTTCAGCTACTAAGTGACCAAACAAAGATCGATCTAAACTAGAATTTGAAAGACAAGATAAGGCAAACGAAGAATCAGACTGAACTACCACCGGAAGCTCTGTATGTTGTCGAGCAAGCGCCATACCAATCATCAACGCCTGAATCTCAGTCTCTAGAGCCTCACTATAGTTGAACAAATAACGATAAGCCGAGAAAATGACCGAGCCATCATGTCTGCGTAGAATCATTTCGACCGCCGCCGTGCCGTCCTCCACTAGGAACGACCCATCCACAGACAAAGCCATCATGTTGCCCGGCGGCGCCGGCCAACGCAGCACTTTGGACTCCCGGTACAGCTTTGGTCTTTCCCATGTATCTTCCACCACCATTTTTCCTTTTAGCATTTCTTCCGTTGTATACTTTTGAGCATCAAGAATCGACTTCATGTAGCTTTCTAGGAAATCAATGGAAACCTGGGTAGGGGCACCCTCCTTGCCATGAGTAATATCAACTCGAATCTGCTAAATACGCCCACTGGTGGAAAAAGGGCCTTTGGTCGCGGTTCGCAACTGCCATTAGTCGCGGTTGCGCAACCGCGACCAAACAGGCGGGACTAAAGGCTCCACCCTTTAGTCGCGGTTGCTTAAGAACCGCGACTAAAGGCCCGTCCACGTGGGCGCCAGGTGGCCGTCGGGGCGGAGGACTTTTAGTCGCGGTTCTTCTGGCCAACCGCGACTAAAGACCGCCGCAGGTTTAGGGTTTTAGCCCCCCCCCCTAAACCTGCCCCCCCCCCTAAACCTGTTTTCTGTTTAATTTGTATTGTTTTATTTCTTTTATGCTTTATTTTAATTTTGAAGGAGTTTCACATATTCTACGCTACTACATACATGCATATGAATGTACAATTTCAAACAAATTTGAAATTAGAACCAAAAGGAATTCAAGAGGAATATACAGTATATATTAAATATCATCGGATGACCATATACAATTTTGAACAAGTTTCCATACATAATTTAAGGCATATAAAGTTCTACGTCCTCGTAATGGTGTTCTCCTTTAGGATGGAGGACTTCCCTCCTGAACCATCCAGCTAGTTCCTCTTGAAGTGGTCGGAAGCGAGCTTCTGGACTAAGCATCATCTGGAGGTTATTCCTCTGAGCATTGGTATCACTCGGAACCCGCTCAGAGGTGTATCTCCGGATCATCTCACAGACATAGTATCCACATAGATTGGTCCCCGCTGGCTGAATATCCCCAGCATTCTTAGCCTTTGACTTTTTGAATTCTAACTCTTTTTTGAATTCACCGACCTTTGTATCTACGAACCGTCTCCAAACCCTACGAGGCAAAGAAAATTAAATGAACAAGAGAGTTATTAGTTACTTGATATTAGGAAATGAACGAAATAGGCCGATCGATATAGAGCGCAAATGAATGAAAATAATTACTTCTGCATCATTTTTCTCAGGTCGCCCCAAAGCTTTGGATCCATATTCAGAGAGTCGTGGACGAGACATTCTGAGGTGTCAACTTTAATTACTAGCAGAATCCAGTGGAACCTGCGGACACGATACATGCACAGTACATCATGCATAACTCATCGATTAGCCGGCCACATACCATGCATGGAGTAAACAAAAGAGAATGTGCTCAAGACAGAAACACTCACCCAAAATGGTAAGGAAATAGAATATCACTTTTGAGTTCCTGCTTTGTAAGAAACTGCCACAGGTCTGCCTCCATGTCGTCGGGGTGATGCCGCAACACATATCCATTAACGATGTGTGGGTCAATGAACCCAACATCATGGATGTTCCTTACTCTGCATTCCTTAATCTTCATTCTGCATGTATAATAGCGGACACAACAATATAGTTAGGACATATATATAGTGCAGGCAATATGAACGAGATGGGGTAGAAATAAATCACTTACAGAACGTAGCAACTGATGATAGATTTGTCGAGCTCGCGCAGATTGAAAAGCTGGAACAATTCACTCAGATGAATTTGTACATAGTAATGTTTGAAGTGATGCTCATATCTAACTTCCGCATAAATATATTCGTTGGCGTTTTTATTTTTTATGTAACCCTTGTACCATTTCAGCAAACCTTTCATTTGTGGAGGTAGATCATGTTCCTGCGCAGGCTCGACGAGAGGCCCATTCTTCACATATGTAATTACTACCTCCTTCACTGGCGCCTCATCAAGGCCTAACAGTTCACGAAGAGTAATACCTAAGTTGGCCGCTTGTTCTCTGGCACTCGTTGCAGTCAATCCAAGTGCTGCCGCAACTGCTATGATATCGGGGTCATCCGGACCGGCGGCTTTCACTATAAGCGGGGCAATCGATTGTTTACTTTGTTCCCCGAGCTGGGCAACTCGTTTACTTTGTTCCGGATCGGGGTCATCCGCCCGCCCTTTCTTCTCCTTCAACATGAGTGCCTGCCTACGAAGTTCACGTGCATAGTCCTCAGGCAGATTCTTCGCGGCTTGGGACGGTGTGCTCAAAAATGACTTAGCCCACTTCTTTTGCTCATCAGAAAATACTGGCTTGGGCTCGGGCTCTCTTTTCTTCTTGCAGTCCGCCTTCCATTTCTCAAGATCAGCAGCCGCGGCCGCGGCAGTTTCCTCGGCACTACGTTCCCAAGGCCTTGTGGGGAGAGGCTTTAGTGATGGCTCCGGTACCTTTGTGGTCTTAGGTACATAAGGGTCCGGGTTAATAATCCAGGACTGCTTCTGCTTCTTTGCCGGAGGTGGATTGGGGGGCGGCGTCTGATCACCCGCCGGACGAGGACTGGGGGGCGGCGTCTGATCACCCGCCGGACGTTGTGGACTGGGAGGCGTCGGCTGACGTGACGGAGGTGTAGGTGAACCGCCACCACCACCACCACCACCACCGCCGCCACCGCCACCACCACCACCGTAGGGGGGTGGACTTGTTGTCCTTGGCGCCTCGCCTGAAAACTTGATAAACTTCTTTTGCCATAGAATGAAATGGCGCTTGACATCTCCAAGTCTTTTCTCCCCTTCAGGTGTAGCAATGTCAATCTCCAGGTCCTCAAACCCTTGGACTATGTCCTCCACCGTGACACGAGCATAGCCATCTTGAATGGGGTTGTTGTGGTGGAGTGCTCCAGGTAAACATGGTAAAGCACTGCCGATGGCTACCTTCATGGACATGTTCCCGATAGGATAATACAGATGACATTCTTTCCTCTCCTTTATATCGTCCACGGGGTAGCGAGGAGGCTCCGGTGCAGTAATTTCGACCACCAGAGGCTCCGGTGCAGTAATTTCGATCGTCGGTGCATCTGCACCAGCCGGTGGGGCCTCCGTGGAAGCCACGCTGCTTCTCCGCTGCTGGCTATCGAGATCCGCTGGATGATCTTCATGCTGGGCCCAAGCTGCATCTCTTTCGGCTACTAGTACACTCACGGTTTTCTTCATCACATCCATTTCCGATGCCAACCGCGCCACAACATCTGCTTCCCGATCCATCTTTCTCTTACGGCTTCTGTAACCGTACGGGTCATCGTTCTGGGGGAACCCTATTTTCCACGGAATGTGCCCCATGCCTCGTACACGTCCTCCGTGTTCAGGATTCCCGAGGGCTTTTGTCAGTGCGTCGTTCTCTCTGTTGAACTTGATCTTCCCCTCTTGAGCATCCCTCATTGCGTCAATAAGGGCTTGGGTGGGTTTCATTATTTTGCCCTGGTAAACACACTCCCCTGTCTCCGGGTTCAGCGTTCCCCCATGCCCGTACCACCAGCTTTTGGCCCTTGGGTCCCATCCCTCCGTACCTGGACGGATTCCTCGCGCCCTCAGCTCATTCTCCATCTTCTCCAACCTAGGCTACCAAAGGCGATACCCTCCTGGCCCCATAATATGATTGTACTCCTTCTTAGCCGCATTTTCCTTATTTTTTTCCGATATTTGAATGAACTGCTCCGATTTCTTTTGCTTCACAAATTCTGGCCAATCATGTTTCAGTTTCTCATATTGTCCTTTGAAATCCGGAGTCTTGTTCTGCTTGACAAAGTCATGGTTTAGATTTTGCTTGAATTTCCGGAATGCGTCGGCCATCTTATGAAGAGCGAACTGTTTGACTAGCCTCCTCCTCTCCTTGTTTTCCTCAATCTTGTTACCCTCCTCATCGAATTTGTTGTATTCCGGAGGTAGAACGAAATGTTCCATAAGCTTCTTGAAGCAATCTTTTTTTGTTCTCTTATCGACAAAAGTGAAACCAGCAATTCGTGCCTTCTTTGGCTCATTCCACTCCTGGACGGTGATCGAGACGTTGTCTCTAACAACGGCTCCGCATTGGCTGACAAACTTGATGGCGTTCTTGCGGGGCTCCAGCGGCCTGCCGGTTGCACTGTCGACAACCTCGATGGTGCATGTTTCTCCTTGTTTCATCGTCTTGGTTGCGCCACGCTTTGACGACGTACTCGATTGTTTCGACGATCCGGCCGAGGGCTAAAATAAGAAAGAGAGTCGCGCCCGTTAGTACACACATATTTATTCAAATCAGTTAGTTTGTATCACCAGAGGCTCAATGTATATATATACCTCGGCGCCGGAGGTGGTTGCTACTTCCATTTGAAGATCGTCGTTTATCGACGTTTGTTCGGCATCATCTTGCTGACGGCGCCCTTCATCTTCACTGTCAAGGTTCAGATAAGAAGAGACATCATCTTCTTCTTGTCCGGTCGGCACATATTGAATATCGCCGTTTATGATGCCGAACATATGTGCTTCACCGTCCGGATCATAGTTGTCCATAATCGGGTCAGCTCTATCGTCCGCCATTATGTCAGTCCTGAAAACATGTAGTAAAAACAAATTAATTAAGTGAAGAAGGGGGGCGGTGGCGGTGGCGGTGGCGAAAGGGCGGTGGCAAAAGGAGGGGGCGAGGAAGGGGTGGGAGAGGGTGTCGCGGTAGAGCGCGAGACGGCGTCACGGAGAGGGAGGCGAGGACAACACACATGTATAACCCTCGCCATTTGGTTAATTATCAAATTTTACGGTTTTTTGTTAATTATCAAGTTTTAAGTTACTTTTTTTCTTCTTCCTTTTTCTTTCTTCTTTCTTTTGGTTTTCATTTGGTTTTCATTTTTTTCTTCTTCCTTTTTCTTTCTTGTTTTTTCTTCTTCCTTTTTCTTTCTTCTTTCTTTCTTCTTTCTTCTTCTTCCTCTTTCTTCTTTCTTCTTTCTTCTTTCTTCTTCTTCCTTTTTCCTTTCTTCTTCTTTCTTTCTTCTTCTTCCCTTTCTTCTTCTTTCTTTCTTCTTCCCTTTCTTCTTCTTTCTTTCTTCTTTCTTTCTTCTTCTTCCTTTTCTTCTTATTCCTTTCTATTCTTTCTTTCTTCTTCTTTCCTTTTTCTTTTTTCTTTCTTTCTTCTTCTTCCTTTCTTCTTCCTTTCTTCTTCTTTTTTTCTTCTTCCTTTTTCTTTCTTCTTTCTTTTGGTTTTCATTTGGTTTTTATTTGGTTTTTATTTGGTTTTCATTTTTTTTCTTCCTTTTTCTTTCTTGTTTTTTCTTTTTTTCTTCTTCCTTTTTCTTCTTTCTTTTTTTCTTCTTCCTTTGTTTTTCTTCTTCCTTTCTTTTTTCTTCTTTCTTTTTCTTTCTTGTTTTTTTTCTTTCTTCCTTTTTCTTTCTTCTTCCTTTGTTTTTCTTCTGTTTTTTTGTTTTCTTTTGTTTTTTCTTCTGTTTAATTTGTTTTTCTTTCTTCTTCTTCCTTTTTCCTTTTTCTTTTTCTTCTTCTTCTTTTTCCTTAAGCAGGGCCGGCCGGCGCCGGCCAGCAGGCGGACGGCAGGGCGCGCGACGGGCGGCGAGCGGCAGGGCGTCGGACGGCGGGCGGCAGGGCGGCGCGCGGCGCGCGGAGGACGGCAGGCAGGGCCAGCGGGCGGCGGGCGCGGCGGGCGGCGGGCGGCAGGGCGTCGGGCGGCGGGCAAGGGCGCAGGGCACGGGCGGCGGGCAAGGGCAGGCACGGGCGGAGGCGGCGCTCACTGGGGACGGGGGGCGGCGGCGCGCAGGGCTTCGGCGTCGGCGTCGGCGTCGATCGGCGTCGGGGCAGCGCTTCGGCGTCGAGAGAGAGGAGAATGGGAAGTGGCAAAACTGCCAAGTGCAGTATTTATAGACGCACCTTTAGTCGCGGTTGGTGTGGCGGACCGCGACTAAAGCCTAGCTTTAGTCGCGGTCCGCCACACCAACCGCGACTAAAGCTAGCCTTTAGTCGCGGTCCGCCACACCAACCGCGACTAAAGGGTTTTGGCGCCGCTTCGTTCCCGCGCAGGAAGAGCCTTTAGTCGCGGTTGGTGTGGCGGACCGCGACTAAAGGCTAGCTTTAGTCGCGGTCCGCCACACCAACCGCGACTAAAGGTCTGTGCTGGCACTGGCGCGGTGCGGTGGGATGTTTAGTCCCACCTCGCTAGCCGAGAGGCTTCGACAGTGGTTTATAAGCGCGGCTGCGCTCACCACTTCGAGCTCCTCTCAAATGCAGGCTTACGGGCCTATTCTGTTACTATTAGCCTGTGGGCCTACTGGGCCTTCCTGCGGGCCTGAATCCTGGCCCAATAATGGGTTTCTAGTCGTATTCAGGCCGTGGTGGCCCAGTAGGTGGCATATTTTTTATTTTTTGCCTGTTTTTTGTTTTCATTTTTGCTTTATTTATTTTGTTTTGTTTCTACTTACAACAAAAAGCTTATTTATTTTATTTTATTTTGTTTCTAATTACTTATTTATTTTACTTTATGATAATTATTTTTGCTATTAAAGTTTCTAATTACTTATTTATTTATGTTATTAAAATCTTAAAAATACAATTATATATCAAAAAAATCATAAAATAAAACTAATTCATTTTAAATTCTTGTTTTTCTTCTGTTTTTTTCTTCCTTTTTTCTTCTATTTTTTTCTTCTGTTTTTTTCTTCCTTTTTCTTGTTTTTCTTCTTTTTTTTCTTCCTTTCTTCCTTTTTCCTTTTTTCTTCTGTTTTTCTTCTGTTTGTTTTTTTCTTATGTTTTTCTTCTGTTTGTTTTTTCTTCTGTTTTTCCTTTTTTTCTTCTGTTTGTTTTTTTCTTCTGTTTTTTTCCTTTTTCCTTCTTTCTTCTTCTTCCTTTTTCCTTTTAAAATCAGAAAAATAAAACTAATTCATTTTAAAATCTTAAAAATACAATTATATATCAAAAAAATCAGAAAAATAAAACTAATCCCTTGAAGGTTTGACAAAAGGTTTGATACATCATTCAGTTCATCGACCAAATACAAAGTTTGGTACAATAAATTATTACACATCAATTCTTCCCTTGTGTCCGTGCTTGCTTACGATTGTGCCGTATCCATGGAGCATCCTCATCATTTAACTTAATGCTTGGGTCGGTGTTCACTTTGAAGGGCGGAATTTCAGCAAACATATTATAATCTTCTGACATGTCTGTCTTGTCCTCCACTCCCACGATGTTTCTTTTCCCTGAAAGAACAATGTGGCGCTTTGGATCATCGCATGATGTACTGATCGTTTTCTTATCTTTCCGTTTCCTCGGTTTGCTACTCATGTCCTTCACATAGAAAACCTGAGCGACATCTTTCGCTAGGACGAATGGTTCGTCAAGGTAACCAAGATTGTTGAAATCCACCATTGTCATTCCGTATTGCTGGTCCACCTTTACCCCACCTCCTGTTAGCTTGAACCATTTGCACCGGAACAAAGGGACCTTAAAGGAGGGTCCATAGTCAAGTTCCCATATCTCCTCTATGTAACCATAATATGTGACCTTTTGCCCATTCTCGGTTGCTGCATCAAAGCGGACACCACTGTTTTGGTTGGTGCTCTTTTTATCTTGGGCGATCGTGTAAAATGTATTCCCATTTATCTCGTACCCTTGGAAAGTCGTTATAGTCGAAGATGGTGTCTTGGCCAACATGTACAGCTGATCTACAACATCATTGTCATTCATTAAATTTTTTCTCAACCAACTGCCGAAAGTCTCCATGTGGGCCTTCCTAATCCAGGATTCAGGCTTCCCCGGGTTGTCCGAGCGTAAAATATTCTTGTGTTTCTCAAAGTACGGAGCCACCAAGCTGGAATTGGTCAGTACGGTGTGGTGTGCTTCAGTCAGAGAATGGCCGTCCATACATATCGTTGATTTCCTTCCGATCGTGCCTTTTCCACTTAGTCTCCCCTCGTGCCGCGATCGAGGAAGGCCAATCGGCTTAAGGTCAGGAACAAAGTCAACACAAAACTCAATTACCTCCTCATTTCCATAGCCCTTGGCGATGCTTCCTTCTGGCCTAGCACGGTTACGAACATATTTCTTTAATACTCCCATGAACCTCTCGAAGGGGAACATATTGTGTAGAAATACAGGACCGAGAATGAAAATCTCTTCGACTAGGTGAACCAGGAGGTGCGTCATAATATTGAAGAAGGATGGCGGGAACACCAACTCGAAACTGACAAGACATTGGACCACATCGTTCTGTAACCGTGGTAGATCTTCTGGATTGATTACCTTCTGAGAGATTGCATTGAGGAATGCACATAGCTTCACAATGGCTACTCGAACATTTTCCGGCAGGAGCCCCCTCAAAGCAATCGGAAGCAATTGCGTCATAATCACGTGGCAGTCGTGAGACTTCAGGTTTTGGAACTTTTTCTCCGCCATGTTTATTATTCCCTTTATATTGGACGAGAATCCAGACGGGGCCTTCATACTGCTCAGGCATTCAAAAAAGATGACCTTCTCTTCTTTGGTCAGAGCGTAGCTGGCACGACCTTGAAACCATTCCGGATGCCGGTCATCAGGGTCTTTCAAACGTTGCTGGTCCTGCCGTGCTTCCTTTGTATCATTTGTCTTCCCATACACGCCCAAGAAGCTTAGGAGGTTCACGCAAATATTCTTCGTAACGTGCATCACGTCGATTGCAGAGCGGACTTCTAGGACTTTCCAATATTCTAGCTCCCAGAATATAGATTTCTTCTTCCACATGGCTGCGTGCTCGTCAGCTCCCTTCGGAACTGATTGTCCGCCAGGACCCTTTCCAAAGATGACTTTCAAATCCTTGACCATATCAAATACCTCAGCACCAGTGCGTTCTGCAGGCTTCGGCCGGTGATCTGCCTTGCCGTTGTAATGCTTGCCTTTCTTTCTTACTGGATGAATTTTCGGAAGAAATCGACGATGCCCAAGGTACACGTTCTTCTTACAATTTGGCAAATGTACACTTTCAGTCTCATGTAAGCAGTGCGTGCATGCATTGTATCCTTTATTTGACAGTCCCGAAAGGTTACTAAGAGCAGGCCAATCGTTGATGGTTACGAAAAGCAACGCTCGTAGGTCAAATTCCTCTTGTTTGTGCTCATCCCACACACGGACACCAGGGCCCCACAGCTGTAAAAGTTCATCAACTAATGGCCTTAGGTACACATCGATGTCGTTGCCGGGTTGCTTAGGACCTTGGATGAGCACTGGCATCATAATGAACTTCCGCTTCATGCACAACCAAGGAGGAAGGTTGTAGATGCATAGAGTCACGGGCCAGGTGCTATGGCTGGAGCTCTGCTCACCAAAAGGATTCATGCCATCTGTACTTAGACCAAATCTTATGTTCCTTGCGTCAGCTGCAAAATCTTTGAACTCTCTGTCGATCTTTCTCCATTGCGTTCCATCTGCGGTGTGTCTCAACTCCCCGTCCGACTTACGGTCCTCTTTGTGCCATCGCAACAACTTGGCATGCTCTTTGTTCCTGAATAGACGTTTCAACCGTGGTATTATAGGAGCATACCACATCACCTTGGCGGGAACCCTCTTCCTGGGTTTCTCGCCCTCAACATCGTCACCAGGGTCATCGCCTCTGATCTTATAACGCAATGCAGTGCATACCGGGCATTCATTCAAATTCTCGTATTCACCGCGGTAGAGGATGCAGTCGTTGATGCATGCATGTATCTTCAGAACCTCTAAACCTAGAGGGCAGACAACCTTCTTTGCTTCGTACGTACTGGCGGGCAACTCGTTATTCTTTGGAAACATATTCTTCAACATTTTCAGCAAGTTTTCAAATGTCGAGTCAGCTACACCTGCCTGTGCCTTCCATTTCAGCAAATCCAGTGTGCAGCCCAGCTTTTTCAGACCATCATCGCATCCGGGGTACAACGACTTTCTGTGATCCTCTAACATGCGATCCAAATTCTCCCTCTCCTTTTCAGTTTCGCAGCGTCTCCGTGCATCAGCAATGGTCCGACCAAGATCATCAACGGTCTCATCACGTGCCTCTTCTTCACCTTCACCTTCCCCTTCACCTTCCCCTTCACCTTCCCCTTCACCTTCAGCATCCTCCATGAAAGTATCACCGAAATCAGCAAGATAGCTTTCATCGATGAAATCATCCCCTTCTTCATCTTCTTCCATTATAACCCCTCTTTCTCCATGCTTGGTCCAACAATTATAGCTTGGCATGAAACCGTACCGAAGCAGGTGCAGGTGAACTTCTCTTGAGGAAGAGTAACCCTTCTTATTCTTACAGTCAACACATGGATAGATAACAAAACCCTTCTGCTTGTTCGCATTAGCCACTACGAGGAAATCTTTCAAACCCGTAGTGAACTCGCGGGAGAGTCGGTTACCGTACATCCATTGCCGATTCATCTGCATTATTATAATATAAAATATATAATTAACCATCATGCATTTGTTAAACTAACTAGCTATAAACAATAGAAATTAAACAATGAACAACACACATGCATATTTAATCAATGACACACATGCATGAAAGGTTCAAGTTGCTAACCGCGATCGAGGAGGAAAAAAATGAATGAGGAACCTCAAGTGTGGCTCTTGGGGCATTTCATCAAACACCTTGTGTGCATAAGAGGAACCAAAAGCAAACCTACACCCCCTTGTGAAGCTTGTGAAGAGAAGTGGCACCAAATGGCTAAGTGAGTGCGCTGAACTGGTATATATAGGGGAGGAGCTTTAGTCGCGGTTGGCCTGGCCAACCGCGACTAAAGGCCTTTGGGCACCTTTAGTCGCGGTTGGCCTGGCCAACCGCGACTAAAGCCCCTCAAGTGCACCAGCTGGCTACCGAGCGCCCTGGGCGCAGGCATTTGGTCGCGGTTCGTCTGCCGAACCGGGACTAAAGGCTTCATTAGTCGCGGTTCCTACAGTTCCGCGACTAATGGGGCTGGACGGAAGCCTCTTTTTCTACCAGTGGCCATACCACCATGACAACCATGCTACGGGCTATGTCCGAGAAACCCGCTACCAGCAATAGCAGCCAGTCCCTGCCCGAGTCAAACACCTGCTCTTTGCGCGGAATTGGCCATACAGTGCTCATTGTGTCCCATAGTTCGCGTGCATGAGGGCATGCAACCAAGGTGTGAAAGGATCCTTCAGCTTCCCTCTCGCAGATAGGACAGGCTGCTCTCGTGGACAAGTGTCGGTGCTGTTTGTTTTCTGTAGTTGCCAAAGCTCCTGGCACAGCCTTCCAGGCTAATATTTTCATCTTCTGAGGCACTATGGTCTGCCATATATTCCTCCACAATGGACGCTCCCTGTCTAGATGAGAGCTGCTCGCACCCCCAACAAAATCAACATCGTGTTGTAGAGTAGCTAGCTGATACGCACTACGAACAATAAATCTGCTTGAACGCTCCGGCTGCCAAGCCAAGAAATCCTCCCAGAGGCGAGGCGACGTTCTAATCTTTAAAGTATGTATCACATCCATGGGCCAAAAAAACTTCTCCATTTTTTCCTTAATCCAAGCTCCATGATCATCAATAAAATCTGAAACCCGTTTTAGTCTACTATTCCTCCTTGGTGTTATAGGGCGAAAAGATGTGCCATGGGGAATCCATGGATCACGTCAAGTACGAATAGAACAACCATCACCTACTCTCCATATCATCCCCTTCTTGACTAGTTCCAGTCCATACTCAATACCCTTCCACACCGCCGAAGCATTACCCGAGAAAACTGTATCCAACAGGTTCCCATTCGGGAAATATTTGGCCTTAAGAAACCATGCACATAAGATCCTTGGATTATCCAACAAATGCCAAGCTTGTTTTGCCAATAACGCTTGGTTGAAGGCGCACATATCCCGAAAGCCTAGGCCACCTTTAGCTTTAGGCAACATCATTTTATCCCAACTTAGCCATGCCATCTTCCTTTTACCCTTCTCAACTCCCCACCAATACTGCATCATCATACGAGTTAAATCATCACATACCGAAGCAGGCAATTTGAAGACACTCATCACATACGTGGGAATAGCCTGTGCCACTGACTTGATAAGTACCTCTATTCCCCGATGACATATACTGTTCACTCCAATCAACTAGTCTCTTTCCCATACGCGCATGTATAGCCTCAAACCTTCCTTTATTCGTTCTTCCCTCCGGAACCGGTAATCCCAGATATTTAGGATCGAACACCTGTTGTGTGATATCAAGAATATTCTTCACATCCACTGAAACAGCTACCGAACAGTTGTCAGAGAAAGGATGGAACACTTTGTGGGGTTTATAAGTTGCCCCGTCAATGTCGCATAGGTGTTCAACAAACCTTTTATTACCTCTGCCTGATGTACCGTAGTTTTAAAGAACAAAAGAGAAGCATCCGCGAATAATAGATGTGAAATAACAGGAGCATTACGACAAATTTTTACTCCCTCCAGGACATCCAACGCCACTGATTTGTTAATCAATGCAGACAACGCATCAACAACGAAGAGAAATAAAAACGGGGATAATGGATCACCTTGACGGAGGCCTCTGGAGGGTGTAAATGAATCCAAAATTTTACCATTCAGCTTGACAGAATATTTTACCGAAGTAACACAGGCCATAACACGAGAAATCCAGGCATGTGAGAAACCCCACTTAGAAAGAGCCTTCTCCAGAAAAATCCAATCCACGCGATCATAAGATTTTCATAAATCTAGCTTGTATGCACAAAAAACATCATTACCCTTGAGGGCCTGAATATGGTGGATGCACTCGAAAGCAATAATAGAATTATCCGAAATTAGTCGTCCAGGAATAAAAGCGCTCTGGTTTTCTGAAATCAACTTAGTAAGCCAAGGCCGGAGCTGGTTAACCAAGCACTTCGACACAATTTTATAAACCACATTATACAAGCTAATAGGCCGAAAATCCTTCAGTTGCTTAGGGTGGGGAACTTTCGGGATTAGAACTATACTCGTGTCATTAACCCCTTGTGGCATAACACCAGAAGTAAAGAACTCCATCACCGCAGCAATAATTTCCGCTTTAAGAACACCCCAATTCCTTTGGTAAAAACAGGCAGGGAAGCCGTCAGTACCTGGAGCCTTTAGGGGCCCAATCTGAAACAGGGCGTCTGAAATATCCTGCTCCGTATACGGGGCATCAAGGGCCCCATTCATCTCATCTGTAACCTTCTGCTCAATGCAATCCTGGACCACGTCAGGATTTAAAGTTGGATCCTTAGTGAAAACCTCCTGAAAATATGACGTAGCCATCCTCTCCATATCAGAAGGGACTGAGCACCAGGAGTCATCCTCCTTACGTAGGCGCTGAATATAATTCCGCCTCGCTCTCCACACCGCACGTCTATGTAAGTATTTGGTATTCCTCTCTCCCTCTTTCAACCATGTAATGCGTGAACGTTGTAGCCAAAGCATTTCTTCCCTATATAATAATTCATCTAACTCATACATTTTCTGTTTAATAATACCACGGTCCGTCGACCCCAATTGTAGGGCCTCAAGTTCTGAGCGAAGCTTCTCTATACCCCTAGTCACATGACTGAAGTTATGTTTACTCCATTCCTTCAGTTCCTTCATAACCTCCTTCAACGAATTTGCAACAGAACCTAAATTGTCGGCCGGTCGCTTCCTGGACCAGGCCAAAGAAATCACGTCCGGGAGAGAAGCGTCCCTCTCCCACATTATCTCATATCTAGGCGAACTCCGCCATTTCCTTTCCTCCTCGATCGTCAACCGAATCAATAACGGACAATGATCCGAGCAGCTTGTAGCGAGGTGCACAACCTGAGCCGTTGGGAACAATTCCTGCCACTTCTCATCCGCACAAGCCCTATCGAGGCGCACCCGAACGTTCCTATTTCCCTGCTGGCCATTATCAAATGTGTACGGAACGCTGGAAAATCCCAGATCAACTAACTCACACACTATCAATGCGTCTCTGAACGTGATCAGTTGGCCCTCCGCACGCAACGAGCTAGACAGATGCTCGTGCTGCCAGAGAGTTTCATTAAAATCTCCACAAACAAACCAAGGGTCTTCTGATAAGCCTCTTAACCGTTGGAGGTGAGCCCACATATGTACCGGTTCGTCTCTACCCTTGGCTCTCCATAGACGAAAGTACCACGCCACTGAACATTAGTAGCCTGATCAAAGACCAGTACATCAATATATCGGCAGCAAGAATCAAGGACCGTGACCTGCAGATTTTCATCCCAAAATAAAGCAAGCCCACCACTTCTTCCATCACTATTCACACATGAAAACCTTTCAGACCTAGCCTCCACTTTAATTTCACCATCTTCTCTGAAGCTTGCCTAGTTTCGCTAAGAAAGACAAGCTTGGGGACATTGGCATTTGCAAGGGCCAATACCTCACGAACTGTCCGGCGGTTCCCCCCACCCTGGCAGTTCCAAGATATGATATTCATTGCTCCCGGCGGTACTCCTCCTGGGAGCCCGCCGATATGATATCATTACCAACTGTTTGCTCACCTACCTTTGCTCTTTTACTTCTAGAACTTGATGTAGGTGACATATTCTGCGTTTCCGAACCATCCTTTCCATCTGTTATAGCAAGCACCGGCCCCGTCTTTGGATTCGATGACACCGGAATCTCCAAACTGAGGCGTTTCCTATCTGATTTATCCATCTCCATCAACTGAATTGCGCCCTCATCCAGAGGTATTCCAGTCCCGCTCGGATGATGATTTCTTACAGTGCTCAAGGCTGTACTCCTTTGATCCTCATCCAAGCCTTTCTGTACATGACACGCACTGTTATTAAGACCCTTGCCATCGGCCCTTCCTGCTGCGCTACCACACCCAAAATCAGATCTAGGCGTATTAATGGCATCAGCATAGAGCCAGTCACCAAACGTCAGCTCCTTTTTGTCAAAAACCCATGTACCACATTCTTTAAACTCATGCCCGATTTTTCCAGTGTTTGCAGAACCTAGCAAGCTTCTCATAGCGTACTGCATATACTTTCCTCTCGCTCCCTTTAATGATGCTAACATGCTTCGTTAAGGGCCCTCTAACATCATGAAGAACTCTGATCCGCACATAATCACCCCTAAGGTTTCCATTAAGTCTCATCTCAAGTATTTTACCAGCCTTGCTTATAAGCTTTTGCATTAACTCGTTGCTGCAATAACCAACCATCAGGGAGACGATGGATCTGTAGCCAGTTCGGCAGAGACCACATCTCCACATCTTCTGCCTGGCTCACGCCGTCGTAGGCCTGCAACAATACTGCCCAGAACCTGAACAACCATGGCCCTTGATGCAAGATTCTTTCCCAGTCGCCCAAACATGATGCTTGGACGACGAACAGGTTCGGTCCCAATGGACGGAACCGAATTGGTTGAGCGGGATTCCATGCCGCTCTCATATCCTTGAACAAAGCCGCCTGACTAAACGTCTTCTCTGTGTGCACCTTAGCCAGCAGTAACCAGCGAGTACGCTCGCAGATCACTGGATCGGCGTCATCAATCACCAGATCGTCGAACTCCTCGCCATCGAGGTTGAGTAAGTTCAGGTTGCAGGACGTATATACTGTTCTGCATCATTATCCATTTTCCCCTTCTGTTTTCCTACCAAATGGTCATACACTCCCTCTGTCCCAAAATAAACGTCTGTTTTCCATGACGTGCACAAATCAGCACACTTGCACACTCAGAGCACACCGTTTGGCTTTTTAGCACAAGAAAGCAGATTGAAGTGCTGATGCTCCAAACTGCACAATTCAAACCCAACTCGACATTAAACTACATCTCTGCACATCAGTTCTCCCAACCACAGCTTCTGTCTCCAGATCCATGATTCACTCACGTAAGGCTCGCAACATATGAACTTGGTAAGGGAAAACATTAGAGATTTACAAAGTGGTCAAAAAACGACATAATCTCGTTCTGCTGGCGAGCTCTTCGCCCCAGGAGTCTCTCTTCCTTTCCGGTGAGATCGAGTTGAGTACAGGTCATAAAATGGTCTCGTGAAAATTGGCCGCGTGTGGTTCCCGCGTGGAAACCCTGATGATCAGCTCACCCTGTTTGTGCACATCAAAATTGCCTCTTTCAGCCCTTCTTTGTCTAGTGACGTCTCCACCATCACCTGCACAGGAGTAGGCCAGCACTATGTGAGCAGCTGGAAGTTTCAGTATAATTGCCCATTCAAATAAGCTTTAACGTTGGAAGTCGGTACCTCTTGCACATTGTTTCCATATCGTGCTAGGACCTTATATTTCTGACCAACCAGAGATGCCATATATACCTGAAGAGCAATACGGAGTAGATGGCTTCAGTTCCAGGGACCAAGCTGCATAAATGTGTCGTCTGGCCACTAAAGATTCAAATTCTCATCTTACCTGAAATGTTGGAGCTAATCCTGGGCTCCTGAAGAACCTTCCTTTATAAACATCTTTAACTTGCTCTATGTTTTTCAGCTCCTCGATAAGGGAATCCACCTCAGGCCACTACAATAGCCTACATTTTAATACCCAGAACCCTCGAATAATGCTCAATGAAAAATAAGCTTGTGCATACCTCAAAATCTGCTTGTGCTGGTTCAAGAGATCCATCAAGTGACGCTTCATCGCCAATGACTGCTTCCAAAGCTCCTACCGGCGGACTTGGCTGCATAGGAGGGGAAATTACAAGAACAACTGAGAAAAAACCTATCTGAAACTAGGGACTTAACACTCAAGAGAAGACGAGGACGAGGGGGGAACTGCTGAACATCCCAGTACCTTTACATCTTTAAGTGACAAAAAGATACGGCTATTGTTGAAATCCAGTTGAATAACTTTAGCATCAACAACCTGCAAACGAAAATAATGTTAGCAGCCAAAATTAAATAGAATTACGAGCATTTTAGTGTCACTGAACTGTGTTGTTAAGTATAGAGTGACCCATGTAAGAAATGAAGAAAATACATGGTTATTTCCAAGGAAAACATAACGTCATTATCCAGAGATTACCAGCTTCAATAGAAAACTTAGAAGAGCAAAAGGCTAAATAACAGAACTAATCACAATTGCTAGAGGATTACCTGACCAATTCTGTAAGAAACTGATGGATCTAAGGTCTCATCCCAGGACACTTCCCACTGTTGAATCAGTGCAGGAACTCCTTCAACCTTTGAAGGAAACAGTTAGCTGCTACTTGAAGGAAAAAGACAAACAACAAAAGGAATGAGACCTACCTCAACAAATATCCCAAAGTAAACAAATCGCTTGATAGTGCATGTGACTATATCTCCAACATTAAGCTTAGCCTGCATAATAAGAAAATTATATTTATGGCTGTGTGCCAACAGAATCAGATACACAGGCAATGCCTTCACTCCAATAGGATACTAAATGCTGGCAAGGATCTTTCAGCTCAAGGAATGACAAGTGTCACCAAGACTAAAATTTTCTGATTATATTAATGCAAAGGGTGCAGCTAGTAAGAACTACGATGCACGTACAGGAAGCTCAATAAATGTTCTTGTGCACAACTTGGCTAAATCAATGAGACAATTCGACTTGAAATATTTAATAGGTTTCCGTGATTTCATCATAAAAATCGAGAATTTTAAAGAGTCCAGAAGTACCATCAGGATTTTCCTTTTCTGAATCAACTCGTCACTTTCTTTTGGCCTCATGGAGAAAAATAGTCGCTTGGAATTTCTATCAGCTAGGACAACTGACACTCGGAGCCTCTGCAAAACGATGGAAATGTTACAAAAGAATGCAAATGAGTAGTTGAATATTGGGACACGAGGACCAGAGTCATACTTGACCGATAAATGATGATAAGAACTTTGATTTCTCTTCGTCATATGTTCGAAGAAGTTCTTCAAACTTCAGCCTAGACTGCAGAGTTCCTTGGTCCTGATGAGCTACTTCTGAAACTGATTCTGGTTCTATGCTTCTATCATTAACCTCGGAACCTTCCTCCATGCTCATACTCTGCTTGTACAAGGAAGGATCACCACCCTTCCTTCTTAACCAAGTCTCAAAAGCTAAGAATTTCCATTTTGTAGCAAGATTGCGATATGGTAAGAAACCTATCATTGAGTCGAGTGACACCTGGTGAGGATTTCAAGACAAAGCTCAGACAAAAACAGGGATATAATATGATAAGAATAAGCGATTTCAAAAGGACCAAGTACATACCACAAATCCCTTCGCACTGCAGTTAATAAGTTCCACCTCGACCCTTTCTCCAGTACTTGCATAGTGCTCTAGCCTTGTCCAGTCACTCTCAGTAATGTCCTGTATTAGTGATTCAGTAGCTCAGTATTCATATTCGCAAGAACTAAAAAGGCTAATAGGGGGGACTATCTCCTCCCACAAAAGTTGCATTTGCTCCAGTAAGTTCCGTTGTTCTTTGTGCACAACAATCAGATGATGAAGCTCAAATATACGGAGATTTACATTACGGCATTACCTCTAATGTTGATGATAAGACATTGCCCCCATCGTCAACATAACTTTTTTTATCATCACTATCACTTTCCTTCTCAGCATTCACTTGAGATGGTGAAGTTTCAACAGGCAGGTCTTTCCTACAATGTAATAATTGCCACATTAGCTCGGCAGGTGAATCAACATTGAGCAAACCACAAAGACAATATTAGATCGCAAACACAAGAGCAGAGACAAAGGGATAAATAGTGCAACTCGAGCTTCACCGAACCATTAGATACCAAGTGATGAAAATGTTCATAAAAATATAACTGTAGTGTTCCATCAGAATGTACCTCGGTCTTCCTTGCAAGAAAGCTTGCATAGAAAAATTGTTGTCGGTCACTGATGGTTTATCCAGAGCAGGCGAGTCTATTTGTTGAGTTAAACTTTCCTCAGATGGTTGCAGTCCTTGAGAATACTAACATAACATTAGCGCCATGGATGATAGAAAACTAATTACAGGTCTCTTATGCCTTCCTTACCTTCCTCACGTTCATTGGTATCCTCTCCAGCGGCAACTACGGTCGAGTCAAGTGCCTTAGCAGTCTCTTTTGCGGCCTCTGGCTTTTGAAGAAGAGAAATGTTGGATAAATCCTCATCCATATCTTTCCTCATTTTCAAGTCGACATTTGGTTTCATCTTCAGCTCCAGCTCCTGTTCATCATCTTCACTCTGATGCACAACGGGTTTACGCAAGGTGACGTCCACAAGATCCTCTGTTGCGGTACTTCCAAGCTCACTTGTCTCTGTTCCTGCAGCTAAACTCTCCTTGCTAGGCCAACTATCTTGCACCAGCTTAGCTTGAACTTTTGGTTTGCTACCCATTGGCCGCATCAAGGTCAAAGAAGGCTTATTTACCTTTGGTTTGATCACTGCTGGTCTCACAAAAGTCAAAGGAGGTTCAACTTGCTTCGGTTTGCTTCCTACTGGCCGTATCATAGCCAAAGAAGCCTCATCCAGCTTTGGTTTGCTCAGTGCAGGCCTTGAAACACCCAAAGGCTGTTTGTCTTTCATTGGTGCGCCTACTGCCTCTCCTGTGGTGGCAGTCTTGTCCTGCTTATTAGCTTCCATGAACTCCTTCAAAATAACATCCAGCGTGTCCTTTTTGGTGGCAACTAGTTTCTCTACATCGAGGGATGAAGCATCCGGGTCTGACTTCTTGAGAAGTATCTGAAGGAGCAATTCCATAACTAATAAGGGATCACGATTGCTGAGAATAATGAAGCTACATAAACCCACATGTTTCAGAGCAAGACACCAACTGTGTATTGCCAATTTGTCATATTGTGAAACATATCACGAGTCACACTTGAAATCCCTCTGCTTCCATACTTGCAAAAAAGGGTAATGCAGCTAGTGTACTTCCATACTTGTAAAGTAACAGTAAGACAACTACTCACATAAAGAACTGCGTATGAGTCTCTGACGGGTAAAAAACAGGGAACAGTCTGTGCTGCTAGAAACATCCCAACGAACATGAAACCATAAATGTCTATCAGAAAAGAAATATTTCAGCGAACTAGTTTAGCATGATTTTTTGACATAAAGTTGCAAAATACTACTAGTAAACTGTGACCCAACTTAGACTAAATCTAGTACAGGCGGGCCATCCAAAATCAAACACATAACAGCACATGGGACAGTATATTTTACTGGAAATTACAGCGGTCTGTCACTACGAAGACAGAAACTAAAGTAATGGCAAATGCAGCTACGTTTGAACAAAAAACTACTCCCAAACATTTCTAGTGAAGTACTCACAGCGATCATTCCGCTATAAATAGGACCAATGTGACATCTAAAAGTACTATTTCTGAATTTCCAATGTTCAGGTGAGACAGCACTTCAGAACCTTATCCAGAGCCTAGGGACGAGACCACTCGCAGTGCTAAATGAAGGGAACAGAGCAGCTACCTTGGCGAGGGTGAGCTTGGGGTCCTCCCCGAGGAACCGCCCGAACTCGAGCTCCATCATGTCCCACTTGTCCAGAGCCGGCAGGTCCCCTCCGTCCCCGTCCCCGGCGCGCGGCGGCGGCGCGCGCACGAGGCGCACCCGTCCGGCGCTGGCGCGCGAGGAGGAGGAGGAGGAGGCCCCTCTGCCGCCGCGGCGTCGGGGCGCGACGGAGGGCCGCGCGGCCGCGAATACGCCGGCCGCGGGGGCGGCGGCGAAGGCTTCCATGGCTGGCCGGAGAGGTTTATTGGCGGAATGGAGAGGCGCGGTGGTGGTAACGGATAAACCTGCGGCCTTGGCCCCCCTTCTCTCCTGGCGGGGAGGCCGTGAATGGCCGGATGTCCGCCACGTGGTGTATCCTGCGCCGTCCGATCGTAAATCGGGGCTGTTTCCAGTTTTGCTTGCAGAAAAAATGGCTTTTTTATTTATTTTCATTTATATTCTCTTTCTGTTGTATAGATTGAATTTATTCTCTTTCTTTCGAGAAACGAACTGGCTTCACGCCTTTTGTGATATGTATCAAGAAATAACCATCTGAAATGACCGTAAGCACTACACCGTATCTGGTGCACCGGGCAGGGGCGGAGCCAGGATTTAGACATAGGGGGGGCGAGACAACAACGAAGCCCAGAAATTTTTTGTGTCTCACAAACTACATAAGAGTTTTTATATCCATATATCACTCCCGATCTGGCAGGTCTAGCTATAGATTGTAGTATTGAACAACTCCATGTGCGCGCCATGTAGATGAAGTTGGTAATCGAACTACTTCAAAATACGACATAAAGTACCCTGGTATGGAACATTGTCATATGTATGTTTAAGAAGACATAACCAAATCATGTATAACTAAATAGCGGGATTTAGCTTGCGTTCATATAGTTTTGAATTGAAAGTCAATCACTGCTTGGGACACCACTTACATTTACTTGATATACTTGATATATGTCAACGCAAACATACAAAAGCATATATAGAATCAATATGTGGTGTATTAGAAAAAAGTGAGCAACGTCTCAAGAATACATACCTTGCTAGAGTATCAAATCCAGCCCCGGCAATCCCTCAGAAAAAAAAATCAAATCCAGCCCCGGCTCGTCCCATCTACTCGGATGAGCATTGTTTCCGCAGGCCGCATGCTTGCGGCAACCATCGCTGGTCAAGCATGGAAGGGTTCGCGCTTTCAAAAGATTGTGCGCGCCTATGCCTTAGTGTGGCGACGATGGTCGATGATAACGAAAGATTAAGCCCTATCCTGGCGTGGGCAGCGGCGGCAAAGAGATCAGGTGGAGCTTGATTAGGTCGAACTGCACGGAATAGAAACGAACGGCCTGCATGTGTGTGCATTACAGATCGATCGGTGATTCACGCACGGGAAGACCACCAAAACGCCATTTGTTTTGGGCTTGGGCCAGCCAGGAATATATGCACGCATGGATAAAGGCCTATACCCTAAGTAGCAATCAATAGATTAGTATTAGCCCCCCCCCCCTAATAATCATCCATGGGGGTGGCCGATCCATGTGTGTGGTGGGGGGGGGGGGGGCTGGCCCCCGCTCGCCCCCTACTGGCTCCGCCCCTGGCACCGGGGTACCGGCCCAATTGGTACACAAACAGAATCTATAATACCTAAATAGTTCATCCCCACTAACCTATTTCTCTCAACATGCAGCCTATCCAACTCAGCAAGTTGCCACATCAGCAAAAACTGCCCACTCCCTCCCGTTCTTTTTTTTGTTTACTAGTAAGCATGCACGTGCAATGCACGTCTCAAACGTAAATCAGGTGAGATCCACATAATATGAAAAAATAAATGTTTTTAAAAATATAAATCAAATGGATACACAATGTTTGATGTTGCTCAAATTGTATTTTCAAAAGTGAGACACAATAGTGGTTATGTTGCTGCATAGAGTAATCACAGGAAAATATTCTCATTTAAATAAAATCAGCAATTATTTATTAATGCAGTAATATAGGCTTGTAGTGTAGTCTTCTCTTCGAGTGTAGCCAGGAAAAAAAAGTATAAACTGCCTTAAGGTGCAATTATATTGTTCAAGATGCTTAATTCTCGAATCTTATTTTATTCCACTAATCTGCATAGCAAAATATATACTTGTACTAATTTGGATCAAATTATATATATTTTTTGGTTGTGTGGATTGCCAAAATTATATAGCTATCTACTATGGATAATAGGAAATAGAAGATGATATGTGACTACAACGACTTCTATATAAAATAAAGATGATTGACAAGAACTAATTGAAATGTAAAAGGGCTAAAAGAAATCCAATAATTATCATGATAGAAAGTATTTATCCGGTTTTGTATGTGTTTATGCGTTGGCAACCATACTAACTTACAGTGCTGTAAGACGCTCTGTACGTACAGAAACTGAAATGAGTTATGAAGAAAAATAAAAATGGAAGGAACAGTATTCCAGAGTATTTGTCAAGCTTAACCTTATCAAGCTTTCAGGTCAGCTTCTAAATTTCAAAAAACATGATGAATCCTCAAATAAGAAAGAGCCAACAATTTGGAACATGCTACAAAACTGGTGAAGATAGAAAACATTCATCCTCTTTTTCCTCTTTTTCATGCTCCAGATCACATTTATTTCCCAAAGGAATTATCAAATTATTAATTAAACTCTGGAATAGCAATTTCTTCATGTCCCAATTTTTTTATTTCTAGAATGCATCAGAAGAAGATTGGTTGATAGATGAAATTGCAGATAAAAAATTTCTGACCCACCTCCAACTGCCAAAAGTGCAGTATTAGTCGTGCAAATTGCAGAATATGCCACATCGAATTAAAGGTTCACCTGATTGATTTGTCATAGACCTTCGGTGCCCTCGACTATGCACGTAGGAAGAGCTGCAGGAGGTCCTCGACGGCCCAGTAGGACGACGACAGGAACGGCAATGACGGCACCTCCTGCGCCACGACCGAGACCGGTGCCACCCTAGGGACGACAGCAGTCGGTGGCTTGGACTCGGAGGACGTCAGTGGTGGGTGGTTGTCGGCGTGGGTGTTGCGAACGGAGCTGAAGTCGACGCGGATGCCGATGGTTGCCGTAGAACATGCCCTGGACGTGGATGGATTCGTCGCAGTAGCGGCAGAAGAGCGCCTGGCCTCCAGGCAGAAGACGATGGCGGCAACGGCACGTGTGTTCCCGGAGGAAGACAAAGCTCCTCGCGCTTCCCCCATCGTGGCTAGCTTGCATGATGGCGGCAGGCGGCTTGCGATTAGCTTCCTAATAGGATGGATGCGTCCGAGATAAGTTTTTTAATAGGATGGATTTGTCTGAGATTAATTTCCTAATAGGATGGATGCACTCTGATTTAGTTTCCTAGAATAGGATGCATCCGTGATTATTAGTTTCCTAATTGCTCAAGCGTGGAGTTTCATACTTCCTTCACGGTGGAGTACGGTCAGTCAATGTAAATTGCTAAGTGCACACAAAAAATGGTTTGGGTTAAGGCTAACCGTTAGATTGATTTTAGTGGGCCTAATCGTGCGGTTGTATTGAATCTGTGTACGCTTTATGAGGTGTGCTTAAAAAAGTTCTTGCTTGATTGTTTAATAATAGTATAGATGTGCGTTTGGTTCCGTTCAAGCCACACCTACGGTGCAGCCCATTATTGAGGTCTGATGCAGCCCATAAATCCAGCCCATCCGTTGCTGTTGGCCTCATCGTTCGTTTTTCGTATATTCTAGAACTCTTGATGTGTGTATTACGTACGGCCGTGTCGTCTCCTCCGCCCACTAATTAAGCCGGCAGTCTCGCTCTCTTCGTCTCCTGCATGATTGCCTTTTTCTCCTCATCTTCTGTACCAAGCAAATGCAATAGTAACTGATGGATCCGCTTCCCTCTTTTAACAGGGGTGCCTTGCACCTGCGCCAGCAGCTCCGCCTCGATGGTTCTTAGTGCGCCGGCCTGTACTACGACGGCATCGAGTCCCACATTCTCTTTGACGGCCAGAGCTTGAGGTGCGCGCCACTCGGATGCTCCTTCCATGGCCTGGTCGTGAGGTTTTCTTAGAGGGCCTTCCGTCTACCATCCTGCGTCTCCATACGTGACTGCACTGAGAATGATGCCCTGCTTGGAAGCGATCCTGGTACATGGTAGTTAAATCGTCCCATATGATTGTTACCTCATCCGCTCACCATCCCCTCGATGCACCTATTCCTTGCCTGCAATTTCTTTTATTGACGATGTTGTTTCTCAAGACACAACACTGGATGGAAGCTACAAGCAAAAAGAATTTGGTACGTCACTCCAATTTCTCCTTCTAACAATTTTTGCTTTTCATTTATTTATATACAAATCCAGATCATAATCACGTCCTCTGTTGGTATCTCTTCGTATTTTTGTTTTTTCCATTTGTGTATTTTATATTCAAATATGAAACCCTTTTTCTCTTCCGTTTTGGTTCGGTCAGGATCTCCACAAATTTGATAAATGCAATTGCAGTGAAGGAAATACGATGAAACTATTCCCAGCATGTAATCATAGCAGGTATCAGCTTCGATGAGATGCCTTCTATCTTTTATTTTGTTGCCCGCATTACATAAACTTCAGCTTGCGGCAGGTTAGAAGGTCCTTGACCTCTCTTTTACCTGCAACAATAGTTCTACGGTTGTACGGCACACACTTTTGCTACTGTATGCTTTCACTGGTAATGCAATAGTTTTATTTCGTATGGTGGGCATATTAGTAATCAACACGATCTCATTTATTTTATTATTCTTCTCTTCATGTTAGGTTCCTTCAGTTCTGATAACTTATGTCATCACTTATCATCAAATATCTTCTGCTATGCTGAGCTGTTTGCCAGATGTTTCTGCACTCAAATACCTTTATCTGCTCATGTAACAGGTGCCAAATCCCGATTCCCTCTCTTTTTGCCTTGATAACGTATGCATGATTATTCTACTTTAAAACAATTTCGAGCTATTAAATAGTCTCTATATTTCTCCCTGAACTACTATTAATCGCTGAATGGGGTTCCCTGTCCATTATATTGAAGATCACACACCTCTACCAACTGATAGCACATAACATGGAACCAACACTTTCAACTACTTGATATGGATGGTAGGATCAGTCAAGCTCTCTACTCAGATCCCAGAAAGAATTTTCTGCCTAGAAGTATTCTCTCTTTTCCTATGTTAGTATTGGATGGGAATGGGTAATCAAATTCAAGAACAAATTTATTTAATGCTAAACACACTTTTAATGGTTTGTACTTTTCAGATATCGTAGTTGGTTATAGTCAGACTGAGTTATGCTTTATTCACTTGCTCTTTGCGTGATACACTTAAAAAGCTAAAAGATGTTTTCATTCCCCTTGCAATTATGAAGGGAAAAGACCTAATTAGCAAATATACTATTTGCATTTACAATGCATCTGACTGAAGGCAGCCTAAATCTGCGGCTAATTTACAATGCATTTACTATTCCACTGGAAAAAGAGATCAGTCTTCTACCACGAGCCCTGTCACTAATATTTTACGATTTATTTGCATACAAGTTGATTGAAGAATGTCAGTAGGCTGCATAGATCAAGTTGTGTTGATGTTTACGCAACACTTGATTTTTTGATAAAGACACTTGATGACTGGATAAGAAATGAACTTGATTAATGTGGTATATGGAGGTTTGCTATTATATTTATATATCAACATCTTGTAATGGTATATTTCCTTTTTGTTACACACGATTTTTGGGATTCATATGCTTATGCCTCTTTAACTGTAATGTCAAAAATACTTGAAACATGTGTTTAATTGAGGGTAGCACATGTTTCCCGCAGCAACGCGCGGGGTATCATCTAGTATATATATATATATATATATATATATATATATATATATATATATATATATATATATATATATATATATATATATATATATATATATCCATCAACCATAAAAAAAATGTATATATATCCATCTTGTTATTAAGCTTTAGCTAAAAATTCAAAGTACACCACGAGAAACAAACAAGACGAGCATCTATCACCGGACTTGGCAAATCCGATCCCACAAACCTTGAACTTGTCTTCTCACAACCGAACACCTCAATTACCACACCCCAAATCCTTACAAACTCATGCAACTACGGCGATGCAATTACGCACATCGCCCGACTACTACATCACTAACATGTCATCGAACTACCAAAATTTGTCATGTTTGGCTATGATGGAGAAGATCATCCACTACTGCCCTTGCCCTTCCCGATGCCCTTGTTGTCCTTGTCACAGAAGTACCGGTCGAAGACGTAGTAAGGATCGAGTCGGATCTGCTCGTCACCGGAGTTGTCCTCACCGTCGTTGTCCACCTTAGGTGGCAGTCCGGACATGGCACGGACCGCCCGACTCCGCTCTCGGGCAAGGGCGCATGTGCTCTTCTGACGCCGCTTCTTCGCAATGCGGCCACGGATGGCTTCCTCCTTTGCGGCCGCCCGCGCCTCCGAATCAGCCGCCTCCGCCACCGCCATGTAAGCAGCGAGTCGGGCCTCGATGGCCCTTATCCTCTCCTTCCCACGGCGGGCACTTCTGGTCCCGGTGGGACTCATATTCTGGCCGACTGAAGATGGGGAAGAAGAGATTTGAAGGTTGTGGGGACCGCGATGATTCAGCCCCAGAGGATCTGAGTGCCCGTTGAGCCGACGCTATGGAGTCACGCCGGACAGATCCTGCCGTCGGCTGAGCGCTATCCTTTCGGGAGCGGCGGAGTGCAATGCGGACGGTCATTGCCTTCTCCAACCCGCACGGGATGACACCCCCGTCCACGAATCCGGACTGGTCAGAGACAGATCCGCTGGACGCCATGCTGGAGATGACCGGAGATCGCCAGAGTTGAGTTTGGATGGCGGAGGGGAGTGGAGTGAAGTGGTTAGGGTTTGGTCTGGCGAGCGGATGAAGATGAGTATATGTGAGGTCGGGTGGGCTAGCATGGGCGAGTTCGATGTGGCGGACGCGCTCAGACGCATTATATCCGTCCTATATTTGGGCTGAATACGAGAGGTGTCGATCAGCCCGGGCGTTTGAAACCTGTTTGACACGTTGTCTCGGTCGATATTTTGTGACCGGGCTGTCCGCCCGGACGCTTGAGGCGGGTTTAAGGTGCTCGGCTGTAGATACTCTAAGTAGCAGTTAATTTACTCAGGACGAAGCGGGGTGTTGGTCTTCCTTTGGGGCTTTCACGTCCTACGTTATGAGGGCACGTGTGTCTGAGCGCCCGGCTGCCAGTTCTAGCTTGTTGTGTGTGATGCATTGCAAGTGTTCGACGAAACAACCGTAAGCTATAGGGAGTTAAGTTTAGCGGTTCGGCTAGAAACTGTTTTTAGTTAATGGATCAAATATATAGAGTTAAGGTATAGAGAGTCATTTGAAGAGCTAAATTATAAGGGATCAGTTAAAGATGCCCTTAAACCACCGGTCCTAGTCGGCAGCGAGGAAGTAACATCGTGATTTCCTACTGAGCTGGTTTTCTGAGTGGTCTCAGACTTGACAGAATAAGCATCGTTAATGCTCATGCCACATATCCAAGAAACAGCTGCAGTAACTGTAAAATAGGGTATAGTATATTACACGTACTCGTATACATATGTAACTGTATTGTGAGCATCTATATATTGAAACGTGAGGCTGGATGTCAACCATCCACGCAAAACCCTAAACCCTACGTCTTTCAACTTGGTATCAGACGCCTTCGGGCCGCTGCCGCGAGCACCCTTCCGCGCTGCCGCCCGATCCCTCCGCCGCCGCCGCGCGCCGCTCTCATCCGCGCCGCCGCCGCGAATCTCTCCGCCGCTGTCGCGCGCCGCTCCCCATCCGCGCCGCCGCCGCGAGTCCCTCCGCCGCCCTCATCCGCACCGCCGCCGCGATGTCGTCCTCGGCACTGTTCGTCTCCCAAACCGCGGGCACCCTCATCTCGTCCCCCGCCGCCACGGTTCCTGCCGCGCTCGCTGTTCCGGCGATCTCAGTCCGCCTCGGCCGCAACAACTTCATGCTATGGGGGGGGGGCATCACCAGCACCATTCTCGCCGGTGCCAACCTCCATGGACATCTTGATGGCACCTCGGCGGCACCGAACAAAACCCTCGATGTCGGCACCGGCGACGCTGCTACCACTGTCGCCAACCCGGCGTACCACCAATGGTGGGTTCAATATGAGAGGGTCAAGGGCCTTCTTCTCACCTCCATGGATGAGGACATTGCATGCCAACTCATTGGCTGCGAGTCAGGCGAACGTGGTGTGGACGGCCGTCGCTGTCATGTTTGGCGCTAAGAGCCGCGCCAACGTCCATCACATCTCGCGAATGTGGATTTTTAACTCCCAAATTATTTTACAGAATACAAGACAAAAAACAGAAAAGGCAAACAAAAAAAAAAGAACCGTGAACACATGACGTAGGCCACCCCGCGAATGGGTCAGCCCAAATGGGACGCTGGTGAAGGAGGCGCTGGCTTGATGGCTAGTGCATAGCGCGCCAAATAGAGCCCTCAAGTCAGGGCGGCGTTTTTGTTATTTGTTGAGGATTCATCCGAAATCACTAGTTAAGGGGTCTTCTTTGTAAAGGTCACTCCACCTTTCTAGGTTGCGCCACTTGTCACAATCTATGAGTTTTGCCTTTTTTTAGATTCGTTTATTCAAAACGATTTATCTCTTAAACCGTGCATTCAAATCTTAAATCATTTTCATCGTTACATTACTTGCATTGAGATTTTTAAAACTAGATCCAATGTTGATAAGTTTCGACAAAAAAAAATCACGAAAGAATCCCGAAACGAGAGCATGTTTTTTTTCTTTTCGAGAGGCATGGCTACGCCTCTCGCGAAAGCAAATCCGTGTCCCCACAAGAAGCAAATCTATCCTTCTCGCAAAAAAGGATAAGAAAACAAATTCTTTTTCTTCTAAGAGGCACAACTAGAAGCTAATACGTGCATCCACGAGAAACAAATCTATGCTTTTTTCTTTTTTTAAAAGGCACGTGATAGCAAATCCATGTCTCTGCGAGAAGCAAATATGTGTTTCTGGTTGAATAAAAAAAGCAAAAGCATTTTTTTCTATTTTTCATTAAAAATGTGTTTTTTCACGTATTTGTTTTTCTAAAACCTAAGAAAAACCCGGGAAATCCAAAAAATAAAAAATCATCTAAATGCTGAAAGCACGTACAGAAAAAAATAATCCGGAGGGAGCACTAGCTGCGACACATGACGACGGCTAAGTGGCGCGCTCACAGCCCATCAAAGGTGATCCTTGCGGGGGCTTCCTAAGGAGTACTCAGTGATCAGTTTTCTTTTAAGAAACACTCGCTTTTTTTTATAAAAATTGAGAAACACTCGTTTATCAGTTTCTTTTCGGAAATGTTAACGCCCACACGTGTGGGCGTTCACCACCCCGACCACACGCAAGGATCACTGTTGGAAGGTATGTGCACGAATCTTGGCACAAACCAGGCGTTTTTTTGCGCCACGTAGGACGAGGCGAGTGTGCGGTGGGCGAGTAGGTTCGCCCGCACGTTGGTTGCCACCCCGCGGTCAGCGGTTGCCATCTGAGTCGTGCGGTGGAACTGCAATGCGCCCGCACGACACGCTTCGACTGCGGTTGACGTCGCACGCCTCTGCCCCCCTCCCACTCACGCTCCCATTTACTCTCCCGAACCGCAGTTACTGGCAGAACCCACTCGCATTTCCAACCATCGAAGGAGAAGGAGAGGGGAGAAGGCGACGGCCAAGGCGGAAGGAGTGACGGTATTCGGGGCCGTTGGTGGTGCTCGCCGGAACGGAGCGGCTCGTCGGAGCGCCTGCGGGTTGAAGGTACTGCTCGCTGCACCCCTGGCAATCCCTTACTGCATTTTCCTCCCCTCTCCTCCCTGTTCGATTCAGGCGATTCAGGCGATTCGTAGAGATTCAGGCGATTCGTCGATGCGTCGGCGTTTCCGCCGGCGCCGAATTCGTCTGCTAGAAGTTTTTGGTTGCACTTGCCAGTTTCGTCGCGGCCGCGGCAGCGGCATCATCGGCGTGGTTCTGCTTGTTCGGAGACACGCACTAGTCTTTTTGCATATGAATTGAGCAGGTGGCTTCCGGGCAGTGTTTGATGCGCGTTGGTTCGATTTTTGTGGTTTACAGTGAGTTCATGGGAGAATTACGGGGGTGAATTTGAAGGCGAATTAGTTGCCGTTGAACCCTAGATCTAGTAGTTGGTTTTTGAAAATGCAGAATGAGGCGAACTTGATAGTTGCATTAACTATCATGATCGCGCGACCACTAACTCCCTGAACATATTTGATAGTTGCCACAAACGTGTTTCCCCCCTGCGGCAACAAACTACTGTAAACGACTGTGTTAGTTGCCACATGTTAGCTTTCGCACATGGCAACTATTTTTTTCATTCAGTGTATGTGATAGTTGCCAGACAGACGATCTTCCATGTGGCAACTAATTTCGCTGAAGTACTGCGATACTTGCCACACAAACGCTCTTTCATGTGGCAACTAATTTTGCTAAAGTAGTGTGATACTTGCCACACACCACTCTTTTTTCCGTGTGGCAACTATTGTTGCTGAATTCCCGTGTTAGGTGCCACAACCATTCCATTTTCATTGCGGCCAGTGTGTTTTCTGAATGATATGCGACAGTAACCACGGTGTGACAGTTGCCACAATCTGTAGTCAGTGGGCATTCAAGAGCCAAGTGAAACGGATGGCAAACACCGCGCACTTAAAGTGTGCTTGTTGCCATCTGGGTAATATATTCATGTGGCAAATAGAGTGCGAACACACTGCCTGTTGCCATTCTGCATATATGACAGTGTGGCAAAATAGAGTGCAAACACACTGCCTGTTTGCCATTCTGCATATAAGATAGTGTGGCAAAGTGGCTGCACAATGTGGCAACCGAATTTGAATATTGAATGTTTTCAGATGCCATACGTATGCGTTGCATGCAGCAAGTGTTTTTGGTGACCTCCTTGCACTTACATTTTCCACCATGACAATTTGGTATGTTCCCATCTCAACAGAATGGCTCGCGGCGATCGTCAAAATGACGATGATGATTTCATGGATCCACCACAGCGTAATCGGGCAACCGGGCGGAGAAAAGAGGGTGATGAGGTAAATGTTCACACACACCCCCTGCTTCCTGATATCTTTTTTTTTTGTGTAAAAACATGGCAACATCTGATCACTTTCATGTCTGTTTTTTGCAGAAGAAGAAACGCATCCGCAACAGAGCCTCCCAAGAACGACTGACTGCGCTGACTGACAAATTCAGCGACGATCAGAAGGGGGCTGCTGCTGAGATGGGTATTCGGTCTATGATGGCTGTCCGGTGCACGTACCTTGTCAATCCTGTATGCGATTGGCTTGGTGAGATCTACGACCCCGCCTCCAGAGAATTCGTGATTCCGGGACGCGGAAGACTACCGCTGAATGAGGAATCCGTGTTCTGCACGTTGGGTGTGCCTCGTGGACATATCAAAGTCCCGTACGAGGTCGACAACGAGGTCGAGGGAGCGCTGTTCCCCCGTTTGTTTCCTGGTTTGGAGTCCATGCCGAACACGTCTGCAGTGGCAGACTCGTTGGAGGCCATGACGACGCATGGAGATGTTTTCAAGATGAAGCTTCTCATGTACCTCATCTCAGCCGTTTTTGCGCCGACCACGTCTCTTCGCCCAAGCAACAAATGCTTCCCCATCCTGGTGAATGATCTATCTGTACTACATTCTTTTTCCTTCAATATTTTTGCTCTGATGTCATGTGCAAGCTACTCACTGCCACTTTTTGTTGTTGTTGTTTTTCCATTGGAATTCTGACGCGGCAACTCCTTGCCCTGAATTTATGCGGTGCAGGCGAAATTGAAAGATGTGAAGAACATGAACTGGTGCAAGTTCATTGCTGACTTCCTGCATGATGCATTCGCAAGCAAGGTGTACCAGAAGGGTTGTCGACTTCATTTAATGGTATTTTTTTACTGGTCCTTTCTGTGAACACTCCTTTTTTAACACATTTTTATTCATGAATGGCAACATGATCATAACAAGATGGCAACTGCCACCATGACTATATGGCAACTGCCATCATACTATGATGGCAACTGCCATCATGACTACATGGCAACTGCCATCACACTATGATGGCAACTGCCATCACACTATGATGGCAACTGCCATCACACTATGATGGCAACTAGCACATGCAGATGGCATATTATTCGTACAATCCCATACATTCTATCATGTTTTTGTCGCAAAATACCATGATCGCAACTGAGTTTTCTTTCTTTTTAACATTGTTGTACATCAGCTCATGTACGTCGACTGCCTTGATCTGTCCACCGTGGATTTCACTGGGACAGGAGGCCCGCCGCCTACGCACAAGTTTGCTGTTTCTGCGTGGACTATCGATGCTGTCAAGGTTGTGCTTGCTGCAGACAGGATAACTGATACCAAATATGGAAAACTGCAGGTTATTTCTGTTTTTTTGCAACACATGAACTGTTAGTCAGTGTCCATCATTCTCTCTCTTATATCGTTGCTACTTTTCTTTCTTTCATCTCCCCAGCTGATGGCCAAGCATGCTATAGACTACAGCGTGTTTGGGGGGCCTCAAAAGTTTGAAAAGTGGATGGACGTGCACTCAGCTCCGTCTTGCCCTGCAGAGGTAATCAAAAGATCTACATATATGATTTGCCGTGGAGTATTTTTCGATGTCGTGCAAGTGATTGCAATACGGGGTTGTCATTGATGCCTCTTTTGTTTCGTGTACAGGCGAGGGCACCTGTTGAGCAGCTAATAGGGCAGTTTGCATCTGGAATGACCGGCTTGCTCGGGAGGTTGGTTGAGGGATGGACGTCCCTCAGTGGCTCCGACGGCGACGCGGTTGCGAGGCAATTCACTTCATTCGTCCCAGAACGTACACATTGGCCAACCGGTTCCCGTGGCCGGTATGACTACAACAGTTCTCAGGAGCCCGCTGACACACAAGACGAACTAGGTGGAGACGATGGTCTCAGCAGGGATGATGATGATGTCATGGATGATGTGCAAGAGGACACCGACGATGACGAACACGTTGAAGTTCGCGCATGTGGTAACAAGGGCAAGGATGCAACAGATGCCCCCCAACCGGATAAAGTCAAACAGCACACGGCTATGAGAGGCGAAGCGGTTTTGCCATCAAAGAGGGGGATGGCTACAGATGGTGCTGGGCAAGTTTCTGCTGGCAAGAGGTCTAGAACCGACCCAACAGATGCCAGGAAGAGGTTCGACTTTTCATCTTAGAGTTTGCTTTGTCTATTTTCTTTGAAGAGACTCATCCTCTTTTTTGCACTCATGTTCTGTCAAATGCGGCAATGAGATTGCCGACCGACAGTTGCCACCTCTTTTTTTTTGACCTCCATCTCATACGTGCAACGAGCCGACAGCTGGTGGACGAGCAGTTACGAAGAAACAAGCGCCAACGCCAACCCGTGTTTCAGCTCGGTTGAACAAAGGTGCCCCCATTGCCGGTGACACGACTTCCACCAGGACATCCCCTCGCACGACGACAACCAACACCGGGGATCCTGTCGTGTTGCCAGACCTGAGGAAGGCAGTCAGGAAGTAGGTTTTTTCATCTGCTTTCATTGACATAGAACCTATATTTTTTTTCCAATGCATTCGTAAGCTTGTCACATTGCCGTCTGTCATCGCCCCCCCCACGTGGCAACCGCTGTTTTACCAAATAGTCTTTTTTTTACTTTTCTAAGCGTGCGGCAAACTTCTATTTGTTTTTTGACATGGCAAGTGGAATGTAGGCCAAATGGTAACTTCAATGTACCTAATGGCAAGTGCCATCTTTTTATCGTTGGATTCTGAGCTCATCCGACGCCTAGGTTTTGAAATCGCATTCATGGCAGATCAGACATTTTTATCATTCTTTCAAGGTTGCTAACATGGCAACTGATGCTGGATGGCAACTGCTAGTTATGACACATGGCAACTCATGTTCCCATTACATGGCAACTGCCAGCTTTTCCACCTGTTTTCCATTTTTTAAAACTTTCTACCAATGCAAACATAATTTTGTTTCATTTTAAAATACCTTCTTTTGATGTGCTTCATTTTTTTTGCAGGGTGAAGAAGACCACTACGCGTGGGTCCAAGCATGTCAGTAAGGACCCGCTCGAACGCCTGCATTCAAAGTTGTCAACAGGGGGCAACTCAGATGCACAGGAGGCACCAGTCGACGATACGCAAGTGGCCGACCATCTCCGCCGGCTGCAGACGTGCAGCCTACAACAACAGGCATCTGTACATCGGGGAGTGACGAGTCGGTATCTGCCAGGACAGCTGAAATACTGCCAACCCTTCTGGCAATGAAGGATGCTGCTGTGAGCCATGCCACCCCATCAGCAAGCGTTGAAGTGGACGCTCCCGAGACGAACCTAGGCAAGGAAGATTCCCGCTCATCTAACACTGATTCCAAGCGCGTGCGCGGTGGCACTACTGTGTCCACGACAGAAGCGGTCGAGGCGGCAGTTCACAAGGACATGCCATCTACAGGTGAGAGTCCTGGCACAACAGCTCCAGCTGCTGACGGTGCAGATACTGCTAAGGCGACTGTTTCACGTGCTGGTCTACCACCTAGGCGTCGTAGCCCCCGCAAGCAACCAACGGACATACCGACCGCACCGGCAGTAGCCAGGAGCAGGAGAGACGAGTCTGGTTTTGTTCCTGTGTCCACACTGTTCCCGCCACCGGCAGTAGACAGGAGCAGGAGAGAAGAGTCTGGTTTTGTTCCTGCGTCCACTCTGTTCCCGCCACCTGCCAAAAGCAATGTGACGGAGAAACCGGAAGACCGGAGCACAACTGATGCAGGTGTCAAGCCGGGCACGAGCGACGCAGGTCAACACCCGGAGCAGACTGCGCCTTCACCCACAGTGGAAATCCCCAGCATAAATCTGCGCACTTCCAGGCTCCCAGTCAACATCGGTGTCCCCTACAGCCCAAACAAGAAGATTGTCATGAAAGCTGCGGCTGACACCGCTGACAACACGCCCCGCCCTACAAATAAGGCCGATCATTCTGCAGCGGCCGATTCAGATATGTTTGTTGATCTTTCACCCTTGGATTCTGCCCCGCAAGTCGTTCGTGGTCCCGCCAGTAGGAATGAGAGGCACCCAATGGCCTTTACGCCACCGAGCTTCAGCCTTGGCATCAGTCAAGATCAACCGGTTGAGCAAGATCCTGTGCCAGTTGCCTTTGCTTTCCCAGGAGGCATGCCTGCAATGATGGCGCAGCCAATGGTCGAGGGCAGGAAGGCTGTCAAGTTCGCAGAGCCGATTGTGCAAGGTACACTTGCCATGTCCTTACGATTTTCTTGCATACATCTGTGTAGTCTCACTTTTGTCCCAATCCTATTTTTGGGGGGTTCTCGCATGCGATGGCAGCTGACATGTGATGACATGGCAACTGTATTTGATGCACCGTATCACCTACATTTTTTTGCTGCCATGTGCATTTGCCATTTTGGGCAACCACGTGGCAACTGAAGTTGATTCAACATGGCAACTGTAGTTGCTGTCACATGGCAAATACAGTGCATTACACATGGCAACTGGATTTGCCACACCTTATCACCTGCATTTTTTTGTTTACATGCTTGCACTTCTTCATACGACAATCACATGGCAAGTGGATTTTACACAACATGGCAACTGTAGTTGCTGTGAGATGGCAACTACAGTCCAACTAGATGGCAACCACAGTCCAACTACATGGCAATTGTAGTTGATATGACATGCTCACTGTAGATGGACCACACATGGCAACTGCCCCACTTTTTCCTCCATACAACTCACAACCCGCATCCTATATTCTCACAATCCATCTGTTTTTGATTTTCTAGGTATCCTAACCCACTTTTTCTATCATTGCAGCCACCCCCGAGGAGATTTCACCGTCACTTGACGAAACTTACCGCATGCTTGAGGAGGCAGCATTGCAGAGGAGGTCCTCACGAGGGCAAGGGCAATCAAGTTCCAACGTGCCCGCATACACGGTATCTGAGGATACCATTAGGAGTGCCACTCCTGGTTCTGTGAGGCAGCAGAGGGTAGTGCACCCACCTCCTGCGGAAGACTACGAGCCCGAATTCAGGGCCACCAAGGAACAGACCCAGCTGTACGATATCGTCAAGCGGTTTGGAAATGCGAGATCCAGCGGCAAGCACATGAAGGAGCTGAAAGCGTAAACGACCACACCCCATAACATCTCATTTTGCTTTGCTCCTTTTCTACCATTCACATCCTCTGTACTTTCTATGTTATATTGGTTTAGTTCTTTCATAAATTTTATTTTTACTTAGTAGGCATGATCCTTCCATGCTATATTGTTTTCATACAGCTCATGTTTGGACAGAACCAAAGTCATTCAATGCGGAGCGACGTACGTCGACCTTGGCGATCTTGCTGAGTCCGTGAGGCCAAACGGCAAAATGTCGACGAACGTAGTTGCATGCGGGATTGACTACATCAACAACCACACTGACGTGTGTGCCGATAAGACAATCATGCATTATAGTGTGACCTGCAAAATTTGGGACGGTGACTTCCACCACAAAATCCTGAGGAAGAACTTTGCCCAACACGGTGATTTCAAGCTCACAATGAAGAAATACGTGAGTACTCCTTCACTTTCTGCTCTGTGTTTTTCACAAGGTGTGATTTTTTGTTGCCATCACCTGCATTTGTGTTTTTACGTGGCATCTGTTTTTCATGTGGCACCAGCTGCCGTGCACACTGACTTATTGATTTTTGCATGCCGCGCAAAACTATGTGGCAACTTGCCAGTAAAATACATGGCATACTGTTGTTCACATATGGACGGCAACTGTATTTCAATTACACCCACCCATAACCAGAGTTTTCCTTAGTGATTCTAATTCTGTCACTCTGTTGTTCTCTTACGTGGACGCTGATTCTCATTTTCCCTCACTTTTCTAAATGCAGGTCATGTTCCCCATGTTCCAGGAGCTTGCACCACATGACCCACACGACAAGTGTGGTCACCACTACGCGATCTGTCTTGACCTGAAGAACCAACGTGTTGAGGTGCTTGATTCAATCCGTTCGGAAGATGATTCACACCTCACCATGCATGCTGAATTATTCATTAAGAACCTCAAAGAGACATGGCACCGTCACTATGAACACTCAAAGGTCTAGATCAGGCATTTCCCAACTGAGTATGTGGCGACTGCGAAGTAAGGGAACACGTAATTTCTTTCATCCCTTTCCGTATGCCATGCATGCTGAAGTATGTCTTTTTGTTACGTCTGTGTTCTTTGTGTGGTCACGTTACCCTTTCGTCCTCGTGCAGGACGGACTGTGGCTTTCACGCGCTGGAGTACTTTGCGAAGTGGGAAGGCAGAATTGTCCCCGCTATCACAGCTGCAACGGTCATTGAGCTCCGGAAAATCCACACATGGAACTGGTTGACGAATGAGGATTTCAACAAGCGGTCGGGAGCACGCGAGTTTGTGTAGGAAGCTGTCAAGAAAGTCACGAAGAAGTATAAGTGATCACGCGGCGTTACAGACCAGACGCACACCTTACATTCTGTTGCTGAGGAATGTAAGGTATTATCTCTTTGTTTCTCGTTGAAAACTATGTTTGTGTGCTACGTTGTGGCTACAATCCCGTGTAGGCTACTATGCAGTGGTGGTGTGTGAGCGACATCTGAATAGTTTCATGTAATATATGTGTGGACGTGAACCTACTTTTAGGCGTAATTATTAGAATGTTTTCGTCGCTTCTAGCACCGGTTTTCATGCTTCGAACGCGCCTACGATGTCTTAAAAACGATGGCAAGTGTAGTTCATCAAACATGGGTAGTGGAAGTCATGGTCGTTTTACATTTTTGGTTGTTTTTGCTTCTTCATTTTCATCGCTAACTGCACCGGCTAGCATGGGGTAGGTTGATCACGCAAGCAAAACGTTTTGCTGGGGTTTATGCATGTTACGCTGTTTTCCAACTTGTTTCCCATACAAGTGCACGCAACACACTACGCGACCGTAAACCGCGTCGTATTTGTCATGTGAATATATGCCATGCAGAGTCATCAGAAATACCATGGCATATGTCCAGTACATCTAACATGGCAGACACAGTACATTCAACATGGCAGCTCCAGCATAATTAACATGGCAAATACAGCTCAACTAAGATTGCAGATCCAGTACAATTACAATGGCAGATCCACTGCATTTAGCATGACATATTCAGTACAAAATAGCATGGCATGTTCAGCATACAATAGCATGGCATGTTTAGTGTCAACAAGCATGGCAGACTAACTACACACAACATGGAAAATTAAATGCATACATCATGGCAGATTAAGTACCCACAACATGGCAACTGCACTTCTGAATTTTCCCTTGCACATCTGACGCCCATGAAGAGCTATACCCCCAATTGTTTTTAAAAAGTATTCTCTACATCTAGGGTACAAAACAAAAATGTCCACATCGCCACAATTTTTGCTCATGGATTGGCCGCCCTTTCTTCGTTTTCTTGTGTTTTGCTTGGATCTCCAATCCCGACTTGTACCTTATTTCTCTTGGACGACCCTTTGTGATGGAACGGGGTGGATTCCTGACCTGCGTCTGTGTGCTTGCTGTTCCAGATCCTATCTCCGAGTTTTCGGACGACGGCCCCGTGGATGAAGGCACGCTTGATGTGCGGGGGAACCGGTGTAAGGCTTCCTCGGCTTTCCTCTTCTTGATCTCATCAAGCTCTCTTTTCAGTGCCTTCCTGTGTTTTTCTGCGACTCTCGCTGTGTCATCACTCTTGCACGCTTCATCAATTAGCTCAGCATAGTTCTTTGTCAGCACAACGTGCCCTCACGGCTTCCATGGTTGACTCTGGTCTCTCGTCATGCACAGCCAGAACTGCGTGTGTTGTCTGCGGCGCCAGCGCGTCGTCAGCGTCCCAAGTCCATCGCCGCCTTATGAAATGGCGGGGCATCCGTGTCACAGCGTTCACGTCCATTACTTTTAGTATGTGACAGCACACAATGCTGTCCCGTTTGAACTTGCAGCATTGGCAGTAGAACTCGCCTTCGCCTATCGAGGCTGTGACAAAGTAGTTCCTTCCTTTGTCCGGGTCTTCAGGTTCTGAATCTGACATGCCCAAAATTGAACACACCTTGAACGTACGTTCGTCCACCTGGAAAGCCGTGAACATGCTGGCACGCTTTATTTCCTCCTGGAATCTGCAAGTTTTGTGTGTTTTCTGTTAAACTATCGCGCGCTTTTTCCTTGTGCCACCTTATGTTGTCATGTAAAATAGAAATACATTTTTTTTGAACATGGCAAACGTAATTCACTGAACATGGCAATTATAGTACGTTGAACATGGCAAATGCAGTACGATATACATGGCAAATGCAGTACACTAGACATGGCAAATGCAGTACAGTAGACATGGCAACTGCATTTTATTAAACAATGGCAACAACAGTTGAGTGAACATGGCAATTGCATTTCAGCAAACATGGCAGATGCATTTCAGTACACATGGCAATTGCATTTCAGTATCCATGGAAACAACATAACATTTTCCACTTGACACTTGCATTTGCACACCAACATGCCCAGTGGAAGTACATTGCATTAAACATGGCAAGTGCATTTCATTGAACATTGAAACTGCATCTGGGTAAGCATGACAAACAGAATTTCTACTGAATATGACAACTGCATCTGAGCAAGCATGGAAAACATTACTTTATTAAACATGGCAACCGCAAAATCATGGCAACTGCATCGCACTCTATAAGGCACATACTGACTTGGTGCTTTTTCTACAAATAAGACTGCAACGCAACTGACTTACTTGTTAAAGATCTTGTTGGTGTATATCTTGCTCATTTGCCTCTCCATCGGTAAGTACGTTAGCAATTTTGGCTGCTTTAGCGCGGTGTTCGCTTCTTGCTGCAGCTCAGATCCTAGAATTTTTTGTTGCAAAGCTGTGTACTGCTTGGCAAACTGTAGCAATGAGTTGCCAGGACTGGCGTACCGCTTTAAAACAGCATTGAAACCCTCGCTGCGCTGCGTAGTCTGCAGAAAGGGGAAGAAGCACTGCATGAAGTAGGCCGGCACCCAGTACATTCGCTTCTCCCAGAGGCTTACAAGAGTCTCGTTGTCTTGGACTTTATGTGTTTCAGTCATGGCCATCCAGCTCCTTTCAAACTCCTCCACCGTCAAGCTGTGGTCCACGCACAGCTCGAATTCCTTGTGCAGATTTGGACGTTCAGCAAAAAACGGTCCTAGTGTCTCCTCAGCCTTCCTTATAATGTGCCACCTGCAGTGCCTGTGCACTGCCAACGGAAAGACCTTCTCTATGCCTGCACGCATGCTGAAATCCTGGTCTGTTATTATGTTCATCGGAGCAAGTCCATCCATGCACTCCAAGAAGGTCTTGAACAGCCAAACGTACCCATCCGTGTCTTCGTTCCGGACGAGCCCACAGCCGAACTGCAACGACTGATTGTGGTTATTTATCCCTATGAACGGAGCGCATGGCATCTTGTACATGTTGGTGAGGTACGTCGCGTCGAATGAAATGCAATCTCGGAAATGTTTGTAGGCTCTCCTTGCAGCACCATCCACCCAATACATGTTCCTGACACGGTCCTCATCGTCCAACCTTATCCTGTAAAAGAAATCTGGATCTTCTTTGGCTTTCTCATCGAAGTAGGCAATTGTGGCCTCTATGTCTGCCAACTTGCTCTCTCTACGGTACCTGGCCTGTAGGTTTGTGATGTCAGCTGGTATGTACGGCATGCTACTCAGAGTCCCCTTTTGCTGTGGATGAGAGATAGTATCTGCACCATTCTTGACGGACCGACGTTACAATCATGTAGCAGCTTTACGAATTGTCTTTCGACGGGGGTGAACCCTCTGTGGGCGGTCAGAAATTTCACCAGGTGGAACTTCTTTATCAGTTGGTGGTTGTGCTCGTCAAAATACTCATTGACCACCCACTGTGCTCCATCTACGTTTAGCTTACACCGGACAGGGCACTCAGTCTTCTGAATGATACCTCTCTTTCGTTCCGGCACGACAGGCGCATCGCCCTTCACCTTCTTGTTCCTGCGTGCCTTGTGGCACCTCATCTCAACTCTGTTGTACTCGTTAGTTTTCTTAATTTTCCTATGGTACTCGGTGTTGACCGCAAATCCATCAAACTTTGCATATGTCTGCTAGTATTCCTTTGCTGCTTCGAAGGACTCAAATCTCTGCCCAATGTACGGTGGCTGAGGCACCACGATCTCTGATTGCCCACCATCTTCATCCCCTTGCGCGTCGTCGTCAGTTTCATCGTTCACCTCAGTATGGGTGGCAGTCCCATCCACCTGAGTGTTGCCAGTGCTTGTGTTCAAAGGGGTGCTTGCCGGCATTGCTGGAATGATTGCCATTCCCGACTCCGACTCGAAATTGTCTGCGTCATGTTTGTCTGCTGGCTGGTGGAACGCGTCTTCCGTGCGCTCAGAGCTCCCCGCAGTAGAAGTGCCTGCGCCGCTGTGCATTGTAGTTGTAGGTTCTGTAGCAGGAAAAAACAGGTACGAGATTAAGATTTTTTGTGTTGGATAACATGTGCATCGCGATGGATCACACCATCTTCGAGTGATTTTCCATGACATCATTTACAGACAGCAAGCCGTCAGTCTGTGGATGGACATTTTTATGGCAGCTGTACGTGTGCAGACATGGCAGCTACTGTTCAACAAACATGGCAAACCATTGTTTTGCCTACAAATAACTACAAATAGCAAATGTAGCGCTGTTTTTTGTGGTTCAGATATTTTTCCCTCTACCTTGTTGTGCTGTATTTGACCATCTTGTGTGGTCTGTGACACCATACTGACGTGATCCACCAGGAATTTGCGAAGCTTGCCAGGAGACGTTTGCCGGGTCACCGCCAGCGTAATAACCTGCAAGCATAGTAGTGGTTGGTCAAATCGCGGCAAAACACATTTCGTGCTAGCACGGCAACTGCAGTTGCCCTCATGTGGCAAATGCAGGTTTTTGCTTGCATGGCAACTGAAGTTGCATCGGCATGGCAACTGAAGTTGCATCGGCATGGCAACTGAAGTTGCATCGGCATGGCAATCGCAGTTTGCTTCTAGATGGCAATTGCAGTTGTCATGACATGGCAACTGCAGCTTTCATACAATGGCAACTGCAGGTGTGCATAGATGGCAAATGCTGTTTTTAATACATGGCAACCGTAGATGACCAGTCATGGCAATTTTTGTAGCTGTCAACTATGCTCATTGTGCTAACTGAGCACCCGCATCTTCACTATGTTTATGGACTCACCTGTGTATGCCGTCGATGGCAGGTACATTGGTGCCGCCCGATGCCACGTGCTGCACGAAGGCTCTGCATTTTATACCACGCGACAACTCGTGAGTCCTCTTGCCATGTTTTTTCATGTTCATTTTTTCATGTCCACAACATTACGTGCTCTTTTTTCGTTTTTTTTGCATTACCTTGATTAGCCATACTAGCTAGTTGGAGTTGGCTACCCGTACATTTGTCAGCATTAGCGCCTTGCGACTGAACTCGCCACGGGGGCTCCCTAAGAGTGTTCTGGTCATAAGAACCTGCAAGAAAAAAGACAGTGCACGTCATAAGTAGAATGTCATGCCCGTCGTCGCGAAGGTGGCAAATGTTTCTCTTCATTGTTTTAGCATGCATCGTACCTATGCCTGCATACTGTTCTAGCAGCGGCAGCAACGGCCCTGCAGAGATGAGCTGACTGTACTCTGATGCATCCAAAGGTGGCGGCGTTTCTGGCCTTTGAGAACCCCAATCGTCAGCGCCATCTTCGTGATTCATTCTTTCCCGTGTCTCGCTTCCGTTCCGATGTGTTCTCAATCACTGGATGAACTAGAAGGCATCAACAATCCAAAAAAAATGTTTATCATTGTGCTGCTTGCATGTAGAAGTTAACACGTTAGTGTTATCACACTTTCATGCGTTGGCAACCAACATATCATGGCTAGTAGGACATGCACATCACACATCTTTTCTAAAATCTGGGTGCTAGCTATTCGTTTGATTCGACGGCATCAGCCTCTACAATAGGATGGCAAACAATGAGTTGACATGGTGGCAGCTGAGGGCAATGACAGGTGGCCACTGACGTTAGACAGCAATGGCAATTAATTTTCACACCCCCCATTATTCCAAATTTATCAAATTTCTCTCCCTTTTTATGGATTCGTGCACATCAATTTCATTTACCAACTACGTGCATCAATCTACTGAGAACTTACGGTTATCTCTAGCGTACTACACGGCAGATCTAGTGTGTTCTGCTTGGCAACTGCGAAGACACACAACGTACGTAGTGTTTTAACCCTGTAGGATGGATCTAGTTGCCAACTTCGTTGGAGATTTTGCAATTTTCTGGTCAGAAGGAGGATGAGAAGCAGTAGGGAGATCGGGAGATTCACCTGCTTGTAGCTGATCGTCTTTGGAGGACGTTGCCGGAGTGGGGGTGGGGGTGGTTTGGGGTGGGGGAGATAAGGGGGGCGGTTCGCGGTGGGAGGGCCCTACGGATCCTCCCTGGTTGCCATGGCAACCAGAGATGGCCGGCGACGCAGGTCGGGGTTCGACAGGTTGGGGACGAGGTCGGCAGACGATAGAGGGGACGGATCGGAGGCCGAGACCGGCTTGGTCGTGCGGGCAGCGGCTCCTCTGGCCCGGACGAGGCAGTGCGGGCGGGGTTGCCACGCACCGGACGTGCGGGCACGCTTTTTATGCACGCGGATGGGGTCGTGCGGGGCGGTCCCCGTCCATGCCACACGATGCGTGCGGGCGAGTTGCCCTCCACGCCACACGTGTGACAGTTATCTGCTCCCTTTCTTTTTAGGGGTGCTAGCTAAGGCTGGTCATAGTGGGGAGTAACTTAGACTAGTAACATACATATGTTACTAGTCTATGTTACCACCTTCATAGTGGGGAGTAACATGTATGTAGTATCATGCAAACCATCATTTATTAAGATATAGACTCATTTTGCCTTGGGATGTGTTATGTTACAGTAACATATTATGTTACTCCAACCATCTCTCTCCTCATTAAATACATGCCATGTAAGCAATTTTTTCTTGGGATGTGTTATGTTACTTGCTATGTTACTCCCACTATGAGCAGCCTAATTTTTCCAGGGGTGCTTATCAGTTGTTCTCGGATTCAACCAACTGAGAGAGGACGGCCCAAAGTCAGCGACGGCAGGCCGAAACGCCCAACGAAACCGACCCCAAATCGAATCCACCCGTTGTGCTCTTCTCTCCCCGCCGCGGCGCCGCTCCCCCTTCGCTCGCCCTACCAACTCCTCCGGCGGCAGGCGACCGAGCAGAGATGAACGCCGCTGCTTCCGTCTCCCCTCTCCGCCTCTTACTCCACCTCAATCCGCTGGCGGCGAATTGAGGATTCCAGCGACAAGGGGCGCATCGGTGATCCCTTTCCTCCTCGAGCGGCTGCGACAGAGCTCGTCCCTCCTCTTCCACGGCCACCAATGGCACAGGTCCCTTTCCTCCTCGAACGCTCTCTCAGGGTGCTCTGTTCCTCAGCCGGTGAGCCCCCGTCTCTTCCACGGCAGCGGCACAGACAACATGTTTTCTAGGGTTTTGTTTGCCCGCCAGGTGCATTCTTCCCCATAAATCTGTAAGCCCTTGGCCTTGAGACATCCGGAAGTTTCTTTGTTTGTAAATTAATGAAGCAGTACAAATTAAGTAGTCTGGTAGATTTGAAAGAAAGAAATTGCAGATTTGGAAAGGAGGAACATCCAAATTAAGCAGATTTGATTTGTCTTTCTGTTCTGAACAGGGTACTGAAAGGAGGAAAATTACTCTGGCCAGTGAAAGAAGCCAGTATCGGGCGTGGGCTGTTCGATCTACTACAGGTAATTTGGTCTTCTGTTGTGCACACCATCAATTTCGTTTCGTTGGTGTATATGTTCTACTTCAAATATGTATAGATAGACCCTGTTAAAGTGATCTTTTGATTTGCTGTCTCGTGTAATTGAAGAATATGAGAGAAGAAATTGGACACCGACTGTGTAGGCATTAGGCAGAGCTGTCTTATGCAATGCTTGTTGTTACAGTAGCATATATCCGTAGGAAGAGGAGACCAAGAGAGTACATCATAAGTCATTGCCTTGCCATGGAATATTGAAAACTTGCTGACTGCCTGTTCATATCATGGTATCCACAAGAACCTGCCTAACCTGTATCTTTTAGCATGCTCCACACAAATAGATAAATTAATTCCTCTAAGTATGCTTCTCCTGCTCTCAGTTACTGAATAATTATACCACCATGTGTGTGGAGTGTCTTGTAGTGCTCCACACAAATAGATAACTTATTTTCTATGAGTATGCTTCTCCTTTTATCAGCTCCTGGAGAATTATACTGATGCCACGTGCTTTATTTGCAAGATTTATATGTCTTAAGCAAGAACTTATTAGATCGAGATGATTGCATATAAGAAGATCAATCTTGCCTCTTCTGCAGTCTGGTAGGTTTTGAAAGAAACGAATTGCAGATTTTGATGAAGCCAGAAAGGTAAATTTCTCTAGTTATACAAAATGTTCACCTTGTGTTGGAGGCATTTGACACAAGTCTTTGTTGTTGTACTCTAAGCTGGATTCTTTGATGTTCTCTGAATTTCATTTATCTGCATACTAAATAGTTTTTGCTCCTGGCTTGCTCAGGGTGCTCTGTTCCTCAGCCGGCGAGTCCCCCTCCAGTGCATTCTTCTGCATAAATCTGTAAGCCCTTGAGACAACCGGAAGTTTCTTTGCTTGTAAATTAATCACAATTAAGCAGTCTGGTTGATTTGGAAAGAAAGAAATTGCAGGTTTGGAAAGGAGGAACATCCAAATTAAGCAGATTTGACTTTCTGTTCTGAACAGGGTACTGAAAGGAGGAAAATTACTCTAGCCAGTGAAAGAAGCCAGTATTCGGCGTGGGTTGTTCGATCTACTACAGGTAATTTGGTCTTCTGTTGTGCACACCATCAATTTTCGTTGGTGTATATGTTCTACTTCAAATATGTATAGCTAGCCCCTGTTAAAGTGATCTTTTGATTTGCGTGTGCATGTACCTTACCTGAACTAGGTCACCCCATGTTTTCTTCAAGCTCAAGTTCATCACTTCTTGTTTTGTTTTTCGATTTGACCTCAAGATTATTTGTTATTTCTCTTTATCTTCTTGTGCAGCAGGATTCGACTCGGTATAACACCATCACCGATGCAGAAGACAAGGGGTTCATCGTGCCAGGCACCTAGGCGTTGCTTCCGTGAGATGGTGGCAGCGGCTACAGAAACAGCTACGGTGAGTTCCTCTCCTCGCCTCCAGTGGTTGCTCTGAGCTCGGCGTGGCCATCGTGCCATGGTTATGTCTGGTTAGGCTGCTACAGTACGCCCTTGCATAACGATGGTGCTACTGTTTGTTTGTTTGTTTGTTTGTCTGCCTTGCTGCCACTAGCCTAACTGATAGAAACTTGCTGAATATATATGTCTTTGAGCAGGAACTGATAGAATATATATAGCTCATGTTCATGTTGATTCCATCCCACTCAAAGTCTGAAACACTTCTTCTTCTTCGCACTCAACAACTAGGCAGCACACACGAATATATATGCATATATATGTATGTAGTTTCCCACTACACACATGGAGCAGTCTTGTTCGTTTCAGGATGTAGTATCATCACTTTATTTGTTCCCTGCCTGCCTCCATGATATTCTGACTGCATATATGTGGTCTGTGTACCATCCATGATATGCACTTGCATCCTCAACTCATGTTGGTATTGTTTTATATCCAAGGATGCCTTCCTACTCCTGCTAGTTTAGTTGTCGGGTGGCCTTGTTTCCATGATGATGAAATTCCAAATATCTGGCTGTGGCGTGCTGCTCTCTTTTGACACTCATTTTGTAGACTACAAATTATTCATACAACATGGAGGGCCGGTGCGGGTGCTGTGGACACTCATTTTATGTCACTTCATTCAATTAAGAAAGGCATTTTCGACAGCGTCAAAGTAAGAAGTCGTCTCAACAAGAGTGGTGCCAGAATAACCATAGCTTTCAATAGAGGAAAGCGGCACGGAAGCCGTAGTAGGTTGAGTTGGAGGCGGTGAGTTGCCAACAGAAGGAGGCGTGGTAGTTGAGGGAGATGGCGAATTAGATGAATCCACAACACGTGGACGACCAATGTGGTAAGAAGAGGATGAGGGGGAATCATCGGAGAAGCCTCACGGGACGAGCGAGGTTTGAGGTAGCCTCATGTAATGAACGAGGTGAGGAAGCCACATGTGACAATGGTATGGAGTCTAGAATATTAGTACGGGAAGACACGGTGGGATGGGTGGATGAGGACAATGCATGGGTGATAGGTGTATCTGCAAAAGTGAGGAAAGAAATATCGTCAATGGGAGGATGGACGTGGATTGAAAGGATGAGACTCATCAAAAGCCACATCCCGAGGAATGAGCATCCCATGACCAACATGATCCTAATAAGTGACATTCAATAGACTGAGCAACCAGTTTGGTGCATTCACGGGAGGGGGGGGGGGGGCAAAAAGAAAAGGTAGCAACCGCAACCAAACAAAAGAAGCGTTGAGTAGCCATGAGAATGACCAAAAAGACGCTTGAGAGAACACGATCAAAAGGACGTTGAGAGACTGTCTCACTATGAGGATGAAGTAATCGTGTTTACCAAGCTGGCAAACCTGACAGTTTAAAGACAACACCCGAGACAGATACAAGAAAATCACGTTCAGAGGTGAGGGACGAGAGCCATACAATTGACCGACGATGATGCCACATAGAGTCGGTAGCCAAGGATACAGACAAAAAAAAGGTAGCAACCGCAACCAAACAAATGAAGTGTTGAGTAGTCACGAGAATGACTAAAAAGACGCTCGAGAGAAATGTCACCCTGCAGAGCAGAGGAAGGGTGAATATTGATGAGATGGGTGGAAGTAGGAACAATCTCAACCCAAAAGTGAGGTGGAAGAGAGGCGACAATCATCGACGCACGAGCTGCCTCAAGAAAGTGACAATGCTTGCGCTCATCAACACCATTTTGAGCATGAGCACTAGGAGAAGAGAACTGACCAAGTGCGCCCTGCTCAGCGAGGAATCCCACAAACAAATGAGAGATACACTCACTAGCAGAATCTGCACGGAAGACACTGATGGGAGTGGAAAATTGAGTATGAACCATGGCGATAAACTTCTTACAGATAAGATCTCACTACAAGAAGATACGAAATATATCCATGTGTGTCGAGAGTAATCATCTATAAACATAATATAGTAGCGATGGCCTCCTTTTGAGGCGAAGGAAACTGGACCCCAAACATCAGAGTGAACAAGATTGAAAGGACGTTGAGACACCTCCCCGCTATGAGTATAAAGTAACCGAACCTGTTTACCAAGCTGACAAACCTGATAGTTTAAAGACACAATACCCGAGACAGATCCAAGAAAACCACGTCGAACTAAGGACGAGGGATGAGAGCCCTACAAGTGACCCACAATGATGCCACAGAGCCGGCAGCCAGGGAAACATAGGTGAAGAGAGTAGCGGCGGTGGTAGCAAGGCAGGTGAAGCCATTCAAGCTCCCGGAGGACCTGGGAGTCACTGCACCGAGGGCCAACACAAAGTAGAGCACACGTGTGACGATCTTAATCTAAACAAGAGCCAAAGACGAGGATGACTACTCCTGAGTCAACAATCTTACACTTGAAATGAGCTACATGGTAAGTCAAGGAACATGACAACAAAGTGCTAATAGTGCCTAGACCATCGAATGGGAGGGAAGTACCATCAGCAGTAAGAACATGAACGTGAGAGTCTAAAGGTTTGAACGGAGGACAAACCGGAAGAAGCATGAGTCATATTAAAAGACTCTCCAATATCAAGGATCCATGGAAAGATGTGCTTCTAGCCTAGAAATGAGTTCAGTGCTCAACCTCATGGTAGCACACTTATATGATAATTTTTGGACATTTCTAATTACAAGAAGCCTTACTCCTATTTTGGCATTTTGGCCAGAGGTGGCTAGGCTAGTAGGTGCCAAGGTGGTCGTGGAAAGAAAATCGAGCTTGAACAGACCTGATGTATAAGGAGAAAGATGATTTTGACCCTTCCTTGGTTATGACTTTGGTACGAAGCCACCTCAGAAGAGGTTATGATTGCAGGCAACCCCGCGTCAGTCAAGGACCCGCCCTTGGCGCCAGGGGAAAGAAAGTGACAAGTCTTATAGAATACCACGAGGGAAAACTGGGATGAGTAGCTTAGCTCAGGGTTCCTATTTGCAAGTTCAAGTGAAGAAAGGCAGAGGATGGCGAGGGCGTGCAGCTCCTGACATCATTTTCATTGCTTCCTCATACCTCCCTATTTGCAAGTTCATGTGAAGAAAAGACAGGATGGCAAGGGCGTGCCGCTCTTGTCAGCGTTTTCATTGCATCCCCATAACTCTCATGCACTCTCCATTTCTTGCCGATCCGACTCAGCGTTCTTCCCTGTTTGTGGGTTGTGTGTCACGGACTTGGTTCCGCATTCCATGTTCCTTTGTTGGTCGTCCCTGGCCTTGGCGACAGGTAGCGTCGTGCTCCTGGGCGCTATGCGTCCTCGCGTAAGATGGAGATGGTGCCGACTGCTCGTGCTCTTGCTCCGCCAGTGGTGGTGCCTGAGCTTGTGGCTATTTGGGCAACCTGCATGGGAGCACAGGATGTAGGAACAAGGCAGCACACAAAGCAACTTGCAGACATGTGAAGGATGCCTTGCCGGACTGGCAGGCAGTGGAGAGTACGTGGGAGGTGTGGGGGAAGGGTGAAAATGTTGTCGAGAGCAGAATGTCATTGTCGTCAGTCTTTGGACCCAGAGCCGAGCGAAGAAGGGATGGCCATAAGGAAGCGAGGAAGACAGGAAGAGGGCATATGCCTGTGTTTCGACCATGTGTCGACCATGGCAGTGTACGATTGTGGGTAGATCCGATGTCTACACATGGATCTACTACTTGTGATGGCATGGCATGGTTGTTGTGGAGTGAGGTGCCATCGTAGTCACGGCCATGTCATGGCACGGCACTCTGCCATCGTAGTCATGGCCATATTTTGTTGAAAACCATGGGCCACACGACGAGCTTTGTAACGCTTAGGAGAACCACTAGTCTTAACATTGTAGACCCACTTACAAGTGACAGACAAGGAGGAAGGAAAATGAGATTCCATGTGTCGATGCACTCACGAGCAGCAATCTCTTATGCCATCGCATGTTGCAGTTCGAGGTGAACAACACCGTCATGAGCATTCATCTCGAGAAGAATGGCGCCAGAATAACCATTGTATACAATAGGGGGAAGCGGGTGAGTGCAGAAGCCATATTAGGTTGAGCTGGAGGCGGTGCATGGCCAATAGAAGGAGGCATGGTAGTCGAGGGAGATAGCGCATCAGAAGAATCCACAACAAGTGGATGACCAATGTGGTAAATATAAGAGGATGGAGAGGGAATCATCGGAGAAGCCAGAAGGAACGAGCGTGGTGTGCCCAAGGTAACAAATCAGGCGGGGAAGCCAACATGTGACGATGGCATGGTGTCTACAAGAGTAGTATGTGAAGACATGATGGGATGGGTGGACGAGGGCAACACATGAGTGATAGTTGTATCAGGAAAAGTGAGGAAAGGAATATCCTCAATGGGAGGACGGGCGTCCCGAGAAATGCGTATTTGACGACCGACAGAATCCCAACATTGATATCTGTTGTGCTCGTCATTGTGAAGACATTCAACTGACTGAGCAGTTAGTTTGATGCATTCACGGGGTGGGGGGGGGACAAGAACATAGCAACGACAACCAAACAAACGAAGTACTGAATCATGAGAACAACCAAAATGATGCTCGATAGAAATGTCACCCTGCAAAGCAGAGGAAGGTTGAATGTTGATGAGATTGGTGGAAGTAGGAACAACCTCAACCCAAAAATGAGGCGGAAGAGCCGCGACGATCATCAATTCACGAGCCGCCTCAAGAAAATGATGATGCTTGTGCTCATCAACACCATTCTGAGCATGAGCACCAGGAGAGCAAGTGTGTCCTACTCAGCAAGGAATCCACGCAACAATGAGAGGTACAGTCATGAGCAGAATCTGCATGGAAGACACAAAATAGGAGTGGAAAACTGGGTCAAGCATGGTGGCATGGCATGGAAGACACAGTCATGAGTAGTCATGGCGGCAAACTTCTTACAAAGAAATCATTTATAAACATATTATAGTAAAGAATTGCCTCTTTTCGAGGCAAATGGAGTTTTATCCCAAACATTAGAGTGAACAAGATCGAAAGGGCGTTGAGAAACTGTCTCGCTATGAGGATGCAATAACGAAACTGTTTACCTAGCAGACAACCTGGCAGTCTAAAGACCCAACGCCGGATGAGAGACGAGAGACAGAAGTGACCAAGACAATTATGCGATAGAGAGGGACGAGAGACATAAGTGACCAAGACAATGATGCGATAGAGAGCTGGTAGTCAAAGTAACAGAGGTGAAGAGATTGGCACCAAGTAGAGTACCCGTGTGATGGTCCTAATATACAACCAGTCAACAATCTAACCACCTAAAATGAGTTACATGGTAAGTGAAGGAAGGTGAGCAAAAGAAGGAACATGACAAGGCAAAGTGATAAGAGTGCCTCAACTATCGAATGGGAGGGAAGTACCATCAACAGGACAAACGGGAAGAATCATGAGTTGTATGAAAATATGCTCCAATCAAAGGATCCATGGAAATATACCCAACTGTACAAAAAATGGTCTTAGTACCAGAAGAATCAAATAGCAAAACCTACAAAACTGTTGATGGAGAACCAAAAGAAGCATCTAACAGACACTGAAGTCTCATAATCTTCGGCATAGTCAGTGGTTTAACTGAAGAGGTCGACGAAGAAGCACCGGGCGATGAAAAACCAGAAGCTATAAGTAGGTGTCGAAGTTGTCCAAGCTCCTGCGCGGTGAAGGATACCGCTGAAGTGGTCGACGTAGAATCACCAAAAGAGGAGTGGCCGCCACCACCACCTATGTGAGCCGCAAGAGGAGGCGGTGTAGCACTACAAATACCAGTGGTAGAAGTCGATGGAGGAGACAGCGTCGCAGGCACACAGATAGGGATGTAAATGGTACGGATAATTTCCGCTCTGAATCCGCATCCGCACCCATTTTTGAGGATATGGTATGCAATTATGTGAATCCGCCGGATATGGACGCGGATACGGATTTTGATCAATCGGATATCCGGCGGATATGGTAGCGGATATGGTATCTCTAGTATCCGGCGGATATGGATTATCCGCTATTTTTTGCGGATTATCCGAGGTATGTAAACCGGATTATATCCGACAAAATAAGCCCAAACGTCCGGTCCATCTGTATGCCCATTTAGGTTAGTGATTGTTGATTTGCAGTCACCCCGTATACTCTACCATAATTCATACGCAATCACCGCATCCAAAATTGGTAGCATAGCGCCGATAGTGCGTACATATCCTTCTTTCCATCGCCATCTTGCATTGTTGCTTCTCCCCGGCCACCGTTTGCATCTCCGTTCTCTCTGATAGTCTCACGGTTCAACTATGGTCAAAGATGCGCGTGGTTGATCAGTTCGTCCCAACAACGGAGGTAAGTGATTCGTAGATGCACAGAGTCCTGCGCAAGTTTAGAGCCCGATGATCTGTGATCATGTCCGGCTGTCAGTTGACGCCGTGAGCAGCCGCACACCTACACCACGACATCAGGCACTCCAACGTCGTAGAGCCTCGACGGCCGACAGCCGTGGCCGACGCTTACGGCGGCCATGCTCGGCAGCCCGGATACGACGATGGGCAGCGTCCGCCCATGCGACCCAAGCACGTCGGGACAGCGGTCCGCCATGGATCTGACGTGGGTTTGCATCGGCGCGGCCGTAAAATCTGATAGGAACGTGACTAGTAGCAGTCTAGCATGTATGCATGTACTCCTCTACACTCATCTGATTGAAAGCAACGAATCTAGTAGCTAGAAATCAATTCAACTGCTTGCTTGCTTGGGCCTTGGGTTAGCTTCTTGCACTTACACGTCTCGCTGAATTGATATAACTATGGTCAGACCGTCAGTCTCTCTCGTATCTGTCTATTTTCTTTGGACTCACACACATGTTGTGTTTCAGAAAGATTGTTTGCTTTAGAGTTTCAGACAAAAATAGAGGAGACAGACAGAGACAATAGTATTTGGTTCCGGGCAACACATGCCCTTTTCTTTTTAAAATTTTAGTAAGGCTTTTCAGTACAACAAAGTCCTGGACATTTATACAAGATCGATTGCGAACACAACCTGACTTAACCATTGAACAGACGTACCCAGCTGGTTCAACTCAGTAGGATAGAAAAACATTCTGGCACATGTGTAAGTTGGTTTCAGTTGCAGGCAAACTAAAACACTATGAATTTATGAAGTTTAATATCTTACTTGCTGCAGCTTCTAAGTTATTAATTCCTTTTATCAGTAAAAACTGACTGATTACTTATGAATAAGTGGCTGATCAAATGCACCATGAGCAAGTAATTCAGGTAGCAGTTATACCGGCGATCCGCTAATGTATATTAAGTATATATTACCTAGCTTTTATCCTCTTTGCACATACAGATTACTTTTACTAATATATACCTACTCGTTGCTTGAATATGTGCGTTGCCGTTGCTACTTGCTAATTACCAATCACGTATATATACTTGCTGGTTACCAATCCCTAGTCCTGACAGTGAATATGTGTGTTCCTACTTACCGATCAGATTTTATAATATAATATAATTAGCCATGCATCATCTCATGCTAGTTTTTGTTGCATGTGAGAAAAGCGTACAAGATATAACAGCCATAAGTGTATGCATGTTGTGTGTATACATCAATACATGTATATATATAGTGCGTGCATATAATATGTGATACCTTATGTTTCTCTTCTCTATATATATACACATGCTAAAAAATTGCAAGTTAATCATGTGGATGCATGCACCTTAGAATAATGCGTGTGTGTTCGAACTAATTAATTGTTAATTGTCCACAACTAATTATCATTTCTTATTGTCAAGTATAGCATCTAAATATCTCTTATCATTCTCACAAGAAGTTGCAAGTGGACTGGAAGAAATACCATGTTGAAGAGAAGTCAAGGATGTGCTATGGGCTTCTACTTGACCGACCACTTGCCTTTTATAATATATACAAACTTCAATTGAACATTGAATTAAGTATTTCTTATGTATGACCTTTGTTTTGGACGTGTGTAATGCTACCATCATTTTACCGGTACTATTTATTGTTTCCATATGGGTGTGAGTTATGACTTTAATTTTTTTGGCCAATCTCTAGTGTAATGCGGTTGGATCAAAACATGTTTTCATACTGTTTGGATAGTAGAAAAAGGTTCATTTTTTTTGCATGTATGACCCGATATTTTTTGTCCGTTTCCGGTCCGAGTCCGCTCCGAATCCGTAGTCCGATATAATCCGCATTCGAATCCGCATCCGGTCAATATCCGTTCCGCTCCGAATCCGACAAAAAAATATGGTAAAGGATATGGTAAAAGCATTATCCGATCCGATCTGATCCGTTTACATCCCTACACACAGACACCAAGCGCGTGGGAGTGATGTGCATCAACACTATCGATGAAAGCCATGAGGGGAGTCTGTGTAGAGCGACCATCACCATCTACAAAGATTGTGAGAGATGTCACTATGGAGCCACCATCATTGCCTGTAAAAAACAATTGGGGGGGAGCAACCTCATAGGTGGAGGAACACTGCACCAGCAAACGACACGTGTATGAGGTGGGGTCAGTGTAGGTAACACCCTAAGAAATCACCGGACAACAAGGAAGATACTATGTCCAATGAAGTCATTGTACCTGTTTCTTTGTTCTACTCTTTTCTTTTACTGAACAGTCTTAGAGAGCAGCAGAGCATGGAAGAGCAGTGTATAGGGCACACACGGTGCCCTAGAGAAGCCAGTCGATGGAACGGGTTGCCGGGGCTAAGGTTTGGCGGTGAAGTCCGGCGTTGAGGTCCTGTGTGTAGCAAAAGGAGCGGAGACCGTGACTTGCAACAGCGGACGTCTCAAATATTGCGCCTCCTGGAGCTGCGGGGCGCCGGCCTCCCGGGGACGGCGTTGAGGCGTTGACCTTCTATACATGGCAACGAGGCGCAACCTCCTGAAACTGCAGGTGATGACGGCCTAGGGTCTACAACATTAGTATGAGAAGACATGGTGGGATGGGTGGTGGAGGACAATACATGGGTGATTGGTGTTATTGGGAAAAGTAAGGAAAGAAATTTAACTCTTAAAGTATGAGAGGGTCACCAGGTAGCCTCGTTGCGCCTGTGAAATTATTCATTGAAGTCGGCCCGCGGCCACTGTAGCTAGAAAAAAAATTGGGATGAAGCGGTCCCTGCCTAGCCATGAGCCCCGTGGCCGACTCCACTCCTCTTTGCCTCATTGCCCTCCCTCCCTCCCTCCCTCCCTCCCTCTCTCTCTCTCTCTCTCTCTCTCTCTCTCTCTCCTTGCAGTTTCTTGAATTGGGAGTGCAAGAAGCGGCGAGCGGTTCCGGAGGTGACGGGCAGCAATAGAAGTTCATCTAGCATGGTTCGAATCAATTAAAGGTAAAACTCACCTTCATAACGTTTCTTTTGTTTTGTGCTACTACTTTTGGAAGAAATGCAGCCTTCTTGCTCCCCCTATCTATTATTCTTCATGTTATAGTATATAGATTGTTATAATGTGTTCTTAATTTACTTCCCTATATTTTTCATATTGATCTATGAGAACTAGTCAGCAGGATCTATAAATGAATTATTTGTTTTCTTCTATGAGATTTGGTCTAATAAATTACCCCGCTGCAGACCTGAGATTCAGTGGTAGAAGCTGCAGACAACCGTTGCCGGCAAGGCACAAGAGGTTTCTACGGTCAGATCTACATTGACGCGAGGCCATGTCAAAGAAAACACCACTAGTTATGTGTTTGCCGCCACCTCTGCTACATTTTGTTGTATCGTATTTGAGGTTCAGTTTCATGCTGGTTGCAATTTCTTACGGATTGGTGTATTTTGTTGTAGGTAGTAAGATCATAAGATACTAATGGGGCTCTCAGTAATCCCAAAGTGCACTGGCCAGTGGATAGATATCTTTTACAAAATCTTCGAGGTGCTTAATTTTCTATATCGAAAACGACTGCTGGTAAAGTGCAAATATGATATTTTTGCTTATTGGATACATTATTTTCCAAGTTCTTTCAGAGATCTAATAATGAGGTACCAAGCACTAACAACCCAACAAAGGCTGCTTTAAACTTTAATATATATTCACAGAGTTTGTCTGCTTGCTTCAAAATTGAAATAAGACTTTTGCTTGCTGATAAAATCCTTCAATTGGTAATATATTTCCCTTCATTGCATGCTTATTGTTCTTTCAGAAAAGAATGTTTTACATTTCCGAAGATTACTAAGTCAATAAGATGGTGGTAACCGTTGGTAAAATTAGCGAGTCGTTCCCTCTTTTCATCTTCTCAGTATTTCTGCTACTGTTGACCTTCTTTATTCACATGTTTATTTAGTTTGTACCTTTGAACACGTGCAGGTTCCATCCAACCTGTATGGGAATGATTATTGAGTAGCCCAAAAAGTTAGATAATTTCCTGTGCTCAGATTGTGCTAAAGAAAACGACGCAAAGAGACCTACAAATTCATACCAGAGTTCACCAAGTTCTCATTCTAAGGCCAGTGATTTATTTCCCTTTTTCTTGACTGTACTGTTTATTCATATTCTGCTTGCGGATAGCTATATGCCTTTATCTTTTCTTTTTAAATTTAGTTTCAACAATTTCATTTCCAAAGCTGGTGGTTCTTGCCTTTGTTTTTTCAATATTCCTGGGAAAATGATTGGTGTTTGACTAAACTAGTACTCATGTGTAGTTAAAATTTGCTATCATGAGTTCCTTCAATCTATGCTGTGTACAGTGCCTTTTTAAGAAGATGATTATATTATTTTTGCAGAACATTAGTTAGTCCTTGCCAAGCAATCTTACATATGTTGGCAATATTAAATACTCGCAGGGTTGAGGTAGCTTGCTTCCCGTCAGAGATTGAGGTTCCTAGGAGGTTGCCATCTGGAGAGTAAGGTTATCCATCACATGTTTGTTCAAATGTCTCAGGGGAATTAGATGTCAGATTATATATTTTACTAATAAATTGTTTGTTTCATTGTAAGTTACTCATTTCTGTTACTGTTGTTGTACAAGATCAACGGTATCTCCTTTGCTGCCATCTTTTTTTTGAGCTACTTTGTAGGAGAATAAGATGTGGGATCAAACCACTCAAAAATGTTTTGTACCTTTTAGAGCATTTATTTGCCAACTCCTTTGGGCTGTTGCACGCGATACAGTTGTACTCTGTTGTTGCTATCTTGCTTTCTGTGTGAGCTAATTCTGTACAATCAATTAAGCTTTCACACAGAAGAACATATAGTAGCATGCTTGAGTGTTGTTTGTGATTCATATATTTAATTGAAACCTAGATCTAATGCGGTGTTCCAAAACTACATATCATTTTTATTCTACCTTTCTGACTATTTCCACAAGAATTCTTTCATTTTATTTCTCGCTGTACCAAACGCTGGTCTTTCAGTTCTACATTTGTTGGTGAAACAACATTGTCAATTCTATTTGTTAAAGACATACTTAGGAAAATGCCTTTGAGACTGAGCTTTTGTCAAGTACTTGGGGCGGCAAATAAAATGAGCATTAGGTACTTATATAAGCTGACAAGAACCATACTGTCAGCCTGAAAAACATAAATAAGAGAAGCATACAGCCAATTTTCCTCCTCTGCGACGTCTTCCACTGACAATAACTCTACATGGCAGTCTGTTGAGATTGATTCTTCGAACTAAAAATTTAAATATTTTAGTTGTTCTCCATTCGTTGGTAAAAAAGGCATGGTGAATTTCCTTTTATGGCTTGACGCGTATCAAAATATTGGAACCTCCCATATAGTAACCTGCGCGCAACCCTCGCTCCAAGGGGTGACCTTGTGCGGGCCCAGGTGTGGGGGTGGCTCCTTTTTTTTCGTTTCTTTTTCTTTTTCTGTTTTAGCTTGCTTCTTTAAATTAGTTTGGAATTTTTAAAAAGTTGAGAATTTCGAAAAATGTTCAGTAAATTCAAAAAAATTGTTTACAAATTTTAAAAATGTTCACAATTTGTAAAAAAATATTTTTTGGATTTTGATGAACAAATTTTAATTTTTGATGAACAATTTTTGAATTTTGATGAAACTTTTTCTTGAATAGATGAACAAATTTTGACTCCGAGAACAAATTTAAACATTGAGATACATGAATAGATGAACAAATTTTGAATCCGAGAATATTTTCCAAATTTGATGAACATTTTTTTAAAAATTCACGAACTTTTTTTGTATTTCCACATACATTCGGGAAAGATGATCCTGTGTAAAGCATTGAGATACATGAAGAACACACAAATCTAAAAAGGCAATCTCTAATTAATATCACAAATGATGTGGCAGTGGATGAAAGGAACACAAGGTTTAAACTAATATAATCCTGGGTGGAAAATTCTCGAGGAGATATTTTGAAAGCATTGGAATTTTGTTCATGCTTTAGTTATCTAATGACATATTGGTGACAAAACATCAATGCATACACCGACAGCAATGGGTGTTTTCAAACAACTCTGGCATTAGCATTACCATAGATTATTTCAATTGTCCAAATAAAATGTGCATTTCATTTTCCCGACGGATTATTTTCTGTGATCATATTATTTATAATTTTGTCCAAACAAATCCATAAAGTAGAAAGTCATTGAAATAATGCGCCCAAAAGTGGGTCATAATCGGAGGGGATATCTTTATACTCATATATAAGATCTAGCCTCATCTAAAAAAAAAAGATCTAGCCGCGCAAATGCGCGGGTCACACTACTAGTTAGACATAAAAATACGAGGTGACCTTGTTAGTACATGGAGGGAGTAGCAAGGAAGCATCGTTAATGCTCTGGCCACCTTATCCAACAAATAGCTGCAGCAACCACTGTCAGACCAAGGAGCAGCAACCACCGTCAAACCAAGGAACACGAGATCAACACAATCAGGCTCTATTCTATCCTTCTGGATGACCAAACACAGCCAAAAGCACTGTATGGAACCAATATAGTTCCTTGGTCACAAGTACCGTAAATGGTTGGGAAAAGAAATATTACAAATATCTTTTGGCTCATGGCTCTGATGGTCATGTATATCATGAGAGAATTACTATCATCATCTGGGCGCCTAATGACCCACAAGTATATGGGATCAACCGTAGCCTTTTTGATAAGTAAGAGTGTCGAACCCAACGAGGAGCAGAAAGAAATGACAAGTGGTTTTCAGCAAGGTAATGTCTGCGAGTGTTGAAATTGTAAGTAGCAGAGTAGTTTGATAGCAAGATACACTACAAAAAAATACACTTCCGTGATGATACGTGTTTGTCACAGTAGGTCGCGTTTTCTGTCATGCATATACATCCATGACGATTTTATGACGAATCAGGATAGTCATACCTGTGCTGTCGTAGAAGTGTTACATGACATTACCAAAATTATCATCACGGAAGTGTCCACTTCCATGACGATAAATCACGCGTCACAGAAGTGCTTTCGTCAAGGGTGACCAACACGTGGCATCCACCGTAACGGAACGCCGTTAAGCTATTGGGTCGGGTTTTGGATCTGATAACCCGTTAACAGCCTCGACCAATGGGGATTTTCCACGTGTAAAATCATCATTGGCTGGAGAAAACACGTGTCGGCTCATCGCTGGGTCAGATGTCATCCACTCATTGGACATAAGGCGCCTATGATACGTCGACACGTGGCACGGCCCAACAGAGGCCCATTCCTGTGAAAAGGCCGGCCCATTTGACTTGGTCAAAAGGTGGCGGGCCGGCCCATGAAAAGCCTATTAACGGCCTGTTCGCATATAGCCCATTTACAGCCCGCTAACCCAAGGCCCGTTACGCCCTATTCGAATTAGGCCCAGTAGCGTCATCTGGGCCATCTAATATGATTCCAGCCCGTTTTCACTTCTGACCCATGTATGGCCCATGACGTCTTTCGGCCCATATGAGGCCCTATGTAACTCTTGGCCTATTAACGGCCCGTGGTGAAACTGGCGTGTAATGAACAGTGTATCACTTTACACCCATTAACGGCCCGTGGTGAAACTGGCTCGTAAAAAACAGTGTATCACTTTATACCCATTAACGGCCCGTTATTCCGTTGGGCCATTTCCAGCCCATGTTATCTTTCGGCCTTCTCAGAGCCCATTTATTCTTGGGCTATTTTCCAGCATTCGTTTACTTACGGCCCGTTATCGTCATTTTCTGCTTGTGGGCCAAATTCAGCCCGTGGTTACAGTCGGCCCGTTTGTGGTCCGTTAATACGTTGGGTCATTTTCATAGCGTCATCAAATACGGCCTATTAACGATGGCCCGTTATGGTCGGCCCATGAACGGACGATTCCAACTCTAGCCCGTTTACGGCCAGAATGCGGTCTGTTTGGCCCATGTTTGGCCAATCGATCATACGACCTGTATAAGGCCCATTGATGATACGGCCCGTAGAAGGCCCATTGTTTCTACGGCCTGTAGAAGGCCCATTGTTTCTACGGCTCGTAGAAGGCCCACTATTTCTACGGCCTGTAGGAGGGCTAGTGTCACTACAGTAAATATTAGCCCATGGTTATTATGGCCTAGTTTTAAAAAATAGGTTATTGCAGCCACTAGCAAACCGCAGAAAAAGAACTGCAATGACTACAAGCAAACAAATAAACAAGACAACAAGGAAATAAATAAGCAAGCAACTTACACTAGGCTATCACGGCTTTTACACATATTACATTCATTGGGCATCAAAGTTCGCCACCAGTGCAAATATAGGGAACACAACAGCATATAAACGCCGCAGCAAAACAAGTCCAGAACTGAAACCACTTCAGAAGAGCTCAAGAAATAATATTCTGGGTACCCATAATGCTGGCAAGATGCTTAGCAAGCTTATTAACTTTCTCTTGTTTGGCGCTTAAGTCCTCCAACGCTTGCTGTTGCACCAGAAAGTATGCATCTGAATTCTGCAGGGACTTCCTCAGTCCTTCGGCTTAATGTCGCATAACATCTGATCGATGTCTTTCAACTTGAAGTTGAGACTCAAGAAGGCGAACTGATCCAGGCAACGAGTTCGAAGAGCTGGTGCCAGCAGTGGTAGCCAGTAACTCGAACACTACATCAAGACAGGACTTTGGGGTTGTCTCAGTGTCTTCAATATAGTTTTTATCAGTTTTCTTGGAGACCAACAGGGATGTCTCACTATCTTGAACCTTATCTGCATTACTTCCTTTACCATTGCATAACAGGGTACTCTTCTCCAATATTTTATCCGCGTTCTAAAAGAGAAACAAACAAACACATCTCAGGTTTACAATGTAGTATATGGAACTCATTTTGGTAAACCAGTTCAGTAGTAAGGTGGACAGGATAACAGCATGAAACAAACATATATCTATGTAGTATGGTCACTGTATGGTCTATATCATTCTAGTTTATGTTGCCAAATCAAGATAGATACAGTTCGAATCATATCTATTTAAGACAAAGCAGCATAGACAGAATATAAGTGTGGGAAACTACACAGCAATAACAACACTTGTAATGTGCATGGCATGAGAACATAACTGTTTATTCAATTGAAACTGAAATCAACATAGAGCAAGTTACAACAGCAAACAGCCAAACACGTTGAAGAAACAAATTTAAAACATACCTGTTGTGCCATTGGAGTTTCAATTGCATCCTTCAAATTTGAAATTAGTTGGTATCAGTAAATACAGTGATGAAAGAGCAAAGTAGTATGAACCATAGCTACAGAACCTGACCTAAGAACAATTCTTCTTTTGCTTTAAGCGTTGACTTTGGGTTCGGAGTGGTGGCCCTCGTGATTTGGGCACTGCAGTTGCCTTACTAACTGCTCATGTTTGGGTGCTCTGTGGTGGAGACGCTGCTGTGTCAACGGGAACTGGGTGTCTATCTGCTGGGGTTGGGGTTAGAAGGGGTGTAGCTGGTTCTCTGTCCAACTGGGTAGGGGTACAATCTGCATGAGTGTGGGTTATGTGTGGTGGGGCTGGTTCTTGGGTAAGTACAACTGTGGTTCTATCTGCATCGACAGGTAGGACGATCTTTTCTGAAGACCGTGTTTTTACTCCCACAGATACTGCCATCCCTCCCTCCAATTGAAATGGCTGATAAACAAGAAAAGTAATTGAATGTACAAACATTGTAAGATAGATAGGTGCAATGGATAGTAGGGACGAAAACAGGGCATGAAATAATTCACATTTATGTTGTCTAAGCAAATAGAATAGCATGACACAATTTCACATATATGATGGCTAATTAAACAGGATAGCATGACACAATTTCACATGTATGATGGCTAACTAAACAGGATAGAATGACATACTTCAAAATATGATGACTATGTAAACAGGATGACATGATATAACTATACGATGTGATTATTAAAGTGGTTGACATGCCATAAATCACAAACATGCCGTCGATGGAAACATGATGGCATGATATAATTCACGGATAGAATGACATAATTTAAAATATGATGACTATATAAACAGGATGGGATGATATAACTATATTATGTCTTTAGAAAATGGGTTGGCATGCCATAATTCAGATACATGCTGTCTATGTAAACATCATGGCATGGCATAATTCAAATATATGATTTATATACTAAGGAAGTGAGCAGAGGGCAATCACATATATGATGTGTCAACTAAGGAGATGGCATTCAATATTGTGTATATGATGTAAAAACTAAGCATTGCAATACAACATATGCATTATATGAGTAATATAACCCTGCCAAGTTTGAGCAGACACCTCAGGGGGATGATAGGACTGGTCATCTGCCTCTGAATCCTCCTTTGAAGAGCTATCTGTAACCAGCAAGATATCTGCTTCAGCAGGTAGCATTGTTTGCTCTGAAGACCTTGTTTTCACTCCAGATTTCTTCATCACCAATTCAAATGGCTGATGCACAGGAAGAGCAGTTGAATATACAAACATTGTCGACAAAAGCAATGAGAAATATAAAAAAAGGACAGCATGATATAATTCACATATATGACGCTTGCCTAAACAGCATGGCATTGCATAATTCACATACATAATGCCTTGCAACAAGATAACATTGCATAATTCACATATATAATGTCTTGCAACAAGATGGCATTGCATAATTCACATATATGGTAATTAGACACTAAACAGGTGGCATTCACACAAAGCATGTCTAAACTAAGCAAATGACATAGCAATGCAAGATACCATACGCACAATATGAGCAACATAACCCTGCCAAGTTAGGGCATGCACCTTGGGGGGGGGGGATATGACTGGTCATCTGTCTCTGAATCCTCCTCTGAGGAGCTATCGGTAACCAGCAAGACATGCGCTTCATCAGATAGCATTGTCTGCTCTGAAGACCTTGTTTCCACTCCAGATTTTTCCATGACCATGCCGAATGGCTGATGCACAAGAAGAGTAATTGAATGTACTAAAATTGTTGACAAATTTAACACGTAATAAAAAATGATAGCATGATATAATTCACATATAAGATGACTGGCTAACCAGGGTAGCATTGCAAAATTCACATATATGATGCCTGGCTAGACAAGATGGCATTGCATGATTCACATATACGATAAAGAAACTAAACAGATGGCATTGACACAAAGCATGTCTAAACTAAGCAGATGACATCTTTAATGCATACAGTAAGCAATGCAAGACACCATATGCATGATATTACCAACATCAGCATGCCAAGTTAGAGCGAAGACCTCATGGGGTAAATAGGAGTGGTCTTCTCCTTCTGAATCCCCCTCAGAACAATTATCTTCCTCTTGATTACGATCCCAAATGGGTGGAGGGGGGCTGCCTTTGCGCCCACCATGGAATGACGTCTGCATGAAATTTTTTATTGCCACGCAAGGCTCGTCTATTTTGCTCTACATGATCAGTTCCATTGTGTACAATAACTGGCATGCATAGGAATAAAACATGGTGAGATTATGTACGGAGTGCATGCACAAATCCAGAGTGATGGTAGCAAACTGTGGATAGACCCAAAACCAATGATAGCAGGCAGATAATAGCTTTAGTTAAAAAATACAGATAATGGCTCCTTGAATGTTTGTTTGCACCCAACATGAAACTCATAGTAGACACCAGAGGTTAACCAGATAGTAGACAGATAGTACTGATTGCTGCCCCAATATGTACCCCACAACCATTAAAAAACTCAAGTTTCAGCATTAGTTTGGACCTGACTCCGAGTCTAATAGGTGAACACAACAATAATGTAGCATGTCATCATATTAAGCGACGCATAACGTAAGCAGACACGGAAGAGTGCGATCTCTCTTGCGGACCCGTGTAGTCCTCAAGGTTATTTGCTCAGTTGATGATGGTAATGCAGTTGCCGTGGCTGCCGGCGGTGGGGAAGAAGATCTGAGGCGGCGAAAGACAGTCTGGAGAGCGGATCCCTGCTATGGTGAACCCTTCCATCGTTGGACCAGCTGAGCTGGGGTGGAACACAGCGCCGTAGGAGCAGGACAAACCACACAAGGTTTTCTTTGTCACATATCTGTAACAGAAGTAATTGAGTAAGGGCTTGTTTGAATTTGACGATTCTAACAATGCAGGGATAGGAAATAGACAGGAATAGGATAGGAATGCACATGCAAAACAGAGAATTTAAAAACACAGGATTTCTGCCAATCTGGGTGTTTGATTCACAACAACTGGAAGATCACAGGATGCAAAAAAGCATGGCGAGATTAAGTCAAACCACAAGAAAATGTACGGTTATAATGCTATTATGCTACTATCTCTTAGTCTTGTGCTTGATGAATAGGAATATGAAAAGGAGGAGAAGTGTAAATTAGAATTTCTACGGTTTTTCTTTCAAGGAGACACTAAAGGAACAAACCCTATAGTTTTCCTTTGCTCCATTCCTTTGCTCCAAATTCATGAAAAGTAGTACCATAGGAAACTTTCCAATTCCGATGTTTTTCATTCACTTTTCCTTTCAAGCACTGGCAGGCTTGAGCAAGGAAAATCCTACACTAAAAAAATGTTTTTGTGCTACTTCTATTACTTTGGACCCAGGCCACTGCCATACTAGCTCAACTCCCAGGCCCATCGACAAATGCACAACTCAAACGCGCAGAGATAAATAATGATGGCGTTCAAGTGAGTCCATCACGGATAGCTAAGTTGCCTGGTACCTCACTGCTTGTCATATAGTAGGATAAAATAATCGTATTTCCCGTTACTACGAGTGCTCAGTGGACAATATATATAACATGTAGAGTAAAAAAGAGATGCAACAAGTGTATAACCTCTTTGGCGAAGCCATGTCGATCTCAGCGTGATTGGGTTGGCCGGTGAGGATGCTCTGGCTAACTTGGCTATCGGAGGAGGGGAAGAAGATCTTAGGCGTCTGGAGATGGAGCCCGAGGTACTGCTCCGCTGTGATGGAGGGTTTCGTCATTGGAGCAGCTCCGGTGAGTTATACGACGCCGAGGCTGAAGCAGGACAAGAGAGACAACGAACAACGTTAACCTGAGTGGAATTCTAATAGCATCACCAATACATGACGTAAAATACATAACCACAAAGCGCTAGATGTAAAATACATCAGCCGCTCATCTGTGAACTTAACTGTCGAAACTGAACTTAACTGTCGAAACTGAATTTTGGTGTCGAAACTGAATTTTGCTGTCGAAACTGAACGCACTAGCAAGATGAGGCTACACGTCGGTCGACTGACTTTTTCATCTCTGGTCAGTCAATTTTGCAGCCGTTGGATACGAAATCAAGGGCATGCGGTTCATCTTCAACCTCCACCCCCCTGAGCCGCCAGCCACTACCGGCTAAACAACAGCCCCCCGCCACCCGCGGCCGGCGGTGCGCCGCCCCGCCCGCCCCGAAAACACTCCCCACCGCCGGTCTGCCGCCGCCCCGGTCATCCCTCTAGGCCCCCCCGTGCCGAGCTTTTTCTCCAGCGATCCCCACGCCACCGCCCCGCCACCGCCGGCGACCACCGCCCCCCATCCTGATAGATAGTTGGGTACCTCTCCGGCGAGCCCCCTCCCCGCTGCGGCTGGTTCTTCCTTCACCCCGGCGAGCCCCCCACCCCCTGAAAATCGACTGACCCAAAAGTCGATTCAGTCGACTGAAGTGTAGCTAAATCGGAGCAGCATCGCAAGCAAGAGCAAGAGTGAGAGCAGTAGCGCGAGCAAGAGCAATAGCAAGAGCAGACCAGGCAGGGGACCGAGAGCAAGAGCAGAGCAGCAGCGCGAGCGAGAGCTAAAGCAGCAGCAGCTCCTACTGATGTGGACGTCGCCGCCGAGGGAGCGACGCCGTGGAGGAAGTGGCCGGCGACGCCGCCGTGGATGGAGCCACGCCGTGTCGGCTCGGGACCAAGCGCCGGCAGCACCATGAGATAGAATCAAGAAGAAAATGTGGCGATTAGTGTACAACCTCTTTTGTGGTGCCGATTAGGCCGCAACTTCATCCGAGGAAACGGTGATGATGATGCTCTTCCTGTGGTGCAGGTGAAGACGGCAGTGTGGGAATGGAGGTGGCATGAAAGATGAGGGGAACGTCGGGGCAGCTCCTTGGAGGTGGAGGACGGGGTGGCTGAACCGGCAGGATGATGAGATCGACGACGGATCCTCATCCCATACGGTGGATGAGGGACGTCGAGGTGTTGCTATGGACGACGTCATCGGGGAAAAGGCTCCGGCTGGGTGGCGGACGGAGTAGGGTGTGGGGTTTCGTCGCGGGTTTTCGCGGCCTCGGTGTACGAATGGGTGGGCGGATGGGATGGCAGTGGGGAACCATGGCTTAGAGACGCGCTTGTCCGAAATGTGGGGTAAGTTATGAAAGTACCCCCACCAATTTGAGGCGGTTCTTTCGGTTCAGGGGTACCACGGGCATTTCGCGTGTCGGGATTTCATAGGAGGTGGGAGTTTTCGCGCGCATTGTAATTTCGAAATAGCAAGGCGCGGGTTGAGATGGAGGGAGTTGTCGAAGCACAACGAGACAAAGATATATCTTAAATATTTCGGGCTAACAAGGCGCGGGTTGAAGAGGCGGGAGTTTCGCAGCACGATAGACAGAGACGCTAGCTTGAATTTTCGGCATAACAAGGCGCGACTTGAAATTTCAGAAGAACAAGCTTAACGTATACCAAAAAAAAGACAATTTGCACCTCAACACGCACAACACACACACGAACACCATTTAGACTAGAGTAAGGTACACGTGCATTGCACGCTTGAGATTTGACAACCACATTATGAATAAATACCACATTATAGCATGCAAGCTTTGAGTCATATATGCATGATGTAGATGTTCGTTTAATTCTTATAGTTCATTTCATTCAAAATCATCTAGTTTTTATAAGAAAGCTAATCTATTTTAAAATTCATGGAATTGTGCGTCGTAAGACATAAAGTAAAAACAAATAATGACAAATCATGTAGAAAAACATTTAGGCAATTCTGATACGGAAGATTCTAGAACAAATAAGAAGTGCTTGTGTTTTGATGTTTGTGCATTATGCTTAAGTTCAACCATGGAGTCTTCTAGATTATACATGTGGTGAAATCTGGGGGAATCTAGATGATATCCAATGGCCAGTAGTGCTCAAATTTGCCATCTTTGGACCATCGGATTCGCCTCATCCAACGACCATCTTTCAAAGTTAAAGTTACCCACACACAATACAAAATAAAATAAAATATAAAAAATATATATATATAGGGGTATAAAATATAGATATGTGATGCGAAATCCGCCCATCATCTCCAATTAGAATAGTGTGTCCATGCACGGATGCGACGTGGCCAAATGATGTCGGCCATCGGTATCTCAAATTCAAATCAGTCTGACCTTGTTCAATGTGTATACATTACAACATGCTCGTTTCCAAACCACACCACGCAGATCTCTGTTATATTCATGCATGCATGGGTTTCAAACATCAGGATCTCTTATTCAAATATTTGAATTCAACTTTACATTGATTATGACCTCACCTATTCTTTTACACCCACACAGTAGTCTTCTCTTTATAAATACAGATGGCAAAGAGTGAAATACAGACGGCAAAGAATTTGCCGTCAGCTGGCTGACGGCAAACATAGACGGCAAAGAGAAAGTCGGCAAAGATTACTTTGCCGTCAGCTTTTTATCGGGCAGATGGCAAAGATTTTGCCGTCAGCCAACTGCAAATTTGCCATCTACCGGAAAAATGACAGACGGCAAAGCAAGCGGTCTTTGCCGTCAGCCAAAAATGTTCTTTGCCGTCATTCAGACTAAACTACAGACGGCAAATATTGTTTTTCAACTTTTTTTTAAATGACGTCGGTGCAGAGCATCTCGCTTGAAGGTTCGGCTCACCGAGAAAGGGGAATGGCACGGCCGGACACATGAACATCAACAAGACATGAAAGTTTACTGCCTTACATTCTGGAGTTATATAAAAATTACAGAGTTGTTCTGAAAATTTACACAAAGGACCATAGAAAGGAAAACTGAAAAGCCATCAAGTCCTTCTCCACCGCCACAACAGCTACTTCACCGCCGGCAGTCCTTCTCACCGGAGACAAAACAATAGGACTCCACTTCCGCCAGCCTGCCCTGCTCACCGCGCCGCTACCTTGACCCTACTCGTCGCGCCACCACACAGCCGCGTTCCCCCGCGCCGCTCGCCCGACCCTTGTCTCCGCATCGCCGCTCGGCCGTGCTCGCTGGTTCCCGAAGAAAGAGAGAGGCACCGCCGCGCGCCAGTGCAGCGTCGGGAGGCTGACGCCGAAGGACGGAGCTCCTCCGCAGTGGCCGTCGCTGGGCCATCGACGCGCTGCGTCGGATAGCCGATGCCTGAGGGGAGAGCCGCCGTGCGTCCGCGCTGAGTAGTCGACGGTGGAGGGAGCAGCCGCCGCGCGCCGTGCTCGCCGGCCACCATGCTTGCCGCCTGCGCTTCCCCGCTGCTCGCGCAGCCACCATGCTAGCCGCCCGCCAGGCTGGCCGACCGAGCGTCCGCCAGGGTCGCAGCCCGCGTGCAAGCCCTGCTTGCCGCACGGCCGCACGGCCGCCATGCTTGCCGGTCACCGCCCGCGCTGGCTGTGGATGCATGTGGTGTGTGGTGTGCGTGAGTGCGTCGGTGCGTGGGTGTGTGGTGTGCGTGGGACGCAGATTTTTAGAGCTTAGGCTCATGGACACCTCCTATCCATACCATCCAATATAGCTTTGAGATCCGTGCTAGACAACTAACTTACAACGTGAAATTTTCTCTTTTTTGTTGCTTCCAAATAAAACAACATATGAACTTCAAACTTTGCGAGATGATAAAACATTCTTACTACAATGAGAGAAAAAACTTACAGATTTTTTTGACCAACATAAATATACAAAATGAGATTTTCTTTATTCAAAAATGTTATTTTTAGTACTTATGATGCACGAAAAAATCTGAAAGTTTTTTCCCACATTCTAGTTAGAATGTTTAGTTGTGCTGCAAAGTTTGAAGTTCATATGTTGTTTTATTTGGAAGAAACAAAAAAGAGAAAAGTTCTTGCACGAATCGTGATGCAGAGATGGATGGCTAGATAAGGGGGTGCACCTAAGCCTAAGCTCTACAGAATATTTTCCGGTGTGCGTGGGTGAGTGGATGGTGGTGGGGTGTGTGTTAGTTAATTAGTGAGTGGGTGGGTGGTGGGGCTGCATGCGTATGTCAGGATGGGTGGGGCCGCATGCGTGGTGTGTTAGAAAGGTGGGGCTGCGTGCATTGGAGGGGCCGCCACGTCATCGATCCGTGGGATCAATCCGCGTGGTGTGCTTCTTCTTTGTCGTCTGTGTTTTTTAATTACACACGGCAAAGTATGTCTTTGCCGTCTGCGTTTTTATTACAGACGGCAAAGATCATATTTTACCATCTGTAAATAAATGCCGTCTGTATTTCTATTTGCAGACGGCAAAGTATGTGATTTGCCGTCTGTAATAATAAAGTGCAGACGGCAAAGTATATTTTGCCATTATCTTTTCTTTGCCGTCTGCTGGTGACGGCAAATCCCTTCTTTGCCGTTTGCCCGAGGAAAAAAAGACGCCAAAGACGGCCCCTGACGGCAAATTAGTTGTTTCCTGTAGTGGTGGAATCTAGATGATATCCAATGGCCAGTAGTGCTCAAATTTGCCATCTTTGGACCATCGGATTCGCCTCATCCAACGACCATCTTTTAAAGTTAAAGTTACCCACACACAATATAAAAATATATTTTATATATATATATATATATATATATATATATATATATATATATATATATATATATATATAGGGGTATAAATATAGATATGTGATGCGAAATCCGCCCATCATCTCCAATTAGAATAGTGTGTCCATGCACGGATGCGACGTGGCCAAATGATGTCGGCCATCGGTATCTCAAATTCAAATCAGTCTGACCTTGTTTAATGTGTATACATTACAACATGCTCGTTTCCAAACCACACCACGCAGATCTCTGTTATATTCATGCATGCATGGGTTTCAAACATCAGGATCTCTTATTCAAATATTTGAATTCAACTTTACATTGATTATGACCACACCTATTCTTTTACACCCACACAGTAGTCTTCTCTTTATAATTGTACCACTTACTTTCTCTCGTGCATGCATGCACACATACTACCAGTCGGCATTATCCATCGCACACATGCAATCTTTTTCTTCAGGTTGGTCTCCCATGAAGGCACACACCCACACACATCCCCCTCTCCATCATATCGGGCATTCTTTATCTCTCACGCGTGCATGCGCAACGATCGATGTTCCTCTATGTATGTGTCTATAGCTAGGTCTTCCATAGTTTTCCACACAAACCGACCAATCGATATATCCAGTGAGGTCTCACCCTCTTTCCCACGTCCACATCGATCAATCTATACCTCTCTATATAGGGTTAACATATATAGATAATACACCCACATTAATTATATATCCAACGTGCCCCTCTCATCATCCATGCCTTCCGCTTCATCTCTCAGACGCGTGCACAATGGCGAAGACAGGGGGCAGTAAGGGCCCTGCCCCCTCCCCCCTAACATCACTATATATCGAGGCTAATATGAATGTGATCATTAGACAATTGCTGCTAAAAATGGTTTAAGTTCATGAATTGACCCTCCTCGTAAAGGATTAGCAATGCTTGGCCCCCTAGCTCATTTATTTTTCATGGCTCCGCCACTACGCGCAACAGCGCATGTGTTCGCCCCCTCTCTTTAAATACCGATCTCGCACTTGTGCATTCCTTCATAGTCTCCCTCCACTCGGCCCCCCGCACCATCTTCTAGCCCCCCACCAGATTTTGCCACATGTACAATCTAGCAGACTCCATGGTTGAACTTAAGCATAATGCACAAACCTCATAATAACAGTGGTTCTTTTTTGTTCTAGAATCTTTCGTATCATAACTGCCCAAACTTTTTTTCTAGTTGAATTGCCATTATTTGTTTTTACTTTATGCTTTACAATGCACAGTTCCATGAATCGTAAAATAGATTAAGGGCTTCTTTGATTCAAAGGATTCTCAAAGGAATTTTGGAGGATTCTAATCATTAGGAATTTTTCCTATCTTGGTTGTTTGATTCGTAGCATTGTAAACCATAGGAATTTTTCCATACGATTCATTTGCATTAGATTTCATAGGAAACATCCCATCCACTCAAACCTCTTTGAAAGAATTTTGCGTTTTTTCTATGCATAATCAAACACTCGTACAATCATGTAGGATTCAAGACGACATTCCATTATAATCCCATGTTTTTCCTATTCCCGCGTTTTCTTAGATTTTTTATAAAAACTAATTGATTTTGAATGAGAGGAACTATAAGAATTAAATAAAGGGCTACATCAGGCATATATGACTCAGAGCTTACATGCTATAGTGTGGTATTTATTCATAATTTGGTTGCAAAATCTGATGCGTGCAATGCACGTGTACCTTATTAGTACTTCGAGTATGTGCAAAACACGTAAATTAGAATACCAATGGCACGCTACACAGTGTCTCTCTTATAGTTCATGAAGCCATGTGGCACATGTGGAGGCGTTGTCGCGACCTCCTTGCGTGGATTGATCACAGTGACGTGCTGCTGGTTCTAGAAGAATGTACTCGTCCTCCCTGAGCCATACTGGCGGTACATGCGCGAAGCGAAGATGTGCACGCACGCCACGCACGCACTCATTCCCTCGCACGCACACGGGGGTACACGGGCAGACGCAATTTTGTACCAAGATCCACCCCATGTGATAATTTGACGCGTGTAAAGTCGTTCACTTCATTGATGGTCAATTAATACAGCGCATGCAAATTGAGTGGACGTGAGGGCGGAAGAAAGACATTATTACTCCACTGCGCGCATGCGAGTAGTTAAATCGTGGGTTGCTAGTAGTACTTCCATTGGTCTCCTTCGTATTTTGTGCCAATTTTTGACAGTAACATAATATTTACGCATTTGAGCAGTGTAGCACTTGAAATTTATGTTCCACTAAACTCATCGGGAGCCGTTTCGGGCCTCGAAACCAAAACCATCAATTAATCTTTACCTTATTCCCATCACATTCGAAAGCCTGCTCACACCTACTAGTACATACCAAACCTGAACGTGTTCCCACTATGCAGGTATTAGTACTAGTTCTAGTACTTAGGTTATAAAAAGGGGAACTACCTAACACAAAATTACTCTACCTTTCCTCCTGATAAGTGCTTCTTCTTGGTACGTCATTGCCATGGCCGGTGAGCAGAGCTCTAGGTTGAGAACTACTCGTAACAAGGGAGCGGCAACCAAGGCTGCGGAAAAAAAGAGAGGGCTCGCCGCCATGCAGAGACCTCGAAAGATCTCTCACGGGAGGCGATGGCTCCCAAGAGCGCCCTAGCCGCGGAGGCGAACATGCCGAGCCGGCGGAGATGGAGTCGTTATCCCTCGACGGCATGCCCGATCAGCTCAATAAGCACCTCAATAAGCAGAAGGAGTTCATCCAAGGCTTGATGGAGTTGCTGAAGGAGAGCCTCGACGACATGCCCGCTGAGCTCAATCAGCAGGGGGAGTTGACCGCCGGCTTGGTGATGCTGCTGAAGAAGAGCATTGCCTCTGAGAAGAAGGCGACCGGCGAAATCCTACGACTTCAGGAGGACAAGGCGAAGCTCTGCCACGAGATCGACCTGTTGAAGGAGAAGAACGCCGGCTGGAAGAAGCTGCATGACAATAGTAGTTCCTCGATGAAGATGCTGCAGGCCCTCGTCATGGAATAGAAGGAGAAGTTGGCGAAGCTCCGCATCGAGCACCCGACTGCTGTCAAGGTACGTAATGCGGCCGTGGAACAGATGATGAAGGCTCGCGTCGAGAAATCCCGCGTCATGGACAGAATGAAGAAGATGGCGGAGGAGACGCACAAGGAGATGGAGGTTGTGGAGGCGATGAAGAAGCAGTTAGGACTCCGCGGTGAATTAGATAATTTGGGGTGATAATCTTCCTTCTTCTTTTGCTCCTGTGTTTCATCTTTTGCTTCGGGTGTTTCGCCGCACGTGTCACATTCTCTGCGAGGCATAAATAGAACATTGGTTTTTTTAGGGAATGAATAGAACAGTGCTAACAATGAGATGACTAGCAAATTAGATCACTTTTTATCGCCATGTGGCACTGGGCTGCCGTGTTTCGTGCTCCTCCGTCGCAGTACTACTCCAGTGGAAAACTTGAGTATACCGCACAGTTCTTTGCTCCTCCTCGATCAGGTCGGCGCATTTATACGAGCAGTCAAATCACAAGGCCCCGACTTCCAGAAGTAATGAGCCATCAAATCACAAAGGCCCTAGCATCTCGTGAAACCGACCACGTTAGACTGGCCTGCCCTCTAGCCTTTAAAAAATGTATACTTTTGTACAACAGTAGTATCGATGGTTTGCGCCATGGAGCAAAACTTGAAATTAAAAAAAGATGGTACATATAGAGAGCGCTCGTCGCCAAATTATGCATATAGTACTATTAAAAAGGCTAGTCAGAATACTGGTGTCCAGCACAACCCACCCCTCAAATAAAACTAAGCGGGTGCTTGGATACGTTTTAGTCCCATGACTAAAAGTAGTGGGACTAAAACATGCTAGCCTCACCCATGCTTGGATCCAAATACTAAAAAGGCTAAAATCAAGTTAATGAGCATTTATTATCCTCCGAACCCTCTAATCCAGAACTCGCCTGTGTTAAAGGAGAGGAGTTAAATGAGTAGAGAGAGGACCAATCCACATTTTAGTAGGGGTACCCTTGACTAAAAAAGTCTCAAGACTAGTTTTAGCCCCTCTTTAGTCAGGGGTGCTTGGAACTTTAGCCTCTTAAAGAGACTATTTTTAGTCAGACTAAAATAAGTCCCTTGGATCCAAGCACCCTCTAAGCATCCTGGAATTCTTTGACAAAGCTAAGCACCCTGAAATTCTTTGACAACTAAACTGCTGGCTATATGATGTTGGCCATATATATTGTACGTATATAATGTGAAGAAACGAGTGGTAGTACTATACCAACTAAAAGATGAAATGTAAGAAATACTAGTATGTACGTACTGAAGAGTTAAAGTAACGAGAAGAAACCTAACATAGTTCTGCTGGGAGCTCAGCACAACACACCCCTCAAATTAAATTAAGCACATCTGAAATTAAACTTTGCAACTATTCCGTTAGACAGTGCATTAGAACCACCATGAGTAACGACACTGCCACCTTACTCGGAGTCCTCGTCCATGTCCTCGACTTCATCCTTGTCCCTCTTCATCTTGGCCGATACTTCTTTTCTTGAACTGCACACTTGGCTATTGCTCTTCATCCAACCCTTGTAGATATTGAAGCAAAGGTAGCCATCCATTGCAGCGTAGTGGATGTGGTCTATATCTAGTACATTCCGCTGCCATGCATGACGATGAAACATGTATGGAGGTTTCTCCAGTTTACCATACGAAGGATGAACCATGGCTCCTGCCAGGGTCTGCATTGAAGGCTGACGAGAGGACACCAGGCGATTCTTCTGGAGGTCGAAGGTGTTGCCTACAATGAGGCCTATCTAACGTAGCACTTCTTTGTCGTTACCAATGTCTACATTAACGAATTTGACTAGGTTGCTCTCGAGGAATTCCTTAAAATCCTGGCACTCAATGTCGGCATGGCATATGTGGTAGACCAAGCATAAGTCATGCACGCAAACCTGGATCACGGCGGGCTTCTTCCTCTCTTCGTCCTTTATATCGTTCTCTCGTCCCAGGAATGTGGTGTACTCAACATCTAGCCCAGTGACCCACTCATCATCTGAGTCTTCGAACATGCGTCTGAAGCGAGAAAGGCATCGTTTCACCGTCGTGGAAGAACGACTGTAGATTACGTCGAACTCATCACCGATGATGGTTCTAACCTTGTACTAACCGCCGATCGGGGAGATTTGGGACGCCATGGATTTGAGAGGATGGTTAGAATTAGTGGAACTGCCCTAATGTGAATGGACGGGATGACTAGGAGCGAACCACCATAGTATTGAAGGACGTGCGGGGACGAGTAGGAGCGAACTGCCAGCGTGCGAACGGCAGGGTAGTGGCTTTCCATTCTCCCATGATACGGGCTTCCGAGAGCCCTTGGATCTGAGATCGAACGGTTGCATGGCGTGATTCTAGACCTATGGGTGAATATCCTATCCTGGAGGGTTACTCTGCAAATTTTCAGCAACTTAGCATGCGACCGTTTGATCTCAGATCCAAGGGCTGCCAGCAGCCCATATCGTGGTCGCGCCTACCACGACCGTCGCGTCGCTCGTGCGGTCATGCCCTTGGAGATTTAACACGGTGCGTTAGGCTATCTCATGTCGGCATGTCATACATAGTCATCACTTTGTGACACCCCAAAATTTTGACCTTGTTTTAATAAATTAAAATTTTGCCAGGAAATTAAAACTTTTATTTTTTTGGGCTCCCTTTTGATTTTTGAATCATTTTCTCCCTGGTTATTATGGAGTTTTTTTCCCAAAGTGAAAACCTTTCAAATATTTTATTGGACTTGTTTAACCTCTCAAGAAAAACTCTTCTTCTATTAGTAGAACTAATTACACAATTAATTTGCTTGATCTTTATTTTCTTGAAAAAATGGTTTTCCAAGGTTATAAAGCCATATTTGAACTACAACCATTTGATAAATTCACTTAAAATTCCAACCAAAATTTGGAGATGTCATGTGATGTTTTTAAAACACTTTCATACAAAAATATCTTTTATTCTTGAAATTTTTTGAGCTCTACAACCAGTTTTCTTCTCTAGTCTAGTGGGCAATTTTGCACTACAACTCTTTTAAATATTTCTTTCTAGCCTCCACCAAAATTATGGGATGTTGGTAGTAGCATATGATTCAACTTTATGCAAAAACCCAGTAATGTTATATGAAAAATATGAGTGAATCAACCTCTTTTCTATTCTGGTCCAACTTGATGGTTTGTACAGCAACCATATTTTTGCTTGCTCTTTTGCCCTTGATTCTTTCTCCTTCTCATAGACCAGCCTACAAAATCCCTAAGTCCAGGAGCATGCACCCATTTGAATATTTTTGATTCATGTAATAATGCCTTTTACCTTCTGTCCAGAACTGGAGTTTTGCAAAACTTGCACTAGCAAGTTTGTGCTTTTCACAAACTAACCTCACCACTTTCTTAAGCATCTAAAGAGACCCCACTCTGGAAGTTTTGGCCACTCCAAGAACTTCCTAAATGCCTCTGGCATTTTGTCAAACACCCTGCATGCATAGACAGATTTGGCATGGTTGAAAGTTTTGTGTTGTGAACTTGCCCCTTGTCCAAACCAAGCTGTCTAGTAGCCTCCAATATGTCTCTAACCTAGGCCTATGGATTTGCATTAGATCTCTAGCAATTTTGGTTGCCCTGGCATTTCATCAAACGAGTGCCGTGCATGCCCGGAGCGCGAGCAGAGCGCGTGTTTTGCACGTGCCGCGCCCGAGCCGCCACGTTGCGCCCCTGGGTTTTGCCCGCTCTGCAGAGCCGCGCCACTCAGTCGGCTACTCATCGCAACGCGCCAAGAACCCCTCGCCACGTCCCCGGCAGGCCAGAAGCTAGCCTCCACGGCCGCCAAATAGCCCCTGCTCATGTCGGTGCCGCCCGGGCCTCTCCCACTCGCCACCTGCCCCCTGGAGCTGCGCGAGCTCATCCACAAGCGTGTCCGCTAGCTCTCGTCGCCGCCACGACGCTCTGCCGCAACAGAGAGGCGGTTCGCCGGTGAACTTATCCCCGGCCGCCGCGGAACCGCCTTGACTCGCCTATTTAAGGAGCCCCGAGCTCCTCCGAGCACTCGGGCAGCCTCACATCGTCCTCCTAGTGCCCCCGTCGCCGTCAATTGAAGAGGAAGGGGCCGTCTTCCCCGACTCCGGCCAGTTCGGCCACCGCCGCCTCCCGGATCTGTTCGGCACAACCAGAGCCTCCCCGGCCCTCCTAGCACCACCAACAGACTCCACTCCATCTTGCGGAGCCGCCCAGACCCCCAGCTGCGACGGAGAGCCACCGAAGCCACAAATCCACTCTGCTCCCGAAGCCACCGGCCGCCGCGAAGCTCGTCGACGGCGATTCCCTCCACCCCCGACGACCCTACAACCACCGGAAGGATCGCCCTAGATCCGCGGATCCATCCCCGCACTCAGCTCCCCGCAAGGACCCGCCGTTCGCCGGCAGCGCTCGCCGGAGGTCCGCCCTCTCTCGGGCAGAGGAAGAGGAGGGAAGGTGGACTAGTCAAACCTGACTAGTGGGCCACCTGGACCCACTGTCAGTGACTTCCCGTGCGGTCCAGGCTGGATAAGTGGAAACGTATTTCCAGAATACGCTTTCAACGTGTACGTATCTATTCGAAACGTTTTTCTTTTTCTGTTTATTTTAAAAACAGATTTTGACCAAAACTTTGACTGTCTATAACTTTTCAAATACAACTCCAAATGAGTTGATTCTTTTTCCTACATCTCTGAAATTCTGTCTAGTATATTTTAAGATTTATTTGAAAATTTTTCAAACAACTTTTTTGTGCTGTTTTGAAAATGTGTGTTAATTCAAATTTATTTAAAATAGGATTTTGGAGAGAGGAAGAAAGCTTTCAAAAGGTTTTGGAGTGCACCCTGCCGTTCCACACCTTGAAGGCAAGCATTCTGAACCCTGGCATAATATTTTTGGTGTGTTAGTTGACACGTTTATAACACCACCTTATTTTGGAGAAACTTGTTATTTCATGTGATATGATCATTTGCAATGATGCATATTAGTGATTTCCTTGCTGTTGGGAATGAATAGATTTGTGATGGTAATCATCCTCATGTGCCTTGCATGAATGCCGGAAAGGAATCCAGGAAAGCCTCTGCCATGGGTGGGCGTGAGCTTGTCGCCGGTCTCCGTTGGGACGGTTATGTCCGGTATGGCATAGTAAGGTATAATGGGTGGTGATTTTGTTGGTTGAAATATATTTGTTATACATGTCATGCAGGGAATTGATAAACCTCCTGAGTCGACCATAGATCGAGTCTTGTTCCGGTAACCCCCATACTTGTTTCGTGCTGCCACTGGTCCCTGCCGTAGGTGGGGTATGGTTCAGTAAGTCGTCAACCCCTTTCAAGCACACACAGTACAGAGAGGCCATGGTGGAAGATACCGGCTGCATCCGGTAGGCAGGCCACCTGGTCTGGGGGCATGGGCGTATCCGGTTGGGACCGAGAGGGGGGCGCCCCTTAGAGCGCGCGATAGAAATTTGATCCCATGCTACGCGAGGTTGTAGCCTCCCCACTTAGAGTTTTGCTTAATAGGTGTCATGGGTGATTCCAGACACGAGTAAAAGCTGGTGTGTGCAAGTCAGGCGTGTTTTCAGCTAAAAGACCGTAGACGGAATTAGTTCCGACGGACTAAAGAAATCCGTTACTCGTGGGTAAAGAGTACACCCTCTGCAGAGGTATTAAACCTATTCGAATAGCCGTGTCCATGGTTAAGGATTACAGTCTGGGATGGGTCAAGGATTGGTCTTAGTGTCGGTCTTTGGAGGAGAAATTGTTAAACCAGAACTTGGATTGTGACTTGTGACTTGTGAAGATTATGATTATTGTTATTATGGACTAACCCATTATATCATTGAGTATCCCTGGTACGGTTCTACCTCCTGGATATTCATTGTGATTATTTATTTTATAAGCCCTTTATGTGGTGTCGCTGAGACGCCCGACTGTGGCATCACTTGTTATTTATTTACTTTATAAGCCCTTTATGTGGCATCGCTAAGACGCCCGACTGTGGCATTGCTTGTTATTTATTTATTTTATAAGCCCTTTATGTGGTGTTGCTGAGACGCCCGACTGTGGCATTACTTGTTATTTATTTATTTTATAAGCCCTTTAGGTGGCGTCGCTGAGACGCCCGACTGTGGCATTGCTTGTTATTTATTTACTTTATAAGCCCTTTATGTGGTGTCGCACAGACGCCCGACTGCGGCATTTTATCCCCACTCAATTATTGCTTATTCATGTTGCATATAAATAGCATGCTTGCATGCATAAAAGATGTTTATTTATGACTGACGATGTGAACATAGAATATTTCAGTGCATGATTATCAGTTATATTATCCCAGTGTTCATAATGTTTGCGAGTACATTCAAAGTACTCACGGGCTTGCCCCTGGCTTCTGTCTTGGCCATATTTTCTTGCACGGAGAGGAGCGACGTGATGACAGCCCCGGAACCTAAGCAACGGTGATAGCAGCCTCGCGAAGATAGGAGTTAACCTGGTCAGCTGTTCCTGTGAGAAATGGAGTCCCACAGACACCGATGAGCCACAAACCGCTTCTGCCATCAACCACTAGAAACCATTTGTTGTACTCACAGGCCAGAATGGACTTGTACTACATATTTTGTATTTTGCTTGAAATTTCTGTATCAAGTTGGTGCTTCATCAGCTAACAGTTATCCTGGGGCTGGTGAGCACAACGACCATTTTTTGGAATTTAATACCCGGAAAACCGGTCGCGACAAACTTGGTATCAGAGCCAGGCTGACCATTGGCTAATCCTATCTTAGCCAGGTCGAAAAACTTAGGCAAACCAACCCACCAGACCTTAACCAAACCCCGACCAAGCTTCTCATGTAAGATAGCCACACAGTGACCCGACACTTTTGGCAGTCGGTGCCCAACCTATCAACCTAGCCTGTCGATCACGCACCAGTGACCAGCACCCAAGGTGTCTCATTCGCAAGCGTGCGAAGGAAGACTCCGTCCCCTTTTTCCTATAAAAAGGGCACGCTAGCCTCAACCCAGCACAACACAGCCGCTACCCCAAACCGAGCCACAATGCCTGGCCCCGTCGTGCACAATGAGACCACAGCAACCAACCTTGGAGGCTTTGTGACCATACTCGCCAACCTCACCCGTCGTGCCTATGCGTTAGAAGAGCCCCAGAATATGTTGTGTACCAAGGATCCATGAGCGGCGAGAGCCGTCAATTCTGGGCCACTGTGCACATCTACGGTAGGGGTCTGTCGCCAGAACGCCCCTACAGGTTCATCGGAAGGACAACTTCATTTGAGCCACATGCCGTCCAACTAGCAACGCGAGAGGCTATAGTTCAACTCCGGCACTTGTCGCCCAGAGTTAACTGTCGCTCGTTCTACTACTACCCCAGACGTGAAGGGTATGGTAGACCATCCCAAGTTGCCAACAGAGATCACGAGACGGATCCTGCATTGTTGCACCTAGTGCGCTATGTAGGTGCACTAGAGGAACTGTTCGATCAAATCACCATTGATCTGATCGCGGCTCATGGAGAGCTGGTTCGTCGAGCCCCGGCTAGAGAAGAGAACGAGCCCAACGCCGACAACCCAATCGTGCTGTTTGGACACCCGATCGAGTCCCTGAGGTCTGCCCCAGCTGTTGGCCAAGGTACTCTGATGACCCCAGAAGTGCTTCGTCGCCTTTTGGGAGCACACTCCAACGGGGTTGTGGCCAACAATCCCCGAGATGGTCATCACCGCTACCTCGAGCCTGGAGCCCCTCAACCCACTCCAGCTAATTCCGACGGTGAGACCCATGGAGAAGCCTCGACATCCACAAGGCACGCCCGCTTGGATGTAAACGAGGTAGACTAAGTCACTCGAGTAGTGTCGTGTCCCACTTTATCCTCGCTTTGTAATCGTGTGACCTTGTAAATAAACGCAGCCTGTCGTCGTGCCTCTGTTTTAGATAGTAGCCTTGCCTGGATATGCCAGCATGCGATATAAATTTCTATCCCAGGCACATATATTGAAAAACCACCTCGACGACCCCCACAGTGATACGTCACTTTAGTGAGATGTGTGTATCTGTGGCTTGACCCCGACCTTTGAAACTGAGCTGGCAAATTCATTACCTTTCACCACAGTAGAACAACCCAGCTCCAGTGCTATAAAAAGGCCACCGCGTGACCTTGCTAAGCACCCCTCACCTTGTGCACCATCCTCACAACCATTTCTTGCCATGCCGAGCCCTAGTATTTATCTGAGAACCCCAGATGCAACCCCGGGTAGTTTTGTCAAAATATTGTGGGATTTTACCTGCAGTACCATGGGCGCTACCCAGCCACCCCGGTACGAGCTGTTCAAATCAAGAATCACCCAGTCCACCTCAAGATATTGGGCAGCAGTACACATCCCTCCCGTAGACTCCAACCAAGACCCAACGAGGTCTCCTTCATGGGGAAATCTATGCCAACCCCACATATGGCCATAGAAGCTGCTGCGTGCGAAGCACTTGCTCGCCTTCGATTCGTAGTACCCTATGCCAACGAACGAGGGTATTATTACTTTCCGAGCCATGCAACGCCCGGAGAAGTAACATCTTTTCCCGGTGGACGAATTGAGAGAGACCCAGTGCTGGCCAACCTTGTCCAGTACGTCATCGCTCAAGAACGTTTAACCCAACATGTGATGGGTTATCTCCAGAGCCTCGTGGATTTAAATCCTCTGATCGCCATTGGCAGATCACTAAGGCCCGACCAGGAGAGACACATACATCGACTGGTCAATCCACTTTCCCCAATAGAAGAGGAGTGTGTCCCAGTACCAGAGACGTTTTCTCGGGACCCCGTTCAGTTACCGTTTCCATTTTAGACGTCGCTGCTGTGTTCATTATTGCAACATTTATTTATGTGTTGTAACTTATGCGTGATACCCTGAGCTTGTGTGACGAGTCAATTATTTAGCTTCTACTAATGTGTGTAGTTTTTGTTGTGGTTTATGCTCCTTTAAATTAACCGTTTTCCCTCGCGATAATCCCGGAGTAAGATTACTTTTCCCGGAGTTGCTGCATCGTACACCTTCTCACGACATGGATTATTTAATTTCACACAGCACCACGGCAGCAGACTCACAACAGCTCGAACGCATACCTTGCTTGCAAAAACACGTAACCGTGGAGTATTTGTTTTTCAAAACAACTCCTAACAAATCTCGAGGACGATATTTTTCTTAAGGGGGGTAGTGTTGTGACACCCCAAAATTTTGACCTTGTTTTAATAAATTAAAATTTTGCCAGGAAATTAAAACTTTTATTTTTTGGGCTCCCTTTTGATTTTTGAATCATTTTCTCCCTGGTTATTATGGAGTTTTTTTCCCAAAGTGAAAACCTTTCAAATATTTTATTGGACTTGTTTAACCTCTCAAGAAAAACTCTTCTTCTATTAGTAGAACTAATTACATAATTAATTTGCTTGATCTTTATTTTCTTGAAAAAAATGGTTTTCCAAGGTTATATGGCCATATTTGAACAACAACCATTTGATAAATTCACTTAAAATTCCAACCAAAATTTGGAGATGTCATGTGATGTTTTTAAACCACTTTTATACAAAAATATCTTTTATTCTTGAAATATTTTGAGCTCTACCACCAGTTTTCTTCTCTGGTCCAGTGGGCAATTTTGCACTACAACTCTTTTAAATATTTCTTTCTAGCCTCCACCAAAATTGTGGGATGTTGGTAGTAGCATATGATTCAACTTTATGCAAAAACCCAGTAATGTTATATGAAAAATATGAGTGAATCAACCTCTTGTCTATTCTGGTCCAACTTGATGGTTTGTCCAGCAACCATATTGCTTGCTCTTTTGCCCTTGATTCTTCTCCTTCTCATAGACCAGCCTACAAAACCCCTAAGTCCAGGAGCATGCACCCATTTGAATATTTTTGATTCATGTAATAATGCCTTTTACCTTCTGTCCAGAACTGGAGTTTTGCAAAACTTGCACTAGCAAGTTTGTGCTTTTCACAAACTAACCTCACCACTTTCTTAAGCATCTAAAGAGACCCCACTCTGGAAGTTTTGGCCACTCCAAGAACTTCCTAAATGCCTCTGGCATTTTGTCAAACACCCTGTATGCATAGACAGATTTGGCATGGTTGAAAGTTTTGTATTGTGAACTTGCCCCTTGTCCAAACCAAGTTGTCTAGTAGCCTCCAATATGTCTCTAACCTAGGCCTGTGGATTTGCATTAGCTCTCTAGAAATTTTGGTTGCCATAGCATTTCGTCGAACGAGTGTCGTGCACGCCCGGAGCGTGAGCAGAGCACGCGTTTTGCACGTGCCGCGCCCGAGCCGCCGCATCGCGCCCCTGGGTTTTACCCGCTCTGCAGAGCCGCGCCACTCACTCGGCTAATCACCACAATGCGCCAAGAGCCCCTCGCCACGTCCCCGGCAGGCCAGAAGCTAGCCGCCACGGCCGCCCGACAACCCCTGCTCATGTCGGTGCCGCCCGGGCCTCTCCCACTCGCCACCTGCCCCCTGGAGCAGCGCGAGCTCATCCACAAGCGTGTCTGCTAGCTCTCGTCGCCGCCACGACGCTCTGCCGCAACAGAGAGGCGGTTCGCCGGTGAACTTATCCCCGGCCGCCACGGAACCGCCTTGACTCGCCTATTTAAGGAGCCCCGAGCTCCTCCGAGCACTCGGGCAGCCTCACATCGTCCTCCTAGTGCCCCCGTTGCCGTCAATTGAAGAGGAAGGGGCCGTCTTCCCCGACCACCGTCCAGTTCGGCCACCGCCGCCTCCCGGCTCCGTTCGGCACAACCAGAGCCTCCCCGGCCCTCCTAGAACCACCAACAGACTCCACTCCATCTTGCGGAGCCGCCCAGACCCCCAGCTGCGACGGAGAGCCACCGAAGCCACAAATCCACTCTGCTCCCGAAGCCACCGGCCGCCGCGAAGCTCGTCGATGGCAATTCCCTCCACCCCGACGACCCTACAACCACCGGAAGGATCCCCCTAGATCCGCGGATCCATCCCCGCCCTCAGCTCCCCGCAAGGACCCGCTGTTCGCCGGTGGCGGTCGCCGGAGTTCTGCCCCCTCTCGGGCAGAGGAAGAGGAGGGAAGGTGGACTAGTCAAACCTGACTAGTGGGCCACCTGGACCCACTGTCAGTGACTCCCCGCGCGGTCCACGCTGGATAAGGGGAAACGTATTTCCAGAATACGCTTTCGACGTGTACGTATCTATTCGAAACGTTTTTCTTTTTCTGTTTTATTTTAAAAAACAGATTTTGACCAAAACTTTGACTGTCTATAACTTTTTAAATACAACTCCAAATGAGTTGATTCTTTTTCCTACATCTCTGAAATTCTGTCTAGTTTATTTTAAGATTTATTTGAAAAATTTTAAAACAACTTTTTTGTGCTGTTTTGAAAATGTGTGTTAATTCAAATTTATTTAAAATAGGATTTTGGAGAGAGGAAGAAAGCTTTCAAAAGGTTTTGGAGTGCACCCTGCCTTTCCACACCTTGAAGGCAAGCATTCTGAACCCCGGCATAATATTTTTGGTGTGTTAGTTGACACGTTTACAACACCACCTTATTTCGGAGAAACTTGTTATTTCATGTGATATGATCATTTGCATGGATGCATATTAGTGATTTCCTTGCTGTTGGGAATGAATAGATTTGTGATGGTAATCATCCTCATGTGCCTTGCATGCATGCCGGAAAGGAATCCAGGAAAGCCTCTGCCATGGGTAGGCGTGAGCTTGTCGCCGGTCTTCGTCTGGACGGTTATGTCCGGTATGGCATAGTAAGGTATAATGGGTGGTGATTTTGTTGGTTGAAATATATTTGTTATACATGTCATGCAGGGAATTGATAAACCTCCTGAGTCGACCGTAGATCGAGTCTTGTTCCGGTAACCCCCATACTTGTTTCGTGCTGCCACTGGTCCCTGCCGTAGGTGGGGTATGGTTCAGTAAGTCGTCAACCCCTTTCAAGCGTACATCATACAGTCCCGGGGCATGGGTGTATCCGGTTGGGACCGAGAGGGGGGCACCCCTTAGAGCGCGCGATAGAAATTTGATCCCATGCTACGCGAGGTTGTAGCCTCCCCACTTAGAGTTTTGCTTAACAGGTGTCATGGGTGATTCCAGACACGAGTAAAAGCTAGTGTGTGCAAGTCTGGCGTGTTTTTAGCTAAAAGACCGTAGACGGAATTAGTTCCGACGGACTAAAGAAATCCGTTACTCGTGGGTAAAGAGTACACCCTCTGCAGAGGTATTAAACCTATTCGAATAGCCGTGTCCATGGTTAAGGATTACAGTCTGGGATGGGTCAAGGATTGGTCTTAGTGTCGGTCTTTGGAGGAGAAATTGTTAAACCAGAACTTGGATTGTGACTTGTGACTTGTGAAGATTATGATTATTGTTATTATGGACTAACCCATTATATCACTGAGTATCCCTGGTACGGTTCTACCTCCTGGATATTCATTGTGATTATTTATTTTATAAGACCTTTATGTGGTGTCGCTGAGACGCCCGACTGTGGCATCGCTTGTTATTTATTTACTTTATAAGCCCTTTATGTGGCGTCGCTAAGACGCCCGACTGTGGCATTGCTTGTTATTTATTTATTTATTTTATAAGCCCTTTATGTGGTGTCGCTGAGACGCCCGACTGTGGCATTACTTGTTATTTATTTATTTTATAAGCCCTTTATGTGGCGTCGCTGAGACGCCCGACTGTGGCATTGCTTGTTATTTATTTACTTTATAAGTCCTTTATGTGGTGTCGCACAGACGCCCGACTGCGGCATTTTATCCCCACTCAATTATTGCTTATTCATGTTGCATATAAATAACATGCTTGCATGCATAAAATATGTTTTATTTATGACTGACGATGTGAACATAGAATATTTCAGTGCATGATTATCAGTTATATTTTCCCAGTGTTCATAATGTTTGCGAGTACATTCAAAGCACTCACGGGCTTGCCCCTGGCTTTTGTCTTGGCCAGATTTTCTTGCATGGAGAGGAGCGACGTGATGACAGCCCCGGAACCTAAGCAACGGTGATAGCAGCCTCGCGAAGATAGGAGTTAACCTGGTCAGCTGTTCCTGTGAGAAATGGAGTCCCACAGACACCGATGAGCCACAAACCGCTTTCGCCATCAACCACTAGAAACCATCTGTTGTACTCACAGGCCAGAATGGTCTTGTACTACATATTTTGTATTTTGCTTGAAATTTCTGTATCAAGTTGGTGCTTCATCAGCTAACAGTTATCCTGGGGCTGGTGAGCGGAACGGCCATTTTCTGGAATTGAATACCCGGAAAACCGGTCGCAACACACTTAGCCAAGGAGTGACCTCTTCCAATGAAATGGTGTTGCTAAGTTTGCTTCATTTAATTAGCTATAGACTCAAAATTTTCTTTTCACCTAGGTACACGCGCTTAGCACCGTTTTTTCCTTGGGTCACCAAACTAGTCTCTCTCTTCTTGATTAACTTGCCACATCAGACTTTATGCCTATGTGGTAAGCTTAAGCACCTGTAGGAGCAAGTAAGTACAATAGTGCGCTTTACATGGCATTTTTGCATATGTGGAGGAAAGAGAGGCAAGGAAAAAGTGGAGAAGGGGGCTCTCATGCAAGAGCCAGCCTCTACTACATGGTGGAGCATTGGGAGAGGCACCTGTATGGAGGTGGCTAGGAATCGGGAGACTCACGCCGGTCGTAGCGCCGCAGTTAAAATGATAATGGCAAGTCAAATCACGGGGCCCCACCTGTCCAGCAGTAACTCGTTGTCAAATCACACAGCCCTACGTTTGCAGCAGCCTACTCCCTCGTCTTCCCGCGTCTCTGTCGAACCGACTAGGCGGAACTGCCCCGCTGCCTACCGCGCAGGAAAAGCCCCGCCCTCGACTTTTAAATAGTATACAGTATACTAATTTTGTATCCATGGATTGCGTCGGCACCATGGAGCAAAGCGTCTAGAAAACGGTGGTACACATGTATGGAGTATAAAGCACGCCCGTCGCGTTCGCGTCGTAACCCAGACAGTCGGTCGGTCTGGCACGCTGCTCTCCGAATGGAACGCGCGTCATATTGCGTTTGCACACACATGTGGGACGACAATTGAGAACCGACCATAGGCACACTCCCCGGCCCCGCAAGTCGGGTGACTTAATAGAAGAGGGAGATGAGTGATAGTACTAGAGAAGTGTTGTACTACGTTGGTGCCTGGACGATCCCTGCAAGACACGGAAGATCAGTTCGTCCATGCATGTGACCAGACTCCAGCAGACACGCCTGGATTGGCTATCGTCTACATATCGTGTAGGCTGTGTTGTACATGGCTGTAGTTGTGGTGAGAAATCTAAAAAAAGGTTTCTTGTCATCTCGCAAAATTAGGTGTCATGTGCTTCGGATCACTGCGAGGGTTAAACAGCGACAACTGAGTTGGGCTAGTCATTGGGGGCACATGCACGAACAGTGACTACTCGGCTGCCATCTAGGTCAAGCCGGCTATGTTAATTAGGACATCTATCGACAGACCCCTTTTCTACGAGTTTATCTTTAATTTGAGCTTTGTTCCTCGTCTAGTTTGTCCGTCGGGATTCATGTTGTCTCCTTTGGGCAGTGAGGTTATGATTTCTTGTCATGTGGCATTTTTTCGTGTTATATGTAATAATCCGGCGCTTCAGATCAAAATGACGACAACTGCGCCTCCGGGCCACATGCATGAAGACTTCTCGACAGTCATTGACGAGGTCAAGTCGACTCCGGTAGACAAAAGAAAACTAGTACTACTCCACTATATAGGCAGGAGCCTTCACGCTTGCTTGCTAGTGTTGCTCTCTTCACACTGTCTCGGCCTCTCCAGATCTAAAAACGACAACGGTGGCCACTCTCTCTCTCTCTCTCTACTCACCGCTGGTCATAGATCCAGCCGGATCCTCTCCGCCGGGGAAGGTGAGAAGGTGCAATGTTCACGCGGTCGTCCTCGGCGACGGCTCTTACCCACTGCTGGGCGCGTCCCGATCAGCCTGCCTTGCTATTCTCTCCCAAGCACCGCTCGCGAGGGAGGGCCTACGACCCCTTCTTCCTCGCTGCCGTAGTGTGGGCAGATCCGGCCTCCCGCCGCCCACCTAGCGACATCCCGGCGACCATCAGGTATAACTTCCTTCAAAACCGGCCTTGCTCTACTTCCCGAGCTCCTAACGTCGCTGCATTTGTATCTTTTACTATTTCTCAGGCCCCCTCGTAGATAGGATCGATCGGCTGTTCGAAAACCACCTAATTTTTTTTACGTTTAAGAGGTAAAACTAGTTCATGCACCCGAATCTAGTACTACTTGGTTCAAACAAGGAAGAAAGGGGGTGGGGGGTGGGGGAGGATTTGTTACGTGAATATAGGACTTGGTCAAAAGAGGAAATAATGGGGGCGAAAAGTAGCAGAGACTGGCTATCCAACTGGTCTCTAGGTCTAATAGGGAAATAAAGGGAAACGCAGTACAAACTCAATATAAACCCGATCTATTGGTTGAAAAAGGAAAGAAAGTGGGTACTGGGGGACAAGTCAACAGAGTAAGTCCAGCACTAGATTTGCTAGCCTCACACAGTATAAGGTGGCTATACCGAACAAAAATGGGACCAACCCAGATATCCTGTTCTGATGTTTGTTGCGCCGAGCCACTCTTATGTAATTCCACTAGTAAAATGTAGCAGTCGCACTGTTAAAAGTAAGGACACGTTAAACCAATGTTGTTTTCAATGTAATGCCTCCAGTAATATGAATCAATGGCACTTCTTTACATGTCCTGCTAAAATTTCCCATTAAGAGAAGTTGGTTCTTTTTGTTAGAAATCAAACTGTCCTGGTCCGCCTACTCTCCTGTGCCCAGAGTAATGTCGTATTTAACGGTTGTCATAGTTATTCCTAATGCCCACACTAATATCTAGCAATGCCAGTGCTTTAGAAATTGCTACTGTCGTTGTAGGATTGCCATTCAGATAAGGAACATGCTTCTTTTCATTTGATGCATGTTTCATCACTTGTTAGTCACCCTCCTTTCCACCTTTTTTGTGCAAACAAAGATATACATTTCACGCTCGATCTTAGTTAAACTGCACAAATGATATCCAAATTATAGTTGAGAATTCCAGGAGCTTCACAACCAACCTTGATGTTGCTCAATTTTATTGCAACTAATGAAGAAGAATCTCTGTGGGTTTCGTTTTCTGATGGAAATGGAACCGGGGCTGGAGCCCTTTTCTTAAAAAAAATTGAAGAAGCTACTAGCTCACGGGACATTGCTTCAATTTAGGTGAACTGCACCAAAAGGTTCCATGAATTGAATCATCCATGTTGGTGACTGAAAGAGCCAGGTTCAGCATCCCAGTCTAAGCACCCCTAGCCTCCATCCTTGCGACGCACGGTACACCTCGTTTGCCACCTACTCGACCCTAGTGTCACTGATAAAATGAAGTAATAATACAGTTAAAATAGAGCGAGTGTCATCTCTATCATTTCATTTCCAATGTAGGTAAAGAAAGTGCTTCTCTTTGTTAATGTATGTTTCATCAACTGGTCCCATTGTTAATGTTTAAGCGTTTCTGCAAACCGGGGTGCTTAATTTTAGTTGATATGTACAAAAATAAAGATTTGAATGCCTCAAGGTGGCTCCTTGTACTACCGCTGTACACTGTTGTTCATCACTGGCAGAAGGTGTATCTGGGAGACTTGGGACGATGTCCGGTATGAGGCGTACCGTATGAGGCATCGCAGGGCCCATCTCGCCCTCGCAGCATGGCATACTATGATACTATCGTAATATTTTCTTCTATTTATTTTGTGTGTTTCATCAACTAGTGCCACTATAATGTAATCACGCTTTTTCATTATCTGTGCAAACAGGGTTATTCAGCTGCATTTTGGTGGAACTGCACAAATGCACGTATGGAACCGGCATACATGCAGAGTGCGAGGTGTGCCAAGTAAAAAATTACCGACACCAAGCATGCTGCATGCACGCATTGGCATCCACCACCACCAGTGGGATGTGTGGTGCTCTCTGTGGACGGATCTTTCTCGGCAGCAAATCATGTAAACAAATACTAGTAGCTTATATTGGCAGTTTTCTAAGGAGTACTCTTTTCTGAAAGAAGCACCAATCTATTTTTCTTTATTTGTACACTGTGTCACAACTTTGACCCAAAGGTCCAGAGCTATTTTAGGGTGATTGGCGTAGTACTCGGAGACTGATTGTAAGCATGATTTTCGTTAGCTGTCACACTGATTGTAAGCATGAGCAGGTGGAAGATTAGGTTAGTGCGAAGCTTACCTTAAACCCTACCGCCGCCGTTGAAATGAGGCGAGCGTCGAGGGAACCGTGGAGAACGGTGGGGAAGCGACGTCGCGCCATCCGGCCTCCTCTTGCGGTGGGAGAACGAATACTCCAGTGGCTCCGGCTGGCTCTGCACCCTCACGAACGGCACACCATACTCGATCGATTCGTTATCCTCTGGGTGCTCGATCTTCGACCTGTACGCCCACCACCTCCGCCTGACTGTCGCCTCGGGCGAATCTGTCTGCTCCATCGCCCAGAGGAGATACTCGATGAACTCGGAGGACTGCGGCGTGACTGCCGCCGAGGAGTACATGTACATCTCCGCACTCATCACCGCCGTCTCGCTCTTTCGCATACATTGCCACATGGCCCGCACCATCCTCGAAATCTCCCACTCATTGTCGAACCAACTAAGGATCTCCTTCAACCTGGCTAACTTTGCCTGGTCACCACCGGTGATCTGCCTGATTCGCTGCTGCATCCTCTCCATAGATGTCCTTCTGAGTGGTTCGGTGCTAGCTTTGGAAGATGGGAGAGAGACGGTGGTCTTGCAATAGAGAAGAGGGAGAGGCGAGATGGTGGTTTTGGAATGGAGATGATGGAGAGGAGAGGAGGTGGTTTTGCAATGGAGAAGATCAGAAGAGGGAGAGGCGACACGGTGGTTTTGGAATGGAGATGATGGAGAGGAGAGGAGGTGGTTTTGCAATGGAGAAGATCAGAAGAGGGAGAGGCGAGACGGTGGTTTTGGAATGGAGATGATGGAGAGGAGAGGAGGTGGTTTTGCAATGGAGAAGAGGGAGAGGAGAATGCGGCAGGGATTTAGGATTGGACGAGAGGGCCGGCGCGCTGTGACTGGATCAAAATCACAATCAGTTTACCCTTTAATTAAGAAAGCGACCCCACATTATCTAGTCTCCCTTTTATTCTGGGTCATAATTGACCATGATTTTCGCACATAAAATATATGTTATACGTTGCAAAAATAATATAATTTGAAAGTACATTTAGATACGAACCAAATGATACAATGTTTGGTGACATGCATTCTCATTTTTCTTGTCAAGTACAGTACGCGGTCAAACTTTGACCCAAAATACGCAAAACAACAAAATATACTTCCAAGACCAGCGCCGCTCTTCCGCTCTTCTCCTCTTAAACCACCGCCGCTCCTCTCCTGTTCCAATCTAAATGCAGCGCCGCTCCTCTCCTCTTCCATTTCAAAACCACCGCCCCTCTCTCCTGTTCCAGTCCGAAACCAGCATCGCTCCTCTCCCGTTCTAATCCAAAACCACCGCTGCTCCTCTCCTCTTCCATTCAAAAACCACCGCTGGCGAGTGAAGGTGCTGTGGAGAAGTAGATCGATGGAGGAGTACAACCGATACGTGAGGATCGCAGACGGCGAGCCTGTGAAGCTAGCTAGGATGTTAGAGATACAGTCTTGGTTTGACAACAAGGACCAACTAGCGGCGACGGCGACATCCATGGCCAAATATCTGCAACAGAGCGAAAAGGCAGCAATACTCCCGGAGGGAGTCGCGCCGGAGTACATAGAGTTGCTCCTCTGGGCCATGGAGCAAACGGATTCACCGTATCCGGTTGTGAGGGAGCGGTGGTGGGAGTATCGATCCCAGATGGAGCATCCACCAGAGATTGAAGGATCGAGCATCTACAGGGTGCCATTTATGAGGGTGTCCTGCCAGAGCGAGCCGGTGGAGTCTTCGTCGACCGAACCCAACTGCAAGAGGAGAAAAGCAGTTGGCCCGACGAAGCTTCCCCGCCATCATCTCCCTCGCCGTTCACATCCTCTCACGGGGTGGTTGTCTGCCGCCGAGGAATAGGAGGGGGCTGCCCCCCCAGCCCAATAGTCGGGCAGGTTGTGAATTGTCAAGAGGAGCTTAGGGTTGTCAGTATTTGTGTTGGAAATATGCCCTAGAGGCAATAATAAAAGCATTATTATTATATTTCCTTGTTCATGATAATTGTCTTTATTCGTGCTATAATTGTGTTATCTGGAAATCGTAATACATGTGTGAATAATAGACAACAACATGTCCCTAGTAAGCCTCTAGTTGACTAGCTCCTTGATCGATAGATAGTCATGGTTTCCTGACTATGGACATTGGATGTCATTGATAACGATATCACATCATTAGGAGAATGATGTGAAGGACGAGACCCAATCCTAAACATAGCATAAGATCGCATAGTTCGTTTGCTAGAGTTTTCCAATGTCAAGTATCCTTTCCTTAGACCATGAGATCGTGTAACTCCCGGACACCGTAGGAGTGCTTTGGGTGTACCAAACGTCACAACGTAACTGGGTGACTATAAAGGTATACTACGGGTATCTCCGAAAGTGTCTGTTGGGTTGACACGGATCGAGACTGGGATTTGTCACTCCGCTTGACGGAGAGGTATCACCGGGCCCTCTCGGTAATGCATCATCATAATGAGCTCAATGTGATCAAAGTGTTTGATCACGGGATCATGCATTACGGTACGAGTAAAGTGACTTGCCGGTAATGAGATTGAACGAGGTACAGGGATACCGACGATCGAATCTCGGGCAAGTAAAATACCGATTGACAAAGGGAATCGTATACAGGATTAATTAAATCCTCAACATCGTGGTTCATCCGATGAGATCATCGTGGAGCATGTGGGAGACAACATGGGTATCCAGACAGGGGCGGAGACAGGGGGGGACGAGCGGGGGCCAGGCCCCCCCAACGATCGAGAATTACTTTAGCAGGAGCTGGTAATTAGCGATAGATTTGCCTGATTTCACGTACTTGCCCCCCCCCCTGACACAAACATAGACTCAACAAACATAAGATAAAGGCCCATAAGAAGGCCCAAGAGTCCAAGACCATGAAGTCCCTTCGTAGAATCCTACACCAGATTCATTACGAGGCAATTAGCGCCGCCGGCTGCAGCTAGGTTATTTCCTCCTTTCCGCTCTTGTCTTCTTGATGGCTCCCATCTCTCGATCAGACTCGATTCAGAGTAAATCAAACCATCCCGGTGTCGCGAGGGGCAATTCTGTAGGCTGCACCAACAGATTCTCCTATGCTCCAGCCAACTACCCAAGGTTAGCACTAGTGGCTACTATCACCAATCTCTCTTAACTCCATCTTATATATGAAAAAATTGTACTTTTAATTTAATTTACTTCTGATTGTAAGATCAACGATGCTAAGTTCTCTCCTGACAAAATTAATAATCTTTTTGATCGTTTGTTAACGAGAATATTTTGATATATTTTTATGATAGGAACGTTATTGATCTTATTGAGAATTGTAGAGCCCAATTTAGATTAATACAAATATAAGTATGTTTTTATTCCATCAAAGTTACACATTATTATACGAACCGCAATTTTTTTTCTTCGCTTGGCCCCCCCTATACCTAAATCCTGGCTCCGCCCCTGTATCCAGATCCCGCTGTTGGTTATTGCCCGAGAGCCGTCTCGGTCATGTCTGCATGTCTCCCGAACCCGTAGGGTCTACACACTTAAGGTTCGGTGACGCTAGGGTTGTGAAGATATGTATATGCAGTAACCCGAATGTTGTTCGGAGTCCCGGATTGGTCCGGAGGTGAAGAATTATATATAGGAAGTGCAGTTTCGGCCATCGGGAATGATCTCGGGGTCACCGGTATTGTACCGGGACCACTAGATGGGTCCCGGGGGTCCACCGGGTGGGGCCACCCATCCCGGAGGGCCCCATGGGCTGAAGTGGGAAGGGGGGACCAGCCCTTAGTGGGCTGGTGCGCCCCCCAAGGCCCACCCCCTGTGCCTAGGGTTGGAACCCTAGGGTGGGGGGGGGGGGGGCGCCCACATGCCTTGGGGGGCACTCCACCCCCCTTGGCCGCCGCCCCCTTGGGATATTCAATCTCCCAGGGCCGGTGCCCCCCCAGGGGGCCTATATAAAGGGGGGAGGGGAGGGGGGCAGCCGCACCCCTTGCCCTTGCGCCTCCCTCTCCCTCTCCAACATCTCCTCCTCCTCCGTAGAGCACGGCGAAGCCCTGCCGGAGTACTGTAGCTCCACCATCACCACGCCGTCGTGCTGCTGCTGGAGCCATCTTCCTCAACCTTTCCTTTGCCTTGCTGGATCAAGAAGAAGGAGACGTTACGCTGACCGTACGTGTGTTGAACGCGGAGGTGCCGTCCTTTCGGTGCTAGGATCTCTGGTGATTTGGATCACGTCGTGTACGACTACCTCATCCTCGTTCCTTGAACGCTTCCGCTCGCGATCTACAAAGTGGTATGTAGATGCAATCTCTCTCCCATGGCTCGTTTCTTAGATGAACTCATAGATGGATCTTGGTGAAACCGTAGAAATTTTTTTAATTTTGTGCAACGTTCCCCAACAATGGCATCATGAGCTAGGTCTATGCGTAGTTCTCTATTGCACGAGTAGAACACAATTTGTTGTGGGCGTAGTTGTTGTCAACATTCTTGCCGCTACTAGTCTTATCTTGCTTCAGCGGTATTGTGGGATGAAGCGGCCCGGACCAACCTTACACGTACGCTTACGTGAGATCAGTTCCACCGACTAACATGCACTAGTTGCATAAGGTGGCTGGCGGGTGTCTGTCTCTCCCACTTTAGTTGGAGCGGATTCGATGAAAAGGGTCCTTATGAAGGGTAAATAGAAGTTGACAAATCACATTGTGGCTTTCACGTAGGTAAGAAAACGTTCTTGCTAGAACCCTAATTCAGCCACGTAAAACTTGCAACAACAATTAGAGGACGTCTAACTTGTTTTTGCAGCAAGTGCTTTGTGATATGATATGGCCAAAGTTGTGATGAATGATGAATGATCTATATATGATGTATGAGATGTTTATGCTATTGTAATAGGAATCACGACTTGCATGTCGATGAGTATGACAACCGGCAGGAGCCATAGGAGTTGTCTTTTTTTTGTATGACCTGCGTGTCATTGAGAAACGCCATGTAAATTACTTTACTTTATTGCTAGACGCGTTAGCCATAGTAGTAGAAGTAATAGTTGGCGAGCAACTTCATGGAGACACGATGATGGAGATCATGATGATGGAGATCATGGTGTCAAGCCGGTGACAAGATGATCATGGAGCCCCAAGATGGAGATCATAGGAGCTATGTGATATTGGCCATATCATGTCACGTTTATTATTTGATTGCATGTGATGTTTATCATGTTTTGTATCTTGTTTACTTAGTACGACGGTAGTAAATAAGATGATCCCTCATAATAATTTCAAGAAGTGTTCCCCCTAACTGTGCACCGTTGCGACAGTTCGTTGTTTCGAAGCACCACGTGATGATCGGGTGTGATAGATTCTAACGTTCACATACAACGGGTGTAAGACAGATTTACACATGCAAACACTTAGGTTGACTTGACGAGCCTAGCATGTACAGACATGGCCTCAGAACACAGAAGACCGAAAGGTCGAGCATGAGTCGTATAGAAGATACGATCAACATGAAGATGTTCACCGATGTTGACTAGTCCGTCTCACGTGATGATCGGACACGGCCTAGTTGACTCAGATCATGTAATACTTAGATGACTAGAAGAGGGATGTCTATCTAAGTGGGAGTTCATTAAATAATTTGATTAAATGAACTTTATTATCATGAACTTAGTCTAAAATATTTACAATATGTCTTGTAGATCAAATGGCCAACGTAGTCCTCAACTTCAACGCGTTCCTAGAGAAAACCAAGCTGAAAGACGATGGCAGCAACTATACGGACTGGGTCCGGAACCTGAGGATCATCCTCATAGCTGCCAAGAAAGATTATGTCCTACGAGCACCGCTGGGTGACGCACCTGTTCTCCCTGCAGAACAAGACGTTATGAACGCTTGGCAGTCATGTTCCGATGATTACTCCCTCATTCAGTGCGGCATGCTTTAGAGCTTAGAGCCGGGGCTCCAAAAGCGTTTTGAGAGACATGGAGCATATGAGATGTTCGAAGAGCTGAAAATGGTTTTCCAAGCTCATGCCCGGGTCGAGAGATATGAAGTCTCCGACAAATTCTTTAGCTGTAAGATGGAGGAAAATAGCTTTGTCAGTGAACACATACTCAAGATGTCTGGGTTGCACAACCGCTTGACTCAACTAGAAGTTAATCTCCCGGATGAAGCGGTCATTGACAGAATCCTCCAGTCGCTTCCACCTAGCTACAAGAGCTTTGTGATGAACTACAACATGCAGGGGATGGTAAAGACCATTCCTGAGGTATATGCTATGCTGAAATCAGCAGAGGTAGAAATCAAGAAGGAACATCAAGTGTTGATGGTGAATAAAACCACTAAGTTCAAGAAGGGCAAGGGTAAAAAGAACTTCAAGAAGGACGACAAGGAAGTTGCCGCGCCCGGTAAGCAAGTTGCCGGGAAGAAGCCAAAGAATGGACCCAAGCCCGAGACTGAGTGCTTTTTTTGCAAGGGATGTGGTCACTGGAAGCGGAATTGCCCCAAATACTTAGCGGACAAGAAGGCCGGCAAAACAAAAGGTATATGTGATATACATGTAATTGATGTGTACCTTACCAGTACTCGTAGTAGCTCTTGGGTATTTGATACCGGTGCAGTTGCTCACATTGGTAACTCAAAACAGGAGCTACGGAATAAGCGAAGACTGGCGAAGGATGAGGTGACGATGCGCGTCGGGAATGGTTCCAAGGTCGATGTGATCGCCGTCGGCACGCTACCTCTACATTTACCTACGGGATTAGTTTTAAACCTCAAAAATTGTTATTTAGTGCCAAGTTTGAGCATGAACATTGTGTCTGGATCTCGTTTAATTCGAGATGGCTACTCATTTAAATCCGAGAATAATGGTTGTTCTATTTATATGAGAGATATGTTTTATGGTCATGCTCCGATGGTTAATGGTTTATTCTTAATGAATCTCGTACGTGATGATACACATATTCATAGTGTGAATACCAAAAGAGTTAAAGTTGATAACAATAGTCCCACATATTTGTGGCACTGCCGCCTTGGTCACATAGGTGTCAAACGCATGAAGAAGCTCCATGCAGATGGACTTTTAGAGTCTCATGATTATGAATCATTTGACACGTGCGAACCATGCCTCATGGGTAAAATGACCAAGACTCCGTTCTCAGGAACAATGGAGCGAGAAACCAACTTATTGGAAATCATACATACTGATGTGTGCGGTCCAATGAGTGTTGAGGCTCGCGGTGGCTATCGTTATGTTCTCACCCTCACTGATGACTTGAGTAGATATGGGTATATCTACTTAATGAAACACAAGTCTGAGACCTTTGAAAAGTTCAAGGAATTTCAGAGTGAGGTTGAAAATCAACGTGACAGAAAAATCAAGTTTTTACGATCAGATCGTGGAGGAGAATACTTGAGTCACGAGTTTGGCACGCACTTAAGAAAATGTGGAATAGTTTCACAACTCACGCCGCCTGGAACACCTCAGCGTAATGGTGTGTCCGAACGTCGTAATCGCACTCTATTAGGTATGGTACGATCTATGATGTCTCTTACCGATTTACCGCTATCTTTTTGGGGCTATGCTTTAGAGACTGCCGCATTCACTTTAAATAGGGCTCCGTCGAAATCCGTTGAGATGCCACCGTATGAATTATGGTTTGGGAAGAAACCTAAGCTGTCGTTTCTAAAAGTTTGGGGATGCGATGCTTATGTCAAGAAACTTCAACCTGAAAAGCTCGAACCCAAGTCGAAAAAATGCGTCTTCATAGGATACCCTAAAGAAACTATTGGGTATACCTTCTACCTCAGATCCGAAGGCAAGATCTTTGTTGCCAAGAATGGATCCTTTCTAGAGAAAGAGTTTCTCTCGAAAGAAGTAAGTGGGAGGAAAGTAGAACTTGATGAAGTGTTACCTCTTGAACCGGAAAATGGCGAAACTCAAGAAAACGTTCCTGAGGTGCCTGCACCGAATAGAGAGGAAATTAATGATGATGATCAAGATACTTCTAATCAAGCTCCTACTGAAATTTGAAGGTCCACAAGGACACGTTCCGCACCAGAGTGGTACGGCAACCCTGTCTGGGAAATCATGTTGTTAGACAACGGTGAGACTTCGAACTATGAGGAAGCAATGGCGGGCCCGGATTCCGACAAATGGCTGGAAGCCATGAAATCCGAGATAGGATCCATGTATGAAAACGAAGTATGGACTTTGACCGACTTGCCCGTAGAGCGGCGAGCCATAGAAAATAAATGGATCTTTAAGAAGAAGACAGACGCGGATGGTAATGTGACCATCTATAAAGCTCGGCTTGTCGCTAAGGGTTATCGACAAGTTCAAGGGGTTGACTACGATGAGACTTTCTCACCGGTAGCGAAGCTGAAGTCCGTCCGAATCATGTTAGCAATTGCCGCATTCTACGATTATGAAATATGGCAAATGGACGTCAAAACGGCATTCCTTAATGGTTTCCTTAAGGAAGAATTGTATATGATGCAGCCGGAAGGTTTTGTCGATCCTAAGAATGCTGACAAGGTGTGCAAGCTCCAACGCTCGATTTATGGGCTGGTGCAAGCATCTCTGAGTTGGAACATTCGCTTTGATGAGATGATCAAAGCGTTTGGGTTTACGCAGACTTATGGAGAAGCCTGCGTTTACAAGAAAGTGAGTGGGAGCTCTGTAGCATTTCTCATACTATATGTAGATGACATACTTTTGATGGGAAATGATATAGAACTCTTGGACAGCATTATGGCCTACTTGAATAAAAGTTTTTCAATGAAGGACCTTGGAGAAGCTGCTTATATATTAGGCATCAAGATCTATAGAGACAGATCAAGACGCCTCATAGGTCTTTCACAAAGCACATACCTTGATAAGATATTGAAGAAGTTCAATATGGATCAATCTAAGAAGGGGTTCTTACCTGTGTTACAAGGTGTGAAATTGAGCTCAGCTCAATGTCCGACCACGACAGAAGATATAGAAGAGATGAGTGTCATCCCCTATGCCTCAGCCATAGGTTCTATTATGTATGCCATGCTGTGTACCAGACCTGATGTAAACCTTGCCATAAGTTTGGTAGGAAGGTACCAAAGTAATCCCGGCAAGGAACACTGGACAGCGGTCAAGAATATCCTGAAGTACCTGAAAAGGACTAAGGAAATGTTTCTCGTTTATGGAGGTGACGAAGAGCTCGTCATAAAGGGTTACGTCGACGCTAGCTTCGACACAGATCTGGATGACTCTAAGTCACAAACCAGATACGTGTATATTTTGAATGGTGGGGCAGTAAGCTGGTGCAGTTGCAAGCAGAGCGTCGTGGCGGGATCTACATGTGAAGCGGAGTACATGGAAGCCTCGGAGGCAGCACATGAAGCAATTTGGGTGAAGGAGTTCATCACCGACCTCGGAGTCATACCCAATGCGTCGGGTCCAATCGAACTCTTCTGTGACAACACTGGAGCTATTGCACTTGCGAAGGAGCCAAGGTTTCACAAGAAGACCAGGCACATCAAGTGTCGCTTCAACTCCATTCGTGAAAATGTTCAAGATGGAGACATAGAAATTTGTAAAGTGCACACGGATCTGAATGTCGCAGATCCGTTGACTAAACCTCTCCCTAAGGCAAAACATGATCAGCACCAGAACTCTATGGGTGTTCGATTCATCACAATGTAACTAGATTATTGACTCTAGTGCAAGTGGGAGACTGTTGGAAATATGCCCTAGAGGCAATAATAAAAGCATTATTATTATATTTCCTTGTTCATGATAATTGTCTTTATTCGTGCTATAATTGTGTTATCCGGAAATCGTAATACATGTGTGAATAACAGACAACAACATGTCCCTAGTAAGCCTCTAGTTAACTAGCTCGTTGATCGATAGATAGTCATGGTTTCCTGACTATGGACATTGGATGCCATTGATAATGAGATCACATCATTAGGAGAATGATGTGATGGACGACACCCAATCCTAAACATAGCATAAGATCGCATAGTTCGTTTGCTAGAGTTTTCCAATGACAAGTATCCTTTCCTTAGACCATGAGATCGTGTAACTCCCGGACACCGTAGGAGTGCTTTGGGTGTACCAAACGTCACAACGTAACTGGGTGACTAGAAAGGTATACTACGGGTATCTCCGAAAGTGTCTGTTGGGTTGACACGGATCGAGACTGGGATTTGTCACTCCGCTTGACGGAGAGGTATCACCGGGCCCTCTCGGTAATGCGTCATCATAATGAGCTCAATGTGATCAAAGTGTTTGATCACGGGATCATGCATTACGGTACGAGTAAAGTGACTTGCCGGTAACGAGATTGAACGAGGTACAGGGATACCAACGATCGAATCTCGGGCAAGTAAAATACCGATTGACAAAGGGAATCGTATACGGGATTAATTGAATCCTCGACATCGTGGTTCATCCGATGAGATCATCGTGGAGCATGTGGGAACCAACATGGGTATCCAGATCCCGCTGTTGGTTATTGCCCGAGAGCCGTCTCGGTCATGTCTGCATGTCTCCCGAACCCGTAGGGTCTACACACTTAAGGTTCGGTGACGCTAGGGTTGTGAAGATATGTATATGCAGTAACCCGAATGTTGTTCGGAGTCCCGGATGAGATCCCGGACGTCACGAGGAGTTCCAGATTGGTCCGGAGGTGAAGAATTATATACAGGAAGTGCAGTTTCGGCCATCGGGAATGATCTGGGGGTCACCGGTATTGTACCGGGACCAGCAGATGGGTCCCGGGGGTCCACCGGGTGGGGCCACCCATCCCGGAGGGCCCCATGGGCTGAAGTGGGAAGGAGGAGACCAGCCCTTAGTGGGCTGGTGCGCCCCCCAAGGCCCACCCCCTGCGCCTAGGGTTGGAACCCTAGGCTGGGGGGGGGGGGCGCCCACATGCCTTGGGGGGCACTCCACCCCCCTTAGCCGCCGCCCCCTTGGGAGATTCAATCTCCCAGGGCCGGTGCCCCCCCAGGGGGCCTATATAAAGGGGGGAGGGGAGGGGGGCAGCCGCACCCCTTGCCCTGGCGCCTCCCTCTCCCTCTCCAACATCTCCTCCTCCTCCGTAGAGCTCGGCGAAGCCCTGCCGGAGTACTGTAGCTCCACCATCACCACGCCGTCGTGCTGCTGCTGGAGCCATCTTCCTCAACCTCTCATTTGCCTTGCTGGATCAAGAAGAAGGAGACGTTATGCCGACCATACGTGTGTTGAACGCGGAGGTGCCGTCCTTTCGGTGCTAGGATCTCCGGTGATTTGGATCACATCGTGTACGACTACCTCATCCCCGTTCCTTGAACGCTTCCGCTCGCAATCTACAAAGTGGTATGTAGATGCAATCTCTCTCCCATGACTCGTTGCTTAGATGAACTCATAGATGGATCTTGGTGAAACCATAGAATTTTTTTTAATTTTCTGCAACGTTCCCCAACAGTGGCATCATGAGCTAGGTCTATGCGTAGTTCTCTATTGCACGAGTAGAACACAATTTGTTGTGGGCGTAGATGTTGTCAACTTTCTTGCCGCTACTAGTCTTATCTTGCTTCAGCGGTATTGTGGGATGAAGCGGCCCGGACCAACCTTACACGTACGCTTACGTGAGACCGGTTCCACCGACTAACATGCACTAGTTGCATAAGGTGGCTGGCGGGTGTCTATCTCTCCCACTTTAGTTGGAGCGGATTCGATGAAAAGGGTCCTTATGAAGGGTAAATAGAAGTTGACAAATCACGTTGTGGCTTTCACGTAGGTAAGAAAACGTTCTTGCTAGAACCCTAATTCAGCCACGTAAAACTTGCAACAACAATTAGAGGACGTCTAACTTGTTTTTGCAGCAAGTTCTTTGTGATATGATATGGCCAAAGTTGTGATGAATGATGAATGATCTATATGTGATGTATGAGATGTTCATGCTATTGTAATCGGAATCACGACTTGCATGTCGATGAGTATGACAACCGGCAGGAGCCATAGGAGTTGTCTTTATTTTTGTATGACCTGCGTGTCATTGAGAAACGCCATGTAAATTACTTTACTTTATTGCTAAACGCGTTAGCCATAGTAGTAGAAGTAATAGTTGGCGAGCAACTTCATGGAGACACGATGATGGAGATCATGATGATGGAGATCATGGTGTCAAGCCGGTGACAAGATGATCATGGAGCCCCAAGATGGAGATCATAGGAGCTATGTGATATTGGCCATATCATGTCACGTTTATTATTTGATTGCATGTGATGTTTCTCATGTTTTGCATCTTGTTTACTTAGTACGACGGTAGTAAATAAGATGATCCCTCATAATAATTTCAAGAAGTGTTCCCCCTAACTGTGCACCGTTGCGACAGTTCGTTGTTTCGAAGCACCACGTGATGATCGGGTGTGATAGATTCTAACGTTCACATACAACGGGTGTAAGACAGATTTACACATGCAAACACTTAGGTTGACTTGACGAGCCTAGCATGTACAGACATGGCCTCGGAACACAGAAGACCGAAAGGTCGAGCATGAGTCGTATAGAAGATACGATCAACATGAAGATGTTCACCGATGTTGACTAGTCCGTCTCACGTGATGATCGGACACGGCCTAGTTGACTCGGATCATGTAATACTTAGATGACTAGAAGAGGGATGTCTATCTAAGTGGGATTTCATTAAATAATTTGATTAAATGAACTTTATTATCATGAACTTAGTCTAAAATATTTACAATATGTCTTGTAGATCAAATGGACAACGTAGTCCTCAACTTCAACGCGTTCCTAGAGAAAACCAAGCTGAAAGACGATGGCAGCAACTATACGGACTGGGTCCGGAACCTGAGGATCATCCTCATAGCTGCCAAGAAAGATTATGTCCTACGAGCACCGCTGGGTGACGCACCTGTTCTCCTTGCAGAACAAGACGCTATGAACGCTTGGCAGTCACGTTCTGATGATTACTCCCTCGTTCAGTGCGGCATGCTTTACGGCTTAGAGCCGGGGCTCCAAAAGCGTTTTGGGAGACATGGAGCATATGAGACGAAGTTTTGGCAAGTGTTGGACGTGGTTTTGGGCTGCCCCGTCTAGGCTTTCATTTTTAACATGCGCAGCCAACGACCTCGGATAGGAGGTCCATTGGACTGTTTGTATTTTCTTAGGGCCGTCATGTATCGACCGGCCTATGGACCTCCCATCCGAGGTTTTATTTTTGGCAGCCCAATTTATGTATTTTTTGAAGAAAACGCAGAGGTCTGTTCTATTTTTCTATATAAGAATAGGAACGCCAGGTCCAACTTATGTTTCCCTTCTAACTATATTATATATATTTAAATTATTTTATATGTTACTATATATTTTTTTATTGTCATCATATATTTAACAGATACTTACATATGTAAGAAAACAATATCCCACATCTTATTAACTTATAAAAATAATTTCTTAACAAATAAAATCCTGGATTGTTTTGGCACGAAAAGCCTAGTGATTGTGTATAAAAGCTTGGTAAGATTTATGGACGAATGTAATAATATCATTTATTATTTAAATATATTTATAACAAAATGCTCGGCCCCTTTTTATTTTTTGATAACATTGCTAGCCCAACCCAACATTATAATTAGAATCAGCCCAGCAAAATCGTGTATTTCGAGAAAGTGCAAATGGCCTATAATTTTTTAGGAAATAAAATAAATGGGCCGCATGGACACTACATTATTTGTTCACGCAGCCCAGCTAATGGCTGTAATTCAAAATAAAAAGATCAAATTGACTGTAAATTCTACCGCGCAAAAAAAAGACTGTAAATTCTGAAAAAATGGGTTGAATACGTGCCACATTTTTGGAGGCTAAAATGCGGGCCAATAGGTCGAAGCCAACGCAAGTTGTTGTCAATTTAGTCAACAAATGATTCTGGCATGTTAGCCGTTGGATTTACATCCAACGACCGGCATCCATCTTCAATCTCTCGTCTTCTTCCTCCAGCGCCGCTGGGACCACCTCCCGCCTCCTGCTGCTAGCAGCTCTGCTTAGCACGCTTCACTATGAAGCACTACTCCACCGTTGGCCAGGCCATCCCTCCACCCCTCCACACCTCCTATTCTTCTCCACCAACTGCCGAACCACACCGCACTAGAACTAGTTAACCCTCGTACACCTCTCCGTCTGCGACTCTACTCCCGCGTCTTCCCATCTCCGGCTCGTTGCTGTCCGGGGCCTCGCCATCGTCCACCACCTTGGATGCGCTCGGCGCGGCATGGTCAACGTGGTCAATGAACGACACCATCGGAAGTAGACTTTGCGTGGAGAGGCTGACAGCTGGGTCCACGGCCGCACACAAGGAAATGCCTCCTTATTACGCGCAAAATAATGATTCCTCCACCTGACATCTGGGACCCACCGGAAGGGCCTCTGTATTTCGCGAAAATAACGTGCCCCCCCACTGACATGTCGGACCCACCAGCTATCTTCGCACGCAAGGAAGTGCCTCCTTATTACGCACAAAAAATGAATATTCCCCCTACCAGCTGGAACCCAACATAGTGGGAGGCTGACTTGTGGGCCTACCAAGTTGACGGGGACGGACGGCTTTGTCAACTTAGTCAATATGAACGATTCTAGCTCCTGTTACCGTACGATGTTCATCCAACGGCCGTAGTGCTTCTTCAACCACTGGTCTTCTTGCTCCAGCCGCCAAAACCAGCGCCTGTCGTGCCGCGTGCTCCTGCCTCCCGTGGCCGGCTGTGATGCCGCGGAGGCCTCACAGCCCCCTACTACTCCCACCGCTGGCCAGGCCATCCCTCTACTCACCCACACCCCCTGTTATTTTGTGGCGACAACAACCTCACACCGCAGCCGAACCAGTGAACCCTCGTACTCCTCTTCGCGTGGGCATCCACTGCTGCGTGTTCCCCGGCTCCGAGTCGTTCCCTTCCTAGGCCTCGCCGTCGTCCACCGCCGTGGTGCTCTCGGCGCGGCCTGGTCAACGTGGTCAAGGAACGACTTCCATCGGACATGGACTGTACGTGGAGAGGCTGACAACTGGGTCCACGGCCGCAGCAAGGAAGTGCCTCCTTATTACGCGGAAAATAATGATTCCTCCACCTGCTAGCTGGGACCCACCGGACGGGCCACTGTATTTCGCGGAAAAAACGTTTCCCCTGACTGCTGGGACCCACCAGCTTCATCTTCGCACGCAAGGAAGTGCGTCCGGGCAAAAAAATGATTCGCCCCCTAACTGCTGGGACCCACCAGCTACACCTTCGCACGCAAGGAAGTGCATCCGGGCAAAAAAAACACGATTCGCCCCCCTCACTGCTGGGACCCACCGGCTACATCTTCACACACAAGAAAGTGCGTCCAGGCAAAAAAAAAAAGATTCGCCCCTGACTACTGGGACCCACCAGCTACATCTTCGCAGGCAAGGAAGTGCCTGACAGTCGGGACCCACCTGGTCGAAGCATACGTAGCTTTGTCATTCTGGTCGCGAACGTGTATGTACATACTGGTCGATGTAGAGGCGCGCACGTGTCGTAGTAGAGGCGCGCACGTGTCGTAGTAGAGGCGCGCGCGTAGCATGTACACGTACGTACAACGGCCAGGGTGCAAGAAAGAAAATACGGCCATGTATGTGTACATACGGGCAGGGTCTCGAACGCCTACTCGCGCATACGTATGGCCAGGGCTCGTGTACATGGCTGGGTCGGAACGGAGAAACAGCGTCATCGTCGTGTTCATGGGGAGGCAACGGAATGCGTCGTGTTCATGGGGAGGCAATGAAATGTGTCGTGTTCATGGGGAGGCAACGGAATGCATCGTGTTCATGGGGAGGCAACGGAATGCCTCGTGTTCATCAGGAGGCAACGGAACGCGTGGGAGCCAACCGGCTGGGTCAGAACGGAATGCGTGGTCGTGTTCATCGGGAGGGCTTGGATGGAACAGGCGATGGAAATGAGGCCTGGCGTACCGCAGAACGGAGGAAACGGACCTCCTACGGTCGAACGGGGGTCCTGTTGATCGGGAGAGGTGTGGCGTACCGCAAAGCGGAGGAAACGGACCTCCTACGGTCGAAACAGGGGTCTTGTTGATCGGGAAGGGTGTGGCGTACCGCAAAACGGACGAAACGGACCTCCTACGGTCGAAACGGGGGTCCTGTTGATCGGGAGGGGTGTGGCGTACCGCAAAACGGACGAAACGGACTTGTGTTGGAGCGCTACGGTCGAAACAGGGGTCCTGTTCATCGGGAGGGGTATGGCGTACCGCAAAACGGGACTCCACAAGATACTGTTCATCTCCACCGTCGACCTCCTCTAGCCTCCACGGGCTACCGTCGACCTCCTCCAGCCTCCACGTGCTCCTGTTCATCCAGCCTCCACCGCGCGCTACTCCACCGGCCACTGTTCAACCACCCCTCCACCGTCTAATGTTCATCCAGCCCTCCACACCACGGGGTCCTGTTCAACCACCCCTCCACGGGCACCCCTCCACCGTCTACTGTTCCTCCAGCCCTCCACACCACGGGGTCCTGTTCAACCACCCCTCCACGGGCACCCCTCCATCGTCTACTGTTCATCCAGCCCTCCACCACACCATGGGGTCATGTTCATCCAGAGGCAATGCCACCGCTCATTGTTCATCCAAACCCCCCCTCGCAACGCTCACTGTTCATCCCAGAGGCAGCATCGATCGGCTTCAGTTAGCAGCAGTATCGAAGGAATCACTCGATCGGGTTCAGTTAACAGCCATCGATCGATCGCTCGGGTTCAGTAACGCGTAGCCTGCAGTGCAATCGCTGGGGTTCAGTTAGAGCCCAATGCCTCGCTCGGGTTCAGTTAGAGCCAATGCCTCGCACACACGAGCGTACATGTACGAGAGAAACGCGCATCGCTCGGCCGCCGACCTCCCACCGTAACCGGGAACTCCCCGAAATTTTCCTCCCTCTCGCTTCTACCACGGTTTTTTTCCGTCATGGACGACCCAAAGAATGTCATGCAGCTGCGTCTCCGGCCCGCCCAGGACGAAAAGCCCATTTTCTGTCATGATTTTTCATCATACAAGTAGGAGCCCACCACATCTATGATGATACCGGGTTTTGTCACAATTATCGTCATAGAAGTGTCATATGTATGACAGATTTCTTTTTCGTTTGGCCCAAAATGTCACGGATGTGTCTTTTTTTTTGTAGTGATAATTTGTAACGAGCAAATAACGGTAACTGTAACAAAAGTGCAGCAAGGTAGCCCAATCCTTTTGAGGCAAAGGACATGCCAAAATGATCTCTTATTAAGCAAAGCGTTCTTGAGGATACACGGGAATTTTATCTAGTCACTTTCATCGTGTTGATTCGATTCGTGTTCGCTACTTTGATAATTTGATATGTGGGTGGACCGGTGCTTAGTTGCTGTTCTTACTTGAACAAGCCTCCTACTTACGATTAACCCCCTCGCAAGCATCCGCAACTACGAGAAAATTATTAAGAATAAATTATAACCATAGCATTAAACTTTTGGATCCAATCAATTCCTTACAGAATAGCGCATAAACTAGGGTTTAAGCTTCTGTCACTCTCACAACCCATCATCTAATTACTACTCCACAATGCATTCCCTTAGGCCCAAATATGGTGAAGTGTCATGTAGTCGACGCTCACATGACACCTCTAAGGGAATCACAACATACACACTATCAAAATATCGAACACATATCAAGTTCACATGATTACTGGCAACAAGATTTATCCCGTGACCTCAAGAACAAAAGTAAATACTACAAATGATAATCATGCTCAAGATCAGAGGGGTATTAAATAGCATATTGGATCTGAACATATAATCTTCCACCAAATGAACCATGCATATAGTAATCAACTCCAAGATGTAATCAACACTACTAGTCACCCACAAGCACCAATCTATAGTTTCGGTACACAGATTGAACACAAGAGATGAACTAGGGTTTGAGAGGAGATGGTGTTGTTGAAGATGTTGATGGAGATTGCCCTCCCCAAGATGGGGGAGTTGTTGGTGATGATGATGACGATGATTTCCCCCTCCGGGAGGGAAGTTCCCCCAGCGGAATCGCTCCACCAGAGGGCAAAAGTGCTCCTGCCAAAGTTCCGCCTCGAGATGGCGGCGCTCCGTCCCGAATGTCCTCCCCTTATTTTTTAGGTCAAAATGACTTATATACCAGAAGATGGGTATCGGAGGTGTGCTGGAATGAGCACGCGCCCTGGTGTCTTGTGCTCACCAGGTGGCCCCCCTCCGGTGGTTATTTGCTCTAGTATTTCTTATTTATTCCATAAAAAATCGTGAAGTTTCAACTCATTTGGAGTTGTGCAGAATAGGTAGCCTGACATAGCTTTTTCAAGTCCAGATTTTCAGCTGCCGGAATTCTCCCTCTTTGTGTGTACCTTGCATATTATGAGGGAAAAGACATTAGAATTACTCCAAAAATCATTATTATGCATAAAAACATTATAAATAACAGTAGGTAAACATGATGCAAAATGGACGTATCAACTCCCCCAAGCTTAGACCTCGCTTGTCCTCAAGCGAAACTGAAATAAAAAAACATGTCCACATGCTTAGAGAGAGAGGTGTCGATAAAAACAAAATACAGACATAGAAGCATCATGTGAATTATTGTAACAGCAACAAACTTTAACATAAAACTTTTATCATAGAACTTTTATCAAAGACTTCTCATGAATAAGTAACAATTCATCATACTATCGAAGTATAAAGCAAAAACTCTATTGGATACCAACAAACTATGTTCTCAGTCAACTTTGCAACATTTATCAGAGCCTGTAGGCAAGTCCACATACTCAACCATCATATAGTCTTCTATGATTGCTAACACTCACCTCATACACATGAGCAAAATGTTTCAACCAGACACATAGAAAGATAGGGGCTTATAATTTCGCCTCCCGACATATTCACCTCAAGGGTGATCTCAACAATAATAACTCATGCTACCCATATTCAAGTGGACATATGTGCCTAGATCTTTCCTCACCACATGATGCTTGCCAAAGGAGAAAAATAAAAAAAGGAATAGAGAGAAAAACTTTAACTCTTGCATAAAAGTAAATACATAAACGTAAAAGATAGGCCCTTCGCAGAGGGAAGCAAAGGTTTCCATGCGCTTATTTGTTTGTATGCTCAACCCCTTAGTGAAAAAGAAGTCACGTTATATTGCCCCTTATGATGCAACCTTTATTATGCAGTCTGTCGCTTTTATTCTTTGCTAACACAAGTTCGTACAACGCTCAATTTTCTCTTAGACTAAATGGTCTAACATTTTGAGAAGTAATTTTACTTGAGGGATCTTGCTCAATCCCTAAGTAGGTATGGTGGACTCTCGAAAATAAGATTTGGTGTAAGGGTTTTTGGATGCACAAGTAGTATCTCTTCTTGGTGCGGAATTTTTGGCTAGCAAAGATGGGGGCCAAGCACCACATGTTGAAGGATCTATGACAATATAACTTCTGTGTGAATATGAACGAACATAAATCATTACGTTGTCTTCCTTGTGCAATGTCAACAATTTTGGCATTTAATATTTTGATGGGGGCTCACAATCACAAAAGATTTCCAGGATAGTGTATTTTGAATCTTCTCTTCCCTTATTAATACTTTCATGAGTTGCATCATTGACCAATGCTATGTTTGCCAATCTCTAATAAAATTTTCTATTTATACTTTTCCTTATGTGGTGTCATTACCTACCATAAAATTAGCATATGATCTTTTTCATTTATTTCCTTTCTTTTTATTGGAACATGAAAGCAAAAAAAGCAAAAACTCAAACTAAACTTTATTATATATCCCTCACATGATTACAAGGATAGATCACTAAGCAAACTCTCAAAAAGAAAGGATTGAACTAAACTTTTATTCATCTAAGGCAAAAGGATAACTAAGGATCGAACTAAAATAAGTAAAGGCAAAAGATAGTGGGGGTGATACGATACCGGGGCACCTCCCCCAAGCTTGGTGGAAGCCAAGGGGAGTACCCATACCCGATACTCAGTTTTTTTGGTGATGAAGAAGGTGGTAGTGATGAAGTAGAGGCGATCTTGTCCTCGGGTTTCCATGGAAAAGGTCCACCATCATAAGAGGAAGAATGAGTCTCACTCCTGCAACTGGCAGCCAAACTCATACCTTTAAACCTCGCCTCATCTTCAAAGACTTGGTTTTGGAGATCGTAGATCTAGCTTTGGAGGAAGTTGATTTGCTCATTGAGGGTGAAGACGATGTCCTTCATAGACTTGCCATCCACCTTGAGATCACGGGTAAAGTCCGTGATCATGAGGTGATTGGCATTGAGTCCACGCTCCACCATCCCCTTGCACCGGAAGACTTCCTGCTCCATAGCTTCAAGCCTGGCCTCCACGGTCCCCGTTCCCTTGGGTCCTTGCACATCGCGGATGTGCAGCACCCCCTCATGCATCTGGATGACCTGAGGGTGCTGCACCACCTCCCGCAAATATGGGTTGATGACGTTCTTGAAGAACTTGTCCTTGGAGGAGCTTCAAGCGGCCATGGTAGATGGGATCTGTTAGGAAACAACAAGGAAAAAGACAAAAGATTTCTCCACGATATGGTGGTAAATATGTTCGGGGGGCATATAAAGATTTTTTAATCTTGGGAAACATGAGGTGATCTGCCAGGCACGCCCTGGTGTCTTGTGCCCACCAGGGTCACCATCCTGTTAGTTTCTTATTATCCTAATTTTTTAAATATTCCAAAACTGACAAAATATATTTTTGCGGATTTTTTGGAGTCCGTTTACTTACCGTATCACGTACTCCTCTTTTTCACGATTCTGGAGTGTTCCGGAAGGTTTCTTTTATGTGTTCTTCCGGTGTCATAATTTGGATAATATTGCTTTCAACATTAATGGGCGTACCTGAGATATAATGCTTTATTCATTGCCCATTAACAACCTTCGGGTTAGTACCTTCAGCATTATTTATTGATAGCTCCAGACTGATAAACCTCCTCGATAACATAGGGTCCTTCCCATTTGGAAAGGAGTTTTCATGCAAAGAATTTGAAACGAGAGTTGTACAAAAGAACATATTCTCCAACTTTGAACTCACGCTTTTGGATATTCTTTTATCATGCCATTTTTTAATTTTTTCTTTCAATAACTTGGCATTTTCATAAGCTTTGGTTCTCCATTCATCTAATGAGCTAATATCAAATAACCTCTTCTCACCAACAAGTTTGAAATCATAGTTGAGTTCTTTAATTGCCTAGTAAGCTTTATGTTCTAACTCAAGAGGCAAATGACATGCTTTTTCATAAACCATTTTATAAGGAGACATACCCATAGGATTTTTATATGATGTTCTATAAGCCCAAAGTGCATCATCTAATTTCTTAGACCAATTCTTCTAGGACCTATTGATAGTCTTTTGCAAAATTAATTTTATTTCTCTATTGCTAAGTTCAACTTGACCACTAGACTGAGGATGACAGGGTGATGCAATTCTATGGTTAACGTCATACTTGGCAAGCATTTTAGGGAAAGCACCATGAATAAAGTGTGAACCACCATCGGTCATTAAATATCTAGGGACTCCAAACCTTGGGAAAATAACTTCCTTAAGCATTTTAATAGAGGTGTTGTGATCAGCACTACTAGTTGGAATAGCTTCTACCCACTTAGTAACATAATCAACAACAACCAAAATATGACTATACCCATTAGAGGAAGGAAAAGGTCACATGTAATCAAAACCCCAAACATCAAATGGTTCAACAACAAGTGAATAATTCATAGGCATTTCTTGACGCTTACCGATATTACCTATACTTTGACATTCATCACAAGATAAGACGAACTTATGAGCATCCTTGAAAAGAGTAAACCCAGACTGCAATACCTTGTGAGCAGTTCTGTCCCCTGCATGATGCCCTCTGCAAGCTTCGGAGTGACACTTCTGTAGGATTTATTCTTGTTCATGCTCAGGTACACAACGTCTAATAATACCATCTACTCCTTCTTTATAAAGATGCGGGTCATCCCAAAAGTAATGTCTTAAATCATAGCTTTTTTTTGTTTTGTTGGTATGTAAAGCTAGGTGGTAAATATTTAGCAATAATGTAATTAGCAAAGTCAGCATACCAAGGAGTATTATGAGAAACATTTATTGCAGCTAACTGCTCATCAGGAAAACTATCATCAATAGGTAGTGGGTCATCAAGGACATTCTCCAACCTAGACAAGTTATCAGCTACGGGGTTCTCTGCTCCTTTTCTATTAGTGATATGTAAATCAAATTCTTGTAGCAAGAGAAACCATCGAATAAGCCTAGGTTTAGCATCTTTCTTTTCCATAAGATATTTAATAGCAGGATGGTCGGTGTGAACAATTACTTTTGAATCAACAATGTAAGATCTAAATTTATCACAAGAAAACACCACTGCTAAAAATTATTTTTCAGTAGTAGCATAATTTCTTTGAGCACTGTCTAGAGTTTTACTAGCATAATGAATAACATTTAGTTTCTTATCAACTCTTTTCCTAGAACAGCACCAATAGCATAATCACTAGCATCACACATAATTTCAAAAGGCAAGTTCCAGTCAGGTGGTTGAACAATAGGTGTAGAAATTAAGGCTCTCTTGAGTGTTTTGAAAGCTTCTAAACAATCATCATAAAAAACAAAAGGGACATCGTTTTGCAAAAAAATTGTAAGGGGCCTAGAAATTTTAGAAAAGTCTTTGATAAATCTCCTTTAGAAACCATCATGACCTAAGAAACTATGAAGACCTTTGATATCTTTAGGACATGGCATTTTCTCAATTGCATCAACCTTAGCTTTGTCCACCTCAATACCTCTTTCAGAAATTTTATGGCCCAAAACAATACCCTCATTAACCATAAAGTGGTACTTTTCCCAATTCAAGACAAGATTTGTTTGCTCGCATCTATGCAAAACTCGATCAAGATTGCTTAAACAATCATCAAAAGACTTCCCATAAGCAGAAAAGTCATCCATGAAAACTTCAACAATCTTTTCACAAAAGTCAGAGAATATAGCAGTCATACATCTTTGAAAGGTAGTAGGTGCATTGCATAAACCAAAAGGCATACGTCTATAAGCATAAGTTCCAAAGGGACAAGTGAAAGTGGTCTTTTCTTGATCAGGTTGAGAAATAGGCATTTGTGAAAAACCAGAGTATCCATCAAGGAAGCAAAAATGTGTGTGCTTGAAAAATCTTTCTAGCATTTGATCAATAAAAGGCAGAGGGTAATGATCTTTTCTAGTTGCTTTGTTTAATTTTCTAAAATCAATTACCATTCTATAGCCTGTATGAATTCTTCGTGGAATAAGTTCATTCTTATCATTAGGAACAACAGTAATATCTCCTTTCTTAGGGACACAATGAACATGACTTACCCATCTACTATCAGCTATAGGTTAGATTATACCTGCTTCCAGAAGTTTTAATATTTCCATTTTTACCACTTCCTTCATCTTCGGATTTAACCGAGGTTGGTGATCAATAACGGCTTTAGCATCAAGTTCTATATTAATCTTGTGCTGACATAGAGTGTATCCAATAGCAGCTCGGTGCTTCCTTAGAACCTTCAATAATCTTTCTTCTTCATGTTCTAAATGGTTGGCACTAATAATAACAGGATATAACGTCTTCTCATCAAGATAAGCATATTTCAAAGTGTTTGGCAATTGTTTTAATTCAAAGACAGATCACCTAGAGTTTCAATAGGCAAATTGTGTTTAAGCAGAGGATGTTGTTCAAAGAAAATCTTATCTATTTCATTTCTTTCATGCATATGTAAATCATTTTCATGTTCTAGCACATATTGCTCTAGAGGATTAGTAGGAGGCACAACAATAGAAGCAAGACCAATTATTTCATCCTTACTAGGCAATTCTTTTTTTATGAGGTTTTCTACTAAACTTGGAAAAATTAAACTCATGAGACTCATCACCAAAGCTAACACCGACAGTTTGTTTCTCATAATCTATTTTAGCATTAACGGTGTTCAAGAAAGGTCTACCAAAGATAATGGGACAAAAATCATCTTGTGGGGAACCAAGAACAAGAAAATCAGTAGGGTATGTTATTTTCCCACACAAGACTTCAACATCTCTAACAATCCCAATTGGTGAAAAAATATATCTATTAGCAAATTTAATAGTAACATCTTTGTCTTCTATCTCTGCGGGTGCTATGTCATTCATAATTTCTTGATATAATGTAAAGGGAATAGCACTCACGCTAGCACCTAGGTCGCATAAACCATGATAACAGTGATCTCCTATTTTAACTGAGACAACAGGTGAGGGAGTCCTGGATTAGGAGGTGTCCGGATAGCCGGACTATACCCTTTAGCCGGACTGTTGGATTATGAAGATACAAGATTGAAGACTTCGTCCCGTGTCCGGATGGAACTTTCCTTGGCGTGGAAGGCAAGCTTGGCAATACGGATATGTAGATCTCCTCCCATTGTAACCGACTCTGTGTAACCCTAGCCCCCTCCGGTGTTTATATAAACCGAAGGGTTTAGTCCGTAGGACAGAACAAACAATCATACCATAGGCTAGCTTCTAGGGTTTAGCCTCCCTGATCTCGTGGTAGATCTACTCTCTCGTGGTAGATCTACTCTTGTACTACCCATATCATCAATATTAATCAAGCAGGAGTAGGGTTTTACCTCCATCGAGAGGGCCCAAACCTGGGTAAAAACATCGTGTCCCTTGTCTCCTGTTACCATCCGCCTATACGCACAGTTTGGGACCCCCTACCCGAGATCCACCGGTTTTGACACCGACATTGGTGCTTTCATTGAGAGTTCCTCTGTGTCGTCATGTTTAGGCCCGATGGCTCCTCCGATCATCAACATTGATGCGGTCCAGGGTGAGACTTTTCTCCCCGGACAGATCTTCGTGTTCGGCGGCTTTGCACTGCAGGCTAATTCGCTTGGCCATCTGGAGCAGGTCGAAAGCTACGCCCGTGGCCATCAGGTCAGATTTGGAAGTTTGAACTACACGGCTGACATCCGTGGAGACTTGATCTTCGACGAATTCGAGCCACAGCCGAGCGCGCCGCACTGTCACGATGGGCATGATTTAGCTCTGCCGCCGAACAGTGCCCTGGAGGCCGCGCTCGCATCAGCTCCGATCCTTAGCTCAGAGCCAACTGCGCCGATCGAGGACGGGTGGCTAGACCCCGTCGCGGGGGCTGAAGTCTCAATGGCGATCAAGCCGAACACCAACCTTATCCTCTGCGAAGCCCGTGACTCCAAGGTGCCGGACTCTTCTCTGGACTCCGAACCCTCCGCGCCCCTGCCAATCGAATCCGATTGGGCACCGATCATGGAATTCACTGCCGCGGATATCTTTCAGCACTCGCCCTTCGGCGACATTATGAATTCACTAAGGTCTCTCTCTCTTTGTTAGGAGAGTCCTGGCCGGATTATGACCGGCAGGATTGGGATGCGGACGATGAAGAAATTCGACGCCCACCCACCACCCACTTCGTAGCCACTGTCGATGATTTAACCGACATGCTAGACTTCGACTCCGAAGACATCGACGGTATGGACGACGATGTAGGAGACGAACAGGAACCAGCGCCTACAGGGCACTGGAAAGCCACCTCGTCATATGACATATATATGGTGGATACACCCAAAGAAGACAATGGCAACGGAACAGTGGGGGATGACCCCTCCAAGAAGCAACCTAAGCGCCGGCGTCAGCGGCGCCACTCTAAGTCCCGCCAAAGCAAAAATGGTGATACCAGCACGGGAGATAATAACACCCCGGACAATGCCGAAGACAACTTCCTCCAGCAAGATTCATCGCAGGAGGATGGAGAAGCCAGCCCCCCTGAGAGAGCGGCAGACAGAAATGAAGAGGATCATAATTACATGCCTCCCTCCGAAGACGAGGCAAGCCTCGGCGACGACGAATTTGTCGTGCCTAAGGATCCCGTCGAACAAGAGCGCTTTAAGCGCAGGCTTATGGCCACGGCGAGTAGCCTTAAGAAGAAACAGCAACAGCTTAGAGCTAACCAAGACTTGCTAGCCGACAGATGGACTGAAGTCCTTGCGCCGAGGAGTACGAACTCGAACGCCCCTCCAAGAGCTACCCAAAGCGCAGGTTGCTACCCCAATTAGAGGAGAAATCACCTAAACCTACATCACCAGCGCATGATGTGGCTGACCGGCCACCTCGCGGCCGCGACAGAGAGGCCTCTCGGCCCTCCACTCAAGCCGCACCCCGACGTCGCTCAAAAAATACCAAGGCACGGGGAAGTGCGCTAGACCTGCGAGATATGTTGGAGGACAAGGCAAGGCAAACAAGATTGATCTACGGATCGCGCGGGTGCCCCACGACACGAGACGATAACCATCACGCCGGATACAGTAAATCCAGCCGGGCCGAACACAGCAGACAAAGCTCATTTGAGCTACTCGTGATATAGCCCAGTACAGAGGTGCCGCGCACCCACTACGCTTCACAGATGAAGTAATGGATCATCAAACCCAGAGGGTTTCAAACCCGTAAACATTGAATCATACGATGGCACAACAGATCCTGCGGTATGGATCGAGGACTATCTCCTTCATATCCACATGGCCCGTGGCGATCATCTACACGCCATCAAATACCTCCCACTCAAGCTTAAAGGACCAGCTCGGCATTGGCTTAACAGCTTGCCAGCAGAATCAATTGGTTGTTGGGAGGACCTGGAAGCCGCATTCCTCGACAATTTCCAGGGCACCTATGTGTGACCACCAGACGCCGATGACCTGAGCCACATAATTCAGCAGCCAGAAGAATCCGCCAGACAATTCTGGACATAGTTCCTAACCAAGAAAAATCAAATTGTCGACTGTCCGGACGTAGAGGCCCTAGCAGCCTTCAAGGATAACATCCGTGACAAGTGGCTTGCCCGGCACCCTGGACAGGGAAAGCCAAAATCTATGGCAGCCCTCACGACACTCATGACCCGCTTTTGCGCGGGAGAAGATAGCTGGCTGGCTCGTAGCAACAACATGACCAAGAGCCCTGGTAATTCGGATACCAAGGACAGCAATGGCAGGTCACGTCGCAACAAGCACAAGCGCTGCATTAACAGCGACAATGCTGAAGATACGGCAGTTAATGCCGGATTCAGAGGCTCTAAACCCGGTCAGCGGAAAAAGCCATTCAAAAGAAACACTCCGGGCCCGTCCAGTTTGGACCGTATACTCAATCGCTTGTGCCAGATACATGGCACCCCCGAAAAACCAGCCAATCACACCAACAGGGATTGTTGGGTGTTCAAGCAGGACGGCAAGTTAAATGCCGAAACAGAGACAAGGGGCAACATAGCGACGACGAGGAGGAGCCCCGGCCGCCGAACAATAGTGGACAGAAGGGCTTCCCCCCACAAGTGCGGACGGTGAACATGATATACGCAACCCACATCCCCAAGAGGGAACGGAAGCGTGCGCTAAGGGACGTATATGCGTTGGAGCCAGTCGCCCCAAAATTCAACCCGTGGTCCTCCTGCCCGATCACTTTCGATCGAAGGGACCACCCCACTAGCATCCGCCATGGAGGATTCGCCGCATTGGTTCTAGACCCAATCATTGACGAATTTCACCTCACTCGAGTCCTTATGGACGGCGGCAACAGCCTCAACTTGCTTTATCAGGATACAGTGTGGAAAATGGGCATAGACCCCTCAAGGATTAAACCCACAAAAACGACCTTCAAGGGCGTCATACCGGGAGTCGAGGCCAACTGCACAGGCTCAGTTACACTTGAACTGGTCTTTGGATCACCGGATAATTTCCGAAGCGAGGAGTCAATCTTCGACATAGTCCCGTTCCGAAGTGGCTATCACGCACTTCTCGGACGAACCGCATTTGCAAAGTTCAATGCGGTGCCGCACTACGCATACCTCAAGCTCAAGATGCCAGGACCTCGAGGAGTCATTACGGTCAATGGAAACACCGAACGCTCTCTCTGAACGGAGGAGCATACGGCAGCCCTTGCAGCAGAAGTACAAAGCAGCCTCCCAAGGCAATTCTCCAGTCCGTCTATTAAACGTCCGGACACCGTCAAGCACGCCCGGAGTAACCTACAACAAGACCGCCTGGCACGTTCCGAGAAAGCATAGCAATGCGGCCCCAACCCCAGCCCTCGCGAAACTGCGAAATCAGTACTACGCATACATAATTACGCTCTAAAAATACCATGGGCACAGGGGGAGGGGCACGACCACGGCACGCCCAAAATGCGGCTCAACCGCACTAGGGGCTCCCAATTTTGTCATTTTTTCTTACTTTCAGGACTCCACTCTCCGGAAGGCCTGTTCGGCAGTACAATCGCTGAACACATGATACGACAACCAAGGAGGCAGAAAGCTACGTCGAATTCCCAGGTGGTCTCTATAACGAGCAAAATACCTGTCTTACATACCGTCCCGCAGCTTGCCCCCGGAGGGGGACATGTCAAATAGTCCCATCTCTTGCTTATCGCACTATTTGTATCGTTCTGCTTTTACCGTAGCCTTTTCGAATAAACAATGCTTATCTTCAGCTTATTATTGCATTCTCTATTCATTCCTTTTTCATATACATGTTCAGTTATGACATTTAGCACCCGTACACTTTGGTACGGACAATACGCCAGGGGCTCAAGCACCCCATAATACGGCATGAGAAGTCCGAACACTTTCACAAGTGCGGCCCTCCGAACGTATAGCATTATATGCATCAGCTCCGAATCATGTCTTTGGTCAATAGTTGGGTTTGCCCGGCTCCCATGTTTTGGTACCTTATGTTCCTCTATATCGGCTAAGGTAGCGCTGGGAGAACTACTACAATTGTGCCCCGGTTGAGCTGGGCTAAGCACCTCAGTAGAGAAAGCTAAAACTGACTGTCATGATAAGGCGAGAGCTGGTCGCTGATTCGAGAGGTTTCGAGTCCCTAAAGACTTATGCCGCTTAGAGCGAGGAGTCGGCTATGTCCCGCCTAGGCGTGTATAGCACCCCGAACTTGGTCTTCCGAACACTAGGGGCTTCGCCAAAATTTAAAATTATAGAATTCTCTGGCTAAGTAAGAGTGATAACGCACTATAGTCGGATTGCCTTGTTCGTTGTGCTGAGCACCTCCCTCGGAGAACCCAAGAATGGGAAAAAGAGTGCTCAGGTTTATCCCGAACATCCCAACACTAGTGGCATGGGGGCAGAAGCCGACGACTCGCCATCTCTCAGATTTAATAAACGGCCGCATAGAAGGTAATATTTTAAATTAAAACAAGCGTTGCATAGCGCATATGAACAAGTTTTAGCGCACAGGATAAAACAACAAGTTTACTCAAATATTACATCCTTGGAACATTCATCCGCCACAAGGCGGGCACCCTTCAGGACGCCCTCGTAATACATCTCGGGGTGGCGATACTCCTTGCCCTGCGGTGGCCCGTCCTTCACAAGCTTCTCAGCATCCATCTTGCCCCAGTGCACTTTAGCACGGGCAAGCGCCCTACGGGCACCCTCGATGCAGACGGAGCGCTTGATGACTTCAAGCTGTGGACAGGCATCCACCAGCCGCCTCACCATCCCGAAGTAGCTCCCAGGCACAGCCTCCTCAGGCCACAGCCAGACTATGAGACCCTTCATGGCCTGCTCGGCCACCTTATGGAGCTCGACCAGCTGCTTCAGCTGGTCGCTCAAGGGCACAGGGTGTCCGGCCTCAGCATACTGAGACAAGAACACCTTCTCTGTCGAGCTCCCCTCTTCGGCCCGATAGAAGGTGGCGGCGTCTGACACGCTACGGGGAACATCTATGAATGCTCCTAGAGAGCTCCGGACTCGGGTAAGTAACAAGTAATTCACTTTCACATGCTTGATTTGCATAAAGGATGCCTTACCCACCGCTATCTTCTTCATCGCCTCAACTTCCTGGAGGGCTTTCTAGGCTTCGGCCTTGGCAGACTTGGCGCTTTTGAGGGCCGCCGCGAGCTCGGACTCTCGCGTCTTTGAGTCAAGCTCCAAACTCTAGTGTTTCTTCACGAGAGCCTGGACCTCTTCCTGTACCTTGCCAACTTGCGCCTCATGTTTCTCCCGCTCAGTGCGCTCCATGGCCGCCTTCTTTTCGGCCTCGGAAAGCGCTTGCTTCGGGGTCGCCACCTCAGTCGTGGCCCCTAAGACACCAATAGCGATCCTGTCATTTTTTGCAACTGCATCTTTTATATAATTCCACAAGGCATTACATACCTTGGCTCTCCTCAAGCTGCTTCTTGTCAAGGCCGAGCTCTTGCTCGGACCGCTCGAGGTTCTGCTTCAGCGTGTCCACCTCCGCAGTCAGTGCGGCAGAGGCTAGCAACGAAGCCTGTATACGCATATCAACATAATTATGTTAGACTCCTGTGAATATTATTAGATACTCTATTCGGCTTTTCCTTGTGAACGCCAAACAGAGCATCAGGGGCTACTGTCTATGCGGTAATATTTTCATATATTTTCTACATACCTCAAAGCTTGTCAACAGGCTAGCACAGGCTTCAGTCAGCCCGTTCTTGGCGGACTGAACCTTCTAGATCACCGCATTCATGATAGTGCGGTGCTCCTCGTCGATGGAGGCGCCGTTATGCACCTCCATCTAGTTATCCGGTGCCTCCGGTTGGGCGGAGGCCACCGGCGCAGTAGGCTTGCCCTTCTTGGTAGGGGGCCGCCTGCCGGAGTCCGGAACCGCTGAAGGTTCCGGCGCGGTGTCCGGCCCAAGGCCGGACTCGGAGCCCTTGGGAGCTTTGCTCCCTTTGTGCCTGCGGTCCGGGAGGTTGCCTTGCGGCGCCTCCAGGACCACCTCCCCTTGGCTTGGAACCTTTTGGGACAACACCTGCCGTCGTCCGTAGGGCGAGGGGAGGTAGCGGTCGAAAGTGAAAAACTATTCACATTCGACTAATCTAGGGAACCGCTCGACGATATGTCGACTCGGGCCTGGGGCGGACTGCATAATTATATTTGGCGGCAGGGGAAGCTGTGCAATAAAGGAACACCACGAGTCACTTTGGTGTCCGAATACTTACGACTTCGCCAGGGGCTTGGCCCTAAGCGTCCACTCCTCTTTGCCGTCGTCGGCGTTGGTGGAGTAGTCCGGAGGGAGGGTCCTCCCCTTCTTGGACCCTCCGACCTCCCCAGTTGGGGCGGCCTTCCTTTTCTTTTCTCCCCCTACCGTGGAAGAAACCTCTCTTTCCTCCTCCTCGTCTTCATGGGAGGAGTGCGCCTCGGAGTCATCGGACGATGAGTCCGACTCCACCGGGCGCCGGGAATTCTTCCCGGTTCTCGTGGACTTCTTCTTGGCCTTGTTCTCCGGCACCACATAAGGTGCCGGAGCCAGTAGCCCCGCCAAGCGGGCGTCTGCTGGGTCTTCGGGCAAAGGAGACGGACAGTTGATTTGTCCGGTCGTCCTCTGCCAGTCCTGTCAAAGGCATGTGGGCTTAGATCCCGCATAGAGTCAAACTATGAAAGACAAATATCCTGACGCTGCGCGCAGAGTCCGCGATCCTCGGTGGTGGAAGCGGGAGCCTTGGCGCCCTTGAATAGCACCTTCCAGGCATCTTCGTACGTTGTGTCGAAGAGCCTGTTCAGAGTTCGGTGATGGGCCGGGTCGAACTTCCACACGCTAAAAGCCAGTTGTTGGCACGGGAGGATCCGGCGGATGAGCATGATCTGGACTATGTTGACGAGTTTGAGCTTCTTGCTCACCAGGTTTTGGACGCATGTTTGGAGTCTGGTCAGCTCTCCCGAACTACCCCATGGCAGGCTCCTCTCTTTCCAGGAGGTGAGCCGCGTAGGGATTCCGGATCGGAACTTGGGGGCTGCGACCCATTCAGGGCCACGCGGCTTGGTGATGTAGAACCACCCCGATTGCCACCCCTTTATGGTCTCCACGAAGGAGCCCTCGAGCCATAGGACGTTGGGCATCTTGCCCACCATGGCGCCTCCGCACTCCGCCTGGAGGCCGCCCACTACCTTCGGCTTGACATTGAAGGTCTTCAGCCAGAAGCCGAAGTGGGGATGGATGCAGAGGAAGGCCTCACACACGACGATAAACGCCGAGATATTGAGGATGAAGTTCGGGGCCAGATCGTGGAAGTCCAGGCCATAGTAGAACATGAGCCCCCGGACGAATGGGTGGAGAGGGAGGCCTAGTCCGCGGAGGAAATGGGTGAGGAACACCACCCTCTCATGGGGCCTGGGGGTGGGGATGAGCTGCCCCTCGTCTGGGAGCCGGTGCGCGATGTCGTCGGACAAGTATCTGGCTCTCCTCAGCTTCTTGATGCGTCCCTCCATAACGGAGGAGACCATCCACTTGCCTCCCGCTCCGGACATGGTTGGAGAAGGTTGAGGTGGGGAATGCGGACTTGGGCGCTGGAGCTCGAGTGTGCGAAAATGGATGAGCAAAGGAGGAAGAAGGCGTGGATGAAAAGGTGGATCCTTATCCCCTTATATGGCCGGACGAAACTATGCGTCCCCACCATCCTGGTAAAACTCGCTTATCCCCCAAGCACCGTAATCAATGGCACGGTTGGGTTACCCACGCCCGTATTGATGAGAATCTCGGGATAAGGGGACACGATCTCTGCTTCGACAATACGTGCCAAGGAAACCGCCTCGCAAAACGCGCTGAGGTGGGACAGTAAAAACGATTTGAATAAAGGCTTGGTTGTGGTGTGATGTCACGCTACGGAATACGTCAGCAGGTTAGATTTGTGAAAATATTACTCTCTACGGTGGTATGTGGAACTTGTTTTGCAGAGCCGGACACTATCCTTGTGTTCAAAATCTTCTATCAAGTATTCTGAGGAGGAACCCACCTTGCAATGCCGAAGACAATCTGCGTGCCGGACTCTTCGTCATTGAAGCCTGGTTCAGGGGCTACTGAGGGAGTCCTGGATTAGGGGGTGTCCGGATAGCCGGACTGTTGGATTATGAAGATACAAGATTGAAGACTTCGTCCCGTGTCCGGATGGGACTTTCCTTGGCGTGGAAGGCAAGCTTGGCAATACGGATATGTAGATCTCCTCCCATTGTAACCGACTCTGTGTAACCCTAGCCCCCTCCGGTGTCTATATAAACCGGGGGGTTTAGTCCGTAGGACAGAACAAACAATCATACCTTAGGCTAGCTTCTAGGGTTTAGCCTCCCTGATCTTGTGGTAGATCTACTCTTGTACTACCCATATCATCAATATTAATCAAGCAGGAGTAGGGTTTTACCTCCATCGAGTGGGCCCGAACCTGGGTAAAAACATCGTGTCCCTTGTCTCCTGTTACCATCCTCCTAGACGCACAGTTCGGGACCCCCTACCCGAAATCCGCCGGTTTTGACACCGACAACAGGTATGCCAACAACAGGTCTATGTTTATCCTTTTTATCGGGTTTGGCAATTCTAGCAGCTTCTTCACAGAAGTAAATAACATGCCCATCTATATTTTCTTCCAGGAGATACTTAACCATCGCAGCACTAGATTCTACTTTGATTTGTTCATCAGGTTAGGTGATATAATATAACTTTTGTTGACCACAGCTGAAACTTTAGCATGTTCCTTCATCCAAACAGGGAAAGGTGGTTTCTCAATATAAGCAGTAGGAACAACTGGATCAACATTACAAATAATAGTTTCCTCTTTAGATAGTACCGGTTCTTTAATAGGTGGGTGATATTTAAACCACTTCTCCTTAGGGAGATCAACATGAGTAGCAAATGATTCAGAAAAGGAGGCTACTATCTCAGAGTCAAGTGCATTTTTAGTGCTAAACTTTTGATAGGCATCGGTATTCATAAAAGATTTAACACAATCAAACTTGAGCTTAATACCTGACTCTTTACCTTATTCGAGTTCCCAATCTTTAGAGTTGCGTTTAATTCTTTCCAAAAGATCCCACCGGAATTCAATAGTCTTCTTCATAAAAGAACCGACACAAGAAGTATCAAGCATTGATCGATCATTATGAGAAAGCCGAGCATAAAAATTCTGGATAATAATTTCTCTTGAGGGCTCATGATTGGGGCATGAATATAACATTGACTTAAGCGTCCCCCAAGCTAGAGCGATACTTTCTCCTTCACGAGGCCAAAAATTATATATGTAATTCCAATCACGCTGAACTAGATGCATAGGATAATATTTTTTTGGTGAAACTCCAATTTCAATCTATTCCAATTCCAAGATTCAATATCATCACATAGCATGTACCATGCCAATGCTTTTCCCTTCAAAGATAAAGGGAAAACCTTCTTCTTAACTTCATCTCCGGGTAAACCTGCAAGCTTAAACAATCCACAAATTTCTTCTACATATATCAAGTGCATATCAGGATGTTCGGTTCCATTTCCTGCATAAGGATTAACTAGTAGTTGTTCTATCATACCCGAAGGAATTTTATATTCAATATTTTAATAGGTGCAGTAGGTTGAGGGGTAACTAATTGTGGTTCCGATTGAGGTGAAGATACCCCGAACAAACCCCTCAAAGGATTGTTTTCCATAGTAACAAGTGACAATAAATTTCAGCACGTAGTAATAATTTTTTCTAACCAATTTCCACTTACCAAGAGCGCTTCACTCTCCGGCAACGCCGCCCGAAAATAGATTTGATGACCCACAAATATATGGGATAAATTGTATCCTTTTCGATAAGTAAGAGTGTCGAACCCAACGAGGAGCAGAAGAAAATGACAAGTGGTTTCAGCAAGGTAATGTGTGCAGGTGCTAAAATTGTAAGTGGCAGAGTAGTTTGATAGCAAGATAATTTGTAACGAGCAAGTAACGGTAACGGTAACAAAAGTGCAGCAAGGTAGCCAAATCCTTTTGAGGCAAAGGATAGGCCAAAACAGTCTCTTATAATAAGCAAAGCGTTCTTGAGGGTACACAGGAATTTCATCTAGTCACTTTCATCATGTTGATTCGGTTCGTGTTAGCTACTTTGATAATTTGATATGTGGGTGGACCGGTGCTTAGGTGCTGTTCTTACTTGAACAAGCCTCCTACTTATGATTAACCCCCTCGCAAGCATCCGCAACTACGAGAAAAGTATTAAGAATAAATTCTAACCATAGCATTAAACTTTTGGATCCAATCGGTCCCTTACAGAATAGCGCATAAACTAGGGTTTAAGCTTCTGTCACTCTTGCAACCCATCATCTAATAACTACTCCACAATGCATTCCCTTAGGCCAAAATATGGTGAAGTGTCATGTAGTCGACGTTCACATGACACCACTAAGGGAATCACAACATACACACTATCAAAATATCGAACACATATCAAGTTCACATGATTACTTGCAACAAGATTTCTCCCATGACCTCAAGAACAAAAGTGACTACTCACATATGATAATCATGCTCAAGATCGGAGGGATATTGAATAACATATTGGATCTGAACATATAATCTTCCACCAAATAAACCATATAGTAATCAACTGCAAGATGTAATCAACACTACTAGTCACCCACAAGCACCAATCTATTGTTTTGGTCCACAGATTGAACACAAGAGATGAACTAGGGTTTGAGAGGAGATGATGCTGTTGAAGATGTTAATGGAGATTGCCTTCCCCAAGATGGGAGAGTTGGTGGTGATGACGATGACGATGATTTCCCCCTCCGAGAGGAAAGTTCCCCTGACGGAATCGCTCCGCCGGAGGGCAAAAGTGCTCCTGCCCAAGTTCCGCCTCAAGACGGCGGCGCTCCGTCCTGAAAGTCCTCTCCTGGACTTTTCTAGGTCAAAATGACTTATATAGCAGAAGATGGGCACCGGGGGTGGGCTGGGCTGAGCACAACCCACCAGGGCGCGCTTGGGGGGCTAGGCGCGCCCTGGTGTCTTGTGCTCACCAGTTGGCCCCCTCTGGTGGTTATTTGCTCTAGTATTTTTTATTTATTTTATAAAAAATCCTCGTGAAGTTTCAGCTCATTTGGAGTTGTGCAAAATAGGTAGCCTGACATAGCTTTTTCAGGTCCAGATTTCCAGCTGCCGGAATTCTCCCTCTTTGTGTGTACCTTGCATATTATGAGGGAAAAGACATTAGAATTACTCTAAAAAGCATTATTATGCATAAAAACATCTATACCTATACTAATTATAGACTCCCTAAAAATTACCACGTTAATCCGTAATTAGGAGCCGTTAATCTGGTGGGACCGAGTTATTACGGTGTAGATCAACCCACATAATCCTAGGCTTTTATTATGATAACTACGGAACAACTATTGACTGGAAAGCCCACAACTCTTTAGAAAAAAGAATAGAACTGAACCAGAAGGCCCACAAAGTTTTCACACGGTTGTAGAAATTGAAGCCCAAGGTGCTACCCCTAAATATCTTTGTACACAACCGCCTATTCCTTCCCCGAGAGAAAAACAACGTGAATCAATCTCACGCAATGGGATCTCGATCTACTGCCTCTCTTCCTGTGGAAAACGAATCTCTCTCAAATTGGATCAAGCAAGTTGGGGCAAGGATCTGGTGTACTTACGGGGCTAAATTATTTTCCTCGGTAATTCAGGTTCGTCTTCAATCACCAATGTTTTCTGAAGTTATTTTTTACCGATTGGTAATTTAATCGACTGTATGTTCTCCGTTGTCTTCGAGCTGAATACAAGGACAAAGATGTGTTTCTCTAGACTCCAATTCCCCTATCCCTCGACTCTCTCTGTAGTAGACACGAAACATGGTCAGGGATTTCATGGCGGCCGCAACAATGACAGGGCTGCTGTTAACTGCTCCCTCTCGAGGAGAAGGAGATGTCGTGCCACCCAGCCGCGAGAAAGACGGAGGATCGCTGCAGCTCCACCCAGTAGTAGCCGCTCCCACAGTCCCACCCATGAAGAAGAAGAGGGGTTGCTTCGGCTGCTCCTGGTCGTCCCATGGACCTTCAGTTTGATAGGATAAAACCTTCTGATTCTTGTGGTGTTTCCTTGGTATGACACGTAGACATATATTTATTTGGTTTGACTTGGATAAGAGGAGACTACGCCAATGATTGCTTATGCCTTCATATGCAATTTCGTTCAAATTTCTAGGCACAGGTGATTTTGATCTGGAAACAATGGATTGGTTACTCTCTCTTATAAGACATGCAGATTTTGGAGATTTATGATTATTTGAACCTTGCTATCGTCCATCTCATGCATAAATCATATGAGTACATGCAAAGTAACCTTCCTTTAATTGATCAACCGACAGTATAAAGCTAGCCTGCTGCTAGCCGATCTATACCAGATTGATCCACCGCTTTGCTGCAGCTAGCAAGCAAGAACAGAGGCAGTTACACAGCAGCCATCCGTCCAGAAGAAAACGCAAGCACGCATAAGAAAAATCGCTCCATGGCCACAGGTACATGATGTACCTGTTTTTTTATTGTTTCACTGTAGATTGAATAGCGTAGGTAGTAGGCATATAAGGTTACAAAGGCCTACGTTAGTTCACAATACAACAACGTTTTCGTTCTGGATGGATTAAGAAACACAGATTACAAATAGCGACCAGTAGCCCAATGTCAAGAATAAGGATGACGAAACAGTTCCCTTAGAATATTCAGTAAGGATGGAATTTTGTTCCCTGTTTTCTAAATTTCAAGGAATTGGTAGCTTCCTGCAGGAAGAGGTCTCGGCCATTACATTGGTTCGCCACCCAAGGTTACAGCAGGTGTGCACATCATTGGCGGACTTACAGGTTTGTTCATACATGATAACATAAAATTGGATCTTCCCTGTGTAAAAACTGTGAGGGGCCGTGTGGGGTTATGCTGCAGTGTGCCCATAGCGCCAAGTGAATCTTCTAGGAGGAATTTCTCCTTTGTACATGACATAGTATGCATCCATGCTGAATTGCTGATAGCTTGGACAACGTTTTTTAGGTTCTTCAGACTTTATATATGGTTGTTTGTCGCCCAAACACTACAACAAAGCATATACAAGTGATGATGTAGCTTAGATCAAATATAAATAGCTAGCCTTTCAAAAATATATTATCTTTGTTAAAAAAATTAATCAACATTTGGACTGAAAATTTTGTATCAGTCCGCGAAGATAACTTTCTAGCATTTCTTCTAATTAATATGATTGTGTTTTCACCTCATTTTCCCTGCAAATTATGTTCCCACGCAATAAACAAATGTAAATATTTTCTGCATGGCCATTAAGTACTAAACCACTCATTTTCTATTAGCCAAATCATGTAGTTATTGTTGAATATATTTGTTCGCACATGCCCATTTATTTCCTGGCGAGGATCATCAACATCATACTGCAAAACTAGAATATATAGATAGCAGCCACACGATAGAAGCTATTGCTATGTTTTATCTCGGGAGAAATTCCATGTTGGTGTGCTTTTACTTTACCTATTTAAATTGTTGTTTCTTTGATTGACAAAAATGGCGACATGTATGTTTACTCCAAGTTTTCCGTTTCCCCTTCTAAAAAAATTAAAGACATTTGGCTCTGAGTTGAGGAGAAAAATAATGTGAAACTTCTTTTAGGTTTTAAGTTCATCTATAAAGGGCAATAAAAAAAGAAGTATATTAATCTTCGTCCACTTTGTTTCTCTTTCTTGCTATCATATAGTCCACTTATTTTTATGAACTTTATAAAGTGGTGTATATCCCATGACACCAACATCCACGGTGATGCGTCTGACATGTAAACAATTTGAATATTGATAGCACTTCCGGTTGATCTCTTGGATTACAGAAATCATTTAGTGGTTGCTACTGGTGTATTTAGAGATGATATGATATACCAGAAGTTTGTGTAACTTTGTATTTCGTTCAAGAGCTTAATACATAGTATTTGAATTCGTAATTAGTTCTTATCTACACATAACCAATGTTTGTAAAAAATATTCTACTAATTTACTATTTAATTAGTTTGGAGACATATGTAATGTTAGTTTTAATTATTATACTAATTTACTATTTAATTGGTTTGAAGCTCTTCCCTCCTACAAGAACTGAATTACCAAATTGCAATGTTTCGGAGATGATGTAGTGCTTCAAACAACTCATGATAGTTGTTAGTGAATCATTATATATTTCCAGTTTTGCTAATATTTTGGACGAAAACACCAAGTTTCTCTCTTTTCTGTTGACATGTATGTCTCAAATTTAATAGAAGTCCGCTGGATTGTATGGTGACATTATCTTCAGCAAAAGAGATTTGTATTAGTGGTAGATGAAAGACAACATACAAGGACTGCCTTGACGAGGGCTACTCATGGGCGTGTGTTTCAATATGCAGTCAAGTCCATGCAGGCAACCAAGGTAATGACAATGGTATCATGTAGTCTAGACTGCACTATTGGAAATAGTGCATAGTTATATTTGATTATATATATATATATATATATATATATATATATATATATATATATATATATATATATATAGACACACACACACACACACTTCATGTATTTTCATTAGAGCTAATGAAGCAACTCATGTAACATAAAACACAAGTAAATTATCAAATTCTATGGTATTACATGCTAGCCCGTGTGAATGCACGGGTTGACGACTAGTCATAAATAATAGTAGGTAAACATGATGCAAAATGGACGTGTCAGCGCCGCCCCTCCTTTGGCGACACGGGGGATGCCTCCATCGCGCCGCCGCGGTCCTCCTCCCACCCTCCCCATGTCTCGCCGCCACTCGAGGGTCTCCGGCAAAGGCCGCTCGCGCCCCAGAGAAGTTGGCGGCAGGGTGCATCTTTTATTTCCCGCGGCCGTTTTCGTCGTCAGAGGAGGGCGTCGTGGCGTGCTGGATCTGGCTGCTGGGAGGAGGGCGGGCGGGCGGCGGCTTCTCCTTCGACACGGAGGTGGCAGCTCGGAGCATCGTGTGTGGCGCAAGGTGGAGCTGGGGCTACGACCGTTGGCCTGTGGCTGCGTGGCGAAGGTGCGGGCCTGATTTTGGCCGGCGCGTGGGGAGCGGCTGCGCGGCACCTCCCGCCTGCTTGACACCGCATCTCCTCGCATGGTGGTCGTGGGAGGCTCCTGGCTATGTGTTGGTGGCTGCTTCGGGCGCCCAGATCCGCATCTCCTCGCACGGTGGTCATGGGAGGCTCCTAGCATTGTCTTGGCGGCTGCTCCGGGTGCCCAGATCTGGGTCGTTCGTCCACGGCCAGCGAGGATAGTGGTGGTGTGGCTGCGGTCGTCTAGGGTGGTGATGGCGGTGGTGTGATGTTTGGCGTTGTGGTAGTGCAGAAGTGTGCTGGATTTCATGGCTACCGGCCGCAGTCGAGTGCATGGTTTTGGGTACCGGGTGGTAAATTCGGTTACCGCCCGGTAACCGCGTTTCCCGCTTCCCCACGAGAATCATGTATACCGGGCAAAAAATCCCGAACTTTTTGAATTTAAACTCCTATCTCCTAGTTAAATACGCGTATCTCTAACTGAAACAAAAGCTGCCTCCTGTCGTAGTGGTTAGTATCGTTAACCAGCAGCTGTAGGTCGTGTTTTCGAGTACAGCTAGCTACAATTTTTCCTTTTTAATTTTTTAAGCTGTAATTTTTAAAAATATATGAGCGGGGGATGGTCGAACTCGCGACCTGCATGTGCACAGGATCGGAGCAGACCTCTTACCGATGCGCTAGCACTTGTTTGGATAACATTTTGTGCTCAAGGCTTATGTATTCTGGCCTTAAAATTTGTGAATTCGAATTTTCATTTTAAATTTCGCTCGAATTTTTTTCGGAATTTCGTGGTTACCGTGGTAACCGAGTTTACCGCCCCCTCTCGAGAAAAATGTTCCATTCAGAACCCAAAACCTTGGTGGAGTGGGAGGGCGTCGTGGCAAATCGGTGGGTAACCCCTGCTCCGTCCGGAGCTGGTGATGGCAACAGCTGGGGGTGCTGCAATCCTCCTTGGAGGCGTCATTGTGAGCCTGCTGTCCCTCCTCTTCGACTCCGGGGAAATCCCTAGTCCAGGTCCTCCTCGTTCGGATGATGGCGTTGCAACATGCATCATGTCCCTTTCTGAAGGCTTCATCTTGGAGTCGCACTGGGTTGGTAAGATTGATGGTTGCTTGCTGCTGGGATGCAAGGAGGTGCTGCTCCATCTGCGTTATCTAGATTCGGCCACTCCTTTGAGTCGTTTCGGTTCTTCCTTCCGAAGTCGGGTTAGCGGGGTGTGATCCTCTCTGGACCACCTCATTCCTGTACGACACCTCTCCCCTCTACGGGTGTTGTTGGGTGGCGACCAGATGGCCAACGTTCAAGGCTCTCCTTGCTTGGTCAGATGAATATGGAAGTTGAGATCCCGGGGGAAACCCCTAGCCTAGGTCCTCATGGTGCGGATGGTTGCGACGCACTGGTGTCGCGGCCCTTCTTGAAGGCATCATCTTGGGGTCTGCTTGGTTGACATGTGGGTGGTGCTTGTTGCGGGATGGTGGTGGTGGTCGTGCGGTCAGATGGGTCGACGGCGGTATGGTGTTGTCAGTGTCGCCCCTGTTGTTGTGCTTGCTCAAGACCTCCCATGGCTGCCATTGTGGTGCTGCGAGCTTCGTGCTCTTGGTGTTATCTTGCTTCATCTTTGCTCAATGATGCTGCAAGATGCCTCCCCGACCTACTAATCGTTACCGAATTTTCATGGCGGAGTTCCCAGTCAAGGTTCGTGCCTGCTACTCGTTGATTGTGGATGCTCCTCTGTTGCGCCGTGGTATTTGGTACGCACTCCGGTGCAGCGCGTTAGGCGGCTTGCCGAGTCTTGGTATTATGATCCTTTGACGAACCCCCTCATCTACTTGTGTCTCTCGTGGTGTTGTCCTTGGTCTGCTAGCTAGGCGTGCCTTGTCTGGGGCATCCATTTTGCTATTCTCTTCTTGCTCTACCCTCTCTTGTATGGTTTTCGGCCTTGTCTGAGCCGACCATTTTGTTGTTCTACTCTCTCTTGTACGTTTTTTGGGTTTCCCTCTAAACTGGATCAATCAGGTGGGGAGTCCCCCCCCCCCCCCCCCCCCCCCGCGTCCGTTGACTATTTCAAAAAAATTATCATCATCTGATTTCTTTTCAGTGGTATCAGGGGCGGAGCCAGGATTTAGGTATAGGGGGGGGCCAGGCGAAGAAAAAAAATTACGGTTCGTATAATAATGTGTAACTTTGATGGAATAAAAACATAGTTATATTTGTATTAATCTAAATTGGGCTCTACAATTCTCAATAAGATCAATAACGTTCCTATCATAAAAATATATCAAAATATTCTCGTTAACAAACGATCAAAAAGATTATTAATTTTGTCAGGAGAGAACTTAGCATCGTTGATCTTACAATTAGAAGTAAATTAAATTAAAAGTACAATTTTGTCATATATAAGATGGAGTTAAGAGAGATTGGTGACAGTAGCCACTAGTGCTAATCTTGGGTAGTTAGCTGGAGCATAGGAGAATCTGTTGGTGCAGCCTACAGAATTGCCCCTCGCGACATCGGGATGGTCTGATTTACTCTGAATCGAGTCTGATCGAGAGATGGGAGCCATCAAGAAGACGAGAACGGAAAGGAGGAAATAACCTAGCGGCAGCCGGCGGCGCTAATTGCCTCGTAATGACTCTGGTGTAGGATTCTACGAAGGGACTTCATGGTCTTGGACTCTTGGGCCTTCTTATGTGCCTTTATCTTATGTTTGTTGAGTCTATGTTTGCGTCAGGGGGGGGGGGGGCAAGTACGTGAAATCAGGCAAATCTATCGCTAATTACCAGCTCCTGCTAAAGTAATTCTCGATCGTTGGGGGGGGGGGGGGGCTGGCCCCCGCTCGTCCCCCCCTGTCTCCGCCCCTGAGTGGTATGCCCCCCAAAAGAAATCTGAACTGAATGTAAGCACTTGGCAGATGAGTACTGCTACTTCAACTTAGCTTGTAACAGAGGCTCTTGGCCTTTCGCCTTGCTACTTTTCAGAAACGAACTGACTTCAGTGATATGCCCCCAAATAAATCTGAACTGAATGTAAGCACTAGAAGATGAGTAGCTCAAGTCAACTTGTAATAGAGGCTCTTGCCCTTTCGCCCTGCTACTTCCCTTCCACACACTTGCAGTTACATAGGGTGTAGCAATAGCAGGTTCAGCCATGGGCAGACATACGGCAGGGTACAAAATATGCTGACAACAACGGCAGGATAATTTCCACATACAACAAAATCACACCAAGTACGACTTCTTACAATCTTATAGTTAACCATATAATTCAGAAGGTACTATGTGTGACAAACTGACACAACAATCATTGCCGGATCAAGGCCAACGATTACAGACCGGGTTCTGTCCTTCCGGATGACCACATTAGAGACAAAACAGAGCCAATGTGGACCAACTTAGTGGTCAATTATCGAGTTCGCGTCACAACCTCAGCACTATCTTGAATCATCAACGCACCAGCATGACCTCCAGCATTTGCTTCAACCGCTTTCTCTAACCCTGCTCGATACGCTTGAACTTGCAGCGCGGCCTTGTTCCAGCATCTCCTCAGCCTCGTTCTCAACACCTGTTCAGTATCTCAAGGTTATGCATGTTCAAACTGCATACATTCAAGAGCTTGTGAGCAAAGAGGAACAACAGGATTGGCCCCATCATTGGGCAGTACTCGGTACACTGCTTACTTAAAAAGCACGTGACAAATCTGAATAGATGCGATGTAAATTGGGACCTAAAACAAACGACACACAATAAATGGGAAATCCACCTTCGAGCCAATTGGTTTATTGACCACAAAGACTCGCTTGCTTTTATCTCTTGATATAAATGTAAATTGCAGCACAAATTTGAATGCATAGACACACAAAGGCATAAGCATGTAAAACATAAGCAAATGAATCCTAAAATAACTTAAAAGTTGCAAATTAACTCTCAATAAATGGTAGCTTCATGTTGCAAGGTTCATAAATTACCTAGAGTCCCAAATTTCTAACTTAACTCTCAATAGTCAATAAACAGGCCCGTACCGGACACCTGTGCAGGCTGTTCGACTGTTCGACTGCACAGGGCCCCAACTTAGGAGGGGGCCAAATTTGTTTATACTACTAATGACTGGCTTAGCTGTAACAAATAAATGCATCTAGCAATTAGTATTAGCTGGGAATCCGCCACAACCTTACTCCCAAGACCCCATCTCACGCACGTCTCTCCTCTTCTCTCGCCGTTCTCATTCTCTTCCGCAGATTCCTTTCTCTTCCGCTCCCGATCTACTCTAGTAGATTAATTCACTCACCTTTTCCCCAAAACAAATAGGTTGATGCAATCAGTATGTATTGCTCCACCCTCAATCTATATGTTTATTCAGTGTCTTTTTCTCTCTTCTCTCATCTAAGTAATTCTTTCAGTTCCCTTATTACTCGCAGCTAGCCCGACGCCATGGGAGTACCGATCAGAGTTGAAGACAGGCCACAAGCGCTAGCTGCTAGGTAACCGATTCATGAAGAGGATCAACCGGGCCAGAGCCACATTCATTGATTTTCTAATTGGCATTTTTTATGTCGAGGGCCTGGTTTATTATTATTTTGCACCGGCCCTCTATTTTTTCGGATACGGCCCTGTCAATAAACTATGTGTGTGCTCTGTCATCCTACAAAAACTGATTGCTTAAATTAGACATGTGCCTCGACTGAAAGACCGAGGTAAAGGCAGGTCAAAAGTTTAAGTGGTCCAAACAAATACGGGTGCCCTAGTTCATTTTAAATCAAACAGCTTTTAAGCACAGGCTGATAAGCGGTTCTTACAGCAGGTCCACTTCAACTTTACTCATATCACATATACATGAGGAGCATTAGTGGTGGCGATGGCTCAGCTAAATTCAGGTAAATACTCCCTCTGTCCGGAAGTACTTGTCCAAAGAATGGATGTATCTAGATGTATTTTAATTCTAGATACACCCATTTATATCCATTTCTATGACAAGTATTTCCGGACGGAGGGAGTATATCGGTATATAGATGACAAAAAAGAAAGGCCCCTCCATCTTATATCTATGAAAGGAAAATAAGATAAGATATGGAATGCTTGACTTGAACAATCAAATGTTGAACTGGATTTAAAACTTGTATCCTTTATCCATTAGCTTCACCAGATCAAAAAACATTTCTCCAAATCAATTGTTACCATCTAGAGTTTTTTTACGATTCCATGAGGCCTCTAGAATGCTACTTATAACGTGGAAATCCTTTGCTTTGTTTGGCCTTAAAATGGCAATTAGAATAGACAAACAAATAGTATATCACAGCTATGCTCCTGAGCTTGATTAGCCTTGAAAAAGCACAGAAAAAGTACCTTTTTACCGAAGAACACAGAAAAAGTAACAACTATCAAACAGTGTCAACAAGAATTAATCACAGTAATTAACTATGAAGCATCCTACAAGGTATGTAACCTATGGAGGAAAGAGAATAGGTAGGACGAAGCAAAATGTTTACCACTTGATATTGTAGGTGACGACAGCAACGACGGTGGGAAGTTGCTATATATATATGCCCCATACTGTGATGCGACCCTCTCAAACTGGAATGTTTTGATGTCCAACGTGAAAGTGCCTAGATCGGGCGATGGGAATTCTCGCCAACAACGCAGAAGCAAGTACCTTCCGCTTGAACCCATGAACCTGGACCCAGTAAAATCTAGTGGGATTGTCTTCTCCAGCTTCCACTGGCTGGAACTCCCACCATTGTTTCGCTTAGTTAGATAACTGATGCTATATGTGTTACCTGGATGCACAAACATCCCAGTGATGCCTTCCCCTGCTTCCACAAAGGCAATATCCACATCACGTTCCGAAGAACCTCTCGCTTCAGGTGGGAGGTCAGCAAGAGAGAACTCCATTTTCCGTGTGTCTAGCACCAGCAACTTTTCCCTGCACTCTGTCACCCCGTACAAGCAGCCATACGCGTACCGGCACTGGTTGAAGAAGGCAAATCCTTCAATCCATGGACTAGCTCGCCATTGTCCGGTGCGGGAAGAGAATATGATTGCTCCCAGCCAATTTCCCCACTGTGAGATCGAGACAACTGTGAATGATGTCTCTTCCACGGCCTCTTCTTCGTCGCCAAGGAAGGTCTGCCATCCTGTCCTTAGGTTGTACAGTGAAGCCCAGCCCTCGAATTCAGGGATTGGGGGAAGCAGGAGGTACCGCCGGTGCAAGGGGTCGCACACTGCCAGGGAAAGATCATGGAAGGGATGTCGGCTGATGAGGACGCGGCCGTCGCGGACGTCCTCGATGTCCCAGTAGTGGGCGGGGGTGAAGTAGGGATCTCTGGTGAGGTAGGACAAGGAGAAGTCGGCGGCGAGGGCGAGGGCGTCGGCTGCGGGCGCGGAAGGATGAGGCGGACTTGCGGGGATGAATTCTCGGCCGTGATCGAGGAAGCCGAGGAGGGGCGGGGCATGGAGCTTGCGGAAGCGGCGGAGGAAGGAGCGACTGGCGACGAGATGGTAGAACGAGACGCAGGCGGCGGAGGCGCGGATCAGATCGGTTGGCGTGGGCAGCAGGAGGAAGATCTCTTCCACGAGCTCGTCGTGGATCGGCAGCGGTGCCGTCTCCTGGAGGCCGTGGCGCCGTGGAAGCAGACGAGCACGGGGCTCGCGCCGGTGCTCGGGGACGGCCGGCTCGGCGCGATAGTCCGCGATGGTCTGGCCATGGTCCGACGCGGCGGCGTCCATCCTGCCGCCGGAGGATGTGGAGCTAGCTTGGAAACCCTAGGTCTGCTCAAGACGGGGAGAAGTGAGGAGTGTGGGGATTTGGGGGAAAGTGTCCATTTCTGAATAATCGGTGTCTTCTAGAGGAATAGGCATGTGAGTGATTCTCAAAAAGAAGAAGAGAGGAATAGGCATGTGAAGAATCGGTGTCCATTTCTGAACAAGTTTTACCAGTGACACATGTGAATTTACATAGTATATTTTATGGAATTATATATAAAGAAAAGTGCATATGCATGATTTTTTTCCTGGTTTTGCTATGCAACAGTTGTCTGAAAATAATAATTGGGTATATCGATCCCGACATGAGAGCGGCACATAGCCCCAATGCCCACACAAGGCGCCATGATGAGTGGCAGTGAGGCGCGGGGACGCCAGCGAGCACGACTCAACTCACCGGAGACGAGGACGACCCTACATTGCTGGTGGAGGCGAGGACTGGAGTTAACAGGTACATGGTGGGGGCCTTTTCATTTTGCATTGCCGCTCGGATTGGATGGTAGTCGAGTCTGGGAGGTTGAAGATGAGGAAAACGGTTGGAGTTTGAAGATGACTCACAACAGTTGGATCTCAATCAGATGGCTAAGATAATTGTCCGGTTTTAATAGAAAAATCAGACAATTGATTAAGACCAAAGCATGGAAACATAGTTTATGAGCTTGCATTGCATGGAAGATAGCCTGGGTTCATCGACCCAGTTGCTATTTTCTAATAATAAGCACAAGCTAACATGTGTGTCATCTCGTTCGCTTCTCTTTGGCAATGCTTAAATTTAACCTTCCGAATTGATTGCGAGATCTCAACGCAAACCGCATAAATGGCAGTCGCGACATTCCACTATTCTTTCTGGTTAGAGCATGCCCAATTCACTTCCGACGAATCCCCTCCTCTTTCACATGACATTAACCTTAACATGTCTAGGGCTCAGTTTGCACATTCCTCCTCCTTCCCGCACCCTTCATTGCATTCACCATAATTGCCAAAATAGGCATCGAGCATCGATGAATATGGGGAATTGGCTCGCAATATGTCATTTTCCATAACCATTTATTTAATTACCACCGTTGAAATTGTTTCCATTTATCCTGGTGGATGTGGGATTGGGAAAGGCATTAGGTACCAACAGTGCAAGGGGTCGCACAACATCATCACCTCGAGGCAATTTTTCCATCGCGTGGTAGGCTCTATTGATGAGGACACGTTCATCTCAGACATAGATGACCCAACAGAGGGAGGAGCCAGGGAAGAAGGAGAAGAAGCAGTAGGCAGTGATGGCGACTGCGATGGCAGCCGACAAGGAGGGGGTACTACGTGACGGTGTCCCGACTAAGGGGTCTCTCATCACATCGCATACTATGACCCTAGGACCCCCTCCTCCAATATCTATATAAACCGAGGGGCTAGACCCGTAGAGGACACACAACAATCTCTAGGAGACATTTGTACTTTGTACTTACTCCAACGCAATAGACACAAGCAGAACTTAGGGTATTATCTCCTCGGAGAGCCTGAACCTGGGTAATACCTTGTGTCCCTGTTACCATCGTACTTAGATGCTCAGCTCATGATCCCCTACCCCAAGATCTGCTGGATTTACCTTTGTCACTACACAAATGGAAGGGGTGCGAGAATCAGTTTCCATCGACACCACAATGGCATCGATGTGGCGTGATGAAGGCAAGGAGGGGGTGTGTGACACTAATTTTGTCCAAAATAAAACATGGTGCAATAAACATTATTATAATATATTAAGGCATTTCAAACATTTTATATGGTCACCTTATGGAACCAATACAGTTCCTTGGTCATAAGTACTGCAAATGGTTGGGAAAAGAAACATTATATGATCTTTTGGCTCATGATTCTGATGGTCATATAATGTGTGTTCTTATAATTCGAAATGGAGGTGATACCCCCTCCGTTCCATAATGTAGTGTCTATAGGTTTTTCTAAAAGTCAAATGTTACAAACTTTGACCATATTTATGGAGAAAAATAGGTACATCTAGAATACCAAATGCACATCATTGAATACATCATGAGTTATATTTTCATAATGTACATGTTTGATAGTGTAGATCTAGACAATTTTTTCTATAAACTTAGTCAAAATTGACAAAGTTTTGTTAAACAACTGGTACTATGTGTGTAGGGCAGCCGTGGGTGTCTTAATCACCACGGATAGGTTGTTAGCATATTTTGTCTTTATCTCTTTATCTCTAACAACCTAGTGTAATCTTGCCAGTTCGGTTTGCCTTGTCAACCGAACCAACCTTGTACCTCACGCAACATATCAATAAAAGCCATGCGGGTCTCCATATTGGAGATTGAGACGCTTCAACCCATTGTTTTACATGGTATACAGAGCTAGCTCTTCCATCACATCTAGCTTCACCGAAAACCTAGCCCATCATGCCATCTTCCACCTCGGTCGTCTCTTCCAGCCTCAACAACAATACATCCGAGCCCCTCTCCCGCACAAACTATGTCCTATGGCGAACACAAGCCCGATCTCAGATAATGGGTGCGGTCCTATATGGATATTTAGATCAAACCATCGAAGAGTCCACTACTAGGAAAAGGACTATAGATGGGATTGACACTAATGGCGCACCAGACAAGCGGTGCGCCATTAGTATACTAATGGCGCACGACCTTCAGATACGCCATTAGAGTTGAAACTACTAATGGCGCACCTGGCCCAGGGTGCGTCATTAGTATCAAACAAATTTTTTTGAACTAGTGCGCCTGTCCAAACATACTAATGGCGCATCCAGACAAAGTGCGCCATTACTAGTTGTAACTAGTAATGGCGCACCTGTCGGAAAGTGCGCCACTAATGTTGTTTTTTTATTATATTTTTTTATTCCTTTTTTTTTGCAAAACTACTAATGGCGCACTGTGTGTTGGGGAACGTTGCAGAAAACAAAAATTTTCCTACGGTTTCACCAAGATCCATCTATGAGTTCATCTAGCAACGAGTGATCGGATGCATCTACATACCTTTGTAGATCGCGAGCGGAAGCGTTCAGAGAACGGGGATGAGGTAGTCGTACACGACGTGATCCAAGTCACCGGAGATCCTAGCACCGAACGGACGGCACCTCCGCGTTCAACACACGTACGGTCAGCGTGACGTCTCCTCCTTCTTGATCCAGCAAGGGGGAAGGAGAGGTTGATGAAGATCCAGCAGCACGACGGCGTGGTGGTGGATGCAGGGCGTCACAGCAGCAGCGCTTCACCGTGTACTACGAGAGGAAGAGGTGTAGCAGGAAGAGAGGGAGGTGCCAGGACTCAGGTATGTCTGCCCCTCCCCCCCTCATATATATAGCCCCCTAGGGGGGGCGCCGGCCCTAGGAGATTGGATCTCCTAGGGGGGGCGGCGGCCAAGGGCTGGAGTGGCCCCCAAGCCAAGGTGGGGCACCCCCCCACCCCTAGGGTTTCAACCCTAGGCGCATGGGGTGGGCCTAGGGGGGCGCACCAGCCCACTATGGGCTGGTTCCCCTCCCCACTTTGGCCCATGGGGTCCTCCGGGATGGGTGGCCCCACCCGGTGGACCCCCGGGACCCATCTGGTGGTCCCGGTATAATACCGATGACCCCGAAACTTGTCCCGATGGCCGAAATAGCACTTCCTATATATAATTCTTTACCTCCGAACTATTCCGAAACTCCTCATGACGTCCAGGATCTCATCCGGGACTCCGAACAACATTCGGGTTACTGCATATACATATCTTCACAACCCTAGCGTCACCGAACCTTAAAGTGTGTAAACCCTACGGGTTCGGGAGACATGCAGACATGACCGAGACGGCTCTCGGGCAATAACCAACAGCGGGATCTGGATACCCATGTTGGCTCCCACATGCTCCACGATGATCTCATCGGATGAACCACGATGTCGAGGATTCAATTAATCCCGTATGCAATTCCCTTTGTCAATCGGTATTTTACTTGCCCGAGATTCGATCGTCGGTATCCCAATACCTTGTTCAATCTCGTTACCGGAAAGTCACTTTACTCGTACCGTAATGCATGATCCCGTGATCAAACACTTTGATCACATTGAGCTCATTATGATGATGCATTACCGAGTGGGCCCGGTGATACCTCTCCGTCATGCGGAGTGACAAATCCCAGTCTCGATCCGTGTCAACCCAACAGACACTTTCGGAGATACCCGCAGTATACCTTTATAGTCACCCAGTTACGTTGTGACGTTTGGCACACCCAAAGCACTCCTACGGTATCCGGGAGTTACACGATCTCATGGTCTAAGGAAATGATACTTGACATTGGAAAACTCTAGCAAGCGAACTATACGATCTTGTGCTATGTTTAGGATTGGGTCTTGTCCATCACATCATTCTCCTAATGATGTGATCTCGTTATCAATGACATCCAATGTCCATAGTCAGGAAACCATGACTATCTGTTGATCAACGAGCTAGTCAACTAGAGGCTTACTAGGGACATGTTGGTGTCTATTATTCACACATGTATTACGATTTCCGGATAACACAATTTTAGCATGAATAAAGACAATTATCATGAACAAGGAAATATAATAATAATGCTTTTATTATTGCCTCTAGGGCATATTTCCAACAGTCTCCCACTTGCACTAGAGTCAATAATCTAGTTACATTGTGATGAATCGAACACCCATGGAATTCTGGTGTTGATCATGTTTCGCTCTAGGGAGAGGTTTAGTCAACGGATCTGCTACATTCAGGTCTGTATGTACTTTATAAATATCTATGTCTCCATCTTGAACATTTTCACGAATGGAGTTGAAGTGACGCTTGATGTGCCTCGTCTTCTTGTGAAACCTGGGCTCCTTGGCAAGTGCAATAGCTCCAGTGTTGTCACAGAAGAGTTTGATTGGCCCCGACGCATTGGGTATGACTCCGAGGTCGGTGATGAACTCCTTCACCCAAATTGCTTCATGTGCTGCCTCCGAGGCTGCCATGTACTCCGCTTCACATGTAGATCCCGCCACGACGCTCTGCTTGCAACTGCACCAGCTTACTGCCCTACCATTCAAAATATACACGTATCCGGTTTGTGACTTAGAGTCATCCAGATCTGTGTCGAAGCTAGCGTCGACGTAACCCTTTACGACAAGCTCTTCATCACCTCCATAAACGAGAAACATTTCCTTAGTCCTTTTCAGGTACTTCAGGATATTCTTGACCGTTGTCCAGTGTTCCTTGCCAGGATTACTTTGGTACCTTCCTACCAAACTCACGGCAAGGTTTACATCAGGTCTGGTACACAACATGGCATACATAATAGAACCTATGGCTGAGGCATAGGGGATGACCCTCATCTCTTCTATATCTTCTGCCGTGGTCGGACATTGAGCTGAGCTCAATTTCACACCTTGTAACACAGGTAAGAACCCCTTCTTAGATTGATCCATATTGAACTTCTTCAATATCTTATCAAGGTATGTGCTTTGTGAAAGACCTATGAGGCGTCTTGATCTATCTCTATAGATCTTGATGCCTAATATATAAGCAGCTTCTCCAAGGTCCTTCATTGAAAAACTCTTATTCAAGTAGGCCTTAATGCTGTCCAAGAGTTCTATATCATTTCCCATCAAAAGTATGTCATCTACATATAATATGAGAAATGCTACAGAGCTCCCACTCACTTTCTTGTAAACGCAGGCTTCTCCATAAGTCTGCGTAAACCCAAACACTTTGATCATCTCATCAAAGCGAATGTTCCAACTCCGAGATGCTTGCACCATCCCATAAATCGAGCGTTGGAGCTTGCACACCTTGTCAGCATTCTTAGGATCGACAAAACCTTCCGGCTGCATCATATACAATTCTTCCTTAAGGAAACCATTATGGAATGCCGTTTTGACGTCCATTTGCCGTATCTCATAATCGTAGAATGCGGCAAATGCTAACATGATTCGGACGGACTTTAGCTTCGCTACCGGTGAGAAAGTCTCATCGTAGTCAACCCCTTGAACTTGTCGATAACCCTTAGCGACAAGCCGAGCTTCATAGATGGTCACATTACCATCCGCGTCTGTCTTCTTCTTAAAGATCCATTTATTTTCTATGGCTCGCCGCTCAACGGGCAACTCAGTCAAAGTCCATACTTCGTTTTCATACATGGATCCTATCTCGGATTTCATGGCTTCCAGCCATTTGTCGGAATCCGGGCCCGCCATTGCTTCTTCATAGTTCGAAGGTTCACCGTTGTCTAACAACATGATTTCCAAGACAGGGTTGCTGCCGGGGAATTCTGGCTCCTCGAGCACCTATAGGGACGGAGCCCCTTCTCGGTTCGGCAGGGGGCGGAGGTCGCACGAAGAGCAGATCGAGGCGGGGCACGCGAGGGGTTTTTACCCAGCTTCGGAGCTCTCCGGAGAGATAATACTCCTACTGCTGCTTTGTGGATTGTATTGAGTTCTTGCTCGGGAGTGCTGAGTGCTACAGTACACTCAGGCAGCTAACGAGACCGAGTGTTTCTCTGGAGAGATCCCCCTCCCTACGTTGTGCATGGGCCTCCTTTTATATGCTCAAGGGGTCTCCAACAGGTGGCAACGTAGGTAAGGGCAAAAATGGAAAGGTGTTGCGGTAGGTACAACTACCTACACAGTGTATCATACCTAACCCTGGCGGCAGGGGACAAAGGCATTAAATGCCTATCTACGTCGCCCAGACGGTGCAGAAAAGGGACCGTCAGGGGCGCCACCGCTCGCCACGATGGCGATTTTGTCAGCGCCGCATGCCACAGTGTACCCCTGGCTGCACAGCCTCCCGCCACGTACGCCTGGAGGGGTCCCAGAGCGACACATAGGTGGGTGTGCTGGAGCGCAGGTACAGAGTGGTGGCTTGCCGCGGCAAGCGCCTTGCCGCAGTAGCTGTCTTGTCGCGTCCGGAAGCTTGTCGCTCGCCGGGTCCTGCCGGGACGCGTGGCGCGTCGCGGCAAGTTCCTTGAGATGCCTTGGTCGGCCTTCCCAGCAAGCTCCTCTTGCCGGGGTCTTGTGCCCTTGGCTTAAATACTTTGTTCTTTAATGGCTTCAAAGGATCCATGGAGGACCTTGGCGATCACCCGGCAAGCCTTGCCGCGGGACGCTGCGATTGCCCATGCACAAGTTCGGGATACTAGGGTACCCCTACTCTAGTACATCGACAGGAGCCCCTGGGCCTGGGCCATACACGGTGCCGAGCGCTGTTGGGCCAGGCCCAAAACAAGGCACGGGCACGCGCGCCCTGGGTCACGTCGCACCTTGCTCCGCATCCACCGCGCTCTCCCCGAACGACACGCGTCGATTGCAGCGTCGTGGGAGAGGTCGTGGGTGGTTCCTTTATTCGGAAAGGCGAAACGTCCGCCCCCTCCCTCCTTATAAGCAGGGGGAACAGGGGCAGTTCGCCCATCTGCCCGTTACTATTCCTTCCTCGAGAATCTCTGCCACTCCCCTTCTTCCCAAAGCCGAAGGAGAGCAGCGCCCCGCCCCCATCGCCACCAGCACCACCAACGCGTCTTCCCTCTCCACCCCCGCCGTTATAAGAAGGCGAAGTCGGCCGAGGCGCAGTGGCTCGCGGCGCTGCGAAAGGAGCGGGAAATCTTCCCTCCGAGGCTTGAGGCGGCAGAGCTGAAGGAGGACTTCTACCTCTTCTGGTCGACGGGGACGCGAGCGCATCCGCGCACGAAGGTACTCCCAGCCACTGCTTGGGATAAGTATCCCACTGGGTATCCCTTCTTCGCCTTGTTCTTCTACTGCGGGCTCTGTCCGCCCTTTTCTGAATTCTTTTGCGATGTCATGAACACCTACGGGCTCCACCTTCTTGACTTCACCCCCAATGCTGTCCTGACCATGGCAGTTTTCGCACATCTCTGTGAAAACTTTGTCGGGATCCATCCAAACGTAGCCCTCTTCCGCCATTTCTTTTCGCCTCGGGTTGAGAAAGGAGAGCCTCTATCCGGCGGAATCGCCTGGATCTCGAAAGCTGGCAAGAAGGATGCTTATCTGGAGGGAGAGTTCCGCAGCAAGTGGGAGGAGTGGAGGGCGGACTGGTGTCTGATTGTTGAGGAGAACCTGCAGCCGTTTACTGCTCTGCGCGAAACCCCACTAGTGCGCGGCAGTGATTGGAGTAGCCTGGCCCCGGAAGACGACAGACTGAAGATTGCCGTCACCCGGATCCTACGCCTCAAGCTTGCCGGGCTTACTGTAGGGGCGGTTGGCGCAGATTTCCTCCGCCGCCGCATCGCCCCCCTGCAGGAGAGGAGGAAACCCGCCTGGGAGTTCCAGAATGCGGCGGATATCATGAGGTTGCGGGCGGGCCTCAACTTCAACTTTACTGTCCTGGAGCTCAACGCGATGCTCCAGAAGCTGTTCAAGCACGACCCACAGCATCCCGAAGTGTTCAGGTTGCCGAGGGGCGTCGTTCCGCTGTGCAACAACTCCTCGCTCGACCGCATCCGTGCAATAATGCCGCTGTGCGACTCGCATGGAATTGATCCAGCCTGGATAGAGCCTGCAGATGATGTCGTGCGGGCGTTCTTCGACAACTTGATAGAAGTGCCGGTCGACACCGATGAGAAAAGGGGCCTCACCCGGGACACCACCGACGATGAGCTCAAGCGCATCGCCACCAGGTTGGAGGAGGCGGCGGCAGCGGCAGCCGCGGGTGAGTTTGGGTTCACCGTGGAGGAGGCAGAGGTAGCAAAGGCGGCAAGCCTTGCCGACCGAGAGGAGCTTGCCGGCGAGAAGAGGTCCTCCGAGCATGACGTCGGGCCGAGCGGGCCCGCCGAGGATACGAGCGGCTCGTTGGAGATCGGCTCCTCTTCGTCTTCGTCTTCGGACAGCTTGCCGCAAGCAGAGCCCCTGGCTCCACAAGCAGAGCCCCCGACTCCACAAGCAGAGCCCCCGGCTCCACCAAGAAGGCATCTTCGCAAGGTCGGGGACGTAGCGGAGCAGCGAACGAGTCAACCCCCGCAGCGCCGCACGACGCGCTCCACCGTGACAAGTTCTATTGCCGCTGAAGCACCTCACGCTGCAGCGTCAACTGGAGCGGGGTCCTCCCGGTCCGCCGCTCCAGCTCCCGCCAAGCGGCCGAGGGATCCTACTCCTCCGCCTCCTCGCGCCGGAGGTGGGCCAGGCTTTGACTTCTCCGCGCTCAGCTCCGACGAGGAAGAAGAAGAGTAAGATTCTTGTTGTATTTGCATGTCTTCAATACTTGTTGTCTTGTATCTCATTTGCTTCACTCTGAACTTATTCCTTTTTAGGACGCTGGCCCAGAGAATGGCAAAGAGGGCCAAGGTCCCGGTGATTGTCATCGAGGATGATCCCACCATGGCAGCAAGGGGTGCGCCCGAGACAAACTTGCCGGACCCGACGGCTGTTCTTTAGAGCAGCCCCCAGCGTATGTATATGGTTTACTTCCAGCTGATAGGCGCGCATGGATACTCTTTGCTTGCTGATGTCTGACTGTTAGCTTGTGTAGGAGCAGAGCAGCCCCACCAGGAGCGCCCGTAGGCCACCCCTGACGTGCCACCTGCTTCGACTACGCCGCCAAGGGAGAGTTCTCCGGCAAGGGAGGATCCTCGGACAAAGGAGAGCTCTCCGGCAAGGGGGAGCTCTCCGGCAAGGGAGGAGTCTACGGCATGGGACGGCACTAGCGGTCCTCCGGTGGTGGAGACCACAACTGCAGAGCCCGATGCAGGTAAACCTCTTGCTTCAAAACTTCCCTTGGGTTCTTCTTTTTGGATATTTGCTTGACTTTTCTTCTTTTTCCGGCCGTCAGATCCATCTACTGTGGAGCTGATGGAGACCGAGGTTGCTGTTGACGACACCGCTTCCATCGAAGAAGCGGCCGGCGCTGACGATCCCGCCGGCGAAGAGGCCGCCAAGGCCGCCGCCGCAGCAGCTGATGAGGGGTCTGGCGATCGTACTGACGACCCTGAGGCCGCAGGAGCGACAGGCGCTACACCGATCGCCGATCCTCCCGCCGCTGCTGCAGCGTCAGGCTCCGAAGAGCCCCAGTCAGGCGTCTACTTGAAGGCCGGCGAGGGCGTCTTCATCAACCTCCCCTGGGCGTCAATTTCTAGGGCGAAGGAGAAAGCTTTGACGTGGAGGTCTTGCCTCCGCTGGGTTGACGCTGGTTGACGCGCCAAGCAGCAGCAGCGACTGCTGCGGAAGCTGCTGTCGCTCTACCGCGCTCAACAGGCCAAACTGGAGTCCCGCGAAGCGCTCGTTGTGAAGGCGGGAGTGGACATGGAGAAGCGCACGGAGGAGCTCCGAGGTCTCAACCAGGCAGCTCTCCGGTCGCTGGCAGCGGAGCGTGCGCAGCTTGATGAAGCACAGAAGGCCTTCATCCTCGGGAAGGCAGAAGTTGCAGAGCAACAGCGGCTTGCCGCTGAGGAGCTATCTGCGCGGGAGGGCGAACTGGTGCAGCTGAAGGCCAGCTTGGACAGCCACGAAGAGGAGCTCTCCGCGTGCGACCAAACACTCGGCGGAGCCCTCAAGGAAGCAAAGGACGCTGCCGCAGCTGCCGAGGCCGCCAAGAAGGAGCTGGAGACAAAGGTGGCGCAGCTGGAGGCAGATCTTAAGGCGAGCGGTGAAGCGCTTGCCGCGCTCAAGTATGAGCGCGAGAAGGACGCCTACACCTTTGGCGAGCTGCAGGGTCGCCTCGCCGAGAAGATCAAGGAGCTTGACGCCGCCAAGGACTCCAACGTCGATCTTGAGCTGAAGCTGGCTGCTTTGACCAAGACGCTGGCCGGCGCCAGGGAGCAGGAGGTGGCCTTGAAGAAGGAGACCAAGGCCGACAAGGCGCTGCTGGAGAACATTGCCACCACCCAGAACGATTTCAGGGGAACTGTGGAGCGGTGGACGGAGGGTCTTGTGAATGCTGCCGCAAACATCGACAAGGAGTTGGCGCTGCTGGGGGTGGAGGATCTCGGGTATCCCTCTGACGAGAGCCTCCCATCTAGCGCCAAGCTCACCTTGTTCTTCAAAGGCGTGGCGACGGCCCTCCAGCAACTCCGGGAGAGGATCCCAAAGCAGCTGGCCGACGAGTCGCGCGAGATCTGCGCGGGAGCTCTCAAAAAGGTGCTGATGAAGGTGGCCTTCCGCAACCGGGCCTCCGCCTCACCAACATCCTCAGGTCCCTGCCGCCGGAAGCTGATCTGGTGGAGCTCGAGGCCCTCGCCGCACCCATTGTGGACAAGGTGAGCGGGATCAAGAGGGTTGAGGGCGACCGCGCGGACTAGGCCGCCTATTTTCTTCTTTTCTCGTCGCTGATCATGTTACAAAAACAGTCTATTAGAGTCGCGACAAGCTATCTTGTAATATAACTCTATTTCGGGTCATGATTGCAATGTTATTCTCTTTACTTGATTCCTTCCTTTGTATGTTTTCGCCCTATGCTTTTAGGGAACTTGCCGGCGTAGGCACCTTTGCCGCGAGCACTGAGTGCGGGACGTCAGCAACCTGCTGGCGGTGCCATTACCGACAAGAAACCTTGTTGCGACTAGTCGCAGCTCGCTTAAGTTGTTGAGCGAACTCGAAACAAAGTAAGGGCGCGACTCTAGTCGCAGCACGCTTAAACTGTTGAGTGAACTCGAAACAAAGTAAGGGCGCAACTAGCCACGAGCTGGTTCCCTCGCGCACAGGTTTTCCATACAAAGTGTGGTCGTTCAAGGGGGATAACTTAAAAAATCTGATTGCTCAAACTTTGGCGACTTAGCTTTTCTGTTGTTTGCTCTCCGGCAAGGCGAAACTTTCTTGAACGACGCCTGGTCCACACCATTATCTTCACCTTCCCCCCGGCAAACTTGTGGGCGAGAGGAACCTTCCTTTCCTTGAGAAAAGAGAGAAGAGAAAACAATGATATGGAGCCTTATGGCTCGTTATTGCTTACCGGGGTTTGGCGCTGCACAAAGTGTCAGATAACTCATGCAAACAAAAAAGAATGAAATTGACAAGATGTGCGGAGCACATGAGCTTTATTTATGCACAGGGCCTGCGCCTGGCTTTGTACAAAGGATCACATGCAACAGCGGCAAGACTTGTACAAAAGGTGGTTGCCGGACAGGGTCCGACAACCGCGCCTTACGGGTAAAACTTATGAAGATGCTCGATGTTCCAGGAGTTGCTCACCGGAAAGCCATCTTCGGTCTCAAGGCGGACAGCGCCAGGCCTAGTGACTCGTTTCACCCGGTAAGGGCCTTCCCACTTCGGCATCAACTTGTTGGAATTCTTGGCGGAATGAACGTGCCGAAGAACAAGGTCGCCTTCCTCGAGACTTCTGGCGTTAACTTTGCGGCTATGGTAGCGGCGCAAAGCTTTCTGGTATCGAGCAGCTCGTACAGTAGCCTGAAGACGGTCTTCCTCAAGGAGCAGTGCGTCATCTTGTCGCGGCTGCTCTTGCTCAAGCTCATCATAAGCGAGCACTCGAGGTGACCCGTATACGAGTTCCGTGGGGGTAACTGCCTCAGCTCCATAGACTAGAGCGAAAGGTGTCTGGCCAGTGGCTCGATTTGGCGTCATCCTGATCGACCAAAGAACCACCGGCAGCTCCTCGATCCAGTTTGTTCCGCACTTGTGCAGCCTGTCGAAAGTCCTGGTCTTGAGTCCACGCAACACTTCAGCATTTGCCCTCTCTGCTTGACCGTTGCTCCTGGGGTGAGCAACAGAAGCGAAGCAGACCTTGGCGCCAAGGTCTTGGACGTACTGCATGAAGGTGCGACTCGTGAATTGTGTACCGTTGTCGGTGATGATCCTGTTAGGGATCCCGAAGCGGCAAACAATCGACCTGAAGAACTTGACTGCTGACTGTGCTGTCACCTTCCTCACTGGTTCCACTTCCGGCCACTTTGTGAACTTGTCGATTGCGACGTACAGGTACTCAAAGCCCCCGACTGCTCGGGGGAAGGGGCCGAGGATGTCGAGCCCCCAGACCGAAAATGGCCAGGATAAAGGGATCGTCTGGAGAGCTTGAGCTGGCTGGTGTATCTGCTTGGAATGGAACTGGCACGCTTCACACTTGGTTACTTGTGCAGTTGCATCCTGGAGGGATGTCGGCCAAAAGAAACCTTGCCGGAACGCTTTGCCGGCAAGTGCTCTGGCGCCAATGTGGTGACCACATATGCCTCCATGTATCTCTGCCAACAGCTTCTGTCCATCTTCCCGGGGAATACACTTCAATTTCACACCGTTGAGTCTTCTTCTGTACAGTTCGTTGTCGACGAACTGGTACATACTAGACTGCCGGGCTACTCTTTCCGCTTCTTCTTGCTCTTCGGGAAGTTCTCCTGTCTGAAGGAAACGGACGATCTGCTGTGCCCATGCTGGAGCTTGTGGCTCGACAACAAGGACTAAAGGCATATCTGCTGCTGCGAGAACATCCGCTTCTACGGCGAGAACCTGCGGTTCGGCCGGAGCTTGACGTTCCCTGGCAAGCTTGCCGGAACGAAACTTGTCGGGAGCGTCTGCTTCAACGAAACAAACCCTGGGGTTTGTCGGAGCAGACTGCTCCTCAGCACTCTTGGTGTTGATCTTGGGAACCTTCTTGGCGGCGGCTGCGGGAAGCTCTGCCAGAAGATAGTCACCAGAAATCAACTTCCTCTTCTTGCACCGTCCAGTTGATGGCGTAACAGACAGTTGAGTCATCTTGAGCAGAAAGATCCCTGGTTCCACAGGTAACTTAAATGCTGCGCACTTTGACAGGCCATCGGCGATGTCGTTCTGAGCTCTTGGAACATGTTCCATCTGTAGGCCGACAAAGCGCTCTTCTAGCTTCCTCACCTCATCAACATAAGCTTCCATCAACGTACTCTGATAATTCTTGTTTACTTGGCGGACGACTAGCTGCGAGTCACCCCTGACAATGAGCTTCTTGATCCCAAGGTCTGCCGCGATCCTGAGGTCGGCAAGCAATCCTTGATATTCTGCGGTATTGTTTGTTGCTTGCTCCTTGGGAAAGTGCATCTGGACCACGTACTTGAGGTGCTCTCCGGTGGGTGCGACAAGCAGCACGCCAGCACCGGCGCCTTGCAGCGAGAAAGCACCATCAAAGTACATCAGCCACTCTTTGCTTGCTTCTTCGACGGGGATGCTCGCCTCTGGAATTTCTTCATCTGGTGTTGGCGTCCACTCTGCTATGAATTCTGCCAATGCTCTGCTTTGGATAGTTGAAATTCTCTCAAACTTGAGGCCAAAGCTTGACAGTTCCAGTGCCCACTCAACAATCCTCACTGTTGCTTCTGGATTCTGCAGTATCCACTTCAGCGGAAAGCGAGTGACAACTGTGATCTCATGTGCTTGGAAGTAATGGCGCAACTTTCTCGAGGCCATGAGAAGGCCGAAAAGCAATTTCTGCACACCAGAGTACCTTGACCTAGTCCCCTGCAGAAGGGAACTGACAAAGTAGACTGGGCGCCGCACCATTTTCTTCTGCTGTATCTCTTCGCACATCTGTGCAGATCCATCTTTGTCGGGACCAGAGCATGTCGGGAAAGCCCCCTGCTTGTCGCTGGATGCGCTTGCCGCGGTTGCTGGCTCATCATCTGCCTCTCTCTCCGCTACTAACGCAGCACTAACCACTTGATTGGTTGCCGCTAGATATAGCAGCAACTTCTCTTGTGGCTTAGGTGCGACAAGTATTGGAGTGGAGGACAGGTATCTCTTCAAGTCCTGCAGCGCATCCTCCGCTTCTGGAGTCCATTTCATTGGACCTGCCTTTTTCAAAATTTTGAAAAATGGCAGGGCGCGCTCAGCCGACTTAGAGATAAACCTGCTGAGAGCCGCCACGCAGCCGGCAAGTCTTCGTACATCTTTGACGCGCTTCGGTGCTTCGATTTGCTCAATGGCCTTGATCTTGTCGGGATTAGCTTCAATTCCCCACTGAGACACGAAGAACCCGAGAAGCTTGCCGGAAGGGACTCCAAACACGCACTTCTCGGGGTTGAGCTTGAGGCTGATCTTGCGCGGATTTGCAAAATTCTCTTCTAGATCTTGAATCAGAGTTGACTTGTCCCTGCTCTTGACCACTATATCATCCATGTAGGCTTCCACATTTCTGTGTATTTGCGGCTCAAAAGCAGTATGGACTACCCTTGCAAATGTCGAACCAGCATTCTTCAAACCGAAGGGCATTCGCACGAAACAGTACGTGCCACATGGAGTGATGAACGCGGTTTTCTCCTCATCCGCTTCTGCCATGAAGATCTGATGATATCCTGAGTATGCGTCAAGGAATGAAAGCAAATCACATCCGGCCGTGGAGTCAACAATCTGGTCAATGCGCGGCAAGGGAAATGGGTCTTTGGGACAAGCTTTATTGACATCGGTGAAGTCGATACAAAGCCTCCATTTCCCGTTCGCCTTACGCACGACTACAGGATTGGCCAACCACGTGGGATGGAGCACTCGTCTGACGAGGCCTGCTGCTTCCAACTTCTTGATCTCTTCTGCGATGAACTCTTAGCGCTCCACTGCTTGCTTCCTGACTTTCTACTTGACGGGCCGCGCATGAGGACAGACGGCAAGGTGGTGCTCAATTACTTTCCTGGGAACACCGGGGATGTCAGACGGTTGCCATGCAAACACATCGACATCCGCCCGCAGGAAAGCAACGAGCGTGCTTTCCTATTTAGGGTCGAGAGTGGCACTGATGGTGAAAGTACCACCAGTGCCGTCCTTCTTGGCGGACACCTTCTTGGTCACTGGCAGAGCTGCCATCGTCTTCTTACACTTGCCGGTGGAGCTCGATGGTGCGTCCTCGACGGTAGCGCAGCACTCCGAAGAGGTGCGCTTGCCGGAGTGGGCATCAGAGCTCTTGCCGGACTTGGTCTTCTTCTTCCCCCCAGGAGCTTCAGCGGCAAGTGTCTCATGATCTGTTGCGGCTGCTGCTTCCCGGTAGATCTTGTCGGCACAGATAAGAGCATCTTTCTTGTCGCCAGGGACAGTGATGACACTTATCGGGCCTGGCATCTTCAGCATATTGTATGCATAGTGAGAGGCTTCCATGAACTTGGCGAGCGCTGGACGGCCGAGAATTCCGTTGTAAGGCAACGGAAAATTGGCAACGTCGAAAGTGATCCTCTCAGTCCTAAAGTTCAACTCGCTGCCAAATGTCACTGGCAGCGTGATCTTCCCCTTCGGCTTGCTCCTTCCCGCGTTGATTCCTTGGAACGTGCCGGTCTCTTCGAGCTCGCTGTCAGGGACCTGGAGTTTTCGGAGCACAGCGGAGGAGATCAGATTCAAGCCGGCCCCGCCGTCAACTAGCATCTTAGTGACCTTGAGGTTGCGGACAGTTGGTGAGACAACATCGGCAAAGACCCGACTACAGTTGTGCGATCAGGGTGGTCCTCAATATCAAAGATGATAGGCGTGCTGGACCATTTCAGAAGCTTGCGTGACTCAACGGGTGGTTCTACTGCATTGTCTTCTCACACCCACTGCTTGAGTTGGCGGTGTGAAGTATGCAGAGAAGCACCGCCGTCAACGCACAAAACCTCTCTGGCTTTCTGGAACTCATGCTCCCTGGTCTCGGCATCATCCATGTCTTCGTCATCGTCGTCATCTTCATCCTTGTCGCGGCCGCGGGGAGGTCTGTCGCCTTGCTGCTGCTTGGCGTTGCCGCGGCGTCCTCCCCGGCCGGTGCGCTTCGTACCAGATCCTCCAGCACCTGCTTGGGCTTTCTCCTTGTCGTGTCGCTCGTACTCGGCCTTTTGCAGCTCGACAAGTTGCTCGACCTTCTTGCAGCTCTAGAGGTCATGGCCCTTGGTGTGGTGGATCTTGCAGTACTGTTTGTTGGTGCCGTCCTACTTGTCGGCGGCCGCCACAGCCTGGCAGTTGGCACAAGCGGCTACCTCCTTGCCGGAGCTATCAGTCTTGGCTGTCTTGGCGCCACCTTCGTTGCCGGACTGCTCAACAACTAGCACATCTTTGCCTTTCCTCTTTCTGTTGTTCCGCCGCCGGCTTTTGTTTGCCGGGGCAGCATCATCGCTGTCAGATCCTCCTGTTCCTGCATTCTCCCCAGGGAGTTTCCTCCCTTCCTCAGCACGTGCACACTTCTCGGCCAGGGCATACAGCTCACTGACATCTCTGATCTTGCACATCGCCATCTCCTCCCGCATCCTGCGGTTACGCACATTCTGGTGGAACGCGCTGATGACCGCGGCAGGGTGGACGTCTGGGATGTTGCGTTGCACTTGGCTGAATCTTTGGATGTACTTGCGCAGGGGCTCTCCTTCCTTCTGGGCAAGCAGGTGAAAATCTCTCCTGGCCATGAGGTTTGTGGCCGCCTGTAAAGGCGCCGACAAACTGATGGCATAGGTCTGCCCAGGAAGATATGGAGTTTTTCGGCAAGTGCATGAGCCAGGACTTGACGTTGGGCTTGAGCACCAGCGGGAAGTAGTTGGCAAGGATCTTGTCGTCGCGCCCCCCAGCAGCTTGCACCGCAATGGTGTAGATGCTGAGGAACTCCGACGGATGCAACTTGCCATCATACTTCTCGGGTACATCGGGCTTGAAGTTCTTCGTGCTGGGCCACTGGACTTGCCGCAGCTCACGGGTGAACGCAGGGCAACCTACCGCGTACGGCAGGTCGCCTGGTTCCCCTGGTGCATGCATGTCGACAGTGGGCCCAACGCGCTTGTCTGACTGACGTTGCGCTTCCCTTCGGCGCTCGATGCGAGTATGAGCGTCTTCTTGCTGTCGTTCGTGAAGAACTTGGCGTTGATCGCGGCGAGTTCGCGGATCTGATGAAGCAGTGGAGTCGCTGCCATGGCGGACCCGGCGAGTTGGCGATCTTGGCCTTCGGGGCGGAGAGTGCATGGTGGTTGCACCCCCACCGGTTTTGTCGCCATCGGCTCGCACCTGGCTGGCCTGCCGCGGCTGCGATGTGGTCGCCAGCCGTGGAGTGTCGCCGTTGGCGAAGCCGATGAGACTCTGAATGGTGGCCCTCCAGTCGTCGATCTTGTCTGGCGTTGGAGGGAAGTCTAGGAGCAGTTGAGCTCGCTGGAGTGGCGGGTAACGGTGGCGAACGGTGTGAGGAGCGGGATATGCTCAGACTTCCAACGATGTTAGAAGGAGCAGTATTCCGTCCAGGCGACCGTGCCTCGCTCGCGCCAGCACGTTGGCGTGCATGCTGGCCTTGAGCATCCCGAGATCCGCCAGCTCGATTTGGGTCCAGCGAGCGTATGGTACCGTGAGTACCACGACGCTGCCGGTCCTGCGCCTCCTGAGATGGGCGCGGTGCGTGTACGGACGCCCGGTCGTCGTCGGAGCCGGCTACGCCGCTGACGGGCAGCGTAGTCTTGTCCTTGGACTTGGTGACACCGTGGGCTCCCTCATCGACGCCTGTTCTTCCGCCGGCGTCCCCACCAGCCGTTTGCTCCGGCGGCGGTGGATTCGACGCGGACGGAGCAGCCGCTTCCGAAGCCTTCTTCTTCGGCGGCATGTCGATGAAGTCGATGAAGGTCTAGCTCGCGTGAACGCCGGATCAGGTTCACACAACCTCGACGCCCCCTACCTGGCGCGCCAAAGATGCCAGGGAATTCTGGCTCCTCGAGCACCTATGGGGACGGAGCCCCTTCTCGGTTCGGCGGGGGGCGGCGGTCGCACGAAGAGCAGGTCGAGGCGGGGCACGCGAGGGGTTTTTACCCAGCTTCGGAGCTCTCCGGAGAGATAATACTCCTACTGCTGCTTTGTGGATTGTATTGAGTTCTTGCTCTGGAGCGCTGAGTGCTACAGTACACTCAGGCAGCTAACGAGACCGAGCATTTCTCTAGAGAGATCCCCCTCCCTACGTTGTGCATGGGCCTCCTTTTATATGCTCAAGGGGTCTCCAACAGGTGGAAACGTAGGTAAGGGCAAAAATGGAAAGGTGTTGCAGTAGGTACAGCTACCTACACAGTGTATCATACCTAACCCCGACGGCAGGGGACAAAGGCATTAAATGCCTATCTACGTCGCCCACACGATGCAGAAAGGGATCGTCAGGGGCGCCACCGCTCGCCACGATGGCGATCTTGTCAGCGCCGCATGCCACAGTGTACCCCTGGCTACACAGCCTCCCGCCACGTACGCCTGGAAGGGTCCCAAAGCGACACGTAGGTGGGTGTGCTGGAGCGCAGGTACAGAGTGGTGGCTTGCCGCGGCAAGCGCCTTGCTGCGGTAGCTGTCTTGTCGCATCCGGAAGCTTGTCGCTCACCGGGTCCTGCCGGGACGCGTGGCGCGTCGCGGCAAGTTCCTTGAGATGCCTTGGTCGGCCTTCCCGGCAAGCTCCTCTTGCCGGGGTCTTGTGCCCTTGGCTTAAATACTTTGTTCTTGAATGGCTTCAAAGGATCCATGGAGGACCTTGGCGGTCACCCGGCAAGCCTTGCCGCGGGACGCTGCGACTGCCCGTGCACAAGTTCGGGATACTAGGGTACCCCTACTCTAGTACACCGACAGTTGCCGTACCACTCTGGTGCGGAACGTGTCCTTGTGGACCTACGAATTTCAGTAGGAGCTTGATCAGAAGTATCTTGATCATCATCATTAATTTCCTCTCTAGTCGGTGCAGGCACCTCAGGAACTTTTTCTTGAGTTGCGCCATTTTCCGGGTCAAGAGGTAACACTTCATCAAATTCTACTTTCCTCCCACTTACTTCTTTCGAGAGAAACTCTTTCTCTAGAAAGGATCCATTCTTGGCAACAAAGATCTTGCCTTCGGATCTGAGGTAGAAGGTATACCCGATAGTTTCTTTAGGGTATCCTATGAAGACGCATTTTTCCGACTTGGGTTCGAGCTTTTCAGGTTGAAGTTTCTTGACATAAGCATCGCATCCCCAATCTTTTAGAAATGACAGCTTAGGTTTCTTCCCAAACCATAATTCATACGGTGTCGTCTCAACGGATTTCGACGGAGCCCTATTTAAAGTGAATGCGGCAGTCTCTAAAGCATAGCCCCAAAAAGATAGCGGTAAATCGGTAAGAGACATCATAGATCGCACCATATCTAATAAAGTGCGATTACGACGTTCGGACACACCATTACACTGAGGTGTTCCAGGCGGCGTGAGTTGTGAAACTATTCCACATTTTCTTAAGTGTGTGCCAAATTCGTGACTCAAGTATTCTCCTCCACGATCTGATCGTAGAAACTTGATTTTTCTGTCACGTTTATTTTCAACCTCACTCTGAAATTCCTTGAACTTTTCAAAGGTCTCAGACTTGTGTTTCATTAAGTAGATATACCCATATCTACTCAAGTCATCAGTGAGGGTGAGAACATAACGATAGCCACCGCGAGCCTCAACACTCATTGGACCGCACACATCAGTATGTATGATTTCCAATAAGTTGGTTGCTCGCTCCGTTGTTCCTAAGAACGGAGTCTTGGTCATTTTACCCATGAGGCATGGTTCGCACGTGTCAAATGATTCATAATCAAGAGACTCTAAAAGTCCATCTGCATGGAGCTTCTTCATGCGTTTGACACCTATGTGACCAAGGCGGCAGTGCCACAAGTATGTGGGACTATTGTTATCAACTTTAACTCTTTTGGTATTCACACTATGAATATGTGTATCATCACGTACGAGATTCATTAAGAATAAACCATTAACCATCGGAGCATGACCATAAAACATATCACTCATATAAATAGAACAACCATTATTCTCGGATTTAAATGAGTAGCCATCTCGAATTAAACGAGTTCCAGATACAATGTTCATGCTCAAACTTGGCACCAAATAACAATTATTGAGGTTTAAAACTAATCCCGTAGGTAAATGTAGAGGTAGCGTGCCGACGGCGATCACATCGACCTTGGAACCATTCCCGACGCGCATTGTCACCTCGTCCTTCGCCAGTCTCCGCTTATTCCACAGCTCCTGCTTTGAGTTACAAATATGAGCAACTGCACCGGTATCAAATACCCAAGAGCTACTACGAGTACTGGTAAGGTACACATCAATTACATGTATATCACATATACCTTTTGTTTTGCCGGCCTTCTTGTCCGCTATGTATTTGGGGCAATTCCGCTTCCAGTGACCACTTCCCTTGCAATAAAAGCACTCAGTCTCGGGCTTGGGTCCATTCTTTGGCTTCTTCCCGGCAGCTTGCTTGCCGGGCGCGGCAACTTCCTTGCCGTCCTTCTTGAAGTTCTTTTTACCCTTGCCCTTCTTGAACTTAGTGGTTTTATTCACCATCAACACTTGATGTTCCTTCTTGACTTCTACCTCTGCTGATTTCAGCATAGCAAACACTTCAGGAATGGTCTTTTCCATCCCTTGCATGTTGAAGTTCATCACAAAGCTCTTGTAGCTTGGTGGAAGCGACTGGAGGATTCTGTCAATGACCGCATGGTCCGGGAGATTAACTCCCAGCTGAGTCAAGCGGTTATGTAACCCTGACATAGTGAGTATGTGCTCACTGATAGAACTATTTTCCTCCATCTTACAGCTGAAGAATTTGTCGGAGACTTCATATCTCTCGACCCGGGCATGAGCTTGGAAAACCATTTTCAGCTCTTCGAACATCTCATATGCTCCATGTCTCTCAAAACGCTTTTGGAGCCCCGGCTCTAAGCTGTAAAGCATGCCGCACTGAACGAGGGAGTAGTCATCGGTACGTGCCTGCCAAGCGTTCATAACGTCTTGTTCTGCAGGGAGAACAGGTGCGTCACCCAGCGGTGCTTGTAGGACATAATCTTTCTTGGCAGCTATGAGGATGATCCTCAGGTTCCGGACCCAGTCCGTGTAGTTGCTGCCATCGTCTTTTAGCTTGGTTTTCTCTAGGAACGCGTTTAAGTTGAGGACTACGTTGGCCATTTGATCTACAAGACATATTGTAAATAGTTTAGACTAAGTTCATGATAATTAAGTTCATCTAATCAAATTATTAATGAACTCCCACTTACATAGACATCCCTCTTCTAGTCATCTAAGTATAACATGATCCAAGTCAACTAGGCCGTGTCCGATCATCACGTGAGACGGACTAGTCAACATCGGTGAACACCTTCATGTTGATCGTATCTTCTATACGACTCATGCTCGACCTTTCGGTCTTCTATGTTCCGAGGCCATGTCTGTACATGCTAGGCTCGTCAAGTCAACCTAAGTGTTTGCATGTGTAAATCTGTCTTACACCCGTTCTATGTGAATGTTAGAATCTATCACACCCGATCATCACGTGGTGCTTCGAAACAACGAACTGTCGTAATGGTGCACAGTTAGGGGGAACACTTTCTTGAAATTATTATGAGGGATCATCTTATTTACTACCGTCGTTCTAAGTAAACAAGATGCAAAACATGATAAACATCACATGCAATCAATTAATAAAAGTGACATGATATGGCCAATATCATATAGCTCCTTTGATCTCCATCTTGGGGCTCCATGATCATCTTGTCACCGGCTTGACACCATGATCTGCATCATCATGATCATCATCATCGTGTCTCCATGAAGTTGCTCGCCAACTATTACTTTTACTACTATGGCTAATGCGTTTAGCAATGAAGTAAAGTAATTTACATGACGTTTCCATTGACACGCAGGTCATAAAAGAATAATGACAACTCCTATGGCTCCTGCCGGTTGTCATACTCATCGACATGCAAGTCGTGATTCCTATTACAATAGCATGAACATCTCATACATCACATATATGTCATTCATCATTCATCACAACTTTGGCCATATCATATCACAAAGCACTTGCTGCAAAAACAAGTTAGACGTCGTCTAATTGTTGTTGCAAGTTTTACGTGGCTGAATTAGGGTTCAGCTAAAGTGGGAGAGACAGACACCCGCCAGCCACCTTATGCAACTAGTGCATGTTAGTCGGTGGAACCGGTCTCACGTAAGCGTACGTGTAAGGTTGGTCCGGGCCGCTTCATCCCACAATACCGCTGAAGCAAGATAAGACTAGTAGCGGCAAGAAAGTTGACAACATCTACGCCCACAACAAATTGTGTTCTACTCACGCAAGAAGAACTACGCATAGACCTAGCTCATGATGCCACTGCTGGGGAACGTTGCAGAAAACAAAAAATTTCCTACGGTTTCACCAAGATCCATCTATGAGTTCATCTAGCAACGAGTGATCGGATGCATCTACATACCTTTGTAGATCGCAAGCGGAAGCGTTCAGAGAACGGGGATGAGGTAGTCGTACACGATGTGATCCAAATCACCGGAGATCCTAGCACCGAAGGGCGGCACCTCTGCGTTCGACACACGTACGGTCAGCGTGACGTCTCCTCCTTCTTGATCCAGCAAGGGGGAAGGAGAGGTTGATGAAGATCCAGCAGCACGACGGCGTGGTGGTGGATGCAGGGCGTCACAGCAGCAGGGCTTCGCCGTGTACTACGAGAGGAAGAGGTGTAGCAGGGAGAAAGGGAGGCGCCAGGACTCAGGTATGTCTGCCCCCTCCCCCCCTCATATATATAGCCCCCTAGGGGGGCGCCGGCCCTAGGAGATTGGATCTCCTAGGGGGGGCGGCGGCCAAGGGCTGGAGTGGCCCCCAAGCCAAGGTGGGGCGCCCCCCCACCCCTAGGGTTTCAACCCTAGGCGCATGGGGCGGGCCTAGGGGGGCGCACCAGCCCACTATGGGCTGGTTCCCCTCCCCACTTTGGCCCATGGGGCCCTCCGGGATGGGTGGCCCCACCCGGTGGACCCCCGGGACCCTTCTGGTGGTCCCGGTATAATACCGATGACCCCGAAACTTGTCCCGATGGCCGAAACAGCACTTCCTATATATAATTCTTTACCTCCGAACTATTCCGAAACTCCTCGTGACGTCCGGGATCTCATCCGGGACTCCGAACAACATTCGGGTTACTGCATATACATATCTTCACAACCCTAGCATCACCGAACCTTAAGTGTGTAGACCCTACGGGTTCGGGAGACATGCAGACATGACCGAGACGGCTCTCGGGCAATAACCAACAACGGGATCTGGATATCCATGTTGGCTCCCACATGCTCCATGATGATCTCATCGGATGAACCACGATGTCGAGGATTCAATTAATCACGTATGCAATTCCCTTTGTCAATCGGTATTTTACTTGCCCGAGATTCGATCGTCGATATCCCAATACCTTTTTCAATCTCGTTACCGGCAAGTCACTTTACTCGTACCGTAATGCATGATCCCGTGATCAAACACTTTGATCACATTGAGCTCATTATGATGATGCATTACCGAGTGGGCCCGGTGATACCTCTCCGTCATGCGGAGTGACAAATCCCAGTCTCGATCCGTGTCAACCCAATAGACACTTTCGGAGATACCCGCAGTATACCTTTATAGTCACCCAGTCACGTTGTGACGTTTGGCACACCCAAAGCACTCCTACGGTATCCGGGAGTTACACGATCTCATGGTCTAAGGAAATGATACTTAACATTGGAAAACTCTAGCAAGCGAACTATACGATCTTGTGCTATGTTTAGGATTGGGTCTTGTCCATCACATCATTCTCCTAATGATGTGATCTCGTTATCAGTGACATCCAATGTCCATAGTCAGGAAACCATGACTATCTATTGATCAACGAGCTAGTCAACTAGAGGCTTACTAGGGACATGTTGGTGTCTATTATTCACACATGTATTATGATTTCCGGATAACACAATTTTAGCATGAATAAAGACAATTATCATGAACAAGGAAATATAATACTAATGCTTGTATTATTGCCTCTAGGGCATATTTCCAACACTGTGGAACAGTGCGCCATTAGTATTTTTTTTATTTTTTTGCAAAACTACTAATGGCGCACCACCAGAAGGTGCGCCATTAGTAACCTGGATTACTAATGGTGCATTTGGGGTTGGTGCGCCATTAGTAAGTGGGCAGCAACAAGATATTTTGGACAGCCTCTCCTACCCACACTCACTTTCTCCCAACTTCATTCTCTCCACCTCCTCCTTGTCTCGGGTGCCTCCTCTTTTTCACCTCATTTCCACCATAGATTCAATCAAATTAAGTGGTTAAATTACCTTGTTTTGATAGGTAAGTAAGGGGGGAAGCTATATTTATGTTGTTCTCCCTACAACAATGTGCACATGCACTTTTTATGGCCTAGCTAGATCTATGTATGTTCGTGGTGTTGCATATGTTTGTGGTGTTGCATATGTGTTTGTGTTTGGAGGTGTACCAGTATTTGAAATGCGATAGTTGCCAATATTTTGCCGGAATGTTGATTCATTTCCGTTTCGGCGAGAATTTTGGCATTAAGCATTCTTTTTGGTCCTATTTTTAGGGAAAGTCATGCCAAATTTTTTCTTGGTTCTAAAATATCGTTTTGCTCTACCCCACAGGTGACCATGGTCCGCACGATGACCGAAGGCATCATGAATAGGTTTTTGAGGTCCGCGAAGGACAAGATGCTTCAAAAGAACGAGACGGATATAAGATGTCCGTGTCAACGATGCAAGCTGAAGAGCCTTATTGCGGACCCGGATTCCGGGCAGGTGAGGGACCACCTGCTCTTGCGTGGTTTCATGGATGGCTATCGGTGGCAAGGTGATGAAGATGACTACGAAGTCGTCCATGGGGGCCGGGCAAGAAATGAGGAAGGGCAGCAAGACAATCACCACGGCTCGGGCGGGCAAGAAGACGAAGAATCCCCAGGAGACGATGATCACGACGGTGATGCTGTACACAGTCATCATGTAGAAGATGCAGGACATGATGATGAGGAAGATGCCGGAGCAGACGACGGGCATGATCATGAAGATGATGATGCAGGCGGAGCAGACGACGGTGGACCATCGATGGGCTGGGTGCAGGACCCTTATATTCAAGAGCTGCTTCTCAAGCAGACGGATAACGCAAGAGCTGCCGCCCGAGAGAAAGCCAAGATGGATCAACTTGAGTTAGACGCGGTTACTCCATTGTATGACGGATGCAGGCCCGAGGATACCCGCGTGAAAGTAACGCTCATGGCTCTGGAGATGAAGGTAAAACACAAAATGACCGACACATGCTTCGACGAGAACATGTCATTCTGGCACGAACGTCTTCCCAAGGGGAACAAGTGCCCGACCAGTTTGGAGGAGGCGAAGAAAATCGTGTGTCCTCTGGATTTACCGCACGTGAAATACCATGTGTGCATGAACAATTGCATCATTTATCGAGACGAGCATGCGGAGTCTACCATATGTCCAGTGTGCGGCGTCACTCGATACAAGAAGAGGAAGAAAGCTCCTCGAAAAGTGGTGTGGTACTTTCCGATCACTCCTCGTCTGCAGCGGTATTTCGCGGACACTAAGGTAGCAAAGCTCCTGCGTTGGCACGCGGATAGGGAGGAGAAGAAGCGAGAAGATGACGCAAATGATCCGGAGATAGATAAAAAAGACAAGATGCTAAGTCACCCTAAGGATGCGAGCCAGTGGCAAGCGTTGAACTTCGAATACCCAGAATTTGGGAAGGATCCAAGGAACATCATGCTGGGCGTGAGCACCGATGGAGTCAATCCGTTTGGCAGCCAGAGAAGCACACATAGCACCTGGCCTGTGTTTGTGTGGATGTACAACCTTCCCCCCTGGTTGTGCATGAAGAGGAAGTACATTCACATGAGTATGCTAATTGAAGGGCCGAAACAACCAGGGAACGACATCAATCTGTATCTGGGGTTGCTGAAGGAGGAGCTAGACACGCTGTGGAAAACGCCAGCCAATACGTGGGACGCCGCAAAGAAAGAATATTTCCCTATGAGAGCCGCACTGTTCACGACGGTGCACGACTATCTCGGTTACGGATATCTCGCGGGACAGGTAGTCCACGGATTTTCTGGATGCGTAAGGTGCATGGATGACACATCGTATCGCCAGCTAGATAGAGATCCCGGGCCTTCGAAAACCGTGTTCATGGGACATCGAAGGTGGCTTCGCGACGATGACCCATGGAGGAAACGCAAGGATCTGTTCGATGGTGAAACTGAACCCCAAAAACGCCCGTGTACGAGGAGCGGCGAGGAAATAGACAAGCTGTTGAAAAATTGGGAAGACTGCCCACTGCCGGGAAAGAAGCAAAAGGCCCCAGAGCCGGGAAAGAAGCGAAAGGCGCCAGAGCCGCTGCTGAAGGTATGGAAAACGAGGTCTGTTTTCTGGGACTTGCCGTACTGGAAGATCTACCGTGTGCCTCACAGCCTTGATGTCATGCATATCACGAAGAACGTGTGCGAGAGTCTGCTTGGTACCCTGCTCAACATGCCAGAGAGGACCAAAGATGGGCTGAAAGCAAGGGCAGACTTGAAATCAATGGGCATCAGGCAGGAGCTTCACGCTATATATGATGATGATGATGATGATGATGATGATGATGATGATGATGATGATGATGATGATGATGAGGCAAAGCAGGACACAGAAAGTCGTCGCAAAGGCAAAAAGGCCAAGAAGAACGGAAATGACTACCCTCCCGCGTGCTTCACCCTAAGTCAGGAGGAGATCGAGCAGTTTTTCACCTGCCTCCTAGGAGTAAAACTTCCTTACGGTTATGCGGGGAAGATAAGCAGATACCTAGACCCAGTAAAGCAGAAGTTCAGCGGGATGAAGTCTCACGACTGTCACGTGCTGATGACGCAGATACTTCCAGTTGCAATCCGTGGGATCATGGACGCGCACGTCCGTGAAACGCTATTTGGCCTATGCAACTTTTTCGACATCATCTCTCGGAAGTCGATTGGCGTGAGGCAACTCAGAAGGCTACAGGAAGAGATCGTGGTGATACTATGCGAGCTTGAGATGTACTTTCCGCCCGCATTCTTCGACTTTATGGTGCATCTGCTGGTCCATATAGTGGAGGATATCATCCAACTCGAGCCGTCGTTCCTGCACAGCATGATGCCGTTCGAAAGGATGAATGGTGTCATCAAAGGATACGTTCGCAACATGTCACGTCCAGAGGGAAGCATAGCCAGGGGCTTTCTGACCGAAGAGTGCATCTCCTACTGCACGAATTATCTAGGCATCGAGAACCCCGTTGGTCTGCCCGTCAACAGGCACCTCGGCAGGCTCGCTGGATGGGGTCACCGTGAGGGTCGCCGCGAAATGCATGTCAACTTCGAGGGTCGACTCGCCGACTTTGAAAGAGCAAACCTAGTCGCGCTACAACACATAGACGTGGTCGATCCTTGGGTGGTAGAGCAGAAAACCTTTATTAAGAAGACGTACAATGACCGAGGCCAACAGAGAACGAACGGAGATATACTCAAAGAGCACAACTCATGTTTCACGCGTTGGTTCAAGCAGAAGCTTCTGTCGTACCCTTTACATGAGGATTCTTCCGCGGAAGAACAACTCATATTCGCCTTGTCACAGGGCGCCGAGCACAACCTGATGACCTATGAGGCGTACGATATCAACGGCTACACATTCTACACCGAGGCCAAGGACATGAAGAGCGATGGTTATCAGAACTCCGGGGTAACGATGGAATCCTACACCGGTAACGACAAGGACAGATACTACGGAAGGATCGAGGAGATCTGGGAGCTGAGCTACGCTGGAGAGAAGGTCCCGATGTTCCGTGTCAGATGGGCCAAGAGCGTCCTAAAAGAAGACCGGTATTTCACCACCATGGTTATACCCGAAGCCAAATCCAAGACCGCGGGCGCAAACGTCACCGCGAAAAATGAGCCATGGGTACTGGCTTCCCAAGTGGACCAATGCTTCTTCATTACCGACCCGTCAAAGACCAGTCGTGTTGTCGTGAGGAGAGGCAAAAGGAAGATCATCGGAATGGATGGAGTAGCCAATGAGCAAGACTTCGACAAGTACGGCGACCCGAGGATCGAACATGACGACGATGATGAAGTAGCAGCATACGCCACAAGAAGAAGCAGGACCACCCTACCTAAAGGACGTCCGTTCCACAGAAGAACTCCATTTGCGAAAAAGAAGGGCAAGAAGATTGTGAACAGATAGCTAGCTAAGATCGATTGTATTTAAATCGTAGCCTTCATTTCTCGATTGTATTTCATGGGCACTTTTTGAACTATCATGAATATTTTTAAATTTCATGGACACACGATCTCGATCCCCCTCCATCTCGATCGCTATCCCACCTCGCCAGATCCGGTCCTCCTCGCCGCCGAGCACCCCCCGGTCCACCGGTCGCCGCCGCCGACCCCCCGCACCCTCGATTCCCCTACTCAACCGCCGCCGCCGACCCCCCGCACCCCTCCCCTACTCAACCGCCGCCGCCGACCCCCCGCACCCCCCGCACCCTCCCCCGCTCCACCGGCATTACTGTTTGATGACATTTTTTAAAAAATTATTACTGTCTTATAAAAAAATATTATTGTTATGATTTAAACAAGTTTGAACATATTTAAACACAAATAAGTATCAAACAACATTTTAAATGCATAAAAAAATTGTGGAGCCTGGGAATCGAACCCAGGACCTCCTAGTGTGAGAACTGGCTGCTGACCAGTCGAGCTAGTAGATGGGACTTGATGTGGATCAGGTCAGGTGGAAGACAACCTGTTGGCTCGAGCAGAAATAAAAAAATACTAATGGCGCACCGGGGTGAGGTGCGCCATTAGTATGGATGTACTTATGGCACACCGAGGGGTGGTGCGTCATTAGTATTATGCCGCCCTCATCCATATTTCCTCCCCGGCCCAAACCTATCCCCTCTCTCTCCGTCACCCTCGCCCTCGATCCCCTTCCCCTCTCCTCTCCCGACGCCGCTGCCCCGCCGCCTCGACGCCGCCCCGACGCCGCGACGCTGCCCCGTCGTCCTCGTCTCCTCCCAAATGCGATCTAGATCGGGGCGCCTTGCCCCTGCGCCCATCGCCGGCGCCCCGTCATCCCTGTCGCCCGTCTCCAACCACCGCCACCTGAGGCCCCGACGTCGGCGCCGCTCTCCCCGTCGCCCCACCTCGTTGGACGCCATCGCCCCGCCGCGCTCGTCGCCGGTGGCCCAGACGCCGCCCCGTCCACACCACCGGCGCCGGAGCACCACCACCACCCGGACCTCGTCGCCTCCTCCCCTGCGTCGTCATCGTCCCCGACATCCTTCCCGCGCCCCACTGTCCTATCCCTACAGCCCCCGTGAGCTCCCCCTCCTCCTCTCCCCCTCTCATTCGTTAACCAATTTCTGTTTCCATGATTCCCCGTGAACTGCATTGCCATATTAGTTTTGCTTTACCGAGTTGTTTGCTCATACCAGCTTTGTTCAAGATCGGTGTAGCTAGTCAATCATTCAGTTCGTCTTTGTTACTGATGCCCTGCTTGCCTACCGGGTTGATCTTTATGCAGTTGTGGTTAGTGCTTTTATGAAGAACTTTTTTTGATGAATTCTGTAGTATAATTTCCTTGACACATAATTAATCTACAGTTGCCTCAAATTGTGAAGCTGCCTGTGTAGAGACCAAATTGACAGGAAGTTTATTTTAGACAAAGTTAATCATACTACAAATCTTATTTTAGTACTTGGCTGGGCTAGACAAGTGTCAAACTTCTAAATATATGAGTTGAGATGGTAAATTTTTTGAAGTTAGTGAAGCAAAAATACAAGACACCACAATCAGATAAAATGGAGCTCGTCGTAGTCATTTTTTTTGCGGTGAAGTCTCATGTCAGCTTTAGGCATGGAGATGCCAAACTTTATCTGGCCCGCGGCCAACTCGCAATCCAAATTCAGCGGGTTCTAGTAGTAATACCACTATTTCTTCTTCTTGTTTTAAGAGAAAAGAGAGAGGGTAATGTCATGGTCTCTGCATTAGTGATGCACACAACTTTGCTATAGATCACTGTGTTAATCATAAGCAAAGTGTTGAGCCTCAGTCTGCTGTACAGTATGTTTTGTTCAAAGGTCGATGTGGCCCTGCTCAGTGTTAATTTTTACAGTATTTTTGCTGCTTTCACTCTTATTAGTGGGTAACGGTTTTTGTATGCATAAATGTGCACCACCATAGGATTTGTGCTACTGAAACTATTAGTTTCAAACTAAGGAGCATCAGCGTCTTGCTGCCATGCTTAGTTTTTTTGTCCATTCTGAGTTTTCTATCTGTCATATCAATATCTATCTGCCATGCCTAGCCTGCAATGGGCACTCTTCTTGTAAACACAAATTCAGATTTATATACTATATGCGGGCATGACTGTTTTTATTAGGCAGGACAATGCAGTAGTTGATGTATCTTGGGTTAATATTAACCTAACTATTCATTTTTCCTTAGGTTAATATTAAAATGTCCAGTGTATATATATGTTGTGTTCAGTTTTGGCAGGAGTTCAGTACTGTTAGGCAAAGGTCATGTCTCCGACCATCGTGTCGTGATGATTTTGCAGGTACCCCAGGAGGCCCTTGAGTTTGCTAGAATGTCGATTAACTTCCGTTCTGGCAAATTCGGGTACTCCATGTGTCCTATTTTCAGCAAAGGTCATGCTGAAATTTTTCGTGAATTTTAGCATGACTTTGCTAAAAATAGGACATATGGGGTACTTGTGACTAATGCATGGGCCGGGGCATCTTAGTAGTTAATTAAGTAGGATCAAGTGCCTCTTTATTCTAGCTGCATTAAACCATAGGCGTCAATAGAGCCAAGTGATTAGGCCCAACTTAGATTTCTCCTTCCCAGCTTAGCTTTTAGGATGCCTTGGTGTCGACAAACCATTAATTATACAACCTTGGCTTTTAGGGTGCCTCGGTGTCGATAAAAACCGAAATGATGAAAGCTTAGGCTTTTGGGGTGCCTCGGCGTCGAAAAACCCTCAATGATAAAAGTTTAGCTTTTAGGATGCCTCGGTGTCGACAAACCCTAAATGATGAGACCATGATCTTGTTCCTTGACAATAACCAACTTTTTGACCAAACTTTGTTCCTATTTAGAGAGAAACATGGCCAACAACGATGAGGGTGGGGGTTCGGGCGGCAAGGCATTCTGGGAGCTGTCCCAAGAGATGGAGGAACAACCTCACTTGTATGAGGACGCCGCCTTCCCCACCGATCCTGAGACCACTGATGGTGCCGCCGAGGATGACCCCACTGATGCCACCACTGATGGTGCCGCCGAGGATGCCACCACTGATGATGGCGGCGCACGCACAGATGGCAGCCAACCGAAGAGGCAACGGAAGGACCGGCGCCCGACCGTGCTCCGCACCCTCAAGGAGGAAGTTACTGAAGTGGACTCCGACGGGAATCCAACGGCGCCCGAACGAATAGTCAAGGGGTACTCGCTTCAGCTCGGGTGCATTCTCCGGAGCACCGTCTCGATCAACACCGAGAACCTGAGGCATCCTGACCGAGGGAATTTGCGCAACCTCCTCTTTACGAAGCTGCACGAACGATACAAGTTCCCCGCTGAATTTGAAAACACAAGCCTCAAAGGGAATAAAGTGAACAATGCTGCCCTCACGAAGATGAGCAAGGCCCTGTCTACTTGGAAAAGCAATGTGAAGAGAATGATCGAGAAAGGTGAGAGTTATGAGAAGATCAAGGAGAAAAATCCTTCGATCACCGACGATGACTACAACGACTTCAGGATCAATTGCTCGAGCACCGCAAACTCCCAATCAAGTCAGTGGGGGAAAGAAATGCGGGAGCTGAACTTAGGGGAACACACACTCGTTCCCGGCGGTTACAGAGTGGCGGAGCCTATATGGGACAAGGAGGAGGCGGACCGTGCCGAGCAAGGCCTACCGCCCCTCTTCGATAAATATGGTGACAAGCAGACCAGGAACTATGTCAGGGCCCGGTACAAGAAGGACCCGAAAACAAAGGAGCTTACCACGGATCCGAAGACCAGGGCGCTTGAGCTTGTTCTGGTAAGGAATACACCCCCGCGTAATTAGCTCCATATGGTTGCATTCTAATTAATGAAGCCAAATTTCGAAATGGTTCACATTCCTTCCGCAGGCGACTGAAAGCAGTAGCGCGGGGTCGACTAAGAGCAACCCTTGGGACACCACTCTAAATAGGGCATTGAATGTAATGAAGAACAAGGATAAGCTCAGTACGCCGACGTCAGCTGGTCGTGTGGCCGGCAAAGGCTTGTCGACAAAATGGTCGTCATACTATAACACTGGTGGGCGAAAGGAGAAAAAGACCAGCTTGGAAAGCCAGGCGCGCGAGGTTCAAGAACTCAAGGCACAGGTGGCGCAGATTCTGGAGATTGTCCAAGAGCAAGTGCAACAACAACTCGGAGCGACGATCACCGCCACTGTGCCTACCGTGATCGAGGGGTTGAGTGCGTGGATTGCGGGCGGCCAACAGGGGCTGCCCCTAATTCCTAGCTTCACGGCCAGCAACTCGCAGAACGAGATGGCGGGGCCATTGGTGTCTCCGGCGGAGGCGGCATTGGTGTCTCCGACGCCGGCATGGGAGCTTAATGCACCCGGGTGTACGCCGGCCGACACCTCTGCAACAAGCGGCCCCTCCGTCAACTGCACGCCTGCCGTTGGCGGTGCCTCGACATTAGCCGAGCTCGACGCCATCATCACGGTAACTAATTAACCCTCTCTCGGCCGAGGACTTCATCTCCTTGCCTTTGACAGGGCATCCTTGACGCCCTACAAGTTTTCGCAGGGCGCCGCCGACGTTCCGTGCACTCTCCTGCAGTTCATGAACAACGAGGTGGTCAATGTCGCCAAGGGCAAAATCGTTCAACCGGGCAACCCCTTGTTCCACGGTACCCAGATGCCACCCAACTTGTTTAGGGTTCAACTGGTTCGGGTGCTGCCAGGCTGCGATGAGTTGTTACCTCCGATTCGACCCGTCGGGGCCGACGATGATGACGTGATGACCCTCAGCGCCTGCCTGAGCTGGCCCCTGCTTTGGCCGAAGAGCCAGATTCGTTTGGGGGCGGGGGATACCACCCCAAAGACAACACCACCAGTCGTGCTGGCGCCAAGTCGGCCCCATGGCAAGACCGCCGCAACGGTGCCGGACATCCCTATGCCACTGGATCCAAACATGCATATGGCACAGGATCAGAACGACGATGACGACGATACATTTGGCAACGTCGATCAGTACTTTGACGATCATGGGTACGATGGCGACTTCATGGGGCCTCCTTCTCAAGAACCCAACCCAACAAAAGACGTGCGCGATCTAGCTGGTACCGCGAAGAAGCCAAGTTGGAACAGGCGTCGTCTGCCGTTCAGCTCTCAGGAGACGCCTCCAGCTGGCGACTTCACCGAGCCTTAGATAGGCGAGGTGCGAAATATTCTCAGCCCCAACACACTCAAGAAGGCGGTCTGTGAGCAGAACTCGGTACCATTATAGGAGAAGAAGAAGGCACGCAAAAGAAAGACTAACAAGGGTGCGGGCCAGCCGGCACCGAGTACGATCCGTGCTCAGGACGGGCCACCTTCACCTGAGGATTTAATGAGGAGGGTGCATGTGGCGGGTAGGCTGATGCTGCCGAGAAATATGCTCGATGTTGGAGCCGGTGCTATGCGGAGTCTACATGACCGTGTTCTTTCTTTGGAGAAGCGGCGTCTCAGAGAGAAGGATGTGGCATACCTGGTTTTCGCGGCCAAGGTGCCAGAGGGCAAGGGCTTTGTGGGTAACTCCATCGGGGGTACGATCGTCCTATGGTTCGATGACATCCATGCTATGTTGAACCTTCATCCGCTGCACTACACCTTTGTTCGGCTATTTTCGCTGAGTATGGAGATGCGGATCATTCGCGACAAGACCCCGGACATCATGATAGTCGACCCCTTCTACATGCGTGCCAAGATCTTGGGCAGCGTTGGGGACCGGCAAGTCGCGAGTTCTTACCTCGAAGGCGTCATTCTGGCAAACCCAGATAAGGATAACTTCCTCGTGCCTTACTTTCCCGAGTAAGTTCTCCCCTCAACCGCCCCGTAACATATGAATTCTTAGATTTCGATCGTTTTTCTTTTAACATTCCGTGTTTTCTGCAGTGACACACATTGCACGCTCATCCTCCTAAGCCCCAAATATTCCATGGCCACGTATTTCTACCCGGACCGTGAGTCGAACGTAGACTACACAAATGTCAAGAAGGTTCTTGATGATGTTCTCCCCGGCTACGCCAAACCCGGAGGCACCTTCACCAGGCCTATTCGTAAGTACGGCAAGCACGTGTTCTCCCACAATACGACGTTCTGCAGCGTCAAGCAGCCGCCTGGCGGTCAGAAGGGTGCCTACTACGCCATCCATCACATGCGGGCGATCGTACGGGACCGTCATCAACTTCTGCTACCGAGTAAACTCAAAGATTTGGCCGCGAGCATGTCGGCAATCGAGGACGTGGACATCAGACAAGAGTTCTTTCGCATCCAGTTGGAGTTTGTGGAAATCATCCACCAAGATGTCCTTCGTACCTCGGGGCAGTTCTACCTCAGATATCAACCGTCCAACAGTGACATCGACACAATGCTACAAATGCAGGCTGACAACGCCCGTAATTTCATGACTCCCATGATAGACGGCGGCTTCATCCATGTTCCGGTCCCTTGAGTCGAGTCGAAAGCAGTGATGCTATGTCTAGTTCTGAAACATCGATTGGCTCATGTTGTAATTAAACTTTAATGAAGTTGTAGTATGTCTCTTTGGTTTCGAGAGTCGTTCAACTTAGATGTAATCGAAGCTATTAATGTCTTGCTTTTCTCTTCCGATCGTTCTGTTGCATACTTATATATTGCTTATGTATTGTCTGTGAATTGGTACTAACGTTTCGTTTGGCTAGTGCATAGCGATGCCGTCGTATGTCGTGTACAAGGGTAAGGTTCCCGGAGTCTACGACGACAGGGAGGAGTGTCGGAGACAGGTTCACTGATTCAGCGGTAACAGTTACAAAGGGTACACCACTAGGGCCGAGGCCGAATCTAGATACGCCCGCTATGTAGCGGGAGAGGGGAGGGAGCGTTGGAGGAACCGGATGAAGACGAGTTTCATCGTGATGATGCTCATCGTGATGACCGCAGCTCTCTTCTATGTGATGGTAGTTTAGATGATCGATATCGACTTGTAATGTGAAGACAAACTCGCTACTCGCGGTCTCGAGACTTGTAATATAATGTTCTATCTTTGTTCGGTCTTTTCAATTCGGAGACTAATATGATGAATTGTATTCGGAGACTAATATGATGAATTGTATTCAGAGACTAATCTTCTATTGTATTCGATGAATCTGTTGTTGATGTGTGCTGTCTATATTTTGTCCAATTATACATTTTGTAACCTGTGCAAAAAACAGAAAATTAAAAAATTAAAAAAACATAATATTCATACTAATGCCGCATCACATCACAGTGCGCCATTAGTATGCCAGAGGATACTAATGGCGCATCATTAAACAGTGCGCCATTAGTATGCCGAAGTTACTAATGGCGCATCTTGTTGTCATGCGCCATTAGTATGCCAAAGCTCCTGGGTATACATGGCCCCTGGGAGGCATACTAATGGTGCACCGTTGTATATAATAATGGCGCATCTGAGGTGCGCCATTAGTATACCAGATACTAATGGCGCGCGCCATTAGTAAAATATACTAATGGCGTGGTACTAATGGCGCACCACTAATGCGCCATTAATGGCCAAATTAGGTGCACCATTAGTAGCCCTTTTTCTAGTAGTGGCCCTCCAAAACAATCACCACCAAAACTCAGATGGCAATGATCAGATCCTTGCTAACCCCGCCTATACCCCCTGGTTGATTCATGATCAACAGATAGTCGCATACCTCCTCCGGAACCTATCAAAAGAAGTTCTTGTTCAAGTTGCATGTCTGGAGAAATCGCATGCGATATGGGATGCATTGGGGAACATGTTCTCCGCCGTGTCCATGTCTCGTGCGAACAACATACGCGCCACCCTCACCAACGCCCAGAAGGGATCGCAATCGTCATCGGCATACTTCAGGCACATGCGGTCACTTGCTGATGAGTTCGCAACGACGGGCAAACCAATCAGCGAGACCGATCTCATCTCCTTCATCATCACGGGCCTCGACCTGGAGTACCAGCCAATCATCTCTGCGCTAGATGTTCACACCAAGCCTGTCGCCGTTGATGCCCTCTTCTCACTGGTGGCCAATTTCGATCAGAGGGTCGAGATGTTCCACGGTAATGGTTCTGGTGCCTTTAAATCACCTGCAAACATTGCGTCTCGTGGCAGACAGGGTGGTGGCAGAGGAGGCTACCGAAACCAGAAAGGCAATGGAGGATCCCGTGGCGGTGGCTATGGCAATGGCGGCTATGGCAGCGGCGGTGGCTATGGGAACGGTGGCCCTAGCAATGGTGGCTACGACAACACTGCTGGCGGCGGCCATCTTGGTGGTTTTGGTGGCTATCATCAGAACAATAACAATGGCGGGGGCGGCTACCATGGTGGTGGTGGCGGCGGCTACTACCACCAGGGCAACTCCAACACCAACAACAATTGGCGCCCCCCTCTGGCAACAATAGGGGGTGTAATTTCCAGGGCCACGAAGGGAAGTTTCAGATATGTAAGAAAACTAATCATATTGCTGAAGATTGTGATTGGCGCAATGTCGATGGCACCTCCCAAAAGAGAAAAGTTGCAGCTGCGGGAGATGCATCATATGGTGTCGATACCAACTGGTATATGGACACTGGCGCCACAAACCATATCACTGGAGAGTTGGAAAAAATAAACATGCATGAAAAATATCGTGGCCATGACCAAGTCTACACCACAGCAAATGGTGCAGGTATGGAGATTAGTCATATTGGTCATTCTCTTATCAAAACCCCACACAAAAACCTTGAAATCAATGAAATCTTGCATGTACCCAATGCCTCTAAAACTTTGTTATCTGTCCATCGCATTGCTCTTGATAACAATGTATTTCTAGAATTTCACCCTTTCTTCTTTCTGATCAAGGATCAGGCCAGGAAGAAAGTTATCCATAGAGGTGTTTGTGTAGAAGGACTCTATGCTTTGCTTCCTCAGTATTGCCAACACAATAAACACGTGTGCGGTGCCATCAAGCTCTCTGCTGAAAGGTGGCACAATCGCTTAGGTCATCCATCGTTTGCTACAGTTCATAAAATTCTTAGTAGAAATAAACTCCCAGTTGTAGGTGAGCGAAACTTAGAAACTATTTGTGATTCATGCCAAAGAGCAAAAAGTCATCAATTGCCACATCATGTATCCACTAGTGTGTCAACCGAGCCCCCATGCTCACCAACAAAATGGTTCCGCAGAACGCAAGCATAGACATATCGTTGAAGTAGGTCTAGACATCCTAGCTTCCGCTTCCATGCCACTAAAATTTTGGGATGAAGCCTTTCCTACCGCCGTCCATGTTATCAACATGTGGAATAGTCGTACTATATCTAGTGAAACTACCACTGAACGTCTTTTTCATATCGCACCAGACTATACCACTCTTCGAGAATTTGGTTGTGCTTGTTGGCCCAACCTTCACCCTTATAATACACGAAAGCTCATGTTTCATTCCACACAGTGTGTCTTTCTAGGCTACAGTGCTCAACACAAGGGTGTCAAATGTCTTGATGTGTCTACTGGTCGGGTTTATATTTCGCGTGACGTTGTCTTTGATGAAACACAATTCCCATTTGAAAAGCTTCATCCCAATGATGGTGTACTCCTTCGAAAAGAGGTCCTTCTCCTTCCTTCTCATCTTACCGGAATTGATCATGTGGGTAATGATATGTGCAATGATCCAGTATTGTCTACTTCTCCTAATTCTCCACTTGAGTCTGCTGCTGCAGGAAGAAACAATGCTGAAAATGGCGGTGGAAACAACGTTTTTTGCAGAACAAAACTCTCCTGAAGGGTTTCTCGAGGCCACAGGTGGTCCGGCTCGATCCTCCTCGGGATCGGCAAGTTTGACTCCGCCCAGTCCCACCGCATCTGCGTTGGGATCTGGGCCTCGTCAGGTGGCCCGCGTCTACCCACCTGATTCTCCCCCGCGCCAATCTAGTCCGACCACGAGGCCGCCTGCTGGGGTGCCTGCGGCGCACCAACCACTCGATCGGGGCTAGCCAACAGGGCAGTATGCGCCCACGCCCTGCGTCTACACCAGGCAGGCCCAGTGGCCCACTGAGTCCGCCTCGCCCGACTCGCCTGGATCTTCTACGCCGCCTTCGGGCCCATCCTCGGACACACTCGTCATAGAAGATCCAACCCCTCCAGACGCGTCTGGTCTCTCGGGATCTGGTGGATCTCTGGTTCAGGCAACTGTAGATCCTCCGGGACCATCAATGCCCGTCTCCTCGCCACCTCGTACACGTCTCCAAAGTGGCACCTTACAACCTGTTAATTATAAGACTAAGTACAATTTAGTTGTTTCTGCTGCATCTACAGGAGAGCCCCGTACTGTTCATGAGGCTCTCACTGATCCCAATTGGAAACAGGCCATGGATGAGGAATTTGGTGCTCTTCAAAAAAATTGTACTTGGCACCTTGTTCCGGCTCGACCAGGTACAAATGTCATTGACTGCAAATGGGTGTTTCGCATCAAGAGGAGGTCGGATGGTACCATCAATCGCTACAAATCGAGACTTGTTGCCAAAGGGTTCAAACAGAGGTATGGTCTGGATTACGAGGATACATTTAGCCCTATTGTTAAAGCTGTTACTATTTGTATTGTTCTCCCCATTGCTGTGTCCACAGGATGGAGTCTCAGACAACTAGATGTGCAGAATGCGTTCCTTCGTGGTGTTGGGGAAGAGGAAGTTTACATGAAACAACCTCTTGGGTTTGAAGATCAGAATAAACCTTTTCATGTCTGCAGGCTTTATAGATCACTTTATGGGCTAAAACAAGCCCCAAGAGCATGGTATTCTCGCTTGAGTTCCAAGTTACAAACACTTGGCTTTGTTCCCTCCATGTCTGATACTTCCTTGTTTATCTACAATAAGTCACATATCACTATCTATGTGCTTATTTATGTTGATGCCATTATTGTTACTAGTTCATCCAACAAGGCTGTGGTTGCTCTTTTACATGATCTCAATTCAGAATTTGCTCTTAAAGATCTAGGTGACTTGCACTTTTTCCTTGGTATTGAAGTCAACAGAATCAAGGATGGTGGTCTTCATATCTCTCAGGAAAAATATGCCACTGATCTTTTGAGCAAGGCAGGGTTACAAGGCTGCAAACCATCACCCACACTGTTGTCTAGTTCTGAAAAACTGTCACTTGCAGAGGGTGTAGCATTGAGTCAAGAGGATGGCACCAAGTACAGAAGTTTGGTAGGAGCTCTTCAGTACTTAACCCTTACCAGAACTGATATTTCTTTTGCAGTAAATAAAGTGTGTCAGTTTCTTCATGCACCTACTTCAGCTCATTGGACTGCGGCTAATCGTATATTGAGATATGCGAAGAACACTTTAAGTGTTGGACTAACCTTCACCAAGTTATCCTCTACTCTTGTTAGTGCTTTCTCTGACTCTGACTAGGCAGGTTGCTTGGATGATAGGAGGTCAACAGGAGGTTTTGCAGTATTTTATGGACCCAATTTAATTTCAAGGTGTGCAAAGAAACATGCAACAGTGTTCAGGTCGAGTACTGAGGTAGAATATAAGGCACTTGCAAATGCAACTGCAGAGGTTATATGGGTTAAGTCCTTACTCAGAGAACTTGGAATACATAATACAAAAACTCCATGTCTTTGGTGTGACAACATTGGTGCCAGCCACATATCTCTATGTCAATCCTGTTTTTCATGCCAGAACTAAGCATATTGAGATTGATTACAATTTTGTTCGAGAAAAAGTTGCTAGCAAAGAATTGGGATCCGTTTTGTTCCCTCAGGAGATCAAGTTTCTGATGGCTTTACAAAGGCATTGTCTACAGGACTATTTGAAGAATTTAAGCGTAATCTCAACTTGAGACGTTTACATTAAGAGAGGATGTTAAACAACTTGTACTATGAGCCGTGGGTGTCTTAGTCACCACGGATATGTTGTTAGCATATTTTCTATTTATCTCTTTCTCAATAACAACCTACTGTAATCTTGCCTGTTCGGTTTGCCTTGTCAACCGAATCAACCTTGTACCTCAGGCAACATATCAATATAAGCCATGCGGGTCTCCATGTTGGAGATTGAGACCCTTCAACCCATTGTTTTACAAGTTTGACTTTTAGAAAAAATTATATGCACTACATTGTGGAATGGAGGAAGTATAACATAAGATAATTATTATCATCGTCTGTTTTCTTTTCAGAGACGAACTGACTTCAGTGATAGAACACCGCCAAAAAATCTGAACTGGATGTAAGCACTACCGTAGATCAGTGCTGCAAGTCAACTTGTAACAGAGGCTCTAGGTTTTTCTCCTTGCTACTTCCCTTACACACACTCGCAGTAACATCAGGTGTAGCAATAGCAGGTATAGCCATGGGCAGACTTACAACACAGGAAATTTCCTGACAACAACGGCAGGATAATTTTCTCCACACAACAACATCGCACCTACAGGGTCTTCTTAATTAACCTCTAATACCATTCCATCGAAACCAAATGTCGTTAATGCCCTTGACCCATTATAAACACACAGCCAGACTGTAGGATCAAGGCTCACGGGATAAAATACTCCAGGTTCTACACCACTTATGCTGCCTAATTTTAGATGCCTTCCAATCAATTGAGATCTCCAACTAAAACTAGGTCATCCAATTTTAAGCGGCTCAACGATTTCTAAAATCTCTCTCATTCAATTCTTTTACATTGTAAATTATGCTTTCTAATTTTTAATGCCTTCTAATTAATTAAAGTCTTCAATTTAAAATTGGGTCACTTGACTGGGTCAATAATTTATCTAGGAGCTCTTCCATTAAATTCTTTTAATTCACTATGTTCCTTATGTTTGAAACTCTTTCATTCGATTGAGATATTCAATTTAGGATTTAGTTTATGGTTTTGATCGGGTCAATGATTCTCTTAATTAATCGATTGAGGTAAAAACATATCAATCCCGTGCACCCTCCCACAATCTAGAAAAAAATCACCACCATGTGATACTGTAACAACCGATGCGGAAATTTCTCCACATAAATATCAGTTGATTAGCGAATAACACAGAATCACACCGGGAAAGACCCACCAAATCACTGCATTATAAATAAAAATAGAAGACACTCCAACATCGCCCTCACCCTCCAAACCAAATATTCCATCAGTTCCAAAATATAAGGGGCAATAGTTTTTTGAAAATTCAAATTTCTTTAACTTTGACCAAGTTTAGAGCGTAAACTATCGACGTCTACGATATTAAACAAAAAATATATGAAAATTATTTTCATGATGAATCTGATGATACCAATACGACATTATGGATTTTGATATATTTATCTGTGAATTTGATTAAAATTAAAGAGATTTGACTTTTCAAAAAAGTAATACACCTTATATTTTAAAACAGAGTGTATACTTTTTAAACAAACCGAACAACACCAATGGCACGACAAAGCGCACCCAACTCTTCTAGGTACAGACCAAATTAGACCCAAACATAGACCAATTTAGGGCATCTCCAACGCTGACCTGCAAATTTGCTCCCGCATTCATGCGCGGATAGGGGACCAGTCCGCGAACACGGATGCGGGAGGTGGCTGCTACCTCTTGAGCACTGCATTGGATTTCCTTGAAGAGGAAAGGATGATGCAACAAAGTAGCGTAAGTATTTTTCTCAGATTTATAGAACCAAGGTATCAATCCAGTAGGAGTGATACACCCATTTTGCATCATGCTTTTATATCGATATTTATTGCATTATGGGTTGTTATTTCACATTATGTGACAATACTTATGGCTATTCTCTCTTATTTTACAAGGTTTACATAAGGAGGGAGAATGCCGGCAGCTGGAATTCTGGGCTGGAAAAGGGGCAAATATTAGAGACCTATTCTGCGCAACTCCAAAAGTCCTAAAACTCCACGGAATATCTTAAAATAAATAAATAAAAATCCTTGCCAAAGATGAAGTCCAGGGGGCCCACACCCTGCTCACGAGGGTGGGGGGCGCGCCCCCTCCCTAGGGCGCGCCCCCTACCTCGTGGGCCCCCTGGTGGCTCTCTGACATCCATCTTCTCCTATGCTCGATGAGAAATAAATAAGAAGGAACCTTTCGGGACGAGACTCCGCCGCCACGAGGCGGAACCTTGGCGGAACCAATATAGAGCTCCGGCAGAGCTGTTCTGTCGGGGATACTTCCCTCCGGGAGGGGGAAATCATCACCATCATCATCACCAACGCTCCTCTCATCGGGAGAGGGCAATATCCATCAACATCTTCACCAGCACCATCTCATCTCCAAACCCTAGTTCATCTCTTGTATCCAATTCTTGTCTCAAAGTCCGGGATTGGTGCTAGTAGGTTGCTAGTATTGTTGATTACTCCTTGTAGTTGATGCTAGTTGATTTATTTGGTGGAAGATCATATGTTCGGATCCTTTATGCATATTATTACCCCTCTGATTATGAACATTAATATGCTTTGTGAGTAATTACGTTTGTTCCTGAGGACAAGGGAGAAGTCTTGCTATTAGTAGTCATGTGAATTTGGTATTCGTTTGATATTTTGATGAGATGTAAGTTGTCTAGCCTCTAGTAGTGTTATGTGAACATTGACTACATAACACTTCACCATTATTTGGGCCTAGAGGAAGGCATTGGGAAGTAATAAGTATATGATGGGTTGCTAGAGTGACAGAAGCTTAAACCCTAGTTTATGCGTTGCTTCGTAAGGGGCTGATTTGGATCCACATGTTTCATGCTATGGTTAGGTTTACCTTAATACTTTTGTTGTAGTTGCGGATGCTTGCAATAGAGGTTAATCATAAGTGGGATGCTTGTTCAAGTAAGAACAACACCCAAGCACCGGTCCACCCACATATCAAATTATCAAAGTACCGAACGCGAATCATATGAACGTGATGAAAACTAGCTTGACGATATTCCCATGTGTCCTCGGGAGCGCTTTTCCTATTATAAGAGTTTGTTCCGGCTTGTCCTTTGCTACAAAAAGGATTGGGCCACCTTGTTGCACTTTATTTACTTTTTTTACTTGTTGCTCGTTACAATTTATCCTATCACAAAACTATCTGTTACCACTTATTTCAGTACTTTGCAGAGAATACCTTGCTGAAAACCGCTTATCATTTCCTTCTGCTCCTCATTGGGTTCGACACTCTTTCTTATCGAAAGGACTACGATAGATCCCCTATACTTGTGGGTCATCAAGACTCTTTTCTGGCGCCATTGCCGGGGAGTGTAGCGCCTTTGGTAGGTGGAATTTGGTAAGGAAAAATTTATATAGTGTGCTAAAATTTACTGTCACTTGTCACTATGCAAAGTAATTCTCTCAGGGGCTTGTTCGGGGTATCTTCACCCCGTCCAGTAGAGCAAAGAGTTGCTCCTCAACCTACTGAACCTATTGAAAATGAAATCCTTTTGAATTTTCTTCGGGTATGATGGAAAAACTGCTAGCTAACCCTTTTACAGGAGATGGAACAAAACATCCTGATGAGCACTTAATATATGTGGATGAAGTTCGTGGATTATTTAAGCTTGCAGGTATACCCGATGATGTTGCTAAGAAGAAGTTCTTCCCTTTATCTTTGAATGGAGACGTATTGACATGGTATAGGCTATGTGATACGAGATCATGGAACTATAAAATATTGAAATTGGAATTTCATCAAAAGTATTAACCTATGCATCTTGTTCATCGCGATCGCAATTACATATATAATTTTTGGCCTCGCGAAGGAGAAAGCATCGCTCAAGCTTGGGGGAGGCTTAAATCAATGTTATATTCATGCCCCAATCATGAGCTCCCAAGAGAAATAATTATTCAAAGTTTTTATGCTCGGCTTTTTGAAAACAATCGCACCATGCTCGATACTTCTTGTGCTGGCTCTTTTATGATGAAGACTATTGAATTCAAATGGGATTTATTGGATAGAATTAAACTCAATTCTGAAGATTGGGACCTCGACTAAGGTAAGGAGTCAGGTATGACACCTAAGTTTGATTGTGTTAAATCTTTTATGGATACCGATATTTTCCGTAAGTTTAGCACTAAATATGGACTTGACTCTGAGATAGTAGCTTCTTTCTGTGAATCTTTTGCTACTTATGTCGATCTCCCCAAGGAGAAGTGGTTTAAATATCATCCTCCCATATAAGTAAAAGTAGCTACACCTATTAAAGTTGAAGAAAAGACTATCACTTATAATGATCCTATTGTTCCTACTTCTTATGCTGAGAAACTACCTTTCCCTGTTAGAATAAAGGATCATGCTAAAGTTTCAACTGTTGTTCGTAAAAGCAATATTAGAACTTATGTACCTCCTGATCAAGTTAAAGTATAACCTAATATTGCTATTGTTAAAGATCTCTTGTCTGATAATATTGATGGGCATGTTATTCAGTTCAATGGTGAAACTGCTAGAATTGCTAAACCTTGTGCTAAAGATAAACATAGACCTGTGGTAGGCGTGCCTGTTATTTCTGTTAAAATAGGAGATCATTGTTATCATGTCTTATGTGATATGGGTGCGAGTGCTAGTGTTATACCGCATACTCTATACGAAGAAATTAAGAATGAAATTGCACCTGCTGAGTTAGAAGGTATTGATGTCACAATTAAACTTGCCAATAGAGATACTATTTCACCAATTGGGATTGTTAGAGATGTTGAAGTCTTGTGTGGGAAAACTAAATATCCTGCTGATTTTCTTGTTCTCACTTCTCCACAAGATATCTTTTGTCCCATTATATTTGGTAGACCCTTCTTGAACACTGTTAATGCTAGGATAGACTGCGAAAAGAATGTTGTTACTATTGGCTTGGATGATATGGTTCATGAGTTTAATTTCTCTAAATTTAGTAAACAACATAGTGAGGAAGAATTACCTAGTAAGGATGAAATTATTGGTCTTGCTTCTATTGCCGTACCTCCTAGTGATCCTTTAGAACACTATTTGCTAGACCATGAAAATGATATGTTCATGAATGAAAGAAGGGAAATATATGAAGTATTCTTTAAACATGAACCTATTCTGAAACACAATTTGCCTGTTGAAATTTTAGGGGATCCTCCTCCACCCAAGGCTGATCCCGTGTTTGAGCTTAAATCGTTGCCTGATAATCTTAAATATGCTTATCTTGATGAAAATAAGATATATCCTGTTATTATTAGTGCTAACCTTTCAGAGCATGAAGAAGAAAGATTATTGAAAACTCTGAAGAAGCACCGTGCTGCTATTGGATATACTCTTGATGATCTTAAGGGCATTAGTCCCACTCTATGTCAACATAAAATAAATTTGGAAGCAGATGCCAAACCCACTACTAGAAAAAGGGCTACTAATGGCGCACCTAATTTGGCCATTAATGGCGCATTAGTGGTGCGCCATTAGTGCCACACCATTAGTATATTTTACTAATGGCGCACCTCAGATGCGCCATTAGTATGTACAACAGTGCGCCATTAGTATGCCTCCCAGGGGCCATGTATACCCAGGTGCTTTGGCATACTAATGGCGCACAACAACAAGATGCGCCATTAGTAACTTCGGCATACTAATGGCGTACTGTTTAATGATGCGTCATTAGTATCCTCTGGCATACTAATGGCGCACTGTGATGTGATGCGCCATTAGTATGAATATTAGGTTTTTTTAATTTTTTAATTTTCTGTTTTTTGCACAGGTTACAAAATGTATAATTGGACAAAATATAGACAGCACACATCAACAACAGATTCATTGAATACAATAGAAGATTAGTCTCTGAATACAATTCATCATATTAGTCTCCGAATACAATTCATCATATTAGTCTCCGAATTGAAAAGACCGAACAAAGATAGAACATTATATTACAAGTCTCGAGACCACGAGTAGCGAGTTTGTCTTCACATTACAAGTCGATATCGATCATCTAAACTACCATCACATAGAAGAGAGCTGCAGTCATCATGATGAGCATCATCATGATGAAACTCGTCTTCATCTGGTTCCTCCAACGCTCCCTCCCCTCTCCCGCTAGATAGCGGGCGTATCAAGATTCGTCCTCGGCCCTAGTGGTGTACCCTTTGTAACTGTTATCGCTGAATCGGTGAACCTGTCCCCGACACTCCTCCCAGTCGTCGTAGACTCCGGGAACCTTACCCTTGTACACGACATACGACGGTATCGCTATGCACTAGCCAAACGAAACGTTAGTACCAATTCACGGACAATACATAAGCAATATATAAGTATGCAACAGAAGGATCGGAAGAGAAAAGCAAGACATTAATAGCATCGATTACAACTAAGTTAACGACTCTCGAAACCAAAGGGACATACTACAAGTTCATTAAAGTTTAATTACAACATGAGCCAATCGATGTTTCAGAACTAGACACAGCATCACTGCTTTTGAGTCGACTCAAGGGACCGGAGCGTGGATGAAGCCGCCGTCTATCGTGGGAGTCATGAAATTACGGGCGTTGTCACCCTGCATTTGTAGCATTGTGTCGATGTCACTGTTGGACGGTTGATTTCTGAGGTAGAACTGCCCTGAGGTACGAAGGACATCTTGATGGATGATTTCCGCAAACTCCGACTGGATGCGAAAGAATTCTTGTCTGATGTCCGCGTCCTGGATTGCCGACACGCTCGCGGCCCAATCTTTGAGTTTACTCGGTAGCAGAAGTTGATGATGGTCCCGTATGATCACCCGCATGTGATGGATGGCGTAGTAGGCACCCTTCTGACCGCCAGGCGGCTGCTTGACGCAGCAGAACGTCGTATTGTGGGAGAACACGTGCTTGCCGTACTTACGAATAGGCCTGGTGAAGGTGCCTCCATATTTGGCGTAGCCGGGGAGAACATCATGAAGAACCTTCTTGACATTTGTATAGTCTACGTTCGACTGACGGTCCGGGTCGAAATACGTGGCCATGGAATATTTGGGGCTTAGGAGGATGAGCGTGCAATGTGTGTCACTGCAGAAAACACGGAATGTTAAAAGAAAAACGATTGAAATCTAAGAATTCATATGTTACGGGGCAGTTGAGGGGAGGACTTACTCGGGAAAGTAAGGCACGAGGAAGTTATCCTTATCTGAGTTTGCCAGAATGACGCCTTCGAGGTAAGAACTCGCGACTTGCCGGTCCCCAGCGCTGCCCAAGATCTTGGCACACATGTAGAAGGGGTCGACTATCATGATGTCCGGGGTCTTGTCGCGAATGATCCGCATCTCCATACTCAGCGAAAATAGCCGAACGAAGGTGTAGTGCAGCGGATGAAGGTTCAACATAGCGTGGATGTCATCAAACCGCAGGACAATCGTACCCCCGATGAAGTTATCCACAAAGCCCTTGCCCTCTGGCACCTTGGCCGTGAAAACCGGGTATGCCACATCCTTCTCTCTGAGACGCCGCTTCTCCAAAGAAAGAACACTGTCATGCAAACTCCGCATAGCACCGGTTGCAGCATCGAGCATACTTCTCGGTAGCATCGGCCTACCCGCCACATGCAGCCTCCTCATTAAATCCTCAGGTGAAGGTGGCCCGTCCTGAGCACGGATCGTACTCGGTGCCGGCTGGCTCGCACCCTTGTTAGTCTTTCTTTTGCGTGCCTTCTTCTTCTCCTGTAATGGGACCGAGTTCTGCTCACAGACCGCCTTCTTGAGTGTGTTGGGGCTGATAATATTTCGCAGCTCGCCTATCTGAGGCTCGGTGAAGTCGGCAGCTGGAGGCGTCTCCTGAGAGCTGAACGGCAGACGACGCCTGTTGCAACTTGGCTTCTCCGCGGTACCAGCTAGATCGCGCACGTCTTTTGTTGGGTTGGGTTCTTGAGAAGGAGGCCCCATGAAGTCGCCATCGTACCCATGATCGGCAAAGTACTGATCGACGTTGCCAAATGTATCGTCGTCGTTGTTCTGATCCTGTGCCATATGCATGTTTGGATCCAGTGGCATAGGGATGTCCGGCACCGTTGCGGCGGTCTTGCCATGGGGCCAACCTGGCGCCGGCACGACTGGCGGTGTTGTCTTTGGGGTGGTGTCCCCCGCCCCCAAACGAATCTGGCTCTTCGGCCCAAGCAGGGGCCAGCTCAGGCAGGCGCTGAGGGTCATCACGTCATCATCATCGGCCCCGACGGTTCGAATCGGAGGTAACAACTCATCGTAGCCTGGCAGCACCCGAACCAGTTGAACCCTAAACAAGTTGGGTGGCATCTGGGTACCGTGGAACAAGGGGTTGCCCGGTTGAACGATTTTGCCCTTGGCGACATCGACCAACTCGTTGTTCACGAAGTGCAGGAGAGTGCACGGAACGTCGGCGGCGCCCTGCGAAAACATGTAGGGCGTCAAGGATGCCCAGTCAAAGGCAAGGAGATGAAGTCCTCGGCCAAGAGAGGGTTAATTAGTTACCGTGATGATGGCGTCGATCTCGGCTAATGTCGAGGCACCGCCAACAGCGGGCGTGTAGTTGACGGAGGGGCCGCTTGCTGCAGAGGTGCCGGCCGGCGTACACCCGGGTGCATTAAGCTCTCGGCCGGCGTCGGAGACACCAATGCCGCCTCCGCCGGAGACACCAATGGCCCCGCCATCTCGTTCTGCGAGTTGCTGGCCGTGAAGCTAGGAATCGGGGGCGGCCCCTGTTGGCCGCCCGCAATCCACGCACTCAATCCCTAGATCAAGGTAGGCACAATGGCGGTGATTGTCGCTCCGAGTTGTTGTTGCACTTGCTCTTTGAAAATCTAAGGAATCCGCGCCACCTGTGCCTTGAGTTCTTGAACCTCGCGCGCCTGGCTTTCCGAGCTGGTCTTTTTCTCCTTTCGCCCACCAGTGTTATAGTATGATAACCATTTTGTCGACAAGCCTTTGCCGGCCACATGACCAGCTGACGTCGGCTTACTGAGCTTATCCTTGTTCTTCATTACATTCAACGCCCTATTTAGAGTGGTGTCCCAAGGGTTGCTCTTAGTCGACCCCGTGCTACTGCTTTCAGTCGCCTGCGGAAGGAATGTGAACTATTTAGAAATTTGGCTTCATTAATTAGAATGCAACCATATGGAGCTAATTACGCGGGGGTGTATTCCTTACCAGAACAAGCTCAAGCGCCCTGGTCTTCAGATCCGTGGTAAGCTCCTTTGTTTTCGGGTCCTTCTTGTACCGGGCCCTGACATAGTTCCTAGTCTGCTTGTCACCGTATTTATCGAAGAGGGGCGGTAGGCCTTGCTCGGCACGGTCCGCCTCCTCCTTGTCCCATATAGGCTCCGCCTCTCTGTAACCGCCGGGACCGAGTGTGTGTTCCCCTAAGTTCAGCTCCCGCATTTCTTTCCCCAACTGACTTGATTGGGAGTTTGCGGTGCTCGAGCAATTGATCCTGAAGTCGTTGTAGTCATCGTCAGTGATCGAAGGATTTTTCTCCTTGATCTTCTCATAACTCTCACCTTTCTCGATCATTCTCTTCACATTGCTTTTCCAAGTAGACAGGGCCTTGCTCATCTTCGTGAGGGCAGCATTGTTCACTTTATTCCCTTTGAGGCTTGTGTTTTCAAATTCAGCGGGGAACTTGTATCGTTCGTGCAGCTTCGTAAAGAGGAGGTTGCGCAAATTCCCTCGGTCAGGATGCCTCAGGTTCTCGGTGTTGATCGAGATGGTGCTTCGGAGAATGCACCCGAGCTGAAGCGAGTACCCCTTGACTATTCGTTCGGGCGCCGTTGGATTCCCGTCGGAGTCCACTTCAGTAACTTCCTCCTTGAGGGTGCGGAGCACGGTCGGGCGCCGGTCCTTCCGTTGCCTCTTCGGTTGGCTGCCATCTGTGCGTGCGCCGCCATCATCAGTGGTGGCATCCTCGGCGGCACCATCAGTGGTGGCATCAGTGGGGTCATCCTCGGCGGCACCATCAGTGGTCTCAGGATCGGTGGGGAAGGCGGCGTCCTCATACAAGTGAGGTTGTTCCTCCATCTCTTGGGACAGCTCCCAGAATGCCTTGCCGCCCGAACCCCCGCCCTCATCGTTGTTGGCCATGTTTCTCTCTAAATAGGAACAAAGTTTGGTCAAAAAGTTGGTTATTGTCAAGGAACAAGATCATGGTCTCATCATTTAGGGTTTGTCGACACCGAGGCATCCTAAAAGCTAAGCTTTTATCACTGAGGGTTTTTCGACGCCGAGGCACCCTAAAAGCCTAAGCTTTCATCATTTCGGTTTTTATCGACACCGAGGCACCCTAAAAGCCAAGGTTGTATAATTAATGGTTTGTCGACACCGAGGCATCCTAAAAGCTAAGCTGGGAAGGAGAATTCTAAGTTGGGCCTAATCACTTGGCTCTATTGCCGCCTATGGTTTAATGCAGCTAGAATAAAGAGGCACTTGATCCTACTTAATTAACTACTAAGATACCCCGGCCCATGCATTAGTCACAAGTACCCCATATGTCCTATTTTTAGCAAAGTCATGCTAAAATTCACGGAAAATTTCAGCATGACCTTTGTTGAAAATAGGACATATGGAGTACCCGAATTTGCCGGAACGGAAGTTAATCGACATTCCAGCAAACTCAAGGGCCTCCCGGGGTACCTGCAAAATCATCACGACACGATGGTCGGAGACATGACCTTTGCCTAACAGTTCTGAACTCCTGCCAAAACTGAACACAACATATATATACACTGGACATTTTAATATTAACCTAAGGAAAAATGAATAGTTAGGTTAATATTAACCCAAGATACATCAACTACTGCACTGTCCTGCCTAATAAAAACAGTCATGCCAGCATATAGTATATAAATCTGAATTTGTGTTTACAAGAAGAGTGCCCATTGCAGGCTAAGCATGGCAGATAGATATTGATATGACAGATAGAAAACTGAGAATGGATAAAAAAACTAAGCATGGCAGCAAGACACTGATGCTCCTTAGTTTGAAACTAATAGTTTCAGTAGCACAAATCCTGTGGTGGTGCACATTTATGCATACAAAATACCGTTACCCACTAATAAGAGTGAAAGCAGCAAAAATACTGTAAAAATTAACACTGAGCAGGGCCACATCGACCTTTGAACAAAACATACTGTACAGCAGACTGAGGTTCAACACTTTGCTTATGATTAACTCCGTGATCTATAGCAAAGTTGTGTGCATCACTAATGCAGAGACCATGACATTACCCTCTCTCTTTTCTCTTAAAACAAGAAGAAGAAATAGTGGTATTACTACTAGAACCCGCTGAATTTGGATTGCGAGTTGGCCGCGGGCCAGATAAAGTTTGGCATCTCCATGCCTAAAGCTGACATGAGACTTCATTGCAAAAAAAATGACAAGGACGAGCTCCATTTATCTGATTGTGGTGTCTTGTATTTTTGCTTCACTAACTTCAAATATTTTACCATCTCAACTCATATATTTAGAAGTTTGACACTTGTCTAGCCCATCCAAGTACTAAAATAAGATCTGTAGTATGATTAACTTTGTCTGAAATAAACTTCCTGTCAATTTGGTCTCTACACGGGCAGCTTCACAATTTGAGGCAACTATTGATCGAGCGACGTGACAAGACTTGTTGGAAAGCAGTGCATTGTTACTACAACTAGTCTCAGTTTACGTGGTGCTTACGTATTCTAGGCATCAAGTTGGACCATCAATTTGATCAGTAAACTGTAGATTAATTATGTGTCAAGGAAATTATACTACAGAATTCATCAAAAAAAGTTCTTCATAAAAGCACTAACCACAACTGCATAAAGATCAACCAGGTAGGCAAGCAGGGCATCAGTAACAAAGACGAACTGAATGATTGACTAGCTACATCGATCTTGAACAAAGCTGGTATGAGCGAACAACTCGGTAAAGCAAAACTAATATGGCAATGCAGTTCACCGGGAATCATGGAAACAGAAATTGGTTAACGAATGAGAGGGGGAGAGGAGGAGGGGGAGCTCACGGGGGCCGTAGGGATAGGGCAGTGGGGCGCGGGGAGGATGTCGGGGACGACGACGATGCAGGGGAGGGGGCGACGAGGTCCGAGTGGTGGTGGTGCTCCGATGACGGTGGTGTGGACGGGGCGGCGTCCGGGCTGCCGGCGACGAGGGCGGCGGGGCGATGGCGTCCAACGAGGTGGGGCGACGGGGAGAGCGGCGCCGACGTCGGGGCCTCAGGCGGCGGTGGTTGGAGACGGGCGACAGGGACGACGGGGCGCCGACGATGGGCGCAGGGGCAAGGCGCCCCGATCCAGATCGCGTTTGGGAGGAGACGAGGACGACGGGGCGGCGTCGCGGCGTCGGGGCGGCGTCGCGGCGTCGTGGCGACGTCGAGGCGGCGGGGCAGCGGCGTCGGGAGAGGAGAGGGGAAGGGGATCGAGGGCGAGGGCGAGGGAGAGAGTGGGGATAGGTTTGGGCCAGGGAGGGAATATGGATGGGGGCGGCACAATACTAATGGCGCACCACCCCTCGGTGCGCCATAAGTACATCCATACTAAAGGCGCACCTCACCCCGGTGCGCCATTAGTATTTTTTTTGATTTCTGCACGAGCCAACAGGTTATCTTCCACCTGACCTGATCCACATCAAGTTCCCTCTACTAGCTCGACTGGTCAGCAACCAGTTCTCACACCAGGAGGTCTTGGGTTCGATTCCCAGGCTCCACAATTTTTTTTATGCTTTTAAAATGTTGTTTGATACTTATTTGTGTTTAAATATGTTCAAACTTGTTTAAATCATAACAGTAATATTTTTTATAAGACAATAATAATTTTTTTTAAAATATCATCAAACAGTAATGCCGGTGGAGTAGGGGAGGGGTGCGGGGGGTCGGCGGCGGCGGTTGAGTAGGGGAGGGGTGCGGGGGGTCGGCGGCGGCGGTTGGGTAGGGGAATCGAGGGTGCGCGGGGTCGGCGACGGCGGCCGGTGGACCGGGGGGTGCTCGGCGGCGAGGGGGGCCGGATCTGGCGAGGTGGGATAGCGATCGAGATGGAGGGGGATCGAGATCGAGTGTCCATGAAATTTAAAAATATTCATGATAGTTCAAAAAGTGCCCATGAAATACAATCGAGAAATGAAGGCTACGATTTAATTACAATCGATCTTAGCTAGCTATCTGTTCACAATCTTCTTGCCCTTCTTTTTCGCAAATGGAGTTCTTCTGTGGAACGGACGTCCTTTAGGTAGGGTGGTCCTGCTTCTTCTTGTGGTGTATGCTGCTACTTCATCATCGTCGTCATGTTCGATCCTCGGGTCGCCGTACTTGTCGAAGTCTTGCTCATTGGCTACTCCATCCATTCCGATGATCTTCCTTATTTGTGTTTAAATATGTTCAAACTTGTTTAAATCATAACAGTAATATTTTTTTATAAGACAATAATAATTTTTTAAAAAATATCATCAAACAGTAATGCCGGTGGAGCGGGGGAGGGTGCGGGGGGTGCGGGGGGTCGGCGGCGGCGGTTGAGTAGGGGAGGGGTGCGGGGGGTCGGCGGCGGGGGTTGAGTAGGGGAATCGAGGGTGCGCGGGGTCGGCGGCGGCGGCCGGTGGACCTGGGGGTGCTCGGTGGCGAGGCGGACCGGATCTGGCGAGGTGGGATAGCGATCGAGATGGAGGGGGATCGAGATCGAGTGTCCATGAAATTTAAAAACATTCATGATAGTTCAAAAAGTGCCCATGAAATACAATCGAGAAATGAAGGCTACGATTTAAATACAATCGATCTTAGCTAGCTATCTATTCACAATCTTCTTGCCCTTCTTTTCCGCAAATGGAGTTCTTCTGTGGAACGGACGTCCTTTAGGTAGGGTGGTCCTGCTTCTTCTTGTGGTGTATGCTGCTACTTCATCATCGTCGTCATGTTCGATCCTCGGGTCGCCGTACTTGTCGAAGTCTTGCTCATTGGCTACTCCATCCATTCCGATGATCTTCCTTTTGCCTCTCCTCACGACAACACGACTGGTCTTTGACGGGTCGGTAATGAAGAAGCATTGGTCCACTTGGGAAGCCAGTACCCATGGCTCATTTTTCGCGGTGACGTTTGCGCCCGCGGTCTTGGATTTGGCTTCAGGTATAACCATGGTGGTGAAATACCGGTCTTCTTTTAGGACGCTCTTGGCCCATCTGACACGGAACATCGGGACCTTCTCTCTAGCGTAGCTCAGCTCCCAGATCTCCTCGATCCTTCCGTAGTATCTGTCCTTGTCGTTACCGGTGTAGGATTCTATCGTTACCCCGGAGTTCTGATAACCATTGCTCTTCATGTCCTTGGCCTCGGTGTAGAATGTGTAGCCGTTGATATCGTACGCCTCATAGGTCATCAGGTTGTGCTCGGCGCCCTGTGACAAGGCGAATATGAGTTGTTCTTCCGCGGAAGAATCCTCATGTAAATGGTACGACAGAAGCTTCTGCTTGAACCAACGCGTGAAACATGAGTTGTGCTCTTTGAGTATATCTCCGTCCGTCCTCTGTTGGCCTCGGTCATTGTACGTCTTCTTAATAAAGGTTTTGTGCTCTACCACCCAAGGATCGACCACGTCTATGTGTTGTAGCGCGACTAGGTTTGCTCTTTCAAAGTCGGCGAGTCGACCCTCGAAGTCGACATGCATTTCGTGGCGACCCTCACGGTGACCCCATCCAGCAAGCCTGCCGAGCTGCCTGTTGACGGGCAGACCAACGGGGTTCTCGATGCCTAGATAATTCGTGCAGTAGGAGATGCACTCTTCGGTCAGAAAGCCCCTGGCTATGCTTCCCTCTGGATGTGACATGTTGCGAACGTATCCTTTGATGACACCATTCATCCTTTCGAACGACATCATGCTGTGCAGGAACGTCGGCCCGAGTTGGATGATATCCTCCACTATATGGACCAGCAGATGCACCATAACATCGAAGAATGCGGGCGGGAAGTACATCTCAAGCTCGCATAGTATCACCACAATCTCTTCCTGTAGCCTTCTGAGTTGCCTCACGCCAATCGACTTCCGAGAGATGACGTCGAAAAAGTTGCATAGGCCAAATAGTGTTTCACGGACGTGCGCGTCCATGATCCCACGGATTGCAACTGGAAGTATCTGCGTCATCAGCACGTGACAGTCGTGAGACTTCATCCCGCTGAAGTTCTGCTTCGCTGGGTCTAGGTATCTTCTTATCTTCCCCGCGTAACCGTAAGGAAGTTTTACTCCTAGGAGGCAGGTGAAAAACTGCTCGATCTCCTCCTGACTTAGAGTGAAGCACGCAGGAGGGTAGTCATTTCCGGTCTTCTTGGCCTTTTTGCCTTTGCGACGTCTTTCTGTGTCCTGCTTCGCCTCATCATCATCATCATCATCATCATCATCACCATCATCATCATCATCATCATCATCATCATCATCATCATCATCATCATCATATATAGCGTGAAGCTCCTGCCTGATGCCCATTGATTTCAAGTCTGCCCTTGCTTTCGGGCCATCTTTGGTCCTCTCTGGCATGATGAGCAGGGTACCAAGCAGACTCTCGCACACGTTCTTCGTGATATGCATGACATCAAGGCTGTGAGGCACACGGTGGATCTTCCAGTACGGCAAGTCCCAAAAAACAGACCTCGTTTTCCATACCTTCAGCAGCGGCTCTGGCGCCTTTCGCTTCTTTGCCAGCTCTGGCGCCTTTTGCTTCTTTACCGTCAGTGGGCAGTCTTTCCAATTTTTCAACAGCTTGTCTATTTCCTTGCCGCTCCTCGTACACGGGCGTTTACGGGGTTCGGTTTCACCATCGAACAGATCCTTGCGTTTCCTCCATGGGTCATCGTCGCGAAGCCACCTTCGATGTCCCATGAACACGGTTTTCGAAGACCCGGGATCTCTATCTAGCTGGCGATACGTTGTGTCATCCATGCACCTTATGCATCCAGAAAATCCGTGGACTACCTGCCCCGCGAGATATCCGTAACCGAGATAGTCGTGCACCGTCGTGAGCAGTGCGGCTCTCATAGGGAAATATTCTTTCTCTGCGGCATCCCACGTATTGGCTGGCGTTTTCCACAGCGTGTCTAGCTCCTCCTTCAGCAGCCCCAGATACAGATTGATGTCATTCCCTGGTTGTTTCGGCCCTTCAATTAGCATACTCATGTGAATGTACTTCCTCTTCATGCACAACCAGGGGGGAAGGTTGTACATCCACACAAACACAGGCCAGGTGCTATGTGTGCTTCTCTGACTGCCAAACGGATTGACTCCATCGGTGCTCGCGCCCAGCACGATGTTCCTTGGATCCTTCCCAAATTCTGGGTATTCGAAGTTCAACGCTTGCCACTGGCTCGCATCCTTAGGGTGACTCAGCATCTTGTCTTTTTTATCTATCTCCGAATCATTTGCGTCATCTTCTCGCTTCTTCTCCTCCCTATCCGCGTGCCAACGCGGGAGCTTTGCTACCTTAGGGTCCGCGAAATACCGCTGCAGACGAGGAGTGATCGGAAAGTACCACACCACTTTTCGAGGAGCTTTCTTCCTCTTCTTGTATCGAGTGACGCCGCACACCGGACATATGGTAGACTCCGCGTGCTCGTCCCAATAAATGATGCAATTGTTCATGCACACATGGTATTTCACGTGTGGTAAATCCAGAGGACACACGATTTTCTTCGCCTCCTCCAAACTGGTCGGGCACTTGTTCCCCTTGGGAAGACGTTCGTGCCAGAATGACATGTTCTCGTCGAAGCATGCGTCGGTCATTTTGTGTTTTACCTTCATCTCTAGAGCCATGAGCATTACTTTCAGGCGGGTATCCTCGGGCCTGCATCCTTCATACAATGGAGTAACCGCGTCTAACTCAAGTTGATCCATCTTGGCTTTCTCCCGGGCGGCAGCTCTTGCGTTATCCGTCTGCTTGAGAAGCAGCTCTTGAATATAAGGGTCCTGCACCCAGCCCATCGATGGTCCACCGTCGTCTGCTCCGCCGGCATCATCATCTTCATGATCATGCCCGTCGTCTGCTCCGGCATCTTCCTCATCATCATGTCCTGCATCTTCTACATGATGACTGTGTACAGCATCACCGTCGTGATCATCTCCTGGGGGATTCTTCGTCTTCTCGCCCGCCCGAGCCGCGGTGGTTGTCTTGCTGCCCTTCCTCATTTCTTGCTCGACCCCCATGGACGACTTCATAGTCATCTTCATCACCTTGCCACCGATAGCCATCCATGAAACCACGCAAGAGCAGGTGGTCCCGCACCTGCCCGGAATCCGGGTCCGCAATAAGGCTCTTCATCTTGCATCTTCGACACGGACATCTTATATCCGTCTCGTTCTTTTGAAGCATCTCGGCCTTCACGGACCTCAAAAACCTATTCACGATGCCTTCGGTCATCGTGCGTACCATGGTCACCTGCGGGGTAGAGCAAAACGATATTTTAGAACCAAGAAAAAATTTGGCATGACTTTCCCTAAAAATAGGACCAAAAAGAATGCTTAATGCCAAAATTCTCGCCGAAACGTAAATGAATCAACATTCCGGCAAAATATTGGCAACTATCGCATTTCAAATACTGGTACACCTCCAAACACAAACACATATGCAACACCACAAACATATGCAACGCCACGAACATACATAGATCTAGCTAGGCAATAAAAAGTGCATGTGCACATTGTTGTAGGGAGAACAACATAAATATAGCTTCCCCCCTTACTTACCTATCAAAACAAGGTAATTTAACCACTTAATTTGAATGAATCTATGGTGGAAATGAGGTGAAAAAGAGGAGGCACTCGAGACAAGGAGGAGGTGTAGAGAATGAAGTGGGGAGAAAGTGAGTGTGGGTAGGAGAGGCTGTCTAAAATATCTTGTTGCTGCCCACTTACTAATGGCGCACCAACTCTAAATGCGCCATTAGTAATCCACTGTTCCACAGTGCGCCATTACTAGTTTAAACTAGTAATGGCGCACGGTGGAACAGTGCGCCATTAGTAGTTTTGCAAAAAAGGAATAAAAAATATAATAAAAAAAACAACATTAGTGGCGCACTTTCCGATAGGTGCGCCATTACTAGTTACAACTAGTAATGGCGCACTTTGTCCGGATGCGCCATTAGTATGTTTGGACAGGCGCACTAGTTCAAAAAAAATTGTTTGATACTAATGGCGCACCCTGGGCCTGGTGCGCCATTAGTAGTTTCAACTCTAATGGCATATCTGAAGGTGGTGCGCCATTAGTATATACTAATGGCGCACCGCTTGTCTGGTGCGCCATTAGTGTCTATCACATCTATAGCCCTTTTTCTAGTAGTGACCAGTTCGTGATCTCAACGACGTCATAATCCTAAAGCTTCTGGAGGCAGGTATAATTTACCCCGTTGCTGATAGTCAGTGGGTAAGTCCTGTCCATTATGTCCCTAAGAAGGGAGGTATTACTGTTGGTCCTAATGATAAAGATGAATTGATTCCACAAAGAATTATCACAGGTTATAGGATGGTAATTGATTTCCGCAAATTAAATAAAGCTACTAAGAAAGATCATTACCCCTTACCTTTTATTGATAAAATGCTAGAAATATTATGCAAACATACACATTACTGCTTTCTAGATGGTTATTCTGCTTTCTCTCAAATACCTGTATCGGCTAAAGATCAATCAAAGACTACTTTTACATGCCCTTTTGGTACTCTTGCTTATAGACGTATGCCTTTTGGTTTATGCAATGCACCGGCTACCTTTCAAAGATGCATGATGGCTATATTCTCTGACTTTTGTGAAAAGATTTGTGAGGTTTTCATGGACGACATTTCCATCTATGGTTCCTCTTTTGATGATTCCTTGAGCAATCTTGATCGCGTTTTGCAGAGATGTGAAGAAACTAATCTTGTCTTGAATTGGGAAAAGTGCCACTTTATGGTTAATGAAGGTATTGTCTTGGGGCATAAAGTTTCTGAAAGAGGTATTGAAGTTGATAAAGCCAAGGTTGATGCTATTGAAAAGATGCCATGTCCCAAGGACATCAAAGGTATAAGAAGTTTCCTTGGTCACGCTGTCGGTGTCAAAACCGGCGGATCTCGGGTAGGGGGTCCCAAACTGTGTGTCTAGGCGGATGGTAACAGGAGACAAGGGACACGCAGTTTTACCCAGGTTCGGGCCCTCTCGATGGAGGTAAAACCCTATGTCCTGCTTGATTAATATTGATGATATGGGTAGTACAAGAGTAGATCTACCACGAGATCAAGGAGGCTAAACCCTAGAAGCTAGCCTATGGTATGATTGTTGTATGTTGTGTTGGGTTGTCCTACGGACTAAAACCCTCCGGTTTATATAGACACCGAAGAGGGTTAGGGTTACACAAAGTCGGTTACAATGGTAGGAGATCTAAACATCTGCATCGCCAAGCTTGCCTTCCACGCCAAGGAAAGTCCCATCCGGACACGGGATGAAGTCTTCAATCTTGTATCTTCATAGTCCAGGAGTCCGGCTGAAGGTATAGTCCGGCCATCCAGACACCCCCTAATCCAGGACTCCCTTAGTAGCCCCTGAACCAGGCTTCAATGACAATGAGTCCGGCGCACAGATTGTCTTCGGCATTGCAAGGCGGGTTCCTCCTCCAAGTACTTCATAGAAGATTTTGAAGACAAAGGATAGTGTCCGTCTCTGCAAAATAAGTTTCCACATATTGCCATAGAGAGAATAATATTTACACAAATCTAATCTGCTGACGTCACACTACGGCCAAGCCTTTATTCGAATTGTTTTTACTCCCCCACCTCAGCGCGTTTCGTGAGGCGGTTTCCTTGGCACGTCTTGTCAAAGTAGAGATCGTGTCCCCTTTATTTATGGGATCCTCATCAATACGGACGTGGGTAACCCAATCGTGCCCGTTGGTATGTTTTCTTGATTAAAGGCGAGTCCCAAACGGTTACGGGGAGGGCCCTTGGTATTCAACCTCTTATAAACAGACCAAGGCCTTACCCCTTTCTTTCAATCTCAAACGAGTTCGCCCATCGCCTCGAATTCCAAGACCCTAGGATCTAGATTTCAGGCGCTTCGGACCTTCGACAATGTCCGGTTCCGACCATCAAGGACGATGTATGCCCTCCTCCGTCACGGAGGAGGACGTGCTAAAGTTGAGAGAGGCCAAGTTTTTGACCGGTGAAATTTCGCATAGGCTGCCTGCTCAAGGGCAGGCTATTCCCAGTCCCCAGCCCGGTCAGAGCGTGGTGTTCGTCTCTCACCTCCTTCGGGGGTTAGGCTTCCCCATGGATCCCTTTGTGAGGGGGCTGATGTTCTATTATGGGATGGAATTTCACGACTTAGCTCCGGAGTCCATCCTCCATGTTTCCTCATTCATCGTCGTGTGCGAAGCATTCCTCCGTGTTACTCCTCACTTCGGATTATGGCTCAAGACCTTTAAGGTAGAGCCGAAGATGATTGAGGGACGGCACGCAGAGTGCGGAGGCGCTGTTATAAGCAAGAAGGCTGATGCTCCATGGCCCGAGGGCCCTTTTCAAGAGGAGCTCGGCTTGTGGCAACGAGAGTGGTTTTACATCACCGCTCCCAGGGGCACCAAGTGGGTGGCGCCGCCTGCCTTTCGCTCGTGTCCCCCAAAGTAGCTAGGGTCGTGGGTCAGTAAAGGCCTAGATTGGGGGCCACCCCAGGACGTGTCTTTGTTGCGGGGTCGCATCAGGGATCTCTCAGAAAGAGGTCTCAGCTTGGTCAAAGTGACGCAAGTCATGCTGATCTGCCGAACACTGCCCGGCAAACGTCGCTCCCTTCATTAGTGGGAGTTTAATCCGGAGGGACCACGAGCTCTCCAGCATTTTATGGGCGCAACGCCCACGGAGATGTATAAACTGTTCTTCGGATCACAAGCAATGTGTCCGGATATGACCGAGGACGCAGGTCTGAGCTGCAATTGCCCGGATACTCAAGTAAGTAGCCTTGTGCCCGGACTCGTTATCCGTATATTTGTCATAAACTTGCCCCTAAAAGAGTTGTCCTTTTAAACAGGAGTGGATAGCGAAAGCAAAGCTGATCAAGTGTCCGGCTCCCCTCCCCGAGACTAGGCCGGATCCCGTGCTAGTCAGGATGCTGAAGATTGTGCCTTTGGGGGAAAGTGAGGGAGGGGACAAGGAAACTACGGCCTCCTCGAAGGAGGCTGTTCGGATGGGAGGAACCAAAAATTCCTCTCCTCAGGGGAAGAAGAGGACTGCCTCTGAAAACCCGAAGACTATGGCCTCAAAGCGGGGGGGGGGGGAATGCTTGTCAGAGGGTCCTACGTCGGGGGATACCTCGGCGGAACTATGCCCTCAAGGGGACCAGCCCTCCAGCGAGCCGTAAGTAGAGAAATATTATATTTTTTAGAGAGAAATCCTTGCTTTATATCTGAGAAGATTAACCGAAATTTTACCTTGTAGCTCGGACCTCAGCCCTTCTCAGCAGAACTCGTCTTTGGGGGGCCTTCTTCCGGAGATGATGGAGGGCGGGACGCCTCCCCCTGCCGTACCACCTAGAGAGGCGGGTGACCCTGAGGTGTCGTCACGGAGGGCTTCTCCGAATCCGGCAGGGGCGGAAGGTAGCTATATGCCCCCCCAAGGCTCTCCATGTCTGGCCTTCGAAAGAGGCCATAGGACGAATCCGGCACCGTCCAGTGCTCGGTCGGAGTTGCTGAAGAATCTGCTAGGGCGAGCTTCTATCTCAGAGGAGCACCGTGCGTTGATGGGCACGGTGATTGAAAGGATTTCTTCCGCGGAAAGCGGATTGCACGAGGCTGTCAGAAGTTTACTGACAGGTTTGGAGGTACGTGAAATAATGTACATTTTCTGACAGTTGCGCATAAATAAGATGCGCCCTGTGTAGATAGTATCCCCTGAGACTCTGTGCATTGTCAAAAAGTGACGGCGCGCAGAGAATCATAATCCCAGGTCTAAAATGACGCCTTTATATGTAGGTGGCGAAGTGTCCGGAATCCAGCCGGACTGATGATTTTGCCGAGCTAAAGCGGCAACTTGACGTGGCAGATGCCGACATCGCGCTCGTCAACAAGCTGCTTGATGAGGCTCAAGGTATGTAATTCCTCGGGCGGCACCTGGTAAGAGGAGCTTTATGCTAGTATCTTACAATGTGTGTGCTTGCCACAGATGGTGCGGCCGCCGTGGAGAGTCTTCGGGCGGAAATTGCCCGAGCTAAGGAACAAGCCAGAAAAAGTGATGCGGCTGCCGAGAAGGCCCTTGAAAAGCTGAGAGCCGAACAGGATGCTCACTGCCGAAGCAAGAAAGAGATGGCCGTGAAGCTAAAGAGCGCTGCTGACCGTTGCAAGCTTCTGGAAAAAGAAGGTCGGGCGGAACAGACGAACTTGAAGAAGGCCGTTGCCGATGCCAAGGATGCTCGCTCTGCGATGAGAGCTGCGAGAGAGGAGCTTCGTGAAGCCGGAGAGATCGTGGCTGGAAAGCCCTTTATGCTGCGGAGGAAGTTTTGTGATCCTAAGCATGCTCCGTTGGACCGGCTGTGGAGTACGACGGACACCTATCTGGATTTGGCGTCAACTGCTACTGATGCGACCGAACACTTTCGAGATCAAGGGGATCGCGAAGTGGAGAAACTCTTTTGGTCGCAGTTCCACAATCCAGAGCATCCACTGTCAGTGGCCGATCGTCTGGCCGAATGGGCCGAGCTGAATAGGTTGTCCGGACTCGCCATGAAGTGCATCATGAGTCATCTGTCGCTGGGGAGATCGGAGCCGAAGAGTTATTTCAGCTTGGTGCAGCAATTCCTTGGTGTGGTGCCATGTATCGATGCAATGAAGAGGTCAGCATGCATAGAGGGTGCACGGATGGCTCTTGCCCGTGTCAAGATATACTGGGCGGGGATGGAGACCACCGTTGTTGCATCCTGAGATTGGGACAAAAGCTGAGTACCCTCCGAGCACTATTTTCAGGAAGTTCTTGAAGGCGTTCGTGCAATAGAGACGCAGTGCTCGAAGGATGCTATGTTCTAATAGCATGTTTAATTGTAAAGCAATATGTTGATAAATTGTAGTAGCCTTTTATACTTGTGCCTTCAAGTATTTGAAACACCTCCTGTGCGCCGTTTTAAGATATATATAAAATCTGAAAGATGGCAGTCGTTGGCTTCAGCCCCCACGCACATAGTGCGGGGGTGCTCACAGAAGGCACATTTTCACACTTAATCCAACGTCTTGGTCCTACAAAGGAGGTGACAGCGCAGCGGGCTAGGCAGCCGGACTATAATGCTTTAACACTTTCACTTAGCCATAGGAGCTTGATAGTGAGGCTACTTAAATAGCCCCTGGTGGCGCCTGCGCTCACCCGAAGTCGGGGCGCATATGTGCCTGGCCGGGAAACGGCCCTTCGTTAATGCGGAGGAATCCTATAGATTCCGATGAGTCATCGAGTGGTTGACCAGTCTCACGCTATATCATGACAGTCAGTTTTCGGCTTTCTCTACTGAGGTGCTCGCCTGGCCGAACCGGGGCACAATCGCAGTACTTCTCCTGGTGCCGCCTTAGCCAATAGTGCGGAACGTAAGGCAGCCAAACACAGGTGCCGGGCAACCCAACATTTGACCAAAGACATGATTCGGAGCTGATGCATATAAGGCCAAACTCGCGATGCCGAGCACTCCCTAAGGTATTCGGTCTTTATGAGTGCGGGCGGGACAACACCCTTGGTTATAAGCCCCTAGTGTCCAGGTACGCACAAAATTCCTGACGTGGCCACATGCCAAGACGTCAGTCCCCTCCTTGATTATAACGAAAAACCGGAGGGTGTGTATCAATAAGAGACAGTAAAAAAGGTTTACGCAGGGTCTTAATCTGAAAAGAATCCTTGGAACAGGTCCCTGCTGCACGTCTGCGCCTGTGTCTCCGTTGTGCCGTATCCTGGACGGGCGCAGCACGATGTTCATCTGTAAAAGAGAGGAACTTAGTTGAAAAATAAAAAAGGGTCGTGCCGAACAAAAGTTATACTAAATAATCAAAGTATAGATTGAAATGTGTAAAATTGAGCTTGATTCTCTCATATTGTACATGCGCGGAGCCCCTAGCGCAGGGGTATACGGTTTATTAAGCCTTTATTAATGATATGGTTACGCAGGACTCGTCCCGCCGTGTCCGTGGTCTTAACGACCTGTTTGGATGTTTTTGGCTGATGGAGCCGTATTATTGTGGGGCTGTTAAGGCAGCCGCACGATCCTCCGCGGAGGGCGCACTCAATGTTTTCCCTTTAAAGAGATGGTGCCTCGTGGACCGGGCATCTTGAGCGTAAGAGATGCGTAATGCGGTATTGCGTTAAAGCGGACGAAAGCTTCGCGTCCCAGCAGTGCTTGATAGCGACTTGAGAATTGGACAATGTGGAAAGTTAGCTTTTCGCGGTGGAAGTTATCAGGGAAGCCGAATATGACTTCAAGCCGGAGAAAGCCCATGCAATGGGTATCCGGACCTGGCACTACCCCTTGAAAGGAGGTTTTACTGTGGCGAATTCTTGTTGGGTCTATCCCCATGTGGCGGATTGTGTCCTGATATATCAGGTTTAGACCGCTGTCGCCGTCCATCAGGACATTTGTAAACTGGAGTCCGCCAATTATTGGATCAAGTACCAAGGCAGTCCAGTCTGCGCTCCTGATACTTCTAGAGTAATCCCGATGATTGAAGACGATCATTTTTGTCAACCAGTGGCGGGACTCCTTTGGGATAGGCCGTATGGCGCGTATCTTTATGGGCGCCGCACGTTTTGTTATGTGAAGTAAGTTTACTGTTTTTACTTCTTGTGGAAAATTCTTCTGTTTCCTGGTGCTCTGCTTGTGGGGTTCGTCATCGTCTTCGCTTGGTGTGTCGAGCCCCTTGTGTTCGGCGTTGAGTCTGCCGGATTGTTTGAAGACCCAACAATCTCTGTGGGTATGGTTAACAGGCTTCCCGGGAGTACTGTGTATTTGACATATCCTGTCCAAGATTTTGTTTAGGTTGGATAGCTCATCGCTGTTATCCTGGAGGGGCGGCTTTTTCTGATTCTATCGTGAGCTTTTGAATCCGGCGTTGACTGCGTGCTCTTCAGATTGTTTTCCTTAGTCTGGCGATGATCCTTGTTGCATCGCGGTTTTCCGTTTCCATCCCTAGTATCGGATGTACTTGGGTCACTGGTGCTACATCTTGCCAACCAACTGTCCTCTCCTGCGCAAAAGCGGGTCATGAGGCTTGTTAATGCGGCCATTGTTATTGGCTTTTCTTCGCCGAGGTGTCTGGCTAGCCATTAGTCTCGAACGTTATGCCTAAACGCTGCTAGGGCTTCGGCGTCCGGACAGTCGACTTTCTGATTCTTTTTAGTAAGAAATCTGTTCCAGAATTGTCGAGCTGACCGTCCGGGTTGTTGAGTTATGTGACTGAGATCGTCTGCATCCGGAGGGTGGACATAGGTCCCTTGAAAATTTGCTCGGAAAGCGTCCTCGAGCTCTTCCCAACTTCCAATTGTGTTTTCAGGAAGGCTTTTAAGCCAATGTCGGGCTGGCCCTTTAAGCTTGAGGGGTAAGTATTTTATGGCGTGGAGGTCATCTCCTCTGGCCATATGGATGTGGAGGATATAATCCTCGATCCAGACTCCAGGGTCTGTTGTTCCGTTGTATGCCTCTATGTTTACGGGTTTAAATCCCGCCGGAAATTCATAATCCAGGACCTCATCGGTGAAACATAGGGGGTGTGCGGCACCCCTGTATTTGGGTGTGTCGTGGCGTTCGGATACTGGTTTTGTTGAATTGCTTACGAGAGCTTGCTTTCTTGGCCCATAAATAGACCTGGCTGGGCCATCTTTTTGATGCGAGTCCTTGAGTGGATCGCATGCCGGCTTGAGTGCGGCGCCGCTTGCCGTTTGATGCTGGCCATGGGGTCGTCTATCTGACCGGGTGGCTTTCTTACTTTTTGCATGCGAGGGCTCTAAGGCCTCTTCGTCGAATTCAGGCAGTAGCTTTCGCTTTGGATAGCTTTTAGTGCGGCGACTGTCGCCGTATTTGTCTGCGGTATTGATTACTTTGCTCCATCTGATTCTGAGTGCATCTTCCGTAGTTTTTAGCTTCCGCTTCTGCTTTTTCAGGCTACGTGCGGTTGCAATGAGCCTTTTGTGGAGGTTCTTCTGCTCCGTGGCCTTATCCGGCGTAAGGGCGTCCGGAATGCCGTTGTCGCTGGGGACGGGTTGTTCGGTTTCTTTATCCGAGTTGCCCTGTTTGGACGGTTGCTCTAAGGCATGCTTGTCGTCTGCCGGCTCACCTTGCTCTATGGCTGGGTCTATGTCGAGGCGGGGCTTGGGGCGGCGTTTACGCCGCTGCTTTGATTGCTTTTCGAGAGATCGATCCCTCGTTGCATGCCCGTGTTCCTCGTTGTCGCTTCTTTTAGGTGTATCCACCATGTACACATCATGAGATGAGGTGGCTGTCCAATGCCCTATAGGCGTTGGTTCATATGCGTCTCCTGCATCGTCGTCCGTACCGCCGATGTCTTCGGAGTCGAAATTGAGCACGTCGTTTAAATTATCGACGGTGGCTATTAAATGGGTGGTGGGTGGGCTTTGAATTTCTTCATCGTCCGTATCCCAACCTTGCTGACCGTAGTCCGGCCAGGGCTCTCCTGATAAAGAGAGAGACTTTAGTGACTTCAGGATGTCGCCGAAGGGCGAGTGCTGGAAGATGTCCGCAGCGGTGAACTCCATGATCGGCGCCCAATCGGATTCGATCGGCAGGCGCGCGGAGGGCTTGGAGTCTGGAGAGGAATCCGGCCCCTCAGAGTCACGGGCCTTGCGGAGTGCGTGGTTGGTGTTCGGCTCAATCGCCTTTGAGATCGCAGCCCCCGAGGCGGCGTCCAACAGCTCATCCTCGATCGGCGCAGCCGGCTCCGAATTAAGGGTCGGAACCGAAGCGTGTGCGGCCTCCAGGGCACTGTTCGGCGACAGAGCTAGATCATGCCCATCGATACAGTGCGGTGCGCTCGGCTGTGGCTCGAATCTGTCGAAGATCAAGTCCCCGCGGATGTCAGCCGTGTAGTTTAAACTTCCAAATCTGACCTGATGGCCAGGGGCGTAGCTTACGAACTGCTCCAGATGGCCAAACGAATTGGCCCGTAGTACGAAGCCGCCGAAGACGAAGATCTGTCCGGGGAGAAAAGTCTCAACCTGGACTGGATCGTCGTTGATGATCGAAGGAGCCATCGGGTCTAAAAGCGACGACACAGAGGAACTCTCAATGAAAGCACCAATATCGGTGTCAAAACCGGCGGATCTCGGGTAGGGGGTCCCGAACTATGCGTCTAGCCGGATGGTAACAGGAGACAAGGGACACGAGGTTTTACCCAGGTTCGGGCCCTCTCGATGGAGGTAAAATCATACGTCCTGCTTGATTAATATTGACTAGTCGCCAACCCATGCATTCGCACGGGCTAGTTTAGTAACCTATAATGGGATGAATTTTGGAGACTACGTTTCATTTATTGGGAGTTAGGAAATTAAGAATTCCCAAATTTCTATTGGAACAATTCCATCTTGTCCTACGACCATATATGTTTAATATTTAAGTCTTACCGTAGTCTAAATTTAATACTTGAAATAATAGAGTATGAAATGATGGATATGCTCAAATGTTCTCTATGTAGATAAAAAATATGTTAATCAGCTCTAATCTTGGTATATAATGCCTTCAACAAATTGAAAATATTTTGTAATTGTTCATTCACTTGACCTCTATTCCGATCAGTGTCTAGCGTCTTTAAGAAGTTTACTGTAGATATAAGATGAAACACCCTCACAAAATCTACCAAAAAAAGGACCTTTTTAAATAGAAAAAAATAGATGCACGCATCAGACAACCATTTTTATTACTTTTTGTTGTTCCAAAATTTTCTCACAAAAAGATAAATGCCTAGGCCCTAACTAAAATAATAAAATCATGCATAGAGAAAATAGTCATCAGGATGAGCTTTTGTACATGTTTCGGCGGTTGCACTTTTCTGCATCTCCTTTGCTTCCAATATATCGTAATGTATTGATCTAAACATGTTCACTTTCATTATATTAGTCGATTACTAAAAGTAAAATATTAATATATTAACATATGCACACAAGTAAACCATTTTGGTCTCTATTCTGAATCAACATGAACTTTGGCTAAAATGGAATCTATAAATACCTTACTGAAGTATTTACAGAAATACTAATACAATATTTAACTAAAATCGTATTTATCAAACCAAACAAACTGAGATGCATGTCTCCTTTTCGCAAAAAAAGAAGAGATGCATCTCTCCTGTCTATTACCTACCACCCTATATATGTTGTTCCTACAAATTAACATCCATATTATTCCAAACGTGGTAGTTTGTCTAGTACTTATTTTCCAAAATTCGGAAGTGGCTATTTAAATTTTTGTCGAGCGCCAGATAATAGGAACTCGGCAAAGTTAAAGATTGCCCACATCCGTGCAGCCAAGTGTTGTTTGCCTAGAGCAGATCTTGGCAAACACAACGCCGAGTTATTTCTAGGCTTTGCCAAGTATGCTGAAAACTTTTAGCAATTCTGCAGTGACATGGCATTAACACAAAACTTTATCACGTTCACGTCCAAAAAACGAACAGTCACTAGTAGAAAAGGGGGCAACGGTCCAGGGTGGGTTAGCCCATTAGTCCCGGTTCAATCTAGAACCGGGACCAATGGGTGCATTGGACCCGGTTCGTGAGCCTAGGGGGCCGCCCGGGCCACGTGGGCCATTGGTCCCGGTTCGTCTGGACCTTTTGGTCCCGGTTGGTGGGACGAACCGGGACCAATGGGCCTGGCTCCTGGCCCACCACCATTGGTCCCGATTCGTGGCATGAACCGGGACTAAAGGGTTGGTCCTTGTCGCGGCCAGAGTTTAGTCCCACCTCGCCTACCGAAGAGGAATCAGACCGGTTTATAAGCCCCTCCCTCTCTACCCTTTTGAGCTCCTCTGAGAATGCAAATAGATGCCCTTATACAGGGAATTTAACCTAAATTCATACGAATTTCTCTGAAATTTGTTATGAATTTAGTTTGAATTTTCTCTATAAACGCATCTATGCTCATTTCTGAGTAGTTTTTTATATAGTTTTTTTTCCTTTCTTCTATATTTATTTTTTTCTTTTTATTTATGAGTTGTAATAAGTCATTAAAAATAAGCATCTATGCTCATTTTTTATTAAAGTTAATCATAAGTATTTAGTTCTAAGTAGAAATGAAAAAATAAATAGCTAGTTTTTTATATAGTTTTTTTTCCTTTCTTCTATATTTATTTTTTTTCTTTTTATTTATGAGTTGTAATAAGTCATTAAAAATAAGCATCTATGCTCATTTTTTATTAAGGTTAATCATAAGTATTTATTTCTAAGTAGAAATGAAAAAATAAATAGCTAGTTTTTTATATAGTTTTTTCTTTCTTCTATATTTATTTTTTTCTTTTTATTTATGAGTTGTAATAAGTCATTAAAAATAAGCATCTATGCTCATTTTTTATTAAAGTTAATCATAAGTATTTAGTTCTAAGTACAAATGAAAAAAATAAATAGCAAAAAACTATTCTAATTTTAACTATTCTAATTTGAAAACTAATGGCACTAACAGAAAGTTTATAATTTTTGTGACCTAAAAGAAAAAAGAAATCACTAAAAAACTATAAATATTTAGTTCTAAGTAGAAATGAAAAAATAGTGGCACTACTAAAGTTAATCACAAACTATAGATTCACACAAATTTCAAAGAATTCTAATTTTAACTATTCTAATTTGAAAACTAATTGCAGTAACAGAAAGTTTTTAATTTTTGTGACCTAAAAGAAAAAACAAATCACTAAAAAACTATAAGTATTTAGTTCTAAGTAGAAATGAAAAAATAATGGCACAAGTAAAGTTAATCACAAACTATAGATTCACACAAATTTCAAAGAATTCTAATTTTAACTATTCTAATTTGAAAACTAATGGCACTAACAGAAAGTTTATAATTTTTGTGACCTAAAACAAAAAAGAAATCACTAAAAAACTATAAGTATTTAGTTCTAAGTAGAAATGAAAAAATAGTAGCACTAGTAAAGTTAATCACAAACTATAGATTCACACAAATTTCAAATAATTCTAATTTTAACTATTCTAATTTGAAAACTAATGGCAGTAACAGAGAGTTTATAATTTTTGTGACCTAAAAGAAAAAAGAAATCACTAAAAAACTATAAGTATTTAGTTCTAAGTAGAAACAAAAAAATAAATAGCAAAAATGAAAAAAAAAATGCCACCGACTGGGCCACCACGGCCTGAATACGACTAGAAAACCTACCATGGGCCAGGATTCAGGCCCGCAGGAGGCCCAGTAGGCCCACAGGCACATAGTGACAGATTAGGCCCGAAAGCCTGCAGTTGAGAGGAGCTCGAGAGGGTGGGCGCAGCAGCACTTATAAACCACTCCAGAGCCCTCTCAACTAGCGAGGTGGGACTAAACTTTTGGGCGCGGGGCAGCAGAAGGCCTTTGGTCCCGGTTGGTGGGATGAACCGGGACCAAAGGAGGCATTGGTCCCGGTTCGTGACACAAACCGGGACCACTTCCCCCCTTTGGTCCCGGTTCATCCCACCAACCGGTACCAAAGGCCGCCGCTTCCCGCCCTTTGGGCTGCTGAAAAGAGGCCTTTGGTCCCGGTTGGTGGCACCAACCGGGACTAAAGGTGGGCATTAGTCCCGGTTTGTGCCACGAACCGGGACCAATTCTCTGCCTATATAAGCAGCACTCGTGAAATTTTGGTTCAGTTCGTTCTTCCCCGCCCGCCCGACGCCGCCCCGTCCATCGTATCCGCCTCGTCGTCGCCCCGCGCCGCCTCGTCGTCGCCCCGCGCCGCCCCGTCGTTGCCGTCGTCGCCCCGCGCCGCCCCGTCGTCGCCCCGCGCCGCCCCGTCGTCGCCGTCGTCGCCCCGCGCCGCCCCGTCGTCGCCGTCGTCGCCCCGCGCCGCCCCGTCGTCGCCCCGCGCCGCCCCGATCGACGCCGTCGCCGCCTCACGCCCCGCGCCGCCCCGATCGACACCGTCGCCGCCTCCCGCCCCGCGACGCCGCCCCGACCCGTGCGCCCCGCCCCTGCCCCGCGCCGCACCTCGCCGTCGCCGTCCCCGTCGCCGTCCCCGACACCGTCGCCGTGAGATTTAATTTGTTAATTGATGTTAGTAGTAGTTAATTAATTTGTTAGATTTTGTTAGATTTTTTTGTAGTTCATAGATTTTTTGTTAGATGTGTAGTAATTTAGATGTGTAGTTCATAGATTTTTCTGTTAGATTTTTTTTCATATTGTGTAATTAATTTGTTCATAGTATTTTCTTTGTCAATTTATTGTGTATGTATAGGAAAATTGTGAATGATATATGTCATTTATGAATATGTTCATATTTAGAATAGAGGAAAAAGGAAAAAATAAGAAGAGAAAGTGTTTAATACAATTAGTTAGAAAAATAATGGAACTATAGTTAAACTAGTTTATTTTTAGTAAGTCGTACTATTTTATTTTATTTATAGTAAGTGCTTCATATATAGTAGTTGAACTAGCTAGTTGATTTAATAAACTATTTTATTTAACTATTCATAGTAAGTAGTTGAACTAACTAGAACTATAGTTAAACTAGTTGATTTAATAGTTGATTTAATAGCAAGAAAATTAATAGAACTAGTTTATTTTTTTAGTTAAAGCAATTATTCCTGCATCGACGTGGACGATGCCTATCCCGCATCCTCATCGTCGAGTCGGGGGCGGACGACACCTACTTGACCAGATGGACCATGTCCGGGACTGGGCTCCGCCGGGGTGGTATTGGGAGGCGCTACCTTCCGGGGGGCGTAGCTTGGTGAGGAGCCAGCCCGTCGTTGACCCGATCCTTGTTTGGTGGCGGTCGCGTGGGCCAGTGACGGTGCCGAGGCTTCCGGACACCGCGGAGGTGGTACGTCACCGTGTCAGCGAGGAGGACCAGCACGTCCGTCGGTACATGGTTGCGTTGGAGGGCAGGTTCGAGAATACCTGGCAGGTTCTTCAGGGATCTCACTGGAGCTATGATCCTGTGATGGTTCCTTCCTTTGGGTGTCCACCGCCCGCGCCGATACCCGTCGGGCGCTACGGTTCTAGCTGTACTAGCAATATGTATGATATATAGTATTCGACGTGTATTAGTGATAATATTCGATGTACGGACACATGGAGATGATGTACTTTTTCTTATAATTGAAGGCATCCTAATTTGAATACTACTTATTGAATGCTCAAATTGGAGAGCACTATGCAAGGCATATATATGCATATGATTAGTTGAATAATAATGATCTAATTTAGTCTTTGAATTATGAACGTAAAGGAAATGTCATCATCGGACGACGAAAGTCTTCCGGGGGAGTGCGACTGGTGCCACGACGATCGAGGTGAGTGCGACAGGCCTCACCTGGACGATGGTCGGCGCTTCAGCATTAAGCTCGAGGAGACCTTTGAAGTTGAAACGGTACACAACGACGACAAGTGTTTTTTTTCATAACTAAGCATGACTTCAACTATTTCAATGTGTAATTTTCATCTTTTACAATTCGAGTATAGTTGATCCCATGCCATGCAAGACGCTATGTCTTGGAGAGGATGGATTTTGAAGACCATGAAAATTTTGAAACGAAGAAAATTCACCTAAGGACCCATCATGATGTGGATTTTGAAGTAAAGTTGTATAATGCTGAGAGCGTAACCCATTTTGGTTGCAAAAATTAGGAAGCATTTTGCAAATTGTATGGTTTTGATGAGGGTATGCTTGTCACCATGGATCTTGGTAATCCTGAAATCGAGCAAGGCAATATGGACATTTGGGTCCTTGTTGATACTCCTCCAGTTCTACCGCTATGTGAGTTTCTCAAACATAGTTAATTATTAATAGAACTTATATTGTTCATTTCAAAATAGTTGACCACTTATTTCCATTGACAGCTTATTTTGGAGTATCAAAGAATGTGCAGAATATGGTAGATAGAACTCACTACACCGATGGCTCTGAGTTAACTTACAAGGAGAAAACTCATCTGGTTGGATTTTGTAATGATATTGAGAATTACAAAATCTACAATCGAACTCCTGAACATTATGGTCAATACGTGCCACTAGTGCACGTGTTGAACTATGGTAACTACCATGGAGATACCCTGGTAAGCTTTTTACTATTACGACATCCGTGCATCTTTTTGCATACTTCTAAAACTAGTACATCATTTGCTAACTACGAAGTTATTACTATGTTTTTTAACAGCTTATCCCAGAGGATTGTGTGCCTCATTTCATGTATCAGAATGGCGGCAGCGTTCATGTTTTGAACATATATCCAGGTCATCCTACGAATCTCAACTGCCCATACCGGATTTCTAAAAGAAGTGGAGACATGACAATCAAAGGATGGAAAAAATGTATGGACAGTCGTAAGGAGCTTCTTGGAAGCAAAAGGAAGCGAGGCACAAGAATTGGAGACAGGATGATCTCCATTCTTCATAATGGAGAGTCAGGGTCTATATTGTTTTATGCTATTTTACCTTAAGTGTGTTTAGGTCCGATCCTAGCTACCTACAGATACTGATGATCATGTGCTAAGAACAATTATGTAGGGTTGGGTTTCGATGACTATGAAGATGATGATCGTATGACTTATTATTAATAACGAGTAGAAGTTGTATGATGATGCTTGATTAATTAGTAGGACTTGTTATTATATATGATGATGTATGATGCGAGCATGCATGAGTAATTATATATATATATATATATCTGCGGGTGAAATGAACATATGTAGTCCTTGCAAGGACTACATATAAGAGAGGACAGTTCTCTCTATTAGCTAGCTAATAACAACCTAAAAATAACACCCTAAACCCCTAAAACAGCCACTTTTAAAAAAAAAGAAAAACCTCCTGCTGACGCGTGGAAGCCTTTTGGTCCCGGTTTATGGCACCAACCGGGACCAAAGGCCCCCCTGCCTGGGCTGCCGGCTGCGGCCACGTGGAGGCCCATCTGTCCCGGTTCTGGTTTGAACCGGTACTAAAGGGTGAGGGTATTAGTAACGACCCTTTAGTCCCGGTTCAGGAACCGGGACTAAAGGCCCTTATGAACCGGGACAAAAGGCCGGTTTTCTACTAGTGTCTCCGATGCTCCGGTGAACTCCTCTCCAGCGACCTCCTCCTCCTCCTCTCCGGCGATGTAGGCGAGCGCCTCTCCGGTGACCTCCTCCTCCTCCTCTCCGGCGAACTCCTCTCCGGCAAAAGAACACGACAAAAGAACGTACAAGATCCAAAAACAGGAACAAAATTTGAAATAATGTCGTGCCAAAAAACGAGCAAAAAAAACGAGCAAAAAATGGGCAAAAAAATCACGATCCAGATCTAGATTCAAAATGTCGCATCACTAATGGCGCATCACTAAACAGTGCGCCATTAGTATGCCGAAGTTACTAATGGCGCATCCCGTTGTCGTGCGCCATTAGTATGCCAAAGCACCTGGGTATACATGGCCCCTGGGAGGCATACTAATGGCGCACCGTGGCCTATACTAATGGTGCACCAGTGGTGCGCCATTAGTATACCAGATACTAATGGCGCACCAGTGGTGTGCCATGAGTAAAAATTACTAATGGCGTGCTAGTAATGGCGCACCAGTGATGCGCCATTAATGGCCAAATTAGGTGTGCCATTAGTAGCGGTTTTTCTAGTAGTGGAGGATGTCGAGCCCCCAGACCGAAAATGGCCAGGATAAAGGGATCGTCTGGAGAGCTTGAGCTGGCTGGTGTATCTGCTTGGAATGGAATTGGCACGCTTCACACTTGGTTACTTGTGCAGTTGCATCCTGGAGGGCTGTCGGCCAGAAGAAACCTTGCCGGAACGCTTTGCCGGCAAGTGCTCTTGCGCCAATGTGGTGACCACATATGCCTCCATGTATCTCTGCCAACAGCTTCTGTCCGTCTTCCCGGGAAATACACTTCAATTTCACACCGTTGCGCCCTCTTCTGTACAGCGTGTTGTCGACGAACTGGTACATACTCGAGCGTCGGGCTACTCTTTCCGCTTCTTCTTGTTCATCGGGAAGTTCTCTGTTCTGGAGGAAATGGACAGTCTTCTGCGCCCATGCTGGAGCCTGTGGCTCGACAACAAGGACTGAAGGCACATCTGCTACTGCGGGAACGTCCGCTTCTATGGTGAGGATCTGGGGCTCAGCCGGAGCTTGACGTTCCCCGGAAAGCTTGCCGGAGCAAAACTTGTCGGGAGCGCCTGCTTCTACGGAACAAACCTTGGGGTTTGCCGGAGCAGACGGCTCCTCAGCGCTTTTGGTGTCGATCTTGGGGACCTTCTTGGCGGCGGCTCCGGGGAGCTCTGCCGGAAGATAGTCACCGGAGACCAACTTCCTCTTCTTGCTCTGTCCGGTTGATCGTGTTACGGATGGCTGAGTCAGCTTGAGCACAAAGGTTCCTGGTTCCACAGGTAACTTAAATGCTGCGCACTTTGATAGGCCATCAGCAATGTCGTTCTTAGCTCTCGGAACATGTTCCGTTTGCAGGCCGTCAAAGTGCTCTTCTAGCTTCCTCACTTCATCAACGTACGCTTCCATCAACGGACTCTGGTAATCTTTGTTCACTTGGCGGACGACAAGTTGCGAGTCACCCCTGACAATGAGCCTCTTGATCCCAAGTTCTGCCGCGATCCTGAGACCGGCAAGCAAACCTTCATACTCTGCAGTATTGTTGGTTGCTTGCTCCTTGGGGAAGTGCATCTGGACTACGTACTTGAGGTGCTCTCCGGTGGGCGCGATAAGCAACGCGCCAGCACCGGCGCCTTGCAGCGAGAAGGCACCATCAAAATACATCAGCCACTTTTTGCTTGCTTCTTTGACGGGGATGCTCGTCTCTGGGATTTCTTCGTCTGGCGTCGGTGTCCACTCCGCTATGAACTCCGCCAAGGCTCTGCTTTGGATAGTCGAGGTGCTCTCGAACTTGAGACTGAAGCTCGACAGTTCCAGCGCCCACTCGACAATCCTGCCTGTTGCTTCTGGATTCTGCTGTATCCTCTTCAGCGGAAAGCGGGTGACAACTGTAATCTCATGTGCTTGGAAGTAATGGCGCAGCTTTCTCGAGGCCATGAGAAGGCCTAAAAGCAATTTTTGCACACCAGAGTACCTTGACCTAGCCCCCTGCAGAAGGGAGCTGACAAAGTAAACTGGGCGCTGCACCATTCTCTTCTTCTGCACCTCCACTTGCTCCTGCGTAGATTCATCCTTGTCGGGGCCAGAGCTTGTCGGGGAAGCCCCCTGCTTGTCGCTGGACGTGCTTGCCGCGGTTGCTGGCTCATCATCTGCCTCCCTCTCCGCTACTAACGCAACACTAACCACTTGATTGGTTGCCGCCAGGTACAGCAGCAACTTCTCTTGTGGTTTAGGCGCGACAAGTATTGGAGTGGAGGACAGGTATTTCTTCAAGTCCTACAGCGCAGCCTCCAGTTCCGGAGTCCATTTCACTGGACCCGCCTTTTTCAAAACTTTGAAAAATGGTAGGGCGCGCTCTGCAGACTTGGAAATAAACCTGCTGAGAGCCGCGACGCAGCCGGCAAGCCTTCGTACATCCTTGACGCGTGTTGGTGCTTCGATCTGCTCGATGGCCTTCATTTTGTCTGGGTTGGCTTCGATTCCTCGCTGAGACACAAAGAACCCGAGAAGCTTGCCGGAAGGGACTCCGAGCACGCACTTCTCGGGGTTGAGCTTGAGGCTGATCTTGCGCAGGTTTGTAAAGGTCTCTTCTAAATCTTGAACCAGGGTTGCCCTATCCCTGCTCTTGACCACTATGTCATCCATGTAGGCTTCCACATTTCTGTGGATCTGTGGCTCAAAAGCGGTATGGACAACCCTCGCAAACGTCGAACCAGCATTCTTCAAACCGAAAGGCATCCGTACGAAACAGTACGTGCCACATGGTGTGATGAATGCGTTCTTTTCCTCATCTTCTTCAGCCATGAAGATCTAATGGTATCCTGAGTAGGCGTCAAGAAATGAAAGCAGGTCACATCCGGCCGTGGAGTCAACAATCTGGTCAATGCGCGGCAAGGGAAAAGGATCTTTGGGACAAGCTTTGTTAACATCAGTAAAGTCGATGCAAAGCCTCCATTTCCCATTTGCTTTGCGCACGACAATAGGATTGGTCAACCACGTCGGATGGAGCACACCTCTGACGAGGCCTGCCGCTTCCAACTTCTAGATCTCTTCTGCGATGAACTCTTGGCGCTCCACCGCTTGCTTCCTGACTCTCTGCTTGACGGGCCGCGCATGAGGACAGACGGCGAGGTGGTGCTCAATCACTTTCCTGGGAACGCCGGGGATGTCAGATGGTTGCCAGGCAAACACATCGACATTCGCCCACAGGAAAGCAACGAGCGCGCTTTCCTATTTGGGGTCGAGAGTGGCACTGATGGTGAAGGTACCACCAGTGCCGTCCTCCTTGGCGGACACCTTCTTGGTCGTTGGCGGGGCTGCCATTAACTTCTTACTCTTGCCGCTGGAGCTCGATGGCGCGTCCTCGACTGTAGCGCAGCACTCCGAAGAGGTGCGCTTGCTGGAGTGGGCACCAGAGCACTTGCCGGGCTTGGTCTTCTTCTTCCCTCCGGGAGCTTCAGCGGCAAGTGGCTTGTGATCCGTTGCGGCTGCTGCTTCCCGGTAGATCTTATCGGCACAGATAAGGGCATCCTTCTTCTCGCCGGGGACAGAGATGACGCTTATCGGGCCTGGCATCTTGAGCATGTTGTATGCGTAGTGAGAGGCCGCGATGAACTTGGCAAGCGCTGGACGGCCGAGAATTCCATTGTAGGGCAATGGGAAATCGGCAACGTCAAAAGTGATCCTCTTTGTCCTGAAGTTCAGCTCGCTGCCAAATGTCACTGGCAACGTTATCTTCCCCTTCGGCTTGCTCCTTCCCGGGTTGATTCCTTGGAACGTGCTGGTCTCTTCGAGCTCGTTGTCGGGGACTTGGAGTTTCCGGAGCACAGCGGAGGAGATCAGGTTCAAACCGTCCCCGCCGTCGACTAGCATCTTAGTGACCTTGAGGTTGCGGACTGTTGGTGAGACCAACATCGACAAGCACCCGATCACAGTTGTGCGGTCAGGGTGGTCCTCAATATCGAAGATGATAGGCGTGCTGGACCATTTCAGAGGCTTGCGCGACTCAACGGGTGGTTCCGCTGCATTGACTTCCCGCGCCCACTGCTTGAGCTGGCGGTGAGAAGTATGCAGGGAAGCACCGCCGTCTACACACAAGACATCTGTGGCTTTCTGAAACTCCTGCTCACTGGTCTCGACGTCATCCATGCCTTCGTCTTCGTCGTCGTCTTCGTCCTTGTCGCGGCCGCGGGGAGGCCTGTCTGCTTGCCGCTCGACGAGCCGCTCGACCTGCTTGCAGCTCTGGAGGTCATGGCCCTTGGTGCGGTGGATCTTGCAGTACTGTTTGTTGGTGCCGTCCCGCTTGTCAGCGACCGCCACAGCCTGGCAGTTGGCGCATCCGGCAACCTCCTTGCCGGAGCTACCAGCCTGGGCCTTCTTGGCGGTGCCTTCATCGCCGGACTTCTCAACAACCAGTACTTCTTGGCTCTTCTTCTTCCTGTTGCTCCGCCGCCGGTTCTTCCTTGCTGGGGCGGTATCCTCACTGTCAGACTCTCCTGCTCCAGTGTTCTCTCCCGGGAGTTTCCTCCCTTCCTCAGCACGCGCACACTTGTCGGCCAGGGCATATAGCTCGCTGACGTCTTTGATCTTGCACATCGCCATCTCCTCCCGCATCCTGCGGTTACGCACGTTCTGATGGAACGCGCTGATGACCGCGGCGTGGTGGACGTCTGGAATGTTGTAGTGTACACGGCTGAATCTCTGGATGAACTTGCGCAAGGGTTCCCCTTCCTTCTGGACGAGCAGATGAAGGTCGCTCGCTTGGCCATGGGGTTTGTGGCCGCCTGTATAGGCGCCAACAAACTGATGGCACAAGTCTGTCCAGGAGGTTATGGAGTTGTCCGGCAAGTGCATGAGCCAGGATCTGACGTTGGATTTGAGTACCAGCGGGAAGTAGTTGGCAAGGATATTGTCGTCTCGCCCTCCAGCATCCTGCACCGCAATGGTGTAGATGCTGAGGAACTCCGACGGATGCGACTTGCCGTCGTACTTCTCTGGTACGTCTGGCTTGAAATTCTTCGCTCTGGGCCACTAGACTTGCCGCAGCTCACTGTTGGGGAACGTAGTAATTTCAAAAAAATTCCTACGCACACGCAAGATCATGGTGATGCATAGCAACAAGAGGGGAGAGTGTTGTCTACATACCCTTGTAGACCGAAGCGGAAGCGTTGACACAACATAGAGGAAGTAGTCGTACGTCCTCCTCGCGATCCAACCGATCCAAGCGCCGTTACTCCGGCGCCTCCGAGTTCTTGACACACGTACAGCTCGATGACGTCCACGGGTCTCGATCCAGCAAAACCTCCGGGGATGAGTTCCGTCAGCACGATGGCGTGGTGACGATCTTGATGAACAACCGACGCAGGGCTTCGCCTAAGCACCGCAACGATATGACTGAAGTGGAATATAGTGGAGGGGGGCACCGCACACGGCTAAGGAACGATCTCAAGGATCAAATTGTGTGTCCATGGGGTGCACCCTGCCCCCGTATATAAAGGAGCAAGGGGGGAGGGCCGGCCGGCCCTAGAGGCGCGCCAAGGGAGGGGGAGTCCTCCTCCTAGTAGGAGTAGGACTCCCCTTTCCTAGTCCAACTAGGAGGGAGGAAGGGGGAAGGAAAGAGAGGGAGAGGGAGAGGGAAAGGGGGGCCGCCCCCCCTCCTTGTCCAATTCGGACTGGCCATGGGGAGGGGCACGCGCCACCTCCTGGCGCGGCCCTCTCTCTCCCCTCGCGGCCCAATAAGGCCCATACTTCCCCCGGGGGGTTCCGGTAACCCCTCCGGCACTCCGGTATTATCCGAAACCACTCGGAACCATTTCGATGTCCGAACATAGCCGTCAAATATATCAATCTTTACGTCTCGACCATTCTGAGACTCCTCGTCATGTCCGTGATCACATCCGGGACTCCGAACTCCTTCGGTACATCAAAATGCATAAACTCATAATAACTGTCATCGTAACCTTAAGCATGCGGACCCTACGGTTCGAGAACAATGTAGACATGACCGAGACACCTCTCCGGTCAATAACCAATAGCGGGACCTGGATGCCCATATTGGCTCCTACATATTCTATGAAGATCTTTATCGGTCAGACCGCATAACATCATACGTCGTTCCCTTTGTCCATCGGTATGTTACTTGCCTGAGATTCGATCGTCGGTATCCAATACCTAGTTCAATCTCGTTACCGGCAAGTCTCTTTACTCGTTCCGTAATACATCAGGCTTATGTGATGTGCATTACCGAGAAGGCCCTAAGATACCTCTCCGACATTCGGAGTGACAAATCCCAATCTTGAAATACGCCAACCCAACAAATACTTTCGGAGACACCTGTAGAGCACCTTTATAATCACCCAGTTACGTTGTGACGTTTGGTAGCACACAAAGTGTTCCTACGGTAAACGGGAGTTGCATAATCTCATAATCATAGGAACATGTATAAGTCATGGATAAAAGCAATAGCAGCATACTAAACGATCGGGTGCTAAGCTAATGGAATGGGTCATGTCAATCAGATCATTCAACTAATGATGTGATCCCGTTAATCAAATAACAACTCTTTGTTCATGGTTAGGAAACATAACCATCTTTGATTAACGAGCTAGTCAAGTAGAGGCATACTAGTGACACTCTGTTTGTCTATGTATTCACACATGTATTATGTTTCCGGTTAATACAATTCTAGCATGAATAATAAACATTTATCATGATATAAGGAAATAAATAATAACTTTATTATTGCCTCTAGGGCATATTTCCTTCAGTCTCCCACTTGCACTAGAGTCAGTAATCTAGTTCACATCGCCATGTGATTTAATACCAATAGTTCACATCACCATGTGATTAACACCCATAGTTCACATCGCCATGTGACCAACATCCAAAAGGGTTTACTAGATTCAGTAATCTAGTTCACATCGCTATGTGATTAACACCCAAAGAGTACTAAGGTGTGATCATGTTTTGCTTGTGAGAGAATCTTAGTCAACGGGTCTTTCACATTTAGATCCGTTATGTATTTTGCAATTTTCTATGTCTACAATGCTCTGTACGGAGCTACTCTAGCTAATTGCTCCCACTTTCAATATGTATCTAGATCGAGACTTAGAGTCATCCAGATCGGTGTCAAAACTTGCATCGACGTAACCCTTTACGACGAACCTTTTGTCACCTCCATAATCGAGAAACATATCCTTATTCCACTAAGGATAACTTTGACCGCTGTCCAGTGATCTACTCCTAGGTCACCATTGTTCTCCCTTGCTTAACTCAGTGTAGGGTATACAATAGATCTGGTAAACAGCATGGCATACTTTATAGAACCTATGGCCGAGGCATAGGGAATGACTTTCATTCTCTTTCTATCTTCTGAAGTGGTCGGGCTTTGAGTCTTACTCAATTTCACACCTTGTAACACAGGAAAGAACTCTTTCTTTGACTGTTCCATTTTGAACTACTTCAAAATCTTGTCAAGGTATGTACTCATTGAAAAAAAAACTTATCAAGCGTCTTGATCTATCTCTATAGATCTTGATACTCAATATGTAAGCAGCTTCACCGAGGTATTTCTTTGAAAAACTCCTTTCAAACACTCCTTTATGCTTTGCAGAACAATTCCACATTATTTCCGATCAACAATATGTCATTTACATATACTTATCAGAAATGCTGTAGTGCTCCACTTTCTTGTAAATACAGGCTTCACCGCAAGTCTGTATAAAACTATATGCTTTGATCAACTTATCAAAGCGTATATTCCAACTCCGAGATGCTTGCACCAGTCCATAGATGAATCGCTGGAGCTTGCATATTTTGTTAACACCTTTAGGATCGACAAAACCTTCTAGTTGCATCGTATACAACTCTTCTTTAATAAATCCATTAAGGAATGCATTTTTGTTTATCCATTTGCCGGATTTCATAAAATGCGGCAATTGCCAACATGATTGGACAGACTTAAGCATAGATACGAGTGAGAAACTCTCATCGTAGTCAACACCTTGAACTTGTCGAAAACCCTTTTTGCGACAATTCTAGCTTTGTAGATAGTAACACTACTATCATCGTCCGTCTTCCTCTTGAAGATCCATTTATTTTCTATGGCTTGCCGATCATCGAGCAAATCCACCAAAGTCCATACTTTGTTTTCATACATGGATCAAATCTCAGATTTCATGGCCTCAAACCATTTCGCGGAATCTGGGCTCATCATCGCTTCCTCATAGTTCGCAAGTTCATCATGGTCTAGTAACATGACTTCCAGAACAGGATTACCGTACCACTCTGGTGCGGATCTCACTCTGGTTTACTTACGAGATTCGGTAGTAACTTGATCTTGAAGTTACATGATCATTATCATTAGCTTCCTTACTAATTGGTGTAGTAGTCACAAGAACAGATTTCTGTGATGAACTACTTTCCAATGAGGGAGAAGGTACAATTACCTTATCAAGTTTTCTACTTTCCTCCCACTCACTTCTTTCGAGAGAAACTCCTTCTCTGGAAAGGATCCATTCTCAGCAACGAATATCTTGCCTTCGGATCTGTGATAGAAGGTGTACCCAACTGTCTTCTTTGGGTATCCTATGAAGACATATTTCTCCGATTTGGGTTTGAGCTTATCAGGATGAAACTTTTTCATATAAGCATCACAACCCCAAACTTTAAGAAACGACAACTTTGGTTTCTTGCTAAACCACAGTTCATATAGTGTCGTCTCAACGGATTTAGATGGTCCCCTATTTAACGTGAATGCAGCTGTCTCTAATGCATAACCCCAAAACAATAGTGGTAAATCGGTAAGAAACATCATAGATTGCACTATATCCAATAAAGTACGGTTATGACGTTCGGACACACCATTATGCTACTAAACCTCAGATCACGGATCCAATCCGCATCATTGCTACTAACATCTTTCAACACAATTTTCTCTAGGAACATATCAAAATAAACACAGGGAAGAAACAACGCGAGCTATTGATCTACAACATAGATATGCTAATACTACCAGGACTAAGTTCATGATAAATTAAAGTTCAATTAATCATATTACTTAAGAACTCCCACTTAGATAGATATCCCTCTAATCTTCTAAGTGATCACGTGATCCAAATCAAAACTAATCCATAACCGATCATCACGTGAAATGGATTATTTCTCAATGGTGAACATCATCATGTTGATCATATCTACTATATGATTCACGCTCGACCTTTCGGTCTCCGTGTTCCGAGGCCATATCTGCATATGCTAGGCTCGTCAAGTATAACCCGAGTATTCTGCGTGTGCAAAACTGGCTTGCACCCGTTGTAGAAGGACGTAGAGCTTATCACACCCGATCATCACGTGGTGTCTAGGCACGACGAACTTTGGCAACGGTGCATACTCGGGGAGAACACTTCTTGATAATTTAGTGAGAGATCATCTTATAATGCTACCGTCAATCAAAGCAAAATAAGATGTATAAAAGATGAACATCATATGCAATCAAAATATGTGACATGATATGGCCATCATCATCTTGTGCCTTTGATCTCCATCTCCAAAGCATCGTCATGATTTCCATCGTTACTGGCATGACACCATGATCTCCATCATCTTGATCTACATCAATATGTCGTCACATGGTCGTCTCACCAACAATTGCTCTTGCAACTATTGCTATTGCATAGCGATAAAGTAAAGCAATTATTTGGCACTTGCATCCCTATGCAATAGAGAGACAACCATACAGATTTTGCCAGTTGCCGATAACTTCAACAAAACATGATCATCTCATACAACAACTTATATCTCGTCATGCCTTGACCATATCACATCACAACATGCCCTGCAAAAACAAGTTAGACGTCCTCTACTTTGTTTGTTGCAAATTTTACGTGGCTGCTACGGGCTTAAGCAAGAACCAATCTCACCTACGCATCAAAACCACAACGATAGTTTGTCAAATAGACTCCGTTTTAACCTTCGCAAGGACCGGGCGTAGACATACTCAGTTCAACTAAAGTTTGAGAAACTGACACCCGCCAGCCACCTGTGTGCAAAGCACGGCGGTAGAACCAGTCTCGCGTAAGCGTACGCGTAATGTCGGTCCAGGCCGCTTCATCCAACAATACCGCCGAACCAAAGTATGACATGCTGGTAGGCAGTATGACTTGTATCGTCCACAACTCACTTGTATTCTACTCGTGCAAAACATCAAACCATAAAAACCTGGGCTCGTATGCCACTGTTGGGGAACGTAGTAATTTCAAAAAAATTCCTACGCACACGCAAGATCATGGTGATGCATAACAACGAGAGGGGAGAGTGTTGTCTACGTACCCTTGTAGACCGAAGCGGAAGCGTTGACACAACATAGAGGAAGTAGTCATACATCCTCCTCGCGATCCAACCGATCCAAGCGTCGTTACTCCGGCGCCTCCGAGTTCTTGACACACGTACAGCTCGATGACGTCCCCGGGTCTCGATCCAGCAAAACCTCCGGGGATGAGTTCCGTCAGCACGACGGCGTGGTGACGATCTTGATGAACAACCGACGCAGGGCTTCGCCTAAGCACCGCAACGATATGACCGAAGTGGAATATAGTGGAGGGGGGCACCGCACACGACTAAGGAACGATCTCAAGGATCAACTTGTGTGTCCATGGGGTGCCCCCTGCCCCCGTATATAAAGGAGCAAGGGGGGAGGGCCGGCCGGCCCTAGAGGCGCGCCAAGGGAGGGTGAGGGAGTCCTGGATTAGGGGGTGTCCGGATAGCCGGACTACATCTCCCGTCGGACTCCAGGACTATGAAGATACAAGATTGAAGACTCCGTCCCGTGTCCGGAAGGTTCTTTCCTTGGCGTAGAAGGCAAGCTAGGCGTGCAGATATTCAAGATCTCCTACCAATGTAACCGACTCCGTGTAACCCTAACCCTATCCGGTGTCTATATAAACCGGAGGGTTGTAGTCCGTAGGACAGAATCATCTTCATACACAATCAAACCATAGGCTAGCTTCTAGGGTTTAGCCTCCTTGATCTCGTGGTAGATCTACTCTTGTACTACCCATATCATCAATATTAATCTAGCAGGAGTAGGGTTTTACCTCCACCGAGAGGGCCCGAACCTGGGTAAAACAAAGTGTCCCCTGTCTCCTGTTACCATCCGACCTTGACGCACAGTTCGGGACCCCCTACCCGAGATCTGCCGGTTTTGACACCGACACTGGTGCTTTCATTGAGAGTTCCTCTGTGTCGTCACCTTTAGGTTCGATGGCTCCTTTGATCATCAACAGCGAGGAGGTCCAGGGTGAGACTTTTCTCCCCGGACAGATCTTCGTCTTCGGCGGCTTCGCTCTGCGAGCCAACTCGCTTGGCCATCTAGAGCAGATCCAAAGCTACGCCCCTGGCCATCAAGTCAGGTTTGGAAGCTTAAATTACACGACGGATATCCGCGGAGACTTGATCTTCGACGGATTCGAGCCACAGCCAAGCGTGCCGCACTGTCGAGAAGGGCATGATATAGCTCTGCTCCCGAACAGTGTCCTAGAGGCCGCATACGCTCCGGCCCCGATCCTTGATTCGGAGCCCGCTGCGTTCGTCGAGGAAGAACGATTGGACGTCACCTCAGGGGCTGCGACGTTAAAAGCGATCGAGCCGAACGCCAGTCCCGCACTCCGCGTTGCCCATGACTCCAAGGAGCCGGATTATTCTCCGAACTCCGGGCTTCCCAAGCCCCCGCCGATCGAATCTGATTGGGCGCCTATAATGGAGTTCACCGCCGCGGACATCTTTCAGTGTTCACCTTTCAGTGTTCACCCACTTGCTAGCCACTGTCGAAGATCTGACCGACATGCTTGACTTCGGCTCCGAAGACCTCGACGGTATGGACGACGAATACGGAGACGAACCGGAACCAGCACCCACAGGGCACTGGCTATCCACCACACACAACGACGTACTCATGGTGGATACACCGGAAAATATTGACAATGAGGAAAAAGGGGATGAAAAGAAGGGTGAACCCATCGGGAAGCACCCAAAGCGGCGACGTAAACGCTGAGCTAAACCCCGCCTCGATCAAGACCCCGCCATAGAGCAGGACGAATCGGCAGGTGACGAACATGCCTCAGAACAGCCGTGTGAACATCGCAGCACGGATAAAGAAGACGAACAGTCTTCCCCCTGTCATAACCAAACTCCAGAAGATATCACGCCGGATAAAACCATGGAGCGGAAGAATCTCCAAAAAAGACTAGCTGCCACAATACGCGGCCTAAAAAAGCAGAAGCAAAAGCTAAAGACGGCGGAAAATGCACTCAAGACAAGATGGAGCAAAGTAATCAAGACCGCAGACAAATACAGCGGCAGCCGCCGCACCAAAAGCTATCCGAAGAGAAAGCTACTGCCCGAATTCGATCAGGAGGCCCTAGAGCCCCCAAACATGGAAAATAACAAGGGTGCGCGGTCGGATAGACGACCTACCGGCCACCACAAAATGGCAAACGGCGCCGCACACAATGCGGCATGCGACCCAATTAAAGATTCGCATCATGCCCCAGCCAGATCCATTTACGGACAAAGGAAGCACGCTCCCATGAGCAATGTAGAAAATACAACATCAGAATCCGGCGCAACCAAATACAGGGGTGCCGCACACCCCCTATGCTTCACCGATGAGGATCTGGAATATGAATTTCCAGAGGGGTTTAAACCCGTTAACGTAGAGTCATACGATGGAACAACAGACCCCGGAGTCTGGATCGAGGATTATATCCTCCACATACATATGGCTAGAGGAGACGATCTCCACGCCATAAAATATCTACCTCTTAAGCTCAAAGGGCCAGCTCGGGACTGGCTTAAAAGCCTTCCTGAAAATACAATCGGAAGTTGGAAAGAGCTCGAGGACGCTTTCCGAGCAAATTTTCAAGGGACCTACGTCCGTCCCCCGGATGCAGACGACCTCAGTCACATAACTCAGCAGTCCGGAGAATCAGCTCGGCAGTTCTAGAACCGATTCCTCACTAAAAAGAATCAAATAGTGGATTGTCCGGACGCCGAAGCCCTAGCGGCTTTCAGGCATAATGTCCGAGACGAATGGCTAGCCAGACACCTCGGCCAGGAAAAGCCAAGAACAATGGCTGCACTCACAAGCCTCATGACCCGCTTTTGCGCAGGAGAGGACAGCTGGTTAGCACGATGCAGCCCCAGCGACCCAAGTACATCAGAAATCAGAGATGGAAATGAGAAGCCGCGACGACATAAGGATCATCGCCGAATCAAAAAGAAAAGTCTGAAGAGCACGGCAGTCAACGCCGGATTCAAAAGCTCACAGCACAATCAGACAAAGCCAACCCCTCAGGATAACAGGGAAGATCCGTCCAGCCTAAAAAGAATCATGGACAGGACATGTCAGATACACAGCACTCCTGGGAAACCTGCTAATCATACCCACAGAGACTGTTGGGTTTTCAAACAGTCCGAAAGGCTCAACCCCGAACACAAGGGGCTCGACACACCTAGCGAGGAAGAAGACGAACCCCAAAAGCAGCACACCAGGAACCAAAAGAACTTCCCACAAGAAGTCAAAACAGTGAACTCACTTCACATAACAAGGCATGAGGCACCCGTAAAGGTCCACATATTCAAGCCTAAATCTCAGGCGTCCCGCCACTGGTCGTTAAAGCCAATAACTTTCAATCAGCTAGATTATTCTCGAAATATCAAGCATGCGGGCCGGACTGCCTTGGTACTCAAACCAATAATAGACAGATTCCAGTTTACCAATGTCCTTATGGACGGGTGCAGTGGACTAAACTTGATATATCAAGATACAATTCGCAGCATGGGCATAAACCCAACAAGAATCCGTCACAGTAAAACCTCCTTTCAAGGGGTAGCACCCGGCCCGGACACCCATTGCATGGATTTTCTTCGGCTGGCAGTCATATTTGGCTCCGCCAATAACTTTCGTCGCGAGAAGCTGATCTTCCACATAGTCCCGTTTTCAAGCCGCTATCAAGCACTACTGGGACGAGGGGCTTTCGCACGCTTTAACGCAATACCGCATTACGCATCCCTCACGCTGAAGATGCCCGGTCCTCGAGGCATCATCTCTTTAAAGGGAATGCACTAAAATACGTCTCCTCCAAAAGGAGGATTGCACGGCTGCCTAAACAGCCGCACAATAAAATGGCCTCGCCGTCCAACAGACCTTTTCGATATAAGTCACAGAAGGCCATGGCCCCGGACTCCATGAGTTCGGCAAGAGCCCCCCATCATCGTCGGCTCACTACGCCATACAAGGGGCTGCACACAGAGACAATAAAGCTCGACTTCATTTATTTTTATTTTTTATTATTCTTTTTGTCCCGCACGACCCATTTTAAATTTAAATTCCTCTCTTTTACAGATGAATGTCGTACGACGCCCGTCCAGGCCACGGCACAGCGGAGACACAGGCGCAGACGTGTAGTAGGGACCCGCCTAAAGGATTCTTTTTCAGATTAAGGCCCTGCATAAACCTTGTTTACTCTCTCTTGCTGTTATACATCCCCTGGTTCATTTTACCATAACCAAGGAGGAGACTGGCGTCTTGGCATGTGGCCACGCCAGAATTATTGCTCGTACCTGGACACGAAGGGCTTTTTTCTTTCTTTTTATATAAAAGGGGGAGGGTGTTGTTCCGCACACACCCACAAAGACCGAACACCTTAGGGAGTGTTCGGCGTCGCGAGTTTTGGCACTATATGCATCAGCTCCGAGTCATGATTTTGGTCACATGTTGGGTTGCCCGGCTCCTGTGTTCGGCCACCTTACGTTCCGTTCTGTCGGCTAAGGTAGCTCCAGGAGAACTACTGCGATTGCGCCCCGGTTCGACCGGGCGAGCGCCTCAGTAGAGAAAGCCGAAAACCGACTATCATGATGTAGCGAGAGACTGGTCGCCACTCGATGACTCATAGGGGTTTATCGAACTCCTCCGTTTTGACGAAGGGCCGCTTCCCGGTCAGGCTAGCATGCGTCCCGAATTCGGATGAGCGCAGTCGCCATTCCTGGGCTACCTAAAGAGTCCCATTGTCAGGCTCCTATCGCTAAGTGAAAGTGTTAAAGCATTATAGTCCGAATTGCCTAGCCCGCTGCGCTATCACCTCCTTTGTAGGACCAAGACGTTGGGTTAAGTGTGATATTGCGTTTTCAGCACGCACCCCCGCACTATGTGCGTGGGGGCTGAAGCCAACGACTGCAATCTTTCAGAATTTATATATATTTAAACGGCCGCACAGGAGAGGTTTTATTACTTGAAGGCACAAGTCTAAAATACGCCATCTATAAAAATACTGATCTATGATTACATATGCTGTCATAACGCAGCATCTTTCGAACACTGCGTCTCAATTATACGAGCGCCCGCGAGGACCTCCTCAAAAAACTGTTCGGCAGGATTTCGGCCTTCAGCCGAATCGCGAGACGCAACAGCGGTAGGATCCATATCTGCCCAATATGTCTTCACTCGGGCAAGAGCTAGCCGAGCACCCTCTATGCACGCTGACCTCTTCAAAGCTTCTACTCGAGGCACCACGTCAAGAAATTGCTGCACCAAGCTAAAATAGCTTGTCGGTTTCGATCCGCCTGGGCATAAGCGATCCATGGCATACGTCATGGAGAGTCCGGACAATCTATTCAGCTCGGCCCATTGGGCCAGGCGATCGTCCACCGCGAGTGGACGCCTTGGATTGGTGAACTGCGACCAGAAGAGTTTTTCCACTTCATGATTCTCCTTATCCTGAAAGTGTCTGGTCGCATCGGCAGCACTAGCCGCCAAGTCCAGGTAGATGTCCTTCACACTCCACGCTCGGTCCAACAGGGCAAACCTCGAATCACAAAATTGTCTCCGCAGCAAGAAGGGCTTTCCATCCGCAACCAGTCCGGCTTGACGTAGCTCTTCCTTTGTCGCTCTCACCACAGAGCGGGCGTCCTTGAGGTCAGCAACGGCTTTCTCCAAATCCGTCTGCCTGGCTCGGCCTTCCTCCTCAAGATATCTGCAACGGTCAGTAACACTTTTCAACTCTATGGCAATATTAGCCATCTCATCCCTGCTTCGGCAATGGGCAGCCTGTTCGGCCCGCAGCTCTTCACGGGCTCTCAAGGCAGCCGCATCGCTTCTTCTGGCTTGGCTCTTCGCCTTGGCGAGTTCGGCCCTAAGTCCTTCCACGGCTGCCGCACCATCTGCATCAAGTATACACACGGTAAGATTTTGACCTAGATCTCCTCTTACTAATAATCGCCATGAAAAATCAATACCTTGAGCATCATCAAGCCGCCGGTTAACCAGCGCGATGTCGGCCTCTGCCTCGTCAAGTTGTCGTTTCATTTCGGCAAAATCTTGAGTCCGGCTCGACCCCGGACAATTAGCCGCCTACATATACAAACGCCATTTTAAGGACCTGGGATTAAGATCCTCTGCGTGCCGCACATCTTTGCGCCACACAGAGTCTCAGGGGCTACTATCTACACAGGACGCATGTTATTATGCGTAATTAACACTAATGTCCGTTATTTAAAACGTACCTCAAAACCCACCAATAAACTCTTGACGGCCTCGTTCAGTCCGCCTCCCGTGGCTGCAATTTTTTCAACTACCGTGTGCATCAACACACGATGCTCCTCTGAAATAGAAGCTCGGCCCACCAGAACCTTTAGCTCCCGTGGCCGAACACCAGTTGGCGCCGGACTCGTCCCACGGACCTCTTCGGAGGTCGGGCACGGAGAGCCTTGTGGGGTCATGTGATCGTCTTCTGCCTCTGGCAGATTCGGAGAGATCCTCTGCGATGACACTTCGACGTCGTCCGCCTTGTCAGGCGATGCAGAAAGAGGAGGCGTCCCGCTCTCCATCATCTCCGGAAGGAGATCCCCCGACGATGAGTTCTGCTGTGAGGGGTCGAGGTCCGAACTACAAGGCAAAGTTTCGGTCAAACACTATTCAGATATAAAGCAAGGATTTCTCTTAAGAACAATTTCTTTTCTACTTACTGCTCGTTGGAGAGCCGCTCCCCTTGCGGACTCAATTCGGCCGAGGGGCTCCTCGGCGACGGGTCCTCTGACATGGATTCTTTCCCCCGTTTTGAAGCTTGGACTCCCGGGTCGTCAGTGGTGGCCCTCTTCTTTCCCCTAGGAGGGGAACTTTCAATTCCCCCTTCGGAGTAGCCTCTCTCGAAGAGGCCATGGTTTCCTTGTCGGTCCCCTTATCTCCCTCCAAAGGCACTACCTCTAGCATCCTGACTAGCACGGGATCCAGCCTGGTTTCAGGAAGGGGAGCCGGACACCGGATCAGCTTCGCCTTTGCTATCCACTCCTGCTTAAAGGAAGAAATGCTGTTAAAAAGCGAGTAAAACTATGCGGATAGAAGGTCCGAACACAAGGTCACCTACCTGAGTATCCGGGCGATTACGGCTTAGGCCAGCATCCTCGATCAGGTCCGGACTCGCTTCTTGCGATCCGAAGAACATTTTATGCATCTCCTTAGGCATTACGCCCATAAAATTTCGGAGAACTCGCGGTCCCTCTGGGTTGAACTCCCATAAGCGAAGGGGGCGACGTTGGCCGGGCATTGTCCGGCGAATCAGCATGACTTGTGTCACATTGACCAGGTTGAGGCCTCCTTCCAGGAGATCCTTAATGCGACCCTGTAGCAGAGGAACATCTTTGGGCAAACCCCGATCTAATTCCGTATTGATCCACGATGCTAACCGTGGTGGGGGACCCGAGCGAAAGGCCGGAGGCGCCACCCACGTGGTGCCCCGAGGAGCGGTAATGTAGAACCACTCCCGTTGCCATAAGCCGAGCTCTTCTTGAAGAGCGCCTTCGGGCCAAGGAGTGTCGGCTTTTCTTTTTATAGTGGCACCTCCGCACTCTGCGTGGCGCCCCTCGATTATCTTCGGTTCTACTTTGAAGGTCTTGAGCCATAGCCCGGAGTGAGGGGTAACATGGAGGAATGCTTCACACATAACTATGAAAGAGGAGATGTGGAGGATGGACTCCGGAGCTAGGTCATGGAGTTCCAGCCCGTAATAGAACATCAGCCCCCTTACAAAAGGATCCGTTGGGAAGCCTAATCCACGGAGGAAGTGGGAGATGAATACTACGCTCTCGCCTGGCTGAGGGCTGGGGATCGCTTGTCCTTGAACAGGCAGCCTGTGCGGAATCTCGCTGGTCAGAAATCTAGCTTCCCTCAACTTTGATACATCCTCCTCCGTGACAGAGGAGGGCATCCATCGACCCTGAAGATCAGAACCGGACATTGTTGAAGGTTCGGCGCGCCTGAAATCTGGGAGCCTAGGGTGTTGGAACTCGAGGCGACAGGCGAGCTCGTTTTGGGGATAGAAGAGGGGACGGGGCCTTGATCTCTTTATAAGAGGCAGAATACCAAGAGCCCTCCCCGTAACCGTCTTGGACTAGCCTTGAGTTAGGCGGGACGTGCTAACAGGCACGTTTGGGTTACCCACGTCCGTATTAATGAGAATCCCTTTAAAAGGGGCGCACGATCTCTGCTTCGATAAGATGTGCCAAGGAAACCGCCTCGTTAAACATGTAGCGGTGGAACAGTAAAGATATTCCGTACAGAAGGCTTGGCCGCAGTGTTATGATGCACCGCGGGATACGTCAGCAGATTTGATTTGTTTTAACATTATTCTCTATATGGCAATACGTGGAAAACTTGTTTTGCAGAGCCGGACACTTTTTTGGTGTTATTCATCTTCTTGAAGAACTTGGAGGAGGAACCCGCCTTGCAATGCCGAAGACAATTTGCGCGCCGGACTCGTCGTCATTGAAGCCAGGTTCAGGGGCTACTGACGGAGTCCTGGATTAGGGGGTGTTCGGATAGCCGCACTACATCTCCCGCCGGACTCCAGGACTATGAAGATACAAGATTGAAGACTCCGTCCCGTGTCCGGAAGGTTCTTTCCTTGGCGTAGAAGGCAAGCTAGGCGTGCGGATATTCAAGATCTCCTACCAATGTAACCGACTCTGTGTAACCCTAACCCTATCCGGTGTCTATATAAACCGGAGGGTTGTAGTCCGTAGGACAGAATCATCTTCATACACAATCAAACCATATGCTAGCTTCTAGGATTTAGCCTCCTTGATCTCGTGGTAGATCTACTCTTGTACTACCCATATCATCAATATTAATCTAGTAGGAGTAGGGTTTTACCTCCACCGAGAGGGCCCGAACCTGGGTAAAACAAAGTGTCCCCTGTCTCCTGTTACCATCCGACCTTGACGCACAGTTCGGGACCCCCTACCCGAGATCCGCCGGTTTTGACACCGACAGAGGGGGAGTCCTCCTCCTAGTAGGAGTAGGACTCCCCTTTCCTAGTCCAACTAGGAGGGAGGAAGGGGGAAGGAAAGAGAGGGAGAGGGAGAGGGAAAGGGGGGCCGCGCCACCCTCCTTGTCCAATTCGGACTGCCCATGGGGGGCACGCGCCACCTCCTGGCGCGGCCCTCTCTCTCCCCTCGCGGCCCAATAAGGCCCATACTTCCCTCGGGGGGTTCCGGTAACCCCTCCGGCACTCCGGTATTATCCGAAACCACTCGGAACCATTAGATGTCCGAACATAGCCGTCCAATATATCAATCTTTACGTCTCGACCATTCCGAGACTCCTCGTCATGTCCGTGATCACATCCGGGACTCCGAACTCCTTCGGTATATCAAAATGCATAAATTCATAATAACTGTCATCGTAACCTTAAGCGTGCGGACCCTACGGTTCGAGAACAATGTAGACATGACCGAGACACCTCTCCGGTCAATAACCAATAGCGGGACCTGGATGCCCATATTGGCTCCTACATATTCTATGAAGATCTTTATCGGTCAGACCGCATAACATCATACGTCGTTCCCTTTGTCCATCGGTATGTTACTTGCCTGAGATTCGATCGTCGGTATCCAATACCTAGTTCAATCTCGTTACCGGCAAGTCTCTTTACTCGTTCCGTAATACATCAGGCTTATGTGATGTGCATTACCGAGAAGGCCCTGAGATACCTCTCCGACATTCGGAGTGACAAATCCCAATCTTGAAATACGCCAACCCAACAAATACTTTCGGAGACACCTGTAGAGCACCTTTATAATCACCCAGTTACATTGTGACGTTTGGTAGCACACAAAGTGTTCCTATGGTAAACGGGAGTTGCATAATCTCATAGTCATAGGAACATGTATAAGTCATGGATAAAAGCAATAGCAGCATACTAAACGATCGGGTGCTAAGCTAATGGAATGGGTCATGTCAATCAGATCATTCAACTAATGATGTGATCCCGTTAATCAAATAACAACTCTTAGTTCATGGTTAGGAAACATAACCATCTTTGATTAACGAGCTAGTCAAGTAGAGGCATACTAGTGACACTTTGTTTGTCTATGTATTCACACATGTATTATGTTTCCGGTTAATACAATTCTAGCATGAATAATAAACATTTATCATGATATAAGGAAATAAATAATAACTTTATTATTGCCTCTAGGGCATATTTCCTTCACTCACGGGTGAACGCAGGGCATCCTACCGCGTACGGCAGGTCGCCTGGTCCCCCCGGCGCATGCATGTCGACAGAGGGCCCAGCGCGCTGGTCTGATTGACGCCGCGCTTCTCTCCGACGCTCGATGCGAGTACGAGCGTCCTCTTGCTCTCGTTCGTGAAGAACTTGGCGTTGGTCGCGACGAGTTCGCGGATTCGACGATGCGGTGGAGTCGTTGTCGTGATGGCTCCGGCGAGTCGGCGATCTTGGCCTTTGGGGCCGGGAATGCACGGTGGTCGCACCCCCACCGGTCTTGGCGCCATCGGTTCTCACCTGGCCGACCTGCCGCGGCTGTGACGCGCTGTGCTGCCGCGGGGTGTCGCCGTTGGCGAAACCGATGAGGCTCTGTATCGTGGCCCTCTAGTCGTCGAGCTTGTCCGCCGTTGGAGGGTAGTCTAGGAGCAGTTGAGCTCGTGCTATAGCTTCTGCTGGAGTGGCGGGCAGGGGTGGCGAACGACGCGTGGAGCGGGATGTGCTCGAACTTCTAACTACGTTAGAAGGAGCAACACCCGGACCAGGCAGTCGCGCCACGCTCGCGCCAGCACGTTGGTGTGTGTGCTGGCCTTGAGCACCCTGGGATCCGCCGGCTTGATCTGGGTCCAGCGAGCGTATGGTACCGTGAGTGCCAAGACGCTGCTGGTCCCGTGCCTCCTGAGAGGGGCGCGGTGCATGTTCGGACACCGTGGCACCATGAGCTGGCTCGACAATGCCCGTTCCGCCACCGGTGCCGTCTCCACCACCCGTTTGCTCCAAGGGCGGTGGGTTCGACGCGGACGGACCAGCCACCTCTGGAACCTTCTTCTTCGGTGGCATGTCGATGAAGATGATGGAGATCTAGCCTGTGCAGACGCCGGATCAGGTTCACACAACCTCGACGCCCCCTACCTGGCGCGCCAAAGATGTCGGGGGAAATCTGCCTCCACGAACACCTATGGGGACCGAGCCCCTTTCTTGGTTCAGCGGGGGGCGGAGGTCGCGCGAAGAGCAGATCGAGGCAGTGCACACAAGGGGTTTACCCAGCTTCAGGACGCACGGATGCGTAAAACCCTACTGCTGCTTTGTGGTTTGTATTGTGTTCTTGTTGCGGGAGCGCTGAGGGCTACAGTACACTCAGGCAACTAATCAGACCGAGCATGAGTGGTCTCCTTCCTTCTCCCTCCGTTGCGCATGGGGCCTCCTTTTATATGTGCAAGGGGTTACCCACAGGTGGCAACGTAGGCGGGGGCAAAACTGGAAAACGCTGTGTTGGGTACAGCTGTTTGCACAGTGCTATCATACCTAACTCTGACGGCAGGGGACAAGGGCATTAAATGCCCGTCTGGGTCGCCCAAACAGTGCAGAAAAGGGATCGTCAGGGGCGCCGCCGTTTGCCACGACGGCTACCCTGTCAGCGTTGCTTTGCCACCGCATGCCCCTGGCTGCGCAGCCTCTCGCCACGTACGCCTGGAATGGCCCCAGAGCGACGCGTGGGTGGATGAGCTGGAGCGCAGGCGCGGGGTGGTGACTTGCCGCGGCAAGCGCCTTGCCGCGGTTGATGCCTTGTCGCGCCCGGGAGCTTGTCGCTCACCGGTCCTTGCCGGGACGCAGGGCGCGTCGCAGCAAGTCTCTTGTTGTGCCTCGGTCGGCCTTCCCGGCAAGCTCCTCTTGTCGGGGCCTTGTGCTTCGAGCGGTCGTCCTGGCAAGCTCCTCTTGCCGGGGCCTTGCTCTCTTCGGGTGGCCTTCCCGGCAAGCTCCTCCTGCCGGGGCCTTGGCTCAAATACTTTGTTCTTGGATGGCCCAAAAAGGGACTATGGAGAGTTTTGGCGATCACCTGGCAAGCCTTGCCGCGGGGTGCTACGACTGCCCGTGCACAAGTTCGGGGTGCTAAGGTACCCCTACTTTAGTACACCGACAAAGACAAAAAAAAGTGCCACCTACTATTAAATAGCAGGAAAAAGATTGACTCAAAAATTAATTTTAACTATTCTACAAAGTGTTTTCACACAAATTTAGTAAACTAGTGATTCATAAACTTGAGATTCACACATATTTTAAAGAATTCAAATTTTAACTATCCTAATTTGACACTAATGGCTCTAGTAAAGTTAATCACAAACATGAGATTCACACAAATTTCAAATAATTCAAATTATAACTATTCTAATTTGAAAACTAGAATCACTAACAGAAAGTTTATAATTTTTGTGACCTAAAAGAAAAAAGAAATCACTAAAAAACTATAAGTATTTAGTTCTAAGTAGAAATGAAAAAATAATGGCACTAGTAAAGTTAATCACAAACTTGAGATTGACACAAATTTTAAAGAATTCAAATTTTAACTATTCTAATTTGACACTAATGGCACTAGTAAAGTTAATCACAAACTTGAGATTCACACAAATTTTAACTATTGTAATGTGACACTAATGGCACTAGTAAAGTTAATCACAAACATGAGATTCACACAAATTTCAAAGAATTCAAATTATAAACATTCTAATTTGAAAACTAGAATCACTAACAGAAACTTTATAATTTTTGTGACCTAAAAGAAAAAAGAAATCACTAAAAAACTATAAGTATTTAGTTCTAAGTAGAAATGAAAAAATAAATAGGACAAAAGAAAAATTATAAACGCTATGTCTTGGAGAGGATGGATTTTGAAGACCATGAAAATTTTGAAACGAAGAAAAATCACCTAAGGACCCATCATGATGTGGATTTTGAAGTAAAGTTGTATAATGCTGAGAGCGTAACCCATTTTGGTTGCAAAAATTGGGAAGCATTTTGCAAATTGTATGGTTTTGATGAGGGTATGCTTGTCATCATGGATCTTGGTGATCCTGAAATCGAGCAAGACAATATGGACATTTGGGTCCTTGTTGATACGCCTCGAGTTCTACCGCTATGTGAGTTTCTCAAACATAGTTAATTATTAATAGCACTTATATTGTTCATTTCAAAATAGTTGACAGCTTATTTCCATTGACAGCTTATTTTGAAGTATCAAAGAATGTGCAGAAGATGGTAGCTAGAACTTACTACACCGATGGCTCTGAGTTAACTTACAAGGAGAAAACTCATCTGCTTGGATTTTGTAATTATCTTGAGAATTACAATATCTACAATCGAACTCCTCAACATTATGGTCAATATGTGCCACTAGTGCACGTGTTGAACTACGGTAACTACCATGGAGATACCCTGGTAAGTTTTTTTACTATTACGACATCCGTGCATCTTTTTGCATACTTCTAAAACTAGTACATCATTGCTAACTACAAAGTTATTACTATGTTTTTCAACAGCTTATCCCAGAGGATTGTGTTCCTCATTTGATGTATCAGAATGGCGGCAGCCTTCGTGTTTTGAACATATATCCAGGTCATCCTACGAATCTCAACTGTCCATACCGGATTTCAAAAAGAAGTGGAGACATGACAATCAAAGGATGAAAAAAATGTATGGAGAGTCGTAATGAGCTTCTTGGAAGCAAAAGGAAGCGAGGCGCAAGAATTGGAGACAGGATGATCTCCATTCTTCATAATGGAGAGTCAGGGTCTATATTGTTTTATGCTATTTTACCTTAAGTGTGTTTAGGTCCTACCTGATACTGATGATCATGTGCTAAGAACAATTATGTAGGGTTGGGTTCGATGACTATGAGGATGATGATCGTATGACTTATTATTTATAACGAGTAGAAGTTGTATGATGATGCTTGATTAATTAGTAGGACTTGTTATTATATATGATGATGTATGATGCGAGCATGCATGAGTTATTATATATATATATATATATGCAGGTGAAATGAACATATGTAGTCCTTGCAAGGACTACATATAAGAGAGGACACTTTTCTCTGTTAGCTAGCTAATAACAACCTAAAAATAACCCCCTAAACCCCTAAAACAGCCACTTTTTTAAAAAAAAAAACCTCCTGCTGACGCGTGGAAGCCTTTTGGTCCCGGTTTATGTCATCAATCGGGACCAAAGGCCCGCCTGCCTGGGCTGCCGGCTGCGGCCACGTGGAGGCCCATCTGTCCCGGTTCTGGTTTGAACCGGGACTAAAGGGTGAGGGTATTAGTAACGACCCTTTAGTCCCGGTTCAGGAACCGGGACTCAAGGCCCTTATGAACCGGGACAAAAGGCCGGTTTTCTACTAGTGAGTGTAAAAATAGGTAAATATCTTTCTTGAATGTGGATTATTCTTAGTAAATGTTTAGTTTTGTTGCTTGTATGTAAGATTGACCTTTATAACTTGGTACCCAGGAATGTATTGTATCTGACTGCCAAGGAGTTCTTTCATACGTTTACATAAGTTTGGGTTATTGGGCCAATAATCTAATTATGCTGCAAAATCTCTTTCGTGATCTGGTGGTTTTTGTGGATAGGCAACTCTAACTTACGGTGCATTAGGCAATGTAAAGCTGGGCAGGACAGTGACCTGATGAGACATATGATTCATGCATGGGCCTACTTTGCATGTCGAGGTTGCCATAGCTCTGTTCTAATTCAGTCTCAGGTATTCGTAAAAGGTTCATTAGAATACCTTTTGTTAATCTGGTGATTTTGGTGGATAAGGTCAAATATTTCAGGTACATGCAAAGGTTATTCCATGAAACATGAGCATCGGCTATCTTGCAGATAATAATCTGTTCCCAACAATGACGCTAGCCTAGGAAACAATTGACTGGTTGTCCTTCACAAAAATCAGTCCCAACATAGGACGTGAGAAATAAATTGCACATGTAAGATACAACGTCAGAAGCACAATCCAAGTATAATATCTTACAAAAATGAACTGGATTGAAATATAACTTCTTTACTCGTACCATGGGCATCCGTGGTTCCTCGATGGACAACTTCGTGGGTTGTATTAAATATTTGTGGAATTAGAGGTCCGTACGATCAAGGGAGATGCTGATCATATTAATAGAATTGGATGTTGTACGCTACGTGTCAGAGATGAGGAACAGGGGACCGGATCAATGGAGATTGGTGGTAGAAGAAAATGTGTCATGATAAGGTATGAAATAAGAAAAATAGAGACAAAAAAAGAGAGTTGAAACCTGCGATAAAAAATACTAAACTTGTTTCCTTGAGCGAATCTCCATGCCCCACAATGATAAATCACATAGCCTGACTTATTTGAGAGGGTATAATATATGTGTGCTTTTTTGGCTATCACGGACTAACACTTGTGAGTTATTTGTCTTGCATAGTTAATTACTTAATGAACCACAATCTCCCTTTTGTGAACACTACATGCAGAAAAATAACATACAAATATGCATGCTAAAAATACATTGTAATTAAATAAGAAAAATATTATGCTACCTCAGATCAAAAGATTCTGCACACGCTTAATCCATCACCAGACCAGTTGCTCAATGGCCATGACGGTGCTATCACCAGACCACGTGATAGCATTGACACACTACACGGAGGGACAACACAATGTATTTACCTAATCAAAAGGTTGGGCTGGGTGATGTTTAAGAGGTTATTCACTGCCTAGTGTCCTGCATTGCACTTCGTTGCCCAAGTTTGTATATTGTGTGAAGACAGCCAATTATATAGTCAGATGATGATTGTCATCACCTATATTCAAATCTCACTTTTCTTGCCACTGGATCTAAGCCGCTCCCTTTATCACCTGCAAGATAGATAGATAGAGAGAGAGAGAGAGAGAGAGAGAGAGATGACACCAGGAGGAAGAGGCCAAGGCCTATGCGCCATGACCTAGGGCAATTAGATTTGCTGTTGGATCTAATACGCCGCCGACGAACGCGAGGAAGAAAGATAGGAGAAGCAATTGCGCGAGCGAGAGAGGAGAGAGGAGATGCCTGGTAGGAGGAGAACGCACGGGGTTAGGTCCCCAATGTGAGGAATATAACGCATTGTGGACTCCAGACTCTGTGTTGTATGTACGTATGCTGGCTATGGTGGGCCTTCTTTAAACAAAGGAATCGTATAAGAGATAGAGGAGATGCCTTTTTTTTAAGCAATATAGAGGAGATACCTGCTAGGTGGAGAACGCACGGGGTTATGTCCCCAATGAGAGGAATAGAATGCTGGCTGTGGTGGGCCTCTTTTACACAAAGGAGTCTTATATGAGATGGTTAGTTTTGTAGCACTTAACAATTAAATTTAGGATCTAATGGCTTTATATTTTTTCTTTGGTTTTCAAAACCGAGAAAAGGCAGTTTTTCTGGCTGCGGATTTTATGATTAAATCTACACCGTAATAATTCAGTCCCACCAGATGAACGGAAAAAGCAGTTTTTCTGGCTGAGGATTTTATGATTAAATCTACACCGTAATAATTCGGTCCCACCAGATGAACGGCTCGTAAAATCTAATTAACGTGGTAATTTCTTGGAAGTGCCTAATTAGTATAGGTATAGATAGATAGATAGATAGATAGATAGATGATATGGGTAGTACAAGAGTAGATCTACCATGAGATCAAGGAGGCTAAACCCTAGAAGCTAGCCTATGGTATGATTGTTGTATGTTGTGTTGGGTTGTCCTACGGACTAAAACCCTCCGGTTTATATAGACACCGGAGAGGGTTAGGGTTACACAAAGTCGGTTACAATGGTAGGAAATCTAAACATCCGCATCGCCAAGCTTGCCTTCCACGCCAAGGAAAGTCCCATCCGGACATGGGACGAAGTCTTCAATCTTGTATCTTCATAGTCCAGGAGTCCGGCTGAAGGTATAGTCCGGCCATCCGGACACCCCCTAATCCAAGACTCCCTCACACGCTGAATTTTATAGGAGGTTCACTAAGGACTTCACAAAATTTTCTCGGCCTTTGACTAATTTATTACAAAAAGATGTACCATTCGTCTTTGATGATGATTGTGTAGAAGCATTTGAAATACTTAAGAAAGCATTAGTCTCTGCACCTGTTGTTCAGCCACCTGATTGGAATTTACCCTTTGAAATTATGTGTGATGCTAGTGATTTTGCTGTAGGTGTTGTTCTAGGGCAAAGAGTTGATAAGAAATTAAATGTTATTCATTATGCTAGTAAGACTCTAGACAATGCTCAAAGGAATTATGCTACTACTGAAAAAGAACTTTTAGTAGTTCTATTTGCTTGTGATAAGTTCAGACCTTATATTAGTGATTCTAAAGTAACTATTCACACTGATCATGCTGCTATTAAATATCTTATGGAAAAGTAAGATGCTAAACCTAGACTTATTAGATGGATTCTCCTGCTACAAGAATTCGATTTGCACATTGTTGATAGGAAAGGAGCTGAGAACCCCATTGCAGACAACTTGTCTAGACTAGAAAATGCTCTTGATGACCCACTACCTATTGATGATAGCTTTCCTGATGAACAATTAAATGTTATAAGTACTTCTCGTAGTACTCCTTGGTATGCTGATTATGCTAATTATATTGTTGCTAAGTTTATACCACCTAGCTTCACATACCAGCAAAAGAAAAAGTTTTTCTATGATTTAAGACATTACTTTTGGGATGACCCACATCTTTATAAAGAAGGAGTAGATGATGTTATTAGACGTTGTGTACCTGAGCATGAACAGGAACAGATCCTACGCAAGTGTCACTCCGAAGCTTATGGAGGACACCATGCTGGAGACAGAACTGCACATAAGGTATTGCAATCTGGTTTTTATTGGCCTACTCTCTTCAAGGATGCCCATAAGTTTGTCTTATCTTGTGATGAATGTCAAAGAATTGGTAATATTAGTAGACGTCAAGAAATGCCTATGAATTATTCACTTGTTATTGAACCATTTGATGTTTGGGGCTTTGATTATATGGGACCTTTTCCTGCCTCTAATGGATATACACATATTTTAGTTGCTGTTGATTATGTTACTAAGTGGGTAGAAGCTATTCCAACTAGTAGTGCTGATCATAACACTTCTATTAAAATGCTTAAAGAAGTTATTTTTCCGAGGTTTGGAGTCCCTAGATATTTAATGACTGATGGTGGTTCACACTTTATTCATGGTGCTTTCCGGAAAATGTTTGCTAAGTATGACGTTAATCATAGAATTGCATCTCCTTATCACCCGCAGTCTAGTGGTCAAGTAGAATTGAGCAATAGAGAGCTCAAATTAATTTTGCAAAAGACTGTTAATAGGTCTAGAAAGAATTGGTCCAAGAAACTTGATGATGCATTATGGGCCTATAGAACTGCATATAAAAATCCTATGGGTATGTCTCCGTATAAAATGGTTTATGGAAAAGCATGTCACTTACCTCTCGAACTAGAACATAAGGCATATTGGGCTATTAAAGAGCTCAGCTATGATTTCAAACTTGCCGGTGAGAAGAGGTTAGTTGATATTAGCTCACTTGATGAATGGAGAACCCAAGCTTATGAAAATGCCAAGTTGTTTAAAGAAAAAGTTAAGAGATGGCATTACAAAAGGATACAAAAGCCTGAGTTTAATGTAGGTGATTATGTATTGCTATACAACACTTGTTTAAGATTTTTTGCAGGGAAACTTCTCTCTAAATGGGAAGGCCCCTATGTTATCGAGGAGGTCTATCGTTCCGGTGCCATAAAGATCAACAACTTTGAAGGTACGAATCCGAAAGTGGTAAACGGTCAAAGAATTTAACATTACATCTCAAGTAATCCCATAAATGTTGAAACCAATATTATTGAAACTGTAACCCCGGAGGAATAAATAAGAGACACTTTCCAGACAGTTTCAGACCCTGAAAAGGAATAGGTATGTGGTACGGTAAGTAAACCGACTCCAAAACAATTTTTAAGGCAATATTTCTCCGTTTTGGAATATTTAGAAAAATAGAAAAATGAGTAGCAGTCCGGGAAGGACACGAGGGCCCCACGAGGGTGGTGGGCGCGCCCTACCCCTCTGGGCGCGCCCCCCTACCTTGTGAGCACCTCGTGTGCCTTCCGGACTATGTTTTCTTGCACGTTACGTATTTTGGTTGGTAAAAATTCATTAAAAATTCTCCCGAAGGTTTTGACTCCCGTATCACACAAATTCCCTCTGTTTTCGTTTCGAGCTGTTGCCGCTGCAGATTAGAGCAAGATGTCTTCTCAAGAGTCAGTCGGGGAGAGCCGGGTATCTAATCCGGCACCGGAACCAAGGGCAAACAGCGACGCCGACCACTTTGGGCCAGCAACGGAGGAAGAGATGGATGCTGACTTGATGAGGGTAGATGCCATGGAGGATCAAGAACTCACCTCTTGCTTCCGAGCCGGATTCATGATGGGGGAACTACAGAGCTCAGCTATTCCAAACTCAGTTGTCCCTTCCAATGTTAGATTTCTTTCTTATGAAAATATGAAGAGGAGTGTCACTTGTTCTCCCGCAGCTATGCAACACCCTTGGGTGCAAGGAGCTTTATCCATCACAGGGAAGCTTCGTAAGGAAATAATGGACCTCAAGCAGCATGTCAATAAGCTCGAGGAGGAGAACCGCATCCTGAGGGGAATCATTGCCAAGAATATTACACCAACAACAAAGAAGGAGACATAATCACATGGGTATGGGCACTCCCCTTGGCAACTGCCAAGCTTGGGGGAGGTGCCCCGGTATCGCATCACAATCACAACTCCTATCTTTACTATTTTTCTTAGTTCGATCCTATAGTAGTATCTTGATCTAGTAGAATAAAGTTTATGGCATGATCTAGTTTTGAGTTTTGCTTTATGATCTCTCTATGTAATCGAGTCCGTGAGCTATATATATATATATATATATATATATATATATATATATATATATATATATATATATATATATATATAATAAAGATTAGTGTTGAGTCAAGGGCTTGATTATTTTACCATGATCTTGGGTGAATAAAAGAAAAGAAAGAAAAGAATAAAAAAGAAACAAAGAGTTCATATTGATCTTATTGAGAGTAATGACTTCACATAGAAAGAGTATGATGATTTAAAGTTGTTGGGAGTTGACAGACATAGCTTTGGTCATCGTTGCAATTAATAGGAAGCAATAAGGAAAGAGAGGTTTCACATATAGATATATTATCATTGACATCATTTATGATTGGGAGCACTCATTAAAAGATGACATGCTAAAGAGTTGATGTTGGACAATGAAGACAATGTGATGAGTTATGTTTTCTTATATCTGAGATAAAGTATGTTGTCATGGATCCTCTAACTTGTTGAGCTTGCCTTTCCCCCTCATGCTAGCCAAATTCTCAGCACCAAGTAGAAATACTACTTGTGCTTCCAAATACCCTTAAACCAGTTTTGCCATCAGAGTCCACCATATCTACCTATGGATTGAGTAAGATCCTTCAAGTAAGTTGTCATCAGTGCAAAGCAATAAAAATTGCTCTAAATATGTATGATTGATTGGTGTGGGAGAAATAAGCTTTATACGATCTTGTGATGCGGAAGTAATAAAAGCGACGGACTGCATAATAAAGGTTCATATCACAAGGGGCAATATAAAGTGACGTTCTTTCGCATTGAGATTTTGTGCATCCAACCATAAAAGCGCATGGCAACCTCTGCTTCCCTCTGCAAAGGTCCTATCTTTTATTATTATCTTCTACCTTATGCAAGAGTCACGGTGATCTTCACCTTTCCTTTTTATTTTATCCTTTGGCAAGCCCAGCATGTTGGAAAGAACATGATATATATATATATATATATATATATATATATATATATATATATATATATATATATATATATATATATATATAAATATAAAATTGGATGTAGGGGAGCATGAATTATTATTATTGACATTACCCATGAGGTAAAAGGTTGTGGGGCAAAACTATAAGCCCCTATCTTTCTCTGTGTCCGATTAAAACTCCATAACCACAAGTATTGCGTGAGTGTTCGCAATTATGAAGGACTAGATGATAGTTGAGTATGTGGACTTGCTTTTTAGCTCTGACATAGACTCTTTCCGATGTTATGAAAAATTGCAATTGCTTCGATGACTGAGGTTATGGTTTGTTGGTGTTCAATAAGGTTTCTGATTCATGCTTTTGCATTGTGAATAGATCATTACTGGAATATAAATAATCATATGACAAAATCCATATATGTTGCTGCTATGAGCATAATCATGATGCCTTCATGTCCGTATTTTATTTTTATCGACACCTCTACCTCTAAATATGAGGACATATTTATTGTTATTGGATTTTCGCTTGAGGACAAGCGAGGTCTAAGCTTGAGGGAGTTGATATGTCCATTTTGCATCATGCTTTTATATCGATATTTATTGCATTATGGGCTGTTTTTTCACATTATGTCACAATACTTATGGCTATTCTCTCTTATTTTACAAGGTTTACATAAGGAGGGAGAATGCCGGGAGCTGTAATTCTGGGCTGGAAAAGGAGCAAATATTAGAGACCTATTCTGCAGAACTCCAAAAGTCCTGAAACTCCACGGAATATCTTAAAATAAATAAAGAAAAATCCTCGCCAAAGATGAAGTCAAGGGGGACCACACCCTGCTCACGAGGGTGGGGGCGCGCCCCCCTCCATAGGGCGCGCCCCGTACCTCGTGGGCCCCATGGTGGCTCTCTGACATCCATCTTCTCCTATATGAAGTCTTTCGATGAGAAAAAAATAAGAAGGAACCTTTCGGGACGAGACTCCGCCGCCACGAGGCGGAACCAATATAGAGCTCCGGTAGAGCTGTTCTGCCGGGGATACTTCCCTCCGGGAGGGGGAAATCATCACCATCGTCATCACCAACGCTCCTCTCATCAGGAGAGGGCAATCTCCATCAACATCTTCACCAGCACCATCTCATCTCCAAACCCTAGTTCATCTCTTGTATCCAATTCTTGTCTCAAAGTCCGAGATTGGTGCTAGTAAGTTGCTAGTAGTGTTGATTACTCCTTGTAGTTGATGCTAGTTGGTTTATTTGGTGGAAGATCATATGTTCAGATCCTTTATGCATATTATTACCCCTATGATTATGAACATGAATATGATTTGTGAGTAATTACGTTTGTTCCTAGGGAGAAGGGAGAAGTCTTGCTATTAGTAGTCATGTGAATTTGGTGTTCGTTCGATATTTTGATGAGATGTATGTTGTCTAGCCTCTGGTGGTGTTATGTGAACGTCGACTACATAACACTTCACCATTATTTGGGCCTAGAGGAAGGCGTTGGGAAGTAATAAGTAGATGATGGGTTGCTAGAGTGACAGAAGCTTAAACCCTAGTTTATGCGTTGCTTCGTAAGGGGCTGATTTGGATCCACATGTTTCATGCTATGGTTAGGTTTACCTTAATACTTTTGTTGTAGTTGCGGATGCTTGCAATAGAGGTTAATCATAAGTGGGATGCTTGTTCAAGTAAGAACAACACCCAAGCACTGGTCCATATGAACGTGATGAAAACTAGCTTGACGATATTCCCATGTGTCCTCGGTAGAGCTTTTCCTATTATAAGAGTTTGTTCCGGCTTGTCCTTTGCTACAAAAAGGATTGGGCCACCTTGCTGCACTTTATTTAATTTTGTTACTTGTTGCTCGTTAAAATTTATCCTATCACAAAACTATCTGTTACCACTTATTTCAGTACTTGCAGAGAATACCTTGCTGAAAACCGCTTATCATTTCCTTCTGCTCCTTGTTGGGTTCGACACTCTTACTTATTGAAAGGAATACGATAGATCCCCTATACTTGTGGGTCATCAAGGAGGCTACGTGCGAGTCCCTCGTACCTACACAAAACAAATAACTCCTCGCAACCAATGCGATAAGGGGTTGTCAATCCCTTCACGGTCACTTACGAGAGTGAGATTAGGTAGAGATAATAGATAATATTTTTGGTATTTTTGTGATAAAGACACAAAGTAAAATAAAAGCAAAGGCAATAATAAAGTGTAGGAAGATTAATATGATGAAGATAGACCCGGGGGCCATAGATTTCACTAGTGGCTTCTCTCAAGAGCATAAGTATTGTACGGTAGGTGAACGAATTACTGTTGAGCAATTGACAGAATTGAGCATAGTTATGAGAATATCTAGGTATGATCATGTACATAGGCATCACGTCCGAGACAAGTAGACCGATTCCTGCCTGCATCTACTACAATTACTCCACTCATCGACCGCTATCCAGCATTGTATTGAGATCCAAAAAGAGAGAAGAAGACATCTAGATACTAACTATGGACCCGAAGGTCTGAGGTAAACTACTCACACTTCATCGGAGAATCTATGGTGATGATGTAGAAGCCCTCCGTGATGGATGCCCCCTCCGGCGGAGCTCCGAAATAGGCCCCAAGATGGGATCTCGTGGGTACAGAAGGTTGCGGCGGTGGAATTAGGTTTTTGGCTCCGTATCTGATCGTTTGGGGGTACGTAGGTATATATAGGAGGAAGGAGTACGTAGATGGAGTAACAGGGGACCCACGAGGGTGGAGGGCGCGCCCCCTACCTCGTGCCCTCCTCCTTTCTTTCTTGACGTAGGGTCCAAGTCTACTGGATCATATTCGGTGAGAAAATCACATTCCCGAAGGTTTCATTCCGTTTGGACTCCGTTTGATATTCCGTTTCTTCAAAACTCTGAAATACGCAAAAAAACAACAATTCTAGGCTGGGCCTCCGGTTAATAGGTTAGTCCCAAAAATAATATAAAAGTGGATAATAAAGCCCAATATTGTCCAAAACAGTAGATAATATAGCATGGAGCAATCAAAAATTATAGATACGTTGGAGACGTATCAGCGGCCATCCGACGCTACCCGCGTACATTTCAACCACTATTTGAACTAGCCGGATGAAATTCGTGCAAACACAATGGATTTCACATAAGTAGGATGAAATTCATTACATTTCAAACATTTTTCATGCAAACCAGATGAAATTCATTACATTTTCATATAAGACGGACTAAACCCTACTCTAAACCTAATCTAAATTATCCCCGGTGCCTGTTCCCCATATCCGGTGAACAAAAAGTTTCTGGAAATTACAGCAAGATCAAATAACTATCATCCAAGAAGATCCTATAGGTTTAACTTGGCACAAACACTAATTAAAACATAAAAAACATCTAAGCAGAGGCTAGATCAAAGATTTATTCCTAAATAGAAGCAAAAAGAAAAAAATAGAAATAAAATTGGGTTGCCTCCCAACAAACCCTATCGTTTAACGCCCCTAGCTAGGCATAAAAGTAAGGATAGATCTAGGTATTGCCCATCTTTGCTAGGCAATCCATAAGTGGCTCTCATGATAGATTCATATGGTAATTTTATTTTCTTCCTAGGGAAGTGTTCCATGCCTTTCTTTAATGGAAATTGGAATCTAATATTCCCTTCCTTCATATCAATAATTGCACCAACCGTCCTAAGGAAAGGTCTACCAAGAATAATAGGACAAGAAGGATTGCAATCTATATCAAGAAAGATAAAATCTAGGGGCACATAATTCCTATTTGCAACAATAAGAACATCATTAATTCTTCTCATAGGTTTCTTAATAGTGGACTTCGCAAGGTGCAAGTTTAGAGAGCAATCATCAAAATCATGGAAATCTAGCAAATCGCACAAAGTTTTAGGGATAGTGGAAACACTAGCGCCCAAATCACATAAAGCATAAAATTCATGATCCTTAATCTTAATTTTAATAGTTGGTTCCCACTCATCATAAAGGTTTCTAGGGATAGAAACTTCCAACTCAAGTTTTTCTTCATAAGATTGCATCAAGGCATCAACGATATGTTTAGTAAAGGCTTTATTTTGACTATAAGCATGAGGAGAATTTAACACGGAATGCAACAAGGAAATACAATCAATCAAAGAGAAATTTTCATAATTAAATTCCTTGAAATCCAAAATAGTCGGTTTATCAACATCTAGGGTTTTGCTTTCTTCAATCCCACTTTTATCAATTTTAGCATCAAGATCTAAAAACTCCGAATTTTTGGAACGCCTTCTAGGTAAAGGTGGATCATATTCAGTTTCATCATTATCAAGATTCATATTGCACAACAAAGATTTAATAGGGGACACATCAATTACTTTTAGATCTTCATCTTTATTTTCATAGAAATTGGAAGAACACGCTTTAATAAAGGCATATTTCGTAGCACGCATCCTAGCGGTTCTTTCTTTGCACTCATCAATGGAAATTCTCATGGCTTTGATAGACTCATTGATATCATGCTTAGGAGGAATAGATCTAAGCTTTAAAGAATCAACATCAAGAGAAATTCTATCAACGTTCCTAGCCAATTCATCAACTTTAAGCAATTTCTCTTCAAGCAAAGCATTGAAATTCTTGTGCGAATTCATAAACTCTTTAACACTAGTCTCAAATTCAGAGGGCATCTTATTAGGATTTCCATAAGAGTTGTTGTAGGAATTTCCATAATTATTAGAGGAATTACTAGGATAAGGCCTAGGGTTAAAGTTTCCTCTATACGCATTGTTACAAAAATTATTCCTACCAACAAAATTCACATCCATAGATTCATTATTATTCTCAATCAAAGTAGACAAAGGCATATCATTAGGATCAGAAAAAACACTCTTAGTAGCAAATAATTTCATAAGTTCATCCATCTTTCCACTGAAAACATTAATTTCTTCTATCGCATGCACTTTTTTATTAGTAGATCTTTCAGTGTGCCATTGAGAATAATTAACCATAATATTATCTAGGAGTTTGGTAGCTTCTCCTAAACTGATTTCCATAAAAGTGCCTCCCGCGGCCGAATCCAAAAGATTTCTAGAAGCAAAATTCAATCCGGCATAATTTTTTTGTATAATCATCCACAAGTTCAAACCATGAGTAGGGCAATTACGTATCATTAATTTCATCCTCTCCCAAGCTTGTGCAACATGTTGATGATCAAGTTGCTTAAAATTCATAATATCGTTTCTAAGAGAGATGATCTTAGCGGGAGGAAAATACTTAGATATAAAATCATCTTTGCACTTGTTCCAAGAATCAATACTATTTTTAGGCAAAGACGAAAACCAAGCTTTAGCACGATCTCTAAGCAAAAAGGAAATAGCTTAAATTTAACAATATCATTATCAACATCTTTCTTCTTTTGCATATCACACAAATCAACGAAGCTATTTAGATGAGTAGCGGCATCTTCACTAGGAAGGCCGGCAAATTGATCTTTCATGACAAGATTCAACAAAGAGGTATTGATTTCACAAGATTCAGTATTGGTAAGAGGAGCAATCGGAGTGCTAAGGAAATAATTATTGTTGGTATTGGTGAAGTCACATAATTTGGTATTATCTTGAGCCATGGTGACAAACAAGGAATCCAACACACGAGCAAACAAAAAGCAAGCGGGAAAAAGGCAAACGGAAAAGAGAGGGCAAATAAAACGGCAAGGGTGAAGTGGGGGAGAGGAAAACGAGAGGCAAATGGAAAATAATGTAATGCGGGAGATAAGGGATTGTGATGGGTACTTGGTATGTTCACTTTTGCGTAGACTCCCCGGCAATGGCGCCAGAAATTCTTCTTGCTACCTGTTGAGCAATGCGTTGGATTTCCTTTAAGAGGAAAGGATGATGCAGCAAACTAGCGTAAGTATTTCCCTCAGTTTTTGAGAACCAAGGTATCAATCCAGTAGGAGGCTACGCGTGAGCCCCTCGTACCAACACAAAACAAATAACTCATCATAACCAACACGATAAGGGGTTGTCAATCCCTTCACGGTCACTTACGAGAGTGAGATCAGGTAGAGATTATAGATAATATTTTTGGTATTTTTGTGATAAAGATGCAAAGTAAAATAAAAGCAAAGTAAAAAAGCAAAGGCAATAATAAAGTGTAGGAAGATTAACATGATGAATATAGACCCGGGGGCCATAGATTTCACTAGTGGCTTCTCTCAAGAGCATAAGTATTTTACGGTGGGTGAATGAATTACTGTTGAGCAATTGACAGAATTGAGCATAGTTATGAGAATATCTAGGTATGATCATGTATATAGGCATCACGTCCGAGACAAGTACACCGATTCCTGCCTGCATCTACTACTATTACTCCACTCATCAACTGCTATTCAGCATGCATCTAGAGTATTAACTTCAAGAAAACAGAGTAATGCCTTAAGCAAGATGACATGATGTAGAGGGATAAATTCATGCAATACGATAAAAACCCCATCTTGTTATCCTCGATGGCAACAATACAATACGTGCCTTGCTGCCCCTACTGTCACTGGAAAAGGACACCGCAAGATTGAACCCAAAGCTAAGGACTTCTCCCATTGCAAGAAAAACCAATCTAGTAGGTCAAACCAAACTGATAATTCGAAGAGACTTGCAAAGATATCCAATCGTACATAAAAGGATTCAGAGAAGATTCAAATATTGTTCATAGATAATCTTGATCATAAACCCACAATTCATCGGTCTCAACAAACACACCGCAAAAAGAAGATTACATCGAATAGATCTCCACGAGAGAGGGGGAGAACATTGTATTGAGATCCAAAAAGAGAGAAGAAGTCATCTAGCTACTAACTATGGACCCGAAGGTCTGAGGTAAACTACTCACACTTCATCGGAGAGGCTATGGTGATGATGTAGAAGCCCTCCGTGATGGATGCCCCCTCCGGCGGAGCTCCGGAACAGGCCTCAAGATGGGATCTCATGGGTACAGAAGGTTGCGGCGGTGGAATTAGGTTTTTGGCTCCGTATCTGATCGTTTGAGGGTACGTAGGTATATATAGGAGGAAGGAGTACATCGGGGGAGCAACAGGGGGCCCACGAGGGTGGAGGGCGCGCTCTGGGGGTGATCGTGCCCCCTACCTCGTTCCCTCCTCCTTTCTTTCTTGACGTAGGGTCCAAGTCTCCTGGATCATATTCGGTGAGAAAATCACGTTCCCGAAGGTTTCATTCCATTTGGACTCCATTTGATATTCCGTTTCTTCGAAACTCTGAAATAGGCAAAAAAACAGCAATTATGGGCTGGGCCTCCGGTTAATAGGTTAGTCCCAAAAATAATATAAAAGTGGATAATAAAGCTCAATATTGTCCAAAACATTAGATAATATAGCATGGAGCAATCAAAAATTGTAGATACGTTGGAGACGTATCAGCGGCCCATCCGATGCTACCCGCGTACATTTCAACCACTATTTGAACTAACCGGATGAAATTCATGCAAACACAATGGATTTCACATAAATATGATGAAATTCATTACATTTCAAACATTTTTCATACAAACCAGATGAAATTCATTACATTTTTATATAAGACGGACTAAACCCTACTCTAAACCTAATCTAAATTATCCCCGGTGCATGTTCCCCATATCCGGCCATGAGCCCCAAGAACTGAAGCTCTGGCTCTTGCCTCTCAACGCTCTTCAGCGTCGCCTCTGAAGCCTCGGCAAGTCAAGCTATCTGCCTCCACGTCGGCACCAAGCGCAGACGATGTTTGGCCCACCAATCTTGGCTTCAAGGGGAGGGGAGGAGCGGTGGCCTTCCTAGGAACCGAGGTGCGGCGACCTACCATACACTACTCTTTCTCGCTGTCGTTTGGGCCCACGGACGTGCCGGCTTCGTGTGGTGGCGGCGGGGTGCGCCCGGGACGGAGCCGGCGATGTCCTCCTTGTTGTCGCTCTTGCCCCACACCTCATCCGCCGCCTCGTCGAACTCCCTGTAGGCAGCATCCAATTCCGCCTGATGGCAGCGGTACTGGTAGCGGTCGTAGAAGATTTCGCGGGTGGAGCGGTAGGAGTCGATCAAAGCCTCCTGCTCCACCACATCCACGTCCAGAACGATGGCCAAGTCGGCGGTGTCGTGGATTTGTCACGACAGGTGCCCTAGTGAAAGGACTTAGGTGTGGAGCCATCGCAACTAGGTTAGCTTGAAGGGGGTTAAACGTGACAAAGGACACATAATTTACCCAGGTTCGGCTCCTCACAACGAGGTAAAAGCCTATGTCCTGCTTCTAGTTGTATTGCTTGAGTCTCGATTAGAAGGGAGCGAATACGCTTGACCTAGTTCTCGATTACTTGTTTCTTGAGTTAACCCGCCGCCGGGTCTCACCTTTATATACACAGGTAGAGACCCGGAGGCTTACAGAGTCCCGCCCGGCTCACACAACGTGACCGGCTCGGTTTCTAACTAGTCATGCCTTACAGAGCAAGTCCTCCTACGACGGTTCACAGCCCGGTCCTGGGCCTTTAGCAGGCCTGCCTCCAAGAGACGTCGTCTTTATACCTCTCCCCGGGCCTACTTCATGTTAAGCCGCCAATGATATAACCCGTCCCCTCCTGGGCGGGTCATACCTCGAAGCTATATCCCCAACATTAGGCCCCAGGTTGATTTGAACTTGTTCATATTAATCTCCACTGTCTAACTTAGTAGAATGTGTCATTGCTGATTCTTCATCAGTCCGCTATAACCCGCCATGACGTCACATAACTAGAATCATTGTAACCCGCCATGACATCATGTGCATTAATTCCGCACAAGGCTCAGGACATCTCAACGAATGTTTATCTTAATGGACCGCCAAAAATCGAGGCGCCCGCATTGTTGGCATAATCGTTTTGCCTCCTCAATTTCCGTGCATGCCACCTTATCACTTCCTGATAAATAGGGACATGAGGCCCTCTTTTTCACTTTTACTCTTGCCTCTGCCTCTTATTCTTCGTCTTCCTCGTGTTGACCGCTGCAGCACGGGCTCCGCCGCCGCCATCGACCTTCTTCAACAACTCCGACCCAGGCTGCTGCATCGACCTGACTTTTTGCACTGAACGATGATGAGTCGGAGGTAGAACTTGATTCCCTTGGCTCCTTCTTTGTAAATCTTATTGACGCTGACCCCTCTCAGGATGATGCGGAGACTAGCCATGCAAATGTTGCAGAGGTAACTATTATTTCCTCCAATTCAGAGCCTTTGCCAAGACAGAAAGTTCGGCACGTGACCCAGAAAGTAAGGTTTTATCACCCTTTATATTACTTGGATCCAAACTTTATTTTGAAGAAACAACAGCATGAAGCTCGGCGTATAACCCCGAATAGCGGGGGAGGAGATCTTCATGCCGGCTTACCCAATACGTCGACCCCTGGCAAACGCCGAGCAGAGGTTTCTCAAAATTCAAACTTTTATTTTCCAAAGGCGGGTCTTATCTGTCAACCGCTTAACCCTTCCGGCTCAAATTATCAGGGAACCTCTCACTCCTCCTGCGACTCAACTGGGACTCAGATTCCCCTCTTCAAAGTTGCTCCTGGGTGAGAACATTTGATCTCTTGGTTTTTTAACACTTTACCAATTGATATATTAACATCTTCATGTGTCTCATTTTCAGCGGTATAGCTAAGCCCAACAAGAAATTGAAGATAAATAAGCCGGCCGAAGACCCCAAAACCACTGAGCTGGAGAAGCAGACAATATCAGGAGCTTCTCATCAAACCCCTGAAGCTGCCGCTGATGACCCGCCACCGGAGACTCACGACGTCACAGTGGATCCAATTGGTGTTGACCCACCTAGTGCTAAACCGCCAAGTCCCACCAAGCCTGCTGAAGAAGAGGTTGAAGACGTTGTGGTCACTGGGACTAGCTATACGGAGCCAAGCAACCCCACTGCCTTATCAAAGCACATCGCCAAGGAAGAATTTTCAGCTGCTGACAAAGGCAAATGGAAATTGGACTTGGAAAGCTATGCCAGCTTCAATGTCAGTGAAATTCATGCAGGCTACTTAAGCCGCCTTCATACCAGCTGTGACATGGAATCCAGCCTGGTTAATCTGATGAAGGAGCGCTTTGAGGTAAACACTGAATTCCTTCTCATATGAATATATGTCAGCCGCCAAGTCTAAAGGATATGAAAGAATTGAAAATGTTGTAGACTTAAATAATATCCTTCATCTTGTAGCTTCTCCACACCAGTTTATCTTTGTTAGATCCAAATGAGTAGTCCCAAGGGCCGGTTTAAACAAAATAGTTAAGCGGGGACTTAAGATCATGTTGTAAGAAATCCGAATATGTAGCCCCCATGGGCCAGCTCAAATTAAAAAATTGAACTGGATCATTAAATACTCTTAGGCAAAAAATGACCTACATTAGCCCCCAAGTGCCAAGTAAAATACTTGTATTGTGCTTGGGACTTCAATAGAAGGATCATCATAACTGCAAAATGCTTATTGGCTATTTCTTTGCAGGCTGAATTAAGTATGAAGGAGTCACAGGTGGTTGATCTCCGGCAAAATATCAAATCCCAACAAGCAGAAACATCAAAGGCTGGATCCGAAATGAAAACCGCCTTAGAAGTGACTGAAAATTGAGAAGAGATTTCAATGCTGAAAGAGTCGGCTGGCATACTGAGAAGGCGGCTATGTTGAAAAGAGCTGAAGATGCTGAAGTTGCTCTTAAGCCAGTGACTGAAGAGTTATCCGGCTTAAAACGACATGTTAACAGTTTGACAACCGCCATCTTTGGTAAGTGATATTGTACTTCAATCTTTCACCACCAATGTATTGTAACCTGCCTGCCGACTTACCAATATGTTTGCTCAACACGTCCCAGGAGCTCCAACCTTGGCCAGTACATGCGTGTGAAACTCAAAGCTGTGTACACTCTGGTAGAGCAACTGTACACCGGCACTCAACGGGCCATATCAGCTATCTCGCACAGTAAACAACCGCCTTCACTCATCATGGAGGTACCGGACAAGCTATCTGTCATGCCTCAAAGAATTGAAGAGATAAAGCGATCAGCCACCAGAGATGGTGCTATTACTGCTTTGAGCCGGGCGAAAGCATGGCAAGCAGAGTTAGACCCAGAGGAAATGTCCACTGGCTATCCAAGTCTCAAGGAAGATGGGTCTCCCTTTGATGCAAACGACTTTATCAAATGTGTGAAGGAGATGCGCCCTCTGGCAAGCAAATTAGCTGAAGAGACTGACTTGTCCAAGTATCAGGCGGCTTATACAATGGAAAATTCAAAAGTGAAAGCGCCGGCTTACGAGATTGTGGATCTCATTCCTCCAATACGTAAGCATACTTTTGCTCCTGATATTGATCTGTCCACCCTTATAGATGATGAAGTTGTGTTCAAAGCTTTAGCTGGCATCGATTGGACACCACCTAACTTCCAGACGATGGAGGAAGAAGAAGAAGAACCGGCGCAGGATAACCCAGAATCTTCAACTCGCCAGGACCAAAACAACTGATCTAAGGGGCGGCTCTCAGATCGAGGCATAGAGCTTCTTTTGAAAAACTCTTAAACCTTTGGGCTGGGTAAAGCCTTATAATAGGCTAGTCGAAACAATGATCTGTCATGCCATCGTGCATGTTTAGTCTGAAAACTGCTGATGAAACATTTTATGTGCCACTAATGAGCTTGCAGAAAATATCGCCATCTCTACTAGTTTAAGCCGGGGCGGGTCACAATTTCCAATATAATGTGCTGTGGCGACTTAAAGTCTGAAACCAGGGCGGGTTAGAAAAAACCCTAAATATTCATTTAAATATGAAGTCATACCTGATACTGTAATAATTGTAATTGAGCATGGGTATTAACCCGTAAACATGAAGAATCATGACTTGAATTTATTCAAGGTGAATCATCCCGGCGACTTAAAGTCTGCTTATCAGGGCGGGTTATTAACCCAACTAGCCGTCAACCCGTGCATTCGCACGGGCTAGTTGATTGAATAATATAAATGTAAAAATTCAAAAAAAAATGTGAATTTTGGATCTAGTTTATGTCCATCAAACTTGTAACACCCTGTAATTTAAGATTTTGATATTGGTATATTTGAAAAAAAAAACGTATATTTGTGTGTTTGTATTTTGTATATAGTTTTTATGCCTCACCAATTTGTATTTAATTTAATTTCATCATGATTTCGTATCGTTTTTTGTTATCTAAGATATAGAAAGATTACATGCTTATGCACTTTATGAATCTTTATTTGTACTATATTCTAAAGTAATTAAGCAAGCAATACCTTGCTCCCCTGATGATAGATTAGTGAGCACTATGCTGTACAGGTTTGCAAGAAGTTATTTTATACATGAATTCGTACAAAGAAATCTATTTGGTGAAATAAAGTGAGCATTTTAAGACCATGGAATGCATACTATACTAACTGTCGCTACATCATCTGGATAAATTCCATTTGACTGGAAAATAAACCACTGTGACATATAAATTAATAAAGTAACGTGAGAATGGAACAAAGACTTCGATGATATATACAATAAACATTAGCACTTGGTTAGAAAAAAAAAGTTTTATGAAGGTATATGTGTGATATTATATAAAATAGCACAATCTTTCCAATAAAGTACAGGTCAAGTATGATTAAGAAGTTGTCTTAGGATGCACCACATGTATTTTTTATGAATGCAAGTGATTTACGTGATACGATTTAATTTACCCAAATATATAAGATCATATAGTACTACTGATCTAACTGATGGTAAAAGTTGACCTCAAAATATGTGTCAGACTTGAAACCAAGAGGAAGGAGTTTTTAAATAGGTGTAAATTTTCATGAGGGAGCTAGCTGACCTGAAATTGACATGCCAAAATTTAAATGGCCCTAAAGCGTGATGCCCACGCATATTACCTGAGTTACTTCCAACAATTGTATCGAAGGCCTAATTATTCATCATATTGATGTCAAATAACTCATTTAAATTGCAACGAAGCCTAAAATGGAGTATTCGTTTTCAACTAATATTTGTTTCACATTTATACAACAGATGAACCTGCAACTAAACACAATGTGAATGCTTAATCCGATGCCCGCTCAAATGAATATCCTGCCTAGTATAATCCTTGGGGAATAATAGGGAATACATATTTACATGAAAGTTTTACTTACAGAGCAGCAATGCAGCCATATGTCACTCGTTGTGTTCAAAGAGAAGTACTGGACTGGCCATTGACTCAAATATACTCATGGAAATTCTGCTAATCTATGCAAATCGGTATTGTTGCATGTATTGTTTCCTTATTCCTTTCATCAGAATATATCATGGTATGCCAACTACAAAATATTGATCAGAAATATAATGCACAAAATTAGAATGCAAGACAGGTCCCATCTTGAATCAAATCCTGCTTTTAAATCTTTATTGTTGAGTAATCAACCACATGAAGTATCAGGGCGAGAAAGAGAAAGATTTGATGGATTATGCTACAGTTTTAGAAAATAATAGACAAATACTCCATCCATGTAGAGATACTGTAAATGGCCATGAAGTCTGCATGAAATACGTTGATCTTGAATTTTCTTTATAGATAACTACAGCAACACATTGATACATATAGAAAAGGAGGAGAGATTACCTAACAGGAGTGTCAACCATATCAATGTACATGGACATATCATCACCAGAATAAATAGTGTTGTTGTTGCTACCGCGTCTTTGGAAAGAGGTCGTCAGTCTAAGCAATAGAATTTCTTGTGCTGACATGTATTCCATACATCAAAGTTGTGATATCTTGACGTCTAAAGATTCGTGAAATATGTTGCAGAAAATGAGTTCATTTCACGTCTTGCATTTCATAAGTCAGACAAATGACTTTTCCTTATTAGATCATGCTGAGATCAACTGAAGAAACTATGGAATAAACAAATGTCAAACTCCCTACTGTCTTTGCACCAATAAATGGCCGTAATAAAAAACTATATCACATCATAAGCTAATAAGATTATTAATAAGTGATATATACAACTACTATGAAATAACACAACAACTATAAATTTATTAATATGCTTGAATAGCATTCGCCCAATATAATCAGCCCTGCAAACCACAAAACTGTAGACACGCAAAGAAAACCAGCAGAATTAAAACAAATGAATTTTTATATCTATGAACAATAATTATGTACCAGCCTACAAACATCGCCTTCACACCTTAATTCTACACCTTAGCCTTAAATAACTTTTGCATTGACGCATGACTTCTATGTAGCAGAGAGGATAAGACAAATTCCTTGGACAAATTAGTGGATTAATAATAAAGAAGGTTACAAAAGGAGCTAGTCCAACACGTACCTACTCTGTCAGACGTTAAGACATTCTTCAAGCCGACCACATCTTTTTGTGATATATACACTCCGTAAATTAAACTGCACGTACATACATGCAGTAGGAGACATGCATGCAGTCGGAACCTGGTAATACCGCCACTGTTGGGAGATCAAATAGCAATGTTCCTGTTTCTTTTATTACCTTATTATAAATTAATACTCCCTCCGTCCGGAAATACTTGTCATCAAGATGAATAAAAGTGGATGTATCTAGATGTATTTTAGTTATAGATACACCCTTTTTTATCCATTTTGATGACAAGTATTTCCGGACGGAGGGAGTATGTCTCCAGTGCACGCATGATATGCTTAATTAAGAAAAGTCTGTGAGATGCATAGATTGGTAGAATATTTGCATTGGTGATACCTGATGCACCTTGCTGCATATAAGTAGATCAAAAGAAAAACAGACAATCATTTGGAGATGTAAATATTAGATTGGGATAAATATGATTTGTATGCATGTTATTCATACCTGCAAGGAGAGGCGTTGTTGCATGTTGGCATCGTGCCATACACATGGGCGATGAGGAGAAGCAAATCAGTTGATGGTAGGACATGGCGCCGCTGGTTGTCTATGGTGCTCAACACATCCAGTCTGTTAGTTGATCAATTTAGTTTCCACATGAGCCAAGATAGATCAGAAGATAATTATGTGCGATTAGCTAGAACACTTTGCATGTACTCATGCTTTATGCATGAGATGGACAATATCAAGGATGTAAACATGCGTGTATCAAATCAGTAGAGAGAAATATGCATGTCTTATAAAACAGTGTAACCAATCCATCATGTCTAGATCAAACTCACCTGTGCCTTGAATCAACGAAATTGCATATGAAGGGATACAATCATCGGTGCAGTCTCCTATGCTCCAAGTCAAACCAAAAAGCAATATTTCTACATGTCATGCCAAGCAATAACCTCAAAAATCGGACTGCTTTATCCTGTAAAACTGAGGGTGCAACCCCTCCTCTTCTTGTCCGTGGGTGTGACCATGGGAGCGGCCGGCTACTACTGGGTGGAGCCGCAGCGATCCTCCTCCTTCCTCGCCGCTGGGTGACCCCTCCTTCTTCCTCGCCGGCCAGGAGCAGTCAACAGCAGCCCGCCATGGCTGCGGCCGCCATGCCATTACTGGCACCTATTTTCAAAACTGATTTTCTATCTACTGCGGAGAGAGTTGAGCGATTGGGGAATTGGAGTTTACGGACAAAAACTTACCCCCATGAGTAAACCTGATCCTTGCCTCAACTCGCTTGATCCAGTTTTAGAGAGATTCGTTTTTCACGGCAAGAGAGACAGTAGATCGAGATTCATTGCGTAAGATTGATTCAGGTTGTTTTTTTCTCACGGGAAAGGAATAGGCTGTTAAGCCGCTAGATATTTTAGGGTTAATAGCACATTGGGCTTCAATTTCTACAACCGTGTGCACATTGTGGGCCTTTATTTATTTTTAATAAATATTCGCGGGCTTCACAGTCAATCATTGGTCCGAACATGATCATAATTTAAGCCTAGAATATGCGGGTTGATCTACACCGTAATAACTCGGCCCCACGAGATAAACGGTTCCTAATTGCTGATTAATATGATGATTTCTAGGAAGTCTGTAATTAGTATAGGTATAGAGGTATAGATAGATAGATATATAGATAGATATGCTCAAGTATGAGTCACAAAATCAAGGCTACGTGGCCTGAATTGTGAAAACCATATGTTAATATGGAAGAAGGATATGAGTTGCTCCTTCGCCCGTTGGTGCTCCTTGAGGAGGTTGAGGTTGTAGGCCTGGTCTGCCTGCGCCTGCCGGAACTTGGCCTGGCCTGCTCCTCCCGCAGCATGTCCACATAGTGCACATGGGCCTCGCCGATGGTGAGGCCAGCATGCACTGGCGAGGAGGGTGGCGCCGGCTCGCCCTCCATTGGGGCGTCGTTGGCCTCCATCAGCTGGCCGGCCTACCAGCCGACAGCAATGGCGGCCATTTCCTTCTTCTACTCCGAGGAGAGGGTGTCCTAGAGGGCTTTGGAGCGCGAGGAGGCCATGGCAGGCATGGTGCGAAGAGAAGAAAGGGACCGGAGGAAGATGACTGCGGTTATGGCAATGGGCCGCGACAGTGTGGTTAATGATGGTAGCAGACGGAGGAACGAGTGGCTCCGGAGTAGGTTCCTCGGCAACCGCATAACATTAATGTAGGTCGACGGACCGACAGGGTGTCATTTGAACGCGGAGCAGTTGCTACCGGGAAGCGGCACGGGCGGCGCTCTCTCGGTTGGCACGCTGCTTCAATGTCGGCATCAGTGAGAGGTAACATCCGCTCTGACCGGAGATGAATGCGGCACTGACGCTCTGAAACGGCGTTGACTGGTTTGGACGGGAAGCTCGTGCGGGTGAGGGGAAGGTTAATGATGGGCCAAGGCAGTCAGAAGCGTACGTGGTGAGGGGGAAGGTTAATGATGGGCCAGGGCAGTCAGAAGCGAACGTGGTGAGGGGGGAGGTTAATGATGGGCCAGGGCCGTCAGAAGCGGACGTGGCAGCGGTCCGGACGCCCATAAGGGCCGTAGTTTGTCTCTGATCTGCGGAAAAAAGTGTGTCCAGACCATCGAGCAGACTGGTACAGGCCGGCGTTGGATGGCACAACACGTCCGGACCGTGCGGTCTGGACGGTTGCGGAAAGTGTGTCCAAACCATCGAGCAGACTGGTACAGGCCGGCATTGGATGGCACAACACGTCCGGACCGTGCGGTCTGGACGGTTGCGAGTGGTTTGAGGGTCGACGTTGGAGATGCGCTCAGTGGTTAATTGTGTCACAGCCTCAGCACCATCTCTGAAATGAACTGCGTGCTATCTGTTTGTGTAACAGACTAAATGTCATCTGTTTGAAGCTTTCGAAAGCTTTTTCAAAATGCAGTGTGGATGTGTCATTCGCTCAGTTCTGATGTAAGTTATTTCTGAGAAAAGAATGCGCTCAGATCAGCTTAAGATATGTATGTGTGTGTGTACGTGTATGTGTATGTGTGCGGCTAGCGGCTTCCTACTTGTTCTGTGCACCATTTCTGTTGCCGCTGTACAATCTAACCATGAGCACAAAGAAAAAAAAAATCCGAAGAACCTCAGGTTCTGCTGTAAGTTTGTTCTGAGAAAAGAATGCACCCAGACCAGCTTGGATGTTGCTGGCTGGCTGCTTCCTACTTGTCTTGCTATGTATTTCCTGGCCAGCTGACTCAAACAAGACCAAAAATCCTGGCTATGTACCAAATCCTAAGAACAATCTAATTTTTTTTTTCCTCTGAAAGGAGAGCGTACTGCAATCCTGAAACAGACAAGCACATTGCAACCCTGAAGTAAGGTACTGACGGCATTGGACTAGAACTGGCCTCTGAATTAGCTCAATCAAATGATCAAAGACACACATGATAAATTCCAACTACATATAAAAGAACTGAAATGAAGAAGGATAATTTTGTAGTTAGCAATGCGGATTGAAATACATAGCCAGGCAAAGGTTGTAATCATGAAGAAATCAACCCTTGGAAATTAAGTCATGATGGAAATTAAATCACGCTAGAGATTATCAGCTCATCTCTAGGCTAACTTCTTTTTCCAGCAGGGCCGTCAAATAATATGAAATGACAGTAAACAATAGAGTAGACCGGCACTGAAAGTCTGACTTTTAATAGATCATCTTGTTCTCCTTACATCTGAATACCTGACAAGGTCCACTCCACAAACTTGACTGCTTAGACGGTCTTAGCTTTTGGCAAGGCTAATCAAACGCAAGATAAAATACTCCAGGTTCTATATTGTATCCTTCTAGATGGCCATATTACATACCAAAGGGCAAAAGCATACCAATTTAGTGGTTAACTGTCGAGTTGCATCACAACGGTCGTCACCATCTTGATCATCGTCTCATCAACGAATCAGCCCTGACCTCCAGCACTGGTGTCAGGGCTATTCTAACCCTGGAGGCTATGGGCTTGAGCTTGAAGCACGGCATTTTTCCAGCATCTCATCATCCTCGGTCTCAACACCTGACCAATATCTAAATATTAGGAGTACTCGAGTCGCAGATATTCAAAAGCCAGTGAGCAAAGAGGAAGGAAAGGACAGGCAGCACTCAGTAAATTGCTTGCAGAAAAAACTTGGGAAGAAGGACAGCAAATTGGTTTATTGACCACAAAGTATCAAACACTCTGTTCTATGTGTTGTCCAGTGCAATTAGTAGTCCAAGTTTATATACATAGCAGGAAAAAGGAACGCAGAAGTGAATCCTAAAAGAACTTAATAATAGTTGTAAAGAAATGGTGGCTTCCTGTTACGGAACTTCACAAGTTATGTAGTAGTTACCAAATTTCTCACTCAAGAAAAAATACTCAGGGGCATCAGTAGCGACACTCAACATACTATGTGTGTTCTCTGTCATCCTAGAAAAACTGATTGCTTGCATTTGGCATGTGCCTGAGACAGAGGAACATGCCGTCAAAACAAACATAGGCGCCCAACTTGATTTCAAATCAAACTGTTACTGAGCACAAGCTGACAAACTGTTCTTGCTATCTGAATAGCAATCCATGGAACAAAAGAATATTCAAGATCGCCACCTCAGTTTTGCTCACATCATATATAGGAGATGCATTAGCATTAGCATTAGCAACAGATCCATCTCTTATATCTATTAGTTTGACCACAAAATAATTTCTCGAAATGAATTGTTGCCATCTAGTAGTGTTTTTTACGAGTCCATAAGGCTTCCAGCCTACTTATAGTATGGAAGGTCCTTTTTTTTTACTTGTCCTTATGATGGCAATTAGAACATGAAAACAAATAAATCACAAATGTGCTCCTGAGCTTGATTAGCCTTGCCACAAGCACAAAAAAGTTAAAACAACTACTCCCTCCATCCCACAATGTATGACACTTTTGCAAGCTAACATAGCTTGCAAAAACGTCTTACATTGTGGGACGGGAGGGAGTACCAAATAGTTTAAACAAGAATAACCAATCACAGTAATGTACTATGAAGCATCAGACAAGCTGGGTGATAACTTGGACACAACAGAAAGTTTACCACTTGATATTGTTGGTGACGACAACAATGATGGTGGGAAGTTTCTATATACACATGGTGAACTGATGCCACGTCTGACCACCTTCTCAAGTTGGAATGTTTTGATATCCAATGTGAAAGTGTCTCCCTGTGATACAAGAAGCAAGTGCCTCTCTGTTGATCCCATGAAACTGTACCAAGAAGAAACCAGTGTAATTGTCGTCTCCAACTGCCACTGGCTGGAAGTTCCACCATTGTTTCGCCTAATTAGATAACTGATGTGAGATGTGTAATGTGGAAGCACAAACATCCCAGTGACGCCTTCCCCTGCCTCCACAATGGCTATACCCGCAATCTGTTCTGAAGAACCTCTCACTTGGGGTGGGAGGTCAGCGAGTGAGAACTCCATTTTCTGGGTGTCAAGCACCAGCAACTTCTCCCTGCACGCTGTCACCCCGTAGAAGCAGCCATATGCGTGCCGGTACCGGCAGAATGAAGCAAAGCCTGCAATCCATGGAGTGCCTCGCCATTGTCCGGTGCTGGAAGAGAAGACGAAAGCACCCTGCTTATCTCCCCAATGTGCGATGGAAATCACTGTGAATGATGTCTCTTCTGCGGCCTCCTCCTCGTCGCCGAGGAAGGACAGCCGGTGTGGGTTTTCCACAACCCACCCCTCAACTTCAGGGAACAGGGGAAGCAGGCGGTACCGCCGGTGCAAGGGGTCGCATACCACCAGAGAATTATCCAAGGCAAATCTGCTGAGGAGGACGCGGCCGCCGCGGACGTCCCGGACCTTCCAGTCCCGAGCGGGGCCGGGTAGGAAGGAGAAGGAGAAGTCGGCGGCGAGGGCGACGGCGCGGGCTGCCGACGCGGAAGGAGAAGGCGGGAGTACGGGGAAGAAGGCTCCGGTTAGAGCGAGGAAGCCGAGCAGGGGAGGGTCGTGGAGCTTGCGGAAGCGCCGGAGGAAGGGGCGGCCGGCGACGAGGCGACGGAAGGAGACGCAGGCGCCAGAGGCGCGGATGACGTCGGCTGGCGTGGGCAGGCGGAGGAAGATCTCCGCCACGAGCTCGTCGGGGATCGGCAGCGAGGCCGTCTCCTGGAAGCCATCTCGCGACGGCAGCAGACGAGGAGTGGAATGGCGACGGTGGTCGAGGATGCCCGGATCTACGCGAGGGTCCTCGCTGGTCTGGCCCTCGTCCGCCGCGCCACCGCCCATCCCGCCGCCGGTGGTGAGAAGCTCCGCTTGGAAACCTAACTTGGTGGGTTCGATTGGTGAGCAGAGCAGAGTGAGGGCATCTCCAGCCGTTGGCCTTCCAGGAGGGGCAAAAAATCGCCCCCTGGGCGCACCGGCGCTAAACCGCGCACTGGGGACGTGATGCCCCCCGGTCGCAGCGTCCACGGTTAGTCAAAAAAGTCAAATACGGCGCAAACACGACTCAAATTTAACGCAAACATCGACGAGTTCGTTCAAACTCAAACATATTTTACAAAAAAAAGAAAAAAACTACCGCGGGCTACCCCCGCCGTCTCCCTCGCCGCCCGCCTCGCCGCCCGCCCACGCGGTTCTACATGCCGAGGAGGCTGTAGAACCGCGTGTAGTCACCGCCGCCGTCGTCGTCGTCGTCGCCGCCCCCGCCTACGCCTCCGCCGTCCCTGCTGCATCCTTCCCCCGGTTGGCGCGGCGGGTTGGATGGTCCGGGGGCGTCGTCGTCGTCGTCACTGTCGAGGACCACGACGCCGTGCTCATCCTCGCGCCCACGCTTGCGGGCGGCGATCTCCTCCAGGGCCCGGCGCTGCCGGACCATCTCGTCGCGGAGGTAGTCGTCCCGCGCCCACCGTAGGGCGTCCTCGTCGGAGAAGCCGCGCCGGGTTATCTCCTCGTACTCCGCGGGGAGGCCGGGCTCCGGTTTGGGCTCGACGAGGACGAAGCGGCCGGTGGGCGGGGAGGCGTTGTCGCCGATGCGGACACCAGAGCTACGGGTGCGCGCGCTGACCGGCGTGCCCTGGGGCTCCGGCTTGACGGGGTGGAGGTGGAGGCAGGGCGAGCCGCCGGACGAGGAGGAGGACCCCCTGGTCTCCATGCGCCTCGGGGTCCAGGAGCTTCCCCGGCGGCGTGTGAAGGACGGGGGAGCGGGGTACTCGAGGCGCGGCGTGTTGCCGCCCTCGATGTACTCGAGGACGGCCTCCAACGTGCGCCCGGGCACGCCCCACCACCGACGCCGGCCGGCGGCGTTGAGCCTGCCGGAGGGCTCTACGCCGTTGGTGGCCTCGAGCTGCTGGGCGTGACGGGCGGCGGAAATAAGGGTCCCAGAGCGGGCTGTCGGGGACGTACCGTGGCCCCTCCCTCGCCGCACGCGGCAGGTTCGAGCGGATGCGTGCGATCTCCGCACGCCGCGCCGCGCCGGTGGGTACCGGGGGCACTGGCACGCCGCCGGCGCTGATCCTCCACGCCCGGGCACCCGCATGTTCGGCGGGACCGGGTACTCGGCCTCGAAAAGGAGGCGAGCCTCGTCCTCGTGAAGGTGGCGGCGGCCTAAGCCGTTCGCCGCCGCGCCGTCGCTTGGGAAGCGCTCGGCCATGGGTGATGAACTGGAGACGGTGAGAGAGAGGAGAGGGGAACGACGACGGCGAGAAAGTGTGAGATCGCCGAGCTCGCTGGGGCGCGTCTTATATAGACCAAGGCGCCGCCCGTACGCGTGCCCGCCGTGTGTACGCGTGGCGGGCGAGCGACAGCGAGGGACGCGCGTCATCCGGCCTTCATTGCGCCGCCCATGAGGCATCAATGGAGCAGGCTGACCGGCGCGGCAGCTTTGGCATTGATTCGCCGTGGGAAACGAGGCGATAAGGACGAGGAAGGGCCGAGAAGAGAGTCGTGTCACTGACGCGGCGGGCCGGCGACTTTTTCACGCCAAAACAGTTCGCCCGGCGCCCCCGGGCGCCCCCAGTGCGCAAGGTTCGGCCTGGGTCCGCCGGCGCTGTTTTCGGTCCAGGCCGGCGAAAATTGGGCTCCTGGGGGCGCGACTGGGCCGATTTTTGGCGCCGGCGCAAAAAAAACGCCTGGGGAAGCCTTCCTGGGGGCGCGGCTGGAGATGCCCTGAGGAGTGGGGAGTGATGGGATTCAGGGGAACGCGGGGCACCTGCAGCTACAGTTTGGAATATTCGGAGGGGCTTTCTGCAAATGTCCCAGCATCACACCAAGGTCCCATCCTGGCCCTTGATTGCCCATCCGGCGGCCACAAATTAGTCCTTTGACCTTGAGGTTAATTAACTTATCGGAGCAGGAAAATTCTAGGTTCATCTAACAAAAAACAACACTCTCGAAAAAAAATCTAACAAAAAACACTCCAGGTTCTACTCTATAATTCGGGATGGCCAAATTACAGATCAAAACAGAGCCAAACGCATACCAATTTAATGGTAAAACAGATAATTAATTTTCACGTTTGAATTGGAGAGATGTTAGCTAACTTTTAGATAAACAAGCAAACCACCAATAGTTCTTGAAGTATCCGAAAAAGTATTCTTTTCGACCAAAACAACTACTGTACTTACTATTGAGAATAGTTAAACTGTTTGATGCTCAAAATGACAGTCCAGGAGGCCTCAAGAAAAAAAATCAAAAATAATAAGCACAAATGTAACCTAATAAGGTCATAAAATTAGAGTGATGTCCCCCACATCGTTATTTCTGTTTTGTCAAATCTTTGCCGAACAGTTAAAGTGACAAAGATTGTAAACATAAAAAGTTGAAAATGAAGTCGTTATCATCCGGAAAAAAAATGAAGCCGTTATGGGTTATCATCTCATCTAAAGGCCAACTTTTTGTTTCTTTGGCGACATATTGTAAATATTTGAATGGATGTGAACAATGGAGTAGATCATCACTACAAATAGACTATTAATAGATGGATCCTCCTGGTCATCTCCTTAACCCTGACTACCTCACAAACTTCATTCCACCAACTTGGAGTTGTAGACATACATACAACATGACCAACATTTACCTTGACTTCTCGCAGAGCCTTAGTTAACCTAATGATTATGAAGAAACTAAATATAGCTAATGCTCTCGCCACCTTATCATGAGAAAAGTAACAATCATTGTCAGATCAAGGCACACACGATGAACGCTCCAAGTTCTATTCTATCATCGTGGATGACCATATTACAAACCATAGCGGACCAACTTAGTGGCCAACATTTGAGTTGCTTTGCAGCCTCAGCACCATCTTGAATCCTCGATATACCAGCTTGACCTCCAGGCTCCAGCATTCACATCAGCACTATTCTGACCATGGTAACTATGCGTTAAATCTTGCAAGACAACGTTGTTCCATAGTCTCCTTCTCGGCCCCTTCCTCAGCATCTGCCCAGTATCTCAAAGTTGTAATGTTCAAATTGTCGATGTTCAAGAGCTTCTGAGCATAGCAAAACAACACAATAGGTCTTAGTATCAGGCAGCAGCACCAGGTAACTACTTACAGGAAAAGCACAATGAGAAAAGTTTAAATGTAATATTAAAGCTTAACATAAACCACACACAATAAATGGAGAATCAGCCTTCTGAAGTTCTTTTTACCAATTGCCCCCCTTGGTACAATATTGACCATAGTAGAATTTAAAAATGTAAGAGCAAACACTTTTTTTATGTGTTTAACACTGTCAATTACAAAAAGGCATGCAAACATTCATAAATGAATCCTTTGAAAAACTTGAGCCGCAAAAAAATCTGTAGCTCTGTGTCCCATTTAATGGAATAACAAATTTCTAGCTTCAACCAGTGAGGGAAAAAACTCAGGGATCTTAGTAGCAACAATCAACAAACTATGTGTGCCATGCGCCATCCTACAAAATTGATTGGTTGCATATGGCATGTGCTTTGAAGGGCTGAGAATAGGCAGGTGAAAGTTTGAACTGTCTACAAAATGTGGATGCAATGCTACCAATTTATCTCGAGCACAAGCTGGTTCACTTTCTTGGCACAAGATAGCAACCTCTTCTTGCTATATGAATGACGTGTCTCCTGAGCAAACAAATTTGGAATGATTCCTTCAGAAACTAATCGACATGATTCCAGTTTTACTCATATCATCATCGTCATATACAGGAGATCAAACAGTGTGGCTCAGCATTTTACCTGCAAAGAGACCAATTATGCGGAGTTATTCCAAACCGACGTCATACGGTAAATGTGTAGGTGTAAAGTCCTGCTGACTAGAATGGATGTTTCAAAGGTGTAACAATCCAAAGGTTAAAATGATTTTACACTTGTATACCAACTCCATCAAATTAATTATAAAAACCATTTCTCAAAAATAATTGCTACAATCCAATTTTCTTTATGATTTCACGACCCCTCATGAATGTTTATCATAGCGTGTAAGATCCTTCCTTTATTTTACTTGTCTGAAAAACTTTAAATGGCAATTAGAATGGACAAATAAGAAAATAAAAATTATGGTACTGAGCTAACCTTCTCAAAAGCACAGAAAAGTGAAGTACCAAATCAATTAAAGAAGAGTTGCAATCCCAATAATTCACTGTCAGGAATCAACAAGCGTGTCATAAAAATGATATAACACTACTAGAAAAAGGGCTATAGATGGGATTGACACTAATGACGCACCAGACAAGAGGTGCGCCATTAGTATATACTAATGGCGCACCAGATTCTGATTCGCCATTAGTGTTGAAACTACTAATGGCGCACCAAGTCAGTGGTGCGCCATTAGTATCAATTTTTTTTTTTTGAACTAGCGCGCCTGTCCAAACATACTAATGGCGCATCAGGGCGCAGTGCGCCATTACTAGTTGCAACTAGTAATGGCGCACTTGTTCCGCAGTGCGCCACTAATGTTGTTTTTTTAATTATATTTTTTATTCCTTTTGTTGCAAAACTACTAATGGCGCACAGCTTAACCGTGCGCCATTACTAGTTCAAACTAGTAATGACGCACTGTGAAGCAGTGCGCCATTAGTATGATATTTAAATCGTATCCGGTCCCCCTCGCCGCCGAGCACCCCCCGGTCCACCGGCCGCCGCCGCCGACCCCCCGCACCCTCGATTCCCCTACTCAACCGCCGCCGCCGACCCCCCGCACCCCTCCCCTACTCAACCGCCGCCACCGACCCCCCGCACCCTCCCCCGCTCCACCGGCATTACTGTTTGATGATATTTTTTAAAAAAATATTACTGTCTTATAAAAAAATTACTGTTATGATTTAAACAAGTTTGAACATATTTAAACACAAATAAGTATCAAACAGCATTTTAAATGCATAAAAAAAATTGTGGAGCCTGGGAATCGGCGGCGGAGGCCGGTGGACCGGGGGGGGGGTGCTCGATTGTATTTCATGGGCACTTTTTAAACTATCATGAATATTTTTAAATTTCATGGACACTCGATCTCGATCCCCCTCCATCTCGATCGCTATCCCACCTCGCCAGATCCGGCCTCCCTCGCCGCCGAGCACCCCCCGGTCCATCGGACGCCGCCGCCGACCCCCCGCACCCTCGATTCCCCTACTCAACCGCCGCCGCCGACCCCCCGCACCCCTCCCCTACTCAACCGCCGCCACCGACCCCCCGCACCCCTCCCCTACTCAACCGCCGCCACCGACCCCCCGCACCCTCCCCCGCTCCACCGGCATTACTGTTTGATGATATTTTTTTAAAAAATATTACTGTCTTATAAAAAAATTACTGTTATAATTTAAACAAGTTTGAACATATTTAAACACAAATAAGTATCAAACAACATTTTAAATGCATAAAAAAAATTGTGGAGCCTGGGAATCGGCGGCGGAGGCCGGTGGACCGGGGGGGGGGGGTGCTCGATTGTATTTCATGGGCACTTTTTAAACTATCATGAATATTTTTAAATTTCATGGACACTCGATCTCGATCCCCCTCCATCTCGATTGCTATCCCACCTCGCCAGATCCTGTCCCCCTCGCCGCCGAGCACCCCCCGGTCCACCGGCCGCCGCCGCCGACCCCCCGCACCCTCCCCCGCTCCACCGGCATTACTGTTTGATGATATTTTTTAAAAAATTATTACTGTCTTATAAAAAAAATGTTACTGTTATGATTTAAACAAGTTTGACATATTTAAACACAAATAAGTATGAAACAACATTTTAAATGCATAAAAAATTGTGGAGCCTGTGATTCGAACCCAGGACCTCCTGGTGTGAGAACTAGCTGCTGACCAATCGAGCTAGTAGGGAAGACTTGATGTCTATTAGGTCAGGTTGTAGATAACCTGTTGGCTCGAGCAGAAAATAAATACTAATGGCGCACCAGGGTGAGGTGCGCCATTAGCATGTATGTACTTATGGCGCACCCAGGGGTGGTGCGCCATTAATATTGTGCCGCCCCTACTCCTATCGATCCCTTCTCTCTCTGTCGCCCTCTCTCTCGATCCCCTTTCCCTCTCCTCTCGATCCCGACGCCGCTGCCCCGCCGCTGCCCCGCCGCCTCGACGCCCCGACGCCCCGACGCCGCCCCGACGCCCCGACGCCGCTGCCCCGACGCCGCCTCGACGCCTCGACGCCCCAACGCCGCCAACGTCGCCTGCCGCAACTGCGAGCACCAGGTACCCCCACCCTCCCCTCTCTCGCCCCCTTCCGCAATGCCATGCCGCGATTCCTGTCTTCGCGGCCCCCAAATCCTAGCTAGGGTTTTCTGTACTTGCCATTGTTCTTCTGTACTTGGTGAAACAATGATGAAACAATGAGTTGTAACCTTGCCATTGCCATCTGAGGTTAAATGAGTTGTAACTGATGAAACAATGAAACAATGAGTGATTAAACCCATATTTGGAACAATGAAACAATGAAACAATGTCACCATTTTCATCATTAGTTCTAACTGGTGAAACAATGAGTTGTAACATCATGCAGTTATTAGTCCATAGACACATCTAAGGTCTCTAACCTTGCCATTGTTCTTCTGTACTTGGAAGCCCATATTTATGACATTGCTCTCTATCTTTGCTGAATAATGATAAATAATGATAAAAAATGGTGATTAAACCCGTAAAAGTGGGGCGGTACAATGGAGGGGCCCAAAGGGTGCTTCCCACTAACAAGGAATTTCACTCCACTCACATTCAGCTAATGGCTAACAAATAATTAGTGGCAGGGTGATCTTAAGCACCTAGCTCCTGCTTGTTGGGACCTGACAGTGCTTGGATATTTATCTTTCTCAAAGAAAAAACATTAATTAGAGAACATGGCTAATATCTTGGTCTAATCAGTTAGAACATTTTAAACTTTTTTATAGCTTGTCTATGCAAATACTAGTAGTTTTGACTTCCCTAACAAGTGCTTTAGGCTTGCTTGGCTTAACTGAAGAGTTGGTATGATCAGAAAGTTCTCAAGCATGGAGTAGAGTCAATTTTGTATGGTAAATACTAGTAGTTATTCCCCCAAGTATGTTGCACTCTGAGTTAGACAATGGATATTGTTTTTATGTTGCTGTAGGCAAAGTTCTTCTGATTGTTACAACAAAGTTTGCATCAATTCAGAAGTTTGCTCCAGGAACTTGCTTCACAACAAAATTGTTGCTATGATGCGATGATACAATTAGTCGATGTATCTCTCTGAATCTTGGTTGTGTCATCTCATCTGTTATAGTTTCATCTGCCATAGTTTCGTCTGTAGCGAGTGTTGAAACTTATTTATCCATGGGAACATCGAGGAACTGCATTGTTGAATTCAGAATTATACAATTTGCAAGACTTGTTTATTTATCTGTGAGAAGGTACATTAAGAGATTGATGATCTGCTGCATTCTAAATTAGATACTGAGAGTTGTAGCTACAATTCTGTGGACTAGCAGCTAAGCTACACCCAGAAGTTTTTTTACAAAGTTTGTCAGCCAATACGAATCCTTGAATCACTGCCCCACCTTATCATGGTTTCATGCCAGTCCTTAAGATGCTTACAGGCTTGCATTGCAGGTACCCCGAGAGGCCCTTGAGTTTGCCGGAATGTCGATTAACTTCCGTTCCGGCAAATTCGGGTACTCCATATGTCCTATTTTCAGCAAAGGTCATGCTGAAATTTTCCGTGAATTTTAGCATGACTTTGCTAAAAATAGGACATATGGGGTACTTGTGACTAATGCCTGTTATCATGCTTGTTTTATGATCTGTTGTAAGGGTACTAATTGGTCTCTTCTGCTGCTTATCAGAGATGGCGGGAAGCAGCCACCGCCGCTCTGCGACACCGCAGTACGAGTTGGATGCTTCTGAGTTCTTCACTATCATACTTGGGACTTCAGTATCATCCATGACGCAGGTATATAAAATGAGAGATATCCCCTAGCTTGACCCATCTCATTATGATATCTGTTGTTTGCCTACATCACTCATTGTCCCAAACTGCAGAGGTTGCCTGACAGTTTTAAGAAGATGCTGATGGGTGAAGATCCGCCAAATAATGTGAAAGTGCGACAGGCCGGCAGCGGGTTTCGCAGGCTGTGGGATGTGGAGTTGGTGATCAAGGAGGGCCACATGTACTTGTCTCGTGGGTGGGAGAAGTTCTACCATGCCTACGACCTGCGGCTGGGGTACTTCCTTCTCTTCAGGTACGACGACGACGCCACCACGCTCATCGTGAAGGTGTTCAACGCGACTATGTGTCGCATGCGCTACGCTGAAGATTATGATGCCGGTACGTTCTGCCTGTTGTTATTCCTCTACATTTGCCTTTGTCTCACATTGATTGTTAACGGTCATTGTTGCATTTGGACAGGTAATGGGAGCAGCAGCAGCGACAATGGCTGCAGCCAAAGCAGCAACGACCATGGCTGTAGCGAAAGCAGCAGCGACCTTGGCTGTAGCGAAAGCAGCAGCGATTCTTGCAGCAGCATAGACAACAAGAAGGATGATCCGGACTGGAGTGCGGGAGAAGAGGAGCAGAGTGGGGATGAGGAGCTGCAGGATGACGATGGGCATCAGGCTGAGGATGACCTAGCGCTGGTGGTGGCTGACCAAGGGCAAGAGATGGTGGTGGCTGACCAAGGGCAAGAGATGGTGGTGGCTGACCATGGGCAAGAGATGGAGGTGGCTGACGACGACCTAGCGATGGTCGTGCCTGAAGGTGGCCTCGCGATGGTGGTGGTGCTTGACAATGACCACGCACCGGTGGTGGCGCCGGCGATCCCACAGCTGGGCGACATGACCACGCCAATTGATGTAGAAGACTACATCCCACTGCCTCCACCGCCTCGCCGCTCTTGGCGCATCAGGCTGAGGAAGAAGAAGGAGAACAATGCATGAGGACTGAATTTTGTATCAATGTGAAACTTTTGTGAATTGATGGATAACGGTGTTGGATGAACAATGTGAAACTTTTGTAATATGTAACGATGGAACTATGTGTTGGCTATGTATGTATATATGATGGAACATGTGTGTTGGCTATGTATGTTATATGGATGCTTGTTGTATATATATGTGTTGGATATCTCATAGGTGAAATAGTGACCTGAGATTAAAAAAAATTAAAAAAATTGTTACTAATGGCGCACTACCATGTGGTGCGCCATTAGTATGCCGAGGTTACTAATGGCGCATCACGTTTTGGTGCGCCATTAGTATGCCAAAGCACCTGGCTATACATGCCCCTGGGAGGCATACTAATGGCGCACCGTGCCCTACACTAATGGCGCACTTGTGGTGCGCCATTAGTATACCAGATACTAATGGCGCACCAGTGGTGCGCCATTAGTAAATATTACTAATGACGTGCTAGTAATGGCGCACCCCTAATGCGCCATTAATGGCCAAATTAGGTGCGCCATTAGTAGCCCTTTTTCTAGTAGTGTAAGCTAGATGTGATAGAAAGCTTACCGTTTGATACTGTCGGTGACGACAACAACAACGATGGGAAGTTACTATATGCGTGGCCCAACTGCTAACCTCACAGTCTCTCGAGCTGCAATGTTTAGACGTCCAACATGAAAATGCCTTGATCAAGCAATGGGCTTCGCAACTCATACAAGAGGAAGTACCTCTCCGTTGAACCTATGATGTAGCACCCAGAACCCAATGAGATTGTTTTCTCCTCCAGCCACTGGCTCAAACTCGCACCATCGTTTTGCCTAATGCTATAATTGAGCTTGGATCCCCCATAATGAAGCATGAACACCCCAGACCTTCCTTCCCCGGCCTCCACCATGGCCATAGCAAAATCATCAGGTGCAGTTTCAGCAATGAAGAACTCCATTCTATGGGTGTTGAGCACCAACATTTTAATTCCATACATAAAATCTAACATCCAGTAAAAGTAGCCACATGCATATCGACGTGAGTAGAGAGGTCTCACAATTTCCACACTTAACAAAACAGCATATCGACATTGATTGCTGCTTGAATATTTGTGCTTTCTTTTTTTTACATTTTTTTGACGAACTTAATTTTTCTATATCTGTGGTGTATCTGATCTGGGCTAGCTGGGAATTGCTACCTCTTGAGCATGCGTTGGTTTTCCCTTGAAGAGAAAAAGATGATGCAGCAAAGTAGTATAAGTATTTCCCTCAGTTTTTTAGAACCAAGATATCAATTCAGTAGGAGACTACAGGCAAATCGCCTAGTACCTGCACAAACAATCAAGAACCTTGCAACCAACGCGATAAAGGGGTTGTCAATCCCTTCACGGCCACTTGCAAAAGTGAGATTTGATAAAGATAATAAGATAAATATTTTTGGGATTTTTGTTGTATAGATTGGAAAATAAAGATTGCAAAATAAATAGTAAACTAGAATTATAGATCGGAAAATTATATGATATAAAGTAGACCCGGGGGCCATAGGTTTCACTAGTGGCTTCTCTCATGATAGCATATATTACGGTGGGTGAACAAATTACTACCGAGCAATTGATAGAAAAGTGCATAGTTATGATGATGTCTAAGGCAATGATCATGAATATAGGCATCACGTCCTTGTCAACTAGACCAAAACGATTATGCATCTACTACTATTACTCCACACATCGACCGCTATCCAGCATGCATCTAGAGTATTAAGTTCATAAGAACGGAGTAACGCATTAGGAAAGATAACATGATGTAGAGGGATAAACTCAAGCAATATGATATAAACCCCATCTTTTTATCCTCGATGGCAACAATACAATACGTGTCGGTTCCCTTTCTGTCACTGGGATCGAGCACTGCAAGATTGAACCCAAAGCTAAGCACTTCTCCCATTGCAAGAAACATCAATCTAGTAGGAAAACTAAACCGATAATTCGAAGAGACTTGCAAAGATATCAAATCATGCATATAAGAATTCAGAGAAGAACCAAATAATATTCATAGATAATCAAGTTCATAAACCCACAATTCATCGGATCTCGGCAAACACACCACAAAAGAGTATTACATCGAATAGATCTCCAAGAACATTGAGGAGAACTTTGTATTGAGAACCAAAGAGAGAGAAGAAGCCATCTAGCTAATAACTATGGACCCGAAGGTCTGTGGTAAACTACTCACACATCATCGAAGAGGCTATGGTGTTGATGTAGAAGCCCTCCGTGATCGAATCCCCCTCCGGCAGATCGCCGGAAAAGGCCCCAAGATGGGATCTTATGGGTACAAAAGGTTGCGGCAGTGGAAAAGTGGTTTCGTGGTTCCCTTGGATGTTTTCGGGGTATAAGTATATATAGGCGAAAGAAGTAGGTCGGTGGAGCTATGAGGGCCCCATGAGGGTGGGGGCGCGCCCTCCTGCCTCGTGGCCGCCTTGTTGCATCTCTGACTTCCACTCCAAGTCTCCTGGATTGCGTTTGTTCCAAGAAAGATCCTCGCGAAGGTTTCGTTCCGTTTGGATTCCGTTTGATATTCCTTTTCTACGAAACACTGAAATAGGAAAAAAAACAACAATTTCCACTGGACCTTCGGTTAATAGGTTAGTCCCAAAAATAATATAAAAGAGAATATTAAAGCACATTAAACATCCAAAACAGATAATATAATAGCATGGAACAATCAAAAATTATAGATACGTTGGAGACGTATCAAGCATCTCCAAGCTTAATTCCTGCTCGTCCTCGAGTAGGTAAATGATAAAAACAAATTTTTTGATGTGGAATGCTACCTAACATAATTTTCAATGTAATTCTCTTTATTGTGGCATGAATGTTTAGATCCAAAAGATTCAAGACAAAAGTTTAATATTAACATAAAAATAATAATACTTCAAGCATACTAACTAAGCAATTATGTCTTATCAAAATAACATAGCCAAAGAAAGCTCATCCCTACAAAATCATATAGTTTGGCCATGCTTCATTTTCGTCACACAAAATGCTCCCATCATGCACAACCCCGATGACAAGCCAAGCAATTGTTTCATACTTAGCATTTTCAAACCTTTTCAACTTTCACGCAATATATGAGCGCCGGCCATGGACATAGCACTATGGGTGGAATAGAATATGATGATGGAGGTTGAGTGGAGAAGACAAAAAAGGAGAAAGTATCACATCGACTTGGCTAATCAACGGGCTATGGAGATGCCCATCAATTGATGTCAATGCGAGGAGTAGGGATTGCCATGCAACGGATGCACTAGAGCTACAAATATATGAAAGCTCAACAAAAGAAACTAAGTGTGTGTGCATCCAACTTGCTTGCTTATGAACACCTAGGGCATTTTGAGGAAGCCCATCATTGGAATATACTCCCTCTGTTCGGAATTACTTGTCTCAGAAATGGATGTATCTAGAACTAAAATAAGTCTAGATACATCCATTTTTGCGACAACTAATTCCGAACGGAGGGAGTACAAGCCAAGTTCTATGATGAAAAATTCCCACTAGTATATGAAAGTGACAAAATAAGAGACTCTCTATATCATGAAGATCATGGTGCTACTTTGAAGCACAAGTGTGGAAAAGGATAGTAACATTGCCCCTTCTCTCTTTTTCTCTCATTTTTTTTGTTTGGGCCTTCTCTTTTTTATGGCCTTTTTTTTGGGGCTTCTTTGGCCTCTTTTATTTTTTTTATTTTTCGTCCGGAGTCTCATCCCGACTTGTGGGGGAATCATAGTCTCTGAGGGAGTCCTGGATTAGGGGGTCTCCGGACAACCGGACTATGTCCTTTGGCCGGACTGTTGGACTATGAAGATACAAGATTGAAGACTCCGTCCCGTGTCCGGATGGGACTCTCCTTGGCGTGGAAGGCAAGATTGGCAATACGGATATGTAGATCTCCTCCCTTTTAACCGGCTCTGTGTAACCCTATCCCCCTCTGGTGTCTATATAAACCGGAGGGTTTAGTCCGTAGGACAACAACAATCATACCATAGGCTAGCTTCTAGGGTTTAGCCTCTACGATCTCGTGGTAGATCAACTCTTGTAATACTCATATCATCAAGATCAATCAAGCAGGAACTAGGGTATTACCTCCATCGAGAGGGCCCGAACCTGGGTAAACATCGTGTCCCTGCTACCTCTTGAGCACTGCGTTGGATTTCCTTGAAGAGGAAAGGGTGATGCAGCAGAGTAGAGTAAGTATTTCCCTTAGTTTTTGAGAACCAATGTATCAATCCAGTAGGAGGCTACGCGCGAGTCCCTCGTACCTACACAAAACAAATAGCTCAACGCAACCAACACGATTAGGGGTTGTCAATCCCTTCACGGTCACTTACGAGAGTGAGATCTGATAGAGATGATAGATAATATGTTTGGTATTTTTCATATAAAGATGCAAAGTAAAATAAAAGGTAAAGTAAAAAAGCAAAGCAATAATAAAGTGATGGAGATTAATATGATGAGAATAGACCCGGGGACCATAGATTTCACTAGTGGCTTCTCTCAAGAGCATATGTATTCTACGGTGGGTGAACAAATTACTGTTGAGCAATTGACAGAATTGAGCATAGTTATGAGAATATCTAGGTATGATCATGTATATAGGCATCACGTCCGAGACAAGTAGACCGACTCCTGCCTTCATCTACTACTATTACTCCACTCATCGACCTCTATCCAGCATGCATCTAGAGTATTAAGTTAATGAAAACAGATTAACGCCTTAAGAAAGATGACATAATGTAGAGGAAGAAATTCATGCAATATGATAAATACCCCATCTTGTTATCCTCGATGGCAACAATACAATATGTGCCTTGCTGCCCCTATACTGTCACTGGGAAAGGACACCGCAAGATTGAACCCAAAGCTAAGCACTTCTCCCATTGCAAGAAAAACCAATCTAGTAGGCCAAGCCAAACTGATAATTCGAAGAGACTTGCAAAGATAACCAATCATACATAAAAGAATTCAGAGAAGATTCAAATATTGTTCATAGACAATCTTGATCATAAACCCACAATTCATCGGTCTCAACAAACACACCGCAAAAAGAAGATTACATCGAATAGATCTCCACGAGAGAGGGAGAGAACATTGTATTGAGATCCAAAAAGAGAGAAGAAGCCATCTAGCTACTAACTATGGACCCGAAGGTTTGAGGTAAACTACTCACACTTCATCGGAGGGGCTATGGTGATGATGTAGAAGCCCTCCGTGGTGGATTCCCCTTCCGGCGGAGCTCCGGAATAGGCCCCGAGATGGGATCTCGTGGGTACAAAAGGTTGCGGTGGTGGAATTAGGTTTTTGGCTCCGTATCTGATCGTTTGGGGGTACGTAGGTATATATAGGAGGAAGGAGTACGTCGGTGGAGCAAAGGGGGGCCCACGAGGCAGGGGGCGCGCCCTCCGCCCTCGTGACCACCTCCCTCCTTTCTTGACGGAGGGTCCAAGTCTCCTGGATCATATTTGTTGAGAAAATCACGTTCCCGAAGGTTTAATTCTGTTTGGACTCCGTTTGATATTCCGTTTCTTCGAAACACTGAAATAGGCAAAAAAACAGCAATTCTAGGCCGGGCCTCCGATTAATAGGTTAGTCCCAAAAGTAATATAAAAGTGGAAAATAAAGCCCAATATGGTCCAAAACAGTAGATAATATAGCATGGAGCAATCAAAAATTATAGATACGTTGGAGACGTATCAGTCCCCCGCCTCCTGTTACCATCCGCCTTAGACACACAATTCGGGACCCCCTACCTCCGCCGGTTTTGACACCGACATTGGTGCTTTCATTGAGAGTTCCACTGTGCCGTCACCATAAGGCTTGATGGCTCCTTCGATCATCGGTAACGATGCGGTCCAGGGTGAGGTTTTCCTCCCCGGACAGATCTTCGTATTCGGCGGCTTCGCACTGCGGGCTAACTCGCTTGGCCATCTGGAGCAGATCGAGAGCTACGCCCCTGGCCACCAGGTCAGGTTCGGAAACTTGAACTACACTACCGCACGGATTTGATCTTCGACGGATTCGAGCCCATGGCAGGTGCGCCGCACGATCACGACAAGCATGATTTAGCTCTGCCGTCGGGCAGTGTTCGGGAGATCGCACCTGCAACTACTCCGGCCCTCAATCCGGAGCAAATTGCGCCATCCGAGGACGGGTGGATAGACCCCACCATGGAGGCCGCACTGTCAGTGGCGATGGAGCCGGATACTAACACTACTAGGGAAAAGCCTATACACAGAATCTTACCAGTAGCGCTGTACAAAATCAAGCGTTGTTGCTACTTAGTAGCAGCGCACTTAAATAAACAGCGCTACTGCTATGACTTTAGCAGTAGCGCGTACTAGCGAAAAGCGTTGCTGCTATGTTTGAACTGGGCGCACATGGCTAGCCCAACATAGCAGTAGCGAGTATACAGGACAGCGCTACTGCTAATATCCTTAGTTGTAGCGCGCTTACGTGTAAGGCGCTGCTGCTAACGGAAATAAAATAAAGTGAAAAACAAGTGAAAATAGAATGGAATAGCAGTAGCGCGTTTTGTCGGAACGCGCTATAGCTACCTTAGCTATAGCGCGTTTCGGCGAAATGCGCTACTGCTAGTTTGACTCAAATCCGGGCTCAAAATTTCGCTAAGTCCTTTCCCCCTCTCTCTACTCCGGGCCCCCCTGTCCCCCAACTGCTCCATCGCCGCCGCCGCCCTGCCGCCTTCGACCACATCGCCACCGCCCGAGGCCGCCTTCGACCACATCGCCACTGCCCGAGGCCGCCTTCGACCACACCGCCGCCGCCCGCCACCTTCGACCACATCGCCGCCGCCCGAGGCCGCCTCGACCTCACAGCCGCCGCCCGAGGCCATCGCCGACCTCACCGTCGCCTCCCTCGAGCTCACCGCCGCCGCCCTCGACCTCGCCGCCGTCGCCCGAGCCAGAGCCTGCCCTTGCCGCCGACCGTAAGGCTCTGCCTCTACTGCCCCCTACCCTCCTCTCTCTCTGCTAGGGTAATTTCATATATATGTTGATACTATGTTGATGTTCATACGAACCCTAGGCGTTCATATGAACCCTAGATTTTTTAGGGCAGTAGGCATTTTATAGCATTTAAGAAAAATGTTTAGCAATTTTTTTAGGACCTGAATTATTTGGACTATGGACCTGAATATTTTTAGCTAAATACTTTTAGCTTTAGACAAAAAAAATAAGTATTTAGCTATAAATAAAAAACAGTAGCTATGGCATTTAGCTATAAACAAAAAACTGAATTGTTTTTTCTTTTCAAAAACTTGGTCAAACTATATATGACTTGTCATGGAATGATGCTTAGTAGCCTATGTTTTGCCGGAATGTTGATTCATTTCTGTTCCGGCAAATTTCAGGTTCTCGATTTGTCCACTTTTCAGCAAAGGTCATGCCGAAATTTTCCGTGAATTTCGGCATGACTTGTGCTACAAACTAGGACATATCGAGTGCCCGGGATTTGCTGCACCAGGAAGGAGTCAATATTCCTTCAAAACAATAGGCCTTTTTTATGTCATTATTCATTTTATTAGGTCTAGAATTAATTGACTAGATTTAATCATAGGAAACATGGCTAGCAACGATGAAGGGTAGGGTTCTGGTGATTGCTACGACGCCTACCGGGCGGCAGACGAATTTTTTAGCCTTACCGACGATCAACCGATGTTATTGTTGGGCCCACCGGTGGCATCGGGGACTGAGACCGACACGCAGACCGGTGCTGAGACTGAGACCGGCATTTTGCACGGTGGAGGCTAATTAATTTGAGGACTTATTTTGCGCAGCGACGGGCGCGCCGTCCTCATCATCCTCTACCCCCAATTCTCCCACGCTCTTTACTTGGACTCGCTGAAGAACATTCACAAAAAGGATTACACCCACATCAAGGATGTTCTCGACAGTGCTATGTTTCACTACCAATCACTGGGTGGAGAGGTCAGGGACAAGAAGATGAGGGGCGGCAGGGTCGCCTTCGGCCATAAGACCGACTTCTGCTGCATCCAGCATCCCGACGATTCTCTTAATGATGGATTCTATGTCCTACACCACATGCTGGAGTACAGACGGGATCACCAGAACCTTCGCATGGCACCTTCTTCCGGCGATGCCCATATTCTGCAATGGGCAAAGGACATAGGAGATATCGAGGATCATCGACTTCAAGCTGAGTTCTATAACATCCAGCGCGAACTTGCCCAAATCATCATGAAGGAGGTCATCGGAAAAACAGGGATGTTCTACGCAGAAGGACAAATGTCGCGGGAAGACGTCCGAACATGGATATCCTCTCAGTGTCTCGACCTGAAGCATTTCACTAGGCTCGGGGACTATCTCCCTGACTTGGATGGATGGAATGACATGTTCAAGTGATTGTCGATATATGACAATGTGTCCGTTTAGTCCATACTTTCTGTATGACAAAACTTTGAGTTATGCACGGTGAAACTTTATTTGTGATGTAATTAAACCGTCCTCCTCCTCGACTAGCGAAAATCACTCTAGTTAGGGCATTTTGGGTACGATGAACTTTGTTATTTATGCTTATGATATGTTGTTTTTATTTTTGCCAAGTCTGTCTCTTTCTGTTGCTCAACTATATATGTTGCATATCATCGACTCATGTGATGATGCAGGTACATAGATCATAGATGGCGAAGAAGTGCTATGCCAGGAGTATATACACACACACACACACACACACACACACGACAAGTGGCCGGAGTGTCAGGCCCTTCCGGTTTTCGAGCGACAAGCAGTAGTTAGTTTAGAGGTTCACGCTAATGCGAAAGAGGGATACGAACTCATGTTCTCAAAGTGATAGCTCTTCTCGCGTATATCATTGTTTAGACGGATGACGATGTATCTGCATATCATTCGAGACTTGTATCGCTATTTTCAAGATGATGACGAGACCACTTTGTGTTGGATGATGATTATGATGATGACATGATTTGATGAGACTAATTGTATGTATATGCTATGATTACATTTGTATGTGTATGATATGCTAAACATTATTATATAAAGCCTATTCAAATACAAAACAAATACAAAACAAATATGCAGGAAAAAAACTAATAATTAAACTAGTAGTAGCGAGGGGGGAAATTTAGCAGTAGCGCCTCATTGACAGTAGCGCGTCCCAGCAACCAGCGCTGCAGATAATATCAGTAGCGCCCTTTCCCAAAGAGCGCTACAACTATTCATGTATAGCAGTAGCGTGGGACAACCGACGCTACTGCTATACGTTAGCTGTAGCGCCTTATTAGTAGCTCCGGTGCCCGTGCTACTGAGAGGCCCAAAACCCTTGCTGCTGCTAGGCTTTTCCCTAGTAGTGTAAGTTCACCTCTTACGGGAGCCGTGTTGCCGAATCACTTTTTCCGGCCACGGACTCCGAGCCGCCTGCGTCCGTGATACGTCTCCAACGTATCTATAATTTTTGATTGCTCCATGCTATATTATCTACTGTTTTGGACCATACTGGGCTTTATTTTCCACTTTTATATTAATTTTGGGACTAATCTATTAATCAGAGGTCCAGCCCAGAATTGCTGATTTTTGCCTATTTCAGTGTTTCGAAGAAACGGAATATTAAACGGAGTCCAAATGGAATGAAACCTTCGGGAACGTGATTTTCTCAACAATTATGATCCACGAGACTTGGACCCCATGTCAAGAAAGAAGAGAGGCGGCCACGAGGGTGGAGGGCGCCCCTCCTAGGGCGCGCCCCCTACCTTGTGGGCCCCCTGAAGCTCCACCGACGTACTCCTTCCTCCTATATATACCTAAGTACCCCCAAATGATCAGATACGGAGCCAAAAACCTAATTCCACCACCGCAACCTTCTGTACCCACGAGATCCCATCTTGGGGCCTGTTCCGGAGCTCCGCCGGAAGGGGAATCCACCACGGAGGGCTTCTACATCAACACCATAGCCCCTCCGATGAAGTGTGAGTAGTTTACCTCAGACCTTCGGGTCCATAGTTAGTAGCTAGATGTCTTCTTCTCTCTTTTTGGATCTCAATACAATGTTCTCCCCCTCTCTCGTGGAGATCTATTCGATGTAATCTTCTTTTTGCGGTGTGTTTGTTGAGACCGATGAATTGTGGGTTTATGATCAAGATTGTCTATGAACAATATTTGAATCTTCTCTGAATTCTTTTATGTATGATTGGTTATCTTTGCAAGTCTCTTCGAATTATCAGTTTGGTTTGGCCTACTAGATTGGTTTTTCTTGCAATGGGAGAAGTGCTTAGCTTTGAGTTCAATCTTGCGGTGTCCTCTCCCAGTGAAAGTAGGGGCAGCAAGGCACGTATTGTATTGTTGCCATCGAGGATAACAAGATGGGGTATTTATCATATTGCATGAATTTATTCCTCTACATCATGTCATCTTGCTTAAGGCGTTACTCTGTTTTCATTAACTTAACACTCTCGATGCATGCTGGATAGCGGTCGATGAGTGGAATAATAGTAGTAGATGCAGGCAGGAGTCGGTCTACTTGTCTCAGACGTGATGCCTATACACATGATCATACCTAGATATTCTCATAACTATGCTCAATTCTGTCGATTGCTCAACAGTAATTTGTTCACCCACCGTAGAATACTTATGCTCTTGAGAGAAGCCACTAGTGAAATCTATGGCCCCCGGGTCTATTCTCATCATATCAATCTCCAATCACTTTATTATTGCTTTGCTTTTTTTACTTTGCCTTTTATTTTACCTTGCATCTTTATATCAAAAATACCAAAAATATTATCTATCATCTCTATCAGATCTCACTCTCGTAAGTGACCGTGAAGGGATTGACAACCCCTAATCGCGTTGGTTGCGTTGAGCTATTTGTTTTGTGTAGGTACGAGGGACTCGCTCGTAGCCTCCTACTGGATTGATACCTTGGTTCTAAAAAACTGAGGGAAATACTTACTCTACTCTGCTGCATCACCCTTTCCTCTTCATGGAAATCCAAAGCAGTGCTCTAGAGGTAGCAGGAAGATTTTTGGCGCCGTTGCCGGGGAGGTCTACGCAAAAGTCAACATACCAAGTACCCATCACAATTCCTTTATCTCTCGGAAGTCCTAAATTTTAAACAAAGGGAGGGAGAAAATCTGAAAGACGCTTGGTATAGAATTTGCAATGCTCAAAATAGATCTAACAGGAAGCAATCTACTTCAGTTCTTCTTCGCAATTTTTATGGAGGTGCCAATACTTGGTATAGATATATCCTTGATACCATTATCAGAGGGAATTTCTTGGGTAGCCATACTTTTGATTCTTATAATGCTATGATTGATTTATTTGGCTCGCCACCTCTTTTGGTTAATGGAACTATGTTAACTTTGCAGCATGTAATGCAAAGACTTGAAATTATTGAAAATAAAGTTGCTACCGCTGAGTTAATTGAAAATCTAGATAAAAAGATCCATAATCAAATTACCCAATATGGATCTAAGGTAGGAGTAACATTGAAAAATGTTAAGGAGAAGGAACCCATAGTTAATGAGAAAATAAATCTAGATTCCAATAGAATCGGTAAACTTGAGGGTATCATTACCAACTTGGGAACCTCTTTTTCTTCCGTTAAGGGTACTTCAACTCCACCTACTAACAATGCCAAGTTATGTATGTTCCTAAAAACAAGGGTGAATCATCTAGTAAGGAAACTGTGGATCTTAAATCCATAAGTATTCATCCCAAACTTTTTGCTATCATTAAGGAACCATTTGCTACAAATGAATTTTTCGATCTTGTGCCTAAGAGTTTGATAATTACTAGAAATAAAGAAATTTCTAAGGAAGGTAGGTGCCTCATTGAAGATTTGCCTACCAAAGATGGCAATACCTAGATCTATCCTTGCTTTCATGCCTAGCTAGGGGCGTTAAATGATAGCGCTTGTTGGGAGGCAACCCAATTTTATTTTAGTTTTTTTTGTTTTTGTTTCTGTTTAGGAATAAATAATCCATCTACCTTCTGTTTAGATGTGGTTTTATCTTTTAATTAGTGTTTGTGCCAAGTTAAACCTATAGGATATTCTTGGATGATAGTTATTTGATCTTGCTGTAATTTCTAGAAACTTTCTGTTCACGGAAACAATTGTTACAAATCACCAGAATGTTATAAAATAGTGATTCCAATTTCTTCTGATCAATAAACAAATTTACTAGGTCGTCCTATTTTGGCTGATTTTTTGGAGTTCCAGAAGTTTGCGTTAGTTACAGATTACTACAGACGGTTCTGTTTTTGACAGATTCTGTTTTTCGTGTGTTGTTTGTTTATTTTGATGAATCTATGGCTAGTAAAATAGTTTATAAACTATAGAGAAGTTGGAATCAGTAGGTTTAACGCCAATATAAATAAAGAATGAGTTCATTACAGTACCTTGAAGTGGTCTTTTGTTTTGTTTCGCTAACAGAGCTCACGAGATTTCTGTTGAGTTTTGTGTTGTGAAGTTTTCAAGTTTTGGGTGAAATCTTTTGATGGATTATGGAACAAGGAGTGGAAAGAGACTAAGCTTGGGGATGCCCATGGCACCCCCAAGCTAATCCAAGGACACCAAAGAGTCAAATCTTGGGGATGCCCCGGAAGGCATCCCCTCTTTCGTCTACTTCCATCGGTAACTTTACTTGGAGCTATATTTTTATTCACCACATGATATGTGTTTTGCTTGGAGCGTCTTGTATGATTTGATCTTTTCTTTTTAGTTTACCACAATCATCCTTGCTTTACACACCTTTTGAGAGAGCCATACCTGAATTGTAATTTGTTAGAATACTCTATGTGCTTCACTTATATCTTTTGAGCTATATAGTTTTGCTCTAGTGCTTCACTTATATCTTTTAGAGCACGGTGTTGGATTTGTTTTATAGAAACTATTGATCTCTCATGCTTCACTTAGATTATTTTGAGAGTATTGAATAACATGGTAATTTGCTTAATAATAATATGCTTGGTATTCAAGACTTGTAAAACTTTCTTTTGAGTGTGTTGAATACTAAGAAACGTTTGATGCTTGATAATTGTTTTGAGATATGAAGATGGTGATATTAGAGTCATGATAGTTGAGTAGTTGTGAATTTGAGAAATACTTGTGTTAAAGTTTGTGATTCCCGTAGCATGCATGTATGGTGAACCGTTACGTGATGAAGTCGGAGCATGATTTATTTATTGATTGTCTTCCTTATGAGTGGCGGTCGGGGATGAGCGATGGTCTTTTCCTACCAATCTATCCTCCTAGGAAAATGCGCGTAATACTTTGCTTTGATAACTTCTAGATTTTTGCAATAAGTATATGAGTTCTTTATGACTAATGTTGAGTCCATGGATTATACGCACTTTTCCCATCCTTCCACCATTGCTAGCTTCTCTAATACCGTGCACTTTTCACCGGTATCATACACCCACGATATACCTCCCTCAAAACAGCCACCATATCTATCTATCATGGCATTTCCATAGCCATGCTGAGATATATTGCCATGCAACTTTCCACCGTTTTGTTTATTATGACACGCTCCATCATTGTCATATTGCTAGCATGATCATGTAGTCGACATCGTATTTGTGGCAAAACCACCATTCATAATTCTTTCATACATGTCATTCTTGATTCATTGCATATCCCGGTACACCGCCGGAGGCATTCACATAGAGTCATATTTTGTTCTAAGTTTTGAGTTGTAATTGTTGAGTTGTAAGAAAAATAAAAGTGTGATGATCATCATTTTTAGAGCATTGTCCCAAGTGAGGAAAGGATGATGGAGACTATGATTCCCCCACAAGTCGGGATGAGACTCCGGACGAAAAATTAAAAAAAAGAAGAAAAAGAAGAAAAAAAGAAAAAAGAGGCCATAAAAAAAGGCCCAAAAAAATGAGAGAAAAAGAGAGAAGGGACAATCTTACTATTATTTTACCACACTTGTCCTTCAAAGTAGCACCATGATCTTCATGATAGAGAGTCTCTCATTTTGTCACTTTCATATACTAGTGGGAATTTTTCATTATAGAACTTGGCTTGTATATTCCAATGATGGGCTTCCTCAAAATGCCCTAGGTCTTCGTGAGAAAGCAAGTTGGATGCACACCCACCTAGTTTCTTTTGTTGAGTTTTCATATACTTATAGCTCTAGTGCATCTGTTGCATGGCAATACCTACTCACTCACATTGATATCTATTGATGGGCATCTCCATAGCCCGTTGATACGCCTAGTTGATGTGAGACTATCTTCCCCTCTTTTTGTCTTCTCCACAACCACCATTCTATCCCAGATATAGTGCTATATCTATGGCTCACGCTCATGTATCGCGTGAAGATTGAAAAAGTTTTGAAAATGTCAAAAGTATGAAACAATTGCTTGGCTTGTCATCGGGGTTGTGCATGATTTAAATACTTTGTGTGGTGAAGATAGAGCATAGGCAGACTATATGATTTTGTAGGGATAACTTTCTTTGGACATGTTATTTTTTGAGGACATAATTGCTTTGTTAGTATGCTTGAAGTATTATTATTTTTATGTCAATATGAACTTTTGTCTTGAATCTTTCGGATCTGAATATTCATACCACAATTAAGAAGAGTTACATTGAAATTATGCCAAGTAGCACTCCACATCAAAAATTATCTTTTTATCATTTACCTACTTGAGGACGAGCAGGAATTAAGCTTGGGGATGCCTGATACGTCTCCAACGTATCTATAATTTTTGATTGCTCCATGCTATATTATCTACTGTTTTGGACCATATTGGGATTTATTTTCCACTTTTATATTACTTTTGGGACTAACATATTATCCGGAGACCCAGCCCAGAATTGCTGTTTATTGCCTATTTCAGTGTTTCGAAGAAACGGAATATCAGACGGAGTCCAAATGGAATGAAACCTTCGGGGACGTGATTTTCTCAACAATTATGATCCAGGAGACTTGGACCCCACGTCAAGAAAGAAGAGAGGCGGCCACGAGGGTGGAATGTGCGCCCCCCTAGGGCGTGCCCCTACCTCATGGCCCCCCCAAAGCTCCACCGACGTACTCTTTCCTCCTATATATACCTACGTACCCCCAAACGATCAGATGCAGATCCAAAAACCTAATTCCACCGCCGCAACCTTCTGTACCCACGAGATCCCATCTTGGGGCCTGTTTCGGAGCTCCACCGGAAGGGGAATCCACCATGGAGGGCTTCTACATCAACACCATAGCCCCTCCGATGAAGTGTGAGTAGTTTACCTCAGACCTTCGGGTCCATAGTTAGTACCTAGATGGCTTCTTCTCTCTTTCTGGATCTCAATACAATGTTCTCCCCCTCTCTCGTGGAAATCTATTCGATGTAATCTTCTTTTTGCGGTGTGTTTGTTGAGACCGATGAATTGTGGGTTTATGATCAAGATTATCTATGAACAATATTTGAATCTTCTCTGAATTCTTTTATGTATGATTGGTTATCTTTGCAAGTCTCTTCGAATTATCAGTTTGGTTTGGCCTACTAGATTGGTTTTTCTTGCAATGGGAAAAGTGCTTAGCTTTGGGTTCAATCTTGCGGTGTCCTTTCCTAGTGACAGTAGGGGCAGCAAGGCACGTATTGTATTGTTGCCATCGAGGATAACAAGATGGGGTATTTATCATATTGCATGAATTTATTCCTCTACATTATGTCATCTTTCTTAAGGCGTTAATCTGTTTTCATTAACTTAATACTCTAGATGCATGCTGGATAGAGGTCCATGAGTGGAGTAATAGTAGTAGATGAAGGCAGGAGTCGGTCTACTTGTCTCGGACGTGATGCCTATATACATGATCATACCTAGATATTCTCATAACTATGCTCAATTCTGTCAATTGCTCAATAGTAATTTGTTCACCCACCGTAGAATACTTATGCTCTTGAGAGAAGCCACTAGTGAAATCTATGGACCCGGGTCTATTCTCATCATATTAATCTCCATCACTTTATTATTGCTTTGCTTTTTTACTTTACCTTTTATTTTACTTTGCATCTTTATATGAAAAATACCAAACATACTATCTATCATCTCTATCAGATCTCACTCTCGTAAGTGACCGTGAAGGGATTGACAACCCCTAATCGCGTTGGTTGCGTTGAGCTATTTGTTTTGTGTAGGTACGAGGGACTCGCGCGTAGCCTCCTACTGAATTGATACCTTGGTTCTCAAAAACTGAGGGAAATACTTACTCTACTCTGCTGCATCACCCTTTCCTCTTCAAGGAAATCCAACGCAGTGCTCAAGAGGTAGCATTCCATGCCTATCGAATCCAACTGGGCGCCGGTCATGGAGTTTACCTGCGCGGATATCTTTCAGCACTCGCCTTTCGGCAACGTGCTAAATTCATTAAGGTCTCTCTCCTTGTCAGGAGAACCTTGGCCGAACTATGTCCGGCTAGAATGGGATGTGGACGACGAAGAAATTCGCTGCCCACCCACCACCCACTTATTAGCCACTGTCGACGATTTAACCGACATGCTCGACTTCGACTCCGAAGACATCAGCGGAATGGACGACGATGCAGGAGACGAACAGGAACCACCGCCCACAGGGCGCTTGACCGCCACCTCATCATATGATATATATATATATATATGGTAGATACCCCTAAAGAAGGCAATTGCGACAAGACAACGGAGGATGACCCCTCCAAGAAGCAACCCAAGCATCGACGTCAACGTCGCCGCTCTAAGTCCCGCCATAGCAAAAGCAGTGATACCGGCACAAGAGGCAATAGCACTCCGGATAGTGCCGAAGACAACAACAATCCCCTCCAGCATGATTTAGAGCGGGAGGGTGAACAAGCTAGCCCTCCAGAACAAGCAGGAGATGGAGAAACGGAGGATGACAATTACTTGCCCCTCTCCGAAGACGAGGTGAGCCTCGGCGACTAAGAATTTATCGTGCCTGAGGATCCCATCGAGCAGGAGCGCTTCAAGCGCTGGCTTATAGAAATAGCAAATAGCCTGAAGAAAAAGCAACAACAGCTTCGAGCTGATCAAGATTTGCTAGCAAACAGATGGACCGAAGTCCTTGCCGCCGAGGAATACGAACTCGAACGCCCGACCAAAAGTTATCCAAAGCGCATGTTGCTACCCTGACTCGAGGAGTAAGCATTGAAACCTACATCACCAGCATACGATGCGGCTGACCGGCCACGTCGTGGCAGAGACAGAGAGGCGTTTCAGCCTGAAGTTCATCCTGCACCCCGCCGCCACTCAAACAAAAATACCAAGGCCCGGGGCAACACGCGGGACCTGTGAGATGTATTGGAAAACAAGGCAAAACATGCAAGATCGATTTACGGATCACAGGGGCGCGCACCAACACTTGAGGATGATCGTCACGCCGGACACACTAAAAGTAAATCCGACTGAATCAGACACGGCATACAAGATTCGTATGAACTGCGTCGTGACATAGCCCGGCACAGAGGCGCCACACACCCCCTATGCTTCACCGATGAAGTAATGGATCACGAATTCCCAGAAGGGTTTAAGCCCGTAAATATTGAATCATACGATGGTACTACAGACCCTGCGGTATGGATAGAAGACTTCTTCCTCCACATTCACAAGGCCAACGGGGATGACCTACATGCCATCAAATATCTCCCGCTAAAACTCAAAGGGTCGGCTCGGCATTGGCCTAGCTTGCCGGCAAACTCCATCGGAAGTTGGGAGATCCTGCCAGAGGCATTCCTGGACAATTTCTAGGGAACTTATGTGCGACCGTCGGACGCTGACGATTTAAGTCATATAACTCAGCAGCCAGGGGAATCGGCCAGGAAATTCTGGACCTGGTTCCTAACCAAGGAGAACCAAATAGTCGACTGTCCGGATGCAGAGCCCTTAGCGGCATTTAAGCATAATATCCGTGACGAATGGCTTGCCCGGCACCTCGGCCAAGAGAAGCCAAAATCCATGGTAGCCCTCACGACACTTATGACCCACTTTTGTGCGGGCGAAGATAGCTGGTTGGCTCGTAGTACCAATACAGCAAGCAAACCCGACATATTAGAAGCCAGGGATAGCAACGACAAACCACGACGCAACAAACACAAGCGCCGCAAATATGGTGAAAACGCCAATAATACGACAGTTAATGCCGGGTTTAGGGGCTCAAAATCCGGTAAGCGGAAAGGGCCACCCAAAAATAAAAATCCGGGTCCATCCAGTATGGACCGCATACTCGATCGCCAATGCCAGATTCATGGCACCCCAGAAACGCCAGCCACCCATACCAATAGAGAATGATGGGTCTTCAAACAAGCCAGTAGGGCAGGCGCCAAAGATGAAGGGGGGTCTCAAAGCGACGATAGCAACGAAGAGCCCAGACCACCGAACGCAGGAGGGCAAAAGAAATTTCCCCCGCATATTCAATCAGTGAATGTGGTAAATACCAACTCGGACCGGATATGCATCCTTAGGGATGGCGACTCAATGGAACTAGTCGTCCCACAATATAAACTAGGGCCGGTCACCTTTAACCGCACGGATCGTCCGGTTAACGCCAATCAGGGCAATCCAGCCGCACTAGTCCTCGACCCAATAATAGACGGGTTCCACCTCACTCGAGTCCTTATGGACGGCGGTAGCAGCCTAAATCTGCTTTACCAAGACACAGTGTGCAAGATGGGCATCGATCATTCGGCGATCAAACCCACTGAAGCCACTTTCAGAGGCATTATACCAGGTGAGGAGGCTTGCTGTACAGGCTCCGTTACTGTTGAGGTAGTCTTCGGATCACCAGAAAATTACCGTATCAAAGAGTTAACTTCGAAATCGTCCCTTTCCGTAGTGATTATCAAGCACTGCTCGGACGAACCGCATTCGACCGATTCAACACAGTGCCACATTATGCATACCGTAAGCTTAAGATGCCCGGTCCACGCGGCGTCATCACGGTTAATGGCAAGGCCGAACCTTCCCTCGGCACCAACATATACACCACTGCCTTAGTAGCAGAAACAACGAGGAGCACCTTGCAGCCAAACTTCATGCTGACGTCCAGGCTTCTGGACACCGTCAAGGCACTCCGAACTACTTCGCGGAAAGATAGCCCGGCCCGTCCAGGGCTCAACTAAACACTCCGGCGAAGGCCAGGACAGGCCGAACTCAACGGCTCAACCGCCCTCTGGCACATAAATATTTCTTACATTTTCTTCGCAGGTTCACCTTTGCGCCGACCAGGCCGGGCTACATGGAGGCAACTTGAACGCGTAAGGGAATCCTTAGACATTCCCTGCAATGACCGTCCAGCTATACTACGGATCCGCACTCAGCCTCTTCCCCCTAGTCTCAGCAGGTTCCGCAATCATATTCCTCTTTTTTATCACATTACTTGTACCCATACGCATAGACGTACTATTCAAATACAATATGTGGATTTATATGACGTTTCCCTGCTGTTATTTCTTATTGAAATCATTCTGTCAAGTGGCATCCGCACACAGCGATATGCCAGGGGCTTCGATTCATCCATAACACGGCAATAAAGTCCGAACACCTTCGTGGAAGTTTGGCACTCCGAACTTATAACATTATATGCGTCAGCTCCGAATCATGTCTTGGGTCAATAGTTGGGTTTGCCCGGCTCCCATGTTTTGGTACCTTACTTTCCGCTATATCGGCTAAGGTAGCACTAGGAGAACTACTGCGATTGTGTCCCGGTTCTTCCGGACGAGCACCTTAGTAGAGAAAGCTGAAAAATGACTGTCATGATACGACGAGAGCTGGTCCTCTATTCGAGAGGTCATAAAATCTTTAAGGATTTCTCCCGCATAATGCCATAACCAATGCAGCGTGCGATGGATCGGTTTTTCCTCCGATCAGGTGCTTATAGAGCCCCTAGTATGGTATTCCGAACACCAGGGGCTGCGCCCACCATACTAAAGCTCCTATGGCTAAGTGAGAGTGATAAAGCCCTATAGTTCAATTGCCTAGTTCGTTGTGCTGAGCACCTCCTTCGAAGGACCCAAAACTGGGATAAAGAGTGCTTAGGTTTATCCTGAACACCCCCGTACTTCTCATGTGGGGGCAGAAGCCAACGACTGGCCAACTCTCAAGTTTAACGTATAAAACAGCCGCGCAGGAGGGTAAACTTTTATATAATAGGCAGTAAATAATATAATTGACCTTGTTTAAACATTACAAAGCACAACATGATTTCCATTCATGGAAATATAATGTCCTTGGTGCATAGCTCTGCGGCAAGGTAGAATCCTTTCAGGACACTCTCATAATATAACTCGGGCTTGCGGTGCTCCTTCCCCTCCGGCGGTCCTTCGGTCATCAGCTTTTCAGCATCCATCTTCCCGCAGTGCACCTTTGCACGGGCAAAGGCCATTCGTGCACCCACTATATAGACCGACCGCTTGATGACGTCAAGTCGAGAACAGGCACTCACAAGCCGCTTCACGCGCCCGAAGTAGCTAGTTGGGATCGGCTCGGCAGGCCATAGCCAGATAATCAAATCCTTCATGGCTAGTTCCGCCGCCTTCTGCAGTTCGATCAACTGTTTCAGTTGATCGGCAAAGGGCACCGGATAATTTGGTGCCAAATACTGCGACCAGAAGAGCTTATCCGCAGTATCCCTTCCTTCGTCTCGGTAGAATTGGGCGGCATCCCATATGCTGTGGGGCAGCTCCGCAAATACCCCTGGAGAAATCCGAATTCAAAGTTAGCAAAATAATTTTCTACTCAAATACTTGCTTTACATGGCAAAAGCCTTACTCGCCGCGATCTTCCTCGCCTCTTAGATCTCCTGCAGGGTGCTTTGGGTTTCCTCCCGGGCATCGCTCATGGCCTAATGCGCCTTGATGAGTTCGACTTCCTTCTCCGTTAAACTCTGTTCCAAGGTCTTGCATTTCCTCACAGCCTCTTGTAGCTCCTGCTCAGCTTTAATAACCCTGGCCTCGTGCTTCTCACGAAGAGCCTGCTCAGTGGCTGCCTTTTTCTCGGCCTCGGCCACAACCTTCTTAAGGGCTTCGACTTCGATCACAATCCCTAGCGCAAGTCATAAAGATCAGTTCATACTGAAAATTCATTCGCAATAAACGCGAACAAGACTTGTGCATACCTTGTTTATCCCTCAACTGCATTTTCAATCAGCCAAGTTCTTCTGTGGACAGCTCCAGACTTTGATTCAGCCCAGAGTTCTCCGCAGTATGAGAAGTAGCAGCCGTTACAGACACCTGCTTATAACAGAAGAGAAATAGATGCCATTCAATGAGTCTTCCTGTGAACATACAATTTGATCCTCTGTCCGGTTCTTTCTTTCACCGAACAGAGTATCAGGGGCTACTATCTATACTATGACACTCTTCGACAACCCATAAAACATACCTCAAAGCCTCTTATAAGGCTGATACAGGTTTCGTTCAGTCCACTCTCAGTCGACTGAATCTTCTCAATCACCGCACCCATAAGGGCACGGTGTTCATCAACGATGGAGGCGTCTTTCAACGCCACCAACAAAGCATCCGACGCTTCTGGATAGACAGAGGTCGCCGATGGAACAGGCACACCCCCTCCAGCCGAAGGAGGCTGCCTGCTTGATTCTAGAGCCGTATAGGTCTCTGGAATCGCATCCAGCTGGGAGCCGAACTCAGGATCGCCCCCGCCGTCAGCCCCCATGGGAATCTTTTCTCCCACGTGTCCGGCCCCTGAGGTTTGACCTCCAGGTGCCGCCTTCACGGTTTTTTCCTTTCCTCCTTGGCCGGGGTCCTTCTGGGACGAAATCTTGGTGTTATGCACCTGTTTGGAGGAAGGGGCATTTGGGGGCGTCCCGCTCTCCAGAGCATTTGAGCTCAGCAAGTCCTCTAATGAGGATTGTTTGGTACGGGACCTCCCCGGACTACAAAAAATATGACTTAAGTCAACATACTAAGCCACGATGAGTCCGGACGCCTAAAACGTACTCGGATTTTATGCACTTACGAGTTCACCAGGGGCTGGGCCCTGGGATCCCATGCCGGGCCGCTATCGGCGGCGGCAGTGGACTCCTCCGGAAGAGGAACCCTTCCCCTTTTGGGAAGCTCGGCCTCCAAGTGTGCGGAGGCCGTCCTCTTCTTTCTTCCCCCGCAGGGGGGTTCATTTAAGACCCACAAGTATAGGGGATCTATCTAGTCCTTTCGATAAGTAAGAGTGTGAAACCCAACGAGGAGCAGAAGGAAATGATAAGCGGTTTTCAGCAAGGTATTCTCTGCAAGTACTGAAATAAGTGGTAACAGATAGTTTTGTGATAAGATAATTTGTAACGAGCAACAAGTAACAAAAGTAAATAAAGTGCAGCAAGGTGGCCCAATCCTTTTTGTAGCAAAGGACAAGCCTGGACAAACTCTTATATAAGGAAAAGCGCTCCCGAGGACACATGGGAATATCGTCAAGCTAGTTTTCATCACGTTCATATGATTCACGTTCGGTACTTTGATAATTTGATATGTGGGTGGACCGGTGCTTGGGTGCTGTTCTTACTTGAACAAGCATCCCACTTATGATTAACCTCTATTGCAAGCATCCGCAACTACAACAAAAGTATTAAGGTAAACCTAACCATAGCATGAAACATATGGATCCAAATCAGCCCCTTATGAAGCAACGCATAAACTAGGGTTTAAGGTTCTGTCACTATAGCAACCCATCATCTACTTATTAATTCACAATGCCTTCCTCTAGGCCTAAATAATGGTGAAGTGTTATGTAGTTGACGTTCACATTACACCACTAGAGGCTAGACAACATACATCTCATCAAAATATTGAACGAATACCAAATTCACATGACTACTAATAGCAAGACTTCTCCCATGTCCTCAGGAACAAACATAACTACTCACAAAGCATATTAATGTTCATAATCAGAGGGGTAATAATATGCATAAAGGATCTGAACATATGATCTTCCACCAAATAAACCAACTAGCATCAGCTACAAGGAGTAATCAACACTACTAGCAACCTACTAGCACCAATCCCGGCCTTAGAGACAAGAATTGGATACAAGAGATGAACTAGGGTTTTGAGATGAGACACTACTAGGGAAAAGCCTATACACAGAATCTTACCAGTAGCGCCGTACAAAATCAAGCGCTACTGCTATGACTTTAGCAGTAGCGCGTACTAGCGAAAAGCGCTGCTGCTATGTTTGAACTGGCGCACATGGCTAGCCCAACATAGCAGTAGCACGTATACAGGCCAGCGCTACTGCTAATAACCTTAGCTGTAGTGCGCTTACGTGTAAGGCGCTGCTGCTAACGGAAATAAAATAAAGTAAAAAACAAGTAAAAACAGAATGGAATAGTAGTAGCCCATTTTCTTAGCTATAGCGCGTTTCGTAAAAACGCGCTACTGCTAATTTGACTCAAATCGCAGCCCGGGCTCAAAAATTCGCTAAGTCCTTTCCCCCTCTCTCTACTCCCGGCCCCCCTGTCCCCCAACTGCTCCATCGCCGCCGTCGCCCTACCGCCTTTGACAACATCGCCACCGCCCGAGGCCGCCTTCGACCACAGCGCCGCCGCTCGCCACCTTCGACCACACCGCCGCCGCCCGAGGCCGCCCTTGACCTCACAGCCGCCGCCCGAGGCCATCTCGACCTCACCATCGCCTCCCTCGAGCTGACCGCCGCCGCCCTCAACCTCACCGCCGCCGCCCGAGCCAGAGCCTGCCCTTGCCGCCGACCGTAAGGCTCTGCCTCTACTGTCCCCTACCCTCCTCTCTCTCTGTCTGCTAGGGAAATTTCATATATATGTTGATACTGTGTTGATGTTCATATGAACCCTAGGTGTTCATATGAACCCTAGATTTTTTTAGGGCAGTAGGCATTTTATAGCATTTAGGTAAAATGATTAGCAATTTTTTAGGACATGAATTTGTTCCAAATTTCATTCAAATGAAAATTGAATTATTTGGACGATGGACCTGAATATTTTTAGCTAAATACTTTTAGCTTTAGACAAAAAACATAAGTATTTAGCTATAAATAAAAAACAGTAGCTATGGCATTTAGCTATAAACAAAAAACATAATTGTTTTTTCTTTTCAAAAACTTGGTCAAACTATATATGACTTGTGCTGGAATGATGCTGAGTGGCTTATGTTTTGCCGAAATGTTGATTCATTTCTGTTCCGGCAAATTTCAGGTTCTCGATTTGTCCACTTTTTAGCAAAGGTCATGCCGAAATTTTCCGTGAATTTCGGCATGACTTGTGCTACAAACTAGGACATATTGAGTGCCCGGGATTTGCCGCACCAGGAAGGAGTCAACATTCCTGCAAAACAATAAGCCTTTTTTATGTCATTATTCATTTTATTAGGTCTAGAATTAATTGACTAGATTTAATCTTAGGAAACATGGCTAGCAACGATGAAGGGCAGGGTTCTGGTGATTGCTACGACGCCTACCGGGCGGCAGACGATTTTTTTAGCCTGACCGACGATCAACCGATGTTATTGTTGGGCCCACCGGTGGCATCGGGGACTGAGACCGACACGTAGACCGGTGCTGAGACTGAAACCGGCGCTCAGACTGGCATCGAGACCGGCGCCGAGACTGAGACCGGCGCTGCCTCGGGGAGCGGAGCTGGTGTAGAACCGAAAGCAAAGAGGCAACGGGTTCCTAACAAACTCAGGACTACTAGAGTGGTGGTCACGGAGGTGGACGACGGCAAATTTGAGCCAACGACGCCCGAGGAAGCGCGTCGATGCTATGGTAATCCAATAGGCTGCATCGTACGGACAACCGCCACCATCAACGATGAGAAACTACAGAAGATAGAAAATATGAGGAGCTCCCTCCTAAAGAAGTTTCACCAGATATTCTTGTTCCCGGGCCGGAATGAGAAGGGTTATAAAGATCCAGATGAGGACCCGGCAATGAAGAAGATAAACAAACACACCATGACCAAGTTTAGCGACGCGTTGGCCGCTTGGAAAAATCGAGTGAAAGCAAGGATCATCGATAAGAAGGAACCCTACTCCGAGATTGTAAAGGATAATCCGACAATCACGGAAGAGCAGTTTCAAATATTCAAGGAGGCTTGCAAGGCCGAAGATGCCAAAAAAATTCTAAGTACATGAAGGGGCTTCAAGAGAGGAACTTTGGGAGCCACCACCTCGGAAGCCGTGGTTACGGAGAAAGAGGTCCAAATGGGCCAGGGAGGACGCGGAAGCCGCGAGTCTGGGCATCCCAGACCCCTTGGCGGAGTTCACCATCCCGCAGGAGCATGACGTCCTCAGGGCCCGACACCGTTGGGACCCAGTGAACAAGGTTTACGAGACAACACCGGTCATTAAGGAGTTCATGAGACTGTTGGTAATTTTAGTTTCTGATCAATTCGACTGCACACGTTAGTCATATTTGTAAACGATCGTTGTGCCTTTTGCAGAGAGAGCAACATAGGATTACGGCCGAAAGCGACTCGCCGTCCGAGGCATTGGCGAGGCCCAAGTGGGACACTCCATTCAACCGGGCGTTGAACATATTGAAACGACAACCGGTGGATACTCGACCGTCGTATGGACGCGTGCACGGTGTCGGAGACGGCGCCACGTGGAAGAAGCACTACCGTGAGACCACGGAGGAAAGAAAGGAAGACGGAGGTTAAATGAAAAAAACATCGACAAGCGGGTTGAGATTGCGGTTGAGAAAAGATCAACTGAGACAGTCGCAACAGCGGTAGCTGCCGCAAAAAAGGTGGCTGTAGATATTTCTACTACCTTGGTTCCGGCCGTTTTCAATTGGACCAGGCAAAATCCAGAAAAAGATGCAGCGGACTTTCCCCTTGCTGACTTCTTGGCGGGGAGCAGCTCGACTAGCGTTGCACCAGCACCTGCAGCTGCACCTGCTCCCGCACCGGCTCCCGCACCGGATGTGCTAGGCAGTGCTTCGTCTTTGGCTGAGCTCGACGCCCTCACGGTATCTGTCACACCGGCCCCCTTCAATATAAATGTATAATCTCCCTTTTTTGTTGCCTTTCGGATGTCTCACGTCGCAGACTTTTCTTTGCAGGCCGACGAAACCCCGTGCATCATATTGTACACCATCGGCGACCAGAAGGTGGACGTGGGGAAGGCGACGATAATGGAGCCGAAGGAACCATTGTTCCACAGCCGGCCGATCCCCCCGAACGTCTTCAAGGTTTCCGTGGCCAGTGTCAAATCGGGCCACGAGAATATGCCTCCTCCAGTACTACTGGGGAATGACGAGGAGACACCGCGGCGGCTTGGTGATTTTTGCAATGCTGGGTGGGTCCTGTTGTGGCCAAAGAGTCTGCTTCGTCTAGAGGCGGCCGGGAGCACACCCACGAGCACGCAGCCTCAGCAAGGTATGAACATCAACACCCCACCTACCCAATTAGCCTCGGGTGTCGGGTTGGGTGATAGCGGTCGGGGTAAGGAGGAGGCTCCATTAGTCGCTGATGACGTCGCCATGGATGAGGATGAGGACGACGATGGCGCTGCTGAACAATATGTCTATAGTGGCGCCTCCTCAGGGTTTGAGCGTCATGAGTCGTTGCCTGAATTGTTGTCTCAACATATTATGGACAACCTTCCGGTAGTAAAGAAGTTTAGGAAGAGAGCGAGGAAAGGCAAAAAAGCTGTTTCTATGATCCAGCCGCCTCAGCAACCTCGGCTTCAGGACCGTATAGATATCCCCGATGCGGATAAATGGCATATCCCCGGTCAACCAATCCTACCTGCAACAGCGCTATGGGCCAGATTCGGCGATCTAAAGAGACTTCATGACGATGTGCTGCGGGTAGAGAAAGACCTCATCGCCTCGAAAGATCCAGGATACCCACTCTACGTGGTTAACGTTCCGCCGCAAATGTCGTACGTTGATAGCTTCGCCGCGGATAAGTTCTTCCTCCGATTTGATTACATATTCGACATGTTTCACGTGAAGAAGCTGGATTTTACGTTTATCCGCCTTTATGCCTTGCACATGAACTAAATCATCGGGGTTGAGCAGATACCTCATATCTGTGTCGTTGACCTGTACTACATGCACGAGGGCTTCTTGGGAGTCTGCGCAAATCACTGTGAATACGTGAGGGATTACATCGTCAGTTTCATGCTCACCAATAAGGACAAGGGGGCGATTCTCGTGCCTTATCATCCTGTGTAAGTCATCCGCGCTGCTATCCTTCCTTCGATTTCAATCATTCATTTGCCCAGTGGAGGCTAATTAATTTGTGGACTTATTTTGCGCAGCGGCGGGCGCGCCGTCCTCATCATCCTCTACCCCCGATTCTCCCACGCTCTTTACTTGGACTCGTCGAAGAACATTCACAAAAAGGATTACACCCACATAAAGGATGTTCTCGACAGTGCTATGTATCACTACCAATCAATGGGTGGAGAGGTCAGGGACAAGAAGATGAGGGGCGGCAGGGTCGCCTTCGGCCATAAGACCGACTTCTGCTGCATCCAGCAACCCGACGATTCTCTTAATGATGGATTCTATGTCCTACACCACATGCTGGAGTACAGACGGGATCACCAGAACCTTCGCATGGCGCCTGCTTCCGGCGATGCCCATATTCTGCAATGGGCAAAGGACATAGGAGATATCGAGGATCATCGACTTCGAGCTGAGTTCTATAACATCCAGCGCGAACTTGACAAATCATCATGAAGGAGGTCGTCGAAAAAATAGGGATGTTCTACGGAGAAGGACAAATGTCGCGGGAAGACGTCTGAACATGGATATCCTCTCAGCGTCTCAACCTAAAGCCTTTCACTTGGCTCGGGGACTATCTCCCTGAGTTGGATGGATGGAACGACATGTTGGAGTGATTGTCGATATATGACAATCTGTCCGTTTAGTCCATACTTTCTGTATGACAAAACTTTGAGTTATGCATGGTGAAACTTTATTTGTGATGTAATTAAACTGTCCTCCTCCTCGACTAGCGAAAATCACTCTAGTTAGGGCATTTTGGGGTACGATGAACTTTGTTATTTATGCTTATGATATGTTGTTTTTATTTTTGCCAAGTCTGTCTCTTTCTGTTGCTCAACTATATATGTTGCATATCATCGACTCATGTGATGATGCAGGTGCATAGATCATAGATGGCGAAGAAGTGCTATGCCAGGAGGGTCAGGCCCTTCTGGTTTTCGAGCGACATGCAGTAGTTAGTTTAGAGGTTCACGCTAATGCGAAAGAGGGATATGAACTCATGTTCTCAAAGTGATATCTCTTCTCGCGTATATCATTGTTTAGATGGATGACGATGTATTTGCATATCATTCGAGACTTGTATCGCTATTTTCAAGATGATGACGAGAGACCACTTTGTGTTGGATAATGATTATGATGATGACATTATTTGATGAGACTAATTGTATGTATATGCTATGATTACATTTGTATGTGTATGATATGCTAAACATTATTGTATAAATCCTATTCAAATACAAAACTAATAAATAAACTAGTAGTAGCGAGGGGGAAATTTAGCAGTAGCGCCGCATTGTCAGTAGTGCGTCCCAGCAAAGAGCGCTGCAGATAATATCAGTAGCGCCCTTTCCCAAAGAGCGCTACAGCTATTCATGTATAGCAGTAGCATGGGACAACCGGCGCTACTGCTATACGTTAGCTGTAGCACCTTATTAGTAGCGTCGGTGCCCGCGCAACTGAGAGGCCCAAAACCCTCGCTGCTGCTAGGCTTTTCCCTAGTAGTGAGATGGTGCTGGTGAAGATGTTGATGGAGATTGCCCTCTCCCGATGAGAGGAGCGTTGGTGATGACGATGGCGATGATTTCCCCCCTCCCGGAGGGAAGTATCCCCGACAGAACTGCTCTGCCGGAGCCCTAGATTGGTTCCGCCAAGGTTCCGCCTCGTGGCGGCGGAGTCTCGTCCCAAAAGGTTGCTTCTGGTTTTTCTCTTTACGAAAGACTTCATATAGCAGAAGATGGGCACCAGAGAGCCACCAGGGGGCCCACGAGGTAGGGGGCGCGCCCTAGGGGGGGCCCACCCTCGTGGACAGGGTGTGGGCCCTGGTCTTCATCTTTGGCGAGGATTTTTCATTATTTATTATACGATATTCCGTGGAGTTTCAGGACTTTTGGAGTTGTGCAGAATAGGCCTCTAATATTTGCTACTTTTCCAGCCCAGAATTCCAGTTGCCGGCATTCTCCCTCCTTATGTAAATCTTGTAAAATAAGAGAGAATAGCCATAACTATTGTGACATAAAGTGAAATAATAGCCCGTAATGCAATAAATATCGATATAAAAGCATGATGCAAAATGGACGTATCAACTCCCCCAAGCTTAGACCTCGCTTGTCCTCAAGCGAAAGCCGATAACAATAAATATGTCCCCATGTTTAGAGGTAGAGGCATCGATAAAAATAAAATACGGACATGAAGGCATCATGATTATTCTCATAACAGCAACATATATAGATATTGTCATATGATTACTTATGTTCAAGTGATGATCTATTCACAATGCAAAAGTATGAAACAGAAACCTTATTGAGAACCAACAAACTATAACCTCAGTCATTGAAGAAATTGCAATTTATCATAACATCAGAAAGAGTCTATGTCAGAGCTAAAAAGCAAGTCCACATACTCAACTATCATCTAGTTCTTCATAATTGCTAACACTCACGCGATACTTGTGGTTACGGAGTTTTAATCGGACACAAAGAAAGATAGGGGCTTATAGTTTCGCCCCACAGCCTTTTACCTCAAGGGTAATGTCAACAATAATAACTCATGCTCCCCTATATCCAATTAGATATATATATATCAGGTTCTTTCCAACATGCTGGGCTTGCCAAAGGATAAAATGAAAAAGGGAAAGGTGAAGATCACCGTGACTCTTGCATAAGGTAGAAGATAATAGTAAAATATAGGCCCTTCGCAGAGGGAAGCAGAGGTTGCCATGCGCTCTTATTGTTGGATGCATAAAATCTCAATGCGAAAGAACGTCACTTTATATTGCCCCTTGTGATATGAACCTTTATTATGCAGTCCGTCGCTTTTATTACTTCCACATCACAAGATCGTATAAAGCTTATTTCTCCCACACCAATCAATCATACATATTTAGAGCAATTTTTATTGCTTTGCACCGATGAAAACTTACTTGAAGGATCTTACTCAATCTATATGTAGATATGGTGGACTCTCATGGCAAAACTGGTTTAAGGGTATTTGGAAGCACAAGTAGTATCTCTACTTGGTGCTAAGAATTTGGCTAGCATGAGGGGGAAAGGCAAGCTCAACATGTTAGAGGATCCATGACAACATACTTTATCTCAGATATAAGAAAACATAACTCATCACGTTGTCTTCCTTGTCCAACATCAACTCTTTAGCATGCCATATTTTAATGAGTGCTGCCAATCATAAAAGATGTCAATGATAATATATCTATATGTGAAACCTCTCTTTCCTTATTACTTCCTATTAATTGCAACGATGACCAAAGCTTCGTCTTCCAACTCCCAACAACTTTTAATCATCATACTCTTTCTATGTGAAGTCATTACTCTCAATAAGATCAATATGGACTCTTTGTTTCTTTTTATTCTTTTTCTTCTTTTCTTTTATTCACTCAAGATCATGGCAAAATAATCAAGCCCTTGACTCAACACTAATCTTTATTATATATAGCTCACGGACTCTATTACATAGAGAGATCATAAAGTAAAACTCAAAACTAGATCATGCCATAAACTTTATTCTACTAGATCAAGATACTACTAATAGGATCGAACTAAGGAAAACGGTAAAGATAGGACTTGAGATTGTGGTACGATATCGGGGCACCTCCCCCAAGCTTGGCAGTTGCCAAGGGGAGTGCCCATACACATGTGATTATGTCTCCTTCTTTGTTGCTGTTGGTGAAGATGGAGGTGTCGTTGACTTAGTCGATGGCCTAGACTTCTGCCTTAATTTGCGCTTGAGGCTGGCATTTTGATCCCTCAGATCATCAATCTCCCGCTCCAGGGTTAATATCTTTTTGCATAGGTCCTGCTTATTTTCCTGCAAGAGACGAAAAGGGGTAAACTCGAACTTTGGTTTCTTTACCCTATCGGGGAGACTTGACTTTTTGAACTCCACGTGCATGTCCCCAGGTTGAGGTAATGGGGCTTCATCTTCATCTGAGCTCGTCTCCTCCTTCCCCTTGGGTTCATAGTCCTCTTCTTCCTCCATGGTCCAACCATCGTGTTCCACATCTCCATAGAACTTGGGATTTGCTAAGTAATCATCCACATAGCTTTATCCTTCCGAATCCTGGGACGACATGCTGATCTAATCTGCAGTGGGACAGCTGGAAACAAGAATAGAGGATATTTGCGTGATACCGGAGTCAAAACCTTCGGGAGAATATATAATGAATTTTTACCGACCAAAATACGTATCGTGCAAGAAAACGGAGTCCGGAAGGCACACGAGCTGCTCACGAGGTAGGGGGCGCGCCCAGGGGTAGGGCGCACCCTCCACCCTCGTGGGGCCCTCATGTCCTTCCCGGACTGCTACTTATTTTCCTATTTTTATAAATATTCCAAAATGGAGAAATATTGCCTTAAAAATTGTTTTGGAGTCGGTTTACTTACCGTACCACATACCTATTCCTTTTCGGAGTCTGAAACGGTCTGGAAAGTGTCTCTTATGTATTCCTCTGGGGTTACGGTTTCAATAATATTGGTTTCAACATTTATGGGATTACCTGAGATATAGTCTTTGATTCTTTGACCGTTTACCACCTTCGGATTTGTGCCTTCGAAGTTGTTGTTTTTTATGGCACCGGAACGATAGACCTCCTCGATAACGTAGGGGCCTTCCCATTTAGAGAGAAGTTTTCCTGCAAAAAATCTTAAACGAGAGTTGTATAGCAATACATAATCACCTACATTAAACTCACGCTTTTGTATTCTTTTACCATGCCATCTTTTAACTTTTTCTTTAAACAACTTGGCATTTTCATAAGCTTGGGTTCTCCATTCATCAAGTGAGCTAATATCAACTAACCTCTTCTCACCGGCAAGTTTGAAATCATAGTTGAGCTCTTTAATAGCCCAATATGCCTTATGTTCTAGTTCGAGAGGTAAGTGACATGATTTTCCATAAACCATTTTATACAGAGACATACCCATTGGATTTTTATATGCAGTTCTATAGGCCCATAATGCATCATCAAGTTTCTTAGACCAATTCTTTCTAGACCTATTGACGGTCTTTTGCAAAATTAATTTGAGTTCTCTATTACTCAATTCTACTTGACCACTAGACTGTGGGTGATAAGGGGATGCAATTCTATGATTAACGTCATACTTAGCAAGAATTTTACGGAAAGCACCATGAATAAAGTGTGAACCACCATCAATCATTAAATATCTAGGGACTCCAAACCTCGGAAAAATAACTTCCTTAAGCATTTTAATAGAAGTGTTATGATCAGCACTACTAGTTGGAATAGCTTCTACCCACTTAGTAACATAATCAACAGCAACTAGAATATGTGTATATCCATTAGAGGCAGGAAAAGGTCCCATATAATAAAAGTCCCAAACATCAAATGGTTCAATAACGAGTGAATAATTCATAGGCATTTCTTGACGTCTACTAATATTACCAATTCTTTGACATTCATCACAAGATAAGACAAACTTACGGGCATCCTTGAAGAGAGTAGGCCAATAAAAACCGGATTGCAATACCTTATGTGCAGTTCTATCTCCCGCGTGGTGTCCTCCGTAAGCCTCGGAGTGGCACTTGCATAGGATATGTTCATGTTCATGCTCAGGTACACAACGTCTAATAACACCATCTACTCCTTCTTTATAAAGATGTGGGTCATCCCAAGAGTAATGTATCAAATCATAGAAAACCTTTTTATTTTGCTGGTATGTGAAGCTAGGTGGTATGAATTTAGCAACAATGTAATTAGCATAATCAGCATACCATGGAGTACTACGAGAAGTACTTATAACATTTAATTGTTCATCAGGAAAGCTATTATCAATAGGTAGTGGGTCATCAAGAACATTTTCTAACCTAGACAAGTTGTCTGGAACGGGGTTCTCAGCTCCTTTTCTATCAACAATATGCAAATCAAATTCTTGTAGCAGGAGAACACTACTAGGGAAAATGCTAGCAGCAGCGCGGGTTTTAGGCCTATCAGCAGCGCGGGTGCCCGCGCTACCAATAAGGCGCTACAGCTAACTCTTAGTAGTAGCGCTGCCTATACCCGCGCTACCACTATTGACTATAGCAGCAGCGCTTTTCAAGAACGCGCTGCTATTATTTAGCTGTAGCGATTTCCTGGTCCCGCGCTACTGTTATATCTTTCACCATTTCCCCATTCCAGCTTCGATAAACTGCAATTTCCAGATACTAGGTACTACTAGATGTCAATTTCATAAAGCATTATAGGTACTAGGTAGTACTCCCTCGGTTCGAAATTACTTGTCGTGGTTTTAGTTCAAATTTGAACTCAAACCACGACGAGTAATTTGGAACCGAGGGAGTACTAGATATCGACGACAATCATCATATGTAGTTCTAGATGATATAGCCACACACACGTATGTAGTTCTAGATGATATAGCCACACACACATATGTAGTTCTAGATGATATCGACGACGATCATCATCCTCAAGCCTGGGCGGTGGGTGTTCCTGATAGTAATTAGGATGGCCTGTCCAACACGAAGATTCTTGCCAACGAGGAATCTCTTCCACCCAACCGAGTTCAAGTGTGTCCGACCATCTGTGTCCATGCGGTAAGTACATGTGGTGACGGAGCCCCTTGCAGTAAGGCGTAGTCCAACTGAGCCTTCTTCATCAGGCTCGATACCACAACTCACAGATAGGTTCTTTGGCAATCTCTAAATAAGAAAAATATATCAATTAATAAATAGCCTCACACATACTCTTGCAAATATATTTCTATCAAGTCTAGATTTCTACACTATCAAAAGACACAGTACTACGCATTTGTACTAATTAATCATGAATTCTACTAATAAGTATATATGGATTATCTACACTATTAATAGTTCCTTGGATTCTACACTAATAAGCATGTGATCAGACTCTACACTAAAGTATATCATCGACTAGATTCCACAAAGCATATCATTGGACTCTACACTAAGCATATCATCGGATTCACTAAGCATATAATCGGATAGTTTGCATTTGTAAGTATAACAATAAAGCATATATATATATATATCATCAAACTACAACATGCAGTACGTATAACATACTATTTCATGCCGATCGACCATGGTACTTGTCAGGCGGGTCACGAATGGCACCCCGACAAAGTCATCACGTGGCGGAATTATGTCCCATAGGTTGCACACCTCCTCCTCGCTCGGCCTCATTCTTTGAGCTATGATGGCTTCATGAAGTGGGTTCTCATCATCTTCACTGAGTGGGTCCTCATTATCTTCATCATCTTCGTCATCTTCATCATCTTCCACCAGGTTGATATAAATGACAACCAGCTTGAGTCTTTCTGCTCTGAAGGAGAATCTGATCAACTCACCACCAGTAAGACGCATGTGAGCAAGGAAACGGGGCCATCCATCTCCTCCAATCTGCGACATATCGCGTCCTTTCTCGACCTCCATAGCGTACGGCCCCCAGGAGACTCAAATGTCACAGTGTATCCTATCAGCTTGTTGAATTTCAACCTCACATTGCATGGGACGATCCGTGTAAGAAAAGCAAAATGACACAATGCAGTAATGCTAGCACTAAAAATAAAATAGTTGTTACATTTCATCTAATTTCTTACCGCCACATGACGAAAACTCGGATGGAAGTAGATGCCGAACATCTTGCCAGTTGCAAGGCTGCTGGCGCACCTTGACTTGCATAGTCGACATAGTGGTGCTGGTGGTGGCGCCATTTTCCTAAAGCAATATGAGCAAAGGATTAACGATTCACTTCACAGGAAAGAAAAACAGTAGCATACGATATTTTTGGTTCTTCCGCGAGAAACAATTTTATGGACAATTATAATCCTAATTTGGCCCCTATTGCCTAAGATAATTGTTTAAACAAACAAGTGGCCAATTTAACTAAATTGGCACCTACATTTTGCCAAAAAATAACTTATTACAAAAAAACTAAATCGAGCATACTAAATCAACTAAATCAACTAGCATACTAAATCCACTAGCATACTAAATCCACCAGCATACTAAATCAACTAAATCAAAATGTTCTAAATCAACTAGCCTACTAAATCAACTAAATCAACTATCCTACTAAATAAACTAAATCAAAATGTTCTAAATCAACTAAATCAACTAGCCTACTAAATCAACTGAATCATATCAACTAAATCAAAATGTTACATATGAAAGCCTACTAAATCAAAATGTATCAGGGAGGAGGGACAAGGAGGGGCGACTCGAGGAGGGAGAAGATAGTAGGACAGAGGAGGAAGGCGGAGCGAGGAGGGGCCGGCCGACGGCGAGTGGAGGGAGAACAGATCGAGGAGGAAGGCGGAGCAAGGAGGGGTCGGCCAGCGACTAGTGGAGGGAGGACGGAGGAGGAGGACGGTACCGAGTCCAGCGAGGAGGATGAGGCGACAGCGGTGCAGATCGGGGGAGGGGCGACGGGGGAGGACTGGCGGCGCGGGGGGTGAGGAGGAGACCGTGAGTGTGTGTGAGTGTGATTTGTGGATGAGGCTAGTGAGTGGGGGGAGATGGAATGGCATAGCAGTAGCGCGCTATAGGTAAACGCGCTACTGCTACGTTACGTAGCAGTAGCGTTGTTTATTTTAACGCGCTGCTCCTATAACTGGCCTCGCGGCGGCGTCGTGGGAATTTTAGCAGTAGCGCTTCTTGGAGTGCACGCGCTACTGATAAACTTGTTTCAGCAGCGAGTTTTTATGGCCCGCGCTACTGCTACTTAGCAGCAGCGCCTGATTTTAAAGCGCGCTGCTGGTAAGATTCTGTGTATAGGCTTTTCCCTAATAGGGGAACCCATCTAATAAGTCTAGGTTTAGCAACTTTTTTCTCCATAAGGTATTTAATAGCAGCATGATCAGTGTGAATAGTTACTTTAGAATCAACAATATAAGGTCTGAACTTATCACAAGCAAATACAACTGCTAACAATTCTTTTTTAGTAGTAGCATAATTTCTTTGAGCATTGTCTAGAGTCTTACTAGCATAATGGATAACATTTAATTTCTTATCAACTCTTTGCCCTAGAACAACACCTACAGCATAATCACTAACATCACACATAATTTCAAAGGGTAAATTCCAACCAGGTGGCTGAACAATAGGTGCAGAGACTAATGCTTTGTTAAGTATTTCAAATGCTTATGCACAATCATCATCAAAGACAAATGGTATATATTTTTGTAATAAATTAGTTAGAGGCCAAGAAATTTTTGAGAAGTCCTTAATGAACCTCCTATAAAATCTGGCGTGACCAAGGAAACTTCTTATACCTTTGATGTCCTTGGGACATGGCATCTTTTCAATAGCATCAACCTTGGCTTTACCAACTTCAATACCTCTTTCAGAAACTTTATGCCCCAAGACAATACCTTCATTAACCATAAAGTGACACTTTTCCCAATTCAAGACAAGATTAGTTTTTTCACATCTCTGCAAAACTCAATCAAGATTGCTCAAGCAATCATCAAAAGAAGATCCATAGACGGAAAAGTCGTCCATGAAAACCTCACAAATCTTTTCACAAAAGTCAAAGAATATAGCCATCATGCATCTTTGAAAGGTAGCAGGTGCATTACATAAACCAAAAGGCATATGTCTATAAGCAAAAGTAGCAAAAGGGCGTGTAAAAGTAGTCTTTGATTGATCTTTAGCCGACACAGGTATTTGAAAAAAACCCAGAATAACCATCTAGAAAGAAATAATGTGTATGTTTGCATAATATTTCTAGCATTTGATCAATAAAAGGTAAGGGGTAATGATCTTTCTTAGTAGCCTTATTTAATTTACAGAAATCAATTACCATCCTATAACCTGTAATAATTCTTTGTGGAATTAATTCATCTTTATCATTAGGAACAACAGTAATACCTCCCTTCTTAGGGACACAATGAACATGACTTATCCACTGACTATCAGCAACGGGATAAATTATACCTGCCTCCAGAAGCTTGAGTATTTCTTTTCTTACCACTTCTTTAATTTTAGGATTCATACGTCGTTGAGCATCACGAACTGGTTTGGCATCTGCTTCCAAATTAATTTTTTGTTGAAATAGAGTGGGACTAATGCCCTTAAGATCATCAAGAGTATATCCAATAGCAGCGCTGTGCTTCTTTAGATTTTCAATAATCTTTCTTCTTCATGCTCTGAAAGGTTAGCACTAATAATAACATGATATATCTTCTTTTCATCAAGATAAGCATATTTAAGATTATCAGGCAACGGTTTAAGCTCAAACACGGGATCACCATTAGGTGGAGGGGGATCCCCTAGGATTTCAACAGGCAAATTTTGTTTCACAATAGGTTCCTGTTTAAAGAATATTTCATCTATTTCTCTTCTTTCATTCATAAACACATCATTTTCATGGTCTAGCAAATAATGTTCTAAAGGACCACTAGGAGGTACGGCAATAGAAGCAAGACCAATACTTCCATCCTTACTAGGTAATTCTTCTTCACGATGTTGTTTACTAAATTAAGAGAAATTAAACTCATGAATCATATCATCCAAGCCAATAGCAACAACATTCTTTTCGTAGTCTATCCTAGCATTAATAGTGTTCAAGAAGGGTCTACCAAATATAATGGGACAAAAGCTATCTTGTGGGGAACTGAGAACAAGAAAATAAGTAGGATATTTAGTTTTCCCACACAAGACTTCAACATCTCTAACAATTCCCACTGCTAAAATAGTATCTCTATTGGCAAGTTTAATTGTGACATAATATCTTCTAACTCAACAGGTGCAATTTAATGCTTAATTTCTTTATACAAAGTATAAGGTATAACACTAGCACTAGCACCCATATCACATAAGCCATGATAACAATGATCTCCTATTTTAACAGAAATAACAGGCACGCCTACCACAGGTCTATGTTTATCTTTAGCACAAGGTTTAGCAATTCTAGCAGTTTCACCGCAGAACTGAATAACGTGCCCATCAATATTATCAGACAAGAGATCTTTAAAAATAGCAATATTTGGTTCTACTTTAACTTCCTCAGGAGGTGTATAAGTTCTAATCTTGCTTTTACGAACCACAGTTGAAGCTTTAGCATGATCCTTTATTCTAACAGGGAAAGGTGGTTTCTCAACATAAGAAGTAGGAACAATAGGATCTTTATAAATGACAGTCTTTTCTTCAACTTTAATAGGTGCAGCTAATTTTACTTCTATGGGAGGATGATATTTAAACCACTTCTCCTTGGGGAGATGAACATAAGTAGCAAAAGATTCACAGAAAGAAGCTACTATCTCAGAGTGAAGTCCATATTTAGTGCTAAACTTACGGAAAATATCGGTATCCATAAAAGATTTAACACAATCAAACTTAGGTGTCATACCTGACTCCTTACCTTCGTCAAGATCCCAATATTTAGAGTTGCGTTTAATTCTATCCAATAAATCCCATTTAAATCCAATAGTCCTCATCATAAAAGAGCCAGCACAAGAAGTATCGAGCATGGTGCGATTATTTTCAGAAAGCCGAGCATAAATTTTTTGAATAATTGTTTCTCTTGGGAGTTCATGATTGGGGCATGAATATAACATTGATTTAAGCCTCCCCCAAGCTAGAGCGATGTTTCTCCTTCATGAGGCCAAAAATTATATATATAATTGCGGTCACGACGTACAAGATGCATAGGATAATACTTTTGATGAAATTCCAATTTCAATCTTCTATAGTTCCATGATCTCGTATCATCACATAGCATGTACCATGTCAATGCGTCTCCCTTCAAAGATAAAGGGAAGACCTTCTTCTTAGCAACATCATCGGGTATACCTGCAAGCTTAAATAATACACAAACTTCATCCACATATATTAAGTGCTCATCAGGATGCTTTGTTCCATCTCCTGTAAAAGGATTAGCTAGCAGTTTTTCTATCATACCCGAAGGAAATTCAAAAGGAGTTTCATTTTCAATAGGTTAAGTAGGTTGAGGAGCAACTCTTTGCTCTACCGGTCGAGGTTAAGATACCCCGAACAAACCCCTTAGAGGATTACTTTCCATAGTAACAAGTGACAGTAAATTTCAGCACACTATATAAATTTTTCCTTACCAAATTCCACCTACCAAAGGCGCTTCACTCCCCGGCAATGGCCAAAAAAGAGTCTTGATGACCCACAAGTATATGGGATCTATCGTAGTCCTTTTGATAAGTAAGAGTGTCGAACCCAACGAGGAACAAAAGGAAATGATAAGCGGTTTTCAGCAAGGTATTCTCTGCAAGTACTGAAATAATTGGTAACAGATAGTTTTGTGATAAGATAATTTGTAACGAGCAACAAGTAACAAAAGTAAATAAAGTGCAGCAAGGTGGCCCAATCCTTTTTGTAGCAAAGGACAAGCCTGGAAAAACTCTTATATAAGGAAAAGCGCTCCCGAGGTCACATGGGAATATCGTCAAGCTAGTTTTCATCATGTTCATATGATTCGCGTTCGGTACTTTGATAATTTGATATGTGGGTGGACCGGTGCTTGGGTGCTGTTCTTACTTGAATAAGCATCCCACTTATGATTAACCTCTATTGCAAGCATCCGCAACTACAACAAAAGTATTAAGGTAAACCTAACCATAGCATGAAACATATGGATCCAAATCAGCCCCTTATGAAGCAACGCATAAACTAGGGTTTAAGCTTCTGTCACTATAGCAATCCATCATCTACTTATTACTTCCCAATGCCTTCCTCTAGGCCCAAATAATGGTGAAGTGTTATGAAATCGACGTTCCCATAACACCACTAGAGGCTACACAACATACATCTCATCAAAATATCGAACGAATACCAAATTCACATGACTACTAATAGCAAGACTTCTCCCATGTCCTCAGGAACAAACGTAACTACTCACAAAGCATATTCATGTTCATAATCAGAGAGGTAATAATATGCATAAAGGATCTGAACATATGATCTTACACCAAATAAACCAACTAGCATCAACTACAAGGAGTAATCAACACTACTAGCAACCGACTAGCACTAATCCCGGACTTAGAGACAAGAATTGTATACAAGAGATGAACTAGGGTTTTGAGATGAGATGGTGCTGGTAAGATGTTGATGGAGATTGCCCTCTCCCGATGAGAGGAGCATTGGTGATGAAGATGGCGATGATTTCCCCCTCCCGGAGGGAAGTATCCCCGGCAGAACAGCTCTGTCGGAGCCCTAGATTGGTTCCACCAAGGTTCCGCCTCGTGGCGGCGGAGTCTCGTCCCGAAAGGTTGCTTCTGGTTTCTTTCCTGATGAAAGACTTCATATAGCAGAAGATGGGCATCCGAGAGCCACCAGGGGGCCCATGAGGTAGGGGGCGCCCTAGGGGGGTGCACCCCCACCCTCGTGGACAGGGTGTGGCCCCCCTGGTCTTCATCTTTGGCAAGGATTTTTCATTATTTATTATAAGATATTCCGTGGAGTTTCAGGACTTTTGGAGTTGTGCAGAATAGGCCTCTAATATTTGCTCCTTTTCCAGCCCAGAATTCCAGCTGCCGGCATTCTCCCTCCTTATGTAAACCTTGTAAAATAAGAGAGAATAGCCATAAGTATTGTGACATAAAGTGAAATAATAGCCCATAATGCATTAAATATTGATATAAAAGCATGATGCAAAATGGACGTATCATTCATCTTCCTCCTCCTCCTCGTCCTCTTCGGAGGCAGAATGGGCATTAGAGCCTTCGGATATTGCGTCCGAAGTGCCGCGGCGACAAAGGCCGCCCCGGGTCTTTTTGGCCTCCTTCTCGGTCGTCCTCTTCGGCACCTTGTAAGGCGCCGGGACCAGCATCTTCATCAGAAGTGGGATGGCCGGTTCTTCGGCAGCGGGGCCGGACAATGGATCCGCTCCACCTTCTTCGTCCAGCCCTGGGAGAGTTGTATAAGACACATTAAGTTCTTCCTTTGGGTTACGCGGATAGAAAAGTTTGATAACTCACCGAGCTTGCCTGGCGTGACAGTTGGTACCCACGGTCCTCAGTGGAGTCCGGCCACAATTTGCTGGACTTGAAAAGCACCTTCGAAATGTCCTTGTGCAAGGAGCTGAAAAGCTCTCGCAAGGTTTGGTGCCTAGCGGATCAAATTCCCATAAATTGCAAGTCCGGTGCTGACAAGGCAGATCCGGCGAACTAACATCACCTGGACCACATTGACAAGTTCAATGTTCTTGTCTCCCATATCTTCAATGCGCGTCTGGAGCACCGACTGTTCGTCGAATGAGGACCAGTCCAGGCCTTTCTTGACCCAGGATGTAAGCCGCAGGGGGGCACCGGATCGGAACTCGGGAGAGGCGGCCCACTCTGTGCCGCGCGGCTTAGTGATATAAAACCACTGCTGTTGCCACTCCTTGTCAGAATCATTAAAGGTTCCCGTTGGCCATATGACGTAGGGCATCTTGCTCACCATGGCGCCCTCGCACTCAGCGTGCTCGCCGCCCACCACCTTGGGCTTCACATTAAAGATCTTTAGCCATAAACCGAAGTGCGTTGAAATGCAGAGAAAAGCCTCGCACACGACAATGAATGTCGAGATGTTGAGGAAGGAATTAGGGGACAGATCGTGAAGATTGATCCCATAATAATACATGATGCCGCGAAGAAACGGGTGGAGGGGAAATCCTAGCCCGCGGACAAAGTGAGGGAGGAATACAACCCTCTCGTGGGGTTCCAGAGTAGGGACGATCTGTCCCGCCGTCGGGAGACGGTGGCTGATTTTCTTGGCCAGGTACCCGGCCTTCCGAAGCTTTTTGATATCCTTCTATCGGATGGTAGAGGCCATCCATTTGACTCCTGCTCCGGATCCGGACATCTTCGGAAGACCTTTAGTGGGCAGAGAAGATGAATGCTTGGGCGCTGGAGCTTGAGAGGAAGGGAATGAATCAGGGAGAAGGCGTGGGTGAAAAGAGTGAATCCTTATCCCTTTATAAGGGTGGAAGAGGCGATGCGCCTCCCCAGTCACCCGGTAAAACCTCTTATTCCCCAAGCGCCGTAATTGATGGCGTGATTGGGTTACCCACACCCGTATTGATGAGAATCCCGTGATAAGACACGATCTCTGCTTTGACAAGACGTGCCAAGGAATCCGCCTCGCATTATGTGCGGTGGCTGGTTGTGAAAAACAGTTTGAATAATGACCGGGCCATGGTGTGATGTCATGCTGTAAAATGCGTCAGCAGATTAGATTTGTGGAAATATTATTCTCTCTGCGGTGGTATGTGGAACTTGTTTTATGGAGTATTCGGAGGAGGAACTCGCCTTGCAACGCCGAAGACAAATCTGCACGCCGGACTCATTGTCATTGAAGCCTGGTTCAGGGGCTACCGAGGGAGTCCTGTATTAGGGGGTCTCCGGACAGCCGGACTATATCCTTTGGCCGGACTGTTTGACTATGAAGATACAAGATTGAAGACTTCGTCCCGTGTCCGGATGGGACTCCCCTTCGCGTGGAAGGCAAGCTTGGAAATACGGATATCTAGATCTCCTCCCTTGTAACCGACTCTGTGTAACCCTAGCCCCCTCCGATGTCTATATAAACTAGAGGTTTTAGTCCGTAGGACAACAACAATCATACCATAGGCTAGCTTCTAGGGTTTAGCCTCTATGATCTCGTGGTAGATCAACTCTTGTAATACTCATATCATCAAGATCAATCAAGCAGGAAGTAGGGTATTACCTCCATTGGGAGGGCTCAAACCTGGGTAAACATCGTGTCCCCCGCCTCCTGCTACCATCCACATTAGACGCACAGTTCGGGACCCCCTACCCGAGATACGCCGGTTTTGACACTAGCTAGGCATTGACAATTTTGATGATGCTCACATGAAAGAGAAGAATTGAAGCACAAAGAGAGCATCATATAGCACGTGACAAACACATATAAGTCTAACATACTTCCTATGCATAGGAATTTTATAAGCAAACAAATTATCAAGACAAGCAAAAACTAGCATATGCATAGAAGAAGAAAGAAACAATAGCAATCTCAACATAACGAGAGATAATTTAGTAACATGAAAATTTCTACAATCATATTTTCCTCTCTCATAATAATTACATGTGGGATCATAAGAAAATTCAACAAAATAGCTATAACATAAAATATTTTCAACACGATCCACACGCATGCAAAGTTGACACTCTTCCAAAATAGTGGGATTAACATTAGCTAAAGTCACGACCTCTCTAAACCCACTTTTATGAAAAATTTCATAAGATTGAACATTCTCCAAATATGTGGGATCTAAAGTTGACACTCTTGCAAACCAATTTCAATATTATCGCAAACATTATTATCAGTCTCATATTCATCATGGGGCCTAAATAAATTTTCAAGATTATAAGAAGAATCACCCCAATCATGATCATTGCAACAAGTAGAGGACATAGCAAAACTAGCATCCCCAAGCTTAGGGTTTGCATATTATTAGCACAATTTGCATCAATAGAATTTATAATAAAATCATTCCAATCATGCTTTTTATTCAAAGATCTATCGTGAATCGCTTCATAAAGTACTTCATCACAATTTTCAGATTCACGAATTTCAAGCAAAACCTCATAAAGATAATCTAGTGCACTCAACTCACTAGCAATAGGTTCATCATAATTGGATCTCTTAAAGAGATTAGCGAGTGGATGAGGATCCATAAACTTTTAGCAAGCGAAGATGCAAGTAAAAAGAAGACACATGGTAACACAAGATCAAACGGAAGAAGGGTGAAAGAAAAGGCAAATGTGAAGTGGGGGAGAGGAAAACGAGAGGTGAATGGAAAATAATGTAACGCGAGGGATAAGAGTTTGTGTGGGTACTTGGTATGTCTTGACTTGAGCGTAGATCTCCCCGGCAACGGTGCCAGAAATCCTTCTTGCTACCTCTTGAGCATGCGTTGGTTTTCCCTTAAAGAGGAAAGGGTGATGCAGCAAAGTAGCGTAAGTATTTCCCTTAGTTTTGGAGAACCAAGGTATCAATCCAGTAGGAGACTACACGCAAGTCGCCTAGTACCTGCACAAACAATCAAGAACCTTGCAACCAACGCGATAAAGGGGTTGTCAATCCCTTCACGGCCATTTGCAAAAGTGAGATATGCCAAAGATAATAAGATAAATATTTTTGTTTTTTGTTGTTGTATAGATTGGAAAATAAAGATTGCAAAATAAATAGTAAACTAGAATTATAGATCGGAAACTTATGTGATGTAAAGTAGACCCGGGGCCCATAGGTTTCACTAGTGGCTTCTCTCATGATAGCATAAATTATGGTGGGTGAACAAATTACTGCCGAGCAATTGATAGAAAAGCGCATAGTTATGATGATATCTAAGGCAATGATCATGAATATAGGCATCACGTTCGTGTCAAGTAGACAGAAACGATTCTGCATCTACTACTATTACTCCACACATCGACCGCTATGCAGCATTCATCTAGAGTATTAAGTTCATAAGAACGGAGTAACACATTAGGCTAGATGACATGATGTAGAGGGATAAACTCAAGCAATATGATATAAACCCCATCTTTTTATCCTCGATGGCAAAAATACAATACGTGTCGGTTCCCTTTCTGTCACTGAGATCGAGCACCGCAAGATTGAACCCAAAGCTAAGCACTTCTCCCATTGCAAGAAAGATCAATCTAGTAGGTAAACTAAACCGATAATTCGAAGAGACTTGCAAAGATATCAAATCATGCATATAAGAATTCAGAGAAGAACCAAATAATATTCATAGATAATCAAGTTCATAAACCCAAAATTCATCGGATCTCGGCAAACACACCGCAAAAGAGTATTACATCGAATAGATCTCCAAGAACATTGAGGGCTGTATTGAGAACCAAAGAGGGAGAAGAAGCCATCTAGCTAATAACTATGGACCCGAAGGTCTGTGGTAAACTACTCACACATAATCGGAGATGCTATGGTGTTGATGTCGAAGCCCTCCGTGATCGAATCCCCCTCCGGCAGATCGCCGGAAAAGGCCCCAAGATGGGATCTCACGGGTACAAAAGGTTGCGGCGGTGGAAAAGTGGTTTCATGGCTCCCTTGGATGTTTTCAGGGTATAAGAGTATATATAGGTGAAAGAAGTAGGTCGGTGGATGAGGGAGTCCTAGATTAGGGGGTGTCCGGATAGCCGGACTATAACGTTTGGCCGGACTGTTGGACTATGAAGATACAAGATTGAAGACTTCCTCCCGTGTCCGGATGGGACTTTCCTTGGCGTGGAAGGCAAGCTTGGCAATATGGATATGTAGATCTCCTTCCACTGTAACCGACTGTGTGTAACCCTAGCCCCCTCCGGTGTCTATATAAACCGGAGGGTTTAGTCTGTAGGACAAGAACAATCATACCATAGGCTAGCTTCTAGGGTTTAGCCTCTCCGATCTCGTGGTAGATCTACTCTTGTACTACCCATATCATCAATATTAATCAAGCAGGAGTGGGGTTTTACCTCCATCGAGAGGGCCCGAACCTGGGTAAAAACATTGTGTCCCTTGTCTCCTGTTACCATCCGCCTAGACGCACAGTTCGGGACCCCCTACCCGAGATCCGCCGGTTTTGACACCGACATTGGTGCTTTCATTGGGAGTTCCTCTGTGTCGTCATCTTTAGGCCCGATGGCTCTTCCGATCATCAACAACGATGTCGTCCAGGGTGAGACTTTTCTCCCCGGACAAATCTTCGTATTCGGCAACTTCGCACTGCGGGCTAATTCGCTTGGCCATCTGGAGTAGATTGAAAGCTACGCCCCTGGCCATCAGGTCAGATTTGGAAGTTTGAATTACATGGCCGACATCCGCGGAGACTTGATCATCGACGGATTCGAGCCACAGCCGAGCGCACCGCACTGTTACCATGGGCATGAATTAGCTCTGCCACCGAACAATGCCCCTAGAGGCCGCACCCGCATCAGCTCCGACCCTTAGCTCGAAGCCAACTGTGCGAACCGAGGACGGGTAGATAGACCCCGTCGCAGGGGCTGCAATCTCAACGGCGATCGAGCCGAACACCAGCCTTATCATTTGCGAAGCCCGTGACTCCGAGGTGCCGGACTCTTCTTCGGACTCCGAACCCTCCGCGCCCCTGCCAATCGAATCCGATTGGGCGCCGATCATGGAATTCACCGCCGCGGATATCTTTCCGCACTCGCCCTTCGGTGACATTTTGAATTCACTAAGGTCTCTCTCTTTGTCAGTTGAGTCCTGGCCGGATTATGACCAGTAGGATTCGGATGCGGACGACGAAGAAATTCAACGCCCACCCACCACCCACTTCGTAGCCACTGTCGATGATTTAACCGACATGCTAGACTTTGACTCCGAAGACATCGACGGTATGGATGATGATGCAGGAGACGAACAGGAAACAACGCCTATAGGGCACTGGACAGCCACCCCATCCTATGATGTATACATGGTGGACACACCCAAAGGAAACGATGACGAAGAACGAGAGGATGCAACAAAGGATCGTTCCCTCAAAAAGCAGTCAAAGCGGCGGAGTAAGCGCCGCTCCAAGCCCTGCCTCGACAGAGACAGCGGCCATACAGACCCAGCCATAGAGCAGGGCGAGCCGGCGGACAATGAACATGGAATCGAGCAATCGTCCAAACAAGGCAACTTGGATAAACAAACCGAACAACCCGTCCCCGGCGAAGATAACAGTCCGGATGATCTCACGTCGGACAAGTTCCTGTAGCAGAAGAACCACCACAAAAGGCTCGTCGCCACTGCGCGTAGCCTGCAAAAGCAGAAGTGGAAGCTCAAAACTGCAGAAGAGTCACTCAGAATCAGATGGAGCAAAGTACTCAACACCGCAGACAAATACGGCGGCAGTCGCCACACAAAGAGCTACCCGAAGCGAAAGCTACTGCCTGAATTTGATGAGGAGGCCTTAGAGTCCCCGCAATCAAAAAATAAGGAAGCCACCCGGTCGGATAGACGACCCCATGGCCAACATAGAGCAGCAAACGGCGCCGCACACAAGCCGGCACGCGATCCACCCAAGGATTCGCATCAAAAAGATGGCCCAACCAGATCTATCTACGGGCCAAGAAAGCAAGCTCTAGTACGAAATGCAACGCAACAAATATCCGAACACCACGGCACACCAAAATACAGGGGTGCCGCACACCCCCTATGTTTCACCGATGAGGTACTGGACCATGAATTTCCAGCGGGATTCAAACCCGTAAACATAGAGGCATACGACGGAACGACAGACCCTGCAGTCTGGATTGAGGACCATATCCTCCATATCCACATGGCTTGAGGAGACGACCTCCACGCCATAAAATACCTACCCCTCAAGCTCAAAGGGCCAGCCCGGCATTGGCTTAAAGGCCTTCCCGAAAACACAATTGGAAGTTGGGAAAAGCTCGAGGACGCTTTTCGGGCAAATTTTCAAGGGACCTATGTCCGACCACCGAATGCAGACGATTTGAGTCATATAACTCAACAACCCGGAGAGTCAGCCAGAAAGCTCTGGAACATATTTCTTACTAAAAAGAACCAGATAGTCGACTGTCCGGACGTCGACGCCTTAGCAGCTTTCAAACATAGCGTTCGAGACGAATGGCTTGCCAGACACCTCGGCCAAGAGAAGCCAAGAACAATGGCCGCATTAACAAGCATCATGACCCGCTTTTGCGCGGGAGAGGACAGCTGGTTGGCAAGACGCAGCACCAGCGACCCAAGTACACCCGAAGTCAGGGATGGAAACGGGAAGCCACGGCGCAGCAAAGACCAGCGCCGGAATAAGGGAAACAACCCGAAGAGCACGACGGTCAACGCCGGATTCAAAAGCTCTCAGCAGGGTCGGCAAAAGATGCCCTCAAAGATAATAGGGAGGAACTATCTAATCTAAACAAAATCCTGGACAAGATATGTCAAATCCACAGCACCCCCGGGAAGCCTGCAAATCAATCCGGCAAACTCAATGCCGAACACAAGGGGCTGGATACACCAAGTGAGGACGATGATGAACCCCACAAACAAAGCAATGGGGAACAAAAGAAATTCCCACAAGAAATCAAAACAGTAAACTTACTACACGTGACAAAAGGGAGAAACGAAGTGGCGCCCATAGAGATATGCGCCATGCGGCCTATCACAAAAGAGCCTCGCCACTGGTTGTCAAAAACAATCACCTTCGACCATCAGGACTACTCCGAAAGTATCCGGCACGCAGGCTGGGCTGCCTTGGTGTTAGATCCGATAATTGATGGATTCCACTTCACACGAGTCCTGATGGACAGCGGCAGTGGTTTAAACCTGCTATATCAGGACACAGTCCGCAAAATGGGGATGGACCAAGCAAAAATTAGCAATAGCAATACTTCCTTTAAAGGAGTAATGCCAGGCCCAGAAGTTAATTTCACGGGCTCCCTCCTACTAGAAGTTATGTTCGGTTCCCCCGATAACTTCCGTAGCGAAAAGCTAACCTTCCACATCGCCTCGTTTCAAAGTGGCTATCAAGCACTACTGGGATGCGAAGCTTTTGCCCGCTTTAACGCAATACCGCATTATGCGTCCCTCACGCTCAAGATGCCCGGTCCACGAGGCATCATGTCACTAAAGGGAAATATTGAGTATTCCTCGCGCGCGGAAGACTGTGCGGCGGCCTTGACAGCCACACATTAAAACGACTTCACCAACCAAAGCACCTAACAGGTCGTTAAGACCACGGACATGGCTAGACGAGTCCGGCATAAACACACAATTGATAAAGGCTTAATAGCCGTATATCCCTACACAAGGGGCTCCGCGCAAGTAAAACAAGTGACAATAAGGCTCAATTTTACCCATCCCGAATTGTACTTTGTTTATTTAGTATAACGTACATTTCACACGACCTTTTTCAATTAAGTTCCTCTCTTTTGTAGATGAACACTGTGCTACACCCATCCAGGACATGGCACAACGGAGACACAGGCGCATACGTGCAGCAGGGACCCGTTCCAAGGATTCTTTTTAGATTAAGACCCTGCGTAAACCTTTTTTATTGTCTCTTGTTGACACACATCCCCCGGATTCTCAGTATAACGGAGGAGGAGGCTGGCGTCTTGGCATGTGGCCACGTCAGAATTTTGCACGTACCTGGACACCAGGGGCTTATTATCAAGGGCACTGCTCAGCCCATTTTCATAAAGACCGAATACCTTAGGGAGTGTTCGGCATCGCGAGTTTGGCCTTATATGCATCAGCTCCGAATCATGTCTTTGGTCAAATGTTGGGTTTTCCCGGCTCCTGTGTTTTGCTGCCTTAGGTTCCGCTCTATCTGCTAAGGCGGCACCAGGAGAACTACTGCGATTGTGCCCCGGTTCAGCCAGGCGAGCACCTCAGTAGAGAAAGTCGAAAACTGACTGTCATGATATAGCGTGAGACTAGTCAACCACTCGATGACCTATCGGAATCTTCGGGATTCCTCCGCATCAACGAAGGGCCGTTTCCCGGCCAGGCACACACGCGCCCCGAGTTCGGGCGAGCGCGGCGCCACCAGGGGCTATATAGTAGCCTCACTGTCAAACTCCTATGGCTAAGTGAAAGTGATAAAGCATTATAGTCCAATTGCCTAGTTCGCTGCGCTATCACCTCCTTCATGGACCAAGACGTTGGATCAAGTGTGAAATTGCACCTTCCGCAAACACCCCCGCATTATATGCGTTGGGGCTGAAGCGGACGACTGCCATCTTTCAGATTGTATACACATATACCTTAACGGCCGCACAGGAGGCATTATAATTCTTGCAGGCACAAGTATGAAAAGCTTCTACAATTCATCGAAATATTGTTTTACAATAATAGATGTTATTCGAACATAATATCCTTCGAGCACTGCATCTCTATTAAACGAGCGCCCTACAGAACTTCCTGAAAATAGTGCTCGGCAGGTACTCGGCTTCCGTCCGAATCTTTGGATGCAACAGCGGTGGCCTCCATCTCCGCCCAGTATGTCTTGACATGGGCAAGGGCCATCCGCGCACCCTCTATGCATGCTGACCTCTTCATCGCATTGATGTACGACACTGCACCAAGGAACTGCTGCACTAAGCTAAAATAACTGTTCGGCTTTGGCCTATCAGGCCACAGATGATCCATGACATACTTCATGGCAAGTTCGGATAACCTGTTCAGCTTGGCCCATTCGGCCAAACGATCGGTTAATGGAAGCGGACGCTCTGGATTATGGAACTGCGACCAGAAGAGCTTTTCCACTTCGCGATCTTTCTGATCTCGGAAGTGTTCGGCCGCATCAGCGGCACTCGCCGCTAAATCGAGATATGCGTCCGCCGAACTCCACATCCGGTCCAACGGAGCATATTTAGGATCCCCAAACTTCATCCGCAGCATAAAGGGCTTTCCAGCCGTGATATCTCCGGCTTGACGTAGCTCCTCCTTCATCGCTCTCATCATAGAACGATCATCCTTGGCCGCTGTAGTGGCCTTCTCCAGGTCCGTCCGTTTCGCCCGATCTTCTTTTTCAAGAAACTTGCAATGGCCAGCAGCACTCTTCAACTTCACAGCCATCTCGGCCATTTCCTTCTTGCTTCGGCAGTGAGCATCCTGTTCGGCTTTCAGCTCTTCAACCACCTTTAAGGCAGCCACATCGCTCTTCCTGGCCTGCTCCTTGGCTCGGGCAAGTTCCGCCCAAAGGTCCTCCACGGCGGCAGCCCCATCTGCATGAAGCGCACACATTGTAAGATACTGGCATCAAGCTCCTCTTACCAGGTGTCTCCGGAGAAATTACATACCCTGTGCCTCGTCAAGCCGCTTGTTGACAAGCGCGATGTCGGCATCTTCCACGTCAAGTTGCCGCTTTAGCTCAGCAAATTCATCAGTCCGGCTGCCCACCGGACACTTCGCCACCGACGTAGGAAGGCGGCAAATTATACCTGGGATTATAATCCTCTGCGTGCCGTCACTTTCGACAACACACAGAGTCTCAAGGGCTACTATCTACATAGGGCGCATCTTAAATATGCGGAACTATCAAAAGGTACATCACTTCGCTTACCTCAAAACCTGTCAGTAAACTTCTGACAATGTCGGTGTACAAAAAGAGGGGTACACTTTTTGTACCCCTATGACATTGCACGGGCAGTCTGAGCCACGGGCACCACCACACCAAGCACGACAAGGGAGGTGAGCCATGGTAAGACCAAAGCTCAAGGGAACTAGAGCGACGCCAAGGCCAAGACCACTAAGAGCAAAGGGGACGAAGCGGACTCCCCCGGCAAGATCCTTGCCAGGAGACAGTTTTAGCAACCCCGGCAAGACCCTTGCCGGGGCAACTCGCCCCACGCCTACGGAGCAAATCGCCCTTGAGTCCACTGCCCCCATGGGGCACGGATTCGGGAGACATCCCCGTGGAGGGATGCAGATCTTTGTGAAGACATTCAAGATCAGATACGCGCTATAGAAGATGACGACCCTTGGCAGGATCCCTGCCGAGGAAGACCACAAGGCCCCCGGCAAGCGCCTTGCCGGGGATGACAACAGGCGCCTCGGCAAGACCCTTGCCGGGGCCCCGGCAAGACCCTTGCCGAGGACACCCGTAGGGCCACCACTAGGTCCACGCCGACTAAACCTCCACCACCATGCGCATGCAGCGGCCAACCCAACCAGCTGGGCAGACACCTGCGAGGCAGGCACCTGCGTGGCGGCATGCAGATCTTCGTGAAGACCCACCACTGCGCCACCTCAGCTGCCTGCCTACCTACATGGCACCACAGGCATCGCTGGCCAGGGCGCGTGTAGACACAAGAAGGAGCGGCGACGGACGATGCAGGTTTCTCCCCTGTCCTCGATAAAACAAGGACACCTAAGCAAGACGTATTAAAGGCGCCTTGTCATGTAATGCGAGGGATAACCTCGCATCACTGTACCCTTTCCACCTCATGTGTGCCACTGTGGCGACCCCTTTTTCTATAAAAGGAGGCCCGAGGCGACCAGGAGAAGGATTCGGGCTTTTTGGAGCTCCTCGCGCCCCATAGCTAGCTCAAAAAAAGATATACAATCCACCAAGGCAGGAGTAGGGTTTTACGCATCCTCGCGGCCTGAACCTGGATAAACGAACCGTGTGCTATCTGTTTGATCCGCTCTTCTCATGACCCCGTGCCCCGCTAACCGTAGTAGGGATTCTTGTGATCCCATAGGTGTCGTTCCCACCGACATCTTTGGCGCGCCAGGTAGGGGGCGCAGTTGTGAGAATCGGCCCTAGCAGTTAGCCCAGCACTCCTTCGTCTTCGTGGCCCTTGGAGAGGAAAGGAGGCCAGAAGATCGGCACTCGAGCAACTGCAAACAGAAGCTAAGTTGCACTGAACCCTTATTTGTTCTATCCTTCTTATATGAGATTATTCTCCCCCGGAGATGTCAAGCCTTTGTATGAGAAACCTGTTGGAAATATGCCCTAGAGGCAATAATAAAAGCATTATTATATTTCCTTATTCATGATAATTGTCTTTATTCGTATAATTGTGTTAACCGGAAATCGTAATACATGTGTGAATAACAGACAACAATATGTCCCTAGTGAGCCTCTAGTTGACTAGCTCGTTGATCGACAGATAGTCATGGTTTCCTGACTATGGACATTGGATGTCATCGATAACGGGATCACATCATTAGGAGAATGATGTGATGGACAAGACCCAATCCTAAACATAGCATAAGATCGCATAGTTCGTTTGCTAGAGTTATCCAATGTCAAGTATCCTTTCCTTAGACCATGAGATCGTGTAACTCCCGGATACCGTAGGAGTGCTTTGGGTGTGCCAAACGTCACAACGTAACTGGGTGACTATAAAGGTATGCTACGGGTATCTCTGAAAGTGTCTGTTGGGTTGACATGGATCGAGACTGGGATTTGTCACTCCGCTTGACGGAGAGGTATCACCGGGCCCTCTCGGTAATGCATCATCATAATGAGCTTAGTGTGATCAAAGTGTTTGATCACGGGATCATGTATTACGGAACGAGAAAAGTGACTTGCCGATAACGAGATTGAACGAGGTATTGGGATACGGACGATCGAATCTCGGGCAAGTAAAATACCGATTGACGAAGGGAATCGTATACGGGATTAATTGAATCCTTGACATCGTGGTTCATCCAATGAGATCATCGTGGAACATGTGGGAGCCAACATGGGTATCCAGATCCCGCTGTTGGTTATTGCCCGAGAGCCGTCTCGGTCATGTCTGCATGTCTCCCGAACCCGTAGGGTCTACACACTTAAGGTTCGGTGATGCTAGGGTTGTGAAGATATGTATGTGCAGTAACCCGAATGTTGTTCGGAGTCCCGGATGAGATCCCGGACGTCACGAGGAGTTCCGGAATGGTCCGGAGGTAAAGAATTATATATAGGAAGTGCTATTTTGGCCATCGGGACAAGTTTCGGTGTTATCGGTATTGTACCGGGACCACCGGAGGGGTCCCGGGGGTCCACCGGGGGGTCCACCTGCCCAGGGGGGCCACATGGGCTATAGGGGGTGCGCCCTGGCCTACATGGGCCAAGGGCACCAGCCCCAAGGGCCCATGCGCCAAGGAGACTTGGAGACGGGAGAGTCCAAAAAGGGGAAGGCACCTCCGAGGTGCCTTGGGGAGGATGGACTCCTCCCCCCCTCTTGGCCGCACCCCTTCCTTGGAGGAAGGGGCAAGGCTGCGCCCTCCCCCCCTCTAATGCACCTATATAAAGGGAGGGGAAGGAGGGGTGGCCGCACCCTATGCCCTGGCTCCTCCCTCCTCCCTGCAACACCTCCTCCTCCTCCCGTAGTTGCTTAGCGAAGCCCTGCCGGAGTTCTGCTGCATCCACCACCACACCGTCGTGCTGGATCTTCCTCAACCTCTCCTCCCCCTTGCTGGATCAAGAAGGAGGAGACGTCTCCCGTCCCGTACGTGTGTTGAACGCGGAGGTGCCGTCCGTTTGGTACTAGATCGTCGGTGAATTGGATCACGGCGAGTACGACTACCTCATCCACGTTCACTCGAACGCTTCTGTTGCGATCTACAAAGTGGTATGTAGATGCTATCTAATCTCAATACTCGTTGCTAGATGAACTCATAGATGGATCTTGGTGAAACCGTAGGAAAAATTTTAATTTTCTGCAACGTTCCCCAACAGTGGCATCATGAGCTAGGTCTATGCGTAGTTCTTCTTGCGCGAGTAGAACACAATTTGTTGTGGGCGTAGATGTTGTCAACTCTTCTTGCCGCTACTAGTCTTATCTTGCTTCAGCGGTATTGTGGGATGAAGCGGCCCGGACCAACCTTACACGTACGCTTACGTGAGACCGGTTCCACCGACTAACATGCACTAGTTGCATAAGGTGGCTGGCGGGTGTCTGTCTCTCCTACTTTAGTTGGAGCGGATTCGATGAAAAGGGTCCTTATGAAGGGTAAATAGAAGTTGACAAATCACGTTGTGGTTTTAACGTAGGTAAGAAAACGTTCTTGCTAGAACCCTAATTCAGCCACGTAAAACTTGCAACAACAATTAGAGGACGTCTAACTTGTTTTTGCAGCAAGTGCTTTGTGATATGATATGGCCAAAGTTGTGATGTATGATGAATGATCTATATGTGATGTATGAGATGTTCATGCTATTGTAATAGGAATCACGACTTGCATGTCGATGAGTATGACAACCGGCAGGAGCCATAGGAGTTGTCTTTATTTTTGTATGACCTGCGTGTCATTGAGAATCGCCATGTAAGTTACTTTACTTTATTGCTAAACGCGTTAGCCATAGTAGTAGAAGTAATAGTTGGCGAGCAACTTCATGGAGACACGATGATGAAGATCATGGTGTCAAGTCGGTGACAAGATGATCATGGAGCCCCAAGATGGAGATCAAAGGAGCTATGTGATATTGGCCATATCATGTCACGTTTATTATTTGATTGCATGTGATGTTTATCATGTTTTGCATCTTGTTTACTTAGAACGACGGTAGTAAATAAGATGATCCCTCATAATAATTTCAAGAAAGTGTTCTCCCTAACTGTGCACCGTTGCTAAGGTTCGTCGTTCCGAAGCACCACGTGATGATCGGGTGTGATGGGTCCTTACGTTCGCATACAACGGGTGTAAGACAGATTTACACACGCAAAACACTTAGGTTGACTTGGCGAGCCTAGCATGTACAGACATGGCCTCGGAACACAGAAGACCGAAAGGTCGAGCATGAGTCGTATAGAAGATACGATCAACATGAAGATGTTCACCGATGTTGGCTAGTCCGTCTCACGTGATGATCGGACACGGCCTAGTTGACTCGGATCATGTAATACTTAGATGACTAGTAGAGGGATGTCTATGTAAGTGGGAGTTCATTAAATAATTTGATTAAATGAACTTTATTATCATGAACTTAGTCCAAATATTTACAATATGTCTTGTAGATCAAATGGCCAACGTAGTCCTCAACTTCAACGCATTCCTAGAGAAAACCAAGCTGAAAGACGATGGTAGCAACTATACGGACTGGGTCCGGAACCTGAGGATTATCCTCATAGCTGCCAAGAAAGATTATGTCCTAAGAGCACCGCTGGGTGACACACCTATTCTCCCTGCAGAACAAGACGTTATGAACGCTTGGCAGTCACGCTGCGATGATTACTCCCTCGTTCAGTGCGGCATGCTTTACAGCTTAGAGCCGGGGCTCCAAAAACGTTTTGAGAGACATGGAGCATATGAGATGTTCGAAGAGCTGAAAATGGTTTTCCAAGCTCATGCCCGGGTCGAGAGATATGAATTCTCCGATAAATTCTTTAGCTGTAAGATGGAGGAAAATGGCTCTGTCAGTGAGCACATACTCAAAATGTCTGGGTTGCACAACCGCTTGACTCAACTGGAAGTTAATCTCCCGGATGAAGTGGTCATTGACAGAATCCTCCAGTCGCTTCCACCTAGCTACAAGAGCTTTGTGATGAACTACAAATATGCAGGGGATGGTAAAGACCATTCCTGAAGTATATGCTATGCTGAAATCAGCAGAGGTAGAAATCAAGAAGGAGCATCAAGTGTTGATGGTGAATAAAACCACTAAGTTCAAGAAGGGCAAGGGTAAAAAGAACTTCAAGAAGGACGGCAAGGAAGTTGCCGCGCCCGGTAAGCAAGTTGCCGGGAAGAAGCCAAAGAATGGACCCAAGCCCGAAACTGAGTCCTTTTATTGCAAGGGAAGTGGTCACTGGAAGCGGAACTGCCCTAAATACTTAGCAGACAAGAAGGCCGGCAAAACCAAAGGTATATGTGATATACATGTAATTGATGTGTACCTTACCAGTACTCGTAGTAGCTCTTGGGTATTTGATACCGGTGCAGTTGCTCACATTTGTAACTCAAAGCAGGAGCTGCGGAATAAACGGAGACTGGCGAAGGACGAGGTGACGATGCGCGTCGGGAATGGTTCCAAGGTCGATGTGATCGCCGTCGGCACGCTGCCTCTACATTTACCTATGGGATTAGTTTTAAACCTCAATAATTGTTATTTAGTGCCAAGTTTGAGCATGAACATTGTATCTGGGTCTCTCTTAATTCGAGATGGCTACTCATTTAAATCCGAGAATAATGGTTGTTCTATTTATATGAGAGATATGTTTTATGGTCATGCTCCAATGGTTAATGGTTTATTCTTAATGAATCTCGAACGTGATGATACACATATTCATAGTGTGAGTACCAAAAGAGTTAAAGTTGATAACAATAGTCCCACATATTTGTGGCACTGCTGCCTTGGTCACATAGGTGTCAAACGCATGAAGAAGCTCCATGCAGATGGACTTTTAGAGTCTCTTGATTATGAATCATTTGACACGTGCGAACCATGACTCATGGGTAAAATGACCAAGACTCCGTTCTCAGGAACAATGGAGCGAGCAACCAACTTATTGGAAATCATACATACCGATGTGTGCGGTCCAATGAGTGTTGAGGCTCGGGGTGGCTATCGTTATGTTCTCACCCTCACTGATGACTTGAGTAGATATGGGTATATCTACTTAATGAAACACAAGTCTGAGACCTTTGAAAAGTTCAAGGAATTTCAGAGTGAGGTTGAAAATCAACGTGATAGAAAGATCAAGTTTCTACGATCAAATCGTGGAGGAGAATACTTGAGTCACGAATTTGGCACACACTTAAGAAAATGTGGAATAGTTTCACAACTCACGCCGCCTGGAACACTTCAGCGTAATGGTGTGTCAGAACGTCATAATCGCACTCTGTTAGATATAGTGCGATCTATGATGTCTCTTACCGACTTACCGCTATCTTTTTGGGGCTATGCTTTAGAGACTGCCGCATTCACTTTAAATAGAGCTCCGTCGAAATCCGTTGAGACGACACCGTATGAATTATGGTTTGGGAAGAAACCTAAGTTGTCGTTTCTAAAAGTTTGGGGATGCGATGCTTATGTCAAGAAACTTCAACCTGAAAAGCTCGAACCCAAGTCGGAAAAATGCGTCTTCATAGGATACCCAAAAGAAACTGTTGGGTATACCTTCTACCTCAGATCCGAAGGCAAGATCTTTGTTGCCAAGAATGGATCCTTTCTAGAGAAAGAGTTTCTCTCGAAAGAAGTAAGTGGGAGGAAAGTAGAACTTGATGAAGTGTTGCCTCTTGAACCGGAAAACGGCGAAACTCAAGAAAACGTTTCTGAGGTGCCTGCACCGACTAGGGACGAAATTAATGATGATGATCAAGATGCTTCTAATCAAGCTCCTACTGAAATTCGAAGGTCCACAAGGACACGTTCCGCACCAGAGTGGTACGGCAACCCTGTCTTGGAAATCATGTTGTTAGACAACGGTGAACCTTCGAACTATGAGGCAATGGCGGGCCCGGATTTCGACAAATGGCTAGAAGCCATGAAATCCGAGATAGGATCCATGTATGAGAACAAAGTATGGACTTTGACAGACTTGCCCGATGATCGGCGAGCGATAGAAAATAAATGGATCTTTAAGAAGAAGACAGACGCGGATGGTAATGTGACCATCTATAAAGCTTGGCTTGTCGCTAAGGGTTATCGACAAGTTCAAGGGGTTGACTACGATGAGACTTTCTCACCGGTAGCGAAGCTGAAGTCCGTCCGAATCATGTTAGCAATTGCCGCATACTATGATTATGAGATATGGCAAATGGACGTCAAAACGGCATTCCTTAATGGTTTCCTTAAGGAAGAATTGTATATGATGCAGCCGGAAGGTTTTGTCGATCCTAAGAATGCTGACAAGGTATGCAAGCTCCAACGCTCGATTTATGGGCTGGTGCAAGCATCTCGGAGTTGGAACATTCGCTTTGATGAGATGATCAAAGCGTTTGGGTTTACACAGACTTATGGACAAGCCTGTGTTTACAAGAAAGTGAGTGGGAGCTCTGTAGCATTTCTCATATTATATGTAGACGACATACTTTTGATGGGAAATGATATAGAGCTCTTGGACAGCATTAAGGCCTACTTGAATAAAAGTTTTTCAATGAAGGACCTTGGAGAAGCTGCATATATATTAGGCATCAAGATCTATAGAGATAGATCGAGACGCCTCATAGGTCTTTCACAAAGCACATACCTTGATAAAATATTGAAGAAGTTCAATATGGATCAATCTAAGAAAGGGTTCTTACCTCTGTTACAAGGTGTGAAATTGAGCTCAGCTCAATGCCCGACCACGGCAGAAGAAATAGAAGAGATGAGCGTCATCCCCTATGCCTCAGCCATAGGTTCTATTATGTATGCCATGCTGTGTACCAGACCTGATGTAAACCTTGCCGTAAGTTTGGTAGGTAGGTACCAAAGTAATCCCGGCAAGGAACACTGGACAGCGGTCAAGAATATCCTGAAGTACCTGAAAAGGACTAAGGAAATGTTTCTCGTTTATGGAGGTGACGAAGAGCTCGTCGTAAAAGGTTACGTCGATGCTAGTTTCGACACAGATCTGGATGACTCTAAGTCACAAACCGGATACGTGTATATTTTGAATGGTGGGGCAGTAAGCCGGTGCAGTTGCAAGCAAAGCGTCGTGGCAGGATCTACATGTGAAGCGGAATACATGGCAACCTCGGAGGCGGCACATGAAGCAATATGGGTGAAGGAGTTCATCACTGACCTCGGAGTCATACCCAATGCGTCGGGGCCAATCAAGCTCTTTTGTGACAACACTGGAGCTATTGCACTTGCAAAGGAGCCCAGGTTTCACAAGAAGACTAGGCACATCAAGCGTCGCTTCAACTCCATTCGTGAAAATGTTCAAGATGGAGAAATAGAAATTTGTAAAGTGCACATGGTTCTGAATGTCGCAGATCCGTTGACTAAACCTCTCCCTAAGGAAAAACATGATCAGCACCAGAACTCTATGGGTGTTCGATTCATCACAATGTAACTAGATTATTGACTCTAGTGCAAGTGGGAGACTGTTGGAAATATGCCCTAGAGGCAATAATAAAAGCATTATTATATTTCCTTATTCATGATAATTGTCTTTATTCGTGCTATAATTGTGTTAACCGGAAATCGTAATACATGTGTGAATAACAGACAACAATATGTCCCTAGTGAGCCTCTAGTTGACTAGCTCGTTGATCGACAGATAGTCATGGTTTCCTGACTATGGACATTGGATGTCATCGATAACGGGATCACATCATTAGGAGAATGATGTGATGGACAAGACCCAATCCTAAACATAGCATAAGATCGCATAGTTCGTTTGCTAGAGTTATCCAATGTCAAGTATTCTTTCCTTAGACCATGAGATCGTGTAACTCCCGGATACCGTAGGAGTGCTTTGGGTGTGCCAAACGTCACAACGTAACTGGGTGACTATAAAGGTATGCTACGGGTATCTCTGAAAGTGTCTGTTGGGTTGACATGGATCGAGACTGGGATTTGTCACTCCGCTTGACGGAGAGGTATCACCGGGCCCTCTCGGTAATGCATCATCATAATGAGCTCAGTGTGATCAAAGTGTTTGATCACAGGATCATGTATTACGGAACGAGAAAAGTGACTTGCCGATAACGAGATTGAACGAGGTATTGGGATACCGACGATCGAATCTCGGGCAAGTAAAATACCGATTGACGAAGGGAATCGTATACGGGATTAATTGAATCCTTGACATCGTGGTTCATCCGATGAGATCATCGTGGAACATGTGGGAGCCAACATGGGTATCCAGATCCCGCTGTTGGTTATTGCCCGAGAGCCGTCTCGGTCATGTCTGCATGTCTCCCGAACCCGTAGGGTCTACACACTTAAGGTTCGGTGACGCTAGGGTTGTGAAGATATGTATGTGCAGTAACCCGAATGTTGTTCGGAGTCCCGGATGAGATCCCGGACGTCACGAGGAGTTCTGGAATGGTCTGGAGGTAAAGAATTATATATAGGAAGTGCTATTTTGGCCATCGGGACAAGTTTCGGTGTTATCGGTATTGTACCGGGACCACCGGAGGGGTCCCGGGGGTCCACCTGCCCCGGGGGGCCACATGGGCTATAGGGGGTGCGCCCTGGCCTACATGGGCCAAGGGCACCAGCCCCAAGGGCCCATGCGCCAAGGAGACTTGGAGAGGGGAGAGTCCAAAAAGGGGAAGGCACCTCCGAGGTGCCTTGGGGAGGATGGACTCCTCCCCCCCTCTTGGCCGCACCCCTTCCTTGGAGGAAGGGGCAAGGCTGCGCCCTCCCCCCCTCTAATGCACCTATATAAAGGGAGGGGAGGGAGGGGTGGCCGCACCCTATGCCCTGGCTCCTCCCTCCTCCCTGCAACACCTCCTCCTCCTCCCGTAGTTGCTTAGCGAAGCCCTGCCGGAGTTCTGCTGCATCCACCACCACACCGTCGTGCTGGATCTTCCTCAACCTCTCCTCCCCCTTGCTGGATCAAGAAGGAGGAGACGTCTCCCGTCCCGTACGTGTGTTGAACGCGGAGGTGCCGTCCGTTCGGTACTAGATCATCGGTGAATTGGATCACGGCGAGTACGACTACCTCATCCACGTTCACTCGAACGCTTCCGTTGCGATCTACAAAGTGGTATGTAGATGCTATCTAATCGGAATACTCGTTGCTAGATGAACTCATAGATGGATCTTGGTGAAACCATAGGAAAAAATTTAATTTTTTGCAACGTTCCCCAACAAAACCTGCAGGCCAGGGGGCTCTCTCACGATCGGCAACGCCCTTGCCCTGTTTCGAGTCCGCTTAACAGCTCAAGCGGCTGCATCGAGAATGGCAGAGTGGCCTTCCGCGATCAACAACGCTCTCGATTCTGACTCGAGTCAAGCTCGACAGTTCGAGCGGCCGCGTTCATAACGGTAAGGTGGCTCGTCCGGCAGCACGCATACCCGGCAGGCCCATGGGGATCCGTCCCCAAAACGCCGCTAGGGGCTTCCGCGCCGGCGAACCTGCCCAATAGACGTAGGGCGCGCATACAAAGAGAAATTGAACAGGGAAATAATGTGCATGAAAATTAAAAGTACTTCAAAGTTATGTTACATCACATCATTGCTATGGTCCTAACTAAAGATAAAATTTGTCTTAGTCGGGAACCTGCAGCGGCGAAGAAGAACGGGATGTGTCGGGGATATAGCCCGCGGCGTAAACCAGCCGGAAGATAACCCGGCCGGACTTGGAGGTTTATCTGAAGACTCGCCCTGACCTTGGCGGTTTACAAGCAACCCGCTTGGTCGTTATGACTCACTAGTAACCCGGCGGGCGGATCAGACGGATGACAAGGCCCAAGGCCCAGAAGGCCGGTTCAACTACAGTGGGCCGGTTTAAGAGGAAAGGAATATTTGCCTTACAAGGAGTTAAGGCCAGGACTTGTATCCGGTTTGTATTAGAGATAGACTAGTCCTAATCCTAATAGGACTCCACATGTAAACCGCCCCTTCAACATATATAAGGCGGGGCAGGGCTCCCCAAAGAGGGGAGAGGACAATCAATAATCTCTAGGGCTAGACACAAAGAGCCGGTTTACGGCGTCTCCCTCGTGATGATAATGAGACCTAGCCTCAAACAGCATGTAGGGTTATTACCGGATGATGTTTCCCGGGGCCCGAAGCTGTCTAAATCCTCGTCTTGCGTGTTGATCCGCCCTGTGTCTCTCCTCCCACTCAACCCCTCTCAAGCTACCACATAGATGCGTTGGCCTCGCCACTAAGTCCTGACACTAAGGACATCTGACGTGACAATTCCACGACATTTGGCGCCCACCGTGGGGCCTGCGCACGGTGGTGATGAGTTCTTGAAGGGATCTATTGCAGGGATCGAGAACATTGCAATTCGTTGGATGAAGAAAGAGCCAGCAAAATTCATTGAGTTATGATCATAGTCATGATTAAAAGATTGGAAGATCAGGCACGAGATTGAGATCAAGAGTTGGGGTGGCATATGGGATCAGTTTAATCTGACAACAACCAATTTTCGCTGCTGCGCCACCTACGAAGTTTCAAGATTTTCTGCGATTTGATCCAAGACTGAGTGGAATTTGTTTTGAGTTAAATTTGCTTGGTCTGCTAGTCGCTTTTTACGCGTCCTACACAGTCTCAAGCGCGCCTGACTGCAGCTACATATACCACGGATGATCTGCTGGGTCAACGACAGAGGAGACAAGTACTAATCAAGGAAACCCGCGAGGCTACTACGTTGCTACCTCGAACAGATCGCCGAAGCGATTGAAATTAGCAATGTGGAAGGCTTGTGTTCATGTGCTAATACTACGACCCGGAAACGAAGACTAGTCAAAGCAACTACGACCTGGAAACGAAGAGATCAGCAAACCGGACTCCTCCGCAGTCTGTACCTCGCCTCGGCCCAGAATCCGAGCCGTTTGCTCGGAACGACCGACGCACTTCTGCTGCGTCACCGGCCTGGTGGGGCCGAGGAGCCGACTGGTGCCGCCCATGTAAACGAGCCGCTGCCGTCGCTCGCCTCTGCCTCCGCCACTGACCTCGGGCGCCACGTCCTCGCCCCGCTCGGGCTCGAACCACTGTATACAACGACCAAAACGAACGGGTGGTTGAACCCGGACTCTGCGCCTCCGTCGGTCGTCGCCGCCGGTCGTCTCTGTCTTGGCTGCGGCCCGTTGAGCCGCTTTGGCTAGTCCAACCCGCTGGTTTTCACCTCCGCCAGAGCTTTGAATCGCCCATCACACGCTGAACCGCCCCGCGCTAAGACGTCGGGCTCCATCGCCTTCGTCTTCACTCCCGCTGCTATGGCTTGCAGCTTCGTGGAAGACCGCCGCCCTGTTTACCTTTTGAACCGACCGGATATTGCAGCGGTCACCATCGCCTCCCGTCTGAATTGCCACCGAGGCTACTCGTCGCTACACATCAAAGTGTACAGGCAGGCAATCATTACTTTGGAAAGGGAAAAAGACAAAGGAAAGCACGTAGATGACGGGCATCTATACGGACTATCTCAGTATCATTGTCCGCGTTCATCCGGAAAATAAATCAGGTGCTATCTGTTCCCAGTATTTTTAGCACATGTTAATTCTTCTGAGAACAATTACTCTATCTTTCAATATAGTTTATGCAGGACAAAGTACACTACAAAAGTGACGTCATGCCATAGACATGAGGCTCGCACTGGTTTAAATGTTGCGGCCGACTCCCCCACCAGTGGACGCGCGCATGCCACCGCTCCCGCGGTCCGGTCTACATCAACACACGTGGCTAACTCGCTCGTCCGCACCAACTCACAACGCCGAGATTGACTCACCCATCTGCACCGGTTTACAACGCCGCGGCCGATTCATCTGTCCGAACCACCTCTAATACTGCGGTCATTTTTACCGTCCGTCTCTCGCGGCCTGGTCTACATCAACACACTAGGCCGCACCTGTCTGCATGAGCTGTTTATTGGGTATGAGCAAGTCACAGCTTGGGTAGCCCGGTTTTCTTTCAAATTGGAGAAAAATTATCATCAACCGCCATTTGCAATGGATGGTTCAATGGGCAGGCGCACAAGTCGCCGCCACTACAGTTTTGATTAACTTGAAATCGCCAGTTGGAAGGAACCATTGGTCGGGTTGCTGACACGGCTCATATGGGATCATTTGCAACCTGCCGGAGTCACCTCAACCTTCTATGGATTCACATCGTGCTATCAACGCCAATGATATACAAGTTATGCCGGTTTATATCACGGTCAAATATGGAGAATTTCAAGCCAACTCCTCGAGTCACCTTTGAGACTCGGGGGCTACAATGACATGACTCAGCAAATCTTGCCAGTTTCAGCAAATTTAAGAACCCCAGGACGATGGAGGGAAGGATAACCCGGTCCCAGAGGCTACTGTTATATTGATGAAAGTTTAAAGGCCGTCAAAAAATTTCCGGCTTAGAAAGTATATGACAGTTACAAAATCCCAGCTCAATGAAGAAGATCCGGGTCATCAGAAAGGATTTCGGTTTTAAAATCCGGCTTAAGGGAAGTCAGTCTGACTGAAGCTCTCAAATATCCGGTTTACAGTCCGGCTCAAGGGAAATCTGTTCTTCCACAAAGCTCTGAAGCGCTCAAATCCGGTTTAACAATGTCCGGTTCAAAAAGGAATTAACTTCTCGCAAGTTCGAGTTTAAAGGCCGTTAGAAAATTTCCGGCTGAAAATGAAGATTCCGGTTTAAAATCCGGTTCAAGGGAAAGATGAATCCCACAAGGCTTTGAAACTCTCAATATCCGGTTCAAGATCACGGTTCAAGAAGAATTTATCTCTTGCAAAAAGGTTAAAAATTACAGAAGAGGACCTGCTGCCATGATGCGCGGTTCAAACATGGGTATCCCGCCTTATTGGCCTGACATATTATTGATCACATTGGGGCTTCTGCTTCATAAAGCGGGGTCTCTGTTCTTTTTTACATCCTGCATGGTTACACAGAGGTTCTGTCTTAAAGCGGCCTCCGGTTTACCCCTTGGGTTCGCTTTCCAAAGCACCATGTTATGTCACTTGGGGGCTTGGTCGTGTCTGAACCAATGCTACACCTTTTGACAGGAGAAAGCCACCTGATCACTCGGGGGCTCGGTCGTGTCCGAACCGATGCAACACCTTTTGATCGGCGAAAGCCACCAGATCACTTGGGGACATGGTCAAGTCTGAACCGGTCACGCCTCTTGATCGGCCTAAAGGCCATGGAGTCACTTGGGAGCTTGGTCGAACCCGAACCATTGCCATGCCACTTGACCGGCTTAATGCCACGGTTTCATTTGGGGACCTGGCTGACTTGAACCATAGATACACCTATTGGGAGCTTGGTCGTGTCTGACCATGGTAACACCATCTGATCGGCTCAGTAAAGCCCTTTTTTTGCAAACGGTTTTTATCATTGCCTTTGCTTCAATATCTTTTCTTGATAAAATTGCTTTTTTGTTTTGGTTGCGTTCTTAAACCGACCACATTTTACACCGTTTCAAACAACCAAATTGGGGGAACACGGTCCATTTTTAGACCGGAGATTATCTGCCCGGTTTGATTTTCTGTTACCATCCTATTATGGAGTAAACCGTTGTTTATCAACCCGGCTCGGCTTTCAACTACAAGTTGTCAGTACACGATCAAGTTATAATCCGGAGACTATCAGCCCGGTCTGGTTTGACTTCAAGTCACCAGTATTATATATGGTTAATCAGGTGTTTATCATAAACCCGGTACGGTTTTATCATAAACCGGCACAATATGGAATGAGTTATCAGTACTAAAAATTTGGGTTATTACCCCCACTACAAAAAGTTGGTAAACCAACGATGTGATTCAATGTCACAGGTATGATATATTTCATATTTGATTATTCTTAAGTGCAGCCTTGGTTGTAAACCTGGGTTATATGTTGGGCATTATGACCCGTCCAGCGGTAAACCGCCAGGACACTTTAAACTTGTTATATGTAGAAACATGTTGAATAAAGCATGATTATAAATTATCCGGTGTTTATTAAACCGGCCTGGCTTTAAGACGACAAGTCGCCAGTATGATGATAAATTATCCGGTGTTTGTTAAACCGCCTGGCTTTAAGACGATAAGTTGCCAGTATATGATGAGAAATTACCCGGTGTTTATTAAACCGGTCTGGCTTTGGACTATAAGTCACCAGTATATATTGGGATTGCGCCATTGGAATCACGCGCTTATAAATTATTGGATTATATTATTCAAATAGCCAACATGGCTGGATTTTTATTATGGTTATCAATAACCAGTATTATGATTAAGGTTTTCAAAGATTCTTTAGCGCAATGGCTATCATATTATCAATGGATACAATTTATTCTACAATTGAAGGAATAGTCCCGAGTCGCTGCAGGCTTACGACCTGGCACTTGGGGGCTACATTATTTAAGTTGAGATTACATCAAATATGCAAGTCTCATGTCGCTGCAAGCATGCACCATGACACTTGGGGGCTAATGCAAAGTCATTGTTTGCTCACCTTATTGAAGACCCGACTCATCACATTATAATGAGCTGGGGCTACCAATTGCTCCTGTCAACAATTCAAGGTACACAAATTTTCATCTATTATTGAAAGGTCCACTGCTCAGTTGGTAAAGCACAAGGCTCTTAACCTTGTGGACGTGAATTCAAGCCCCATGATGTGTCACGACCGGTTTTCCAATAAAAATATTTATTGAGAAGCCAATCTTTAGAATCCAGTTTGAGATGAAACCTCCTCACTGGCAGACAAACTTTTGATATAATAAGCCAGTAGCATAAATATGTTACAGGGTTGAGCTAACGATGCTCAACAATTTATTACAAGCGTGCCAATAATTATACATAAAGGCGATATATATCACAAGAGAGTGGTGGCATACTACTGACTCGCAAATATGGTAGAGGTGGAGTATCACAGTGGGGAGTGGATATGGGATTCTCAAACTAAAATCCCATCAAGCGTCGAGGTGAGGCTCGATGAATTTATTAGGGTAGCGGAAGCGGATATAATACAGTGACCAACTCCAGGGTCGCACGAGACTGACTAGGACTCCTGGCGTCGGATTCGCTATCGAACTCTTCATCCATGAGATCACCTTCGTCAGCATCTGGCCAAATCAACAAGCCAGTGAGTACTTTGAAAGTACTCGCAAGACAGTTCGGACGTAAGATATAACAAATGCGAACATGAAATACATGAATAAGTTAACCAGTACGATCAGACATAGAGGTAATAAATACAGGGTGCCAAGCGAGGGTCTGAATGACTCCTCGAGCGGAAAATGCGGATTAATAGATACTGGTGCCAAACGAGTGTCTGAAAGACTCCTCGAGCGGAAAATGCAGAATAATAATACTGGTACCAAACGAGTGTCTGAAAGACTCCTCAAGTGGAAAATGCGGAATAATAATACTGGTACCAAACGAGTGTCTGAAAGACTCATCGAGCGGAAAATGCGGAATAATAATGCCACAGTCGGGCGTCTGAGCGACACCACATAAAGGGCTTAAAAAAGAAATGCCACAGTCGGGCGTCTGAGCGACACCACATAAAGGGCTTAAAAAAAAGAAATGCCACAGTCGGGCGTCTGAGCGACACCACATAAAGGGCTTAAAAAGAATTGCCACAATCGGGCGTCTGAGCGACACCACATAAAGGGTGTTAAAACGAAATGCCACAGTCGGGCGTCTGAGCGACACCACATAAAGGGCTTTTAACTGATAAGGAAATAATATATTCATCATAAATATATTCAACTCATGGAATTAAACGGGTTAGTCCATCCACAAGAATAAACGTTTAACCGGTCTTAGTGCTCATGTGTCCCACCGGGTAATCAGTCACCAAACTAGTACATGACTGTTAGCAGGGAACTTGGATATAGATAAGATGATTTAAAGATATAGAGCTCTGCAGAGTTTGTACAAAAATTTCCCACAGTCGACGGATTTCCGTAGTCACCAGGACTAGTTCCGTTACGGTATTTCAGAAGGAAACACAGCTAACCAGTACACACCCATCCAACTCTTCGATGCCAGGAATCACCCTCAACATCGTCCAAGAAAAACTATTGAAACGGGGAGATCACAATCTCGAATAGCATGGGATCAAATTTATATACGCGCGCTCTAAGGGGTGCCCCCCTCTCGGTCCCAACCGGAAACACCCATGCCCTCTGACCGGATGCCTGGCTTTAATCCAGGGCCATGGAACCATCATCCCGGCCTCTCCTTTTTGGTGTGTACCAAGAAAGCGGTTTGCGACTTACTAAACCATATCCCTTTCGGGAAACATGTGGTAGTACAAGGAAAGGAAATGGATATGAACCCAACCGATATGGGTTGGTACTGAAGATAACTTGCATGGCGTAAGACTGGCATGCTACAACACTGCCATCTTACCCATCTTCATGCCAACACATGTCCTTGCATACTTACGTCCAACGACGTGTGAAAACATCGGACTAACTTGCCTCAACAATGCATGTGAACGGTTCATCGGTATGTTTCACACATGCCATGAAACTAACTAAATGCAAAACATGCCAAGACACTCATCATATCAAAAGTTCAAACATGCTTGCCTGGTTCAGAGTAGTCGGAGCCTAGCTCGGTGAAGTTCGCGGCCCCGTCACCTTCTTCGGTATCTACGGTATAGAGAAAACATACGCGCTAACGTGAATACCGAGAGGTGCAGAAAAAGTATTGCAAATAATTTTCAAATAAATCTGATAAAAAACTAGACAAAATTTTGAAGAGAACAGAAAAAGAATCAATCAAAAATATGCTTATGTTAAAAAGTTATAAAGGTTTTTGTCCAGGGACCTTTTTGTAATGAAACAGAAAAGTTCCAGGGTTTTAACTGAGAAAACAGAAAACGGATCGTTTGGAAATGCGCAAGCGCAAGAGAGAAAGCGTATTTTGCCCGAAGGCGCCAACAGAAAACGGTTCGCGAATAAGAGAATAGAGGCTGACACGCGGGGTCCGCATGTCAGGTTTGAAAAGGCTCGCCGGCGCCCGAAGACGGCGGTGGACGTCGGCGTCGAACTACGGCGAATTAGGAGAAACGGAGGGTACCAAGAGCTTCAGTGTCTTCTTCCGCGTCGGTGGGTGGTGGACTCGTCCAACGGGGAGCACCACGTCGACGGCGAAACTATCTCCGGCGGACGGCGGTTCGGGTGAGGATGGGGAACTCCGGTGGAGGGGGGGGGGGCGAATCGGGCTGGATCCCATGGCGGGTCGCGGCGGCCGGAGTCGAGGAAGGAGACCTCCTCGGGGCTCTTCCAGTGGCTAGGCGTGCTCTAGGGGAAGTGCAGGGCTGGTGGGTGCTCGAGTTGAAGCTCGGGGCCTCTATTTATAGGCAGATCGACGGGGTGGCCGTGAACGGAGAATCTCCGGCGAGTGATTACGGCGGTGCAGTGGATTGGAAGATGGTTTGAGCGGTCGGGCAGCATCAGTGGAGGTTACTGGAGTTGTTCCGCTGCTAAACGGAGCTGGCCCCGGCGTAATGGTGTCTGTCCATGGTGAGGTGTCCGCACGGGCTCAACGGCGGCAGAGGGCGCGCTCCGCGCCCTGCGGTTCACGACGAGGGTGACAGCGCGTTCAGGGGAGTGGAAGGCCACGCGGCGGGCTCCGGTGGCTTGGGCGGCGCTGGGTGGAGTCGTCGGCGCCGTGTCTCCTGCTGGCGTCCGTAAAGCCGCCGTCGGCGTCGGTCACGTGGCGGCGCACCTTCTGCTGCTCGTCGCCGACGCCCGCAAGGTGCCAGGCGCTCGTGCGGTGCAGGAACAAGAGGGCGGGGACGAGGAGCAAGGCGACGCGAGGGTACTGGCGAGATCGATGCCCAGCTCTGAAGAAAATGACAGCAAGCACTGAACTGAAACTCTGAATTTTCTGAAACTTGAAAGTGACCAAGCACTACAGGTGTTCGACAGCAGGTTTTTGCAATGAGATAAATTTTTCTGGAGCTGTAACTTGGTGAGATGACCACTCAATGCACCCAGAGGCTGCATGAATTTACTTAGATTTTTTGGAGAAGGTTTTGAATGAATTTCACCAGATTTGGCAAATCTGGTCCAAACTTGCACCTGATGTAGTTTGAAAATTTTGAACTGGAGACCAGTGGATCTTCATAGTTCTAGGTTGATGGTTCAAAGGACTAGGAGGGGAAAATGGTTTGGTGGCAAAAATCAAAACAGAAAAAGGAGTTCCTTTGTAAATCTCCAAGTGCTATAAGAGAAGACAGAAATTTATTTGAATAGAATTTGAATGGAAATGATCACATGGGGAGGTTCAACTTGCTGGATTTGATGCAAATCATGATCCAAAGGTGAGGGAAAGGTTAGGAGAGAGCATTTGCACTAATGCCATGGCAAGAAGGGATAGTTGCAAGAGGCAAAGGACTTTTTTTTTCAAAAGCCATAGTGCATTCTCAAAAAGGTTTTCAAAGGCTATTTTTCTCAAATGAAAAACATTTTGTCTTAGCCCAAATGAAGAGCAACGACTCCCAAGGCCAAAGGCAGACCTTGGGTGAATCCAAATAAAACTTTTGCCATAAAGATATGATATGAGAGGGAGAGTTCTCTTGAAGAAGAATTTTTTTTTAAATTACTCCCCTCAAGTCAAACAAAACCTTTTGAAAAATCCAAGTAAAACTTGGGTGTCATAACACCTAATCCCTTAGGAAAAATCTCGTCCCCGAGATTTCAGTTGATCCTTAAATAAGTGTGGATGCTCTATTCGAAGAAAGTCCTCTCTTTCCCACGTTGCTTCACTTTCGGTGTGATTACTCCACTGAACTTTGAAAAATTTGACGGTTTTCTGTCGGGTCCTCCTTTCAGACTCCTCTAATATTTTTACTGGGTGTTCCCGATAAGTGAGGTATGGCTGCACGTCTATGTTCTCATGGGATACTTGTTTCTCCGGGTTGCTTACGCATTTTCTCAATTGCGATACGTGGAACACGTTGTGGATATCTGACAGTTCCTCAGGTAAGTCTAGTTGGTATGCTACTGTGCCTTTTCGTGCCGTTATACAGAATGGTCCGATGAATCTTGGCGCTAGCTTCCCCTTAATTTTGAATCGTTGCAATCCCCTCATAGGTGACACTCGTAGGTACACGAATTCACCGGGTTCGAAGTTGACCCCACGATGTTTCTGATCGTAATAACTCTTTTGTCGGCTTTGGGCGGTCTTGAGTCGATCTCTGATTAGCTGGACCTTTTCCTCGACTTCCTTGAGCATGTCTGGGCCGAAGATACGGCTGTCTCCGGTCTCTGACCAATTTAACGGGGTACGACATCTTCGTCCATACAAAGCCTCAAATTGTGCCATTTGCAGGCTGTCCTGATGACTGTTGTTGTACGCGAACTTGGCGTATGGCAGGCTGTCTTCCCAACTGGTTCCATAGGTGAGGACACATGCTCTCAGCATGTCCTCTAAAATCTGGTTTACCCGTTCTGTTTGTCCATCTGTCTGGGGGTGGTGTGCCGTACTGAAGGCTAGTTGAGTTCCTAGAGCCTGTTGTAACTGCTCCCAGAATCTCGAGACGAACTGTGTTCCTCTGTCAGATATTATAGTCTTCGGGACACCGTGCAGACAAACTATGCGAGAGAGATATATCTTGGCAAGCTTCTGAGTGGTGTGGGTCGTCTTTACTGGAATGAAATGTGCCACCTTAGTTAACCTGCCGGTGATAACCCATATGGCATCATTCCCGTGTCGTGATCGAGGTAGTCCGACAATGAAATCCATCCCTATTTCATCCCATTTCCACTCAGGTATTTTGTTTGGTTGCAGTAGTCCGGCTGGTCTCTGATGTTCAGCCTTTATGCGTTGACAAGAGTCGCAGCATGCAATGAAGGTGGCTATGTCCCTCTTCATACCGTGCCACCAAAATCCTTCCTGGATATCTTTATACATCTTGGTTCCTCCAGGGTGGATCAAATATGGAGCGGTGTGGGCTTCAGCTAGAATTTGCCGTTTGAGGTCTTCTATGTCTGGCACGCAGAGTCGGTTTCCGTACCATAGTGTCCCTTCTTCGTCTATGATGAATTCCGAGGCCTTGCCCATACTCACCTTTCTTTTGATGCCTTCAATGCTGGGGTGACCCGGCTGGGCTTCTTTGATTCTTTCCACAAGGTTGGGTTGTATCTCCAAGTTTGTTATGGTGCCTTCTGCTACCATCAACAAGTTGAGTCTGGCAAATTCCTGTTGGAATTCGGGTCTTAAGTTGGGAAGATTGTTGTTGTCGGCGCTGGGGTTCCGACTAAGAGCATCGACTACTACATTTGCTTTTCCAGGATGATAGTGGATTCCGACATCATAATCCTTTACTAGCTCTAACCAGCGTCGTTGCCTTAAATTCAGTTTTGGCTGTGTGAAAATATATTTGAGACTTTTATGGTCCGTATATATTTCACATCGATTTCCAAGTAGGAAATGCCTCCATTCCTTGAGTGCATGGATAACTGCTGCCATTTCTAAGTCATGAGTGGGATAATTTTCCTCATGCTTGCGAAGTTGCCTCGAAGCGTATGCGACAACCTTGCCTTCTTGCATTAATACGCATCCGAGTCCCTTTCTGGACGCGTCACAATATACTTCAAAATTCTTGTGTATGTCTGGCACAATCAATACTGGTGCTGTTGTTAATTTCCGTTTTAGCTCTTGGAAACTTTTCTCACAGGCTTCTGTCCATTCAAACTTCTTATCTTTCTTGAGCAACTGCGTCATTGGCTTGGCTATGGTGGAGAATCCTTCAATAAATCTGCGGTAATATCCTGCCATTCCCCAGAAACTCCGTATGTCCGTTACGCTGGCTGGTGACTTCCAGCCAAGTACGGCCTTGACTTTCTCTGGGTCCATGGCGATACCGTCTTGGGTTAGCACGTGGCCTAGAAAGCCTACTTGCCTTAACCAAAATTCACACTTGCTGAACTTGGCGTACAATTGGTGTTTCCTGAGTTCTCCTAGTACAATTCTGAGATGTTCAGCGTGTTCTTCTGGTGTTTTGGAGTATACTAGAATATCGTCGATGAATACCACAACGAACTTGTCCATAAACTTCATAAATACTTTGTTCATGAGGTGAACAAAATATGCAGGAGCATTTGTTAATCCAAAAGGCATTACTGTGAACTCATACAGTCCATATCTGGAGGTGAATGCTGTCTTGGGGATATCTTCTGTTCGTACCTTTAATTGATGGTATCCTGACCTTAGGTCGATTTTTGAGAATACCTTGGCCTTAGCGAGCTGATCGAATAAATCATTTATTCTTGGCATCGGGTATTTGTTCTTGATCGTGACCATGTTGAGTGCTCGGTAGTCAATACACAATCGCAGTGTTCCATCTTTCTTTTTGGCAAACAAAATTGGTGATCCCCATGGTGAGGAACTGGCTCGAATGTATCCTTTGTCAAGCAATTCCTTTATTTGTTTCTTCAGTTCAACTAACTCGGACGGTGCCATTCTGTATGGTTTCTTGTATATGGGGGTGGTCCCTGGTGCTAGCTCAATGCTGAATTCTATCTCTCGGTCTGGTGGCATGCCTGGTAGCTCTTCGGGAAATACGTCTGGAAATTCACACACTACTAGAACCTTGTTTAATTCAGAAACGTCCACCTTGTTCAGCCTTGGTTGTCTGGGCATTTCCCTTTCTTTGGCGGATACTCTTATTGTCTTACCATGGTGGTGTGTGAGAATCATGGTCCGATTGAAACAGTCAATGAAACCTTTGTTGGTGGTTAACCAGTCCATCCCTAGGATGACATCCAGCCCTTTATTTTCCAACACAATGAGATTGGCATGAAACTTCAATCCTTTGAACTCAATAATCACATCCTGACAGTAATTCTGAGTGACTTGCTGAATCCCAGGGGACTTGATGATCATGGATTTCTCCAAAGGAAGCATCGAAAAATTATTTTGCAAAGCAAAACTTTTCGAAATAAAAGAGTGAGAAGCTCCAGAATCAAACAAAACCATTGCAGGTATTGTGTTGACAGGGAACATACCGAGTACGATATCCGGAGCATTTTGTGCCTCCTCTTTGGTTACGTGGTTCAGATGACCTTTCCTGTGGTTATTGTTGGGATTGAAGTTGTTTCGCTTGGGCGCTGAATTATTGTTGCCGTTGTTCGGCTTTGGTGCTGAGTTTCTTGGCTTGGGACACTGCTTGGCATAGTGTCCTTCTTCTCCACAGGCGTAACAAGTAACACCTGGGCGATATGTGAACTCCTTGTCCCTAGCATGGAAATTCTTTGTTGGGCGTGAGACGTTGGATGATGATTTGTGCGTCCCACCCTTTTGAAAATCGGTCTTACTTCGGTGATTGCGAGCATGGTTAGTCTGGTCCCTTTTTCGCTTGCGGATATCTTCCAAACTGCGTCTTTCATTTTCCAGAGTAATGGCTTTATCTACCAGCGTCTTAAAATCTAGGAAAGTGTGTATGACCAGTTGGCATTTAAGCGCGGCCGCTAGGCCGTCAAGGAACTTCTCCATTTTCTTGCTTTCAGTCATACGCTCTTCGTTGGCGTAGCGGGATGACAGAGTAAATTGGCCGTTGTAATCTGACACTGTCATGTTCCTTTGCTTGAGGTCATCGAACTCTCTTTTCTTGATTTTCATAATACTCTTAGGAATATGCGCGCCACGGAAACCTTCTTTGAAATCATCCCAGGTTATATCATTTTCGTTGCGATGCATGTGCAGAAAATTCTCCCACCAGGATGCGGCTACTCCCGTGAGATAATGCGGTGCGTACAGTACCTTTTCTGAGTCTGAGCATTTTGCAATAATTAACTTTCTCTCCATATCGCGAAGCCAGTCTTCGGCCTCAAGTGGCTTGTCAGTATGAGAAAATGTTGGGGGACGTGTCTTCTGTAGCTCAGATAACTTGGAATGCTGCGGATACTGCCCATGGTTATTTCCCATGTTAATGACTTGGTTCATCATTTCCCGATGTTGATGCTGACTCTGTTCATAAAGGCGGCACATTCGGGAAAATGCCGTTTCACTGTCCTGTTGACTTGTCTGACCTCGTGCGAAATTGTTGCCTGGTTGATTGCCATAATCTTCCTCTGGTGGAGCTGGCATGGAGCGAGTCCAAGGACGAGACATTTTTCACTCTGGGGATGAATTTTGTAAAACCCATAAGAAAATGGAAGGGTTGCAAAAATAAAATCCATAATGCCCAAGGTTGACAAATAAATTTTTAAAGCCAAGATTACTCAAGGGAAAACAAATCGATTTGCGCATAGAGAAGGACTGCGTCATTACGTATCTTACACGCGGCGATAATTATACAATACATCACTCAGGATATGCGTACATAATCCTGACATGTTATTTAGGCTAGTGCACTTCTCCAGACCCTACATGATGCGCAAACAAGCTACATCTTACATGGCGATGCAACGCATGGCGGCTAAGCGTACTCAGTCGGAGATGTTGATGACATCCTTGGCCCTGCCAAGGGTGAGGCGTAGCAAAGCCGGGGACTCGACTTCTTCCTCGCTAATAGGCTCCATACGAGTAGTGCTGCGCCGAGTAGATGGAGCGGGTGCCAGGGGCGGAACCGCACGAACTGGAGTGGGCGTGAAGGGTGGTGCAGTGCGCGCTGGAGTGGGCACAATGGCTCGGTTGAACTCCTCGGTGGTAGGCAGGCGACGAGCAGGTGCATGGGATGCAGAGGACGAGACAAAAGTCAGTGGCGGTGCGGTGGGCAGGAGCTCCCTCCTATTGGCGGCACAACCATGGACTGAGTCCATGCGGGCGGCCACAAAGTCGTCCACCAAGTTGACGAAGGCTGCCTCCAAGGCCCGGAGATACTCAATAAGCATCTCAAAAGCCTCGTCTCGTTCTCCTCTAGGGCAGGAGAATGCGTAGTGACAGGTGTAGGGCACATGGCATGGAAGATAGCGGTAGCGACGAGCCTTCATCGCGGGAAGGACATCCCTGAGACGAGCTATCGCCTCGCGGGCTGCCATCTGGATGGCATGCTTCTCCGTAGGCATGGCTCTCCCCAAGAACCGGAAGCGGCGTAGCTCACCACGCCCTCCCTTGAACTGCACCGCGGCCTGGTGCATAGTCAGACTGTCGTTGACTCTGTGCTGGCAGAGAGTGACGACTGGGCGCACAGATGGCCCCATCGCGACCTGAACGACGAAGGAAAGAAGCTTGACGAACTCATCAGGCACGTTGGCGAAGGTGTGAGACTCGCAGCTGCGGTCGGCCATCTACAAAAGTAGGCAAAAATCCTGAATGGTCAGATCATAAATATATGCTGACTGTCAGAAAAATGACTACTATTGCAAAAACATGAATAAGCTCTATCATGCTAATAACCGATTAGCGATCGCACCTAGTGGCTTCCTACAGTCAGCCTGGCTCTGGTACCAAGCTTGTCACGACCGGTTTTCCAATAAAAATATTTATTGAGAAACCAATCTTTAGAATCCAGTTTGAGATAAAACCTCCTCACTGGCAGACAAACTTTTGATACAATAAGCCAGTAGCATAAATATGTTACAGGGTTGAGCTGACGATGCTCAACAATTTATTACAAGCGTGCCAATAATTATACATAAAGGCGATATATATCACAAGAGAGTGGTGGCATACTACTGACTCGCAAATATGGTAGAGGTGGAGTATCACAGTGGGGAGTGGATATGGGATTCTTAAACTAACATCCCATAGAGCGTCGAGGTGAGGCTCGATGAATTTATTAGGGTAGCGGAAGCGGATATAATACAGTGACCAACTCCAGAGTCGCACGAGACTGACTGGGACTCCTCTAGGCGTCGGATTCGCTATCGAACTCTTCATCCATGAGATCACCTTCTTCAGCATCTGGCCAAATCAACAAGCCAGTGAGTAGTTTGAAAGTACTCGCAAGACAGTTCGGACGTAAGATATAACAAATGCGAACATGAAATACATGAATAAGTTATCCAGTACGATCAGACATAGAGGTAATAAATACTGGGTGCCAAGCGAGGGTCTGAATGACTCCTCGAGCGGAAAATGCGGATTAATAGATACTGGTGCCAAACGAGTGTCTGAAAGACTCCTCGAGCGGAAAATGCTGAATAATAATACTGGTACCAAACGAGTGTCTGAAAGACTCCTCGAGCGGAAAATGCGGAATAATAATACTGGTACCAAACGAGTGTCTGAAAGACTCCTCGAGCGGAAAATGCGGAATAATAATGCCACAGTCGGGCGTCTGAGTGACACCACATAAAGGGCTTAAAAAAGAAATGCCATAGTCGGGCTTCTGAGCGACACCACATAAAGGGCTTAAAAAAAAGAAATGCCACAGTCGGGCGTTTGAGCGACACCACATAAAGGGCTTAAAAAGAATTGCCACAGTCGGGCGTCTGAGCGACACCACATAAAGGGCGTTAAAAAGAAATGCCACAGTCGGGCGTCTGAGCGACACCACATAAAGGGCTTTTAACTGATAAGGAAATAATATATTCATCATAAATATATTCAACTCATGGAATTAAACGGGTTAGTCCATCCACAAGAATAAACGTTTAACCGGTCTTAGTGCTCATGTGTCCCACCGGGTAATCTGTCACCAAATTTATATACGCGCGCTCTAAGGGGTGCCCCCCCTCTCGGTCCCAACCGGAAACACCCATGCCCCCTGACCGGATGCCTGGCTTTAATCCAGGGCCATGGAACCATCATCCCGGCCTCTCCTTTTTGGTGTGTACCAAGAAAGCTGTTTGCGACTTACTAAACCATATCCCTTTCGGGAAACATGTGGTAGTACAGGGAAAGGAAATGGATATGAACCCAACCGATATGGGTTGGTACTGAAGATAACTTGCATGGCCTAAGACTGGCATGCTACAACACTGCCATCTTACCCATCTTCATGCCAACACATGGCCTTGCATACTTACGTCCAACGACGTGTGAAAACATCGGACTTACTTGCCTCAACAATGCATGTGAACGGTTCATCGGTATGTTTCACGCATGCCATGAAACTAACTAAATGCAAAACATGCCAAGACACTCATCATATCAAAAGTTCAAACATGCTTTCCTGGTTCAGAGTAGTCGGAGCCTAGCTCGGTGAAGTTCGCGGCCCCGTCACCTTCTTCGGTATCTACGGTATAGAGAAAACATACGCACTAACGTGAATACCGAGAGGTGCAGAAAAAGTATTGCAAATAATTTTCAAATAAATCTGATAAAAAACTAGACAAAATTTTCAAGAGAACAGAAAAAGAATCAATCAAAAATATGCTTCTGTTAAAAAGTTATAAAGGTTTTTGTCCAGGGACCTTTCTGTAATGAAACAGAAAAGTTCCAGGGTTTTAACTGAGAAAACAGAAAACGGTTCGTTTGGAAATGCGCAAGCGCAAGAGAGAAAGCGTATTTTGCCCGAAGGCGCCAACAGAAAACGGTTCGCGAATAAGAGAATAGAGGCTGACACGCGGGGTCCGCATGTCAGGTTTGAAAAGGCTCGCCGGCGCCCGAAGACGGCGGTGGACGTCGGCGTCGAACTACGGCGAATTAGGAGAAACAGAGGGTACCAAGAGCTTCAGTGTCTTCTTCCGCGTCGGTGGGTGGTGGACTCGTCCAACGGGGAGCAACACGTCGACGGCGACACTATCTCCGGCGGACAGCGGTTCGGGTCAGGATGGGGAACTCCGGTAGAGGGGGGGGGGGTGAATCGGGCTGGATCCCGTGGCGGGTCGCGGCGACCAGAGTCGAGGAAGGAGACCTCCTCGGGGCTCTTCCAGTGGCTAGGCGTGCTCTAGGGGAAGTGCAGGGCTGGTGGGTGCTCGAGTTGAAGCTCGGGGCCTCTATTTATAGGCAGATCGACGGGGTGGCCGTGAACGGAGAATCTCCGGCGAGTGATTACGGCGGTGCAGTGGATTGGAAGATGGTTTGAGCGGTCAGGCAGCATCAGTGGAGGTTACTAGAGTTGTTCCGCTGCTAAACGGAGCTGGCCCCGGCGTAATGGTGTCTGTCCATGGTGAGTTGTCCGCACGGGCTCAACGGCGGCAGAGGGCGCGCTCCGTGCCCTGCGGTTCACGACGAGGGTGACAGCGCGTTCGGGGGAGTGGAAGGCCACGCGGCGGGCTCCGGTGGCTTGGGCGGCGCTGGGTGGAGTCGTCGGCGCCGTGTCTCCCGCTGGCGTCCGTAAAGCCGCCGTCGGCGTCGGTCACGTGGCGGCGCACCTTCTGCTGCTCGTCGCCGACGCCCGCAAGGTGCCAGGCGCTCGTGCGGTGCAGGAACAAGAGGGCGGGGACGAGGAGCAAGGCGACGCGAGGGTACTGGCGAGATCGATGCCCAACTCTGAAGAAAACGACAGCAAGCACTGAACTGAAACTCTGAATTTTCTGAAACTTGACAGTGACCAAGCACTGCAGGTGTTCGACAGCAGGTTTTTGCAATGAGATAAATTTTTCTGGAGCTGTAACTTGGTGAGATGACCACTCAATGCACCCAGAGGCTGCATGAATTTACTTGGAATTTTTGGAGAAGGTTTTGAATGAATTTCACTAGATTTGGCAAATCTGGTCCAAACTTGCAGCAGATGTAGTTTGAAAATTTTGAACTGGAGACCAGTGGATCTTCATAGTTCTAGGTTGATTGTTCAAAGGACTAGGAGGGGAAAAAGGTTTGGTGGCAAAAATCAAAACAGAAAAAGGAGTTCCTTTGTAAATCTCCAAGTGCTATAAGAGAAGACAGAAATTTATTTGAATAGAATTTTAATGGAAATGATCACATGGGGAGGTTCAACTTGCTGGATTTGATGCAAATCATGATCCAAAGGTGAGGGAAAGGTTAGGAGAGAGCATTTGCACTAATGCCATGGCAAGAAGGGATAGTTGCAAGAGGCAAAGGACTTTTTTTTTCAAAATCCATAGTGCATTCTCAAAAAGGTTTTCTAAGGCTATTTTTCTCAAATGAAAAACATTTTGTCTTAAGCCCAAATGAAGAGCAAGGACTCCCAAGGCCAAAGGCAGACCTTGGGTGAATCCAAATAAAACTTTTGCCATAAAGATATGATATGAGAGGGAGAGTTCTCTTGAAGAAGAATATTTTTTTAAATTACTCCCCTCAAGTCAAACAAAACCTTTTGAAAAATCCAAATAAAACTTGGGTGTCACATGATGGGGGATATATCATATGATGTTATTTTTGTTGAAGTATATATCATGTCCCACCTCAATGTTATCTTACTGAGCCGGCCCTTTGGGGCTATACATCATTGCTCAAATCTACATGATTATATTTACAAAGTCCCTGCTCATTATTGCATAATGACCCGACCCTTGGGGGCTACACTGGTTGAAGTTTTTATGAGCATCAGACAATTACAAGTCCTAGGTTGCTGCAAGCATGACAACCCGGCACTTGGGGGCTACATACGTGGAATATTCAATTCTGACTAATGATTGAGATGAACAACTTGGATTTCTTCAAGATGGTGATATTTATTGAAACAAGTCTTAAGCTGTTGCTATGCTACCTTCTTAAGACTTGGGGGCTACAAGTGATAGGCATATAAGAGGTATATTTTCAAGCTGGATGTTAATTACAAGTAGGGCCCAGTGCTATCAATATTTATAAACCGATGATCTTGGCAATGATAAACCGGCAAGTTCTGCGTCCTTAAACCGGCTGAAGATCAGATGAATATTTCAAGGACCAATATTGTTTTTAAGCATTGGAAGCTGAATCAAAGGAGTTATTCTTCACAGTATATTTTCTCTGAGAAACCAATGTCAGCAAGTTGATTATGAAGCTGGCCTGTTAAAACCAGATTTTCTAGAAGGAGGAAATGACAAGGACTTAAGGACGATCAGGTGCCGGTTTACAAAAATTCTTAACCCGGAGCACAACCTGTCAAATTTGTTCTGGTGTTTATTTGCAGCATAAGTTTACCATGGATAAATCCAAGCTAAACTTGGGGGCTAATGCCGGGGATATACCCCGTGGCGTAAACCGGCCGAAAGTTAACCCGGCCGGACTTGGCAGTTTATCTGAAGACCCGCCCTGACCTTGGCGGTTTACAAGCAACCCGCTTGGTCGTTATGACTCACTGGTAACCCGGCAGGCGGATCAGACGGATGACAAGGCCCAAGGCCCAGAAGGCCGGTTCAACTATAGTGGGCCGGTTTAAGAGGAAAGGACTATTTGCCTTAGAAGGAGTTAAGGCCAGGACTTGTATCCGGTTTGTATTAGAGATAGAATAGTCCTAATCCTAATAGGACTCCACATGTAAACCGCCCCTTCAACATATATAAGGAGGGGCAGGGCTCCCCAAAGAGGGGAGAGGACAATCAATAATCTCTAGGGCTAGACACAAAGAGCCGGTTTACGGCGTCTCCCTCATGATGATAATGAGACCTAGCCTCAAACAGCATGTAGGGTTATTACCGGATGATGTTTCCCGGGGCCCGAAGCTGTCTAAATCCTCGTCTTGCGTGTTGATCCGCCCTGCGTCTCTCGTCCCACTCAACCCCTCTCAAGCTACCACATAGATGCGTTGGCCTCGCGACTAAGTCCTGACACTAAGGACATCTGACGTGACAATTCCACGACGGGATGCCTAATCCCGGCGCTGGCCTTCCACCCTCTTGATTTTGTCGATGCTGCTGATGATGGGCTTGATGCGCTCCTTGAGCACCATGAGGTCAGTACCATCCGGCAAGCTATCCATCGCAGCTTCGAAGTCGAGGTCGGGATTCCAGTATGCCATCTTGGTGAGGACCTTGGTCACGACCCTCCGGCAAAGTCGCTGGGCCTAGCCGGCCTGCGTGGCCGCCCTATTGGAGTGGAGATAGGCCAAGGCTCCAAGGATGCCCTCGAAGAACTGGGTCAGCTTGGCGTTGATGGTCCCGCTGCACTCAGGGGCATACCTCACGTTTGGCATCCCCATGATGGCCAACTGCGAGGTGACCCTGCCGGCGACGTCCTCCAGACAGCTGATCCACCTGTTCTCGCCCGCCACATAATCCTGGTGGGAGGCGGCCTCATTCGCCCGCAGCTGCTTCTCCTCCGCCAGGCTCCTGGTCAAGGTCTCCTCCTGAGTCCTGCTCTCCGACAACGTCTTCTCGAGATTCTCCAGCATCAGCTTGAGATCTCTGATGGAGTCTTGCGCTTCGGAGAGCTCCCCAGTCCTGCTGATGACCGCTCCTTGCACCTCCACCAAGGCGCGGTTGAGCGTGCTCTTCTCGCTGGACAGCTTAAGGCCCTGCTCCTTCAGCTCGTCCCGCTCCACCTCCAACTCCTTCACCTTGCCGGCGTGGGCCAGGGCCTGGGCATCGAGCGCCTCTTTGTGCCTCTGCTCCAGCTCGCGAGTCCGTCGCACGACAAGGGCCTCGAGCTCCTCATCCTTGTCGCGGAGCGTTGTGGCGAGCTTCGCCTCACGCACACAGAGGTCCTCTTCCTGGGAATCCAACGCGGCTTGATGCTGGTTCCGGGTAGCCTCGGCCGCGGCAGCCAAGTTCGCCGCCTTTTCCTGGGCCTTCTCGATGTCGTCCATCTTCATGGTGAGCTCTACATCACGCTTGGCCAATTCCTCCTGAGAGGCCCTCTGCTCCTCACGAGTCTGGTGAAACCAGGTCTGCGTCTCAGCAACGCGCACCTTGAAGTCCACCTCCGCCTTGTCCACCGTTGCCATCCTGGACTTGACCATGTCCAGGCGAGCACGGTAGAGCACTTGGAGCTTTCGGAAATTGGCCCCCATGGCGCGGAAAAGCTGCTCTTCGGGAGAACCATCACCGCCAACGCCCGGTTCATCGACCACCTCGAGCCCGGTGGCAGCAAGCACCTTGCCGTCAAAGGCTTCCCCTTCGGCGGGTGCTCGGGAACTTGACGCCCCTGGAAGATGGACGAAAAGATCGTCGCCCACCTTCAGGTACCTGCCGGGGACCGAGGATGAGGAGGAGGGAGGCTGATCATCAACCACCTCTTCCTCGGCGGTGGCCTTGCCGGCTTCCCCGGCAGGCCCACCGCTGGTACCCTCGGCAGAAGCCTCGCCGGTCGCCATGGTGGCCCCCGCAGCGGTGTCCTTGGCAGCAACCTTGGCGGCCTCATCGGCGGCGACCTCGTTGGCATCTCTGGCTGCCTCTTCGACGGCAATCCTGTCAGCCTCCGCCTCGACCTCCTCGGCAATGTTCCCGATGATAGTATCCACGTCCTCCACGCCTCCCTCCGTTTATGGGGAAGGCACGAGCCGCCCCTTTACTACGACGTGATGCATGCGCGCAGAGACCAATCCCACGCATGCCGCCCACGTCACACACGCCTCCCCACGCCGCGGCACGCGCGGGAGTCGTGGGAAGCGCAGCGCGTGAAGAATATTACCGCGGTAAAAACCGCCCCGCCTGCCCGCGCACTGTTTTTGGGCCTGGCCCAACAACCACTACTAGGGAAAAGCCTAGCAGCAGCAAGGTTTTTGGGCCTCTCAGTAGCGCGGGCACCGGCGCTACTAATAAGGCGCTACAGCTATACATGAATAGCTGTAGCACTCTTTGGGAAAGGGCGCTACTGATATTATCTGCAGCGCCGTTTGCTAGGACGCGCTACTGATAATACGACGCTACTGCTAAATTTCCCCCCTCGCTACTACTAGTTTATTTATTAGTTTTTTTCCTACATATTTGTTTTGTATTTGAATAGGCTTTATACAATAATCTTTAGCATATCATACACATACAAATGTAATCATAGCATATACATACAATTAGTCTCATCAAATCATGTCATCATCATAATCATCATCCAACACAAAGTGGTCTCTCGTCATCATCTCGAAAATAGCGATACAAGTCTCGAATGATATGCAAACATATCGTCATCCATCTAAACAATGATATACGCGAGAAGAGCTATCACTTTGAGAACATGAGTTCGTATCCCTCTCTCGCATTAGCGTGAACCTCTAAACTAACTACTGCCTCTCGCTCGGAAATCGGAAGGGCCTGACACTCCGGCCACTTGTCGTATATATACTCCTGGCATAGCACTTCTTCGCCATCTATGATCTATGCACCTGCATCATCACATGAGTCGATGATATGCAACATATATAGTTGACCAACAGAAAGAGACAGACTTGGCAAAAATAGAAACAACATATCATAAGCATAAATAACAAAGGTCATCGTACCCCAAAGTGCCCTAACTAGAGTGATTTTCGCTAGTCGAGGAGGAGAATGGTTTAATTACATCACAAATAAAGTTTCACTTTGCATAACACAAAGTTTTGTCATACAAAAAGTATGGACTAAACGAACACATTGTCATATATCGACAATCACTCCAACATGTCGTTCCATCCATCCAAGTCAGGGAGATAGTCCCCGAGCGTAGTGAAAGGATTCAGGTCGAGACGCTGAGAGGATATCCATGTTCGGACGTCTTCCCGCGGCATTTGTCCTTCTCCGTAGAACATCCCTATTTTTCCGACGACCTCCTTCATTATGATTTGGGCAAGTTCGTGCTGGATGTTATAGAACTCAGCTCGAAGTCGATGATCCTCGATATCTCCTATGTCCTTTGCCCATTGCAGAATATGGGCATCGCCGGAAGAAGGTGCCATGCGAAGGTTTTGGTGATCCCGTATATACTCCAGCATGTGGTGTAGGACATAGAATCCATCATTAAGAGAATCATTCGGTTGCTGGATGCAGCAGAAGTCGGTCTTATGGCCGAAGGCGACCCTGCCGCGCCTCATCTTCTTGTCCCTGACCTCTCCACCCATTGATTGGTAGTAATACATAGCACTGTCGAGAACATCCTTGATGTGGGTGTAATCCTTTTTGTGAATGTTCTTCGACGAGTCCAAGGAAAGAGCATGGGAGAATCGGGGGTAGAGGATGATGAGGACGGCGCGCCCGCCGCTACGCAAAATAAGTCCTCAAATTAATTAGCCTCCACCGTGCAAATGAATGATTGAAATTGAAGGAAGGATAGCAGCGCAGATGACATACACGGGATGATAAGGCACGAGAATCGCCCCCTTGTTCTTATTGGCGAGCATGAAACTGACGATGTAATCCCTCGCGTATTCACGGTGATTTGCGCAGACTCCCAAGAAGCCCTCGTGCATGTTGTACGGATCAGCGACACAGATATGAGATATCTGCTCAACCCCGATGATGTAGTTCATGTGCAAGGCATAAAGGCGGACAAACGTAAAATCCAGCTTCGTCATGTGAAACATGTCGAATATGTAATCAATCGGAGGAAGAACTTATCCGCGGGGAAGCTGTCGACGTACGACATTTGCCGCGGAACATTAACCACGTAGAGTGGGTATCCTGGATCTTTCGAGGCGATGAGGTCTTTCTCTACCTGCAACATATCGTCATGAAGTCTCTTTAGATCGCCGAATCTGGCCCGTAGCGCTGTTGCAGGTAGGATTGGTTGACCGGGGATATGCTATTTATCCGCATCGGGGATATCAATACGATCCTGAAGCCGAGGCTGCTGAGGCAGCTGGATCATAGAAACAACTTTTTTGCCTTTCCTCGCTCTCTTCCTAAACTTCTTTACTACCGGAAGGTCGTCCATAATATGTTGAGACGGCAATTCAGGCACCGACTCATGACGCTCAAACCCTGAGGAGGTGCCAGTATAGACATACTGTTCAGCAGCGCCATCGTCGTCCTCATCCTCATCCATGGCGATGTCATCAGCGACTAATGGAGCCTCCTCCTTACCCCGTCCGCTATCACCCAACCCAACACTCGACGCTAATTGGGTAGGTGGGGTGTTGATGTTCATACCTTGCTGAGGCTGCGTGCTCGTGGGTGTGCTCCCGGCCGCCTCCAGACGAAGCAGACTCTTTGGCCACAACAGGACCCACCCAGCATTGCAACAACCACCAAGCCGCCGCGGTGTCTCGTCGTCATCCCCCAGTAGTACTGGAGGAGGCAAATTCTCATGGCCCGGTTTGACACTGGCCACGGAAACCTTGAAGACGTTCGGGGGGATCGACCAGCTGTGGAACTATGGTTCCTTCGGCACCATTATCGTCGCCTTCCCCACGTCCACCTTCTGGTCACCGATGGTGTACAATATGGTGCATGGGGTTTCGTCGGCCTGCAAAGAAAAGACTGCGACGTGAGACATCCGAAAGGCAACGAAAACGGGAGATTATACATTTATATTGAAGGGGGCCGGTGTGACAAATACCGTGAGGGCGTCGAGCTCAGCCGAAGACGAAGCACCGCCTAGCACGTCCGGTGCGGGAGCCGGTGCCAGAGCAGGTGCAGCTACAGGTGCTGGTGCAACGCTAGTCGAGCTACTCCCCGCTAAGAAGTCAGCAAGGGGAAAGTCCGCTGCATTTTTTTCTGGATTTTGCCTGGTCCAATTGAAAACGGCCGGAACCAATGTAGTAGAAGTATCTAGGGCCACCTGTTTTGCTGCAGCTACCGCTGTTGCGACAGTCTCAGTTGATTTCTTCTCAACCGCAATCTCAACCCTCTTGTCGATGTTTTCTTCATTTAACCTCCGTCTTTCCTTTCTCTCCTCCATGGTCTCACGGTAGTACTTCTTCCACGTGGCGCCGTCTCCGACACCGTGCACGCGTCCATACAACGGTCGAGTATCGATCGGTTGTTGTTTCAATATGTTCAACACCCGGTTGAATGGAGTGTCCCACTTGGGCCTCGCCAATGCCTCAGATGGCGAGTCGCTTTCGAACGCAATCCTGTGCCGCTCTCTCTGCAAAAGGCACAAGGATCGTTTACAAATATGACTAACGTGTGCAGTCGAATTGATCAGAAACTAAAATTACCAGTAGTCTCATGAACTCCGTAATAACCGGTGTTGTCTCGTAAACCTTTTTCACTGGGTCCCAACGGTGCCGGGCCCTGAGGACGTCATGCTCCTGCGGGACGGTGAACTCCGCCAAGGGGTCTGGGATGCCCAGACTCGCGGCTTCCGCGTCCTCCTTGGCCCATTTGGACCTCTTTCTGCCGTAACCACGGCTTCCGAGGTGGTGGCTCCCAAAGTTCCTCTCTTGAAGCCCCTTCGTGTACTTACACTTTTCTTGGCATCTTCGGCCTCGCAAGCCTCCTTGAATATTTGAAACTGCTCTTCCTTGATTGTCGGATTATCCTTGACAATATCGGAGTAGGGTTCCTTCTTGTCGATGATCCTTGCTTTCACTCGATTTTTCCAGGCGGCCAACGCGTCACTAAACTTGGTCATGGCGTGTTTGTTTATCTTCTTCATTGCCGGGTCCTCATCTGGATCTTTATAATCATTCTCATTCCGGCCCGGGAACAAGAATATCTGGTGAAACTTCTTTAGGACACTATGGGAAACAGCTAATTTGCCGTCAGGAGGCGTCTTTGCCGTCAGCTTGTCGTCGGGCAGACGGCAACGAGTGGGTTTGCCGTCATCGGTAGACGGCAAAGAAAAACTAACGGTAAAATAAACTTTGCCGTTTGCGGAAAAAAATACATGTGGCAAAGAGCTTACTTTGCCGTCTGCAACAAAAATCACAGACGGCAAAGAATCTTTGCCGTCTGTGTTTGTATTGACAGACGGCAAAGATTCTTTGCCGTCTGTGTTTTTTTTCGCACATGGCAAAGTGAGCTATTCGCTGTTTGTATTTATTTTCGCAGACGTCAAAGAAGAAGCACATCACGCGGATCAGTCACGCGGATCGATGAGTTGGCAATATCTCAGACGCACATCCCACGCCGGCGGACGCATGCCTCCACCCACCCCACAACGCAGGCACCCCCACACACGCGCCCACCCACGAGGCCACGGGCCTACCTGCCCCACGCACGACTGCCATCTCCTCTCCCGTGCTCCCTCTTCTCTCCACCGGATCTCCACCTCGAGCAGTAGCACACCGCCGGCCAGTGCCTTCCTCTCTCCTGCTCCCTCCTACCTAGCTACTTCTCCCGCGAGTAGCAGCACACCGCCGGCCAATGCCTTCCTTTCTCTTGCTCCCTCCTCCCTCGCTACTTCTCCCCCGAGCAACCACAGGCCGCCGGGCAACGACCGCCCACCCGTCAAGCGCCCCCGAGCAGCCGCACGCCGCGGCCAGCGCCCTCCCACCGTCCGTCCATCGGCGCACCCAACACACTCCTGCCCGTCCGTCCGCCCCGAGCAGCCGCACGCTGAGCCCAGCGCCCACCCGTCCCCAAGCAGCCACACGCCGCGGCCAGTGCCCTCCTGCAGTCCGTCCACCGCCACGCCCAACACCCTCCCGCCCGTCCATCCGCCACCTCGCGAGCTCGTATTCACCCGGCGGCCGTGCGCACCACAGCTCCTCTTGCCGGGCACCCGAGCCCGTCCAGACTCCGAGCTCCTCCTCACCTGCCGGTCATGCGCTCCGCTTCGCAAGCTTCGCCGCTAGAGAAGCCGGGAGCCCCGCCTCGCAAGCTCCGCCGGTCGAGCTCCGCCCATCCTCAACCTCCCTCGCGTGCCTCGTCGTGGCGTCGGAGCGAGACATCTCCCGAGCACAGCTAGGCTGGAGTGACACAGTTGAGCAGGACCGGGCGACGGCGCACCGAGCAGAGCATGGCAGAGCAGTCCGGTGAGTGTTGCGGCCGGGAGGCGGGGCGAACAGAGCACTGCAGGGGAGAAGGACTGGATTGATTTTTAGTTTTACTTTTTAGGGCTTTTCGTGTAATTTCCAGGACTATTCTGTAGCTTTAGTTTTTTTCGGGGTCATGTTTGCATTTTGTACTAGACTATTATGGAATGAAAGCACTAAACTTGGCCGAGCCTTTTGCGTGTTAAAAGAAGAAGAAGAAACATGGGCCGTGCATTGCGTGCGTTGACAGCATTCCTCGGGAGCAACGCTCCTATGTGTTTTTTTTAATTTGGCCCCTTTATTCGTCGTCTGTGATACACGAGGCTGACGGCAAAGACATGAATAGATGACGGTAAAGATCTAGTCTGGCTGACGGATAATGTACTTTTCTTTGCCGTCTGTGATTTATAAGGCTCACGACAAAGCAGATTTGGCTGACGGCAAAGTCTTTGCCGTCTGTCTGATGAAAAGCTGACGGCAAAGTATTGTTTGCCGACTTATCTTTGCCATCTGACTTTGCCGTCTGCTTCTTGACGGCAAAATCTTTGCCGTTTGTGATCCACAAACGGCAAATTTCCTGTTTCACGTAGTGGGAGGGAGCTCCTCATATTTTCTATCTTCAATAGTTTCTCATCGTTGATGGTGGCGGTTGTCCGTATGATGCAGCCTATTTGATTGCCGTAGCATCGACGCGCTTCCTCGGGCGCCGTTGGCTCAAAATTGCCGTCGTCCACCTTCGTGACCACCACTCTAGTAGTCCTGAGTTTGTTAGGAACCCGTTGCCTCTTTGCTTTCGCTTCTACACCGGCGCCGCTCCCCGAGGCAGCGCCGGTCTCAGTCTCGGCGCTGGTCTCGATGCCGGTCTGAGTCTGAGCACCGGTCTCAGTCTCAGCATGGGTCTGTGTGTCGGTCTCACTCCCCGATGCCACTGGTGTGCCCAGCAATAACATTGGTTGATCGTCGGTAAGGCTAAAAAATTCGTCTGCCACCCGGTAGGCGTCGTCGTAATCACCAGAACCCTGTCCTTCATCGTTGCTAGCCATGTTTCCTATGATTAAATCTAGTCAATTAATTCTAGACCTAATAAAATGAATAATGACATAAAAAAGGCCTATTGTTTTGCGGGAATGTTGACTCCTTCCTGGTGCGGCAAATCACGGGCACTCGATATGTCCTAGTTTGTAGCACAAGTCATGCCGAAATTCACGGAAAATTTCGGCATGACCTTTGCTAAAAAGTGGACAAATTGAAAACCTATAACTTGCCAGAAAAGAAATGAATCAACATTACGGCAAAACATAGGCCACTAAGCATCATTCCCTGGAAACAGTGTCCAAATATACACGAGCAACATGTCCAAATTTCGCAAGCTAATTCAAAAACAAAGTGTAGAACAAAATTCATTTAACTACTAATAGAACAAAATTTAGTTAACTTTAGTGCTCTATAATGATGAAAGGGAAAAAAATTCAGTTAACTACTAACTTCATTCATTTAGGTTATTCATTTAACATCACCTAATTAACCTACTGTACCACTACTACTAGCAGCACTACTAACCTAATTAACCTAGCAAAACTCTAGTGCCCTAACTGAAAAACATCTAATTAACATCTAATTTTTTCTCTAAAATACAGAGAGAGAAGAGTGGGGGAGGGGTGGGGGACTTACAGAAAGGAGAGAGACGGTGGCGGGGAGGTGATAGAGGCAGGGGCGGAGAGGGCGGGCTCGGGCACGGGCAATGGTCGTCCTGGGCGGGCTCGGGCGGCGGTGAGGTGGAGGGCGCCGACGGTGACGTCGAGGGCGGCCTCGGGCGGCGGCGGTGAGGCTGAGGGCAGCCTCGGGCGGCGGAGGTGAGGAGACGGCGGCGAAGTGGGGCTACGGCAATTTTGGGGGACGGCGGCGAGGGCGAGGGATTTGGGGGAAGTGGTGGCTGGGTGGGGGGGCGCTGTTCAAGTGAAACGTAACGGTAGCACGTTTCCGGAAACGCGCTATAGCTAAGTTAGCTACAACGCGTTTCCTGAAACCCGCTACTGCTATTACTTTCTCCTTTTTCCCTTTTTTCTTTTATTTTTCTTTACATTTTATTTTTCCCTTTCTCCTTTTTCTATTTCTTTAATTTTTCATTTACTTTTCTACTTGTTTTCACTTTATTTTATTTCCGTTAGCAGCAGCGCCTTACACATAAGCGTGCTACAGCTAAGGAGAGTAGCAGTAGCGCTGGCCAGTATGCGCGCTACTGCTACGTTGGGCTAGCCATGTGCGCCCAGTTCAAACATAGCAGCAACGCTTTTCGCTAGTACGCGCTACTGCTAGAGTCATAGCAGTAGCGCGGTTTACTTACGCGCGCTGCTACTAAGTAGCAGCAGCACTTGATTTTGTACAGCGCTACTGGTAAGATTCTGTGTATAGGCTTTTCCCTAGTAGTGAACGTGTTCCGCTTATGTGTGGCCCAGACCCGGGGGCTCCTGTCGGTGTACAAAAAGAGGGGTACACTTTTTGTACCCCTATAACTGTGCACGGGCAGTCTGAGCCACGGGCACCACCACACCAAGCACGGCAAGGGAGGTGAGCCATGGTAAGACCGAAGCTCAAGGGAACTAGAGCGACGCCAAGGCCAAGACCACGAAGAGCAAAGGGGACGAAGCGGACTCCCCCGGCAAGATCCTTGCCAGGAGACAATTTTAGCAACCCCGACAAGACCCTTGCCGGGGCAACTCGCCTCACGCCTACGGAGCAAATCGCCCTTGAGTCCAATGCCCCCATGTGGCAAGGATTCGGGAGACATCCCCGTGGAGGCATGCAGATCTTTGTGAAGACATTAAAGATCAGATACACTGTCACATCCTAGCTAGCCATGCATTAGAGTGTTGCATCATGTTAGCTTTCATCAGAAACTTGAAATGGGGAAGGCAGAACCCCAGCACCCCCCCTGAAATCAACTAGGGTTTACTAAAAATAATTTCAATGAACCTGAAATGCCCTTGTAAAATGTTCACCCTCTTTGTCTTGGGTTAGAACCTCTGGCAAAATAGGTGCACAATTTTCTAGGTCAACAAAAGGTCACTGGATTAAATCATATGTATGTTGCCTTTGGACATTTAGATTCTAATAAATATTTTAAATGTTCAAATAATTCTGGAAATAAGTCAGGGCTGTTAGGAATAATCCCAACAGAGCCCACAATTATTTTCAGGATTTTAGGAAGTTTCTAAGTATTTTTAATAATGCAACAAAGTTACAAAAAAATAGAAAAAGGAAACAGAAACTAAAAGAGAGGAAACTAACCTGGCCGCAGCCCAGCAGCCGGCCCACCTGGCGGCCCAGCACTGTGCTGGCCCATGCCAGCCAGTTGCTTCGTCCTCGCCAGGCAGGCAGCCAGGTGCTCGACGGCGGGCACCGCATGCGCGCCACGCAGCTGCCGCCGCCTCGCCGCTCCCCTCGTCGCGCTGTCGACATGGGACGAGCTCCCTCGCTCTCCCCGACCCTCTGGACACGTCCATGCGCCCCTGGCTCCTCTCCCTCGCACTCCCTCGCCATGGCCGACGCAGCCGTCGCCGTTCCGCCACAGTAGCCGCGTCCAATGCCGTTCCCGCGCTGCACCACCGTGTCCACTCGCTTCACCGTCGTCAACTGCTTCGAACAGGCCGAGCCCCGAGCGCTCGCACGCCCTGCAACACCTCCATCGACCTCGCCATCGTCAGCCACCGCCGGAGATCCCTTTCGACGTCGCCGCCGCATCAGCTCGTCCCCGACCGCACCGTCTGGCTCTACGTGAGCGCCGTGAGCTCAGCTACCTCCCCATCCTCCCCATTTGCTTCCTCGTGCACCGCAGCAACTGCACGAAGCTCACCCGCACGCACCGCCGCGGAGCTCGTCGCCGACGTGGCTCCGGCCAAACTCCGGCCACGCCACCGTGTCCGAACACCTCACCGCATCACCAGGAACTCAACACACCACTCCACGCACCTCACGGTGCCCCGTAGCCTCAGGCTCACTCTCACCCCACTCCGGCGACCGCAAAGCTCGTCGCCGGCGACGTTTCCGGCCACCCCGAGCCCATCCACTGCCACCAAACGCTGCGGCTTGCTCCCAGCTGCACGTAGATGCCCTCTGCCGCTCGTTTGGTCGCCGGAACGTGCAAATGCACTTCCTCCGCCGCGTCTGGCCTCGCCGGCAGCGAGACGCCGGCGAGTTTGACTTTGACTTTGACCAGGTGGGCCCAAGTTGACTCCTCTGAGTCAATGACAAGTGGGGCCCCCCTCTGCTAACTCACTGGATTAGTTTTAATTAAAATTAATTAGTTTAACTAATTACTGACATGCGGGACACACTGATCAGTTTGACCTGGACGACCCCGTTGACCTCTGACGTCATCCTGACGTAGTGCTGACGCAGTAATTTAATTACTGGAATTATCTTTATACAGGAAATTCCAGAAAATAGTTCAAACTTCAAAAAATCTTAGAAATTAATTTGTAACTCCAAATGCAAAGATTTATATATGAAATTTGATCAGAAAAATCCAATCTATCCACTGGTGCTGGTTTCATGCATGTCAGAACAAGTTAAACCTGCTGTTTATTCAATACAAGGTGATGCACTATTATAGCTATGTCAAATGATCTAACACTTGAACCTTTGGTTAAAATAAGCACATTCCTTCCTGTTTTAGTTTGCATTAGGCCAAGACACATTCATATTGCCATGTCATAGCATGCATCATAATGTTGCATGTCGTCATGTGTTGATTATGTTCCAATGTGTTCTTCATGGTAGGTTCTACCTCCGAGATATTTTCGAGTATCCAACTGAAGGGCAGTATCCAGCTACCACTCCATCAGGCAAGCAACCCATTGATCATTCCGATACAAACCCATGTTCTCGCTTCTGCTCTTGTTTTACTGCATTAAGCCAACATGATTCAAACTGCTGTGTGTCTCGGTAGTCGAACCCACTTCCTTTGCATGACCTGTCATTGCCACAGTAACTAGATGAAACCCACTAGCATGTGTAGGAGTTGATTGAGCCATATGTGTGTGTTTCCTACCATGCTATGCTTGCTATGCTTAGAGTTGTGTCAGGTCTGGCTCATCGGGATGATGAACTAGGGTGAAAGGTTGTGTCGGTAACAAGAGTGAAGTGTTGAATACAATTTGGTAAAGGAATCGATGAGAGGCCATGTAGGAGTACATGGTGGGTTGTTTCATTAAGGCCGTCCTTAAGAACTGAGATCTGTGTGTGTGATTTAAGACTCAGCTACTACCACACATTGGCCCCTGAAATATGACCCCGCTCGACTTACCGACCCCTCTCGTCCTCTGTCCAGGAGTTGCAAGTTGTTTCTGGTGTTTGTAGTTGCTGGGGGCCGCACGCAGCGCTGACCATAGGGGTGGGCTGTGTTGCGGTAGGCACGTGGCACGGTGTAACGATTCGCCCGTTTGTTGTCTCGGGAACCCTGCACACATCGTTTGGGGCCGTTGAGGACACCCCGGCCGGATCTCCTTGCGGATGGAACCCGAATAGGAAATAAACCTGGACTAGAGACTAGTGTGGTTGGTTAGGTCGTGGTCTACACCCACGTCGGCTTTTGCTTGAAGTCTGCTGAGCACATGACGTGTGCAGACGCTAGGTGGTGGAAACATGTGTGAAGAAGTACACCCCTGCAGGTTATAAAACTATTCGAATAGCCGCGTCCGCGGTAAAGGACTACTTGGTCACCTATGCAGTTCATAGACAAGTAAATGGATACTACTAAAAATCTCAAGATAAGTGTGAGTACCGCGGATGGCCCTCTCGTAGGATGACGAGGGAGGATCCACGGTGGAGTATTGTGTTGGTGATAGTGGACTCGTGTGCGACAAATGTTTACAAGTCGTGTCTATCATAGAATAGCTTAGCCAAGAGTCAAATCTGGCTTGCGGCAATAACTCCACTACCTTCTTGAGAATGTGCATGTATAGTAGGATCCTGTTGTAAGACTTGCTGAGTACCTCCGTACTCATGTTGCTTTAATTAATGTTTTCAGACGACAACACCAACCCCTCCGATGGGTTCTATGTAGACCTCGACGTTGACGAGTGACTTATCACCCAGGTGGTGATCCAAGACTTGTGAAGGGTCGATGTAGATAGACAGGCTTCGTCAAGCCTTCTTTCTTTCTAGTGTCTGTACTCAGACTACTTTGCTTCCGCATGTGCTTGTATGTTTGTATGACTTGAGTGTCGGGTCATGTGACCCCTATCTATATGGATGATATGTATGGCTCTTCGGAGCCTCTTAAATAAAGTACTTGAGTTGTAGAGTTTTGTTGTGATGCAATGTTGTATTTACTCATATCGGGCATATTGTGTGTATGATTGAAATGCTTGGTATGAGTGGGATCCGACTATCTAGTTGTTTATCCTTGGCAGCCTATCATATGGGGAAATGTAGTCTAGTGCTTCTGAGCGATAGTAGACCGCCACAGCCCGGTTCACCGGAGTCCTACTAGCCCAGCACTACTGCTCGGAACACTTGACTGGCCGGCATGTGTTTCACTTCGTTCCTGTGTCTGTCCCATCGGGGAAATGTCACGCGGTGTTATCCGGAGTCCTGCCTAGCCTGCTACAGCCCGGGTTACCGGAGTCCTGTTAGCCCAGTGCTACAGCCCGGATTTATATGTTGTTAACCGACATGCTCGATGTGATTCATGTATGCCTGTCCTCATGGGTTAGTGCCGCCTTGGGTTCACGACTAGCCATGTCGGCCCGGGTTCTCTGTCATATGGATGCTAGCGACACTATCATATACGTGAGCCAAAAGGCGCAAACGGTCCCGGGCCAGGTAAGGTGGCACCTATGGGAGTACCGTGCGTGAGGCCGCAAAGTGATATGATGTGTTACATGCTGGATCGATGTGGCTTAGGATCGGGGTCCTGACAGCGTTGGCATCAGAGCTGGACTGCCTGTAGGTTCGCTAAGCCAAACTGGTCGATGTCGAGTCTAGAAATGCTTTAGTTATATGTAGGGGAATTGATTGCGGGAGGGAACGTAAGGCTGTTTTACTCCTTACCTTATGCCCTCTGTTCTGAGTCATTCTCTTCTCATTCTACGTGGGTTAAGGACTAGGCTCTCTTCTCTCTATCAGGTTCACGTGTTACTAATCCGTAGTAACTTATAGGATTGTTGGATACAACCCAGTTCAGTTCCTACTAAATTTTAGTATGTTGCCAGTTGAACGAGAAGCTTAATATGATGTTGTTGAGTGGTTTGGCTGACTGTTGTGGATGTCTCAATTCTTTTTCTGAGCATTTACAACCGTTATGCTGTCCAAATTCTCCTAGAAAATTCTGATGCCTTTGCATTGTTTTTGTGCTTCCAGATGGCCACCCGTTCCCAGAACCAAGTGGTTCGTCTGACCCGTTGCATTGATGTATGTGGTCACAGAGCCATGTTGGTTCGAGTGATGGTCGAGACAGGTTACCGATGGTATCCTGAATATACCGTCGAGGAGCAGTTTAGAGACTTTAATCAAAGCCAATATCTGTGCACGGTCAGGATATATCCATCTTATCCCGGAGCTACCGAACCGTTCCACTGTTCTTATGGACTTGGGATCACTATTGGGATGTCCGTGCAAGATGCAGCCTACTCGATGATGACTATCATTCGAGCCAGAACTGCCTTGCTGAGCAACAACGATTTCCGCTACATGCCAGCATCCCTCCCTGGGGCGCATGGTTACCTTCAGGGTATGTATAGTGGCGCATCCCATGAGGACTCACTCCTCCGCACCACTACTGAGATGTTAGAAGACAAGGACCGTGAAAACCGGGCCTTGCGTATGGAGCTCTTTAATGCTCATTCTGATCACTGGGCCACTTTGACTCGGTTTGCCCCTGCAGTGAAAGCCGGATACATGGACATGAGGGACATGTTCCCTCTGCGGGCCAGTCTGCCAGATTTCATGGAGTGGCGTGAGGTGGGAGGCATCACCCCTCCTCGTGGACCTCTTCTACCGCCATTTGTTGGACCAAGGCCACACCCAAGTCCCTATGGTCCGCAAGCTCCACAGGACCGTCTGTTCCCAGATGATCATGTTCCGCTTCCAGGCTTGGGTGGTGACTTCTATGCGGATTACTACGGAGCTGTCTGAGCTAGTAGTAGTTTCGCTAGTATTGTAACAAGTTGTATGTCCACCGTCCTGCGTGACTTGTGGAATACGACTTAGTGTGTATCCAATCCGGAGGTGTAGAAAAATAATGTATAGGAGCTTGGAATGCCTCCGATGAGATGTAACGTCTTTCATCATAGTTGTACCTTAGCTTGGGCTTGTACTAAACTATGTATGGTGTGTATGACTGTTGGTTAATATATGGCAGTTTCTATATTACCATGTCATACGGATGAACATCTCTGCATTCCTTGTTATCCATTACATTCCGCACTTCCTTGCCCATATTTTGCATTCCTGGTCTAAATCGTTGTTTTGTTTTTCCTAGGATGGTCTACACCCGCATCAACCCTGCTGCTCCGGAGCAGGGTGAAGCTAGCGCAGCTAGGGATGAAAATCTGCCTCAACCGCCTTCTCTGGCCGAAGTTATGCTGGAGGCAGAATGAAACAAGCGCGAGACTACCGCTTGCCGGAGGGGATTGAGCAGAATACTGCACGCCAGCAGAGAAACAATCCAGTGTCAATCAATGACTTTGTCAAGCTGTATCCACCAAAGTTTAACCATTCCGTCGAACCTCTCGATGGGGATGACTGGCTTCATAGCATCGCCCACAAGCTACGTTCTGCTAACGTAGCCGAAGATGATAAAGTTACCTTTGCTGCTTATCACCTCGAAGGACCTGCTAGCCTTTGGTGGGAAAATTATGAGGCTATGCGCCCGGTCGGCAAAATCACTACTTGGGCTGATTTCAGTGCTGCTTTCCGTGAGCATCACATTCCGGAAGGCCTCATGGATCGCAAGAGGGAGGAGTTCTGTAACTTCACCCAGGGTAGACTGACTGTGGATGCATACAGTCGTGAGTTTGGAAAGTTAGCACGTTATGCTCCCGAAGAGGTATCCATCGACGCCAAGAAGCAGGCAAGGTTCCGCAAGGGACTTAGCCCCGAGCTTCGCCGTGACCTTCGTCTGCACGATTGCACCTCTTTTCCGAAGTTGGTCAACAAGGCCATCAGTGCCGAGACAGGGCAGACTGACTTTGAAGCTTCACGCAAGCACTCCCGGGTTCTCTGTCATATGGATGCTAGCGACACTATCATATACGTGAGCCAAAAGGCGCAAATGGTCCCGGGCCAGGTAAGGTGGCACCTGTGGGAGTACCGTGCGTGAGGCCGCAAAGTGATATGATGTGTTACATGCTGGATCGATGTGGCTTAGGATCGGGGTCCTGACAGCCTTCATGTGTGGAGAGACGGGCCACTACATCCGTGAGTGTCCCCAGAACAACTCCAACCAGTTCGGAAAGTCTGTTGGCCGTGGTAAGCCAACAGCAAAGGTGCTTGTCGCCAAGCCGGCCACCACTGCTCGTGGCCATGTCAACTACGTTTCAGCTGAGGAGACTCAGGAGGACCCCAACGTTGTTCTCGGTACGCTCCTTGTTAATTGCCATCCGGAAACTGTTCTCTTTGATACTGGAGCATCTCATTCATTTATTTCTGAGAGCTATGCTCGATTGCAGAACACCACATTTTGTGACATGCCCACCTCCATGGCAATTCAAACCCCTGGTTCTAAGTGGCAAACCTCTAGAATCAGCCATGTAATTGAAATTCTTGTCGACAGATTGGTCTTCCTCGCGTCACTAATAGCTCTCAAGTCCTCGGACATAAACATCATCTTGGGTATGGACTGGATGTCAGCCCATTACGCTAAGATTGATTGCTCTACTAGAACTGTTCAACTCACCCATCCATCGGGCAAGACAGTCCATGTTTTGACCCGAGTGTCGGAGCGTCAGCTCTACTCTCTAAATGCCAACCCCCTTCCAGACCTTGAAGATATTCCGGTAGTTCGTGACTTCCGAGATGTCTTTTCAGAGGAACTGCCAGGTGTTCCACCTGACAGAGATGTCGAGTTCGTGATAGACCTTGTTCCAGGAACCGTCCCAATCTCTAGAAGACATTATAAGATGGCACCCCTAGAACTAGCCGAGCTTAAGAAACAACTCGATGGGTCCTTGCAAAAGGGTTTCATCCATCCTAGTTCTTCTCCATGGGCTTGCCCCGTCCTCTTCGTCAAGAAGAAGGATGGAACGGATCAGATGGTTGTAGATTACCGACCCGTCAATTTGGTCACTATCAAGAACAAGTATCCGCTCCCCAGGATCAATGACCTATATGACCAGCTCGCTGGATCCTCAGTCTTTTCCAAGATGGATTTGAGGTTGGGCTACCATCAAATCAAAATCAAGAACGGGGACATTCCCAAAATGGCCTTTGTCACTCGTTATGGCCAATACGAGTACACCGTCATGTCCTTCGGTTTAACCAATGCTCCAGCCGCTTTTTCTCGGTTAATGAACTCGATCTTCATGGAGTATTTGGATAAATTCGTCGTGGTATACCTCGATGATATACTCATCTACTCCAAGAATGAGGAAGAACATGCCGAACATCTAAGGCTAGTATTGACGAAACTTCGAGAGCATCGCCTTTATGCCAAATTCTCTAAGTGTGAATTTTGGTTGCCAGAAGTGACCTACCTGGGCCATGTAATCTCTGGTAAGGGCATTGCTGTCAATCCTGAGCGAGTTCAAGCCGTCCTTGACTGGACTCCACATGAAACGGTCAAGCAAGTTCGGAGTTTTCTTGGTTTAGCGAGCTATTGCCGCCGCTTCGTCGAGAATTTCTCCAAAGTTGCTAAGCCTCTAACTGAACTCCTCAAGAAAGATAAAAAGTTCGAGTGGACCCCACAGTGCGAGTTCAGCTTTCAGGAACTGAAAAGATGCCTGACATCTGCCCCCGTACTGGTACCACCAGATTTTTCTAAGGACTTTGTTATCTATTGCGATGCCTCGCGACAAGGACTAGGTTGCATACTCATGTAAGATCGTCATGTGATTGCTTACGCTTCTCGACAGTTGCGTCCACATGAGGATAACTATCCCACACATGATCTAGAGCTTGCAGCTGTAGTCCATACACTCAAAACCTGGCGACATTACCTTCTTGGTAATCGTTGCGAAATCTACACTGATCACCAAAGTTTGAAGTACATCTTCACCCAACCGGATTTGAATCTCAGGCAAAGACCTTGGGTCGAGTTGATCTCGGATTACGACTTAGGAATAACTTACACCCCAGACAAAGCCAATGTCATGGCTGATGCGCTAAGTCGTAAGTCTTATTGTAACAATCTGATGTTACAACAAAGTCAACCACTTCTCCACGAGGAATTTCGTAAGCTTAACCTTCACATTGTTCCTCGAGGATTCCTTTCCACCCTGGTGGCGAAACCAAACCTTACGGATCCAGAAGCGCGATAAGGGCATATCCCGTATCAAGGAAAACATTGCTAGCGAAGTTGCTAAATGTTTTTCCATGGATGAGCAAGGTGTTGTCTCGAGAACCGTTTGGTGGTCCCCAAGAAACAACATCTACGGCAACTGATCCTTAAGGAAGCTCATGAATCCCCTCTCACCATTCATCCTGGTAGTACCAAAATGTATCAAGACCTACGCCAGAGGTTTTGGTGGACTAGGATGAAGAGAGAAGTCGCTCAATACATTGCTAATTGCGACGTTTGTCGTCGCGTTAAAGCAGAGCATCAACGGCCTGCTGGCACCCTTCAGCCATTGGAAATTCCTGAATGGAAATGGGATAAAATCGGTATGGACTTAATTACCGGGTTTCCCAGAACCAAAAGAGGGAATAATGCTATTTTCGTTGTTGTCGATCGTCTTTCCAAAGTAGCCCACTTCTTACCTGTTCGCGAGAGTATAACCGCTAGCCAGCTAGCTGATTTGTACATCTCCCGAATAGTGTCCCTTCATGGCGTTCCATTGGAAATTAATTCAGACCATGGAAGTCTTTTCACCTCGCGATTTTGGGAAAGTTTCCAAAATGGTATGGGAACTCGTCTCTCCTTTAGCACCGCCTTCCATCCTCAGTCAAGTGGTCAAGTAGAACGAGTCAATCAAATTCTGGAGGACATGCTCCGAGCTTCTGTCATCTCTTTCGGTATGAATTGGGAGAAGTGCCTTCCATTCGCCGAGTTCGCTTATAACAACAGTTATCAAGCTAGCTTGGGCAAAGCTCCTTTCGAAGTTCTCTATGGACGAAAATGACGAACGCCTCTTAACTGGTCACAAACCGGCGAGAGACAACTCTTTGGCCCGGATATGATCTAGGAAGCAGAAGAGCAGGTTCGCATTATTCGTGAGAAGTTGAAAACAGCCCAACCTCGATAAAAGAGTCAGTATGACCGCAAGCATAAGCCGATGGCTTATGAAGTTGGCGAGATGGCTTATCTTCGGGTTACACCATTAAAGGGAACCCATCGATTCGGTATCAAAGGAAAATTGGCTCCTCGTTACATTGGACCCTTTCGCATTCTCGCCAAACGAGGGGAAGTTGCCTACCAATTGGAACTACCTCCGCATCTCTCCAGAGTTCATGATGTCTTCCACGTTTCTCAACTCAGGCGTTGCTTCTCGGATCCTATCCGTGGAGTGGACCACGAAACGCTTGATCTCCAAGATAACCTCACCTATCGAGAACACCCCGTTCGTATCCTTGATCAAGCCGAGCGTACCACTCGACGCCAGAATATCAAGTTTCTCAAGGTTCAATGGTCACACCATTCCGAGCAAGAGGCTACTTGGGAAAGGGAGGATCGTCTTCGACTCGAGTACCCCACCTTCTTTCCGACAGATCCTAAATCTCGGGACGAGATTCTTTCGAGTGGGGGTGAGTTATCATATCCTAGCTAGCCATGCATTAGAGTGTTGCATCATGTTACCTTTCATCAGAAACTTGAAATGGGGAAGGCAGAACCCCCAGCACCCCCCCCCCCCTGAAATCAACTAGGGTTTACTAAAAATAATTTCAATGAACCTGAAATGCCCTTGTAAAATGTTCACCCTCTTTGTCTTGGGTTAGAACCTCTGGCAAAATAGGTGCACAATTTTCTAGGTCAACAAAAGGTCACTGAATTAAATCATATGTATGTTGCCTTTGGACATTTAGATGCTAATAAATATTTTAAATGTTCAAATAATTCTGGAAATAAGTCAGGGCTGTTAGGAATAATCCCAACAGAGCCCACAATTATTTTCAGGATTTTAGGAAGTTTCTAAGTATTTTTAATAATGCCACAAAGTTACAGAAAAATAGAAAAAGGAAATAGAAACTAAAAGAGAGGAAACAAACCTGGCCGCAGCCCAGCAGCCGGCCTACCTGGCGGCCCAGCACTGTGCTGGCCCATGCCAGCCAGCTGCTTCGTCCTCGCCAGGCAGGCAGCCAGGTGCTCGACGGCGAGCACCGCATGCGCGCCACGCAGCTACCGCCGCCTCGCCGCTACCCTCGCCGCGTCGTCGACGTGGGACGAGCTCCCTCGCTCTCCCTGACCCTCTGGACACGTCCATTCGCCCCTGGCTCCTCTCCCTCGCACTCCCTCGCCATGGCCGACGCAGCCGTCGCTGTTCCGCCACCGTAGCCGCGTCCAACGCCGTTCCCACGCTGCACCACCGTGTCCACTTGCTTCGCCGTCATCAATTGCTTCGAACAGGCCGAGCCCCGAGCGCTCGCCCGCCCTGCAGCACCTCCATCGACCTCGCCATCGTCAGCCACCACCGGAGATCCCTTTCGACGTCGCCGCCGAATCGGCTCGTCCCCGACCGCGCCGTCTGGCTCTACGTGACCGCCGTGAGCTCATCTACCTCCCCATCCTCCCCGTTTGCTTCAACGTGCACCACAGCAACTGCACGAAGCTCACCCGCACACACCGCCGTGGAGCTCGTCGCCGACGTGGCTCCGGCCATACTCCGGCGACGCCACCGTGTCCGAACACCTCACCGCATCACCAGGAACTCAACACACCACTCCACGTACCTCGCCGTGCCCCGTTGCCTCGGGCTCACTCTCACCCGACTCTGGCGACCGCAGAGCTCGTCGCCGGCGACGTTTCCGGCCACCCCGAGCCTAGCCACTGCCACCAAACGCTGCGGCTTGCTCCCAGCTGCACGTAGATGCCCTCCGCCGCTCGTTTGGTCGCCGGAACATGCAAATGCACTTCCTCCGCCGCGTCTGGCCTCGCCGGCGGCGAGACACCGGCGAGTTTGACTTTGACTTTGACCAGGTGGGCCCAAGTTGACTCCTCTGAGTCAATGACAAGTGGGGCCCCCCTCTGCTAACTAACTGGATTAGTTTTAATTAAAATTAATTAGTTTAACTAATTACTGACATGCGGGACCCACTGATCAGTTTGACCTGGACGACCCCGTTGACCTCTGACGTCATCCTGACGTAGTGCTGACGCAGTAATTTAATTACTGGAATTATCTTTATACAGGAAATTCCAGAAAATAGTTCAAACTTCAAAAAATCATAGAAATTAATCTGTAACTCCAAATGCAAAGATTTATATATGAAATTTGATCAGAAAAATCCAATCTATCCATTGGTGCTGTTTTCATGCATGTGAGAACAAGTTAAACCTGCTGTTTGTTCAATACAATTTGATGCACTATTATAGCTATGTTAAATGATCTAACACTTGAACCTTTGGTTCAAATAAGCACATTCCTTCCTGTTTTAGTTTGCATTAGGCCAAGACACATTCATATTGCCATGTCATAGCATGTATCATAATGTTGCATGTCGTCATGTGTTGATTATGTTCCGATGTGTTCTTCGTGGTAGGTTCTGCCTCCGAGGATATTTTCGAGTATCCAACTGAAGGGCAGTATCCCGCTACCACTCCATCAGGCAAGCAACCCATTGATCATTCCGATACAAACCCATGTTCTCGCTTCTGCTCTTGTTTTACTGCATTAAGACAACATGATTCAAACTGCTGTGTGTCTCGGTAGTTGAACCCACTTCCTTTGCATGACCTGTCATTGCCACAGTAACTAGATGAAACCCACTAGCATGTGTAGGAGTTGATTGAGCCATATGTGTGTGTTTCCTACCATGTTATGCTTGCTATGCTTAGAGTTGTGTCAGGTCTGGCTCATCGGGATGATGAACTAGGGTGAAAGGTTGTGTCGGTAACAAGAGTGAAGTCTTGAATACGATTTGGTAAAGGAATCGATGAGAGGCCATGTAGGAGTACATGGAGGGTTGTTTCATTGAGGCCGACCTTAAGAACTGAGATCTGTGTGTGTGATTTAAGACTCAGCTACTACCACACATTGGGCCCTGAAATATGACCCCGCTCGAATTACCGACCCCTCTCGTCCTCTGTCCAGGAGTTGCAAGTAGTTTCTGGTGTTTGTAGTTGCTGGGGGCCGCATGCAGCGCTGACCATAGGGGTGGGCTGTGTTGCGGTAGGCACGTGGCACGGTGTACCGATTCGCCCGTTTGGTGTCTCGGGAACCCTGCACACATCGTTTGGGGCCGTTGAGGACACCCCGGCCAGATCTCCTTGCGGATGGAACCCGAATAGGCAATAAACATGGACTAGAGACTAGTGTGGTTGGTTAGGTCGTGGTCTACACCCACGTCGGCTTTCGCTTGAAGTCTGCCAAGCACATGACCTGTGCAGACGCTAAGTGGTGGAAACATGTGTGAAGAAGTACACCCCTGCAGGGTATAAAACTATTCGAATAGCCGCGTCCGGAGTAAAGGACTACTTGGTCACCTATGCAGTTCATAGACAAGTAAATGGATACTACTAAAAATCTCAAGATAAGTGTGAGTACCACGGATGGCCCTCTCGTAGGATGACGAGGGAGGATCCACGGTGGAGTATTGTGTTGGTGATAGTGGACTCGTGTGCGACAAATGTTTACAAGTCATGTCTGTCATAGAATAGCTTAGCCAAGAGTCAAAGATGGCTTGCTGCAATAACTCCACTACCTTCTTGAGAATGTGCATGTATAGTAGGATCCTGTTGTAAGACTTGCTGAGTACCTCCGTACTCATGTTGCTTTAATTAATGTTTTCAGACGACAACACCAACCCCTCCGATGGGTTCTATGTAGACCTCGACGTTGACGAGTGACTTATCACCCAGGTGGTGATCCAAGACTTGTGAAGGGTCGATGTAGATAGACAGGCTTCGTCAAGCCTTCTTTCTTTCTAGTGTCTGTACTCAGACTACTTTGCTTCCGCATGTGCTTGTATGTTTGTATGACTTGAGTGTCGGGTCATGTGACCCCTATCTGTATGGATGATATGTATGGCTCTTCGGGGCCTCTTAAATAAAGTAGTTGAGTTGTAGAGTTTTGTTGTGATGCAATGTTGTATTTACTCATATCGGGCATATTGTGTGTATGATTGAAATGCTTGGTATGAGTGGGATCCGACTATCTAGTTGTTTATCCTTGGCAGCCTATCATATGGGGAAATGTAGTCTAGTGCTTTTGAGCGATAGTAGTCCGCTATAGCCCGCTTCACCGGAGTCCTGCTAGCCCAGCACTACTGCTTGGAACACTTGACTGGTCGGCATGTGTTTCACTTCGTTCCTGTGTCTGTCCATTCGGGGAAATGTCACGCGGTGTTATCCGGAGTCCTGTTAGCCCAGTGCTACAGCCCGGGTTATCGGAGTCCTGTTAGCCCAGTGCTACAACCCGGATTTATACGTTGTTGACCGACATGCTCGATGTGATTCATGTATGCCTGTCCTCATGGGTTAGTGCTGCCTTGGGTTCACGACTAGCCATGTCGGCCCGGGTTCTCTGTCATATGGATGCTAGCGACACTATCATATACGTGAGCCAAAAGGCGCAAACGGTCCCGGGCCAGGTAAGGTGGCACCCGTGGGAGTACCGTGCGTGAGGCCGCAAAGTGATATGATGTGTTACATGCTGGATCGATGTGGCTTAGGATTGTTGGGTAACGTAGTAATTTCAAAAAAAATTCCTACGCACACGCAAGATCATGGTGATGCATAGCAACGAGTGGGGAGAGTGATGTCTATATACCCTTGTAGACTGAAGCGGAAGCGTTGACTCAACGTAGAGGAAGTAGTCGTACGTTCTCCTGATGATCCGACCGATCACAGCACCGTTACTCCGGCACATCCGAGTTCTTGGCACACGTTCAGCTCGATGACGATCCCCGGGCTCCGATCCAGCAAAGCGTCGGGGAAGAGTTCCGTCAGCACGATGGCGTGGTGACGATCTTGATGTGTTACCGGCGCAGGGCTTCGCCTAAGCACTGCAACGATATGACCGAGGTGGAATTTGGTGGAAGGGGGCACCGCACACGGCTAAGGAACGATCCGTAGATCAACTTGTGTCTCCTAGGGTGCTCCCCTGCCCCCGTATATAAAGGAGCCAAGGGGGAGGGGCTGGCCGGCCAAGGGGTGGCGCGCCAGGGAGTCCTACTCCCTCCGGGAGTAGGATTCCCCCCCCCCCAATCCTAGTTGGAATAGGATTCCTCAAGGGGGGAAAGAGAGAGAGGGGGCCGGCCACCTTCTCCTAGTCCTAATAGGACTAGGGAAGGGGGGAGGCGCGCGGCCACTAGGGCTGCCCCTTTCTCCTTTCCACTAAGGCCCATCAAGGCCCATATCGCTCCCGGGGGGTTCCGGTAACCCTCCCGGTATTCCGGTAAAATCCTGATTTCACCTGGAACACTTCCGATGTCCAAACATAGGCTTCCAATATATCAATCTTTATGTCTCGACCATTTAGAGACTCCTCGTCATGTCCATGATCACATCCGGGACTCCGAACTCCTTCGGTACATCAAAATGCATAAACTCATAATAACTGTCATCGTAACGTTAAGCGTGCGGACCCTACGGTTCGAGAACAATGTAGACATGACCGAGGCACGTCTCCGTTCAATAACCAATAGCGGGAACTGGATGCCCATATTGGCTCCTACATATTCTACGAAGATCTTTATCGGTCAGACCGCATAACAACATACGTTGTTCCCTTTGTCATCGGTATGTTACTTGTCCGAGATTCGATCGTCACTATCCAATACTTAGTTCAATCTCGTTACCGGAAAGTCTCTTAACTCGTTCTGTAATACATCATCCCACAACTAACTCATTAGTTGCAATGCTTGCAAGGCTTAAGTGATGTGCATTACCGAGAGGGCCCAGAGATACCTCTCCGACAATCGGAGTGACAAATCCTAATCTCGAAATATGCCAACCCAACATCTACCATTGGAGACACCTGTAATACTCCTTTATAATCACCCAGTTACGTTGTGACGTTTGGTAGTACCCAAAGTGTTCCTCTGGCAAACGGGAGTTGCATAATCTCATAGTCATAGGAACATGTATAAGTCATGAATAAAGCAATAGCAACATACTAAACGATCGGGTGCTAAGCTAAAATAATGGGTCATGTCAATCAGATCATTCAACCAATGATGTGACCTCGTTAATCAAATAACAACTCTTTGTTCATGGTTAGGAAACATAACCATCTTTGACTAACGAGCTAGTCTAGTAGAGGCATACTAGTGACACTCTGTTTGTCTATGTATTCACACGTGCATTATGTTTCCGGTTAATACAATTCTAGCATGAATAATAAAACTTTATCATGATATAAGGAAATAAATAATAACTTTATTATTGCCTCTAGGACATATTTCCTTCAGTCTCCCACTTGCACAAGAGTCAATAATCTAGATTACACGGTAATGATCCTAACACCCATGGAGTTTTGGTGCTGATCATGTTTTGCTCGTGGAAGAGGCTTAGTCAACGGGTCTGCAACATTCAGATCCGTATGTATCTTGCAAATCTCTATGTCTCCCACCTGGACTAGATCCCGGATGGACTTGAAGCGTCTCTTGATGTGTTTGGTCCTTTTGTGAAATCTGGATTCCTTTGCCAAGGCAATTGCACCAGTATTGTCACAAAAGATTTTCATTGGACCCGATGCACTAGGTATGACACCTAGATCGGATATGAACTCCTTCATCCAGACTCCTTCATTTGCTGCTTCCGAAGCAGCTATGTACTCCGCTTCACATGTAGATCCCGCTACGACGCTTTGTTTAGAACTGCACCAACTGACAGCTCCACCGTTTAATGTAAACACGTATCCGGTTTGCGATTTAGAATCGTCCGGATCAGTGTCAAAGCTTGCATCAACGTAACCTCGTACGGTGAGCTCTTTGTCACCTCCATATATGAGAAACATATCCTTAGTCCTTTTCAGGTATTTCAGGATGTTCTTGACCGCTGTCCAGTGATCCACTCCTGGATTACTTTGGTACCTCCCTGCTAAACTTATAGCAAGGCACACATCAGGTCTGGTACACAGCATTGCATACATGATAGAGCCTATGGCTGAAGCATAGGGAACATCTTTCATTTTCTCTCTATCTTCTGCAGTAGTCGGGCTTTGAGTCTTACTCAATCTCACACCTTGTAACACAGGCAAGAACCCTTTCTTTGCTTGATCCATTTTGAACTTCTTCAAAATCTTGTCAAGGTATGTGCTTTGTGAAAGTCCAATTAAGCGTCTTGATCTATCTCTATAGATCTTTATGCCTAATATGTAAGCAGCTTCTCTGAGGTCTTTCATTGAAAAACTTTTATTCAAGTATCCCTTTATGCTATCCAGAAATTCTATATCATTTCCAATCAGTAATATGTCATCCACATATAATATTAGAAATGCTACAGAGCTCCCACTCACTTTTTTGTAGATACAGGCTTCTCCAAAAGTCTGTATAAAACCAAATGCTTTGATCACACTATCAAAGCGTTTATTCCAACTCCGAGAGGCTTGCACCAGTCCATAAATGGATCGCTGGAGCTTGCACACTTTGTTAGCTCCCTTTGGATCAACAAAACCTTCCGGTTGCATCATATACAACTCTTCTTCCAGAAATCCATTCAGGAATGCAGTTTTGACATCCATCTGCCAAATTTCATAATCATAAAATGCGGCAATTGCTAACATGATTCGGACAGACTTAAGCATCGCTACGGGTGAGAAAGTCTCATCGTAGTCAATCCCTTGAACTTGTCGAAAACCTTTTGCGACAAGTCGAGCTTTGTAGACAGTAACATTACCATCAGCGTCAGTCTTCTTCTTAAAGATCCATTTGTTCTCAATTGCTTGCCGATCATCAGGCAAGTCAACCAAAGTCCATACTTTGTTCTCATACATGGATCCCATCTCAGATTTCATGGCTTCAAGCCACTTTGCGGAATATGGGCTCACCATTGCTTCTTCATAGTTCGTAGGTTCATCATGGTCTAGTAACATGACTTCCAGAATAGGATTACCGTACCACTCTGGTGCGGATCTCACTCTGGTTGATCTACGAGGTTCAGTAGTATCTTGATCTAAAGTTTCATGATCATCATCATTAGCTTCCTCATTTATTGGTGTAGGTGTCGCAGAAACAGTTTCTGTGATGTACTACTTCTCAATAAAGGAGTAGGTACAGTTACCTCGTCAAGTTCTACTTTCCTCCCACTCACTTCTTTCGAAAGAAACTCCTTCTCTAGAAAGTTTCCGAACTTAGCAACAAAAGTCTTGCCTTCGGATCTGTGATAGAAGGTGTATCCAACAGTTTCCTTTTGATATCCTATGAAGACACATTTCTCCGATTTGGGTTCGAGCTTATCTGGTTGAAGCTTTTTCACATAAGCATCGCAGCCCCAAACTTTAAGAAACGACAACTTTGGTTTCTTGCCAAACCATAGTTCATAAGGCGTCGTCTCAACGGATTTAGATGGTGCCCTATTTAACGTGAATGCGGCCGTCTCTAGAGCGTATCCCCAGAACGATAGCGGTAAATCAGTAAGAGACATCATAGATCGCACCATATCTAGTAAAGTACGATTACGACATTCGGACACACCATTACGCTGTGGTGTTCCGGGTGGCGTGAGTTGCGAAACTATTCCACAATTTTTCAAATGTACACCAAACTCGTAACTCAAATATTCTCCTCCACGATCTGATCGTAGAAACTTTATTTTCTTATTACGATGATTTTCAACTTCACTCTGAAAATCTTTGAACTTTTCAAATGTTTCAGACTTGTGTTTCATTAAGTAGATATATCCATATCTGCTCAAAACATCTGTGAAGGTGAGAAAATAACGATATCCGCCACGAGCCTCAACATTCATCGGACCACATACATCCGTATGTATGATTTCCAACAAATCTGTTGCTCTCTCCATAGTTCCGGAGAACGGTGTTTTAGTCATCTTGCCCATGAGGCACGGTTCGCAAGTGCCAAGTGATTCATAATCAAGTGACTCCAAAAGTCCATCAGTATGGAGTTTCTTCATGCGCTTTATACCGATATGACCTAAACGGCAGTGCCACAGATAAGTTGCACTATCATTATCAACTCTGCATCTTTTGGTTTCAACATTATGAATATGTGTATCACTACTATCGAGATTCATCAAAAATAGACCACTCTTCAAGGGTGCATGACCATAAAAGATATTACTCATATAAATAGAACAACCATTATTCTCTGATTTAAATGAATAACCGTCTCGCATGAAACAAGATCCAGATATAATGTTCATGCTCAACGCTGGCACCAAATAACAATTATTTAGGTTTAATACTAATCCCGAAGGTAGATGTAGAGGTAGCGTGCTGACCGCGATCACATCGAATTTCGAACCGTTTCCCACGCGCATCGTCACCTCGTCCTTTGCTAGTGTCCGCTTATTCTGTAGTCCCTGTTTCGAGTTGCAAATATTAGCAACAGAAACAGTATCAAATACCCAGGTGCTACTGCGAGCATTAGTAAGGTACACATCAATAACATGTATATCACATATACCTTTGTTCACCTTGCCATCCTTCTTATCCGCCAAATACTTGGGGCAGTTCCGCTTCCAGTGACCAGTCTGCTTGAAGTAGAAGCACTCAATTTCAGGCTTAGGTCCAGACTTGGGTTTCTTATCTTGAGCAGCAACTTGCTTGCCGTTCTTCTTGAAGTTCCCCTTTTTCTTCCCTTTGCCCTTTTTCTTGAAACTAGTGGTTTTGTTAACCATCAACACTTGATGCTCCTTCTTGATTTCTACCTCCGCAGCTTTTAGCATTGCGAAGAGCTCGGGAATAGTCTTGGTCATCCCTTGCATATTATAGTTCATCACGAAGCTCTTGTAGCTTGGTGGCAGTGATTGGAGAATTCTGTCAATGACGCAATCATCTGGAAGAGTAACTCCCAATTGAATCAAGTGATTATTATACCCAGACATTTTGAGTATTTGCTCACTGACAGAACTGTTCTCCTCCATTTTGCAGCTATAGAACTTATTGGAGACTTCATATCTCTCAATCCGGGCATTTGCTTGAAATATTAACTTCAACTCCTAGAACATCTCATATGCTCCATGACGTTCAAAACGTCGTTGAAGTCCCGGTTCTAAGCCGTAAAGCATGGCACACTGAACTATCGAGTAGTCATCAGCTTTGCTCTGCCAGACGTTCATAACTTGTGGTGTTGCTCTAGCAGCAGGCCTGGCACCTAGCGGTGCTTCTAGGACGTAATTCTTCTGTGCAGCAATGAGGATAATCCTCAAGTTACCGACCCAGCCCGTGTAATTGCTACCATCATCTTTCAACTTTGCTTTCTCAAGGAACGCATTAAAATTTAACGGAACAACAGCACGAGTCATCTATCTACAATCAACATAAACAAGCAAGATACTATCAGATACTAAGTTCATGATAAGTTTAAGTTCAGTTAATCAAATTAATTAAGAACTCCCACTTAGATAGACATCCCTCTAATCCTCTAAGTGATCACGTGATCCAAATCAACTAAACCATAACCGATCATCACGTGATATGGAGTAGTTTTCAATGGTGAACATCGTTATGTTGATCATATCTACTATATGATTCACGCTCGACCTTTCGGTCTCCGTGTTCCGAGGTCATATCTTATATGCATAGCTCGTCAAGTATAACCTGAGTATTCCGCGTGTGCAACTGTTTTGCACCCGTTGTATTTGAACGTAGAGCCTATCACACCCGATCATCACGTGGTGTCTCAGCACGAAGAACTTTTGCAACGGTGCATACTCAGGGAGAACACTTCTTGATAATTTAGTGAGAGATCATCTTATAATGCTACCGTCAATCAAAGCAAGATAAGATGCATAAAAAGATAAACATCACATGCAATCAATATAAGTGATATGATATGGTCATCATCATCTTGTGCTTGTGATCTCCATCTCCGAAGCATCATCATGATCACCATCGTCACCGGCGCGACACCTTGATCTCCATCGTAGCATCGTTGTCGTCTCACCAATCTTATGCTTCCACGACTATCACTACCGCTTAGTAATAAAGTAAAGCATTACATCGTGATTGCATTGCATACAATAAAGCGACAACCATATGGCTCCTGCCAGTTGCCGATAACTCGATTACAAAACATGATCATCTCATACAATAAAATTTAGCATCATGTCTTGACGATATCACATCACAACATGCCCTGCAAAAACAAGTTAGACGTCCTCTACTTTGTTGCTACAAGTTTTACGTGGCTGCTACGGGCTTAAGCAAGAACTCATCTTACCTACGCATCAAAACCACAACGATAGTTTATCAAATAGACTCCGTTTTAACCTTCTCAAGGACCGGGCGTAGCCACACTCGGTTCAACTAAAGTTGGAGAGACAGTCTTCCGCAAGCCATCTATGTGCAAAGCACGTCGAGGGAACCGGTCTCGCGTAAGCGTACGCGTAAGGTTGGTCCGGATCGTCTCGTCCAACAATACCGCTGAACCAAAGTATGACATGCTGGTAGGCAGTATGACTTGTATCGTCCACAACTTACTTGTGTTCTACTCGTGCAAATAACATCAAACCATAAAAACCTAGGCTCGGATGCCACTGTTGGGTAACGTAGTAATTTCAAAAAAATTCCTACACACACGCAAGATCATGGTGATGCATAGCAACGAGTGGGGAGAGTGATGTCTACATACCCTTGTAGACTGAAGCGGAAGCGTTGACTCAACGTAGAGGAAGTAGTCGTACGTTCTCCTCACGATCCGACCGATCACAGCACCGTTACTCCGGCACCTCCGAGTTCTTGGCACACGTTCAGCTCGATGACGATCCCCGGGCTCCGATCCAGCAAAGCGTCGGGGAAGAGTTCCGTCAGCACGACGGCGTGGTGATGATCTTGATGTGTTACCGGCGCAGGGCTTCGCCTAAGCACTGCAACGATATGACCGAGGTGGAATTTGGTGGAAGGGGGCGCCGCACACGGCTAAGGAACGATCCGTAGATCAACTTGTGTCTCCTAGGGTGCTCCCCTGCCCCCGTATATAAAGGAGCCAAGGGGGAGGGGCTGGCCGGCCAAGGGGTGGCGCACCAGGGAGTCCTACTCCCTCCGGGAGTAGGATTCCCCCCCCCCCAATCCTAGTTGGAATAGGATTCCTCAAGGGCGGGAAAGAGAGAGAGGGGGCCGGCCACCTTCTCCTAGTCCTAATAGGACTAGGGAAGGGGGGAGGCGCGCGGCCACTAGGGCTGCCCCTTTCTCCTTTCCACTAAGGCCCATCAAGGCCCATATCGCTCCCGGGGGGTTCCGGTAACCCTCCCGGTATTCCGGTAAAATCTTGATTTCACCTAGAACACTTCCGATGTCCAAACATAGGCTTCCAATATATCAATCTTTATGTCTCGACCATTTCGAGACTCCTCGTCATGTCCGTGATCACATCCGGGACTCCGAACTCCTTCGGTACATTAAAATGCATAAACTCATAATAACTGTCATCGTAACGTTAAGCGTGCGGACCCTACGGTTCGAGAACAATGTAGACATGACCGAGACATGTCTCCGGTCAATAACCAATAGCGGGACCTGGATGCCCATATTGGCTCCTACATATTCTACGAAGATCTTTATCGGTCAGACCGCATAACAACATACGTTGTTCCCTTTGTCATCGGTATGTTACTTGTCCGAGATTCGATCGTCAGTATCCAATACTTAGTTCAATCTCGTTATCGGCAAGTCTCTTTACTTGTTCCGTAATACATCATCCCGCAACTAACTCATTAGTTGCAACGCTTGCAAGGCTTAAGTGATGTGCATTACCGAGAGGGCCCAGAGATACCTCTCCGACAATCGGAGTGACAAATCCTAATCTCGAAATATGCCAACCCAACATCTACCTTTGGAGACACCTGTAATACTCCTTTATAATCACCCAGTTACGTTGTGACGTTTGGTAGTACCCAAAGTGTTCCTCTGGCAAACGGGAGTTGCATAATCTCATAGTCATAGGAACATGTATAAGTCATGAATAAAGCAATAGCAACATACTAAACGATCGGGTGCTAAGCTAAAATAATGGGTCATGTCAATCAGATCATTCAACCAATGATGTGACCTCGTTAATCAAATAACAACTCTTTGTTCATGGTTAGGAAACATAACCATCTTTGATTAATGAGCTAGTCTAGTAGAGGCATACTAGTGACACTCTGTTTGTCTATGTATTCACACATGCATTATGTTTCCGGTCAATACAATTCTAGCATGAATAATAAACCTTTATCATGATATAAGGAAATAAATAATAACTTTATTATTGCCTCTAGGGCATATTTCCTTCAAGGATCGGGGTCCTGACATACGCGCTATAGAAGATGACGACCCTTGGCGGGATCCCTGCCGAGGAAGACCACAAGGCCCCCGGCAAGCGCCTTGCCAGGGATGACAACAGGCGCCTCGGCAAGACCCTTGTCGGGGCCCCGGCAAGACCCTTGCCGAGGACACCCGCAGGGCCACAACCAGCCCTACGCCGACTAAACCTCCACCACCGTTCGCATGCAGCTGCCAACCCAACCAGCTGGGCAGACACCTGCGAGGCAGGCACCTGCGTGGCGGCATGCAGATCTTCGTGAAGACCCACCACTGTGCCACCTCAGCTGCCTGCCTACCTACATGGCACCATAGGCATCGCTGGCCAGGGCGCGTGTCGACACAAGAAGGAGCGGCGACGGACGAGGCAGGTTTCTCCCCCGTCCCCGATAAAACAAGGACACCTAAGCAAGACGCATTAAAGGCTCCTTGTCATGTAATGCGAGGGATAACCTCGCATCACTGTACCCTTTCCACCTCCTGTGTGCCACTGTGGCGACCCCTTTTTCTATAAAAGGAGGCCTGAGGCGACCAGGAGAAGGATTCGGGCTTTTTGGAGCTCCTCACGCCCCATAGCTAGCTCAAGAACAGAGATATACAATCCACCAAGGCAGGAGTAGGGTTTTACGCATCCTCGCGGCCCGAACCTGGATAAACGAACCGTGTGCTATCTGTTTGATCCGCTCTTCTCACGACCCCGCGCCCCGCTAACCGTAGTAGGGATTCTTGTGATCCCATAGATGTCGTTCACACCGACAGACAGCCTCGTGCAACCCACTCTCCGTGGACGAAATCATTTCAATTACCGTACCCATCAATGTACGATGCTCCTCTGAGATAGACGCTCGCCCTAGCAGATCCTTCAGAACCTCCGACCGTGCACCAGGCAGTGCCGGACTCGTTCGATTGCCTTTTTCAAAGGCCGGACACGGAGGGCTTAGGGGGGCCATAAGACTGCCTTCAGACCCTACCGGATTAGAAGAAACCCTCCGCGACGATACCTCGGGGTCGCCCGCCTCGCAAGTCGGTACGGCAGGGGGAGGCGTTCCGCTCTCCATCATCTGCGAAAGAAGATTCCCCAAAGACGAGCTCTACCGAGAAGGGCTGAGATCCGAACTACAAGGCAAATTTTTGGTTATTTTCGTCAGAAATAAAACAAGGATTTCTCTCATTTTAAAACCCCCTTTCTACTTACGACTCGTTGGAGGGCTGATCCCCTTGAGAGCACAGTACGACCGAGGTATCCCCCGGCACAAGACCCTCTGGCGAAGGTTTCTTCCCCCGCTTTGAGACCATGGTCTTTGGGTCTTCACAGGAGGTCCTCTTCTTCCCCTGAGTAGAGGAATTTTCGATTCCTCCCTTCTGGACAGCCTCCTTCGGGGAGGCAGTAACTTCCCTGTCCCCCCCTTTGCTTTCTTCCGAAGGCGCGATCTCCAGCATTCTGGTTAACACGGAATCCGGCGAGGTCTTAGGGAGGGGGGCCGGACACCTGATTAACTTCGCCTTCGCTATCCACTCCTGTTTCAAGGACAACTCTTTTAAAGGGCGATGTTGTGATAAATGTACGGATGGCGTGTCAGGGCACATGGTTACTTACTTGGGTATCCGGACGATTGCAGCTCAGACCTGCGTCCTTAGTAGAGTCCGTACACACTGCTTGTGGTTCGAAGAACAATTTCTACATATCCACGGGCGTCGCACGCATAAAATGTTGGAGAGCCTGTGGTCCCTCCGGATTGAACTCCCACAGGCAGAGGGCGCGACGTTTGCAGGGCAGGGTTCGGTGAATCAACATGACCTGCGTCACCACGACCAGACTGAAGTCTCTTTCCAGGAGATCTCGGATGCTGCCCTGCAACAGGGGCACGTACTTTGTTGGCCCCCAGTCCAGCCCCTTATGAACCCATGACACTAGTCAGGGCGGGGGACCCAATCGAAAAGCAAGCGGCGCCACCCACCTGGTACCCTTGGGAGCTGTGATATAAAACCACTCTTGTTGCCATAAGCTGGACTCCTCTTGAAAAGAGCCCTCGGGCCATGGAGCGTCGGCATTCTTGCTTATAATAGCGCCTCCGCATTCCGCGGGCTGTCCCTCGATCATCTTCGGCTCTACTTTAAAGGTCCTGAGCCACAGTCCGAAGTGAGGAGTAATGTGGAGTAAAGCTTCGCACACGACTATGAACGATGAGATATGGAGGATGGACTCCGGAGCTAAGTCGTGAAATTCCAGCCCATAATAGAACATGAGCCCCTCACGAAGGATCCGTCGCGAAGCCTAGACCTCGGAGGAACTGAGATACGAACACCACGCTCTCACCGGGCTTGGGAGTGGGAATAACTTGCCCTTGAGCAGGCAGCCTATGCGGGATTTCGCCGGTCAAAAACATGGCCTCTCTCAGCTTTAGCACGTCTTCCTCCGTGACGGAGGAAGGCACCATCGGCCTTGAAGGTCGGAGCCGGACATCATCGAAGGTCCGAAGCGCCTAATTTTGGAGCCCTGGGTGTTGGAACTCGAGGCGAGAGGCGGATTCGATTGAGATCAAAAGAAAGGAGTGAAGCCTTGGTCTCTTTATGAGAGGTTGAATACCAAGAGCCCTCCCCGTAACCGTTTGGGACTTACCTTTGATCGAGGAGATATACCAACGGGCACGACTGGGTTACCCACGTCCGTGTTAATGAGAATCTCGTAAATAAAGGGGACACGATCTCTGCTTCGACAAGACGTGCCAAGGAAACCGCCTCACAAAACGCTCTGAGGTGGGACACTAAAAACGATTCGAATAAAGGCTTGGATGTGGTGCGATGTCATGCTGCAGAATACGTCAACAGATTAGATTTGTGTAAATATTATTCTCTCTACGGCAGTATGTGGAACTTATTTTTCAGAGCTGGACACTATCCTTGTGTTCAAAATCTTCTATGAAGTATTTGGAGGAGGAACCCGCCTTGCCATGCCGAAGACAATCTGCACGCCGGACTCGTCATCATTGAAGCCTGGTTCAGGGGCTACCGAGGGAGTCCTGGATTAGGGGGTGTCCGGATAGCTGGACAATAACCTTTGGCTGGACTGTTGGACTATGAAGATACAAGATTGAAGACTTCGTCCCGTGTCTGGATGGGACTTTCCTTGGCGTGGAAGGCAAGCTTGGCAATACGGATATGTAGATCTCCTCCCATTGTAACCGACTCTGTGTAACCCTAGCCCCCTTCGATGTCTATATAAACCGGAGGGTTTAGTCCGTACGACAAGAACAATCATACCATAGGCTAGCTTCTAGCGTTTAGCCTCTCCAATCTCGTGGTAGATCTACTCTTGTACTACCCATATCATCAATATTAATCAAGCAGGAGTAGGGTTTTACCTCCATCGAGAGGGCCCGAACTTGGGTAAAAACATTATGTCCCTTGCCTCCTGTTACCATCCGCCTAGACGCACAGTTCGGGACCCCCTACCCGAGATCCGCCGGTTTTGACACCGAAAGTGGACCTACGAGGGGCCCACGAGGGTGGGGGGCGCACCTATCCCCCTGGGCGTGCCCTCCTGCCTCGTGGCCACCTCGTTGCATCTCTGAGTTCCACTCCAAGTCTCCTGGATTGCGTTTGTTCCAAGAAAGATCCTCGCGAAGGTTTCGTTCTGTTTGGATTCCGTTTGATATTCCTTTTCTGTGAAACACTGAAATAGGCAAAAAAACAACAATTTGCATTGTGCCTTCGGTTAATAGGTTAGTCCCAAAAATAATATAGAAGAGCATATTAAAGCCCATTAAACATCTAAAACAGATAATTAACACGTCTCCGTCGTATCTATAATTTTTGATTATTCCATGACAATATTATTCAACTTTCATATACTTTTTGGCAACTTTTTATACTATTTTTGGGACTAACATATTGATCCAGTGCCCAGTGCCAGTTCATGTTTGTTGCATGTTTTATGTTTCGCAGAATATCCATATCAAACGGAATCCAAACGGGATAAAAACGGACGGAGCATAATTTTGGAATATTTGGAAAATTCCAAAAGAAAAATCCACACGAGACGGTGCCCGAGGTGGCCATTAGGCAGGGGGCGCCGCTGCCCCCCTAGGCACGCCCCTGACCCTCGTGGGCTACCCGTAAGGCGGTTGATGCCCTTCTTCGGCCGCAAGAAAGCTAATTTTTGGTAAAAAATCATGGTGAAGGTTTCAGTCCAATCGGAGTTATGGATCTCCATATATATATACGAAACGGTGAAAGGGCACCTGAGGAGAACGCAGAAACAGAGAGAGACAGAGAGATAGATCCAATCTCGGACGGGCTCTTGCCCCTCCCACGCCATGGAAAGGCCAAGGACCAGAGGGGAAAGACTTCTCCCATCTAGGGAGGAGGTCAAGGAAGAAGAAGACGAAGGGGCCCCCTCTCCCCTTCTCTTCCAGTGGTGCCGGAACACCGCTGTGGCCATCATTATCACCGCAATCTTCACGAACAACTTCACCTCCATCATCACCAAATCTTCCCCCTCTGTGCAGCGGTGTAACCTCTCTCTTACCCTATGTAATCTCTACTTAAACATGGTGCTCAACGCTATATATTATTTCCCAATGATGTATGGCTATCCTATGATGTTTGAGTAGATCCGTTTTGTCCTATGGGCTATTTGATGATCAAGATTGGTTTGAGTTGCATGTTTTATTATTGGTTTTGTCCTATGGTGCTCTCCGTGTCGCGCAAGCATGAGGGATTCCCGCTGTAGGGTTTGCAATATGTTCATGATTTTCTTATGGTGGGTGGCGTGAGTGACAGAAGCAGAGACCCGAGTAAGTTGGTTGTTTGCGTATGGGATAAAGAGGACTTGATGCTTTAATCCTATGGTTGGGTTTTACCTTAATGATCTTTAGTAGTTGCGGATGCTTGCTAGAGTTCCAATCATAAGTGCAGATGATACAAGTAGAGAAAGTATGTTAGCTTATGCCTCTCCCTCAAATAAAATTGCAATAATGATTAGCAGTCTAGTTATCGATTGCCTAGGGACAAATAACTTTCTCGTAACAAAAATCTCTCTACTAATTTAGTTGTGTCTTCATCTAAATAGTCCCTAGCTTTTATTTATGCGCTCTTTATTTTCTTGCAAGCCTATCCAAAAACATTTATCAAGTACTTCTAGTTTGATACTTGTTCTAGGTAAAGCGAACGTCAAGCATGCGTAGAGTTGTATCGGTGGTCGATAGAACTTGAGGGAATATTTGTTCTACCTTTAGCTCCTTGTTGGGTTCGGCACTCTTACTTATCAAAAGTGTCGAACCCAATGAGGAGCAGAAGGAAATGATAAGCGGTTTTCAGCAAGGTATTCTCTACAAGTACTGAAATAAGTGGTAACAGATAGTTTTGTGATAAGATAATTTGTAACGAGCAACAAGTAACAAAGGTAAATAAAGTGCAGCAAAGTGGCCCAATCCTTTTTGTAGTAAAGGACAAGCCTGGACAAACTCTTATATAAAGAAAAGCGCTCCCGAGGACACACAGGAATATCGTCAAGCTAGTTTTCATCACATTCATATGATTCGTGTTCGGTACTTTGATAATTTGATATGTGGGTGGACCGGTGCTTGGGTGCTGTTCTTACTTGAACTAGCATCCCACTTACGATTAACCTCTATTGCAAGCATCCGCAACTACAACAAAAGTATTAAGGTAAACCTAACCATAGCATGAAACATATGTATCCAAATCAGCCCCTTACGAAGCAACGCATAAACTAGGGTTTAAGCTTCTGTCACTCTAGCAACCCATCATCTACTTATTACTTCCCAATGTCTTCCTCTAGGCCCAAATAATGGTGAAGTGTTATGTAGTCGACGTTCACGTAACACCACTAGAGGCTAGACAACACACATCTCATCAAAATATCGAACGAATACCAAATTCACATGACTACTAATAGCAAGACTTCTCCCGTGTCCTCAGGAACAAACGTAACTAGTCACAAAGCATATTCATGTTCATAATCAGAGGGGTAATAATATGCATAAAGGATCTGAACATATGATCTTCCACCAAATAAACCAACTAGCATCAACTACAAGGAGTAATCAACACTACTAGCAACCTACTAGCACCAATCCCGGACTTGGAGACAAGAATTGGATACAAGAGATGAACTACGGTTTTGAGATAAGATGGTGCTGGTGAAGATGTTGATGGAGATTGCCCTCTCCCGATGAGAGGAGCGTTGGTGATGACGGTAGCGATGATTTCCCCCTCCCGGAGGGAAGTGTCCCCGGCAGAACAGCTCTGCCGGAGCCCTAGATTGGTTCTGCCAAGGTTCCGCCTCGTGGCGGCGGAGTCTCGTCCCGAAAAGTTGCTTATGATTTTTTCCTCATCGAAAGACCTCATATAGTAGAAGATGGGCATCGGAGAGCCAACAGAGGGCCCACAAGGTAGGGGGGTGCGCCCAGGAGGGTAGGGCGCGCCTCCCACCCTCGTGGACAGGTGGGCCCCCCTCTGGTGAACTTCTTCCGCTGGATATTATTTATATTTTCCAAAAATGACTTTCGTGGAGTTTCAGGACTTTTGGAGTTGTGCAGAATAGGTCTCTAATATTTGCTCTTTTTCCTGCCCAGAATTCCAGCTGCTGGCATTCTCCCTCCTTTTGTAAACCTTGTAAAATAATAGAGAATAGCCATAAGTATTATGACATAATGCATAATAACAGCCCATAATGCAATAAATATTGATATAAAAGCATGATGCAAAATGGACGTATCAGCTCCCCCAAGCTTAGACCTCGCTTGTCCCCAAGTGAAAGCCGATAACGATAAATATGTCCCCATGTTTTGAGGTAGAGGTGTCGATAAAAATAAAATACAGACATGAAGGCATCGTGATTATTCTCATAACAGCAACATATATAGATATTGTCATATGATTTCTTATGCTCAAGTAATAATCTATTCACAATGCAAAAGTATGAATCATAAACTTTATTGAGAGCCAACAAACTATAGTCTCAGTCATTGAAGCAACTGCAATTTATCATAACATCAAAAAGAGTCTGTGTTAGAGCTTAAAAGCAAGTCCACATACTCAACTATCATCTAGTCCTTCATAATTGCTAACACTCACGCAATACTTGTGGTTATGAAGTTTTAATCGCACACAGAGAAAGATAGGGGCTTATAGTTTCGCCCCACAACCTTTTACATCAAGGGTAATGTCAACAAAAATAATTCATGCTCCCCTACATCCAATTAGGTACATATATCAGGATCTTTCCAACATACTGTGCTTGCCAAAGGATAAAATGAAAAAAGAAAGGTGAAGATCACCATGACTCTAGCATAAGGCAGAAGATAGTAATAAAAGATAGGACCTTCGCAGAGGGAAGCAGAGGTTGCCATGCGCTTTTATGGTTGGATGCACAAAATCTCAATGCGAAAGAACGTCACTTTGTATTGCCCCTTGTGATATGAACCTTTATTATGCAGTCTGTCGCTTTTATTACTTCCACATCACAAGACTGTATAAAGCTTATTTCTCCCACACCAATCAATCATACATATTTAGAGCAATTTTTATTGCTTTGCACCAATGACAACTTACTTGAAGGATCTTACTCAATCCATAGGTAGATATGGTGGACTCTCATGGCAAAACTGGTTTAAGGGTTTTGGAAGCACAAGTAGTATCTCTACTTAGTGCTGAGAATTTGGATAGCATGAGGGGGAAAGGCAAGCTCAACATGTTGGAGGACCCATGACAACATACTTTACTTCATATATAAGAAAACATAACTCATTACGTTGTCTTCCTTGTCCAACATCAACTCTTTAGCATGTCATATTTTAATGAGTGCTCCCAATCATAAAAGATGTCAATAATAGTATATTTATATGTGAACCCCTCTTTCCTTATTACTTCCTATTAATTGCAACGATGACCAAAGATATGTCTGCCAACTCCCAACAACTTTTAATCATCACACTCTTTCTATGTGAAGTCATCACTCTCGATAAGATCAATATGAACTCTTTGTTTTCTTTTATTCTTTTTCTTCTTTTCTTTATTCACTCAAGATCATGGCAAAATAATCAAGCCCTTGACTCAACACTAATCTTTATTATATATAGCACACGGACTCGATTACATAGAGAGATCATAAAGCAAAACTCAAAACTAGATCATGCCATAAAATTTATTCTACTAGATCAAGATACTACTAATAGGAACGAACTAAGATAAATGTTAAAGATAGGAGATGTGTTTGTGATACGATACCAGGGCACCTCCCCCAAGCTTGGCAGTTGCCAAGGGGAGTGCCCATACCCATGTGATTATGTCTCCTTCTTTGTTGTTGGTGTAATATTCTTGGCGATGATTCCTCTCAGGATACAGTTCTCCTCCTCGAGCTTGTTGACCTGCTGCTTGAGGTCCATTATTTCCTTACAAAGCTTTCCTCTAACGGCTAAAGCTCCTTGCACCCAAGGGTGTTTCATATGCGGGAGAACAAGTGACACTCCTCTTCATATTTTCATAAGAAATAAATCTAACATTGGAAGGGATAACCGAGTTTGGAATAGCTGAGCTCTGTAGTTCCCCCGTCGTGAACCTAGCTCGGAAGCGAGAAGTGACTTCTTGATCCTCCATGGCATCTACCCTCATCAAGTCAGCCTCCATCTCTTCCTTCATTGCTGGCCCAAAGTGGTCAGCGTCGCTGTTTGCCATTGGTTCCGATGCCGGATGAGACACCCGGCTCTCCCCGACCGACTCTTGAGAAGACATCTTGCTCTTAATCTGCAGCGACAATAGCCCGAAACAAAAACAAAGGATATTTGCGTGATACGGGAGTCAAAACCTTCGGGAGAATATATAATGAATTTTTACCGACCAAAATATGTATCGTGCAAGAAAACGGAGTCCGGAAGGCACACGAGGTGCTCACGAGGTAGGGGGGCGCGCCCAAGGGGGTAGGGCGCTCCCTCCACCCTCGTGGGGCCCTCGTGTCCTTCCCGAACTACCACTTATTTTTCTATTTTTCTAAATATTCCAAAACGGAGAAATATTGCCTTAAAAACTGTTTTGGAGTCGGTTTACTTACCGTACCACATACCTATTCCTTTCCGGAGTCTGAGACGGTTTGGAAAGTGTCCCTTATGTATTCCTCCGGGGTTACGGTTTCAATAATATTGGTTTCAACATTTATAGGATTACCTGAGATATAATGTTTAATTCTTTGACCATTTACCACATTCGGATTTGTGCCTTCAAAGTTGTCGATTTTTATGGCACCGGAACGATAGACCTCCTCGATGACGTAGGGGCCTTCCCATTTAGAGAGAAGTTTTCCTGCAAAAGATCTTAAACGAGAGTTCTGTATAGCAATACATAATCAACAACCTTAAACTCACGCTTTTGTATCCTTTTATCATGCCATCTTTTAACTTTTTCTTTAAACAACTTGGCATTTTCATAAGCTTGGGTTCTCCATTCATCAAGTGAGCTAATACCAAATAACCTCTTCTCACCGGCAAGTTTGAAATCATAATTGAGCTCTTTAATAGCCCAATATGCCTTATGTTCTAGTTCGAGACACTACAAAAAAATACACTTCCGTGATGATACGTGTTTGTCACAGTAGGTCGCTTTTTTTGTCATGCATGTACGTCCATGACAAATTTATGACAGAATCAAGATAGTCATACCTGTGCTGTCGTAGAAGTGTTCCATGACATTACCAAAATTATCATCACGGAAGTGTCCACTTCCATGACCATAAATCGCGTGTCATAGAAGTTCTTTCGTCAAGGGTGACCGACACGTGGCATCCACCGTAACGGAACGCCGTTAAGCTATCAGGTCGGGTTTTGGATCCGATAACCCATTAACAGCCCCGACCAATGGGGATTTTCCACGTGTAAAATCATCATTGGCTGGAGGAGACACGTGTCAACTCATCCAATGGGCGAGTCACGCCTATGATATGTTGACACGTGGACCGGCCCATCAAGTTTAAGTGGGTCGGCCCAACTGAAGGCCCACAAGATTTTGCAGACCATAATGGGCCGGCCCAGCTAAAGGCCCACGAGATTTTGCGGACCGTAATGGGCTGGCCCAGCTAAAGCCCCACAAGATTTTGCGGGCCATAATGGGCCGGCCTAGGTAAAGGCCCAAAAGATTTTTGTGTGCTATAATGGGCCGGCCCAGGTAAAGCCCACAAGATTCTTGCGGGTCATAATGGGCTGGCCCAGCTAAAGGCCCGCGAGATTTCACCGACATTAATGGGTCGGCCCAGCTGTAGGCCCACAAGATTTTGAGGACCCTAGTAGGCCGGCCCATTAACTGGCTGCCATGTTTTGGGCCAAACCGGCCCATATTTGATCCGGTCCATTAATGGCCTGCCATGCTTCGGGCCTAATAGTGGCCCATATGAGATCCGGCCCGTTAAAAGCCTACCACGTTCTGGGCCAAGTTACAGCCCAGATCAGGTCCGGCCCTTTAAGAGGCTTTGGGCTCAATTATGGCCCATATCAGATTCGGCCCGTCAACTAGACACTATGCTTTTGGGCCCACTTGCTAAAGGCCCACTTAGTAATTCGGCCTGATATTAGTTTTGGCCTGTTAAGGGGCCGTTTAACACTTCAGCCCTATATTAATTTCGGCCTGTTAAAAGCCCGTCATATAGTTGGGCCTAACTACGGCCCTGTTTGCATCCGGCCTGCTCGCAGCCGATATCAGATTGGGCCAAACAAGGACAGAGACAATTTTGTCCTGTTAAAAGCCCGTGATTTGATTCGCACAATCATGGGTCGGGGTTCATTTCGGGCTGCTGCGTAACTAGTATGAATTAAGAACAAAGCTACTCTATATACAATAAAGAAATTATGGTATAGTAACTTAGAATAAACCTACACTATACAATAAAGGGTTTAAGGTATATTACATCCACTGGGCATCGAAGTTCGCCACCAGTGATAATAAAGCGCAACGTAGAAGCAGATTACAAAAACTGGGCACCATTGTAGCGTAACAAAATAATACTGAACCGAGACCACTTCCAAGACAATTCAAGAAAGGTTAGCCTTGCGGGGGAACTGCTGCGCAAGCTGCTGAGCAAGGCTGTGAGACCGGCCTAGCATGTCGGTCATAGCTTCCAGGTGTAGCTCCTTAGAGATGAGGTTCTCGTTGGTGTTCTCCGCAATCTTTCTTAGAGATAGGACTTCAAGTCGAAGTTGAGTTGCAGAATGCCTTTCTGCTAGAACTTGGGACTGAAGAAGTCGAACTGATTCAGACAACGAATTCTGTGAGCTTGTCTGACTGTTAGTGTCAAGTAACTTGAACACTGCATCAAGACAAGACTTTGGGGTTGTCTCGCTATCTTCAAGATGTTTTGCCTTCTTTGCTGCAATATATGTTGGGTTTGTCTCACAGCCTTCAGCAGACTTGTGCATGCCATCAGGCACATTACCCTGAAACAAAGCAGAGAGATGACAGGTTTTCCATGTGTATAGACAAAGATGATAACTGTTCTGTCAATTCTATCCAATTTCAAATTAGAAAATAAAGAGTATGTTCAAAATATCAATAGCATAATTTGGCATTGTTCATAATGCAGGGAGCTTCACCACACTACTGGATTACCATGTCAACATAACAAGCATAGATGAAGGGCAAAGAAAATCATTGTATCTATTTGGGATAATGTGCATGGCATGTTGTTCATATCATCAGCCACATCAGTAAGATAAAACAGGAGATGACAAGGTGCAAACGTGGGCTGCTTCACCACACACTGGATTATAGGTCCACAAAAACAAGCATACATATAGGGACTATTAAGTAATGTGCATGGTATGAATAAGGAATTTGGTTTTACAAGTAAAACTTAGAACTTACGGTTCTTATGAACATGCATTTTGGTAGAAACAGCAAACTAAACAGCAGTAAACGATAGGGAGTATGAGCAAATTAAACAGCAGTTGAGGATAAAGGCTTTGGAAGGACTGACTTACATTAACAGTTAACACCGGCTTTATAATGCCCTTCTCCATGTCAAGGGAAGGATAACTCAAGAATTTCATCACATAATCTTTTTCATAAGCATTGCCTGTATTCCACATTTTGTAGAGAATAATTATAGATATGATAATACTGGAAGGGGTAGAGGATAATGAAGATAAGATGCAGATTGATGCTACATAATCAACTACCAATCCCTGGAAGTACAAGCGTTATAGGACAAAATGTACTGACAAGAGCAATGGGATACACTTCTGCACTGGCATTGTCTGTGTATTCTACTTGTTGGTAAGATTAAATATAGATCTGATCTTTTCTAGTAAATGGTGGGCGAGGGAGATAAGATGCAGAATGCTACAAAATGAACCAATCCCTCTTCCCATAATACAAGAGTGTTTTGAACACTGGTGTACTGTACAAAAAGTTCTTATATTATGGGACGGAGGGAGTAGCTGTTAATGTAAGTACAGTGATAGACCACGTTCAGTCCTTACAAGAGGATTGCAGAGCTAAACCTCTTCAAAAGCATTGGGTTGATTCTAAATTTATGTAAGAGTCCATACGGATCTTATAATGTCCACCAAATGGACGATTACGAGGCTAACATGTGCAGTGATGCTACATAATCAAACAGCTATGAAAGTAAGTATGGTCATACAGGGCAAGAGGTACTCAATAGAGCAATGCAGTGTGCAGTATAGTTGCGAGATTCTGTGGTCCCTTGAGAACGAATGTTCTTCTGCTAACAGTTTTTGTACAAGTGAGACATTAAGGCAAATGCAGAAATGTAGTTCAAATTGTGATGTGATATCAGAGACAATACCTTATGCTGCAGACGGGACCAATGTGTAACAAGATTATTCCAGTCACCGTCGGATAAATGTAGCACCGGAGACTTTACAAAAATTTCGTTCAGAGGCTTGCCATCGAAGTGTGCTTGCCTCAGGTAGGAACGATACTTCATCAAGGAGTGCTTGAAAAGCGCAACCAACCCTTGCTCGTCATCACAATCCAGTTTGCGCCTCGCCTATTTAAAAGAATGAAATCTTGTGTCTTCTGTCAGCAGAAACATATGCAGTAATGACCATGAATAACATTAGTACATTACTTACGCGTAAGTTGCGGAGGAAGACTGGAAATTGTTCTGTGTCTGCGGTATAATCTTTCCACGAAGGAAATATGCGCACAAAGTTCCTGACAACAACATAAGCTTCGTCTTCTAAACTAGGAAGAAATGGAACAGGGGTCCTATTTGCTGCAATTGGGGCTCTCTCTAGTTCGAAAAGGGATTTGGCAACTGGATTTGGTGTACTCTTTGCTGGAATGGGGGTTTTGCGTCGTACAGCTGGTGCTATGTCAACTGGCATAATAATATTGTTTGCTGCAGTTGGGGTCTGCTGAGTTGGGGTATTTTGTGGGTCAGGTGATATTGAAACTACACCTAATGGGCTATTTGATTTATCAGGTGCCACTACCTTTTCCAAATACTTTGCTTGTGCTCCTCCACGATTAGCAATCGCCCTCTTCCTCCATGATATGTTGTTCAGATATGATATTTAGCATCCATTGTTTGCTTCGAACTAAGAACTAAATTCTAAGAGCTGAAAAGAAAGTAGAGTAACCAAGTTAAGATCTATTTTCTGGCTGAGATCAAAAAGTTGAGGAGATATGAAGTACCACCTCTCTTGCGGCGCCGTGTAGGAATCGGGGGTGCGATGGCTGTCGGTGGCGTTGAAGCAGATCTGCGACGGTAGACGGGTGCATCAGGGGATAAGGCCCGTTGCGGTGGAAGAGAAGGTCGTGTGAGCGGCCCCAACACAGAGGACGACTGGGCCGATAAAGAGAGAGGACGCGATGCAAGGCTATGGGTCCGTCGCCGTGGATGAGAAACGTCCATCTCTAGCAGTGGACGACGCGGTCTTGGTAGGCGCTCCGGCATTGTGGAGGACGGTGGCGATGTATGTGGTGGAGGATGGCGGCGATGGATGGGGTGGCGGACGGAGGCTGGTGTGGGAATGGGGTGTTCTAGCACGGACGGTGTATGAATGGGAAAATGGAGGGAGAGGTACGGGGAACCATATTTTTGGGACGCGCCTGTCTGAAATATGGGAAAGTTACGAACTTATCCCTCGTTTCAAATTTGGACGTCTCATCGGTTGGGGATAGGACGGTAATCTCGCATCTCCCAAATATTTGCCGGTAACTATTTCGGGCGAGGAGAGGGTGTTTTGCCGCCCACGGTTGGCGCCCACGGTGTATGAACGGGGCTGACAGGTAGGGCGGTTGTGTCACGTCTGATAGAAGTTACACATCTGTCCCTATTTAAAATATTAGCCTACATCTATTTTGGACAAGGAGAGTTTGTTTTGCCGCCCACCGTCTATGAATGGGGAATGGAGGGAGAAACAGAGGTCTTTCGGACGAGCTTGAATCAAATGAGTTTTGCCGCCCATGTTTGACGCCCACCGTGTCGGAATGGGCTTAGAGGCGGTCATGTCACGTCTAATTGAAGTTACTAACCTACCCCTATTTAGAGCAGTGGAAATCGGGCCGATGGATTGTCCGTGGAATGGTTAGACAGTAATTTCCATCTCCCAAACACTTGGCTTCGGGAAGCCGATGTGGGATTGGACATTTTGCTGTTTCTTTCGAATTTTGGGACAATAAGCATCCACGTTTACCCTGGCAACTAAATTCGAATCCATTTCGTATTCCTATATGAATCTTTATAAATCATTCTATGTGTTTTTATATATCTTCAAAAGGACGACAAAGATGTATTCCACTGTCATATATGAATATGGTTTACAAATGCCGATACTCAAATTCAGAAACTAGAATCCAGTTTAAGGTGAATTCGAATATTTGGAACACTTCATGTCCAACTCAAATGTCACACGCAGCATAATGTGTACTCCCATTTAGATATGTACACAACCGATGTATCAAGATTCAAATACTGAGTCAATCAACCAAGAATGTACGGAACTAACAGACATATAAACACTTATAGAGTATAAGGATCAATAATATCAACTAACATACATAAGCCAGGCCGCTGTACTTTTTTTTGGCTACAACAGCATCCTTTTTTTAGCCAGCATCTTGGCCCTTTTCGATGCGTGCCATGTATGGTCCATCTATACTAGTATTGCTGAATGCACATTCAGCCCGATTGGCATATTTGTAGGTCTGGCATAGCAATCCAAATGAAATGTCTCCGAGTCTTATCAATTAATACAGACTTGTGCTCAAATAAAATTACAAAAGCAAAAAAAAATTATTACATGATCTCTAAAACAAATGGTTTGATTGATTACATGAACAGACAACTCAAAGGTTATTCAACTATGGAAAGAACATTTCACCTATGATTTACCAAGTAGGAATTTAATTTCCTTTTTTCCTTCAGGACCTTAACAATTTGGTCAGTCTCAGCTTGCTTCGTTTTGAAATCTACCAAATATTTAATGGTTGTCTTGAGTACTGCTTGTGATTGTGCCGTTTGCTTCCTCAACATGTCAACTTCATCTCTAAGTGCAGAAGCAGAATCTCTTTCTACCACTAGTTTAGCCTCTAGAGCATCAGTAGTTGGCAATTCATAATGCACTTGGGCCGGTGCCACTGCTGTGGGATGATGCAACATCCATGGGGACCTCGCTCTTTGATCTTGGGCTAACCTGTTTTGCCATTAAAGTTCCGATTGGATTCAGAAAAGTTGAAGTTAGCAAAACATCTCAACTGGGGGTTATAACAGCAAACCAGTTAAACAAACAAGGAATTAAAGACTTTCAATTGGATGCTGAAAAGTAGTTATTAACATCATTGTAACCCACTGTTGCAGCAGCAAAGCAGTTAAACAAACAAGTAGATATTTAAGTTAAGGCAAACAGGTAATTCTTAACAGTAAGTATCAAACACATAGATAGGCGCAGTCTACAATATGATTAACAGGCTGTGCCATTATGTAATCAGTAGCAAACTAAATTAAGCCAATCAACGTAATTGAACAATTTTGCAATAAGTGGCTAACTAAAATTCCGAGAAGCAGGTAACTGAACTTACACTAGTTCTTTGTAACAGGCACACTGCAACTTCTTTTTCGCTTACATGGTTGTACGAAGGAGTCCATGGCATCAATTGCTTGGATACGCAGTCCCAATACTTCTTTCTTCCCACACTGCATGGGTAAGTCGAATGGTTAATCTGGTAAGATGGTGCGTCCTTGATATGTTATATGTGGACGTGTAGTCAGACTAGTTGTAGCCAAACACATCACACTGGCTTTTACTGTATATTTCATGCGATTACTTTTGGAATATCGAGATCTAAGAAATCTACAATAGGATGAAAAGACTGGCATCCTTCACATTATTGGCGAACTCCGTTCATAGAAACAAGCAATTCAACCATTCTGTGGGTAAATCAAAAGCGCCACTGGAATATTTTTCACTATCCAATCGTACACGGAAAAAGGGACGACGCCACCATAGGGGCTGGTATGGGCGGCCACCTCAGGTGGCTGGAAAGTGTGCACCTAGTTTGAGTCATCCAGGTTGGCCCATGCTAGTTTTGTTCGTCCCAACGCAGGAGCAGGCAATGTAAAAAATGAAGAAAAATGTTTCAATTTGGATGGGCCAATAACATAAGTGCAAGCAGGCCCTATAACAGGATCGCGGCCCAAACGAGTGCCTCCCATATCGATCGACAGCAGGAAAAATCCCAATTCATTCGCTCCAGCCTCCAGTCTGGTTTTCTCCTAACCTAGCCGCCGCTGGACAGACCGACACAGCACTTCCTCGCGCCCTCGTTGGAGGGCGGTCGCCGGGCTTCAAGTGAACGGAAGGACAAGAAGATGAAGATCCAACCCTGGGAGTAGCCTGCATGGGAGGCAGCAGCGGTAGCACGGGCATGGCATCGAGCTTGCGCAAACGGACAGTCGCTAATTGCAAGAGTAGCATGTGCAACGAGCAGGTACATCACATCCATAATTATATCTAATTCAACTCTTCAATTTCTGGCCAATAGTTAAACCTGACGGTGTTGTAAAACTGCTTGTATGAAGGGAATTTATGAGTAACTCCCCCAATCAATATTGAACTGACTGAATCTGATGTATCTAATCAAGTTTCTGGTGCAAACATACAAGCTCATGTTGTTCTTGAGCCTGAAGTGTCTAATGAACAAACTGCTAATGAAGGATTTGATGCAAACATTTTACATGCTCCTGGTGATGAACATATAGTGTCTAATGAGGGATCTAATGCAAGCATTTTGCAAGCTCATTAAAGGATTTAGTGTCTAATGATGATCTACTATGTTGAGAGAGACAGAGATTTGCAGGCATTGATGACAAGCAAATTATAGTGCATTTTCATAGCTTGAGGAAAGGTCGAGGCCATCTACCAGAAAGTCCTCGTATCATGACAACATAGCATAAATACTTTTCTAATCCGTTGTTTGAAACTATTGGCATACTTGTGAAGGATAGATATATTGATATCCAGCTTGCGCACTGGTTATACGTGCAATTACACTTCGATATTTTCAGCCAGAGAACGAATAATTCAAGCAGGTACAGACCATGTTTGTAGTCCTTGTACAACATGTTGCATTTTGTGTTTTTTGGTGCTTGCATCATTTAGTGTTGATAATCTGAACTACTTTGGATCATTAGCTGGTTTTCAAAGTGCATGTAGCTTCACATTTCTCAAGTTATGTTGATTTCCGGAGTGCAAGTGCCTTCGTATTTGTTAAGTTTAATATTCGCCCCTGGTAAGTTGAATTCGTGGATCAGCCACTGCACACAAATCATACACGAATGCCAGTACGAATTAAATGAAATGCAAGGACTTACGCTAGCTCGTTGTACAGGCTCACTGCAGCTCTGCTTGCGCTTGGGTTGTTCCATGTACAAGTCCATGTTACCACTTGCTTGCATGTGCAGGAATTGTGCTCCTTGCATCCCCCTCTATATTTTTGAGACGGTGAATGGTTGATCAAATAAGAGGAATCGACCTTGATGTTGTACCGAAGGACAGATACTTACGAGGTTATACGGGTGTGCAAGATGTGTACCAGATCCCGTAGCGCCGTCATGCTTCGCTAAAATATGGATTTGCTTGTTTCAGATGATATCTCCAGAAGAAATAAGAGTTAAGGTCAGAGTTGCATAGGCGTGTAAGCTAAGAGAGCAGTGAAAGGATATCCAAACATCATCCGAACAGTGCACAAGGGAGTGATGTGCGGATACCTAGTTCGGGCCGGCGTTTGGGCATGCTCGCCTAGCTAGAGTGCGGGTCACTTCAGAGCCGTTGAGGGTGATGCGCTGGCGTTGGCTGGCCGCGCACGGATGCAGATCTTGAGTGGCAACGGAGCACTACGATGCGGTGGACGAGACCGTTGGTGAAGCCCCAACGGCCTCGGGGGGCGGAGGTGCGACGATGTGCTCGGTGAAGTAGCCCCGGTGAGCTAGGAGACGGCGTCGGTGAAGCGCACCTGATGCGGTGGAACTCGGTGTCTGTGAGGCACATCGGTTGCGGCGGCCGACGTTGTCGGTGGACCACCCGGTGCGGTGGACGAGGGCGTAGATGAGGTATCTCCGGTGCGATGGTGAAGCACGATCGTCGTCTTCGTCATCGTCGTCCAGCACAGAGGTGGGGAACGGTGGGGAAAGAGACGAGACGAGGGGCGATTCGAGGGTTGGCGGTGAATTAGGGATTTGAGCAATATGGGCGCGGAAGGGGACGATGGAGAAGAGAGATTTTGCAGGGCTGAAAGGGGCCGCCAGATATTTCAATCCGAAACATGGAAGCGCGAACTTATCTTGTCGTCGTCCTTTTTTTGGGGGGGGAGGGGGGTGGGTGGCTGGGTGCTACGCGTCCGTCCGACACCCCGATAGGACTATGCTTCGGTGCCTTAAGGCACCTGCCTTTGTGTCCATGACATATGGGCCCAACAGGTGGCTGGCCCACATGTCAGTGATGCAAAGGCAGTTGCCTTTAAGACACCGAAGCAGCGTCCACAACGACACGACCGTGGTTTGCCTGGTGCGCCTACATTTGAGAATGCAAACGAATCTTCTTTCATTTGCAAACGAATCTGTATGTATTACCATGCCCGTGTTTTCCTTGCAATAATTAGTCATTCGAAACGTGATACTCCATCTGTTCACTTTTGTAAGTCATTTCAAACAACTTAAAAAGAATTGTTTTGCACATTGTCTGAAATGTCTTCAAGGTCTTATAAAAGTGAACAGAGGGAGTACTATAAATTAATTAATGAGGAGTTATTTGAAAAAAAATCAAAACGCTACCCACGCTAACGTGGATTAGAGTGTGTCTCACATAATTAGTTATTTGAATTAGAGAGTGTGTCACGTAGTTAGTTATTGAATTAGAGTGTGTGTCACATAGCGATCTCCAATTCTAACGTGGATTTCGCATTTCACTGTATCGATGCTACTTTTTTAATACAAATGCATATGTATATGATGAACACCATGGTAGTGAGAAAACTTTTGGATGGATTCAAACATATGACCTACAAAATAGTACAACAAACTGAGTCAATGTCAACTTTTCGAAACTTAGTATGGCACGAATTCGAAATAATTACCCGTATGCCAGCTCCTCAGTTCAAATCTTACAATGTACACCGAATTGAAACATGGATATTAAGTCTCGTACTATGTACATTCAAATGTAGTTTTTAGCCCCCCCCCCCCCCGCACAAATGCTACATACTTCCTGTATCGGTCAATCTTCCTCTCCTAACCACCTTAGGAAGCTATCGGTTTCCAACACATGTTCATTCTTTCTCTCCATGTTTCGATCTCTAAGTCTCTCAACTACCCAACCCCTTTTTCAACTCTGTTACCAAATGTATTTACCTCACACACCCGCCATTCCACAACATGTCGTGCTCTCTCTCCCCCTCTCCCTCTCACCCTCTCGTGCTAAATACATGCATTGCCTATCTAGCCCCCCAACCTCTCGTGCATGCACACGCACGCACGTTGTATATCTAGGTCACTCCCTCGAGACTGTCTCACTCTTTCTTCCGCACGGCGGGCCACACTCGCTCAATCTCGCTCTCTTTATCCGTGTCTTGTTTAACCTCGTTTTCTTTCACACACAAATGATATATCTCCCTGTTCGGGCCTCGATCGACACACTCTATACTCTCTCACGCAGAATGTCTATCTAGGTCAGTCCATCCAAGCGGCCACCACTCTTTCGACCTCATGGTGGGCCACGCTCACTCAATCTCTCTCTCTCTCTCTCTATCTATCTATCTCTCTCTCTCTCTCTCCGTATGTCTCGATTGACCTCGCTCTTTCTCGGACAAAAACGATATATCACCATGTTTGAGTCCAATTCGACCTATTCACATTGTATACTCTCTCACGCACATCGTCTATCTAGGTCACTCTCTCCAACCCGTCTCACTCTTTCGATTGCACGGCGACCCTATGTGATCGGTTGACCTTGCTTCCTCCCACGCACAAAATATATCTACATGTCTTCACTTACTGGTGGGTTCCATGTGTGCTCTCTCTCTCCTCCCCTTCTACGCTTAGACGAACGGGCAAACAGGAAGAACTCGCGGGCGATGTTGCCTTTGACCATATCTGGACGCGTTCACAAGTCACGACACCAGTTTCACGTACTAGCAGCACTAGTCAGTGTACGTGCAATGCACGTTAATTTGGATGTATATTAAGTGCATGCGTATATTAACTACTAGGATATTATTTGCGTGTTGTCATGTGATTACCACTATTTTGGCATGAAATTAACTGCACGCTAAACGTGCTGAGCGCTCGACATTGAAGCAGTCTAGGTCATTGGATGACAAGGAATACACGTGGCTTGATGACGTTTTATATTTAATTTGATACGGCTCTAGCAGAACATTCAATCGATCAAACCATACATTTCGTTCAGTCTGACTCCGACTTTAAATTATACGACGATCGATATAAAATAAACGGAAATGATAAACGTTCGGATTTTAAGCATGACAATCCAAACGTTTTTCATGGCAAATTTAGATTACGCGGCAGCGGCGGGGGCGTCTGGCGGTGGGAAGCGGCTCCTCTGCCATGCTCTGTGTGTCGTCGGGCCACTGACCGACTGTGGAATCTAAACATGTGATGGGAAACAACAAAATTGAGCCTTATAAAATGGAAAAACTAATATTTTTAGATAAGCCCTATAAACCAGAAAGGAGGGAGTACCGGGTAGTGCGGGGTTGATTTTAAACTGCGGCGCCGGCGACATTAAAAGTGGGAGCAGTTGGGACGACGGTGGGCGGCGGAGCCTGGTCAAAGGGCTCGCCTCCCGGTGAGCCTACACAGCGGTCTGCTCGCACGCCTCCCTGACAGCCGGCGCAGCGGTCGGCTCGCACGCCTCCCGTCGACTCAAACACTTGCTCGGACGGCACCTGCCGATTGCCGATGAGAAGCGGGGACTCGTGGCGGCACGTAAACGCCCACGGTTTCAATAGTGAAAGCGTTCACTTTAACGTGACAGGTCTTTCTTCCAAAATACCTTGGCTCTTCATTTGTGCAACTTGTCATAAGCAGCTTGTCTCAAATTTAAGAAAAAACTTATGAAGTAATATTTGTGCCATATCACGTGACCATGCTTAGTTTCAAGAATTTATGCTCACTTTTGGATTTTCTGAAATTTAAGATCCAGGATTCGAAACAATATCATAACCTGCATCATGCAATAAAGTGTCAAGCCGTACATCTGTCCTGTTGTATTTCTTAAGAAAGGATTTGGTCAAACATTTTGCTTAGTTAGACTTCAGACAAGTTATATATGTAGAGTAAAAGGATAATCCCTCCGTACCAGTGCATTGCCTGATATATTAACTCAAGTACTAGGCTGAACAAACGGGCTCAATTCTGTGCTCATCCTGGTGTAGTAGTAGTAGTACTAGGCAATGCAGTTGACGGGTGACCTTGACAAGCGGCGACCGAGGGAATTGAACCGTGCTCGGCACGGTAGGTAACGTTGTCTAGTTACTAAAGCATCCCTCTGTTTTTCATCGGTAGTCATTATGGACCGGGGACATGAGGGGAATTTCCTAGGGCTGGAATTCTGGCCGCCAGATATTTCAACTTGAAATGCTAAGGCTCGACTGGTTGGGGTAATGGGGTTGCCTAATGTGCGTACCACGGACGCCATCGAAGGACACGAGCCCGCTTTTTTTAGGATCAACACGAGCCAAGGTCTGGCTGGTACGCCGTTGGGTCCTACCATTCGAGAATACGAAAGGAACCTTTGAAATTGCCGAACGAATCTATCTGTATTACAATACCCGTATTTTCCTTGCAAATACTAATCTCAACGTGGTAATTGATTTATGACAAGTTGTTGACTTAGAGTGAGTTTGTGATATAGTGATCTCAACGTGGATTTCACATTTCATGGTATCCCTAGTAAGTTTACCAATGCAAATTCAAATTTAAAAGATGAACAACATGGAGGTGAGAAAACTTTGTATGTATCAAGCATATGACCACACACACACACACACACACACAACAACAACAACAACAACAACAACAACAACAACAACAATCCAATAAGTATAGTGCATCTATTTTTCCAAACCATGCATGTATGACACGAATTCAAAATTACTCCTTCTATTCCTAAATATTAGTCTTTTAGAGAGTTCAACAAGTGACTACATACGGAGCAAAATGAGTGAATCTAGACTCTAAAATATGTCTATATACATCCGTATGTGCCAGTCCATTTGAAGCCTCTAAAAAGACTAAAATTTGGGAACGAAGGGAGTAAAATGTAAGACATCCATGGTCCTCAGTTCAATATTTAAAATGAACATGAAACTGAAACATGAATATTAAGTCTATTACTACAGTACATGCAAATTTTCTATTTAGGCGGAGCTATGATTGTCGGGGGTCAACCCCTCGACCTTAGATAAAATTATGGAGCTCTGTTTAGGGTTGTTTAGAATATATTTGTCCCCACCCTCCCAGCCATCGATTGGTTGTGCACCCCCCACCCCTCCTCCCCAGGAGAATATCATGTGCCCCATACCTTAGATGCTATATGCCGATACGAGTTGCTTGGAGCTTGTAGATCTGAGATATAGCAGCTCACATGATGTGTCTTAATATTTCTGCAGGAAACCTTGATGAATTTGAGAATTGCACACAATTTGTACAAAAACTACTTAGATGCCCTTTGATCCCATATCCAACAACCTCGAAGCTCGTATCACCGTAGCATCTAAGATGAAGGAGGACATCATATTCTCCTGTATGTAAGAATATCATGTGCTACCACACCTTAGATGCTTTGGTGATACAAGCTCTTCGGAGGCGTTGGATTTGTGACCCAACACCTCCTCGGTGGTTCGAATGGTTTTTTGCAGAAAAGCCCCAAAAGAGTTCGGCCACTGCTTACAAGCACAAAGACTGCTCAGATGCCATTGGATCTCAGATCAAACGACCTCCAAGCTCGTATCAGCGTAGCATCCAAGCTGCGATAGCACCTTATGTTTTCTCGCACGGGAGAGTATGAGGTGCTCTCGCACCGTAGATTCTATGGCAATACGAGTTCACCGAGATCTAACGACCCATAATAGGAGGTTTGAATGTTTTTGCATTATACGGCTGATAGAGTTTGGGAAATGCGTAGAAAGTACAAGTACTACGCATGTGCCATCTGATCACTGATCATACGACCTAGATGCTCATATCACGGTAGCAGGTAATTAAGCTATGGGGAGCACCTAATATGAGCACCGGGGAGCCGTTGGATCAAAGATGCAGTGGCACACACGATGCCTGAATGTTTTATTTGCAAAAAAAAACCTTTGGAGAGTTTGGAAATTGCACATAATTACAAAGACTACTCCCAATCCATTGGATCTCACTTCCAACGGTGTAAAAACTTGTATCACCATAGTATCTAAGCTGCGGGGTGGATGTGATATTCTATGCCGCTGTCATTTTTGTTCGTAAACTTGCAAAATACGTGTAACTCGTGCCGTTACTTGTCTAACCGCGCAAAGTATTTGTTCAAAAAAAACCATCCTACACAGAAATATCGGAACAACACACGGGGGCCCACTTGTCATTAATCAAATTTGGACCTAAAACTTACAAAGCTGAAAGACGAGATTCAAACTGGCAACCTGGACTACAAAGTGTAAGTCGATAGCCTGAAAAAACGAACGGTTGTTGGCTTTGTCCTATAACTTGATTTTATTTATACAGTACTTTCGTTGAGTAGGGTAGAGGACGTGCCTCGTCAACACGTGCATGACCGTTGTCTCACTTACTGGTGGGTCCTAGGTCTGCGATCTCAATCACTCTTCTCACCATCGTCTAACCTTTGCACGGGCACACACGAAGAGCGGCGCTAGCTTGCTGTGGTGTTATTACAACTAAAAAAAGCTTGGAAAATAGAAGAATCGCCTAGAACAAGAGACGTTGTGGCTGGTCGAGACGGAGCTAACCACATCTATCCTCCGTGCCACGTTTGCATGACGAAGCTGTGTGGCTAGTGGGGTGTTTTCGACCGACTGGCTGGGTCCCGAGGTCGAACCATAGGTACTACGTCTGATACAGTATATTTTTACACGCACATTTTTCCTCCATGCCGAGACGTGGCACACCCTACCGCGCGGTTTCGGGGTCCTCCCGGGTGGTGCACGCATATATTTTTCCTAATGTGGGACGCCCTACCGCGCGTTTTCTGGGTCCTCCTCGGTTGTAGCGCTGAAGCAAGTAAATGAGTCATCAAATCACGAAAGACCACCTTTCCCGCCGAGTACATCAGTGAAGCACGGTGGCTAGCTAGTTGGGCTAGTTCGACCGATTAGCTAGGCCGCCGCCACATTTGTTTTTTCACCCCTTTTTTTTATCTACTTGCCGGCAGGTAAATTTAAATATCCACCGCGGTGTTGCTCTGGTGTTTGGGTGCGGCAGGATTTTTATTTTTTTTGATTGACGAGAGCAGGCGCGGCAGGATTTTTATTTTTTTGATTGACGGGAGCAGGCGCGGCAACAATTAGTCACGATGACTCCGCCTGTAAAAACCCACCGCTCCCGGATGTGAGAAGTCGTCGACTGGTGTTTTACCAATTACTGTGGTGAAAACCAAAAGATTCCCCGCTCCCTCTGCCTTCCCGTAGATTGCATTGCCTTTCAGCCGTTTCGCCCCCATTGCTTCCTCTCCCCATTGCTTCTACCTGGTGCCATGGCAGCACAGCAGATCACGGAGTCCGAGGTGAGGCTCCTGACACAGGCGCTCCATGCCAAGGATGCGGAGCTCAGGGCCAAGGACGTGGAGCTTTGTGAGCTCAAGGAGGAGAGGAGTGCCTTGCTCCTCTGTTATGTGCGGGAGTTCATGGAGCTTCAAAAGCGGCAGGCGTCCACCACAAAGATGCTCGAGGCGTCGGCGGTGTTGCTGCAGAAAGCGGGAGATACAATAGGCCGTCAGGGGAGCCGGCTGGAGCGCGAGCGGGCCGATCGTGACGAGGTCCAGGATCGCCTCAGCCACTTGGTGAACCAAGTTGCCACCAACGTGTTGCGGCTGCGCGATGCCTACCGTCATGCCAACGCGACGATGCTAGCCGTCGGGCTAAACCCGTTCGACCACCCGGTCGACTTCAACGAGTTGCGGCTTCCTGACCTGGTCTCCTTCTTCACCTATATCTCCGAGGAGCTGAGCCGTCTCCGCGCGATGGTGGGGGCTGAGCTGGACAAGGAGGGGTTGTGGGCTGTCGTCGTCGTTGTCGGGCAAATCCTTTCAGGGCTCCGTCACCCGAATCCATTCGTGCCATTGGACACCGTCTTTGACGAGCTGGCTCCCATCGACCGGGAGCGGGCTTTGCGGGTGGTTGCACTCTGCATCACCAACGTCGTGCGCCTCGAGAAGCAGAGGGACTTTGGTGGTATTTAGGCGCCCTCTGCATGGGCATGTCCATGTCTCGGCGCAACATGTCCGTTGGATCGAACTCAGACGGTGCAGATCAGTTACTGTAGCACAAAGCGTGTGGGTGTGTTTGGTTGCATTCTCATCTCAATATAGTTGTTTCCTCTTCGTGTATTTGTTACATATAGGAGTAGTTGACATGCGCACAACATCATTTGTTATCGTCATATCTTACTACACTAGCAACAATATTGTGTAGTACTGACGTATGAACCACTACACATGCCTAGTAGTAGGAGCACTATGTATGTTCAAGTGGCTGCCATGTTTCCTACTCCTCCGTCGTAAGAGTGGAAACACTTGCAGTAATCATTTATTCTTTTGAAAAACAGTGGACACGCTCGACCGTGCGGATCCTCCTCCAGCCATGCACTAAATTACTCACTTTCGCTGACATGTGGGACAGCCAGCATCGGGGTCCACCAGCCATGCACTAAATTACTCCGTAGTAGAGTGACGGTAGACTACCCCGATCAAAGCGCCGCAGTAATGCCCAATGAGCCTTCAAATCACAAAACCCCCTCCTTTCCAGCAGTAAGTTGGAAGGACGAAGCAGCCATCATTTCACTCTTCTCTCTCAGCTTCCTCTCTACCCAACCCTCGCTTTTGCCTCATCTTGTTCCTCATTTCTTCAAGAAAACCCCGACCTGCTTCTGCCATTGTTCTTCTCTCCCAAAGAAGGAAAGGTGAGCGCATCAATGGTGTTGATTTTGGCCAAGGCCCGGTCTTGCAACCCCAAGACTGATCCTATAACTCCCTATCTTTTCTTCTTTTGGGTTTGTGATTATGGTTTCTTTTCTTTTATTTCTATTTGACAGTTCCTTGATGGACGCTGGAGCACCGGCCGAAGTGATGTCTATGGCTCATGGTACGTATAAGCGCAAGCACCCCGCCGAGACTACCGCAGACAAGCTCAAAGCCATCGCCCTGTACAAGCCCCCCTCTCCGGGATCCCTCATTAAGCAAGTCCAGGTAATATCTCTTCTTGATGATCTTTTTCGCGATCTTGATCGTGTTTTTTCATCTAACACGCAGTACTAGTACTAGTAGTACAATTTTCTGGGTGATCTTGCATGTTATTTTTGTGTGCCAAATGACGGTTCTAAATTCCTCTTTTGACCAAAACATGCGAGAGGTTGACACTGATTTCCTATAGATTACTTTCAACTACTCCCACTGTCCCAAATTTCTTGTCTTAGATTTGTCTAGATGCGGATGTATCTAATACTAAAATGTGACTTGATACATCCGTATCTAGACAAATCTAAGACAAGAATTTTGGGACGGAGGGAGTACTTTATGAAGATCAATGCTACCTTTTAAGAGGGTATATTTGCCTCAGTAACTTGTGTTATGGATTTTGCATGTAATCCCTCTGCTCTCATGCCTTTGAAGACATGTTCTAGTGTCTTTGTCCACTCATTTCTGTGTGTATATGTAGTCATTCACATATGGACTATAATATCGAAATCATCTTATATTTCTGAACGGAGGCAGTAATAAAATATGGTTTCTATTTGAATTAGAATCAGGTCTGTGGTGGAGATGAAGTTCTCAAAGTCATGTCGTGTGAACTGGAAGACCTGATGATGAGTTCTACTGCTGAACTATCCAGCTGCTGTGTCCTTGTCGCCACGTGTCCTGAACTAGTGTCTTCCTGTAGCATTGTTGTCAGGCGTGTTCTCGAGGCTGTACTTGACCACAACAATTTCCTGGCTGTGCCTTCGATTACGAAGGGTGTGGTTCTTGTAAAGCTTCCCAACAAATCTGATGCGGCCTGTCTTCATCATCATGTTTATGAGTGGAAAGACCACTCTGTTAGGTTCTCCAAGGTTGACAAGATGGTGATGGTGCGTGTAGACATCTCACACGAAGTCCATGGCCTAGTCAGTTATGCGGGGTTCATCACGTAGGTCGGTGGCAAGAAATAGTCTGCAGAATTTAGTTAGTGCAACTTTGCATGTCAGTAGTAAGTACTATTGTTCAGTACTTGATTTGTGTTTGTGAACCCTGCATTGTTTATTAGTACTGCCGCTTTTGGTGTGTGGTCAGTCCTGAGAACGGTCTATGTTAATGTATGTCCACTCAATTCAGTCTGTATATTTTGAAGTATCCAGATCATATTTTTTGTGAGGACGGTTTATCAATTATGGTTACACTCCAATATCTGTATGCATTGCAGGGTTTATCGCACCCACCAGGATTGCCAGTCCCATGGATGTTCGGTCCATACGATTTGTCACGACCTTTGGACTGTCCTGCTTGTGGGAGTAGGCAGGGCCCCTGCATGCCACGCGTAGTTGGACGATCAATCTTCTGTTTAGTACTTCAACATAGTGATTTCCTGGTAAGGATTCAGTCGTGTCACATCAAGTAAATCTTATTGATTTACTGTCTAAATCTTATTGATTTAATGTCATGTTTTCTTTCTTTTCCTGCAATTTTACGATGCAGGTTTTGCCATGTGACATTCATCACAGAATAAACCGTTTGGTTTGCTCTACGATGGCTATTTTTGCCTGTTTCACTTCTTATGTCGTGTCAGTAATGAAGGCACTGTCCATCACTTATATTACTGGAAAAAATTGGATCAATCTGTTGTGTGAGTACAAGCTGAATCCTGATGATGAACTGTAGTTTGGTTTAACAAAAACTCCACAATTAGTCCTTCTCGCGTTTAAAAGAAATGAAGAAAAAAACTAGATCACGGTCACGGATCCTAGTCAAGTTAGAAAGCTGATCATAGCAGACCAGACACGATCGCCGCTGTCTTGCACAGATCGAGCACCGGCAGTTGCTCTAGCACTGATAACGGCAGCAGCTCGGTCTGATCCAGCTGAGGACTGGGCACCGACCGTGTCAGCGGATCAGTCTGATCTACTGGAGGATCGGGCATCGACACCGGCACCTGCTCCGACACCGGCACCAGCTCTACATGGAGCACCATCTCCGGCAGCAGCGGCAGCTTCGGCACCTGCACCAACACTTGCACTTGCATCTGCTCCGGCCCGTGCAGTTCACCGGCAAAAGACTGGGCTGCAGTTCGCACTTCATATACCAAAGTCCTTACGAAAACCGACATGTCCACCTTCTTGGTAAGCATTGACCGCCCAAGTGCTTCGTTCTTTTTTCTTTCCATATTGTTTCACATGATTCACTGTGTTGATCTAACTGTTTGGGTATATCTTCTTGTTTGCAAACAGAGAATTCCTAGAGCAACGAGGGAGTCGTTCAACAATCCGGGCGACCGCGGCCAAGTTTCTCTTACCATGCGCATCCTTGGTGTGAATGAACCTGCTCAATATACCGCAAGTACAAAGGATGGTCGCATGATGATTGATGCTAAAGGATGGTCAAGGTTCAAATCTAAATCATATCTTGCGGTAGGGGAGGATGTCAAAATCGAACTTTCTCGGCAAGGAGAGCTGGTCCAAATCAACTTTGAAATTAGCAGCACGCAACTGCCGAACTGATTTATCTTCCGAGAGATTTTGATGTAATAATCTGGCATGGTGAAACAAGTGTCCTGTGTGTATAAGTAGTATGATAGTATTATTTATCACATGGTATATCGTTGATAGATTGCAACTCTGATTGTTGGTTAGGAACTGTCGTTCGATTTCATTCCAACAGTTGCCGTGCTTAATTCAATTTTGTGTATTCGCCTTGCGACAGCATCTAAAACCAGCGCCGTGCCGATCGCTTGCAATATGAAAAGCGCTGAGGTAGAACACATGGGCCCCCAAAGATGCAGGGTCGGCCTGCGGCCCAAAGTCCAGAACCGTGAGCCTATCTGAGTATTATATTCTCAGCTGAACCCCCATAAAAAAGTTGAACCCCCATAATGCCCGTGCGTTGCAGAGGGAGTATATTTCTTGGCAAGGTGAGACTGTGATATAAAAGATTTGTATATTACTTTACAGAGGGAGTATCTCTCTGCCAAAATATATATATATATATATATATATATATATATATGTGTGTGTAACTAGTTACTCCTGTCTTTCTACTGCCTTTCGCTGATATGTGGGGCAACCGGCAATGGGGTCGACGTGCCATATGCACAAATTAGAGTGCACAACTTCACGGTAGACACACCCCGGTCGTAGCGCCGCAGTAATGCCCAATGATTCGTCAAATCACAACCCCCCTTTCCAGCTTTAGCAGTAAGCTGGACAGACGAAGCGGCAATATTTCACTGGGCCTGAATCCCCTACTCCCTCGTCTGCTTGTTCAGAGAAAACCCCCTCTCAACGATTGCATAGGGTTTTCTCATGGAGAACCATGTACGATTTCTTCATCCATCCCCGATAAACCCAAGTCCCTTGGTCGGAGGTAATCGTAGGATGACAGCTGCCGCCGTAGATGCATTTTTCTTCGTACTGAATCTACTGTGTTTCATTTGGAGTGCCCAAAGTGCGAGTACCCTACAGGTTTCTGTGCCCTCGGCGAGACACACTTGTTCCTTCTCATCCTAACACATCATTTTGAAACGCACACAGTATGTTCCTAGAATCCTCTTTTCTATCCGGGAGGGTGGGGTTTTTTTTGAACATGTTGTGTTCTCATATTATTTTTCCTGCAGTGTATTATTTGCTCTGCCAGAACACATGTACTCAAGATCCTCGGCCTTGCCATAACTGAATACACTAGTTTAATGGTCATAGTGAAGACAAGCCATGGATATAAGTTCCGAGCTGGGTTCATGAACCAAGAAGATCGCTGCTTTTTTATGGCCGAACTTGGATAAACTTTCTCAAGTGTTACGGACTGAAAGTTGGTGCACGAATGTTGATGGAAATAGCAGAACCTGATCTCATCTTCACTGCGATCTTCCACCCAACGTCATTCCAATTGTTCATCCATGTTAGTTTTGTATCTGGTTCTTGCTTGTTGACTCGATTACTTCTTAATCCACCTATTCTTTTTAACTAATCACAATTTAACTTTAGAAGTAGCAACGAATCTCTCACGAAGATGCTACTTCTAACTAATATTTTCTTATAATTGGTGGCACGTGTAGGTTTTTCAGAGTTAAGCAGTCTGCTCGTTTGTTACTCTGTAATAACTCGGTTGTTACTAATGGCACTGAAGTTGACTGGATCGACATCCACAAGTTCCTACACTTTATTGATCGTCTTGAGGTCCTTGTGGGGCGTTTCAATGGTGGAAGGCCATGTGGGATATGTGTGCAACTGTTGCACTCGTTGAACAGGTCCAACTTTGTCGAGAAACTTATGGTACGAGTTGTTTTCTGTTATATATGTTGTTCATAAATTATTGCTTGTACACAGTTTTACAGTTGTGATCTTCTCGAAACAGGAACTGCCGAGTTCTATTGTTCCTATACAGATGCCTGACCATGGTCGGGTCAGACTTGTGCTTGGTCACAACATGATGCCTATGTCGACCTACTCAATTCGCCTTGGAGGTGAAAAGATACTTATTCATGGGTGGTCTCAAATAATGAAGGCCCGTCCATGTTGGAGAATAGGACAGAAGATTATGTTCATGCTTTTCCATGGCTCTAAAGCGAATATCATGTTTATTGACCACGTTGTGAGATGAATCCGCTTTCAGAAGGTTGTGGATGTGCGGGGTGGCGCCTGGGCCTTGTCCTGGGGCTTGGGGCCTCACCCTTGGTTAACTGTAGGCAAAGTAGCACTGTTCGAGGCGTGCTTTGTATGGTTGAACATGTATAAGTACTCATATTGCTTGGTTAACTGTAGCAAAATTCATTGGACCCGAATAAAAGAGAGATCAGAATCCCAGAGTACAGACAAGGAGTAAAAGATCCTAATACCACCCAATGGCGACGTGGGCCCGAAAGCCACACAACCATGTTAGTAAAAGGTTTTCAATGACTAGACTCGACTTCGGCCAAGGAGTTGGAAAGGAGGATTCCTACAGGCAGTCTGCTCTGATAACAACTTGTGACGCCCCCGATTTAATCGTACACTAATCATACACGCAAACGTGTACGATCAAGATCAGGGACTCACGGGAAGATATCACAACACAACTCTAAAATAAAGATAAGTCATACAAGCATCATAATACAAGCCAGGGGCCTCGAGGGATCGAATACAAATGCTCGATCATATACGAGTCAGCGGAAGCAACAATATCTGAGTAAAGACATAAGTTAAACAAGTTTGCCTTAAGAAGGCTAGCACAAACTGGGATACAGATCGAAAGAGGCGCAGGCCTCCTGCCTGGGATCCTCCTAAACTACTCCTGGTCGTCGTCAGCGGGCTGCACGTAGTAGTAGGCACCTCCGGTGTAGTAGGAGTCGTCGTCGATGGTGGCGTCTGAATCCTGGGCTCCAACATCTGGTTGCGACAACCAGGTAGAAGGGATAGGGGAAAAGAAGGAGAAAGCAACCGTGAGTACTCATCCAAAGTACTTGCAAGCAAGGAGCTACACTACATATGCATGGGTATATGTGTAAGGGGCCATATCAGTGGACTGAACTGCAGAATGCCAGAATAAGAGGGGGGTAGCTAATCCTGTCGAAGACTACGCTTCTGGCAGCCTCCGTCTTGCAGCATATAGAAGAGAGTAGACTGAAGTCCTCCAAGTAGCACCGCATAGCATAATCCTACCCGGCAGTCCCCTCCTCGTTTCCCTGTTAGAGAGTGATCACCGGGTTATATCTGACACTTGGAAGGGTGTGTTTTATTAGGTATCCAGTTCTAGTTGTCATAAGGTCAAGGTACAACTCCGGGTCATCCTTTTACCGAGGGACACGGCTATTCGAATAGATAAACTTCCCTCCAGGGGTGCACCACATAACCCGACATGCTTGATCCCACTTGGCCGGACACACTTTTCGGGGTCATGCCCGGCCGCGGAAGATCAACACGTCGCAGCCCCACCTAGGCACAACAGAGAGGTCAGCACGCCGGTCTAAACCTAAGCGCACAGGGGTCTGGGCACATCGCCCTTAGCACACCTGCACGTTGCGTATGCGGCCGGAAGCAGACCTAGCCTAGTGGCGTTCTAGTCCAATCCGGCGCGCGCCACTCAGTCGCTGACGCCATGAAGGCTTCGGCTGATACCACGACGCCGGGATACCCATAACTACTCCCGCGTAGATGGTTAGTGCGTATAGACCAAATGGCCAGACTCAGATCAAATACCCAGATCTCGTTTAGCGTGTTAAGTATCCGCAAACGCCGACCAGGGCCAGGCCACCTCTCTCCTAGGTGGTCTCAACCTGCCCTGTCGCTCCGCCACAAAGTAACAGTCGGGGGCCGTCGGGAACCCAGGCCCACCACTACCTGGGTGGAACCACCTGCCCCTTCAGCCCCCATCTCCGAACAGTATCACAGGTAATGAAACAGTGTAAAGTATATAGTATATGCACGTGATCACCTCCCGAAGTGATCACCGCCCAGTAGTATAGCATTGCAGACGGACAAGAGTGTAGGGACACTGATGGAACACTAGCATCCTATACTAAGCAGTAGGATAGCAAGTAACACTACTAGAAAAAAGGCTATAGGTGGGATTGACACTAATGGCGCACCAGGCAGGTGGTGCGCCATTAGTATATACTAATGGCGCACCACAATCTGGTACGCCATTAGTGTTGAAAGTACTAATGGCGCACCTTGCCTAGGGTGCGCCATTAGTATCCTATTTTTTTTAACTAACGCGTCTGTCCAAACACACTAATGGCGCATCCTGGCACGGTGCGCCATTACTAGTTGTAACTAGTAATGGCGCAGTAGTACCAGAGTGCGCCACTAATGCTGTTTTTTTTATTATATTTTTTATTCCTTTTGTTGGAAAACTACTAATGGCGCACTGTCCCACCGTGCGCCATTACTAGTTCAAACTACTAATGGCGCACCGTTGGACAGTGCGCCATTAGTATGATTTTTTTTCGCAAAACTACTAATGGCGCATCAGGTAGAGGTGCGCCATTAGTAACCTGGATTACTAATGGTGCATTTACTGCTGGTGCGCCATTAGTAAGTGGTCAGCAACAAGATATTTTGGGCAGCCTCTCCTACCCACACTCACTTTCTCCCCACTCCATTCTCTCCACCTTCTCCTTGTCTCGGGTGCCTCCTCTTTTTCACCTCATTTCCACCATAGATTCATTGAAATTAAGTGGTTAAATTACCTTGTTTTGATAGGTAAGTAAGGGGGGAAGCTATATTTATGTTGTTCTCCCTACAACAATTTGCACATGCACTTTTTATAGCCTAGCTAGATCTATGTATGTTCGTGGTGTTGCATATGTTTGTGGTGTTGCATATGTGTTTGTGTTTGGAGGTATACCGGTATTTGAAATGCGATAGTTGCCAATATTTTGCCGGAATGTTGATTCATTTCCGTTTCGGCGATAATTTTGGCATTAAGCATTCTTTTTGGTCCTATTTTTAGGGAAAGTCATGCCAAATTTTTTCTTGGTTGTAAAATATCGTTTTGCTCTAGCCCGCAGGCAACCATGGTCCGCACGATGACCGAAGGCATCGTGAATAGGTTTTTGAGGTCCGCGAAGGCCGAGATGCTTCAAAAGAATGAGACGGAGATAAGATGTCCGTGTCGAAGATGCAAGCTGGAGAGCCTTAATGCGGACCCGGATTCCGGGCAGGTGCGGGACCACCTGCTTTTGCGTGGTTTCATGGATGGCTATCGGTGGCAAGGTGATGAAGATGACTACGAAGTCGTCCATGGGGGCCGGGCAAGAAATGAGGAAGGGCAGCAAGGCAACCACCGCGGCTCGGGCGGGCGAGAAGGCGAAGAATCCCCAGGAGATGATCACGACGGTGATGCTGTACACAGTCATCATGTAGAAGATGCAGGACATGATGATGAGGAAGATGGCGCCGGAGCAGACGACGGGCATGATCATGAAGATGATGATGCCGGCGGAGCATACGACAGTGGACCATCGATGGGCTGGGTGCTGGACCCTTATATTCAAGAGCTGCTTCTCAAGTAGACGGATAACGCAAGAGCCGCCGCCCGAGAGAAAGCCAAGGTGGATCAACTTGAGTTAGACGCGGTTACTCCATTGTATGAAGGATGCAGGCCCGAGGATACCCGCCTGAAAGTAATGCTCATGGCTCTAGAGATGAAGGTAAAACACAAAATGACCGACGCATGCTTCGACGAGAACATGTCATTCTGGCACGAACGTCTTCCAAAGGGGAACAAGTGCCCGACCAGTTTGGAGGAGGCGAAGAAAATCGTGTGCCCTCTGGATTTACCGCACGTGAAATACCATGTCTGCATGAACAATTGCATCATTTATCGGGACGAGCACGCGGAGTCTACCATATGTCCGGTGTGCGGCGTCACTCGATACAAGAAGAGGAAGAAAGCTCCTCGAAAAGTGGTGTGGTACTTTCCGATCACTCCTCGTCTGCAGCGGTATTTCGCGGATCCTAAGGTAGCAAAGCTCCTGCGTTGGCATGCGGATAGGGAGGAGAAGAAGCGAGAAGATGACGCAAATGATCCGGAGATAGATAAAAAAGACAAGATGCTAAGTCACCCTAAGGATGCGAGCCAGTGGCAAGCGTTGAATTTTGAATACCCAGAATTTGGGAAGGATCCAAGGAACATCGTGCTGGGCAGCCAAAGAAGCACACATAGCACCTGGCCTGTCTTTGTGTGGATGTACAACCTTCCCCCCTGGTTGTGCATGAAGAGGAAGTACATTCACATGAGTATGCTAATTGAAGGGCCGAAACAACCAGGGAACGACATCAATCTGTATCTGGGGCTGCTGAAGGAGGAGCTAGACACGCTGTGGAAAACGCCAGCCAATACGTGGGACGCCGCAGAAAAAGAATATTTCCCTATGAGAGCCGCACTGCTCATGACGGTGCACGACTATCTCGGTTACGGATATCTCGCGGGGCAGGTAGTCCACGGATTTTCTGGATGCGTACGGTGCATGGATGACACAACGTATCGCCAGCTAGATAGAGATCTCGGGTCTTCGAAAACCGTGTTCATGGGACATCGAAGGTGGCTTCGCGATGATGACCCGTGCAGGAAACGCAAGGATCTGTTCGATGGTGAAACCGAACCCCGAAAACGCCCGTGTACGAGGAGCGGCGAGGAAATAGACAAGTTGTTGAAAAATTGGAAAGACTACCCACTGCCGGGAAAGAAGCAAAAGGCGCCAGAGCCGGGAAAAAGCGAAAGGCGCCAGAGCCGCTGCTGAAGGTATGGAAAACGAGGTCTGTTTTCTGGGACTTGCCGTACTGGAAGATCCACCGTGTGCCTCACAGCCTTGATGTCATGCATATCACGAAGAACGTGTGCGAGAGTCTGCTTGCTACCCTGCTCAACATGCCAGAGAGGACCAAAGATGGGCCGAAAGCAAGGGCAGACTTGAAATCAATGGGCATCAGGCAGGAGCTTCATGCTATATATGATTATGATGATGATGATGATGATGATGAGGTGAAGCAGGACACAGAAAGTCGTCTCAAAGGCAAAAAGGCCAAGAAGACCGGAAATGACTACCCTCCCGCGTGCTTCACTCTAAGTCAGGAGGAGATCGAGCAGTTTTTCACCTGCCTCCTAGGAGTAAAACTTCCTTACGGTTACGCGGGGAAGATAAGCAGATACCTAGACCCAGCGAAGCAGAAGTTCAGCGGGATGAAGTCTCACGACTGTCACGTGCTGATGACGCAGATACTTCCAGTTGCAATCCGTGGGATCATGGACGCGCACGTCCGTGAAACGCTATTTGGCCTATGCAACTTCTTCGACGTTATCTCTCCGAAGTCGATTGGCGTGAGGCAACTCAGAAGGCTACAGGAAGAGATCGTGGTGATACTATGCGAGCTTGAGATGTACTTCCCGCCCGCATTCTTCGATGTTATGGTGCATCTGCTGGTCCATATAGTGGAGGATATCATCCAACTCGGGCCGACGTTCCTGCACAGCATGATGCCGTTCGAAAGGATGAATGGTGTCACCAAAGGATACGTTCGCAACATGTCACGTCCAGAGGGAAGCATAGCCAGGGGCTTTCTGACCGAAGAGTGCATCTCGTACTGCACGAATTATCTAGGCATCGAGAACCCCGTTGGTCTGCCCGTCAACAGGCACCTCGGCAGGCTCGCTGGATGGGGTCACCGTGAGGGTCGCCGCGAAATGCATGTCGACTTCGAGGGTCGACTCGCCGACTTTGAAAGAGCAAACCTAGTCGCACTACAACACATTGACGTGGTCGATCCTTGGGTGGTAGAGCACAAAATCTTTATTAAGAAGACGTACAATGACCGAGGCCAACAGAGGACGGACGGAGATATACTCAAAGAGCACAACTCATGTTTCACGCGTTGGTTCAAGCAGAAGCTTCTGTCGTACCCTTTACATGAGGATTCTTCCGCGGAAGAACAACTCATATTCGCCTTGTCACAGGGCGCCGAGCACAACCTGATGACCTATGAGGCGTATGATATCAACGGCTACACATTCTACACCGAGGCCAAGGACATGAAGAGCGATGGTTATCAGAACTCCGGGGTAAGATGGAATCCTACACCGGTAACGACAAGGACAGATACTACGGAAGGATCGAGGAGATCTGGGAGCTGAGCTACGCTGGAGAGAAGGTCCCGATGTTCTGTGTCAGATGGGCCAAGAGCGTCCTAAAAGAAGACCGGTATTTCACCACCATGGTTATACCCGAAGCCAAATCCAAGACCGCGGGCGCAAACGTCACCGCGAAAAATGAGCCATGGGTACTGGCTTCCCAAGTGGACCAATGCTTCTTCATTACCGACCCGTCAAAGACCAGTCGTGTTGTCGTGAGGAGAGGCAAAAGGAAGATCATCGGAATGGATGGAGTAGCCAATGAGCAAGACTTCGACAAGTACGGCGACCCGAGGATCGAACATGACGACGATGATGAAGTAGCAGCATACACCACAAGAAGAAGCAGGACCACCCTACCTAAAGGACGTCCGTTCCACAGAAGAACTCCATTTGCGAAAAAGAAGGGCAAGAAGATTGTATTTAATTAAATCGTAGCCTTCATTTCTTGATTGTATTTCATGGGCACTTTTTGAACTATCATGAATATTTTTAAATTTCATGGACACTCGATCTCGATCCCCCTCCATCTCAATCGCTATCCCACCTCGCCAGATCCGGTCCCACTCACCGCCGAGCACCCCCCGGTCCACCGGTCGCCGCCGCCGACCCCCCGCACCCTCGATTCCCCTACTCAACCGCCACCGCTGACCCCCCGCACCCCTCCCCTACTCAACCGCCGCCGCCGACCCCCCGCACCCCCCGCACCCTCCCCCGCTCCACCGGCATTACTGTTTGATGATATTTTTAAAAAAATTATTACTGTCTTATAAAAAAATATTGCTGTTATGGTTTAAACAAGTTTGAACATATTTAAACACAAGTAAGTATCAAACAACATTTTAAATGCATAAAAAAATTTGTGGAGCCTGGGAATCGAACCCAGGACCTCCTGGTGTGAGAACTAGCTGCTGACCAGTCGAGCTAGTAGAGGGAACTTGATGTGGATCAGGTTAGGTGGGAGATAACCTGTTGGCTCGAGCAGAAAAAAATACTAATGGCGCACCAGGGTGAGGTGCGCCATTAGTATGGATGTACTTATGGCACACCGAGGTGTGGTGCGCCATTAGTATTGTGCCGCCCCCATCCATACTTCCTCCCGGGCCCACACCTATTCCCTCTCCCTCGCCCTCGCCCTCGCCCTCGATCCCCTTCCCCTCTCCTCTCCCGACGCCGCCGCCCCACCGCCTCGACGCCGTCCCGCCGCCTTGCCCTTGCGCCCATCGCCGGCGCCCCGTCGTCCCTGTCGCCCGTCTCCAACCACCGCCGCCTGAGGCCCCGACGTCGGCGCTGCTCTCCCCGTCGCCCCACCTCGTTGGACGCCATCGCCCTGCCGCCCTCGACGCCGCCCCGACACCGGACGCTGCCTCGTCCACACCATCGTCGCCGGAGCACCACCACCACCCGGTCCTCGTCGCCTCCTCCCCTGCGTCGTCGTCGTCCCCGACATCCTCCCCACGCCCCACTGCCCCCGTGAGCTCCCCCTCCTCCTCTCCCCCTCTTCCTGCATTGCGGTTGTGGATCTGACCGTGCCTCTCCCCCTCGACGCCAGGCAAGCAGAGGGGCTCCTCCTCCCCCTCGACGCCAGGCAAGCAGAGGGGCTTCTCCTCCCCCTCGACGCCAGGCGCAAGCAGAGCGGCTCCTCCTCCCCTTCGACGCCAAGCAAGCAGAGCGGCTCCTCCTCTCCCTCGACGCCAAGCCAGGTGAGCTGCCCCATCCCCCTCCTCCCCTTGTTGGGTTATTATGTTGTAGTGATGCATGGAACTTGAAACAATTTGCACGAGCAAGTCCATCCATGAATCATGTCTACTTTCTCTATGCTTCTCTGAACATGCTCGCTATGACTTGATACAACACCCGAAACATTGACAAATGTCGACTGCACTAGTTTCTACATACTCTGCAAATAGTCCCAACATTGATCGTGTGATCGTGTGGTTTTTTATCTGCCTGAACCTGAATTTTTAAAAACTACTAATACTACATTGAAACCTATACAGAATGCAGCAAAACATGTTTAAAGTTGTCCCATTTAACGAACAAATATAATTTTGGTCCTGCGCACCTCCAAATTTATTTCATAACCTGATATTCCCCATTTTAGAAGCATGAGCTTACATTTCTTGAAGCCCGGGTATTCAGTTCAATAACTTAAAGCCCCAGTATTCAGTTGCTGGTCTATTTGAGCTAATTTTCTCTGACTTGTGGAGGCTCTAATCCTCAGGGATCATGGCTAAAATAATTTTCCATGCCTGATTAGTGATTATCTGAATCAGTTTGTAAACTGTAGAGGTGGTTAGGCTCTGGTTAAAAATAAAAACAATAATAGAAGTTTTGTATTTTCTAAGTAAAAAACCCCACATATGCACCAGGATGTGATCTCTTACCTGGTAATTTGCATTTTTTTACCACTGTCATTTTATATGGATTCATACCACTGTGTGTTCTCTTACCTGGCACTAATTTCTGCTGCTTATGTTATCTGCATCCATCTACATCAAGTATCATTTTCTGACTACTGTACCGCATCCATATTATTCTCATATTTAGTAGTTATTAGATTGTTTGTATATGACGGATTAGAAAGCCTTATCATCTAATATTTATTTGAGTATTAATATGATAGTGGCAGATGTCTATAGATTTTTCTTCAGCAATCTGCGCAACTGAATCCGCAATTACCCAGCTAAAATAAGCTCCTGCTATTACTGGCTTAACAGTCTACAAGTGCTACATCTACAGTGGGTGCAATGAGGTAGATATACGAAACATATCGAGAGGCAGTAGTTTGGTAATTATGGTGTAACAAGTTTGAGTCAAATTATCGGCTCTTCTCTTAATTTTCAGTTTGTAAAACTGAGAAGTGTATTTTTCTATTTTGAAACTTAGTGTAACTATTTTCAATTTTGATGGAAAATCAGTCTAAAAGTCAGTTTATACTGCATTTAATCAGAAAATGTTGCATCATCATGCACACATGTATCCCCTACTTCATGGTCCAATCTTCAGTTAGGTAGCAACACAACTGGCCCAATTTGGTCATCTGTTAACTTTTAAACAGAAGCATGAATGGCTTTTACCTGGGAGCATTGTTCAGCATTGCTTATATCTGCACATATGGTCTACTACTATTTGTTATTACTACAGCACCATGTATTTTTCTGATGACAGCAGTTCAGTGCTTGCCTGTAGTCAAATAGGAGTCAAGGATCACAGCTTTTTCTGTTGTGGGGTAATCACCTGTAAACATTAACAGTTGCTAAAAAAATTGTAGTAGTAACCTGGCCACTTGACCAAGGGGAGCTCCTGTGGTGTGGTGTTTAAAGTGATGGTCCGTTTACCTTTCTGAATGCTGCTCTTCTCGGTAGGATGAACAAATGCCACCTTGTAGGGTCCTGATTGGTGGTGTGGTGTCTAAACCTGAATGTTGCTGATGGTATTCTTGCTCGGATAGTAGGATAGTAGTGAAATGCTACTTCAGCACATAGTGCTTATTGTGATTTGCTCTGAATTATAAGAGGCATAATGACAGTGGATCGAAATTTTGGTGGAATATATTGCAATAATTCCAAACATTTATACTTGTTCGGCTGCTGGTATTCTTGCTAGGATGTTACGGTTACTGAATGAGACCTGGTAGGATGTTAACAGTTGGTGTATCGAAGCTGAAAATGTAGCAGTTGTGACTGAATTTCCAATACAGTGATTAGTAGTGGCATGCTAGTTTAGCTGGTCTCTTACTACATAGGATCTTAATTGTTTGTGTCTCAAAGCTGAACAGGGTAGTAGTTAGAAAAATTAGGGCATTTTTCCATTTTGTGAGAACCAGGGTTTGAATTGGCTAGTTGTGGTTTATACTGGAGTGGCGGGGTTCAATGGCGATTCACTTACTCCTTCATCTGCATGTTTGTGATTTGATAGTTGTAACTAATATGATTCTGAAGTCATATGATAGTTGGTGTTTTGGTTTGTGATTAACATTTGACAATAATTAAATTGTTGTGAAGTAGTGAGACCCTGGAAATCTAGATACGCCCGCTATCTAGCACGAGAGGGGAGGGAGCGTTGGAGGAACCGGATGAAGACGAGTTTCATCGTGATGATGCTCATCGTGATGACCGCAGCTCTCTTCTATGTGATGGTAGTTTAGATGATCGATATCGACTTGTAATGTGAAGACAAACTCGCTACTCGCGTTCTCGAGACTTGTAATATAATGTTCTATCTTTGTTCGGTCTTTTCAATTCGGAGACTAATGTGATGAATTGTATTTGGAGACTAATATGATGAAATGTATTCAGAGACTAATCTTCTATTGTATTCGATGAATCTGTTGTTGATGTGTGCTGTCTATATTTTGTCCAATTATACATTTTGTAACCTGTGCAAAAAATAGAAAATAAAAAAATAAAAAAAACCTAATATTCATACTAATGGCGCATCACATAACAGTGCGCCATTAGTATTCCAGAGGATACTAATGGCGCATCCCTAAGCAGTGCGCCATTAGTATGCCGAGGTTACTAATGGCGCATCACCCCGTGGTGCGCCATTAGTATACCAAAGCACCTGGCTATACATGGCCCTGGGAGGCATACAATACCAGATACTAATGGCGCACCAGCGGTGCGCCATTAGTAAGTATTACTAATGGCGTGCTACTAATGGCGCACCACTAATGCGCCATTAAAGGCCAAATTAGGTGCGCCATTAGTAGCCCTTTTTCTAGTAGTGTAAAGGTAACAACAGTAGTAGCAAGGACAGGCTATGCAACAGAATAGGATAAACCGTAAGCAGTAACATGCTACACTACTCTAATGCAAAAGTATAGAGAAGAATAGGCGATATCTGGTGATCAAGGGGGGGCTTGCTTGGTTGCTCTGGCAAGAGAGAGGGGTCGTCAACTCCGTAGTCGTACTGGGTAGCAGCGGTGTCGGTCTCGGTGTCTAGCGAGAGAAGAGGGGGAAGAAACAATAAATATTTAAGCAAACAGATGCATAGCGATGCATGACATGACAAGTATCGGTGTTAGGGGTGCCCTAACGCGGTATGAGGTGATAGCGGTGAAGGGGGAAAACATCCGGGAAAGTATCCCCGGTGTTTCGCGTTTTCGGGCAGAGGAGCCGGAGGGGGAAAGTTGCGAGTTTGATATCTTAGGGGTGCGTGGCGGATGAACGGGCTGGGTATCCGGATTCGTCTCGTCGTTCTGAGCAACTTTCATGTACAAAGTTTTTCGATCCGAGCTACGGTTTATTTTAAAATGATTTTCTAAAGTTCTATTGGAATTAATTATTTAATTCAACATTATCCAGAATGGTAAAAGATGACGTCAGCATGACATCATGCTGACGTCAGCAGTCAACTGAGCAGTTGACTCGGTCAACTATGTGTGGGTCCCGCATGTCATTGATTGATTAGGCTAATCAGGGGTTAATTAAGTTAACTAGTAATTAGGTTAATCTAATCAAGATTAATTAATCTAATTAATTCCTTAATTAATTAATTAATTTAATTATTATTATTTATTTAATTATTTTTATTATAATTATTTTATATATTTTTTAAATTCCTTTTTTCTAAATCGTTCTGGGGTGGGGGCCCCCTTGTCATTGGGCCATAGGGGCCCTTAGCGGGCGGTCTGGCAGGCGGGTGCGGGCGCGGGCGCCCGAACAGGAGCACGGTGGCGGCGGACCCGGCAGGGGCGCCGGAGCAGGGGTGGTCGGTGCCTGATGGGCTGCAACTCTTTCAAGACGCCTGCAAATCTTGAAAGTAATATGAAATGGGTTGTACATATAAAAACAGATGACAAATTGGCAATTACTTTATAATTTCTGAATTTTATCACATTTTCAGATTCCTATTCCACTGGGCACTAACCTAATTTAAATATATCTTCAAAGTACTTTAAATCTGGCTGGACATTTCAGTATTAAAATTAGTTTGGAACCCATAGAAATATGCGAAATTGGCCCTGGCCAACCAAAAAAACGACTGCAATAAATTGCATAAGAAGTTTCCATGAGCTATATATAAATTATTAAGAAAAGAGGGAGCGGTCTGACTTGTGGGCCTGTTTAGTTGACGCGTATGCAAGATTTTTTTTAGTTATTATATACATCAACAAACGATTCTAGCAGACGTAACCGTTGGATGTCAATCAGACGGCCGTCGTGTTTCTTCAATCTCTGATCTTCTTGCTCCAACCGCCAAAGCAGCACCGGCGGGACCACCTACTCCCGCCTCCCGTGGCCGGCTCTGCTGCCGCGCAGGCCTCAGCGCCCCCTACTACTCCCACCGCTGGCCAGGGCATCCCTCACTCTCCCACACCCCCTGTTATTCTGCGGCGACGGCAGCCTCACACCGCAGCCGAACCGGTGAACGCTCGTACTCCTCTCCGCATGGGCATCCACTGCCGCATCTTCCCCGGCTCCACGTCGTCCCCTTCCTATGCCTCGCCGTCGTCCACCGCCGTGGTGCTCTCAGTGAGGTGTGGTCAAAGTGGTCAACGACCGACTTCCATCGGAAGAGTACTGTACGTGGAGAGGCTGACAGCTGGGTCCACGGCAGCCGCAAGGAAGTGCCTCCTTATTGCGCGGAAAATAATTATTCCTCCACCTCACAGCGGGGACCCACCGGACGGGCCACCAGTATTTTGCGAAAAAAATTATTTCCCCCTGACTACTGGGACCCACCGGACAGGCCACCGTATTTCGCGAAAAAAACGTTCCCCCCGCTGTCAGCTCGGACCCATCGGAAGTGCCTCCTTATTAGGAACAAAAAAGTGAATACTCCCCCGGCTAGCTGGGACCCACCTTGGTGGGAGGCTGACTTGTGGGCCTACTAAGTTGACGGGGACGAAGGGCTTTGTCAACTTAGTCAATATAAACGATTCTAGCTCCAGTGACCGTACGATGTCCATCCAACAGCCATAGTGCTTCTTCAACCTCTGGTCTACTTGCTCCAGCCGCCCAAAGCAGCGCCGGTCGTGTCGCATGCTCCTGCCTCCCGTGGCCGGCTGTGCTGCCGCGGAGGCCTCACCGTCCCCTACTATTCCCACCGCTGGCCAGGCCCTGCGGCGACGGCAGCCTCACACCGCAGCCAAACCAGTGAACCCTCGTACTCCTCTCCGCGCGCGCGGGCTTCCACTGCCACGTCTTCCCCGGCTCCCCGTTGTCCCCTTCCTAGGCCTCGCCGTCGTCCACCGCCCTGGTGCTCTCGGCGCGGCGTGGTCAACATGGTCAAGGAACGACTTCCATCGGACATGGACTGTACGTGGAGAGGCTGACACCTGGCTCCACGGCGGCAGCAAGGAAGTGCCTCCTTATTACGCGTAAAATAATGATTCCTCCACCTGACAGCAGGGACCCACCGGACGGGCCACCGTATTTCACGAAAAAAACGTTTGCCCCTGACTGCTGGGACCCACCAGCTACATCTTCGCACGCAAGGAAGTGCGTGACAGTCGGGACCCACCTGGTCGAACCGTACGTAGCGTTGTCATTCTGGTCGTGAACGTGTACGTACATACTGGTCGATGTAGAGGCGCGCACGTGTCGTAGTAGAGGCGTGCACGTAGCATGTACACGTACGTACAGCGGCCAGGGAGCAAGAAAGAAAATACGGCCACGTATGTGTACATACAGGCGGGGTCTCGAACGTCTACTCGCGCATACGTACGGCGAGGGCTCCTGTACATGGCTAGGTCAGAACGGAGAAACAACATCGTCATCGTGTTCATGGGGAGGCAACGGAATGCTTCGTGTTCATCGGGAGGCAACGCGGCTGGGTCGAAACGAAATGCGTGGTCGTGTTCATCGGGAGGGCTTGGACGGAAGAGGAGATGGTGTACCGCAAAACGGAGGAAACGGACCTCCTACGGTCGAAACGGGGGTCCTATTGATTGGGAGGGGTGTGGCGTACCACAAAACGGAGGAAACTGACTTGTGTTGGAGTGCTACGGTCGAAACGGGGATCCTGTTGATCAGGAGGGGTGTGGCGTACCGCAAAACGGAGGAAACAGACTTGTGTTGGAGCGCTACGGTCGAAACGGGGGTCCTGTTGATCGGGAGGGGTGTGGCGTACCGCAAAACGGAGGAAATGGACCTCCTACGGTCGAAACGGGGGTCCTGTTGATCGCGAGGGGTGTGGCGTACCGCAAAATAGAGGAAACGGACTTGTGTTGGAGCGCTACGGTCGAAACGGGGGTCTTGTTCATCCAGAGGGGTGTGGCGTACCACAAAACGGGACTCCACGGGATACTGTTCATCTCCACCGTCGACCCCCTCCAGCCTCCACGAGCTACTGTTCATCCACCGTCGACCTCCTCCAGCCTCCACGGGCTCCTGTTCATCCAGCCTCCATCGCGCACTACTCCACCAGCTACTGTTCAACTACCCCTCCACCGTCTACTGTTCATCCAGCCCTCCACACCACGGGGTCCTGTTCAACCACCCCTCAACTGTCTACTGTTCATCCAGCCCTCCACAGGGTCCTGTTCATCCAGCCCCAACCGGCTCGATCGATCGGGGTCCTGTTCATCCAGACGCAACACCGCGGGGTCTTGTTCATCCACCCCCACCGGGAATTGTTCATCCAACCCCCCCCCCCCCCCCCCGCAACACTCACTGTTCATCCAGAGGCAGCATCGATCGGCTTCAGTTAGCAGCAGTAGCCAAGGAATCGCTCGATCGAGTTCAGTTAACAGCCATCGATCCATCGCTCGGGTTTAGTAACGCATAGCCTGAAGTGCAATCGCTCGGGTTCAGTTAGAGCCCAACGCCTCGCGCGGGTTCAGTTAGAGCCAACGCCTCGCACACACGCGCGTACGTGTACGAGAGAAATGCGCATCGCTCGGCCCCCGACCTCCCATCGTAACCGGGAACTCCCCGAAATTTTCCTCCCCCTCGCTTCTACCACGGTTTCTTCCGTCATGGACGGCCCAAAGAATGTCATGCAGCTGCGTCTCCGGCCCGCCCAGGACGAAAAGCCCATTTTCTGTCATGATTTAGGCCCAAATAATGGTGAAGTGTTATGTAGTCGACGTTCACATAACACCACTAGAGGCTAGATGTCGGTGTCAGAACAAGCGGATCTCAGGTAGGGGGTCCCGAACTGTGCGTCTAGGCAGATGGTAACAGGAGACAAGGGACACAATGTTTTTACCCAGGTTCGAGCCCTCTCGATGGAGGTAAAACCCTACTCCTGTTTGATTAATATTGATGATATGGGTAGTACAAGAGTGGATCTACCACGAGATCTGAGAGGCTAAACCCTAGAAGCTAGCCTATGGTATGATTGTTGTTCGTCCTATGGACTAAAAAGCCTCCGGTTTATATAGACATCGGAGAGGGCTAGGGTTCACTACTAGGGAAAAGCCTAGCAGCAGCGCGGGTTTTGGGCCTATTAGTAGCGCGGGGGCCGGCGCTACTAATAAGGCGCTACAGCTAACGTATAGCGGTAGCGCGGGTGCCACCCGCGCAACTACTACGTCCGTTAGTAGTAGCGTGGGTAAAAACCCACGCTACTACAAACCTGTGCTTTGAAAAATAAAATTGAGCTTGAGCATGAATTATTTTAACATCTAATCTATAATCTCTAATCACCCCTCAACGCTACTCAATTTAATCTCTAATCACCCCTCATCATTCCAAATCATCTAACTTCCGGGACGGTCACCCATCCTCTCACTACTCCAGCCTGAGCACGCTTAACTTCCGGGTTCTATTCTCCCTCGATTCCAAGTCTGCACTTGTTGTTTTCCTAACAATAGTAAGATGTCAGTCCTATTAACCCTCGGGAGTTTAGCTTGAGCATGAAGTCACACATTTCACTGTTTGAGTTTAAAACTATTGTTCTAAAAAACAATAATTATTTAGTAACACTAATAATTCTTGAATAAGTAGTTTGACCACATTTTGACCACAGTTTGACCACAGTTTGACCAGATTTGACCAAAATTCCAAAAAACTGAAATAATTATTTAGTAACACTAATATTCTTGAATAATTATCTAGTAACACTAATACTTCTTGAATAAGTAATTTGACCACAGTTTGACCAGATTTGACCAAAATAAAAAAAACTGAAATTTGAGCATAACTTTTTTCCTTTTAGAATTTGAGGATTCTAAAAATTTGCAAACAGGCCCTAGGCCGTCTCCATCGGATGCAGATTTTCGTGCTGAACATTTTTATATATTATACGTTTTTTTCTGATATCGTATGCAAAAGTTATAGCCGTTTTACATTTTCCCTACACTTCTTGCAAAACATGTCTAAATTTAAGTTTTTAAATTTTCCTAACTAGTAGATGTAGTAACATAACTACATCTCGAAGGATTTTAATTTTTGAAGTTTTTATCATTTTCTTTTGCTTTTTACAAAACCGAAAAGGCGTACCACGGGGGGGGGGGCTAGAGTTTCGAAATGGGACCTTTAGTAGTAGCGAGGGTTTTTACCCCTCGCTACTACTATGGCATGTCCCGGAGGGGCATGGTTGATACCTCTTAGTAGTAGCGAGGGGTAAAATCTTAGTAGTTGTGACGCCCCTGATTTAATCGTACACTAATCATACACGCAAACGTGTACGATCAAGATCAGGGACTCACGGGAAGATATCACAACACAACTCTAAAATAAAGATAAGTCATACAAGCATCATAATACAAGCCAGGGGCCTCGAGGGCTCGAATACAAGTGCTCGATCATAGACGAGTCAGCGGAACCAACAATATCTGAGTACAAACATAAGTTAAATAAGTTTGCCTTAAGAAGGCTAGCACAAACTGGGATACAGATCGAAAGAGGCACAGGCCTCCTGCCTGGGATCCTCCTAAACTACTCCTGGTCGTCGTCAGCGGGCTGCACGTAGTAGTAGGCACCTTCGGTGTAGTAGGAGCCGTCGTCGACGGTGGCGTCTGAATCCTGGGCTCCAACATCTGGTTGCGACAACCAGGTAGAAGGGATAGGGGAAAGAAGGAGAAAGCAACCGTGAGTACTCATCCAAAGTACTCGCAAGCAAGGAGCTACACTACATATGCATGGGTATATGTGTAAGGGGCCATATCAGTGGATTGAACTGCAGAATGCCAGAATAAGAGGGGGATAGATAATCCTGTCGAAGACTACACTTCTGGCAGCCTCCGTCTTGCAGCATATAGAAGAGAGTAGACTGAAGTCCTCCAAGTAGCACCGCATAGCATAATCCTACCCGGCAATCCCCTCCTCATTGCCCTGTTAGAGAGCGATCACCGGGTTATATCTGGCACTTGGAAGGGTGTGTTTTATTAGGTATCCAGTTCTAGTTGTCATAAGGTCAAGGTACAACTCCGGGTCGTCCTTTTACCGAGGGACACGGCTATTCGAATAGATAAACTTCCCTGCAGGGGTGCACCACATAACCCAACACGCTTGATCCCATTTGGCCGGACACACTTTTCGGGGTCATGCCCGGCCGCGAAAGATCAACACGTCGCAGCCCCACCTAGGCACAACAGAGAGGTCAGCACGCCGGTCTAAACCTAAGCGCACAGGGGTCTGGGCCCATCGCCCTTAGCACACCTGCACGTTGCGTACGCGGCCGGAAGCAGACCTAGCCTAGTGTTGTTCCAGTCCAATCCGGCGCGCGCCACTCAGTCGCTGATGTCACGAAGGCTAAGGGCGATGGTTAGTGCGTATAGACCAAATGGCCAGACTCGGATCAAATACCCAGATCTCGTTAAGCGTGTTAACTATCCGCGAACGCCGACTAGGGCTAGGCCACCTCTCTCCTATGTGGTCTCAACCTGCCCTGTCGCTCCGCCACAAAGTAACAGTCGGGGACCGTCGGGAACCCAGGCCCACCACTACCTGGGTGGAACCACCTGCCCCTTCAGCCCCCATCTCCGAACAGTATCATAGGTAAAGAAACAGGTGTAAAGTATATAGTATATGCCTGTGATCACCTCCCGAAGTGATCACGGCCCAGTAGTATAGCATGGCAGACGGACAAGAGTGTAGGGCCACTGATGGAACACTAGCATCCTATACAAAGCAGTAGGATAGCAAGTAAAGGTAACAACAGTAGTAGCAAGGACAGGTTATGCAACAGAATAGGATAAGCCGTAAGCAGTAACATGCTACACTACTCTAATGCAACAGTATAGAGAAGAATAGGCGATATCTGGTGGTCAAGGGGGGGCTTGCCTGGTTGCTCTGGCAAGAGAGAGGGGTCGTCAACTCCGTAGTCGTACTGGGTAGCAGCGGCGTCGGTCTCGGTGTCTAGCGAGAGAAGAGGGGGAAGAAACAATAAATATTTAAGCAAACAGATGCATAGCGATGCATGACATGACAAGTATCGGTGTTAGGGGTGCCCTAACGCGGTATGAGGTGATACCGGTGAAGGGGGAAAACATCCGGGAAAGTATCCCCGGTGTTTCGCGTTTTCGGGCAGAGGAGCCGGAGGGGGAAAGTTGCGAGTTTGATATGTTAGGGGTGCGTGGCGGATGAACGGGCTGCGTATCCGGGTTCGTCTCGTCGTTCTGAGCAACTTTCATGTACAAAGTTTTTCGATCCGAGCTACGGTTTATTTTAAAATGATTTTCTAAAGTTTTATTAATTTTTGGAATTAATTATTTAATTCAACATTATCCAGAATAGTAAAAGATGACGTCAGCATGACATCATGCTGACGTCAGCAGTCAACTGAGCAGTTGACTCGGTCAACTATGTGTGGGTCCCGCATGTCATTGATTGATTAGGCTAATCAGGGGCTAATTAAGTTAACTAGTAATTAGGTTAATCTAATCAAGATTAATTAATCTAATTAATTCCTTAATTAATTAATTAATTAATTATTTTTATTATTATTATTTTATATATTTTTTAAATTCCTTTTTTCTAAATCGTTCTGGGGGTGGGGGCCCCCTTGTCATTGTCCCATAGGGGCCCTTAGCGGGCGGTCTGGCAGGAGGGTGCGGGCGCGGGCGCCCGAACGGGAGCACGGTGGCGGCGGACCCGGCAGGGGCGCCGGAGCAGGGGTGGTCGGCGCGTGACCGGGAGGGAGCGGGGCCGTCGCGGAGAGGCAGGAAGAGGCGGGCGCGGCAGCACGGCGCGCGACAGTAGGGCGGGAGGGAGGCGGGGGAGCATCACCAGGGGCGCGGGGGGGCGGCGGCGCGGGCGCGCGGCCGAGCCCCGCAGCAGGGAGTAGCAGCGAGCGGGGGGGTGGTCGGCGACGTGCAAGCAGCAGGGGAGGAGGCGGCCGCGGGCTGCTGAGCGATGCGGAAGGGAGAGCGAGGCAGCCACGTCCGAACGAGGTGGGGCGCGAGCACAGGCAGGAGGCGCGGGCGCGGCCAGGGCGGCCGACGCGCGTGAGGGCGCCGGTGAGCGAGGGCGTGGCTGAAGTTGCCGAAGCAGGGGAGGGGGAGGAGATGCCGGGGCCTCACCACGGGGTCGTGGGGTCTAGGCAGCGATGCTCGGGGAGGAAGACGGGGACGATGGCGTTGTTGGAGACGACGACGGCGATGGCGTCCGGCGAGGAGGCCTGGTCGAGGCAGCGTGAAGAGACAAGGAGGCGACGAAGCTTGGCGGCGGGCCGCGGGATCCACGGGTGGCAACAGCGTCTTCGGCGGGGGAGGCCGCGGGGCGTCGGGGGCGAAGGGATTGGGGTCGATCCCGATCCAGACCGGTAGAGGGAGGAGAGAGCGAGAGGGGGGAGTGGGGGAGTGGGGGTTACGATTAGGGTTCCCCCCTCCTGGGGATAAGGTAGGTGCGGGTCGGCCGGCTGGTCCAGGTGGGCCGGCCTAGCCGGTGAGCTGGGCCGTCTGGCCAAGTTGGCCAGGGGGCCCTTTTCATTCTTTTTAGTTTTGTTTTCTCTTTTGCTTTTGTATTTTTTTCTTTTATTTCTGTTTTATCTTTGTTTCCTATTGTTCTAGTTTTTTGTGAAATATATACTTGGCATCTAATTTGGTATTTCAATTTAGTCCACTGCCACAAAAACTCTAGTCCCCAAATAATTTAGTTTGATATTTTATTTAATTAGTGAAGGCATTTAAATAATTGTTTTTACGGCTGTTTCACCCATCTTATAGTATTTAAACATTTTACAAAGATGTGGCTTCCCCACCATAATTACCTAAGCAATATTTGGTTCACTCCGAACATTTTAGTTTTAATATTTGAAAACGTTTATTGTTTGTTTGATTTTGAATTTGAATTTGAATCGGTTCCGAACTAACACGAGATTAGCGACAGTAATCGAAGTGACGTGGCATCATTAGCAGGGAATTACTATAGCTAAATATCCGGGCGTCACAGTAGTAGTGTGGGTTTATAACCCTCACTACTACTATGGCATGGCCCAGGGGCACGGTAGAGACCGCTTAGTAGTAGCGAGGGTTAAAAACCAGTGCTACTGCTATCAACTTAGTAGTAGCGAGGGTTAAAAACTCACGCTACTACTATGGCATGTCCCGGGGGGCATGGTATAGACCACTTAACCAGCGCTAATGCTATCAACTTAGTAGTAGCGAGGGTTGAAAACCCGCGCTACTAGTAAGTAGCAGTAGCGAGGGGTATAAACCCGCGCTGCTAGTAAGCGTCTGTCTATAAGCTTTTCCCTAGTAGTGGTTACATAGAGTCGGTTACAATTGGAGGAGATCTACGTATCTGTATCGCCAAGCTTGCCTTCCACGCCAAGGAAAGTCCCATCCGGACACGGGACGAAGTCTTCAATCTTGTGTCTTCATAGTCCAAGAGTCCGGCCAAAGGTAATAGTCCGGCTATCCGGACAACCCCTAATCCAGGACTCCCTCAGTAGCCCCTGAACCAAGCTTCAATGACGACGAGTCCGGCGCGCAGATTGTCTTCGGCATTGCAAGGCGGGTTCCTCCACCGAATACTTCATAGAAGATTTTGAACATAGTGACAGTGTCCAGCTCTGCAAAATAAGTTCCACATATGGCCATAGAGAGAATAGTATTTACACAAATCTAATCTGCAAACGTATTCCGTAGCTACGTAGCGTGACATCACACCACGGCCAACCTTTATTCGAATCGTTTTACCATCCCACCTCAGCGCGTTTAGCGAGGCGGTTTACTTGGCACGTCTTGTCGAAGCAGAGATCGTGTCCCCTTAATTTATGAGATCTCATGAATACAGACGTGGGTAACCCAGTCGTGCCCGTTGGTGTGTCTCCTTGATCAAAGGCGAGTCCCAAACGGTCACGGGGAGGGCTCTTGGTATTCAACCTCTTATAAAGAGACCAAGGCCTTGCTTCTTTCTTTCAACCGCAATCGAATTCGCCCTTCGCCTCGAGTTCCAACACCCAAGGCCCCAGATTTTAGGCGCTTCAGACCCTCGACGATGTCCGGTTCCGACCTTCAAGGCCGATGGATGCCTTCCTCCGTCACCGAGGAAGACGTGATAAAGTTGAGAGAGGCCAGGTTCTTGACCGGTGAAATCTCGCATAGGCTGCCCGCTCAAGGGCAGGTCACTCCCACTCCCAAGCCTGGTGAGAGCATTGTGTTCGTGTCTCACTTCCTTCGAGGGCTAGGCTTTGCGACAGATCCCTTCGTGAGGGGGCTCATGTTTTATTATGGGCTAGAATTTCACGACTTAGCTCCGGAGTCCATCCTCCACATCTCATCATTCATTGTCGTGTGCGAAGCCTTCATCCGTATTACTCCACACTTCGGACTATGTCTTAAGACCTTTAAAGTAGAACCTAAGATGATCGAGGGACAGCATGCGGAGTGCAGAGGCGCTGTTATAAGCAAGAATGGTGACGCTCCATGGCCCGAGGGCTTTTTCCAAGAGGAGTTCAACTTATGGCAACAAGAGTGGCTTTATATCACCGCTCCCAGGGGCTCCAAGTGGGTGGCGCCACCTGCTTTTTTCTCGGGTCCCCCACCACGACTAGCGTCATTGGTCAATAAGGGGCTGGACTAGGGGCCGGCAAAGGACGTGCCCCTATTGCAGGGCCGCATCCGAGATCTCCTATAAAGGGACATCAGCTTGATCATGGTGACGCAAGTTATGCTAATTCGCCGAGTTCTGCCCTGCAAACGTCGCCCTCTCCGCCTGTGGGAGTTCAATCCGGAGGGACCGCGAGCTCTTCAACACTTTCTTGGCATGACGCCCATGGAGATGTACAAATTGTTCTTCGGATCACATGTAATGTGTCCGGATTCTACGGAGGACGCATGACTAAGCTACAATCGTCTGGATACTCAAGTAAGTAGCCCTGTTCCCAGACACACCATCCGTTCATTCATCACAACATCACCCTTAAAAGAGTTGTCTTTGAAACAGGAGTGGATAGCGAAGGCAAAGTTAATCAGGTGCCCGGGCCCCCTTCCTGAGACCTCGCCGGATCCCACGTTAACCAGCATGCTGGAGATCGTGCCTTTAGAAGAAAACAGGGGGGGGGACAAGGAAGCTACCGCCTTCTCGAAGGAGGCTGTTAAGAAAGGAGGAATCGAAAATTCCTCTATCCAGGGGAAGATGAGGACCGCCTCTGAAGGCCCGGAGACTATGGTCTCGAAGCGGGGGAAGAAATCTTCGCCAGAGGGTCCTGTGCCAGGGGAAACCTCGGCCGTAATGTTCCCCCAAGGGGATCAGCCCTCCACCGAACCGTAAGTAGAGAGGGGGGTTTAAAATGAGAGAAATCCCCGTTTTGTTTCAGAGGAAAATAACCGAAAATTTACCTTGCAGTTCGGATCTTAGCCCTTCTCAACAGAGCTCATCTTCGGGGGATCTTCTTCCGGAGATGATGGAGAGCGGAACGCCTCCCCCTGCCGTACCGCCTTGCGAGGCGGGCGACCCTGAGGTATCGTCACGGAGGGTTTCTCCGAATCCGGCAGGGCCGGAAGGCAGCCATATGGCCCCAGAGCCCTCTGTGTCCAGCCTTCGAAAAAGGCCATCGTACGAGTCCGGCACCGCCCGGTGCACGGTCGGAGGGCCTGAAGGATCTGCTAGGGCGAGCATCTATCTCAAAGGAGCACCGTACGTTGATGGGTACAGTAATTGAAAGGATTTCCTCCGCGGAAAGCGGGTTGTATGAGGCCGTCAGGAGTTTGCTAACAGGTTTTGAGGTACACGAAATAATGTACCTTTTGACAGTTTCGCATAAGTAAGATGCGCCCTGTGTAGATAGTAGCTCCTGAGACTCTGTGTGTTGTCTAAGACGACAACGCACGGAGGATCATAGTCTCAGTCATAAATTTGTCGCCTTCTCATGTAGGTGGCGGGGTGTCCGGTGGCTAGCCGGATTGATGAATTTGCCGAGCTAAAGCGGCAACTTGACGTGGCAGATGCCGACATCGCGCTTGTCAATAAGCGGCTTGACGAGGCAAAAGGTATGTAATTTCTCCGGAGACACCTGGTAAGAGGAGCTTGATGCCAGTATCTTACGACATGTACTCTTGACGCAGATGGTGCTACCGCCATGGAGAACCTTTGGGCGGAACTTGCCCGAGCCAAGGAGCAGGCCAGGAATAGTGATGCGGCTGCCGTAAAGGCAATTGAAGAGCTAAAAGCCGAACAGGCTGCTCACTGCCGAAGCAAGAAGGAAATGGCCGAGATGGCTGTGAAGTTGAAGAGCGCTGCTGACCGTTGCAAGCTTCTTGAAAAGGAAAATCGGGCGGAACAGACGGACCTGGAGAAGGCCACTACCGCAGCCAAGGATGCTCGCTCTGCGAGGAGAGCTAGGAAGGAGGAGCTACGTCAAGCCGGAGATATCGCGGCTGGAAAGCCCTTTATGCTGCGGATGAAATTCGGGGATCCAAAATATGCTCCGTTGGACCGGATGTGGAGTACGGAGGACACTTATCTGGATTTGGCGGCGAGCGTCGCAGACGCGGCCGAACACTTCCGAGATCAAGAGGATTGCGAAGTGGAAAAGCTCTTCTGGTCGCAATTCCATAATCCAGAGCGTCCACTTCCATTGACCGATCGTTTGGCCGAATGGGCCGAGCTAAATAGGTTATCCGGACTCGCCATGAAGTATGTCATTGGTCATCTGTGGCCGGAAAAGCCAGAGCCGAAAAGTTATTTTAGCTTGGTGCAGCGGTTCACTAGTAGAAAACAGGCCTATTGTCCCGGTTCATAAGGGCCTTTAGTCCCGGTTCCTGAACCGGGACTAAAGGGTCGTTACTAATACCCTCACCCTTTAGTCCCGGTTCAAACCAGAACCGGGACAGATGGGCCTCCACGTGGCCTGTGCGCCGAGCCCAGGCAGGAGGGCCTTTGGTCCCGGTTGGTAGCACCAACCGGGACCAATAGGCATCCAGGGTCAGCATTTCTGTGGCTGGGGTTTTTGGTTTTTTTAAAGGGGGGGAGGGGGTTTGGGGATTTTGGGGGGTTAATTTAGGTATTTCATATATTGTGTTAGCTAGATAGCTAATTAATAGAGAGAAGTGTCCTCTCTTATGTTCGTGCTTGGTCGACGTTACGTACTAAACATATGTATAGAGAAGACTAGGCATATGCTTGCTAGTAAGCAAACGAAGGAAACAGAAGATCGTCATGAACATATATGCATACAGAGAGAAGTGATATCGACCACATCTCCTCCGAGAGATTGGTCGAACAACAAGTTCTCGTATAACTATCGTCCGACACTACCGGCTACATATATACAATAATTATCTTTTACAAATATAATCTCTTAAATTACGGACGCCTGGTCCACATAGTATTCTCCGTCTTCAGCGATCACATGGTCAAGAAAGAATGCCGCCAATTCCTCTTGAATTCCTCGCATGCGATCTGGTCCTAGGAGTTCATTCCGCTGCCGAAACATCTAATTTGAAGAAGGGGGTCAATACACACACACACACACAAATATATATATATATATATATATATATATATATATATATATATATATATATATATATATGAATGAAACTCAACACAAATGATGGTAATAAACAAAAATTGTGAATATTATTTCTTACGCACTTCATATTGTTTCTCAGAGTACCCGCCCCGCTCACAGGTCGTGTGGCGGATGGACTCGCAGACGTAGTATCCACAGAAATCATTCCCTTGTTCCTGCCACAACCACTTTACAAGAAATAGAGGTCAATTAAACAGTTAAGCAAGAATGCCAAATGGTATTGATGAAACTAGCGCTTGAATCAATAGCTAGGAGACGCGCGGATCATGGTACTATAGTACTTACTTTCGGGTATCTAAAATCCAGCTCCTTCGGGAGTCCCGGGGAATTTGTGCTGAATTTTCTCCAAACACTGCCAGACAAAAGAAAACAATTACTTGATATCACGAAATGAACAAATTTGCTGATATGGTGGATAATGATCGATTTAACTTACTTCTTTAGGATTTTAATCATGTCCGCATACTCCTCGGGATCTTTTCGTCTCGAGTACAAGACAGTTACTACTCCCTTCTCAAGCCTAATCTCCAGGAGAATATAGTGGAAACTGCGCAAGCATGCATAACTCATCAATTACAGTACTATACCTGGACTGATATACAAGGGAAACCGAATATGCACAAGACAACACTCACTTGAAGTTGTAAGGAAAGAGTATTATATCTTTGTGTTCATTTATTTCGAATGATTGTAGCAAGTTGGCCTCGGTTTCTGCGGCATGATCTTTAACCTGAACTGCATCTATGAGATTTGTGTTAATGAACCCAATATCACCGATTTGTCTTTTCTTCAATTCGGCAATCTTCAATCTGCATAATATAGTGAGGATAATTATAAATACATGCAATGAAAGAGCTGAGCTATATAGAGAGACTTAATGACAGAAGTAGTAGTAGTAGTACTTACAGACAGTAGCAGGTGACCGTTGTTTTATCGAGGGCCAATTGATTGAAGAACTGATAGAAATCCTCAAATGGAACATGCAACAGTCCAATTCCAACGAGGTCATGCTCCGGTTTAACTCTCACATACAAAGTACTCCTCCCTCCTGACTCTCTGCAGGTTTTCATGTACCAATCATGCAATCTTCGCATCATCGTTGTTAGAGATCTTTCATCTTCGACGAGAGGCTTCCCGTACTCGTATCTTTGTATCTGCACGTCCAGGAAACCATAATCTACATCATCGGGCAGGTAATCGTCAGGATTATTATAACCGGGCGCCATCCTCGGATCGACGCTAGGCACCTTGAGGTGGGGGCACGATTGCTTTGCTTGTTCGCCGAGCTGGGCAATTTGTTTCCCAGCTCCTCGTCGTTCTTTCAGCCTTTTATCACTGACTGTACTTCCCGACCGCGACGCTTCGGCCCATGTCTATGCAATAATGCGCTCATAGTTGCCTTTCAGCGGAGACTTGGGTGGTTTTGCCAGGGCAGCCAGAGTGCGCTTCACTTTCACCCGATCTAGCTTCTCCTTCGGAGGTGGATTTCTCTTTGCTTTCAACCCTTCAAACCAGTCATCCACCTCGGTTTGCGTGATCCTCGCGTTCTCCTCCGGGGTCCTCTCGTATGGTAACTTCTCTGGAGTCTTGAGAGAAGGACCGAATCTGTATTTGCTCTCGCCTCTGGCTGTACTGCTAGACGCCGGCAGAGCAGACGGAGCGGCAGTCTTCTTGACTTGCTTACGAGGCGGAGGAGAAGGACTACGACGCGCCGGAGCAGCTGCCGGTCCGGCGGCGGGTCTCTTCCGCCCTTGCTGACGAGGCGGAGAAGGAGGAGGCTGGCTGCTCGGGCGCGCCGGCGCAGGCGGAGGAGGCGGAGTGCCGCCACGCGCTGGAGAAGGAGCCGGCCGAGGGCCCTGGTCGTCACTCGCCGGAGGAGGAGGCGGTGGAGGAGGCGGAGTGCCCTGACTCGCCGGAGGAGGAGGAGGAGGAGGCGGAGGCGTCCAGTTCGGAAGGTTGATGAGCTCCTTCCGCCATAGGCATGGAGTCTTCAGAGCAGAACCCAGCCGAGTCTCCCCTTCTCCGGTAGGGTGGTCAAGCGAGAGGTCCTCAAATCCCTCCGTTATTTCATCCACCATCACCTTAGCATATCCTTCTAGAATCGGCCGGCAGTGAAAACTTGCGCCGGGTTCATTAGGAAAAACAGAGCCAACAGCCGCCTTGACCTTCAAATTCATCCATTGCGTCATAAGGTGGCAAATTTGAGCCTCCGTGATAGCATCCATGGGATAGCTGGCAGGAGCCGTCAAGACAAGCTCCGGCTGAAGCAGCTTGGTGGAAGCAACGCTGCTTCTCCGCTGAGATGGCGGGGTAGCTTCAGGGGAAGCTTCGGCAGGTCGGTTGATGCGATTTGCTTCTCGTTCCTCTATCCCGAGTACCCTTGCTTTAAGCGCCTGCAGTTTGGACTGTTGCACTTGCTTCCTCCTCTCCTGGCTTTTGTAACCGCCTGCGTCCGGAAACCCAACCTTCCACGGAATGGAGCCTGGCGTGCCTCGTGTCCGTCCAGGGTGCTCAGGATTCCCGAGGGCCTTTGTGAGCTCGTCGTTCTCTCTGTCTGGAAGGAACGTCCCTTCCTGCGCTGCTTTGATATAGTACCGAAGGTTCTTCAAGGGAATGTCACGTTGCTCGTCCGTCCAAATGCACTTCCCTGTTACAGGGTCCAAGGTTCCGCCAGCCCCGAAGAACCAAGTCCGGCAACGGTCTGGCCAGCTCATTGTCTCTGGTTCGATCCCTTTTTCAACCAGATCATTCTCAGCCTTGGCCCACTTAGGCCGGGCTACCAGGTAGCCACCTGACCCCGTGTGATGGTGATGCTTCTTCTTCGCAGCATTTTTCTTGTTTGTCTCCGACATCTTCTTACTCTTTTCCGATGTCTTGTGGGCCACAAATGCAGGCCAGTCATCTCTGATCTTCTCATATATGCCCTTGAATTCTGGTGTCTCTTTTTTCTCGACAAACCAATTCAGGTCTTTCTTCCACCTCCTGAATAGTTCTGCCATCCTCTTAATAGCAAAAGACTTGATTAATTGCTCTTTAACTGGCTTCTCCGGATCATCCTCTGGCGGTAGGGTGAAATTTGACTTCAGCTCAGTCCAAAGATCATTTTTCTGCAGATCATTGACATAAGACACCTCAGGGTCTTCGTTCTTAGGCTTATACCATTGCTGGATGCTGATCGGGATCTTGTCCCTAACCAGAACCCCGCACTGAGCAACAAATGCCTTCTTTGTTCGGATGGGTTCAGTAGGTTGGCCGTCGGGCGTGATTGCTATGATCTCAAACCTTTCATCTGACCTCAACTTTCTCTTCGGGCCTCGTCTCTTTACCTCAGTTGTGCTCGATGCGGAGGGCTAGAAAAAAGAACAAAGACTTAATTAATATGTGTACATACCAAAACAATGAATGCATCAATTAGCTAGTCAGCACAGGATTAACTAATATATATATATATATACCTGGCCGGACTCGGTTCGGTCACCGGACTCGTTTCGGTCACCGGAGGCGTTGAAGCCCGCGTCACTTGTGGGACGTGGATGTAGTGTCCGACACCGACGGCCACATGTATCTCACACCGACGATACTTGCTATTTAATTAGGGTTTCCTCTACCGCTCGGCGACCCTCGTTCACGATAAAAAAAGGGGAAGAAGAAGAAAAAAAAGAGGAGAAGAAAAAAAAAGAGGAGAAGAAAGAATAGAGGAGAAGAACTCCTCTATTCTTTCTTCTCCTCTTTTTTTCTTCTTCTTCCTCTTCTTTTTTTATCGGAAACGAGGGTCTTCGAGGGTCGCCGAACGGTAGAGGAAACCCTAAATAGAAAGTATCGTGGGTGTGAGATACAAGTGGCCGTTGGTGTCGGACACTACATCCACGTCCCACAAGTGACGTGGGCGTCGAAGCCCGCGTCACTTGTGGGACGTGGATGTAGTGTCCGACACCGACGGCCACTTGTATCTCACACCCACGATACTTTCTATTTAGGGTTTCCTCTACCGCTCGGCGACCCTCGTTCATGATAAAAAAAGAGGAAGAAGAAGAAAAAAAAAGAGGAGAAGAAAAAAAAGAGGAGAAGAAAGAATAGAGGAGAAGAACTCCTCTATTCTTTCTTCTCCTCTTTTTTTCTTCTTCTTCCTCTTCTTTTTTTATCAGAAACGAGGGTCGTCGAGGGTCGCCGAACGGTAGAGGAAACCCTAAATAGCAAGTATCGTGGGTGTGAGATACAAGTGGCCGTCGGTGTCGGACACTACATCCACGTCCCACAAGTGGCGTGGGCGTTGAAGCCCGCGTCACTTGTGGGACGTGGATGTAGTGTCCGACACCGACGGCCACATGTATCTCACACCGACGATACTTGCTATTTAATTAGGGTTTCCTCTACCGCTCGGCGACCCTCGTTCACGATAAAAAAGGGGAAGAAGAAGAAAAAAAAGAGGAGAAGAAAAAAAAGAGGAGAAGAAATAATAGAGGAGAAGAACTCCTCTATTCTTTCTTCTCCTCTTTTTTTCTTCTTCTTCCTCTTCTTTTTTTACCCTCTTCTTCCTGTCATGTTCGACGACCCTCGTTCCCGATAAAAAAAGAGGAAGAAGAAGAAAAAAAAGAGGAGAAGAAAGAACAGAGGAGAAGAAGCTCCTCTATTCCTTCTTCTTCTCCTCTTTTTCTTCTTCTTCTTCCTCTTCTTCCTCTCCTCGTCTTCTCCTTCTTCTTCTCCTTCTTTCTCTACTTATTTTCCTTTTCCTTATTTTACTTTTTCCTCTCCACTAACATAAAATGCACTAACCTAAAATGCAACAAACATAAAATGCACTAAATCGATCAACTAACCTAAAATCAGTGATAAAATGCACTAACCTAAAATCGATATCTACTAACAACTTAAAAAATAATACATATGTGAAAAAATGCACATATGAAAATACACACAAATGCTATCGGAGAGGGGGTATATCGACCCCCCTCATGTATCCACATACATACATATATACTTGCATATATGTAAAAAAAATCATATATAAAGTTTTTCTAAAATCTAACTTTTGCATATATGAACATATATACACAGAGAACATATGCATATATACACATTTTTATAATAATGCAAAAAATAAGAGAAAAGGGCGCCGGCGGCCAGACCGAAGGCGGCGACGTGTGGTCGGGGCAACGGCGACGGGGTTGGGGAAGGCGCGACGGCGACGGTGACGGAGACGGGGTCGAGGAAGGGGCTGGCGCGCGCGGCGACGGCCATGGGGTTGGGGAAGGGGCGGCGCGCGCGGCGACGGCGACGGGGTCGGGGAACGGGCGGTGCACGCGGCGACGGCGACGGGGTCGGTGAAGGGGCGGCGCGCGCAGCGACGGCGACGGGGTCAGGGAACGGGTGGCACGCGCGGCGACGGCGACGGGGTCGGGGCAGGGGCGGCGCGCGCGGCGACAGCGATGATGTCGGGGCCAGCAGGGGCGGCGGGCGCGGCGATGGTGTCGGGGCAGTGGCTCGGCGGCGGCAACGGCGAGGTGGACCAGCCTGACGGCGTCGGGGCAGGGCTCAGCGGCGACGGCGACGAGGAGCAGAAGGCGTCGGGGCGAGAAGAAACAGATGGATTTGGTCGAAAACTGCTAAGTGTTGCTTATATAGCAAGAGCATTAGTCCCGGTTCGTGAAACCAACCGGGACTAATTCCCCCCTTTAGTCCCGGTTGGTGCCACCAACCGGGACCAAAGGCTTATTTTCAGCAGCCCAAAGGGCGGGAAGCGGCGGCCTTTGGTCCCGGTTGTTGGCACCAACCGGGACTAAAGGTGGCCATTGGTCCCGGTTTGTGCCACGAACCGGTACCAATGCCCCCCTTTAGTCCCGGTTGGTGGCACCAACCGAGACCAAAGGCCTTGTGCTGCCCCGCGCCAAAACTTTAGTCCCACCTCGCTAGCTGAGAGAGCTCGAGAGTGGTTTATAAGCGCTGCTGCGCCCACCCTCTCGAGCTCCTCTCGACTGCAGGCTTTCGGGCCTAATCTGTCACTGCAATGCCTGTGGGCCTGCTGGGCCTGCTGCGGGCCTGAATCCTGGCCCATGGTGGTTGGGTTTCTAGTCGTATTCAGGCCGTGGTGGCCCAGTAGGTGGCATTTTTTTTGCTATTTTTTTCATTTCTACTTAGAACTAAATACTTATAGTTTTGTAGTGATTTCTTTTTTATTTTATGTCACAAAAATTATAAACTTTCTGTTAGCGCAATTAGTTTTAAAATTAGAATAGTTTAAATTTGAATTTTTTAAAATTTGTGTGAATCACTAGTTTATCAATAACTTTACAATAAAAATTGATTTTTGAGTCATTGTTTTTCCTGCTATTTAATATTACTGTGTTTTATCATTTTAGTCAATTTGGTAATTTTAGTTAGTCATAACAAATATTATAGGCATTTTTTTCACTTTGAGAGGAGCTCAACAACGCAGAGAGGGACGGGCTTTTGTTTTTGTTTTGCTTTCTATATTATTTATTTTCTTTTGTTCTTTGCTTTATTTTTTTATTCTTTTTGCTTTTAGGTCAGCAAAATTATAAACTTTCTGTTAGTGCCATTAGTTTTAGAAAAATTATAAACTCAAATTTGAATAGTTAAAATTTGAATTCTTTGAAATTTGTGTGAATCACAAGTTTGTGATTAACTTTAATAAAAAAATTAACATAGATGCACCTACTCGTCTATTTTCAAATGAATTCTAAAATACTTGGCATAACATACTCGTCTGTTACAAATTTGGCATGGTATCATCATAATAGTTGCGGGAGAAATTCTTCACTTTTTCTTCGCTTGTGTCATTTGCTTATTGCGCCGTAACCATGGATAATCTTCAGCGTTTATTAGGATGCTTGGGTCAGCCTTGACATTGAAGGGAGGAATTTCATGAAACCTTTCATAATCTTCAGACATGTCTGTCTTGCCATCCACTCCCAGGATATCCCTTTTTCCTGAAAGAACTATGTGGCGCTTTGGCTCATCGTATGATGTATTCGTTTCCTTATCTTTTCTTTTTCTCGGTCTGGTAGACATGTCCTTCACATAGATAACTTGTGCCACATCCTTGGCTAGGACGAACGGTTCATCAGTGTACCCAAGATTTTTCAGATCCACTGTTGTCATTCCGTACTGTGGGTCTACATGTACCCCGCCTCCTGACAGATTGACCCATTTGCACTTAAACAAAGGGACCTTAAAATCTTGTCCGTAGTCAAGTTCCCATATGTCCACTATGTAACCATAATATGTGTCCTTTCCCTTCTTGGTTGTTGCATCAAAGCGGACACCGCTGTTTTGGTTGGTGCTCTTCTGATCTTGGTCAATCGTGTAAAATGTATTCCCATTTATCTCGTATCCTTTGTAAATCAATACAGTCAAAGATGGTCCCCTGGACAACAAGTACAACTCATCACAAACAGTGTTGTCACCTCTGAGACGTGCTTCCAACCAACTGCTGAAAGTCCTGATGTGTTCACATGTAATCCAGTCGTCGCACTGCTCCGGGTGTTTGGAGCGCAGACTGTTCTTGTGTTCATCGACATACGGGGTCACCAAGGTAGAGTTCTGTAGAACTGTGTAGTGTGCTTGAGACCAAGAATGCCCGTCCCTGCATATTATTGAGACCCCTCCTAGCGTGCCTTTTCCAGTCAGTCTCCCCTCATACCGCGATTTAGGGAGACCTATCTTCTTAAGGCCAGGAATGAAGTCAACACAAAACCCGATGACATCCTCTATTTGATGGCCCATGGAGATGCTTCCTTCTGGCCTAGCGCGGTTACGGACATATTTCTTTAGGAATCCCATGAACCTCTCAAAGGGGAACATATTGTGTAGAAATACGGGCCCCAGAACGACAATCTCGTCGACTAGATGAACTAGGACATGCGTCATGATATTGAAGAAGAATGGTGGGAACACCAGCTCGAAACTGACAAGACATTGCGCCACATCACTCCTTAGCCTTGGTACCATTTCCGGATCGATCACCTTCTGAGAGATTGCATTGAGAAATGCACATAGCTTCACAATGGCTAATCGGACATTTTCTGGTAGAAGCCCCCTCAATGCAACCGGAAGCAGTTGCGTCATAATCACGTGGCAGTCATGAGACTTTAGGTTCTGGAACTTTTTCTCTGGAATATTTATTATTCCCTTTATATTCGACGAGAAGCCAGTCGGGACCTTCATACTGAGCAGGCATTCAAAGAAGATTTCTTTCTCATCTTTTGTAAGAGCGTAGCTGGCAGGACCTTCATACTGCTTCGGAGGCATGCCGTCTTTTTGGTGCAAACGTTGGAGGTCCTCCCGTGCCTCGGGTGTATCTTTTGTCTTTCCATAGACGCCCAAGAAGCCTAGCAGGTTCACGCAAAGGTTCTTCGTCACGTGCATCACGTCGATTGAAGAGCGGACCTCTAGGTCTTTCCAGTAGGGTAGGTCCCAAAATATAGATTTCTTCTTCCACATGGGTGCGTGTCCCTCAGCGTCATTCAGAACAGCTAGTGCGTCGGAACCCTTTCCAAAGATTACGTGTAAATCATTGACCATAGCAAGTACGTGACCACCGGTACGCAAGGTGGGCTTCTTCCGGTGATCTGCCTCGCCTTTGAAATGCTTGCCTTTCTTTCGACATTGATGGTTGGTCGGAAGAAATCGACGATGGCCCAGGTACACATTCTTCCTGCATTTGTCCAGGTATATACTTTCAGTGTCATGTAAACAGTGTGTGCATGCGTGGTATCCTTTGTTTGTCTGTCCTGAAAGGTTACTGAGAGCGGGCCAATCGTTGATGGTCACGAACAGCAACGCCTTTAGGTTAAATTCCTCCTGTCCGTGCTCATCCCACGTACGTACACCATTTCCATTCCACAGCTGTAAAAGTTCTTCAACTAATGGCCTTAGGTACACATCAATGTCGTTGCCGGGTTGCTTAGGGCCTTGGATGAGAATTGGCATCATAATGAACTTCCGCTTCATGCACATCCAAGGAGGAAGGTTATACATACATAGAGTGACCGGCCAGGTGCTGTGATTGCTGCTCTGCTCCCCGAAAGGATTAATGCCATCCGCGCTTAAAGCAAACCATACGTTCCTTGGGTCCTTTGGAAACTCATCCCAGTACTTTCTCACGATTTTTCTCCACTGCGACCCGTCAGCGGGTGCTCTCAACTTCCCGTCTTTCTTACGGTCCTCACTGTGCCATCGCATCAACTTGGCATGCTCTCCGTTTCTGAACAGACGTTTCAACCGTGGTATTATAGGAGCATACCACATCACCTTCGCAGGAACCCTCTTCCTGCGGGGATCGCCGTGAACATCACCAGGGTCATCTCGTCTGATCTTATACCGCAATGCACCGCATACCGGGCATGCGTTCAGATCCTTGTATGCACCGCGGTATAGGATGCAGTCATTAGGGCATGCATGTATCTTCTCCACCTCCAATCCTAGAGGGCATACGACCTTCTTTGCTGCGTATGTATTGTCGGGCAATTCGTTATCCTTTGGAAGCTTCTTCTTCAATATTTTCAGTAGCTTCTCAAATCCTTTGTCAGGCACAGCATTCTCTGCCTTCCACTGTAGCAATTCCAGTACGGTACCGAGCTTTGTGTTGCCATCTTCGCAATTGGGGTACAACCCTTTTTTGTGATCCTCTAACATGCGATCGAACTTGAGCTTCTCCTTTTGACTTTCGCATTGCGTCCTTGCATCGACAATGACACGGCGGAGATCACCATCATCGTGCACATCGTCTGGTTCCTCTTGATCTTCAGCACCTTCACCCATTGCAGCATCATTGGGCACATCGTCTAGTTCCTCTTGATCTTCACCAGCTCCCCCCGTTGCAGCATCACGGTATTCAGGGGGCACGTAGTTGTCATCGTACTCTTCTTCTTCGTCGTCTTCCATCATAACCCCTATTTCTCCGTGCCTCGTCCAAACATTATAGTGTGGCATGAAACCCTTGTAGACCAGGTGGGTGTGAAGGATTTTCCGGTCAGAGTAAGACTTCGTATTCCCACAATCAGGGCATGGACAACACATAAAACCATTCTGCTTGTTTGCCTGAGCTGCATCGAGAAACTCATGCACGCCCTTAATGTACTCGGAGGTGTGTCTGTCACCGTACATCCATTGCCGGTTCATCTGCGTGCATTATATATAATTAAGTGTCCAAATTAATAGAAGTTCATCATCACATGCATTAAAAGCAAAGTACATACATAGTTCTCATCTAACAACATATAGCTCTCCAGAGCATCTAATTAATTAAACCATACATTAATTGAAACAAAGGCGATCATAATCGCAACCAAGGTAACAATTGATCCAACGGCATAATGATACCAAGCCTCGGTATGAATGGCATATTTTCTAATCTTTCTAATCTTCAAGCGCATTGCATCCATCTTGATCTTGTGATCATCGACGACATCCGCAACATGCAACTCCAATATCATCTTCTCCTCCTCAATTTTTTTTATTTTTTCCTTCAAGAAATTGTTTTCTTCTTCAACTAAATTTAACCTCTCGACAATAGGGTCGGTTGGAATTTCCGGTTCACATACATCCTAGATAAATAAAATCTATGTCACGTTGGTCCGCATAATTATCATAAACAATAAATGAACCAATAGTTATAAAGATTAATATATATATATATACCACATCCGAATCATAGACAGTACGAGGGCCGACAGGGGCGGATACCAAAACCATCGCACTATATAAGATGCAATAATAAAAGTAAGAAAATGATACAAGTATCTATCTAAACATACAAGTAAGAATATTTTTCCTTTCAGAAAGAAGATAAGAGCAAGAGGCTCACCACGGTGGTGTCGGTGATGAGATCGGCGCGGGTGATCGACGGCGGTGAAGACAGGGGTGGGGCGTGACGGACCGCTAAATCTAGACAAATCTCGAGGAAAATGGAGCTTTGAGGTCGAGCTTCGAGAGGAGAAAGCTTAACTAGTGTGGCTCGGGCATTTCATCGAACACCTCATGTGCATAGGAGGTGAGCTAGAGCACCTAAAGCCCCTCCTCTCGCCGGCCCAGAAAAACAGAGCACTGAGTGCTCTGCTCTGGCGCGAGGGGTATATATAGGCTACACCACTGGTCCCGGTTCGTGGCATGAACCGGTACTAAATGGGTACCTTTGGTCCCGGTTCATGCCACCAACCGGGACCAATGGTGGTGGGCCAGGAGCGAGGCCAATTGGTCCCGGTTCGTCCCACCAACCGGGACCAAAAGGTCCAGACGAACCGGGACCAATGGCCCACGTGGCCCGGCCGGCCCCCTGGGCTCACGAACCGGGTCCAATGCCCCCATTGGTCCCGGTTCTAGATTGAACCGGGACTAATGGGCTGACCCGGCCTGGACCATTGCCCCCTTTTCTACTAGTGGTTCCTTGGTGCAATGCCGCATATCAATGCAATGAAGAGGTCAGCATGCATAGAGGGTGCGCGGATGGCCCTTGCCCGTGTCAAGACATACTGGGCGGAAATGGAGGCCACCGATGTTGCATCCCAAGACTCGGACGGAAGCCGAGTACCTGCCGAGCACTATTTTCAGGAAGTTCTGCAAGGCGCTCGTTTAATAGAGACGCAGTGCTCGAAGGATACTATGTTCGAATAACATATATTATTGTAAAACAATATTTTGATGGAATGTAAGAGCTTTTTATACTTGTGCCTACCAGAATTAAAATACCTCCTGTGCGACCGTTAATGTATATGTGTATATAACCTGAAAGATGGCAGTCTTCGGCTTCAGCCCCCACGCATATAATGCGGGGGTGTTTGCAGAAGGCGCATGTTCACACTTGATCCAACGTCTTGGTCCATGAAGGAGGTGATAGCGCAGCGAACTAGGCAACCTGACTATAATGCTTTATCACTTTCACTTGACCATAGGAGCTTGACAGTGGGGCTACTATATAGCCCCTGGTGGCGCCGCACTCGCCCGAACTCGGGGCGCGTGTGTGCCTGGCTGGGAAACGGCCCTTCTTAATGCGGAGGAATCCCGAAGATTCCGACAGGTCATCGAGTGGTTGACCAGTCTCACGCTATATCATGACAGTCAGTTTCCGGCTTTCTCTACTGAGGTGCTCGCCTGGCTAAATCGGGGCACAATCGCAGTAGTTCTCCTGGTGCCACCTTAGCCGATAGGACGGAACGTAAGGCGGCAAAACACAGGAGCCGGGCAAATCCAACATTTGACCAAAGACATGATTCGGGGCTGCTGCATATAAGGCCAAACTCGTGACACCGAACACTCCCTAAGGTATTCGGTCTTTATAAAAACGGGCTGAGCAGTGCCCTTGATAATAAGCCCCTGGTGTCCAGGTACGTGCAGAATTCGGACGTGGCCACATGCCAAGACGCCAGCCTCCTCCTTGGTTATACTGAGAGTCTGGGGGATGTGTATCAACAAGAGACAGTAAAAAGGTTTACGCAGGGTCTTAATCTAAAAAGAATCCTGGAGACGGGTCACTGCTGCACGTCTGCGCCTGTGTCTCCGTTGTGCCGTGGCCTAGACGGGCGTAGCATGGTGTTCATCTGTAAAAGAGAGGAACTTTAGCCGAAAAAAAGAAGAAAGGAATAGTAGTGCGGAATTTATGTTGTACTAAATAAACAAAGTATAATTCAAGACTGATAAAAATTGATCCTTATTGCCGCTTATGTTACATATGCGGAGCCCCTTGTATAGGGGTGTACGGCTACTAAACCTTTAACGATTATATGTATGCTCCGGACTCGTCTAGCCGTGTCCATGGTCTTAATGACCTGTTAGATGCTTTTGTTGGTGAAGCTGTTAAGGCGGCCGCATATTCTGCCGCGCTCGAGGAACACTCGATATTTCCCTTTAGTGAGATGATGCCTCGTGGACCGGGCATCTTAAGCGTAAGAGATGCATAATGCGGTGTTGCGTTAAAGCGGGCGAAACCTTCGTGCCCCAGTAGTGCTTGATAGCCACTTGAAAATGGGGCGATGTGGAAGGTTATCTTTTCGCGGCGGAAGTTATCGGGGGAGCCGAACATAACTTCCAGCAGGAGAGAACCCGTACAATGGGTATCCGGGCCTGTCGTTACTCCTTGAAAGGAAGTGTTGCTATGGCAAATTTTTGTTGGGTCCATCCCCATTTTGCGGACTGTGTCCTGATATAGCAGGTTTAGACCATTGCCGCCGTCCATCAGGACCTGTGTAAGGTGGAGTCCGTCGATTATCGGATCTAATATCAAGGCAGTGCATCCTGCGTTCCGTATACTTCTAGAGTAATCCTGATGGTCGAAGGTGATCGGTTGTAACAACCGGTGGTGAGAGTCCTTGCGGATAGGCCGTATGGCATGTATCTCTATGGGCGCCACTCTGTCTTTTGCTTGTGTTACGTGAAGTAAGTTTACTATTTTGACTTCTTGTGGGAAATTCTTTTGTTTCCCGGTGCTCTGCTTGTGGGGTTCGTCATCGTCCTCACTTGGTGTGTCGAGCCCCTTGTGTTCGGTGTTGAGTTTGCCGGATTGCTTAAAGACCCAACAATCTCTATGGGTATGGTTTGCAGGCTTCCCGGGAGTACTGTGGATTTGACATATCTTATCCAAGATTTTGTTTAGGTTAGATAGCTCATCCCTGTTATCCTTGAGGGGCGGCTTTTTCTGATTCTGCCGAGAGCTTTTGAATCTGGCGTTAACTGCCGTGCTCTTCGGGCTGCTTCCCTTATTCCGGCGCTGGTCCTTGCTGCGTCATGGTTTCTCGTTTCCATCCCTAACTTCGGATGTACTTGGGTCGCTAGTGCTACATCTTGCCAACCAGCTATCCTCTCCCGCGCAAAAGCGGGTCATGAGGCTTGTTAATGCGGCCATTGTTCTTGGCTTTTCTTGGCCGAGGTGTCTGGCGAGCCATTCGTCTCGGACGCTGTGTTTGAAAGCTGCTAAGGCTTTGGCGTCCGGATAATCGACTATCTGGTTCTTTTTAGTGAGAAATTTGTTCCAGAGTTTCCGGGCTGACACTCCGGGCTGTTGAGTTATATGGCTTAAATCGTCTCCATCCGGAGGTCGGACATAGGTCCCTTGAAAATTTGCCCGAAAAGCATCCTCGAGCTCTTCCCAACTTCCAATGGTGTTTTCGGGAAGGCCTTTAAGCCAATGCCGGGCTGGCCCTTTGAGCTTGAGGAGTAAATATTTTATGGCGTGGAGGTCATCTCCTCTGGCCATGTGTATGTGGAGGATATAATCCTCAATCCAGACTCCAGGGTCTGTTGTTCCTTCATATGCCTCTATGTTTACAGGCTTGAATCCCACCGGAAATTCATGGTCCAGCACCTCATCGGTGAAACAGAGGGGGTGTGCGGCACCCCTGTATTTGGGTGTGCCGTATTGTTCGGATATTTGTTGTGTTTCATTGCTTACTGGATCTTTCTTTCTTGGCCCGTAGATAGACCTGGCTGGGCTATCCTTTTGATGCGAATCCTTGGGTGGATCGCGTGTTGGTTTGTGTGCGGCGCCATTTGCCGCTCTATGTTGGCCATGGGGTCGTCTATCCGACCGGGTGGCTTCCCTGTTTCTTGATTTTGGGGGCTCTAGGGCCTCCTCGTCCAATTCAGGCAGTAGCTTTCGCTTCGGGTAGCTCTTTGTGTGGCGACTATCGCCATATTTGTCTGCGGTGTTGAGTACTTTGCTCCATCTGATTCGGAGTGCGTCTTCCGCAGTTTTGAGCTTCTGCTTCTGCTTTTTCAGGCTTCGCGCCGTGGCGACGAGCCTTTTGCGGAGGTTTTCCTGTTCCAGGAGCTTGTCCGACGTGAGGTCGTCCGGACTGTTATCCTCGTCGGGGATGGGTTGTGCGGTTTGTTTATCCAAGTTGCCTTGTTCAGACGGTTGCTCGATGCCATGTTCGTCGTTTTCCGGCTTGCCCTGCTCTTTGGCTGGGTCTGTATGGCCGCTATCTCTGCCGAGGCTGGGCTTGGAGCGGCGCTTACGCCGCTGCTTTGGCTTTTTTTTGAAGGAACGGCCCTTCATTGCATCATGCCGTTCTTCCTTGTCGTTTCCTTTCGGTGTGTCCACCATGTATACATCGTAGGATGGGGTGGCTATCCAGTGCCCTATAGGCGCTGATTCGTGTTCGTCTCCTACATCGCCGTCCATACCGTCGATGTCTTCGGAGTTGAAGTCGAGCATGTCGGTTAAATCATCGACAGTTGCTACGAAGTGGGTGGTGGGTGGGCGTCGAATTTCTTCGTCGTCTGCATCCCAACCCTTTTGGCCATAATCCGGCCAGGACTCTCCTGACAAAAAGAGAGACCTTAGTGAATTCAGAATATCGCTGAAGGGCGAGTGCTGAAAGATATCCGCGGCGGTGAATTCCATGATCGGCGCCCAATCGGATTTGATTGGCAGGGGCGCGGAGGGTTCGGAGTCCGGATAAGAGTCCAGCACCTTGCAGTCACGGGCTTCGTAGAGGATAAGGTTGGTGTTCGGCTCGATCGTCGTTGAGACTGCAGCCCCCGAGGCGGTGTCTAGACAACCGTCCTCGACCGGCGTAGTTGACTCCGAGCTAGGGGTCGGAGCTGATGCGGCCTCCGGGGCACTATTCGGCGGCAGAGCTAGGTCATGCCCATCGTGACAGTGCGGCGCGCTTGGCTGTGGCTCGAATCCGTCGAAGATCAAGTCTCCGCGGATGTCAGCCGTGTAGTTCAAACTTCCAAATCTGACCTGATGGCCAGGTGTGTAGCTTTCAATCTACTCCAGATGGCCAAGCGAATTGGCCCGCAGTGCAAAGCCGCCGAATACGAAGATATGTCCGGGGAGAAAAGTCTCACCCTGGACCGCGTCGTTGTTGACGATCAGAGGAGCTATCGGGCCTAAAGATGACGATAAAGAGGAACTCTCAATGAAAGCACCAATGTCGGTGTCAAAACCGGCGGATCTCGGGTAGGGGGTCCCGAACTGTGCATCTAGGCGGATGGTAACAGGAGACAAGGGTCACAATGTTTTTACCCAGGTTCAGGCCCTCTTGATGGAGGTAAAACCCTACTCCTGCTTGATTAATATTGACTAGTCGTCAACCCGTGCATTCACACGGGCTAGTTTCTCATTTTACAATTTCAGTGCTATATTTAGGGTTCCATTAAATGATGAAAATTGTAGTACTGGTTGAGTACATGCATCGAAGCTCTTTGACCCTGTCAACTATTTTGCTATCTTTTACCAACTATATTTAACCAAGACAACAAATTAATGCATCACCAAAAGAATATCACTTATTTAGTATTTTGAAGAATTATCAAGTAATTTTGCACAATTTAAATACAATAGGAAGGAAAATTTCAAGAGTGGTTTGCAATAATGCTAAACCAAAGTACTTAATCATCCAAAAAAAGACCATATAGCAAGATTACGCACCAACAGTGTGTCCACAAGCCTTACTATTGTATCTTTCACCTTGATTCCATCAACATTAACACTCGGTTGAGAAATGGATCAGTATTACACATACCTGAAGATGCATGTGCACACGACACACTAAGTTATGAAATCATTGTCTATGTCAAATCAGCCCATGTTCTAGCTGCCTAGAACTCCGCACCACTTCCATGAAGGTAATCATGAAAAAAACTTAAGAATTGCAACAAATAGTGGACAACTTCCATTACAGTCCTTGCACCATCATGATAGTATTGCACAAACTAAATACGAAAATAGCACTTTTGGTAGGAAAAGCTACCCACGACACCAAGGCAGTATGATACAAAACTCTGTAGGCTATTGCTAAATATCCAAATTACAGCAACAAAATGTGCAAACAGCCATGTGCACTCACTTAGTGTTAGAAAGAGGAAACATTTATATTATATCATTTATGATATATTGTACGCATAAAGGCGAACATATAAAAAGTAGTTCTAAGATCATGAAAAGTAACCATTCAGCATGACAAATGTGATAATTATAAGTTTTTGTAGGAGCATTGACACATTCCCCCAATATACTGATACTTCATTTGCCATTTAAGAAAAATTGTACATAAAATGGAGGAAATGTTGTAATCATTTTGTTTAGTAACAAATAATTTGAGTTAATTCTGGAAGTGACGCCGAATATAGCATGTGTATCTACAACAAAAGAATATTATTTCATATACACAAATAATAATTTAAAGTAGCACCATATATATCGAAAATACCAACATGAACATGGGTGTTGGCACATCCTATTCGAAAAAATTCAAAAGATCAAAAACATTTTCTGGGGGAACATGGCGGAGTATTCTACTCATGTATGATGTTTCACAATGAAATGACTTGTGGTCTTCTGCGTGAATACACACAAAATTGGATCTATATAGAAGTTACTGTTCAAGGTTTCTGAAGTTGCGAATTTGTTCGGTTTTTTTGTCAAAAACAATACTCATTTATGTGTCAATTATAAATCCGGTTTATAAGTTTGTATTATGGGTGAAAATAATGAGATGAGACAGACCAAGTATGTTGTGACTAATTTCAAGAAATCTATGTGTCAAATAGATCAGCACCGGAGCGCATTCTAAATATCAAAATATTAGAACACAATAAGTACTGAATAAGAAAAACATTGATTAATTAAGTACCCCCAAGTAGATGGATTTCATTGTTAGTTTGTGTTATATATTGTTGCTGAACAACTATGCGTAATTACGCGAACCTATTAACTTGATATCTTTCATAACATCATAATAGCTAATGGCTTATTTGGCGGTGAACTGATACTATGTGCTCGAAATGAAAAGGACTTTCCGATCCAACGGGGAAATAGAAAATCATATGAATAACCCGAAGTGTGAACAATTTGCAAGGTTAGTAAACCATGCGTGATGCACATGTACATATTTTAAAACGAAATGTATTGCATGAGACCTAATTCAATAAAACATATGTTATCCAGATCAGCAAAACTGAAGTTGTCACTTCTGATAAAATTACAAACCAATCAGTTAGTTCTTATGCCACTGTTGCGCCACTAAAATTTATACCAGGTTGATCGAGCCATCTACAGTTTCAAGAAAATTGCATCAGAAATGATATATGTGGAAGTCTGCATGCATATTACCGAAAAAGCCAGCAATTGTAGTATTTTTGTGTAAGTACAATATGTTCACTGCTCAAGACACGAAAAAAATGCAGGGAGCGTTCCCTCAATTCAAAAACATGAAATTTTCACCGGTGTGTGCAATAGATTTAATATCTCTAAAATTCTATTTTCTGAATAATGGTGTATGTACAAATGTATTGCCAGCAGTTCAGCTGCTCATCATTCAGTACCTCTGTGGTAATATATGAGGAATAAAAGTGGTCTTTCCAATTAAGATTCCTAGGAAATCAAATGGTATTATACCCTGAACAAATCTACACCGGTTATCCAGAAAAGGAGGAAGGTTCGCTTCAAGTAGATAGGTTGATTGCCACAGTTGGTGTTGTACAGCAAGGCGGGAAAGAACATGGTGACCCGCCCAAATATCATATAGCTCGAAATGCCTTATTATGTAGAATACATACCACGACTCTGAATTCCAGATATATCATGCTAATTGATATAATTGTAGATCCTGGAAATAGCAGTTACGTACTGGGCTATGAACTTGGCCTTGGGAATCAGGCTAATTTTGTGGTGCTGTATCATTGATTTGATAGGTTAGAAAATATAACATAAAACATTGGTGCTGGGATTACTTGCATGTTGAGTTAGAGCATGGGCTTCCCAAAAAAGGGAGTTAGAGCATGGGCGACTGGTGACCTATTGACCTCAATCAGGAGGGCCGTAGCGTCCGTCTCTTGTACTGGCTCCACTCGACGGCCGCAACTTGAATCTCACCTGTATGCATCCTCATCCACTTCATTAACCATCGTTACCATGGTTAGTCTGAAAAATAATGCTGGATTGAAGCTAAGCCACAGATCACGACACATCGAATACCCTGGTTAGCACCACGCAAAAAAAAAAAATACCCTGGTTAGCATGAAAATATGTAAATGCGTAGTCAGTAGTTGAGGAGATTGAAAGGCTAGAGAGATAGGGTTGGAGCGTGGTGATTCATACCAGTAGCAAATCCTTGAAGTTCGATCTGCATGTAATTTCCTGTCTAACAAAAAAACATCTTCTGTGCTCCAACAAATTGAAGGGCACTGGGCAGAGGCATGCTCAATTGGAACCAACCTCAATCAAGAGAATAACAACATGTAGAGAAAACTAAGAAGGTATTTTTATCCAATCGGATGATGAAGTTACTTCTATGAACTATGCGAGGAAAGAAGAAGGGAAGCACCAGCTTAGATTTCGAGGATAGATCAGAACCAATCCAGCCCTCGGGTTGCTAGAGGGGCACCTGCTGAGGTTGCTCCGATGTGAGAACAGGAGGAGAGTTTGCAGTGGAAACATCCGCGTATTCTGGAGCCGATCGATGCTGTCCTTTGTGCCATCAGATGCGCCATGGTACTGAGACCCCTAGTGATCGTGAATCAGGAGGAGATTATTGTGTCGGATTTTTTCAAAACGCAAAGAGAGGAGTCCCGTGCTGGGACATGGAAGGAGAGGAGTCCCGTGCTTATATTGGATTTCCTGTGAAAAAAAATTGAAGATAGATCGGCTAAATAGAATTTGTCTACATGACGAAAGGTTGTTGTGACGTTCCTAGTTTTTCATGTAAGTTAATATCAGCCGTGTTCCTAGTTTTTCATGTAAGTTAATATCAGCCGTTATACCTCTTGGTCTCATATAAGTGGACAACTCATGTTTTTATTTTTTCAGATTGATGTGGGGAATTTCGGGAGATCTACATCGTAATAATTCGGTCCCACAAGATTAATGGCTCCTAATTACTGATTAACGTGGTAATTTCTAGGAAGTGCATAATTAGTATAGGTATAGATAGATAGATAGATAGATAGATAGATAGATAGATAGATATGGATAGTACAAGAGTGGATCTACCATGAGATTAGAGAGGCTAAACCCTAGAAGCTAGCCTATGGTATGATTGTTGTTCGTCCTATGCACTAAAAACCCTCTGGTTTATATAGACACCGGAGAGGGCTAGGATTACATAGAGTCGGTTACAATGGGAGGAGATCTACATATCCGTATCGCCAAGCTTGCCTTTCACGCCAAGGAAAGTCCCATCCAGACACGGGACGAAGTCTTCAATCTTGTGTCTTCATAGTCCAAGAGTCCGGCCAAAGGTTATAGTCCGTCTATCCGGACACCCCTAATCCAGGACTCCCTCACTAGACAACATACATCTCATCAAAATATCGAACGAATACCAAATTCACATGACTACTAATAGCAAGACTTCTCATGTGTCCTCGGGAACAAACGTAACTACTCACAAAGCATATTCATGTTCATAATCAGAGGGGTAATAATATGCATAAAGGATCTGAACATATGATCTTCCACCAAATAAACCAACTAGCATCAACTACAAGGAGTAATCAACACTACTAACAACCTACTAGCACCAATCCCGGACTTGGAGACAAGAATTGGATACAAGAGATGAACTAGGGTTTTGAGATAAGATGGTGCTGGTGAAGATGTTGATGGAGATTGCCCTCTCCCGATGAGAGGAGCGTTGGTGATGACGATAGCGATGATTTTCCCCTCCCGGAGGGAAGTGTCCCCGGCAGAATAGCTCTGCCGGAGCCCTAGATTGGTTCCGCCAAGGTTCCGCCTCGTGGCGGCGGAGTCTCGTCCCGAAAGGTTGCTTATGATTTTTTTTCCTCATCGAAAGACCTCATATAGCAGAAGATGGGCATCGGAGAGCCAACAGGGGGCCCACGAGGTAGGGGGGCGTGCCCAGGGGGTAGGGCGCGTCCCCCACCCTCGTGGACAGGTGCCCCCCCCCCTCTGGTGAGCTTCTTCCGCTGGATATTTTTTATATTTTCTAAAAATGACTTTCGTGGAGTTTCAGGACTTTTGGAGTTGTGCAGAATAGGTCTCTAATATTTGCTCCTTTTCCAGCCCAGAATTCCAGCTGCCCGCATTCTCCCTCCTTATGTAAACCTTGTAAAATAAGAGAGAATAGTCATAAGTATTGTGACATATTGCATAATAACAGCCCATAATGCAATAAATATCGATATAAAAGCATGATGCAAAATGGACGTATCAAGGGGAACCCCAAACTTTTCAAAAAGGAAAGTGAAAGTGTGAAAGACAAGCATTGTTGAAGTGTGAGAGCTCCTTGAACTTTGTTTATGCTCATGGCAACTTTGTGAATCTTGATTACAGAAACTTTACTGCAAAAATAATTATCCCTTGTACAATTCTATTGTATTATAAAAATAATGTGTCAAGGTTTGCCTTTAGGATGTTTACAATGCTTGTTGGTTTGTACGGTGCAGGACAGAAACTTTGGCTGTAGTGCGCGATTTTTAATTTTTTACTGGAACGTCAAATGGTTCTGATTCTTCTTGCACTGTCTTTCTGTACAAATGTTTTATTTTTCCTAATTTTTTCAGAATTTTTAAAGTATCATAAGTATGGTGAATGTTCAGATTTTTACATACTGTTCTGTTTTTTACAGATTCTGTTTTTGATGCATAGTTTGCTTGTTTAGATGAAACTATCAATTTATATCAGTGGATTAAGCCATGAAAAAGTTATGTTACAGTAGACACAATGCAAAAACAAAATATTAATTGGTTTGGAACAGTACGTAGAGTAGTGATTTGCTTTATTATACTAACGGATCTTACCAAGTTTTCTGTTGAAGTTTTGTGTGGATGAAGTGTTCGATGATCGAGAAGGTCTCGATGTGAGAAGAAGGAAGAGAGGCAAGAGCTCAAGCTTGGGGATGCCCAAGGCACCCCAAGTAAATATTCAAGGAGACTCAAGCGTCTAAGCTTGGGGATGCCCCGGAAGGCATCCCCTCTTTCTTTAACAAATATCGGTATGTTTTCGGATTCGTTTCATTTATGTGATATGTGCAAATCTTGGAGCGTCTTTTGCATTTAGTTTTCACTTTTCTTCTATGCACCATGCTGGTATGAGATAGTCCTTGGTTGATTCATAGAATGCTCATTGCACTTCACTTATATCTTTTGAGTATGGCTTTATAGAATGCTTCATGTGCTTCACTTATATCATTTGAAGCTTGGATTGCATGTTTCTCTTTACATAGACAACCGCCATTTGTAGAATGCTCTTTTGCTTCACTTATATTTGTTAGAGCGTGGGCATATCTTTTGTAGAAAGAATTAAAATCTCGTGCTTCACTTATATCTATTTAGAGAGATGACAGGAACTGGTCATTCACATGGTTAGTCATAAAACCCTACATAAAACTTGTAGATCACTGAATATGATATGTTTGATTCCTTGCAATAGTTTTGCAATAGAAAGGTGGTGATATTAGAGTCGTGCTAGTTGAGTAATTGTGAAATTGAGAAATACTTGTGTTGAGGTTTGCAAGTCCCGTAGAATGCACGTATAGTGAACCGTTATGTAACGAAGTTGGAGCATGAGGTGTTTATTGATTGCCTTCCTTATGAGTGGAGGTCGGGGACGAGCGATGGTATTTTCCTACCAATCTATCCCCCTACGAGCAGGCGTGTAGTACTTTGTTTTGATAGCTAATAGACTTTTGCAATAAGTATGTGAGTTCTTTATGACAAATGTTGAGTCCATGGATTATACGCACTCTCACCACTACAAAAAAAATACACTTCCGTGATGATACGTGTTTGTCACAGTAGGTGCTTTTTTTGTCATGCATGTACATCCATGACAAATTTATGACAGAATCAAGATAGTCATACATGTGCTGTCGTAGAAGTGTTCCATGACATTAGCAAAATTATCATCACGGAAGTGTCCACTTCCATGACGATAAATCGCGCGTCACAGAAGTGCTTTCGTCAAGGGTGACTGACACGTGGCATCCACCGTAACGGAACGCCGTTAAGCTATGGGGTCGGGTTTTGGATCCGATAACTCATTAACAGCCCCGACCAATGGGAAATTTCCACGTGTAAAATTCTTATTGACCGGACGAAACACGTGTCAGTTCGTCAGTGGGTCAGATAGGCGCCTATGATATGTCGACACATGGCACGGCCCAACAGTGGCCCATTTAGCTTACAAAGCCGGCCCGTTTGACTTGGTCAAAAGTTAGCGGGCTGGCCCATGAAAAGCATGTTAACGGTCTCTTCGCAAATATCCCATTTTACGGCCCGTTAACTCACGGCCCGTTAACTCACGGCCCGTTAGGCCCTAAAGGAAATCGGCCCAACAACGTCATGTAGGCCGTCGAATATAATACCAGCCCATTTCACTTTCGGCCTATGTATGGGCCACGACGTCTTTCGGCCCATATGAGGCCTCCGTATCTTTCGGTCCATTACAGGCCCACGGCGAGTCTAGCCCATAATGAACAGTAATTTTCTTTATACCCGTTAATGGCCCATGATTTATATGGGCCGTTTCCAGCCCGTGTTAGCTTTCGGCCTATTGACGGCCCATACGTTCTTGGGCTCCTTTTCGGCCCTCGATTACTTCCGGCCCGTTACTGGCCTGTTCCCCTAATGGGCCAAATTCGGCCCATGGCAAGAGTCGGCCCGTTACTGTCCTGTTCCACTAATGGGCCAAATTCGGCCCATGGCAAGAGTCGGCCGTTACTGGCCTGTTACCCTAATGGGCCAAATTCGGCCCATGGCAAGAGTCGGCCCGTTTCTGGCCTGTTAACCCGTTGCGCCGTTTCCAGCCCGTCCTATATTCTGGCCCATTAACGACCCGTTATGCCTATGACAGAATTAAGCCTTTGCTGTCCTGCGTGTTAACGGCCTGTTACTATGCTGCGCCGATACCAATTACGCCCGATTATGGCCCATGTAGACCCATTTATCCGACGGCCCGAGGCCCACCGATTAAAGGCCCATTTATCGACGGCCCGTAGGATACCCATGGATCCTACGGCCCGTATATGGCCCATGGTAGTTGCGGACACTAGCAAACAAGAGAAAAAGAAGACTAGAAAATAAATAAGGCCGAAACTAAAGCTAGGCTATTAAGGCGATTGCACAGATTACATCCACTCGGCATCAAAGATTGCCACCAGTGCAAATATAGGGAACACCCTACACTATACAAAAATGGCTTGCTGTTTTCTTCAGGCGGTGGCTGCACGTTAAGAATAAATTTTGTATCGCACCAAAACAAATTACAACTATATAACAAAAGGAAGTTTGGCATAAAACTTAACAGTCTAGCAGATAAATGCACCACCAGAAGTTCAGAAGCTCAGTTCATTTGACCTGACTGTTATGTTTTCATGATGTATTGTCCGATGGAGCACCATAACCCTCGCCTTCATTTCCCCTAGGCTCCTGAGCAACATAGCAAATGTCTAATAGTCTGGTTTCAAAACCATGCATATCTTGACGACATTGAGCAATGTTTCTCCTTGTTTCACAAAGGGTCTCTGTTAGGGAATGGACTTGTGTCTGGAGCGCAGATACAACATTGCTTTGAGCTTGCATATCTTGATCATGAGGCAGTTTGGATGATATTTCCTTAACAACCAACCCAGTATTACGCAGGAACGTGCTTTTGGCACTGTTAGTGGACAGGTACTGACCCACTGCAGCAAGAGCTGACATTGCGGTTATAGTTGCCTCACCACCTTCAGAAGGTGGCGGTTCCACCATTTTTTCCATAGCTCGCTGAAAAGTTGAGGTTTTACATTAGTAGTACCAGAACAGAAGATATTAAGGAGGCAGCAAAACCAAACAAAATAGCTTTGGTCTATATACAGAACTTATTCTGGTGAACCCATGTAAAATATTAGTTGTATTTTATTGCAAAGTACATAATAAACCAAGTTTCAAACATATGACCATGTACCATCGCTAATGTATTGTCTATTTCTTCACATTGTATTGAGGGCTAAGGATGAAGAGACGAAGTATATAATACGGTAAGCATAGTATGACATCATTCATATCACAAAACAACTGAGAACAGACAAACAGGCAATTGTAACGTTGTGTGGGCAAGTCCAGCACGGAACTAGATTACGGGTCAAGATCAAAGGAACATCACTCCTCTCTTTTAAACATTGTAAGGTGCAATGATACGCTAAGACAATTGTGTATAAAATTGAAAAGAGTAATAGACATTGGCTGCAAACCATGAAGTTCAAGGCACAAGTCAGAGTAAGTAGTAGTTAAAAGGCATGAGGATTAAGGACTTACAACAGTGGCCTTGACTGGTGTAGTCATGCCCTTCTTCTTGCTGGTGTGACAGTCCTTGAAGATTTCCACAACATTTGGTTCAGGTACTTTTTGGTCCTTGCGGGCTTTCCTCTGTATTTGGAACAAGTCAATATAGATCTGACAATATGGTACAGCGAAAAGAGTGAAACAGCAGCTAATTACAAGAGCCTCGAAGTGTGCAATATAGCTACGAGATCCTGTCGTCTGTTGGAATTTCACTTTCGTACGGTTGGCCTTGTTCTTTGAACAGTTCACCTACAAGAAGATAGATTTGTGTGGCACATGCATAAATAGAACTTCAACATGTGACCTGATGACATATATATAATGTACCTGATACTTCGGATCGGACCAGTGTTTAACGAGGCCTCTCCAGTCTTCATCAGATATATTTTCCACTGGAGATGTTTGGGCAAGTTCACTGTTAGCCTTGCCTTTAAAGTGAGTTTTCCTCAAGTTATACCGATACCGTCGTAGAGCAGACTTGAAACATGGGTGCAAGCTTGTCTGGTTGCATCATCTTGGCTATCCAACTTGAACCTCATATGTTGAAAATTATGGGAGTCTCATTATCAGCAACCTAGAAAGTATTGGACAGAGCAAGACAATATTACTAGTTTCCATACATAACCATACTTACAGATAAATGGTCGAGGAAGATGTTGAACTGGGTTTCGTCTTTGTCATTCCTGTACTGAATCCATGTTGGGAGGATACGTACATGACACCTAACAGCAACCGCTGCCTCTGATACTAACTTGGCTGACTCTGTAGCATCACGTGCCCTTTTTAAACTTGCCTCAAAACGGATCTCCATTCTTCCTCCTCTAGATTTAGTTAACCTGTCGAGCATTATCCCTGATGTTTGTTTCCTCTTGCGCCTAGGTGCTAGTCCAACAACAAACATAGGAAGTGTTAGTGTACATCAAACTGTGAGACTACATATAAAGAAGCATGCAACTGTAACTTGACTCCAGCAACTACCTTCTTGCTGTTGAAGCTCACAAGGTTCATCTGATATTGCCAACTCGTCTTGTGTCAAGAGTGCTTGGGAAGTAGTGTCAGGTGGCAAGGGAGCTAGGGAATGTGCTGCTAGCTCAGTTGACGCACAAGTACGTCGTGCAGCTGGTAGTACTATGATAGGTGTTGCAAGAACTAGGGTTGTCTCTGCTTGTTTGGTGGCAGCTATTTGTTTCTGTTGGTCTTTTTTTCAACTCGTGTAGCATGGGATGTCGTGTTTCTAGAATTTTCTGCTAGACTTTGACCTTTTATTGCACCATCAGTACCAGCAGAATCTGTAGGATTCATCCGCTTCTCATTCCCTGCCATTCTGTGTTTCTTCCTCTTTCTCTGTGCCATGTTAAGTCAAGCCGACAAGAAAAACGAATAACAATTTAGTTTTTAAGAACAAATTGATGTGTGATGCAGACGAACTGAACTTTGATGTTAGACAACCACATGATAGGAGGATGTAATATGTATGAAAAACAGGACGAAAGAGATAACCAAAACTATGATGTGTAAACTAAGAAGAAGACATTTCACCAAATTAGAAGCAATGCAATGGAAGGTAGACACCATATGAAAGATGCTACAAATATCGCTCTGCCAAGTTAACAGTGTCTCATCATAAATGGCGTTTAAACAAATGTGAAGCAGTACAAGAAATAAATCATATGCAAGATGCAAACAACATCACACTACCATGTTAGAGGTCTCTCGTCATTAGTGTCATTGCATATTCACAGCATTGCATATTCACAGCTATGATGTGTAAACTAAGGAGAAGGCATTTCAACAAATTAGAAGCAACTAGTCGTCAACCCGTGCATTCGCACGGGCAAGCAGATTTTTTGCGTGGATAGAATTCCACATAAGGCATAACACGATTATTCCTATATGCATATGTGTTATTATCAATAATGGATTTAGATCCGTCATAAAAGTATGTTGTCCTATTTATAAAATTTATGTCTTTACTTACTCAACACTGGGAATGCTCCATGAACAGCACCGTTCACACATTTTAAAAAGAGATTACTTGTTACATGAATTTACTTAGGAATCACACTGTCTAAATTTTAGGACTTGGTATATAGTAATCTTCAGTGTCAGTTATAGTTCCACAACCTTGATGCATGCATAACTCACCTTGTTTTTCTCAAATTAGTCGAGAGCCATTACTCCAATATTTATTTTTACGTGCACATGCAAGAGAAGTACCATGCTCATAATTATAAAAGGCCGTTGTGTTTGCACCACATTATATTTACTCCGATATGAATGGTTGTACATGTTCTAGTTAGCGCACATCTATAATATATCCTTGTAAACAATGTTTCATCCAACCTTGTCAAACGAACACTCTTCTTCCAATATGAATATCGCGTTGATGATATCACACACCATGGGTTTAAAGAAATAGAAAATAATTTGACCTGTGATTAAACCAACGAAACAAATAATCTCTATAGAAAGAAAGATTAGCTCTTGACTGCCATGTTGTTTGTAAACGATAGCTAGTGTACAGTCCAACAATGTGACTGAACCCATGAAACAAATAATCTCTACAGAAAATAGGGCAAGAAATAGCAAAAACTATAGACTCTATTGGTAACATTTAGTGCAAGAACAATTATATTGCCAAACTTCTGTTATAGATTGCATCATTTATTTATTTTTATACGTTTCAAATCTTGCTGCAGTTAGATTAGACACTTTATTTGTATTGCATTTTCAACAATTTACTTCTTATCTCAAAATAATGATGTTTTAGACATTTTAGTCTTGAATTTGTTTGACATTATTATGTTGGCATGTAACTGAATATATGTGTTTTACATGTTACAAAAAGAGGATGTTCAAACCTTATGGGCTCATACTAAATTCTTAGAATGATACAACAATGATATTTAGTTCAAACCATGTGACATCACACTGGTGGAGAAGTCGAACTAAAGTTAGCATTGCTGAGCTCAATAATTTTTTTTTTTTGATTTGGCATGCCGATCGTCTGGAATTTCATGCCTATATGTAAATTTGTAATCACACCTACTTATTATGGGCCGATGTTCAATAAATATGCATTCATATAATTCATATAAGCATAAATGTTAATATGAAAGACATTAGGGATTATTACCTTTTCTCTTGCATACTCGGGGGAACATATTTGCACCCTCCAACTACATAGCATGGTGTGAATTTAGATCTGAATGCGGACCAAACTATATGTCAACGTACATTAGAAACTTACATGGATATGTGATGCGGAAGCAGATGCGGCTACCCTTCTGAGAGATTTATAACCGATTCAACTTGTTGGTGAATGCTTTACAATAATAAGCTCAATAGAACAATATGATTAAATTCATTATCAACTAATGGAAAAATAATTTTCCTTCTGCAGTTTACGACTTTACATGCTAATCAATCCTAGCACCGTCCAAGTTTGTACTACATAAACTGATTTGACACCAACTATGACTATACTAAAAATTTACAGCACTGGATCAACTCCTAACCATCCTTATTCTTGTTAACTTGGTCCTTACGGAAGCCAAATATGAAGATTTTGTCACTTAAATTGAAAATATCAGATCGCACTGGATTGAAAACATATGTGTCGAGGCCAAATAATAATGGGATTGTAGGACTTTTGGTAAGATTACACGGTAAAAAAAAACTACAGTTTTGACCTCCTTTGATTAATCAAGAACATGGATGTTCCCATCTCGTCTTTGCAAAAACCAGCAAACAAATGCTTCTAATCCAAGGGAACTTTTAAGAACTACATGGACATGGAGATATATACCAGAAAATTCATAGAACAAATATGGTTATTTAAATGACAAAGATAATGTCTGAATGTGCTACTGCTCTTCTTAACACGCATTGCTTATCCACCATGCAAACCGTCCATGTGCCATGTAGATGTTAGGCATGGCCGTTGTACAGTGCATCATATCGCTGCCACACTGTAGGTGCGTCCTGTTTAGATTGACATTTTTATACGTACCCTGCCAATGAACTTATCTCTGTGGAGCTTTCTTGATCCTTTGATTGTGCAGGCACATCCATTGCGATGAAGAAAACCAATCATCGAATCAGAGAAACCCCAGTCGGATGCATCTAGCTAGCTAGTGACTATGCAACACAAGGAAGTACAAAGTGCTTGCCTTGACTATGTGGACAGATCGAGGAGTTGTGTGCGTGGTCGCTAGCCTTAACTGGGAGCTGAGCCCTAGTCGTCGCCGCTGTTGGAGAGAGGCCCGCTGAAACACTCGAGCAGCGTCAACCTTAGTTGTGCTCCGACTTTTACCCGATCTGCATGACGTATCATGTACATGTGAAGATTTCCATCTAACACAAAAGTTTCTTCCAACCAAGGATCACCTCCATAGCTACAACAATTGAGACTCTTCCTCGTGCTATACAATAAAAATTTCTAAGGCAGTGCCTTACGGACAATTTCAGATTAGGACATTGATGGGCATATGGTGCAGTAAAAAATCCAAGTTGAGTTCTCTGTACAATATATTCAAAGCATGGAATATATATTAAGCTCTCACATGATTGATAAAAATAAATCCCTTGATGAACAAACACCAACTTTTTGGTGAAACTAAAGCATTACATGTAAATGCATTAGGCATATAATTTAGTGGTACAGATTACTGCAGACTTGCAAGACGAAGAACCATGGCTGCTGTCAGTACCATATGGAGTTACCTAGAGCGGGTGGAAGAGCCTACTTAATATGCTCTAGGTCCATAGTTCCAATATTCACTGGAAATATAAGTAATGACATAAAAGAAGAAACAATACATTAGACTGGATATATATATATATATATTGTGCCTAGAAATCACTGGATACGTGTGTGATGGAATATATATGCACTTTCGGCTGATGCAGTAACTCAAGGTAGACAAATTAAGGCTTGCATAGCAGAACTAATTAGCTTTCTAACTTATTAAGGAGGAGATTAGATAAATCGAAGTGAGGAAGACCGTGGCGCTGCTGTGCAGCAGAACAAAAGGTAAGAAAATAGTACACATGTGCAGTCTTTCCTTCATCCACAAAATCATAGGATGCCAAGAATCGAACACCCACATGAGTAATATCAGATCTGCAAGATCATTTGGAAAAAAATCAATTAGTATTATGAGGATCAAGAGGGTTGGATATATGCCTGATTTGGAGATCCTCCTTCTGCTCAACACCAGGTTTTTTCAGCTGCAGACCGCTTCCATCTGCTCCCAGTTCCCTGCCATTGCATACCTCATCTCCCCTTCTTTAGGACAAATCTGACGGAGCTGTGCAGCATCACGGTGGGCTGGTGATTAGGGCTCGCCAATGTCCAGGCCATGACTTGAACTTGTTGCTGTTTCGTGTGCACATCGGATCCATATCCCAACCGGCTTGCTCCAACATTAGAGAGACATGGATTCGTTTTCCTTGGAGAGGAAGATAGAATTCAGAGATTTGATGGCGCAAGATTGCTTCATTGTTGTTTTTATTACGGAGAAGAGACGTGGAATAGCTTTCTTTACGTGGAGTAGTTTTTTTTTTGTGAGGCAAACGTGGAGTAGCTAGATACTTTAGGGGTATCTAATATCTCTTGGACTTCTAATTCTACAACCGTGAAAGCATTGTGGGCTTTTCCATATGGTCTTCTATTTCTAATGTATGTGGGCCTTTTTTGGCCGAACTGAGCATACCTACTACGTTGGTTAGTCTACAGAATTACGCGAATTAATCTACACCGTAATAATTCGGTCCCACCAGATTAACGGCTCCTATTTTCTAATTAACGTGGTAATTTCTCGAGAGTCTGTAATTAGTATAGGTATAGATATAGATAGATGAAAGCTAGACACCGTATGAAAGATGCAACGAATATCACTCTACCAAGTTAAAACTGTCTCGTCATAAGTGTCATTTCAACAAATTAGTAGTACAAGCTAGAAAAGAATGTGAGATGTAACCTATATCACACTCCGAAGTCAAACGTGTCTTATGATAAGTGATTGTTGCAGGTTACACAACAGTAGTAATTTGATGTAAGAACATGGTGTGATAGACAGATATTGTATGTTCTAGAAACAGGAACATGTGTCTTATTCAAGTATAATGTGTAAAGTAAGCAGATGGAATACAACAAAATTAGAAGCAATACAAGCTAGACATCACACATAACATGCAACCACATATAACAGTGCCAAGTTAGAGGGAGCACCGGTGATGCTGCAGCACCATTGGATGTGAGCTTGGGCACAAAAAGGGGTGGTGAGGATTTGGAGGGGGACAGGGAAGCAGCTACTAAGGCGAAGAAAAACAAAATAGTGGGTAACCCACTCAACAACAGTGATGCGGGGCTGTCGGAACAGCCCTGCGGGAAGCAAATAAGGTTGTTGCATGGAACTGTCGTGGGCTTGGGAACCCAAAGGCAGTTCATAGCATTCTGGAGCTGCAGAGGGCAGAAGATCTGGACATCCTCTTCCTGTCGGAGACCAAAATGACCGAGAGGGAGGTGGATTTCCTGCGATGGCGTTTGAACTTGGTACACATGGTGTCAGTGGACTGTATTGGGCGTAGTGGTGGACTTGCCTTGTTTTGGAGGAGAGGGGTGGAGGTTAATTTGCGATGGAAAGGGAGGTACCACATAGATGCTGATGTGGTGCAAGGGGATGGCACAAAATGGAGGTTTACGGGGGTGTATGGAGAGTCCAGAGCAGGGGAGAAGGAGAAAACTTGGAAGATGATTCGGACGCTGCACGCACAAAATAATTTGTCATGGATCTGCATGGGCGACTTTAATGAGGTGTTGTTTGCGGGTGAGAAGGAGGGAGGGCCAGCTCGTGCCCCTGGATGTATGGAGGCTTTTCGTGCAACTCTAGAACATTGTGAGCTGGAAGATTTGGGCTTTGTTGGTGACCCTTTTACCTGGCGGAATAATTGGCGGACGGAAGTAGGTTACACACGAGAGCGGTTGGACAGGGCGGTGGCGAATGGGAGTTGGAGATGTCTGTTTCCCTTACACAAAATCATTAACGGAGATTCGCGTCACTTCGATCATCGCCCTATCATTGCTGAGCTGAACACGCAAAATGTCCCACAGTTGGGTGGTGATGGGCCAAAGAGCTTCCGGTTTGAGGCGAGATGGCTACAAGAGGATGGCTGTCAGGAGATCGTTGAGGAGGCATGGAACAAGGCTTTTGAGGAGGAGGGTGGTTCGGTGGGGGAGGCGCTGAAGTGTGTGGGTGCTGATCTTTTAAAATGGGATAGAGAAGTTTTGGGAGAACTGAAGCATAGAATTAAATCAGTGAAGAGAGAATTGGAAAGATGTAGGAGGGGAGATATCAATCAGCAGCAGATGCCGCGAGAATGTTTTCTTCGGTACAGGCTGGGCCGGCTGGAGGATCAATATAACCTGTACTGGCAACAGCGGGCACATGTAAATTGGCTCAAATATGGTGATCGCAACTCTGGTTTCTTCCACGCCCATGCATCAGAGAGGAGGAGGATCAACACCATTGCTAGATTGAAGAGGGAGGATGGGAGTGTAGTGGAGAGGAAGGAAGAATTAGGGCCTTTTATCACTAACTACTACAAAAGTTTGTTCGTATCCTCTACAGGGCACCCAAATGATGATATCATTCAGCATGTCCCGTCTTCGGTCACAGCTGATATGAATGACTGGCTATCCACACCGTTTACCGAGGAGGAGATAAAGGGAGCCCTGGAGTCTATAGGCGACTTGAAAGCACCTGGACCGGATGGTATGTCGGCGATCTTCTATAAGAAGTTCTGGTACAAAGTGGGGGCCAAGGTACAAGAGGAGGTCCTGGGGGTACTGAATGGGGGTGAAATGCCTTACGGCTGGAACGAAACTACCATTGTTCTGATACCAAAGGTGAAGAACCCGGAGGCACTCACCCCGTACCGCCCAGTAAGCCTTTGCAATGTACTGTTTAAGCTCATCTATAAGGTACTAGCGAACCGCCTGAAGAGGATTCTACCCGACTTGATTTCCCCATCCCAATCAGCATTTGTCCCGGGGCGTATGATCACGGATAACGTACTATTGGCTTATGAGATTACGCACTTGATGCACAATAAGAAGGGTGGTAGACAGGGCCTTGTTGCGGTAAAGCTCGATATGAGCAAAGCATATGACCGAGTTGAATGGAATTTCCTGGAACGCATGATGCAAGCGATGGGCTTCGCTGCTGCGTGGGTGGAAGTGGTTATGAAATGTGTGAGATCTGTATCCTACCGCGTGAAGGTCAATGGGCAACTAATGGAGGCATTCCTACCGCAGAGAGGTCTTCGACAAGGGGATCCCCTGTCCCCGTACTTGTTCATTATATGTGTTGAGGCTTTCTCTGTACTCCTACAGCAAGCTGAACTGCAGGGAACCATAGAGGGGGCTAAAATCTGCCCAGGAGCTCCTAGCATAAATCACTTGTTTTTTGCAGATGACTCACTGATCGTGATGAAAGCGACTGAGGCAAGTGCTGTTCGGTTGATGGAGCTCCTTGACCTCTATGAATCTCAGTCGGGACAGAAGATCAATAGGGATAAGTCTTCGGCTTTCTTCAGTAAAAACACGAGTGCTCAGAACAAACGGAAAGTGATGCAAGTTCTTGGTATTACAGCTGAATCAAAAAACGAGAAGTATCTTGGTTTGCCTGTGCATTTGGGAGCAGCAAAATCAAAAGAGTTTGAGTATATTAAAGAAATGTTATGGAGAAGGATACAGGGCTGGTTGGAGAAGCTTCTATCGAAAGTGGGCAAGGAAATCCTTATCAAGGCCGTGGCGCAGGTGATCCCAACGTATGCCATGTCATGCTTTGATTTAACCAAGAGCTTGTGTGAGGAGATTAGTGCTATGGTGTGCCGGTATTGGTGGAACCAGCAAGACGGAAAACACAAGTGCCACTGGCTTGGCTGGGAGAAGCTCACAAAAACAAAGAAAAACGGAGGCCTGGGCTTTAGGGATCTTCATATTTTTAACCAAGCTATGCTTGCAAGGCAGAGTTGGCGGCTGCTTGAAAATCCAGAGTCGTTGTGTGCAGTGGTGCTCAAAGCAAAATACTTCCCTAATTGCTCAATTCTTGAGGCACAAGAACAGCCGGGGATGTCCTACACTTGGCATAGTATTCTAAAGGGACGGGACCTTCTGAAGGAAGGAATCGTATGGTGCATAGGGGATGGTACGCAAGTGAATATCTGGAAGGATCCGTGGCTGCCGAGGGGTACCACCAGGAGGCCAGTAACGCGGCAAGGCCAGTCGATTGTTACCACAGTGAATGAACTGCTAAACCCTGTTACTGAAGGTTGGGACGAAGAGTTGGTGAAGGAGCTTTTCATCGAGGAGGTTGCTCAGATCATCCTTGCAATACCTGTGCGACCAGACATGGAAGATTTCCCTGCGTGGCACTATGAAAGTAAGGGAATTTTCTCTGTAAAATCTGCCTACCAGCTGGGTGTGAGCCTGAAGGAAGCTAGGGGCCAACAGGACGCTGAATCCTCAAGCGGGCAGGGACAGGTGATGGGAAATTGGCAGCACATCTGGAAGCTAGAACCGCCTGGGAAAGATCGCATGTTCCTTTGGCAGTTGGCACACAATAGCCTTCCAACAAGGATGAACATCAAAAGGAAACACATTGAGCTAGACACCTTATGCCCTATGTGTGGGTGACTAGATGAAGATGGGTGCCACTTGTTCCTTAAGTGCAAAAAAGTAAAGGTTGTGTGGCGTGAGCAACAGTTGGAAGATGTCCGGCTGCAGCTCTGTGAGTGTCAGGATCCACATGCCATGTTTGAGAAGATCTTCACCCTGCCACGAGAGAACCTGCTGCGTGTGGCTGTACTGTTGTGGGATTGGTGGACATCCTGAAATAAAGTGAATGCTGGCGAGAAGCAAAAAATAGCTGACGAGGTGAGTGGCTTCATCAGCAGACACCTGCTTGACTTCTGCAGGTGTAACATTCAGAGTCCACCAACGCCTGTGCCCATGCCTAGGTGGAGTCCGCCGCCGTCTGGTACAGTTAAGCTGAACTTTGATGCAGCTTATAAGGAAGACAGACACGCATGAGCATGGGGCCTCATTGCAAGGGACGAAACAGGAGAGTTTCTGGCGGCCGCTGCTGGTAGGCTCGAGCATGTCCGAAGCCCTCTTCAGGCGGAGGCCAACGCATGCCTGAAAGCGATTGAGGGCGTGTCTGATCTAGGGGCTCAACGGGTCATTTTTGAATCCGACTGTCTAACTCTGGTGAATGCTCTGAAGGGCCGGGAACATGATGCTTCAGACCTGGGGGTGCTCCATAGAGAAGCGAAGAGCCAATGCCATGCATCCTTTCAATATTGTGAGTTCATGTTCTGTAATCGAGTCTGTAATAAGGTTGCGCATAGCCTGGCGCAATTTGGAGTGGGATCGTCTGACCCGCCCTCTGTGTGGGTGTACGACGCCCCAGACTTTGTATCTGTCATGGTGGACGCCGATTTGGCGGTCCAGGTTTAAGTTGAATCCATGTGGTTCTGTTCAAAAAAAAAGTTAGAGGGAGCACCGGTGATGCTGCACTAGGGGAGACGTGCTCATCATAAACACAGCTTTGTTGAGTGTCTATGCATGTGTTGTCTTGGAAATCATCTTGGAGCACCTTTCGGAGTAGTAGAAACTGTAGAGGCCCTCCGTTCGGAAGGAGCACCTTTATCCGCTGCCTTGCTAACTTCCTTCCACTTTATTGATTTTGAATTGTCAAGTAAAACTGACAAGAAAAAGCAATAAAATTCTCTCTTTAGAACTCATTCATGCATGATACTGACAATCACTACTTTGATGTAAGGCAAACACATGATACCAGGATGGAATATGTACGAAAAACAGGACGGCATGGCATGTTCACAACTGTTTGTGTAAACTAAGCATAAACCATTCCGACAAATAAGAAGCAATGCAAGCTAGACACTACATGAAAGATGCAACCAATATGACTCTGCCAAGTTAAAAGCGTCCCGTCATAAATGGAATTTCAACAAATTAGAAGCAGCGCATGCTATAAATCATATGAAAGATGCAACTAATATCGCACTGCATATACTAAAGCTGTCTCGTCATGTTGATTGATACGGGATACAAAAAACAATAGTTTTATGTAAGGACATGCTTAATAGACAGATGTACTATGTACTAAATACAGGAAGGCATGTCACATTAACAGGTAAAATGTATAAGCTAAGCAGACTAGCACATGCAGTTTAACCAGATTGGAAGAATTACAATCTAGACACCATATGCAACATGCAACCACATATCACGCTGCCAAGTTAGAGAAAGCACCTGCGATGCTAGTGTAGGGGAAATGCTGTAATCAACTACAGAGCTACGTTCACTATCTTCATGTAGCATTTCTGTTTCTTGAGAATCATGTCGGGAGGCTGACGCTGCATTCTTTAAATGAGGAGTAGTCCCCTTGCCTGCCTGCCTCGTCATAAGTGATTGATTAGGGATACACAAGAACATTAGTTTGATGTAAGAACATGGTTAATACACAGATGTACTAGTATGTACCAAATACAGAAAGGCATGGCATATTCAAAGGTATAATGTGTAAGCTAAGCAGATGCAATTTAACCAAATTGGAAGCAATACAAGGTAGACATCCAGCTGGAGTGGTGAGCATGATCATCTAGGACCTGAGAGCCTGGTGGGAGGCGGGCTGCTTCGCCACCATCGCAGCTTTTTAGTTGGCTTCCAGGTGATGCCTAACTTTGCTGGGCTTGTCACTGGCTCGGCCAGTGCCCTGACTAGCTATTTGTCTTCTGGTGCTCACGGGATGGTGGTTCATGTAAAAAAATATCTTTCCTTATCTTACCGACTTCGGCCTTTCAAATACAAGCTAGACACCATATGGAACATGCAACCACATATAACACCGTGAAGTTAAAGCAAGCACCTGGGATGTTGGTTCATTGCGAGCGAGGTCATCAACTCCAGAGCTATGTTCCCCGTCTCCATCTGCTGACACTACATCCTTTAAAGCGTTGAAACGTGTCTTGCCTAGCCGCACACCAAACTGGAGCGACTTCTCTCTTTTCTTTTTGGCTTCTCTCATGGCAGCAGAGCCTGAAATACCCTTGCATAAAAACACAACAGTGAGAGTAAGGGTGAAGTGTGTGCAGAACTAGTGCACTGTAAAAGTAGCAGATAGCAGGTGGCTGAAAAATAAATGACAGGAGACATATGATAGCTCTACAACATTGCATGGCAAACAAAATTAGATTCTACTCCGTATGATTTTGTAATATATGAGCATAGGAAATGCAGGTACTCCTCCAACACACCACCACATGTGGTCATATCTAAGATAACAGTCGACTGAAAATAAATAGGTGAGTCGATTTTTTTAATGAACCGTCCGATCTATAAGGAACGGGCAGATGGCCTTCGTCTACCTCCTGCCAGTCACTGTTGACGATCTTTCTCGAACCGCCAGCGACCACCGGCCCAGACCCCTACCTCCTCCACCCCGCCCTCCCATCGACCTCACACCACCGTCGTGCTTGGCAGCGCCGCCAGGCCATCCCTTTAATCCCGGCCGACCTCCAGATCGGGCGCCAGTAGCTCTAGGCCGCACACGCCCCTAAGATAAACACCAAGGCGCTGCTTCCCCAGCATAATAGGCGTACTAGCGCCTGTTATGCCGGGGAATGCTTCTGTTAATTGGGAATCAACTGGACAGAAATTGAAATTCAGGGGGAGACGGACCTCTAGCTAAGGTAAAATAGTATATGAGGAGAAACCTTGTGCATGGCGAGTTACTAGGAACATCTAGTATCAAGAAGAAGCGGTCAACTAGTGTCTTCTGTGGGATGAATACCGTGCAAGCAGAGACGTAAGATTTGCACGAATAAGGGAAGAGGAGTACCTTTTTGGTTGCCGGTGTGGTCACCTCCACAAGTCACGCCGATTTTCTTCTTTTTACCGGGGAAACCGACGTTCTGGAGGGTGCAGGCTTGGACGAACCCATGGCCAAATTGTTGACTGTGTTGCCGTGGCCGTATGTCGGCGGAGGGGAAGCAGATCCGAGGCGGCGAAGGATTGTGTAGCAGGAACAGCTCCGGTGCGGTGGAGGGTGGCGAAGTTGGAGCGGCAGCGGTGAGGCCCAGGACGGCGTGGTTGAACTGGCTTGGGTACGGATGGCTCGGCCTCGGCTTCAACTACTAGTCGTGGAGGGCGTTGCGGTTGACGTTGCGATGGACGATGACATCGGGGTATAGGCTCCGGCGTGATGGAGGAGGAGGCGGTTGATGGGTGGGATGGGGTGGCGGACGGAGGACGCCGGGGTTTCGCGGCTAGTGGAGAGGTAGTTTTGGCGCCCGCGGAGTATGAATGGGGAATCGTATGGGTGGGGGGAACCATGTTTCGGTCTGGGACGCACTTGTTTTTGGCTTTTTTGAATAGAAGATGGGACGCGCTTGTTTGAAATTTGGGGAAAATACAAACTTTGCCCCCCTCTTAAATTTCGGACCTACTGCGGGTCGGGGGTAGGATGGTAATCCCAAGTGTCCCAAATAGTGGGTGGTAGCGATTTTGGCCGCGCGCATGTGTGCTTAGGCGGCCATTGTGTATGAATGTTTTTCGGATGCGGTTGCATGGAGTCTAGATGAAGCTACAAACCTACCCCGGTTTAGACCTTTGGACGTCGGGCCGGTAGGTTTCACGGGTCGGAGTTATTAGAAAAGTAATTTCCTTCTACTACCAAACATTCGTCTCACGCGGTTTCGGGTGAGTAGAGGCTCTTTTGGCGCTTCGATGGAAATTTTGAAACACAAGCATTCACGTTTAGAGTACTCTTGAACTATGAGGATTGACCTAAATATACAACGTTATATTTGACCTTGTATGTTTGAAAACCTCATTAAATTATCCGCTTCTTTTTGAAATTTTGACACTTGAAAATCCTATAACTGCGATTATTTTGGAATGGAGGAGCTAAATTTGAATCTATTTTGTACACGACCACATATGCTATTATGTACAAAATCAGAGCAAAGATTGGTGCCCCCATAATTTAGGTATGGTTTACAAATGCCATGATATCAAATTCAAATAATTGAATGTACTTCATGTTGAATTCGATTTTTTTAAACCACCTTAAGTTGAATTCAAATGTATGCTAGTTCATAGGTAGTCTGTCGCGACCGGTTTTCCAGACATTAATTTCCAGAAAATGGCCGTCGAGCTCATCAGCCCCAGGATTACTGTTAGCTGATGAGGCACCAACTTGTTATAGAAATTCCAAGCAAAGGTACAAAATATGTAGTACAAGACCATTGTGGCCTATGAGTACATCAAGTGGTTCCTAGTGGTTGAGGGCGGAAGCGGTTTGTGGATCACCATGGTCTGTGGGACTCCATTTCCCACGGGAATAGCTGACCAGGTTAACTCCTATCTTCGCGAGGCTGCTATCACCGTTGCTTAGGTTCCGAGGCTGTCGTCACAACGCTCCTCTCCAAGCAAGTAATCTGGCCAAGACAATAGCCAGGAACAAGCCAGTGAGTACTTTGAATGTACTCGCAAACATTAAGAACACAGGTATAATATAGCCACTGATAATCATGCTTTGCAATATTCTTATGCTCACTTAGTTAGTCATGAAAATAAATATCTTGATGCATGCAAGCAGGTTATTCATATGCAACCGGAAATTTATGCAATGACCAAATATATATAAGGTGTACCGATCGGATGTCTGAAGCGACGTCTCGAAAGGATAGTGAAAAAGAGTATGCCACAGTCGGGCGTCTTAGCGACACCACATAAAGGGCTTTAAAAGAAATGCCACAGTCGGGCGTCTTAGCGACACCACATAAAGGGCTTTAAAAGAAATGCCACAGTCGGGCGTCTTAGCGACACCACATAAAGGGCTTTAAAAGAAATGCCACAGTCGGGCGTCTTAGCGACACCACATAAAGGGCTTTAAAAGAAATGCCACAGTCAGGCGTCTTAGCGACACCACATAAAGGGCTTTAAAAGAAATGCCACAGTCGGGCGTCTTAGCGACACCACATAAAGGGCTTTAAAAGAAATGCCACAGTCGGGCGTCTTAGCGACACCACATAAAGGGCTTTAAAAGAAATGCCACAGTCGGGCGTCTTAGCGACACCACATAAAGGGCTTTAAAAGAAATGCCACAGTCGGGCGTCTTAGCGACACCACATAAAGGGCTTATAAGAAAAAGAAATTATCATAGTGAATATCCAGGAGGTGGTACCATCCCAGGGGTATTCTTTATTTCAAATCATGCAAAACGGTTAGTCCATAAAGATAATAATAATCATAACCATCATATATCGCAAGTCATAATCAATATTCGGGTTTTAGTGGTTTCTCCTCCGAAGACCGACACTAAGACCGACACTTGACCCATCCCAGACTGCAATCCTTGACCATGGACACGGCTATTCGAATAGGTTTGATCTCTGCAGAGGGTGTACTCTTTACCCACGAGTAACGGATTCCTTTAGTCCATCGGGACTAATTCTGTCTACGGTCTTTTAATTGAAAACACACCTGACTTGCACACACCAGCTCAACTCACCGGTGTCTGGAATCACCCACGACACCTGTCAAGCAAACTCTAAGTGGGGAGGCTACAACCTCGACGTAGCATGGGATCAAATTTCTATTCGCGCGCTCTAAGGGGTATCCCCCTCTCGGTCCCAACCGGATACACCCATGCCCCCGGACCAGGTGGCATGCCTACCGGATGCAGCCGGTATCTTCCACCATGGTCTCTCTGTACGGTGTGTGCCAAGACAAGGGTTAACAACTTACTGAACCATACCCTCCTACGGTAGGGACTAGTGGCAGTACGAAACAAGTATGGGGGTTACCGGAACAAGACTCGATCTATGGCCGACTCAGGAGGCTTATAAAAGTTCCCTGCATGGTTAGCGCAACAAAAATACTTCAACCAACAAATCACCACTCATTATACCTTACCATGCCATACCGGATGTAACCGTCCCGACGGAGACCGGCGACAAGCTCACACCTACCCAAGGCAGAGGCTTTCCCGGATTCCTTACCGGCATGCATGCAAGGCACATGAGGTTGATTGCCATCACACGGATATGCTCATTTCCAACAGCAAGGAAATCCACATAATGCATCCATGCAAAAGATCATATCACATGAAATAACACTACTCCGAAACGAGATGGTATTTATAAACGTGTCAATCATCGCACTAACATATTATTCCGGGGTTCAGAATGCTTGCCTTAAAGGTGTGGAGAGGTGGGGGTGCTCTCCAAAACTTTTGGAAGTTTTTCTTCTCTTCCAAAATCCTATTTTCAAAAAATATGCAAACAACACATATTTCAAAAACAGTACAAAAAAGTTGTTTGGAAAATTTTCAAATAAATCTTAAAATAAACTAGACAGAATTTGAGAGATGTAGGAAAAAGAATTAATTCATTTGGAGTTATATTTAAAAAGTTACAGCCGGTCAAAGTTTAGTCAAATCTGTTTTTAAAATAAATATATAAAATAAAACGATTCGGACAGAATACGCTTTCGGTGTAGGGGAGACGCACTGTGGGGTTTACGCTTCCACTTAAACACGTGGACGGCGCGGGTGCCACTGACAGTGGGTCTAGGGGGCCCACTAGTCAGGTTTGACTAGTCCTTCTCCCTCTCCTTCCTCTGTCCCGAGCGGAGGCGGGGCTTCGGCGATCGTCGCCGGCGACTGGCGGCTCCTCGCGGGGCTTCGAGGGCGGGGATGGATCCGCCACTCCAGGGCGATCCTTCCGGTGGTCGCCAGGCAGGTGGGGGCGGCGGGAGCTGCCGGCGGCGAGCTTCGCGGCGAAGGAGGCTTCGGGAGCGGAGTGATTTTTGGGCCACGGTGGTTCCCGATCAAAATTGAGTAGGGGGTTGGGTTCGTGGGAGGAAGGGGAGTTTTCTGGTGAAGAGAACGGAGCGGGGGAGGCCTTGGTGGCGCCGGAACTGCCGGGGCAGTGGCGGCGGCAGGAGTTGCCGGAGACGGGGAAGAAAGCTTCCCTGGGTCGAATGCGAGCTAGGGGAGCGCCATACGGGTGGCCTGAGGTCGCCTGCGTGCTCGCGGGAGTTCGGGGACCTCTTTTATAGCTCGACGAGGTCGGTGCTGCGGCGGTGGGGATAAGAACGGCAGCGAACCGCCTCTCTGTGCTGTAGGGCGACGTGGCGGCGACGAGCGCTAGTGGACAAGGCTGCGGATGAGCTCGGGTTGTGCCAGGGGCCAGGTGGCGAGCCGGGGTGGCTTGGGCGGCGCTGGAAGGAGCAACGGCTGTCGGCCGACGCCGGCGTGCCGCCAAAAACGCTCTGGCGGTGGCGCTGTTGGCTGCCATGGCGGCTTGGCGTGATGCTGTGAGGAAGGTAGCGCGTGGCGTGGTGCCGCAGAGCGAGCCAAAACCAGGGGGCCAGCGTGTCGGCTCGGTCAGGTTCGTGCAATACGCGCGCTCTCGGCGCGTCCAGTGCATGCACGGAAGGTGTTCGACGCAATGCCGTGGCATGCTACAGGTCACAGGAGAGGTTGGCACGCAACAGGGCTAGGTTAGAGCTGGAGGGAAACTCAAGGGACAAGGTGGTCTGGTCAGGTGGTCAAGATCATAGTGCAAACAAAAACTCATGACAAAACTGATCATGCCCACAGGGTGTTTGATAAAATGCTACGGTCATCTAGGTAGTTCTTAGAGGGGGTCAAATTCTCCAGATCAGTGTCTCTTTGATTGCAAAAGAGGGTGGTGAGGTTAGTTGGTGGAAAGCACAAACTTGCTAGTGCAAATTTTGCAGAACTCCAAATCTGGACAGGAGGTGGATGGCATTATTTCATGAATCAAACATATGCCAATGGTTAAATTCTCCTGGACTTAGGGGTTTAACAGGGAGGGCTATAAGCAGGAAGAGTAATCATGGATAACAGAACAAGCAAGAATGTGGTTGCTGTACAAACCATCATGTTGGACCAGAATGAAGATGAGGTTGAAACACTCAAAACTTTCAAGGAACAACACTGGGTTTTTGCATAAAGTTGAAACATATGTTGCTACTAACATCCCATAATTTTGGTGGAGGCTAGAAAGAAGTATTTAAATGGGTTGTAGTGCAAAATTGCCCACTGGACCAGAGAAGAAAATTGGGTGTAGAGCTCAAAATATTTTATGAATGAAAGCTATTTTTGTACAAAGGTGATTTAAAAACATCACATGACATCTCCACATTTTGGTGGGATTTTTGAATAAATTCCTAATGAGGTTGTAGTTCAAATATGGCCATTTAACCTGTAAAAACCCATTTTCAAGAAAATAAAGAGCAAGCAAATTAATTATGTAAATTTGTTCTACTAATAAAAAAGTTTTTCTTGAGAGGTTTAAACAAGCCCAAAAACATATTTGAAAGGCTCTCTTATTGGGGAAAAACTCCATAATGACCAAGGGAATAAAGGTTCAAAAATAAAAAGGGAGTTCAAAAAAATTAAAGTTTTAATTCCTGGCAAAATTTTAATTACTAAAACAAGGTCAAAATTTTTGGGGTGTCACATAGTAGCTATTTATAATGTCCATTGTGTAACTTTCGTATGTATAATGTGCTTTACACACACAACATGAACTATACTCACGTTTATATTCGATTGCTAAAACGATGCATTGTCTGGAGTTCAAAATACTAACTATGTGGATCAATTGTGTCGAATAATAACATAGACATGCTCAAATTCGATAGAATTTAGATGTCTGATGGATCAATGACCGCTCCTTACGTGAATTGCAAATATCATGATCCCATCCTAATATTTGGATACAATTTATATCTTTAATCAATGTGTAGAGCAGTCTTTTACGTGTAGTTTCACTCTCCATCGATGGTCTCTCACACATGCTCACACACTCTCTCCTGAGGTGTCTTTCTCACACACATGCTCTAGATATAACCCTCCCTCCCTCTCGTAACCATTTACAACTGTTTTCACTAACCTTTATCACAAGCACTCTTCCTCTCGCAAACATACACACGCACAATCCTCATCGACCCTTTCTATATATATGGACCTGCCTACGTGTCTCATGTACGCGCATTATCTTTACGCCTGTCTCTCATGCATTGTCTCACACCTCTCTTCCTAATCGACGAGTATGATTCTAGCAGAGCATTCTATAGGATGCCCCTTAAAGTTAGGTTGGATGAATAGTAATATCAGAGATAAAGGGGTTACCTTAGTCCAAGAACCTAGGGTTACAAATCCTAGCCGGCTTTGTCAGTGGACACAGAGTCCTTCACAATTGTGCTATGTTTGTCTTGTACGACTAGTCATCCATGGGTCTTCCTAAATGCGTCACGGGCCGACCAATGTGGCGCAGGACGGAACAGAATGAAGGGCCTCACCTCGACCCACCGTACCTCACGCGGGGACACACCCTCTGCTCCCACGTCTCATTATGTTCTCACATCCACACATACCAACACAAACACCACACACATAGAAAATTTCTCCTGGTGCCTCTATTCCCTCCCCCCTTGAATATACACACTCAAGGGAATGGAATCTCTTGTCGTGACGTCATATTCGTCTCTCTCTCTCTAGACCACTCTCATTTCTCATGCTATCTCTCCCACGCTCCCCCCCCCCCCGTCGGCCCCTCTATCCATCCCTCTCTTGAATACGTAATACACACACATACCTCTCTAGGCCCCGCCAAATGCATCAACTACACATTCACACATGTTACATCACGTACCCCATTGATCTAAAAAGCCCTCTCTTCACGTTTATTTCGCATACAACATTCCTTTTGAATAAAGTGTGCCAAAAATTATTTTAGAGTTTCTACATATATACAACATTACAAAGTTATATGGAGGAGTACGAACGCTAATTTGCATTGCATGGTGCCCACAATGATATATATTCTGCATTGTGAATTTGTATATTTTTATACTATATACAAAGTTAGTCATAATAAAGAGAAATGAAGAGCATCTCTCTCTCCATCGCATACCCCCTGTACGCCCCTTTCACGTATGCACACAAAACTATCTCCAGGTCCTCTAAAAGTTAGCCCCCAGAAAATTCACGCATGTTTCATCTTTCTCTCGCGATATATGCAATGACTATCATTGTATTTGAAGCGAAAGCATGATACGTACATTGGACTTCAGAATCCACTCATTACGGTCACCATTTATGTTTAGTGGTTATTATGCAGTCACGGGCTCACCGTACAACTCGGTATTTGCTCATGACATGACTAGTTGACCAGTTAAACGCTCCACGTGGCACCTCTAGTGTTGCATCACATTATCTCACTACCATCGTGCCCACCTGTCGACTTGTATCTACTCTAGATATACACTCTTAAAAAATACATAAAATACACTCTTATAAAAAATAGAGTTGGTGATGATGGTGTGCCTGCCATCCTACAATATAGGCCGTCTGATTTATATCTGATGGATAGGAAAGAAACTATGGCAATTTTGCAAAAAGGTACCCACACACCTCTCCACATTTGCAAATAAGGCCTTCCCTCGTTCATCCTTTTCTCTCACAAGATAAACAAGTCATACAAATGCATCTTGATGTTACGTCCAACGCACGGGCATCTTGCTAGTAAGAATGAAAACAAACGACAAAAAAATATTTGGACGGTGGTTCGAAGTCATGACCGCGGGCACAGCAGACAAGGTGGCCTTGTATTGGTATGCTGAGCCGTCTGTTTTAACACACAGGAGCTGGTGTGGTGATTATACACACATGCACGCATGCACACGAACTGCATCCACGCAACACTCACACAAACACATGCACCCACGCACCCACGCAACACTCACACGTACACACGCAGCCACGCACACACGCAACACTCACACGCACACACGCACGCATGCATGCACACACCAGTACACCACACGACTAGCACACACTCTCACGCTCAAGTGCTCAACCTACACGTGCATGAGCACACATCAGGCCCTGACAGACACATACACAACCAGGTGATTCCCGCGCATGGGTTGGAGCCTTGTCGTGCCTGCGTAAATTTGTGTTTATCTGACCTTTTGCCTATGCGAACTGACAGGTGGGACCCACAACGAACGTGGTCAATTTAACTAGTCAACATGGCGCCATGCAGACTATTTGGCCGGTCAACAGAGTGCAATCCGATGATAAGCTGTGAGCAAGTGACCGTATAGTCACCGCAAAACGTATATAGTGACCGTAATCAACTTATTCTAAAGTTCGGTGACCGTATTATGCTTTCTCTCTGTAGGCCCTCCAAAACTACATCTCTACACGTTCTCGCATGTTACATCTAACAACTATGCAATACAACACTACTACTACACTCTAACACAATAAATCATATGTGTTTTTAGTTTTACTAGATATCATATTGTTACTTATAATTATTCAGTTTGCATACATTAAAATTGCCTTTGAAATGTATGGCCAGTATCATCTACCGAGCGGGAAAAATCCCGCCCTTTCCTGTTTAATCGGGTTTGTATCGATGGATCATGCGAAACAGCAAAACTATACTATTACTATACAGTACAAGTGACAGTTCACTAGGCCGTCGTGTCGTCTACTCCTCCGTCATAAGAGTGGAGCGCTCACTTTCATAAATCTTCTAGTCCATTTCGCCGACATGAGGGACATCAAGCTACCGGGTCCACGTGCCATACCGGAATACAGTGCAGAGCAGCCGGGGTGAAGCACCCTAGTCATGGCGCCGGTGTAGTAATGAGCAATGAGGCGTAAAATCACAAAGCCGCACCTTTCCCGCAGTTAAGTTGGAGGGACGAAGCAACCATCATTTCACTCGTTGCTGAATCCGCTTCTCCCTCATCTTCTTCAACTTAACCACGTGTTGCTTCTGTCGTTGTTCTGCCTCATGTGGGACGTGGATTGGCTTGGTAAAGCACTGACACATGGGACCGCATGTTAGCAAACCGCCAGGACAACGTCCTCCGAAAATAAGAAGCCTAATCCTAGACTTACAAAGGGCTATGTAGCTGCTACGTATACTTTCCATCTAATCTATATATGCCCCCTTGATTTTCAGGTGGGGTGGGCCTAATCCTCTCCTTTAATCCAATCAAATAGTCCCACATCACATCAGTTCGTAACTTTACGTAAACCATTACGTGGATGTAGCATTGCTCAAATAAGAAACCTCCCCAGCCATCTGCGCGGCAAATCACCTCCTTTTTACTAATCTTGATTCTATAATTTTTTAGATCAATATAATTGAGATTTGTATAGATAGCACACAGGAGCAAAACAAAGTGGTACGGTTAAGGGCATCCACAATGTGTAGCCAAATGTGAAAATTGTTGGTGCAAAAATGGAACTGCGGGTCACCGGTGATCGCCTGAGACAACGAAGAAGAAGGAATAGGTGGACACAGAGAATTTATGGGTGCTCGAACACCCCCGTCGCGCGAACGGCCTCACTGTTTATCACCTCCAGCACGAACTCGAAATCCACAGCGACTTACACAGGGGGAAAGAGGGCTTTATACTCGTGCGCACGGACATGCCCGAGCTGCTCCACGACCTGCCCACCTCCCACTCGCCACGCCCCGCAAGCCCTGGATCGCGCGCACCCATCGCGCCCTGACGCGATCGCCGCGGCCACTTCGCGCGCCCTACGCGGCCCACGCCCTGGTCCTACGCTAACAGACCCGCGCACACACACGCTAACTCACGCACGCACACACACCTACACTTGGGCGCGCACCCAAGCCCACTCCGGCTCGAGCCCGACACGGCCACCACGCGCACGCACGCGCTCGCTGTGCCCGAGCCCTAGCCGAGGCTTATTCGCCCTACATTTTACCCCCTAAGCCGAGGCTCAGAGGAGTCCGTCGTCCTCGACTCCGGCGTCCGCCAGCAGCGCCCGCTCCGCCACCGGCGCCTTCCGCAGCTCCGGGCAGTCCCGCTCGAAATGACCTCGTTCGCCCATGCCGCTTGCTCCCACCGCCTGAAGCCGTGCTTGCTGAGCCGTCGTCATCATCGTTGTTGTAGCCGCCACCGCCCTGACGATGCAGCCGAGCCTGCCACTGTGCCGCCGTGTACAGCAGCTCCTCGCCGTCGCGCCTGCCACCGTCTTGCCTGCGTCGCTTGGTCCGCTCTTCAAACGCCTTGAGCCGCCCCAAAGCCTCCTCGAACGCCATCATTTCCACATTGCAGAATTTCTCCATTCCGGCGACGGCGGGGTAGAGACGATCCGGCACCGTGTCCAGCATCTTCTTCACCAGCGCCGCATCATCGAGGACCGTGCCCAGCCCTGCGTAGCACGCCGTCATGGCCCCGAGCTTGCCTGCGTAGTTGTCCAGGTCGTCGTCGTCCGCCATCCGCAGCTGCTCGAACTCGCCGTGAAGCGACGCGAGCCGGGCAGCCCGCACCCGATCGGCGCGGACGAAACGCACCTTGAGGGAGTCCCATACCTCCTTCGCGGTGGGCTTCGTCGACACCGGCAGAAGCACCTCCTCGGAAAGCGCCCCGAGAAGCATCGCCCTTGCCGTCTTGCTCTTGTCGGCGTCAACCACCGCGTTTTCCGCCGGAGCAACCACCACCCACAGCCCCTGGGCATCAAGCTGCGCCTCCACCTTGATGGCCCAGGAGATGTAGTTCGTCATTGTCAGTGGCGGGACCTGCAGCGAGTTCATGCCGCCGCCACCACCGTGTGGTACAATCACCATGGCCGCCGGCGATCACCTCCGAAAACCGGGCTCTGATACCAATTGTTGGCGCAAAAATGGAACTCCGGGTCACCGGTGATCTCCTGAGACAAGGAAGAAGAAGGAATAGGTGGACATAGAGAATTTCTGGGTGCTCGAACACCCCCGCCGCGCGAACGGCCTCACTGTTTATCACCTCGAGCACGAACTCGAAATCCACAGCGACTTACACAGGGGGAAAGAGGGCTTTATACTCGTGCGCGCGGACAGGCCCGAGCTGCTCCACGACCTGCCCACCTCCCACTCGCCACGCCCCGCACGCCCTGGCTCGCGCGCGCCCATCGCGCCCTGACGCGATCGCCGCGGCCACTTCGCGCGCCCTACGCGGCCCACGCCCTGGTCCTACGCTAACAGACCCGTGCACACACGCGCTAACTCACGCACGCACACACACCTACACTTGGGCGCGCACCCAAGCCCGCTCCGGCTCGAGCCCGACACGGCCACCACGCGCACGCACGCGCTCGCTGTGCCCGAGCCCTAGCCGAGGCTTATTCGCCCTACAAAAATAGCTTTTGGCATCGTGGGAACCATTGTGGACGGTGTTGCCAAAGCCAAAAAGATGGAACCGAAGCTCCCTGATTGATTGATTGAAGGAATAGAAAAATGCAACGTCTCTCCTCTTTCTCCCATGCTTGGACGCATGTAGTACTACAGTGTAGAGCACAGAGTCTACTCCCCTGTCCCTTCTATCATAAATCACAAAGCAGTGAGGCATCAAATCACAAAAGCACGGACGAAGCAACCATCATTTCACTCTTCGCTGACTCCGCTTCTCCATCGTCTTCTTCGAGAAGCCATCTCACCGCATTAGTTACTCCTAGTAGTACTAGTAAAGGACTTCCTGGATGCAAATAAGGCGGTTGTCTCGGCTTGCAGGCGGCACTTGCGAACGACTTACCGTGGTCTCCCTCAATGGTGTTCTCCGTCGAACGCACTTCGCCAAACCACTACAAAAAAAATATCGCCGACGTCACCGCAATGGGGAAGGAAGTCAAATATAGTTACTACCTCCATTTTTTGTACACAAGGCCAGTATATCAAAATTACAATTTGGAAAGGGCCACTTACACTAATCGAGGCAAAATTGATGGGGTTAGCAACCAAGGACATTAATATCCCCTGCATGCATGCGGAAGTGAGAAGGTTGGTTTGCATGGCGCTGCATTAATCAAGCGATGAGGAGTGAGATGGTTAGCTCTTTGGTCTTTGGAGAAGAAAATACGCATTAATTGACACGTGAAATGAGGATTTGTATCGATTAAATCCCGCGAAGGAAAACCCAGCCTTTCTTTTTTAACACTAGTACTCCTAGTATGTACGTACTTATCCTGTTTGGGTCTAGGCCTTGCATTGACAAACTTCGCCACACATTTTTCCAAGCTTGCCTAAAATTTTCAAAATGAGAAGGAGGTACACTTGCGCACGGCTATCGCGGTCGCACCGCACCCTCACACGGTCGCTCCTGCACGCCGCGGTCGCACCGCACCCTCACACAGTCGCTCCTGCACGTCGCAAACCCAACCAAGGGAACGCACCCTCACTGACACGTGTTGTCGCATGTGAACACACCAAACTCAGCCATCCTATCGCTGACACATAATTTTCGTTCATAGAGTATATTTATCAAACCGCATGTTGGGGAGTATCAGTACGGCGCGTGCGGTGGTCTGTTGGGGAAGAAGAAGAGGTGAGGAAAAAGGAAAGAAGGGTTAGGAGACGTAGGATATCCATCCAACCGCCTGAAATGGTAGACTGACCCAAGTCAGGCGACATGCATAACAAATATATGTTTTTACACAGCAAAAGATCCATGAAAACAACAACATAAAGAAAAACTATCACTGCTCGCGGAAAGAGACGGCCTCGTCGTCTTTGGCTGCCGGCGCGAACCAGCCGTCGCTGCCGGGCGAACCAGCCGTCGCTACCGACGTGTGTCTCCGCACCGTGGTTGTCCTTGGCCTCCAGCTACTCGTTCAAGCAGAGCGTGCGGGCGCTCTGCACGGACGAGAGCACAGCCCGGTTCAAGTCGAGGACGTCCGGTTCTGCCTGCAGGAGGGCCTCGATGGCAGTGGCATTCGCGCGCTCCGCGTCGAGTCGAGCCTCTGCCGCCCGGTTCAAGTCCAGGACGTCCGGTTCCGCCTGCAGGAGGGTGTCGATGAGAGCGGCATCCGCGTGCTCTGCATCGAGTCGAGCCTCTGCCGCCCGGTTCAATTCCAGGACGTCCGGTTCCTCCTGCAGGAGGGCCTTGATGGCAGCGGCATCCGTGCGCTCCGCCTCAAGTTGAGCCTCCGCCGCCCGGTTCACATCCACGACATCCGGTTCCGCCTGCAAGAGAGCCTCGATGGCAGCGACATGCGCACGCTCCGCGTCGAGTTGAGACTCTGCCTCCCGGTCCTCCTTTAGTATCGCCATGTTCAACCGCAGGTCCCCCTGCACCATGCGGGCTCGGACACCGGCACGAAGTCGACGTCCATCGTCTCATACCCATCGGGGCCTTTTGCGTCGCGACCTCCTCCAAGAACATTGGATCGGCTTCCTCCTCCTCGTAGCTTGGCTCCAGAGAACTCGGGGATTGGCACGCCGCAAAGAGAGCTTGGGAACAGAGGTCTCTGGCGCCGACCGCCGCCGCGATTTCTGCGCGGCGCTCCGGCGTCAGCATCTTGTAGTAAGTGATCTTGCGGCGCACCATGGCTTTCCGGCGAACTAGGGGACGCTTGATGCGGGCTAGGGGATCGAAAGGTGGGGGAATGGGCTGGAGATTTGGTGTGGTTTTAGGGCAGTGGCTAGCGTAGGCCGAGCAGCGAAGGTTCTGGTGTGAATAGTGGTTCCGGTGATGACCGGTCAATCGGTTTTGACTGTGCATCGCTCTTGTCGCGTTCGCGTTGCAGCCCGGCATGCTGGACCCTCCACGTCGCTCACCGAATGGAATGCGCTTCATCTTGCGTTTTTGCTCGCTTGTGGGACCGCAGTTGAGAGCAAACCGACGTCCCTCCCCTCCCCCGCCTGCGTCATTTATTATACCACCACTCCCTCCATTTTATGTGGAGTAAATAAAAACAGAGGGAGTATACTACGGATGAGGATCCCCTGACGTGGCCGAACCCATTGAGTAACTGACATGCGGGGCCTAGCAAGCATGGGGTCCGCCAGTAAGTGACCGAAAGGGAGGGTAAGGCAGGGATACCTACGTCAGATGATCCACTTCCACTATACTACTTTGACCAAATTTTAGAGTAATAATATATGACATGCAACTTACACAAATGTTAGAGTAATAATATATGACATGCAACTTACACAAAGCATACAGGGTCTAATGCGTTTTTCGAGGCTAACTTTGACCAAATGTTAGAGTAATAATATATGACATGCAACTTACACAAAGCATACGGTCAAATTCGTATGTGAAAGGAGTTTCCAATGATATAATTTTCACATTATACATCTCATGTACTATTAATCTTGTCAATAGTCAAATTGGAAACCATCTCGAGTACAAATCTAGGAGCACGTACGAATCTAACAATATTGATTGGGTGTTGTTGAATGTTGATACCTTTTTTATCAAAGTAGATATACTTTGACTACACATAAAACTTATATGTAAACTACCCTTTAAAAACGAAACGAACATTGAATACCCTTTATATATGATTTGCGGATGCTATGATCACCGGTTCAAAATTTTGAATCCGCCTTAGGTATCACGTGCCCCCACTCGTTCCCTCTCGATTTCATCTCGGGGTCCGGAGATCTATTGAAAGAGGACTAGGGTGCTTACATGCGAATGATACTCGGCGGAATGTTGAAATGAGGCATGCGGGAGGATGGACTCGACTGGAGGGCGACATGATCGATGGAGAAGAGGGTTGGAGAGGAATGAGAAATAAGAAAACGCCACATTATTATACTTGAACGGCTCAAATAAACAATAAGTTGTCTCGCTTGGCCTACATAGTGAAAGGCCTAATGCGCAATGCGGAGCACTGATGCTCGAATATGGCTGGGAAAACAGGGAAACAGAAATGTGGGGCACACCCGTCGGGACGATGTAGCGCAGACTAGTCCTATGGAGGAGCTGGCCCACGACCTCCTCGCCACCGACAACCGTTCATGTGGGTCGTTGGGGCCAACAACGGGGCGCAGCTCCAGCACCGCCTCTGGACACGGCGACCGCGGTGAGCGACACGCTCATATCGTCGCTAGACACGGTCGGTTTCAGTTTGCCGAGGGTGGCATTAGTGTTGTGGCACAACCAACGGTATGTTTGGTTTGTGCCCAATGTTGCCCCATCAAAGCATTGGGTAGCCAAAATTTTGGTTGAGGTATTCGTTGCCCATGATTTGGCCGACATTGGCAAGAAAAATGAACTTGAGTTGGCTAGAGTTCATTGGCATGCCAAAGAAATGGCAACCATCCAAACAAAGACCAATCTTGGGGTCATGACCAAAATTTTGGTTGATATATTGGTTGCCCATGATTTACATTGGCAAGAAAAATGAACTAGAGTTGGCTAGAGTTCATTGGCATACCAAAAAAATGGCAAGCATCGAAACAAAGACCAATCTTTTGGTCATGACCAACATTTTGGCAAGGTGCACTTTGGCCACAATCCAAACACACCCCAACACCCGGCTCGTCGAGGATGCACGGGGCGCCGCGACGTGTCCGCGGAGTGGTGTAGCGCGGCCAACTGCATCCTCTGGACCTGAGACCATGCCGGGTCGTCTTGCTTTTTCAATGACATGCAGGATCGCATGTGAGCAAAGGGCATCTCCAACGTTGCCACGACCGCAGCTGACTACCCTGGCACACGAAAACCCTCGTCCCTCGCGCCGTCGCGCGGTGCGTTCCCAGCCGACGCCAACTGCCCACATTCATGCCGTCCGTTCGTATGTCGTCATTAAGAGGCTCGGTGCCCGAGGAACAACTCCGGTGACTTAATGACGCACCCGGACGCTTGGTCTCACCGGAATGCGCTACTTAAAGCGGCAACGCCCAACTAACCTCCACACCATAGCGCATCGTCCTCCTACCTGGAACCACATCCGCCATGACCGCAAGCGCGAACGCTCTGCGGGAGAGCTTGTCTTCGGGGATGGAGCTCGAGGTCGCTGCCCTCGCTCTAGTCGCCGCACAATCGGTGGCCACGCTGGCGGCTGATGACGGGAGCACCGTCAGCCACGCGTCTTACTTGCCGCAGTCCAACGTCCGGCACCGCCAAGGTCGGGGACTCCTCCGAGGATGAGTAGGGCATGGGAGGCGGCAGGGCATGGTGTGCCAACTGGCCGGTCCGTCTCCCGTGTTCTACTTTTCCTCGCCGGATACCGCACCTTCACTTCACGGGTCTTGAACCCCGCCCCCGTACATGGACATCACAGATGGAGGACGTCGGTCGCCGCCGTAGAATAGGTTTAGGGTCGGGTTTCTTTTATTTTTTTTGTCCTATAGAAGTTCGAAATGCACTACTAAGAAAAGGGCTATAGATGGAATTGACACTAATGGCGCACCATGTGTTGGTACGCCATTAGTGTCCAAATACGGTGCGCCATTAGTAAAAAAAAATAAAAAAAAATTCAAAACTTCTAATGGCGCACCACTCCCATGGTGCGCCATTAGAAGTTTTGAAAAAAATAAATAAAAAAAATTTGCGCCATTTAGAAGTTTTAACTAGTAATGGCGCACTGTCCACTAGTGCGCCATTACTAAGTTTTTTTCAAAAAAAATCAAAAAAATTCAAATTTTTTTATCTTTTTTTTTCAAAACTAGTAATGGCGCAAGCACCGTGGGTGTGGTGCGCCATTACTAGTTTAACTACTAATGGCGCACCACCCCACGGTGCGCCATTACTAGTTTGCCCGGCTTCCACCGAATGCACCCCCCCCCGGACCGCCTTTTCAGTTTTAAAAAAATAAAAAAATGATAAAAATGTCAAAAAAATAAAAGAAAATAAGTTTCCCATGTGATATGTGGTCTAGTTGTTGGGAAAGTTTACAAATATAAATTTCGACTTTATTTGCAAAATCTCTCTGGAAATTTGTAAAATGGGCATAACTTTTGCATACGAACTCGGATTAAAAAGTTTTATATATAAAAAATCATCTACTCGAAAAGTTACATCCGAATCCCCAAAAACCTAACACAAAAAAGTTACGGGGCTTTCAAGATCTAGAGGCCAAAAATTCAAAAAAAAGTTTTGATTTTTTTTTCAAAAAATGATACGTAATATGATCGGAAAATTTGAAATATTTTTCAAAATTTCATCATAGTCATGAACATGAACAAAGTCCTAGACATCAACAAATGCATGTGAAGTGAGCTGTTGCTGGGGTTGGATAGAACTCTGAAGTTAAGCGTGTTTGGGCTGGAGTAGTGTGAGGATGGGTGACCTTTTGGGAAGTTTGACCATGGAGTGCGATTTGACCTGAGATTAAGCATATTGACCCGAGATTAAGCCATAGTGACCTCAGAATAAGAAAAAACGAAAAAAAATTGAAAAATTTTGAAAAATTTTGAAAAAAAATTCTAAAAAAGAAATTTGAAAAAAATTGTTACTAATGGCGCATTTCTATGTGGTGCTCCATTAGTATACCAAATACTAATGACGCACCGTGGGCCATTCTAATGGCGCACCACAGGTGGGACATTAGAAAAAAAATTCTAGTGGCGTGATGCTAATGGCGCACCGGTGGTGCGCCATTAGTAGGCAAAACCGGTGCGCCATTAGTAGGTCTTTTCCTAGTAGTGATGTAATAAAAATCTGTCGTGTTTGCATTAATCTCGGCCGGTGTATATGAACTTTCACAATAATATACATATTGTAGGAGTACTAGCAAGATGCCCATGCGTTGCACGGAAGATCAAGATCTTGTGGGAGAAAAGGATAAACGAGGGAAAGCCTTATCTGCAAATGTGGAGAGGAGTATGGGTAAATTGTCATAGTTTCCTTCCTATACGTTAGATATAGATCGGACGGCCTATATTGCAGGATCGGACACATCTTTCTACATCTACGGGAACCTACGAAAGGGTTAACGTAAATTACCTCTCTCTCTCTCCTCCCCTGATTTTCATGGTGGTGGGCCCCTCCCTCCCCCCAATCTACAATCAACAGCTCACACGTTTCACATTAGTTAATTACGTAACTGGGATTACGTAGGTGTGGCATTACTCGTCCTAAAAAACCCAACTAAGCCAACCTCCCAGCATATCGCGCGGGAAAAGACCCGGCCGCGCCGTTTTAGTCGGGATTACCGAATTACTAGTAGTAGTATGGATGGATCGCGCGAAGCAACGGGTTTTTTTAGGGGGCGAAGCACCTAGTTTAAAAGGAAAAAATGCGGTACACTCACAGCACTCCAGTCGCGGTCGCATTGCACCCCACACACGTTCGGTCCTGCACACAGCTCACACAAACGGAACGCGCTTCGGCTTGCCTCTTCACTAACACGTGGGACTGCACTTGGAGAAACCGACCATGCGCCAAACTCCCCCCGCCCACCGCATGAAAATCCTCCCCCCCCACACACACCCAAAAATTCCCCCCAGATCCGATTCAACCGCCCTTCGGCCAACTAGCCAATAATATTCCCCAAACCCCCCTCCCCCCTGTCCCCCTCCACTCCATTCGCTCCGCCAAATCCGCCCTCTCCGCCGCGCCGATACGTCAGCGCCGCGGTTCGGCGATCCTCTCGCTCCCAAAGTACGCTCTCGTAGACTGCCGTCCTCTAGCCGCGCCGCCACCTCTGGCTACGTTCTTGTGGAGGCGCACGGCGGTCAGGGCCGCCACCGCTGGCGACATTCGTGTGGAGACGCACGGCGGTCAGCTTCTCCCACGGTACGCGCATTCTAGACTGAGGCCCCGTTCATGTCGGTGTAGCACTGAATGTTAGCTGATAGACGATGTTAATCTCACTGTTTGCCGAAGTAGTTTACTGTCAATATGCTCTGCTTAAGAAGCTTCCTTGCCCTGTTCTGCACTCAATCTGCTTAGCTGAGATGGCATGCCAAGGCCGATTAGTTGCTAAAATATTCTGCCATATATTTATTGTGACGTAGATTGCCATGGTCTAGTAGCCAATCTGTTAGGTGAAATAGCTCTACACTGTTTTATACTCGATCTTTGTTGCTGCGATGGCCTTCGATAGTTTGATGGCTGTGTGATCGGCCTCATTGACTGCTGAAACAGCCTACCATAATTTGGCACTCAAATCTGTTTGCTGAATTAGCTTTACATATATTTCGTTACTCAGATCTACTCGTCCAAATATCTTGCCATAGCTTTAGACATCGACCTAGGTATTTTTTCTGGACTTCATAAAAAAGAATATATGTTTTTCCTGTAATATCTAGTAGAAGAACTAATTTGTATGTATAACAGATGGACAGGACTTGGATAACTTCTGCTCGAAGATTCTCCGCTGCATATGTCGAGGGGGTTGAAAACTTCATGAACTTTATCAGAGCTGAGTATGGTGGTCCGAAATCATATGTGCTCTGCCCGTGTAGCAGTTGTATGAATTCAGTTACAAGACCCCAGTCAACTTTGCAAAATCATCTACACTTGTATGGGATGTCGGTCACATATACTAGGTGGGTTCATCATGGTGAAGCTGTGAACGTCAATGTTATTGACTACGTGGAAGCAGCAGATCACCATCTTGATCTGCCTGATGCTCAGGTGGAAGAGGAGGAGGAGGTGGTGGTGGCGGAGCCAGTGAGTTTGACCAACATTGAAACAATGCTACGAAACTCTCGTGCATTCCGTGAACTTTCACCTGCAGACGAAAAACGGTGGGCCCGCATGTTGGAACAATGCAACGTTGATGTCACCCCAGGAAATAAGCTGTCAGTATTCTCAGCTATGGTCATCTTTCTTCAGGTGAAGACATCTGAGCGGATGACCAACAAATCATTCGATGCGATGTTGGCTGCTTTCCGCGAATCTTTCCCAGATGCGTCTGAGCTGCCACACACACCTACAGTAAAATGAAGAATTTCCTTCGTGCAGTTGGAATTGGATATGATATGATCCATGTTTGTAAGAATAATTGTGTTCTGTTCCAGAAGGATTATGCCAACTTAAGTGAATGCCCGAAATGCAAATCATCAAGATGGAAAGATGGCGATGTTGTGAAGAGGATTCCTCTTAATGTTCTGAGACATTTTCCAATTACACCAAGATTGCAGAGGTTGTTTCATGATGCTAAAACAAGAGAGGATGTACTGTGGCATTCTAGGAACCAAGAGTACAGAGATCAGAATGTAATGAGTCATCCATATCATGGTAGTGAGTGGAAAAGCTTCAATGATAAACACAAAGAGTTTGCTTCTGACCCGAGAAACATTAGACTTGGCTTAGCTTCAAATGGATTTAACCCATTTGGCCACCAGAGCGCCACATATAGCATATGGCCAATGCTTGTTATCCCTTACAACATACCTCCAAATGTCTGCACCAAAGAATCAAACTACATGATGGCCTTGCTCATCCCAGGTCCAAAAAGTCCTGGAAAGGATTTTGATTTGTTCATGGAGCCTCTTGTGGAGGAACTTCAATAGTTATGGAAGGGTGTTCTCACTTGAGACCTATATAGCAGCCCACCAGCTGATTTCTTTCTGCATGTTGTTATAATTTGGTGCATCCATGATTATCCGGCTTTGGGCATTATGCCAGGGCGAACGACACATGGTTACAATGCATGTGTTCACTATGACAGGAATCCGCTGTCATACGCAATACTTAGCAAGATCTGTTACATTGGACACCGCCGTTTCCTTGCCAAGGACAAGCCGCTTCCTAGAAAATACCGAAGACATGTGTTCAATGCAAAGCATGAAAACCGTGATGCGCCAAAGAGGCTCACCGCCGATGAGTTGCATGTGGAATTAGAGAAGGTCAGGCATATTACACCAGGAAACCATCCTGATAATGGTAGCGGGAAAAGGAAGCGTGGCAGGGCAGAAGAGAGATTATTGTTTACCCGCAGGTCCACTTTGTGGGACTTGGAGTATTTGAAAGATTTGGATCTGCGACATAATCTTGATGTGATGCACATCGAGAAAAATATATGTGACAGCATTATCGGCACACTTCTTAATATTGAAGGCAAGACGAAAGATACCTTAAAATCTAGGATTGATTTGACACGCCTGGGTATCAGACAGGATTTGCAGGTGCAAGATGAAGGTAAACTACGGGATATGGCACCAGCTGTGTACGTCTTGGACAAGGTAAAAAGAAAAGAATTATGTGAGGTCCTGTCACATGTGAGATTCCCACATGGATTTGCTTCCAACCCTGAAAGGAGAGTCATTGCATATGGAAACAAGGTACAAGGGTTGAAAACTCATGACTGCCACGTCCTACTTCAAAGGGTTTTACCTGTTATCCTTAGAGGACTGAGCCGCCCTGACTTATACAGAGCAGTTGCAGAGTTGGGACAATTCTTCAGGGAACTCTACAGTAGGAATATCAGGATAGATGCTTTGGAGCGTCTTAGAGACAAGATACCAACTATCCTATGCGACCTTGAGAAGATATATCCTCCAGCCTTCTTTGATGTGATGGTGCATTTGGTTGTTCATCTACCTGATGAGGCACTACTTAGAGGTCCAGTACAGTATGGCTGGATGTACCCTATTGAAAGGCGGCTAGGCACTTTCAAGGGCTATGTTAGGAACAGAGCTAGACCCGAGGGTTCCATTGCAGAGGCCTACATTGCTACAGAAGCATTGACATTCTGCTCAAAATACATTGAAACAGCTGATCAGCTTAGCAAAGAGGTGGGTGAAGACAATCCCGGGCTCAATGTTTTCAATTATTCTGTTCGAGTTACAGGGAAGAGTCGACAAGAGGACAAACCTAAAGATTTGGAAAAAATGGTATGTGTTGAATAACTGTCCTGAGATACTACCTTATATCAAGTAAGTGTAGTACTGCAGCTTATACATCGTAATCTACTAACTTGCAGCACATCTTATATATTTAGATGTTTGACACGATCACTATGTTGTGCAACATCTACAAAGAGGAGTTACTGCCGCAAAATCCAAGAAACATTGACAAACTGGTTATGGCAGGATTTGCGAAATGGTTCAAGAACCATGTAAGCTTTTGAAGTGCACTGTCAGTTTTTTTAATATATTGAGTACATAAGATGATCAGCTTGTATATTTTCTAACCATAGGTTAAGAAGATGCGGGAGGATGGGCAGGCAGTTGATGATGCCCTTTACTCACTAGCAATGGGTCCTGATACCCGGGTAAGACATTATGAATCTTGCATTGTTGGAGATGTGCGCTACAACACCCTTGCACGAGATGAAGGCAGGAAGACACAAAACAGTGCCATCATGAGCACGGATACGTATGACAAAGAGACAACTGAAATGTATGCTAACATAAAAGACATTGTTTAGTTGCAGTATATCTCCAATTTCGAGGATCATCGGTGTGTGGTTCTGTTGTGCTAGCGTTGGTATAACCAGTTTTCCAGGATCGCAAAACCCAGAGCTGATGATTATTTCAAATCCATCAATGTCAAGGTGGTGTACCAGACCAACGAGCCTTTTATTTTGGCAAATCAAGCAGCACAGATATTTTTCTTGGAAGACACATTTGCACGTAGCGATGACTGGAGAGTATTGCAAAGGTTTGAGCAGAGGAATTCGTTTAATGAAGCTGCACAACAAGATGATGCTTACACTGCTCCTGATGTACAAGATAACACGGATGTTCCTAATATCTTTGAGAACCATCACGTCAATGACACCGGCGAAAAGATTTCCTGTCGTGTTCTAGACATACAAGAGTTCACTACTAGGGAAAAGCCTAGCAGCAGCGAGGGTTTTGGGACTCTCAGTAGCGCGGGTGCCGGCGCTACTAATAAGGCGCTACAGCTAACGTATAGTAGTAGCGCCTGTTGTCCCACGCTACTGCTATACATGAATAGCTGTAGCGCTCTTTGGGAAAGGGCGCTACTGATATTATCTGCAGCGCTGTTTGCTGGGACGCGCTACTGGTAAGGCGGCGCTACTGCTAAATTTCCCCCCTCGCTACTACTAGTTTATTTATTAGTTTTTTTCCTGCATATTTGTTTTGTATTTGAATAGGCTTTATACAATAATCTTTAGCATATCATACACATACAAATGTAATCATAGCATATACATACAATTAGTCTCATCAAATCATGTCATCATCATAATCATCATCCAACACAAAGTGGTCTTTCGTCATCATCTCGAAAATAGCGATACAAGTCTCGATTACGTGCAAATACATCGTCATCCATCTAAACAATGATATACGTGAGAAGAGCTATCACTTTGAGAACATGAGTTCGTATCCCTCTCTCGCATTAGCGTGAACCTAAACTAACTACTGCCTGTCGCTCGGAAACCGGAAACCGGTACACCTGGGCCTGACACTCCGGCCACTTGTCGTATATATACTCCTGGCGTAGCACTTCTTCGCCATCTATGATCTATGCACCTGCATCATCACATGAGTCGATGATATGCAACATATATAGTTGAGCAACAGAAAGAGATAGACTTGGCAAAAATAGAAACAACATATCATAAGCATAAATAACAAAGTTCATCGTACCCCAAAATGCCCTAACTAGAGTGATTTTCGCTAGTCGAGGAGGAGGACGGTTTAACTACATCACAAATAAAGTTTCACCATGCATAACTCAAAGTTTTGTCATACAGAAAGTATGGACTAAACGGACACATTTGTCATATATCGACAATCACTCCAACATGTCGTTCCATCCATCCAAGTCAGGGAGATAGTCCCCGAGCCTAGTGAAAGGCTTCAGGTCGAGACGCTGAGAGGCTATCCATGTTCGGACGTCTTCCCGCGACATTTGTCCTTCTCCGTAGAACATCCCTGTTTTTTTTACGACCTCCTTCATGATGATTTGGGCAAGTTTGCGCTGGATGTTATAGAACTCAGCTCGAAGTCGATGATCCTCGATATCTCCTATGTCTTTTGCCCATTGCAGAATATGGGCATCGCCGGAAGAAGGTGCCATGCGAAGGTTTTGGTGATCCCGTTTGTACTCCATCATGTTGTGTAGGACATAGAATCCATCATTAAGAGAATCGTTCAGTTGCTGGATGCAACAAAAGTCGGTCTTATGGCTGAAGGCGACCCTGCCGCCCCTTATCTTCTTGTCCCTGACCTCTCCACCCATTGATTGGTAGTAATACATAGCACTGTCGAGAACATCCTTGATGTGGGTGTAATCCTTTTTGTGAATGTTCTTCGGCGAGTCCAAGTAAAGAGTGTGGGAGAATCGGGGGTAGAGGATGATGAGGACGACGCGCCCGCCGCTGCGCAAAATAAGTCCTCAAATTAATTAGCCTCCACCGTGCAAATGAACGATTGAAATCGAAGGAAGGAAAGTAGCACGGATAACTTACACGGGATGATAAGGCATGAGAATCGCCCCCTTGTCCTTATTGGCGAGCATGAAACTGGCGATGTAATCCCTCGCGTATTCACGTTGCTTTGTGCAGACTCCCAAGAAGCCCTCGTGCATGTAGTACGGGTCAGCGACATGGATATGAGATATCTGCTCAACCCCGATGATGTAGTTCATGTGCAAGGCATAAAGGTGGACAAACGTAAAATCCAGCTTCTTCACATGAAACGTGTCAAATATGTAATCGAATCGGAGGAAGAACTTATCCGCGGGGAAGCTGTCGACGTACGACATTTGCCGCGGAACGTTAACCACGTAGAGTGGGTATCCTGGATCTTTCGAGGCGATGAGGTCTTTCTCTACCCGCAGCACATCATCATGAAGTCTCTTTAGATCGCCGAATCTTGCCCGTAGCGCTATTGCAAGTAGGATTGGTTGACCGGGATATGCCATTTATCCGCATCGGGGATATCTATACGGTCCTGAAGCCGAGGCTGCTGAGGCGGCTGGATCATAGAATCAGCTTTTTTGCCTTTCCTTGCTCTCTTCCTAAACTTCTTTACTATCGGAAGGTCGTCCATAATACGTTGATACGGCAATTCAGGCACCGACTCATGATGCTCAAACCCTGAGGAGGCGCCTGTATAGACATACTGTTCAGCAGCGCCATCGTCGTCCCCATCCTCATCCATGGCGACATCATCAGCGACTAATGGAGCCTCCTCCTTACCCCGTATGCTATCACCCAACCTGACACTCGACGCTAATTGGGTAGGTGGGGTGTTGATGTTCATACCTTGCTGAGGCTGCGTGCTCGTGGGTGTGCTCCCGGCCGCCTCCAGACGAAGCAGACTCTTTGGCCACAACAGGACCCACCCAGCATAGCAACAATCACCAAGCCGCCGTGGTGTCTCGTTGTCATCCCCCGGTAGTACTCGAGGAGGCAAATTCTCGTGCCCCGGTTTGACACTCGCCACGGAAACCATGAAGACGTTCGGGGGGATCGGCCGACTGTGGAACAATGGTTCCTTCGGCTCCATTATCGTCGCCTTCCCCACGTCCACCTTCTGGTCGCCGATGGTGTACAATATGGTGCACGGGGTTTCGTCGGCCTGTAAAGAAAACTCTGCGACGTGAGACATCTAAAAGGCAACGAAAATGGGAGATTATACATTTATATTGAAGGGGGCTGGTGTGACAGATACCGTGAGGGCGTCGAGCTCAGCCAAAGACGAAGCACCGCCGAGCACGTCCGGTGCGGGAGCAGGTGCAGCTGCAGGTGCTGGTGCAACGCTAGTCGAGCTGCTCCCTGCCAAGAAGTCAGCAAGGGGAAAGTCTGCTGCATTTTTTTATGGATTTTGCCTGGTCCAATTGAAAACGGCCAGAACCAAGGTAGTAGAAATATCTACAGCCACCTGTTTTGCGGCAGCTACCGCTGTTGCGACTGTCTGAGTTGATTTCTTCTCAACCACAATCTCAACCCTCTTGTCGATGTTTTCTTCATTTAACCTTTGTCTTTCCATTCTCTCCTCCGTGGTCTCACGGTACTACTTCTTCCACGTGGCGCCGTCTCCGACACCGTGCACGCGTCCATACAACGGTCGAGTATCCACCGGTTGTTGTTTCAATATGTTCAACGCCCGGTTGAATGGAGTGTCCCACTTGGGCCTCGCCAATCCTCAGACGGCGAGTCGCTTTCGGCCGCAATCCTGTGTTGCTCTCTCTGCAAAAGGCACAAGGATCGTTTACAAATATGACTAATGTGTGCAGTCGAATTGATCAGAAACTAAAATTACCAGTAGTCTCATGAACTCCGTAATGACCGGTTTTGTCTCGTAAACCTTCTTCACTGGGTCCCAACGGTGCCGGGCCCTGAGGACGTCACGCTCCTGCGGGACGGTGAACTCTGCCAAGGGGTGTGGGATGCCCAGACTCGCGGCTTCCGCGTCCTCCTTGGCCCATTTGGACCTCTTTCCGCTGTAACCACGGCTTCTGAGGTGGTGGCTCCCAATGTTCCTCTCTTGAAGCCCCTCCATGTACTTAGACTTTTTTTGGCAGCTTCGGCCTCGCAAGCCTCCTTGAATATTTGAAACTGCTCTTCCATGATTGTCGGATTATCCTTTACAATCTCGGAGTAGGGTTCCTTATTGACGATGATCCTTGCTTTCACTCGATTTTTCCAAGCGGCCAACGCGTCGCTAAACTTGGTCATGGCGTGTTTGTTTATCTTCTTCATTGTCGGGTCCTCATCTGGATCTACATAATCCTTCTCATTCCGGCCCGGGAACAAGAATATCTGGTGAAACTTCTTTAGGAGGGAGCTCCTCATATTTTCTATCTTCTGTAGTTTCTCATCATTGATGGTGGCGGTTGTCCGTACGATGCACCCTAATTGATTGTCGTAGCATCGACGCGCTTCCTCGGGCGCCCTTGGCTCAAAATTGTCGTCGTCCACCTCCGTGACCACCACTCTAGTAGTCCTGAGTTTGATAGGAACCCGTTGCCTCTTTGCTTTCGGTTCTACATCGGCTCCGCTCCCCGAGGCAGCGCCGGTCTCAGTCTCAGCGCCAGTCTCGATGTCGGTCTGAGTCTGAGCGCCGGTCTCAGTCTCAGCACCGGTCTACGTGTCGGTCTCAGTCCCCGATGCCACTGGTGGGCCCAGCAACAATATCGGTTGATCGTCGTTAAGGCTAAAAAATTCGTCTGCCGCCCGGTAGACGTCGTCGCAATCACCAGAACCCTGTCCTTCATCGTTGCTACCAATGTTTCCTTTGATTAAATCTAGTCAATTAATTCTAGACCTAATAAAATGAATAATGACATAAAAAAGGCCTATTGTTTTGCAGGAACATTGACTCCTTCCTGGTGCGGCAAATCACGGGCACTCGATATGTCCTACTTTGTAGCACAAGTCATGCCGAAATTCACGGAAAATTTCGGCATGACCTTTGCTAAAAAGTGGACAAATCGAGAACCTGAAATTTGCCGGAACGGAAATGAATCAACATTCCAGCAAAACATAGGCCACTCAGCATCATTCCCTGGAAACAGTGTTCAAATATCCCTCTTTGACACCACAACACATGTCCAAATATACACGAGCAACCACATGTCCAAATTTCACAAGCTAATTCAAAAACAAAGTGTAGAAGAAAATTCATTTAACTACTAATAAAACAAAATTCAGTTAACTTAAGTGCTCCATAATGATGAAAGGAAAAAATATTCAGTTAACTACTAATTTCATTCATTTAGGTTATTCATTTAACATCACCTAACTAACCTACTGTACCACTACTAGTAGTAGCACTACTAACCTAATTAACCTAGCAAAACTCTAGTGCCCTAACTGAAAAACATCTAATTAACATCTACTAGTACCACTATTGCCCTAACCTAATTAACATCTACTAGTATCACTATATACTATACAAGCAGCATCTACCCTAATTAAAACCTACTGCCCTAACTAACTTTTGTTGTAAATCAAATTTTTCGCTCTAAACTAATTTTTGCTATAAACAAACTTTTTCTCTACTTAACATCCTTTGCTCTAAACTAAATTTTTTTCTGTAAACAAACTTTTGCTCTACTAATGTTTTCTCTAAAATGCGGAGAGAGAGGAGTGGGGGGAGGGGTGACGGGGAGGTGCTCGATGACGGAGGCAGGGGCGGAGAGGGCGGGCTCGGGCACGGGCAACGGCGGTCCTGGGCGGGCTCGGGCGGCGGTGAGCTGGAGGGCGCCGACGGTGATGTCGAGGGCGGCCTCGGGTGGTGGCGGCGAGGCTGAGAGCGGCCACGGGCGGCGGCGGTGAGGATGACGGCGGCCTCGGGGGGAGACGGTGAGGTTGCGGGCGTCCACGCCGGTAGGAGACAACGGCGAAGTGGGGCGACGGCGAATTGGGGAGACGACGGCGAGGGCGAGGGATTTGGGGAAGAAGTGGTGGCCGGGGGGCGGGGGGGAAACCGCTGTTTAAGTGAAACGTAAGGGTAGCGCGTTTCCGAAAACGCGCTATAGCTAAGTTAGCTACAGCGCTTTTCCTAAAACCCGCTACTGCTAATCCTTTCTCCTTTTTTCCCTTTTTTCTTTTATTTTTCTTTACATTTTATTTTTTTTCCTTTCTCCTTTTTCTATTTCTTTCATTTTCATTTGCTTTTCTACTTGCTTTTCACTTTATTTTATTTCCGTTAGCAGTAGCGCCTTACACGTAAGCGCGCTACAGCTAAGGAGAGTAGCAGTAGCGCTGGGCCAGTATAGTCGCTACTGCTAGGTTGCGCTAGCCATGTGCGCCCAGTTCAAACATAGCAGCAGCACTTTTTGATAGTACGCGCTACTGCTAAAGATATAGCAGTAGCGCGGTTTTTTTACGCGCGCTGCTACTAAGTAGCAGTAGCGTTTGATTTTGTACAGCGCTACTGGTAACATTATGTGTATAAGGTTTTCCCTAGTAGTGGTTGATCAAGAAGAAGCCAACGTTCGAGGACGTTGAGGACGACGAAGAAGATGACACCATGGGGAATTACGATTCTGACTGATACACATGGTGAAGATGTTGACGCTGCTGCTGCGGATGATGATTACATTGCTTTTGTCATATTTGCTTGTTAGAAGACGTTTTTTATCTACTATGTGAAATTGTGTTTGCCATGACAACTGAAACCTGATGAACATGTTGTTTAGTATTTTGCTATGAGAACATCACTTGTTATGTATGCTGATTTGTGTTTGGTGATTGTATGACAACTAAAACATGATGACATTGTTGTTTAGTTGTACTCATATTTGGCTGTGAAACTTGAATTTGATGATATAGTTTGTTGTTGGACTGCAATTTGCTCGACGTTTTTGAATGAGAACAAAGCTGACCCGACAGGGCCTCTGCTATTTATTTATTTATATGATCAAAAGGGGATACCCCCTGATTTTCGTTAATAGAAATCATTAGATGTTCAAAACACTACGCCCAGCCTGCTACACAGGTTTCATTCATTACTAGTTTCAGCAAAGTGCTCATGTCGTAGCCACTGAATACATCACAAGTGCTACATACACTGCAAATAAAGACACAATCATCCTACAGAGCACATCGATTTTGCCCATTATCTTCACAAGCTCTTTCATCTCCTCATTGTTGCCAAGGCCGTTCAGCAGCTATTGCTTGGCCATGATCAGAGGAACTGCATCTTTAACCTTCTGCTCTGCATCTTCCTCTTCTGACGTTCCTTCAGTTACTTGTCCAACACCCCAACCTGCTGGTATTGGGATTCCTCGGCTAACCAAACAACCACCGTAGTTGCATTCCCCCACATCATCAACTTCCCAGAAATACAAATCACACGAATCTTCCCTTTTCTGCACGAATCAAATTGGTAGATCATCAACCAAACTATTAAAAAAATCAGCAACTGAAAGCAGTAGAACAACACTTAAACATATTATTACCCCATGATTCGGGCATTTCTATAAGACTCGGCCAGGGTTGCGAATTGTGGTTGAGACGCGACGGATGACTCTGCGTGATTTGCAGCAGTGGCACCACACCAACGGCAGCGGGTTGCGATGAGCAATCGGCTGCGGTGCGCGTGCCAGCGAGGGTGTGATGAGACCCACAGGCGATGGTACGGGTTGCGACTTGGCACATATCTGGTTGTTGCCTGCTGAAGAGCAGGTGGACGAGCAGCCAGTGGACATGGTTGCTGCGGCCAGAGCTTCTGATGCTAGGCAGAGTAAGTAGAGAAGAGGAGAAGCGAACGTTGGATATGTCAGTTTCCTTACTTGCAGAGTAGCATAGCACCATATATAGTCATAGTCTAGGTTTGGATTCGAACCAGCTACAGGAGCACGTCTTTCTTTTTTCTAAAACTCGGCAACGTCTCTTTACTGGTACACTAGCATGTTCTGTACGCCTTCCCAAGTCTTTGATTTTCTTTCCCTTTTTTTGCGAGGAAGGAAGGAGAACAAAATTGAGAGTTCTTGGGACTCAAACCCAAGACCTCTCGGTTGAAAACCAAGGGTGCTAGTCACTTATGTGGCGAACGTTTCCTATGAGGAGGACGGCAGACGAACGCATTTTCCTCGCAGTTTTCTTCCTATATATAAAAAAGTGTGCTACTTGGTGTCCGCTTAGTCAACAAATGATTGTGCCAACCTTGACCGTTGGATTCACATTCAACGTCTGTCGCGTTTCTTCAGTCTCTTCTTCCTCGAGCCGCCAAAGCCAAACCAGCGCCGACGGGACCACCTGCTCCCGCCTCCCACGACTGGCTGTGATCTGCCCCGGCTCCTGTTCGTTCCCGTTCGAGGCCTCACCATCATCCTCCGCCTTGGTTCGCTCGTCGTGGTGCCGCCGTCCGGTGTTGTCAACATGGTCAACAACCGAGAGGAATAAGGAGATGACTGTACATGGTGAGGATGGCAGTAGGGACCCAGCAGCGCGCGCAGTAATTTTGTTTTTTCGAGACGAAGAAGGCTATCAACTGGGTTGTGTGGGACCCTTGGCCCGTCTAGCCTAGGCTTTTATTTCATATGTTTAGCACATGACCAGCCCAGTTTGTTTTTTTCCTTTCTGAAAATTGCTAGCCTGCTATTTTTTTTTTGCAGAATAACCAACGTAGGCCTACTTGCTTTTCTACGCCCTGCTGGGCCGGAAATCTTTCAAGACGAGGAGGGATGCATTTTGCCCAGAAAATGGGCTATAAGTAATAAGAAATGGGCTGTAAAATGAAAAAATACAGCAAACAGACAATTAGTTCCAAAATACTATTTTCTTTCGGATTTTGATATTTTAAATTTCATTGTTTTTGTGCGGGTAAAATTTCATTGAATTTAAATTAAGGTATATTTAGATTTAAAATTAATTTGAATCTGGCTAGAAATTTCGGGTTGTATGCTGTTTGGGACAGATTTGGAAGCTGACTTGTGGGTCTACTAGGTTGACGTGTACTTTGGCTTTGTCAACTTAGTCCATAAACGATTCTAGCAGCAGTGACCATTGGATGTTAATCCAACTGCCGTGTTGCTTCTTCAATATCTGATCTTCTTGCTCCAGCTGCCAAAACCAGCTCCGGTGGGACTGCCTGCTCCCGCCTCCCGTGGCCGGCTGTGCTGCCGCACAGGCCGCACCGCCCCACCCTACTTCATTGCTGGCCAGGCCATTCCTCTACTCACCCACACCTCCTGTTATTTTCCGGCGATGGTAGCCGGACCAGTAAACCCTCGTACTCCCCACCGCGTGGGCAACCATTTCCGAGTCTTCCCCGGCTCCGTGTCGTTCCCTTCCTAGGCCTCGCCGTCGTCCACCGACATGGTGCTCTCAGCGCGGCCTGGTCAACTTGGTCAACGAACGATATCCATCGGCCGTGGACTGTATGCGCAAAATAATGATTCCTCCACCTGACAGCTGGGACCCACCAGAAGGGCCTCTGTATTTCACGAAAAAAACGTTCCCCCCACTGACATGTCAGACCCACCAGCTATATCTTCGCACGCAAGGAAGTGCCTCCTTATTACGCACAAAAAATGAATACCCCCCTACTAGCTGGGACCCACCATAGTGGGAGGCTGACTTGTGGGACAACAAAGTTGACTGGGATGGAGGGCTTTGTCAACTTAGTCAATATGAACGATTCTAGCTCCAGTGACCGTACGATGTCCATCCAACGGCCGTAGTGTTTCTTCAACCTCTGGTCTTCTTGCTCCAGCCGCCCAAAGCAGCGCCGGTCGTGCCGTATGCTCCTGCCTCCCGTGGCCGGCTGTGCTGCCGCGGAGGACTCGCCGCCCCTACTATTCCCACCGCTGGCCAGGCCCTGCGGCGACGAGAGCCTCACACCGCAGCCGAACCAGTGAACCCTCATACTCCTCTCCGTGCGGGCTTCCACTGCCGCGTCTTCCCCGGCTCTGCGTCGTCCCCTTCCTAGGCCTCGCCGTCGTCCACTGTCGTGGTGCTCTCCGCGCGGCGTGGTCAACGTGGTCAAGGAACAACTTCCATCGAAAGAGTACTGTACGTGGAGAGGCTGACAGCTGGGTCCACGGCCACAGCCCAGTTTTTTTGTGATTTGCCAAGTAAGTCGCTTTGTCACGCCTGTTGGCCTGCAAATCTTTCAAGACGAGGAGAGCTTTCATTCGGCTGGCCGAGAAAATGGCCCATCAGTAATGAGAAATGGGTTGTACATTTTTAAAACACATCAAACCGGCAATTAGTTTCAAATATCTTTTTTTCATTTCAAGATTTTAAATTACATTAATTTTTATGCATGGAGAATTTGTTGGATTTTATATTGATATACATATATTTTTAAAATCAGTTTGAATGTGAGTCGAAATTTCGAGATTAAAAACAGTTTGGACCGCACCGAAATATGCAAAATTTCGTATAATTTTTTAACCGTGGCCACAATTTGGGCTGTAATGCTAACAAAAAGAATATGGGCTCCAAAAAAACCTTAAGAATTAGCAAATGGGGTGAAAATTATTAGAAATAATGGCAGATGGGATGTATGCTGTTTTCCACGGATTTGAGGCTTTCCTAAAAAAAGGTTGACGCACAAGCAGTGACTGTTGGATGTCCATCCAACGGCCGTCGTGCTTCTTCAATCTCTGCTCTTCCTGCTCCAGCCGCTCAAACAAGCGCCGGCGGGACTGCCTGCTCTCTCCTCCCCGCGGCCAGCTGTGCTGCCGCGCAGGCCTCACCGCCCCACCATACTCCCATCGTTGGCCTAGCCATCCCTCTACTCACCCACACCTGCTGCTATTCTCCGGCGACGGCAGACGAACCAGTAAACCCTCATACAGTCGTACTCCCCTCCGCGTGGGAAACAACTGCCGAGTCTTCCCTACCTCCGTGTCGTTCCCTTCCTAGGCCTCGCCGTCGTCCACCGCCCTGGTGCTCTCGGTGCGGCCTGGTCAACGTGGTCAACGACCGACATGCATCTGAAGTGGACTGTACGTGGAGAGGCCGACAGCTGGGTCCACGGCCGCATGCAAGGAAATGCCTCCTTATTACGCGCAAAATAATGATTCCTCCACCCGACATCAGGGACCCACCGAAAGGGCCTCTGTATTTCGCGAAAAAAACGTTACCGCCGCTGACAGCTCGGACCCAACAGCTATATCTTCACACGCAAGGAAGTGCCTCCTTATTACGCACAAAAAAATGAATACTCCCACTGTTAGCTGGGACCCAGTATAGTGGCAGGCTGATTTGTGGGCCTACTAAGTTGACAGGGACGGAGGGCTTTGTCAACTTAGTCAATATGCACGATTCTAGCTCCAGTGACCATATGATGTCCATCCAACGGCCGTAGTGCTTCTTCAACCTCTGGTCTTCTTGCTCCAGCCGCCCAAACCAGCGCCGGTCGTGCCTCATGCTCCTGCCTCCCGTGGCCGGCTGCGATGCGGCGGAGGCCTCACCGCCCCCTACTACTCCCACCGCTGGCAAGGCCATCCCTCTACTCACCCACACCCCCTGTTACTCTGCGGCGACGGCAGCCTCACACCGCAGCGAACCAGTGCCCTCGTACTCCTCTACGCGTGGGCATCCACTGCCGCGTCTTCCCCGGCTCCGCGTCGTCCCCTTCCTAGGCCTCGCCGTCATCCACCGCCCTGGTGCTCTCGGCGCGGCGTGGTCAACGTGGTCAAGGAACGGCTTGCATCGAACATGGACTGTACATGGAGAGGCTGACAGCTGGGTCCACGACCGCCGCAAGGAAGTACCTCCTTATTACATGCAAAATAATTATTCCTCCACCTGACAGCGGGGACCCATCGGACGGGCCACCGTATTCCGCCCCCCTAACTGCTGGGACCCACCAGCTACATCTTCGCAGGCAAAGAAGTGCCTGACAGTCGGGACCCACCTGGCCGAAGCGTACGTAGCATTGTCATTCAGGTCGCGAATGTGTACGTACATATTGGTCGATGTAGAGGCACGCACGTGTCGTAGTACAGGCGCGCACGTGTTGTAGTAGAGGCGCGCACGTAGCATGTACACGTACGTACAGCGGCCAGTGTGCAAGAAAGAAAATACGGCCACGTATGTGTACATACGGGCGGGATCTCGAACGCCTACTCGCGCATACGTACGGCGAGGGCTCGTGTACATGGCTGGGTCGGAACGGAAAAACAGCGTCGTCGTCGTGTTCATGGGGAGGCAACGGAATGCGTGGTCGTGTTCATCGGGAGGGCTTGGACGGAACAGGCGATGGAAACGAGGCCTGGCGTACCGCAGAACGGAGGAAACAGCCTTGTGTTCGACCGGCCATGTTTGAAACGGGATCCTGTTCATCGGGAGGGGTCTGGCGTACCGCAAAATGGAGGAAACGGACCTCCTACGGTCAAAACGGGGGTCCTGTTGATCGGGAGGGGTGTGGCGTACCGCAAAACGGAGGAACGGACTTGTGTTGGAGCGCTACGGTCGAAACGGGGGTCCTGTTCATCGGGAGGGGTGCGGCGTACCACAAAACGGGACTCCACGGGATACTGTTCATCTCCACCGTCGACCTTCTCCAGCCTCCACGGGCTCCTGTTCATCCAGCCTCCACGGGCTCCTGTTCATCCAGCCTCCACCGCGCGCTAATCCACCGGCTATTGTTCAACCACCCCTCCACCGTCTACTGTTCATCCAGCCCTCCACACCACGAGGTCCTGTTCAACCACCCCTCCATGGGCACCCCTCCACCGTCTACTGTTCATCCAGCCCTCCACACCACAGGGTCCTGTTCATCCACCCCTCCACGGGCACCCCTCCACCGTCTACTGTTCATCCAGCCCTCCACCACACCATGGGGTCCTGTTCATCCAGAGGCAACGCCACCGCTCACTGTTCATCCAACCCCCACCCCCCCCCCCCCCCCGCAACGCTCACTGTTCATCCCATCGATCGGCTTCAGTTAGCAGCAGTAGCGAAGGAATCGCTCGATCGGGTTCAGTTAACAGCCATCGACAGCCATCGATCGATCGCTCGGGTTCAGTAACGCGTAGCCTGTAGTGCAATCGCTCGGGTTCAGTTAGAGCCCAACGCCTCGCTCGGGTTCAGTTAGAGCCAACGCCTCGCACACACGCGCGTACATGTATGAGAGAAACGCGCATCGCTCGGCCCCCGACCTCCCACCGTAACAGGGGACTCCCCGAAATTTTCCTCCCCCTCGCCTCTACCACGGTTTTTTCCGTCATGGACAGCCCAAAGAATGTCATGCAGCTGCATCTCCGGCCCGCCCAGGACGAAAAGCCCATTTTCTGTCATGATTTTTTGTCATAGAAGTAGGAGCCCACCACATATATGACGATACCGGGTTTTGTCACAATTATCGTCATAGAAGTGTCATATGTATGACAGAAAAAAAATTGCTCGGCCCAAAATGTCACGGATGTGTCTTTTTTTGTAGTGCACCCTTCCATCATTGCTAGCCTCTTCTGTACCGTGCATTGCCCTTTCTCACCTCGAGAGTTGTTGCAAACTTCGCCGGTGCATCCAAACCCCGTGATACGATACGCTCTATCACACATAAGCCTCATTATATCTTCCTCAAAACAGCCACCATACCTACCTATCATGGCATTTCCATAGCCATTCCGAGAAATATTGCCATGCAACTTCCATCATCATCATATACATGACTTGAGCATTTATTGTCATATTGCTTTGCATGATCGTAAGATAGCTAGCATGATGTTTTCATGGCTTGTCCATTTTTTGATGTCATTGCTATGCTAGATCATTGCACATCTCGGTACACCGCCGGAGGCATTCATATAGAGTCATATCTTTGTTCTAGATATCGAGTTGTAATATTGAGTTGTAAGTAAATAAAAGTGTGATGATCATCATTATTAGAGCATTGCCCCAGTGAGGAAAGGATGATGGAGACTATGGTTCCCCCACAAGTCGGAATGAGACTCCGGACGAAAAAATAAAAAAATAAAAAAAGAGAGAAAGGCCAAAAAAAGAGAAGGCCCAAAAAAACAAAAAAAGAAAAGAAAAAAGGGAGAAAAAGAGAGAAGGGGCAATGTTACTATCCTTTTACCACACTTGTGCTTCAAAGTAGCACCATGTTCTTCATATAGAGAGTCTCTTGAGTTATCACTTTCATATACTAGTGGGAATTTTCATTATAGAACTTGGCTTGTATATTCCAACGATGGGCTTCCTCAAATGCCCTAGGTCTTCATGAGCAAGCAAGTTGGATGCACACCCACTTAGTTTCAGTTGAGCTTTCATACACATATAGCTCTAGTGCATCCGTTGCATGTCAATCCCTACTCCTCACATTGACATCAATTGATGGGCATCTCCATAGCCCGTTGATTAGCCGCGTCGATGTGAGACTTTCTCCTTTTTTGTCTTCTCCACATAACCCCCATCATCATATTCTATTCCACCTATAGTGCTATGTCCATGGCTCACACTCATGTATTGCGTGAAGGTTGAAAAGGTTTGAGAAACGTCAAAAGTATGAAACAATTGCTTAGCTTGTCATCGGGGTTGTGCATGATGTGAATATTTTGTGTGGTGAAGATGGAGCATAGCCAGACTATATGATTTTGTAGGGATGAGCTTTCTTTGGCTATGTTATTTCAATAAGACATAATTGCTTGGTTGGTGCTACCTCTTGAGCACTGTGTTGGATTTCCTTGAAAAGGAAAGGGGGATGCAGCAGAGTAGAGTAAGTATTTCCCTCAGTTTTTGAGAACCAAGGTATCAATCCAGTAGGAGGCTATGCGCGAGTCCCTCTTACCTACACAAAACAAATAGCTCAACGCAACCAACGCGATTAGGGGTTGTCAATCCCTTCACGGTCACTTACGAGAGTGAGATATGATAGAGATGATAGATAATATTTTTGGTATTTTTATATAAAGATGCAAAGTAAAATAAAAGAACAAAGTAAAAAAGCAAAGCAATAATAAAGTGATTGAAATTGATATGATGAGAATAGACCCCGGGGCCATAGATTTCACTAATGGCTTCTCTCAAGAGCATAAGTATTCTATGGTGGGTGAACAAATTACTGTTGAGCAATTGACAGAATTGAGCATAGTTATGAGAATATCTAGGTATGATCATGTATATAGGCATCACACTACTAGAAAAAGGGCTACTAATGGCGCACCTAATTTGGCCATTAATGGCGCATTAGTGGTGCGCCATTAGTAGCACGCCATTAGTAATACTTACTAATGGCGCACCACTGGTGCGCCATTAGTATCTGGTATACTAATGGCGCACCACTGGTGCGCCATTAGTATAGGACATGGTGCGCCATTAGTATGCCTCCCAGGGCCATGTATAGCCAGGTGCTTTGGTATACTAATGGTGCACCACAGGGTGATGCGCCATTAGTAACCTCGGCATACTAATGGCGCACTGCTTAATGATGCGCCATTAGTATCCTCTGGAATACTAATGGCGCACTGTTATGTGATGCGCCATTAGTATGAATATTAGGTTTTTTTTATTTATTAGTTTTCTGTTTGTTTGCACAGGTTACAAAATGTATAATTGGACAAAATATAAACAGCACACATCAACAACAGATTCATCGAATACAATAGAAGATTAGTCTCTGAATACATTTCATCATATTAGTCTCCAAATACAATTCATCACATTAGTCTCCGAATTGAAAAGACCGAACAAAGATAGAACATTATATTACAAGTCTCGAGACCACGAGTAGCGAGTTTGTCTTCACATTACAAGTCGATATCGATCATCTAAACTACCATCACATAGAAGAGAGCTGCGGTCATCATGATGAGCATCATCACGATGAAACTCGTCTTCATCCGGTTCCTCCAACGCTCCCTCCCCTCTCGTGCTAGATAGCGGGCGTATCTAGATTCGGCCTCGGCCCTAGTGGTGTACCCTTTGTATCTGTTTCCGCTGAATCAGTGAACCTGTCTCCGACACTCCTCCCAGTCGTCGTAGACTCCGGGAACCTTACCCTTGTACACGACATATGACGGCATCGCTATGCACTAGCAAAACGAAACGTTAGTTCCAATTCACAGACAATACATAAGCAATATATAAGTATGCAACAGAACGATCAGAAGAGAAAAGCAAGACATTAATAGCATCAATTACATCTAAGTTGAACGACTCTCGAAACCAAAGAGACATACTACAAGTTCATTAAATTTTAATTACAACATGAGCCAATCGATGTTTCAGAACTAGACACATCATCACTGCTTTCGAATCGACTCAAGGGACCGGAGCGTGGATGAAGCCGCCGTCTATCGTGGGAGTCATGAAATTACGGGCGTTGTCAGCCTGCATTTGTAGCATTCCGTCTATCTCACTGTTGGACGGTTGATTTCTGAGGTAGAACTGCCCCGAGGTACGAAGGACATCTTGATGGATGATTTCCGCAAACTCCGACTGGATGCGAAAGAATTCTTGTCTGATGTCCGCGTCCTGGATTGCCGACACGCTCGCGGCCCAATCTTTGAGTTTACTCGGTAGCAGAAGTTGATGATGGTCCCGTACGATCGCCCGCATGTGATGGATGGCGTAGTAGGCACCCTTCTGACCGCCAGGCGGCTGCTTGACGCAGCAGAACGTCGTATTGTGGGAGAACACGTGCTTGCCGTACTTACGAATAGGCCTGTTGAAGGTGCCTCCAGATTGGGCGTAGCCGGGGAGAACATCATCAAGAACTTTCTTGACATTTGTGTAGTCTACGTTCGACTGACAGTCCGGGTCGAAATACGTGGCCATGGAATATTTGGGGCTTAGGAGGATGAGCGTGCAATGTGTGTCACTGCAGAAAACACGGAATGTTAAAAGAAAAACGATCGAAATCTAAGAATTCGTATGTTACGGGGCGGTTGAGGGGAGGACTTACTCGGGAAAGTAAGGCACGAGGAAGTTATCCTTATCTGGGTTTGCCAGAATGACGCCTTCGAGGTAAGAACTCGCGACTTGCCGGTCCCCAGCGCTGCCCAAGATCTTGGCACGCATGTAGAAGGGGTCGACTATCACGATGTCCGGGGTCTTGTCGCGAATGATACGCATCTCCATACTCAGCGAAAATAGCCGAACGAAGGTGTAGTGCAGCGGATGAAGGTTCAACATAGCGTGGATGTCATCAAACCGCAGGACGATCGTACCCCTGATGTAGTTATCCACAAAGCCCTTGCCCTCTGGCACCTTGGCCACGAAAACCGGGTATGCCACATCCTTCTCTCTGAGACGCCGCTTCTCCAAAGAAGAACACTGTCATGCAGACTCCGCATAGCACCGGCTGCAACATCGAGCATATTTCTCGGTAGCATCGGCCTACCCGCCACATGCACCCTCCTCATTAAATCCTCAGGTGAAGGTGGCTCGTCCTGAGCACGGATCGTACTCGGTGCCGGCTGGCCCGCACCCTTGTTAGTCTTTCTTTTGCGTGCCTTCTTCTTCTCCTGTAATGGGACCGAGTTCTGCTCACAGACCGCCTTCTTGAGTGTGTTGGGGCTGATAATATTTTGCACCTCGCCTATCTGAGGCTCGGTGAAGTCGGCAGCTGGAGGCGTCTCCTGAGAGCTGAACGGCAGACGACGCCTGTTGCAACTTGGCTTCTCTGTGGTACCAGCTAGATCGCGCACGTCTTTTGTTGGGTTGGATTCTTGAGAAGGAGGCCCCATGAAGTCGCCCTCGTACCCATGATCGGCAAAGTACCGATCGACGTTGGCAAATGTATCGTCGTCGTCGTTCTGATCCTGTGCCATATGCATGTTTGGATCCAGTGGCATAGGGATGTCCGGCACCGTTGCGGCGGTCTTGCCATGGGGCCGACTTGGCGCTGGCACGACTGGCGGTGTTGTCTTTGGGGTGGTGTCCCCCGCCCCCAAACGAATCTGGCTCTTCGGCCAAAGCAGGGGCCAGCTCAGGCAGGCGCTGAGGGTCATCACGTCATCATCGTCGGCCCCGACGGGTCGAATCGGAGGTAACAACTCGTCGCAGCCTGGCAGCACCCGAACCAGTTGAACCCTAAACAAGTTGGGTGGCATCTGGGTACCGTGGAACAAGGGGTTGCCCGGTTGAACGATTTTGCCCTTGGCGACATCGACCAACTCATTGTTCACGAAGTGCAGGAGAGTGCACGGAACGCCGGCGGCGCCCTGCGAAAACATGTAGGGCGTCAGGGATGCCCAGTCAAAGGCAAGGAGATGAAGTCCTCGGCGGAGAGAGGCTTAATTAGTTACCGTGATGATGGCGTCGAACTTGGCTAATGTCGAGGCACCGCCAAAGGCGGGCGTGCAGTTGACGGAGGGGCCGCTTGCTGCAGAGGTGCCGGCCGGCGTACACCCGGGTGCATTAAGCTCCCGTGCCGGCGTCGGAGACACCAATGGCCCCGCCATCGCGTTCTGCGAGTTGCTGGCCGTGAAGCTAGGAATCGGGGGCGGCCCCTGTTGGCCGCCCGCAATCCACGCACTCAACCCCTGGATCAAGGTAGGCACAATGGCGGTGATCGTCGCTCCGAGTTGTTGTTGCACTTGCTCTTGGACAATCTCCGGAATCCGCGCCACCTGTGCCTTGAGTTCTTGAACCTCGCGCGCCTGGCTTTCCGAGCTGGTCTTTTTCTCCTTTCGTCCACCAGTGTTATAGTATGACCCCCATTTTGTCGACAAGCCTTTGCCGGCCACACGACCAGCTGACGTCGGCTTACTGAGCTTATCCTTGTTCTTCATTACATTCAACGCCCTATTTAGAGTGGTGTCCCAAGGGTTGCTCTTAGTCGACCCCGCGCTACTGCTTTCAGTCGCCTGCGGAAGGAATGTGAACCATTTAGAAATTTGGCTTCATTAATTAGAATGCAACCATATGGAGCTAATTACGCGGGGGTGTATTCCTTACCAGAACAAGCTCAAGCGCCCTGGTCTTCGGATCCGTGGTAAGCTCCTTTGTTTTTGGGTCCTTCTTGTACTGGGCCCTGACATAGTTCCTGGTCTGCTTGTCACCGTATTTATCGAAGAGGGGCGGTAGGCCTTGCTCGGCACGGTCCGCCTCCTCCTTGTCCCATATAGGCTCCGCCACTCTATAACCGTCGGGACCGAGTGTGTGTTCCCCTAAGTTCAGCTCCCGCATTTCTTTCCCCCACTGACTTGATTGGGAGTGTGAGGTGCTCGAGCAATTGATCTTGAAGTCGTTGTAGTCATCTTCGGTGATCGAAGGATTTTTCTCCTTGATCTTCTCATAACTCTCACCTTTCTCGATCATTCTCTTCACATTGCTTTTCCAAGTAGACAGGGCCTTGCTCATCTTCGTGAGGGCATCATTGTTCACTTTATTCCCTTTGAGGCTTGTGTTTTCAAATTCAGCAGGGAACTTGTATCGTTCGTGCAGCTTCGTGAAGAGGAGGTTGTGCAAATTCCCTCGGTCAGGATGCCTCAGGTTCTCGGTGTTGATCGAGATGGTGCTCCGGAGAATGCACCCGAGCTGAAGCGAGTACCCCTTGACTATTCGTTCGGGCGCCGTTGGATTCCCGTCGGAGTCCACTTCAGTAACTTCCTCCTTGAGGGTGCGGAGCACGGTCGGGCGCCGGTACTTCCGTTGCCTCTTCTGGCTGCCATCTGTGCGTGCGCCGCCATCATCAGTGGTGGCATCCTCGGCGGCACCATCAGTGGTGGCATCAGTGGGGTCATCCTCGGCGGCACCATCAGTGGTCTCAGGATCGGTGGGGAAGGCGGTGTCCTCATACAAGTGAGGTTGTTCCTCCATCTCCTGGGACAGCTCCCAGAATGCCTTGCCGCCCGAACCCCCGGCCTCATCGTTGTGGGCCATGTTTCTCTCTAAATAGAAACAAAGTTTGGTCAAAAAGTTGGTTATTGTCAAGGAACAAGATCATGGTCTCATCATTTAGGGTTTGTCGACACCGAGGCATCCTAAAATCTAAGCTTTTATCATTGAGGGTTTTTCGACGCCGAGGCACCCTAAAAGCCATGCATTAGTCACAAGTACCCCGGGGCACTTGATCCTACTTAATTAATTACTAAGATACCCCGGCCCATGCATTAGTCACAAGTACCCCATATGTCCTATTTTTAGCAAAGTCATGCTAAAATTCACGGAAAATTTCAGCATGACCTTTGCTGAAAATAGGACATATGGAGTACACGAATTTGCCGGAACGGAAGTTAATCGACATTCCGGCAAACTCAAGGGCCTCTCGGGGTACCTGCAAAATCATTATCCCAGGAGCTCTGCTAAGAAATGTGCTCTGCTTCAACACAAATGTGCTCTGCTTCAACACATTGGAAACTGAGTTCTAACTGCTACAAATTCAGTTTTCAGATACCAGCAATCAGGAGCCTACATGGTACCATTTTGTTATCCTAGCAAGAACAGCATGAGCCAAACAAGTAAATGGAAAACATGTTTCCTCAACAAGCAAAAAGGGAAAATGCAATTTATGGCACATAGATGTTGATCGACTGACATTCATAAATTTCAGAAGAGAAAACAGCAGGCATTGCCCATGCAGTATTTACTGCTAACCAGGGAGAACAGGTTCTTATTTTCACTCCCAACAACAAGCAGGAAAACGTCTACATCGATGCACTCGGACAAAGAAAGTGCAGCATACATATAGTTCATAACAGAGTGCACTGTGTTATGCTATGAAAACATATTCAGTTATGCTATCCCTCAAGTTATGCTTCAAACTTCAGGTCAGACAACTATGCATATAGGACAACTTCAGGTCAGACAACTATGCATGAAACAAGTTATACATATAGTTCAATTGCAGATCACTGAACATTCAAAAGTTCAAGTCAGACAACTATTTTCTCAGAAGGGCACCACATCCTCATATTTCAAACTCGGTTCAATTGGCTGAGCACAAGATGAAGTGATAACAGCCATGGAATTGGGAAAAGTTCCATCTAAGTTTTGAATTAGCTCATGGTTGGGCATTCACAGCTGACGTAGAAATGCAGGTATGGTTCGAATCAACAGCATACTGACACCAACACGATCGAATTAACAAACTGTAAGATTTAACAAAGCGCACTGGTAAGATTTAACAATAGAGCAAGAGATTGCAGACGAATTCAGGGATAAAATGTTGAGATTTCCATTCCATGCTAGTAACAGTACACCAAAACAACAGACAGCAGCGAGATGCGGCCGTTCCATTACACTGAAGAAGAACACTGAACTACCATGGCTAGCTAGTACTAATCTGTCGGTGCAAGAACACTGAACACCGAAGAAGAAGAACACCGAAGAAGAACACTGAACACTGAAAATATCCAGAAAAGCCCCATATTTCATGCACTCTGCTTCTACACAAATATGCTCTGCTCCTAGCTAGTTTCAGTTCAGATCTGATTACTCTTTGCTCTTATCCTGGTTTAGATCTTGTGGTAATTAAATAAATGTCCGTATATGCAATTGCAGACCAAAACAAAACTACAATTAACAGCCCCTGTTTTATTGCAAGTAAATTTGCTATCTTATACTCCCTCCTCTCTGGATTAGAGATCCTGCGTGTAAATCTAGGTTGTCTATTTTACCAACATAACAATACATATCACAAAAGTTATACCGTTAGTAGAAAGTACAATAAATCTTCAGTTAAAATGCTATCTGATCTAAAACCACGACACTTATTCTAGGTCGGAGGGAGTATATATTTCTTCAGTTATATTCTTATGGTATTTTTCCTTACTATCCATTTGTCAGTTTACTGCAACAAGATGAAGCCAATTGCTATAAGTTCAGCAGCTTCATGATCTATCGTAGTTCACAAAAAAAATTGTTCAGACTACTTGGAGTTATAACAAATGCATGAAATTGTTGCTGAGCTGCCTCCAAATTCGGGGCAGTAGTCTGTCATCTTTCTAATAATCGCAGAACAAATGAAGACCAGAGACACGGGCATCACATTTGAGAGGGAGAAGCTCACCTGAGAGGATCCTCCCTCCCTCGATTCGGGCCGCCGCTGCTGCCTGTCTCCTTCGCGGACGGGATGAGCTGGGGTCGAGCGGACGGCAGCGCGGCGAGGAGAAGGCTGGGTGGGATGGGGCGGTGGTGTCGGGGCGGCGGGGCGACGGTGGTGTCGGGGCGGCGTCGAGGGCGGCGGGGCGACGGTGGTGTCGGGGCGGCGCTGGGGCGGCGGGGCGACGGTGGCGTCGGGGCGGCGTCGAGGGCGGCGGGGCGACAGTGGTGTCGGGGCGGCGCTGGGGCGGCGGGGCGACGGTGGCGTCGAGGGCGGCGGGGCGACGGTGGTGTCGGGGCGGGGCGACGGTGGCGTCGAGGGCGGCGGGACGACGGTTGAGTAGGTGTGGGCGCAGAAAGACCCTTTAGTCGCGGTTGGGGACAACAACCGCGACTAAAGGGTACCCTTTAGTCGCGGCCCGCCTCGCCAACCGGGACTAAAGGGTATGGATGGGGGCCTAACAATACTAATGGCGCACCACCCCTCGGTGCGCCATAAGTACATCCATACTAATGGCGCACCGCACCCTGGTGCGCCATTAGTATTTTTTTTATTTCAGCTTGAGCCAACAGGTTTATCTCCCACCTAACCTGATCCACATCAAGTCTTCTCTACTAGCTCAACTGGTCAGCAACTAGTTCTCACACCAGGAGGTCCTAGGTTCGATTCCCAGGCTCCACAAATTTTTTTTATGCATTTAAAATGTTGTTTGATACTTATTTGTGTTTAAATATGTTCAAACTTGTTTAAATCATAACAGTAATATTTTTTTATAAGACAGTAATAATTTTTTTTAAAATATCATCAAATAGTAATGCCGGTGGAGCGGGGGAGGGTGCAGGGGGTCGGCGGCGGCGGTTGAGTAGGGGAGGGGTGCGGGGGGTCGGCGGCGGCAGTTGAGTAGGGGAATCGAGGGTGCGGGGGGTCGGCGGCGGCGGCCGGTGGACCGGGGGGGTGCTCGGTGGTGAGTGGGACCGGATCTGGCGAGGTGGGATAGCGATCGAGATGGAGGGGAATCGAGATCGAGTGTCCATGAAATTTAAAAATATTCATGATAGTTCAAAAAGTGCCCATGAAATACAATCGAGAAATGAAGGCTACGATTTAATTAAATACAATCTTCTTGCCCTTCTTTTTCGCAAATGGAGTTCTTCTGTGGAACGGACGTCCTTTAGGTAGGGTGGTCCTGCTTCTTCTTGTGGTGTATGCTGCTACTTCATCATCGTCGTCATGTTCGATCCTCGGGTCGCCGTACTTGTCGAAGTCTTGCTCATTGGCTACTCCATCCATTCCAATGATCTTCCTTTTGCCTCTCCTCACGACAACACGACTGGTCTTTGACGGGTCGGTAATGAAGAAGCATTGGTCCACTTGGGAAGCCAGTACCCATGGCTCATTTTTCGCGGTGACGTTTGCGCCCGCGGTCTTGGATTTGGCTTCGGGTATAACCATGGTGGTGAAATACCGGTCTTCTTTTAGGACGCTCTTGGCCCATCTGACACGGAACATCGGGACCTTCTCTCCAGCGTAGCTCAGCTCCCAGATCTCCTCGATCCTTCCGTAGTATCTGTCCTTGTCGTTACCGGTGTAGGATTCCATCGTTACCCCGGAGTTCTGATAACCATCGCTCTTCATGTCCTTGGCCTCGGTGTAGAATGTGTAGCCGTTGATATCGTACGCCTCATAGGTCATCAGGTTGTGCTCGGCGCCCTGTGACAAGGCGAATATGAGTTGTTCTTCCGCGGAAGAATCCTCATGTAAAGGGTAAGACAGAAGCTTCTGCTTGAACCAACGCGTGAAACATGAGTTGTGCTCTTTGAGTATATCTCCGTCCGTCCTCTGTTGGCCTCGGTCATTGTACGTCTTCTTAATAAAGGTTTTGTGCAGTACCACCCAAGGATCAACCATGTCTATGTGTTGTAGCACGACTAGGTTTGCTCTTTCAAAGTCGGCGAGTCGACCCTCGAAGTCGACATGCATTTCGCGGCGACCCTCACGGTGACCCCATCCAGCGAGCCTGCCGAGGTGCCTGTTGACGGGCAGACCAACGGGGTTCTCGATGCCTAGATAATTCGTGCAGTACGAGATGCACTCTTCGGTCAGAAAGCCCCTGGCTATGCTTCCCTCTGGACATGACATGTTGCGAACGTATCCTTTGATGACACCATTCATCCTTTCGAACGGCATCATGCTGTGCAGGAACGTCGGCCCGAGTTGGATGATATCCTCCACTATATGGACCAGCAGATGCACCATAACATCGAAGAATGCGGGCGGGAAGTACATCTCAAGCTCGCATAGTATCACCACGATCTCTTCCTGTAGCCTTCTGAGTTGCCTCACGCCAATCGACTGCCGAGAGATGACGTCGAAGAAGTTGCATAGGCCAAATAGCATTTCACGGACGTGCGCGTCCATGATCCCACGGATTGCAACTGGAAGTATCTGCGTCATCAGCACGTGACAGTCGTGAGACTTCATCCCGCTGAACTTCTGCTTCGCTGGGTCTAGGTATCTGCTTATCTTCCCCGCGTAACCGTAAGGAAGTTTTACTCCTAGGAGGCAGGTGAAAAACTGCTCGATCTCCTCCTGACTTAGAGTGAAGCACGCGGGAGGGTAGTCATTTCCGGTCTTCTTGGCCTTTTTGCCTTTGAGATGACTTTCTGTGTCCTGCTTCGCCTCATCATCATCATAATCATATATAGCGTGAAGCTCCTGCCTGATGCCCATTGATTTCAAGTCTGCCCTTGCTTTCGGCCCATCTTTGGTCCTCTCTGGCATGTTGAGCAGGGTACCAAGCAGACTCTCGCACACGTTCTTCGTGATATGCATGACATCAAGGCTGTGAGGCACACGGTGGATCTTCCAGTACGGCAAGTCCCAGAAAACAGACCTCGTTTTCCATACCTTCAGCAGCGGCTCTGGCGCCTTTCGCTTTTTTCCCGGCTCTGGCGCCTTTTGCTTCTTTCCCGGCAGTGGGCAGTCTTTCCAATTTTTCAACAACTTGTATATTTCCTCGCCGCTCCTCGTACACGGGCGTTTTCGGGGTTCGGTTTCACCATCGAACAGATCCTTGCGTTTCCTCCACGGGTCATCGTCGCGAAGCCACCTTCGATGTCCCATGAACACGGTTTTCGAAGACCCGGGATCTCTATCTAGCTGGCGATACGTTGTGTCATCCATGCACCGTACGCATCCAGAAAATCCGTGGACTACCTGCCCCGCGAGATATCCGTAACCGAGATAGTCGTGCACCGTCGTGAGCAGTGCGGCTCTCATAGGGAAATATTCTTTCTCTGCGGCGTCCCACGTATTGGCTGGCGTTTTCCACAGCGTGTCTAGCTCCTCCTTCAGCAGCCCCAGATACAGATTGATGTCGTTCCCTGGTTGTTTCGGCCCTTCAATTAGCATACTCATGTGAATGTACTTCCTCTTCATGCACAACCAGGGGGGAAGGTTGTACATCCACACAAACACAGGCCAGGTGCTATGTGTGCTTCTCTGGCTGCCAAACGGATTGACTCCATCGGTGCTCGCGCCCAGCACGATGTTCCTTGGATCCTTCCCAAATTCTGGGTATTCAAAATTCAACGCTTGCCACTGGCTCGCATCCTTAGGGTGACTCAGCATCTTGTCTTTTTTATCTATCTCCGGATCATTTGCGTCATCCTCTCGCTTCTTCTCCTCCCTATCCGCGTGCCAACGCAGGAGCTTTGCTACCTAAGGATCCGCGAAATACCGCTGCAGACGAGGAGTGATCGGAAAGTACCACACCACTTTTCGAGGAGCTTTCTTCCTCTTCTTGTATCGAGTGACGCCGCACACCGGACATATGGTAGACTCCGCGTGCTCGTCCCGATAAATGATGCAATTGTTCATGCAGACATGGTATTTCACGTGCGGTAAATCCAGAGGACACACGATTTTCTTCGCCTCCTCCAAACTGGTCGGGCACTTGTTCCCCTTTGGAAGACGTTCGTGCCAGAATGACATGTTCTCGTCGAAGCATGCGTCGGTCATTTTGTGTTTTACCTTCATCTCCAGAGCCATGAGCGTTACTTTCAGGCGGGTATCCTCGGGCCTGCATCCTTCATACAATGGAGTAACCGCGTCTAACTCAAGTTGATCCACCTTGGCTTTCTCTCAGGCGGCGGCTCTTGCGTTATCCGTCTGCTTGAGAAGCAGCTCTTGAATATAAGGGTCCTGCACCCAGCCCATCGATGGTCCACCGTCGTATGCTCCGCCGGCATCATCATCTTCATGATCATGCCCGTCGTCTGCTCCGGCGCCATCTTCCTCATCATCATGTCCTGCATCTTCTACATGATGACTGTGTACAGCATCACCGTCGTGATCATCTCCTGGGGATTCTTCGCCTTCTCGCCCGCCCGAGCCGCGGTGGTTGCCTTGCTGCCCTTCCTCATTTCTTGCCCGGCCCCCATGGACGACTTCGTAGTCATCTTCATCACCTTGCCACCGATAGCCATCCATGAAACCACGCAAAAGCAGGTGGTCCCGCACCTGCCCGGAATCCGGGTCCGCAATAAGGCTCTCCAGCTTGCATCTTCGACACGGACATCTTATCTCCGTCTCATTCTTTTGAAGCATCTCGGCCTTCGCGGACCTCAAAAACCTATTCACGATGCCTTCGGTCATCGTGCGGACCATGGTTGCCTGCGGGGTAGAGCAAAACAATATTTTAGAACCAAGAAAAAATTTGGCATGACCTTCCCTAAAAATAGGACCAAAAAGAATGCTTAATGCCAAAATTATCGCCGAAACGAAAATGAATCAACATTCCGGCAAAATATTGGCAACTATCGCATTTCAAATACCGGTACACCTCCAAACACAAACACATATGCAACACCACAAACATATGCAACACCACGAACATACATAGATCTAGCTAGGCCATAAAAAGTGCATGTGCAAATTGTTGTAGGGAGAACAACATAAATATAGCTTCCCCCCTTACTTACCTATCAAAACAAGGTAATTTAACCACTTAATTTCAATGAATCTATGGTGGAAATGAGGTGAAAAAGAGGAGGCACCCGAGACAAGGAGAAGGTGGAGAGAATGGAGTGGGGAGAAAGTGAGTGTGGGTAGGAGAGGCTGCCCAAAATATCTTGTTGTTGACCACTTACTAATGGCGCACCAGTAGTAAATGCGCCATTAGTAATCCAGGTTACTAATGGCGCACCTCTATCTGATGCGCCATTAGTAGTTTTGCGAAAAAAACGAAAAAAAACATACTAATGGCGCACTATTCAGCGGTGCGCCATTAGTAGTTTGAACTAGTAATGGCGCACGGTTGCACAGTGCGCCATTAGTAGTTTTCCAACAAAAGGAATAAAAAATGTAATTAAAAAAACAGCATTAGTGGCGCACTCTGGTACTAGTGCGCCATTACTAGTTACAACTAGTAATGGCGCACCTAGCCAGGATGCGCCATTAGTGTGTTTGGACAGACGCGCTAGTTCAAAAAAAAAGTTAGGATACTAATGGCGCACCCTAGGCAAGGTGCGCCATTAGTACTTTCAACACTAATGGCGTACCAGACAGTGGTGCGCCATTAGTATATACTAATGGCGCACCGCCTATCTGGTGCGCCATTAGTGTCAATCCCACCTATAGGCCTTTTTCTAGTAGTGTCACGTCCGAGACAAGTAGACCGACTCCTGCCTGCATCTACTACTATTACTCCACTCATCGACCGCTATCCAGCATGCATTTAGAGTATTAAGTTCAAGAAAACAGAGTAACGCCTTAAGCAAGATGACATGATGTAGAGGGATAAATTCATGCAATATGATAAATACCCCATCTTGTTATCCTCGATGGCAACAATACAATACGTGCCTTGCTGCCCCTACTGTCACTGGGAAAGGACACCGCAAGATTGAACCCAAAGCTAAGCACTTCTCCCATTGCAAGAAAAACCAATCTAGTAGGCCAAACCAAACTGATAATTCGAAGAGACTTGCAAAGATAACCAATCATACATAAAAGAATTCAGAGAAGATTCAAATATTGTTCATAGATAATCTTGATCATAAACCCACAATTCATCGGTCTCAACAAACACACCGCAAAAACAAGATTACATCGAATAGATCTCCATGAGAGAGGGGGAGAACATTGTATTGAGATCCAAAAAAAGAGAAGAAGCCATCTAGCTACTAACTATGGACCCGAAGGTCTGAGGTAAACTACTCACACTTCATCGGAGGGGCTATGGTGATGATGTAGAAGCCCTCCGTGGTGGATTCCCCTTCCGGCGGAGCTCCGGAACAGGCCCCAAGATGGGATCTCATGGGTACAGAAGGTTGTGGCGGTGGAATTAGGTTTTTGGCTCCGTATCTGATCGTTTGGGGGTATGTAGGTATATATAGGAGAAGGAGTACGTCGGTGGAGCAAAGGGGGCCCACGAGGCAGAGGCGCAGCCTAGGGGGGCGCGCCCTCCACCCTCGTGGCCGCCTCCTTTCTTTCTTGACTGAGGGTCCAAGTCTCCTGGATCATATTTGTTGAGAAAATCACGTTCCCGAAGGTTTCATTCCGTTTGGACTCCGTTTGATATTCCGTTTCTTCGAAACACTAAAATAGGCAAAAAAAAACAGCAATTCTGGGCTGGGCCTCCGGTTAATAGGTTAGTCCCAAAAATAATATAAAAGTGGAAAATAAAGCCCAATATAGTCCAAAACAGTAAATAATATAGCATGGAGCAATCAAAAATTATAGATACGTTGGAGACATATCAGGCATCCCCAAGCTTAATTCCTGCTCGTCCTCGAGTAGGTAAATGGTAAAAAGAGAATTTTTATGCGGAGTGCTACTTGGCATAATTTCAATGTAATTCTTCTTAATTGTGGTATGAATATTAAGATCCGAAAGATTCAAGACAAAAGTTCATATTGACATAAAAATAATAATACTTCAAGCATACTAACAAAGCAATTATGTCTTCTCAAAATAACATGGCCAAAGAGAGTTATCCCTACAAAATCATATAGTCTGGCTATGCTCTATCTTCACCACACAAAGTATTTAAATCATGCACAACCTCGATGACAAGCCAAACAATTGTTTCATACTTTTGACATTTTCAAAACTTTTTCAATCTTCACGCAATACATGAGCGTGAGCCATGGATATAGCACTATATGTGGAATAGAATGGTGGTTGTGGAGAGGACAAAAAGAGGGCAAGATAGTCTCACATCAACTAGGCGTATCAACGGGCTATGGAGATGCCCATCAATAGATATCAATGTGAGTGAGTAGGGATTGCCATGCAACGGATGCACTAGAGCTATAAGTATATGAAAGCTCAACAAAAGAAACTAAGTGGGTGTGCATCCAACTCGCTTGCTCACGAAGACCTAGGGCATTTTGAGGAAGCCCATCATTGGAATATACAAGCCAAGTTCTATAATGAAAATTTCCCACTAGTATATGAAAGTGACAAAATGAGAGACTCTCTATCATGAAGATAATGGTGCTACTTTGAAGCACAAGTGTGGTAAAAGGATAGTGTCCCTTCTCTCTTTTTCTCTCTTTTTTTTATTTGGGCCTTTCTCTTTTTATATGGCCTCTTTTTTTCTTTTTATTTTTTTCGTCCGGAGTCTCATCCCGACTTGTGGGGGAATCATAGTCTCCATCTTCCTTTCCTCACTTGGGACAATGCTCTAAAAATGATGATCATCACACTTTTATTTTTCTTACAACTCAACAATTACAACTCAATACTTAGAACAAAAAGCAGAGGAATTCAGAGAAGATTCAAATATTGTTCATAGATAATCTTGATCATAAACCCACAATTCATCGCTCTCAACAAACACACCGCAAAAAGAAGATTACATCGAATAGATCTCCACGAGAGAGGGGGAGAACATTGTATTGAGATCCAAAAAAAGAGAAGAAACCATCTAGCTACTAACTATGGACCCGAAGGTCTGAGGTAAACTACTCACACTTCATCGGAGGGGCTATGGTGATGATGTAGAAGCCCTCCATGGTGGATTCCCCTTCCGGCGGAGCTCCGGAACAGGCCCCAAGATGGGATCTCGTGGGTACAGAAGGTTGCGGCGGTGGAATTAGGTTTTTGGCTCCGTATCTGATCGTTTGGGGGTACGTAGGTATATATAGGAGGAAGGAGTACATCGGTGGAGCAAAGGGGGCCCACAAGGCAGGGGGCGCGCCCTAGGGGGGCGCCCTCCACCCTCGTGGCCGCCTCCTTTCTTTCTTGACGGAGGGTCCAAGTCTCCTGGATCATATTTGTTGAGAAAATCACGTTCCCGAAGGTTTCATTCCGTTTGAACTCCGTTTGATATTCCGTTTCTTCAAAACACTGAAATAGGCAAAAAAACAGCAATTATGGGCTGGGCCTCCGGTTAATAGGTTAGTCCCAAAAATAATATAAAAATGGAAAATAAAGCCCAATATAGTCCAATACAGTAAATAATATAGCATGGAGCAATAAAAAATTATAGATACGTTGGAGACGTATCAGTTGGTATGCTTCAAGTATTATTGTTTTTATGTCAAAGGATAGACTATTGCTTTGAATCACTCGTGTCTTAATATTCATGCCATGATTAGACATATGATCAAGATTATGCTAGGTAGCATTCCACATCAAAAAATATCTTTTTTATCATTTACCTACTCGAGGGCGAGCAGGAATTAAGCTTGGGGATGCTGATACGTCTCCGTCGTATCTATAATTTTTTATTGTTCCATGCCAATATTATTCAACTTTCATATACTTTTTGGCAACTTTTTATACTATTTTTGGGAATATTAATCCAGTGCCCAGTGCCAGTTCCTGTTTGTTGCATGTTTTATGTTTCGCAGAATATCCATATCAAACGTAATCCAAATGGGATAAAAACAGTCGGAGCTTATTTTTGGAATATTTGGAAAATTCCGGAAGAAAAATCCACGCGAGACGGTGCCCAAGGTGGCCATGAGGCAGGGGCGCCCCTGCCCCCCTGGGTGCGCCCCTGACCCTCGTGGGCCACCCGTAAGGCGGTTGATGCCCTTCTTCGGCCGCAAGAAAGCTAATTTTTGGTAAAAAATCACGGCGAAGGTTTTAGTCCAATCGGAGTTACGGATCTCCATATATATGAAACGGTGAAAGGGCACCAGAGGAGAACGCAGAAACAGAGATAGACAAAGAGATAGATCCAATCTCGGAGGGGCTCTCGCCCCTCCCACGCCATGGAGGCCAAGGACCAGAGGGGAAACCCTTCTCCCATCTAGGGAGGAGGTCAAGGAAGAAGAAGACGAAGGGGCCCCCTCTCCCCTTCTCTTCCGGTGGCGCTGGAACGCCGTCGTGGCCATCATCATCACCGCAATCTTCACCAATAACTTCACCGCCATCATCACCAACTCTTCCCCCCACTATCCAGCGGTGTAACCTCTCTCTTACCCGCTGTAATCTCTGCTTAAACATGGTGCTCAACGCTATATATTATTTCTCAATGATGTATGGCTATCCTATGATGTTTGAGTAGATCCATTTTGTCCTATGGGCTATTTGATGATCAAGATTGGTTTGAGTTGCATGTTTTATTATTGGTGTTGTCCTATGGTGCTCTCCATGTCGCGCAAGCATGAGGGATTCCCGCTGTAGGGTTTGCAATATGTTCATGATTTGCTTATGGTGGGTGGCGTGAGTGACAGAAACACAGACCCGAGTAAGTAGGTTGTTTGCGCATGGGATAAAGAGGACTTGATGCTTTAATGCTATGGTTGGGTTTTACCTTAATGATCTTTAGTAGTTGTGGATGCTTGCTAGAGTTCCAATCATAAGTGCATATGATCCAAGTAGAGAAAGTATGTTAGCTTATGCCTCTCCCTCGAATAAAATTGCAATAATGATTACCGGTCTAGTTATCGATTGCCTAGGGACAAATAACTTTCTTGTAACAAAAAGCTCTCTGCTAATTTAGTTGTGTCTTCATCTAAACAACCCCTAGCTTTTATTTCCGCGCTCTTTTATTTTCTTGCAAGCCTATCCAAAAACATCTACCAAGTACTTCTAGTTTCATACTTGTTCTAGGTAAAGCGAACGTCAAGCATGCGTAGAGTTGTATCGGTGGTCGATAGAACTTGAGGGAATATTTGTTCTACCTTTAGCTCCTCGTTGGGTTCGACACTCTTACTTATCGAAAGAGGCTACAATTGATCCCCTATACTTGTGGGTTATCAATAATATAATAGCATGGAACAATCAAAAATTATAGATACGTTGGAGACATATCAGGAATTTGACTGACCTCTCTTTTGGGCAAGTCAATCCTTAACAGGCTGAGGCCCATCAACCCATCTGACGACCCACCCTTCCCTATCTTTTTTTGTTTTTTGACTATCTTTTTTTCTGTTCTAATTCTTCTTTACTTTTGCTTTTTCTTTTTTTTCTTTTTGATTGTTAGTTTTTTAAAATGAGTATTCTTAGGACGTTGTGCAAGTGTAAATGTATGTACATAAGTACTACGACGTGCGCCGACCCTTGAAGATTGTACATATGGACAGCAAGGAAAACACTCCTATGCTTGTGAAGCCAAATTTGACTAATTTGTGTCTGAACATTTATACTTTTCTTAAAACTGAGGAAAAAGATTTGTCCCATTCATTAACTAAGAAGAGAGTTTACAAAGTTCTCTTTTTAAATTGTTTGGAATGATTACCACATGTGCCACGTGGTTACAGAGTTCCTATTCATTAATTGGGGAGACAAAACATGAACTCCGAAAAACTTCTATTCCCAAACTAATTATTCACTAGATGAGATAAATCCTCACAGAGTTTATGTAGTCCTTTCAGGTAATTCTAATGCAAAGCATGCATGAAACAGAATCAGCATTGCTTGATTAGACCAATGCCTATAAAAATTCAAAAGAATGGCATGCTTGTGACTAGTCTTAGAGGAGGCGAATGTCCTGTGAGCGGACTCTGTAATTTGGGCAGAAGGCAACCACCCTCTCCAATTTCTTTAGCTTTAGCAATTTGTTCATCAAGAAATTCACATTGTGACACAGTAGAGTACTAGCATTATCACAAGTTTCATTTATAGCAGAAGTAGTATTATCAATTACTTGCGACATATCAAAATGAATAGCAGGTGGTGGTGTCACTAGCCTACTTAAAACAGAAGATGCATTAAGTGCAGAGCTAGATGCATGGTAGTTTCTTACCTTCCCTCGTCTTAGAGGGTACGATCTTAGTCTTGGCGTCTTTCAGATTCTTTATAGTGATCAACATATGTAATTTCCAAGTGACTCAATAAATAGAGTTATGCTCCCCGGCAACGTCGTCAGAAAAAGGTCTTGATAACCCACAAGTATAGGGGATCACGACAGTCTTCGAGGCTAGTATTTCATCCAAATTTATTGATTCAACACAAGATGAGCCAAAGAATATTTCTGAGCTTAACAGTTGAGTTGTCGATTCAACCACACCTAAAGAACTAAATATCTATGACAACGTATTTAGTAATACAGTAATTTGATAGTGTAACAACGACAATAGCAATAGGAACAGTAACAGAAATAGTTTTGCAGTGATTGTAACAGCAACAACAATAGTAACTTAGCAAAAATCAATATGAGAAAAGTGTAGGCATTGGATCGGCGATGGATATTTGTGTTGGATGACATTCATCATATAACAGTCACAACCTAGAGCGATACACAATAGTTCCAATTCATTAATGCAATGTAGGCATGTATTATGTATATAGTCATACGTGCTTATAATAAGAACTTGAATGACGTCTTTTGTCCTGCCCTCTCGTGGCAGCGGAGTCCATAAGGAAACTAAGCAATATTAAGGCCTCCTTTTAATAGAGTACCAAAACAAAGCATTAATACATGATGAATACATAAACTCCTCGAATTACAGTCATCCCCGGGGAGTATCACAACTATTGTCACTATAGGGTCTACGAATCAGAACAATAACAAGTGCACATAACTAGCAGATAGGATGAAGAACTCAATATATTATATATTCATGAAAAACATAGAGGGTTCAGATATGAAATCAAGGCACTCAGGCCCTAGTGACAAGCATTAAGCATAGCAAATTCATAGCAATATCAACCTCAGAACATAGTGGGTACTAGGGATCAAGCCCTAACAAATTGACTCGGTTACATGACAAATCTCATCCAACTCAATCACTGTCCAGCAAGCCTATGAAGGAACTACTCACTCCAGTGGTGAGCATCATGGAATTGTTGATGATGATGATGATGGCGATGAATCCCCTTCTCCGGAGCCCCGAAAGGACTCCAAATCAGCCCTCCCGATGAAGAACAAATGATGGCGGCGGCCCCGTCTCGCAAAACATGATGAAACTTTCTCTCTAATTTTTTTCTCCGCGAGATGGTACTTATGGAGTTGGAGTTAGGTCTAATGGAGGTCTGTGGGACCCATGAGCTAACAGGGCACGCCCTGGGGGCGCCCCCCGAGCTCGTGGCTCCCTGGTAGCCCCCTCTAGTAGGTCTCTTCGCCAATAATTTTTATATATTTTGGAAATAATCTTCCTAAATTTCCAGCCCAATCCAATAACTTTTATTTCTGCACAAAAATAACATCATGATAGTTCTGCTGAAAACAGCGCCAGTCCGGGTTAGTTTTATTCAAATCATGCAAATTAGAGTTTCAACAATAGCAAAAGTGTTTGAGAACGTAAATACATTTGGGACGTCTTAATCACCTTTTCTTGGGGTTATTTCCTTTAACTCCCAAACACATCCCAAAACGACATCCTTGAGAAAACATGCAAAGGGAAGTGTGCGAGTGCGATAAAACCTAGCAAAACCTACCATGTAGGCACACAACAAAGGGTCAAAACATCACATAAATTGGACCCATCACGAGGTCGCCCAACCCATGATAGTTCCAGCACAAGATACTCATTGTGCCCGATGGTCTACTCCAAGGACATTCACCAATATTGATAACTGGTTTGATTTTTTGTTCATGATGCACCTTTTTTTGCTCTTTTCACATCTCTCAGTGATACATATGCTTGCAGAAACAAAGGTGTTAGTTCGTCGGAATTCTGCCCATGCTACTACCATCAATAACCGCCAAATTAAGGTAAGGTTTTTTCCTTGCTTTGCTACAATCATCCACCTCTTTCCCTTCTGTACCATTTATATTGGTCATCATCGGACTAGAGGTTGCATCTCCGAGATCATCACTATCACCTAGGTCATCATCTTGTGAGGAGTGCTTCCTGGGTTGATGTGTACTCCTTCCCGATTGAGCTATTCATGTCCACAATTGTCACTAGGCTCTCTCCCCAGCCGACGGTGCATACTGTACCGCGCGCCTCTGCGCAATCATCTAGGTGCCCCACTGTTTATCCTCCAGATGCCAAACTCTGTCGCCACACTCTTTATGCCCATGACCTATCATGCCATAAACTTGATAGAAGAACGATATCTTTTCATACTTCACCACTAGTAGCCGCCTTCCTCCTCCTTCCACGGACAACAGAGTAAAGCGAGACAACACTTTCCCTGTTAGAACTTTGGCGTGAACCCTAACATAACCCCCTTCATATTGCATAGATGGGGCTAGTTAGACCTCCCGAACCTCCTCGCTAGTTGATCTACCACACTCTCATGACTGTAAAGGTTTGGAACCGTGTGAATCTGCGCCCACAGGTATAGTCCATCGAAGTTGGTCGTGGTCGGATCAGTGTGCCCATCATAGTCTTCCACAATTAGGACATATCCCTAGAAGAGCCAAGGGCCGCCATGTATCACTATTTTCCAATCAACGGGACAAAACATATGAAAGATGAACAAATTCATGCCCGCTTCGCAATACTTTTTTTGGTGAATGATACTTGCTAACCCCCAAACGTACTTCAGAGTCTCAAACATCATAGTATAACTGAACGGATGGTTACGTTCAAGCGGTCGATCGCCAACCATCTGGCCTCCTTCTCAAAATTCTCGACTTCCTCTCTTCCCACGACTACATCATCTAGCTCATCACCCTGCAACTCCAAGTGCTTCGTCAGCTCATCCTCCTGCGTTGCTTTCTTCCCTGCCGCTCTTAAAGAACTCGAAGTCCCTTCCATGAAAGGAGGCGGTAGCCGCCCCCTGAATCAACTGGCGCGAGGAAAACAGTGATGATAAACTCTCACTTGAGATCAAAATCGCCGACAAAGTAGTAATTAAACCCATTAAGGCGCACTGGAAGGGCGACCAACCAGCTATGCCATGTGGCGCATACTGGTTGGCGGCGGTAAGAAAGGTTTTGATTTTTTTTCCGAGATTATTTTTAGAAGATGGAAGTGAGACTTTTTTCTTTTTCTTTTTGAGAAAAGTTTTTTTGTAGTTTTTTCCTTTTAATTTTGAGATGGATGTGATCTCCATATGATCTGAGAAAGTTTTTTAATATATTTTTTAAGATGATAAAGATGAGAGTTTTTATTCTTTAAGATGAAACGCGCACAACTTACTTTCAAGCCCCGGTAACGGCGGGCCCAAACCACGGCGACCACTAAAACCGGAGAAACGACGGCCCAGGAGTCACCCCACGCCAGGCCGAAACTCGCAACGAAACCGACCCCAAATCGAATCCACCGCCACGGCGCCGCTCCCCCTTCGGCCGCCCTAGCAACTCTTCCGGCGGCAGAGATGAACGCCGCTGCTCCCGCCGTTCCCGCCTCCCCTCTCAGCCTCTTACTCCACCTCAATCTGCCGGCGGGGAATTCCGGATTCCAGCGACAAGGGGCGCATCGGCGATCCTTTGGCGAGCGGCTGCGACAGAGCTCGTCGCTCCTCTTCCACGGCGACCAATGGCGCAGGTCCCTTTCCTCCTCCAACGCTCGCTCAGGATGCTCCGTTCCTCAGCTAGGTGAGCCCCCGTCTCTTCCACGGCAGCGTCACAAGCCGCATCTTGAGCCTCCCTTCTGTTCCACGACAAGCGGCACAAGCAACATGTTTTCTAGGGTTTTGTTTTCTTTGTTTTTTTGTAAATTAATTAAGCAGTCTAGTAGATTTGGAGAGAAAGGAATTGCAGATTTGTAAAGGAGGAACATCCAAATTAAGCAGATTTGATTTGTCTTTCTGTTCTGGACAGGGCACTGAACTTCAGAAATTTACCTTTCTGTTCTGAACTGCAGATTTGTCTCATTGCCAGCATATCTGCATAAGCTACATCCAAATTAAGCAGTACCAGTCCCCAAAAAATTACTCTGGCCAGTGAAAGAAGCCAGTATTCGGCGTGGTCTGTTCGATCTACTACAGGTAATTTGGTCTTCTGTTGTGCACACCATCAATTTTCGTTGTTGTATATGTTCTACTTCAAAAATGTGTAGCTAGACCCTGTTAAAGTGATCTTTTGGTTTGCTGTCTCGTGTAATTGAAGAATATGAGAGAAGGAATTGGACCCCGACTGTGTAGGCACTAGGCAGAGCTGTTTTATGCAATGCTTGTTGTCACAGTAGCATATTTCCGTAGGGAGAGGAGACCAAGAGAGTACATCATAAGTCATTGCCTTAACATGGAATATTAAAAACTTGCTGACTGCCTGTTCATATGATGGTATCCACAAGAACCTGCTTATCCTGTATGTTTTAGCATGCTCAACACAAATAGATTAATTAATTTCTCTTATGCTTCTCCTGCTATCAGTTCCTGAATAATTATACCACCATGTGTGTGGAGTATCTTGTAGTGCTCCACACAAATAGATAAATTATTTTCTATGAGTATGCTTATCCTTTTATCAGCTCCTGGAGAATTATACTGATGATGTGTGCTTTATTTGCAAGATTTATATGTCTTAAGCAAGAACTTATTAGATCGAGATGATTGCATATAAGAAGATCGATCTTGCCTCTTATGCAGTCTGGTAGATTTGGAAAGAAAGGAATTGCAGATTTTATTTGGACAAAGAGATAAAGCAACAAAGGTAAATTTTTCGAGTTATACAGAATGTTCACCTCGTGTTGGAGGCATTTGACACAAGTCTTTGCTGCTGTACTCTAAGCTGGATTCTTTGAGGTTATCTGAATTTCATTTGTCCGCATGCTAAATATTTTTTGCTCCTGGCTTGCTAGGCCTACTTTGTTCCTGGCTAGGAATAGTTTCTGAACAGTTTTACAAATGGTGACAAAGAAAGAGTTATGAAATTTTGTTGAGATTCTTTTGAGAAAACATGTCGAAACTTTGCTGATCCTGAAGGTGATAATGAATATATGAAGCTATTTTCCTGTTCTCCGAAAGGGTCATTAATGCTTTGCCCGTCAAGTTATGAATTGTTAGTGAAAAGTAGTCACAAATTCCATACCCTACAAGAAAAATGAATATTTCATTAGATTCAAAAAACAAACTTTCTTCTGACTTTAGTTGTTAATTGCTTGCCCCATACTGGTCTTTTCAATATTGTTGTAACGGCTCCTCAACCACTTGCGCCACGCCATGGCGACAATTAGTTCCACATCCACAACTCTGGCCTCCATGCCTGCAGGTGTGCCACCGACTCAAGCCCAGTTCGAGCTTGCTTCTACAAATGAATAATTGAATACGCTGCATCTCTCTGTTTTCTGTCACTCTCGTGCTCCTGATTGGTGATGGGATGATCTGGTGTCACATGCAACTTTCATATTTAGGAACATGTCCGCACAATTATCTGATTATTATCGGTTCTGATTAATTTGACGAGTGTCATGTGCCTATTCAAATCGTGTTGCTCTGCTATGCTCTTGATGAGCTGATAGAGTGTTTTTTATCGTACTCTGTGGTGATAATGCAGGAGGATTTGGAAGGAGAGATGGATGTTCTCTTGGATTCAAGCAATGATGGGACGATTGCTGCTTCAACATATTCTATTAGCAAGGATGGCAAGTGAAAGTGGGAGCGATTGGATCGCTATTCCTATCATGCATTGTAGACATGATGCATTGAACATATGTCTGACAATTGTCCTTGGTAAGTAGTTGCTACTTGCTATTACACCTTAGCAAAATAGTTTTTTTTGTCCAAACAGTACTGCTCAGTGCTTAGATGTTGGTTCCTGTAATGAAATCCTACATGTGGAAGTTCTCATCTACAGTAGGGCACATGATCGGAAAGGGGTTTTCTATGGCCGATCTGGGTAGGTCTACAAACTTATATAGCTATCCTTGAAGATATCTTATGGTTAAATCCAAAAGAGAAGAAACTTGATTGTTTGGATATCCATGTAAAATACCAGGAAACAAAATATACAAAGTTACACATGACATCTTCACAGGGGATGCACATGTGTGAATAACTGAATACCATTGAACTGCTTCAAAAATACGATTTTTGGAAGTTTCCAGATCCCAATCATGCTACACATAATAAGTTATGTGCATGGTTAATATATTAAGTGCCTTGCTGGCCATAAGATTTAACACAAACCTTACTTTGTTATGCATAACAGATCTGCTTCACTAGAAAGTACTGGAATTGTATTTATTTATTTAGTACCCATTGCAATGCAGTCTCTTGCTAGTATATCTTAAAAGTAGAACGGAAAAAAAGCAGTGAAGTGTACGATGGCTACAATCAACTAGTGATCGTTTCTTTTTCAGAATTCAAACCGGCGATCATAACTTTTTTTTCTTTTTGAGAATTAACTAGCGATCAGATAGGTATACTATACCAGCGACCAGGCCTCCACCGAAAACCCCAGCGATCAAACCATACAGAGCCGGCCCACCATGGGGTAGATGCGGGGCAAGATCTAGACGCACCTTAGTTGGAGATGTCTTCGAGACAGGAAGGGCACGCATGCTGCTGTCTTTTGTTCATGATGGATGCTATGGTTCCTGTGATGTGCTGGGGATCATGTGAATCGTCTCATAATTGAGCCATTGGTCATCTGGTTGCTACTGCTCTAATCTAATTGGTTATGTTGCTCTGCTGGGTTTAGGATGTCTAACGGAGCCATCGAGCCAGTTGCCATTGCTCTAATCGTATATGCATATAACATGATTACTAGCAATCATCTGTACTGCAAATGTGTTCTGCACATTAGCAGACCATGTTGATGTACAGGGATTTAGTTCTTATATGAACATGAGCTGATTTTCTTATCTCTGCTAAGGAATTCTTCTTGTATGAGTTTCAGTTTTTGATGTTCTGCGCACTGACCGATTGATACCGTTCTATGAGAAGAAAGAAAATCACTCATTCCTAGCTGTGTACGCGTGTATTGACAAACAAGTTGGTTATTGTCAAGGTGGCTTTCTGCCTCCTATTTGCATAGAATGCTTATATTTATTACCTCAACTAGGTCGCTGTTGCTGTACCTTATCTCAACTAGGTCACCCCATGTTTTCTCCAAGCTCAAGTCCATCATTTCTTGTTTTGTTTTTCGATTGACCTCTATTTGTTGCCCTTATGTAGCAGGATTCGATTAGGTACAAGACCATCACCGGTGCAGACGACAAGGGGTTCATCGTGCCAGGCACCTTGGTGCTGCTTCGGTGCGGCAGCGGCTACAGAAACAGCTATGGTGAGCTCCTCTCCTCGCCTCCAGTGGTTGCTCTGAGCTCGACTTGGCCATCGTGCTATGGCTATGTCTGGTTAGGCTGCTACAGGTACGCCCTGGCATAATGATGGTGCTACTGTTAGTTTGTTTGTTCGTTTCTCTGCCTTGCTGCCTGCCTGATAGAAACCTGCTGAATATATGTCTTTGAGCAGCAACTGATAGAATATATATAGCTCATGTTCATGTTTATTCCGATCCCACTCAAAGTCTGAAACACTTCCTTGCACTCAACAACTAGGCCACACACCTGAATATATATTCATATATGTATGTAGTTTCCCACTACACACATGGAGTAGTCTTGTTAGTTTCGGGATGTAGTATCACCTCTTAATTTGTTCCTTGCCTGCCTCCATGAAATTCCTACTCCTGCTAGTTTAGTTGTCGTGTGCCCGTGTTTCCAAGATGATGAAATTCCAAATATCTGGTTGTGGCGTGCTGCTCTCTTTTGACACTAATGCAAGGGAGGTACGGACGCCATGGATGCTGCAAGGTTGCTTGTCCTAGTATGTCTTGCTTGCCCATTTAGTATGTATATCACTTCATTCAATTAAGAAAGGCATTTTCGACAGCGTCATGGTAAGAAGTCGTCTCAAGAAGAGTGGCGCCAGAATAACCATAGCGGTCAATAGAAGAAAGCGGACGAGCACAGAAGCCATAGGTTGAGTTGGAGGTGGTGCGTTACCAACAGAATGAGGCATGGCAGTCGGGGGAGATGGCGCATTAGAAGAATCCACAACACATTGACGACCAGTGCGGTAAGAGGATGAGGGGGAATCACCAGAGAAACCTCAAGGGACGAGAGAGGTTTGAGGCAGTCTCAGGTAATGAACAAGGCGAGGAAGCCACGGGTGACGATGGCATGGGATCTCAACACTAGTACGGGAAGACACGGTGGGAGGGGTGGAGTGATAGGTATATTTGGAGAAGTGAGGAATGAAATATCGTCAATGGGATGATGGACGTGGATAGAAAGGATGAGACTCATCAAAAGCCATGTCCCGAGAAATCCGACCGACAAGATCCTAAGAAGAGACATTCAAAAGACCGAGCAACCTGTTTGGTGCGTTCATGGGGGGCAAGAAGAAAAGGTAGCACCCTCTACCAAACAAATGAAGTGCTAAGTAGTCACGAGAACAACCAAAAAGACGGTTGAGTGAAATGTCAACCTGCAGAGTAGAGGAAGACTGAATGTTGATGAGATGGGTGGAAGTAGGAACATCCAAATATGAGGCGGAAGAGAGGCGACAATCATAACCGCACGAGGTGCCTCAAGAAAGTGATGATGCTTGCGCTCATCAACACCAGTTTGAGCATGAGCACCAGGAGAAGAGAATTGAGCAGTGTGCCCTGCTCAGCAAGGAATCCGCACATCATATGAGAGAAATACTGACGAGCAGAATCTTCACCGAAGACACTGATAGGAATGGAAAACTTGGTATGTACCATGGCGATAAATTTCTTACAGATAGATAAGATCTCACTACAAGAAGATATAAAATATATCCATGTCTATCAAGAGTAATCATCTATAAAGATAATATAGTAGCGATGGCCTCCTATCGGTGCAAAGGAAGCTAGACCCAAAACATTAGAGTGAACAAGATCGAAAGGACATTGATACACCGTCTCGCTATGAGGATAAAGTAACTGAACTTGCTTACCAAGCTGACAAACCTGACAGTTTAAAGACACAACAACCGAGACGGATTGAAGAAAACCACGTCAAACTAAGGATGAGGGACGAGAGCCATACAAGTGATCGACGGTGATGCAACATAGAGCCGGTAGTTGAGGAAATAGAGGCGAAGAGCCGAAGAGACTAGCGGCAGTGGCAGCATGGCAGGTGAAGCCAGTCAAGCTCCCGGAGGTCCTGGGAGTCACTGCGCTGAGGGCCAACACAAAGTAGGGCACCCGTGTGACGATCCTAATCTAACCACCTGAAATGGGCAAATGAAGGAACATGACAAGACAAAGTGCTAATAGTGCCTCAACTATCGAATGGGAGGGAAGTACCATTAGCAGTAAGAACATGAACATGAGAATCTGTAGGTTTGAATGGAGGACAAACTGGAAGAATCATGAGTCATATTAAAAGACGCTCCAGTATGAAGGACCCATAGAAAGATGTGCTTCCATCCTAGAAATGAGTTCAGTGCTCAACCTCGTAGTAGCAAACTTATATGATACTTTTTGGACATTTCTAATAATAGCATTTTGGCCTGTGGAATAGGTGGCTGGGGTAGACGGGTCTTACAGAATACCACGAGGGAAAACTGGGACGAGCAACTCAGCTTAGGGTTCCTATTCGCAAGTTAAAGTGAAGAAAAGACAGAGGACGGCGAGGGGGTGTTGCTCCTGACAGTGTTTTCATTGCTTCCACATACCTCCCTTGCATTTTCCATTTCTCGCCAATCTGACTTGGCGTCCTTCTCCTGTTTGCAGGTTGTGTGTCACGGACTTGATTCCGCATTCCACGTTCCCTTGTTGGGCGTCCCTGGCCTTGACGACAGGTAGCGTCGTGCTCCTGGGTGCTTTGCGTCCTCGCGTAAGACGGAGACGGTGCCGACTGCCGTGCTCTTGCTCCGCCAGTGGTGGTGCCTGAGCTTGTGGCTATTGGGGCAACCTTCATGGGAGCACAGGATGTAGGAACAAGGCAGCACACAAAGCAACTTGCAGCTAGGTAAAGGATTCCCCGCCGGACTGGCAGGCAATGGAGAGTACACAGGAGGTGTGGTTAAAGGGTGAAAAGTTGTTGGGAGCGTACTGCCGATGTCGTTAGTGTTTGGACCTAGAGCTGAGCGAAGATGGGACGGCGATACGGAAGCAGGGAAGATGGGAAGAGGGAACTAGGAGAAAGGCATCATCCGCCGTGATGGTGGACGGTTGTGGGCATGGTATGGTTGTTGTGGACGGAGGTGTCACAACTATTGTGTTGTGTGGGTGTGTTTGGTTGTTACTAGCAGGGCACTCTCCTATGTGCGTTGTCATCACGTAGTCTGAGATCCCTCGTGTGGTTCATTGGTGGTGAAAGCCCTACACTTACTATGGTTGGCGCTTCGTCCCTCGCCGTCGTGATTGTCTATTTGGCAAGGTTGATTTGTAGTCAGGCTTGATGGATGTTAGAGCAGCGGATATAGACGGTGGTTGTATGTCGAGGTAGCGACATTGGTTAGGGGTTTAATGGGGATCTACATTGCATGGGTGGCATCTATATGTTACGAGGGTAGCGAGTTCATCGGCACGGCCGAAGCAATCTATGGGTCCGGTCTTGGTGGCGTCTATATGCTACGAGGGTAGGGGGTTCATGGCATAAAGAAGGAACATGTCAAGGCAAAGTGCTAAGAGTGCCTCGACTGTCGAATGGGAGGGAAATACCATCAACAGTAAGAACATGAACATGAGAATCTAGAGGTATGAATGGAGGACAAACCTAAAAATCACGAGTCTTATGAAAATACATTGCATGGGTGGCATCTATATGTTACGAGGGTAGCGAGTTCATCGGCACGGCCGAAGCAATCTATGGGTCCGGTCTTGGTGGCGTCTATATGCTACGAGGGTAGGGGGTTCATGGCATAAAGAAGGAACATGTCAAGGCAAAGTGCTAAGAGTGCCTCGACTGTCGAATGGGAGGGAAATACCATCAACAGTAAGAACATGAACATGAGAATCTAGAGGTATGAATGGAGGACAAACCTAAAAATCACGAGTCTTATGAAAATACATTGCATGGGTGGCATCTATATGTTACGAGGGTAGCGAGTTCATCGGCACGGCCGAAGCAATCTATGGGTCCGGTCTTGGTGGCGTCTATATGCTACGAGGGTAGCGGGTTCATGGCATAAAGAAGGAACATGTCAAGGCAAAGTGCTAAGAGTGCCTCGACTGTCGAATGGGAGGGAAATACCATCAACAGTAAGAACATAAACATGAGAATCTAGAGGTATGAATGGAGGACAAACCTAAAAATCATGAGTCTTATGAAAATACGCTCCAGTATCAAGGATCCATGGAAATATACCCAATTGTGTAAAAAGTTGTCTAACACACTGAAGTCTCGTAATCTCCAGCATTGTGAGGGGTTCAACTGAACAGGTTAACGAAGAAGCAGTAATTAGGTATCAAAGTTGTGCAATCTCTTGCGCGGTGAAGGACATTGCTGAAATGGTCGACGTAGATTCACCAGAAGAGTGGCCACCACCACCACCTATGTGAGCTGCTAGACGAGGCGGTGTAGTTCGGCAAATACTTGTAGAAGTCGGTGGAGGAGACGGCATCGCAAGCACAAAAGCACCAAGTGCAATGAGAAGGTGCATTTGCGAGACGTAGCTGGTGGAGTGATGTGCACCAACGCTATCGACGAAAGCTATGAGGGGATGTTGTGTAGAGTGACCATCACCGTCTGCAGAGGTCATGAGGGGTGTCACTTATGGAGCCACCACCACTGCCTGCAAAAGCCATGGGGGTAGCAACATCATAGGTGAGGAACACGAAGCACCGACAGAAGACAGAAGACGCATGTGCGAGATGGGGTAAGTGTAGGGAACACCCTAAGAAATCAATGGACAAGGAACATGAAGTCACTGTACCTATTCTTTTTCTTCTACCTTTTCTTTTACAGAACAATCTTAGAGAGCTTAGAGCATCAAAGAGCAGCGTATAGGGCACGCACAGTAGGGGCTGGTCCCCAGAGAAGCCAGTCGGCGGGACAGGTTGCCGAGTCTAAGGTTCGGGTGCGAAATGTTGTGCGTAGCAAAAGAGGGAGTTGGGACCGTGACCTGCAGCAACAGAAGTCTCGAAGATTGCGCCTCTTGGAGCGGTGGGACGCCGGCCTACGGGAGATACTAGAGAGGCACCTGCGATTGCAAGCGCGGGGGAAGTGGCCAGAAGGGGCGAGCGTGATGGAGGCGAAGGCACCGAGCTCGGAAGGGCATGACGGGCGCGACGGCCTGTGGGAATTCATCGAGGCGGTAGAGGCTTAGATGAAGGAGACTAGGAGATGCCGGCCTCTTGGAGATGGTGGCAAGGCGCGGCATCCTGGAGCGGTTGGCACCAGCCTCCTTGGGATGGAGGTGAGGTGTCAACCTCCTAGAGATGGCGACGAGGCGCGACCTCCTGAAGATGTTGGAGAGGTAGCCTGCAATTGCGAGTGTGATGGAGGGAGAGGTACTGAGCTCGTAAGGGCACGACTGGAGTGGTGGCTTGTGGGAATTCTCCGGGGCAGGGTAGGCTTGGATGACAAAGGAGAGACAACCCCGACTTGGAGGCTGCGAAGCGACGACTAGAAAAATTAATCGAAGCGTACTAGCCTGAGAAAAAATGATCTGGAACTTAGATCGTGATCGACAGAGAGGAGCACGAGTTGTGTGTGTGAGGAAGAAAAGCTAGCTCTAATACCATGTTAGGAATATGCAACTTGTATTTCCAGGTGGCCATAGGCTAAACACGTACATATGTGATGCAGAAAGCCCTTTGTATAATGTGAAAAATACAAAGGGCACATGACTATAATATATTATTCTTTAACATGTTGAACACCCGGGCATTGTGTTCCTTCCATATGTCTAAAATGCGAGCAACACTATCGACTCAAGTCCACAGTGGCACCAAAGGCGGAATGGCCGCCGGACAGCCAATCCACCAGTTGGAAAGGGAAACGTCGGCCCCTTGGGGCAGCGGTGATGTTGAAGAGGCTATCACCAATTTCTAGATTGCCGTCAAGAAGGAGAGCTGGTGAATAGGTGTTGAGCTGTCTTAGGGGCACTGAAGCAGAGGGTGCAGGCGATGTGGCTGTCTATACCATGGCGATGACGAGGTCAGTGGACCATAAACAATACTCCAGATATGTGCCCACCGCGTGTGGCTGCAATTGCAGTCCAAAGCCAAGCATCATTGAGTCATTGTGGTGAAGAAGAGGACGAGGGGGAGTCACCGAAGAAGCCTAAGGTTACGAGCGAGGTGAGGTAGCCTTAGGTAACGAATAAGGTAGGGAAGCTGCAGGTGATGACGGACTGGGGTCTACAAGTTTAGTATGAGAAGACACAGTGAGATGGGTGGAGGACAATACATGGGTGATGGGTGTATCGGGAGAAATTGGGAAAGAAATTTAACTCATAAAGTATGAGAGAGTCATTAGGCAGCCTTGTTGCTCCCATGAAATTATTCATTGAAAGCGACCCGCGGCTATTGTAGCTAGAGAAAAAATCGGGACGAATTGATCCCCACCTGGACATAGTGGGATGGGTGGAGGACAATACATGGGTGATGGGTGTATCGGGAGAAATGAGGAAAGAAATTTAACTCGTAAAGTATGAGAGGGTCATTAGGCAGCCTTGTTGCTCCCATGAAATTATTCATTAAAAATGACCCGCGACTATTGTACCTAGAGGAAAAATCGGGACGAATCGATCCCCACGGGTATAAAAACCAGAAGCAATAAGTAGGTATCGAAGCTGTCCAATCTCCTGCACAGTAAAGGATACCGCTGAAGTGGTCCATGTAGAATCACCAGAAGAGGAGTGGCCGCCACCACTACCTGTGTGAGCCGCTAGAGGAGGCGGTGTAGCATGACCAATACCCTGTTGTAGAAGTCGGTGGAGGAGACTGCGTCATAGGCACACAAACACCCAAAAATCGGGACGAAGCGATCCCCACCTGGCCATGAGCACCATGGCCGACTCCACTCCTCTTTGCCTCATTGCCGTGGACCATGACCTAACCCGGGTTTCCCCCGCGGCCCTCCTTCCATCTTGCCCCCGCCGCTTACTCTCTTCCCTTGCACCGCCCATCTCTGGCGCCTCTCCCATGCCCTTGCCCTCACTGCCGTGAGCTCAAACAGGATGACGGCCACCAACGGGTCGTGCGTGAGCTCTGCCGTTTGCTGCCCCGAGCTCTGCCCTTTTCTTCATGCGGGGCAGCCGGTGTAGCTCCTCCTCCCACGCCTCCACCGACATTATTTCTTCCTGAGCTCGACCTTGTTCACGGCTGCAGCCATTATGGACTCCTTCCGCTTCTTCCAAACGGCCAACACATCTGTGCGCGATTAGCTCGCATCTTCATGGCCTCCAACTGCGCAGGTGAGTCCCAAACTGTCTCCCTGCTCCCTGCTCCCTGCAGTTTCTGGAATCAGGAGCGGAAGAAGCGGCGAGCAGCGGGAGGTCTCGGTGATGAATTGGCGGCAGCTTCGGGTGGCTTCGTGTGACTGCTGCACTGATTGTGGCTTCGTCGGCCGGCAGGGTTGCGGCCTGTATCGTGCAGCTTAGGTGTCGAGCAACGCCTAGGGTTTTCAGTGGCGGGCAGCAATAGAAGTTCATCTGACCTTCGTTCCTCCAGCATGGTTCAAATCAATTAAAGGTAAAACTCACCTTCATAACGTTTCTTTTGTTTTGTACTATAAGTACTACTTTGTGAAAGCAGCACAGCCTTCTATAGATGAATTATTTATTTCTTCTATGGGATTCGTCTAATGAAATTACTCCGCTGCAGACCTGAGATTCAGTTGTAGAAGCTGCAGGCAACCATCGCCGGCGAGGCACAGAAGAAGTTTCCACGGCCAGGTCTACATTGAGGCAAGGCCATGTCAAGGACAACACCACTAGGTATGTGTTTTCATCATCCTCTGCTACATTTTGTTGTATCATATTTGAGGTTCAGTTTCATGCTGGTTGAAATTTCTTACAGATCGGTGTATTTTGTTGTAGGTAGTAAGATCATATAAGATACTAATGGGCTCCCTGTAATCCCAAAGTGCATTGGCCAGCGGATAGATATTTTACAAGATCTTCTAGAGGCGCTTAATTTTCGCCATCGAAAACGACTGCCAATAAGGTGCAAATAGGATATTTTTGCTTACCGGATACATTATCTTCCAAGTTATTTCAGAGATCTAATAATGCGGTTCCAAGCACTAAGAACCCAAAAAGGCTGCTTTAAACTTTAATATATATTCAGAGTTTGTCTACTTGCTTCAAAATTGGAATGAGACTTTTGCTTGCTGATAAAATCCTTCAATTCGTATAAGTTTCCCTTCATTACATGCTTATTGTTCCTTCACAAAAGAATGTTTTACATTTCCAAAGGTTACTAAGTTAATAGGATGGTGGTAACCGTTGGTAAAATTATTGACTTGTTCCCTCTTTTTCATCTTCTCAGTATTTCTGCTACTGTTGACCTTCCTTATTCACATGTTTCTTTAGTTTGTACCTTTGAACATGTGCAGGTTCCATCCAACCTGTATGGGAATGATGATCATTGAGCAGGCCAAAAAGTTACATGTGCAGGCTAAAGAAAACGACACAAAGGGACCTTCAAATTCATACCAGAGTTCACCAAGTTCTGATTCTAAGGCCAGTGATTTAAGTCCCTTTTCTTGGCTGTACAGTTTATTAGTATTCTGGTTGCGGATAGCTATATGCCTTTATTTTATCTTTTTTAGTTTAGTTTCAAGAATTTCATTTCCAAAGCTGGTGGTTCATGCCTTTGTTTTTTCAATATTCCTTGGAAAATGTTTGATGTTTGACTAAGCAAGTACTCATGTGTAGTTAAAATTTCCTGTCATGAGGTGGTGTTCATTACTAGGTTCAAAGTATGCTCAGATTATCTTCCAAATCATGATGATTGCTTTTTTATCAGCCTGCCCTTAGGTACACTGGAGATGAAGTTCAGTCACCAGTTCAAACTTCTATTGAGTAAGCTCATTGTTAAGTTTAGACATATAATTATGTGTCTTGAATTATTTTTATTTTCTATTTTTATGTGAAATAAATCGTCTGAAGCATTCTTGGTTTCCCATATTGTTCTTAATTGTAGATTTAGGCTGCGTTCGGTTTGTAGGATTTTCGCAGGAATCTAGAAGGAATAATGTTCACGGAGGTTTATTTAACTTTGTGGTGTTCGGAATGCAGGAATCACCTACAGTAATTTAAAATAAATAAACTGGCCCTTCTGATGCTGATTCCAGAGGAAATGAAACATCTGCCTGGAGCTCATTTTTTCGCGGAAGACCGAGGCGAGGTGCCGTGTGCCTTGGCAGTTAGCATACAGACCTAGTTAAAATAAGCTGATGTGTAGCTGCATGTAGGACTACATATTATTGAGATATTAGTTCTTGCTGTGGTGGTTCCCTGCAGTTTGCCATCACAACTACTTGCACTAGAGGAGTTTCTACTCCTATGTGGTTTGCTTGATTTGTGTATGGCTGAGCATCTTTCCTAATTTAGCTCATTATAGTTTCACTGAAGACTGACAGCCATCTTGGAGACCAACAGGACAAAAAAGAATGAAAATCATCATCCATTAAGGTGTTTTATTCAAATTCCACGATCGGCGTTCACACACAACAGAGAGTTTGTACTTTTCTTTTTGGTCCATGACGACGTGCTTGTTCGTAATGAATCAAAGGACTGGAAATGATAATTTCCTGGCTTAGTAGTCATTATCTTATTCTTTAGTTTCCGTTTGCCTGATCTTCCGTTGCTACTCTCATTTTCTGAAAGTTTTTCTTGTGAAGTGTCTGTCAAAGTGGTTTTCACTGTATATTTAGAGCAACTCCAATGGGGCGATCCATTTTGTCCGTTTGGGACGGCCGCCCGCTTATTGTCTGTCCCGGACCTAAACTGAACGCAAATATAAAAACAATTGGGTCTGCAACGGACAAAAGCAAGCGTTCCTGTTGTCCGCTCCCATCTGCTGCTCCTGTCGTCCGCTCCCATCCGCTGGTGGCCTCTCGTGTCCGCCCTGGCCCCACAAACCAGCGACCCCGGGGGCGGGGGGTGCAACTAGTTGGGGTAGGCACGAGCTGCGGCGGGCGCGAGCTGGCACAGCGGCTGCGGCGAGCGTGGCAGGCATACTGCTCCGGCCGTGCAGGTGGCTGCGTGCGTGCGTGCTTGCGCTGTTAGGATTTAATTAATCCTATTAATCCTTGTTTTTTCTAATTGAGACGGTTGTCTCGTGTCCCTTCGGGCGTACCCCTTCGGAGGCTATATATATGTGTAATCCCATCATCAATGAGAACAACTATTCTATTACTTGTCATTTGCCTCTTGCAATTACTTCGAACACGTTATCAGCACGCTCCCTGCGGAGCGATTCGATCGGGGCGACGGTTCCCTGGCTACAGCATCGCTCGCCCGCGAGTTCGAGGGCGACAGCCCTTGGCTCGGCGTGGTGGCACCCGCTAACGCGGCGGAAGCGCTTCCAAGCCGCAGCCTCACGCCGTCCGGCCACGGCCACAAATCTCTCGATCTCCAACTGCCTCTTCGATTCCTACGGGAATATAGGGGATGAACGAGAGAATGAAGCAGCATGGCCGTTGCGCTCACCGGCCTCCGCCGCTCCGCGCCGCGCAGCCTCTGGCCGTGCCCGCCCGCGCTCCTTGGCCGCCCCGCGCCCTGCAGCACCGCGCCAGTGGCCGCCCGGCCTCCCAGTGCACGCTCGTCTCCCGGACAGCGGCAGCTCACTCGGAGACGCCTCTCCCACGGCCTGCGCGTGGTAGCATCGCCATCGGCGCTGAACGCAGCGAGCATGCTGTCCGTGCATGTGTTGGCATGCAATGCATACTTCTGTACAAAGGAAATCCATGAACATGGATAGTCCCTTGCTTGACAGCGGGATCCCGCACACGGCACACCATGCGCGCGTGTTGACGGAGCCTTTGCTCCGCGCTTCGTTCGGCGGTCACGCTGCGCCCGGCCGCGCGCCCTCCTGCCCGCGTCAAGGCTGCCTGGCCGTGCGCTGCGCCGCACCCCAGGACACGGCCTTCGCGCCGTCCGGCTGCCCCGGCAGCGCCCCGCGCCGGCCGCACCCGTGGCCGCGCGCCGCACCCCCCGCCCGGCTACCACGGCCTCCGCGCCGTCGACGCGCCCCGCGTCCTTCCCCCCGGCTGTGCGCCGCGCTGCGCCCGCGCCCGGCCGTCCAGCCTCCGCCAGGCTGTGCCCGTGGCCGGCGAGCCCGAGGGGCGGTGGCTGTTGCAGTAACTGCACCAGAGGAGACAGGGAAATCTTATCCCTTCGCCATTTTGCACTAAGATCCTCGAATATGCAGGAAATGGCAAAATAGGCTGAAACAAGGGTCAAATCGGTCCTAATAAGAGTACTATTTACTAGTAGTATTTACCTGTTTTAGACACCCGTTGTTTCAAACATGTTTCTGTTGAGTATAATGCTCCGGAAATTTAAGATGTAAATAATTTCCAGACTTACAAAGGTTGAGATTATTTATATCTATTATTTGCAATTGAGATTTTTCTTTTATCTCTTGCAAAGATAAATTTAGTACCTCTACAGTATTGATTTGCGATTGAGAATTTTGTCCTCTCGCAAAACAATCTCACAGCGATTGAGATTATTTTTCTCTCGCAAAATATTAATTCACCCTGCTGAATTATCTTGCAACTTGATACAGGATCATCTCAGTTAATTTGGGATCTATACAATTCAAGTTTTTCACTTGAACATCAAGTTTGCAACATCATTACTATTCATTATAATAGTGGTGTATTTCTGTTGAGTACGATGTATTCCGGAATGTATGTATCTCCATGTCCGCTACATGTTGAGATTAATACGTCTATTTGCAATTGAGATTTTTTAATTTCTTGCAAATAAGAATGCAAAATTCAAAGTGGTTTCTTCAAATTGATGTATTGGGATCACAAGGTAGTCATTTAGATCTACTGCCTTCGCAGATTATCAATGACTACTGTTAAAGCCTATATTCTGTCATTTTGACATTATAATTGCTTTACAAAGTGTTCTCCCACGCATTTTACTAAGTCATGACATAAGGCATTACGAGTGAGTATCTACTGATTCCATCAGATTATACTCTCTAGTGCTGCGAGATCTACTCCATTTTGGAGATTATCTTCAAGGTGTCATATTTAGCAATTTGAGATTCACACTAATGGTTTCAAGATAATTTCTTGCAATACCCATTGATTTTGCTAAGTTCATTATAACATCAACCATGATGGTTTTTAATTTACTGGTTGTAAATTAATTATCTCTAGTTTACCCATAGAGGTAACATATGGCTATAGAGTTTGAGGCATTCGCCCTCAATGGCCACCACTGCCCTATCTGGGCCATGGACATCATGATCCCTCTTGTGTCTCATGGGATAATGTGTGCAATCCAGGATTCACTTCTGGTCAGGATCACACCGCTAACAGAAAAATGTTGTCTTATACATTATAAGGCATTAGATTCAGATTTCAGCATCTGGTTATTCTGTATCAGCAATTCCTGGGATACAATGAACCTCAAGGGCAAAGGTTTGAATCTTACTTCAACCTTCAATCCGACAACACCAGCTGTGACGGGACCCTATGAGCACGGAGAACGTGATGGCTGAATATGCCTCAACCGACATGTTTGGAGACTTCTTCTAGTCTTCAATCTCCTGAGTGGTCAACATAATTTATGTCAATTTACGATGTTCTAATAAGAACATAAGTATTGTTTTCATCATATATTGTATATCACAATATATTGTATCAGCACTTTGATACACATACATTTGTATGCATTCTATATATCTGACAGTGATTTTCATATTGAGAATCTTCATGTCTATATATAGATTTCTACGGGAGTCAATCCAATGAAAAATAATATGTGCCTTGTGGACATATGCACCACACACACTCTATACTCAGGGGAGTCCAATGTTTCCACTCTCATTGAGAGAAAGGAGATATTTTAAAATCGCTAGACGCGATGAGGTATTTGTTGGCTCAACTCGAGTCATATTTACTATCCCTGTGGGTACTCGAGTATTGTCAGGATGCTTTATTGCTTCCAGGTTTAGCTCGTACCCTACTAAACAATAGAGGTATCCGTCAAAATAGTTTTCATAGCGAAACTTATGTTGACAACAAAGAGGAATATCTTCTCTTTACCATATGCAACGGATATGGCAAGCACATTCTCTATGTATCATTGGCATTGCACTACACATACTACAAAACCCGTAGCACATGTTACGTACGAGATAGTTTTCCAGAGTGTCTTTTGCATGACAAACTTGGCATTCCTGCTTTGGTCATCATTGACATTGGGTTGAAACCGACACTATCAGCAATTCCAGTGGTTTATGATTATTATGATGCTACATTCTAACAATATTTGGATTTTATGTGCACTATATGTGACACAAGGAGGCAAATTTTAAGGCTTGTACATCTTAAAGTGTATGCTGAACCACTCAGACTCCTTGAATGCATCAAGTCGAGGTAAGTGGCTCTTCCCAACCATTGAGTAGACTATTCAGGTATTCCATGGTTCTAAGGACATATCTACATGATGGTCTTAAGTGTGTGCTTTATTCACACAAAACCATTGGCTCATTATCCTGACATCGATTTCAAGCAAATCGAATGGATAACCTTGCCGAATTCTCCTTGAGTGCCTTCTTTATGGCCCTTGGATTGAAGTTTAGCAATTTGTCCTAATGTCTAGACTCAAAATGGTTTGGTAGAATCCTATCCAAAGAGTTAAGCTCATTGCATAATCTTTACTTTGGAATTGCAACTTACCAACTTTACATTGGAGTCATGCAGTCTTACACGCTCATGACCAAACTGCATTATATTATTCCCTCTATCTTTGATACGTGGAAATCTACCAAGTATTTCCTATCTGCGGTAATTCGGTTACACACCGATATCACCACCCGGCATACATCATTGGCCCCTCAACATATAGTTGGGATCTATGTGAGGAATAACTTTATTTCCGTCAATACCTCAAGCCCCTCTAATGGGAAGTTATTCAAGGCCAGTATGTTAATTCAATGAGGAATATTTCCAGGCATTAGGGAGAGAATTCAAGTACCATAAAGAATGCCAGGAAATTAGTGGAATGTTGAACACATTCCTGCCTTAAATCCACGTACTCAAAGATCTGAACCATGCGTTCAGAAGATTTGCAACACATTGCAAATAACCTGCCAAATTCATTTACTGACTATAAAGGTGTCACACAATCCTACAATCCCGCAAAAGTACGCCTGAAAGAGTGGAGGTAGCAACAAAATTCACTCCACTCCCCGTTCAAAGCAACAGGGGGAGATGTATGGCAGAAGTACATCAGGATTCAGCTTCTTGCAAGCAAGAATATCAAGGCCTGTGAATCAGTAAATGCAAGTCAACTTCACGTTGATAGACACCTAATGGGTAGTATACACCCAATGGACGGGAAACCTCCACCAACCTAGGTCATAGTGCACATAATGACCGGGACATCGGAATACCCGACTCAACCGCATTGGGAAATCGCGAGCAGTCACCATGGGTAACGATATTTCCATCAACTATATATTGATATATAGATTCTGGAGAATCATATGACCAAAAGTCTACAATTGTCGACATACATTTCTCAACTAGATTGCAAAAACCTTTCAAATGATTCAGATCCAAAGACCATGGCCATGGCAAAGTGTGAACAACACTCGGACTGAACTCAAGCAAAGGGTATAATCTAGGTAGAAATGATCTTGCTCAATAATGGGAAGGTATTCATAAGCAATACCTACACCAGTTTTCTTCTGGAAACAGAATTGAGAACAATGAGGTGGTGAAACAAAGAGCAAGTATTGTAGCACAAGGGTTCACGCAGATACCCAACTATTCTCCAGAGGTGGAATCTCTTTCCGATAACTTATATCATTGGCAGTACAAAATCATCTATCTCTGCAGTTGATAGATGTAGTGATTACATATCCATGTGGATCACTAGATTCAGATATATATGATTGATTTCCGATGGAATTTCAATTCTGAATCGAAATACAAAATGCAACATACATTGTGTAAAACTAGTAAGTCACCATACGACTTATTGTGGTCGGTACATATGGTACAACCGACGTAGTGAGTTCCATATACAAAAGGATTACTCCTGCAAAGATGATTATCCATGTTTGTATGTCTGCAATGACGACACATGTAATCATCTAATGACGGAGTTTAAATGAAGGATTTGGGTAAACCAAAACACCGCTCGTTACTACAACTTGAGCACCTTCATTCATGCATTATGGTATACTATGTTGTCTATATCCAAGATATATTGGAGAAATTCATTGTGGACAAATATTATCAATCCATAACTCTCATGGTAGTTCATTCTCTAGACGTAGAGAAAGATCTATTTAGACCAAGAGATGATGGAAATGAGATATTGGGACTCAACGTTCCATATGCCATTGGACTGACCAAACACAATTGGTTGGTACTCAAGAATATCTTTCGATATCTCCAAGGCATGAAACATCTTGTCCCAGTTTTTCAGTTTTGGAGAAATCTGAACACCAATATCATTAGATACATCGATCAGATCCCCACTATGTCAGATCGTAGACAAGTTTAGTGTTCCTACTAGGTGTGGTAGCCCTCTCATGAAGAGTCTTCGAAACAGACCTCATGGCTACATCCACCAACCATTATCTCAACGATAATGTTTCTTGTGTTGCTCGGATGCAAACAGGTTACATAATAAGCAATATCACTATATTGCATATCTTGCAAGTCAAATCATGCGACTGATTTGTTCAGCGGGTCTCTACCAATTTCTATGTTTTGGTATGTGATGGCTTCTAATTTTGCAAGAATCAGGGGGAGTATCTTCCTGAATTGTTTCTGTTCAATGCATCATATTATACTCTTTTTCCCTTCATGAGTTTACTTTACAGGTTCTCATAAAGGTTTTTAATGAGGTAATATCAACATGAGATCATATGTCATACTTCCTGTTTTCCCCATCGGGGTTTTGGGAAAGTATATATGACACATTTATTGTCCTCTAAACTCTATGAGTTTTTCTCGTATTGAGTTAAAAGAGACAATGACCATTATATGTTGTATCATTTTCTCCTTATTTTTCCCACTGGGTTTGAAGGAGTTTTAGCAACATATCAAACACCTATCTCCTCATATTTTTTCCACAGGGTTTTTGGAGGAGCTTCTCAAGATGATGATACTTACACTAACAAGCATGGATTAGGGGGAGTGTTAGGATTTAATTAATCCTATTAATCCCTGCTTTTTCTAATTGAGGCGGTTGTCTCGTGTCCCTTCGGGCGTACCCCTTCGGGGGCTATATATATGTGTAATCCCATCATCAATGAAAACAACTATTCTACTACTTGTCATTTGCCTCTTGCAATTACTTCGAACATGCACAACGCATGCTACCCGGCGTTTGCGAGCAGGCTCCAACTCGTCCAGGCCATGGCCAACGTGCACCGGCGTTTGCGAGCTCCCCTGTCTCCTATGTGTTTGACGAAATGCCAACCTAGACATGCATAAAATGGGTCTGCCTTCCGTTGGGCGCACCGGCCGACCCAAACGAGAAAGCGGATATGGACGGGCGGACGGGTGACCCAAACAGACAAAAAGTGAACAAAATCGATGTCCGTTTGGGTTGCCCCGTTGGAGTTGCTCTTATAGGCTATATTTTGAGCAACCTGGCAGGCAAGAATATTATAGTGTACTGCACTGCCTCTCTGTATATGTTGTCTGCCAACATTTTGTGGCATAAGGCATACATGCTATTTGAGATGTGATTCTCCTGTCCTTAGAAGCATGTGGTTTGTCCTGATTTTCTGTGTGCTCTTTGTTCTCCACAGATTGTACTTCAACAAACATGATTAACTCTAGAAATAAGTTATCCTTGGAAATCTCCTGATCGATAAAGCACTTCATATGTAGGATATCTGGTATATACTTCAATTGCACGTGTGATTATATTTATCAATGTTAGAAATATTTTTCATTCTTCAAAGGGAGATTTCCGGATGCAGACTAAATTGTTTATCAGAGATATACATAGACTTGATAAAATTGAGCAAAATAAGTTACCATTGCAAATTTCCTGTCGGCATGCTATTTGCAAATGGTCGCTGCGCTTCTCAGTAGTAGTTAGTGAGTACCAAGGTAGGAGTTGCTTATATGTGCGAAAATATTCAATCTACTATATATATGTCTACCTATCTCTACCTTATTTTTTTAATAATAAAGGAGCTATTGCTTCTGACGGTGCGTCATAAAAATTGCCTTCGAAGTTTTCACGAATTACCCACTATGCCATCCACAAGTTAGAATTTTTTTTGTTTTCTTTTACAAGTCATTGCACTGAAGAGGGTTTATTAGCCAGCGGCTCACAAATTTGCTACTAGCATGCAAGCAGCCCAATGGCTAGGGCGCGACCCTTCCACCTGATAGACCAAAAACCAGGTGAGTGCACTTTTTTGCTTAAGTTTTTTTTATGAGCATATTCAAATACTTTTTAAAATATTCATATCTATTAAATCCTAACTCAAAATCTAACATATTATATATGAAAATTTCTCAGACAAATGTGTAGATTTCAAATATGCTATCATCTTGCATGTTGATCATTTCTAAAATTTGATTTAGGGTGCAATCTTAATTTACCTTCTTTATAAGGGGTATCTTGAAAATGACTATTATATATCTTCCTATAACATTTAAATTGGCACAAAAGTTATTATTAGCACCATAGGGGATGTTGATTCCAATCAGCTACCATATGCTAAAGGTTACAACAAGTATATAATCATCCTCTCTATTTCATACAGTGCACAATAACCGATCCATATACGATGATATACACCAAACTACTAATAATATGTTTGCAACACTAAACTACTGATATGTTTGCAACTAAATTAAATCTTGACTTAGATTACAGTTGCAAACACATATATTAGCAAGAAAAAATAATGCTCATATGCACAAGTTATCGTTGAATACTAAAATGTACTTCTTTATTTTCATCCTAATGCAATATTTGTTGGGAACCACTATGGAGGAACAACAACAAAGGCGTAAAAAGATGGCGGCAAGTAGGTAGATATTTTGGTTGTCTAATAAATTAAAAACAGCTTGAGTACACTAAAAATCATTCCACCTTTATGTTTTTGCACAACAACACTTATTTCTTCTGGCAGTACATCATGAAAATTGCCTCAAAGTTGCAAAATATTACCTACCAATGCTACCTATAAGTGATAAAAAAAAACGTTTTATACAGGGGAATCCCCCCCTTGGCCGGCCCATGTAGCAGCGACCTCCTATACTGCGCTCTGTGTGCTGGGAGAAGACGCGGCGCGCCCATTTGAGCCAGCCCATGTATGGGCGGCCTGCTTGGCAATTTTCGTTTTCATTTTTTCTTTTTCTACTTAAATAATTTGGGACCTAAAAAAGTTCCAAAAATTTATAAAATTAAAAGTTTGCAAAAATATTTTTTAATCAATCATAACATGTTTGTGCATTCAAAAAATGTTCGAGATTTTTCAAAAAATGTTATCTTATTAAAAAAATGTCCAGATATTGAAAAACAAATCGAGATATAATTATTTCCATGATTTCTTAAAAAGTTATTGTATTAAAAATGTTAATGAAATTGAACAAACATTCGCTAATTCAAAAAATGTGCATGAATGAAAAATTTTCCTAAAAATTCAAAAATTGTTAGTGACTTATAAAATATTTTATGATTGAAAAATGATCATACATTTCAAAAAAAGTTAATTAAATCAATAAAAAATGTTCACCAATTTCCAGAAAAATGTTCGTCTATTCTAGCAATGTCCGCTGATTCAAGAAAGTTGTTTAAAAATGTTCAAAATTTTAAAAGAAAATGTTTGCAAATAGTATAAAATGTTCATGAATTCAAAAAATGTTCTTGATTTTTGAAAAATGTTTGAAAGATTTTGTTGCGTTTCAGGGTGCTTATAAATTACCTCTTTACTTAAAAGTATGATGATGAAATGCTGTCATATTTAAATATTGCTATGAAAACTATGGTTGTAGTACTTATATTAATGATTATACTAAAAGAGTCTCCACTGTCCTGGAAGATACTAATGTTTTGCAAAGACGAGATTGTTGAAATTGAGAGCTCTTTGGATAAAAAGAGAAGGAGAGTGAAGAACAAAAGGAGGAATATCAAATTAGCTATCGTGCCGATTCAATGTCATCGATAAAGGGAGCATGTAAACTTATACTTGGCATCTTCTCCCCCCCCCCCTTACCCTAGGTCAGCTAGTACAAACTCTTCCCTCCAAGCTTCAACAGTGAGCCTGAGGATTCGCCTCCTTCTGTCTGTCGCTCCGGTGATCGATGGCGGGAAGAGGAATCCCGGTGCCTCCGCTCCGGTTAGTAGTCTAGGTTAGTGTTTTTTAGTCCTTGCAGGTGTGGCACTCGGGTGGATGGCGGCGCTTCTTCTACGAGTTTGTCTTCTAGGCTCCGGTTCTCCTCAAATTCGTCTGTCTAGACGTAGTCGACGGAGCTCTAGCGTCGATTCATGTCGTCTTCTTGGGGCGGTGATTTTAGGTTTTCTTGTCATGTGGTGAGATTTGATGTCATGTGCTTCAAATCTATGCAAGGGTTCAACGGCGACAACTACGGCTCCAAGGCGTTGGTCTTTAGGGGCACATGCACAAAAACTTCTCGACTGTCATTGACAAAGTCAAGCCAGCTCCAATAGGGGAGCGGCAACATCGGCACATCGACGATCATTTTGGAGGTAGTAGTGATCGTTTGGTGGTTTCAGAATCTCAAAGTAATTTTTATTAAGTTTGAGATCCTTTATACTTCCGGTGAATTTTTATGATAGATTGGATGCTTTTTGAAAAAATAAATAAATAAAGGGCGCAGGTGTACTCCAGTGCATAAACTCCGCATCCGAAGGAAAGCTAGTAGCGGCCATAAGTGCTAGTGATGGACAAGACAGAAGAGAAGGGGGGGGCAGGTAGGGCAGGTTTACCAGCAGAGAGGTAAATGCGCACGCGGAGCCGTGCTTGACCCCAAGTCTCCCCTTCGCACAGTTGCATTCTTGCAGAGGAGCTCGTCCCCCCTCCCCCCTCAGCATTACGCCGTGATCTGGTCCAGATTGGCCGGCCGGCCGGCGACAGCGGCGCAGGTGACCGTGGCGGCGGAGACGTTGAGGTATGTACTCCTACCTGAGCTAGCTTCTCCTATATTTGCTCATCTGGGAGCGAGTATGGGTCCATAGATCTGTAATGCCGCATCGTGCTCACCATGATTTGTGCGTCTACAAAACTAGCAGATTTTTCTGTAACGACATTTGTACCAAAATACAGTATGAACTTTGTTACTCTCATTCAGTCTTACACGGCACGCATGACCATTTTTGGGGGGGTTCAGATGTGATGAGCTCACAAGCATGAAAGATGTTCTTGAGAGCCTTGCAGATGTGTACGACCTATATCTACAAACCAAGAGGTGGAGAGACATAGTGAGGGAGATGTCTTATGACACCGAGAACATCATTGATGACTTCATGCGTAAGATTGGGGAGAAAAATGAAAAGGAAGGGCTCGTCAAGAAGACTATTCGACGCCTCAAAACATCCAGAGTGCATCACCAGATTGCTGGCCAGATTGGAGAGATCAAGAAACAGGTGTGTGAAACAAGTGAACGGCGCAGAAGGTATAAGTTGGTTATTCCTCCATCAAGCGATGTCACTGTTAAGGCGTTAATCCACGAGTTGCCACGCTCTATAAGGATGCAGCTACCCTTGTTGGTGTGGAAGGGCCAACAAATGAGATCGTCAATTTGCTGAAAGACGAGGACACACATTTGAAGATGGTATCCATTGTTGGATTTGGGAGGTCTGGGCAAAACAACACTCGCCAATGAGGTATACCGGAGGCTCAAGGAGGAATTTGGCTGTGGTGCATTTGTGCCAGCATCTCAAAAGCCAAACATCCCAAAACTTGTCCGTAGTTTATTATCTGAAGTTGGGAGTGGATTATCTTTATATGATTGCGAAGTAAATGTTCTTCTCAGCAAACTTAAAGAATATCTACAATAAAAGAGGTACTTATTTTTCTTACTGTACTTGGTATTCTTTGTTTGTCGCACGAGTAAATACTCTGGAGAAAATTACTAGATGGTTTGGAAAAAAAATGCCAGGTAGAACATGCAACTAATCAGTGGTTGTTTTATTTCTCAATCAAAAGTAAAATTTAATTGAAAACAATCAGTTTCTCTTGATAAATTTATTCTACTTGACTTGACACCTTTTTGTATTCTTTGGTAGGTACCTGATTATAATTGATGATCTATGGGATACACCATCATGGGATATTATTAAAAGTGCTTTCCCAGATAATGGTCTTGGTAGCAGAGTAATAACAACTACAAGAATACAGAATGTGGCTAAGGCTTGTTGCTCCCCTTCCAGTTATTATATTTTCAAAATGAAGCCACTTAGCAATGAAGACTCAAGAAGACTGTTTTTTGGTAGGATATTCAACTCTGAAGAAGCTTGCCCTCACCAGCTTCGAGATGTTTCTACTGAAATTCTCAAAAAATGTGATTGTTTGCCTCTTGCAATCATTACTATATAAGGCATGCTAGCAAATGAAAGTTTCGACCAAGAGGAGTGGAAACATGTACGGAATTCTCTAGGTTCGGGAACAAATTTCACGTTGGAAGGGATGAGGAATATCTTAGACCTCAGCTACAAAAACCTTCCTCCTCATCTCAAGACATGCTTGTTGTATCTTGGCATGTATCCAGAGGACTTTGGAATAGGGAGGTCTCATTTGGAACTTCAGTGGATCGCGGAAGGCTTTGTTCCTAAAGAGAACGGACAAGATGCTGAGAAGTTTGCAAGAAGTTATTTCAACGAGCTTGTCAATAGGAGCCTTATTCAACCTACAAAATTTAACAATCAAGGGTCAGCCGTGGAATGCAAACTACATGATATGATGCTCGATCTTATCTTGTCTAAGTGTAGAGAAGAGAATTTTCTGACTGTATTGGATGATGCTAAAGCCATCGAAAAACTGGATTACAAGGTCCTTCGGTTGTCTCTCCACTTGGATGGTCCATGTGATGGAACAATGTTACCGTGTAAAGTTAGCATGTCACAAATTCGGTCAGTTATGATCTTTGGTGACTCGCACGGTATGCCTCCTCTGCGATTGTCCAAATTCCTCCGGGTTCTTCATGTCCATGTATATGGGCCTGCTGAACTCGACCCCACTGGGCTGTGTAAGCTATATCAGCTAAGATATTTAGCGATTAATGGTTTTTGGGATTCGTACAAGCTACCGGCAGAGATGAGAGGGCTACGACACCTGGAAACACTTGATGCACCTCATAGTAGGAATATTCCATCAGATATAGTTCATCTGCCATGCTTGATGTTCTTGAATCTCGATTGGGATAGATATCCACTACCTGATGGGATCAGTAGAATGAAGTCACTGCGACGTCTAAGCGGATTTGATTTGATGCTGAACTCACTAGATAACATCAAGGACCTGGTAGAGCTCACCAATCTGACAGCTATAAAATTCAGCATCAGCTCTTCTTTGGCTGACAGCAGTGAACGGAAGAGCCGCTTGGATGCTCTGAACTCTGTTAGGAAGATGTATCGGCTTGAAATTGCTGGTTTTGAATATTCCAGGCTGCAATGATGCCTTGATGGCCTTGTCACCTCCTCCCGCCGCTTTGAGATACTCGATGCTTATGACTTCTTCTTTTCAAGGGTCCCTAATTGGATGGGAGAACTCAGTAACCTGAAAGAATTGAGCGTCACTATCCTCGGGAGTGATATTGGTATTCTAGCAGAGTTACCTGCCCTCACCCATTTCTATCTATACATCAAGGAAATCCTAAAAGAAACGATTGTCATCTACGACAGGGCATTCCCTGTTTTAAAAAGTTTTGAAGTCTGGTTGAGCAGCCCGTCTTACCTGACTTTCCAGGCTGGTGCAATGCCCAAGCTCCAGAGGCTCTGCCCGAGGTACAATGCCAAAGGGTCGGAGCAGAACGGGCCTGGACCAGCCGGCGTCCAGCACTTGTCAGCACTAGAAGAGTTTTCCGCAAAAATTGGAGGGGCAGACGCTACGGAATCTGAACTGACAAGTGCTGAATCTGCCTTGAGAAGTGCTGTCGACATGCACCCCAGCAATCCTCGTGTTGAAATCAAATTCGATCAACTTTATTCCAGTGTATTCGTTTCATCTGACGATTCATGTCCTTTGTCTGATGATTGTGATAACATCGACTCTGATGAGGACTAGAAAAGTTGGCATGCAGGAGTTAGTACTCGGCCTCTGAATTATTTGCCACTCTGTTTGTGTAACAAACTGAATGCCATCTGTCTGAAGTTTCGTAAACCTTGTTCAAAATACAAATGTAGATGTGTAATCTGCTCAGTTCTGCTGCAATTTTGTTCTGAGAAAAACAATGCACCCAGATCAGCTTGTTTTTATGTGCTTTGTCCTAGCACCAAAGATTGGATTCGTCAACAAGTGCGGTCGAATTGTCACACAGCAGTATCGCTGTCCTTGAGTTTTATCACAGATGATGTAATATCAGGACATAAATAAATTTGTTAGTAGCCCCATGAACTTGCAGCGTTTTTGATATCCTAACATCGGTAGCACTTTCATCATCTGGCTCTTGAAAGAAAAACACCCACAGGCACTTCGATTAGTTGATTGTTAAGGAAAGCAACAGAGTGCGATCCTGAAGTAGTCTTGGAAGCAACAGAGTGCAATCCCGAAGTAGTCTTAGAAGCAGCGCCATCCCTCAGTGAACAGCACCAAAGGCTTTAGAATGCAGGATGAAAACGCTTTAGAATGCATGATAAAAACGTTGTTAAAGAGCAGAATCACCACTGCCTTGCTGATCGGTCAGAGAAGAACAAGCAAGATCGAAGCACGACACGGACACTCTGAGCCCATTCATCTCAGCTCAGCAGATTCCAGTTCACTAGGCAGGCATGTACTCCCTCCGTCCCAAAATTCTTGTCTTAAATTTGTCTAGATACGGATGTATCTAATACTAAAATGTGACTTGATACATCCGTATTTAGACAAATCTAAGACAAGAATTTTGGAACGGAGGGAGTATACAGGAAGATCATACTAGCTACTTTGAACACTGACAAACTTAAATTAACATACTGATCCTTTACTCACCTTATTTGGCAAATGCACCAATCATTTGTCAGATCAAAGGCACAAGTAAATAAACCCCAACTACATATAAAATGGAAACGATCGTCATCTACGACAGGGCATTCCCTGTTGTAAAAAAGTTTTGAACTCGCGTTGAGCAGCCCATCATACCTGGCTTTCAAGGCTGGTACAATGCCCAAGCTCCATAGGTTCAGGCTGGAGTACAGTGCCAAAGGGTCAGAGCAGAACAGGCCTGGACCAGCCGGCATCAAGCACTTGCCAGCACAGCCATCCTAGCGTGAAAATCCATTTTAACTTTGATTAGTTCTCTGATGATTCTGATTCCTTATTAGAACCCAGCCTCTGAATTATAGTGTTCCTTATTTGGGTGTGCTTATACGCCACTTCTGTTGAACTTGTTAAAATTTCTCTGCTCTGTAATGAACTGGATGCTACTCCCTCCATAAAGAAAGTTGTGATATGAACGCTCTTATATTTCAGTTTTACCACTTGCGCAAACTGTGTGTACCGAATTCATTTCGTATGTGAACTTGTGAAGTTTTCTTTTGCCGGGAAATTTTGGACCCCCATGATCTCAGAACGTTTTCGATGTCCTAACATCTACTCCTTATCACTTCGATCTTTTGATTGTTATTAAGGGAAGCAGCGACTGTTCCAAAGGCATGTTGTGAGAGACAGCACTAAAATATACCATTCAAAGAGCACAAAAATACGGAACAGTCATGTTGTGAGAGACAGCACCAAAATATACCATTCAAAGAGCACGAAAATACCTCGCTGATCGCTCAGAAAAGACAAGTAGACAACCAAGCTGGATACATCACACCTGCACTCCGAGCCCGTTCATCTCTTCTCAGCAGATTCAGCTGGCAGGCATGCATACAGCAATATCATGGTTAGTTTGAATTCTGTCAGTCAATCGTTGACATACTTCCATCACATTTTTCTAAACATGCTGATCCTTTACTTACCTTATTTGGCAAATGCACCTATCATATTTCGATCAAAGGCACACGATAATAAACTCCAACTATATATAAAAAGGAGAAAAAAAAATCTGAGATAAAGAAGTCTTGTTCCTAATCTGCAACGCGGATTGAAATTCATAGCCAGAAAAAAGTCATGGCAGAAATCTAGTCACCTTAGAGGTTATTATCTCATCTCTAGGCTTACTTTTTTCTTCTTCTTCGGTGACACTGCAAATTCTGAAATGACTGTAAACAAAATAGAGTATATCAACAGTGCAGGTCTGACTTCTAGTAGATCGTCGTGTCTCCTTAATTCCAAATACCTCACAAGCTCCATTCCACAATTTATTACAAGGTCTTAGTTCAACTAATGATTCCACAAACTGAACACCATCAATGCTCTCGCTGACAAACAAACACAACAATCAATGTTGGATTAAGGAACACAAGATAAAATACTACAGGTTTTCCCCTTCAGGATGACCATATTACAGACCAACTTGAAATACATAGCAAGAAGACCAAAAAAAACTCGGCGCCATCTTCAATACTCAAACACATCAGCCGGATCTCCAGCATTAGCATCAGCACTATTCTGACCAAGCTGACTGTGCTTGAGCACTGCAGCGCAAACCTTGTTCCAGCATCTCCTCATGTGCAATCTCCTGCCCAATATCTAAAAATTAGGAGTATTCAAGTTGCAGATATTCAAAAGCTTGGGGGCAAACAGGAAGGAAATGACAGGCAACATTCAGAAGAAACATGGGAAGAAGCACAACACAAAGGAAATCAACCTTCTAAATTCTTTTTACCCATGGTCCAATTGTTTATCGACCTCAAAGTCTCAAACACTCGCTTTTATGCGTTGACCAGAGTAGTTAGCAGTCCAAGTTGAAATACATAGCAGGAAAAAATAAATTTAGTGAATCCAAAAAGAACTTGAAAGTTTGGAAGAAACAATGGCTTTCTGTTGCAAGACTTCATAAGTTTCCTAGTAGTTACCAAATTTCTCACTCAAGGAAAAGTACTTGGGGACCTCAGCAGCAACACTCAACAACCTGTGTGTGCTCTGTCATCCTATGAAAACTCTTTTTTGATTTTTCTTGCATTTGGCATGTGCCTTCATTGAAGGACCGAGACAGAGGCACATGCCGTCTAAACAACGATTTCAAATCAAGCTGTTTGTAAGCACAAGCGTACAGACAGTTCTTGCTATTTTAATGGCAAGTCCATGGAGCAAAAGCATATTCAAGCTAAATTTTGCTCACATCATATACAAGTGTGCATCATTAACTGTAACAATGACTCGGCCTCTTATTTGCTACCTTTTAATGGCAAGTTATGCAGGTTTATGTCAAATCAACATCATGAGATAAATTTATAGTTGTAAAGGTGACAAAACGAAGATCTCTCCGCCTCCTTATATCTATGAAAAGAGAGGACAAGATAACACATGCTTGACTTGAACAATCAATACGGTGATCTGGATTTAAACTTGTAATATCATCAATTAGCTTGATCACAAAAACATTTATCCGAATCAATTGTTGCCATCTGGTGTTTTTTTAATGATTCCATGAGGCCTCCAAAATGGTACTTTATAGTGTGCATAATGTTTAGTTTTATTTGTCCATCATATGGCAATTAGAACAGGCAAACACAAATATCACAATTATGCTCATGGGCTTGGTTAATTTTGCCACAATCACAGAAAAAGTAACAGCTACCAAAATGTAAAAGGATTACCGATCAGAATAATGAACTATGAAGCAGCACTCGATATTGTTGGGGATGATAGCAATGATGGTGGGAAGTTGCTATATACATATGTCATGGGTGTGCCAGGTGTTGCAAACACCTTCTCAAGCTGGAATGTCTTGATGTCCAGCGCGAAAGTGCCTTTATCGAGCAATGAGCTTCCTGAATGAAACAAGAGCAAGTGCCTCCCTGTTGAATTTGTGAAACTGTACCAACAAGAATCCAGTCGGATTGTCTTCTCCAACCGCCACTGGCTGGAACTCCCACCATTGTTTCGCCTAATCAGATAACTGATGTGAGATGTGAGACGTGGAAGCACAAACATCCCAGTGATGCCTTCCCCTGCCTCCACAATGGCTATATCCACATGTTCTACTCTCGCTTCAGGTGGGAGGTCAGCAACTGAGAACTCCATTGTCCGAGTGTCAAGCACAAGCAGCTTTCCCATGTACTCTGTCATCCCGTAGAAGCAGCCATATGCATACCGGAGGTAGGAGAAGATAGCCAAAGAAAACTCTGCAGTCCATGGTGTCCATGGACCAGCTCGCCATTGTCCCGTACTGGAAGAGAAGACAAAAGCGGCATGCTTATCTCCGCATTTCGCAACCAAGATCACTGTGAATGATGTCTCTTCTGCGGCCTCCTCCGCATCGCCAAGGAAGCACTGCAGTTTACGAGGAACCCACTCCACTTTTTTTCTCTTTTTCTTTTTTTGCGAGTGAGGAACCCACTCCTCGACTGAAGGGATTGCGGGAAGCAGGAGGTACCGCCGGTACAAGGGGTCACACACCACCAGGGGACGATTATGGAAGCGAGAGGGAGATCTCTTGAGGAGGACGCGGCCGTCGCGGACGTCCAGGATCTTCCAGTCGCGGGCGGGGGCGGGCAGGAAGGAGAAGGAGAAGTCGGCGGCGAGGGCGACGGCGCTGGCTGCGGACGCGAAAGGAGAAGGCGGGATCACGGGGAAGAAATCTCGGTATCCGTTAAGAAACCCGAGGACGGGTGGGGCGTGGAGCTTGCGGAGGCGCCGGAGGAAGTAGCGGTCGGCGATGAGGCCTCGGAAGGAGACGCAGGCGAGGGAGGCGCGGACCAGATCGGCTAGGATGGGCCGCCGGAGGAAGATCTCCTCCAAGAGCTCGTCGGGGATCTCCTGGACGCCGTGGCGCCGTGGAAGCAGGCGAGCACGGCGCTTCTTGCGCCGGTGCTCCGGGACGGCCGGTTCCGGGCGAGGGTGGGCACTGGCCTGGCCATGGTCAGCCGCGCCGCCGCCCATCCTGCCGCCGGGGGACGAGGAGCTATCTCGGAAACCCTAGCGGACCACGGGAGTGAAGAGGAGAGTGGGGATCTGGGGGAAGAAGACGAGCGAGGTGTCCGATCTGGGAGTATATGCGTTTTTGTGTGGTCCGGCTATTTTTGAACAAATATGAATCATCTCAGGTCTCAGCTAAACAAAATGAATCGTTTCTGTGCGGTGCGCCGGTCGAGTTTTCGGCCGGTCGCACCGCTCGCTCCGCGTCTGCGCGTAGGCCCACCACAGAACGCCGCCCTCCCCATGTTACCTTATCTCTTCCCATCCCCTGTACATCGCAAGCTCCGTTCTTCCCTTGTTACTCTTCCGTAGATGCTCGCATCTCCCCCACTAGCGACTAGCTGTGCCGGTCGGCCATGGCCACCGCGCTACTTTTGGTTCTTCAATCATGCGTTGGCCATGGCTGCCCCCACCCCCGCCCCCCTCAACCCCACGAGCGACAAGTGCTGCAAACCAACACCCACCGGTGCTACGGCGACAAGTGATGGAGACCCGCGGCGGTCGGCGTTGCAACCACGGCAACAACTGATGGAGATCCGATCCTTTCTTTGAAAGCAGCCCCAAATTTTGCTGCCAAGACCTTCGTTTTTTGCTGGAACAGTATTTTTTTTTGCTACCGCTTTTTTGCTTCTTGCTAGAACCAGCTTCAAGCCGGCATGGAAGAATAAGCTTCCATCCTGGGGAGAAAAAGCTTCAACCGGCTGTGGAAAAGCTTCATTCGGCTTGAGGAAAAGCTTCAAGTGCCACCAGAAAAAAGTTTCCACCCAGGAAAAAAGCTTCAATGCTGAAAAAAGCTTCAATCGATGATTTAATTTGCTGGAACCCAGTGTTTTTTTGCTGGAACCAATTTTCTTCATGAGGCGAGGCATGTTTTTTGATTTTTTCTTTGTTGCATTTGTGTTTTTTGCTGGAACCATCAACTGATTTTGCTACAACGACCTTTTGATTTTGCTGGAACCGCAAAGCGGAGCCGGGACCAGATTTTACCAATTGATTTTTGCTGCAACCATCTAATCCGCGAGCGGCCCGGCGAGCGACACCGACGAGCCGGCGAGCGGCCTGGCGAGCCGGCGAGCGGTGGCCACAGAGCTCCAAGGGGGGGCCATGGGAGGGGACGGGGAAGCAGGAGGGTGGGGACTGTTGCAAGAAGGAGGCACGAGGTGGGGGGCGAGGGGTGGAATCCTGTGGTCTGGGACCCGCGTATCGTGCGGCTGGGGGCCGACCGGCCAAAATTTCGGCCGGTGCGCCAGCGCCTAACAGTCACCTTTTTTTAGGCAAAAACATTAATCACCTATACACTGATCTACCCTAAAAAAACCTATACACTGATTTTTTTTTTTGGAAAGACATACCTGATCTACTCAAAGAAAAACTTTGTTCGCACCTCGCAGCAAGCTCAAGCAAAACTTTGTTTCCAGCGGACCTGAACATGGACAGGGGCCGGGGTGGGCCGGGTTTGTAAGGCCTGCCTCGAAATGCTAAGCCTGATCCCAACCCAACCTGATAATACGAAGAGCGACTATTTTTCGTATTTTAGAAACATCAGTTCCAGAACAAAATGATGAATTGTACTTGCCCAATCCCTATACAAGGTTCAACTCAAAAAAAATCGAGAAGTGCTCCTACTGCTCAAATTTGAGCAGTCAAAGCCTAGCCCTGGTAAAAAAAAAAACTGAGCGGCTCCTTCATTTCGTCCATGCCCATGCCAACTAAGCCATCAGTCTTTCTCTTTGGTGGCGCCCCAGAGCTCCCCGTTGTGGGGAATGGAGGCCCACGTCCTATCGCATCACCTCCACAAACCTCCAACGTCGCCTATTGTAGTGACGCAGGCCACCCCCACTCCGAGCTCTACCACGTCACGGCGACAAATGCTCACTCCCCCGGCCGACACCTATAAGCGATAAAGCAACATTTTATACAGGGGAATCCCCTCCCCCCTTGGCCGGCCCATGCAGTAGCGACCTCTTATACTGTGCTCTATGCGCTGGGAGAAGAAGCAGCGCGTCCGTTTAAGCCGGCCCATGTCTGGGCGGCCTGTTTTGCATTTTTCATTTTTCATTTTTCTTTTCTGTTTTTTGTTTTTCTATTTTAAATAATTTGGGACTTCAAAAAAGTTCCAAAATTCTAAAACATGACAATTTTGTAAGAAACTTTTTCATAAATAATAAAATATTTGTGGATTCAAAAAATGTTCGTGATTTTGTAAAAAAAAATGTTAGCTTATTCAAAAAATGTTCCAAATTTTGAAAACAAATGTTTGGGAAATAAAAATATTCATAATTTTTTAAGAAGTTATTGTACTAAAAAATGTTAATGAAATTGGACATTCAAAAACTGTTCTTGATTTTCAAAAAATGTTTGAACATTTGTAAACGTGTTCATGAATTTGAAAATGTTCATGATTTCAAATATGTTCAAGAGTTTAAAAAATTGTTCATGGATTTCACGAAATTGAGAGTGATAGTGTATCTCCGTGATGTAGCAAAATATGGTCATGACCATTGAAGGTTATGATTTGTTTTTTCATTGCCACGCACGAGCCTTTTTGCTAACTCTACCTTAATAATAAATGGGTTATTGCTTCTGGCGGTAACTTCATGAAAATTGCCCCAAAGTTTCCATGAATTACCCACTATGCCACCCTTAAGTCAGTAGAAATGTTTCGTTTTCGCTTACAAGTCGCTGCACTGAATAGGGTTTATTAACCAGCGGCCCACAAATTTGCTACTACCATGCCAGCAACCCAATAATGGCTAGGGTGTGACCCTTCCACCCGATAGACTTGGGTTTGATCCCAGGTGAGTGCACTTTTTTGTTTAATTTTTTATTGAGTATATTCAAATATTTTTTTAAAATATTCATATCTTTTTAATCCTAACTTGAAATTTAACATATTATATATGAAAAATTACCAAAAAATGTGTAGATTTCAAGTATGCTATCATCTTGCATGTTGATCATTTCCAAAATTTGATTTAGGATGCAATCTTAATTAATACCTTCTTTATAAGGGGTATTTTGAGAATGACTATTATATGTATCTTCCTATATCATTTAAATTGCACAAAAGCTATTATTAGCACCATAGGGGATGTTGATTCCAATCAGCTATCGGAAGCTAAAGGTTACAACAAGTATATGATTATCCTCTCTATTTCGCACAGTGCATAATAACCGATCCATACACTGAACTACTAATATGTTTGCAACACTAAACTACTAGTATGTTTGCAACAAAATTAAATCTCGACATAGATTACAGTTGCAAACACATATATCAACAAGAAAAAAATAATGCTCGTATGCACAAGTTATCGTTGAATACCAAAATTTACTTCTCTATTTTCATCCTAATGCAATATTTGCTGGTAATCACAATGGAGGAACAACAACAAAGGCATCAAATGATAGCGGCCACTAGGTAGATATTTTGGTTGGCTAATAAATTAAAAACACAATAAAAAACATTCCACCTTTATGTTTTTGCACAACACCACTTGTTGTTTGTCGTGCAACATCATGAATGATTTCAAGGAATTTGCTGATGTCGTTGGGTGTGTATGAGAAGTCCTTCTTTCTCCTGGTGCATAGCACGAGCATGTTTGTTTGCCAGTACCTAATAATAAAAGGGCTATTGCTTCTGGCGATACGTCACGAAAATTGCCCCAAAGCTGCAAAATATTACCCACCAATGCTACCTATAAGTGATAAAAAACATGTTATACAGGGGAATTGCTACCCTTGGTCGGCCCATGCAGTAGCGACCTACTATACTGCACTCTGTGCGTCGGGAGAAGATGCAGCGCGCCCCTTAGAGTCGGCCCATTTTTAGGAGGCCTCTTTTGCAAACAAAATTGTTTTTGTTTTTCTTTTCCATTTTATGTTGTTCTACTTTAAATAATTTGGGACTTATCGTCGTGAGAGGGTAGTGTTCCTCACCCATGATTGGACTTATCGTCACCGACTTCCAGATGAGGGCAGCTCATCCCGACCCCCAGGCCCCATGAGAGGGTAGTGTTCCTCACCCATTTCCTCCGCGGACTGGGCTTTCCTCTCCACCCATTCGTCCGGGGGCTCATGTTCTACTACGGCCTGTGCTTCCACGATCTGGCCCCAAACTCCATCCTCAACATCTCGGCGTTTATCATCGTGTGCGAGGCCTTCCTCTGCATCCAGCCCCACTTCGGCTTATGGCTGAAGACCTTCAATGTCAAGCCGAAGGTAGTGAGCGGCCGCCAGGCGAAGTGCGGAGGCGCCATGGTGGGCAAGATGCCCACCGTCACATGGCTCGAGGGCTCCTTCGTGGAGACCATAAAGGGGTGGCAATCGGGGTGGTTCTACATCACCGAGCCGCGTGACCCTGAATGGGCAGCGACCCCCGAGTTCCGATCCGGCATCCCTACGCGCGCTCACCTCCTGGCACGAGAAGGGCATGTCTTGGGGTAGTTCGGGAGAGGTGACCGGACTCCAAACATGTGTCCAAAACCTGGTGAGCAAGAAGCTCAAACTCGTCAACGTAGTCCAGGTCATGCTCATCCGCCGGATCCTCCCGTGTCAACAATGGGCTTTCAACTTGTGGGAGTTCGACCCGGCCCAGCACCGAACTCTGAGCAGGCTCTTCGACACAACACACGAGGAAGCCTGGAAGGTGCTATTCAAGAGTGTCGAGGTTCCTCCTCCCCTTACCGAGGATCGCGGATTTAGCGCGAAGCGGCAAGCCAACGCGGTAAGCAGTTTTACCTCTTACAGGATACTCATTTTTCATAGTTTGACTCCATGCGGGATCTAAGCTCCCGTACCTTTGACAGGATTGGCAGGAGACGTCCGGACAGATCAACTGTCCGGCTCCTTTGCCCGAAGGCCCTGCAGACGCCCGCTTGGCGGAGCTGCTGGTTCCGGCACCCTACGTGGTGCCGGAGAAGAAGGCCAAGAAGAAGGCCACAGGAACCCGAAAGAGTTCCTGGCGCCCGGCGGTGTCGGACTCATTGTCCGATGACTCTGAGGCGCACTCCTCCCACGAAGACGAGGAGGAGGAAAGAGAGGTCTCTTCCCCAGCAGGGGGAGAGAAGAAAAGGAAAGCCGCCCCAACTGGGGCGGCCGGAGGGTCCAAGAAGGAAGGACCCTCCCTCCGGACTACTCCACCAACGCCGTCGACAGCGAAGAGGAGTGGCCACCCAGGGCCAAGCCCCTGGCGAAGTCGTAAGTATTCGGACACCAGAGTGACTCATAGTGTTCCTTTATTGCACAGCTTCTCCTGACGCCGAATATAATTATGCAGTCCGCCCAAAGCCCGGCTCGACGTGTCGTCGAGCGGTTCCTTGGGTTCGTCGGATGTGAACATCACTTCACTTCCGGCCGCCTCCTCCCCTCATCCTACGGATAATGCCGAGGTGTTGCCTCAGGGGGTTCCCAACCGAGGGGAGGTAGTCCTGGAGGCGCCGCAAGGAGACCTTTCGGACTGCAGGTGCAAAGGGAGCAAGGATCCCAAGGGCTCCAAGTCCGGCCCTGGGCCGAACACCGCTCCGGAACCCTCAACGGTTCCGGAGTCCGACAGGCGGCCCCTCGTTAAGAATGGCAAGCCTATCGCGCCGGTGACCCCCGTCCAACCGGAGGCACCGGATAACTTGCTGGAGGTGCTTAACGGTGCCTCTATCGACGAGGAGCACCGCACTATTATGAGTGCGGTGATCCAGAAAGTTCAGTCCGCCAAAAGCGGGCTGACTGAAGCTTGTGCCAGCCTGCTGACAGGCTTTGAGGTATGTAAAAAGTATATGAAAATATTACCGCATAGACAGTAGCCCCTGATGCTCTGTTTGGCGTTCACAAAAAAAAGCCGAATAGAGGATCTAATAATATTCGCATGAGTCTAACATAATTATGTCGATATGCAAATGCAGGCTTCGCTGCTGGCCTCTGCCGCACTGACTGCGGAGGTTGACGTGTTGAAGCAGAACCTCGAGCGGTCCGAGCAAGAGCTCGGCCTTGCCAAGAAGCAGCTTGAGGAGAACCAATGTACGTAATGCCTTGTCCATGTGTGTATATAAAAAAAAGATGCAACTGCAAGAATTTACAGGATCGTTATTGGTGTGCTAGGGGCCACAACCGAGGTGGCGACCCTGAAGCAAATGCTTTCCGAGGCCGAAAAGAAGGCGGCCGCGGAGCGCACCGAGTGGGAGAAGCATGAGGCACGGGTGGGCGAGGTGCAGCAAGAGCTCCATGCTCTCGTGAAGAAGCATGAGACTTTGGAGCTGGGCTCGAAGACTCGAGAGTCCGAGCTCGCCGCGGCCCTCGAAAGTGCCAAGTCTGCCAAGGCCGAAGCCCAACAAGCCCTCCAGGAAATTGAGGCGATGAAGAAGATAGCGGAGGGTAAGGCATTCTTTATGCGAAGCAAGCATGTTAAAGTGAATTACTTGTTAGTTACCCGAGTCCGGAGCTCTCCAGGAGCGTTCGCAGATTTGCCCCGTAGCGTGTCAGATGCCGCCTCCTACTACCGGGCCGAGGAGGGGAGCTCGACGGAGAAGGTGTTCTGGTCTCAGTATGCTGAGACCGGACACCCGGTGCCTTTGAGCGACCAGCTGAAGCAACTGGTCGAGCTCCATAAGGTGGCCGAACAGGCCATGAAGGGTCTCATAGTCCGGCTGTGGCCTGGAGAGGCCATGCCTGGGAGCTACTTTGGGCTGGTGAGGCGGCTGGTGGATGCCTGTCCATGGCTTGAAGTCATCAAGCGCTCCGTCTACATCGAGGGCGCCCATAGGGTGCTTGCCCGTGCTAAAGTACACTGGGGCAAGATGGATGTTGAGAAGCTTGTGAAGGACGGGCCACCGCCGGGCAAGGAGCATCGCCACCCCGAGATGTATTATGAGGGCGTCCTGAAGGGTGCCCGCCTTGTGGCGGATGAATGTTCCAAGGATGTAATATTTGAGTAAACTCGCTCGTGTTATCCTGTACGCTGAAAACTTGTTCATATGCGCTATGCAACGCTTGTTTTAATTTAAAATATTACCTTCTATGCGGCCGTTTATTAAATCTGAGAGATGGCGAGTCATCGGCTTCTGCCCCCATGCCACGAGTGCTGGGGTGTTCAGGATAAACCTGAGCACTCTTTTTCCCATTCTTGGGTCCTTCGAGGGAGGTGCTAAGCACAACGAACAAGGCAATCGAACTATAGTGCGTTATCACTCTCACTTAGCCAGAGAATTCTATAATTTTAAATTTCGGCGAAGCCCCTAGTGTTCGGAAGACCGAGTTCGGGGCGCTATACACGCCTAGGCTGGACAAAGCTGGCTCCTCGCTCTAAGCGGCATAAGTCTTTAGGGACTCGAAACCTCTCGAACAGCGACCAACTCTCGCCCTATCATGACAGTCAGTTTTAGCTTTCTCTACTGAGGTGCTTAGCCCAGCTGAACCGGGGCACAATCGCAGTAGTTCTCCCAGTGCTACCTTAGCCGATATAGCGGAACATAAGGTACCAAAACATGGGAGCCGGGCAAACCCAACTATTGACCAAAGACATGATTCGGAGCTGATGCATATAATGCTAAGTTCGGAGTGCCGCACTTTAGGAAAGTGTTTGGACTTCTCACGCCATATTATGGGGTGCTTGAGCCCCTGGCGTATTCGCCGTACCAAAGTGTACTGGTGCTTAATGTCATGAATGAACATGTATACTTAAAAAGGAATGAATAGAGAATGCAATAATAGTCTAAGGCTAAGCATTGTTTATTCGAGAAAAGTGCATTAAAAGTAGGACGATACAAATAGTGCGGTAAGCAGGAGATGGGACTATTTAACATGTCCCCTCCAGGGGCGAGCTGCGGAATGGCATGTAAAACATGTATTTTGCTCGTTATAGAGACCACCTGGGAGTTCTGTAGTGCGGCGTAGCTTTTTGCCTCCCTGGTTGTTGTATCGTTCCTTCGGCAATTGTACTGCCGATCAGGTCTTCTGGAGTGTGGAGTCCTGAAAGTAAGAAAATATGACAAAATCGGCAGCCCCTAGTGCGGTTGAGCCGCGTTTTGGGCGTGCCGTGGTCGTGCCCCTCCCCCAGTGCCCATGGTATTTTCAGAGCGTAATTATGTACGCGTAGCACTGGTTTCGCCGTTTCGCGAGGGCTGGGGTTGGGGCCGCATTGCTACGCTTGCTCGGAACGTGCCAGGCGGTCTTGCTGTAGGTTACTCCGGGCGCGCTTGACGGTGTCCGAACGTTTTATCGCCGGACTGGAGAATTGCCTTGAAAGGCTTCCCTGTACTTCCGCAGCGAGGGTTGCCGTGTGCTCCTCTGTTCGGAGAGAGCGTTCGGTGTTTCCATTGACTGTGATGACTCCTCGAGGTCCTGGCATCTTGAGCTTGAGGTATGCGTAGTGCGACACCGCGTTGAACTTCACAAATGCGGTTCGCCCGAGCAGTGCGTGATAGCCACTACGGAACGGGACTATGTCGAAGATTAACTCCTCGCTTCGGAAATTTTCCGGGGATCCAAAGACCACTTCAATTGTAAATGAGCCTATGCAGCAGGCCTCTACACCTGGTATGACGCCCTTAAAGGTCGTTTTTGTGGGTTTAATCCTTGTGGGATCTATGCCCATTTTCCGCACTGTGTCCTGATAAAGCAGGTTCAGGCTGCTACCATCGTCCATAAGGACTTGAGTGAGGTGAAATCCATCGATGATTGGGTCTAGGACCAATGCGGCAAATCCGCCATGGAGGATACTAGTGGGGTGGTCCCTTCGATCGAAAGTGATCGGGCAGGAGGACCATGGGTTGAACTTTGGGGCGACTGGCTCCAACGCGTATACGTCCCTTAACACACATTTCCGCTCCCTCTTGGGGATGTGGGTTGCGTATATCATGTTCACCGTCCGCACTTGTGGGGGGAAACCCTTCTGTCCTCTATTGTTCGGCGGCCGGGGCTCCTCCTCGTCGTTGCTATGTAGCCCCTTGTCTCTGCTTTCGACATTTAACTTGCCGGCCTGCTTGAACACTCAACAATCCCTGTTGGTGTGATTGGCTGGCTTTTCGGGGGTGCCATGTATTTGACACGAGCGATCGAGTATACGGTCCAAACTGGACGAGCCTGGAGTGCCTCTTTTGAATGGCTTCTTCCGCTGACCGGGCTTGGAGCCTCTGAATCCGGCATTAACTGCCGTATCTTCAGCATTGTCGCTGTTAATGCGGCGCTTGTGCTTGTTGCGACGCGACCTGCCATTGCTGTCCTTGGTATCCGAATTACCAGGGTTCTTTGACATGTTATTGCTGCAGGCCAGCCAGCTGTCTTCTCCTGCGCAAAAGCGGGTCATGAGTGTCGTGAGGGCTACCATAGATTTCGGCTTTTCCTGTCCAAGGTGCCGGCCAAGCCACTCGTCGCGGATCTTATGCTTGAAAGCCGCTTGGGCCTCCGCATCCGGACAGTCGACGATTTGATTTTTCTTGGTTAGGAACCGTGTCCAGAATTGTCTGTCCAGAACCGTTTCCATTGCGTCTGGCGGTCAAACATAGGTGCCCTGGAAGTTGTCGAGGAATGCGGCTTCCAGGTCTTCCCAACACCTAATGGATTCTGCTGGCAAGCTGTTAAGCCAATGCCGAGCTGGTCCTTTAAGCTTGAGTTGGAGGTATTTGATGGCATGTAGATCATCGCCACGGGCCATGTGGATATGAAGGAGATAGTCCTCAATCCATACCGCAGGATCTGTCGTGCCATCTTATGATTCGATATTTACGGGTTTGAAACCCTCTGGGATCTGATGATCCATTACTTCATCTGTGAAGCATAGCGGGTGTGCGGCGCCTCTGTATTGGGCTATATCACAACATAGCTCGAATGAGCTTTGTCTGCTGTGTTCGGCCCGGCCGGATTTTCTTTTACTGTATCCGGCGTGACGGTTATCATCTCGTGTCATGGGGCGCCCACGCGATCCGTAGATCAATCTTGTTTTCCTTGCTTTGTCCTCCAACATATCTCGCAGGTCTAGCGCATTTCCCCGTTCCTTGGTATTTTTTGAGCGACGCCGGGGTGCGGCTTGAGTTGTGGGCCGTGAGGCCTCTCTGTCGCGGCCATGAGGTGGCCGGTCTGCTGCGTCATGCGCTGGAGATGTAGGTTTAGATGCTTCCTCCTCTAATCGGGGTAGCAACCTGCGCTTTGGGTAGCTCTTGGAGGGGCGTTTGAGTTCATATTCCTCGGCCGCAAGGACTTCAGTCCATCTGTCAGCTAGCAAGTCTTGATCAGCTCTAAGATGCTGCTGCTTTTTCTTAAGGCTATTTGCCGTGGCCATAAGCCTGCGCTTGAAGCGCTCTTGCTCGACGGGATCCTCAGGCACGACAAATTCGTCATCGTCGAGGCTTGCCTCGCCTTCGGAGGGGGCATGTAATTATCATCCTCTTCCTCTTTATCTGCCGCTCTCTCAGGGGGGTGGCTTCTCCATCCTCCTGCGCTGAATCTTGCCGGAGGGGGTTGTCTTTGGCGCTATCCGGAGTGTTATTATCTCCTGTGCCAGAATCACCGTTTTTGCTCTGGCGGGAGTTAGAGCGGCGCCACTGACGTCGGCGCTTGGGTTGCTTCTTGGAGGGGTTATCCTCCGCTGTACCGTCGCCATTGCCCTCTTTGGGTGTGTCCACCATATATATGTCATATGACGAGGTGGCTTCCCAGTGCCCTATAGGCGCTGGTTCCTTTTCGTCTCCTGCATCGTCGTCCATACCGTCGATGTCTTCGGAGTCGAAGTCGAGCATGTCGGTTAAATCATAGACAGTGGCTATGAAGTGGGTGGTGGGTGGGCGTCGAATTTCTTCGTCATCCGCATCCCAATCCTGCCGGTCATAATCCGTCCAGGACTCTCCTGACAAAGAGAGAGACCTTAGTGAATTCAGTATATCGCCAAAAGGCGAGTGCTGAAAGATATCTGCGGCGGTGAACTCCATGATCGGCGCCCAATCGGATTCGATTGGTAGGGGCGCGGAAGGTTCAGAGTCCGGAGAAGAGTCCGGCAATGTGGAGTCACGGGCCTCGCGAAGGATAAGGCTGTTGTTCGGCTCGATCGCCGTTGAGACTGCAGCCCCTGCGGCGGGGTCTAGCCACCCGCCCTCGCTTGGCGCAGTTGGCTCCGAGCTAAAGGTCGGAGCGGATGCGGGTGCGGCCTCCAGGGCACTGTTCGGCGACAGAGCTAAATCATGCCCATCGTGACAGTGCGGTGCGCTCGGCTGTGGCTCGAATCCGTCGAAGATCAAGTCTCCGCGGATGTCGGTCGTGTAGTTCAAACTTCCAAATCTGACCTGATGGCCAGGGGCGTAGCTTTCAATCTGCTACAGATGGCCAAGCGAATTAGCCCGCAGTGCAAAGCCGCCGAACAAGAAGATCTGTCCAGGGAGAAAAGTCTCACCCTGGACCGCATCACTGTTGATGATCGGAGGAGCCATCGGGCCTAAAGATGATGACACAGAGGAGCTCTCAATGAAAGCACCAATGTCGGTGTCAAAACCGACGGATCTCGGGTAGGGGGTCCCAAACTGTGCGTCTAGGCGGATGGTAACAGGAGACAAGGGACACGATGTTTTTACCCAGGTTCGGGCCCTCTCGATGGAGGTAAAACCCTACTCCTGCTTGATTAATATTGATGATATGGGTGGTACGAGAGTAGATCTACCACGAGATCAGAGAGGCTAAACCCTAGAAGCTAGCCTATGGTATGATTGTTGTTCTTGTGTCCTGCGGACTAAACCCTCCGGTTTATATAGACACCGGAGGGGACTAGGGTTACACAGAGTCGGTTACAATGGGAGGAGATCTACATATCCGTATTGCCAAGCTTGCCTTCCACGCCAAGGAAAGTCCCATCCGGACACGGGACGATGTCTTCAATCTTGTATCTTCATAGTCCAATAGTCCGGCCAAAGGTCATAGTTCGGCTGTCCGGACACCCCCTAATCCAGGACCCCCTCAGTTATTGTGGCCTAGTTTTAAAAGTTAGGTTATTACAACCACTAGCTAACCGCGAAAAAAGAACTGCAATGACTACAAGCAAACAAATAAACAAGACAACAAGGAAATAAATAAGCAAGAAACTAACGCTAGGCTATCACGGCCATTACACATGTTACATCCACTGGGCATCAAAGTTCGCCATAAGTGCAAATATAGGGAACAAAACAGCATATCATATACACTGGTTGTCAAAGTTGGCGACCAGCGCAAATAACGCCGCAGCAAAACAAATCCAGAACTGAAACCACTTCAAAAGATCTCAAGAAACAATATCATGGGTACCCATAATGCTGGCAAGATGCTTAGCAAGCTTATTAACTTTCTCTTGTTTGGCACTTAAATCCTCCAGTGCTTGCTGTTGCACCAGAAAATATGCATCTGAATTCTGCAGGGACTTCCTCAGTCCTTCAGCTTCCTGTCGCAGCACATCTGATCGATGTCTTTCAACTTGAAGTTGAGACTCAAGAAGACGAACTGATTCATGCAGCGAGTTTGAAGAGCTTGTGCCAGAAGTAGTGGCCAGTAACTCGAACACTATAACAAGACAGGACTTTTGGGTTCCCTCACTGTCGTCAAGATAGTTTTTATCAACTTTCTTGGAGACCAACAGGGATGTCTCACTATCTTGAACCTTATCTGCATTACTTACTTTAACATTGGATAACGCGGTACTGTTCTCCAATATTTTGTCCGCATTCTAAAAGAGAAACAAACAGACACATCACATGTTTACCATGTTGTATATGAAACTCATTTTGGTAAATGAGTTCAGTAGTAAAGTGGACAGGATAACAACATGAAACAAACATATATCTATGTACCATGGTCACTTTACGGTCTGTATCATTCTAGTTTTTGTTGCCAAATCAAGATAGAGACACAGTTCAAATAATATTTGTTCAAGACAAAGCAGAATATACAAAATATAAGTGTGGGTAACTATAGAGCAATAACAACACTTGTAATGTGCATGACATGAGAACATAACTGTTTATTCAATTGAAACTGAAATCAACATAGAGCAGGTTACAACGGCAAACCAGTTAAAGAAAAAGGTTTAAAACATACCTGTTGCGCCATTGGATTTTCAATTCCATCTTTCAAATTTGAAAATAGTTGGTATGAGTAAATACAGTAATGCAAGAGCAAAGGAGTATGAACCATAGCTACGGAACCTGACCTGAGAACAAATCTTCTTCTCCTTTAAGCGTTGAGTTGGGATTCGGAGTGGTGGTCCTCGTGCTTTGGGCACTGCAGTTCCCTTACTAACTGCTCGTGTTTGGGTGCTCTGTGGTGGAGACGGTGCTATGTCAATTGGAATTGGGTTACTATCTGATGGGGTTGGGGTTAGAAGGGGTGTAGCTGGTTCTCTGTCCAACTGGGTAGGGGTACAATCTGCGAGAGTCTGGGTTATGTGTGGTGGATCTGGTCCTTGGGCAAGTACAACCGTGGTTCTATCTGCATCAACTGGTAGCACTATCTTTTGTGAAGACCGTGTTGTTACTCCCTTAGATACTGCCATCACGCTGATAAACAAGAGAAGTAATTGAAAGTATAGACATTGTATGATAGACAGGTGCAATGGATAGTGGGGAATAAAAGAGGGCATGAAATAATTCATATTTATGTTGTCTAACCAAACAGGATAGCATGACACAATTTCACATATATGATGGCTAACTAAACAGGATAAGATGACACAATTTCACATTATGATGGCTAACTAAAAAAGATGGAAAGACATAGTTCGAAATATGAGACTATGTAAACAGGATGGCATGACATAACTATATAATGTGTTTATTAAATAGGTTGGCATGCCATAATTCACATACATTCACGGATAGAATGCCATAATTCAAAGTATGATGACTGTAAACACTAAACATGATGAGATGATATAACACTAGTGCAGAACCGGGCAATAGCACCGGTTCTGTAACCGGCACTAAAGTGTGGGCACTAAAGGCCCCCCTTTAGTACCGGTTCAGCATGAACCGGTGCTAAAAGGCAACCACATGGCACGAGCCAGCTCCGGGGGGCGGGAGCCCTTTAGTAACCAACCGGTACTACAAGGTTTGAGTTTTTTTGGTTTTATGATTTCTTTTTCATTTAATTTTGTGTTTTCCATTTTAATTCTTTTTCGTTTGCTGGTATTTTACGATACTACACATTGTACACGTTATGTATATATATATCATCAAATGTCTCACAAACCACCATATTAATTCACACATACACACATGTATAGCTATATACAATTTCTCCTACATGTTGCCTTCGAAGCCAGTGGCATTAGCCTAACTAGTCATCAACCCGTGCGTCCGCACGGGCTAGTATTAATATTTTGTTTTATAGGGAACTTATAAGTTAATTCCACATACCAACATTGTGTTTGGAAATTTAGATTAGTTCATCCGTTGCAACTTAACTATTCCAAAGTTGACGTTTAGAGCCATCTAATCTTCATGATCCTATGACTATTACTGCTGACTCAGAACCAAGTATTCTTTCTGTTGAGATATATTTAATAATTTGTGAAGCATTGCACAATAATTACGTTTCTTTAGAATATTCAAGATGTTCCAGCTAAGCACATAATAGAATGAAAAAGGGGAACTTGTTTAAAAAGTATTATCAAATTGCCCTGTTGGTAAGTGGATACATGGTTTAGATGTTTTCCAACAATATATTTTTCATCTTACACTTCAATGCATTTATCCATCTTGATTTCCTTAATCAGCTGTGCATAAACTGAATTACTTCTTCCGCAATTGCTTTCCTCCATGGTCAAAATATACCATACAAATAGCAACATCTCCGCTCTCTAACCTTATATTAATTTCTTCAGGTTGGCGCCATGACTACTCCTTCCATTATGTAATAAATTAGCATCATGTAGCCACAGTCGAGGAACACCAATGTTTCTGACGTGCATAAGCAATTAGTCAGTGCAGCGCTCCAATTTCCATGACCTTGATTTCGCTGATGCTGCTGCCTCGGTACTCCGTGTACACCAGCAAATTCCTTACTGTAGGGGGTGTAGGTGTAACTCCTCTCCTGGAGGAACAACACTTGCTTACATTGTCAATGCCGTAAAACGGCCAAGGCCAGGTCCACTATGTGATGCGCCAAAATAAAGATAGTGCAACCCAACTGAACAAAATCATGGTAAGATGTACTCTCTAATCAAACCTCATAATATAATATAGCATGTATTATTATTGTGCACAAAATCATTTGTTAGGAAAACATTGCTCTGCCCTACCTGTATAAATGAAGATTGTGGCGCTAAGTAGTACAAACAATTACATTATACTCCGTCTATACCAAAATAAGTGTCACTTAGTACAACTTTATACTAAAGTAGTACTAACTCAACGACAATTACTTTGGGAAAGAGGGAGTATATACGTATGCTACTCAATCTGCTAGATGATGATCACGTAAAAACTAAGTGATGCTGAAAAAGAAGGGAGTAATAGTTATAACCTCTAGTTTTGAGAGTGGCAGTTACATGGTACTTCCGTGTAGTTACAACAATTTAAATCTGAATAAAAAATGCAGAGAAGGTATGATGATACATTAATGGAGTTACAATATAGACTGACCATGCAGTTCATGAACGCCATCCAAAATGGCGTAATTCGGCCTGCATAGGACCACTCAGATAGATGAATGGATAAATAATGCCATGAAAATAGGTAGATTTAATACTTTGGGGTGCACCATCCTGTTGCAAAATGCAGCGAAAGATTAGGCCTTTAAATACAGCAGAGAAAAGATAAAAATAGTACTCACGTATGAAGTAATAGGGACATATGTGCATTGGGAAAAGGGGGACAACACAACTTTAGTCTAATAATGAAAATCTTACTCCTGAAAATTGTCCAAACGCAAGATGGACGAAGCAATTACATCAAACAACTAACTAAATTAATGCCACTGAATGTGATTTATTTAATTTGTTTATTAAATATATTTTTACATGCGCTAATTAGGCAAGTAGTGGAAAAGAGTTATCGTCGTTCTGCAAGGGATAGCTTATTAGGTTCAGATTAGATCAGTTTACATAATAGCCACAAAAATTTATCATTATTAGAAGTAAAAAAAAGATATAGGTGTTATCTTAATAGTTTTCTAAAGATCACATAAATAGCTCCTCTGACTTTCATAGCTTAAATCGGTACCACTGAAATGTTTCAACCTTTTTTTAATGAGATTGACCTTGTCCAAGATTGTATTCTAACTTGTCCATAATACAAAATACAAATAGTGTTAAGACATCTTCTCGATCCAACTTGCAGTACCATGGAATTAACAATCCAAAATATTAATAGTTTTCAGTTTCAGTTTCTAGAAACTTCTATACAGACATGAATATGAATGGGAGATCACAATTACACATGCTGAAAGAAGGAGCATAAGAAACAAAATCACCTTGCGCTATGTCATCCATAAAAGTGGTCGAGAAATCGAGATGTGATTACCAACTTAGCCATTATAACAGCAATCTGAATAGCAAGTGTACATGACAAACTTACAATTGCATTCCTCTTTAACTCCTCATTCCTCACATGAAAATCCATTGCCATCAGATAAGATTGTCATGGACCCGAAGGATATCTCACTGTGATGTACTTTTCTAATAAGAACTTACTGAATTAGAAAATAAGAAAATTTTGTGATGGGAAGAGGGGATGAACAATGCCAGTTAGGAGGAGACAGCTAGTCTGGTGCGTACCCTTAATTATGCAGATTATCATAGGCCAGCTATGTTTGTGCTTACTATTAGTTATTGCAGATTACTATCAGTTGTTTCCTTTACATCTGCCATAGCATATGAGGCTGCTACGATGTAAATTGTAGAGCACACAAATGCTTGGCGCTCTCAGCATACATCCTGAACATGATACGTGATGCTGACATTCCTCGAGTGACGACAGAAATTAGTACAGAGGACGCATGGTTCGAACAGAGGCGTATTCAACCTCGGCCTTGCTGAGAGCAGGCAGGAACCGAAAAACTCATCTGCAATTAAACATGTAGCTTGCAAAAAAAAAAAGGATAGACAACCAGATTATTTAGATAGATATATAAAGAAGTCAGGTAATAATTAATTCGAACAATAGATCATGGCTGTAATACAGTTGGCTCCAAGGGTTTCACTTTGGGTACCTTTTTGATCTATTGTATATATGTACCAGAAGAAAAGCAATCTGACCAACACACCTATAAGTGAAATAATGAGAAAAGGCTGGATCAAGATGTCCTCTCACCATGTTCTGAAGTGAAACGCCAAACAACAATTCCGGTGTTTGTAGAGAACGCACCATCAGCTTCTTACATCTTGCATCTGCGTTCTTTATCACCATATGAACACATAACTTTCAGATTCAATCAGAAACGCAGGAGAAGGGAGCAAAAATCCGTTGTTTTAGTAACACCAAACTGCAAAGAACTAAAAAAAGAGGAGGATATTTATCTAATCACCCTCGTCATGCTGGCTAGCCATGTCCTTCTTTAACAAAACAGGACGAAGATTCCCTATTCTTTCCGAGAGAGAGAGAGAGAGGGGGAGAGAGAGAGATGAGATGACGATCAAATTTAATCTAAATATTTCAATGTCTGGACGATCAATCGTCCTAAATCTCAATTACATCGTCCCTAAAAGAATATGTGATCTCAACTTCTCCTGCTTGAATCAGCACGTGGATCAGAGAAAAAGAAGTGATTACACTGCTAACTTGAGATCAATAAAAGCATGTTTGGAAGAAAAGTATAGGGTTTCAGCCATCGCAACTCTGATGTGGATGATCCAAAAACTTTGGCCATGGCTACTGCTATGGAGTCGCCTTGGGGAGGCAGAGGCGGCTCTTCTCCATATTCAATCGGAGGCAGGCGTTGCCAAATCTGGGAGTAGACATGCCCATATTTTCTTTTCTGGAGCAATCAAGAGAGATGATGGGGAGGAGCCCACCGGCCCGTAGGTCAAATTTAGGAGAGCAATCGAGAGAGATGATGGGGAGGAGCCCTCCCGTAGGTCAAATTCAGGAGATGATTCAGTTTTTTTTACATAAGAGACCAAGGGCAGGACGACTCATGTATGATGGGATGGGAGATCACGTTTCTATGTTTCATCCAATGGCTACAGATACATCATATTTTAATTGGATGGTTGTAATTTCTTAATTCTAAGGATTAACGTGGTGTCTTGTTTGGTGCCTCCAATTAGTAAATATAAGATTGGTGCCTTCGGAGCACGATGACAATTGAAAGTGGTTCATGGGGCGGTAGCAGGTAATAGTATTCTCCCTTCGGATTTATGACCTGGTCGAGCAAAAATCCCGCTATTTCCTCTTGAAGTGCTTGTACGCGCTCCGTATCTAGGAGCTTGTCCCGCACCTCTATGAACTATTAAGAAGGAGATCAATATGCATGTGTATTAGTTGTGTGACTAGATATCGATAATGGTGTAAAAATTGTGAATAATGTTCTCACAAACGTACCCATTCCTGTCTTTGAGATCTGCTCGTTTTGGACGCCATCATGCGAATGTTCTCGCAAACGCAGAATTCACACAGATCAGTCCCCTGCGCCTGCTTCAGGGACTTTACGAGAATGAAATTTGATTAGATAATAATTAATCAAGCATGATAATTAAAGAGATGGCAGCTAGCTAGATAGCTAGTACTACTTAATTACTTACCTTGGGTCGAAACCATTTCAGCTTTTATTTCCATTCGCCTTCCGTGATGCTGATGAACCTTGCCCAAGCCCTGCCCGCCGACAAAGAAATTGAATAAAGGGGTTATTAAATAGTTCATATCAGGAAATGACGAACTAAATAGGCCGAGATATATAGTTAATAATGATTGAAATTGCCTGTTGACTATCCCATACAAGATGTTGTAGTCAGTTTTTAGTTTGAGTAGTGAGTCCAGTATTTCAACTGTTCCGGCGTCAATTTTAATGATACACAAGATCCAGTGAAATCTGCATGCACACACGTTTGCATGTCTTATTAAGCGGGCATATGTAAGCAAAAACATGTAGATAGCTAGTAGGCAAAAACAGAGAATTTTTAGTACAAGACAATGTGACTCACTGGAAGTTGTAAAGAAGTAGTATATGTTCATTGTATTTGAGGCGCTTCAAGAACTCTAGCATGCTGTCCTCTACATGCTTTTCATGATATGCATCTATTTTCCATGTGTATTCATTAACGGTGTTTGGGTCAATGAACCCAATGCCAGAGCGTCCACCTTTTCTCATTTCATACATCTTCATCCTGCATAATACCATAGAAAAGAATATAGTGAGGATAATTACAGGTAACGATTGATCAAAAGGATCACTACAGCTGAGACTTAAATTACAGAAAGAAATCACTTACAGACAATAGCAACTGACGATAGATTTGTCGAGTGCGTCTTGATTGTATAACTGGAACAGTTCAGAATACTCAACGGACACAACTTTCTCATGGTAGTAATGATCCTTCTTGACATACACCATGAGGGACTCTCGATTGGAAATCTTGACAATGTTCATGTACCATTGACGCAATTCATACATTCTCGTTGGGAGCTTCTTGACCTCGTCTGGCTCTACCAAAGGTTGGTCCCGGACAAATTTCCGTTTTATTTCCTCCTATCTAAGCGGAGACACGGGCTCGATCTCGAGGAGTTGTCCAACAGTGATCTTGAGCATTTCAGCCTGCATTATATGATCCTTGGTTATTACCACATCGCCTAGCTGGGGAACGTTAACGGTTTGTCCACAATAATATTGGGCGCGCGTACTCTCATGTGTTGTTGGCACAACAAGCGGGGGGATTGATTGCGCTGCCTGTTCTCCCAGTTGGGGAACGATTTTCCCGCATTTTTTGACAGCTGCTTGTTGTTTGCTCGAGCTCGAGCTCGCCTTCCTCTGTATACGTGCTCGATTTAACTTCCCGATGTGGCGCTCATAGTCTGTGTCAACAGGCTTCGGAGGTGGTGGTTGAGACATACGAATGAAGTGGTCAATCATTTCCTGAGGCACTTTCTTCCTTGGCGGCGGTGGCGGTTTCGGTGCAAAATGGGTTTCCTCCTCGGCCTTCGATATGGCTGTGTTTTCCTCCTCGGACTTGTCATAAGGCCTCTGTGGAAGAGGCGTGAGGCTTGGACCATATTTATATCGCTTGCCTCCGCCTGTACTTCCCGTACTACCTCGACTCGTACCGCTACGCACCATAACTGCGGGGTGTCTCTTCTGCGGTTGCTGAGGCGGCGGAGACGACTGACGGGGCTGAGTTGGACAAGGAGGAGTGGCCTGAAGCTGTGCCGGACTTGGAGGAGGAGTGGCCTGAGGTTGTGCCGGACTTGGAGGAGGAGTGGACGTCTGACGCTGTGCCGGACTTGGAGGAGGAGGAGTGGCCTGACGCTTTGCCGGACTTGGAGGAGGAGGAGTGGCCTCACTCGTTGGTGGACTTGGAGGAGCGGGAGTCTGCTGACTCGGTGGCGGACTTCGACGAGGAGTCGGGTGACACGGTGTCGGTGGCCTTCGAAAGATGATGCAATCCTTTCTCCATAGGATGACACGATGTATGGCCTCTTCGAGTGTGTGCTCGTCGTCACCTCCAGGAATGTCAAGCTGTAGCCTTGAATATGGGTCCACCATCTCATCAACCACGACACGAGCATAGACCGCTAGAATCGGGTTGCAATGGAAGGTTGCCTCGAGGGGATTTGAAAAAGCAACGGCGTCCGCCACCTTCATGGATACGTTCTTCATTTTGAAGTGTAGCTCACAGTTAGTGTTCTCCGTGATGTCATCCATGGGGTATCTATCCAGCATTGCGTCAAACGGGGCGGAACCCACGCTGCTTCTCGGCATGGATGGGGCGGTGCTATCCAATGCTGGATCATCCGCTAGCTGCTGCAGCTGCTGAGACCCTCTTTGCTGGCTAAGTGAGTCGATCTGCTCCTGCTGCCGCTGGAATTTGACTACCAAGTCTGCGTGACTTGCTTCTAGGCCTTGAAGGCGTTCATAGTCCCGCTTCCTCTGCTCCTCCTCCATCTTCCTCTTCTTCTCCTCCGCAATCTTCTTTCTCGCACAGGTTCTGTAGTCGGCGTTCCAGTCCGAAAACCCCTCATACCACGGAATAGCGCCCTTGCCTCGTGTTCTTCCCGGGTGTTCAGGATTTCCTAGGGCACGCGTAAGCTCGTCGTTCTCTCTGTTGGGCTGGAACACCCCCGATCGAGCCTCTTCTATTGCAACAAGTAGCGCATCGCCGGCTCCGTTCAGACATGCCTTCGTCGAAACTTTGCCTGTCTTCGGGTCCAACTCCCCACCATGCGCATAGAACCAAGTCCTGCACCTGGGGGGCCAGCTCTTAGTAACAGTAGTGACACCTGCATCCTCCATCTCTTTCTCAGACTTATCCCACTTAGGCATTGCCACCGCATAGCCACCTGGCCCCAGCTTATGGAACTTATCCTTTTTTCGGCATTCTTCTTGTTTATTCTCGACCGTTCTTTAGCTAATTCTGAATCCTTGAATTTCACGAAATCGTCCCAATGAGCACTTTGGTTCTCTAGTGTTCCCTCGAATACTGGAGTCTTCCTTCCTCCCTTGACGTACTTGTCCCATACACGATTCTTGTGGTTCTTGAATGCAACCGCCATCTTCCTAAGAGCAGCGTCCTTGACTTTCTGCACATCTGCTTCTGTGAAATGATCTGGTAGGGTGAAATGTTCCATGAGAGTATCCCAAAGCAGACCTTTTTGTCTGTTGTCGACAAAAGTAACATCTGGACGTGGCTTTGCTGGCTCTCTCCATTCTTGAAGGGAGATCGGGAGTTGGTCCTTCACAAGAACTCCGCACTGACGAACGAACTTGTCCGCAATCTTCTTAGGCGCTAATGGTTCGCCATTAGGTCTGATTGCCTCGATATTGTACTTTACGCCCTCCTTCAACTTTTTGTTCGGACCTCGTTTCGTCCTGTTGTCTGAAGATTTGCTCGATCCGGATGGCTGAAAGAAAAAAGATCGATTCGTTAATATATCTTCAAGTCATTTAAAACATGTGATGGTCACCAGATGCCTGCTTATATAAATATATATATACCTCGCCGGTCTTTGTTGTCTCAAGATCAACATTTTCTTCGTCATCATCATAATCATAGTTCATGACTTCATCAATTCGGTCGCAGCGATCGAATATCATATCACCCTCCCCGGTGTTGTTTACAAATTCGGAGCCGTCATAATCTTCTTCATTCTGATCATCATCCGGCCCGCGAGGATGGCTTATCCTATCGAACATGGCCTGTTCTCCCTCTCTGCCAGTATTGTCCGCCATAGCTTTTATTTAACTAATCCAAAAGAAATATAAAACAATTTAGTATTCAAATTATATCGTCTCGAATAATAGATATAATCTCGAATACATCGTCTCGAATAATAAATATAATCTCGAATACATCGTCTCGAATAATATATAATCTCGAATACATCGTCTCGAATATTATATATCTAATACATCACTGGCTAGCTAGGTAGCTAATTAATAAAGATCGAATACTACAGAAGAATCTAGGACACTCGTGGTTCCTGCGGCGCGGGCGGTGGACACCCAAAGCGAAGGAACCCTCACAGGATCATAGCTGAAGTGAGATCCCTGAAGAAACTGCCAGGTATTGGAGAACCTGCCGCCCTCTAACGCAACCATGTAGCGATGGACGTGCTCGTCCTCCTCCCTGACACGGCGACGTACCACCTCCGGCGGGGCCGACTCCCTCCGCACCAAAACTGACCTACGCGAACGCCACCAAACGAGATCAGGGTCGACGACGGGACCCGGGGCCGGGTTCCTTATCAAGCGGCGCGCCCCTCCAAGCAGCACCTCCCAGTGCCAGCCCGGCGGAGCCCAGTCCCGGACATGGGTCAGCCGGACGTCGTCGCGGACGTGTCGACGGCGAGGATGCGGGCCGGGCATCGTCGAGAACAAATACTAGCTATATGCCCACAAAAAGTAATAATTTTTTAATGATTGGATTTTGATAACTAAAATTTCTAACTTTCTATATAACTAACATTTCTATAAAATTTCTAATATTTCTAGAACTTAAAAAAAGAAAAATTTCTAACTTTTTTATAACTATTTCTATAACTAAAAAACCGAAAAATTTCTAACAATTCTAACATTTCTAACTATTCTAACAATTCTAACATTTCTAACTATTTCTAAAAAACAGAAAAATTTCTAACAATTCTAACATTTCTAACTATTCTAACAACTAGCGGGGTGACCCGCGCATTTACGCGGCTAGAATTCCTATATTTCCTTTTTGGGAAGTTTTCTCTACCTATGTTTGTTCAACATATCTACAATGCCTGTTTGCGTAAAACATAATTAAGTTTTGCTACATATATTTCCGTCATTTCAAATTGTTCATAAATATTTGGTTGCGTGACAACGGAAAGTCAAAAGAACAATTACATTTGTCTCGCTATGCCTAACCATGATTTTCTTTCACTATTTTGCCTCTTTTTCACTCCCAATATGCCTTTAGTATTTTTCGTCCAGAAAATCTATAAGTTGACGAGACTTGTAGTGATACAGTGTTATCTGTTCAATCGCCTGCCTCATTATCAATCACTTGCACTTGTGTTTTTCTCAGTACAATGTCATCACAGTCACCAACAAAAACTGATGAAGAACTGAAAGTAACTCTGACATGAATAAGGAAGGCATTGTTTCAACATATATTCACAACCTCATTGTATGTTTCTATAAGTGTGAATTTTCCTTATGTATCGAAAAAGGTCCAAGAAATTTCCCTTTCACTATACAAACCATCTTATCGGCAAAAAAATATGTACTTATGGTATACTACATGTTCTAGTAATTTTAATTTGCACTTGGATACCCTTTTTGTAGCTAGAAAAATAGATGAGTATAAGGTTGAAACTGGTACAAATAGCGAGCCAAGGTACATCTTTTGAGACCAACCTGCTGCATGACTTAAGAACGTTCACACATTCCGAGTTAGAATAAAAGCCATAAGTTGTTTGCATAAAAAATAAAATGACAATATGATTATATTTGATTAAGCTTCATATCTTTCCATTGGGTGTGTCATGGAGTAGCTCTCATGCTATCAAACTTCCCTGCTCTTTCCTCTCCGGAACTGAAACATCTCCATCCGCTATGTTATTGCGTAAATTGTACTAATCTGACTATTTATTATAGTCAATATTACTTCGCAAATAGGGAATATAAAATCCTACTATGCCATGTAGATATATAACTGGATAAGGTATTTCTAGTATATAACTAAATTGTATAATATAGCCAAAAAATTGTGTCAACTAAAAATGTGATATAAAATAATAGCGCATCACATTGCTAAAGGAATCTAGAAATTCAAATTATTAAGAAAATTAGAATGACAACATCTTTATGTAATCCAGAGCGTTCCAATGGAACATGCCGCTTTTCGCTGAATGCATACAAACGTGTTGCGAAACAATTTTGCTGCAGCATGTATAAGCATACACTCCGCTAGTGGTGTCTAGTTAGAATTTACAGAAATATATGATTCTATTGTGAAGAAAATATCACTACATGGGGTGCACAATTGTTTGGCTCGTCGTCATCAACAGTTAATATTTTATTTTGGAGAGAGAACATGAACTGTTGATCTTAAATAACTTTGGATGTATTCCAAAAAGAGTAAGATGATCTTAATACTGCTGATTTGTGAGTATTTGGAAACTTCCTTCTCTGCACTTTATGGCTCAAATGTCCATCTTTATAGCCATCTAAACTAAAATGTGTACATATATCTTGCAAAACTAAATTCTCCCAGTACATATTTTCATTGATCTGTTGCAAAAGTTAGTCAGTAGTATAATTATTTGTTGCTAATCTATAAAACATATGAATCAATAATTGAATTAAAGCTAAGCAGTTTTCTATATATGAAGTCAAATATAGAAAAATAGGCATGGCATAAAAGACACACATCCAATCTTCTGATGTATATTTGGCAGTGACTCCTCTAGAAGGAAAACTACTATAATGGACGTGTCAACTCCATGCAACAGCAAGTTCCAGTCTATGACATGGAGACAGATTTCCTAACAGGTGAAGTCCAGCCACATGTGTTGTAGTTATTCTCATGGGTTGATTCAGTGTATTATGGTTATTAATGCATAGTAATCTAGTTCATTCATAAATAAGAGTCCAACACACTATCAGTACAGAAAATCATTTATAGTTCTGAGGTCTGCCTCGCCTGATACTGAATTTGAACAATAAATAGCCTCATAGAGACAACTGTAAATATATTAAGAGTAATTACCCGAGGTTTCTGCTGCTGTTGTTACTGTTTTCGGCAAGAGGGCATGAGTGAAAACAGCAGCCACTGACTAATTATTCTTTCTCCAGCTGTAGGGTGTGCTAGCTTGCTAACCTATAAGTCCGCACAGGCTAGCCTATTTTAGATAGATGTACATAGGTTCAACTTTTTGAAAAATTTCTTGATGCAATATTTGTGCGAAAAATTAAAAAAATTCATTATAGCAGTCCAACACACCATTTGTAGAGAAAAACAATACATATCTCTGAGTCATGCTTTCAATATGTAATCTCCAATTTCAGCCGTAAAATTCTACAAAAATAAAACTATATATTCAGTGAGGGGATGAGGGAGTACCTACTGTATTTATTAGACGCATCAACAAACGTGGACAATGCCAGTGCTAGCGACGGATAAACTATTTCTTATCCGGCAGCCAGATGTACTTGCGGCCATCTTATACGTGCAAATAAATTGGACTGTTGGTGATCTGATCCATATCCGATTTTGTCTATGGACTGCACCACGATGATGCGATGTGACTGGTGAGTGCTGCTGCCATGTAACACCACAAGGAATCAGCAACGCTGAGTCGACTGAGGAGACCAACATGGAGAGAGACAGTCGCAGCCGGTGTCGTTTTCGGCTGCGTTGGAGGCAGCAGAAGGCAGCCGCGCAGTAGGTATCACTTTCAGGGCATCATGTCCTTGCACTGATGTTTCTCCTCGCATCATAGTCGTGCGCCATGATGAACATGTATGATGCATCTCCAAGGCATGACCCTTCTTCTTCCTCCCATCCTCCTTTGTGATCTGATCCGTATCAGATTTTGTCTATGGACTGGGCCGCAATGATGCGAGGCGACTGATGACTGCTGCTGCCATGTAACTCCAGAAGGAATCAGCAACGCTGAGTCGACCGAGGAGAACAACATGGACAGAGATGGACGCAGCCGGTATTGCTTTCGGTTGCATTGGAGGCAGCGGAAGGCAGCCGCGCAGCAGCAAGCAGCTAGTATACCTTGTGTTTTTTTAGCATAAGGAAGGAGAGGAACGTACAGCATATGCCTAACGTGGCTGACTCTGTTTCCTTATAACCGGAAATCAAAACATCTTTTTTTACATGTACGTGTCCTTCTCATCCACGTGATTGCATTATTCTATCTAGGTACATCTACGTGACAGATTTGTTTTTTTTTCTTTGAGGGAACGTGGCAGATTTCTTATGTGCTAAACAATACATGCATGTACATAGTATCTGTATGTAACGTAATATCTTTAAATCTCAACCGTTTATTTCAAAGAATTAGTGGCCTTGATAATTTAATCTGTGTGGATGAACGTGATGGCTTGTTTGACTTCTGTTATATATATATATAATAGATTATAACATTTCTAACTATTCTAACAATTTCCAAAAAACAGAAAAATTTCTAACTATTTTATAACTAAAAAACAAAAAATGTATGTGTGTTTGTGTGTGCGCGCTCACCGGCGAGGCGAGAGGCGACGGGGGGCGCGCGGCGACGGGGACGGCAGCGGGCGCGGCGACGACAGGGACAGGGACGGGGCGGCGACGACGGGGACGGGGACGTACGGGCCGGGGCGGCGAGACGACGGGGACGCACGGGGCGGCGACGACGGGGACGGGGACGATGCGGGACGGGCCGGGACGGGGCGGCGGTGACGACGGGGCGGCGACGACGGGGACGGGGCGGCAACGGGGGCGGCGACGAGGGATGGAGACGTACGGGGGCGGCGGGCGACGGTGCAGAGGAGAAAGCAGATGAGAAACTGAAATTTTCGTAAGTGTTGCTTATATAGAAGGGGCCTTTAGTACCGGTTGGAGCCATCAACCGGTACTAAAGGTCTGTTTTGGCCAGGCCAAACGGCGGGAAGCACCCACTTTTAGTACCGGTTCGTAGAACCAACCGGTACTAAAGGCCCCCCCTTTAGTACCGGTTGGTGCCACGAACCGGTACTAAAGGGGGGTGTGCTGCCAGGCGAGGGGCGCAAAGTTTAGTCCCACCTCGCCTAGCGAAGGGCAGCCGCACTGGTTTATAAACCCAGCCGCGGCTGCTCCTTTGAGCTCCTCTCAAATGCAGGCCTTCTGGGCCTACCTGTGTTGTGCTGCCCCGTGGGCCTACCGGGCCTTTGCGGGCCTGCATCCTGGCCCAACAACAGGTTGGGTTTCTAGTCGTATGAAGGCCGCTCTGGCCTAGTAGGCGGGCTTTTTTAATTATTTTCGAGTTGTTTTTTTGTGTATTTAGAGTTTCTTTGTGAATATTTTTGCTTTAGGTACAAAAAATTACAAACTTTCTGTTAGTGCCCGTAGTTTTCAAATTTGAATAGTTTAAATTTTGAATTATTTGAAATTAGTGTGAATCACTAGTTTGTGAATAACTTAACTTTAAAAATCAGTAAAGGCATGAAAGAATTTGTTTGCGCATAGAATTTCTTCGCATTTCAAATGCCAAAACACATAACTACCCTAACTATTATAGAGATTCCCTTCTGGGTGTGAAACACAGAAGAAAGTGATGATAGTGAAGCCGATCACATCCCAGATCTTTGGGTGTGAAACTTTTTCTTCGCGCGTGTCCCTTTGCGCCGTAACCATGGAAAATCTTCATCATTTAACGGGATGCTCGGGTCAATATTCACTGTGAATGGTGCAATTTCATCAAACTTTTCATAATCTTCTGACTTGTCTGTCTTGTCATCCACTCCCATGATGTTTCTCTTCCCAGAAAGAACTATGTGCCGCTTTGGCTCATCATACGATGCATTCGCTTCCTTATCTTTTCTTTTTCTTGGCTTGGTAGACATGTCCTTCACATAGAAAACCTGTGCCACATCATTGGCTAGGACGAATGGTTCGTCTGCATACGCAAGATTGTTGAGATCCACTGTTGTCATTCCGTACTGCGGGTCTTCCGTTACCAACAAAGGGACCTTCAAACCACGTCGATAGTCAAGTTCCCATATGTCCTGTATATAACCATAATATGTTTCCTTTCCCATCTTGGTTTCTGCATCAAAGCGGACACCACTGTTTTGGTTGGTGCTCTTCTTATCTTGGGCGATCGTGTAAAATGTATTACCATTTATCTCGTATCCTTTGAAAGTCATTATATTCGAAGATGGTAACTGGGACAGCAAGTACAGGTCATCTTCAATAGATGTGTCATGCATGGTACGTGTCTGTAACCAGCTGGCGAAACTCCTGATGTTGAAGAAGGATGGTGGGAACACCAACTCGAAACTGACAAGACATTGCACCAAATCATTCTCTAACCTTGGTATGATTTCTGGATCGATTACCTTATGAGAGATTGCATTGAGAAATGCACATAGCTTCACAATGGCTAATCGAACGTTTTCCGGTAGAAGCCCCCTCAATGCAAGCGGAAGCAGTTGTGTCATAATCACGTGGCAGTCATGAGACTTTAGGTTCTGGAACTTTTTCTCTGCCATGTTTATTATTTCCTTTATATTCGACGAGAAGCCAGACGGTACCTTAATACTGAGTAGGCATTCAAAGAAGATTTCCTTCTCTTCTTTGGTAAGAGCGTAGCTTGCATGACCCTGATGTATGCCGTCTTTTCCGTGCATATGTTGCTGGTCCTCCCGTGTCTCAGGTGTATCTTTTGTCTTCCCATACATGCCCAAGAAGCCAAGCAGGGTCACACAAAGATTCTTCGTCACGTGCATCATGTTGATTGCTGAGCGGACCTCTACGTCTTTCCAATAGGGCAGGTCCCAAAATATAGATTTCTTCTTCCACATGGGTGCGCGTCCGTCAGCGTCATCCGGAACAGGTTGTCCACCAGGACCCTTTCCAAAGACCACCTTCAAATCCTTGACCATATCATGTACATCAGCACCAGTACGGTGGCGAGGCTTCGTCCGGTGATCCGCCTCACCTTTGAAATGCTTGCGTTTCTTTCTTACGGGATGCCTGCTCGAAAGAAATCGACGATGTCCCAAGTACACACTCTTCTTACAATTAGCCAAATATATACTGTCGGTATCGTCCAAACAATGCGTGCATGCGCGGTATCCCTTGTTTGTCTGTCCTGAAAGGTTACTGAGAGCAGGCCAATCATTGATGGTCACGAAGAGCAACGCCTTTAGGTCAAATTCTTCCCCCATGTGCTCATCCCACGCACGTACACCTGTTCCATTCCACAGTTGTAAGAGTTCTTCTACTAATGGCCTTAGGTACACATCAATGTCGTTGCCGGGTTGCTTAGGGCCTTGGATGAGCACTGGCATCATAATGAACTTCCGCTTCATGCACAACCAAGGAGGAAGGTTATACAAACATAGAGTCACATGCCAGGTGCTATGGTTGCTGCTCTGCTCCCCAAAAGGATTAATGCCATCTGCGCTTAGACCAAACCATACGCTCCTTGCGTCATCTGCAAACTCCTTCCCGTACTTCCTTTCGATTTTTCTCCACTGCGACCCGTCAGCGGGTACTCTCAACTTTCCGTCTTTCTTACGGTCTTCTTTGTGCCATCGCATCGCCTTGGCATGCTCTTTGTTTTGGAACAAACGTTTCAACCGTGGTATTATAGGAGCATACCACATCACCTTGGCAGGAATCTTCTTCCTGGGGCGCTCGCCCTCGACATCACCAGGGCCATCGCGGCTAATCTTATAGCGCAATGCACCGCATACCGGGCAAGCATTCAAATCCTCGTACTCACCGCGGTAGAGGATGCAATCATTAGGGCATTCATGTATCTTCTGCACCTCTAACCCTAGAGGGCAGACAACCTTCTTTGCTTCGTACGTACTCTCGGGCAATTCGTTGTCCTTTGGAAGCATATCCTTTATCATTATCAGCAACTTTCCAAATCCCTTGTTAGATACACCATTCTCTGCCTTCCATTGCAGCAATTCCAGTGTGGTGCCCAGCTTTTTCTTGTCACCTACGCAATTTGGGTATAACAATTTTTTGTGATCGTCTAACATGCGCTGCAACTTCTTCTTCTCCAAATCACTTGCGCAGTTTCTCTTTGCATCGGCAATGGCCCGACCTAGATCATCAACGGGCTCATCTGATGCCTCTTCTTCAGCTTCTTCCCGCATTGCCGGCTCAGCTTCTTCCCGCATTACCGGCTCAGCTTCTTCCCGCATTACCGGCTCAGCTTCTTCCCTCATTGTTGTATCATCGTATTCAGGGAACCCATGGCCAGGATAGCTGTCGTCGTCCTCTTCTTCTTCATTGTCTTCCATCATAACCCCTCTTTCTCCGTGCTTGGTCCAAACATTATAGTGGGGCATGAAACCAGACTCAAACAGGTGGACGTGAATGGTTCTTGACGTAGAGTAATTGTGACCATTCTTACAGCCAGCACATGGACAAGGCATAAAACCATCCGCCCGCTTGTTTGCCTCAGCCGCAAGTAGAAAAGTATGCACGCCCTCAACAAACTGGGGAGAGCATCGGTCATCGTACATCCATTGCCGGCTCATCTTCATTACACAACACCGAATAGACCAAATTAATACAAGTTCATACATAAAGTTCATACAACACTTAAATGCAACAAGCAAATAACTCTCTAGCTAAAGCATTTAAATGCAACAACAAATGCGATCAAGATCGCAACTAAGGTAACAATTGATCCAACAGCATAATGATACCAAGCCTCACTATCGATGGCATATTTTCTAATCTTTCTAATCTTCAAGCGCATTTTCTCTATCTTGATCTTGTGATCATCGACGACATCGGCAACATGCAACTCCAATTCCATCTTCTCCCCTCAATTCTTTTCAAATTTTCTTTCAAGTACTCGTTTTCTCTTTCAACTAAATTTAACCTCTCGACAATAGGGTCGGTTGGAATTTCCGGTTCACATACCTCCTAGAAAAAATTTCTATGTCAACTTGATGGGCATAATTTGTCATAAACACGAAATGCAACTAGTTTTAAAAGAGAATATATATACCACATCAAAATCATAACAAGGACGAGGGCCGACGGGGACGGATATCAAAACCATGGCACTATATGTATAACAAACAACGTACGGGTAAGATAATTATACGAGTAACTATATATCCAAATCACACAAACATCAATTTTTACATAAAATTTCATGAACAAGAGGCTCACCACAAGGTGGTGCCGGCGACGGGACGGTGCGGGCGATCGACGGTGGTTACGACGGAGATTTAGAAGGCACTAAGTAAACCACACCTACATATGCAAACTAAGTGTTATTTTTGACCTCAAATAGCATATAAATCAAATACTAGCACATATATATATTTCCTCCCAAATGACTAAACTCACAAATTAATCACTATATAAAGCATTGCAAGAGCTAATCTAGCAATGAGAGATGAAAGGACAAAGTTGCTAACCTTTGTGATCATTTGAATGGATGGGGGCCTTCAAATCTTGACAAATTTTGGGCAAAATGTGTGATGAGCTCGAGAGGAAGAGGGGAATAACAGAGAGGAGAGGGGAAAGGGGAAGAAAAGAGCGAGCTCAGGTGGACGAAGGGTTTATGTAGGACGACCTTTAGTACCGGTTCATGCCAAGAACCGGTACTAAAGGGGTTGGAGGGGCCCCAGTCTGACAACATCCTGCGACCACTCTCATTAGTACCGGTTCGTGGCACGAACCGCTGCTAAAGGTTCGCCACGAACCGGTACTAATGAAAGCGGCCCGACTAGTCCTTGGAACCGGCACTAATGTATACATTAGTGCCGGCTCAAATTCAAACCGGCACTAATGTGCATCACATTTGACCCTTTTTCTACTAGTGTAACTATATGATGTCTTTATTAAATGGGTTGCCATGCCATAATTCAGATAGATGATGTGTATGTACTATGTAAACATGATGGCATGATATAATTCAAATATATGATTTATATAGTAAGCAAGTAAGCAGATGGCAATCCATATATGATGTAAAAACTAAGCAATGCAAGACAACATGCATGACATGGATAATATAACCCTGCCAAGTTTGAGCATAGACCTCAGGGGGGAAATAGGACTGGTCATTAGTCTCGGAATCCTCCTCCGAGGAGCTCTCTGTAACCAGCAAGATGTCTGCTTCAACAGGTAGCATTGCCTGCTCTGAATACCTTGTTTTCACTCCAGATACTTCCGTCACCGCTTCAAATGGCTGATGCACAGGAAGAGTAGTTGAATATACAAATGTTGTCGACAAACGGAACATGTAATACAAAAAAATGATAGCATGATATAATTCACATACATGATGATTGACTAAACATCATGGCATTGCATTATTCACATATATAATGCCTTTGCAACAAGATAGCATTGTATAATTCACATATATAATGTCTTGCAACAAGATGACAATGCATAATTCACTTATATGGTAATTAGACACTGAACAGGTGGCACTCACACAAAGCATGTCTAAACTAATCAAATGACATAGCAATGCGAGACACCATACACATGATATGAGCAACATAACCCTGCCAAGTTAGAGCATACACCTCGGGGGGGGGGGGGGGGGGGGAATGGGACTGGTCATCTGTCTCTGAATCCTCCTCTGAGGAGCTATCCGTAACCAACGAGATATGCGCTTCGTCAGATAGCATTCTACTCTAAAGACCTTGTTTTCACTCCAGAATTTGTTGGGTAACGTAGTAATTTCAAAAAATTTCCTACGCACACGCAAGATCATGGTGATGCATAGCAACGAGAGGGGAGAGTGTTGTCTACGTACCCTCGTAGACCGAAGCGGAAGCGTTGACACAACGTAGAGTAAGTAGTCGTACGTCCTCCTCTCGATCCGACCGATCCAAGCACCGTTACTCCGGCGCCTCCGAGTTCTTGACAAACGTACAGCTCGATGACGTTCCCCGGGCTCCGATCCAGCAAAGCTTCGGGGATGAATTCCGTCAGCACGATAGCGTGGTGACGATCTTGATGTTCTACCGATGCAGGGCTTCGCCTAAACACTGCAACGATATGATCGAGGTGGAATATGGTGGAGGGGAGCACCGCACACGGCTAAGGAACGATCTCAAGGATCAACTTGTGTGTCATGGGGTGCCCCCTGCCCCCGTATATAAAGGAGCAAGGGGGAGGCCGGCCTGCCCTAGAGGGGCGCGCCAAAGGGAGGGGGAGTCCTCCTCCTGGTGGGAGTAGGACTCCCCTTTCCTAGTCCAACTAGGAAGGAGAAGGGGGAAGGAAAGAGAGGGAGAGGAGAGGGAAAGGGGGGCCGCGCCCCCCCTCCTTGTCCAATTCGGACTCCCCATGGGGGGGGGGGGTTGCGCCACCTCCTGGTGCAGCCCTCTCTCTCCCCTCGCGGCCCAATAAGGCCCATTACTTCCCCGGGGGGTTCCGGTAACCCCTCCGGCACTCCGGTTTTATCCGAAACCACTCGGAACCATTCCGATGTCCGAATATAGCCGTCCAATATATCAATCTTTATGTCTCGACCATTCCGAGAATCCTCGTCATGTCCGTGATCTCATCCGGGACTCCGAACTAACTTCGGTACATAAAAATGCATAAACTCATAATAACTGTCATCGTAACCTTAAGCGTGCGGACCCTACGGTTCGAGAACGGTGTAGACATGACTGAGACAAATCTCTGGTCAATAACCAATAGCGGGACCTGGATGCCCATATTGGCTCCTACACATTCTACAAAGATCTTTATCGGTCAGACCGCATAACAACATACGTTGTCCCCTTTGTCATCGGTATGTTACTTGCCCGAGATTCGATCGTCGGTATCCAATACCTAGTTCAATCTCGTTACCGGCAAGTCTCTTTACTCGTTCCGTAATACATCATCTCGCAACTAACTCATTGGTTGCAATTCTTGCAAGGCTTATGTGATGTGCATTACCGAGAAGGCCCTGAGATACCTCTCCGACATTCGGAGTGACAAATCCTAATCTTGAAATACGCCAACCCAACAAATACTTTCGGAGACACCTGTAGAGCACCTTTATAATCACCCAGTTACGTTGTGACGTTTGGTAGCACACAAAGTGTTCCTACGGTAAACGGGAGTTGCATAATCTCATAGTCATAGGAACATGTATAAGTCATGGATAAAAGCAATAACAACATACTAAACGATCGGGTGCTAAGCTAATGGAATGGGTCATGTCAATCAGATCATTCAACTAATGATGTGACCTTGTTAATCAAATGACAACTCCTTTGTCTATGGTTAGGAAACTTAACCATCTTTGATTAACAAGCTAGTCAAGTAGAGGCATACTAGTGACACTCTGTTTGTCTATTTATTCACACATGTATTATGTTTCCGGTTAATACAATTCTAGCATGAATAATAAACATTTATCATGATATGTAAGGAAATAAATAATAACTTTATTATTGCCTCTAGGGCATATTTCCTTCAGTCTCCCACTTGCACTAGAGTCAATAATCTAGATTACACAGTAATGATTCTAACACCCATGGAGTCTTGGTGCTGATCATGTTTTGCTCGTGGAAGAGGCTTAGTCAACGGGTCTGCTACATTCAGATCCGTATGTATCTTGCAAATCTCTATGTCTACCACCTGGACCAAATCCCGGATGGAATTGAAGCGTCTCTTGATGTGTTTGGTTCTCTTGTGAAATCTAGATTCCTTCGCCAAGGCAATTGCACCAGTATTGTCACAAAAGATTTTCATTGGACCCGATGCACTAGGTACGACACCTAGATCGGATATGAACTCCTTCATCTAGACTCCTTCATTTGCTGCTTCCGAAGCAGCTATGTACTCCGCTTCACATGTAGATCCCGCTACGACGCTTTGTTTGGAACTGCACCAACTGACAGCTCCACCGTTTAATGTAAATACGTATCCGGTTAGCGATTTCGAATCGTCCGGATCAGTGTCAAAGCTTGCATTAACGTAACCGTTTACGATGAGCTCTTTGTCACCTCCATACACGAGAAACATTTCCTTAGTCCTTTTTAGGTACTTCAGGATATTTTTGACCGCTGTCCAGTGATCCACTCCTGGATTACTTTGGTACCTCCCTGCTAAACTTATAGCAAGGCACACATCAGGTCTGGTACACAGCATTGCATACATGATAGAGCCTATGGCTGAAGCATAGGGAACATCTTTCATCTTCTCTCTATCTTCTGCAGTGGTCGGGCATTGAGTCTTACTCAACTTCACACCTTGCAATACAGGCAAGAACCCTTTCTTTGCTTGATCCATTTTGAACTTCTTCAAAACTTTGTCAAGGTATGTGCTTTGTGAAAGTCTAATTAAGCGTCTTGATCTATCTCTATAGATCTTAATGCCCAATATGTAAGCAGCTTCACCGAGGTCTTTCATTGAAAAACTCTTATTCAAGTATCCCTTTATGCTATCCAGAAATTCTATATCATTTCCAATCAGTAATATGTCATCTACATATAATATCAGAAATGCTACAGAGCTCCCACTCACTTTCTTGTAAATACAGGCTTCTCCAAAAGTCTGTATAAACCCAAATGCTTTGATCACACTATCAAAACGTTTATTCCAACTCCGAGAGGCTTGCACCAGTCCATAAATGGATCGCTGGAGCTTGCACACTTTGTTAGCTCCCTTTGGATCGATAAAACCTTCTGGTTGCATCATATACAACTCTTCTTCCAGAAATCCATTCAGGAATGCAGTCTTTACATCCATTTGCCAAATTTCATAATCATAAAATGCGGCAATTGCTAACATGATTCGGACAGACTTAAGCATCGCTACGGGTGAGAAGGTCTCATCGTAGTCAATCCCTTGAACTTGTCGAAACCCTTTTGCGACAAGTCGAGCTTTGTAGATAGTAACATTACCGTCAGCGTCAGTCTTCTTCTTAAAGATCCACTTATTCTCTATTGCTTGCCGACCCTCGGGCAAGTCAACCAAAGTCCATACTTTGTTGTCATACATGGATCCCATCTCAGATTTCATGGCTTCTAGCCATTTTGCGGAATCTGGGCTCACCATCGCTTCTTCATAGTTCGTAGGTTCATCATGATCTAGTAGCATGACTTCCAGAACGGGATTGCCGTACCACTCTGGTGCGGATCTCACTCTGGTTGATCTATGAGGTTCTGTAGTAACTTGATCTGAAGTTTCATGATCAATATCATTAGCTTCCTCACTAATTGGTGTAGGTGCTACAGAAACAGATTTCTGTGATGTACTACTTTCCAATAATGGAGCAGGTACAGTTACCTCATCAATTTCTACTTTCCTCCCACTCACTTCTTTCGAGAGAAACTCCTTCTCTAGAAAGGATCCATTTTTAGCAACAAATGTCTTGCCTTCGGATCTGTGATAGAAGGTGTACCCAACAGTCTCCTTTGGGTATCCTATGAAGACACATTTCTCCGATTTGGGTTCGAGCTTATCAGGTTGAAGCTTTTTCACATAAGCATCGCAACCCCAAACTTTAAGAAACGACAACTTTGGTTTCTTGCTAAACCATAGTTCATAAGGCGTCGTCTCAACGGATTTTGATGGTGTCCTATTTAACGTGAATGCGGCCGTCTCTAGAGCATAACCCCAAAACGATAGCGGTAAATCTGTAAGAGACATCATAGATCGCACCATATCTAGTAAAGTGCGATTACGACGCTTGAACACACCATTGCGTTGTGGTGTTCCGGGTGGCGTGAGTTGTGAAACTATTCCGCATTGTCTCAAATGTAGACCAAACTCGTAACTCAAATATTCTCCTCCACGATCAGATCGTAGAAACTTTATTTTCTTGTTACCATGATTTTCAACTTCACTCTAAAATTCTTTGAACTTTTCAAATGTTTCAGACTTGTGTTTCATTAAGTAGATATACCCATATCTGCTTAAATCATCTGTGAAGGTGAGAAAATAACGATATCCGCCACGAGCCTCAACATTCATCGGACCACATACATCTGTATGTATGATTTCCAACAAATCTGTTGCTCTCTCCATAGTACCGGAGAACGGTGTTTTAGTCATCTTGCCCATGAGGCACGGTTCGCAAGTGCCAAGTGATTCATAATCAAGTGACTCTAAAAGTCCATCAGTATGGTGTTTCTTCATGCGCTTTATACCGATATGACCTAAACGGCAGTGCCACAAATAAGTTGCACTATCATTATCAACTCTGCATCTTTTGGCTTCTACATTATGAATATGTGTATCACTACTATCGAGATTCATCAAAAATAGACCACTCTTCAAGGGTGCATGACCATAAAAGATATTACTCATATAAATAGAACAACCATTATTCTCTGATTTAAATGAATAACCGTCTCGCATCAAACAAGATCCAGATATAATGTTCATGCTCAACGCTGGCACCAAATAACAATTATTTAGGTCTAATACTAATCCCGAAGGTAGATGTAGAGGTAGCGTGCCGACTGCGATCACATCGACTTTGGAACCGTTTCCCACGCGCATCGTCACCTCGTCCTTCGCCAGTGTTCGCTTAATCTGTAGTCCCTGTTTCGAGTTGCAAATATTAGCAACAGAACCAGTATCAAATACCCAGGTGCTACTGCGAGCTCTAGTAAGGTACACATCAATAACATGTATATCACATATACCTTTGTTCACTTTGCCATCCTTCTTGTCCGCCAAATACTTGGGGCAGTTCCGCTTCCAGTGACCAGTCTGCTTGCAGTAGAAGCACTCAGTTTCAGGCTTAGGTCCAGACTTGGGTTTCTTCTCTTGAGCAGCAACTTGTTTGCTGTTCTTCTTGAAGTTCCCCTTCTTCTTCCCTTTGCCCTTTTTCTTGAAACTAGTGGTCTTATTGACCATCAACACTTGATGCTCCTTCTTGATTTCTACCTCCGCAGCCTTTAGCATTGCAAAGAGCTCGGGCATAGTCTTATCTATCCCTTGCATATTATAGTTCATCACGAAGCCTTTGTAGCTTGGTGGCAGTGATTGGAGAATTCTGTCAATGACACAATCATCCGGAAGATTAACTCCCAGTTGACTCAAGTGATTGTAATATCCAGACATTCTGAGTATATGCTCACTGACAAAACCATTCTCTTCCATCTTGCAGCTATAGAACTTATTGGAGACTTCATATCTCTCAATCCGGGCATTCTGTTGTAATATCAACTTCAACTCCTGGAACATCTCATATGCTCCATGATGTTCAAAACGTCGTTGAAGTCCCGGTTCTAAGCCGTAAAGCATGGCACACTGAACCATCGAGTAGTCATCAGCTTTGCTCTGCCGGACGTTCATAACATTTGGCGTTGCTCCAGCAGCAGGCCTGGCACCCAGCGGTGCTTCCAGGACGTAACTCTTCTGAGCAGCAATGAGGATAATACTCAAGTTACGGACCCAGTCCGTGTAATTGCTACCATCATCTTTCAACTTTGCTTTCTCAAGGAACGCATTAAAATTCAACGGAACAACAACACGAGCCATCTATCTACAAGCAACATAAACAAGCAAGATACTATCAGGGACTAAGTTCATGATAAATTTAAGTTCAATTAATCATATTACTTAAGAACTCCCACTTAGATAGACATCCCTCTAATCTTCTAAGTGATCACGTGATCCAAATCAAACTAAACCATAACCGATCATCACGTGAAATGGATTAGTTCTCAATGGTGAACATCATTATGTTGATCATATCTACTATATGATTCACGCTCGACCTTTCGGTCTCCGTGTTCCGAGGCCATATCTGCATATGCTAGGCTCGTCAAGTATAACCCGAGTATTCTGCGTGTGCAAAACTGGCTTGCACCCGTTGTAGATGGACGTAGAGCTTATCACACCCGATCATCACGTGGTGTCTGGGCACGACGAACTTTGGCAACGGTGCATACTCGGGGAGAACACTTCTTGATAATTTAGTGAGAGATCATCTTATAATGCTACCATTAATCAAAGCAAGATAAGATGCATAAAAAGATAAGCATCACATGCAATCAATATAAGTGATATGATATGGCCATCATCATCTTGTGCTTGTGGTCTCCATCTCCGCAGCACCATCATGATCACCATCGTCACCGGCGCGACACCTTGATCTCCATCGTAGCATCGTTGTCGTCTCGCCAATCTTATGCTTCTACGACTATCGCTACCGCTTAGTGATAAAGTAAAGCATTACAGGGCGATTGCATTGCATACAATAAAGCGACAACCATACGGCTCCTGCCAGTTGCCGATAACTCGGTTACAAAACATGATCATCTCATACAATAAAATTTAGCATCATGTCTTGACCATATCACATCAAAACATGCCCTGCAAAAACAAGTTAGACGTCCTCTACTTTGTTTGTTGCAAGTTTTACGTGGCTGCTACGGGCTTAAGCAAGAACCAATCTCACCTACGCATCAAAACCACAACGATAGTTTGTCAAATAGACTCCGTTTTAACCTTCTCAAGGACCGGGCGTAGCCATGCTCGGTTCAACTAAAGTTGGATAAACTGACACCCGCCAGCCACCTGTGTGCAAAGCACGGCGTTAGAACCAGTCTCGCGTAAGCGTACGCGTAATGTCGGTCCGGGCCGCTTCATCCAATAATACCGCCGAACCAAAGTATGACATGCTGGTAGGCAGTATGACTTGTATCGTCCACAACTCACTTGTGTTCTACTCGTGCAAAACATCAAACCATAAAAACCTAGGCTCGGATGCCACTGTTGGGTAACGTAGTAATTTCAAAAATTTCCTATGCACACGCAAGATCATGGTGATGCATAGCAACGAGAGGGGAGAGTGTTGTCTACGTACCCTCGTAGACCGAAGCGGAAGCGTTGACACAACATAGAGGAAGTAGTCGTACGTCCTCCTCTCGATCCGACCGATCCAAGCACCGTTACTCCGGCGCCTCCGAGTTCTTGACACACGTACAGCTCGATGACGTTCCCCGGGCTCCGATCCAGCAAAGCTTCGGAGATGAGTTCCGTCAGCACGACGGCGTGGTGACGATCTTGATGTTCTACCGACGCAGGGCTTCGCCTAAACGCTGCAACGATATGATCGAGGTGGAATATGGTGGAGGGGAGCACCGCACACGGCTAAGGAACGATCTCAAGGATCAACTTGTGTGTCATGGGGTGCCCACTGCCCCCGTATATAAAGGAGCAAGGGGGAGGCCGGCCGGCCCTAGAGGGGCGCGCCAAAGGGAGGGGGAGTCCTCCTCCTGGTGGGAGTAGGACTCCCCTTTCCTAGTCCAACTAGGAAGGAGAAGGGGGAAGGAAAGAGAGGGAGAGGGAGAGGGAAAGGGGGGCCGCGCCCCCCCTCCTTGTCCAATTCGGACTCCCCATGGGGGGGGGGCGCCACCTCCTGGCACAGCCCTCTCTCTCCCCTCGCGGCCCAATAAGGCCCATTACTTCCCCGGGGGGTTCTGGTAACCCCTCCGGCACTCCGGTTTTATCCGAAACCACTCGGAACCATTCCGATGTCCGAATATAGCCGTCCAATATATCAATCTTTATGTCTCGACCATTCCGAGACTCCTCGTCATGTCCGTGATCTCATCCGGGACTCCGAACTAACTTCGGTACATCAAAATGCATAAACTCATAATAACTGTCATCGTAACCTTAAGCATGCGGACCCTACGGTTCGAGAACGGTGTAGACATGACTGAGACAAATCTCTGGTCAATAACCAATAGCGGGACCTGGATGCCCATATTGGCTCCTACACATTCTACGAAGATCTTTATCGGTCAGACCGCATAACAACATACGTTGTTCCCTTTGTCATCGGTATGTTACTTGCCCGAGATTCGATCGTCGGTATCCAATACCTAGTTCAATCTCGTTACCGGCAAGTCTCTTTACTCGTTCCGTAATACATCATATCGCAACTAACTCATTGGTTGCAATGCTTGCAAGGCTTATGTGATGTGCATTACCGAGAAGGCCCTGAGATACCTCTCCGACATTCGGAGTGACAAATCCTAATCTTGAAATACGCCAACCCAACAAATCATTTCGGGGACACTTGTAGAGCACCTTTATAATCACCCAGTTACGTTGTGACGTTTGGTAGCACACAAAGTGTTCCTACGGTAAACGGGACTTGCATAATCTCATAGTCATAGGAACATGTATAAGTCATGGATAAAAGCAATAGCAACATACTAAACGATCGGGTGCTAAGCTAATGGAATGGGTCATGTCAATCAGATCATTCAACTAATGATGTGACCTTGTTAATCAAATGACAACTCCTTTGTCTATGGTTAGGAAACTTAACCATCTTTGATTAACAAGCTAGTCAAGTAGAGGCATACTAGTGACACTCTGTTTGTCTATTTATTCACACATGTATTATGTTCCCGGTTAATACAATTCTAGCATGAATAATAAACATTTATCATGATATGTAAGGAAATAAATAATAACTTTATTATTGCCTCTAGGGCATATTTCCTTCAGAATTTGCCATCACCGTGTCAAATGGATGATGCACACAAAGAGCAGTTGAATGTACTAACATTGTTGACAAATGTAATATGTCACGAAAGAAAGGATGGCCTGATATAATTTACATATAAGATGACTGGCTAAGCAGGATGGCATTGCAAAATTCACATATATGATGCCTGGCTAAACAAGATGGCGTTGCATAATTCACATAAACGATGAATAAACTAAACAGATGGCATTCGCACAAAGGATGCCTAAACTAAGCAGATGACATATTTGATGTATAAAGTAAGCAATGCAAGACACCATATGCATGATATAACCAGCATCAGCATGCCAAGTTAGAGCGAAGACCTCAGGGGGTAAATAGGAGTTGTCTTCTCCTTCTGAATCCCCCTCAGAACAGATATCTTCCTCTCGATTACAATCCGAAATGCATGGAGGGGGATGCCTTTGCGCCTACCATGGAGCGACGTCTGCATGAAATTTTATTGCCACGCAAGGCTCGTCTCTTTTTCTCTACATGTTCAGTTCCATTGTTTACAATATCTGTCATGCATAGGAATAAAACATAGTGAGATTATGTAAGGAGTGCATGCAGAAATCCAGAGTGATGGTAGCAACCCGTGGATAGACCCAAAACCAATAATAGCAGGCAGATAATGGCTTCAGTTAAAAAATACAGATAATGACTTCTTTACTGTTTGTTTCCCACCCAACATGAAACTCATTGTAGACACCAGAGATTAACCAGATAGTAGATAGATACTATTGATAGCGGCCCCGATATGTACCCCACAACCATTTAAAAACTCAAGTTTGACCATTAGGTTGGAGCTAACTCAGAGTCTAATCGGTGAACATGACGATAAAGTAGCATGTAATATTAAGCGATGCATATCATAAGCAGACACGAAAGAGTGCGACCTCTCTTGCGGACCCGTGTAGTCCTCGAGGTCATCTGCTCGGTTGATGATGGTAATATAGTTTTCATGGCCGCTAGCGGCGGGGAAGAAGATATGAGGCGGCGAAAGACAGTCTGGAGGCCGGATCCCTGCTGTGCTGGACCCTTCTGTCGTTGGAGCAGCTGAGCTGGGGTGGACGACGGCGCAGCAGGAGCGGGACAAACCATGCAAGGTTTTTTTTGACAACTATCTGTAAGAGAAGTAATTCTGTAAAGGCTCGTTTTAATTGGAGGATTCCAACAATGCAGGGATAGGAAATAGACAGGAATAGGATAGGAATGCACGTGCAAAACAGAGAATTTAAAAACACAGGATTTCTGCCAATCTGGGTGTTTGATTCACAACAATTGGAAGATCAGAGGATGCAAAGATGCATGGTAAGATTAAGTCAAACCACAAGAAAATGTACGGTTATAATGCTATTATGCTACTATCACTTAGTCTTGTGCTTCATGAATAGGAATTTGAAAAGGAGGACAAGTGAAAATTAAAATTCCTACTTTTTTCTTTCAAGGAGACACTAAAGGAACACATCCGTGTGCTCAGTAGACAATATATATAACATGTAGAGTAAAAAAGAGATGCAACAAGTGTACAACCTCTTTGGCGAAGCCATGTCAATCTCAGCGTGATTGGGTTGGCTAGTGAGGATGCTCCGGCTGACTTTGCTGTCGGAGGAGGGGAAGAAGATCTTAGGCGTCTGGAGATGGAGCCCAAGGTACTGCTCCGCTGTGATGGAGGGTTTTGTCGTTGGAGCAGCTCCGGTGAGTTGTAGGACGCCGAGGCTGAAGCAGGACAAGAGAGACAACGAACAACGTTAACCTGAGTGGAATTCTAATAGCATCTCCAATACATGACGTAAAATACATAACCACCAAGAGATAGATGTAAAATACATCAGCCGCTCATCTCTGAACTTCACTGTCGAAACTGAATTTAACTGTCGAAACTGAATTTAACTGTCGAAACTGAACTTAACTGTCAAAACTGAATTTTGTTGTCGAAACTGAATTTTGCTGTCGAAACTGAACGCACTAGCAAGGTGAGGCTACACGTCGGTCGACTGACTTTTTCATCTCTGGTCAGTCGATTTTGTAGCCTTTGGATACGAAATCAAGGGCCTGCGGTTCATCTTCAACCTCCAGCCCCTGCACCGCCAGCCACCACCGGCCAAACAGCAGCCCCCTGCCGCCCGCGGCCGGCGGTGTGCCGCCCCGCCCGCCCCGAAAACACTCCCCACCACCGCCCTGGCTATCCCTCTAGCCCCCCCGTGCCGAACTATTTCTCCGGCTATCCCCACGCCACCGCCCCGCCACCGCCGGCGACCACCGCCCCCATCCTGAACCCTAAGATAGATAGTGGGGTACCTCACCGGCGAGCCCCCCTTTCCACTGCGGTTGGTTTTTCCTTCACCCCGGCGAGCCCCCCACCCCATGAAAATCGACTGACCCAAAAGTCGATTCAGTCGACTGAAGTGTAGCTAAATTGGAGCAGCATCGCAAGCAAGAGCAAGAGAGAGAGAGAGAGAGCAGCTGCGCGAGCAAGAGTAATAGCAAGAGCAGACCAGGTAGGGGACCGAGAGCAAGAGCAGAGCAGCAGCACGAGCGAGATCTAAAGCAGCAGCAGCTCCTACTGATGTGGATGTCGATGCCGAGGGAGCGACGCCGTGGAGGAAGTGGCCGGCGACGCCGCCGTGGATGGAGCCGCGCCTTGTCGGCTCGGGACCAAGTGCCGGCAGCACCGTGAGATCGAATCAAGAAGAAAATGCGGCGATTAGTGTACAACCTCTTTGGTGGCGCCAATTAGGCCGCAGCTTCATCCGAGGAAACGGTGATGATGATGCTCTTCCGGTGGTGCAGGTGAAGACGGCGGTGTGGGAATGGAGGTGTCGCGAGAGATGAGGGGAACGTCGGGGCAGCTCCATGGAGGTGGAGAACAGGGTGGCTGAACCGGCGGGACGATGAGATCGACGACGGATCCTCATCCGGTACGATGGATGAGGCACGTCGAGGTGTTGCTGTGGACGACGTCGTCGGGCAAGAGGCTCCGGCTGGGTGGCGGACGGAGCAGGGTGTGGGGTTTCGTCGCGGGTTTTCGCGGCCTCGGTATACGAATGGGTGGGCGGATGGGATGGCAGTGGGGAACCATGGCTTAGAGACGCGCTTGTCCGAAATGTGGGGTAAGTTATGAAAGTACCCCCACCGATTTGAGGCGGTTCTTTCGGTTTAGGGGTACCACGGGCATTTCGCGTGTCGGGATTTCACAGGAAGTGGGAGTTTTCGCGCGCGTTGTAATTTCAGAATAGCAAGGCGCGGGTTGAGATGGAGGGAGTTGTCGAAGCATAACATACAAATATATATCTTAAATATTTCGGGCTAGGCGCGGGTTGAAATTTCCGGACAAGCCTAACGTGTATTGTACCAAATCAATGCGCACTACAAATGTCATTCAAAACTTTGAATTCATGTTATGTTCAATTAAAATATTTCGCTACATGTATAATGCATGCAACCTACTACTCAAATGAACGTTTTAGTGCATTCCAAACGTATATACTACCGCTTCAATATGAACTAAATTTGAATTCGTTTCTCTATTTGAATAAGATCTACAGTAATGATTGTTGTGAAGTCAAAGCATTTGAATTCGTTTCTCTGTTTTAATAAGATCTACAATCATCATTATTGTCAAGTTAAACCATCGTTTGTGTATTATGTTCACAGCACACCACATGATTAGTCTCGAGTTACATATGAACTATGTGTACTATATGAATTCGAACTAGATTTTTTGAATCCACTTTATTTTGATTTCAAATCACATTACATTTCTAGCTCTAGCTAGATCTTCATAGTCTAAACCATGTCTCATATGTATAATGTGTTTATCACATTATGTATGGTGCCCCGCCCCCTACGCCTACAAGTATTTCGATGTGAGTTGCAAACACCACACATTACCACAAATTCAAATAAAATGTGAGAATGTTCGATATATAGTATTGTTTAGATTGTTCGATATTTAGTTGTAAGCTGCAAACGCCACACATTATCACAAATTCAAATAAAATGTGAGATTGTTTGATGTATAGTATGGTTTAGATTGTTCGGCATTTAGCTGTGAGTTGCAAACGCCATGCATTATCACATTATGGTATAACATGTGCACATCACGTGTATCACCACTATATTCATGCATGCAATGTTTAAAACACTATGATCTCCTATTCAAATATATGAATCCGCTTTCATATGAAATTATGATCTTTGTTAGTCTCTTACACCCACGCAATCCTCTAACCTTTGTAGCTACCACTAACTTTCTCTCATGCATGCACACGCCCTCCCCGCCCTCCCCGTCCCTCGGCATTCTATCCACAGGGCACATTCATTTTTTTTCTTTAGGTCGTTCTCCCAGAGTCTCCACAACTCCTTTCCGACACACACCGATCGATAAACCTCCCCAGCGATGCCTGCCTACAACATACACACACCTTCAATCTCCTCCTTTATGTGTCCTTGCCTCGTGTCTCTCATACGGTCAGACACACGCGTAAACTCTCGCCCCTCTTTTCATCGATCTCACAACCGCGCACTCCTCCCCCTATCTAGCTAGTAGTTGGTCCTCTCGCACCACCTCCTAGCTCCATTCTCTCTGTCTATCTGTCTCGCTGGGCCTTATTTGCCTCTAACAAATGGACGTACACCGACCGATCTCTCGCTATACATATAGCTAGCTAGGTCCTTATAACTCATTTTTATCTACACGTCAATCGATCTACCTCATTAGTTGTGTCTCTCCCTTCCTCCGACAAACAATAATTGATCTACCGATCTAGTTAGGTTTGCTTACCAGACACATGGTTCCCCTTCATCATCCATGGATGCGTCCCGACAGATCTATCACGCACAGGCACACACAGAAACACATCCCCACTCTTATTGATAACATTGCAGTTCCACACTCAGTTTGTCTAGTAGGCCTCTCCCACCATCTTCGAGAAGCAACTCCATCACCCATCCAGCACTCTACCCCTCTCCCTCCCTCTCCCTCCCTCTCTCTCTCCTCTCTCTCTCTCTGTCCCATCATATTTCCCATCCTTCAGTTATGTATGGATGTCGACCGATCTCCCTCAAGACATAGCTGGGTCTCTCCTTCTCAACACATATACGAGTCGTTCTACCTCTATAGTTAGGCCTCTGCCTACCCCTCCCCCCACCCCCTCCCCTCCCCCACACACCGATACATCGAGCGCTCTAGTCATGTCTCCCTGCCACACACAAACTTGACATGTGCCCTCTAACGTTTCGGCAGGCCAGTCGCCCTATATCTTTGACTTGCACACACACACACACACACACACACACACACACACACACACACACACACACACACACAATTTCGATGGCTCTCTTCATCGATCTCGCACCCACCCACTTGATCCTCTCTTCGACTCTATCGATAGCTATGACCCCTCCCTCTCTTCTCGTGGATTGCCCGACCCTCTATGTATGATATGGATAGGCCTCCATTTCACACACATTCCATGCAAAATTTTGTTTAAGATGTCATCGACACATATTCCCACAATTAATTCACGAAATCAACCCCCACCCCACCCCCACCCCAGAACAAAAAACACTCACGAACGCGGTTTATCTCTCACACACACCCATGTAGGTGCGGGACGTGCATGAAGAGAAGAGGTGCATGCAAGGCGCACGTACTCCCGTCCCTTTCCCAACCACACCCGCGCGGGTACACAGTGGAGCTCATTTCTGTATGAAAAAGGCAGCCCACGTGGTAATTTGGCACGTGTACTGGTTGTCCACTTGGTGGAGGGAGGATCATCTACCACGGGTGAACAAACAAATTGCGACTTGACGTGTTATGTTAAAAAAGAGGCAAACCATGTGGGGCCTACCTTAGAGGCAAGGCTCTATACACTAGAGTACTTTTGATGTGTCCCGTTAACTCGCAGAATGAGGAGAAGCTTGCTTAGTACACCGTCTCCCCCGCCCACGGGCGCGGTGGCTCGCAGGATGAGGTGAAGCTTGCTCCGCCTTACGCCCGCTCCCTCGCCCATGCGCGCGGTGGCTCGCAGGACGAGGAGAAAAATTTACTACTCCCTCCGTTTACTCCTCGTCCCTACTACCTTGGTTATAGAGATTATATCATATTGTTTGGAATATATATGTCCTTTAGTAGATTTCAATATGAACTACTAGTACATACTCTAAACACTGATGTATATAGACGTATTTTAGAGTGTAGATTCACTCATTTTGCTCCGTATGTAGCACTCTCCCTCGCCCCTCGCCCATGTGGTGGACGTGCAGCAATTCATTCGATCTCATATAGCCAGAATGATATATACTGCACTACCATTATTGCTCGACTTCCCGAAGAGGCGAAGAGCCAATCGCAAGGTTAATATTTGGAGATGCCAAGCGCAAGGTTATAGGAGAACGAGTAGTAGGTGCCGCGTCATTTATAAATAAAGTTTTTTTTCTTCAGTGGCACGCACGCAATATGATAGGTTCATATGGAGAGAAAAGGAAACCGCTCCACTATATACATAGTCAGGACGGGCCAGCCTACACGGTTTCTTCCTGGGGTTGCTCTCTTCACACTCTCTCTCGCACAAAACGACTGTGGCCACATCTCTAACATCCCGGTGGATCACGTCTGCTTGGGGAAGGGGTGGATGCTTAGTGTAGATGCAGTGGCCGTCACCGACGACGAAAACCCACTGTCGGCATGTCCCGATCAGGGGTCCCCGCCATTCTCTCTCACAAAGCCGGTGAGGTTGCTTTCGTCCCTTGCTCACTGCCGCGACGTGGGCAGATGCCGCCTCCCGCCGCCGTCCTCAAGGTTGAGCTACGTCCCTTAGGTACAACTCCCTACAGCCGGCTTGCACCACTGCTCTAGCTGCCCACATCACTCCCTGTGGATATTTCTCTAGTACTTCTTTGCCCCGCACATACCTCTACTGGCTTCTATGTACTGTATTTGCGATGAGTTTATGTCTCATCAACTAGTCCCAGTAATCTTATTCTAATCACGCTTCTTCAATTTCTTTGCCATAGGAATGCTTATCTCGATTTTGGTGAAACTGCACAAAATGATCCGATGGTCAAAAGGTTGCAAACTTCATTTCTTAGGAAGCGCCACGTTGCCAGCAAATTAAAGCCTGGTTAGGGTTTACGGTTCAAGGTCTAGGGGCTGCATGGATCGTTTTTTTTCTTTAGCTGTCTCTGTTCCAAAATAAGTGTCAACTTTAGTAGTAGTACAACTTTGTACTAAAGTTTGCACAAAGTTGAGACACTTATTTTGGAACGGAGGGAGTACATATTTGCTATGAGCTATCAACCATTGAGATGCAATAGCATGCATGTTAGTCTCCTTTGTATTTGATGAAATGTTGCAACGGGCAACCTTGGACGCAAGATACATGTAATAGAAGCTGGAAGCTTCATAGCACTGTACAAATTTATCTCACTGATAAATTACAGTACGTACTATACTAGTACTTCCTCCGTTCCTAAATATAAGTCTTTGTAGAGATTTCACCATGAACCACATGCGGATGTATATAGATGCATTTTAAGTGTAGATTCATTCATTTTGTTTCGTATGTAGTGGAATCTCTACAAATACTTATCTACTAGTAATAGCTAGCCCCCACTACTAGGAATTCTCTATCCTCTCCTTGAGCCACATCATCAAAATTGATGTAGCCGTTAGATGAAGTAAATCAGTCCATAATAGCCGTCTGATCTAGACGTTGAGAGGCTCCGCACTAAGCCACATGCAAGCATGCAGAAATACCGTTGCACATGCATGTGAGTGGGTTTTAAATCACATCAACATGTCTGCATGCAAGCATGCACCGGTAGCATGCATGTAAGTGAGCTTTTAAGCCCCATTAACATGTCAAAAAGAAAAATATAATCCCATTATGCAGTAGGAGTTGGCTGATCTTTTTTCCTTACGTGGGATGATCTAAATGATGATGGGAGTTTATTTAGTTTGGCTACCACATTTGTCATGCGGTTATAGAGTTTTTTTAGTTCTATGAAATCAATAATTTTGCGCAGAGAGATATACCGCTGTTCTGTGGCAACGCGCGGGGACACATCTAGTGATATTTAGGAACAGAGGGAGTACTACTATGTAAAGAGTTAGGTGTCGCACGGTGATAGTGTGAGGTGGGCCATGTAATCACTGAGCCTGCGTGTTTTCCTGCTCTTGCACGCCTCCGCTGTAAGAATGGAGAAAATTGTAATCTAGTAGTAGTACCTCCTTTCGCCGAAAGCGTGGGACATCCAGCAGTCCTACCACCTTAGTAATAAAGACCAATGAGCCGTCAAATCACATAGACCCAGCAGTAAGTTGGACGGACGAAGCAACCATCACTCTTGCGCTAGTGAGAGGTCGCGTCCGCTCTGCCCGGGCATGAATGCAACACCGATTCTTTGGAGCTGACCGTTTTGGGAGGGAAGTGCGCGCGGGTGACGGAGGGGCTTTGGGTGGGCCAGGCTGGTCAGGAGCGGGCGTGGCAGCTGTCCGCATGTCCCTACCGGACACACCCGGAAACGAGAGGATGCACCAACTCTCGCGGCTAAAATCGTACACTACACAACATCTCTCTGTAGGAGTAGGTCGATCTATCGCTCTCTCTAACACACACATGCTGTTAAACACACACATGCTGTTAAACACACACACACACACACACACACACACACACACCTTGGTCCCATTGCACCTTCTAACGTGACTTATTACACCTAGACGGAGGGAGTAGTAAGTATACGAGATACGGTGGCACACTGACTTAGGTCGAATACAAGTGCCCAAAATTTGTGTGCATGTTATAATAAGGATTCACATAAAATAGTACGTGAGCGAACAGAGGGATCAATTGGACAGTGTTCCCGAGCAGTAGCGAGATGTGTGAGGTATGATACACTACTGGCGCTTTTAATTTTTCTTATTAATTTGTTTTTTCACCCTCTGACTGGTGGGACCCAACATACTACATGGAGAGAGGTAAGGTGACTAAGGCTGCATTATTTCTGCACCACTGTGGATAGTCTTACCACCAAAGCCACATGACACGATTATGATTGAAATCCCAATGACTCCCACACACACAAAAAAAAACACGGCATGCTTGTCACATGAATGCAGGAATGTATAAAAGGTTATTTCCCTCTCGTTGAACATAACGGGAGGGTTGTGTAGCTGGTTAGCCTGTTCGCTCATCAAACTTGAGGTCTCGGGTTCGATAACTACACTTGAGCATAATTTGTGCCAGGAGGATTCTTTGACTGGTCAAATGTTTTCTAGGGTTTGCACGCTTCGCACTCTCTCCAGTATATATATATATATACACGCTGGAGCCTGAAGCCTCAACGCTTGTAGTTGCTCTCTTCACACTCTCTCGCCCTCTCTAGATCTAAACAAGACTTTGTTGGCCTCTCTCTCCCCTCACTGCTGCTCAAAGAGCCGGCATGATCTGTCCGCCGGGAAGGGAAGGAGGCTGAACGCTGTCGCCGTAGGCGAGGGACTACCGGCGCAGCTATTCACTTTCCACCCAGCGGCGGCGCGGGAGGGCCTCCGACCCCTTCTTCTTCGCCGTCGTCCCGTCGCCCACCGAACCACGCCCTAAGAACCTTAAGGTATAATTTACTTACTCCACATGCATTGCTCTAGCTGCATGTATACCATGAATCTAGGACGTGGTTCAAAGAGGAAAGGAGTGGGGGAAAGTAGTGGGAAAAGTTGTATATAGCATGAATCTAGGACGTGGTTCAAAGAGGAAATGAAGGGGGAAAGTTGTATAGCATGAATCTAGGACGTGGTTCAAAGAGGAAAGGAATGGGGGAAAGTAGTGGGGAAGTTGTATCGCATAAATCTAGGACGTGGTTCAAAGAGGAAAGGAAGGGGCGAAAGTACTAGTTCAAAAAGGAAAGGAAGGGACAAGGCTGTAGAGTTTGAGCAGGACTAGATTTGCTGCGCTCACATAGGGAAAGGTGTCTAAAGATAACAAAACTGGGACCAACACAAATATGCTCCTTGGTTGTTTGTTCTTTGTTGCAACAGACTATGCATGACCACAATACATCGGTAGATGCACATGGTGCTGGTGCGTCCACTATCCCGTGCAACTCATTAGCTGTTGTTAATCTAAGGCCCTGTTTGGTTAAAAACTCCCTAGTCCCTACCTGCTTGGTTCCAGGGACTAAACATGGACTAGAGGTTATTAAATGACATGCTAAAAGACCATGTTACCCCTAGTAATGAACTAATAGAGACAAGGTGCGATGCGTGGCTGGGGCAACTGTTGGAAAAAGTCCCAAAAAGACTCCCTCGGGGTCTTCTTCCTTTAGTCCCAAATGCCCACTTTTAGTCCCTAAAAGTCCCTCCTGTTTGGTTTAGATGGGACTGACACGGAGTTTTTTTAGTCCCTACACCAAAATGTCCCTATAAACAAACACCCTCTAATAATGCCGCCGGAAAATTGATGCAATGCCACAGTTAAGAGCAAATTACATGTTTAACGAATTTTATTATTAATATAATCTCTATGTTAATATTAATCAATGCCACCATTTGAGAAATGCTACTGTCTTGCTTTCTTTCCCATTTAGATAAGGTAGATGCTTCTTTTTGTTGGCTTCTGTGTCATCCACCGTTATTGACCACTAATTGTTTCCTTTGCACCTCTATGTAAACAGGGTTATCTACTTCACCTCGTTGCCATTGTGACCTTTTGTTGCACTGCACAAAACACTTTTCTTTTAAGAGTGTTTTGTGCAGTTCAACCAAAATGTCACACCGACAATGTTGCTTGATTGCTTGATCTTAGTGGAACTGCACAAGAGGAGGTCTTGCTTCCTATCCGTTAAGGAAAATTTGGTTCAGATCTTCTTCTTGTGAGTTGTTTGAATTCCCCATCATGAGAGGTCAGTACTAGCCTTCTTTCACATGATTCTGTAGTGTGCTTTCATATGTTGTGCTACTTGTACGATAATGTTGCTTGATTTTAGTGAACTTCACAAATGGAGATAAGACTTCCAATTTGTATGTGCACCGTAATATCCCATTGAGGTAAGATAAGGATATTTCACAACTGTTGCCTATATTTTGCCACTTTCATCAAAACATTAAGTTTAGTACTATACTTGTGCTCCCTAATTGACATGCCAAATCTTACATTGAAGGCAAAGCTTGTCTGTTATTGAACCAAGTGATGAAGGGGAAGAACAAGCGGAAGAAAAAAAAAATCAACTCCCGGTGCTGTAATGAAGCACTGGAACTGTGATGACACAAGTAATGATATAGTTTTGCATCTTAATTTATTGCTATGGCTGGAATGAGCAATTGTTTTGCCACTGATTTGATGCCACTCTTAATGTAATATGTAATTATCTCTACTTGTGCAAACAGGGATCTTCTTTGAAGATACCATATATTTTAGTGGAACTGCACAAGAAGATGTTGGAAACATTAAACTAATCGAGGAGTATATAGTAAGCATGGCCACCACCGTAGATAGCAACAGATGGTTCCGGAGAAGTGCTTCATCTGTATGCTCTACACAATAAGCCTCCTAACAAAGGTTGGTACTCGCCCACTGATTTCATCCATATGATTGAGCTTTGTCATCTCTATTGGTGTTGCGCTACTATTTAGATACTATCATGAAAAGGTGGTATTGTCCTTGAGAAGTGCTTCATCTGTGTTGTTTTAAATATTTCCTTTCCTTTTTTTTTCGAGCAAACAGGGATGCTAGCATTTAGTACTCCTCTTGTATTTGCACAACAGGATCATCTTCCTCTGAAGAAGAATATGGAGTACGTGAAGTGACTAGTTCCGATTGTGCCAGGATGAAGAAGCCCTGTCTATCTTCTCATCAGAAGGAGCAGTTGAAGGATGGTTACATTACTCCCCACAAGACCAAACTAACTTCAGCTCAGAAGGACTGACAAATCTCCATTTTTTTGCTGTGATGCGCGAGTACAATGTTGTTCTAGGATTCTTTCTGGTGAGTTCCATTTTTCTAAAAGTGTGCTCTACATGGATCATGTATGTGCCTGTTGAAACTGTCAATTCATAGTACAGTTTGCTTTATACTAATCACTTTTCTGTATTTGTGCAAACAGGGGTGCTCAGCTTGATTTCAATGGGAACTGCACAAAATGTTCATGAATACATCAAATCATTCATTTCCACCACAAGAAAGGAGGTGCCGATAAGTTCAAGGCGTTGCAACATATAAGGGCGAAATCATACAAGCTACGCATGAATTTGGTTGATTTTGGTGGAACTGCACAAAAAGAACAACTGGTTTATTTAGCACGAGGTGCCATGTCAATGTCCGAAATGATGGCAAACCCTTCCCATTCCACAATCGTAGGCATTTGATATTTTGGAATGGGACAACCTTGTCAAATTTTGCTCATTGATTTTAGCAAGACATGCGTTTGATATTTTCGAATGGGACGCCCTTTGCTGTCAGTAGTGCCGATCAATTTTTTCTTTATTCTTTAGTTGTGAAGTAAATATTGCCTCTGACATGTGAGTCGCTGAGATGCATAATCATCGATTGTTTTGAATGTTCTCTATGAATTGTCAGGCCTGTGTGTTTGATTGCAATGTACGGAAACGCTAAAAAGCTGCTCAAACTCTTTGTACTCCTTTTGTTCCTTTTTACTTTGCACATTGTGGAAGTGCATACTCTTTTGTATAAGACTGGTCAAAGTAGAGATACTTTGACTTCATACAAAACTTGTATGCAGACTAGAAAGGACCGGAGGGAGTACATGTGAAACTGCTGCAAACGAGGTGATCACCCTGGGAATAATGCTAGTACGTATTGTTTTGCATGTTCATCCAATGCCAGTGATACAGGAATTCGAACTAATCAAAATAAATTCATTCATACATGGTCGGATTTCATATAAACATGCCGGATTTCATTACATTTCATACATTCTTCAACTAAAAAGGGGTGCACTGGAGGTATAATTAATTAACCGAAGGTACCCACCTGTGTCCCGCTGAGCCGAACAGAAGCTTCAGCGACTTAACTGCAGGTGCAGTTGCATAACTGACATGTGGCCTGTTGGGCCCACGTGTCAGTCATCCAACTGCACCAGCAGTTAAGTAGAAGAAGCGTTCTTCTCCAGCGCAGCTCTCCGACTCCACGTTGCCACCAAAAAGCTAACCGGTCGTCAATGGTCAACCCGCTTAGGTTGGCTTCAACCGGAGGGTAGCAGCGGTGGCCTTACTTGGACCCGAGCGGCGGTGACCTACCGTGTTCTACTCTTCCTAGTTTTATGTGTGGCGCGGCCTCGTTGGCAGCGGGGCAGGGCCTCGGCGGAGCCGGCGATGTCCTCTGTCTTGTTGCCGGCCGGCGGTGCCTCAGCAGAGTGGTGGAAATCCTCCCCCACGTGGCCGGCAAGGTGGGGCCTCGGCTAAGCTAGCGATGTCCTACGCCTCGTTGTTGGCGGGGCAGGGCCTCGGTGGAGCCGCCGGTGTCCTCTGCCTCGTTATTGGCGCCGCGGGGCCTCGGCGGAGCAGGGCCTCGTCGACGCCAGCGCAGCGGGGACTAGTCGGAGTTGACATTGTCCTCTGCCTCGTCCTCGGTCTCACCAAACAGCGCCTCGCCCGCTTCATCGCCCTCTTTGCTAGCCTCTTTGTAGGCGGCCGCAGCCTCCGCCACCCGCATGCGGTACCGCCAGCGCTCGAGGCGGCCCTTGTGGGCGGAGCGGTATGAGTCGAGCAACGCCTCCTGCTCCGACCGCTCCGCGGCGATCTGCTCCTCCGCCTGCAGGTGCTTCTAGAGGAGATGGTGGTTGTAGGAGGCGTCGGCCTGCACCCTGACGTCGCTCAAAACATACCAAGGCACGGGGAAATGCACCAGGCCTGCGCGATATGTTGGAGGACAAGGCAAGGCAAACAAGATCGATCTACGGATCGCATGGGCGCCCCACGACACGAGACGATAACCGTCATGCCGGATACAGTAAGTCCGGCCGGGCCGAACACAGTAGACAAAGCTCATTTGATCTACGTCGTGATATAACCCAATACAGAGGGGCCGCACACCCACTATGCTTCACAGATGAAGTAATGGATCATCAAATCCCAGAGGGTTTCAAACCCGTAAACATTGAATCATACGATGGCACAACAGATCCTGCGGTATGGATCGAGGACTATCTCCTTCATATCCACATGGCCCGCGGCGATGATCTACACGCCATCAAATACCTCCCACTCAAGCTTAAAGGACCAGCTCGGCATTGGCTTAACAGCTTGCCAGCAGAATCAATTGGTTGTTGGGAGGACCTGGAAGCCGCATTCCTCGACAATTTCCAGGGCACCTATGTGCGACCCCCAGACGCTGATGACCCGAGCCACATAATTCAGCAGCCAGAAGAATCGGCCATACAATTCTGGACATGGTTCCTAACCAAGAAAAACCAAATCGTCGACTGTCCGGACGCAGAGGCTCTAGTAGCCTTCAAGCATAACATCCGTGACGAGTGGCTAGCCCGGCACCTAGGACAGGAAAAGCCGAAATCTATGGCAGCCCTCATGACACTCATGACCCGCTTTTGCGCGGGACAAGACAGCTGGCTAGCTCGTAGAAATAACATGACCAAAAGCCCTAGTAATTCGGATACCAAGGACAGCAATGGCAGGTCGCGTCACAACAAGCACAAGCGCCGCATTAACAACGACAATGCAGAGGATACGACAGTTAATGCCGGATTCAGAGGCTCTAAACCCGGTCAGCGGAAAAAGCCATTCAAAAGAAATACTCCGGGCCCGTCCAATTTGGACCGAATACTCGATCGCTCGTGCCAGATACATGGCACCCCCGAAAAGCCAGCCAATCACACCAACAGGGATTGTTGGGTGTTCAAGTAGGCCGGTAAGTTAAGTACCAAAAATAGAGACAAGGGGCTGCACAGCGACGAGAACGAAGAGCCCCGACCGCCGAACAATAGTGGACAGAAGGGCTTCCCCCCACAAGTGCGGACGGTGAACATGATATACGCAACCCACATCCCCAAGCGGGAGCGGAAGCGTGCGTTAAGGGATGTATACGCGTTGGAGCCAGTCGCCCCAAAGTTTAACCCATGGTCCTCCTGCCCGATCACTTTTGATCAAACGGACCACCCCACTAGCATCCGTCATGGCGGATTTGCCACATTGGTTCTTGACCCAATCATTGACGGATTTCACCTCACTAGAGTCCTTATGGATGGCGGCAGCAGCCTGAAACTGCTTTATCAGGATACAGTGCGGAAAATGGGCATAGATCCCTCAAGGATTAAACCCACAAAAACGACCTTTAAAGGTGTCACACCAGGTGTAGAGGCCAACTGTACAGGCTCAGTTTCACTTGAGGTGGTCTTCGGATCCCCGGATAATTTCCGGAGCGAGGAGTTAATCTTCGACATAGTCCCGTTCCGCAGTGGCTATCATGCACTGCTCGGACGAACCACATTTGCAAAGTTCAATGCAGTGCCGCACTACGCATACCTCAAGCTCAAGATGCCAGGCCCTCGAGGAGTCATTACGGTCAATGGAAACACGAAACGCTCTCTCTGAACGGAGGAGCACACGACGGCCCTGGCAGCGGAAGTACAAAGCAGCCCCTCAAGGCAATTTTCTAGTCCGGCTATTAAACGTCCGGACACCGTCAAGCGCGCCCGGAGCAACCTATAGCAAGACAACCCGGCACGTTCCGAGCAAGCGTAGCAATGCGGCCCCAACCCCAGCCCTCGCGAAACGGCGAAATCAGTGCTACGCGTACATAATTACGCTCTGACAATACCATGGGCACAGGGGGAGGGGCACCATCATGGCACGCCCGAAACGCGGCTTAACCGCAGTACGGGCTGCCAATTTTGTCATTTTTTTCTTACTTTCAGGACTCCACTCTCCGGAGGACCGGATCGGCAGTACAACTGCCGCACAAATGATACAACAACCAGGGAAGCAGAAAGCCATGCCGCACTATGGAACTCCCAGGTGGTCTCTATAACGAGCAATATACCTGTTTCACATGCCATTCCGCAACCTGCCCCTGGAGGGGATATGTTAAATAGCCCCATCTCATGCTTACCGCACTATTTGTATCATTTGGCTTTTTGCAGCAGCCGTTTAAAATAAACAATGCCTAGCTTCCGCTTATTATTGCATTCCCTATTAATTCCTTTTTAATATATATGTTTAGTTATGACATTTGGCACCCGTACACTTTGGTACAGTCAATACGCCAGGGGCTTAAGCACCCCATAATATGGCGTGAGAAGTCCGAATACTTTCACAAGTGCGGCCCTCTGAACTTATAGCATTATATGCATCAGCTCCGAATCATGTCTTTGGTAATAGTTGGGTTTGCTCGGCTCCCATGTTTTGGTACCTTACGTTCCGCTATATGGGCTAAGGTAGCGCTGGGAGAACTACTGCGATTGTGCCCCAGTTGAGCTGGGCTAAGCACCTTAGTAGAGAAAGCTAAAACTGACTGTCATGATAGGGCGAGAGCTGGTCGTGAAGGAAATATGCCCTAGAGGCAATAATAAAGTTATTATTTATTTCCTTATTTCATGATAAATGTTTATTATTCATGCTAGAATTGTATTAACCGGAAACATAATACATGTGTGGATACATAGACAAACAGAGTGTCACTAGTATGCCTCTACTTGACTAGCTTGTTAATCAAAGATGGTTAAGTTTCCTAACCATAGACAAAGGAGTTGTCATTTGATTAACAAGGTCACATCATTAGTTGAATGATCTGATTGACATGACCCATTCCATTAGCTTAGCACCCGATCGTTTCGTATGCTGCTATTGCTTCTATCCATGACTTATACATGTTCCTATGACTATGAGATTATGCAACTCCCGTTTACCGTAGGAACACTTTGTGTGCTACCAAACATCACAACGTAACTGGGTGATTATAAAGGTGCTCTACAGGTGTCTCCGAAAGTATTTGTTGGGTTGGCGTATTTCAAGATTGGGATTTGTCACTCCGAATGTCGGAGAGGTATCTCAGGGCCTTCTCGGTAATGCACATCACATAAGCCTTGCAAGCATTGCAACTAATGAGTTAGTTGCGGGATGATGTATTACGGAACGAGTAAAGAGACTTGCCGGTAACGAGATTGAACTATTTATTGGATACCGACGATCGAATCTCGGGCAAGTAACATACCGATGACAAAAGGAACGACGTATGTTGTTATGCGGTCTGACCGATAAAGATCTTCATAGAATATGTAGGAGCCAATATGGGCATCCATGTCCCGCTATTGGTTATTGACCGGAGAGGTGTCTCGGTCATGTCTACATTGTTCTCGAACCGTAGGGTCCGCACGCTTAAGGTTATGATGACAGTTATTATGAGTTTATGCATTTTGATGTACCGAAGGAGTTCAGAGTCCCGGATGTGATCACAGACATGACGTGGAGTCTCGGAATGGTCGAGACATAAAGATTGATATATTGGACGGCTATGTTCGGACATCGGAATGGTTCCGAGTGGTTTCGGATAATACCGGAGTGCCGGAGGGGTTACCGGAACCCCCCGGGGAAGTATGGGCCTTATTGGGCCACGAGGGGAGAGAGAGGGCCGCGCCAGGAGGTGGCGCGCGCCCCCCCATGGGCAGTCCGAATTGGACAAGGAGGGGGGGCCCGGCCCCCCTTTCCCTCTCCCTCTCCCTCTCTTTCCTTCCCCCTTCCTCCCTCCTAGTTGGACTAGGAAAGGGGAGTCCTACTCCTACTAGGAGGAGGACTCCCCCCTCCCTTGGCGCGCCTCTAGGCCGGCCGGCCCTCCCCCTTGCTCCTTTATATACGGGGGCAGGGGGGCACCCTAGGACACACAAGTTGATCCTTGAGATCATTCCTTAGCCGTGTGCGGTGCCCCCCTCCACCATATTCCACCTCGGTCATATTGTCGCAGTGTTTAGGCGAAGCCCTGCGTCGGTAGTTCATCAAGATCGTCACCACGCCGTCATGCTGACGGAACTCATCCCCGGAGGTTTTGCTGGATCGAGACCCGGGGACGTCATCGAGCTGTACGTGTGTCAAGAACTCGGAGGCGCCGGAGTAACGGCGCTTGGGTCGGTCGGATCGCGAGGAGGACGTACGACTACTTCCTCTACGTTGTGTCAACGCTTCCGCTTCGGTCTACGAGGGTACGTAGACAACACTCTCCCCTCTCGTTGCTATGCATCACCATGATCTTGCGTGTGCGTAGGAATTTTTTTGAAATTACTACGTTCCCCAACAGTGGCATCCGAGCCTAGGTTTTTATGGTTTGATGTTATGCACGAGTAGAACACAAGTGAGTTGTGGGCGATATAAGTCATACTGCCTACCAGCATGTCATACTTTGGTTCGGCGGTATTGTTGGATGAAGCGGCCCGGACCGACATTACGCGTACGCTTACGCGAGACTGGTTCTACCGCCGTGCTTTGCACACAGGTGGCTGGCGGGTGTCAGTTTCTCCAACTTTAGTTGAACCGAGTATGGCTACGCCCAGTCCTTGCGAAGGTTAAAACGGAGTCTATTTTACAAACTATCGTTGTGGTTTTTGATGCGTAGGTGAGATTGGTTCTTGCTAAGCCCGTAGCAGCCACGTAAAACATGCAACAACAAAGTAGAGGACGTCTAACTTGTTTTTGCAGGGCATGTTGTGATGTGATATGGTCAAGACGTGATGAGATATAAGTTGTTGTATGAGATGATCATGTTTTGTTGAAGTTATCGGCAACTGGCAAAAGCCTTATGGTTGTCTCTCTACTGCATAAGATGCAAGTGCCAAATAATTGCTTTACTTTATCGCTATGCGATAGCAATAGTTGCAAGAGCAATTGTTGGCGAGACAACCATGTGACGACACATTGATATAGATCAAGATGATGGAGATCATGGTGTCATGCCGGTGACGATGGAGATCATGACGATGCTTTGGAGATGGAGATCAAAAGCACAAGATGATAATGGTCATATCATGTCACATATTTTGATTGCATGTGATGTTTATCTTTTATACATCTTATTTTGCTTAGTTCGACGGTAGCTTTTTAAGATGATCTCTCACTAAATTATCAAGAAGTGTTCTCCCTGAGTATGCAGCGTTGCCAAAGTTCGTCGTGCCCAGACACCACGTGATGATCGGGTGTGATAAGCTCTACGTCCATCTACAACGGGTGCAAGCCAGTTTTGCACACGCGGAATACTCAGGTTAAACTTGACGGGCCTAGCATATGCAGATATGGCCTCGGAACATGGAGACCGAAAGGTCGAGCGTGAATCATATAGTAGATATGATCAACATGATGATGTTCACCATTGAGAACTAATCCATTTCACGTGATGATCGGTTATGGTTTAGTTTGATTTGGATCACGTGATCACTTAGAAGATTATATCTAAGTGGGAGTTCTTAAGTAATATGATTAATTGAACTTAAATTTATCATGAACTTAGTCCTGGTAGTATTAGCATATCTATGTTGTAAATCAATAGCTCGCGTTGTTGCTTCCCTGTGTTTATTTTGATATGTTCCTAGAGAAAATTGTGTAGAAAGATGTTAGTAGCAATGATGCGGATTGGATCCGTGATCTGAGGTTTATCCTCATTGCTGCGCAGAAGAATTATGCCCGTGATGCACCGCTAGGTGACAGATCTATTGCAGGAGCAGATGCATACGTTATGAACGTTTGGCTAGCTCAATATGATGACTACTTGATAGTTCAGTGCACCATGCTTAACGGCTTAGAATTGGGACTTCAAAGACGTTTTGAACGTTATGGACCATATGAGATGTTCCAGGAGTTGAAGTTAATATTTCAAGCAAATACCCGAGTTGAGAGATATGAAGTCTCCGACAAGTTCTATAGCAAAAAGATGGAGGAGAATCGCTCAACTAGTGAGCATGTGCTCAGATAGTCTTTGTACTACAATTGCTTGAATCAAGTGGGAGTTAATCTTCCAGATAAAATAGTGATTGACAGAATTCTCTAGTCACCATCACCAAGTTAGTAGAACTTTGTGATGAACTATAATATGCAAGGGATGACGAAAGTAATTCCCAAGCTCTTCGTGATGCTGAAATCGACGAAGGTAGAAATCAAGAAAAACATCAAGTGTTGATGGTTGACAAGATCACTAGTTTCAAGAAAAGGGCAAAGGGCAGAAGGGGAACTTCAAGAAGAACGGCAAGCAAGTTGCTGCTCAAGTGAAGAAGCCCAAGTCTGGATCTAAGCCTGAGACTAAGTGCTTATACTGCAAAGGGTCTGGTCACTAGAAGCAGAACCACCCCAAGTATTTGGCGGATAAGAAGGATGGCAAAGTGAACAAAGGTATATTTGATATACATGTTATTGATGTGTACTTTACTATCGTTTATAGCAACCCCTCGGTATTTGGTACTGGTTCAGTTGCTAAGAGTAGTAACTCGAAACAGGAGTTGCAGAATAAACAGAGACTAGTTAAGGATGAAGTGACGATGTGTGTTGGAAGTGGTTCCAAGATTGATATGATCATGATCGCATACTCCCTATACTTTCGGGATTAGTGTTGAACCTAAATAAGTGTTATTTGGTGTTTGCGTTGAGCATGAATATGATTTGATCATGTTTATTGCAATACGGTTATTCATTTAAAGTTAGAGAACAATTGTTGTTCTGGTTACATGAATAAAACCTTCTATGGTTATACACACCAACAAAATGGTTTGTTGGATCTAGATCATAGTGATACACATATTCATAATATTAAAGCCAAAAGATGCGAAGTTAATAATGATAGTGCAACCTATTTGTGGCACTGCCGTTTAGGTCATATTGGTGTAAAGCGCATGAAGAAACTCCATGCTAATGGGATTTTGGAATCACTTGATTATGAATCACTTGATGCTTGCGAACCATGTCCTTTGGGCAAGATGACTAAAACGCCATTCTCCAGAACAATGGGGCAAGCAACAGATTTGTTGGAAATCATACATACTGATGTATGTGGTCCGATGAATATTAAGGCTTGCAACGGGTATCATTATTTTCTGACCTTCACAGATGATTTGAGCAGATATGGGTATATCTACTTAATGAAATATAAGTCTGAAACGTTTGAAAAGTTCAAAGAATTTCAGGGTGAAGTGGAGAATCATCGTAACAAGAAAATAAAAGTTTCTACGATATGATCGCAAAGGTAAAATATTTGAGTTACGAGTTCGGCCTTCAGTTAAAACCATGTGGAATAGTTTCACAAATTCATGCCACCTGGAACACCACAACATAATGGTGTGTCCGAACGTCATAACCGTACTTTATTGGATATAGTACAATCTATGATGTTTCTTACCAATTTACCAATATCGTTTTGGGATCATGCATTAGAGACAGCTGCATTCACGTTAAAAGGGCACCATCTAAAGTCCGTTGAGACGACACAATATGAACTATGGTTTGGCAAGAAACCAAAGTTGTCATTTCTTAAAGTTTGGGATTGTGATGCTTATATGAAAAGGTTTCATCCAGATAAGCTCAAACCCAAATCGGAGAAATATGTCTTCATAGGATACCCAAAGGAGACAGTTGGGTACACCTTCTATCACAGATCCGAAGGCAAGACATTCGTTGCTGAGAATGGATACTTTCTAGAGAAGAAGTTTCTCTCGAAAGAAGTGAGTGGGAGGAAAGTAGAACTTGATAAGGTAATTGTACCTTCTCCCTTATTGAAAAGTAGTTCATCACAGAAATTTGTTTGTGTGACTACTACACCAATTAGTGAGGAAGCTAATGATGATGATCATGTAACTTCAGATCAAGATACTACCGAATCTCGTAGGTAAACCAGAGTGAGATCCGCACCAGAGTGTTACGGTAATCCTGTTCTGGAAGTCATGTTACTAGACCATGACGAACTTGCGAACTATGAGGAAGCGATGATGAGCCCAGATTCCGTGAAATGGTTTGAGGCCATGAAATCTGAGATATGATCCATGTATGAGAACAAAGTATGGACTTTGATGGATTTGCCCGGTGATAGGCAAGCCATAGAAAATAAATGGATCTTCAAGAGGAAGACGGACGCTGATAGTAGTGTTACTATCTACAAAGCTAGAATTGTCGCAAAAGGTTTTCGACAAGTTCAAAGTGTTGACTACGATGAGAGTTTCTCACTCGTATCTATGCTTAAGTCTGTTCGAATCATGTTAGCAATTGCCGTATTTTATGAAATCTGGCAAATGGATAAACAAAACTGCATTCCTTAATGGATTTATTAAAGAAGAGTTGTATATGATGCAACCAGAAGGTTTTGTCAATCCTAAAAGTGCTAACAAAATATGCAAGCTCCAGCGATCCATCTATGGACTGGTGCAAGCATCTCGGAGTTGGAAAATACGCTTTGATAAGTTAATCAAAGCATATAGTTTTATACAGACTTGCGGTGAAGCCTGTATTTACAAGAAAGTGAGTGGGAGCACTACAACATTTCTGATAAGTATATGTGAATGGCATATTGTTGATCGGAAATAATGTAGAATTATTCTGCAAAGCATAAAGGAGTGTCTGAAAGGAGTTTTTCAAAGAAAGACCTTGATGAAGCTGCTTACATATTGAGCATCAAGATCTATAGAGATAGATCAAGACGCTTGATAAGTTTTTTCAATGAGTACATACCTTGACAAGATTTTGAAGTAGTTCAAAATGGAACAGTAAAAGAAAGAGTTCTTGCCTGTGTTACAAGGTGTGAAATTGAGTAAGACTCAAAGCCCGACCACGGCAGAAGATAGAAAGAGAATGAAAGTCATTCCCTATGCCTCAGCCATAGGTTCTATAAAGTATGCCATGCTGTGTACCAGATCTATTGTATACCCTACACTGAGTTAAGCAAGGGAGTACAATGATGATCTAGGAGTAGATCACTGGACAGCGGTCAAAATTATCCTTAGTGGAATAAGGATATGTTTTCTCGATTATGGTGGTGAAAAAAGGTTCGTCGTAAAGGGTTACGTCGATGCAAGTTTTGACACTAATCTAGATGACTCTATGTCTCGGTCTAGATACATATTGAAAGTGGGAGCAATTAGCTAGAGTAGCTCCATGCAGAGTATTGTTGACATAGAAATTTGCAAAATACTTACGGATCTGAATGTGACAGACCCGTTGATTAAAATTATCTCACAAGCAAAACATGATCACATCTTAGTACTCTTTGGGTGTTAATCACATAGCGATGTGAACTAGATTACCGAATCTAGTAAACCCTTCGGGTGTTGGTCACATGGCGATGTGAACTATGGGTGTTAATCACATGGCGATGTGAACTATGGGTGTTAATCACATGGTGATGTGAACCATTGCTGTTAAATCACATGGCGATGTGAACTAGATTATTGACTCTAGTGCAAGTGAGAGACTGAAGGAAATATGCCCTAGAGGCAATAATAAAGTTATTATTTATTTCCTTATTTCATGATAAATGTTTATTATTCATGCTAGAATTGTATTAACCGGAAACATAATACATGTGTGGATACATAGACAAACAGAGTGTCACTAGTATGCCTCTACTTGACTAGCTTGTTAATCAAAGATGGTTAAGTTTCCTAACCATAGACAAAGGAGTTGTCATTTGATTAACAAGGTCACATCATTAGTTGAATGATCTGATTGACATGACCCATTCCATTAGCTTAGCACCCGATCGTTTAGTATGCTGCTATTGCTTCTATCCATGACTTATACATGTTCCTATGACTATGAGATTATGCAACTCCCGTTTACCGTAGGAACACTTTGTGTGCTACCAAACGTCACAACATAACTGGGTGATTATAAAGGTGCTCTACAGGTGTCTCCGAAAGTATTTGTTGGGTTGGCGTATTTCAAGATTGGGATTTGTCACTCCGAATGTCGGAGAGGTATCTCAGGGCCTTCTCGATAATGCACATCACATAAGCCTTGCAAGCATTGCAACTAATGAGTTAGTTGCGGGATGATGTATTACGGAACGAGTAAAGAGACTTGCCGGTAACGAGATTGAACTAGGTATTGGATACCGACGATCGAATCTCGGGCAAGTAACATACCGATGACAAAAGGAACGACGTATGTTGTTATGCGGTCTGACCGATAAAGATCTTCGTAGAATATGTAGGAGCCAATATGGGCATCCAGGTCCCGCTATTGGTTATTGACCGGAGAGGTGTCTCGGTCATGTCTACATTGTTCTCGAACCGTAGGGTCCGCACGCTTAAGGTTACGATGACAGTTATTATGAGTTTATGCATTTTGATGTACCGAAGTTAGTTCGGAGTCCCAGATGTGATCACGGACATGACGAGGAGTCTCGGAATGGTCGAGACATAAAGATTGATATATTGGACGGCTATGTTCGGACATCGGAATGGTTCCGAGTGGTTTCGGATAATACCGGAGTGTCGGAGGGGTTACCGGAACCCCCCGGGGAAGTATGGGCCTTATTGGGCCGCGAGGGGAGAGAGAGGGCCGCGCCAGGAGGTGGCGCGCGCCCCCCATGGGCAGTCCGAATTGGACAAGGAGGGGGGGGGGCGCGGCCCCCCTTTCCCTCTCCCTCTCCCTCTCTTTCCTTCCCCCTTCCTCCCTCCTAGTTGGACTAGGAAAGGGGAGTCCTACTCCTACTAGGAGGAGGACTCCCCCCTCCCTTGGCGCGCCTCTACACCGGCCGGCCCTCCCCCTTGCTCCTTTATATACGGGGGCAGGGGGGCACCCTAGGACACACAAGTTGATCCTTGAGATCGTTCCTTAGCCGTGTGCGGTGCCCCCCTCCACCATATTCCACCTCGGTCATATTGTCGCAGTGTTTAGGCGAAGCCCTGCGTCGGTAGTTCATCAAGATCGTCACCACGCCGTCATGCTGACGGAACTCATCCCCGGAGGTTTTGCTGGATCGAGACCCGGGGACGTCATCGAGCTGTACGTGTGTCAAGAACTCGGAGGCGCCGGAGTAACGGCGCTTGGATCGGTCGGATCGCGAGGAGGACGTACGACTACTTCCTCTATGTTGTGTCAACGCTTCCGCTTCGGTCTACGAGGGTACGTAGACAACACTCTCCCCTCTCGTTGCTATGCATCACCATGATCTTGCGTGTGCGTAGGAATTTTTTTGAAATTACTACGTTCCCCAACAGGTCGCTGTTCGGGAGGTTTTGAGTCCCTAAAGACTTATGCCGCTTAGAGCGAGGAGTCGGGTTTGTCCGGCCTAGGCGTGTATAGCACCCCGAACTCGGTCTTCCGAACACTAGGGGCTTCGCCGAAATTTAAAATTATAGAATTCTCTGGCTAAGTGAGAGTGATAACGCATTATAGTCTGATTGCCTTGTTCGTTGTGCTGAGGACCTCCCTCGAAGGACCCAAGAATGGGAAAAGGAGTGCTTAGGTTTATCCCGAACACCCCAGCACTTGTGGCATGGGGGCAGAAGCCGACGACTCACCATCTCTCAAATTTAATAAACGACTGCATCTCTACTCCTAATGGACGAATTGGTTGAATAGTCCCCCCACTTTCAACCAGTTTATTTTCAACCGGTTTTTCTTCGTCCCACCTCCCACCAGCCCCTCCCACCGGTTTTTCTCTTTTCTCGTCTGACCGGCAATACCCAACGTATTTATGGTAATCAATCATAATTAATCCACGTATAGTAATAAATCAATCCAGGTATGGTAAGGTCATAACTCAGGAAATTTTGAATATGGTAATTATATGGTAATAAATTTAAATTACCCCAAAGGCTATCAATCCAGGTATGGTAAGGCCATAACTCGGGAAATATCGAATATGGTAATAAATTTAAATTACCACCAGGTATGGTAAGGCTATCCACGTATAGTAATAAATCATATAGTAATAAATCATAATTAATCCACGTATAGTAATAAATCAATCCGGGTATGGTAAGGTCATAACTCAAGAAATTTTGAATATGGTAATTATATGGTAATAAATTTAAATTACCCCAAAGGCTATCAATCCAGGTATGGTAAGGCCATAACTCGGGAAATATCGAATATGGTAATAAATTTAAATTACCACCAGGTATGGTAAGGCTATCCACGTATAGTAATAAATTGTATAGTAATAAATCATAACTAATCCACGTATAGTAATAAATCAATCTAGGTATGGTAAGGTCATAACTCAGAAATTTTGAATATGGTAATTATATGGTAATAAATTTAAATTACCCCAAAGGCTATCAATCCAGATATGGTAAGGCCATAACTCGGGAAATATCGAATATGGTAATAAATTTAAAGTACCACCAGGTATGGTAAGGCTATCCACGTATAGTAATAAATCATATAGTAATAAATCATATATTAATAAATCATAATTAATTCACGTATAGTAATAAATCAATCCGGGTATGGTAAGGTCATAACTCAGGAAATTTTGAATATGGTAATTATATGATAATAAATTTAAATTACCCCGAAGGCTATCAATCCAGGTATGGTAAGGCCATAACTCGGGAAATATCGAATATGGAAATAAATTTAAATTACCACCAGGTATGGTAAGGCTATCCACGTATAGTAATAAATCATATAGTAATCAATTATAATTAATCCATGTATAGTAATAAATCAATCCAGGTATGGTAAGGTCATAACTCAGGAAATTTTGAATATGGTAATTATATGGTAATAAATTTAAATTACCCCAAAGGCTATCAATCCAGGTATGGTAAGGCCATAACTCGGGAAATATCGAATATGGTAATAAATTTAAATTACCACCAGGTATGGTATGGCTATCCATGTATAGTAATAAATCATATAGTAATAAATCATAATTAATCCACGTATAGTAATAAATCAATCCAGGTATGGTAAGGTCATAACTCAGGAAATTTTGAATATGGTAATTATATGGTAATAAATTTAAATTACCCCAAAGGCTATCAATCCAAGTATGGTAAGGCCATAACTCGGGAAATATCGAATATGGTAATAAATTTAAATTACCACCAGGTATGGTAAGGCTATCCATGTATAGTAATAAATCATAATTAATCCACGTATAGTAATAAATCAATCTAGGTATGGTAAGGTCATAACTCAGGAAATTTTGAATATGGTAATTATATGGTAATAAATTTAAATTACCCCAAAGGCTATAAATCCAGGTATGGTAAGGCCATAACTCGGGAAATATCGAATATGGTAATAAATTTAAGTTACCACCAGGTATGGTAAGGCTATCCATGTATAGTAATAAATCATATAGTAATAAATCATAATTAATCCATGTATAGTAATAAATCAATCCAGGTATGGTAAGGTCATAACTCAGGAAATTTTGAATATGGTAATTATATGGTAATAAATTTAAATTACCCCAAAGGCTATCAATCCAGGTATGGTAAGGCCATAACTCGGGAAATATCGAATATGGTAATAAATTTAAATTACCACCAGGTATGGTAAGGCTATCCACGTATAGTAATAAATCAATCCAGGTATGGTAAGGTCATAACTCAGGAAATTTTGAATATGGTAATTATATGGTAATAAATTTAAATTACCCCAAAGGCTATCAATCCAGGTATGGTAAGGCCATAACTCGGGAAATATCGAATATGGTAATAAATTTAAGTTACCACCAGGTATGGTAAGGCTATCCATGTATAGTAATAAATCATATAGTAATAAATCATAATTAATCCATGTATAGTAATAAATCAATCCAGGTATGGTAAGGTCATAACTCAGGAAATTTTGAATATGGTAATTATATGGTAATAAATTTAAATTACCCCAAAGGCTATCAATCCAGGTATGGTAAGGCCATAACTCGGGAAATATCGAATATGGTAATAAATTTAAATTACCACCAGGTATGGTAAGGCTATCCACGTATAGTAATAAATCAATCCAGGTATGGTAAGGTCATAACTCAGGAAATTTTGAATATGGTAATTATATGGTAATAAATTTAAATTACCCCAAAGGCTATCAATCCAGGTATGGTAAGGCCATAACTCGGGAAATATCGAATATGGTAATAAATTTAAATTACCACCAGGTATGGTAAGGCTATTGATCCAGGTATGGCACGCCCTCACCTGATCACCTATCACAATCTCCAGCCCCACGCACGCACCAAAGAACCCACCCGGCACCAAACGCAGCTCCTCTCGATCCCCTCGAGTAAACGCCGCCGCTGTCGTGCGATCTTCCTGACACAAACGCCGTCGTCGCCTCCTTCCCACCTACTGCGTCCCCCACGTCCATGGTGACGGCACTCGCGTCCTACACTGACCCTCCGCCTCATATAGGTTGGTCGTTGATGGAGTAGGATGTGCCGCTGCGGTTTGGGGAGGCGCAATCACGATCTGGTTGGGATCTCAGTGTGGACTCGTTCTCTGCGATGAAGGATGGCGCTGCCTCCCTGGCAAATGGGATCGGAGGAAGGGGCTCTACGTCGTGAATGTCGGCGAGGCAGCGGCCGAAGGCGAGCCCGACGGTGAGCACGGGTGTTCGTCCCATGAAATAGGCGGCCAGGGAGGGCGGATCTAAGGCCACCCCAATCGCCGGTGGCCCTTCCTCCCATCGATCATCGCCTCCATTCTCTCTCTCCTCTAAATCTTTGTTGCCCCTGCCTGATTCTGGCCGACGCCATCCGGCTCTCGCATCGACCACCACCAGCACGGCTGCGGACGAGGCGCAACCGCAGACACCGCCGCCGCCATCCTCATCCACCTCCTCCACCATCCTTCCCAGCCGTCGTCGGGGGCACCCGCCATCTGCGCTCTAGCCCACCCGCTCCCTCCTATCCACCTCTGCTTCAGATCCACATCACTTTGCAAGGTATGTGCTTGATTGTTCTGAACTGGATCGATGGATTGTGCAAGGTACTTTGGGTGTCATCATTGACGGCAATTGTCACGCCATGCTACCATCGGAGGGGTCCCTCATCGATGATTAGGGTCTTCCGAACTACACGAGCTCCATTGAGAAGGATGTTTTTAATTCTGGTTTTGCCTACATGCTTTCTTTGCCTGTATCTACTTAGCTAATGTCTTCTTATAGATAGTAGCTGCTGAAGTGGTGATCAAAGTTGTTCACTATAAGGAAACAACCATGATAACAAAAGTGTATATTCCCTGACCTTCGACCTGAAGTACTTTTTCATTAGAAACTTGCAACAGCCAGGCATTGAAATTAGCAACAGCTTCGTACGTACTGAACTAATTTGCAGCAACACGTACTGAACTAAGTTAGGTTATGCTCATCGTTCCAACATGCTTAGTGATAACCACCTAGCAAGCTGATCAAACATGAAAAAATTGAAGTGCTACTGCTAATCGTACTATTCTGAATGTGAAAATCTATTTAATTGGCTCTTCTCTAATTGTACACTTGCATAAATCTCAGATCTTGCAAATTACAGTATAACCATAAAAGTCATGCTTTGACTCCTATAGGGCCTTTTGCACTTTAATATGACTAATAGTTTGCCTTAATTTCATAGATTGTATTACTACCTTTCTAAGTGAATGACATTCAAGAAGGTCATTAAATAAAACCAAGAAATCCTTCTGGTATTGGAGTGTAGGAAAGTTGAGACTATAAAACCAAAAGGTTATATTTACGTTTATTAGAGAAGGTTCTTTACTTTTTATAGGAAAACACAAAATGTTGCGATGTAGAGTCTAGGTGGTGGACCTCCTTGATCCACTTGGTGGATGAGGGCGACTCCGGTCCTAGCACCCATAGTGCCAGTGATCCAAAAATCATAGGGCCTGGATATAGCTCTAGCAGACGTATGCGGCTTGCGCATCGAGCTTGGTCGTCTCGAGCATGGAGATAGGCGAGTTGTAGACCAAGAGCTGGTACAGAGATAGGCGAGTTGTAGACAAGAGCTGGTGGGCAGCAAGAAACGCATGCACACCAAAGAACAAATCTGAGTCACATGCCCACTTCTGTTGGTTTCTACAAAGAGCGGCTAGCTTAGATCTTAGACCAGTCAGTCACTGTCGAGGTCGCCAAGGTGATCTTACAGCACCGCCGTGGGGATTTCTCATGATTTTATGTAGGCAAGCCGTAAGCGGTGGTGGTGATTGGCTGGGTGGTGTCGCTGCCTTGGGAAGAAACGAAGTGATGGTAAAAGTAAGCAGGATCCGATGATTCTTCCGTGGGGATAGCCAAAGTCAAGATGTCGACTACAGACTCGTCGCAGACTTGCAGTGAACCTGGATGCGGCGAGCCTGATTTGTGGATCGATGGCGGGTCTTGACTTTGTTAGGCTGGGATTGGATGGTTGCGGAGGGTGGTGTGCTTGGTTGGGTTCCCATGGAAGAATGTGGCCTCCTCGTGGATCTGGTCATGCCCATCCTAGAGAACATTGTGTCCCTAGCTCCCTCGAGGAGCAAGGACAGTGCAAGCGGCGGCAGGGGTAGGGGTAGATGTGGGGAGGGATGTCGGCGGCTGCTCGAGGTCATCATGATGAAACCCTTGACGTCCCATCTTTATCAATGGAAGTGGAAGAGCACGAAGTCGAGATTGGATAGGAGTTTGAGTTCTTTTTGGCACCGATCGGTTCCCCACTTTAGAGATGTATTTTTTGGGTGCGAGCAAACAGTGGGTTGATTCTCAAAGGGATAGGCACTTTTCAACAGAAGTGCATGACGGACCAAAAATATGACCTCATTTTATTCGTTTGATAGATATCGTATTATTCGTTGTTGTTCATTCGGTGAAATTTCCTAATATTTGATTGTTGTGTTTCTAATTAGAGCACCCCATAATCACCCAATATGAGGGGATGATAAATGAAAGATACTGATTATAAATTTTGAAGAGCCCGTGGCAACGCACGGGCATTATACTAGTAGAAGGTAATATTTTAAATTAAACAAGCGTTGCATAGCGCATATGAACAAATTTTCAGCGCACAAGATAAAACGAACAAGTTCACTCAAATATTACATCTTTCGAACATTCGTTCGCCACAAGGCGGGCGCCCTTCAGGACGCCCTCATAGTACATCTCGGGGTGGCGATGCTCCCCGCCTGGCGGTGGCCCGTCCTTCACAAGCTTCTCCGCATCCATCTTGCCCCAGTGCACCTTAGCGCGGGCAAGCGCCCTACGGTTACTCTCGATGCAGACGGAGCGCTTGATGACTTCAAGCCATGGATAGGCGTCCACCAGCCGCCTCACCAGCCCGAAGTAGCTCCCAGGTAGGGCCTCTCCAGGCCACAGCCGAACTATAAGGCCCGTCATGGCCTGTTGTGACGCCCGGGTAATTAAGCTACAGTATTCCCACGCTAATGGAGCCACGTTACCTATGTTACTGTTGCTATTCGATCGTTAGATCAAAACCGGTCCAAAATTCAAATTCAAAATTTGGTAAATAATAAAAGTTTTCAAACATTAAAATAAAAATGTTCGGTTTGTACTAAATATTACATAGATAATTGTGGTGTAGCAGACACAGTTTTATAAAATGCATAAATATTTTAAATTGAATTAAAACAGAAGAGAAAATAAATAAAAGAAAGAAAATAAAGAAAAAAAACAGAAAACACACACACACAAAAAAAAATGAAACAACAGCCCCATTGCTGCTGGGCCGTGGCCCAGCTTGCCACTTGGCCCAACCGGCCCGCTCGCCCTCCCACTTAACCCCCACCCCTGGGAAACCCTAGCCCAACCACCCCCACGACCCCCTGCCCACTCTCCCTCGTCTCCCCCCACCTCACGATCCCGATCTAGATCGGGAAGGGGGGATCGAACCCGGCGGCCCCGATGCCATCGCCCCGGCGCCTCGCCGCCCTTCGTCGCCACCTCATCGCCGCCGCCCCCTTCGCCGTGACGACGCCGCCCGGTGCCTCCCGCTACCCCGCCACTCGCCGTCGTCCTCCCCAACGCCCCAGGACCGCCTCGCCGTCGCGGTTCGCCGGAACCGCGTCCTCCCCCTCGACGGACTCCGTCAACCCTCATCGCCCGTACCCCTGCATCGGGGGTGAGCTCTCCGCCGTTCCCCCCTCTCCTGCTCGCCCAACCCCGCGCACGCCCGCTGCTGGCTGCACCTGCGCCCACCTCTCGCGCTCCGGCCCCGCGCTCACCATGGCCGGGTCGCGCCGGGCTCCGTCCGGTCGTGCCCGTCGCCCCCGTGCCGACCGCACACCCCCCCCCCCCGGCCGGCCTGCCCGCGCATGCTGCGACCCCGTGCGGCCGTCGCCCTCGTGCCCGACCACCGGCGCCTGCCTCCGGCACGCGCGCCACCCAGCGCCCGACTCCCGGCATGCGCTGCAGCTGCTACTCCCCGCCCCCTCGCTCGCTATCACCCGCCACCCGCTGGTGGTGCTGCTGGTCGGCTACCCCGCTGCCGGCGTCGGCCATTGCCTCGCTGGGGCCAAGTCCGGCCACCGCGCCCCCTGCCCCTCCCCTCTGCACGTTCGTGCACAGGAGGGAGGTGGCCTGAGCCACTGACATGGGGGCCCCGCCCCCAAAAAAAAAAGGGAATTAAAATATAATAATAAAAATAAATAAATAAATAATTAAATAAGTAATTAATTAATTAATTAATTAATTAATTAATTATTAATTAAGGAATTAATTAATCTAATTAATCATATTTAGATTAACCTAATTATCTAATTAGTCTAATTAAACAATGATTAGTTAGTTAATCTCTAATTAGCTTAATCACAGTATGACAGGTGGGTCCCACTGGACCCACACGTCAGTTTGACTAGTCAACACCTCTGTTGACTGCTGACGTCATGCTGACGTCAGCGTGCACTGTTTTGGATAATGTTATATTTATATAATTAATTAAATTCCAGAAATTAATAAAGTCTTTAGAAAATCATATTAAATAATCCGTAACTCGGATGAAAAAACTTTGTACATGAAAGTTGCTCAGAACGACGAGGCGAACCCGGATACGCAGCCCGTTCATCCGCCACACACCCCTAACATATCAAACTCGCAACTTTCCCCCTCCGGCTCCTCTGCCCGAAAACGCGGAACCCCGGGGATATTTTCCCGGATGTTCCCCCCCTTCACCGGTATCATCCCATACCGCGTTAGGGCACCTCTAACGCCGTTACTTGTCATGTCATGCATCACTATGCAACTGCTTGCTTAAATATTTATTGTTCTCCCCCCTCTTCTCTCGATAGACACCGAGACCGACGCTGCTGCTGCCCCGTTCGACTACGGAGTTGACGATCCCTCTCTCTTGCCAGAGCAACCAGGCAAGCCCCCCCCCTTGATCACCAGATATCGCCTACTCTTCCCTATACTGCTTGCATTAGAGTAGTGTAGCTTGTTACTGCTTTCGTTATTCCTATCCTGATGCATAGCCTGTCTTTGATACTGCTGTTGATACCTTTACCTGCAATCCTACTGCTTAGTATAGGATGCTAGTGTTCCATCAGTGGCCATACACTCTTGTCCGTCTGCCATGCTATACTACTGGGCCGTGATCACTCGGGGGTGATCACGGGCATACTATATACTTTACACTGTTACATTACATGTGATACTGTTCGGAGATGGGGGCTGAAGGGGCAGGTGGCTCCATCCCGGTAGAGGTGGGCCTGGGTTCCCGACGGCCCCCGACTGTTACTTTGAGGCGTAGCGACAGGGCGGGTTCAGACCACCTAGGAGAGAGGTGGGCCTGGCCCTAGTCGGCGTTCGCGATACTTAACACGCTTAACGAGATCTGGGTATTTGATCTGAGTCTGGCCATTTGGTCTATACGCACTAACCACCTACGCGGGAGTAGTTATGGGTATCCCGACGTCGTGGTATCAGCCGAAGCACTCCTTGACGTCAGCGACTGAGCGGCGCGCGCCGGGTTGGACCGCGTAACGTGACTTCCTTTGAAATGGAGGTTGCTAGGTCTGCTCTCCGGCCGCGTACGCAACGTGCAGGTGTGCTCAGGGCGATGGGCCCAGACCCCTGCGCGCATAGGTTTAGACCGGCGTGCTGACCGCTCTGTTGTGCCTAGGTGGGGCTGCGACGTGTTGATCTTCCGAGGCCGGGCATGACCCAGAAAAGTGTGTCCGGCCAAATGGGATCAAGCGTGTTGGGCTATGTGGTGCACCCCTGCAGGGAAGTTTATCTATTCGAATAGCCGTGTCCCTCGGTAAAAGGACGACCCGGAGTTGTACCTTGACCTTATGACAACTAGAACTGGATACTTAATAAAACACACCCTTCCAAGTGCCAGATACATCCCGGTGATTGCTCTCCAACAGGGCATCGAGGAGGGGATTGCCGGGTAGGATTATGCTATACGATGCTACTTGGAGGAATTCAGTTTACTCTCTTCTATAGGCTGCAAGACGGAGGCGACCAGAAGCGTAGTCTTCGATAAGACTAGCTATCCCCCTCTTATTCTGGCATTCTGCAGTTCAGTCCACTGATATGGCCCTTTACACATATATCCATGCATATGTAGTGTAGCTCCTTGCTTGCGAGTACTTTGGATGAGTACTCACGGTTGCTTTTCTCCCCCTTTTCCCCTTTCCCTTCTACCCGGTTGCCGCAACCAGACGATGGAGCCCAGGATCCAGACGCCACCGTCGACGACGACTCCTACTACTCTGGAGGTGCCTACTTCTACGTGTTGCCTGCTGACGACGACCAGGAGTAGTTAGGAGGATCCCAGGCAGGAGGCCTGCGCCTCGTTCGATCTGTATCCCAGTTTGTGCTGGCCTTCTTAAGGCATAACTTGTTTAACTTATGTCTGTACTCAGATATTGTTGCTTCCGCTGACTCGTCTATGATCTAGCACTTGTATTCGAGCCCTCGAGGCCCCTGGCTTGTATTATGATGCTTGTATGACTTATTTTTATTTGTAGAGTTGTGTTGTGATATCTTCCCGTGAGTCCCTGGTCTTGATCGTACACATTTGCGTGCATGATTAGTGTACGATTGAATCGGGGGCGTCACAAGTTGGTATCAGAGCCGACTGCCTGTAGGAATCCCCCTTCCACACTCCTTGGCCGAAGTCGAGTCTAGACATTACAAAACTTTTACTAACATGGCTGTGTGCCTTACGGGCCCACGTCGCCATTGGGTGGTATTAGGATCTTTTACTCCTCGATCTGTACTCTAGGACTCTGAGCTCTATTCTATTCGGGTTAAATGATTTTACTAAAATCTAACTCTAGGTTCTCGTTATCACTTTCACCCGGAGAGCACCTTATTGCCGATGATCGTCTGCAGCACCAGAAGACCCTGGAGTTACTCTTCGTTGTTAACCCGAGAACTTGTGTTCATCGTGTTTGCAATTCCCCTTCCCCCGTCAACCCTTATGGATAACTACATACGGTTGCCATCCTTACTTTTATTCTCCAATTGATCTTGTTATTACAAGATACCCCAAAACACTCGTCGTTGTTTCGATAATCCTTTAAGCTTACTGCCTTACTGTTCTTTGTCACCTGAATACCCCTACGGATAATTCTCGCACTTATTGAGTATCCGCTTATCCCCAGTTGTTCATATGCTTTTCAAAATACTTGGAAATACTACCCGATCTTCCGAGTATCCTCCTCGAACTATTGCTCGGCAAATACTTGTCTGTTTACAATATGGATGCTTTCCATATGTGTAGCAATATTCATTAGTATCCTTTGACACCATCATTTTGATCCTATCGATTCAACATGTGTGTGAAAGCACGCACTCATCAGTTGATTCTTTTAAATTATCTTCTCGGCTCAGACGTCATTCTAAGCATGAGCTGGTTCTTAACCAATCAATGCCTTGATCGTTTGTGCTTCTAAGTCTATTGAACTTATTCATTTTCGATCAGAACGATTTCTTCTGATCCCTTGATTTGGAAATCATAAAATTTCTTTGCATTATGCTTTGAATCAGTCAGTGGTTTCTATAATCCGATGCCTTGGCATTCCTTCTTCCTTTGATTGAGTACCGATACTCACATCAGCCCCGTTGTGGACCGCCATACCCGTTGCCAGGTTATTATCCGACAGTGTCCTTCACAACCAAAATTCTTGTGAGTTCTTTACCTGATACATAATGCCCTTGGTAAATTGTATCATCTGCTTGGCCAACCATGCCCTACTTTCGAGCTGGTGGTATTTACTATTGAAGCTTGTGGTATATGTTTCCACGATACCCCGACGGGTTGAACCTATGCCTTCCTTTTATATGAGTGAACTCGAGAGTTTTCACGAGTCATACTCTTCTGGTATTTTGCCAGATAAAATTTCAACAATACAACTTTATCGAACGCGAGAAGTGAATGAAAGATTATGCATTGGAGAAGTGGGAGTCGACCTTGAACTTTATGTTCATGCCCATGGACACGATGTACATCTTCTCATCGATTCTCCTGATTAAAAATTAATTATTCCTTGATATAAGTCCATCTTATATCTGGGGTCTGGCCTTTTACAATCATGGTTCCGACCATATTTTTCTCTTTGATCCCATTTCTCGGACAAGTTTAATCACTTGTCATCTATGGATCAATACACCAGTCCAACCTCTACTTTGATCTGTCGTCGAGTATTACCCCCTGGTATCTCGAGATTACCTTGGAACTACATAACTTCTTATTAGTTCTTCATCAAGTACTACATTCTCGCTGATTACAATTTTTCATGGACTCTGAGTTATTAAACACTCGAAGACACTGATAACTGAACCGAGTCCGCACTACGGTTCAACAACTTTTAGTAATCTTAATTAAGTACGATTTTGTACCCGATCAAGTCATTCCTAGCCTGATCAACTATATCGTTATCCTGCTATAGTTTAACTGTGCCACCCGGTCCTTCTTCCCGTAGCACAATTATTCGACGCTGAGCTAAGCTTACGTTGATTTCCTTGTCTTATCATTCCACCTCAGACAACAAGCTTGATTTCGAGTTTGTGTCTTACCCATGGTTCCAATAACCTCTTGCTTCATCATTCTTTTGACTTGATGTGATCACGGATCGATTACATCTTCAGGTAATCTCTCGACAAATGTGTCGTGATCATTATCAACTTTCTGAGCTATTCCAGAATAACAATCAAATTCATGATAAGAATTACCATCCTTGCCCCTCGATGATTTGTGCGTCATCGACTACTTCCTTGCCTTCTTTCCAACACAAACTTGTCCGTGTTGTGGCTATACCTTGAGTTCCTTGCTATCCAGGAATTGTTCTCCCTTACCTTGGAACATTAACATCTCTTACGACATCAATGTTGTGAGGATTTCACCACCGCTTAAGAATTCTTGGTATGGTGATACTTCTCACCATCACCATTCTTCTTGGGTCCTCGTGTTGATTCCATCCGGGGTACCAACAAGTGAGCGGTGCTGTTTGGATTCTGCCCTTCTAGCAATCCTATTGCTTTGAAGTTAATGACCGATAATTCATTCTTAGCCTATCGGTTGCGGAACCACCATTCTAACGTTGATCATGCTACTATAAGCCCATATTTCGGGTGCACTTTTCAACCAATTGTTAATTGTGTATGTTTTCCTCGAGCATACATCATTATATCATTTGATCCGACAAATGTTATCTCCTTGTCCACGTAACTGTGGAAATCCACCTTTTTGGAAATCTCGAGGATTGTCGCTGACTCCGTCAGCTACCCCGTCATCCTCTCTTTGGTTTAAATGATGAACTCTTGTGTCAGTACTCACTCCCATAGTTCATTTCCCAAAAATTTTACAATGTCATCTCGACAATTTGTGTTGCATCTTTCTTCTCAGGCATCCTGAGCCTGAGGTATCCTCACACCATTCAGATCTGAATCTCGGTCGGATATGATGGTTGGAACATATTTTCAAGAGTTATAATATTGGTCCTCTTATGACTCGGTAAGGTGATGTCATGCCTAGCACACCTGGCCGGAGGACCTAGTGTTATAGTTTCCTTCTTAACGAGGTTAACCATTTTTTTTCCATGAGGAAATTGAATGCCTTGTGTAATAAGTTATCCTGATGGATCCTTTGTATTACCCAAGTCCGACCTTTGCTTGAAGACCATGTCAATGCTATCTCGAAGCATGTCTATGGTACTCCGATTTTCAACAGGAACATTTGAAGCCCAATGCTAAATGTTTCCTGCTCAATTATCCAAACACCGTTGTATGGGTAATGTCAGGAAATTTCTCTCCCCTTTCCTAAAGGGTTTTCTACATTATATCCTTTCGTGGATATCATGCTCTGTTTGTCCTTGGGAAGGATATACCCATGAAATATGTGTTTAAACACATTTTTCTTTCCATTGTTCGGTTTTATCTGATAACCATATTTTCCTTTCCATTGTTTGGCTTAACCTTCCTTGTGATCTATGTGATCTAAGCAGTATTATCCTCCTGCTTATGTAAACACCTTGGTGAACTACCGTGTCAGTTAGACCCTGTTACTATTGTTGATGATATTCCGGTAACCACCGATGGACGGGAACTTTGCCTATTGGTCCGCCTCGTTCAACGAGCAGGAAAATGGTTCTCTTCGTCCCTCGCCCTTGGTATCGACGTTGTTGCCGACATAACTGACATGGTACTCTCTGACATGCCTTCCTATCATGACCGTGCAAGATGTCACTGCTCCTATTAAAAAAAAACCCACATGGTGGGCCCATAACCCACAGGTCCCAGGATCGAAACCTGACTCTCCTATACACCCCCGGTTTCCAGAGTTATTCCTCGCACTTGACTTCTTATGTAACTCACGGGCCACCTGCCAAGTGATCTATTCGGGTATCAGATGCAATACTTATTCTCGTTGCTCTGAACCCCTTTCACCTTCTGATAGGCAACAAACGATTGCCTATGGGCTTGAAACTTCCATTTTGCACCTTCTTACGTTGCTCTCGATAATTTGTTAAGTATCTATTCAAGAGTTACTTCTCGCCACCTTTCCTGATGTTATCTACCAGATAAGCAACATTGTAGCGGTCCGTTCTTCCGAAGTTACCCCTTGACCTTCATACGTACGATGGAGTTCCCGAAGAAAGGATGATGACTTCATCATGATGACCTAAATCAGAGAAATGAAGACATCAACGTAATGGATCGACCTCTTCGAGAAGAGCAATCAACACCGAGAAGATTTGTTAGAATTTCGTAACCAGACCTTTCCCCCTTAGTCCCCCTCTTAAATCTCGGGACGAGATTTCTTGTAGTGGAGGAGAATTGTGACGCCCGGGTAATTAAGCTACAGTATTCCCACGCTAATGGAGCCACGTTACCTATGTTACTGTTGCTATTCGATCGTTAGATCAAAACCGGTCCAAAATTCAAATTCAAAATTTGGTAAATAATAAAAGTTTTCAAACATTAAAATAAAAATGTTCGGTTTGTACTAAATATTACATAGATAATTGTGGTGTAGCAGACACAGTTTTATAAAATGCATAAATATTTTAAATTGAATTAAAACAGAAGAGAAAATAAATAAAAGAAAGAAAATAAAGAAAAAAAACAGAAAACACACACACACAAAAAAAATATGAAACAACAGCCCCATTGCTGCTGGGCCGTGGCCCAGCTTGCCACTTGGCCCAACCGGCCCGCTCGCCCTCCCACTTAACCCCCACCCCTGGGAAACCCTAGCCCAACCACCCCCACGACCCCCTGCCCACTCTCCCTCGTCTCCCCCCACCTCACGATCCCGATCTAGATCGGGAAGGGGGGATCGAACCCGGCGGCCCCGATGCCATCGCCCCGGCGCCTCGCCGCCCTTCGTCGCCACCTCATCGCCGCCGCCCCCTTCGCCGTGACGACGCCGCCCGGTGCCTCCCGCTACCCCGCCACTCGCCGTCGTCCTCCCCAACGCCCCAGGACCGCCTCGCCGTCGCGGTTCGCCGGAACCGCGTCCTCCCCCTCGACGGACTCCGTCAACCCTCATCGCCCGTACCCCTGCATCGGGGGTGAGCTCTCCGCCGTTCCCCCCTCTCCTGCTCGCCCAACCCCGCGCACGCCCGCTGCTGGCTGCACCTGCGCCCACCTCTCGCGCTCCGGCCCCGCGCTTACCATGGCCGGGTCGCGCCGGGCTCCGTCCGGTCGTGCCCGTCGCCCCCGTGCCGACCGCACACCCCCCTGGCCGGCCTGCCCGCGCATGCTGCGACCCCGTGCGGCCGTCGCCCTCGTGCCCGACCACCGGCGCCTGCCTCCGGCACACGCGCCACCCAGCGCCCGACTCCCGGCATGCGCTGCAGCTGCTACTCCCCGCCCCCTCGCTCGCTATCACCCGCCACCCGCTGGTGGTGCTGCTGGTCGGCTACCCCGCTGCCGGCGTCGGCCATTGCCTCGCTGGGGCCAAGTCCGGCCACCGCGCCCCCTGCCCCTCCCCTCTGCACGTTCGTGCACAGGAGGGAGGTGGCCTGAGCCACTGACATGGGGGCCCCGCCCCAAAAAAAAAAGGGAATTAAAATATAATAATAAAAATAAATAAATAAATAAATAAATAAATAAATAAATAAATAAATAAATAATTAATTATTAATTAAGGAATTAATTAATCTAATTAATCATATTTAGATTAACCTAATTATCTAATTAGTCTAATTAAACAATGATTAGTTAGTTAATCTCTAATTAGCTTAATCACAGTATGACAGGTGGGTCCCACTGGACCCACACGTCAGTTTGACTAGTCAACACCTCTGTTGACTGCTGACGTCATGCTGACGTCAGCGTGCACTGTTTTGGATAATGTTATATTTAAATAATTAATTAAATTCCAGAAATTAATAAAGTCTTTAGAAAATCATATTAAATAATCCGTAACTCGGATGAAAAAACTTTGTACATGAAAGTTGCTCAGAACGACGAGGCGAACCCGGATACGCAGCCCGTTCATCCGCCACACACCCCTAACATATCAAACTCGCAACTTTCCCCCTCCGGCTCCTCTGCCCGAAAACGCGGAACCCCGGGGATATTTTCCCGGATGTTCCCCCCCTTCACCGGTATCATCCCATACCGCGTTAGGGCACCTCTAACGCCGTTACTTGTCATGTCATGCATCACTATGCAACTGCTTGCTTAAATATTTATTGTTCTCCCCCCTCTTCTCTCGATAGACACCGAGACCGACGCTGCTGCTGCCCCGTTCGACTACGGAGTTGACGATCCCTCTCTCTTGCCAGAGCAACCAGGCAAGCCCCCCCCTTGATCACCAGATATCGCCTACTCTTCCCTATACTGCTTGCATTAGAGTAGTGTAGCTTGTTACTGCTTTCGTTATTCCTATCCTGATGCATAGCCTGTCTTTGATACTGCTGTTGATACCTTTACCTGCAATCCTACTGCTTAGTATAGGATGCTAGTGTTCCATCAGTGGCCATACACTCTTGTCCGTCTGCCATGCTATACTACTGGGCCGTGATCACTCGGGGGTGATCACGGGCATACTATATACTTTACACTGTTACATTACATGTGATACTGTTCGGAGATGGGGGCTGAAGGGGCAGGTGGCTCCATCCCGGTAGAGGTGGGCCTGGGTTCCCGACGGCCCCCGACTGTTACTTTGAGGCGGAGCGACAGGGCGGGTTCAGACCACCTAGGAGAGAGGTGGGCCTGGCCCTAGTCGGCGTTCGCGATACTTAACACGCTTAACGAGATCTGGGTATTTGATCTGAGTCTGGCCATTTGGTCTATACGCACTAACCACCTACGCGGGAGTAGTTATGGGTATCCCGACGTCGTGGTATCAGCCGAAGCACTCCTTGACGTCAGCGACTGAGCGGCGCGCGCCGGGTTGGACCGCGTAACGTGACTTCCTTTGAAATGGAGGTTGCTAGGTCTGCTCTCCGGCCGCGTACGCAACGTGCAGGTGTGCTCAGGGCGATGGGCCCAGACCCCTGCGCGCATAGGTTTAGACCGGCGTGCTGACCGCTCTGTTGTGCCTAGGTGGGGCTGCGACGTGTTGATCTTCCGAGGCCGGGCATGACCCAGAAAAGTGTGTCCGGCCAAATGGGATCAAGCGTGTTGGGCTATGTGGTGCACCCCTGCAGGGAAGTTTATCTATTCGAATAGCCGTGTCCCTCGGTAAAAGGACGACCCGGAGTTGTACCTTGACCTTATGACAACTAGAACTGGATACTTAATAAAACACACCCTTCCAAGTGCCAGATACATCCCGGTGATTGCTCTCCAACAGGGCATCGAGGAGGGGATTGCCGGGTAGGATTATGCTATACGATGCTACTTGGAGGAATTCAGTTTACTCTCTTCTATAGGCTGCAAGACGGAGGCGACCAGAAGCGTAGTCTTCGATAAGACTAGCTATCCCCCTCTTATTCTGGCATTCTGCAGTTCAGTCCACTGATATGGCCCTTTACACATATATCCATGCATATGTAGTGTAGCTCCTTGCTTGCGAGTACTTTGGATGAGTACTCACGGTTGCTTTTCTCCCCCTTTTCCCCTTTCCCTTCTACCCGGTTGCCGCAACCAGACGATGGAGCCCAGGATCCAGACGCCACCGTCGACGACGACTCCTACTACTCTGGAGGTGCCTACTTCTACGTGTTGCCTGCTGACGACGACCAGGAGTAGTTAGGAGGATCCCAGGCAGGAGGCCTGCGCCTCGTTCGATCTGTATCCCAGTTTGTGCTGGCCTTCTTAAGGCATAACTTGTTTAACTTATGTCTGTACTCAGATATTGTTGCTTCCGCTGACTCGTCTATGATCTAGCACTTGTATTCGAGCCCTCGAGGCCCCTGGCTTGTATTATGATGCTTGTATGACTTATTTTTATTTGTAGAGTTGTGTTGTGATATCTTCCCGTGAGTCCCTGATCTTGATCGTACACATTTGCGTGCATGATTAGTGTACGATTGAATCGGGGGCGTCACACCTGTTCAGCAACCTTGTGGAGCTCGACCAGTTGCTTCAGCTGGTCGCTCAAAGGTGCCGGGTGTTCGGCCTCAGCATACTGAGACCAGAACACCTTCTCCGTCGAGCTGCCCTCCTCGGCTCGGTAGAAAGCGGCGGCATCTGACACGCTACGGGGCAAATCTGCGAATGCTCCTGGAGAGCTCCGGATTCGGGTAAGTAACAAGTAATTCACTTTCACGTGCTTGCTTTGCATAAAGAATGCCTTACCCGCCGCTATCTTCTTCATCGCCTCAACTTCTTGGAGGGCTTTCTGGGCTTCGGCCTTGGCAGATTTGGCGCTTTCAAGGGCCGTCGCCAGCTCGGACTCTCGCGTCTTTGAGTCAAGCTCCAAACTCTCGTGTTTTTTCACGAGAGCCTGGAGCTCTTGCTGCACCTCGCCCAACCGCGCCTCATGCTTCTCCCGCTCGGTGCGCTCCATGGCCGCCTTCTTTTCGGCCTCGGACAGCGCCTGCTTAAGGGTCTCCACCTCAGTTGTGGCCTCTACGACACCAATAGCGATCCTGTCATTTTTTGCAACTGCATGTTTTTATATTATACTCCACATGGTATTACTTACCTTCTTTTTTCCCTAGCTCCTTCTTGACAAGGTCGAGCTCTTGCTCGGACCGCTCGAGGCTCTGCTTCAGCGCATCCACCTGCGTAGTCAGTGCGGCAGAGGCTAGCAGCGAAGCCTGCATATGCATATTGACTTAATTCTGTTAGACTCCCGCGAATGTTATTAGATCCTCTATTCGGCTTTTCTTTCCGAACACCAAATAGAGCATCAGGGGCTACTGTCTATGCGGTAATATTTTCATATATTTTTCACATACCTCAAAGCCTATCAACAGGCTGGCACAGGCTTCGGTCAGCCCGCTCTTGGCGGACTGAACCTTCTGGATCATCGCACTCATAATAGTGCGGTGCTCCTCGTCGATGGAGGCGCCGTTAAGCACCTGCAACAAGTTATCCGGTGCCTCCGGTTGGGCGGAGGTTACCGGCGTCGTAGGCTTGCCCTTCTTACTAGGGGGCCGCCTGCTGGACTCCGAAACCATTGAAGGTTCCGATGCGGTGTCCGGCCCAGGGCCGGACTTGGAGCCCTTGGGGGTTTTATCCCCTTAGCGCCTAGAGTCCGAGAGGTCGCCTTGCGGCGCCTCCAGGACCACCTCCTCCTGACTTGGAACCTCCTGGGACAACACCTCGGCGTTGTCCGTTGGGCAGGGGGAGGAAGCGGTCGGAAGCGAATTCACATCCGAAGAATCCAGGGAATCGCTCGACGACACGTCGAGCCGGTCTTTGGGCGGACTGCATAATTATATTCGGCTTCAGGAAAAGCTATGCAACAAAGGAACGCCATGAGTCATTCTGGTATCCGAACACTTATGATTTTGCCAGGGGCTTGGCCCTGTGCGACCACTCCTCTTCACCGTCATCGGTGTTGGTGGAGTAGTCCGGAGGGAGGGTCCTTCCTTTCTTGGACCCTCCGGCCTCCCCAGTTGGGGCAGCCTTCTTTTTCTTCTCTTCCCCCGCTAGGGGAGAGACCTATCTTTCCTCCTCCCCGTCTTCGTGGGAGGATTTCGCCTCGGAGTCATCGGACGATGAGTCCGACTCCACCGGGCGCCGGGAACTCTTCCGGGTTCCCGTGGCCTTCTTCTTGGCCTTCTTCTCCGGCACCACGTAAGGTGCCGGAACCAGCAGCTTTGCTAAGCGAGCGTCTGCTGGGTCTTTGGGCAAAGGAGCCGGATAGCTGATCTGCCCGGACGTCTCCTGCCAATCCTGTCAAAGGTAAGGGAGTTTAGATCCCGCATAGAGTCAAACTATGAAACACAAATATCCTGTAAGAGGTAAAAACAGCTTACCGCGTTGGCTTGACGCTGCGCGCTAAATCCGCGATCCTCGGTAGCGGATGCGGGAGCCTCAACGCCCTTGAATAGCACTTTCCAGGCATCTTCGTACGTTGTGTCGAAGAGCCTGCTCAGAGTTTGGTGCTGGGCCGGATTGAACTCCCACAAGTTGAAAGCCCGTTGTTGGCACGGGAGGATCCGGTGGATGAGCATGACCTGGACTACACTGGCAAGTTTGAGCTTCTTGCTCACCAGGCTTTGGATGCATGTTTGGAGTTCGGTCAGCTCTCCTTTTTTGCCCCACGGTAGGCCCTTCTCTTTCCAGGAGGTGAGCCGCGTAGGGATTCCGGATCAGAACTCGGGGGCTGCAACCCATGCAGGGTCGCGCGGTTCGATGATGTAGAACTATCCCGATTGCCACCCCTTTATGGTCTCCACGAAGGAGCCCTCGAGCCATAGGACGTTGGGCAACTTGCCCACCATGGCACCTCCGCACTCCGCCTGGCGGCCGCTCACTACCTTCGGCTTGACATTGAATGTCTTCAGCCATAAGCCGAAGTGGGGCTGGATGCAGAGGAATGCCTCGCACATGACGATGAACGCTGAGATGTTGAGGATGAAGTTCGGGGCCAGATCGTGGAAATCCAGGCCGTAGTAGAACATGAGCCCCCGGACAAATGGGTGGAGAGGGAAGCCTAGTCCGCAGAGGAAATGGGTGAGGAACACCACCCTCTCATGGGGCCTGGGGGTGGGGATGAGCTGCCCCTCTTCTGGGAGCCGGTGCGCGATGTCATCAGACAAGTATCCGGCCTTCCTCAGCTTTTTGATGTGTCCCTCCATGACGGAGGAGACCATCCACTTGCCTCCCACTCCGGACATGGCTGGAGAAGGTTGAGGTGGGGAATGCGGACTTGGGCGATGGAGCTCGAGTACGCGAAAATGGATGAGCAAAGGAGGAAGAAGGCGTAGGTGAAAAGGTGGATCCTTATCCCCTTATATGGGCGGACGAAACTACGTGTCCCCACCAGCCTCGTAAAACTTGCTTATCTCCCAAGCGCCGTAATCAATGGCGCGGTTGGGTTACCCACGCCCGTATTGATGAGAATCCCGGAATAAGGGGACACGATCTCTGCTTTGACAAGACATGCCAAGAAAACCGCCTTGCTAAACGCGCTGAGGTGGGACAGTAAAACGATTCGAATAAAGGCTTGGCCGTGGTGTGATGTCACGCTACGGAATACGTCAGCAGATTAGATTTGTGTAAATACTATTCTCTCTATGGCAATATGTGGAACTTATTTTGCAGAGCCGGACACTATCCTGGTGTTCAAAATCTTCTATGAAGTATTCGAAGGAGGAACCTGCCTTGCAACACCGAAGACAATCTGCGCGCCGGACTCGTCGTCATTGAAGCCTGGTTCAGGGGCTACTGAGGGAGTCCTGGATTAGGGGGTGTCCGGATAGCCGGACTATAACCTTTGGCCGGACTGTTGGACTATGAAGATACAAGATTGAAGACTTCTTCCCGTGTCCGGATGGGACTTTCCTTGGCGTGGAAGGCAAGCTTGGCAATACGGATATGTAGATCTCCTCCCATTGTAACCGACTCTGTGTAACCATAGCCCTCCCCGGTGTCTATATAAACCGGAGGGTTTTAGTCCATAGGACGAACAACAATCATACCATAGGCTAGCTTCTAGGGTTTAGCCTCTCTGATCTCGTGGTAGATCTACTCTTGTACTACCCATATCATCAATATTAATCAAGCAGGAGTAGGGTTTTACCTCCATTGAGAGGGCCCGAACCTGGGCAAAAACATTGTGTCCCTTGTCTCCTGTTACCATCCGCCTAGATGCACAGTTCGGGACCCCCTACCCCAGATCCGCCGGTTTTGACACCGACACCTACTTCAGAGCCGCCACTTCGGTTGCGAACCCTGGCACATTCATGATGATCCTATTATTTTGCAACCAACTTTATTTTGTATATACAGGCAAGGTATTGCTTACCTTTGTTCTCCTCGAGCTGCTTTTTGGCAAGGCTGAGCTCTTCCTCGGACCGCTCGAGGTCCCGCTTCAGCGCGGCGACCTCCGCAGTATGTGCGGCTGCAGCCGGCAGCGAAGCCTGCATACGCATATAGACATATTTGGATTAGACTCCTACGGTTATTATTTGATCCTTTATTCGGATTTTTCTTCGCAGAACGCCAAACAGAGCATCAGGGGCTACTGTCTATGTGGTAACATTTTCTTATAATTTAATTAGTTACCTCAAAGCCTGTTAGGAGGCTGGCACAAGCTTCGGTTAGTCCGCTTTTGGCAGACCGAACCTTCTCGATCACCGCACTCATAATAGTGCGGTGCTCTTCGTCGATGGAAGCGCCTCGAAGCGCTTGCAACAAATTGTCCAGTGCCTATGGATGGACAGAGGCCACCGGCGCGGGCGGCTTTTCTCCCTTAACAGGGAGTTGCCTGCCGGACTTGGAGCCTGTGGGAGTCTTGCTCCCTTTGCGCCCAGGGCCCGGAAGGTTGCCTTGAGGCGCCTCTAGGACCACCTCCCCTTGGCTCGGTGCCCTCGCGGACAACACTTCGGCGTTGTCCATAGGGCGGGGGGCAGAAGCGGTCGGAAGTGAATCATTCTTCATATCCCACGAACCCAAAGAATCACCCGACAAAGATACGTCGATTCGGGCTCTGGGCGGACTGCATAATCGTGTTTGGCATGAGGAGAAGCAGTTCAATAAAGCGGATCAATAATCGTTATGATATCCGGATACTTACGACTTTGCCAGGGGCTTGTCCCTGAGCAGCCACTCGTTGCCCCTATCGGCGGGCGTCGTGGAGCAGTCCGGAAGAAGAGTTCTCCCCTTGTTGGACCCGTCGGCCCCCCTGGTTGGGGCGGCCTTCGTTTTCTTGTCTCCCCCGACTGGAGGGGGAGAATCTTCATCTTCCTCCTCCTCGTCTTCACGAGAGGAGTGCGTCTCGGAGTTATCGGACGATGAGTCCGATATCACTTGACGGCGGTAGCTCTTTCGAGTCCCCGCGACCTTCTTCTTGGTCTTCTTCTCCGGCACCTCATAAGGCACCGGAGTCAGCATCTTCGTGAGAAGAGCGTTGGCTGGATCTTCGGGCAGGGGCGCCGGGCAGTCGATTTGCTCCGCTCTCTCCTCCCAGTCCTGTCAAAGGCATGGGAGCTCAGATCCCACACATGATCAAGCCGGGGAAAGTAAAAACCTTATAAGGTGTAAAAAAACTTACCGGATTCGCAGGGCGCTTCGCACTAAGTCCTCGGTAAGGGAGGAGGGGACCTCGGCGCCCGTGAATAGCACCCTCCAGACGTCCTTGTGTGTCGTGTTAAAAAGCTCGCGCAGGGTCTGGTGTTGGGCCGGGTCGAACTCCCATAAATTGAATGCCCGTTGTTGACACGGGAGGATCCGGCGGAAGAGCATGACCTGGACCACGTTGACAAGCTTAAGTTTCTTTCTTATCATGTTCCAGATATATTTCTGGAGTCCGACCAGCTCTATCGGTGATCCCTAGGACAGGCCCTTCTCTTTCCAGGAGGTGAGCCGCATGGGGGTTCCGGATCGAAACTCGGGGGCCGCCACCCAGTTGGTGTCACGCGGCTCCGTGATGTAGAACCACCCCGACTGCCACCCCTTTATGGTCTCCACATAGGATCCCTCGAGCCATGTAACGTTGGGCATTTTGCCCACCATGGCACCTCTGCATTCCGCTTGCTAGCCGCCTACAACCTTCAGCTTAACATTGAAGGTCTTCAGCCACAGGCCGAAGTGGGGCTGGATGGGGAGGAAGGCCTCGCACACGACGATAAACGCCGAGATGTTTAGGATGAAGTTCCGGGCCAGATCGTGGAAGTCCAGTCCGTAGTAGAACATGAGGCCGCGGACGAACGGGTGGAGGGGGAACCTCAGTCCGCAGACGAAGTGGGTGAGAAAAACTACCCTCTCGTAAGGTTCCAGGGTAGGGACGATCTGCCCCTCGTCGGGCAGCTGGTGCGCGATATTTGCGGCCAAGTATCCGGCCCCCCGCAGCTTTTCGATGTCCTCCTCTGTGACAGAGGATTTCATCCACTGTCCTCCCGCTCCGGACATGGTTGGGGCGGTATGAGGAGAAAGGTGCGAACTTGAGTGTTGGAGCTCGAGTGCGCGAGAATGGATGAGCGAGGAGGAAGAAGGCGTGGGTGAAAAAAGGTGAACCCTTATCCCTTTATAAAGGAGGAGGAAACTATACGCCCCAACTAGCCTGGTTAACTCGCTTATTCCCCAAGCGCCGCGATTGATGGCGCGGTTGGGTTGCCCACGCCCGTATTGATGAGAATCCCGTGATAAGGGGACACGATCTCTGCTTTGAAAAGACGTGCCAAGGAAACCGCCTCGCGATATGCGCCAAGGCTGGTTGAGAAAAATAGCTCGATAATAACCGGACCATGGTATGATGTCATGATATCAAATATGTCAGCAGGTCGGATTTGTGGAAATATTACTCTCTCTACGGTGGTATGTGGAACTTGTTTTGCAGAGCCAGACACTATCTTTGTGTTCAAGGTCTTCTATGGAGTATTCGGAGGAGGAACCCGCCTTGCAATGCCGAAGATAATCTGCACGCCGGACTCATTGTCATTGAAGCCTGGTTCAGGGGCTACTGAGGGAGTCCTGGATTAGGGGGTATCCGGACAGCCGGACTATATCCTTTGGCCGGACTGTTGGACTATGAAGATACAAGATTGAATACTTCGTCTCATGTCCGGATGGGACTCTCCTTTGCGTGGAAGGCAAGCTTGGCGATAGGATATGTAGATCTCCTCCCATTGTAACCGACTCTGTGTAACCCTAGCCCCCTCCGGTGTCTATATAAACCGGACGGTTTAGTCCGTAGGACATGAACAATCATACCATAGGCTAGCTTCTAGGGTTTAGCCTCCATGATCTCGTGGTAGATCAACTCTTGTACTACTCATATCATCAAGATCAATCAAGCAGGAAGTAGGGTATTACCTCCATAGAGAGGGCCCGAACCTAGGTAAACATCGTGTCCCCCGCCTCCTGTTACCATCCGCCTTAGACGCACAGTTTGGGACCCCCTACCCGAGATCCGCCGGTTTTGACACCGACACCGGGCGAGAGTGGCGGAGGAGGCAACCGACAGGTTCTTCAGCCAGAACTGTTAGTTGGTGCAGGGCTCGACCGGCAGGCCGGCTGCATAAGCGGCAGGTTGACGTAGTCCATCGTCGGGTGGATATTCTTGATGTAGAAGTAAGACTTCTGCCATAGCTTGGCCGACTGCAGCAAGGCGAGGGAGGGGAAGTGGACCCCGGTACCCAAACGCCGCACTGCGACACAGGCTCCGCACTGGGCCGCCTCGTTCTTGGCGGCGGTGCCGAGTTTGAGGTAGAAGAACTCCCCCCAGAGCTCAAGGGTGGGGAGTGTGCCGAGGTAGCCCTTGCAGAGAGTGACGAAGGCAGCCAGCAGCACCACCGTATTTGGCGTGAGGTGGTGCGGCTCGACTTTGTAGAAAATGAGGAACGAGCGGAAGAAGCCACTCGCCGACAGGCCAAAGCCGCAGAGAAAGTGCGACCGGAAAACGACGTGTTCTCCGTCCTCCGGCGCCGGCAAGATCTCCGCCTCGGGAGGAACACACACCTTTATGTTCGTCTTGCGAAGCAGCTGCCGCGTCTGGAGAAGGAAAGTGAGGTGGTCTTTGTGAACGTTGGAGCCGTCCCAATCGTCGGCCCGTTCGCGCGCCATAGATGAGGATGCTCGACGGAGGCGTGACGCGGCGACGAGTGGGTGAATCCGCAGCTGAGCAAGGAAGCCGCAGTGCGAGGAGGCCCGGCGATGGCAAGCTGCTGCAACGCCTCGTCAAGAGGAAGGGGCGCGGCGGCAGCAAGGAGAAGAGGAAGGAGAAAGGCAAAGGGCGAGAGGGCGTGCATGCATTCTGCTACCCCCTCCCCCTACTTATAGCCCCCTGGCGGCGGAGCCGAGGGGGCGAGACATGGGGGGTCGTGGGATTAACTGCGCCCACTCCCTCCACGACCCCGCGCCTTCCGCGCCTTAAACGGCATGCGATTAATGTGCCACAAAAGCCCAATCGCCTGCCTCGGCCGCAGCAGATCCGCACGCGTGCCGAGGCCCTGTAGTGGCGGGCCCTAGCCTGCGATGACGTCCTGTCGCGCCCGTGGGCTGGCAGGCCGGCCTAACCTGCTGGCGCCGCATGGCGGGTGAGCAACGGGCGGCAAGCCTGTCATCCGGCTGGCATGCCACCCGGCCACCACCACGACGTTTTGAATTCACCAGGCGGCCAGCCCGGCCACGGCCGGCTCCTAGCTGACGGCACCTCCAGAAGACGGACGAAGCAACTTCAACAGACCACTCAGAGTAGGAAGCTGCTAAGGCTTCTCGCCTTTTCAGCCGCAGCGCCCCACCGGCTTTGGGGACTACTATCAGAGTAAATGACCACGGGTAGCCTCATCGCCCCCCCATGTATTTCAAGACATCGGGGCTGGCTGCGCCCCTCACACCTCCAAGACGAACGACCATCTTCTTGGGCCGTCTGGTCCGAGCGGCCGGCTGCTAGAAGGCAGCAGAACCTCAGAAGGCGGCCACGAGGGGGCCCGACTCCTAGAAGGCGGCCCCTGATACGTCTCCAACGTATCTATAATTTTTGATTGCTCCATGCTATATTATCTACTGTTTTGGACTATATTGGGCTTTATTTTCCACTTTTATTACTTTTGGACTAACCTATTAACCGGAGGCCCAACCCAGAATTGCTGTTTTTTTGCCTATTTCAGTGTTTCGAAGAAACGGAATATCAAACGGAGTCCAAACGGAATGAAACCTTTGGGAACATGATTTTCTCATCAGATAAGACCCAGGAGACTTGGACCCTCCGTCAAGAAAGCCACGAGGTGGTCACGAGGGTGGAGGGCGCGCCCCTTGCCTCGTGGGCCCCTCGAAGCTCCACCGACGTACTCCTTCCTCCTATATATACCTACGTACCCCCAAACGATCAGATACAGAGCCAAAAATCTAATTCCACCACCGCAACCTTCTGTACCCACGATATCCCATCTTGGGGCCTGTTCCGGAGCTCCGCCGGAGTGGGCATCCATCACGGAGGGCTTCTACATCATCATCATAGCCTCTCCGATGAAGTGTGAGTAGTTTACCTCAGACCTTCGGGTCCATACTTAGTAGCTAGATGGCTTCTTCTCTCTTTTTGGATCTCAATATAATGTTCTCCCCCTCTCTCGTGGAGATCTATTCAATGTAATCTTCTTTTTGCGGTGTGTTTGTTGAGACCGATGAATTGTGGGTTTATGATCAAGATTATCTATGAACAATATTTGAATCTTCTCTGAATTCTTTTATGTATGATTGGTTATCTTTGCAAGTCTCTTCGAATTATTAGTTTGGTTTGGCCTACTAGATTGGGTTTTCTTGCAATGGGAGAAGTGCTTAGCTTTGGGTTCAATCTTGCGGTGTCCTTACCCAGTGACAGAAGGGGCAGCAAGGCACGTATTGTATTGTTGCCATCGAGGATAACAAGATGGGGTATTTATCATATTGCATGAATTTATTCCTCTACATCATGTCATCTTGCTTAAGGCATTACTCTGTTTTCATTAACTTAATACTCTAGATGCATGCTGGATAGCGGTCGATGAGTGGAGTAATAGTAGTAGATGCAGGCACGAGTCAGTCTACTTGTCTCGGTCGTGATGCCTATATACATGATCATACCTAGATATTCTCATAACTATGCTCAATTTTGTCAATTGCTCAACAGTAATTTGTTCACCCACCGTAGAAATACTTATGCTCTTGAGAGAATCCACTAGTGAAACCTATGGCCCTCGGGTCTATTCTCATCATATCAATCTCCAATCACTTTATTATTGCTTTGCTTTTTTACTTTGCTTTTTATTTTACTTTGCATCTTTATACCAAAAATACCAAAAATATTATCTATCATCTCTGTCAGATCTCACTCTCGTAAGTGACCGTGAAGGGACTAACAACCCCTAATCGCGTTGGTTGCGTTGAGCTATTGTTTTTGTTTAGGTATGAGGGACTCGCGCGTAGCCTCCCACTAGATTGATACCTTGGTTCTCAAAAACTGAGGGAAATACTTACGCTACTTTGCTGCATCATCCTCTCCTCTTTGGGGAAATCCAACGCAAGCTCAAGAGGTAGCAAGAAGAATTTCTGGCGCCGTTTCCGGGGAGTCTACGCAAAAGTCAACATACCAAGTACCCATCACAATCCATATCTCTCGCACTATATTATTTGTCGTTTGCCTCTCATTTTCCTCTCCCCCACTTCACCCTTGTCGTTTTATTCACCCTCTCTTTTCCATTTGCCTTTTTCTCGCGTGCTTCTTGTTTGCTCGTGTGTTGGATTGCTTGTTCGTCACGATGGCTCAAGATAATACCAATTGTGTGACTATACCAATACCAACAATAATGATTTCCTTAGTACTACGATTGCTCCTCTTGTCAATACTGAATCTTGTGAAATCAATACTGCTTTGTTGAATCTTGTTATGAAAGATCAATTCCCCGCCCTTCCTAGTGAAGATGCCGCTACTCATCTAAATAGCTTCGTTGATTTATGTGATATGCAAAAGAAGAAAGATGTTGATAATGATATTGTTAAATTTAAGCTATTTCCTTTTTCGCTTAGAGATCGTGCTAAAGCCTGGTTTTCGTCTTTGCCTAAAAATAGTATTGATTCTTGGAACAAGTGCAAAGATGCTTTTATCTCTAAGTATTTTCCTCCCGCTAAGATCATCTCTCTTAGAAACGATATAATGAATTTTAAGAAACTTGATCATGAACATATTGCACAAGCTTCGGAGAGAATGAAATTAATGATACGTAATTTCCCTACTCATGGTTTGAATTTGTGGATGATTATACAAAATTTTTATGCCGGATTGAATTTTGCTTCTAGAAATCTTTCAGATTCGGCCGCGGGAGGCAATTTTATGGAGATCACTTTAGGAGATGCTACTAAACTCCTAGATAATATTATGGTTAATTATTCTCAATGGCACACTGAAAGATCTACTAATAAAAAAGTGCATGCAATAGAAGAAATCAATATTTTGAGTGGAAAGATGGATGAACTTATGAAATTATTTGCTAACAAAAGTGTTTCTTATGATCCTAATGATATGCCTTTGTCTACTTTGATTGAGAATAATAATGAATCTATGGATGTGAATTTCGTTGGTAGGAATAATTTTGGTAACAACGCGTATAGAGGGAATTTTAATCGTAGGCCTTATCCTAGTAATCCTTCTAATAATTATGGAAATTCCTGCAACAACTCTTATGGAAATTTTAATAAGATGCCCTCACAAAAGAATTTTAATGCTTTGCTTGAAGAGAAATTACTTAAAGTTGATGAATTGGCTAGGAATGTTGATAGAATTTCTCTCGATGTTGATTCTTTAAAGCTTAGATCTATTCCTCCTAAGCACGATATCAATGAGTCTCTCAAAGCCATGAGAATTTCCATTGATGAATGCAAGGAAAGAATCGCTAGGATGCGTGCTGCGAAAGATGCCTTTATTAAAGCGCGTTCTTCCAATTCCTATGAAAATCAAGATGAAGATCTAAAATTTATTGATGTGTCCCCTATTAAATCTTTGTTTTGCAATATGAATCTTGATGAAACTGAATATGATCCACCTTTACGTAGACGGCGTTCTAAAAATTCGGAGTATTTAGATCTTGATGATGAAATTTATAAAAGTGGGATTGAAAAGAATAAAACCCTAGATGTTGCTAAACCCACTATAATGGATTTCAAGGAATTTAATTATGAAATTTTTTCTTTAATTGATTGTATTTCCTTGTTGCAACCCGTGCTAAATTCTCCTCATGCTTATAGTCAAAATAAAGCGTTTACTAAACATATCGTTGATGCCTTGATGCAATCTTATGAAGAAAAACTCGACGTGGAAGTTTCTATCCCTAGAAAACTCTATGATGAGTGGGAACCAACTATTAAAATTAAGATTAAGGATCATGAATTTTATGCTTTATGTGATTTGGGTGCTAGTGTTTCCACTATTCCCAAAACTTTGTGTGATTTGCTAGATTTCCGTGATTTTGATGATTGCTCTCTAAACTTGCATCTTCGGATTCCACTATTAAGAAACCTATGGGAAGAATTAATGATGTTCTTATTGTTGCAAATAGGAATTATGTGCCCGTAGATTCTATCGTTCTTGATATAGATTGCAATCCTTCTTGTCCTATTATTCTTGGTAGACCTTTCCTTAGAACGATTGGCGCGATTATTGATATGAAGGAAGGGAATATTAGATTCCAATTTCCCTTAAAGAAGGGCATGGAACACTTCCCTAGGAATAAAATAAAATTACCATATGAATCTATCATGAGAGCCACTTATGGATTGCCTACCGAAGATGGCAATACCTAGATCTATCCTTGCTTTTATGCCTAGCTAGGGGCGTTAAACGATAGCGCTTGTTGGGAGGCAACCCAATTTTATTTTAGTTTTTTTGTTTTTGTTTCTGTTTAGGAATAAATAATCCATATACCTTATGTTTATATGTGGTTTTATCTTTTAATTAGTGTTTGTGCCAAGTTAAATCTATAGGATCTTCTTGGATGATAGTTATTTGATCTTGCTGTAATTTCCAGAAACTTTCTGTTCACGAATTTTTTTGTTAAAAATCACCAGAACGTGATAAAATACTGATTCCAATTGATGCTGATCAATAAACAAATTGCCTAGGTCGTCCTATTTTGGCTGATTTTTTGGAGTTCCAGAAGTTTGCGTTAGTTACAGATTACTAAAGATTGTTCTGTTTTTGACAGATTCTGTTTTTCGTGTGTTGTTTGCTTATTTTGATGAATCTATGGCTAGTAAAATAGTTTATAATCCATAGATAAGTTTGCATACAGTAGGTTTAACACAAATATAAATAAAGAATGAGTATATTACAATACCATGAAGTGGTCTTTTGTTTTCTTTCGCTAACGGAGCTCACGAGATTTCTGTTGAGTTTTGTGTTGTGAAGTTTTCAAGTTTTGGGTGAAATCTTTTGATGGATTACGGAACAAGGAGTGGAAAGAGCCTAAGATTGGGGATGCCCATGGCACCCCCAAGATAATCCAAGGACACCAAAAAGTCAAAGCTTGGGGATGCCCTGGAAGGCATCCCCTCTTTCGTCTACTTCCATCGGTAATTTTACTTGGAGCTATATTTTTATTCACCACACGATATGTGTTTTGCTTTGGAGCGTCTTGTATTATTTAAGTATTTGATTTTTAGTTTACCACAATCATCCTTGCTGTACACACCTTTTGAGAGAGCCATACATGAATTGGAATTTGCTAGAATACTCTGTGTGCTTCACTTATACCTTTTGAGCTATATAGTTTTACTCTATGTGCTTCACTTATATCTTTTGAGCTTTATAATTTTGCTCTAGTGCTTCACTTAGATCTTTTAGAACACGGTGGTGAACTTGTTTTAAAGAAACTAGTGATCTCTCATGCTTCACTTAGATTATTTTGAGAGTCTTAAATAGCATGGTAATTTGCTTAATAATAATAATATGCTTGGTATTCAAGATTTGTAAAACTTTCTTTTGAGTGCGTTGAATACTAAGAAAAGTTTGATGCTTGATAATTGTTTTGAGATATGAAGATAGTGATATTAGAGTCATGCTAGTTGAGTAGTTGTGAATTTGAGGAATACTTGTGCTAAAGTTTGTGATTCCCGTAGCATGCACGTATGGTGAACCGTTATGTGATGAAGTCGGAGCATGATTTATTTATTGATTGTCTTCCTTATGAGTGGCGGTCGGGGAAGAGTGATGGTCTTTCCCTACCAATCTATCCCCCTAGGAGCATGCGCGTAATACTTTGCTTTGATAACTTCTAGATTTTTCCAATAAGTATATGAGTTCTTTATGACTAATGTTGACTCCATGGATTATACACACTTTTCCCATCCTTCCACCATTTCTAGCCTCTCTATTACCGCGCATTTTCGCCGGTATCATACACCCACCATATACCTTCCTCAAAACAGCCACCATACCTACCTATTATGTCATTTCCATAGCCATTCCAAGATATATTGCCATGCAACTTTCCATCGTTCTGTCTATTATGACACGCTCCATCATTGTCATATTGCTAGCATGATCATGTAGTTGACATCGTATTTGTGGCAAAGCCACCGTTCATAATTCTTTCATACATGTCACTCTTGATTCATTGCATATCCTGGTACAGCGCCGGAGGCATTCACAAAGAGTCATATTTTGTTCTAAGTATTGAGTTGTAATTGTTGAGTTGTAAGAAAAATAAAAGTGTGATGATCATCATTTTTAGAGCATTGTCCCAAGTGAGGAAAGGATGATGGAGACTATGATTCCCCCACAAGTCGGGATGAGACTCCGGACGAAAAATAAATAAAAAAAAGAAAAAAAGAGGCCATAAAAAATAGAAAAGGCCCAAATAAAAAAATGAGAGAAAAAGAGAGAAGGGACAATGTTACTATCCTTTTACCACACTTGTGCTTCAAAGTAGCATCACGATCTTCATGATAGAGAGTATCTCATTTTTTCACTTTCATATACTAGTGGGAATCTTTCATTATAGAACTTGGCTTGTATATTCCAATGATGGGCTTCCTCAAATTGCCCTAGGTCTTCGTGAGAAAGCGAGTTGGATGCACACCCACTTAGTTTCTTTTGTTGAGCTTTCATATACTTATAGCTCTAGTGCATCCGTTGCATGGCAATCCCTACTCAGTCACATTGATATCTATTGATGGGCATCTCCATAGCCCATTGATACGCCTAGTTGATGTGAGACTATCTTCCCCTCTTTTTGTCTTCTCCACAACCACCATTCTATTCCACATATAGTGCTATATCCATGGCTCACACTCATGTATTGTGTGAAGATTGAAAAAGTTTTGAAAACGTTAAAGTATGAAACAATTGCTTGGCTTGTCATCGGGGTTGTGCATGATTTAAATACTTTGTGTGGTGAAGATAGAGCATAGCCAGAGTATATGATTTCGTAGGGACAACTTTCTTTGGCCATGTTATTTTGAGAAGACATAATTGCTTTGTTAGTATGCTTGAAGTATTATTATTTTTATGTCAATATGAACTTTTGTCTTGAATCTTTCGGATCTGAATATTCATACCACAATTAAGAAGATTTACATTGAAATTATGCCAAGTAGCACTCCGCATCAAAAATACTCTTTTTATCATTTACCTACTCGAGGACGAGCACGAATTAAGCTTGGGGATGCCTGATACGTCTCCAACGTATCTATAATTTTTGATTGCTCCATGCTATATTATCTACTGTTTTGGACTATATTGGGCTTTATTTTCCACTTTTATATTACTTTTGGACTAACCTATTAACCGGAGGCCCAGCCCAGAATTGCTGTTTTTTGCCTATTTCAGTGTTTCGAAGAAACGGAATATCAAACGGAGTCCAAAAGGAATGAAACCTTTGGGAACGTGATTTTCTCATCAGATAAGACCTAGGAGACTTGGACCCTCCGTCAAGAAAGCCACAAGGCGGTCACGAGGGTGGAGGGCGCCCCCTAGGGCGCGCCCCCTGCCTCGTGGGCCCCTCGAAGCTCCACCGACGTACTCCTTTCATCCTATATATACCTACGTACCCCCAAACGATCAAATACGGAGCCAAAAACCGAATTCCACCGCCGCAACCTTCTGTACCCACGAGATCCCTTCTTGGGGCCTGTTTCGGAGCTCCGCCGGAGGGGGCATCCATCACGGAGGGCTTCTACATCATCATCATAGCCTCTCCGATGAAGTGTGAGTAGTTCACCTCAGACCTTTGGGTCCATAGTTAGTAGCTAGATGGCTTCTTCTCTCTTTTTGGATCTCAATACAATGTTCTCCCCCTCTCTCGTGGAGATCTATTCGGTGTAATTTTGTTTTTGCGGTGTGTTTGTTGAGACCGATGAATTGTGGGTTTATGATCAAGATTATCTATGAACAATATTGGAATCTACTCTAAATTCTTTTACGTATGATTGGTTATCTTTGCAAGTCTCTTCGAATTATCAGTTTGGTTTGGCCTACTAGGTTGGTTTTTCTTGCAATGGGAGAAGTTCTTTGCTTTGGGTTCAATCTTGCGGTGTCCTTACCTAGTGACAGAAGGGGCAGCAAGGCACGTATTGTATAGTTGCCATCGAGGATAACAAGATGGGGTATTTATCATATTGCATGAATTTATTCCTCTACATCATGTCATCTTGCTTAAGGCGTTACTCTGTTTTCATTAACTTAATACTCTAGATGCATGCTGGATAGTGGTCGATGAGTCGAGTAATAGTAATAGATTCAGGCAGGAGTCGGTCTACTTGTCTCGGACGTGATGCCTATATACATGATCATACCTAGATATTCTCATAACTATGCTCAATTATGTCAATTGCTCAACAGCAATTTGTTCACCCACCGTAGAAATACTTATGCTCTTGAGAGAAGCTAGTAGTGAAACGTATGGCCCCCGGGTCTATTCTCATCATATCAATCTCCATTCACTTTATTATTGCTTTGCGTTTTTACTTTGCCTTTTATTTTACTTTGCATCTTTATACCAAAAATACCAAAAATATTATCTATCATCTCTATCAGATCTCACTCTCGTAAGTGACCGTGAAGGGACTGACAACCCCTAATCGCGTTGGTTGTGTTGAGCTATTGTTTTTGTGTAGGTACGAGGGACTCGCGCGTAGCCTCCTACTGGATTGATATCTTGGTTCTCAAAAACTGAGGGAAATACTTACGCTACTTTGCTGCATCATCCTCTCCTCTTCGGGGAAATCCAACGCAAGCTCAAGAGGTAGCAGCTCCTCGTCCCCTCAAAGTTTGCACCCCATTACCATGACGAGACGGGGTGTGGCTACGGTGCAACCCGCCACCCCCGAATCCAGGGCGGATCATGGCCGCAGTGCGGTGTACCAGGCAGACACCATACGCCCGACGCGGTACTGTTGCCACGCTGCCCCTGATATCATTGACGTTAGAGAGAGCCATGCTCCCATGACACGCGGTCGGTACGGCCCACAGGCGGTGGGCCCTACCTGGTTGCCAGCCACCAGAAGGCGGTGAAGCCTGATAACCCACAAGTATAGCGAATCTATCATAGTCCTTTCGATAAGTAAGAGTGTCGAACCCAGTGAGGAGCAAAAGGAAATGATAAGCGGTTTTCAGTAAGGTATTCTCTGCAAGTACTGAAATAAGTGGTAACAGATAGTTTTGTGATAGGATAATTTGTAACGAGCAACAAGTAACAAAAGTAAATAAAGTGCATCAAGGTGGCCCAATCCTTTTTGTAGCAAAGGACAAGCCTGGACAAACTCTTATATAAGGAAAAGCGCTCCCGAGGAGACATGGGAATATCGTCAAGCTAGTTTTCATCACGTTCATATGGTTCGCGTTCATTACTTTGATAATTTGATATGTGGGTGGACCGGTGCTTGGGTGCTATTCTTACTTGAACAAGCATCCCACTTATGATTAACCTCTATTGCAAGCATCCGCAACGACAACAAAAGTATTAAGGTAAACCTAACCATAGCATGAAACATGTGGATTCAAATCAGCCCCTTACGAAGCAACGCATAAACTAGGGTTTAAGATTCTGTCACTCTAGCAACCCATCATCTACTTATTACTTTCCAATGCCTTCCTCTAGGCCCAAATAATGGTGAAGTGTTATGTAGTCAACATTCACATAACACCACTAGAGGCTAGACAACATACATCTCATCAAAATATTGAACGAATACCAAATTCACATGACTATTAATAGCAAGACTTCTCCCATGTCCTCAGGAACAAACGTAACTACTCACAAAGCATATTCATATTCATAATCAGAGGGATATTAATATGCATATAGGATTTGAACATATGATCTTCCACCAAATAAACCAACTAGCATCAACTACAAGGAGTAATCAACACTACTAGCAACCTACTAGTACCAATCCCGGACTTGGAGACAAGAAATGGATACAAGAGATGAACTAGGGTTTTGAGATGAGATGGTGCTGGCAGTGGCAGAGCCAGCTCAAAGTTTAGAGTCGGGGCAAAATCTAAGTGTTGTCAAATTAATTAATTTTTGCCCAAGCAAACTTCTACTTGACCCAATTTTCTCTACTAGAGCTTCGTGGACGTGCATCATGGGAGCCCGGGCAAGTGCCCCAGCTCGCCGGGTGCTGTCTCCGCCACTGGGTGCTGGTGAAGATGTTGATGGAGATTGCCCTCTCCCGATGAGAAGAGTGTTGGTGATGACACTGGCGATGATTTCCCCCTCTCGGAGGGAAGTGTCCTCGGTAGAACAGCTCTGCCGGAGCCCTAGATTGGTTCCGCCAAGGTTCCGCCTCGTGGCGGCGGAGTATCGTCCCGAAAGGTTGCTTATGATTTTTTCCCCTCTGGTGAACTTCTTCCGCTCAATATTTTTTATTATTTCCAAAAATGACTTTCGTGGAGTTTCAGGACTTTTGGAGTTGTGCAGAATAGGTCTCTAATATTTTCTCCTTTTCCAGCCCAGAATTCCAGCTGCCGGCATTCTCCCTCCTTATGTAAACCTTATAAAATAAGAGAGAATAGGCATAAGTGTTGTGACATAACGTGTAATAACAGCCCATAATGCAATAAATATCGATATAAAAGCATGATGCAAAATGGACGTATCAACTCCCCCAAGCTTAGACCTCGCTTGTCCTCAAGCGAAAGCCGATAACGATAAATATGTCCACATGTTTACAGGTAGAGGTGTCGATAAAAATAAAATACGGACATGAAGGCATCATGATTATTCTCATAACAACAACATATATGGATATTGTCATATGATTTCTTATGCTCAAGTAATAATCTATTCACAATGCAAAGGTACGAATCATAAACTTTATTGAGAACCAACAAACTATAATCCCAGTCATTGAAGCAATTGCAATTTATCATAACATCAGCAAGAGTCTATGTCAGAGCTTAATAGAAAGTCCACATACTCAACTATCATTTAGTCTTTCATAATTGCTAACACTCACGCGATACTTGTGGTTACGGAGTTTTAATCGGACACAGAGAAAGATAGGGGCTTATAGTTTCGCTTCCCAACCTTTTACCTCAAGGGTAATGTCAACAATAATAACTCATGCTCCCCTACATCCAATTAGATATATCTATCAGGATCTTTCCAACATATTGTGCTTGCCAAAGGATAAAATGAAAAAGGAAAGGTGAAGATCACCATGACTCTTGCATAAAGTAGAAGATAATAATAAAGGATAGGCCCTTCGCAGAGGGAAGCAGAGGTTGCCATGCGCTTTTAGGGTTGGATGCACAAAATCTTAATGTGAAAGAACGTCACTTTATATTGCCCCTTGTGATATGAACCTTTATTATGCAGTCTGCCGCTTTTATTTCTTCCACATCACAAGATCGTATAAAGTTTATTTTCTCCCACACTAACAAGTCATACATATTTAGAGAGCAATTTTTATTGCTTTGCACCGATGACAACTTACTTGAAGGATCTTACTCAATCCATAGGTAGGTATGGTGGACTCTCATGGCAAAACTGGTTTAAGGGCTTTTGGAAGCACAAGTAGTGTCTCTACTTGGTGCTGAGAATTTGGCTAGCATGAGGGAGAAAGGCAAGCTCAACATGTTGGATGATCCATGACAACATACTTTATCTCAGATATAAGAAAACATAACCCATTACGTTGTCTTCCTTGTCCAACATCAACTCTTTAGCATGTCATATTTTAATGAGTGCTCCCAATCATAAAAGATGACAATGATAATATATTTATATGTGAAACCTCTGTTTCCTTATTACTTCCTATTAATTGCAACGATGACCAAAGCTATGTATGCCAACTCCCAACAACTTTTAATCATCATACTCTTTCTATGTGAAGTCATTACTCTCAATAAGATCAATATGAACTCTTTATTTCTTTTTATTCTTTTTCTCTTTTCTTTTATTCACTCAAAATCATGGCAAAAATAATCAAGCCCTTGACTCAAAACTAATCTTTATTATATAGCTGACGAACTCAATTACGTAGAGGGATCATAAAGCAAAACTCAAAACTAGATCATGCCATAAACTTTATTCTACTAGATCAAGATACTACTACAAGGATCGAACTAAGAAAAACGGTAAAGATAGGAGTGTGATGGTGGTACGATACCGGGGCACCTCCCCCAAGCTTGGCAGTTGCCAAGGGGAGTGCCCATACCCTTGTGATTATATCTCCTTCTTTGTTGTTGGTGAAATATTCTTGGCGATGATGCCCCTCAGGATACGATTCTCCTCCTCGAGCTTATTGACTTGCTGCTTGAGGTCCATTATTTCCTTACGAAGATTTCCTGTAACTGCTAAGGCTCCTTGCACCCAAGGGTGTTGCATAGCTGCGGGAGAACAAGTGACACTCCTCTTCATATTTTCATAAGAAAGAAATCTAACATTGGAAGGGATAAACGAGTTTGGAATAGCTGAGCTCTGGGGTTCACATCGTGAACCCAGTTCAGAAGCGAGAAGTGACTTCTTGATCCTCCATGGCATCTACCCTCATCAAGTCAGCCTCAATCTCTTCCTCCATTGCTGGCCTAAAGTGGTCAGCGTCGCTGTTTGCCCTTGGTTCCGATGCCGGATGAGACACCCGGCTCTCCCCGACTGACTCTTGAGAAGACATCTTGCTCTAATCTGCAGCAGCAACAGCTCGAAACAAAAACAGAGGTTATTTGCGTGATACAGGAGTCAAAACCTTCGGGAGAATATATAATGAATTTTTACCGACCAAAATACATATCGTGCAAGAAAACGGAATCCGGAAGGCACACTAGGTGCCCACGAGGTAGGGGGGCGTGCCAAGGGGGGTAGGGCGCGCCCTCCACCCTCATGGGGCCCTCGTGTCCTTCCCGGACTGCTACTTATTTTTCTACTTTTCTAAATATTCCAAAACGGAGAAATATTGCCTTAAAAACTGTTTTGGAGTCGGTTTACTTACCGTACCACATACCTATTCCTTTTCGGAGTCTGAAACATTCTGGAAAGTGTCCCTTATGTATTCCTCCGGGGTTACGGTTTCAATAACATTGGTTTCAACATTTATGGGATTACCTCAGATATAATGTTTGATTCTTTGACTGTTTACCACCTTCGGATTTGTGCCTTCGAAGTTGTTGATTTTTATGGCACCAGAATGATAGACCTCCTCAATAACATAAGGGCCTTCCCATTTAGAGAGAAGTTTTCCTGCAAAAAATCTTAAACGAGAGTTGTATAGCAATACATAATCACCTATGTTAAACTCACGCTTTTGTATCCTTTTATCATGCCATCTTTTAACTTTTTCTTTAAACAACTTGGCATTCATAAGCTTGGGTTCTCCATTCACGAATTGAGCTAATATCAAATAACCTCTTCTCACCGGCAAGTTTGTAATCATAGTTGAGCTCTTTAATAGCCCAATATGCCTTATGTTCTAGTTTGAGAGGTAAATGACATGCTTTTCCATAAACCATTTTATACACAAACATACCCATAGGATTTTTATATGCAGTTCTGTAGCCCACAATGCATCATCAAGTTTCTTGGACCAATTCTTTCTAGATCTATTGACAGTCTTTTGCAAAATTAATTTGAGTTATCTATTACTCAATTCTACTTGACCACTAGACTGAGGATGATAAGGAGATGCAATTCTATGATTAACATCATACTTAGCAAGCATTTTACGGAAAGCACCATGAATAAAATGTGAACCACCATCAGTCATTAAATATCTAGGGACTTCAAACCTCGGAAAAATAACTTCCTTAAGCATTTTAATAGAAGTGTTATGATCAGCACTACTAGTTGGAATAGCTTCTACCCACTTAGTAACGTAATCAACAGCAACTAAAATATGTGTATATCCATTAGAGGCAGGAAAAGGTCCCATATAATCAAAGCCCCAAACATCAAATGGTTCAATAACAAGTGAATAATTCATAGGCATTTTTTATGTCTACTAATATTACCAATTCTATGGCATTCATCGCATGACAAGACAAACTTACAGGGATCCTTGAAGAGAGTAGGCCAATAAAAACCGGATTGCAATACCTTATGTGCAGTTCTATCTCCCGCGTGATGTCCTCCATAAGCTTCGGAGTGGCACTTGCGTAGGATCTTTTCCTGTTCATGCTCAGGTACACAACGTTTAATAACACCATCTACTCCTTCTTTATAAAGATGTGGGTCATCCCAAAAGTAATGTCTCAAATCATAGAAAAACTTTTTCTTTTGTTGGTATGTGAAACTAGGTGGTATGAATTTAGCAACGATCTAATTGGCATAATCAGCATACCATGGAGTACTACAAGAAGTACCTATAACATTTAATTGCTCATCAGGAAAGCTATCATCAATAGGTAGTGGGTCATCAAGAACATTTTCTAACCTAGACAAGTTGTCTGCAACGGGGTTCTCAGCTCCCTTTCTATCAACAATATGCAAATCAAATTCTTGTAGCAAGAGAACCCATCTAATAAGTCTAGGTTTAGCATCTTTCTTCTCCATAAGATATTTAATAGCAGCATGATCAGTGTGAATGGGATATGGGATATGGACAACGAAGAAATTCGCGCCCCTCCCACCACCCACTTAGTAGCCACTGTCGACGATTTAACCGACATGCTCGATTTCGACTCCGAAGACATCGACGCTATGGACGACGACGCAGGACATGAACAGGAACCAACGCCCACAGGGCGTTGGACTGCCACCTCATCGTATGACATATACATGGTGGACACCTCCAAAGAGGGGGGTGGCGATAAGACAACGGAGGATAATCCCTCCAAGAAGCAATCCAAGCACCGACGTCAGTGGCGCCGCTCTAAGTCTCGCCATAGCAAAAGCAGTGGTACCGGCACAAGAGATAATAACGCTCCGGATAGTGCCAAAGACGGCGATAATCCCCTCCAGCCAGACCTCAAGCGGGAGGATGAACAAGCTAGCCCTCCGGAACAGGCAGCAAACGGAGAATCAGAGGATGACAATTACATGCCTCTCTCCGAAGACGAGGTGAGCCTCGGAGACGAAGAATTTATCATGCCTAAGGATCCCATCGAGCAGGAGCGCTTCAAGTGCCGGCTTATAGCCACAACAAACAGCCTGAAGAAAAAGCAACAACATCTTCAAGCTGATCAAGATCTGTTAGCGGATAGATGGACTGAAGTCCTTGCGGCCGAGGAATACGAACTCGAACGCTCAATCAAGAGTTACCCAAAGCGCAGGTTGCTACCCCAACTCGAGGAGGAAGCATTGAAACCTACATCACCAGCGTATGATGCGGCGAATCGGCCACCTCGCGGTCGAGACAGAGAGGCATATCAGCCCAAAGTCCAGCCCGCACCCCGCCGCCATTCAAATAAAAATACCAAGGCCCGGGGCAACACGCGGGACCTGCGAGACATATTGGAAAACAAAGCAAAACATGCAAGATCGATCTACGGATCACGGGGGCGCGCCCCAACGCGGGACGATGACCGTCACGCCGGATATACTAAAAGCAAATCTGGCCGGGCCGAATACAGCACACAAGACTCATATGAACTGCGTCATGACATAGCCCGGCACAGAGGCGCCGCACACCCCCTATGCTTCACAGATGAAGTAATGGATCATGAATTCCCAGAGGGCTTTAAACCCGTAAACATTGAATCATATGATGGGACAACAGACCCCACGGTATGGATCGAGGATTTCCTCCTACACATCCACATGGCTTGCAGCGATGACCTACATGCCATCAAGTACCTCCCATTAAAACTCAAAGGACCAGCTCGGCATTGGCTAAATAGCTTTCCAGCAGACTCCGTCGGTAGTTGGGAGGATTTGGAAGATGCATTCCTTGACAACTTCCAAGGCACTTATGTGCGACCACCGGATGCTGATGACTTGAGCCATATAACTCAGCAGCCAGGGGAATCGGCCAGGAAATTCTGGACCAGGTTCCTAACTAAGAAAAACCAAATTGTCGACTGTCCGGATGCCGAGGCCTTAGCGGCATTTGAACATAACATCCAGGATGAGTGGCTTGCCCGACACCTCGGCCAAGAGAAGCCGAAGTCCATGGCAGCCCTCACGACACTCATGACCCGCTTTTGCGCGGGCGAGGACAGTTGGCTGGCTCGCAGCAACAACACATCAAGGAATCCTAGCACTTCAGATGCCAAAGACAGTAACGGCAGGCTACGTTGTAACAGACACAAGCGCCGCAACAACGGAGATAATGCCGAAGATACGGCAGTCAATGCCGGATTCAGTGGCTCTAAATCCAATCAGCGGAAAAAGCCATTTAAAAGAAGTACTCCGGGCCCGTCCAGTTTGGACCGCATACTCGATCGCTCATGTCAAATTCACGGCACCCCCCGATAAGCCAGCCAATCACACCAACAGAGAATGCTGGGTGTTCAAGCAGGACGGCAACTTGAATGCTGAAAACAAGGACAAAGGGGCTACATAGCGACGACGAGGAGGAGCGCCGGCCGCCGAACACGGGAGGACAAAAGAGGTTCCCCCCACAAGTGAAAACAGTGAACATGATATACGCAACCCACATTCCCAAGAGGGAACGGAAGCGTGCACTAAGGGACGTCTATGAGATGGAGCTAGTCGCCCCAAAGTTCAACCCATGGTCCTCTTGTCCGATCACCTTCGATCGCAGGGACCACCCCACTAGTATCCATCATGGCGGATCTGCCGCATTGGTCCTTGACCCCATCATTGACGGATTTCACCTCACTCGAGTCCTTATGGACAACGGCAGCAGCCTGAACCTGCTCTATCAGGATACAGTGCGCAAAATGGGTATAGACCCATCAAGGATCAAACCCACTAAAACCACCTTTAAAGGTGTCATCCCAGGTGTAGAGGCCCATTGTACGGGCTCAATCGCACTGGAAGTGGTCTTCAGATCTCTGGATAACTTCCGAAGTGAGGAGTTAATCTTCGATATCGTCCCATTCCGCAGTGGCTATCACGCATTGCTCGGACGAACCGCGTTTGCCAGGTTCGATGTGGTGCCGCATTATGCATACCTCAAGCTCAAGATGCTCGGACCTCGAGGGTTATAACAGTCAATGGAAACACAGAACGCTCGCTCCGCACGGAGGAGCACACTGCAGCCCTCGCATCAGAAGCACAAAGCATCCTTTCAAGGCAAACCGCCAATTCGGCAATAAAGCCCCCGGACACCTTCAAGCGAGTCTGGAGTAACTTGCAACATTCGGCCTCCGTCCTAGTCCCAGTCCAGCAACGAAATTTGTGCCGCGCGTACATAATTACGCATTAAAAATATCATGGGCATAGACGGAGGCACGGCCAGGACACGTCCCACAATGCGACTCAACTTCCCCAGGGGTTGTATACTTTTATAATTTTCTCTCTTTCTGGACCTTACTATCTGGAAACCCTTTTCGGCAGTCTGACTGCTGGACGCATTCCGGGAAGGAAATACCAAGGAGGCAAGTGCTACCTCTTGAGCACTGCGTTGGATTTCCTTAAAGAGGAAAGGATGATGCGGCAAAGTAGCGTAAGTATTTCCCTCAGTTTTTGAGAACCAAGGTATCAATCCAGTAGGAGGCTATGCGCGAGTCCCTCGTACCTACACAAAACAAATAACTCCTCGCAACCAACGCGATAAGTGGTTGTCAATCCCTTCACGGTCACTTACGAGAGTGAGATCAGATAGAGATGATAGATAATATTTTTGGTATTTTTGTGATAAAGATGCAAAGTAAAATAAAAGCAAAGTAAAAGGCAAAGGCAATAATAAAGTGTTGGAAGATTAATATGATGAAGATAGACCCGGGGGCCATAGGTTTCACTAGTGGCTTCTCTCAAGAGCATAAGTATTTTACGGTGGGTGAACGAATTACTGTTGAGCAATTGACAGAATTGAGCATAGTTATGAGAATATCTAGGTATGATCATGTATATAGGCATCACTTCCGAGACAAGTAGACCGACTCCTGCCTGCATCTACTACTATTACTCCACTCATCGACCGCTATCCAGCATGCATCTAGAGTATTAAGTTCATGAAAACAGAGTAACGCCTTAAGCAAGATGACATGATGTAGAGGGATAAATTCATGCAATATGATAAAAACTCCATCTTGTTATCCTCGATGGCAACAATACAATACGTGCCTTGCTACCCCTACTGTCACCGGGAAAGGACACCGCAAGATTGAACCCAAAGCGAATCACTTCTCCCATTGCAAGAAAAACCAATCTAGTAGGCCAAACCAAACTGATAATTCGAAGAGACTTGCAAAGATAACCAATCATACATAAACGAATTCAGAGAAGATTCAAATATTGTTCATAGATAATCTTGATCATAAACCCACAATTCATCGGTCTCAACAAACACACCGCAAAAAGAAGATTACATTGAATAGATCTGCACGAGAAAGGGGGAGAACATTGTATTGAGATCCAAAAAGAGAGAAGAAGCCATCTAGCTACTAACTATGGACCCTAAGGTCTGAGGTAAACTACTCACACTTCATCGGAGGGGCTATGGTGATGATGTAGAAGCCCTCCATGGTGGATGCCCCCTCCGGCGGAGCTCCGGAACAGGCCCTAAGATGGCATCTCGTGGGTACAGAAGGTTGCGGCGGTGTAATTAGGTTTTTGGCTCCGTATCTGATCGTTTGGGGTACGTAGGTATATATAGGAGGAAGAAGTACGTCGGTGGAGCAACGTGGGGCCCACGAGGGTGGTGGAGGGCGTGCCCTGGGGGTGGGCGTGCCCCCTACCTCGTGCCCTCCTCGAAGCTTCCTTGACTTAGGGTCCAAGTCTCCTTAATCACGTTCGATGAGAAAATCACGTTCCCGAAGGTTTCATTTCGTTTGGACTCCATTTGATATTCCTTTTCTGCAGAACTCTGAAATAGGCAAAAAACAACAATTCTGTGCTGGGCCTACGGTTAATAGGTTAGTCCCAAAAATAATATAAAAGTGGATAATAAAGCCCAATATTGTCCTAAACAATAGATAATATATCATGGAGCAATCAAAAATTATAGATACGTTGAAGACGTATCAGGCATCCCCAAACTTAATTCCTGCTTGTCCTCGAGTAGGTAAATGATAAAAAAGAATTTTTGATGCGGAGTGGTACTTGGCATAATTTCAATGTAATTCTTCTTAATTGTGGTATGAATATTCAGATCCGAAAGGTTCAAGATAAAAGGTCATATTGACATAAAAATAATAATACTTCAAGCATACTAACTAAGCAATTATGTCCTCTCAAAATAACATGGCCAACGAAAGTTCATCCCTACAAAATCATATAGTTTAGTCATGCTCCATTTTCGTCACACAAGAATGCTCTCATCATGCACAACCCCGATGAAAAGCCAAGCAATTGTTTCATACTTTAGTAATCTCAAACTTATAAACTTTCACGCAATATATGAGCGCGAGCCATGGACATAGCACTATGGGTGGAATAGAATATGATGATGGGGGTTATGTGGAGAAGACAAAAAAGGAGAAGATCCCACATCAACAAGGCTAATCAATGGGCTATGGAGATTCCCATCGATTGATGTTAATGCAAGGAGTAGGGATTGCTATGCAACGGATGCACTAGAGCTATAAATGTATGAAAGCTCAATCAAAAGAAACTAAGTGGGTGTGCATCCAACTTGCTTGCTCACGAAGACCTAGGGCACTTGAGGAGGCCCATTGTTGGAATATACAAGCCAAGTTCTATAATGAAAAATTCCCACTAGTATATGAAAGTGACAAAACAAGAGACTCTCTATCATGATGATTATTGTGCTACTTTGAAGCACAAGTGTGGCAATGGATAGTAGCATTCTCCCTTCCCTCTTTTTCTCTCATTTTTTGGGGCCTTCTCTTTTTTTATGGCCTTTCTCTTTTTTCTTTTTTTATTCCTCACTTGGGACAATGCTCTAGAAAATGATGATCATCACACTTCTATTTATTTACAACTCAATGATTACAACTCGATACTAGAACAAAGTATGACTCTATATGAATGCCTCCGACGATGTACCGGGATATGCAATGAACCAAGAGTGACATGTATGGAAGAATTATGAACGGTGACTTTGCCACAATTACTATGTCAACTACATGATCATGCTAAGCAATATGACAATGATAAATGTTTCATGATAAACGGAATGGCTATGGAAATGCCATAATAGGTAGGTATGGTGGCTGTTTTGAGGAAGATATAAGGAGGTTTATGTGTGAAAGAGCGTATCATATCACGGGGTTTGGATGCACCGGCGAAGTTTGCACCAACTCTTGATGTGAGAAAGGGCAATGCACGGTACCAAAGAGGCTAGCAATGATGGAAGGGTGAGAGTGCGTATAATCCATGGACTCAACATTAGTCATAAAGAACTCACATACTTATTGGAAAAATCTACAAGCCATCAAAAACCAAAGCACTACGCGCATGCTCCTAGGGGGATAGATTGGTAGAAAATGACCATTGCTCGTGCCCGACCGCCACTCATAAGGCGGACAATGAAAGAACACCTCATGTTTCAAATTTGTTACATAACGTTTACCATACGTGCATGCTATGGGACTTGCAAACTTCAACACAAGCATTTCTCAAATTCACAACTACTCAACTAGCACGACTTTGATATTATTATCTCCGTATCTCAAAGCAATCATCAAGCATCAAACTTTTCTTAGTATCCAACACACTCATAAGAAAGCTTTTACTATTTTTGTATACCTAGCATATTAAGATTTTTTAAAGCAAATTACCATGCTATTTAAGACTTTCAAAATAATCTAAATGAATCATGAGAGATCAATAGTTTCTTTAAAACAAATCCACCACCGTGCTCTAAAAGATATAAGTGAAGTACTAGAGCAAAACTATATAACTCAAAACATATAAGCGAAGCACAAAGAGTATTCTAATAATTTCCAATTCATGTATGGCTCTCTAAAAAGGTGTGTACAGCAAGGATGATTGTGGTAAACTAAAAATCAAAGACTCAAATCATACAAGACGCTCCAAGCAAAACACGTATCATGTGGTGAATAAAAATATAGCTCCAAGTAAAGTTTCCGATGGAAGTAGACGAAAGAGGGGATGCCTTCCGGGGCATCCCCAAGCTTCGAATTTTTGGTGTCCTTAGATTATCTTGGGGGTGCCATGGACATCCCCAAGCTTAGGCTCTTTCCACTCCTTGTTCCATAATCCATCAAAATATTTCACCCAAAACTTGAAAACTTCGCAACACAAAACTCAACAGAAATCTCGTGAGCTCCGTTAGCGAAAGAAAACAAAAGACCACTTCAAGGTACTGTAATGAACTCATTCTTTATTTATATTGGTGTTAAACATAATGTATTCCAACTTCTCTATGGTTTATAAACTATTTTACTAGTCATAGATTCATTAAAATAAGCAAACAACACACGAAAAACAGAATCAGTCAAAAACAGAACAGTCTGTAGTAATCTGTAACTAACACAAACTTCTGGTACTCCAAAAAATCAGGCAAAATAGGAAGACCTGGGAATTTTTTTTATTGATCCGCAGAAATTGGAATCACTATTTTATCATGTTCTTGTGATTTTTAACAATTGTTTTCGTGAACAGAAAGTTTCTGGAAATTACAGCAAGATCAAATAACTATCATCCAAGAAGATCCTATAGGTTTAACTTGTCACAAACACTAATTAAAACATAAAAACACATCTAACCAGAGGCTAGATCAAAGATTTATTACTAAGCAGCAAGGAAAAATATTGGGTTGTCTCCCAACAAGCGCTTTTCTTTAAAGCTTTTTAGCTAGGCATTAAGATTTCAATGATGCTCACGTGAAAGACAAGAATTGAAGCATAAAGAGAGCATCATAAAACATGTGACAAACACACTTAAGTCTAACATACTTCCTATGTATAGGCATATTATAGGCAAACAAATTATCGTACCAAGCAAAAACTAGCATATGCAAGGAAGCGGGAAGGAATAATAGCAATCTCAACATATCGGGAGGTAATTTAGTAACATGAAAATTTCTATAACCATATTTTCCTCTCTCATAATAATTACATGTAGGATCATAAGAAAATTCAAAAATGTAGCTATCACATAACATATTCTCAACATGATCCACATGCATGCGAAGTGGACACTCTTCCAAAATAGTGGGATCTAAAGTTGACACTCTTCTGAACCCACTTTCAATATTATTGCAAACAATATTATCAATCTCATATTCATCATGGGGCTTAAATAAATTTTCAAGATCATAAGAAGAATCACCCCAATCATGATCATTGCAACAAGTAGTAGACATAGCAAAACTAGCATCCCCAATCTTAGGGTTTTGCATCTTATTAGCACAATTGACATCAAAAAAATTTATAATAAAATCATTGCAATCATGATTTTTATTCAGAGATCTATCGTGAGTTACATCACGGATTTCAGGAAAAACCTTATAAAGATAATCTAGTGCATCCAAATCACTAGGAATTGGTTCATCATAATTGGATCTCTTAAAACGATTGGCAAGCGGATGAGGATCCATAGATATTCGCTTCTCTGTTTAGGAATAAATACTCAACTATTTCAACCAAATGAGCAAACGAGCCAAGTAAGACATCAAGGCAAACGAAAAGAGAGGGTGAATAAAACGGCAAGGGTGAAGTGGGGGAGAGGAAAACGAGAGGCAAATGGCAAATAATGTACTGCAGGAGATAAGAGATTATGATGGGTACTTGGTATGTTGACTTTTGCGTAGACTCCCCAGCAAAGGCGCCGGAAATTCTTCTTGCTACCTCTTGAGCACAGCGTTGGATTTCCTTGAAGAGGAAAGGATGATGCAGCAAAGTAGCGTAAGTATTTCCCTCAGTTTTTGAGAACCAAGGTATCAATCCAGTAGGAGGCTACGCGCGAGTCCCTCGTACCTACACAAAACAAATAACTCCTCGCAACCAACGCGATAAGGGGTTGTCAATCCCTTCACGGTCACTTACGAGAGTAAGATCTGATAGAGATGATAGATAATATTTTTGGTATTTTTGTGATAAAGATGCAAAGTAAAAAAGCAAAGGTAATAATAAAGTGTTGGAAGATTAATATGATGAAGATAGACCCGGGGGCCATAGCTTTCACTAGTGGCTTCTCTCAAGAGCATAAGTATTTTACGGTGGGTGAACGAATTACTGTTGAGCAATTGACAGAATTGAGCATATTTATGAGAATATCTAGGTATGATCATGTATATAGGCATCACGTCCGAGACAAGTAGACCGACTCCTGCCTACATCTACTATTACTCCACTCATCGACCGCTATCCAGCATGCATCTAGAGTATTAAGTTCATGAAAACAGAGTAACGCCTTAAGCAAGATGACATGATGTAGAGGGATAAATTCATGCAATATGATAAAAAAACCTATCTTGTTATCCTCGATGGCAACAATACAATACGTGTCTTGCTGCCCCTACTGTCACTGGAAAGGACACCTCAAGATTGAACCCAAAGCTAAGCACTTCTCCCATTGCAAGAAAAACCAATCTAGTAGGCCAAACCAAACTGATAATTCGAAGAGACTTGCAAAGATAACCAATCATACATAAAAGAATTCAGAGAAGATTCAAATATTGTTCATAGATAATCTTGATCATAAACCCACAATTCGTCAGTCTCAACGAACACACCGCAAAAAGAAGATTATATTGAGAGAGGGGGAGAACATTGTATTGAGATCCAAAAAGAGAGAAAAGCCATCTAGTTACTAACTATGGACCCGAAGGTATGAGGTAAACTACTCACACTTCATCGGAGGGGCTATAGTGATGATGTAGAAGCCCTCCATGGTGGATGTCCCCTTCGGCGGAGCTCCGGAACAGGCCCCAAGATGGGATCTCGTGGGTACAGAAGGTTGTGGCGGTGGAATTAGGTTTTTGGCTCCGTATCTGATCGTTTGGGGGTACGTAGGTATATAGGAGGAAGAAGTACGTTGGTGGAGCAACGTGGGGCCCACAAGGGTGGAGGGCGCGCCCTGGGGGGTGGGCGCACCCCCTACCTCGTGCCCTCCTCGAAGCTTCCTTGACTTAGGGTCTAAGTCTCCTGGATCACGTTCGGTGAGAAAATCACGTTCCCGAAGGTTTCATTCCGTTTGGACTCCGTTTGATATTCCTTTTCTGCAAAACTCTGAAATAGGCAAAAAACAGCAATTCTGGGCTGGGCCTCCGGTTAATAGGTTAGTCCCAAAAATAATGTAAAAGTGGATAATAAATCCCAATATTGTCCAAAACAGTAGATAATATAGCATGGAGCAATCAAAAATTATGGATACGTTGGAGACGTATCAGCAAGAAGCTAAGACGTACAAGGGAATCCCCAGGTGGTCTCTGATAACAATTGAAATACCTGTTTTAAATACCCATACGTAGCTTGCCCTTGGATAGGACATGCCAAATAGTTGTATTTTCTTCTTATTGCACTACTTGTATCCGTACGCTTTGACGTACTATTTAATAACAATGCGTAGCATTTGCCTATTTAATAACAATTACGACAGATTGCACCCATACATTCTAGTACGACTAGTATGCCAGGGGCTTCAGTATACCCCATAATACGGCGTGAGAAGTCCGAACACTTTCAACAGTGCGGCACCCCGTACTTATTGCATTATATGCATCAGCTCCGAATCATGTCTTGGGTCAATAGTTGGGTTTGCCCGGCTCCCATGTATTGATACCTTACGTTCCACAATATCGGCTAAGGTAGCACTGGGAGAACTACTGCGATTGTGTCCCAGTTCTTGCGGACGAGCACCTCAGTAGAGAAAGCCGAAAACTGACTGTCATGATAAGGCAAGAGCTGGTCGCTGTTCGAGAGGTCTCAAGTCCTTAAAGACTTTTTCCGCTTCGAGCGAGGAGTCAGCCTTGCCCGACTTAGGCATATATAGCGCCCCAAATTCGGCCTTTCGAATACTAGGGCCTTTGCCAAAATTTAAAATTGTACACTTCTATGGCTAAGTGAGAGTGATAAAGCCTTATAGTCTGATTACCTGGTTCGTTTTGCTGAACACCTCCCTCGAAGGACCCAAAATTGGGATAAAGAGTGCCCAGGTTTATCCCAAACACCTCAGTACTAGTTACATGGGGGCAGAAGCCGACGACTGGCCAACTCTCAGATTTTATAAATGGCCGCACAGAAGGTAATATTTTAAATTCACAAGCATTCCATAGTGCAAATGAACTCATTTCATATTATAGGATCACATGAGTACATTCATTCAAATATTACATCCTTAGCACATTCCTCCGCCACAAGGCGAGAACCCTTCAGGACACTGTTATAATACATTTCGGGGTGGCGATGCTCCTTGCCTTCCGGCGGCCCCTCCTTCACCAGCTTCTCGGCGTCCAGCTTCGCCCAGTGCACCTTTGCCCGGGCAAAAGCCCTGCGCGCACCCTTGATGCAGACGGACCGCTTTATGACTTCAAGCCGTGGGCATGCATTCACAAGCCGCCTCACCAGGCCGAAGTAACTCTCAGGCAGGGGATCGCCAGGCCACATCCGGACTATAAGACCCTTCATGGCCTGTTCGGCCGCCTTGTGGAGCTCGACCAGTTGCTTCAGCTGATCGCTCGAGGGCATGGGGTGTTCGGTCCCAGTATACTGAGACCAGAACAACTTCTCCATCGAGCTCCCCTCCTCGGCCCGGTAGAACTCCGCGGCATCTGACACACTGCGGGGTAGATCTACGAACGCTCGTGGAGAGCTCCGAACTCGGGTAAGTAAAAGGAAATTTTCTTTCACATGCTTGCTTTGCATAATGAATGCCTTACCCGCCACTATCTTCTTAACCGCCTTAATTTCCTGGAGGGCCTTTTGGGCTTCGGCCTTGGCATGTTGTGCGCTTTCGAGGGCCTTCGCAAGCTCGGACTCTTGCGTCTTAGAGTCGAGCTCCAAGGACTCGTGTTTTTTTGACGAGAGCCTGGAGCTCTTGCTGCACCTCGCCCACCCGGGCCTCTTGCTTTTCTCGCTCGATGCGCTCCTTGGCCACTTTGTCTTCGGCTTCGAATAGCACTTTCTTCAGGGTCGCCACTTTGGTCGTGACCCCTAGCAAATTCATGATGATCCTATTATTTTACAGCCAAGTTTCTTTTTACTATACAGACAGGGTATTGCTTACCTTTGTTCTCTTCGAGCTGCCTCTTGGTAAGGCCGAGCTCTTCCTTGGACCGCTCAAGGTCCTGCTCCAGTGTAGCAATCTCCACAGTACGTGCGGCAGCGGCCAGCAGTGAAGCCTGCATATGCACATAGACATATTCTGATTAGACTCCTGTGGTTATTATTTGATCCTCTGTTTGGCCTTTCTTTCCGAACACCAAACAGAGCATCAGGGGCTACTGTCTATGCTGTAACATTTTCTCATAATTTGATCACTTACCTCAAAGCCTGTTAGGAGGCTGGCACATGCTTCAGTTAGTCCGCTTTTGGCGGACTGAACCTTCTCGATCACCTCACCCATGATAGTGTGGTGCTCTTCGCCGATAGAAGCGCCACGAAGCGCTTCCAGCAAGTTGTCCGGTGCCTCTGGATGGACAGAGGCCATCGACACAGGCGGCTTGCCCCTGTTAGCGAGGGGTTGCCTAACAGAGTTCGGAACCACTGGAGGTTCCAGCACAGTATTCGGCTGGGGGCCGAATTTGCTGCCCCCATCATCGGAGCCCATGGGAGTCTTGCTCCCCTTGCGCCCAGCATCCGGAATGTCGCCTTGAGGCGCCTCCAGGACTACCTCCCCTCGGCTCGATGCCCTTTGAGACAACACCTCTACATTGTTCGTAGGGCGAGGGGAGGAGGCGGTCGAAAGTGAATCGCTGTTCAGATCCGACGGGTCCAAAGAACCATCCGATGAAGATACGTCGATATGGGCTCGGGACGGACTTCATAATCATGTTCGGCGTGATGAGAAGCAGTGTAATAAAACATACCAAGAATTATTATGGTATCTGGATACTTACGACTTCGCCAGGGGCTTGTCCCTAGGCAACCACTCGTCGTCGCTATGAGTGGCCATCGTGGAGCAGTCCGGAAGGAGAGTCCTTCCCTTCTTGGACCCTTCGGCGGCCTTCCTTTTCTTCCCCCCCCCCCCCGGCTGGGGGGGAGAGCTTTCCTCTTCCTCCTCCTCGTCTTCATGGGAGGAGTGCGCCTTGGAGTTTTCGAATGATGAGTCCGATATAACCTTGCGCTGGAGACCCTTCCGGGTCCCCATGGCCTTCTTCTTGGCCTTCTTCACCGGCACCTCGTAAGGCGTCGGAACCAGCATCTCCGTCAGGAGAGCATCTGCTGGATCTTCGGGCAGGGGGGCTGGACAATCGATCTGCTCCGCTGTCTCTACCCAGTCCTGTTAAATGGCGTGGAGGCTTAGATCCCGCACATGGTTAAACTGGGGAAAGTGAACATCTTATGAGATATAAAGAACTTACCGGATTAGCAGGGCACTTTGCGCTGAGTCCACGGTCCTTGGTAAGGGGAGGAGGTACCTCGACACCCTTGAACAGCACCTTCCAGACGTCCTTGTGCGTCGTGTCGAAGAGCCTTCGTAGTGTCTGGTGCTTGGCCGGGTCGAACTCCCACAAATTGAATGCCCGTCTTTGACACGGGAGGATCCGGTGGAAGAGCATGACTTGGACCGCGTTGACGAGCGCTTGATTTTCTTGCTCATCATGTTCTTGATGCACGTCTAGAGTCCGGTCAGCTCTATCGAGGAACCCCAGGACAGGCCCTTCTCTTTCAGGAGGTGAGCCACGTGGGGATTCCGGATCGAAATTCGGGGGCCGCCACCCAGTTGGTGTCGTGCAGCTCGGTGATGTAGAACCACCCCGATTGCCACCCCTTTATGGTCTCCACATAGGAGCCTTTGAGCCAGGTGACATTGGGCATTTTGCCCACCATGGCGCCTCCGCACTCCGCTTGCTGGCCGACCACCACCTTCGGTTTAACATTGAAGGTCTTTAGCCACAGGCCGAAGTGGGGCTTGATGCGGAGGAAGGCCTCGCACACGAGGATACACGCTGAGATGTTGAGGATGAAATTGGGGGCCAGATCATATAAATCCAGACCGTAATAGAACATGAGCCCGCAGACAAATGGGTAGACGGGAAATCCTAGTCCGCGGATGAAGTGGGTAAGAAAAACCACCCTCTCATGGGGTTCTGGAGTCGGGACGTCTGCCCCTCGTCTAGCAGCCGGTGTGCGATATCCGCAGCTAGGTATCCGCCTCCCCGTAGCTTTTTGATGTCCTCCTCCGTAACGAAGGAGACCATCCACTTGCCTCCCTCTCCGGACATGCTTGGAGTGGATTGAGGAGAAAATTCAAACTTGGGTGCTGGAGCTCGAGTGCGCAAGAGTGGATGAGAAAAGGGGGAAGAGGGCGTGGGTGAAAAAGGTGAATCCTTGTCCCTTTATAAAGGCGGAAGAAACTCTGCGCCTCCCCACCTGCCTGGTAAACTCGCGTATTCCCCAAGCGCCGTAATTGATGGCGCGGTTGGGTTACCCACACTCGTATTGATGAGAATCCCGTGATAAGGGGACACGATCTCTGCTTCGATAAGACGTGCCAAGGAAACCGCCTCGCGATATGTGCAGTGGCTGGTTGTAAAAAACGGTTCGAATAATGACCGGGCCATGGTGTGATGTCATGCTACAAAATGCGTCAGCAGATTAGATTTCTGGAAATTATTATCTCTACGGTGGTATGTGGAATTTGTTTTGCAGTGCCGAACACTATCCTTGTGTTCAAAATCTTCTACGGTGTATTCGGAGGAGGAACCCGCCTTGCAATGCCAAAGACAATCTGCGCGCCGGACTCATCGTCATTGAAGCCTGGTTCAAGGGCTACTGAGGGAGTCCTGGATTAGGGGGTCCTCGAACGGCCGAAATATATACTTTAGCCGGACTGTTGGACTATGAAGATACAAGATTGAAGACTTCGTCCCGTGTCCGGATGGGACTCTCCTTGGCGTGGAAGGCAAGCTTGGCAATACGGATATGTAGATCTCCTCCCTTGTAACCGACTCTGTGTAACCCTAGCCCCCTCCGTGTCTATATAAACGGGAGGGTTTTAGTCCATAGGACAACAACAAACATACCATAGGCTAGCTTCTAGGGTTTAGCCTCTACGATCTCGTGGTAGATCAACTCTTATAATACTCATATCATCAAGATCAATCAAATAGGAAGTAGGGTATTACCTCCATCGAGAGGGCCCAAACCTGGGTAAACATTGTGTCCCCCGCCTCCTGTTACCATCCGCCTTAGACGCACAGTTCGGGACCCCCTACCCGAGATCCGCCGGTTTTGACACCAACAGCGGCCCCCTTCCTCGGAGTCTGTGCGCCATTAACCAGATGAGACGGGGAGTGGCTACAGTGAGCGCCCGCCATGCAGTAGGACTGTAGCCACCCCCCCCCCCCCCCGACAAAGCCTCCGTCATTAGGGGCGAGGCTACAGTATAAAGCAGTCAGCATAGCCCGCAGGCGGTGGGCCCTACCTGTCGGCCAAGATCATGGCAGTCGATGGGGCCCACTAGGCGGCGAGCCCCAGCAGCTGACGGAGAAGCCGGCGACTAGAGACACTGACGGCCGGGTCCTACACCTGGCCGGATTAAAGTTGTACCCCTATGGGGTAGGCCTTTGTAAACCCCCCAGGTCACCCCATGCAAAGTGTTCAGGATCTTAGTTACTACACACCCACATAGAGAGAGTGAAGTAGGGCTAGCCTTGTTCTTCTTCCTCCTCTAGCCAAACAGCTCAAGGAGCAAGCTTGTAGCTACCTTGTTGAGATAGTGATCATGCGGAGACCCCGCAGAGCAGGACTAGGGGTGTTATCTCCTAGGAGAGCTCTGAACCTGGGTAAGATTCGCAGGCGTATGCGGTCTCGCTCACTCCCGCTTCTAGAGCCCGGCGATGTACTCTTGTCCCCATCCATGATAAGCCACCCCCTAGCATATGTCGCACGATATCCCTGACATGGAGGCAGCAAGAACAGGGGAGAGTGACAGTACAGCAACAGCGGTACTACCACTCACGAGAGCGGTACTACAACTTATAAGCCATAGTGTTGCGCACCCAATGCTGCCCTACCACCACTGCGAGCGCAACGGGTCCAGAAGGAAGTGGAAGTGGAGCGTAGTGGGCAGGCGGTACTACCGCTTATAAGCGGTACTACCGCTTGTACTATCTTTCCACTGCCGAGCAAACCCGACATGAAAAGTCAAGTCCCCACAAGCAGTGGTAGTACGCGCGGAACTGGACAATGGTACTACCTCTTATAAGCGGTACTACCGCTGCCCAGAGCGTTACTGCCGCTTGAGGCCTTCAGGCCACAAGCACAGAAAACAGAGGATACAATAAAGCCTAAACTACCGTAACTTCTGCAGATGAGCTCCAAAAAGAGCAAACTCAAGCTTGTTGGATAGATGACAATAAATACTATCCAACATCGAGTGGGAGTATGCCTAATATATAGATATGTGAAACCTCTGTGAACGAAGAACCGAAAAAAACTCCAACATCGAAAACATCTTAGAAGATGCATATATGAACTCCATTTTCGATGAACTTGAGCTTGTCATGAAGATGACCATAAGCTCTAAAACTCACACAGAGAAAATTAAACAAGAACCAAGAAAGATGATGCGAGGATGCAATGGTTTGAGCTCTCTACGAACGATACAATCAAGCTACTAACCCGAGAGCCCCCCTTGATAGTACGGCAATCGATCCTATAACCCAGTCTCCCCACTACCACCATGAGACAGGTAAAATAGAAATCCTATCAAGGGCAAACTTTTGCCTTGCACATAGTCCACTTGAGCTTGATGATGACGATCTTGACTTCCTCAAGTGTTGGACCACCTTTCTTGATTGCGTTGGCTTGATGAAGACTAGTTAATTGCTCCCCATACTCCACTATGGGTGAGCCACTCTTCGGCACATCACAAGTCCATTGTCACCACAATGGACGACAAGCTTCAAGCATGATGTCTTCATGATGCTCCACTTGAAATTGCACACCGCAATCTTGATGACAATCACCACTTGATGTCATTCTCCATGGGTTGTATAAAATCTTCCTCCTGACGCAAGCCCATGGAAACACACCTAACCTCACACATAGTTGTCACATAGACCATGGGTTAGTACACAAAGCGTAATGGACAATGCTCACCTAACCCCACATAGAACTCTCAAGAAATGCCTATGGACAAATCCTACGAATATAACTCAAGGCAAACATTAGTCCATACAGAATGTCATCAATTACCAAAAACACACACGGGGGCACCATGCTCTTCCAGTGTCCATTCGCCGGAATCCCCCCCCCCCCATTACACACATCAACAACCACCAAATTAATGTCAGGTTTCTTCCTTGCTTTGCTATCATCATCCACCTCATTCCCTTTTGTACCATCGATATTGGTCGTCATCAAACAGGAGGCTACATTGATGTCTACTACACAACCTTCTTCTTGTAGACGTTGTTGGGCCTCCAAGTGTAGAGGTTTGTAGGACAGTAGCAAATTTCCCTCAAGTGGATGACCTAAGGTTTATCAATCCGTGGGAGGCGTAGGTTGAAGATGGTCTCTCTCAAACAACCCTGCAACCAAATAACAAAGAGTCTCTTGTGTCCCCAACACACCCAATACAATGATAAATTGTATAGGTGCACTAGTTCGGCGAAGAGATGGTGATACAAGTGCAATATCGATGGTATATATAGGTTTTTGTAATCTGAAAATATAAAAACAGCAAGGTAACTAATGATAAAAGTGAGCGTAAACGGTATTGCAATGCTAGGAAACAAGGCCTAAGGTTCATACTTCCACTAGTGCAAGTTCTCTCAACAATAATAACATAATTGGATCATATAACTATCCCTCAACATGCAACAAAGAGTCACTCCAAAGTCACTAATAGCGGAGAACAAACGAAGAGATTATGGTAGGGTACGAAACCACCTCAAAGTTATTCTTTCCGACCGATCTATTCAAGAGTCTATAGTAAAATAACACGAAACTATTCTTTCCGTTTGATCTATCATAGAGTTCGTACTAGAATAACACCTTAAGACACAAATCAACCAAAACCCTAAGGTCACCTAGATACTCCAATGTCACCTCAAGTATCCGTGGGTATGATTATACGATATGCATCACACAATCTCAGATTCATCTATTCAACCAACACAAAGAACTCCAAAGAGTGCCCCAAAGTTTCTACCGGAGAGTCAAGACGAAAACGTGTGCCAACCCCTATGCATAGATTCCCAAGTTCACGGAACCCGCAAGTTGATCACCAAAACATACATCAAGTGAATCAATAGAATACCCCATTGTCACCACGGGTATCCCACGCAAGACATACATCAAGTGTTCTCAAATCCTTAAAGACTCAATCTGATAAGATAACTTCCAAGGGAAACTCAATCCATTACAAGATAGTAGAGGGGGAGAAACATCATAAGATCCAACTATATATAATAGCAAAGCTCGCGATACATCAAGATCATACCACCTCAAGAACACGAGAGAGAGAGATCAAACACATATCTACTGGTACATACCCTCATCCCCGAGGATGAGCTACTCCCTCCTCGTCATGGAGAGCGTCGGGATGATGAAGATGGCCACCGGTGAGGGATCCCCCCTCCGGCAGGGTGTCGGAACAGGATCCCGATTGGTTTTTGGTGGCTACAGAGGCTTGCAGCGGCGGAACTCCCGATCTATTGTGCTCCTCGATGTTTTTAGGGTATATGGACATATATAGGCGAAAGAAGTCGGTCAGGGGAGCCACGAGGGGCCCACGAGGGTGGGGGCGCACCTAGGGGGTACGGCGTGCCTCCCTGCCTTGTGGCTTCCTCGAAGCTTCCCTGACGTCTACTCCAAGTCTCCTGGATTGCTTCCGTCAAAAAATAACTCTTCCGAAGGTTTCATTCCGTTTGGACTCCGTTTGATATTCCTTTTCTTTGGAACACTAAAATAGGCAAGAAAACAACAATTTGGGCTGGGCCTCCGGTTAATAGGTTAGTCCCAAAAAATAATATAAAAGTGTTTAGTAAAGCCCATAAACATCCAAAAAGATAATATAATAGCATGAATACTTCATAAATTATAGATACGTTGGAGACGTATCATACATCTATGAGATCATCACTATCACCAAGGTCAGCATCTTGAGAGGAGCGCTTCCTGCATTGATGTTTACCCCTTCCCGATTGAGCTATTCTCGTCCACGACTACCATTAGGCACTCTCTCCCTAGATGATCGTGCATACTGTATTGTGCGCCTCTGCGCAATCATCCAGGTGCCCCAATGCTTATCCTTCTGTTGCCAAACTCCGTCACCTCACTCCTGTATACTTCATTGCCAAATTCCTCCCCCACACCCTAGGGCTTGGAGGGGAAGCCACCATCCCCCCACACCTATATAAAGGTGGGAAGGCACAGGGGGAAGCATCCTTCCACCCCTTGGCGCCTCTCCCTCCCGTTACTCCTCCTGTGTGTAGCGCTTGGTGAAGCTCTGCCGGTGTTCCCCTGCCACCACCACCACCACCGCGCAGTTGTGCTGGCCTAGATCTCATCTATCTCTGCACCCTCCCTTGCTGGATGAAGAAGGCGGATACATCATCGAGCTGTACGTGTGCACATCTCGGAGCTGTCGCCCGTTCGCATGGATCGGATTAGATCGCGAAGGGAGTACGACTACGCCAATCACGATCTTTAGATTGTTAACGCTTTCGGTCTATAAGGGTATATAGACACTCCCCCCTCTCGTTGCTAGCATCTCCATAGAACAGATCTTGGGTGTTTCGTAGGAATTTATTTTGTTTTCCAAAGCAATGTTCCCCATAAAGCTCGTCCGAGGCTCCTCTACCCCTGAAGAACTTGAAGCCCCTTCCATGAGAGGAGGCGGTAGCCGCTTCCTGGATCAATTAGTGCGAGGAAAACCATGGTGATAAACTCTCACCGGAGATAGGAATCACTGGCAGAGTACGTAGTAAACCGTAAAACAAGAGGGTCCTCGTCCACATAAGGTCAAACGAACGATCCTATCTAGTGAGTAGTAACCTCGCGCATACCCTCCTGCTCCCGCACGCACACATTTTGGGCCGGCCCAACTAGTCCTTTTCGGTTTTGTCCTTTCGGGGGTTTTCTATCTTTTTTCATTTTCGTTATTTCTCTTTTTTCATGATAGTTTTTTCCTTATATTTTCATTTTTCATTTTTTATTTTGCGAACATGTTCAAATTCATGAACGTTTTTCTGGAAATCATGAACATTTTATTGAAATTGTGAACTTTTTCATTTTTGTGAACATTGTTTTATGAAATTGTGACCATGTTTTAAATTCGTGAATACTTGTTTAATCGTGAATATTCGTAAACATCTATATCTATATCTATATCTATATCTATACTAATTACAGACTCCTAAATAATTACCACGTTAATTAGAATTTACTAGCCGATCCACCGACATAAATTTTCCAGTTAAGGAAGAGTCCTGGTCTCCTATCCCACGTGGATGTGAATCGTCCTCCCCTTGGTCTCTCTTACTCTGCGGGAAAAAAATCTGAGCGACATCTCCTTCTATATTGAGACGGAGGTCCTCCCTTGGTCTCTCTCTTTTTCCCTCGAGAGCAAAATCTGAGCATGATTGCCTCCTAGATTTGGCGACCAAAGGTGAAACCGGCAACCAAAGTCTCTGATTTAATCTGGCGGTGCATGATGGAGGAGCCGCTTCTGCCTCCACATGGCCACTTGGGTCTCGCCCGCGTCATCTAGGCTTTGCAGCTCTGCGGATCCACTAACGAAGTAGTGTTTGCGCCATCCATGTCCGATTCATGCAGCCATCATCCGTAGAGTTGGCTGGAACCATGCATGTACTCTGCTCTGAATCAGTTGCACTAATTCTCAGGTAAGCAACGTGATATTTCCATGTGTTGATTCAATCTGGAAAAGTCAAGATCATAAATTCTTTTAGTGATGAATTACATGTGTATTTAATTACATGTGTATTGATCGCCCGACCTTTTAGGGACATTCTTGGATTTCAATTTGACATGAAATCAATTTTGTTTCTATGTTGTACTGACGTACTGTCATTGCTCCGTCATTGCTAGCATTGTTGATCTCCAGCAGCATCGTCCACAGTAGAACGGATCTCCGTCAGCGTCGGCACCCTCCGTGGAACATTGTCATGCTAGCCACCTCACGCTCAGCATCCTCTCCACCATGGCATCCAGTTTGGCCGCAGGAACTAAATGGTATTCCATCACCCGGTGTAGACTAAGATCCTCTATTTTTCTGTTGTTTCAGTCAACTATGTATTCCTGTATTGTACCGCTGGGCTCTAGATTGAAGTCGGCTGAGTTATTGGTTGGGTCTGAAGATGCGTTTGTGTTAGACAATACTTACATGCAAAGTAAGTTCTCTATTGTAAGAGGATAGGAAGATTTTATCTACTGTACTGATAGATTGATGGCAGCACCTCAAGCATGTAACCGTGGGAGTGCATTATTTTATCCTCATACCTGGCTTTTCTCTAGCAAAATATTTTTGTTATTTCCTTACACTACATTATTTTCTCACCTTTCCTTTGATCTCTTAACTATTTATTTATTCGTACAAATGGTAATCAGTCTTTTTTTACCTAACCTGAATGTTGTTCTGACCATAAATATGTCCTAAGAATTAGGGTAAGAATGAAGCCAATAACTGTTGAATGTCTCCAGATGTAGCTGTTTTAACCAGCAAAAGTTAGTCCAAAAGGTCAATAAAATTATTCCTTTGACCTATCTACAGAAGTGTATCGATCCATTAAGTTTCCTTCAGATACGTGACATATGTCACAAGTAGCACGTGAAGAGAATAATCAGTTCAGTAACTTTCAGTTAGGATTCCTGCAACATTGGGATTTATAAACAATGTTTTACCTCCTTACATACATTGGTATACGATGCAGTGCCCTCTCTGAAGACACCCAGCACCTCTTAATTGGCTGCCCTGCAGCTGCTGCAATTTGGCAACGTCTCCGCATCTCCCCCTTTACCATGGTTCCAACACCTGTGGACAATCCCCACTCCGGTACAACTTCATTCTTCAGTCTGGCCTGAGATTCTACTACCTATACTTTGGAAAATTTGGGAAGCAAAAAATGCAGCTGCATTTAGAAACGAAGATCATAGCCCATATGTAGTTATTATTAGATTATGTAGGGACTTTGAGCTCTAGACTGGCGATAAAATAACCGCCTGCCTTGGCATAACTATCTCTCTTCACGCATCTTTGTGACCCTGTAAACTCTCTGTAACACCTTGGTCGTTGGGCCATTTTTAGCAATATACATACAGGTGGGGATTCCACCGGGTGATTCCTTAAAAAAAGAGAAGGAGATGCGCCTCACTACCTGTTGCTACACAAACTAAAGGTAACAACCTCAATTTTTTATGAAGGGAGGTTAGATTCACATGGCTTTTATTATTATTCAATATATATGTATAAGCGTGTCACTTCTTAGACCATTGGTACTTATATCAAAACAAGAGACCTTTCATATATACCCTTCTAATGGCAATTCATGTACAGGTTTTGTATGTACAATCCTCTAATTAATGTGCTCCAAGAAAAATCATTTATGCAAGGTACAGCTCTATCTATTGGGAATTGGTAGCTTCACTAATTCTTTTGAGTTTGTATTCATGTTGTGCTGATGGTAGTGTTTACAGCAGAGTATCAATGGTAAGGGGATCGTTTATTCCTAACTGAAATCCTGTATCACTCCATAGATGCTTCTTTTGTCCTGTCTGACTAATTAATTTTTACTATGCACCTTGATCCTTAGTTTAATGGCTATTGATGTAGTGAAGCAGGGGCGCTCGCTTGGTCGGCTGGTTTTATTCATACGAGCAACGAGCATACTGCGATAGCAGATAGAGGGTGACGCAATTCTCCGACTGCAATAATTTTACTGCATCATGCACGATGCAAACACCTTGATATGTATGTGCTAATGGCTAGAGTTGATGCCACTGTAATGCCGACAGCTTATGAAAGGTCACAGATTTCATCTTGGTGTTACAATATACTGTTTCCATATACACACGGCTGAACTATTACTCTGTCACACTCATGTGAGAAACTGAGAATGCTTGACCAGCTAGAAAAAGTATTTGACCTGACTCTTGATCTACATCATTTGCGAGGCAAATAATCCTGCTCTTTACTTACTATGGTGCTACCTCTTTTTCCCAAAATATATATTGGAGTGTATAATAATGTGTTAATAACATGGTTGTTTCCTATCCAAATTTATCTTCCCGTAATCAGTGGTTATTCATGCTTTGGTTTCTTCATTTGTTCTACTTTAAGCGCAATCTCATTGAATCACATGTGCATATGCAGCATGTATTATTGAGGCTAAATCTGCCACCTCATAATTTTCAACTTTGGCCTGACCACATATGTATAAAGGTGGAGATCCGGTTGCGTGGAGTCCCTATGAAGAGAGGGTTCTCATAATTTAAAACATCGGAAATTTGAAATTACAAAAGCCTAAAATATTGATATCCAATTTGTGTTAGTACATCTTTTCAAATGGTTCTCCTTATTTTGTATTCTCTCATATTATATATCTTTTCAAATATTGATATCCAATTTGTGTTAATACATCTTTTCAAAAGTTTCCATCATGCTAAAAGCAGTTTGGTTTCAATGTTGTATTCTCACAAGAAAATTATGCAGTTCCCTAAATACAATAGTTTGCAAGATCATTCATGTAAGGTTGGTATCGCAACATTATTGATTATATTTTCCATGAAATTAGGTATTTTGTTTTCCCATCTATAAATAGTTTTTTGCCCATCGAACGTGCACATGCAAACAATTTCATACAATTGAATAAGAATGAAGGCGTTATAACCCCCCCCCCCCTCACTCCAAAAAATTGAAGGCGTTCAGCTAACTTGCAGTAATAATATTACACTTTCATTTCAAATTTATACTAGACCGTGCAAATGCACGTGTTGACAACTAGTTTTTTAAATCAGTGAACATTTGTTGAATTGTAGAATATTTTTTGAAAGTTGGCAACAATTTTGAAATTCATGAACCTTTTTTTTTGACGAATATTCTTTTTGAAATGCATGAGCCTTTTTTGTAATTAATGAACATTTTTTCAATCAATGAACTTTTTGTAATTCACAATCACTTTTTGATTTTTTGCACATTTTCTAAAAATTATTAACATTTATTGAATAAGTGAATATTTTTTATAAAATCATGAACATTATGTTGAATACATGAAAAATATTTTGATTTCTTGAACATTTTTCAAAATGCACATTTTGAAATTTGGATTTTTAATCCCAAATTATTTTATAGTATAAAAACAAAAAATAGAAAAGGAAATCGAAAAAATAGGAGGCATGCCACCCCTTGAATGGGCCAGCCCAAAAGGGGCACCAGAGGAAGGTGGTGCCTGCTGGCTCGATGGCCAGCGCATAGCGCGCTAAATATGAGCCCTCAGGTCAAGCGGGGTGTCGTGATGGGCGCACAGCAGATGCCAAGGGATGGCTAAAGAGAGGAGGAGGCTCGAGGGCGCTGGTGGACTCCAGAGGCGGGGTTGGCATGAGCGGGTGCGGGACGCCGGACATACCCAGGTTCGGGGCTCTCCGAAGAGATAATACCCCTAGTCCTGCCGAGTGTAGTTGGATGATCGATAGTACAATGTTGCTCCTGGAGCTGTATGGAGGAGGAAGGAAGCTGTTTCGTGGCTAGTCCTATGCTTACTTGCTTGCTCCCCTGAGAGATTGTATGCCTGTCTCCCTGTCGGATCGTGGGCTCCCGAGGGGGTTTTATAGTCCAACCCCCCGGGGGTACAATGGTAAGGTTACAAGTCGGTGGGTCCGTATAGTCGGTGCCTGGGGACCCGGGCTGGGTCTCGCCGAGGGCTTGTGGTTCGCCGGGTTCCCCTAGGTGCGGGCCCCGCATGCCTAGGGGGACTGTGCGCCATCTTGTCGATCGTCAGGGCGTGGCCGAGTCGAGTCGCGTACAGTGCTCCCCGTCAGGTTGCCGCTTTATGTCGTCAGCGGCGAGGGCGGGGGCACTGTAGCCACGTCGGCCCTGGTCAGCGGGTAGGTGAGGGGCACTGAGAGAGTCCTGGATTAGGGGGTATCCGGATAGCCGGACTATAACCTTTGGCCGGACTGTTGGACTATGAAGATATAAGATTGAAGACTTCGTCCCGTGTCCGGATGGGACTTTCCTTGGCGTGGAAGGCAAGCTTGGCAATACAAATATATAGATGTCCTCCCATTGTAACCGACTCTGTGTAACCTAGCCCTCTCCGGTGTCTATATAAACCAGAGGGTTTTACTCCATAGGACGAACAACAATCATACCATAGGCTAGCTTCTAGGGTTTAGCCTCTCTGATCTCGTGGTAGATCTACTCTTGTACTACCCATATCATCAATATTAATCAAGCAGGAGTAGGGTTTTACCTCCATCGAGAGGGTCCGAACCTGGGTAAAAACATTGTGTCCCTTGTCTCCTGTTACCATCCGCTTAGACGCACAGTTCGGGACCCCCTACCCGAGATGTGCCGGTTTTGACACCGACATTGGTGCTTTCATTGAGAGTTCCTTTGTGTCGTCACCTTTAGGCCCGATGGCTCCTCCGATCATCAACAGCGATGCGGTCCAGGGTGAGACTTTTCTCCCCGGGCAGATCTTCGTATTCGGCGGCTTTGCACTACGGGCCAATTCGCTTGGCCATCTGGAGCAGATTGAAAGCTACGCCCTTGGCCATCAGGTCAGATTTGGAAGTTTGAACTACACAGCTGACATCCGCAGAGACTTGATCTTCGACGGATTCGAGCAACAGCCAAGCACGCCGCACTGTCACGATGGGCATGACCTAACTCTGCCACCGGACAGTGCCCTGGAGGCCGCACCCGTATCCGCTCCGACACTTAGCTAGGAGCCAACCGCGCCGATCGAGGACGGGTGGCTAGACACCGCCTCGGGGGTTGCAGTCTCAACGGCGATAGAGCCGAACACCAGCCTTATCCTCTACGAAACCCATGACTCTAGGGTGCCAGGCTCTTTTCCGGACTCCGAACCCTCCGCGCCCCTGCCAATCGAATCTGATTGGGCGCCGATCATGGAATTCACCGCCGCAGATATCTTTCAGCACTTGCCCTTCGGCGACATTCTGAATTCACTAAGGTCTCTCTCTTTGTCAGGAGAGGTGATAAGTATATTTCACATATATAATTTTGGTACTCAAATGTAGCATCTATCGTGATATATCCGTCCATTCTTGCCATGATTGATTGAATATTGCTTGATAATCATAAAAAAAGATCATTTACTAGTCTTTGGTCTAACTTGCAGAAATGTGCGCAAAGGCACCAATAATCGTCAAGATTCTGTCTAGGTGGTTATCGAGAAGAGTGAAGAAAAGAAGAGAAGGAAGAAGATACTTGAGTGACATGAAAAGAAGTAACCAGGGGGCTTGCTAAAGAAGTGAGAGGACCTTCTTGTGAAGAAAGAAGAGAAGGAGGAGGGCTAATGTGTAAAGTTTGCAGATCAGGGAGGGGATCAAAATCCCTAGATCGGCTCCATTCCCCTCAGGCCTGGCATCTCATCTCTCTCCCCCGATCCCTTTCTTCTCCACCTCCGGCTGCTGCCGCGGCCAGGCCGGCGTGGCGGCACGCCACCGCGCCATCACCAGCACCACCGCGCCACCCAACACATCCACCAGCGCCACCACTCCCCACCATCACTTCTTCTCTCTCTCTCACGTACTGCTGCACCTTTTCTCTTCTTCTCAATCTTGCTGTAGTTCTTCCTCTCTCTCAACCTCCTGCCGCCGCCTCCTCTTCTCCAAGCCCCTCTGCTTCTTCTCCATCACGAAACTGCTGCCCCTCTCTTGCTTCTCCATCTCCCTGCTGTTGCTCTTCTTCTTCTTCCCCTTGTTGCTGCTGCCTCCTCTCCGTTGCATCTCCCTTAGCGCTGCTGCTGCTTCTCTCTTCTGCGTCCCCTGCTGCTCCTAACTTTCTCAATCTCTGCTGCTTCTTCTCCGGGACCCCTTGCTGCTGCTCTTCTCTCCCTGATGCCCTTGCTTCATCTCTGAACCATTTCTGTTGCTGTTCTTCCTCCCCCTTTCCCAAAACCTGCTGCTGTTCTCTCTCTCTCTCTCTCTCTCTCTCTCTCTCTCTCTCTCTCAAATTTCTGTAACCTTGAGTAGTGTAATGGTCAGAATTGTGTAATGTTCAGGGTTGTGTAATATTCAGACTTGACTAGTTTTAATCACTTGTTATTAGTTCAGCTCTGTACTGGTATAATATAGTACTTGTTATGTGACCTGACTAGTTGAGACCTTGTTAATTTGGGAGATAATTGATGTATTAGAATTTGCTTCTGTGTATTTCTATTCTGCTAGCATATGAATGTGTTCACCCCTGTGTATTTGTTCCTTGCCGCAGAAATTTATTCAGTTGTCTATGTGTTAGCTCCAGTACATGTGCTATATAAATATGAGTGTGTTTGGGATGTGAAAAATCTATCTTATGTCATATATTCGTGTTTCTTCTCTCTGTTACATGTTAGATAAACATGTGTTCTAGTATTGTTGTTTCCCATTAGTCATATTTGTAAGCTTGTGTTAGTGTCTACTTTTTCAAGTAAAATGATAATACCAAAAAGACTGAGAGTACAATCTGAACCTCTCTTTGTTTCTGTATCATTTCTTTGTCGACGATCTTGGGGAACAACCTTGTTGGTTTAGATTCCTATTTTCTGCATTTATCTCTTAAAATTGTGCTACCTAGCTTTAGCTAAGTACGGTCATCGATTTGCCTAGTCCCTGTGGAGAACACGACATCCGTAGTTTGGGCGTAAAACCCCCTCTATACTTTCAATTGATCATTTTGGCACCGGTGCCGGGGACTAGCGTCGAGTGACCGTGTTAGGCTATAGACTAGGTTTTTCTTCTTTTTCTAGTTTGTGCCATTTATATGTGATATATCTGTAACTCCTAACACTTGTTCCAGTTTATTTCCTCTTTGTTTTATTTTCCTTTTTGCAGGTTAGAACCATCTTCTCAATTATGGCGTACTATTCAGATCATCAGGCTTATGCGAGCAACACTACAAATAGCACGGAAAGTATTCAAGACCTGATAAGTAAGATTTCCCACCGACTAGATGATTTAGCTCGGCAGCGAGAAGTAGTTTTTGAGGATAGGCCTAGCTCTTATGATCCTTATTCTAGAGGTCATCCTTATGTTGCTCCTACATGCCATATTTGTGGATTTCAGGGCCATTCACCCGCTGAATGTCAGCGTGGTTACTCTCACCCTCCAGATTGTTTTGGCATGAGCTTCGCTCAAGAGCATAGCTCATACCAAAACAATTACTCACATGGGTGGCCTGAAAACCGAGTATGTCATATAGGAGCAACAACCCTGAGATCTCACCATTTGCCTCTAGTTATCCATTGCAGGGAATTAGGTACAATGAGGAGAGCAACAACTATGCTCCACAACAGTTCTATTCAGCTCCTACTCATATACCGCAGCACCAGGAGATGTGTCCAATGGAGTTAAATGGTCCTCCATTTGATCAACCAACAACTCCAGCACCTGTTGTGCAATCTCATGTGCAAGTGCCCACACAAGATGAGTTCGATGACATAGACAAGCTCACACTATTGAGTCTCGAGTTCACTTGAAGTGCCGAAGATGATCCTATTAGGAAGGTGATACTAGAGGAAATGAAGAAGATCAAGAGTGGAAAAGAGCTAGTGGAAGAAGTAAGGAAAATTGAGAAGAACATCAATGCTGGAAGTACTATCTCCTCCCTCCTTGAGCTGAGTGTTGCCAAGATTTCCCTTGATACATGTGAGGTTCCAACACCGTCACATCCAGCTGAGCAAGATAGCAAGAGCCTAGAGGAAGAGATACCTCAGATTGAAGAAGATGAACTAGAAAACAAGGAACAAGATGAACCAGAGCTGCAATTCCCAAGTGATCAAGTTGAAGACTCATCATCTACTACTCCTGAAGAAGTACAAGAAGCTGCTATAGATGAAGATGAAGAACCTGAGATTCATTGGCCTATTATCATACATGAGCGTGATGTGTCAGGTTTACCCAATCCTCTTGATGACATGCTGCCTTGTGATTTCTTTGCTTCTAACTTGCATTGCATGATGCCATCACTTAAGGTAGATTTGAAAAACTATTTGCTTGGACATGATCATACACACCCTGTTAGTGGCATTGCTCATATCTCTGTTCATGATACTTATGTTCCTGATGCTATACCAATGCTTAATGAAACGTGTGATTCTAATACTAGCATTGAGCTTACTGATTTGTACCATCCTAAACATGTGCTTTATAGCTATGCTTATGTAATTGGGTACTCTATTGATGATTTAGAGGGCATTACCCCTGTCACTTGTATCGCCTCCTTGGTTGAGTGCTCTTTCAGCTTGTTGCTTGTGCACGATCCACTACATGCTGACCAAGTTTGAGATGACATTCCCTGGGACCCCGGTGGACCCATGGCATGGGGATGAGGAGAGGCAAGGAGCACACATGAAGAGAGAAGCTGGAGCAGGCATGGGGATAGAGAAGCAAAAGAGAAGAGCAGCAGCTTAGAGAGTGTCGAGCGAGTGCTACTTCCATTCTACTTCCATATAGACCCGGTGAGCTGTTTCATGACCCATTTCGAGTATATCATCCATTGATACATGCTGAAATCATTTGATATTTGGGTTGCTTGAGCCATTTCTTAATTGTTGTCCCACAAATTTTCACCTTTGACATATGGTGCTTGATGAGAATATGCGAACTGATTGTTGAATGCCTTGTAAACTTGTGATCTACATCCTGTTTGCTTTGCTGAAAGTAGTGAAAGTTATTAGTTTTGAGTGCTCAAATCCCTAGTGCACTAGTAAACTTAATCATTTCCTGCTTTTACCCTCGATACACCTAGATCATTAAGTATCAGATGCTGAGTTTGTGCCTAATGTGTTCCCATTGAGAGCAATCACTTACCACTATGGATTAGCATGCTATGTTCCCTGGATCGGTAGCATGTGAACTAGACATGGATGAGTGATGATTCTTGTTTTTATTCATTTGAAAAGTAAAATAAAGGTATATCTTATAATGAATAAGTCTGGTCTACCTACAGTAGCATGTCATGTTCCCTGGATCGGTGGCATGTGAAATCGGGTTAGCTTGGACAGTAATAAATAAATAAAAATGTAATTGTCGAACCAGGTGTATACCATGTTCTCGGGATCGGTGGTATGTTCCTTTGGGGAGACAAACTAAAAAAACTATATAATTGGTCGAGCCGGGTGTATACCATGTTCTCGGGATCGGTTGTATGTTCCTTTGGTGAGATCGATAAAATATTATCATTACTTCCTTCAATTTTAATAAGTGGTTCAACCACAAAGTTATATTTCTGCAAATAAGAGATTAATTCTAGTTCTTTTTGTTCTCGGGATCATGCTCTCTTTAGGAACCTTTGGCACAATCATCATTTGAACTTGTTGATCCACTTTTATCATTGTAAAAGTTTAAAATGATTGAGTCTACTAGTATCCTATTGCTTTGTAGCACTCTTAACCATTAATTTTCACTAGTCAAGTCCAAGGCATGCACTGTTTAGAGATCTACCTCACTTGACATTCTCTAGTCAGTTCACTGTTCATGTTCTTGCTCTTGTCATATGCCTTTGCTTGAGGACAAGCAAAGATTTAAGTGTGGGGGAACTTGATAAGTATATTTCACATATATAATTTTGGTACTCAAATGTAGCATCTATCGTGATATATCCGTCCATTCTTGCCATGATTGATTGAATATTGCTTGATAATCATAAAAAAAGATCATTTACTAGTCTTTGGTCTAACTTGCAGAAATGTGCGCAAAGGCACCAATAATCGTCAAGATTCTGTCTAGGTGGTTATCGAGAAGAGTGAAGAAAAGAAGAGAAGGAAGAAGATACTTGAGTGAGATGAAAAGAAGTAACCAGGGGGCTTGCTAAAGAAGTGAGAGGACCTTCTTGTGAAGAAAGAAGAGAAGGAGGAGGGCTAAGTGTAAAGTTTGCAGATCAGGGAGGGGATCAAAATCCCTAGATCGGCTCCATTCCCCTCAGGCCTGGCATCTCATCTCTCTCCCCCGATCCCTTTCTTCTCCACCTCCGGCCGCTACCGCGGCCAGGCCGGCGTGGCGGCGCGCCACCGCGCCATCACCAGCACCACCGCGCCACCCAACACATCCACCAGCGCCACCACTCCCCACCATCACTTCTCTCTCTCTCTCACGTACTCCTGCACCTTTTCTCTTCTTCTCAATCTTGCTGTAGTTCTTCCTCTCTCTCTCAACCTCCTGCCGCCGCCTCCTCTTCTCCAAGCCCCTCTGCTTCTTCTCCATCACGAAACTGCTGCCCCTCTCTTGCTTCTCCATCTCCCTGCTGCTGCTCTTCTTCTTCTTCCCCTTGTTGCTGTTGCCTCCTCTCCATTGCATCTCCCTTAGCGCTACTGCTGCTTCTCTCTTCTGCGTCCCCTGCTGCTCCTAACTTTCTCAATCTCTGCTGCTTCTTCTCCGGGACCCCTTGCTGCTGCTCTTCTCTCCCTGATGCCCTTGCTTCATCTCTGAACCATTTCTGTTGCTGTTCTTCCTCCCCCTTTCCCAAAACCTGTTGCTGTTCTCTCTCTCTCTCTCTCTCTCTCTCTCTCTCTCTCTCTCTCTCTCTCTCTCTCTCTCTCTCTCTCTCTCTCAAATTTCTGTAACCTTGAGTAGTGTAATGGTCAGAATTGTGTAATGTTCAGGGTTGTGTAATATTCAGACTTGACTAGTTTTAATCACTTGTTATTAGTTCAGCTCCGTACTGGTATAATATAGTACTTGTTATGTGACCTGACTAGTTGAGACCTTGTTAATTTGGGAGATAATTGATGTATTAGAATTTGCTTCTGTGTATTTCTATTCTGCTAGCATATGAATGTGTTCACCCCTGTGTATTTGTTCCTTGCCGCAGAAATTTATTCAGTTGTCTATGTGTTAGCTCCAGTACATGTGCTATATAAATATGAGTGTGTTTGGGATGTGAAAAATCTATCTTATGTCATATATTCATGTTTCTTCTCTCTGTTACATGTTAGATAAACATGTGTTCTAGTATTGTTGTTTCCCATTAGTCATATTTGTAAGCTTGTGTTAGTGTCTACTTTTTCAAGTAAAACGATAATACCAAAAAGACTGAGAGTACAATCTGAACCTCTCTTTGTTTCTGTATCATTTCTTTGTCGACGATCTTCGGGAACAACCTTGTTGGTTTAGATTCCTATTTTCTGCATTTATCTCTTAAAATTGTGCTACCTAGCTTTAGCTAAGTACGGTCATCGATTTGCCTAGTCCCTGTGGAGAACACGACATCCGTAGTTTGGGCGTAAAAACCCCGCTATACTTTCAATTGATCAAGAGGCCTGGCTGGACTATGGCCAACATGATTGGGATGCGGACGACGAAGAAATTCGACGCCCACCCACCACCCACTTCGTAGCCACTGTCGATGATTTAACCGACATGCTCGACTTCGACTCCGAAGACATCGACGGTATGGACGACGATGTAGGAGACGAACATGAACCAGCGCCTATAAGGCAATGGACAGCCACCCCATCCTACGATGTATACATGGTGGACACACCCAAAGGAAACGACGAGGAAGAACGGGATGACGCGACGAAGGGTCGTTCGTCCGAAAAGCAGCCAAAGCGGCAGTGTAAGCGCCGCTCCAAGCCTCGCCCCGACAGAGACAACGGTCATACAGACCCAGCCACAGAGCAGGGCAAGCCGGCGAACGATGAACATAGCATCGAGCAACCATCTGAACAATACAACCTGGAGAAACAAATCGCACAACCCGTCCCCGGCGAAGATAACAGTCCGGACGACCTCACGCCAGACAAGTTCCTAGAACAGGAAAACCTCCACAAAAGGCTCGCCGCCACAGCGCGTAGCCTGAAAAAGCAGAAGCGGAAGCTCAAAACCGCGGAAGACGCACTCCGGATCAGATGGAGCAAAGTACTCAACACCGCAGACAAATACGACGATAGTCGCCACACAAAGAGCTACCCGAAGCGAAAGCTACTGCCCGAATTTGATGAGGAGGCCCTAGAGCCCCAAAAATCAAAAAATAAGGAAGCCACCTGGTCGGATAGACGACCCCATGGCCAACATAGAGCGGCATATGGTGACGCACACAAACCAACACGCGATCCACCCAAGGATTCGCATCAAAAGGATGGCCCAGCCTGGTGTCTCTACGGGCCAAGAAGGCAAGCTCTAGTAAGCAATGTGCTGTTGGAAATATGCCCTAGAGGCAATAATAAAAGGATTATTATTATATTTCCTTGTTCATGATAATTGTCTTTTATTCATGCTACAATTGTGTTATTCGGAAATCGTAATACATGTGTGAATACATAGACACCAACATGTCCCTAGTAAGCCTCTAGTTGACTGGCTCGTTGATCAACAGATAGTCATGGTTTCCTGACTATGGACATTGGATGTCATTGATAACGAGATCACATCATTAGGAGAATGATGTGATGGACAAGACCCAATCCTAAGCATAGCACAAGATCGTATAGTTCGTTTGCTAGAGCTTTTCCAATGTCAAGTATCTACCGTAGGAGTGCTTTGGGTGTACCAAACGTCACAACGTAACTGGGTGACTATAAAGGTGTACTACGGGTATCTTCGAAAGTGTCTGCTGGGTTGACACGGATCGAGACTGGGATTTGTCACTCCATATGACGGAGAGGTATCTCTGGGCCCACTCGGTAATGCATCATCATAATGAGCTCAAAGTGACCAAGTGTTTGGTCACGGGATCATGCATTACGGTACGAGTAAAGTGACTTGCCGGTAACGAGATTGAAAGAGGTATTGGGATACCGACGATCGAATCTCAGGCAAGTAAAATACCGATTGACAAAGGGAATTGTATACGGGGTTGCTTGAATCCTCGACATCGTGGTTCATCCGATGAGATCATCGAGGAGCATGTGGGAGCCAACATGGGTATCCAGATCCCGCTGTTGGTTATTGGTCGGAGAGCCGTCTCGGTCATGTCTGCATGTCTCCCGAACCCGTAGAGTCTACACACTTAAGGTTCGGTGACGCTAGGGTTGTAGAGATATGAGTATGCAGTAACCCGAAAGTTGTTCGGAGTCCCGGATGAGATCCCGGACGTCACGAGGAGTTCCGGAATGGTCCAGAGGTAAAGAATTATATATGGGAAGTTGAGTTTCGGCCATTGGGAAGGTTTCAGGGGTCACCGGTATTGTACCGGGACCACCGGAAGGGTCCCGGGGGTCCACCGGGTGGGGCCACCTATCCCGGAGGGCCCCATGGGCTGAAGTGGGAGGGGAACCAGCCCCTAGTGGGCTGGTGCGCCCCCCTTGCCCCCCCTCCTGCGCCTAGGGTTGGGAACCCTAGGGGAGGGGGCGCCCGACTTGCCTTGGGGGGCACTCCACCCCTTGGCCGCTGCCCCCCCTTGGGAGATCCCATCTCCAGGGCCGGCGCCCCCCCCTTGGGGACCTATATAAAGAGAGGGGAGGGAGGGCAGCCGCACCCATGCCCCTGGCGCCTCCCTCTCCCACTCCAACACCTCCTCCTCCTCCGTAGAGCTTGGCGAAGCCCTGCCGGAGTACTGCCTCTCCACCACCACCACGCCGTCGTGCTGCTGCTGGAGCCATCTTCCTCAACCTCTCCCTCCTCCTTGCTGGATCAAGGCGCGGGAGACGTCATCCGCTCCGTACGTGTGTTGAATGCGGAGGTGCCGTCCGTTCGGCACTTGGTCGTCGGTGATTTGGATCACGGCGAGTACGACTCCATCATCCCCGTTCTCTTGAACGCTTCCGCTCGCGATCTACAAAGGTATGTAGATGCACTCCTATCACTCGTTGCTAGATGAACTCATAGATGGATCTTGGTGAAACCGTAGGAAAAATTTTGTTTTCTGCAACGGTCCCCAACAGTGGCATCATGAGCCAGGTTTATGCGTAGTTCTCTTTGCACGAGTAGAACACAATTTGTTGTGGGTGTAGATGTTGTCAACTTTCTTGCCGCTACTAGTCTTATTTTGCTTCAGCGGTATTGTGGGATGAAGCGGCCCGGACCGACCTCACACGTACGCTTACGTGAGACAGGTTCCACCGACTGACATGCACTAGTTGCATAAGGTGGCTAGCGGGTGTCTGTCTCTCCCACTTTAGTTGGAGCGGATTCGACGAAAAGGGTCCTTATGAAGGGTAAATAGAAGTTTACAAATCACGTTGCGGCTTTTACGTAGGTAAGAAAACGTTCTTGCTAGAACCCTATTGCAGCCACGTAAAACTTGCAACAACAATTAGAGGACGTCTAACTTGTTTTGCAGCAAGTGTTTTGTGATGTGATATGGCCAAAGTTGTGATGAATGATGAATGATATATATGTGATGTATGAGATCATGTTCTTGTAATAGGAAACACGACTTGCATGTCGATGAGTATGACAACTGGCAGGAGCCATAGGAGTTGTCTTTATTTTTTGTATGACCTGCGTGTCATTGAGAAACGCCATGTAAATTACTTTACTTTATTGCTAAACGTGTTAGCCATAGTAGTAGAAGTAATAGTTGGCGAGCAACTTCATGGAGACACGATGATGGAGATCATGATGATGGAGATCATGGTGTCATGCCGGTGACAAGATGATCATGGAGCCCCAAGATGGAGATCAAAGGAGCTATATGATATTGGCCATATCATGTCACTATTATTTGATTGCATGTGATGTTTATCATGTTTTTGCATCTTGTTTACTTAGAACGACGGTAGTAAATAAGATGATCCCTCATAATAATTTCAAGAAAGTGTTCCCCCTAACTGTGCGCCGTTGCGACAGCTCGTTGTTTCGAAGCACCACGTGATGATCGGATGTGATAGATTCCAACGTTCACATACAACGGGTGTAAGACAGATTTACACATGCAAACACTTAGGTTAACTTGACGAGCCTAGCATGTACAGACATGGCCTCAGAACACGGAGGACCGAAAGGTCGAACATGAGTCGTATAGAATATACGATCAACATGGAGATGTTCACCGATGATGACTAGTCCGTCTCACGTGATGATCGGACACGGTCTAGTCAAGTCGGATCATGTATCACTTAGATGATGAGAGGGATGTCTAATCTGAGTGGGAGTTCATTAAATAATTTGATTAGATGAACTTAATTATCATGAACTTAGTCTAAAAATCTTTGCATAAATGTCTTGTAGATCAAATGGCCAACGCTCATGTCAACATGAACTTCAACGCGTTCCTAGAGAAAACCAAGCTGAAGGATGATGGCAACAACTATACGGACTGGGTCCGGAACCTGAGGATCATCCTCATAGCTGCCAGGAAACAATATGTCCTAGAAGCACCGCTAGGTGAAGCACCCATCCCAGAGAACCAAGACATTATGAATGCTTGGCAGCAGCATGCTGATGATTACTCCCTCGTTCAGTGCGGCATGCTTTATAGCTTAGAACCGGGGCTCCAAAAGCATTTTGAGAAGCACGGAGCATATGAGATGTTCGAAGAGCTGAAATTGATTTTCCAAGCTCATGCCCGGGTCGAGAGATATGAAGTCTCCGACAAGTTCTATAGTTGTAAGATGGAGGAAAATATTTCTGTCAGTGAACACATACTCAAAATGTCTGGGTTGCACAACCGCTTGTCCCAGCTGGACATTAACCTCCCGGATGAGGCGGTCATTGACAGAATCCTCCAGTCGCTCCCACCTAGCTAGAAGAGCTTTGTGATGAACTACAATATGCAGGGGATGGAAAAGACCATTCCCGAGGTATATTCAATGCTGAAATCAGCGGAGGTGGAGATCAAAAAGGAACATCAAGTGTTGATGGTGAATAAAACCACTAAGTTCAAGAAAGGCAAGGGTAAGAAGAACTTCAAGAAGGACGACAAGGAAGTTGCCACGCCCGGTAAGCCAGTTGCCGGGAAGAAGTCAAAGCATGGACCCAAGCTTGAGACTGAGTGCTTTTATTACAAGGGAAAGGGACACTGGAAGTGGAACTGCCCCAAATACTTAGCGGATAAGAAGGCCGGCAACACTAAAGGTATATGTTATATACATGTAATTGATGTGTACCTTACCAGTACTCGTAGTAGTTCCTGGGTATTTTATACCGGTGCGGTTGCTCATATTTGTAACTCAAAACAGGAGCTGCGGAATAAACGGAGACTGGCGAAGGACGAGGTGACGATGCGCGTCGGGAAGGGTTCCAAGGTCGATGTGATCGCCGTCGGCACGCTACCTCTACATTTACCTACGGGATTAGTTTTAAACCTCAATAATTGTTATTTAGTTCCAGCTTTGAGCATGAACATTGTATCAGGATCTCGTTTAATTCGAGATGGCTACTCATTTAAATCCGAGAATAATGGTTGTTCTATTTATTTGAGAGATATGTTTTATGGTCATGCCCCGCTGGTGAATAATTTATTCTTTAAGAATCTCGAGCGTAATGTTACACATGTTCATGGTGTGAATACCAAAAGATGTAAGGATGATAGTCCCACATACTTGTGGCACTGCCGCCTTGGTCACATAGGTGTCAAACGCATGAAGAAGCTCCATACAGATGGACTTTTGGAGTCTCTTGATTTTGAATCATTTGACACGTGCGAACCGTGCCTCATGGTTAAAATGACCAAGATTCCGTTCTTCGGAACAATGGAGCGAGCAACCAACTTATTGGAAATCATACATACTGATGTGTGCGGTCCAATGAGTGTTGAGGCTTGCGGTGGCTATCGTTATGTTCTCACCCTCACTGATGACTTGAGTAGATATGGGTATGTTTACTTAATGAAGCACAAGTCTGAGACCTTTGAAAAGTTTAAGGAATTTCAGAATGAGGTTGAGAATCAACGTGCCAGAAAAATCAAGTTCTTACGATCAGATCGTGGGCGAGAATATTTAAGTCACGAATTTGGTACGCACTTAAGGAAATGTGGAATCGTTTCACAACTCACGCCGCCTGGAACACCTCAGCGTAACGGAGTGTTCGAACGTCGTAATCGCACTCTATTGGATATGGTGCGATCAATGATGTCACTCACTGATTTACCGCTATCATTTTGGGGATACGCTCTAGAGACAGCTACATTAACTTTAAATAGGGCACCGTCTAAATCCATTGAGACGACACCGTATGAATTATGGTTTGGGAAGAAACCTAAGCTGTTGTTTCTAAAAGTTTGGGGATGTGATGCTTATGTCAAGAAACTTCAACCTGAAAAGCTCGAACCCAAGTCGGAAAAATGTGTCTTCATAGGATACCCTAAGGAAACCATTGGGTATACCTTCTACCTCAGATCCGAAGGCAAAGTCTTTGTTGCCAAGAAAGGGTCCTTTCTGGAGAAAGAGTTTCTCTCGAAAGAAGTAAGTGGGAGGAAAGTAGAACTCGATGAAGTATTGCCTCTTGAACCGGAAAGTAGCGCAGCTCAGGAAGATGTTCCTGTGGTGCCTGCACCAACTAGAGAGGAAGTTAATGATGATGATCAAGGTACTTCGGATCAAGTTGCTACTGAACTTCGAAGGTCCACAAGGACACGTTCCGCACCAAAGTGGTACGGGAACCCTGTCTTGGAAATCATGTTGTTAGACAATGGTGAACCTTCGAACTATGAAGAAGCAATGGCGGGCCCAGATTCCAACAAATGGCTTGAAGCCATGCAATCCGAGATAGAATCCATGTATGAAAACAAAGTATGGACTTTGACAGACTTGCCCGATGATCGGCGAGCGATAAAGAATAAATGGATCTTTAAGAAGAAGACGGACGCGGATGGCAATGTTACCATCTACAAAGCTCGACTTGTCGCTAAGGGTTATCGGCAAGTTCAAGGGGTTGACTACGATGAGACCTTCTCACCCGTAGCGAAGCTGAAGTCCGTCTGAATCATGTTAGCAATTGCCGCATACTATGATTATGAGATATGGCAAATGGACGTCAAAACGGCATTCCTTAACGGTTTTCTTAAGGAAGAATTGTATATGATGCAGTTGGAAGGTTTTGTCGATCCTAAGAATGCTAACAAGGTATGAAAGCTCCAGCGATCCATTTATGGGCTGGTGCAGGCATCTCGGAGTTGGAACATTCGCTTTGATGAGATGATCAAAGCGTTTGGGTTTATGCGGACTTATGGAGAAGCCTGCATTTACAAGAAAGTGAGTGGGAGCTCTGTAGCATTTCTCATATTATATGTAGATGACATACTTTTGATGGGAAATGATATATAACTTTTGGACATCATTAAGGCCTACTTGAATAAGAGTTTTTCAATGAAGGACCTTGGAGAAGCTGCTTATATATTAGGCATCAAGATCTATAGAGATAGATCAAGACGCCTCATAGGTCTTTCACAAAGCACATACCTTGATAAGATATTGAAGAAGTTCAATATGGATCAGTCTAAGAAGGGGTTCTTGCCTGTGTTACAAGGTGTGAAATTAAGCTCAGCTCAATGTCCGACCACGGCAGAAGATATAGGAGAGATGAGTGTCATCCCCTATGCCTCAGCCATAGGGTCTATTATGTATGCCATGCTGTGTACCAGACCTGATGTAAACCTTGCCGTAAGTTTGGTAAGAAGGTACCAAAGTAATCCCGGCAAGGAACACTGGACAGCGGTCAAGAATATCCTGAAGTACCTGAAAAGGACTAAGGACATGTTTCTCGTTTATGGAGGTGACGAAGAGCTCGTTGTAAAGGGTTACGTCGACGCTAGCTTTGACACAGATCTGGATGACTCTAAGTCACAAACCGGATACGTGTATATGTTGAATTGTGGAGCAGTAAGCTGGTGCAGCTGCAAGCAGAGCGTGGTGGCGGGATCTACATGTGAAGCAAAGTACATGGCAGCCTCGGAGGCAGCGCATGAAGCAATTTGGGTGAAGGAGTTCATCACCGACCTAGGAGTCATACTCAATGCGCCGGGGCCGATCAAACTCTTCTGTGACAACACTGGAGCTATTGCACTTGCCAAGGAGCCCAGGTTTCTGAAGGAAATATGCCCTAGAGGCAATAATAAAGTTATTATTTATTTCCTTATATATCATGATAAATGTTTATTATTCATGCTAGAATTGTATTAACCGGAAACATAATACATGTGTGGATACATAAACAAACAGAGTGTCACTAGTATGCCTCTACTTGACTAGCTTGTTAATCAAAGATGGTTAAGTTTCCTAACCATAGACAAGGAGTTGTCATTTGATTAACAAGGTCACATCATTAGTTGAATGATCTGATTGACATGACCCATTCCATTAGCTTAGCACCCGATCGTTTAGTATGTTGCTATTGCTTTCTTCATGACTTATACATGTTCCTATGACTATGAGATTATGCAACTCCCGTTTACCGTAGGAACACTTTGTGTGCCACCAAACGTCACAACGTAACTGGGTGATTATAAGGGTGCTCTACAGGTGTCTCCGAAAATATTTGTTGGGTTGGCGTATTTCGAGATTAGGATTTGTCACTCCGAATGTCGGAGAGGTATCTCAGGGCCTTCTCGGTAATACACATCATACAAGCCTTGCAAGCATTGCAACTAATAAGTTACTTGCGAGATGATGTATTACAGAACGAGTAAAGAGACTTGCTGGTAACGAGATTGAACTAGATATTGGATACCGACGATCGAATCTCGGGCAAGTAACATACCGATGACAAAGGGAACAACGTATGTTGTTATGCGGTCTGACCGATAAAGATCTTCGTAGAATGTGTAGGAGCCAATATGGGCATCCAGGTCCCGCTGTTGGTTATTGACCAGAGATTTGTCTCAGTCATGTCTACACTATTCTTGAACCATAGGGTCCGCACGCTTAAAGTTACGATGACAGTTATTATGAGTTTATGTATTTTGATGTACCGAAGTTAGTTAGGAGTCCCGGATGTGATCACGGACATGACGAGGAGTCTCGAAATGGTCGAGACATAAAGATTGATATATTGAACGGCTATATTCGGACATCGGAATGGTTTCGAGTGGTTTCGGAGAAAACCGGAGTGCCGGAGGGTTACCGGAACCCCCCCCCGAGAGAATAATGGGCCATATGGGCCTTAGTGGAGAGAGAGAGAGGGGCAGCTAGGGTGGGCCGCACGCCCCTCCCCCTCTGGTCCGAATTGGACTAGGAGAGGGGGGGCGGCGCCCCCCTTTCCTTCTCCCTCCCCCCTTCCTTTCCTCCTCCTGGCGCGCCCAACTAGGGCCGGCCAGCCTCCCCCTTGCTCCTTTATATACGGGGGCAGGGGGGCACCCTAGGACACATAAGTTGATCTTCGTGATCGTTCCTTAGCCGTGTGCGGTGCCCCCCTCCACCATATTCCACCTCGGTCATATCGTTGCGGTGCTTAGGCGAAGCCCTGCGTCGGTAGTACATCAAGATCATCACCACGCTGTCGTGCTGACGGAACTCGTCCCCGAAGCTTTGCTGGATCGGAGCCCGGGGAACGTCATCGAGCTGTACGTGTGTCAAGAACTTGGAGGCGCCGGAGTAACGGCGCTTGGATCGGTCGGATCGGGAAGACGTACGACTACTTCCTCTACGTTGCGTCAACGCTTCTGCTTCGGTCTACGAGGGTACGTAGACAACACTCTCCCCTCTCGTTGCTATGCATCACCATGATCTTGCATGTGCGTAGGAATTTTTTTGAAATTACTACGTTCCCCAACAGTGGTATCAGAGCCTAGGTTTTGATGGTATGATGTTTTGCACGAGTAGAACACAAGTGAGTTGTGGACGATACAAGTCATACTGCCTACCAGCATGTCATACTTTGGTTCGGCGGTATTGTTGGATGAAGCGGCCCGGACCGACATTACGCGTACGCTTACGCGAGACTGGTTCTACCGCCGTGCTTTGCACACAGGTGGCTGGCGGGTGTCAGTTTCTCCAACTTTAGTTGAACCGAGCATGGCTATGCCCGGTCCTTGAGAAGGTTAAAACGGAGTCTATTTGACAAACTATCGTTGTGGTTTTGATGCATAAGTGAGATTGGTTCTTGCTTAAGCCCGTAGCAGCCACGTAAAACTTGCAACAAACAAAGTAGAGGACGTCTAACTTGTTTTTGCAGGGCATGTTGTGATGTGATATGGTCAAGGCATGATACTAAATTTTATTGTATCAGATGATCATGTTTTGTAACCGAGTTATCGGCAACCGGCAGGAGCCGTATGGTTGTCGCTTTATTGTATGCAATGCAATCGCCCTGTAATGCTTTACTTTATCACTAAGCGGTAGCGATAGTCGTAGAAGCATAAGATTGGCGAGACGACAATGATGCTACGATGGAGATCAAGGTGTCGCGCCGGTGACGATGGTGATCATGACGGTGCTGCAGAGATGGAGATCACAAGCACAAGATGATGATGACCATATCATATCACTTATATTGATTGCATGTGATGTTTATCTTTTTATGCATCTTATCTTGCTTTGATTGACGGTAGCATTATAAGATGATCTCTCACTAAATTATCAAGAAGTGTTCTCCCCGAGTATGCACCGTTGCCAAAGTTCGTCGTGCCCAGACACCACGTGATGATCGGGTGTGATAAGCTCTACGTCCATCTACAACGGGTGCAAGCCAGTTTTTGCACACGCAGAATACTCGGGTTAGACTTGACGAGCCTAGCATATGCAGATATGGCCTCGGAACACGGAGACCGAAAGGTCGAGCGTGAATCATATAGTAGATATGATCAACATAATGATGTTCACCATTGAGAACTAATCCATTTCACGTGATGATCGGTTATGGTTTAGTTTGATTTGGATCACGTGATCACTTAGAAGATTAGAGGGATGTCTATCTAAGTGGGAGTTCTTAGTAATATGATTAATTGAACTTAAATTTATCATGAACTTAGTCCCTGATAGTATCTTGCTTGTTTATGTTGATTGTAGATAGATGGCTCGTGCTGTTGTTCTGTTGAATTTTAATGCGTTCCTTGAGAAAGCAAAGTTGAAAGATGATGGTAGCAATTACACGGATTGGGTCCGTAACTTGAGGATTATCCTCATTGCTGCACAGAAGAATTACGTCCTGGAAGCACCGCTGGGTGCCAGGCCTGCTGCTGGAGCAACGCCAGATGTTATGAACGTCTGGCAGAGCAAAGCTGATGACTACTCGATTGTTCAGTGTGCCATGCTTTACGGCTTAGAACTGGGACTTCAACGACGTTTTGAACACCATGGAGCATATGAGATGTTCCAGGAGTTGAAGTTAATATACCAACAGAATGCCCGCATTGAGAGATATGAAGTCTCCAATAAGTTCTATAGCGGCAAGATGGAGGAGAATGGTTCTGTCAGTGAGCATATACTCAAAATGTCTGGGTATTATAATCACTTGATTCAACTGGGAGTTAATCTTCCGGATGATTGTGTCATTGACAGAATTCTCCAATCACTTCCACCAAGCTACAAAGGCTTCGTGATGAACTATAATATGCAAGGGATGGATAAGACAATTCCCGAGCTCTTCGCAATGCTAAAGGCTGCGGAGGTAGAAATCAAGAAGGAGCATCAAGTGTTGATGGTCAACAAGACCACTAGTTTCAAGAAAAAGGGCAAAGGGAAGAAGAAGGGGAACTTCAAGAAGCACAGCAAACAAGTTGATGCTCAAGAGAAGAAACCCAAGTCTGGACCTAAGCCTGAAACTGAGTGCTTCTACTGCAAGCAGACTGGTCACTGGAAGCGGAACTGCCCCAAGTATTTGGCGGACAAGAAGGATGGCAAGGTGAACAAAGGTATATGTGATATACATGTTATTGATATGTACCTTACCAGAGCTCGCAGTAGCACCTGGGTATTTGATACTGGTTCTGTTGCTAATATTTGCAACTCAAAACAGGGACTACGGATTAAGCGAACACTGGCAAAGGACGAGGTGACGATGCGCGTGGGAAATGGTTCCAAAGTCGATGTGATCGCAGTCGGCACGCTACCTCTACGTCTACCTTCGGGATTAATTTTAGACCTGAATAATTGTTATTTGGTGCCAGCGTTGAGCATGAACATTATATCTGGATCTTGTTTGATGCGAGGCGATTATTCATTTAAATCAGAGAATAATGGTTGTTCTATTTATATGAGTAATATCTTTTATGGTCATGCACCTTTGAAGAGTGGTCTATTTTTAATGAATCTCGATAGTAGTGATACACATATTCATAATGTTGAAACAAAAAGATGCAGAGTTGATAATGATAGTGCAACTTATTTGTGGCACTCCCGTTTAGGTCATATCGGTGTAAAGCGCATGAAGAAACTCCATACTGATGGACTTTTGGAGCCACTTGATTATGAATCACTTGGTACTTGCGAACCGTGCCTCATGAGCAAGATGACTAAAACACCGTTCTCCGGTACTATGGAGAGAGCAACAAATTTGTTGGAAATCATACATACAGATGTATGTGGTCCAATGAATGTTGAGGCTCGTGGCGGATATCGTTATTTTCTCACCTTCACAGATGATTTAAGAAGATATGGGTATATCTACTTAATGAAACACAAGTCTGAAACATTTGAAAAGTTCAAAGAATTTCAGAGTGAAGTTGAAAATCATCATAACAAGAAAATAAAATTTCTACGATCTGATCGTGGAGGAGAATATTTGAGTTACGAGTTTGGTCTACATTTGAAACAATGCGGAATAGTTTCACAACTCACGCCACCCGGAACACCACAACGCAATGGTGTGTACGAACGTCGTAATCGCACTTTACTTGATATGGTGCGATCTATGATGTCTCTTACAAATTTACCGCTATCGTTTTGGGGTTATACTCTAGAGACGGCCGCATTCACGTTAAATAGGACACCATCGAAATCCGTTGAGACGACACCTTATGAACTATGGTTTAGCAAGAAACCAAAGTTGTCGTTTCTTAAAGTTTGGGGCTGCGATGCTTATGTGAAAAAACTTCAACCTGATAAGCTCGAACCCAAATCGGGGAAATGTGTCTTCATAGGATACCCAAAGGAAACTGTTGGGTACACCTTCTATCACAGATCCAAAGGCAAGACATTTGTTGCTAAAAATGGATCCTTTCTAGAGAAGGAGTTTCTCTCGAAAGAAGTGAGTGGGAGGAAAGTAGAACTTGACGAGGTAACTATACCTGCTCCCTTATTGGAAAGTAGTGCACCACAGAAATCTGTTTCTGTAACACCTACACCGATTAGTGAGGAAGCTAATGATATTGATCATGAAACTTTAGATCAAGTTACTACAGAACCTTGTAGATCAACCAGAGTAAGATCCGCGCCAGAGTGGTACGGCAATCCTGTTCTGGAAGTCATGATGCTAGATCATGACGAACCTACGTACTATGAAGAAGCGATGGTGAGCCCAGATTCCGCAAAATGGCTAGAAGCCATGAAATCTGAGATGGGATCCATGTATGATAACAAAGTATGGACTTTGGTTGACTTGCCCGATGGTCGGCAAGCAATAGAGAATAAATGGATCTTTAAGAAGAAGACTGACGCTGACGGTAATGTTACTGTCTACAAAGCTCGACTTGTCGCAAAAGGTTTTCGACAAGTTCAAGGGATTGACTACGATGAGACCTTCTCACCCGTAGCGATGCTTAAGTCTGTCCGAATCATGTTAGCAATTGCCGCATTTTATGATTATGAAATTTGGCAAATGGATGTAAAGACTACATTCCTGAATGGATTTCTGGAAGAAGAGTTGTATATGATGCAACCAGAAGGTTTTATCGATCCAAAGGGAGCTAACAAAGTGTGCAAGCTCCAGCGATCCATTTATGGACTGGTGCAAGCCTCTCGGAGTTGGAATAAACGCTTTGATAGTGTGATCAAAGCATTTGGGTTTGTACAGACTTTTGGAGAAGCCTGTATTTACAAGAAAGTGAGTGGGAGCTCTGTAGCATTTCTGATATTATATGTCGATGACATATTACTAATTGGAAATGATATAGAATTTCTGGATAGCATAAAGGGATACTTGAATAAGAGTTTTTCAATGAAAGACCTTGGTGAAGTTGCTTACATATTGGGCATTAAGATCTATAGAGATAGATCAAGACGCTTAATTGGACTTTCACAAAGCACATACCTTGACAAAGTTTTGAAAAAGTTCAAAATGGATCAAGCAAAGAAAGGGTTCTTGCCTGTGTTACAAGGTGTGAAGTTGAGTAAGACTCAATGCCCGACCACTGCAGAAGATAGAGAGAAGATGAAAGATGTTCCCTATGCTTCAGCCATAGGCTCTATCATGTATGCAATGCTGTGTACCAGACCTGATGTGTGCCTTGCTATAAGTTTGGCAGGGAGGTACCAAAGTAATCCAGGAGTGGATCACTGGACAGCGGTCAAGAATATCCTGAAGTACCTGAAAAGGACTAAGGAAATGTTTCTCGTGTATGGAGGTGACAAAGAGCTCGTCGTAAACGGTTACGTTGATGCAAGCTTTTATACTGATCCGAACGATTCTAAATCGCAAACCGGATACGTATTTACATTAAACGGTGGAGCTGTCAGTTGGTGCAGTTCTAAACAAAGCATCGTGGCGGGATCTACATGTGAAGCGGAGTACATAGCTGCTTCGGAAGCGGCGAATGAAGGAGTCTGGATGAAGGAGTTCATATCCGATCTAGGTGTCATACCTAGTGCATCGGGTCCAATGAAAATCTTTTGTGACAATACTGGTGCAATTGCCTTGGCAAAGGAATCCAGATTTCACAAGAGAACCAAGCACATCAAGAGACGCTTCAATTCCACCCGGGATTTAGTCCAGGTGGGAGACATAGAGATTTGCAAGATACATACGGATCTGAATGTAGCAGACCCGTTGACTAAGCCTCTTCCACGAGCAAAACATGATCAGCACCAAGACTCCATGGGTGTTACAATCATTACTGTGTAATCTAGATTATTGACTCTAGTGCAAGTGGGAGACTGAAGGAAATATGCCCTAGAGGCAATAATAAAGTTATTATTTATTTCCTTATATATCATGATAAATGTTTATTATTCATGCTAGAATTGTATTAACCGGAAACATAATACATGTGTGGATACATAGACAAACAGAGTGTCACTAGTATGCCTCTACTTGACTAGCTTTTTAATCAAAGATGGTTAAGTTTCCTAACCATAGACAAGGAGTTGTCATTTGATTAACAAGGTCACATCATTAGTTGAATGATCTGATTGACATGACCCATTCCATTAGCTTAGCACCCGATCGTTTAGTATGTTGCTATTGCTTTCTTCATGACTTATACATGTTCCTAAGACTATGAGATTATGCAACTCCTGTTTACCGTAGGAACACTTTGTGTGCCACCAAATGTCACAACGTAACTAGGTGATTATAAAGGTGCTCTACAGGTGTCTCCGAAAGTATTTGTTGGGTTGGCGTATTTCGAGATTTGGATTTGTCACTCCGAATGTCGGAGAGGTATCTCAGGGCCTTCTCGGTAATACACATCATACAAGCCTTGCAAGCATTGCAACTAATAAGTTAGTTGCGATAAGATGTATTACAGAACGAGTAAAGAGACTTGCCGGTAACGAGATTGAACTAGATATTGGATACCGACGATCGAATCTCGGGCAAGTAACATACCGATGACAAAGGGAACAACGTATGTTGTTATGCGGTCTGACCGATAAAGATCTTCGTAGAATGTGTAGGAGCCAATATGGGCATCCAGGTCCCGCTGTTGGTTATTGACCAGAGATTTGTCTCAGTCATGTCTACACTGTTCTCGAACCGTAGGGTCCGCACGCTTAAAGTTACGATGACAGTTATTATGAGTTTATGTATTTTGATGTACCGAAGTTAGTTCGGAGTCCCGGATGTGATCACGGACATGACGAGGAGTCTCGAAATGGTCGAGACATAAAGATTGATATATTGAACGGCTATATTCGGACACCGGAATGGTTTCGAGTGGTTTCGAAGAAAACCGGAGTGCCGGAGGGTTACCGGAACCCCCCCGGGAGAATAATGGCCCATATGGGCCTTAGTGGAGAGAGAGAGGGGCAGCCAGGGTGGGCCGCGCGCCCCTCCCCCTCTGGTCCGAATTGGACTAGGAGAGGGGGGGGGGGGGCGGCGCCCCCCTTTCCTTCTGCCTCTCCCCCTTCCTTTCCCCCTCCTAGTAGGAGTAGGAAAGAGGGGAATCCTACTCCTACTAGGAGGAGGATTCCTCCTCCTGGCGCGCCCAACTAGGGTCGGCCGGCCTCCCCCTTGCTTCTTTATATACGGGGGCAGGGGGGCACCCTAGGACACATAAGTTGATCTTCGTGATCGTTCCTTAGCCGTGTGCGGTGCCCCCTCCACCATATTCCACCTCGGTCATATCGTTGCGGTGCTTAGGCGAAGCCCTGCGTCAGTAGTACATCAAGATCGTCACCACGCCGTCGTGCTGACGGAACTCGTCCCCGAAGCTTTGCTGGATCGGAGCCCGGGGAACGGCATCGAGCTGTACGTGTGTCAAGAACTCGGAGGCGCCGGAGTAACGGCGATTGGATCGGTCGGATCGGGAAGACGTACGACTACTTCCTCTACGTTGCGTCAACGCTTCTGCTTCGGTCAACGAGGGTACGTAGACAACACTCTCCCCTCTCGTTGCTATGCATCACCATGATCTTGCGTGTGCGTAGGAATTTTTTTGAAATTACTACGTTCCCCAACAGTTTCAAGAGAAGACTAGGCACATCAAACGTCGCTTCAACTCCATTCGAGAAATTGTTCAAGATGGAGACATAGAAATTTGCAAAGTGCATACGGATCTGAATGTCGCAGATCCATTGACTAAACCTCTTCCGCGAGCAAAACATGATCAACACCAGAACTCTATGGGTGTTCGATTCATCATAATCTAACTAGATTATTGACTCTAGTGCAAGTGGGAGACTGTTGGAAATATGCCCTAGAGGCAATAATAAAAGGATTATTATTATATTTCCTTGTTGATGATAATTGTCTTTTATTCATGCTATAATTGTGTTATTCGGAAATCGTAATACATGTGTGAATACATAGACACCAACATGTCCCTAGTAAGCCTCTAGTTGACTGGCTCGTTGATCAACAGATAGTCATGGTTTCCTGACTATGGACATTGGATGTCATGGATAACGAGATCACATCATTAGGAGAATGATGTGATGGACAAGACCCAATCCTAAGCATAGCACAAGATCGTATAGTTCGTTTGCTAGAGCTTTTCCAATGTCAAGTATCTTTTCCTTAGACCATGAGATCGTGTAACTCCCGGATACCGTAGGAGTGCTTTGGGTGTACCAAACGTCACAACGTAACTGGGTGACTATAAAGGTGTACTACGGGTATCTCCGAAAGTGGCTGTTGGGTTGACACGGATCGAGACTGGGATTTGTCACTCCATATGACGGAGAGGTATCTCTGGGCCCACTCGGTAATGCATCATCATAATGAGCTCAAAGTGACCAAGTGTTTGGTCACGGGATCATGCATTACGGTACGAGTAAAGTGACTTGCCGGTAACGAGATTGAACGAGGTATTGGGATACCTACGATCGAATCTCGGGCAAGTAAAATACCGATTGACAAAGGGAATTGTATACGGGGTTGCTTGAATCCTCGACATCGTGGTTCATCCGATGAGATCATCGAGGAGCATGTGGGAGCCAACATGGGTATCCAGATCCCGCTGTTGGTTATTGGCCAGAGAGCCGTCTCGGTCATGTCTGCATGTCTCCCGAACCCATAGGGTCTACACACTTAAGCTTCGGTGACGCTAGGGTTGTAGAGATATGAGTATGCAGTAACCCGAAAGTTGTTCGGAGTCCCGGATGAGATCCTGGACGTCACGAGGAGTTCCGGAATGGTCCGGAGGTAAAGAATTACATATGAGAAGTAGAGTTTCGGCCATCGGGAAGGTTTCAGGGGTCACCGGTATTGTACCGGACCACCGGAAGAGTCCTGGGGGTCCACCAGGTGGGGCCACCTATCCCGGAGGTCCCCATGGGTTGAAGTGGGAGGGGAACCAGCCCCTAGTGGGCTGGTGCGCCCCCCTTGGCCCCCCTGCGCCTAGGGTTGGGAACCCTAGGGGAGGGGGCGCCCCACTTGCCTTGGGGGGCACTCCACCCCTTGGCCGTCGCCCCCCTTGGGAGATCCCATCTCCAGGGCCGGCGCCCCCCTTGGGGGCCTATATAAAGAGGAGGGAGGGAGGGCAGCCGCACCCATGCCCCTGGCGCCTCCCTCTCCCACTCCAACACCTCCTCCTCCTACGTAGAGCTTGGCGAAGCCCTGCCGGAGTACTGCCTCTCCACCACCACCACGTCGTCGTGCTGCTGCTGGAGCCATCTTCCTCAACCTCTCCCTCCTCCTTGCTGGATCAAGGCGCGGGAGACGTCATCCACTCCGTATGTGTGTTGAACGCGGAGGTGTCGTCCGTTCGGTACTTGGTCATCGGTGATTTGGATCACGGCGAGTACGACTCCATCATCCCCGTTCTCTTGAACGCTTCCGCTCGCGATCTACAAAGGTATGTAGATGCACTCCTATCACTCGTTGCTAGATGAACTCATAGATGGATCTTGGTGAAACCGTAGGAAAATTTTTGTTTTCTGCAACGTTCCCCAACATGTGCCGCAACAAATATCCGAACAACACAGCACACCCAAATACAGGGGTGCCGCACACCCCCTGTGTTTCACTGATGAGGTGCTGGACCATGAATTACCAACGGGATTTAAGCCCGTAAACATAGAGGCGTACGACGGAACAACAGACCCTGGAGTCTGGATTGAGGATTATATCCTCCACATACACATGGCCAGAGGAGACGACATCCACGCCTTAAAATACTTGCCCCTCAAGCTCAAAGGGCCAGCCCGGCATTGGCTTAAAGGCCTTCCTGAAAATACCATTGGAAGTTGGGAAGAGCTCGAGGATGCTTTTCGGGCAAATTTTCAAGGGACCTATGTCCGACCTCCGGATGCAGACAATTTAAGCCATATAACTCAACAGCCCGGAGAGTCAGCCCGGAAACTCTGGAACAGATTTCTTACTAAAAAGAACCAGATAGTCGACTGTCCGGACGCCGAAGCCTTAGCAGCTTTCAAACATAGCGTTCGAGACGAATGGCTCGCCCAACACCTCGGCCAAGAAAAGCCAAGAACAATGGCCACATTAACAAGCCTCATGACCCGCTTTTGCGCGGGAGAGGACAGCTGGTTGGCAAGATGCAGCACCAGCGATCCAAGTACAACCGAAGTCAGGGATGGAAATGGGAAACTGCTACACAACAAGGAACAACGCCGGAATAAGGAAAGCAGCTTGAAAAGCACGACAGTCAACGCCGGATTCAAAAGCTCTCGGCAGAATCAGAAAAAGCTGCCCCTCAAGGATAACAGGGACGAGCTATCTAACCTAAACAAATTCTTGGATAAGATATGTCAAATCCACAGCACCCCGGGAAGCCTGCAAACCATACCCACAGAGAATGTTGGGTCTTCAAGCTATCCGGCCAACTCAACCCCGAACACAAGGGGCTCGACACACCAAGTGAGGACGATGACGAACCCCACAAGCAGAGCACTGGAAAAAAAAAAGAATTTCCCACACGAAGTCAAAACAGTAAACTTACTTCACGTGACAAAAGGGAAAAATAGAGTGGCGCCTATAGAGATACGTGCCATACGGCCTACCCCAAAGGATTCTCGCCGCTGGTTGTTAAAACCGATCACCTTCGACCATCGAAATTACTCTAGAAGTATCCGGAACGCAGGTTGGACTACCTTAGTATCAGATCCGATAATCGGCGGACTCCACTTTACACAAGTCCTGATGGACGGCGGCAGTGGTCTAAACGTGCTATATCAGGACACAGTCCGCAAAATGGGGGTGGACCCAACAAAAATTCGCCATAGCAACACTTCCTTTCAAGGAGTAACGCCAGGCCCGAAGGCCCATCACACGAGTTCTCTCCTGCTAGAAGTTATGTTCGTCTCCCCCGATAACTTCCGCCGCGAAAAGCTAACCTTTCACGTCGTCTCATTTTCAAGTAACTATCAAGCACTACTGGGACACGAGGCTTTCGCCCGCTTTAACGCAATACCGCATTATGCATCTCTTACGCTTAAGATGCCCGGTCCACGAGGTACCATCTCACTAAAGGGAAATATCGAGTGTTCCTCGCGCGCGGAAGAATATGCGGCTGCCTTGACAGCCACATATTAAAACAGCTTCAGCAACAAAAGCATCTAACAGGTCATTAAGACCGCGGACACGGCTAGGCGAGTCCAAAACAAACATATAATTGATATAGGTTCAGTAACCATACACCCCTATACAAGGGGCTCCGCGTATGTAAAATAAGCGGCAATAAGGATCAATTTTACCCGTCTTGAATTATACTTTGTTTATTTAGTACAACGTACATTCCGCACGATTATTCCTTTTCCTTTTTTAGCTAAGTTCCTCTCTTTTACAGATGAACACCATGCTACGCCCGTCCAGGACACGACACAACGAAGACACAGGCACAGACGTGCAGCAGGGACCCGCCCCCAGGATTCTTTTTAGATTAAGACCCTGCGTAAACCTTTCTTACTGTCTCTTGTTGATACACATCCCGCGGATTCTTAGTATAACCAAGGAGGAGGCTGGCGTCTTGGCATGTGGCCACGTCAGAATTTTGCACGTACCTGGACACCAGGGGCTTATTATCAAGGGCACTGCTCAGCCCGTTTTCCATAAAGACCGAATACCTTAGGGAGTGTTCGGCATCACGAGTTTGGCCTTATATGCATCAGCTCCGAATCATGTCTTTGGTCAAATGTTGGGTTTGCCCGGCTCCTGTGTTTTGCTGCCTTACGTTCCGCTCTATCAGCTAAGGCGGCACCAGGAGAACTACTGCGATTGTGCCCCGGTTCAGCCAGGCGAGCACCTCAGTAGAGAAAGCCGAAAACTGACTGTCATGATATAGTGTGAGACTGGTCAACCACTCGACGACCTATCGGAATCTTCGGGATTCCTACGCATTAATGAAGGGCCGTTTCCCAGCCAGACACACATGCGCCCCGAGTTCGGGCGAGCGCGGCGCCACCAGGGGCTATATAGTAGCCTCACTGTCAAACTCCTATGGTCAAGTGAAAGTGATAAAGCATTATAGTCCGGTTGCCTAGTTCGCTGCGCTATCACCTCCTTCATGGACCAAGACATTGGATCAAGTGTGAAAATGCGCCTTCTGCGAACACCCCCGCATTATATGCGTGGGGGCTGAAACCGACGACTGCCATCTTTCAGGTTATATACACATATACATTAACAGCCGCACAGGAGGTATTTTAATTCTTGAAGGCACAAGTATAAAAATCTCTTACATTCCATCAAAATATTGTTTTACAATTATACATGTTATTCGAACATAGTATCCTTCGAGCACTGCGTCTCTATTAAACGAGCGCCTTGCAGAACTTCCTGAAAATAGTGCTCGACAGGTACTCGGCTTCCGTCTGAGTCTTGGGATGCAACAACGGTGGCCTCCATCTCCGCCCAGTATGTCTTGACACGGGCAAGGGCCATCCGCGCACCCTCTACGCATGTTGACCTCTTCATCGCATTGATATGCGGCACCACACCAAGGAACCGCTGCACCAAGCTAAAATAACTGTTCGGCTTTGGCCTCTCCGGCCACAGATGATCCACGACATCCTTCATGGCAAGTCCAGACAACCTATTCAGTTCGGCCCATTCGGCCAAACAATCGGTCAATGGAAGTGGACGCTCCGGATTGTTGAACTGTGACCAGAAGAGCTTTTCCACTTTGCTATCTTTCTAATCTCGGAAATGTTCGGCCGCATCTACGGCACTCGCAGCCAAATCCAGATAGTCGTCCACCGAACTCCACATCCGGTCCAACGGAGCATACTTGGGATCTCCGAACTTCATCGCAGCATAAAGGGCTTTCCAGCCGCGATATCTCCGGCCTGACGCAGCTCCTCCTTCATCACTCTCATCGCAGAACGAGCATCCGTGGCCTCCGTAATGGCCTTTTCCAGGTCGGTCCTCTCTGCCTGATCTTCTTTCTCAAGAAGCTTGCAGCGGTCAGCAGCGGTCTTCAACTTCGCAGCCATCTCGGCCATTTCCTTTTTGCTTTGGCAATGAGCAACCTGTTCGGCTTTCAACTCCTCAACTGCCTTTAGGGCAGCCGCATCGCTTTCTCTGGCTTGCTCCTTGGCTCGGGCAAGCTCTGCCTGAAGGTCCTCCACAGCGGCAGCCCCATCTGCATCAAGTGCAGACACTGTAAGATACTGGCGTCAAGCTCCTCTTACCAAGTGTCTCCGGAGAGATTACATACCTTGTGCCTCGTCAAGCCGCTTGTTGACAAGCACGATGTCGGCATCCGCCACGTCAAGTTGCCGCGATAGCTTGACAAACTCATCGGTCCGGCTGGCCACCGGACACTTCGCCACCTGCATAAGAAGGTGGCAACATTATACCTGGGACTATGATCCTCTGCGTGGTGCCGTCTTCGGCAACACACAGAGTCTCAGGGGCTACTATCTACACAGGGCGCATCTCATATATGCGGAACTGTCAAAAGGTACATCACTTCACGTACCACAAAACCTGTCGGCAAACTCCTGACGGCCTCGTGCAACCCGCTTTTCACGGACGAAATCCTTTCAATTACCGTACCCATCAATGCACGGTGCTCCTTCGAGATAGACGCTCGCCCTAGCAGGTCCTTCAGCTCCTCTGACCACTCACCAGGCGGTGCCGGACTCGCTCGATGGTTTTTCTCAAAGGCCGGGCGCGGAGAGCTCTGGGGGGCCATATGACTGCCTTCCGGCCCTGCCGGATTAGGAGAAACCCTCCGCGATGACACTTCAGGGTTGCCCGCCTCGTAAGGCAGAACGGCAGGGGGAGGCATTCCGCTCTCCATCATCTCCGGAAGAAGGTCCCCCGAAGATGAGTCCTGCTGAGAAGGGCTGAGATCCGAACTACAAGGTAACACGTCAGTTATTTTCCTCGAAGATAAAATAAGGATTCCTCTCATTTTAAAACCTCCCCTCTCTACTTACGGCTCGGTGGAGGGCTGATCCCCTTGGGGGCACAGGGCGGCCGAGGTATCCCCCGGCACAGGACCCTCTGGCGAAGATTTCTTCCCCCGCTTTGAGGCCATGGTCTCCGGGTCTTCAGAGGCGGTCCTCTTCTTCCCCTCGGTAGAGGAATTTTCGATTCCTCCTTTCCTGACAGGCTCCTTCGGTAGCTTCCTTGTCCCCCCCTCGTTTTCTTCTAAAGGCACGATCTCCAGCATCCTGGTTAACGTGGGATCCGGCGAGGTATCAGGAAGGGGGGCCGGACACCTGATTAACTTCGCCTTCGCTACCCACTCCTGTTTCAAAGACAACTCTTTTAAGGGTGATGTTGTGATGAATGAACGGATGGCGTGTCCGGGAACATGGTTACTTACTTGAGTATCCGGATGATTGCAGCTTAGTCCTGCATCCTCCATAGAATCCGGACACATTACTTGTGATCCGAAGAACAATTCGTACATCTCCACAGGCGTCATGCCAAGGAAGTGTTGGAGAGCGTGCGGTCCCTCCGGATTGAACTCCCACAGGCGGAGAGGGAGACGTTTGCAAGGCAGAACTCGGCGAATTAGCATAACCTGCGTCACCACGACCAGGCTGATGTTCCTCTCTAGGAGATCTTGGATGCGGCCCTGTAGCAGGGGCACGTCCTTTGCCGGCCCCCATTCCAGCCCCTTATTGACCCATGACGCTAGTCGTGGTGGGGAACCCGAGCGGAAAGCAGATGGCGCCACCCACTTGGAGCCCCTGGGAGCGGTGATATAAAACCACTCTTGTTGCCATAAGTTGAACTCCTCTTGAAAAGAGCCCTCGGGCCATGGAGCGTCAGCATTCTTGCTTATGACGGCGCCTCCGCACTCCGCGCGCCCTCCCTTGATCATCTTCGGTTCTACTTTAAGTGTCTTAAGCCATAGTCCGAAGTGTGGAGTAATATGGAGGAAGGCTTCGCACACGACAATAAACGATGAGATGTGGAGGATGGACTCCGGAGCTAAGTCATGAAATTCCAGCCCATAATAAAACATGAGCCCCCTCACGAAGGGATCTGTCGCAAACCCTAGCCCTCGAAGCAAGTGAGACACGAACGCAACACTCTCACCGGGCTTGGGAGTGGGAGTGACCTTCCCTGGAGAGGGCAACCTATGCGAGATTTCGCCGGTCAAGAACCTGGCATCTCTCAGCTTTATCACGTCTTCCTCAGTGACGGAGGAAGGCATCCATCGGCCTCGAAGGTCGGAACCGGACATCATCGAGGGTCCGAAGCGCCTGAAATCTGGGGCGTTGGGTGTGGGAACTCGAGGCGAAGGGCGAAATCGATTGAGAGATTAAAAGAAAGAAGCAAGGCCTTGGTCTCTTTATTAGAGGTTGAATACCAAGAGCCCTCCGCGTGACCATTTGGGACTTGCCTTTGACCGAGGAGACACACCAACGGGCACGACTGGGTTACCCGCGTACGTATTGATGAGAATCCCGTAAATTAAGGGGACACGATCTCTACTTCGACAAGACGTGCCAAGGAAACCGCCTCGCTAAACGCGCTGAGGTGAGATAGTAAAACGATTCGAATAACAGCTTGGTCGTGGTGTGATGTCATGCTGCGGAATACGTCAGCAGATTAGATTTGTGTAAATACTATTCTCCCTATGGCAATATGTGGAACTTATTCTATTCTATGAAGTATTCGGAGGAGGAACCCGCCTTTGCAATGCCGAAGACAATCTGCGCCAGACTCGTCGTCATTGAAGCCTGGTTCAGGGGCTACTGAGGGAGTCCTGGATTAGGGGGTGTCCGGATAGCCAGACTATAACCTTTGGTCGGACTGTTGGACTATGAAGATACAAGATTGAAGACTTCGTCCCGTGTCCGGATGGGACTTTCCTTGGCGTGGAAGGCAAGCTTGGCAATACGGATATGTAGATCTCCTCCCATTGTAACCGACTCTATGTAACCCTAGCCCTCTCCGGTGTCTATATAAACCGGAGGGTTTTAGTCCATAGGACGAACAACAATCATACCATAGGCTAGCTTCTAGGGTTTAGCCTCTCTGATCTCGTGGTAGATCTACTCTTGTACTACCCATATCATCAATATTAATCAAGCAGGAGTAGAGTTTTACCTCCATCGAGAGGGCCCGAACCTGGGTAAAAACATTTTGTCCCTTGTCTCCTATTACCATCCGCCTAGACGCATAGTTCGAGACCCCCTACCCGAGATCTGCCGATTTTGACACCGACAGGCACTGTTGCCACGTTCCTGCTGACCAGAGGCATGGGCGAGGCGATGTTGCCTCGGTCATTGTTGATTGAAGTCTCGTCCCATCGTACGGCCTGGATGGGACGGGAGCTGACCCGTGGCTGGATTGCGTAGCACGCTACGGGTGGCGCTGGCTTGTTGAGGAGGCTTTGGTCGTGCCGGGTTCGGCCGTCTTGCGCCAGTTGTTGGGGCCGAGTCAACGTGTCTTGCTGGGTCGGTTAGTCTGGCCGGCTTGCGGGGCTTGGTCGGGTCGAGCGACCCAGCCCAGCGCGTGTCGGTATTGAGGGGCGGTGCCAACCCCATTGTTTTTTGAAGAGGATCCTGGTTCCGTTGCCTGCCCGGGGTCCATCCCACCGACAGTAGTCCCCGAAACTGTGAAGGTCCGCCGTCTTCAGATGAGTGGGCCTTCGCAGTTTCTCCCTTAAGCAAGGTGGATTCTGCGAGCGTCGGGTCCGGCAACACCCACTGTGTGTCGGTTTTCTCGGAAACCGGATCGTGGCATCCCGGCCATGGCGGGAACCAAGAAGTCCGCCGAATCTTGGGGCAATCCCTCGGGCTTCGCGCGGGCGCCACGTGGTGCCCGGAAGCCGGAGGGGCCTGACAGGCCACGCGCGTGACGGGACTGGGCGATGGGCCGGGGCCCACCGCCGCGCGCCCTCGGCCCAAGCGCGCGGATTTATTGCGGCTTCCGGGGGCCGGTTGCTCTTCCCCGGGCAGATACTGCGCGTGTATGTGCGCACTTATTGCGGGGTAGTGGGACGGGCACGTGCAGACGATCCCACTTCCCCATGTTAAAACCGAGGGTTATAAATCGGGTGGCAGGGGGTGGCGGACATTATTCTCGCTCACGCCCTCCTGTCCCTTTGCTCTCACTCCGCTCTTTGCAACTGACGTACTGCCGCGCCCACTGCTCCGAGCAGAACTCCTTCGCCGTCCATCTTCTTTCTTCTCCCTTTGATCATGTCGCTGCCATCGGGCTCCTGGATGGGCTCGAATGTCACCTCCGAGGACATCACCCAACTCTGGGCGATGCGGCGCCTGCCGCGGGAAACGGACGTCGGCGTCCGCCTGCCGCGTGGTGAGCAGTGGCCTCAGCCTGAGGGACAGGAGCGTGTGGTCTTCCTCACACACTTCGAGCGCGGATTCGGGCTGCCGGTGAGCACCTTCTTCCGCGTGTTCCTGGAGTTCTTGGGCTCCAGCCGCATCATCTTGGCGTCGGCACCATCGTCCAGCTCTCCGTCTTCATCACCCTCTGCGAGGGGTACCTGGGGGTCGAGCCCACGATCGACCTCTGGGCGTGCTTCTTCTCCTTGAAGCAGCAGGGCCCGTCGGTCGGGGAGTTCGCCGATTGTGGCGCCGCCGTCATCTCGAAGCGGTCGGGGGCGGATTTCCCCAAGATCCCGCTGGAGGATTCTGCCAAGAAGTGGCAGAACTTCTTCTTCTACGTCCTCAACCTTGGTGCGGACCGCGTCAACCTTCCGGCCTTCGCCATCGCACCGCCGCGAGCGAAGACGAACTGGGACTACTCGCCCAGGCGCCCGTCGCTGGAGATCGTTAATCTCTGCGAGCGGGTGACGGTGATGAGGATGCAGGAGAGGCTCATCGGCACCGACCTCCTCGCCGCGTTCATCATGCGCCGGGTCCTTCCGCTTCAGGGGCGCTCCTGCCTCATCAGCGAAATGGTCGGCCTTCAAGACCCCAACCGCATGGGGTCGACGCAGCTGTCGGCGGAGCAGATCGCGCGCGGCGCGGACGACATCTCCAAGGCCAACCTTGGGGGGGACTGGCGGTTCGGCAAGGCGCCGTAGAGCCAGTCAAACCCGGCGCCGTAGGTGAGTGTCTGGTCTTCTTACTTTGCTGCCGCGCACCTTCTCATCCGTCCCGATGCAACGCGGGGGGTACTTCTGAACGCTATTCGGCATCCTTACGCTCGGGCCCCGTCACAGGTGGCGCCGGTGGCACCAGAGGAGCCAGCGGCTCACGGCGAGGAGGAGGAGGTTGAGTCCGACGCCAGCGCTGGGCGCTGCGCGGGTAAGTCTCGTTTTTTTCTTAATGTGTCTTGAATCGCTGACCGCGGCATGGAACGGCCGGTGCGGACGCCAGTTGTCGGTGTAGTGGCGTTGGGCGGGGGAGGCAGCGACGCGGGCGGAGCCGGGTCCTCGCACGGGGCGGCGCCGAGCCGCCCGCATGGGAAAGACAGCGTCGCGCCGCGACCCCGAGCAACGAAGCGCATGGCGGACCCGACCGGGCTGGGAGGCCGGCCAAGAGGAAGCATGGCGGCGGGCACCGGAGGCCAACTGTCGGTGTCAAAACCGGCGGATCTCGGGTAGGGGGTCCCGAACTGTGCGTCAAGGTCGGATGGTAACAGGAGACGAGGGACACAATGTTTTACCCAGGTTCGGGCCCTCTTGATGGAGGTAAAACCCTACGTCCTGCTTGATTAATATTGATGATATGGGTAGTACAAGAGTAGATCTACCACGAGATAAAGGAGGCTAAACCCTGGAAGCTAGCCTATGGTATGATTGTGTATGATGATGGTTCTGTCCTACGGACTACAACCCTCTGGTTTATATAGACACCGGATAGGGTTAGGGTTACACAGAATCGGTTACAATGGTAGGAGATCTTGAGCATCCGCATCACCTAGCTTGCCTTCCAAGCCAAGGAAAGTTCCTTCCGGACACGGGACGAAGTCTTCAATCTTGTATCTCCACAGTCCTGGAGTCCGGCGAAGGTATAGTCTGGCTACCCGAACACCCCCTAATCCAGGACTCCCTCAGTAGCCCCTGAACCAGGCTTCAATGACGACGAGTCCGACGCGCAGATTGTCTTCGGCATTGCAAGGCGGGTTCCTCCTCCAAATACTTCGTAGAAGATTGCAAACACCAAAAATAGTGTCCGGTCTCTGCAAAACAAGTTTCCACATATTGCCATAGAGAGAATAGCATTAACACAAATCAAATCTGCTGACGTATTCCGCAGTGCGTCATAACACTGCGGCCAAGTTCTTTATACAAATTGTTTTCACTTTTCCCCCTCAGCGCGTTTAGCGAGGCGGTTTTCCTTGGCACGTCTTGTCAAAGCAGAGATCGTGTCCCCCTTTTAACAGGATTCTCATCAATACAGACGTGGGTAACCCCATCGTGCCCGTTAGCACATTCCCTCGATTAATGGCGAATCCAAAACGGTTACGGGGAGGGCTCTTGGTATTCAACCTCTTTATAAAGAGAACAAGGCCTCGCTTCTTTTCTTAATCTCAAACGAGTTCGCCTGTCGCCTCGAGTTCCAACACCCCAGCTTCAGATTCCAGGCGCTTCGGACTTTCGATGATGTCCTGTTCTGACCTTCAAGGCCGATGGACGCCTTCCTCCATCACGGAGGAGGACGTATTAAGGTTGAGGGAGGCTAAGTTCCTGACCGGCGAGATTTTGCACAGGTTGCCCGCTCAAGGACAGGTTATCCCCAGTCCCCAACCCGGCGAGAGCGTGGTGTTCATGTCTCACTTCCTCCGAGGGTTAGGCTTCCCCGTGGATCCCTTTGTGAAGGGACTGCTGTTCTATTACGGGCTGGATTTTCATGACTTAGCTCCGGAGTCCATCCTCCATATCTCCTCATTTATCGTTGTGTGTGAAGTGTTCCTCCATGTTACCCCTCACTTTGGATTATGGCTCAAGACCTTTAAAGTGGAGCCGAAGATGATCGAGGGGCGACACGCAGAGTGCAGAGGCGCTGTCATAAGAAGAAATGCCAATGCTCCATGGCCCGAGGGCTCTTTTCAGGAGGAGCTCGGCTTATGGCAATGAGAGTGGTTCTATATCACCGCTCCTCGGGGCACCACATGGGTGGAGCCTCCTGCCTTTCGCTCGGGTCCCCCACCACGGCTAGCATCGTGGATCAACGTAGGGTTAGATCGGGGCTTGCCCAAAGACGTGCCCTTGCTGCAGGGCCGCATTAAGGATCTCTTGGAAGGAGACCTCAACCTGATCAAGGTGACACATGTCATGCTGATTCGCCGGACACTGCCCGGCAAGCGTCGCCCCCTTCGCCTGTGGGAGTTCAATCCAGAAGGACCACGAGCTCTCCGGGATTTTATGAGCGTGACGCCCGCGGGGATGCATAAATTGTTCTTCGGATCACAAGAAGTGTGTCCGGATTTGACCGAGGATGCAGGTCTAAGCCGCAATCGCCTGGATACTCAACTAAGTAACCTTGTGCCCGGACCCTCTATCCGCATAATTAACTTGCCCTTAATAGAGCTCTCCTTTTAAACAGGAGTGGATAGCGAAGGCAAAGCTGATCAGGTGTCCGGCTCCCCTTCCCGAAACCAGGCCGGATCCCGTGCTAGTCAGGATGCTGGAGGTAGTGCCTTTGGAGGGAGACAAGGGGGAGGACAAGGAAACTATGGCCTCCTCGAAGGAGGCCACTCCGAAGGGAGGAATCGACAATTCTTCTCCTAAGAGGAACAAGAGGACCGCCTCTGACGACCCGGAGGCCATGGCCTCGAAGCGGGGGAAGAAATCCTCGTCAGAGGGTCCGGCGCCAGGGAGTTCCTCGGCCGAACTACGACCTCAAAGGGATGGGCCCTCCAGCGAGTCGTACATAAAGAAAAGATTTTCCTTTGAGGGATGAGAGAAGTCCTTGATTTTATATGTAAGAAGATTAACCAAAATTTTACCTTGTAGCTCGGACCTCAGTCCCTCTCAGCAGAGCTCGTCTTCGGGGGATCTTCTTCCGGAGATGATGGAGAGCGGGACGCCTCCCCCTACCGTGCCACCTAACGAGGCGGGCGACCTTGAGGTGTCGTCGCGGAGGGCTTCTCCGAATCCGGCAGGGGCGGAAGATAGCTATGTGGCCCCCCGAGGTTCTCCGCATCTGGCCTTCAGAAGAGGTCATGGGACGAGTTCGGCGCCGTCTGGTGCTCGGTCGGAGGAGCTAAAGATTCTGCTGGGGCGAGTTTCTATTTCGGAGGAGCACCGTGCATTGATGGGCACGGTGATTGAAAGGATCTCATCCGCAGAGAGCGAATTGCATGAGGCCGTCAAGAGTTTACTGACAGGCTTTGAGGTATATTAAATAATGTACACTTTTGTTGTTTGCGCATGAATAAGATGCGCCCTGTGTAGATAGTAGCCCCTGAGACTCTGCGCGTTATCAAGAAATGATGGCACGCGGAGGATCATAATCCCAGGTCTAAGATATCGCCCTTTACTATAGGCTGCAGGGTGTCCGAAATCAAGCCGAACTGATGATTTAGCCGAATTGAAGCGGCAACTGGACGTGGCAGATGCCGACATCGCGCTTGTCAACAAGCGGCTTGATGAGGCTCAAGGTACTTGACTCCTCGGGCGGCATTAGGTAAGAAGTGTTGTATTCTAGTGTCTTACGATGTGTATGCTTGACGCAGATGGTGCGAGCGCCGTGGAGAGTCTTAGGGCAGAACTTGCCCGAGCTAAAGAACAAGCCAGAAAAAGTGATGCGGCTGCCAAGAAGGCCCATGAAGAGCTGAGAGCCGAACAGGCTGCTCATTGCCGAAGCAAAGGAGAGATGGCCACTATGGCCGAAAAGTTAAAGAACGCCGTGGACCGTTGCAAACTTTTTGAGAAAGAAGACCAGGCGAGACAGACAGACCTAGAGAAGGCCGTTGCTGATGCCAAGGACGCGCGCTCTATGATGAGAGCTGCGAAGGAGGAGCTACGTCAGGCCGCACAGATTGCGGCTAGAAAGCCCTTCATGCTGCGAAGAAAATTTCGCGATCCGAAGTTTGCTCCGCTGGACCGGATGTGGAGTGTGGAGGACACCTGTCTGGATTTGGCAGCGAGTGCTGCTGATGCGGCCGAACACTTTCGAGATCAGAAAGATCGCGAAGTGGAAAAACTTTTCTGGTCGCAGTTTCACAATCCAGAACGTCCACTGGCCATGGACGATCGTTTGGCTCAATGGGCCGAACTGAATAGGTTGTCCGGACTCGCCATGAAGTACGTCATGGGTCATCTATGGCCGGGGAGATCGGAGCCAAAGAGTTATTTCTCCTTGGTGCAGCAATTCCTTGACGCGGTGCCGCGTATCCATGCAATGAAGCGGTCGGCGTGTATAGAGGGCGCAAGGATGGCTCTTGCCCGTGTCAAGACATACTGGGCAGAGATGGAGACCACTGTTGTTGCATCCCGGGACTCGGACAAAAGCCGAGTGTCTTCCGAGCACTATTTTCAGGAAGTCCTTGAAGGCGCTCGTGTAATAGAGGCGCAGTGCTCGAAAGATGCTATGTTATTATAGCATATGTAATGATGAAGTAATATTTTTATAAACTGTAATGGCCTTTTTATACTTGTGCCTTCAAGTATTATGAACACCTCCTGTGCGGCCGTTTTTAAAATATATGTATAAAATCTGAAAGATTGCAGTCGTTGGCTTCAGCCCCCACGCACATAGTGCGGGGGTGCTCGCAGAAGACGCATTTTCACACTTAACCCAACGTCTTGGTCCTACAAAGGAGGTGATAGCGCAGAGGGCCAGGCAACCGGACTATAATGCTTTAACACTTTCACTTAGCCATAGGAGCTTGACAGTGGGACTATTTAGGTAGCCCATTGGTGGCGACTGCGCTCGCCCGAGTTCGGGGCGCGTGTGTGGCTGACCGGGAAGCGGCCCTTCGTTAAAGCGGAGGAATCCGATAGATTCCAAGAGGTCATCGAGTGGCTGACCAGTTTCTCGCTACATCTTGACAGTCAGTTTTCGGCTTTCTCTACTGAGGTGCTCGCCCGGCCGAACCGGGGCACCATCGCAGTAGTTCTCCCGGTGCTACCTTAGCCGATAGAGCGGAACGTAAGGTAGCCGAACTCAGGAGCTGGGCAACCCAACATTTGACCAAAGACATGATTCGGAGCTGATGCATATAATGCCAAAACTCGCGACACCGAACACTCCCTAAGGTGTTCGGTCTTTTATGAGTGCGGGCTAAACGACACTCTTTGCTAAAAAAGCCCCTAGTGTCCAGGTACGTGCAAAAATTCTGACGTGGCCACATGCCAAGACGCCAGCCTCCTCCTTGGTTATGTCGGAAAGAACCAGGGGATGTATTACAACGAGAGACAGTAAAAAAGGTTTACGCAGGGTCTTAATCTGAAAAGAATCCTTTAGGACGGGTCCCTACTGCACGTCTGCGCCTGTGTCTCCATTGTGTCGTATCCTGGACGGGCGCCGCACGACGTTCATCTATAAAAGAGAGGAACTAAACTGAAAACGGGTCGTGCCAGACAATAAGTGTGAAATAAAGAAAGTATGGAGTAAATTATATAAAATTGAGCTCTATTGTCTCTGTATGCAGCCCCTAGTGTGGGGGCATGTGGCCATTAAGCCTGCATCGGTGATGATTTTGTACCGAACTCGTTTATGCGCGTTCGTGGTCTTTAATGACCTATTTAGGTTTTCGGCCAGTGAGGCCATCTGTGCGGCTGTCAAAGCGGCCGTACAGTCCTCCGCTTAGGGGAGGCATACTTTAGTGCTTTCCCTTTAAAGAGATGATGCCTCGTGGACCGGGCATCTTTAGCGTGAGGGATGCATAATGCGGTATCACGTTAAAGCGAGCGAAAGCTTCGCGTCCCAGTAGTGCTTGATAGCGGCTGGAGAATGGGACGATATGGAAGGTTAACTTTTCGCAGCGGAAGTTATCGACAGAGCCGAATATAACTTCCAGCCGGAGGCGACCCATGCAATGGGTGTCCGGACCAAGTGCTACCCCTTGAAAGGAGGTTTTGCTACGGCGGATTCTTGCTGGGTTTATCCCCATGCGATGGATTGTATCCTGATATATCAGGTTTAGGCCACTGCCGCCGTCCATAAGGACATTTGTAAACTGGAATCCGCTAATTATTGGATCGAGTATCAAGGCAGTCCAGCCTGCGTTTTTGATATTTCTAGAATAGTCTAGCTGATCAAAAGTGATTGGTTTTAATAACCAGTGGTGGGACCCCTGAGGGATAGGTTGTATTGTGCGTACCTTTATGGGTGCCACACGTTTTGTTACGTGAAGTAAGTTCACTATTTTTACTTCTTGTGGGAAGTTCTTTTGTTTCCTGGTGCTCTGCTTCTAGGGTTCGTCCTCGTCTTCGCTTGGTGCGTCGAGCCCCTTGTGTTCGGCATTGAGTCTTCCAGATTGTTTGAAAACCCAACAATCTCTGTGGGTATGGTTAGCAGGCTTACCAGGAGTATTGTGTATCTGACATATCCTGTCCAGGATTCTGTTTAAGTTGGACGGATCATCCCTATTATCCTGGAGGGGTGGTTTTGTCTGATTTTGTCGCGAGCCTTTGAATCCGGCATTGACTGCCGTGCTCTTCGGACTTTTTTCCTTAGTTCGGCGACGATCCTTGTTGCATCACGGTTTTCCGTTGCCATCCCTGATTTCGGATGTACTTTGGTCGCTGGGGCTGCATCTTGCCAACCAGCTGTCCTCTCCTGCGCAAACAGAAGATGGAGGAATTTGGCCCAGTAGTGATGTACTGTTTCTTCGGGCTTTTGCCTGATTTGGGAAAGATCGCTTATGATCGGGCGGGCGGGTGTCATTGAATCTGAGACCTCACCCAATTTACAGTTCGGAGGCCGAAGAGCTTCCGGACTCTGAAGTCCAGAGTCTTGGATGTTGTCCGATGAGTCTAGCCCGTTGCCTGATTCTAAGCTCAGGTCATGGATTGTATCCTCCCCTCCGCGGGTATCCGGTCTGGAGGGTTCGGGAATTCGGATGTAACTAGTCCTTAAGATAGATGAAGGGTCGCTGCACTGCGCCTCTACCACGGCAACGTGGTGGGTGACTTGGGGAGAGTTAATTTCTCTTAGATCGGGTTTAAGCCCAACCTGGTCGTAATTTGTAGCGACCCCCAGTGCGGCGATGCGATCCAAGAGCTCATTTACGGAAGAGAGCTCCATCGGATCCAACTGCTCGGCGAGTTCTAAGCCGATTTGAAGGTTGCTTTCGATGACCCGAGAGGTCACCGTCGGCGCAATGGCCGAACAGGCGGTCATGAGAAAACCACCTAGCCGGAGATGTTGGGGATGTTGTTATCTGGGGTAAACCGGCCTGCAGGGCCCGGGTTACCACCGTCAACAAGACCCGAGATGTTAAAGCCCAAGGAGGAGTAGAAAGGCCCAAGATCTATAAACGGTATAAAGGTTTATGGTGTAAACCGGCCTGGGGCCAACTTGTACTGTAAGATAGGAATAGAGAGACCGACACGGGCACGTTTATAAGCCGGAGGTCGAGACTTTGCAGACCGACGGGCGTCACCCGTGTATATAAGGGGACGACCCGACGGCGGTTTGAGGACAGAGAAGAAGAACTCGAGGTTTAGGCGAATCCTATCGCTCCCTAAGCCCTCGAAACCCATTAATCCCATCACAACTAGACGTAGGCTTTTACCTTCATCGAAGGGGCCGAACTAGTATAAAAACCGGGTCCTTGTGTCCACTTTAACCCCTTCAAGCTAACCCGTTGCGATGGCTCCACGACTAAGTCCTCTTACTAGGACATCTGACGTGACGATTCCACGACAGTTGGCGCCCACCGTGGGGCTATCGCGAGATGGTTTCAGGTTCTTGGAGGGCCGCTTTGAAGGACTCGAGGGTTACGCTGTGGGACGGATGACCAAGAGCCGCCGCGGAAAACTCTACATCGACAGCACAGGCTGGGGCCCCGACGCCGGTTCGATCGAGTACGGGTACCGGGTCCCCTTTGGCGGCATCCATGTTTTCATCGGCAAGATCGGAGAACCGGGCCCCGAGTTAGGCGACTGCGCCGACCTCATTGAGACAGCTCAGTGCACGAGATCGACCCTGGCTAAGCCGACCAGGAAGCACGCCTTCGTGGGAGTCATCCACGGGGGAAGCTACGAGGAAGGATCCGAATCTGGTGACGAAACCGCCATCTACTCTGGCGATGAAACGTCAACCGGGGAGACCGAATCTCTTTACCAGCTACAAGATGATCGGTTTGGGGGCGGCTCCGATGGCAACAGTATTCCGGACCCCTCTGATCTGCCCTATCGAGTTGGGATCTTCATGGCTGGGACACAGGCGGCGCCACGATCATCAACTGCAGCAGCAGCGATCTCCGGATCGGCAGCAGCAACGGCTGCGCGGGCAGGAGGCCCTACCGGTTCACCGGCCCAAGTTCTGTCAGACCTGTTCGACGTGCTAGCAGCGCTCATGGCGGAGGCCAACCCAGTGGATCAGGAGGTTCACAATGCTGAGATTGCCAAGGTGAGAGAGCAGATCACTCGGGCTAAAGCGGAGCTGGCAGCAGAAGAGATCAGGATGACGGCGGAGCGCGCCGCTTTAGAAGCACAGGCTTACAGGCTCATGATGGACCAGAAGGCATCTCAGGAGGTCCTGAAGAGAAAATCCCGGTCTCGGTTGCCCGCCGCCCTCGACGCTCGAAATCTCTTCAACACCCCGGGGGTAAACCGTGCGGAAGCGACCGCCGGCGCCCCGGTTCAGCACCGGATGATAAACTTGCCTCGTCATAACACTGATACGCCACCGGCCGTGCCAACGCCGTCAGATCATTATTCCAACCCGATGGATAACCTCGTCGCGGCGGCGGCTCGGTTGGAAGCCATTCCGATCGAAGGAGATTCACCGCAGGATGAAGAGACACGCCGGGTCAAGGAGCTCCTTAGGACCGCGTTGGCCCAGCAAGAAGCGTATTCGCAAAGCCGTGATCGGATTCACTCCACCCCTCGCCCCAGCAGGAGCTATAGTAGGCGCGTGGAGGAGCCGGCCGTCTCTTCTAACGACAGGCGGGAAGCGCTCCGCGGCAACAATCCGGCGGGCGTCGACAATGCTCACGAGAATGTGGATCGCACCCGTGCACGGGAGGCCGGATTAGCAGCGCAGCATCAGGTTGAACCGGGGTTGGTTTCCAGCTCTTTGGGAGTACCGTGCCTTGTTCCCGCTTTACGTAATGTACGCCTGCCCAAAGACTTCAAAGGCCCCCGCAAGGTACCAAACTACACGGCAGATCAGCCTCCGGAGACATGGGTGGAGAGTTATGAAATGGCTATGGAGATGCTGGATGTGGACGAGACGGCATGTGCCAAGTATTTCACTATGATGTTAGAAGGAACGGCCCGGACTTGGCTAAAAAGCTTACCGCCTAATTCAATTAGTTCATGGGCCCAATTACGCGCCCGGTTTATCAAGAACTTCAAGGACACGTGCAAGCAGCCAATGTCAATAGTTGACCTAGCAGCCTGCGTTCAGCAAGAAGGGGAATCAACTACCCATTGGGTACGGCGGGTATCAGAAGTTTTGCACTCGTCAGATCGCATCAACGCAGACACCGCCGTTGTGCTGTTGGAGAGCAACTGTCGGTTTGGCCCTTTGAAGCTAAAGCTGGGCCGGATGAAGCGTGATTGTACAGATATAGGAACGCTCATGACCGCTTTAGTGAAGTATGCGGATTCTGACAGTACCAAGGATCCTGACTCTGGTGATGACAAAGCAGGGAAGGGAAAGAAGAATAGCAACACCAAAGGCCAGCAGCATCGGCCGACAGGTAATGGAGGCGGAGGAAAGCGTAAACCGGACGGGAGCATGGACTTGGTGGCCAGCACAAGTGCACAGGTTAAAGGCCAGCGGCGTAAGGGGAAACAGCCGAGTTTTCGCGAGCATCCCGGTCCTAATCCGGAGCGTTTGAACTTTTTCTTAAACCAGCCCTGTCCGAAGCACGGAACAAAGGAGGAACCAGCAGCCCATCTTTGGAAGGATTGTTATATCATGAAGGAGTTCAAAAGCTCAAACACTTTCCAATATGATCACGGCTCCGGTGGCGGTTCCGGTTCCGGATCAGGGTACGGTGGCGGGAATTCCGGTCCAGGGTTCCAGGGTAACCCGGGCGGACAGGTCAGCCAAAACAATCAGAATAATCAAGGGAATCAAAGCGGTTATCAGAGCAACCCGAAGCAGTTGAGTGGTGGACAGTATCATGTCTTTACTACGAGCTTGGATAAACGAGATAGGAAGCTTCAGAGGCGGGCAGTCAGTACTGTCGAACCGGCCACGCCTCACTATCTGCGTTGGTCGGAGCAGCCTATCATATGGAGCCGAGAAGATCATCCTCCCAGGGTGTATAATCCGGGTCAGTTAGCACTGGTGGTAGCGCCACAGGTGGGAGGTTATAAGCTCACAAAGGTGCTCATGGACGGAGGGAGCAGCATTAACATCTTGTATTATGAGACCTTCCGTCGTATGGGACTGGTAGATAAGGATCTCAGACCGACCAACACAGTGTTCCATGGGGTCGTGCCTGGCAAGTCTGCATATCCGGTTGGTAAGATAGCCCTTGAAGTGGTATTTGGCGATAGCCACGATTCCAGATCAGAGACGCTGACGTTCGAGGTGGTTAAAATCCAAAGTCCGTACCACGCTTTGTTCGGGCGGCCAGCTTATGCAAAATTTATGGCACGGCCCTGCTACGTATATCTGCAACTTAAGATGCCAGGGTACAAGGGTACTATAATGGTTCACGGGAGCCACCGAATCGCTTTGGAATGCGAGGAAGGAGATGCGACTTATGCTGAATCGGTTTGTGCTACGGAGGAGCTAAAGCAGTACAAAGATAGTGTTGATCCGGAGGATATGACTTCATTAAAAAAGCCAACTACGGACCACGATCTGGCCTTGAAGTTCAAGTCAGCGGCCGAAACTAAGCTTGTTGATTTTGTACCTGGCGATTCATCCAAGCAGTTCAGCATCAGTGCAAACTTGGATCCAAAATAGGAAAGCGCGCTCATCGAGTTCATCCGTGAGAATCGGGACATCTTTGCATGGAAGCCATCTGACATGCCTGGTGTACCGAGGCAACTCGCTGAGCACACCCTTAATGTGGATCCTAAGTACAAGCCGGTAAAGCAGTTCTTACGGCGGTTTAACGAAGAAAGACGTAAAGCGATTGGTGAGGAAGTGGCCAGGCTCCTAGCAGCTGGGTTTATCATTGAGGTTTTTCATCCCGAATGGCTCGCTAATCCGGTGCTAGTTCTTAAGAAAAACGGTACCTGGCGCATGTGTGTGGACTACACAGACTTGAATAAAGCTTGCCCAACAGATCCTTTTGCTCTCCCCCGGATTGATCAGATCATTGATGCTACGGCAGGTTGCGAGCGTTTAAGTTTTTTGGATGCCTATTCGGGCTATCATCAGATCAAGATGGCAGTTAAGGACCAGGAGAAGACAGCGTTCATTACTCCCTTTGGAGCCTTCTGCTATGTGTCTATGCCCTTTGGGCTTAAGAGTGCGCAGGCTACTTATCAACGATGTGTGCAAAATTGCCTCCACGAGCAGATTGGTCGTAATGTGCATGCTTATGTGGATGATATTGTGGTCAAGTCACGAAAGAAGGAGACCCTGGTTGACGATTTGAAGGAGACTTTCGATAACTTGAGAGTGTACCAAATGATGCTCAACCCGGCTAAATGTGTTTTTGGTGTACCTGCAGGCAAGCTGTTGGGATTTTTAGTGTCCCATAGAGGAATTGAGGCCAATCCAGAAAAGATCACAGCCATCACCTCCCTGGCCAAACCGAAATGCATCAATGATGTTCAGCGCATGGCCGGGCGGATTGCAGCGTTAAGCCGGTTTATCAGTCGCCTTGGTGAGAAGGCGATCCCTTTGTATCAAATGCTCAAGAAGACGGATCAGTTTGTCTGGAGTCCGGAGGCTGATAAAGCGTTTGAGGACTTGAAGCGACAACTAGTCAATCCGCCAGTGTTGGCAGCCCCTGTGGATAAAGAGCCACTTCTGTTATATGTTGCAGCGAATGCCAGAGCAGTCAGTGTGGCGATGGTGGTAGAACGAAAAGAGGCTGGAAAGGAACATCCGGTTCAGCGACCGGTTTACTATATCAGTGAAGTACTTATCGAGTCCAAACAAAGGTATCCGCATTGGCAGAAGCTGGTATATGGAGTCTTTATGGCAAGCCGGAAGCTGAGACAATATTTCCAAGGACACCCAATCACGGTGGTCAGTTCTGCTCCTTTGGGTGACATTATACAGAACCGGGAGGCGACTGGTCGGATTGCCAAGTGGGCTATCGAGCTTGGGCCGCACGATTTAAGGTACGTACCCCGAACAGCCATAAAGTCACAGGCACTTGTCGATTTCATAAACGATTGGACGGAGTTACAAGCGCCGGAGGAGAAGCCAGATAACACCTATTGGACCGTTCATTTTGACGGATCAAGACAATTGGAAGGCTCGGGGGCTGGAGTCGTTTTAACTTCCCCACGAGGAGATAAGTTTTGTTATGTCCTCCGTTTAATGTTCCCCTGTACAAATAATGCGGCGGAGTATGAAGCTTTGCTTCGTGGTCTTCGGGTGGCTAAAGAGATGAATCTGAGCAGAGTTAGGTGCTTTGGTGATTCGGATCTGGTGGCTCAGCAAGTATCTGGCACCTGGGACTCTAAGGATCCGCTTATGGCTGCATACCGACGTGAAGTAGATATGGTGGCTGGGCATTTCAAAGGCTATCAAGTGGATCATGTGGACCGCAGAAAAAATGAGGCAGCAGACGCTTTAAGTCGCTTGGGCTCTCAGCGTAAACCGGTCCCACCCAATGTTTTCTTGGATGTATTATACCACCCATCGGTACAGCTGCCCGGTGAGCTGGAGTTGGCTGTTCCTGATCCGGAGGCTCAGTTAGTGGCGGCTCTTCACGCCACCCCGGATTGGACGCTCCCTTACCTGGCATATATGAACCGGGGTGAGTTGCCAGAAGATGAAAGCTTGGCTCGACAGATAGTACGACGGTCCAAGTCTATGACCATTTTCCAAGGAGAGTTACATCATCGCAGCGTATCAGGAGCGCTGCAACGGTGCATATCCCCTAAGGAGGGGTGCGAGATATTACGAGAAATACATGAAGGGGATTGCGGCCACCACGCCGGTTCAAAGTCATTGGTGGCTAAAGCGTTCCGCCACGGTTTCTACTGGTTAACTGCTCATGCTGATGCGGAAGACCTAGTCAGGTTATGTGGTGGGTGCCAGAAATTTTCTAGACGAGCACACATACCGGCTCAAGAATTGAGGATGATTCCAATCACTTGGCCGTTTGCGACTTGGGGGCTTGATATGGTTGGGCCTTTTAAGCGTTCCAAAGATAAGAAGACCCACCTACTGGTGGCGGTTGACAAATTTACCAAGTGGGTGGAGGCCGAACCTGTCAGTAAATGTGATGCTGCCACGGCGGTTCGGTTTATAAAGAAGGTGATCTTCCGGTTTGGTTTTCCCACACAGCATCATCACGGATAATGGTACCAATCTATCCAAGGGGGCCATGAAAGAGTTTTGTGCACGGGAGCATATACGGCTTGATGTTTCTTCGGTAGCGCACCCACAGTCTAATGGTCAGGCGGAACGAGCGAACCAAGAGATCTTGAGAGGTATCAAACCCCGGCTTCTGGTCCCTTTGCAAAGGACGCCGGGTTGTTGGGTGGAGGAACTACCGTCTGTGTTATGGAGCATCAACACCACGCCTAACAGATCCATGGGGTTTACGCCGTTTTTTATGGTCTATGGAGCAGAGGCGGTTCTCCCAAGTGATATACGACATGACTCGCCTCGAGTGGCAGCATATGTTGAAGCGGACAATGAGCAGGCACGGCAGGACGCTCTTGACTTGTTGGATGAGGAGCGTGACTTGGCAGCTGCCCGTTCAGCGATTTACCAGCAAGATCTCCGCCGTTACCACAGCCGTCGGGTTAGGACCAGAACCTTTTAGGAGGGGGATTTGGTGCTTCGGCTCATCCAGGATCAATCTGATCAGCATAAATTATCCCCGCCTTGGGAGGGACCTTTTGTGGTCAGCAAGAATCTGAATAATGGGTCATATTACTTGATTGATATTAGAGAGCGCAAGGATTCACGCACGTCAGAGGAGGAGACCAGCAGGCCGTGGAACATAGCTCATCTTCGACCTTATTATACATGAGCCCTGGGCTCTGTTTATGTACATATCATGACCATGTATATATTATGATTGAATACAATAAACCAGAGCCTCAAGTAAAGCGGGGTCTCTACTGTTCTTCACATCATGTGTACCTACCCCTGGAGGTCGCTTCACAGAAGTTCAAATTCTGGTTTAAAGGCTGGTTCAAGGGAAGATGTCTCCTACAGGGTTGTGAAACTCTTAATATCCGGTTCAATATCCCGGTTCAAACATGAGGCTTCCTGTTCAAACATAGGTCGTATTCGAACCAAAGAGAACACAGCTATTCAAACATGGGGATTTCTGTTCAAACATAGGTCGTATTCGAACCAAAGAGAACACAGCTGTTCAAACATAGGTCGTATTCGAACCAAAGAGAACATAGCTATCCCTATAAAGTCAGTTGGGGACCTAGTCGGCCTGAACCGTAGCTACACCTCCGGGGGGCTTGGTCAGGCCTTGACGACGGTAATGCTTTCTGGCTGGCATATTTGCCACAGAATCAGTTGGGGACCTAATCGACTTGAACCGTAGATTACGCCTTATGGGAACTCGGTCATGTCTTGATGATGGTAATGCCTTCTGGTCGGCTTTTTAGCCATTGAGTCACTTGGGGGCTTGGTTGACGAACCAATGCAATGCCATTTGGCCGGCATATTTGCCACGATTCAGTAAGGAACCTAGTCGACTTAAACCGTATCTACACCTCTTGGGGGGCTCGGTTTTGTCTTGACGATGGTCACGCCTTCTGAACGGTTCATAGTAACCACTATTCGCATGCGTTTTACTATCGCGTTGCCTTTTCATATTTGGTTTTGTTTTCTGCCTTTATTGTGGTGTTTTTTTTTGGTTCTTCGGAACGTCAAGTATCCTTAAACCGATTCAGCTGGCATAGCCTGGTCCGTTTTAAACCCGGAGGCAAATTGCCCGGTTTGGCAGAGGCGCAGCACGGTTCAGGTGGTCGAAAAATCATATTGTGCACTCAGTAAAGACGGGAAACATAAGTTGGAAATGTCGCTGGAAAGAGCAACAGTACCCGGGCGCGAAGGCACGTTCAAAGGCAGAAGTATTAAACTATCTTATTACAAGGCAACGTAGTGCCTGAATATATTGTTCGTTGACGGATTAAGACGTCACCAAGTAAACTGGAGCGTTGATTACGCCTGTTCGACGCCTCGGTTCGAAGGCTGGGGGTCATCTCGCGCCGCTTCAGCTCCATCTTGATTACCCATGGGCTGGAAATCAGCAGTGGTCCAGTCGATTCCCATTAGCGCTTGGAAGACGGCTTCTTCGTGAATCAGCGAGGACGGTTCAATGTCTGGGGCGTAAGTATGCTTACGGATTGGAAGAACAAGGTTTCCCGCTTCAGGGACCGGGGCAGATACTCGTTTGTTCTGGTTGTCATATTGGACTTGGTAACGTGACAGATCTGCCTCCTCAGCCAGTTGACAAGCTAGGGGGCGCACCGCCCGGTTTATCGCCCTCAAATCATCCTCACCAAAGTCTGAACCGTCTTCCTTCAAGCTGGGGTATCCTTGGGCCGCTTCGACAGGATCGAAATCTGGGACCCACGCTTTGGCCCGGATCAAGGCAGTGATAGCTCCAGTTCGAGCAGCTGATCTTTTCAACTCTTCAATCCGGGCCGGAAGCATGGACAGCCTCTTTAATGTGTCTTGAATCAGAGACGGTGCAGGATTGTTATGCGATGCAGTGGTGATAGCCCTTTGTGCTCCGGTGTATAACTGCTCAATCAGAGTATAAGCAGCCTTGAGTTTCATCCGCACGTCAGAACCCACGTGTCCGATACGTGAGCCTGCAGTGTTCCAAGGTGAATTACAAACCGGACATAGGGTGTGGCAAACAAGGTACAAATTGGAAGAAGGGCGTCGAAAAGTTTACCAAAGACGGCAGAGGTCATGGAGTGTATTTGTCGCTTCACGGTGGATAACTCGTCAACCACCGGTTTAAGAGCAGCTTCGGCATTTTCAGCCCTCTTCATCAAAAGAGCTCTTTCAGTAGCCCAATCGGCTTGCTCCTTTTTTCGGCTGGCTTTCAGCTGCTCCATAACAGTTAAGGCTTTGGTCAATTCCTCCTTTGTTTTTTCAGTTTCAATCTGCTGGGCTTTTAAAGCTCCCTGAAGGTCCGAGACTTGGTTCTCTTTGGTCTTCAAATCCCCCTGCAGCAGATCATCAACAGTGTTCAGAAAATATTGCACGGTTTGGAAGTATCAACCACACAAGCAAGTTATGTGCTCGATACTTGGGGGCTAATGCATATTTGATTTTAACACAAGTTTTCCATTACAAAAACAAAAAAGTCCCAAGATTAATACAAGTATTTAAGCTTGGCACTTGGGGGCTAATAGTTATCTAATGATGTTTTCTGAACCAGACCTGAATTGTCAAAAGCGGCCTGGTCCGGTTTACCATCTCGGTTTGGAAATATTGATAAGCTAAGTTGCAACAGAATGAAGCACAAGGGGGTTACCTCAAGTTTCTCCTTCATCATCTTGATCATGGCAGCCTCATAATCCCGACTGGTGTACAGCCGGCTCAGATACCCAGAATAAAGATCCGGGGCGCTTAAAGAGGCGTACGCAGACAAGTCAAGGTCCCATTTGCCCTTTATGGCCGAGGTTTCACCCTTGGCTGTATGCTTGGCCAAAGTAGCAGTGTTCCCCGGTTCAGAGCGGCCAATACCGGTGATCACGACATCATCATCCTTGGAGACGCTGCTCTGCAGTGGCACTGTCGGTTTATCAGCAGTTGCAGAAGGGGGAATGGATTCCTCAACCCGAACAGGGCTGGCAGGCGGATCGGTACGGCTAGCAGGTTCGGTAGTCCTTTCTTCAGCGCAGATGTCATCTTGCGGAGATAAATAGTTCTGAGTATCTTCACGGCCCAGAGCGTCAGCACCAGGAGTTTTCTCCGGTTCAGGAGTGGCAGTTCCTTCAGCCGGGTTATCTAGACGAGCCTTCTTGCTCGGTCTAGGCTTAGCCCTGAAAAAAGCCCAAAGATTGAAAAAACGGTATAAAATGGATTAAGAGACCCATACAGAGATATGTGGTGATCGGTCCAACTTACCCAATAACCGTCTTCAACGGTGGCAGTTGAGTGGCTGAAGATTCACCAGAAGATGAATGGGAAGTGACCTGATAATCGGAGTCAGATGGATTAAGAGGCTGACGAGTTAAACCGGCTTTAGGAGGAAAGCTAGCGCGTAAATCGGAGACCTCTGAGCGGCGTTTCCGAACCGGGCTGTTCGGTAAACCGGCGGAGGTGACTACCTGGCCGCTATGTCGGGTGGTGCGTCGAGCTTCATGTTGCTGGGTCTTCACAAGAAATTCGGGATCCAAGTAAGCAAGAGGGTGAGAAAATTTAATTCTCCGGTTTGCTTGGCGAGGTTTTTTCAAAGGCAAAGGAACGGCATCAGAAGAAAGAATAGTTACCTCTGGGCCTTCGGCATGGCTCACTTCAGCATCGTCCTGACAAATATCATCATCAATAAGACGTATAAAAAGCAAACCAACTGAATCGAGGTCTACCCCGAGGTCCGGATTACCCACATCGTCCTCCTCTAAATCCGGAGTGGAGGAAGCGGTGTTCCTTTTCCTCTGAGCAGGCTTCTTCACCCTCGTCTTGGGTCGGGTTACCTTTTCGGTCGGCTCTTGTAACTTCTTGCTCCAAAATGGATCATCTCCCTGTTTCGAAAAGGACTGGAAGTTAACAGCATGTATATAAGGAGATCAAAGATTCTATGAACAGAGGAGTTGCTTACAGCAGGTGGCTTGTTTGTGGCACAAAATGGAAGCAGGCCGGCTCGAGCGCAGACATGTTCCGGTTCGTTCAGCATCTTCTTCACAGCTTCAGCGACTTCGTCCTCCGTCAGCTGAATGTTACAGTGCCTCAAGGGATCATCAACCCGACCCGTGTATTGGCACATCAAACCGGAGCGGATGCTAAGGGGCAGGATGCTCCATGAAATCCAGCAACGAGCAAGATCAACCCCCGTTAAACCATTAGCCATAAAGGCTCTGAGCTTGGACAACTGAGGGGCATACTTACTCCTCTCTTTGGCAGTTAGCCGTGGGGGGAAGGGGTGAGTGTTGCTAAGTCTCTCTGGACGGAAACCGGGCAGTGGATTTTCTTCAGCAGGGGAAGTATCCTTGCAATAGAACCAAGTGCAGTTCCATTCTTGCGGATGACTATGCAACTTGGCGTGAGGATAAGTCACCTCTTTCCTCTTCTGGATCGCCATACCGCCCAGTTCCATATTAGGACCATCGGTGAATTCAGTACGTCGGTTCAGATGGAAAAAGTCCCGGAACAGCTCTACAGTGGGTTCCTCTTGAAAGTACGCCTCGCAAAGTACTTGAAAATGGCAGATGTTCGTGACTGAATTTGGACCAACATCTTGTGGGCGCAACCTAAAATTAGCCAAAACGTCCCGATAAAATTTCGAACCGGGTGGGTTAAACCCCCGGGCCAGGTGATCCGCAAACACCACCACTTCTCCCTCCTGCGGGGTAGGAGGACATTCGTTTCCTGGAACCCTCCAATGGATGGAATTTTTGCTACTCAAAGCACCAGTCAGGACTAAGTTGTTTAAATGGGTCTCAGTGATGCAAGAGGGAACCCAGTTGCATTCGTACACCTGTTTGGCCATGAGGAGATCTACAAGATAAATGTTTTCCGGTTTGAGAACAAGTGTGATTATAAACCGAAGATGATCTTATAGAGTCAGGTTATCCACAATGATATCAACCAGCGGTTCATCAAGGGGACTAATGGATGTGTGGGTTGTTTTGTTCACTTTGCTAAGAGTTAAACCGACCAGATCTAAGCAGTTGTGAGTATGAAAGCAGAAACAGATCCCGTACGGATTCGTTCAAAGCAATGGATCTACAGCTAGGGTGAAAAAGAAATAAAAACAGGTAATATGAAGTCGGGCTCACAGCAGAACAACATAAGTTCGGCAAGCAGGAACAAGAGTGAGATCTAAGGAAATGAATGCAGATTTATGGCGACTGCTAAGAGAAACTACAAATCCAGGTACAGGTATCGTCGTCTGTTCATAAAGGCTGCTATGGGGATGAGCAAGAAACAGTAGCAGGACGATGAACCCTAGAACAGATCTAAAGCAACAAGAACAGGGGCCTTACCGGGGTCCAAACAGATGCGGAAGGTCGCCGCGGTGCTCTGAACCGATCAGGTTGATGCAGCGGCCGGAGTTGATGCAGCAGTTGACGGCGGCGGCGGAGCTCTGAGGTCTGGGTCGCGAGGAAGACGAAGAAGGGGAGGAAAGGAAGATGGCCTTCAAGTCCTATTTATAAGGCGCGGCGCGTGTATCAGGCGCGCGAATCCAGGGGCCGGAGATTTCGGAAGCCCAGCCGTCGCCTTGATTCTTGCGGGTTAGCGAAAGGAGACGGTAGCCTGCGTTGACGTCACATCGGTTTACCACAGCAGAGGAGACGGAGAAACGACGGTTTAACAAAGTCACTGGAAGACATTTGAAGACAGAAATTCTTATTAAGGATTGACATGAACCTGTTCAAATCAATCTGGGGCCTAATGTTGGGGATGTTGTTATCTGGGGTAAACCGGCCTGCAGGGCCCGGGTTACCACCGTCAACAAGACCCGAGATGTTAAAGCCCAAGGAGGAGTAGAAAGGCCCAAGATCTATAAACGGTATAAAGGTTTATGGTGTAAACCGGCCTGGGGCCAACTTGTACTGTAAGATAGGAATAGAGAGACCGACACGGGCACGTTTATAAGCCGGAGGTCGAGACTTTGCAGACCGACGGGCGTCACCCGTGTATATAAGGGGACGACCCGACGGCGGTTTGAGGACAGAGAAGAAGAACTCGAGGTTTAGGCGAATCCTATCGCTCCCTAAGCCCTCGAAACCCATTAATCCCATCACAACTAGACGTAGGCTTTTACCTTCATCGAAGGGGCCGAACTAGTATAAAAACCGTGTCCTTGTGTCCACTTTAACCCCTTCAAGCTAACCCGTTGCGATGGCTCCACGACTAAGTCCTCTTACTAGGACATCTGACGTGACGATTCCACGACAGTTTGGCCGACAGACAAGGCTCCCTTATTAATGGCGCCGTCTTTAAAGACGGGAAGTGGCATCCTTCCTGATCGCGATGGCACAGAGGAACTCTCAATGAAAGCACCAATGTCGGTGTCAAAACCGGTGGATCTCGGGTAGGGGGTCCCGAACTGTGCGTCAAGGTCGGATGGTAACAGGAGACGAGGGACACAATGTTTTACCCAGGTTCGGGCCCTCTTGATGGAGGTAAAACCCTACGTCCTGCTTGATTAATATTGATGATATGGGTAGTACAAGAGTAGATCTACCACGAGATCAAGGAGGCTAAACCCTAGAAGCTAGCCTATGGTATGATTGTGTATGATGATGGTTCTGTCCTACGGACTACAACCCTCCGGTTTATATAGACACCGGATAGGGTTAGGGTTACACAGAGTGGGTTACAATGGTAGGAGATCTTGAGCATCCGCATCGCCTAGCTTGCCTTCCACGCCAAGGAAAGTTCCTTCCGGACATGGGACGAAGTCTTCAATCTTGTATCTTCATAGTCCTGGAGTCCGGCGAAGGTATAGTCCGGCTACCCGAACACCCCCTAATCCAGGACTCCCTCACCAACCCCGGTCCCGGTCTTGGCGGGGTAAGCTTCATCTCTCCTTTGCGCTCAGATTCTTTTTTCTTGAGCTAGTCTTGTTTCTTTTCTGCTCATTCTGTCTTCTTCTTCGGCTCGCCAATCGCGCTGGCAAGGGCGGCGAAGTAAGCCGCGGTCGCCGAAGGGGCTGCGTTCTGTAGGAGCCGGTCCGACCTCGCCGACCTGGCCGAGGTGGAGGGACGAGCCGACTCGGACCTCGGCCTCGACCCGAACGACGCCGAAGCCTTGGCCTGGTGGGACGAGAACCGGGCCGAGGCGAAGCTAGAGGCGGCGTCGGTCCGTGCTTGGACCGACGCGGCGGCGTCATGGGCACGAGGCGCCGCGGAGCCGGCCTGGTGCGAGATGCCGGAGGGCACGGTGGTGGCGGCGACGGTCTTTGAGCCGTCGCCGGTGAGGGAGCGCGGCCGTGGAGGCCGGGCTGATGTCATGATCCCCGACGGGGAGGTCGTGGAGGTGGAGGATGACATCCCGCCGCGGGCCGACGTGGTCGAGCGAGCGGGGACTGATGGTGGTGGAGGCGGCGTCGTCTTGGAAGAGACGCTGCGAGCGGCGGCGGCGGAGGCGCCATCGGTTTTGGAAGAGGCATCGCGGGCGGCGGTGCCGGAGGCCACCCCGGCAGCTGGGCCGGGGACGGCGATGCAAGGCGTCCCGATGTCCGGGACAGAGACGGCGACGCAGGGCGTCCTAGCGTCCGGGTTGGGGACGACGCAGGTGCTGGCCGCGTCGCGAGCGTCCAGCGAGGAGTACACCTTGGTGCCCCGGCAAGGAGGGCGCTGAGCTGCCGTGCCGCAGCCGGCGGGGAGCGGGAGCCCCGTTGTCTTCGGGCCTCAGACCCAGGAGGAGGAGGCGTTGGACACAGTCAGTCGCCGCCTGCGAGGCCGGACGGAAAGTCTCGAGGCCTTCACCCAGGCCGAAGTGGAGCGGAAGCGCGACCTGGAGCGCGCCGTTTTGGTAAGTCTTCTCGTAATTTCTTCTTTGTGGGGGCGCGCCAGTGCACCCACTGGGTTTAGCCCCCGAGGTTCGGGCCAACTACGTAGTAGTTGGGTCGAATCTTTAGAGTGTGGGCCTTGTTCTGATTTCTGCCTTCTTCAGCATCTCAACGCCTTCTGGGTCGCCGCCTACAATCGTCTCCTGGGCAAGCACCGGGAGCTCATGGAGAAGCTTGCCGCCAAGGAGGAGGAGCACCGCGTCGCCGCGGGTATTCTTGTGCTCTTTTCTAGTGGGGGCGCGCTAACGCACCCGATGATTTCTCCGATAGGCGTCGTGCTGACCATGGTGACAACGTGCTCTTGGAAATACTGCTTTAGCTTCTTGGCGGTGAAGTACACGCCGTAACACATCTTCTGGTAGTGCGGGTAGTTCTGCTTGGAGAGGGAGAGCACCTCGCTCAGGTAGTAGACTGGGTGTTGGACAGCTTGGATCTTGCCCTTCTCTGGTCGCTCGACCACCAGCACCGTGCTGACCGCCCGCGAGGTCGCGGCTATGTAGAGCAACAGCGGCTCCTTGTCAGTCGGCGTGGCCAGGACTGGTGCGGTGGAGAGCATGCGCTTGAGGTCTTGGAAGGCCTCGTCTGCCTTGTCGTTCCATTCGAACGGGCTCGTCTTCTTCATCAGCTGGTACAGGGGTAGCGCCCTCTCGCCCAGCCGGCTTAGAAACCGGCTGACCGAGGCCAAGCATCCGGTGAACTTCTGGACATCGCGCAACCGAGCCAGCTTGTGCATGCGCTCAATGGCCTTGATCTTCTCCGGGTTTGCCTCAATGCCGCATTCCGAGACGAGGAAGCCGAGTAGCTTTCCGGCCGGGACACCGAAGACGCATGTTTCCGGGTTAAGCTTGACCTTGTATTCGCGGAGGATGGCGAAGGTTTCCTTCAAATCATCGAGGAGCGTGAGGTGCTGCTTGGTCTTCACCACGATGTCGTCCACGTATACGTGGATATTGCGACTGAGTTGCGGCAGCAGGCATTTCTGCATGCAGCACTGGAAGGTGGCGCCGGCGTTTTTCAAGCCGAACGACATGGTGATGTAGCAATATGCCCCAAAGGGTGTGATGAAGGACGTCTTCAAGCCGTCGGCCGGGTCCAGCTTGATCTGGTGGTAGCCGGAGTAAGCGTCCAGGAAGGACAGGAGCTCGCACCTGGCGGTCGAGTCGATGACTTGGTCGATCCGTGGGACGGCGAACGGGTCCTTGGGACAGGCCTTGTTGAGGCTGGTGTAGTCGATACACATGCACCAGGTCTTGTTCTTCTTCAGCACGAGGACTGGATTGGCCAGCCACTCGGGGTGAAACACTTCCATTATGAAGCCGGCCGCCAAAAGCTTGGCGACCCCTTCACCGATGGTTCTTCTCTTCCCTTCGGAAAATCGTCGTAGGGGTTGACGGACAGGCTTGGCGTCCTTGCGGACGTGAAGTTTGTGCTCGGCGTACTTCCTCGTGATACCCGGCATGTCCTTGGGGGTCCGTGCGAAGATATGCCGATTCTCACGGAGGAAGTCGACGAGCTCGCCTTCCTATTTGCTGTCGAGGCGGGCGCCTATGACAACGTACTTGCTGCAGCTGGGGTCTTCTGGGTTGAGCTTCACTTTCTTGGTCTCCTTGGAGGGCTTGAAGGCGGCCTCATCGGCCGGGTCCGGGGTCGGGATCGACACGGCGGAGGCCTCGCCTGCCAGGGCAACGATCCGGTCGAGCTGGCGCCGCTCCTCGGCAATGACCAGCGACTCGGCCAACTTGGCGCCGTCTCGGACGCACTCCAGCACTATAAAAAAAGACACATCCGTGACATTTTGGGCCGAACAAATTTTTTTCTGTCATACAAATGACACTTCTATGACGATAATTGTGACAAAACCCGGTATCATCATAGATGTGGTGGGCTCCTACTTCTATGACAAAAAATAATGACAGAAAATGGGCATTTCGTCCTGGGCGGGCCGGAGACGCAGCTGCATGACATTCTTTGGGCCGTCCATGATGGAAAAAACCATGGTAGAACCGAGGGGGAGGAAATTTTCGGGGAGTTCCCGGTTATGGTGGGAGGTCAGGGGCTGAGCGATGCGCGTTTCTCTCGTACACGTACATGCGTGTGTGGGAGGCGTTGGCTCTAACTGAACCCGAGCGAGGCGTTGGGCTGTAACTGAACCGAAGCAATTGCACTGGAGGCTATGCGTTACTGAACCCGGGCGATCGATCGATGGCTGTTAACTGAACCCAATCAAGCGATTCCTTCGCTACTGCTGCTAACTGAAACCGATCGATGGGATGAACAGTGAGCGTTGCGGGGGGTTTGGATGAACAGTGAGCAGTGGTGCTGCCTCTGGATGAACAGGACCCCGTGGTGTGGTGGAGAGCTGGAAGAACAGTAGACGGTGGAGGGGTGCCCGTGGAGGGATGGTTGAACAGGACCCCGTGGTGTGCAGGGCTGGATGAACAGTAGACGGTGGAGGGGTGCCCGTGGAGGGGTGGTTGAACAGGACCCCGTGGTGTGGAGGGCTGGATGAACAGTAGATGGTGGAGGGGTGGTCGAACAGTAGCCAGTGTTGTAGCGCACGGTGGAGGCTGGATGAACAGGAGCCCGTGGAGGCTGGAGGAGGTCGACGGTGGAGATGAACAGTATCCCGTGGAGTCCCGTTTTGCGGTACACCACACCCCCCCGATGAACAGGACCACCGTTTTGAGCGTAGCGCTCCAACACAAGTCCGTTTCGTCCGTTTTGCGGTACGCCACACCCCTCCCGATCAACAGGACCCCAGTTTTGACTGTAGGAGGTCTGTTTCATCTGTTTTGTGGTACGCCACACCCCTCCCGATCAACAGGACCCCAGTTTCGACCGTAGGAGGTCCGTTTCCTCCGTTTTGCAGTACGCCACACCCCTCCCGATGAACAGGATCCCGTTTCGAACATGGCCGGTCGAACACAAGGCTGTTTCCTCTGTTCTGCGGTGCGCCAGGCCTCGTTTCCTTCGCCTGTTCCGTCCAAGCCATCCCGATGAACATGACCAGGCATTCCGTTCCGACCCGGCCGGTTGGCTCCCACGCGTTCCGTTGCCTCCCGATGAACACGACGCATTCCGTTGCCTCCCCATGAACATGACGCATTCCGTTGCCTCCCCATGAACACGACGACGACGTTGTTTCTCCGTTCCGACCCAGCCATGTCAACAAGCCCTCGCCGTATGTATGCGCGAGTAGACATTCGAGACCCCGCCCATATGTACACATATGTGGCCGTATTTTCTTTCTTGCACCCTAGCCGTTGTACGTACGTGTACATGCTACGTGCGCACCTCTACTACGACACATGCGCGCCTCTACATCCACCAGTATATATGTACGTACACGTTCACGACCAGAATGACAACGGTACGTACGCTTCGACAAGGTGGGTCCTGACTGCCAGGCACTTCCTTGCTTGCGAAGATGTAGCTGGTGGGTCCCAGCAGTCAGGGGGTGAATCGTTTTGTTTTGTTTTTGCCCGGACGCACTTCCTTGCATGCGAAGGTGTAGCTGGTGGGTCCCAGCAGTCAGGGGGGAAACTTTTTTTCGCGAAATACGGTGGCCCGTCCGGTGGGTCCCCGCTGTTAGGTGGAGGAATAATTATTTTGCGCGTAATAAGGAGGCACTTCCTTGCTGCGGCCATGGACCCAGCTGTCAGCGTCTCCACGCACAGTACTCTTCTGGTGGAAGTTGGTCATTGACCACATTGACCACGCCGCGCCGAGAGCACCAGGGCGGTGGACGACGTCGAGGCCTAGGAAGGGGATGACACGGAGGCAGGGAAGACTCGACAGTTGTTTCCCACGCGGAGGGGAGTACGAATGTACGAGGGTTTACTGGTTCATCTGCCGTCGCTGAAGAATAACAGCAGGTGTGGGTGAGTAGAGGGATGGCTAGGTGTCGGAGTAATGGGCCACGGGTAGGCTCACCCGGCGCCCAGAACCTTTCAAGACATCGGGGCCGGCTGCGCCCCTCGAGAGCCCCAGGACAGAAAGCCGCCTCTGGGAGTCGGCAGCAGCGCTGCAAACTACCCACTCAAAGCCGAGTCCCAGGGGCAACGTTCAGATGGGCCGACTCCAAGCTAGCGACTTCCAGAGAAGCCGGCTATGAGGGTCGGCCCGCAACTCCAACCACTTCATGCCCTAGTAAGGAGGAATGGGACGGGGCGTGGCCTCTGCGAGGCCCACGCCCGCCCCTGGCCAAGGGAAGGCATGCCACAATACGTCGTACCCACGGAGATCTCCGTCCAGCGCGGCACTATTGCCATGCCAGCCCTGACGTCAGCTCCAGTGGGCGGGACCCTGTGCACACGTCGGCCTGCCTGTACGACCTGAGGATGGCAGGCCCCACCAGTCAGCGGGGGCACCAAAGACGGCGAGAACGCCACAAGACGGACCCCGTGGGAGTCGGCCTCCCGGAGTCGACCGACCCCTCCCATGGGCCCTGCGCACCATTAATCAGACGAGACGGGGCATGGCAACAGTGATCGCCCGTGAGGCGGCGGCACTGTTGCCATGACCCCGTGACCAAGCCAACGTCATTAGAAGCATGGATACAGTAATCCGCAGCCGGCAAGACCCGCCCGCGGCGGACACGGCCTGTCGGCTTCATACCAGACCAGTCAGCGGGGCCCCCCAGTCGGCGGGCCCTAGTAGTCGGCGGAGAAGGCGGCGACCTGAGAGACAGATGGCTGGGACCCGTGCCCAGCCGGATTACCATTGTACCCCCGAGGGGTAGGCCTATATAAACCCCCCGGGGCACCCATGCAAAGGGTTCGACCCCATTAGCACTTGACCACAGATACGGGCAGGAGGGAACTGGCCTTGCTTCCTCCTTTCCCAGAGCACAGCTCAAGGAGCAACCCTATACACACTTTGCCATAGTGATCATGCGGAGACCGCGCAGAGCAGAAGTAGGGGTGTTATCTCCTCGGAGAGCCCTGAAGCTGGGTAAGATTCGCCGGCGTGCATGTCTACGCCTCATCCCGCTTCCAGGCACCGGCGACGTTCTACTCGCCCCCACCATGATAAGCCATCCCTTGGCATATGTCGCACCCAACCCCCAACACTAGGCCAGCGATGGGAGTACGGTGGGGCGGTGAGGCCTGCGCGGCAGCACAGTCGGCCGCGGGGAGGAGGGGGCAGGCAGTCCCGCCGGCGCTTGTTTGAGCGGCTGGAGCAGGAAGAGCAGATATTGAAGAAGCACGACGGCCATTGGATGGACATCCAACATTCAGTGCTTGTGCGTCAACCTTTTTTTAAGGAAAGCCTCAAATCTGTGGAAAACAGCATACAACCCATCTGTCATTATTTCTAATAATTTACAGCCCATTTGCTAATTCTTAAGGTTTTTTTTGGAGGCCATATTCTTTTTGTTAGCATTACAGCCCATATTGTGGCCACGGTTAGAAAATTATAGGAAATTTTGCATATTTCGGTGCGGTCCGAACTGTTTTTAATCCCGAAATTTCGACTCACATTCAAACTGATTTTAAAAATAAAAGTATATCAATATAAAATCCAACAAATTCTCCATGCATGAAAATTAATGTAATTTAAAATCTTGAAATGGAAAAAAGATATTTGAAACTAATTGCCGGTTTGATGTGTTTTAAAAATGTACAACCCATTTCTCATTACTGATGGGCCATTTTCTTGGCCAGCCGAATGAAAGCTCTCCTCGTCTTGAAAGATTTGCAGCCCAACAGGCCTGACAAAGCGACTTACCTAGCAAATCACAAAAAAACTGGGCTATGGCCATGGACCCAGCTGTCAGCCTCTCCACGTACAGTACTCTTCCGATGGAAGTCGTTCCTTGACCACGTTGACCACGTCGCGCGGAGAGCACCACAGCGGTGGACGATGGCGAGGCCTAGGAAGGGGACGACGCTTAGCCCGGGAAGACGCGGCAGTGGAAGCCCGCACGGAGAGGAGTACGAGGGTTCACTGGTTCGGCTGCGGTGTGAGGCTGCCGTCGCCGCAGGGCCTGGCCAGCGGTGGGAATAGTAGGGGGCCGTGAGGCCTCCGCGGCAGCACAGCCGGCCACGGGAGGCAGGAGCATGCGGCACGTGGGCGGTTGGAGTAAGAAGACCAGAGGTTGAAGAAGCACTACAGCCATTGGATGGACATCGTACGGTCACTGGAGCTAGAATCCTTCATATTGACAAAGTTGACAAAGCCCTTCGTCCTCGTCAACTTAGTAGACCCACAAGTCAGCCTCCCACCAAGGTGGGTCCCAGCTAGCCGGGGGAGTATTCATTTTTTTGTGCGTAATAAGGAGGCACTTCCGGTGGGTCTAAGTTGACAGCGGGGGGAACGTTTTTTTCACGAAATACGGTAGCCCATCCGGTGGGTCCTAGCATTCAGGGGGAAATGATTTTTTTCGCAAAATACTGGTGGCCCATCCGATGGGTCCCCTCTGTCAGGTGGAGAAATAATTATTTTCCGCGTAATAAGGAGGCACTTCCTTGCGGCTGTCGTGGACCCAGCTGTCAGCCTCTCCACGTATAGTACTCTTCTGATGGAAGTCGGTTGTTGACCACATTGACCACGCCGCGCCGAGCACCACGGCGGTGGACGACGGCGAGGCCTAGGAAGGTGATGACACGGAGCCAGGGAAGACGCGGCAGTGGATGCCCACGCGGAGAGGAGTACGAGCGTTCACCGGTTCAGCTGCGGTGTGAGGCTGCTGTCGTCGCGGAATAACAGGGGGTGTGGGTAAGTAGAGGGATGCCCTGGCCAGTGGTGGGAGTAGTAGGGGGCGCTGAGGCCTGCGCTGCAGCACAGCCGGCCACGGGAGGCAGGAGTAGGTGGTCCCGCCGGCGCTGCTTTGGCGGCTGGAGCAAGAAGATCAGAGATTGAGGAAACACGACGGCCGTTGGATTGACATCCAACGGTTACATCTGCTAGAATCGTTTGTTGACGTATATAATAACTAAAAAAATCTTGCATGCGCGTCAACTAAACAGGCCCACAAGTCAGACCACTCCCTCTTTTTTTTAATAATTTATATATAGCTCATGGCAACTTCTTATGCAATTTATTGCAGTCGTTTTTTTGGTTGGCCAGGGCCAATTTCGCATATTTCTGTGGGTTCCAAACTATTTTTAATACCGAAATGTCGAGCCAGATTTGAAGTACTTTGAAGATATATTTAAATTAGGTTAATGCCCAGTGAAATAGGAATCTGAAAATGTGAATTTTTTTGGAAATTATAAAGTAATTGCCAATTTGTCATCTATTTTTATATTTACAACCCATTTCATATTACTTTCAAGATTTGCAGGCGTCTTGGAAGAGTTGCAGCCCATCAGGGCATAGAAAACTAAGTAGGCCTGGATTGGGTATTCTTTAGAAAAAATAAACTGGGCTCATTTTCACAAAGAAAAAATAGCTGGGCTGGTCACATGGTGAACATAAAAAATAAGCCTGGGATAGACGGGCCACAGCCCAGTTCAAACCCTACTCCGTCTCAACAATACCAAACAAAAAAAATACTGCTCGAGTAGCTACGTCCCAGGTGTCAGCCGATCTTGTGCTGTTCTCTTGTCTATTGACTATATACGCTCACAATGTCGTGGGTCCTAGATATCAGGAAAACACTAGGAGGAAGCATTTTATTTTTCCACACGCTGACGTGGTGGTCCCCTACTGTCATCCTCTCCACGTACTTCTGCCGATTCCTGTTGTTTGTTGACCATGTTGACAACGCGAGAGGGCGGTGCCGCAGCAAGCGCACCAAAGCGCGCGGAGGACGTCGGCGTTAACGATTTAGGAGGCAGTGGGGCGGCGATGCATGCGCTGAGGCGCAGCCAGCCGTGGGAGGCGGAAGCAGGCGGCCCTGCCGGTGCTGGTTTGGTTTTGGCGGCTGGAGGAAGACAGGACTGAAGAAACATGACAGACCGTAAAAGCAGCAGGAGTACTTAACAACCTTAACTGAAACCAGCAGGGGCACTTAACAACCAAAGCTGAAAGCAGTATGAGTACTTATACAGGTTCAACCGTACGAAGCACGCCTCAAACAGTGCTACTTTTCCTACAGTTAACTAAGGGTGAGGCCGCCAAGCCCCAGGACAAGGCCCAGGCGCCACCCTGCGCATCCACAACCTTTTGAAAGCGGCTTCATCTCGCAACGTGGTCAATAAACAGGATATTCGCTTTAGAGCCATGGAAAAGCATGAACATAATCTTCTGTCCTATTCTCCGAGATGGACGGGCCTTCATTATTTGTGACCACCCATTAATAAGTATCTTTTCACCTCCAAGGGGAATCGAGTAGGTCGACATAAACATCATGTTGTGACCAAGCGCAAGTCTGACCCGACCATGGTCAGGCATGTGTATAGGAACAATAGAACTTGGCAGTTCCTGTTTCAAGAAGATCACAGCTGTAAAGCTGTGTATAAGCAATAGTTTATGAACAACATATATAACAGAAAACAGCTCGTACCATAAGTTTCTCGACACAGTTGGACCTGTTCAGCGAGTGCAGCAGTGGCACACATATCCCACGTGGCCTTCCACCATTGAAACTCCCCACAAGGACCTCAAGACGATCAATAAAGTGTAGGAACTTCTGGATGTCGATCCAGTCAACTTCAGTGCCATTAGTAATAGCCGAGTTATTACAGAGTAACAAACGAGCAGACTGCTTAACTCTGAAAAAACCTACACGTGCCACCAATTATAAGAAAATATTAGTTAGAAGTAGCATATTCGTGAGAGATTCGTTGCTACTTCTAAAGTTAAATTGTGATTAGTTAGACGAAATAGGTGGATTAAGAAGTAAGTGAGGCAACAAGCAAGAACCAGATACAAAACTAACATGGATGAACAATTGGAACGACGTCGGGGTGGAAGATCGCAGTGAAAATGAGACCAGGTTCTGCTATTTCCATCAACATTCGTGCGCCAACTTTCAGTCCGTAACACTTGAGAAAAGTTTATCCAAGTTCGGCCATAAAAAAAGCAGCGATCTTCTTGGTTCATGAACCCAACTCGGAACTTATATCCATGGCTTGTCTTCATTGTGACCATTAAACTAGTGTATTCATTTATGGCAAGGCCGAGCATCTTGAGTACATGTGTTCTGGCAGAGCAAATAATACACTGCAGGAAAAATAATATGAGAACACAGCATGTTCAAAAAAAACCCACCCTCCCGGATAGAAAAGAGGATTCTAGGAACATACTGTGCGCGTTTCAAAATGCTGTGTTAGGATGAGAAGGAACAAGTGTGGCGTCTCGCCGAGGGCGCAGAAACCTGTAGGGTATCCACACTTCGGGCACTGCAAATGAAATACAATAGATTCAGTAGGAAGAAAAATGCATCAACGGCGGCGGCTGCCATCCTAGGATTACATGCGACCAAGGGACTTGGATTTATCGGGGATGGATGAAGAATTCGTAGTTGGTTCTCCATGAGAAAACCCTATGCAATCGCCGAGAGGGGGTTTTCTCTGAACAAGCAGACGAGGGAGAAGGGGATTCAGGCCCAGTCAAATATTGTCGCTTCATCCGTCCAGCTTACTGCTTAAGCTGGAAAGGGGGGTTGTGATTTAACGGCTCATTGCATTACTACGGCGCTACGACCGGGGTGTGTCTACCGTGAAGTTGTGCAATCTAATTTGTGCATATGGCACGTGGACCCCGTTGCCGGTTGCCCCACATATCAGCGAAAGGAAGTAGACAGATAGAGGAACTACTTACACATAAATATATTTTTTGACAGAGAGATACTCCCTCTGTAAAGAAATATACAAATCTTTTATATCACAGGCTCACCTTGCCGAGAAATATACTCCCTCTGCAACACGCACGGGCATTATGGGGGTTCAGCTTTTTTATGGGGGTTCAGCTGAGAATATAATACTCAGATAGGCTCACGGTTCTGGACTTTGGGCCGCAAGACGACCCTGCATGTTTGGGGGACCATGTGTTCTACCTCAGCGCTTTTCATATTGCAAGCGATCGGTACGGCGCTAGTTTTAGATGTTGTCGCAAGGCGAATACACAAAATTGAATAAAGCACGACAATTGTTGGAATGAAATCAAATGACAGTTCCTAACCAGCAATAAGAGTTGCAATTCTATCAACGACATACCATGTGATAAATAATATTGTCATACTACTTATACACACAGGACACTTGTTTCACCATGCCAGATTATTACATCAAAATCTCTCGGAGGATAGATCAGTTCGGCAGTTGCGTGCTGCTAATTTCAAAGTTGATTTGGACCAGCTCTCCTTGCCGAGAAAGTTTGATTTTGACATCATCCCCTACCGCAAGATATGATTTAGATTTTAACCTTGACCATCCTTTAGCATCAATCATCATGCGACCATCCTTTGTACTTACGGTATATTGAGCAGGTTCATTCACACCAAGGCTGTGCATGGTAAGAGAAACTTGGCCGCGGTTGCCCGGATTATTGAACGACTCCCTCGTTGCTCTAGGAATTCTCTGTTTGCAAACAAGAAGACATACCCAAACAGTTAGATCAACATAGTGAATCATGTGAAACAACATGGAAAGAAAAAAGAACGAAGCACTTGGGCGGCCAATGCTTACCAAGAAGGTGGACATGTCGGTTTTTGTAAGGACTTTGGTATATGAAGTGCGAACTGCAAACCAGTCTATTGCCGGTGCAACTGCACGGGCCGGAGCAGATGCAAGTCCAAGTGTTGGTGCAGGTGCCGAAGCCGCTGCTGCTGCCGGAGATGGTGCTCCTTGTAGAGCTGGTGCCGGTGCCGGAGCAGGTGCCGGTGTCGATCCCCGATCCTCTGGTAGATCAGATTAATCCGCTGACGCGGTTTGTGCCCAATCCTCAGCTGGATTAGACTGAGCTGCTGCCGGTGTCACTGCTAGAGCAACTACCGGTGCTCGATCTGTGCGAGACAGCGGCGATCGTGTCTGGTCTGCTATGATGAGCTTTCTAACTTGACTAGGATCCGTGAACGTGATCCAGTTTTTTTCTTCATTTCTTTTAAACGCGAGAAGGACTAATTGTGGCGTTTTTGTTAAACCAAACTGCAGTTCATCATAGGGATTCAGCTTGTACTCAGACAACAGACTGGTCCAATTTTTCTAGTAATATAAGTGATGGACAGTGCCTTCGTTACTAACACGACATAAGAAGTGAAACCTGCAAAAATAGCCATCGTAGATAAAACCAGACGGTTTATTCTATGACGAATGTCACATGGCAAAACCCGCATCGTAAAATTGCAGGAAAAGAAAGAAAACATGACATTAAATCAATAAGATTTAGACAGTAAATCAATAAGATTTACTTGATGTGACACGAGTGAATCCTTACCAGGAAATCACTATGTTGAAGTACTAAACCGAAGATTGATCGTCCAACTACGCGTGGCATGTAGGGCCCTGCCTACTCCCACAAGCAGGACAGTCCAAAGGTCGTGACAAATCGTATGGACCGAACATCCATGGGACTGGAAATCCTGGTGGGTGCAATAAACCCTGCAATGCATACAGATATTGGAGTGTAACCATAATTGATAAACCGTCCTCACAAAAAATATGATCTGGATACTTCAAAATATACAAACTGAATTGAGTGGACAGACATTAACATAGACCGTTCTCAGGACTGACCACACACCAAAAGCGGCAGTACTAATAAACAATACAGAGTTCACAAACACAAATCAAGTACTGAACAATAGTACTTACTACAGACAAGCAAAGTTGCACTAACTAAACTCTGCAGACTATTTCTTGCCACCGACCTACGGGATGAACCACGCATAGCTGACTAGGCCATGGACTTCGTGTGAGATGTCTACATGCACCATCACCATCTTGTCAACCTTGGAGAACCTAACAGAGTGGTCTTTCCACTCATAAACATGATGATGAAGACAGGTCGCATCAGATTTGTTGGGAAGCTTTACAAGAACCACACCATTCGTAATCGAAGGCACAACCAGGAAATTGTTGTGGTCAAGTACAGCCTCAAGAACACGCCTGACAACAATGCTACAGGAAAACACTAGTTCAGGACACGTGCGACAAGGACACAGCAGCTGGATAGTTCAGCAGTAGAACTCATCATCAGGTCTTCCAGTTCACACGGCATGACTTTGAGAACTTCATCTCCACCGCGGACCTGGTTCTAATTCAAACAGAAGCCATATTTTATTGGGACAATTACATTTGAGCCCCTAGTTGTGTCACACCTGTGTGTTTTGCCCCTAAATTCAAAAAACCCTCATTTCTGTCCAAGCTCGTTTACTCCTCTTATGCTTTTGCCCTTTGACCGTTTGACCGTAACTTTGAAAACTTCATAACGAATTCATACTAACTCAAAAAAATGCAAATAAGATATCAAAATGATCGGAAAAACATCACCAATATGTGCATGTCATTTGCATTCATGAGAAAAGTGCTGAAAAGTCCCTATCTCAGTTTGATCTCATATGATGTCAGCATGAATAGTAAATGATGAAAAAAATTGAAAACAAATTCAAAACATATATGTGATGTTTATCTGAACATTTTGGTATCTTATATGCATTTTTCTGAGTTAGTATGAATTCATTATGAAGTTTTCAAAGTTACGGTCAAACGGTCAAAGGGCAAAAGCATAAGAAGAGCAAACGAGCTCGGGCAGAAACAAGGGTTTTTTGAATTTAGGGGCAAAACACATGGGTGTGACACAACTAGGGGCTCAAATGTAATTGTCCCTATTTTATTACTACCTCCATTCAGAAATATAAGATGATTTTCGATATTATACTCCATATATGACTACATATACGCACAGAAATGAGTGAACAAAGACACTAGAACATGTCTTCAAAGGCATGAGAGCAGAGGGATTACATGCAATATCCATAACACAAGTTATTGAGGCAAATATACCCTCTTAAAAGGTAGCATTGATGTTCATAAAGTACTCCCTCCGTCCCAAAATTCTTGTCTTAGATTTGTCTAGATACGGATGTATCAAGTCACATTTTAGTATTAGATACATCCGTATCTAGACAAATCTAAGACAAGAAATTTGGGACAGAGCGAGTAGTTGAAAGTAATCTATAAGAAATCAGTGTCAGCCTCTCGCATGTTTTGGTCAAAAGAGGAATTTAGAACCGTCATTTGGCACACAAAAATCACATGCAAGATCACCTAGAAAGTTGTACTACTAGTACTAGTACTGCGTGTTAGATGAAAAAACACGATCAAGATCGAGAAAAAGATCGTCAAGAAGAGATATTACCTGGACTTGCTTAATGAGGGATCCCGAAGAGGGGGGCTTGGACAGGGCGATGGCTTTGAGCTTGTCTGCGATAGTCTCGGCGGGGTGCTTGCGCTTCTTCGTACCATGAGCCCTGACGGTTTTGGCCGGAGCCATAGACATCACTTCGGCCGGTGCTCCAGCGTCCATCAAGAAACTGTCAAATAGAAATAAAAGAAAAGAAACAATAACCACAAACCCAAAAGAAGAAAAGAGAGGGAGTTATAGGATCAGTCTTAGGGTTGCAAGACCGGGCCTTGGCCAGAATCAACACCATTGATGCACTCACCTTTCCTTCTTTGGGAGAGAAGAACAATGGCAGAAGCAGGTCGGGGTTTTCTTGAAGAAATGAGGAACAAGATGAGGCAGAAGCGAGGGTTGGGTAGAGAGGAAGCTGAGAGAGAAGAGTGAAATGATGGTTGCTTCGTCTGTCCAACTTACTGCTGGAAAGGAGGGGGTTTTGTGATTTGACGGCTCATTGGGCATTACTGCGGCGCTTCGATCGGGGTATTCTACCGTCACTCTACTACGGAGTAATTTAGTGCATGGCTGGTGGACCCCGATGCTAGCTGTCCCACACGTCGGCGAAAGTGAGTAATTTAGTGCATGGCTGAAGGAGGATCCGCACGGTAGAGCGTGTCCACTGTTTTTCAGAAGAAAAAAATGATTACAGCAAGCGTTTCCACTCTTACAATGGAGGAGTGCGAAACACGGCAGCCACTTGAACATACACAGTGCTCCTAGTACTAGGCATGTGCAGTGGTTCATATGTCAGTACTACACAATCTTGTTGCTAGTGTAGTAAGATATGACGATAACAAATGATGTTGTGCGCATGTCAACCACTCCTATATGTAACATAGTACCGCTTTTTCGACTGTCCGGTCGAGAATGAACGTTGAGATCAATGTTAACAGAACTAGGTCCACATCGCACGGAGAGTACGGTGCTACAGTACTCCACGAAACATGAACCATATGAAGCACGAATAGTGTTAGGCAGGGTGTATGAAGGGTGCACGGGATGGGAGCAAAAGTTCCCTTCTCGACCCACTTTTACGTGTTTGGCAGAGTGCATGAAGGGTGCATGAGTCCACACTAGTAGGTTGACAAAAATACACGAAGAGGAAACAACTATATTGAGATGAGAATGCAACCAAACACACCAACACGCTCTGTGCTACAGTGACTGATCTGCACCGTCTGAGTTTGATCCAACGGTCATGTTGCGCCGAGACATGGACATGCCCATGCAGAGGGCGCCTAAACACCACCGAAGTCCCTCTGCTTCTCGAGGCGCACGACGTTGGTGATGCAGGGTGCAACCGCCCGCAGAGCCCGCTCCTGGTCGACGGGAGCCAGCTCGTCAAAGACGGCGTCCAATGGCACGAATTGATTCCGGTGATGGAGCCCTGAAAGGATTCACCCGGCAACGGCGACGGCAGCCTGCAACCCCTCCATGTCCAGCTCAGCCCCCACCATCGCGCGGAGAGGCTCAACTCCTCGGAGATATAGGTGAAGAAGGAGACCAGGTCAAGAAGCCGTAGCTCATTGAAGTCGACCGGGTGGTCGAACGAGTTTAGCCCGACCGGCATCATCGCGCTGGCACGACGGTAGGCATCGCGCAGCCGCAACACGTGTGTGGCAACTTGGTTCACCAAGTGGCTGAGGCGATCCTGGACCTCGTCATGATCGGCCCGCTCGCGCTCCAGCCGGCTCCCCTGACGGCCTATCGTATCTCCCGCTTTATGCAGCAACGTCGCCGATGCCTCGGGCATCTTTGTGGTGGGCGCATGCCGATTTTGAAGCTCCGTGAACTCCCGCACATAACGGAGGAGCATGGCACTACTCTCCTCCTTGAGCTCACGGAGCTCCACGTCCTTGGCCCTGAGCTCTGCATCCTTGGCATGGAGCTCCTGTGCCAGGAGCCTCACCTTGGACTCCGTGATCTGTTGCGCCGCCATGGCACCAGGTAGAAGCAATGGGGAGAGGAAGCAAAGGCGGCAAAACGGCTGAAAGGCAATGCAATCTACGGGAAGGCGGAGGGAGCGGGGAATCTTTTGGTTTTCACCACTGTAAAACACCAGTCGCCGACTTCTCACATCAGGGAGCAGTGGGTTTTTACAGGCGGAGTCATCATGACTAATTGCTGCCGCGCCTGCTCCCGTCAATCAAAAAATTAAAAATCCTACCGCGCCTGCTCCCGTCAATCAAAAAATTAAAAATCCTGCCGCACCCAAACACCAGAGCAACGCCGCGGTGGATATTTAAATTTACCTGCCGGCAAGTAGATAAAAAATGGGGTGAAAGAACAAATGTGGCGGCGGCCTAGCTAATCGGTCAAACTAGCCCAACTAGCTAGCCACCGTGCTTCATTGATGTACTCGGCGGGAAAGGTGGTCTTTCGTGATTTGACGACTCATTTACTTGCTTCGGCGCTACGTCCGAGGAAGACCCACACTACAAGAAACATGTTAATACATGACGGATTTCTGGTGACGTTCTTAGAAATCGTCATGGAAGATGACGGCTTTCTCTTATCCGTCACGGAAAGCGTCATCGATCTGCAGGATGTGACTCCTTTCGAAAAAGGTAGCCCCTTTATGATGGACATCGATGGGCCGTCACGGAAACTGTCACATATCAACTTGCAGGTCTAGTTTTTTATCTTTCTTTATGTGTCATCTGGACCGTCACGGATGGCTCCCGCTGATGTGTCGTGTGGTGTTTCTTGGTTGGCCTATATGTCAATTAAATGTGTAGTATAATAGGAGTTAAAAATAAAAGGAGGACGCGCCAGAAATTTCGAGCGCGCGCGTGGACATGGCAAATTTTAAGTCGCCGACGCGGCCCGTGGCAAAATTTTGGAGCCAGCCTATTTAACCCACGATCCATCCCCATCTAACCCTAATCCCCATTCTCTCCTCCGTTCCCTCAGCCGCCACAACTGCCCACTCCTGATTCCGGCGATTCCGGCAACTATCGCCGGCGCGGTGCACACCGCCGAGCTCGGCTCGCTCAGCTCCGTCCTCCCCCCGGCAAGATTTTCCCTTCCCGGCCTCTGCCGCTCGCCCAAATCCCACACCCGTGCTAGGGTTTCGGCCTCTGGCATCGCCTTCGTTATTGGCGCATCTCCGACGGCGTCTGGCGGCCCTTCTCCACCGTCTTTAGCGCCCCCACATGCGCCCTCGTCTTCTGATGTTCCACCTCGAGCAGGGCGGCGTGGAGGATCTCCTCCCGCGGGATCCAGGGTGGTAGCGCACCCTGCAGCCGCCGGTCCGGGAGGAGGGCAGACACTGCGTCCTTGTCCTGCTCGATGGCGGTTGCGGCGAACGCCGGTGCTGCTCCTCATTCTCGACCTTCAAGGAGGAGCGCTGGTACAGCAGAAGGACACCCTGCCCCTGAACAATGGCCATGGCGCCAGGTAAGGTTGTGCTGCCGTGCCTATATTTCCTGGAGTAAACAATTTGATGGGCCAGATTGCTTGTGCTAGATGTGGTTAGTCTGTAGTGGTCATCTTGTTTTTAATTTTGGGGACAAATTGCTGCTTCTGCTGTCAAATAAGCAATTTAATCTGTTACCAGAAGCGGGCTGCCTGCTTCGTTGCGCCGCATTTTTTTCAGGTTAACAATCTGTTTGTTTAGTTGTTCGTGGGTTTGTTGCGTCTTTTTGCTGGGTGTTGGGCGTTGCCCTGCTAGATGCATATAAGATTTGCATGTATACACACATGTGTTGAGCATTGGTAATCATGATTTTCAGTAGTCCTGAATAATAAGCTCAGGCAAGCATACCAATTAAGGTGTTGTCACTACAAAATATGTACAGCAAAGTACGAAACAATAATGAAATACTGTGAGCGTGTTTTATTCTTGTGCAATGAAACAAGCTGTCCTTGTTTTAGCTTTCCTTTTATGATAAAGCCACTGCACAAAAATACAAATGATTGTAAAAGGAAAGAAAACATTTTCACACAACTAATAAAAACAAGAAAACATTAAAATATGTGGCATGTGTCCAATTTACATGTAGCTGCAGCTCGTATTCACCAGCACCATGGGCAGGTAGGGTGGACTCTATCTTGGCCTCTTGGGTCTCATCATCACAAAAGTTCATTAAACTTGCATACCTGCATCATATGCAAATGTCGAAAATTGCAACATATGTATAGCGCATCATGTCATCAATTGCTTCCAGCCATCAAATTATTAAGTGACATGTACTATGCTTTATGTGTGTCGGAAGCTATGCAACAACTAATTTTCTTTAGTCTCGAATTTTGTAGCAACCAGTCACCCGTTCACTTACACGACAATGACTGGAGCCTAGAAATAGTACTGTAAATATATAGTTCTGTTCCACATTTAGTCTACTGTGCAAGATTGTCACAATTAGAAACCCGATACTTTCAGGCACTCATTTGTTTTGGATAAACATACCCTTTTATTAAATTAACATATACAATTCAGTCAAAAAAATATCATATACAAACCATTCTTTCTTAAAAAAATCTATATTGTTAGAAGAGTGTTCAAAGATTTACTTATTCAAATAGAATAGATCATGAAGAAATGCTAATGCCAATTATATTTAGAAAAAACTTACCAATTAATTGGCAATAAATTAATCATAGCTGCAGCCTGCAGTACAGAGTTATTGATATTTATCCGAGGCTACAGCTGTAGCCTACACAATCTTAATACACACATAGGAGAAGAGAACTTGAAGGGGAGAAATTCTGAACCATAGTTGTAGCTGGATATAAAGATAAAAAATAACATATATGATATAGACTTAGGACCTGTTCTACAACCAGCACTCAACAATTTACAGGTAACACAAACACACACAAGACTTCGCTGAATAATTTGAAGCACTGGAGATAACATACGAAGCAACAAAATGATGTCTTTTGTTTACTTGGTGTACTTGGGTGTACTATTTATTAGGGTTGATTTCTGTGCTACTAATGACTACTGCCTTCTCCACCCATCCAATGGTGTACAGGACGTCCTCCTCCTTGATGCAGTTGTCCCCAATGAGCTCTCTTTGCCGGAGGAGGTGGAGCAGCATGTCCAGCACCCCCTTGGCCTCCTATCCTGCAGCACATGGACGAGCTCACTGACGTCTGCGTTCTGCCCTCCTAGTGTGGTGAGCTTCTCCCATCTCCCCCTTTACACCCAAATCTGGATGATACCTGCAATCTAAATAAGAATCATGTTTTTGTTCAGTTTAGTGGTGAATATTGTGCAAATAACTAGCTACCATTATGAAGTGTGCATTATTTATTTGAGATATGACATATCATCCTAATTGTGTAGTTCCTAGAATTCATGTGTCACTGTATTGAATCCCTAGATGATCTCCTTGGACTAACATGCCAAAGTTAATCTTAGATATGGTGAACTATAAATTTATAATGATCAAAACTGTTTGTATTGATGTTAATTAAAGTGTGTACCAAGCATTTGATGGTTTGGGAATGAAGTATGAATATTGAATGCTATACAATCAGAATGTGTTATACTAACTTTTTAGGCCTTTTTTGCTAAATATGCAAGGGCAGGTAATGCCCGTCATATATTGAAGTGTGATACTATATAATATTTGTTGTATCTATAGTCGGACTATTTTTATATGTGTAATAATGCATACAAAAACTGACTTCTACTTGATCCAATCCTTTATGTCTTCTACACAATATCTGTTGTATATGTAGTCGGACTATTTTTATCTATAGGACTATCTTACAAATGTCTTTTCATCTAGATTAATCGCAAGCCACATATTCCATCAAGACATAATCATCATGGAATCGTTTCATTCTTTTTTACCTTTTGAGATGAGAAATAATGGCTAGGTATTTTGAGTAATGCACATTATTCAGTTGGGCTGCATTATCAAGTTTATTGTGGTGATTGTTTAAAATAAGCAGAACGGAGTTTACTTCCAACTCTATTGGTCTATGTATGCTCATCATTTCTTTTTGTTGCCACCAGTTGTTTCTTTTCACACCTTGGTTAATTTGTTGCACTACTTTGCATCCTGGGAGTGAAAAAATATAGAACTTGATAATGTGTAGTAAGCTACTTGTAGTTTAACCTACTGGCTGTAATATTTTATAACGCGGCGTATTTTTCATCATGTGGCAGATATTGGTTATGGGAGCATTTTCAACAAGAAAGACATGCGTTTTGACAACTTTGGCATGGACAAGTGGATTTGCTGCTTGGATGACCCCTAGTTGATTTGTGGCTGCCTGATAAGAGTGGCCCTCGCTTTGTGGGCGTGGTGCTGGTTGTATAGTAGGATAGTGTTCTTCGGCACATGCTTGTAAAATTAATGTTTTTTGGGTCTTTTTTTTCGCTCCTGTAGAGGTGTATTTTTGGATATGTTGTTGTAATTTTCTTTTTTTAATGACATGAGCATATACTTTCTGTCAAATTCTTATTGGTGTAAATTTTCCATGGAAAATGAGCGATGCGTGAATCTCTTGGACTGAAATTAGTGGGCCTTGAAATTAATGGGCTTAAATTATAATTGGGTTGATTACTATATGGGCTGCCACTCTTGGACAGGGCTGAAATTTAGTGGGCTAAAACTTAGATGGGCTGATTACTACACACGCTGCCATGTTAGATCCATGTCAGATGACGATGTGGCACGGAAGTTAACGCCGTTATGAGCACTATAGTCATGACGGTCAAGATCCGTCATGGTCGGTGACGGTTTTCAATGATCCGTCGTGGAGTGTACGGTGGTGACGGTTTTCAATGATCCGTCGTGGAGTGTACGGTGGTCAAATTATGACGCGATATACATGACGGATTTTAAATCCGTCACACATACCTTTGCATGACAGTTTTGTATAGGTCTGTGACGGACTGAAACTGTCATGTATTAACAGGATTCTTGTAGTGCCAGAAAACACGCGGTAGGGCATCCCACCTCAGGAAGAATATATGCGTGCACCACCCGGGAGGACCCCGAAACCGCGGGGTAGGGTGTGCCACGACTCGGCACGGAGGAAAAATGTGTGTGTAAAAATATACTGTATCAGATGTAGTACCTATGGTTCAACCTCGGGACCCAGCCAGTCGGTCGAAAACACCCCACTAGCCACACAGCTTCATCATGCAAACGTGGCATGGAGGATAGATGTGGTTAGCTCCATCTTGACCAGCCACAACGTCTCTTGTTCTAGGCGATTCTTCTATTTTCCAAGCTTTTTTTAGTTGTAATAACACCACGGTAAGCTAGTGTCGCTCTTCGTGTGTGCCTGTGCAAAGGTTAGACGATGGAGAGAAGAGAGATTGAGATAGCAGACCTGGGACCCACCAGTAAGTGAGACAATGGTCATGCACGTGTTGACGAGGCACTCCCTGTACTCTACTCAACGCAAGTACTGTATAAATAAAATCAAGTTATGGGACAAAGCCAACAACCGTTCATTTTTTCAGGCTATCGACTTACGCTTTGTAGTCTAGGTTGCCAGTTCGAATCTCGTCTTTCAGATTTGTTAGTTTTAGGTCCAAATTTGATTAATGACAAGTGGGACCCCCGTGTGTTGTTCCGATATTTCAGTGTAGGATGGTTTTTTTGAACAAACACTTTGCGCGGTTAGACAAGTAACGGCACGAGTTACACGTATGTTGCAAGTTTACGAACAAAAATGACAGCGGCATAGAATATCACATCCACCCCTTAGCATAGATACTATGGTGATACGAGTTTTTACACTGTTGGAAGTGAGATCCAATGGCTTGGGAGTAGTCTTTGTAATTATGCGCAATTTCCAAACTCTCCAAAGGTTTTTTTTGCAAATAGAACATTTAGGCCTCGTGTGTGCTGCTACATCTTCGATCCAACAGCTCCCCGGTGCTCATATTAGGTGCTCCCCGTAGCTTAATTACCCGCTACGGTGACATGAGCATCTAGGTCGTATGATCAGTGATCAGATGGCACATGCGTAGTACTTGTACTTTCTACGCATTTCCCAAACTCTATCAGCCGTACATTGCAAAAACATTCAAACTTCCTATTGTGGGCCGTTAGATCTCAGTGAACTTGTATCACCATAGAATCTACGGTGCGGGAGCACCTCATACTCTCTCGTGCGAGAAAACATGAGGTGATATCGCAGCTTGGATGCTACGGTGATACAACCTTGGAGGTCGTTTGATCTGAGATCCAATGGCATCTGAGTAGTCTTTGTGCTTGTAAGCAGTGGCCGAACTCTTTTGGGGCTTTTCTGCAAAAAAACCATTCAAACCACTGAGGAGGTGTTGTGTCACAAATCCAACGCCTCCGAAGAGCTTGTATCACCAAAGCATCTAAGGTGTGGTAGCACATGATATTCTTACATACAGGAGAATATGATGTCCTCCTTCATCTTAGATGCTACGGCGATACGAGCTTCGAGCACTACTGGAATCAGCTAGTTTGCCATCTGCCAGTTCTTTGCCGTCCGCTAGCGGACGGCAAAGAAGCTCTTTGCCATCAGCTTCCAGAAAGCAGACGGCAAAGAAATGGCTGATGGCAAATACCAAGTTTGCCATCAGCCAGTTCTTTGCCGTCTGCTAGCGGACGGCAAAGATGCTTTGCCGTCGGCTAGCGGACGGCAAAGAAGGAGGGGCTGCACTGACGAACTGCAAAAAAAAACCTAACTGGCTCCCTCTTTGCCGTCCGCTAGCGGACGGCAAAGAGCAAGAAGGCGGACGGCAAAGAGGGAGTCCCCACGTAACGTTAACGGGGCCGCGCCCCACACCCCCTCTATCTCTCTCTTTCTCGCCCCGCCGCCGCCCCAGCGCCCCCCGCCGCCGCCCCGGCGCCCCCCGCCGCCGCCCGTCGCCGCCCCGGCGCCCCCCCGCCCCCCGCCGCCGCCCCAGTGCCCCCTGTCGCACCACGCCCCGCCGCCGCCCTAGCGCCCACCTCCGCGCCCCGCCGCCCCGGCCGGGCCCGGCGCCGCCGCCCCAGGCCGCCCCGCCCCCCTCCTCCGCCGCCCCAGGCCGGCCCGCCCCGCTCCTCCGCCGCCCCAGGCCGGCCCGCCCCGCTCCTCCGCCGCCCCAGGCCGCACCGCCCCCCTCCTCCGCCGCCCCAGGCCGCACCGCCCCAGGTGAGCTTCTTCCTTTTTTTCATTTTTTCTGTTTTTTTAGTTTTAGGTTTATGTTTAGTTTAGATTTAGTTTTAGTTTTAGGATTAGTTTTAGGTTTATAGGTTTAGTTTTAGTTTAGTTTTAGGTTTAGATTTAGTTTTTTTCTTTTTCTGTTTTTTTAGTTTTAGGTTTAGGTTTGGTTTAGGTTTAGGAAAGAAGAAAAAGAGAAAAAGAGGAGATCAGGAGAAGAAGAAGAAGAGGAGGAGGAGAAGAAAAAAGAAGAAGAGGAAGAAGAAGAAGAAAAAAGAGGAGAGGAGGAGAAGAAGAAGAGGAAAAAGGAAAGGAGGAAGAAGAAGAAGAAAAAAGAGGAGAGGAGGAGAAGAAGAAGAGGAAAAAGGAAAGGAGGAAGAAGAAGAAGAAGAAGAAGAAGAAGAAGAAGAAGAAGAAGAAGAAGAAGAAGAAGAAGAAGAAGAAGAAGAAGAAGAAGAAGAAGAAGAAGAAGAAGAAGAAGAAGAAGAAGAAGAAGAAGAAGAAGAAGAAGAAGAAGAAGAAGAAGAAGAAGAAGAAGAAGAAGAAGAAGAAGAAGAAGAAGAAGAAGAAGAAGAAGAAGAAGAAGGAAAAAAGGAAGAAAAGGAAAAAGAGGAAGAAGAAGAAAAGGAAAAAAACCGACCCGACACGGTACCCTGACCCCGACCCGGCACCCCGACACGACACCCCGACCCCGAGACCCCGACCCCGAGACCCCGACCCCGACCCCGAGACCCTGACCCCGACACCCCGACTCCGACCCCGATCCCAACACCCCGACCCCGATACCCCGACCCCGACACCGACACCCCCACCCCCCAAGCCTGACCCGACACCCCGACCCCGACCCCGACACCCCGACCCCGACCCGACACGGTACCCAGACCCCGACCCGACACCCCGACACGACACCCCGACCCCGAGACCCCGACCCCGACCCCGAGACCCCGACCTCGACACCCCGACCCCGACCCCGACCCCGATCCCGACCCCGACCTCATATATTTGTGAATTATTAGTTATAGGTCATATATTTTTCGATTTTGTTATGAAAAACATCATATATAATTGTGTTGATCGTGTAGTTTTAAATGTGCAGTTGTTTCATCGCTGCGAGGTTTGGTGTTCGACGACCTCGCCGTGCGTTTGACGAGCTCTGCCCTTTCGTTCATGGGTGAGCACAAATGACAAGTCCTCCTCCCCCATTAATTATTTGATCTATTCCGATGAAACTTGATAGCTAGCTATATATGTGTCTTGAATCATCAGTATGCGTAACCAATATGTGTCTCCCATTCGAAAGCGTCATAGTTATAAATATGCATGCATTTGCATATTTATAACCTTGATTCTTTCGAATTGTCCAACGCTATCCATGGACAGCCCGAGTATGTGTAGATTGGGTTCGTTTTCCCATATGCTTTGCTCCAGTTCCGACGCATAAATTTCGTCAGTGCCTCCCCTGTTGTTCTCCGGGTACACATCCTCTCTGTTTATTGCAGAGACGTGTATCAAGAGAACAGCGGGGAGGTGCTGCCGAAATTTTGCGTCGGATCCGGAGCATAGCATGGGAAAATGAACCCAATCTACACATACACGGGTGGGATTAGGACCTATCATTACCTATTAGAGTGTAGGTTGCATGGACGTAATAAAGTTGACAAAGTAGATCAACTGATGAATATATACATGGTGAATTACATATATAATTGTTGTGTCCAGTAGCTCTGAAAGTCAAGATGAGTGACCGTGCTTGGATGTATACCGGTCACACTGGTCAGAACAAATGGAGCGCTGAATGGTTCACAAAAACTAAGGGGTTTGTGCAAGCCGCATTTGCAAATGGCCAAAAGAAAACCTGGTGCCCCTGTTTCCGGTGCGGCAATTGGGAAAAGAAGACAGAGGCTGAAATGGGCAAACACCTGCAGAAGAGTGGTTTTACGCCCGATTATACGGTGTGGACATTTCATGATGAGTCTGCCCAACGTGACCGAGCTGAGGTGGATCGTCGTCGCACTGACGAGCATGGTACCGGGATGGAAAACATGGTGCAAGGCTATGATGATGCTCGGGATTCGGACGAGGAGATGGAGGAATCTGCAAAGGCCTTCAATGAAATGTTGGAGTCTTTGAAACGTCCGCTACACGAGCACACTGAGCTTTGTCAGTTGGATGCCATCTCACAAGTAATGGCTCTGAAGGCTCAGTTCAACTTGGGCAGAGAATGCTATGACGCAATTATGACAGTATTTGGACGCTTTCTACCCAAAGGCCATGTAATGCCTGCAAACCTGTACCAGTCGGACAAAATCCTCCGTGCACTGAAGATGCCCTATGAGAAGATACATGCCTGTGAGAAAGGATGTGCCTTATTTAGGCTTGGCTATGCGGACTTGAACTATTGTCCCACTTGCAAGTCTTCCAGGTATATTGTGGTAGACAACGGTATGGGTGAGAAGACACAGACCAAAATCCCCGTTAGTGTTCTTCGGTATATGCCAATCATACCAAGACTTCAACGTCTTTTCATGGTCGAAGAGACGGCCAGACAGATGACATGGCACAAAACAGGCAAAAGAACCGAACTAGATGCAGATGGGAATCTGATGATGGTACACACATCGGATGGTGTTGCGTGGAAAAAGTTTGATGAATTACATGCTGACAAAGCGGCAGATCCGAGGCATCCTCGAGTCGGCATCAGCACGGATGGGTTCAGTGTGTTTGGTATGACGGCAGCCCAATACAGTTGTTGGCCCGTATTTGTCTTTCCACTCAATCTCCCCCCCGGACAGATTATGCAAAGAAAGAACATTTTCTTGACGTTGATAATTCCAGGACCCAACTATCCAGGCAAAAATATGAATGTGTACATGCAGCCGCTTAAGGACGAATTGCAAGAAGCCTGGGATAATGGGTTCAAGACATACGACGCCTTTAGCAAACGGAACTTCATAATGCGTGTCTGGTACATGTACTCGACGCATGACTTGCCGGCGTATGCGCTATTCGTTGGCTGGTGTGTGCATGGAAGGTTCCCGTGCCCCACATGCAAGGGAGCTCTTGAGTTTCGTTGGCTTCAGGCCGGTCGCAAGTTTTCTTGCTTCGACATGCATAGACAGTTCCTGGATCCTCGCCATAAGTTCAGGAAAGACAAGAAGAACTTCATCAGGGGTAGAGTTGTCAAAAACTCTGCACCACCTGCATTGACAGGCCAACAGACCCTGGATCAGTTAAACGCTCTCGAGCCAGATCCACAACGTCCAGGGTACTTCAAGGGGTATAATACTAAGCACGCGTGGACTCACAAAACATGCTTATGGGATCTGCCTTACTTCAAAGACCTCCTTTGCCCACACAACATCGACGTGATGCACACTGAGAAGAATATCGCTGAGGCACTTTTTGGTACATTGTTCGGCATAGATGGGAAGTCAAAGGATAATACTAAGGCTAGAGTCGATCTGGAGGCGCTATGTGATAGGCCGTTACAAAACATGAAAGAACCGAAAGGAAAGCAGAACTGGACAAAGCCAAAGGCATGGTTCAATCTTGGAAGGCCAGCTATGAGGGAAATTCTCTTGTGGGTGCAACAACAGTTGATGTTCCCCGATGGGTATGTAGCGAATCTAAAGAGGGGAGCGAATCTTGATAAACTGAAGATATTTGGTCTCAAGAGTCATGATTGGCACATATGGATTGAGCGGGTAATGCCGGTGATGTTGCGTGGCTTCATCCCCGAGGATGAATGGCTAGTACTGGCAGAACTCAGCTATTTCTTCCGTGTTCTTTGTGCGAAAGAACTATCGCCTGGCGTGCTAGAAGAAATGGAAGAGTTGGCGCCGGAGTTGATCTGCAAGTTAGAGAAGATCTTTCCACCGGGCTTCTTTAATCCAATGCAGCATTTGATTTTGCATCTCCCGACCGAGGCAAGATTGGGCGGGCCCGTGCAAAATCGTTGGTGCTACCCAACTGAGAGGATGCAGAAGACGCTTCGAGAAAAATGTAAAAATAAACGTAGAATTGAAGCATCGATGGCTGAGGCATTCATCACAGAGGAGGCGGCAAACTTCGTAACAGCGCACTACGAAGCCAAAAATCGTCATTTGCATAATCCGAAGCCTCGGTACAATGCTGACGAGCCTAAAAAAGGTGGATCCAACCTCAGCCTATTCAAAGGGAATCTCGGAGCAGCTAGTGTTTCACATCCAGTATCTTTGGATAACGAAGAATGGCGGACCATTTCGTTGTATATCTTCAACAACCTGATAGAAGTGCGGCCGTACATCGAGTAAGTTCTCGGTACATTGTTTCGCAACTTCTATTTCCTTTGAACTACTCTTATTCCTGGATATGTCATACAGTCGATACGTCACCATATTCTCGTATGGAGCGGAGATCCAAAAGGATTCCGTCCAAGAGTATGAGCTTCTCGCAAAGCAAGGAGGTGGCTATCCCGGTTTCATCTCTTGGTTCAAACAAACGGTAATTTCTATTAGACAATTTCATTTCATTCGCTAATTTGTGCATAGTGCAACAATCCTTTCATATTAAACTTGTAGGCTAATTCAGAGTCTATGGACGCCGAATTGAGACAAGTCGCTAATGGTTTTGACTATAAGGTTCGTTCATTTGAAAAGTACGACATCAACGGGTATCGCTTTCGTACCTATGGCAAAGAGCTATCTATGGCCGACCGAAAGTCAACAAATTGTTGTGTATCTGCTATCGGCGAAGGAGGTACCGAGTATTATGGGAGAGTTGAAGCAATTTATGAACTTCTGTTCTATGGTGAAAATCCACCGAATGTCGTAGTCTTCAAATGTTATTGGTTTCAGCCGAAGGAGACTAGAAGGACTCATGAACATGTAGGGCTAGTTGAAATCAACCAAAGCACTCATTTAGATGTTCCAAATGTCTATATTATGGCTCAACAGGCGACCCAAGTATTCTATCTACCGTGGGCCTGCCAAACTAATCCAAATCTGAAAGGTTGGGATGTCGTTTATGAAGTGCCGCCACGTGCTAGACTTTCTCCCCCAAAGGAAGAAGATTATGAACCTCACATTAACCCAGACACATATGAAGGAGAATTCTTCCAAGAGACACGTCTTTCCAAAAAGCGTTTCAAGAACCGCTATTCTTCACCCCAAAACATTGAAGTAGACAGCGACAATGAATCCGACATCACCCCAGAGGAGGAACAAGAAGAGCCGGAACAAGAAGAGGTTACTGCTGCGGATGACCTGTCAATGCTTGACCGATTACGTCAAGGTGGCCTTGCACATGTTGATGCCAATGAACCCTATGAGCCCGTCATTGATTATAGTGATGATGATGATTATGCATTTATTGATGATACTGATCGAGATTATTAGTAGTGTCAGGTATTACATTTTTTTATGTTGTACTTGATGATGATACACTTAAGTGATACACATATTATTATTCATGTCGGTCTTTTTTTATGTTGTACTAATTTCGTTTACTGTTTGTCATGGCAGGTGTTGAAAGATGGTGGGCGCTGGTCGGGAGTGTGGTCTGAGGTCTTCCATTCCAGATGCACCTCTCCGCCGAGCGTTGCTGGACAGTATGGCCACACCGCCGGGCCCTTCTTCGTCGACCGCGGTGCCCAGCAGGGGACGAGGTAGGAAGAAAGGAGGTGGGGCACGTGGTCGTGGGAGAGGAAGTAGGGTGACTGCTACGGCGCCTTCCTCGCCGCCACCCCCAGCCGTTTCACCCGAGCACGTGACTGCTAGGGTGGACTCGTCCGAGGAGGAGGCTACACGGACTCCGGTCCACGAGCCTCCGGTCCACGGGTCTTGGGCCCACGAGCCTCGGGTCGACTGGCCTTCGGCCCCTGAGAGTTCGGCCCACGTGACCCCGGAGGAGCACACGTCCGGATGGGGTACCTGGACGGATCAGCCCGAGGAGCCGAGTGGCCATGCTGATGATGGCGGGGAGCCGACTGATCTTGAGGAGGAGGGGGGCACCGTCTACCAGCATGGTGCTACACGGCTCCCGTCCGTGCCGGTGACCCGTGAGCAGAGGTGGTTGATTTTCCCTGATGGGGAGAGGTACGTAAGTGCATTTAATATTTTTGTACCTTGTGCATTCACGTTTTTTCAAATAACTAATGCGTTGGCCTTGTCATGCTGCAGGGGTTGGGACCACCATCATAGTGTCCGCCGGCCCAACTCCGTCCTTGGAGTTCTTTGCCGGCAAAACTTCCCGGGGTTTGTCACGTTGCCTGGTGAGGGTCGGCTTCCAGAGCTTGGATTGAGCTGGGAGCACTATGTGGCTGCCCCGGCCCCGCCGGATGAGATTATCGATGGTGTCGTGTGCGACACGAGGGCAGACATGGTGATCAGAAAGTTCTGGGTAATTTCTCCTTTACACATTCAAAAATCTTCAACTAGCTAGTTATTAATTGTACTAATCAATATTGTCTCATTTGATCGCAGACATTCTACAGGTGTGAGGAGGGATACGAGGAGGACGCGGCACATGTTATTGAGAACGTCTGCAAGCGCCTACTCCAGAACTTACGGCACGAGGCTCGGGTGCAGGCTGTTCGAGACTACTATGCCTTGCGTGGTATCAAGAAGACCAAGCCGGCGTGCCGCGATAAGTTCCTGAGTAAGGAGCAGTACATGAAGGTAATTCTTAAGGCCTTCTCTACTTAAGTTCCTTCATTTAGTAATTCTTAGCGGTAGCGCTCAAGTTTCTATTTGCTAACTTAGGCGCCTCCGAGATGGTGTGCGGATCGGATGGATTGTTGGGAGGTGTTGGTCGATGAGTGGTGCTCACAACGATGGCTAGCCCTCCACAAGGAGGCCAAGGACAAACGTGCCCAAATGGAAGGTGTGCCACACCATCAAGGCAGCTCCAACTTATATCAGTTCGGGCGCAACTGGGTATGTGGTTTGCTTCATGATTCATGCAATTCATTCATCATGCTAGCTTGAGCCCTTTAATTACTAATTTTCATTGTTTCTCTCTTTCAGGCACGCTACAATAAGGCGGATAAGGTGCCAGAGGTGTACGACCTGTATGCCATGGCCCACACTGCCTCTTTCAAGAAAGTCAAGGCTTTCTCTCAGTCTGACCTCGATGATGCAAACAACTTCACCAACATCTCCTCCCACAACATGCTCGTGAGATATAGAGATGAGGGGAAGGCGAGGAAAGGGGAGGACTTTAACCCGAGCCAGGGTCCCATTGATCCAGAGCTGTTGATGATATCTGGTGGCGGGAGGTCCCATGGCTCCATAGCCATTGGAGATGGACTTATCCGTTGTCCTAGCACTCTCCCGGAGATCAAGGCGCGTCAGTCGAGCTCCGCTCCTGAGATAAGGCCTCGTGAACGGCCAGTGCAATTCGCCATCAAGGTTAGTGATACGTACTCAGTTATCTTTCTCCATTACATTGTGTGCGCTTCCATCAATGATTACAAATTGTCATGTGAGTGGTGTTGCAGGCTGCTATACAGAGTGAGAGAGATAGAACAGAGAAACTTCTGGCGGAGGTGGCGGAGAGGCAGCGGGAGTTGGAGGAGAGGACGGCAAAGATGATGGAGGAGGAGAGGGCACGGAATGACATGCAGGCAAGGGCCATGTACGAGCTCCTTGTGGTAAGTTTCTGCTGCAGATTAGCCAAAACATTCATGTAGTGTTTGTCTCATTACTAACTAGTATGACTGAGTCGTCAAAACCAAATGTGCAGTCTGTGTGCGAGAAGGCAGGTCAGACCGCTCCGCCGATGCCAGTGATTGCTCCTGGGACCACGGTGAGTTTTATTTGAAAGGACATTACTTGCTAGTCTTAACATTTGAGTGTCATCATGCTAACAAGACATTGGAAATGATCTTTGGTGCAGCGTAACTCCAGACAAGCATCGCACGATCCTTCTCCAGCTACCGACACGAGCCACCACGCTCCTACACCTCCTGGATCTTGGTAAGTTTATCTAGTGTTTTGCTTAACACATGCATAAAGACCTAGACTTAGCTTTATTTCCTCCAATGCTTACCATAATGACCTAGACTTAGCTTCTTCTCCTCCAAAATGACTTAATAAGCTTACTGACCTCCAAAACCATCCATTTTACCTAAGTTAGCTCTAAAACGATCTGTACTTAGCTTACTTATGTCAAAAATTGCATAATTAGCTTAGTTAGCTCATAGACGATCCATTTTACCTAAGTTAGCTCTAAAATGACCCATTTCACCTAGGTTAACTCCAAAATGACCAATCTTACCTAGGTTATCTCATAAACGATCCATTTCAACTAATTTAGCTCATAAACGATCCATTTCACCTAGGTTACCTAAAAAACGATCCATTTCACCTAAATTAGCTCTTAAATGATCCATTTGACCCAAGTTAGCTCAAAAAGATCCATTTCAACTAAATTAGCTCATAAATGATCCATTTCACCTAAGTTAGCTCAAAAACGATCCATTTCAACTAAATTAGCTAAAAAATGATCCATTTCAACAAAGTTAGCTCAAAAACGATCCATTTCAAATAAGTTAGCTCAAAAACGATCCATTTGACCTAAGTGAGCTAAAAAACGATCCATTTCACCTTAGTTGCCTAAAAAACGATCCATTTCACCTAAGTGAGCTAAAAAAGATCCATTTCTAACTTTCTTATTTTGCCATTTTGCAGATTTCATTATGTGCTGGATGGAGTGCTTGTTCTACTCTTCTTGTTCTTGTCTTCTCATTCTAGTCACCTTAGCTATGGAGTGCTTGTTTATGTATGGATGGAACTTCTTTATGTATGAAATGATGGATGGAACTTGTTTATGTATGAAATGATGGATGGAACTTGCTTATGTAATATGTACGGATGGAACTTGCTTATGGACTTGCTTGCTTATGAATGCCTGTGAAATACATGAACTTGCTTATGAATGCCTGTGAAATATATCTATATGTCATATATATTTTCTATGCAAATTGTGGGATTTAATAAAAAACAGAAAAAAAAACCCAATATGCAGGCTCTTTGCCGTCTGCCACCGACGGCAAAGAGCTCTTTGCCGTCTGCCACCGACGGCAAAGGGCTCTTTGCCGTCCGCCGCGGACGGCAAAGAGGACACGTGGCATCTAGCTGTGCTTCCTGGGAGCTGACCCATTTGGCCAGTTTGCCTACAGTGGCAGACGGCAAAGACTTTGCCATCAGTGGCAGACGGCAAAGACTTTGCCATCAGTGGCAGACGGCAAAGACTTTGCCATCAGTGGCAGACGGCAAAGACTTTGCCATCAGTGGCTGACGGCAAAGACTTTGCCATCAGTGGCAGACGGCAAAGACCTGTCGTTAGCCACTTAACGGACTGACAGCGCAATTATTGCCGTCCGCTCTCTTTGTCGTCTGCCGCGCTCTCTTTGCCGTCCGCGGCGGACGGCAAAGACTTTGCCATCAGTGGCAGACGGCAAAGTAGCTGTTTACCATAGCCTACGTTGCCGGAGCCTTTTGTCGTCCGCGGCTGACGGCAAAAGCCTTTGCCGTCCGCTGTTCATGCCTTTGCCGTCCGCCATGGCAGACGGCAAAGTAGCTGATTCCTGTAGTGGAGGTTGTTGGATATGGGATCAAAGGGCATCTAAGTAGTTTTTCTACAAATTGTGTGCAATTCTCAAACTCATCAAGGTTTCCTGCATAAATATTAAGACACATCATGTGAGCTGCTATATCTCAGATCTACAAGCTCCAAGCAACTCGTATCGGCATATAGCATCTAAGGTATGGGGGCACATGATATTCTCCCAGGGAGGAGGGGTGGGGGTGCACAACCAATCGATGGCTGGGAGGGTGGGGACAAATATAATCTAAACAACCCTAAACAGAGCTCCACAATTTTATCTAAGGTCGAGGGGTTGACCCCCGACAATCATAGCTCTACCTAAACACAACATTTGCATGTACTATAGTACTAGACTTAATATTCATGTTTCAATTTCATGTTAATTTTAAATATTGAACTGAGGACCATGGATGTCTTACATTTTACTCCCTTCGTTCCTAAATATTAGTCTTTTAGAGGCTTCAAATGGACTGGCACATACGGATGTATATAGACATATTTTAGAGTCTAGATTCACTCATTTTGCTCCGTATGTAGTCACTTGTTGAACTCTCTAAAAGACTAATATTTAGGAATAAAAGGAGTATTCTTGAATTCGTGTCATACATGCATGGTTTGGAAAAATAGATACACTATACTTATTGGATTGTTGTTGTGTTCTTGCGTGTGTGTCTGTGTGTGTGTGTGGTCATATGCTTGATACATACAAAGTTTTCTCACCTCCATATTGTTCATCTTTCAAATTTGAATTTGCATTGGAAAACTTACTAGGGATACCATGAAATGTGAAATCCATGTTGAGATCACTATATCACAAACTCACTCTAATTCAACAACTCGTCATAAATCAATTACCACGTTGAGATTAGTATTTGCAAGTAAAATACGGGTATTGTAATACACATAGATTCGTTCGGCAATTTAAAAGGTTCCTTTCGTATTCTCAAATGGTAGGACCAAACGGCGTACCAGCCAGACCTTGGCTCATCTTGATCCAAAAAACCCAGGCTCGTGTCCTTCGGTGGCGTGCGTGGTACGCACATTAGGCAACCCTAACCAGTCGAGCCTCAGCGTTTCAAGTCGAAATATCTGGCGGTCAGAATTCCAGCCCTAGGAAATTCCCCTCATGTCCTTTGTCCATAATGACTACCGATGAACAACGGAGGGATGCTTTAGTAACTAGACAACGTTACCTACCGTGTCAAGCACGGTTCAATTCCCTCGGTCGCCGCTCGTCAAGGTCACCCGTCAACTGCATTGCCTAGTACTACTACTACTACTACACCAAGATGAGCACAGAATTGAGCCCGTTTGTTCGTGCCTAGTACTTGAGTTAATATATCAGGCAATGCACTGGTACGGAGGGATTATCCTTTTACTCTGCATATATAACTTGTCTGAAGTCTAACTAAGCAAAATGTTTGACCAAATCCTTTCTTAAGAAATACAACAGGACAGATGTACGGCTTGAAAATTTATTGCATGACGCAGGTTATGATATTGTTTCGAATCCTGGATCTTAAATTTCAGAAAATCCAAAAGTGAGCATAAATTCTTGAAACTAAGCATGGTCACGTGATATGGCACAAATATTACGTCATAAGTTTTTCTTCAATTTGAGACAAGCTGCTTATGACAAGTTGCACAAATGAAGAGCCAATGTATTTTGGAACAAAGACCTGTCACGTTAAGGCGAACGCTTTCACTATTGAAACCGTGGGCGTTTATGTGCCGCCACGAGTCCCCGCTTCTCATCGGCAGGTGCCGTCTGAGCAAGCGTGTGAGTTGACGGGAGGCGTGCGTGCAGACCGCTGCGCCGGCTGTCAGGGAGGCGTGCGAGCAGACCGCTGTGCAGGCTCACCGGGAGGTGAGCCCTTTGACCAGGCTCCACCGCCCACCGTCGTCCCAACTGCTCCCACTTTTAATGTCGCCGGTGCCGCAGTTTAAAATCAACCCCGCACTACCCGGTATCGCTACAATCCTCTCTCTTCCTCTCCGATTCTCCTGTCGTCTACCTCCAACTAGCCTGACCTAAACGTACGCCATGCCGCATCACGATGGTCTGCCCTTAGTGTTCCAGTTTCCTGAAAAAGACACCCAGCCGGAGTCTCAAGAACATAAGGCGCTTTGGGACGAGCTTGAACTGGCCTTGCGGGAAGACACTGCGCCTGTCCCCGCTCCCGTTCCGGCTCCCGTCACCCCGACTGCGCCAGCGCCCATCCCCGTGGCATTGATGGGCTGGGAGCCGCACATTGTTGCTGATCTTGATCCCACGGGGTTACACGAGGTCCCCGCCGGCTTTCATGCGCCCGTGCACCTGCCAGCGCATGCGCCTACGCGTGCACTGACATGCACGCCGGTGCCGGTGCCCGTGCACCTGCCAGCGCATGCGCCTGCGCGTGCACTGACGTGCGCGCCCGTGCCGGTGCCCGTGCACACGAATGTCTCCGCCGCACCGTTGACAGTGCCTATCCCCGTGCGGGTGCCAGTGCCCCCTCAGCGGCATGGATGGCCGCCGTCGACCGCTTCCTTGCACCAACGCCAGTCGCCTCCTCCCGCCAGTTGACTCGCTCCAAAGTCCAGAACATTTTGGCCTTCCTTGAAGCTAGGCCAACGTCCAGGAGTATGCCAACAACGCCGTAAGACGCCGCCGTCACCGTCGGTCAGTGGTCCGACGACACACAAAGCACGGCAGAGGAACCGCTTCCCACCACGAGACGCCCCCGCCGCCGCGTAATCTAAATTTGCCATGAAAAACGTTCGGATTGTCATGCTTAAAATCCGAACGTTTATCATTTCCGTTTATTTTATATCAATCGTCGTATAATTTAAAGTCGGAGTCAGACTAAACGAAATGTATGGTTTGATCGATTGAATGTTCTGCTAGAGCCGTATCAAATTAAATATAAAACGTCATCAAGCCACATGTATTCCTTGTCATCCAACGACCTAGACTACTTCAATGTTGAGCGCTCAACACATTTAGCATGCAGTTAATTTCATGTCGAAAATAGTGCTAATCACATGACAACACGCAAATAATATCCTAGTAGTTAATATCCGCATGCACTTAATATACTTCCAAATTAACGTGCATTGCACGTACACACTGACTAGTGCCGCTAGTACGTGAAACTGGTGCCGTGACTTATGAACGCGTCCAGATATGGTCAACGGCAACATCGTCCGCGAGTTCTTCCTGTTTGCCCGTGCGTCTAAACGCAGAAGGGGAGGAGAGAGAGAGCACACATGGAACCCACCAGTAAGTGAAGGCGAATAGTACTAAAAATAATATTACATGTTATCCATTAATTAGGTTGTGGTAATATAAAAACATTATGTGAACAAAGGGGGTACAACAAACATTTCTATTCTACGTATGTTGCCTATTGACGTGCGGCTTGAAGGCCCGATCGCATGTTCGATCCTCGTCCTTTATTTTTTAATTTGTATATGGGTCCAAATTTGTTTCATGACATGTGGGCCCCTCGGTGTGTAGTTTGTAGCACTTTAATTTGTGGGTCTAAATTTGTTCCATTCCAAGTGGACTATCGGTGTGTAGTTTTGTAGCTTATTTATAATAATTAAAGAGAACAACATAGTTTTTCAATAATACCATGGTGCGACCGAGCCAGAGGGAAATCAACTAGGGGAGTTGCGTGGGTTGCAACGGTGTTTGGAATAGTTGTGGGCCGAATGCTACGAAAATATAATCTAAACCGACCGGAATAAATGCCTACACAAATTAATCCAAGGTTGGAGTGCTCCTCGCAATGTAAATAGCTCCGGCTTTGCGAGGGATGGAGAGGTAGTAGCTTCAATGCGTGGAAGATACGGTGTGAGAAAGCGAGGTCAATCGAGAGACATATAGATAGAGAGACAAAGTGAGTGTGGTCCGACATTCATTGAACAAAAATATATGCTCTGGAGAGATATTGTCCGATTGAGCTATTTGGCAAGGGTGAGGGATGTAAGATAGAGCTTGAGAGATGATCCAGTCACTGACGTGTAGATATATTTTGTGCGTGGGAGGAAGCAAGGTCAACCGATCACATAGGGTCTCCGTGCGATCGAAAGAGTGAGACGGGTTGGAGAGAGTGACCTAGATAGACAATGTGCATGAGAGTATACAATGTGAATAGGTCGAATTGGGCTCAAACATGGTGATACATCATTTTCGTCTGAGAAAGAGCGAGGTCAATCGAGACATACGGAGAGAGAGAGAGAGAGAGAGAGAGAGAGAGAGAGAGAGATTGAGTGAGCGTAGCCCACCATGAGGTCGAAAGAGTGGCGGCAGCTTGGATGGACTGACCTAGATAGACAATATGCATGAGAGAGTATAGAGTGTGTCGATCGAGGCCCGGACAGGGAGATATATCATTTGTGTGTGAAAGAAAACAAGGTTAAACGAGACTCAGATAAAGAGAGCGAGATTGAGTGAGTGTGGCCCACCGTGCGGAAGAAAGAGTGAGACAGTCTCGAGGGAGTGACCTAGATATACAACGTGCATGCGTGCGCACAAGAGGTTGGGGGGCTAGATAGGCAATGCATGTATTTAGCGCGAGAGGGTGAGAGGGAGAGGGGGGAGAGAGAGAGAGAGCTCGGCATGGGTGCAATGGCGGGTGTGTGAGGTAAATACATTTGGTAACAAAGTGGAAAAAAGGGTTGTGTAGTTGAGAGACTTAGAGATCGAAACATGGAGAGAAAGAATGAATGTGTGTTGGAAACCGATAGCTTCCTAAGGTGGTTAGGAGAGGAAGATTGACCGATACAGGAAGTATGTAGCGTTTGTGCGGGGGGGGGGGGGGCTAAAAACAACATTTGAATGTACATAGTACGAGACATAATATCGATGTTTCAATTCGGTGTACACTGTAAGATTTGAACCGAGGACCAGGCATACGGGTAATTATTTCGAATTCGTGTCATACTAAGTTTTGAAAAGTTGACATTGACTCAGTTTGTTGTGCTATTTTGTAGGTCATATGTTTGAATCCATCCAAAAGTTTTCTCACTACCATGGTGTTCATCATATACATATGAATTTGTATTAAAAAAGTAGCGTTGATACAGTGAAATGTGAAATCCACGTTAGAATTGGAGATCGCTACATGACACACACTCTAATTCAAATAACTAACTACGTGACACACACTCTAATTCAAGTAACTAATTATGTGAAACACACTCTAATCCACGTTAGCGTGGGTACCGTTTCGATTTTTTTTCAAATAACTCCTCATTAATTAATTTATAGTACTCCCTCTGTTCACTTTTATAAGACCTTGAAGACATTTCAGACAATGTGCAAAACAGTTCATTTTAAGTTGTCTGGAACGACTTACAAAAGTGAAGGGATGGAGTATCTCGTTTCGAATGACTAATTATTGCAAAGAAAACACGGGCATGGTAATACATACAAATTCGTTTGCAAATGAAAGAAGATTCATTTTCATTATCAAATGTAGGCATACCAGGCAGACCAGGGTCGTGTCGGGGTGGACGCCACTTCGGTGCCTTAAAGGCAACTGCCTTTGGGTCACTGACATGTGGGCCAGCCACTTGTTGGGCCCACATGTCATGGACACAAAGGCAGGTGCCTTAAGGCACCGAAGCATAGTCCTGTCAGGGTGGTCACGTGTGTCGGACGGACGCGTAGAACCCAGCCACCCACCCCCCCACCCAAAAAAAAGGACGACGACAATATTAGTTCGCGCTTCCACATTTCGGATTGAAATATCTGGCGGCCCCAATTCCAGCCCTGCAAAATCTCTCTTCTCCACCGTCCCCTTCCACGCCCAGATTGCTCAAATCCCTAATTCGCCGCCAACCCTCGAATCGCCCCTCATCTCATCTCTTTCCCCACCGTTCCCCACCTCTGTGCCGGACAACGAAGACGACGGCAGCGCTTCACCACCGCACCGGAGCTACCTCATCTAAGCCCTCGTCCACCACACCGGGTGGTCCAGCGACAACGTCGGCCGCCGCAACCAACGTGCCTCACAGACACCGAGTTCCACCGCATCAGGTGCGCTTCACCGACGCCGTCTCCCAGCTCACCAGGGCTACTTCACCGAGCACATCGTCGCACCTCCGCCGCCCGAGGCCGTTTGGACTTCAGTCACTTCACCAACGGTCTCGTCCACCGCATCGTAGCGCTCCGCTACCACTCAAGATCTGCATCCATGCGCGGTGAGCCAACGCCAGCGCATCACCCTCAATGGCTCTGAAGTGACCCGCACTCTAGCTGGGCGAGCATGCCCAATCGCCGGCCCGAACTAGGTATCCACACATTACTCCCTTGTGCACTGTTCCGACGATGTTTTGATATCCTTTCACTGCTCTCTTAGCTTACACGCCTATGCAACTCTGACTTTAAATCTTATTTCTTCTGGAGATATCATCTGAAACAAGCAAATCCATATTTTAGCGAAGCATGACGGCGCTACGGGATCTGGTACACATCCTGCACACCTGTATAACCTTGTAAGTATCTGTCCTCCGGTACAACATCAACGTCGATTCCTCTTATTTGATCAACCATTCGCCGTGTCAAAAATGCAGAGGGGAATGCAAGGAGCACAAGGCCTGCACATCCAAGCAAGTGGTAACATGGACTTGTACATGGAACATCCCAAGCGCAAGCAGAGCTGCAGTGAGCCTGTACAACGAGCTAGCGTAAGTCCCTGCATTTCATTTAATTCGTACTGGCATTCGTGTATGATTTGTGTGCAGTGGCTGATCCATGAATTCAAGTTACCAGGGGCGAACATTTAACTTAAAAAATACGAAGGCACTTGCACTCCGGAAATCAACATAACTTGAGAAATGTGAAGCTACATGCACTTTGAAAACCAGCTAATGATCCAAAGTAGTTCAGATTATAAACACTAAATGATGCAAGCACCAAAAAACACAAAATGCAACATGGTGTACAAGGACTACAAACATGGTCTGTACCTGCTTGAATTATTCGTTCTCTGGTTGACAATATTGAAGTGTAATTGCACATATAACCAGTGCGCAAACTGCATATCAATATATCAAACAACATATTAGAAAAGTATTTATGCTATGTTGTCATGATACGGGGACTTTCTGGTAGATGGCCTCAACGTTTCCTCAAGCTATGAAAATGCACTATAATTTGCTTATCATCAATGCCTGCAAATCTCTGTCTCTCTCAACATAGTAGATCATCATTAGACACTAAATCCTTCAATGAGCTTGCAAAATGCTTGCATTAGATCTCTCATTAGACACTATATGTTCATCACCAGGAGCATGTAAAATGTTTGCATCAAATCCTTCATTAGCAGTCTGTTTATTAGACACTTCAGGCTCAAGAACAACATGAGCTTGTACGTTTGCACCGGAAACTTGAATAGATACATCAGATTCAGTCCGTTCAGTATTGATTGGGGGAGTTATAAAATAAGTAGAAATTGGTTTCATTTTCTCATAGATTCCCTACATACAAACAGTTTTACAACACCGTCAAGTTTAACTATTGGCCAGAAATTGAAGAGTTGAATTACTCCCTCCGTTCACTTTTATAAGTCATTTCAGACAACTGAAAATAGGCTACTTTGCATGTTGTCTCAAATGTCTTCAAGGACTTATAAATGAACAGAGGGAGTAGATATAATCAGGGATGTGATGTACCTGCTCGTTGCGCATGCTACTCTTGCAAGCTGCGACTGTCCGTTTGCGCAAGCTCGATGCCATGCCCGTGCTGCCGCCGCTGCCTCCCACGCAGGCTACACCCAGGGTTGGATCTCCATCTTCTTGTCCTTCCGCTCGCTTGAAGCCCGGCGACCGCCCTCCAACGAGAGCGCGAGGAAGTGATGTGTCGGTCTGTCCAGCGGCGGCTAGGTTAGGAGTGAACCAGACTGGAGGCTGGAGCGAATGAATTGGGATTTTTCCTGCTGTCGATCGATATGGGAGGCGCTCGTTTGGGCCGCGAGTCTGCTATATAGGGCCTGCCTTGCACTTATGTTGTTGGGCCATCCAAAATGAAATATTTTTCTTCATTTTTTACATTGCCTGCTCATGCGTTGGGACGAACAAAACTAGCGTGGGCCAACCTGGACGACTCAAACTAGGTGCACACTTTCCAGCCACCTGAGGCGGCCGCCCATACCAGCCCCTATGGTGGCGTCGCCCCTTTTTGCGTGTATGATTGGATAGTGAAAAATATTCCAGTGGCGCTTTTGATTTACCCACAGAATGGTTGAATTGCTTGTTTCTATGAACTGACTTCGCCAATAATGTGAAGGATGCCAGTCATTTCATCCTATTGTAGATTGCTTAGATCTCGATATGCCAAAAGTAATCGCATGAAATATACAGTAAAAGCCAGTGTGATGTGTTTGGCTACAACTGGTCTGACTACACGTCCTCATATAACATATCGAGGACGCACCATCTTACTAGATTAACCATTCGACTTACCCATGCAGTGTGGGAAGAAAAAAGTATTGGGACTGCGTATCCAAGCAATTGATGCCATGGACTCCTTCGTACAACCTTGTAAGCAAAAAAGAAGTTGCAGTGTGCCTGTACAAAGAACTAGCGTAAGTTCAGTTACCTGCTTCTCGGAATTTTAGTTAGCCAATTATTGCAAAATTGTTCAATTACATTGCTTGGCTTAATTTAGTATGCTACTGATTACATAATGACATAGCCTGTTAATCATATTGTAGACTGCGCCTATCTATGTGTTTGATACTTACTGTTAAGAATTACCTATTTGCCTTAACTTAAATATCTACTTGTTTGTTTAACTGCTTTGCTGCTGCAACGGCGGGTTACAATGATGTTAATAACTACTTTTCAGCATCCAATTGAAACTCTTTAATTCCTTGTTTGTTTAACTGGTTTGCTGTTATAACTCCCAGTTGAGGTGTTTTGCTAACTTCAACTTTTCTGAATCCTATCGGAACTTTAATGGCAAAACAGGTTAGCCCAAGATGAAAGAGCGAGGTCCCCATGGACGTTGGAACATCCCACAGCAGTGGCACCGGCCCAATCGTGCATTATGAATTGCCAACTGCTGATGCTCTAGAGGCTAAACTAGTGGTAGAAAGAGATTATGCTTCTGCACTTAGAGATGAAGTTGACATGTTGAGGAAGCAAACAACACAATCACAAGCAGTACTCAAGACAACCATTAAATATTTGGTGGATTTCAAAACGAAGCAAGCTGAGACTGACCAGATTGTTAAGGTCCTGAAGGAAAAAAGGAAATTAAGTTCCTACTTGGTAAATCATAGGTGAAATGTTCTTTCCATAGTTGAATAACCTTTGTGTTGTCTGTTCATGCAATCAATCAAACCATTTGTTTTAGAGATCATGTAATAATTGTTTTTTTTGTTTTTTGGTTTGTAATTTTATTTGAGCACAAGTCTGTATTAATTGATAAGACTCGGAGACATTCATTTGGATTGCTGTGCCAGACATACAAATATGCCAATCGGGCTGAATGTGCATTCAACAATAGTAGTATAGATGGACCATAAGTGGCACGCATCGGAAAGGGCCAAGATGCTGGCTAAAAAAAGGATGTTGTTGTAGCCAAAAAAAAGTACAGCGGCCTGGCTTATGTATGTTAGTTGATATTATTGATCCATATACTCTATAAGTGTTTATATGTTCGTTAGTTCCATACATTCTTGGTTGATTGACTCGGTATTTGAATCTTGATACATCGCTTGTGTACATATCTAAATGGGAGTACACATTATGCTGCGTGTGACATTTGAGTTGGACATGAAGTGTTCCAAATATTCGAATTCACCTTAAACTAGATTCTAGTTTCTGAATTTGTGTATTGGCATTTGTAAACCATATTCATATATGACAGTGGAATACATCTTTGTCGTCCTTTTGAAGATATATAAAAACACATAGAATGATTTATAAAGATTCATATAGGAATACAAAATGGATTCGAATTTAGTTGCCAGGGTAAACGTGGATGCTTATTGTCCCAAAATTCGAAAGAAATAGCAAAATGTCCACTCCCACGTCGGCTGCCCGAAGCCAAGTGTTTGGGAGATGGAAATTACTGTCTACCCATTACACGGGCAATCCATTGGCCCGATTTCCACTGCTCTAAATAGGGGTAGGTTAGTAACTTCAATTAGACCTGACACGACCGCCTCTGAGCCCATTCCGACACGGTGGGCGTCAAACATGGGTGGCAAAACTCATTTGATTCAAGCTCGTCTGAAAGACCTCTGTTTCTCCCTCCATTCCCCATTCATACACGGTGGGCGGCAAAACAAACTCTCCTCGTCCGAAATCGATGTAGGCTAATATTTTAAATAGGGGCAGATGTGTAACTTCCATCAGATGTGACACAACCGCCCTACCTATCAGTCCCGTTCATACACCGTGGGCGCCAACTGTGGGCGGCAAAACACCCTCTCCTCGCCCGAAATAGTTACCGGCAAATATTTGGGAGATGCGAGATTACCGTCCTATCCCCAACCGACGATACGTCCAAATTTTAAATGGGGGCTAAGTTCGTAACTTTTCCATATTTCAGACAGGCGCGTCCCAAAAACATGGTTCCCCGTACCTCTCCCTCCATTTTCCCACTTATACACCGTCCGCGCTAGAACACCCCATCCCCACACCAGCCTCCGTCCGCCACCCCATCCATCGCCGCCGTCCTCCACCACATCCATCGCCACCGTCCTCCACAATGCTGGAGCGCCTACCAAGACCGCATCTTCCACTTCTAGAGATGGACGTTTCTCATCCACGACGACGGACCAATAGCCTTGCATCGCGTCCTCTCGCTTCATCGGCACCGTCGTCCTCTTTGCCGGGGCCGCTCACACGACCTTCTCTTCCACCGCAACGGGACTTATCCCTCGATGCACCCATCTATCGTCGCAGATCTGCTTCAACACCACCGACAGCCATCGCACCCCCGATGCCTACACGGCGCCTCAAGAGAGGTGGTACTTCATATCTCCTCAACTTTTTGATCTCAACCAGAAAATAGATCTTAACTTGGCTACTCTACTTTCTTTTCAGCTCTTAGAATTTAGTTCTTAGTTCGAAGCAAACAATGGATGCTAAATATCATTTCTCCGGTTAGCAGCTTCAAATCTGCCATGGCACAACCATAATACGGTTTCATTGATCATGCTTAGGGTTTAATTGATCATGTTGGTTCCGTGGTGGTTTCTTTAATAGAAATCGGAGGGGAAACCCTCTTTTGCTAAAAAAATATGCTTAGAGTTTCCCCCTTTTATGATCACTATACGATCAGAATACGTGCTTCGTGTCATAATAACACTGCTCCACCCATCAAGCTAAACAAGCTTAGTTGTTCAAATACGAATATGATATTATTAAAACAGAGTTGTTTAATTGGTCAGCTAAATGTTCCTAAATTAGTTTCAAAAATGCATGTTCGCCGCTCGGGTGTGTATCTCTGTGTGTGGTCTGGTCAGCACGGTTGGGGAGGCGAACTTTGCATATGCAGGGGTTTATAGGGAGACACTCTCCGAGTTGAATCCGCAATGCATTCCATAGATAATCTGACTACTTTTTATGTTTTCATGAATCTAAGATTCTCAACAGCATCATAATGATTATGAGCTTGCGTGCATGAAAACAATAAAGCAGAACAATGCCATGGTTGTCAAACTTGGCATTAAGGGACTGAAATCAAGTCTGGATGCAATGCAATGCAAATGCTCTCCACCTATAGATTCATGCTCAGAATATGATCCTAACAGTGATTCTGAGCTAGAGGGAGACCTAAGTCAATGTAGCTCCCTAGTGGAGGAGTCAGAGGAAGATGCCCTATCTTATTCACCCATCAAGGTACTTGCTCTAACTTTCCAAGGTTACATTGCTCGCACATATCTTGCAACTGATGCTTTGCATTGCTTCTACTTTGTTGAACTGCCATTAGCTTAGTTTACACATCGTGTATGTGAATACACCCTGCCTATCCATTTTCAGTACATATTCCATCTGTCATCATACCATATTTATCCATTCAAATGTTTTTCTTGTGTATTAGACGTTCAAAAGGAAGAGGGCGATTGCTGATCGTGGAGGAGCACAAGCAAAGTATTTGGAAAAGGTAGTGGCACCTGATAAATCAAATAGCCCATTAGGTGTAGTTGCAATATCACCTGACCCACAAAATACCCCAACTCTAGCAGACTCTAGCCCTACTACACTGGTCATTTCTGATGCCCCAACTCAGCAGACCCCAACTGCAGCAAACAGTATGATTATGCCAGTTGACATAGCACCAGTTGTATGACGCAAAACCCCCATTCCAGCAAAGAGTAAACCAAATCCGGTTGCCAAATCCCTTTTCGAACCAGAGAGAGCCCCAATTGCAGCAAATAGGACCCATGTTCCATTTCTTCCCAGTTTAGGAGACGAAGCTTATGTTGTTATCAAGAACTCTGTGTGCCTCTTTCCTTCATGGAAAGATTATACCGTAGACACACAACAATTTCCAGTCTTCCTCCGCAACTTACGCGTAAGTAATGTACTAATGTTATTCATGGTCATTAATGGATAAGTTTCTGCTGACAGAAGACACAAGATTTCATTCTTTTAAATAGGCGAGGAGCAAAGTGGATTGTGATGACGAGCAAGGGTTGGTTGCGCTTTTCAAGCACTCGTTGATGAAGTATCGTTCCTACCTGAGGCAAGCGCACTTCGATGGCAAGCCTCTGAACGAAATTTCTATAAAGTCTCTGCTGCTACATTTATCCGATGGTGACTGGAATAATCTTGTTACACATTGGTCTCGGCTGCAGCGTAAGGTACTATCTATGATATCACATCACAATTTGAACTACATTTCTGCATTTGCCTTAATGTCTCACTTGTACGGAAACTGTTAGCAGAAGAACATTCGTTCTCAAGGGACCACAGAATCTCGCAACTATACTGCACACTACATTGCTCTTGTGAGTACCTCTTGCCCTGTATGACCATACTTACTTTCATAGATGTTTGATTATGTAGCATCACTGCACATGTTAGCCTCGTAATCGTCCATTTGGTGGACATTATAAGATCCGTATGGACTCTTACATAAATTTAGAATCAACCCAATGCTTTTGAAGAGGTTTAACTCTGCAGTCCTCTTGTAAGGACTGAACGTGGTCTATCACAGTACTTACGTTAACAGCTACTCCCTCCATCCCATAATATAAGAACGTTTTGTACAGTACACTAGTGTTCAAAACACTCTTGTATTATGGGAAGAGGGATTGGTTCATTTTGTAGCATTCTGCATCTTATCTCCCTCGCCCACCATTTACTAAAAAAGATCAGATCTATATTTAATTTTACCAACAAATAGAATACACAGACAATGCCAGTGCAGAAGTGTAGCCCATTGCTCTTGTCAGTACATTTTGTCATGTAACGCTTGTACTTCCAGGGATTGGTAGTTGATTATGTAGCATCAATCTTCATCTTATCTTCATTATCCTCTATCCCTTCCAGTATTATCATATCTATAATTACTCTCTACAAAATGTAGAGTATAGGCAATGCTTATGAAGAAGATTTTGTGCTGAAATTCTTAAGTTATCCTTCCCTTGACATGGAGAAGGGCATTATAAAGCCGGTGTTAACTGTTAATATAAGTCAATCCTTCTAAAGCCTTTATCCTCAACTGCTGTTTAATTTGCTCATACTCCCTATCGTTTACTGCTGTTTAGTTTGCTGTTTCTACCAAAATGCATGTTCGTAAGAACCGCAAGTTCTAAGTTTTACTTGTAAAACCAAATTCCTTATTCATACCATGCACATTACTTAATACTCCCTATATGTATGCTTGTTTTTGTGGATCTATAATCCAGTGTGTGGTGAAGCAGCCCACGTTTGCACCTTGTCATCTCCTGTTTTATATTACTGATGTGGATGATGATATGAACAACATGCCATGCACATTATCCAAAATAGATACAATAATTTTCTTTGCCCTTCATCTATGCTTGTTATGTTGACATGGTAATCCAGTAGTGTGGTGAAGCTCCCCGCATTATGAACAATGCCAAATTATGCTATTGATATGTTGAACATACTCTTTATTTTCTAATTTGAAATTGGATAGAATTGACAAAACATTTATCATCTTTGTTTATACACGTGCAAAACCTGTCATCTCTCTGCTTTGTTTCAGGGTGATATGCCTGATGGCATGCACAAGTCTGCTGAAGGCTGTGCGACAAACCCAACATATATTGCAGCAAAGAAGGCAAAACATCTTGAAGATAGCGAGACAACCCCAAAGTCTTGTCTTAATGCAGTGTTCAAGTTACTTGAGACTAACAGTTAGACAAGCTCACATAATTCGTTGTCTGAATCAGTTCGACTTCTTCAATACCAAGTTCTAGCAGAAAGGCATTCTGTAACTCAACTTCGACTTGAAGTCCTATCTTTAAGAAAGATTGCGGAGAACACCAATGAGAACCTCATCGCTAAACAGCTACACCTGGAAGCTATGACCGACATGCTAGGCCGGTCTCACAGCCTTGCTCAGCAGCTTGCGCAGCAGTTCCCCCGCAAGGCTAACCTTCCTTGAACTGTCTTGGAAGTGGTCTAATGTGAACTGGGGCCCGATCTTTCGATGAGAGGGAGATAACTACGATTTTGGGTGGGACTTGACCCTCACGATCCGGCGACCAACCGTACAGGAAGAACCGTACACGACTGATATCCACGGCAACCGTTGAACCAACTCCACGGCGTTATCGACCGAGCCAACGGCGCGATCGACCTATCCACGAAGGATTTTTCCTGCAAGCAAATCGAAGAACATGCAAGAAAATAATAACCAAGCAATCTCAAAATTGCGAATATGCTAGATGGGATTAATCTCACAAGATGGGGTTCCGATAGGATGTCTTGACGGTCGCACTAGCCGCTACGAGCGAAGACAAATAAAAGTAGCAATATAGCTAAACTTCTCTAAACAAAACCCGAGTCTAAACCCTAACCTAGACTAGTATTTATTATACGCAGCCGCCGCCTAACTATGGCGCTGCGCGTAGACGTGTCCAGCATGGACTGCTACGGGTCGAAGGAAAATTTCACCAGGAGCCGGCCCATATGTTTGACCGGGATATTAGGCCTTCTGGGATTAATTCCTTCTTTAATTAATGAGATGGGCTGGTGTGCACGTAGCTTCTCTGGTCCATTAAGTCTAATCCTTCTTCTCTTCTCTCGTACTATTTTAAAAGACTTGTGCATGTAGCATGCACAATAAATAAAATGGTATAGTATTTTTGTCCCTGATAATAAAATATAATATCATATAATGATTAATAGAAATTACCTAAAGATTGTGTCGAGGAATATTTGTAGACATACTAGTTGAATGCCCGTGCGTTGCCACGGACACACAAAATATGAAGTATATGATGTGAAAAGATTACTCGACAAAGTGATAGCATGGACTTGGATATTTTAAATTAGTGCTTTTTATAGAATATATTTTGACAAAAAAACAATGTCATAGGTAATTCAAAATCTATGAACATGGACAAACTTGTATTTAAATGTAGATAATAACTAAATCATCCGTGAAATTAGCACATCCCTTAAAACACCATAGACACAAACAAATATGACGAAACAGTCACCTACATAGTGCATCAATTGATGTGCACCAATTTCGTTTTTTCATGTAAGGACATGATTGATTTAATAATGGAAATATCGTCCGCTGTGCAAATATAATCTGTCATGGGACAACATGAAGCCAAATTAGTTACATATAAAAAAGGTCAATGAAATGATAAGGTTGATAATCACTGTGAAAGTAAATACCTTGTGGTGTAATATTTGTATTAGCTCTTCTTGGTTTGTTATGACGCGAATTTGCTATTATTTCTATCTGCACATCGATCTTGTTGATAGGTTCTTTTTCATGGTTAACAATATCCATATCTGTCAGCGGCACATTCTGCATAGTGAAATATATCAATTAAATATAGTTCTACCATATTTTTTTTAGGAATAGTATAATAATTCATATGCAACATGCAAAATAAAAGATTAAAAAGACAGACATCTAAGAAATTTGATAGCAGTGACAGACTGTCTAAATACCTTGGTTCTACTCCTTCCGTTCTTAAATACCTCGGTTCAAACATCAACTACACACGAAGCGAAATGAGTGATTCTACACTCTAAAGTATGTCTTATACATCTGTATGTAGTCTTTTATTAAAATCTCTATATAAAAAATTATACTTCGTATTTTTTTTTGAGACAATGAGCAGCTGCATTACATTCATTCAGCAAATGTTTCAGTACAAATGATGGTCCTGATTACATCAGGTACAACATTAAACCAGCAGGACCCAGGGTCGTGTTCTGCAGATCTAGCAAGAACATGAGCTGCCACATTACATGATCGGTTAACATGAGTAAACATACAAGATTTAAACTTAAGAGCCCTACATTTGATGTCATATATTATGGCACCTATTTGAGATCTATCAGTTGTCAAATTCTTCACCTTATTGACTACAGTAGAACAATCAGATGCCATAATAATGGATTGGAAGCCAGCTTCTTCGGTGAATGATAAGGCATGTCGCACCGCTATGGCTTCAGCAAGTTTTGGGTCTTCCACCTGGTCCACATAGCATCTGCAAGCAGCCCGTACTACTTCCAGATGGTCACGGATGACAACTCCGATACCCATACGACACGAGTCTGAGAAGATTGCTGCATCTGTATTGATCAGAACCGACCCTTCCGGCGGTGGCGACCACTTAGGAACCAAGGAAGTGCAGCTGTGACTCTCAGTCTCACTCTCTCCTCACCGCTCACTTTCTCCTCACCGCTTAGCCCTTTTCCCTTGAGCTACCACCTACCCAGCTCCTCTGTGCAGCCGCCGGCGCGTCATGGCGCGCATCCGCACGGCGCGCGACGGTGCGAGGCACCAATCCCTGGCACAACCTCCCATCCCCCCGCCTCCGAACCATTCTTACGGCCTGGCTGTGCCCTCGCGAGCATCCCACACCCAGTCCCATCACTCCCTGGTGTCCGGCGAGATCCGCCGGGCAGGGCTCTCGCGGACGCGCGCGCAGTCTGGGCGGCGGCATCCACCGCGCAGCGCCCCCTGCTCCGCGTCCCCCGCCCGACGCCACCCCTCCCCCCCTCCAACGCCCGGCGACCGGCGCGCGCCGTGCAGCCCGAGGAGACCCTGAGCAAGCCGTGCTCGCCCGGATGGGTGGAGTACGAGCAGGAGTGGATTCCGTGGTGCACCACGACGTCGACGGCTTCTCTTCGCCACCGAGCTCTGCTCCCCTCCCTGTGCATCAGGATGAAGGTGCTCACGAATCTTACCTTGTCACGGTCGACTCCCCTCTCTCCCTCCGCGTTCTGCATTGGTAGGTCTGTTGGATTGGCACCGCCGGTGAAGCAACAAACTGGAGGTAGATTGAATCTCTCCTATATATAAGGCTAGCTAGATGTGTAGTATCGGTATACGGTTAGGATAAGGTTGTTTATTTAGTGAGATGAGGATTAAACCTTTCTTGGGGTTGTCTGGATTGGATACGGACTTTTTGCCAATTCTGTTTCCCATGAACTCGTTTATAGGGCTAACCACATGAAATTTGTTAGCGTACCCAAAATTAAGGACAGCTGCGTGCTAAATCTTATCACAGAGGTACAGAAAAAAGCAGATCAACAGATTATGTTCCTAGTCTTCATATCGAAGTATCTGTCGCCTAGAAAAACTCATCCTTTAATAGTTGAGATAGTAGAGATATGAGGAGATCACTGATGGCTTCACTCAGCTTGGGTTCTTCATTATCAGATACATAGTTCCTTGTCCATGTATTTCTAACAAGAGATTCTATGCAATTGAAGTTTAAGTCAGTTTTTATATTGCTATATATGAGATTAGATGCCACAGGTTTTGACCATATGCATATGCATTAGAAAGAAATACGACACCTTAGTATTTTTGTTCTTCTTTAGCAAGTTACTATCGAAACATCTTCCTCCTGCATATGTTTGAAATTTCATGCTGTCTCTTGTTATTTCCAGCTTAAACAGGTACAGGACGGGTAGATGTCGCGAAAGGAATACTCATGGTTTCTGAAGACTGACTATGCCTGAGTACTACACAACAACAAACTCAGGTTAGTGTGCATTAATAAAATCTACAATAGTTATGTGGTTGTAATGCAGAAATGAACATACTTTACCTTGACTTGCTATAATTTGATCCGGTGACTTCATGTGCTAAGGACTTCCTTGTACACTATGTTCTTCATGGTTGTTAATAAGGGCTCAGATCTTTTTCACTTCTTTGAATTCTTGCTTTCTTCCTTGCCCTTGCCCTTACCCTTGCCATTGTCCTTGATGGCGAGAATCTTAATGTTCCTCTTCGCTGTGGCTCTAGACAATGCGACGTAGAGCTGACCGTGAGAGAAAACCGGGTCCGGTAGGTACACCCCGACAATTGGGATGGTCTGCCCTTGCGCCTTGTTGATTGTCATGGCAAAGCTGAGCCTAATAGGGAACTGCTTCCTCTTGAACTTGAAAGGGAATATATCGTCATCGGATGGGCAGAGAGGTATCCGAGGAAGGAAAACCCTCCTACCAGCATGTTGTCCTAGCACGATTTCTGCATCAATGGCGTTCCTCTGAAAACCCCAGACCACAAGCCTTGTGCCGTTACACAACCCATTAGCTGGATCAATGTTTCTCAACAGTATAACAGGGCAATTTATCTTTAGTTTGAGTGCATGCGGAGGCAGCCCGTTGGGAGTCAGGTTATTAAGGAATTCGGGGGCATAGTAGCCGTGTGGATCATCCTCTGCACTATCAAAACTGTGGTAGATCTTCTCTTCACCCTGGAAGCACTCTATCATGCGCGTATTTATCTTATCAACGTTGTCGTTCTTGGTGGAGAGGATCGCTCGAGATGTCATGTAATTTGGATCAGCCATGTTGTCGTCCAGAGCAGGAAATACATGGTCGATTAGCTTCTCTAGGTCAGCGCCGTCTCCTGTTGGCGGCACACAAATATCTTCGGGGAGCCTTATGTTGCCTTCCTCGTCAGTTTCCTCGGTCCCGTTACCTACCCGTAGCAAGTAATCTGCGAACCACGGGTCGTTATGCGCCCTCATGTTGGTGACGAGCCTTAGCTGGCGCATGCCGTTCCAAAGGTATGAACTCCGCAGGGTCGCATCGATTATCTGACCCCGTGCCCCCTTCCTGACGACCGGAAGCACCTGCCTGAAGTCCCCACCGAACACGACTGTCTTTCCCCCGAACGGTCGGTCCCGTCGTCCCATGATGTCCCGCATGCTATTGTCTAGTGCCTCAACCGCTTGCCGCTTCGTCATGGTGGCCTCGTCCCATAGGATGAGTGAAGCCATGTGCAGGAGCTTGGCCGTCCCACTTTGCTTCGTGAAGCTGCACGACCCCCCATCTTCAATGTTGAGTGGGATCTTGAACCTCGAGTGGGCTGTCCTTCCTCCAGGCATGATGGAAGCCGCGACGCCTGACGTCGCTGTAGCTAGCGCGATCTTGCCCTCGCCTCGAACCTTTGCGAGAAGTGACCTGTATAGGAAGGTCTTCCCGGTGCCTCCCGGGCCATCGACAAAGAATACACCACCATCACCAGCATCAACTGCTGCCAGTATCTCATCGTATGCAAGCCTCTGCTCAGGGTTTAGCGAGGACGCCAAATCAGCGTCGTTCGCGTCAACCTCGATGGCGGACTCCTCGGTGACTTCTCTGGCCTCACCTCCAGTAGTGTCATAGGTCTCGTCGATGTGCGGAAGAGGGAACAACGCTACGTCTTTGCCCATGGACTGTAGCATGCCCCTGATGTCAAGCAACACCATCTGCTCCACTGCTTTTGAGCACGTGTGTTCGACGGTAGTCATCAGACATCGCGTCTAGGTGCCTATCCCATAGACCGCGCACGTCACCTGGCTCGCAGAATACCAAGATAGTTGCAAAGAGCCTCCTGAGTGAGGCTGGCATTGCAAACTGTGTTGACTCTGTAAGACACTCGTCAAGTGTGTTGTCGGCCTCAATGAGGCCCGGCCTCAATGAGGCCCAATCTCTCGGCAGCCTCACGGAAGCTATCACATAGCACTCCGTCCACGGTCCGCAGGTCCTCGAAGGATGTCTTGCCTGGAACGTGGTTAAGCAGCACTCGCAGAAAGTACCGCTCCCCCTCGGCTGGATGGGCTGACACGATTCGACCTACTTGGTGCTGCTTTTCTCTCCGCTTCCAGTATTTCTGTCTCTGCCATGTGAAACTTCCCGGAAAGTCCTTGTACAGGATATCCCGAGCCCACACGTGCTGCTGATTAGCGAGGAAATACTCTGTCAGCATTGACTTAGATGCAGTATCACGGGCGACGACATCGGTCAGGTCCTCTCCTGCTTTGAACGTGACACTATTCATATTAGGGAGATGAAGCGGCAACTGTAGGACCGACGGGAAACTCTCAGAAAGGTTTAAGCCGAATATCCTCCACATCGCCTCCGGTGGAGTAACCCATCTCGCATCAACGTACCTTTTAATCTCGTCTACAACCCCGTTGCTGGCAGGCTGGTCAATGCTGAATGAAGCTCGATCGTGACCCTTGTATACGTATTTGTAAAGGTACTTGACGGCCTTGATGCTGGAGCACACCTCGACATTTATGTGGCAGTTGAACATCCGCAATAGATAAGGGTTGTAAGGCACGACCCATCTGTTATCCAGCATTTGACGGCGGACCTTAGCCTGACGACCATCGTCCCGCCGTCGATAAACCGGGTATGAATCCTTCCCCTGTAAGGTGTTCTGGTTGAATGGTCGTGAGTACTTGCTCTTGCACTTCAAGTCTTGCATGCACACATTTTTGGGATTAAGATTGCCACATGGGCCGTGCATCATATGCTTCACGACCATGGCATAGAGCTCTGGATACTTATGCCTGTCCGGGAGCTCTGCAGATATGACACGGTCATACTGCTCTGGCACCACGAGTTTATAATTTGAATTCATGATCAGCAGGAAGTGTGCATGGGGGAGGCCCCTCTTCTGGAACTCGACGACATACACATGCGCTACCACAACACCAAGGATGTGCTTTTTGAACAACATCTCTTTCATGGTCTCCAGCTTGGCCCTGAACACGCGTGCGACAAGATCTGGTCGGTCCTGGGGTGTCTGGCCAGGAAGCAGCTCATTCAGTATCTCCTCCCAGCTAGGATTGCATGTCATAGTCAAAAAGATGTCAGGCTTCCCATATGTCTGCACCAGTGCCATGGCGTCCATCTGCCTCCGCTTCATGTCTCGGTTGCTTCCTTGATGCGTCCCTGGCAGCACGATCCTCTTCCCAACAGCGCTCGCTCGCATCTCCCCAACCGCGATGCTATCCACAAGGCCTTGGTATAGATGGGCACGTATCTCTCTCTGGTGGTCCCTGATCCACTTCAGCCTACATCCCTCAATCTTGATGAACATGTCGACAGCCCACTGCTGAAACAGGCGTGCTCCGTGTAGTATGGGGTTGAATATTGCAGGGCGCGTCTATAGCCGGTAACAGTAGTAGTCCCTGACAGAGACACACAACCGGCTGTTCCCCTCTGTGGAAAGACGTGAAAGAAGAAGGTTAGGTACCATATGGAAGGATAGAGAATTTTTTCTGGCATATAAGCATACCAACCAAGCGCACCTGAATCGTTATCACGGTTTCCTCTTGGTTGTTGTGCAACCTCCCAAGGGACATTGTGCTTAGGGATATTTGGATGCCAACCAAGCTCCCCCCTTGGAAAAAAGAGGGGATACGAGAGCGGGTCATAACAGCCATCTGTGGCATGTATACTATACTTCTCGTTGTTGTCCCCATAGAGTGTAATGCTGCGGTTGAACCTGTTTGCTAGATCGCTTCCCTCGACCCAAATCGCAGCCACCTCAGATGACACGGGTCTATTATATCTTCGTTGGTCTAGCTTCTGGTCAATGTTGAGGTCTATCCGGTACTCCTCGAGGTTTTCCTTGTGGGCACCCAAACTCCTAAACTGTTGGGAGTAGGGGTTTTCCCTGAGGACGTCCACTAACTTGCTGACAACGTGCTGGTCCAATTGCTTGGTGGCCTCCTTTCGATGGCTTAAGCTGGGATCGTCATCGTAGAAGTACAACTGCAGATGTTCAGGGCGAGATCTTGGACCGAACGAGTGCACTCTGTGGTACATAGTGCCATGTGCCCGAAACGTGTACACCCCAGACTTCATGTTTGTGTAGTTGTTGTCTAGGCTGACGCCAAGGGTAGTGAAGGCAAAGTGTCCGTTGAAGAACCGAATGCTCTCCCGGAAATGCTGAGAGTCTGCATCCGCGCTAGACCATAACCTCATCAGCTCTGGGATAGGCTCGGGTTCAGCTAGCTCAATCTCCCCGTTCCGACAGCAGAAGCTGTCAGTCTCGTACTGGAACTTCTTGGCATTGCAATGCTCGCAGTTTGCAGCGTGCTTCAGGATGTGTGTGCTGTCCGGGATGTTGGAGTAGACATAGTCGAAAGGATCTAGGTCGATAGATCCTGTGTTGGAGGATTCTACGGGCTCATCGAGGTCCGTGCTATCAGTGTCGGATGCTGCAAGCATTGTGGAGATATAACAAGTCACGATGGGATGCACATCATAAACCAATAATATAGAGGGATGAGCAGCGAAAGGCGCCTCGAAGTACCTTCACCGGTAAATAGGTAGTACTCATCATCCATGAGGTCACCGGAGAGTGCATTCTCGTCCATGATGCCGCTAAGGAAGGCATCCATGTCAGCTGTAACATTGTTGAGCCGGTAAGTAATGGTTTTTATTGTGAGTGCACACAAGGAGGGGAGTAGACATGAGAGGGTTACCATTGGTTCCGATGGTGTACGATGGCATGCTTGATGAAGGGGAGGAAGCCGGTGAAGCAACTCCTGTGGGCGGTGCTTCTGAGCTTGTTGCTGCTCTGTTCACATCTAAGGTACTTGCATCTGGGCCTGGAGGCCTCCGCTTTTTTTGAAAGCTTGCATTACGACGATCTAGCAAAGCTGACTTCTCACCTTCTGGTATGCTTTTCCCGCGCGCTGTTCGTTTCAAGGCACTCCCTTGAATGTTCTTTGCTGTAATACTTTGTTTGTGAGCTCGCTCCCGAGCCCTACGCTGTGCTCTGCTCTCCTGCCTCTGCTCCCGGGCTTGATTCTGCTGGTCGTCTGTTTGGTGATCATTGGTTTGATGCGAGGGATTTATGAGTTCGCTGGGGGCATCATTATCATCCAGGGTACGACTAAGGTACTCGCCTGCACCGTTGTGGAGCCGTTAAATACTGGTTCAATGCACATGTACAGAACAAGTAGAGTAAAGATGGAAGGATTACCGTCTGATTCGAAGTTGTTTCCAGCCTTACTCGCAAACCGGGGGGCAGGGGCAGGAGCTGAAGCTTCGGATTCTCTGAATGCCAACGCATGAGTGCTCGACATCAGGTTGGGTGTAGCTAAGGTACCTGCATCAGGGCGCAGCATTGCGATGGATTCAGCGCAAGGGGTGTTGCGCCTAGCCGCGAGTCTCTTCTTGCGCTGAGCTAGCATGTTCTGCTTCTCCTTAGGTGATTTGTTTTGCAGACGTGTTCTTCGGTGGGTGTTTGTCTCTTGGTTGTCATGGACTGACATATTTTGGTAGGCCGCCCTTCTAAGGGTGTTACTCTGTTGCTTCTCCTCTGGTGTCATTCGTTGCCTGGCTTCTCTTTGACGGGCAGTCCTCTCCTCCTCTGTTTTTTTTTCCTAGCTTCTCTGCGACGTGCATTGATTTCCTCCATCTGTTCAGGTGTTAATCTATTTCGCCGTGCCATATATTGGTCTCGCCTTTTCTGTTTTCTATCTGATTTAATGATATCATTTGAAGCAATGTGCTCGGGGACAGTGTCTCCAGTGTCGAGTCCAAGTGCTATGTCTGAACCAATATTATGATCAATGCTTCTGTCTGTTCCTCGAAGTGATGCATGGTGATCATAGTAAGTGCCTTCACGAGAATGATTTCCTGAAGAACCATTTTGTTTAACAAATGTATAAATGCAAACTGAAAAAAAGTCGTGTTTAAGGGCGATACCGATTGATGTTTCCACATGCGGCACTGGCTGAAAGGCCTTGAGATTGCCGGCTATAGGAATCATCATAGGCAGTTGCGTGGGCACATTGTCATCATCATCGGAAGACGAAACACTATAGTTAGTAGTGCCTGTTTGTTCGCGTATGAAAAAACCAGATGGTGGTCCGTGTGTATTGGTGAGTTGTGATCTGGGTGTCCTCTCATATTCGACAACTGATAAGATTAATGTAAGTTAAGTTGTGAAGCTTATTGAGTACCTTATTTGCAGACATGTGATTGGCATACACATACCTTGTTTTCCTTTATCATAGAGATGCTCTCTGTCCTTTGACATCTTTCTGTCCTATAGAAGCTTAAATAAACCTGCAGTCTTTTTCCATTAAAAAATGATATGAATTGAATTATGAAAATGATATGACCTCTGGTGACTCATTTAACAGGCTTTTAGGTCTCACTTGTTCATTTTCATAGACATGTTCTTCGCATATGGTTTTCTTCCAAAGTAAAATGATTGAGCTATTATGTGTTGACGGCTGAAGTTTGTATATTTCAGTTTATAAAGTGCAAGATTTTGTAGAAGTTCAATTTTTTAAAAAGAGGGCTCAGACATGGCGACAAGAATGAAGGTGGAGGGGAAGGAGTAGAGAGAAAGATGTCTGTCTCCACGTGGTGCGAAAAAGACTATACAGGATTCTGTATTATGTCGCGTTAAAACAATCTGGAATATAAAGGATTCTGGAGGTGAGCTTAAATGAAAGTATTTCCTTCTATCACTATTCCTGTCGCGAGGCATGTTTGTTCCCATGATGTAAAACTAAACATGGTCTGAGGTTACCTAATCTTATACTGCAATTTCAACACATGTTCTTCTTACTAAAATGAACCTGCAGTCTTTTTGCATTACGGAACAGGGCAATATTCTTTACGGAACAGGGTCTCCAATATATGAACTTAACCGTGCGAACAGAAGTAAAAGATGCAATCTGAGTACTAACATTATGAAGTTTTGAACAGGAGTCTAGGATGGCAAACCTAGGGCGTGATGGGCAGCATGAAACATAACAGAGGAGATGAAGAAGACGGTAGGCGGGCTCAGGAGATGAGGCAGCAAGAGCCGTCGAGCGAGGCGATCAGCAGAGGCTGCAGCTCCCACAGCTCGCGTTTCTGTTTTGGCGGCGAGCTCGTACGCCAGGAAGAACTGGCATCTCGATGGAGGTCGGCCAGGAAGAACTGGCGTTCGTTGGCGGGTCGAAGAAGTTTGATTTTTGGTCGATGGACCTCGTCCTCGTTCGTGGGTTGCGGAGCTGTTTTTTTATTGACTGGGCGCGATCGTGGGGTTCCATGGACTTGTCGTTCGTGTGTAGAAATGTGGACCTCGTACGTGGGCTGAGTTGGTGAATTTGTTTTGTTTGCGGGCGCTGAGTTGGTGATTTTTCGTACGTGGGCTGAGTTGGTGGGCTGCTGCGTGCGTGTGGGAGTTCGGGCGACGAAGGGAGGGGGGATCGATCGAGGTCGAACCATGACGACGATCGATCCCCCTTTAATAGTAGAGATTTATGCCCACATCATCCCCCCTTTCTTGAAAACAAAGCCGTCCTCGGCTTTTATTTATCTGGAACACATCATAGAGCAAAGCAAAAATAGATGCAACACATATAGGCCGTTGCAAAGGCATTAGCGCATCAGGGTGTGCTAATTTTGTCATAACGCCACTATGAATATCATGACAAATTTTATCCCACACATAGTCTATATATGAATGATATGGATGCAAATTAACTATTTGGGCACACGGTATATCCAGAGCACAAGTTGGGACATTGAATGGAAAATTTTCAGAATTGATGGCAAGCATAGTGTAGGTAGTATGATCCGATGATTTAGCCTTCTTATCATCTATTATTTCATCGGGGGTCATGGGAAGCAAGTTAATGGTTTTTCCTTCAAACACGAAAGTATATGAATTTGTTCTACCATGATGGGTGACACTATTATCATATTGCCAAGGTCGACCTAACAATAAAGAACAAGCTTGCATAGGAATGATATCACAGTCAACAAAATCATGGTACGAACCAAGTGTAAAATGGACCCTGACACGACGTGTTACCTTCAACTTACCGCAGTCGTTGAACCATTGGATGTAATATGGATGGGGGTGTCTTGTAGTGGTGAGGCAAAGCTTCTCTACTATCTCAATACTCGCCAAATTATTGCAGCTTCCACCATCAATGATCACACGAACAGAATGCTCTTTGACAACAAACTTAGTTTGAAAAAGATTATGGCGTTGAGGCATCTCAGTATGCCCAACCTGGGCACTAAGTACTCGCATGGTTACAAGGCTAGGGTATTGATCTGCCATTGCAGCATTAACATGTATCTCCTCCGTGTCATGCTCCTTAGTGTCACCTGCATTATTAGTAGCAAGCATAGCACGTGTATCTTCATCCAAATCACTAGCAGAAGAGTACTCACCATCTTCTCGCACAATGAAAGTACGTTTATTTGGGCAGTCCTTCATCAAGTGCCCGCCACCTTTGCATATATGACACTTCATGTCCCTAGTGCGTCCAGACGAAGTGGTGGGGGCTAGAGAAATTGCTTTCGAAGCCTCGGATGATTGTGGAGCTGATTTTGAACTTGATGGGTGTGCACCATTGTGCAAGATAGGTGGTGTTGACTCAGTAGTGGACGGAACAGTAGGAGAGGGTGTCCATGATGAGCAGCGACCTGCAGAAAAGTTATCTCGTCGCTTGTTGTGACGTCCCTGTACTTCCCTTTCAGCTTTACAAGCAAAATGAAACAAACGAGTAATAGAATTGTACTCCTTATAGTCCAATATATCCTGAATATCACGATTCAAACCACCTAAAAATCTAGCCATCATAGCATCTTCGGTTTCAACTAAGCCACATCGCACTAAGCCAGTTTGCAATTCTTTATAATAATCCTCTATAGAATTGCTACCTTGTTTTAAACGTTGCAATTCATTTAGTTTATCACAAGCATAATATGAAGGAACATAACGCTGTCGCATAGCTCGTTTTGAAGCATCCCAAGTAGCAGGTATATTATTTGCATTAATACGACAATATTCACTCCACCACATGGAAGCAAAGTTTGTAAATTCACTAGTGGCTGCCCTAACTCTTTGGTTCTCAGGAATATCATGACTTTGTTCAACAGAAAGTTCCCAGTCAAGATAAACATCTGGATTATATTTACCATTGAAAGCAGGCATAGTAAATTTGATTCTGGCACTAGAGTGTTCATAATCTCTAATATCATACCTGGGTTGACCTTGTGCCATACCGTGACGGTTGAAACGTATTTGTCGATGAGCACGGTCATTGTGGTGGTTGACCATTTGGTCGTCTTCGGTGTCACCAGAATAGTCCTCGTAGTTGTCCCCATGTTGCTCGACGCGGGGAGGAACTTGTTGGTGCTGGTTTATGGTGGCGGCATCAGTGACAGTAGCTGGGTGTTGTGGATGACCCATGGGCACACGTTGAGCTTGCGAAGTAGCGGCAACACCCGTGGAATTGTGAGGAACTGCGTTCTTGTCGACAGGGGGTGCAGTCCGCAACTCATCCAGACGTGACAAGATGTCCTGTAGCTGTGTGTTCGCAACACCCTGTGCATCCTCTATGGCCTTGAGCCTCTCTTCGACCACAATCTGAGCACCCTCAAGTTGGGCGAGACGCTCGCTGGTGACTTTCACATCCGCGGTGAGGCCCTCAAGTGTGGGTTGATCCTGTGCCATTATTAGCAAAAGAGAAAAAACACAGTGTATAAACCCTATCAACTAGTAGGACGTGGTGGAGAAAAAAATCGCTCACACTCAAACTTAGTATCAAATTCTTACGTGTTCTTACCAATGCAACAGGTGGTGATCGACGTGTTGGTGTTGGCTTCAAACGACCGATGAAGATTGGTTGGAGCGATAACCAGGAATCAGTAGAGCCGGGACCTGTACTTATTGGTAGGAAAAAGTGTAGCTTGAAAAGAGGCTTCTCAACTCACAATATTAGTTGCACAATTTAGCAAAAAGCAATGTAAGTTGAATAATTGCTCAAACTCCTAACTAGTGCTAGCAGTCGACTAGAAAGAGAGAAAATAATCTAAGCACAGATACTGAATCAGATGAGTGTAAAAAGCGATGCAAATATGTTAGCTCTAAATAGCTAGATATAAGTGAGGTATAAACTGTTGCTCGTACAGAGCAGAAGTCCTGGACAGCAGAATGCTACGCGGCCTCAACTTTGCACTTTTTCTTTCTTTTCTTTCTTTTTTCTTTTTTCTCTTTTTTTGGCTCTTTTTTCTCTGTTTTTCTTCTCTCTCTTTTTTTAACTTTTTTTTGTTTTGTTTCTTCTCTCTCTCTTTTTTTAGCAAGCCGGTAACTAGCAATAAATCACGTTCTATCAAAGACGAGCCTGGCAGAAAAAATAACAATACGTGAGGACACTTGTTGGAACTTGTGAGCTACTAGGCTACTAGTGGTGAATGTAATCAAGTGCTGATGGATGACCAGATAGGATCGGGATGCTCCTGTCTAGCGGACAGAAGCTGGGACGTGGGGTGCAGGTGCAGCTCGCGCAGGCGCGTGTGCGAAACTGAATACACCCAAAAAGCGGCGAACGACGTGGCAGGCGGATGGATTGGTGTGGCGCGCAACCGAACAAAGGAAGATTCGTCTTTTGTTTACCTGTTCAGATCACGGATGAATTTATGGCGAAAAAAATCGTGGACAAAAACAAAGTTCGATCTAGTAGAGAATTTTCTCGCGGACTAATCTAGACCAGCAATAGTATTAGATGAATGCAAGCAAAAATTCAACTACACAAATACTAGATGCAAAAATTGCTAAAGGCTAAAAAGATAGGTGCAGCAGATGAACTAATCTAATGTTTTTGGCTTTTTTTGTGTGGTTTGTAGGATGAAAAACGATCTAATCTAATAAAGCTGTAAATCTCTCACCGATGAACCTGCAAACTGATACCACTTGATGTGAACTGGGGCCCGATCTTTTGATGAGAGGGAGATAACTACGATTTTGGGTGGGACTTGACCCTCACGATCCGGCTACCAACCGTACAGGAAGAACCATACACGACTGATATCCCCGGCAATCGCTGAACCAACTCCACGGCGTTATCGATCGAGCCAACGGCGCGATCGACCTATCCACGAAGGATTTTTCCTGCAAGCAAATCGAAGAACATGCAAGAAAATAATAACCAAGCAATCTCAAAATTGCGAATATGCTGGATGGGATTAATCGCACAAGATAGTGTTCCGATAGGATGTCTTAACGGTCGCACTAGCCGCTACGAGCGAAGACAAATAAAAATAGCAATATAGCTAAACTTCTCTAAACAAAACTCGAGTCTAAACCCTAAACTAGGTATTTGTTATACGCGGCCGCCGCCTAACTGTGGCGCTGCGCGTCGACGTGTCCAGCATGGACTGCTACGGGTCGAAGGAAAAGTTCACCAGGAGCCGGCCCATATGTTTGACCGGGATATTAGGCCTTCTGGGATTAATTCCTTCTTTAGTCAATGAGATGGGCTGGTGTGCACGTAGCTTCTCTGGTCCATTAAGTCTAATCCTTCTTCTCTTCTTTCGTACTATTTTAAAAGACTTGTGCATGTAGCATGCAACATGGATGGCCCTCATCTCTCCAAGCACCTTTGCTCCTTTCTGATGCATGTGTGTGTGCACATGCATGGGCCATGCAATCTTCAACATCTTCATATTTATGTTGCAGATGCCTTCAAGAACTCTGCACAATAAATAAAATGGTGTAGTATTTTTGTCCCTGATAATAAAATATAATATCATATAATGATTAATAGAAATTACCTAAAGATTGTGTCGTGTAATATTTGTAGACGTATTTATGCCCACATCATGGTCTCGGTTCAGTATTATTTTGTTACGCTGCAATGGTGCCCGGTTTTTGTAATCTGCTTCTTCGTTGCGATTTTATGATCACTGGTGGCGAATTTCGATGCCCAGTGGATGTAATATACCTTAAATCCTTTATTGTATAGTGTAGGATTATTCTTAGTTACTATGCCGTAATTTCTTTATTGTATAGAGTAGGTTTGTTCTTAATTCCTACTAGTTAGCAACGGCCTGAAATGAACCCCGGCCCATGATTGTGCGAATCAAATCACGGGCTTTTAACAGGCCAAAATTGTCTCGGACCTTGTTTGGCCCAATCAGATATCGGCTGCGAGCAGGCCGGATGCAAACCGGGCCGTAGTTAGGCCCAACTATATGACGGGCTTTTAACAGGCCGAAATTAATATAGGGTCGAAATGTTAAACGGGCCCTTAACAGGCCAAAACTAATATCAGGCTGAATTACAAAGTGGGCCTTTAGCAAGTGGGCCCAAAAGCATAGTGTCCAGTTGATGGGCCGAATCTGATATGGGCCATAATTGAGCCCAAAGCCTCTTAAAGGGCTGGACCTGATCTGGGCCATAATTTGGCCCAGAACGTGGTAGGCTTTTAACGGGCTGGATCTCATATGGGCCACTATTAGGCCCGGAGCGTGGCAGGCCAATAATGGACCGGATCAAATATGGGCTGGCATTTGGCCCAAAACATGGCAGCCAGTTAATGGGCCGGCCTACTAGCGTCCTCAAAATCTTGTGGGCCTAGCTGGGCCGGCCCATTAATGTCGGCGTAATCTCGTGGGCCTTTAGCTGGGCCGACCCATTATGACCCGCAAGAATCTTGTCGACCTTTACCTGGGCCGGCCCATTATGGCAGACAAAAATCTTGTGGGCCTTTACCTGGGCCGGCCCATTATGGCCCACAAAATCTTGTGGGCCTTTAGCTGGGCCAACCCATTATGGTCCGCAAAATCTCGTGGGCCTTTAGCTGGACCGGTCCATTATGGTCCGCAAAATCTTGTGGGCCTTCAGTTGGGCCGGCCCATTTAAACTTGATGGGCCGGTCCACGTGTCAACATATCATAGGCGCGTCTCGCCCACTGGATGAGTGACACCTGTGCCAACGCGGACCTGACACGTGTCTCCTCCAGCCAATGATGATTTTACACGTGGAAAATTCCCATTGGTCGGGGCTGTTAACGGGTTATCGGATCCAAAACACGACCCGATAGCTTAACGGCGTTCCGTTACGGTGGATGCCACGTGTCGGTCACCCTTGACGAAAGCACTTCTGTGACGCACGATTTATCGTCATGGAAGTGGACACTTCCGTGATGATAATTTTGGTAATGTCATGGAACACTTCTACGACAGCACAGGTATGACTATCTTGATTCTGTCATAAATTTGTCATGGATGTATATGCATGACAAAAAACGCGACCTACTGTGACAAACATGTATCATCACGGAAGTGTATTTTTTGTAGTGCAGGACTTGCGGTAATCGCGGGCGATGGTGATGAGGCCCTTGGGACCCGGCATCTTCATCTTCAGGTACGCGTAGTGGGGAACCGCCATGAACTTGGCGAGCATGGGCCGGCCTAGCAACGCGTGATACGCGCTGGAAAGGTCCACCACCTCGAACCAGTTCGGTTCGCGCCGGAAGTGGCTGCTGTCACCGAACAGGACATCTAGCCGGACCCGGCCAATGGGGGAGCAGGAGAGGCCGGGCACGATGCCGTGGAAGATCGTCCGGGTCGGCTCCAGGTCCTCGGCCTTGAGGCCGAGCTTGGTCATCGTGTCGCGGTAGAGGGTGTTGATGCTGCTGCCGCCGTCGATGAGGACTCGGGAGAACTTGCATGTGCACCGCGCGACGATGGTGGGGTTGAGGACGAGGGCGTAACCACCCGGACTCGGCATGACTGCCGGGTGGTCCTCCCGGGTCCAGGTGATCGGGCGATCCGACCAATGCATGAACTCCGGCATGGTTGGGACCACGGTGTTCACCTCCTGCCGAAGGAGGCACTCGCTGCGCTTGTCGTCGCCGAGGCTGGTGAAGACGACATAGGCCGCGCTCTGGTCCGGGTAGGCGTCTTCGCGCATGGCGCCGCCAGCTGGAGGCGGCGGTGGAGGCGGAGGCGGCTGTCCCGCGCCCGGAGCCGGAGGCGGAGGGGGCGGGACGTCACCCCTCATGATGGCTTGGTGATGGCGCACTGTCGAAGCGTGTGCGTGGAGGGTCTCACGCCGCTGTGGTGCTTGCAGGGGGCGTCGAGCATCTGCTTGAAGCTCATGGCGGGTTGCCATGCCGTCTTGCCGGTTTGCCGGCACTTCGCTGCCGGGTCCGCCGCGGGCTCGGTGGCCGCGACGAGCCGGTTGTCGTGATGCAGCGCCGGCTGGTCGGCCTTGCGCTTGTTGTTCTGGTGATGCTGCTGCCGGCTGCTTTCGCCGGCCAGCTTCGGAGGGGGAACCGGCTTCGCCTTGCCGGCTTCATCCAACGCCACCTGGATCTTCATGGCGGAGTCGGCGTTGGCGTACTTGTCCACCGTCTCCATGAGTGCGGCCATGGTGGCCGGCTCGGAGCGTAAGAGCTTGTGCTTGAGGAGGGTGCCATCTTGGCACCCGCTGATGAAGTACTGGATCGCCTGGACTTCATGGACGCCCTCGTAGCTGTTCCGGAGCTTGGTCCAGCGTGCGAGGTACTCGCGGCCGGTCTCCGTAGGCCCTTGCATGCACATGGCGAGCTGGCTAGGGCGGCCGGGTCGCTTGTAAGTCCCCGTGAAGTTGCGGACGAAGGCTTCCTCGAAGTCCACCCACGTGTTGATGCTGCCCATCGGCAGTCTGTTCAACCACGTGCGGGCCGACCCTTGGAGCATGAGCGGTGCGTAGCGCACGACGAGACGACATTGGCACCGGTGATGCCAATGGCCATGGTGTAGTCGGTGAGCCAGTCTTCTGGCTTCACCGTCCCGTTGTACTTGCGGGTGTCGCGGGGGAGCATGAATCCTTTGGGGAAGGGCTCCGTCCGGATGTGCGGGCCGAAGCACGCCGGCTCGATAGCGCCGCTCTCCTCCACCTCCAGGGAGCGAGCGAGCTGATCGAGGCGGTGGCGAGCGTCGGCGTCGTCGATGGCGCGCGGGCCGAGTCGACTTGTGGCCAGGCCACGGGAGGCCGGGTCGGTTGGAGCGGGACGCCAGCCATGCTGGTTGGGTCCATGCTGGATCTCTGGGATGGGCTCGTCGTCCAATCCGCCGGCGGCTGTAGCGGCTGGGTTGCACCGAGTCAGGGCTTGACCGAAGTGCGCCTCGCCGGGTGGCGAGGAAGCAGTGTGCAGAAGTTCGCCAGGCCTGCCAAGGCGGGCGGAGCTGGATCCCGCCGGCATGGCGAGCTGGTTGAGGCGGTCCTGCTGGGTGTTGGCGGCGTGGAGGAGTTCGCGCATCCACCGATGCGCTCTTTCAGCTCCTCACCCGCGAGCTGGTCTAGGCCAGCTGCGGCTACCTGGGCAGCGCGCATGTTCTTCGCTGGGGTCTCGTAGATGGTTGGGACGACGCCGAGGGCCCGACCGATCGCTCCTCCCCGGGCACGCACATCGGCGACCCGGCTTGGCTCGGCCGCGGCGGGCATGAATCCGTAGGCGGCATCGCGCTCCAGCTGAGCGGCGTCCAGGCGACGCTGAGTGGCAGCGAGCGTCTCGGACAGGTCCAGCATCTGCTGGCGCCTTTCCTCGAGCTGGGTTCGGGCCTCAGCGATGTTGGTGGCGTCAACGTTAGTGCCGATGGGGATGCGGAGGCTCTGCATAGCGGCGCGCAATGGATCGGACGACTCGATCTGATCCGCTGCGGCCCTGGCTTCGGCAGCCTTCCTCGTCTTGTCGACGAGGAGGAGGCGCCGTCGCCGGTGACGAAGACCTCCACATGGACGTCCATTGCCCCGGCGGAAACGCCGCCGCCGAGGGAGAGGGGAGAGTCTGAGTAGCTGAGCACCTCGCTGGGGTACTCGTCGGCCGCGAACGCATCGAAGATGCGCAGCGCGGCGAAGGAGGCAGCAAGCGCGCCGACGACGTCGTCCGTCAGCGCGACGGACTCGTCGGTGTAGGAGAAGGGCCCCGTTTGAAGCATGCTCCCGGCCAGCTCCTCGAGCTGCCCCACGGTGGGCGCCAACTGTCGTGGTGGGCACACGGCAGATGCCAAGGGATGGCTAAAGAGAGGAGGAGGCTCGAGGGCGCTGGTGGACTCCAGAGGCGGGGTTGGCATGAGCGGGCGCGGGACGCCGGACATACCCAGGTTCGTGGCTCTCCGGAGAGATAATACCCCTAGTCCTGCGTAGTGTAGTTGGATGATCGATAGTACAATGTTGCTCCTGGAGCTGTATGGAGGAGGAAGGAAGCTGGCCGAGGCTTGGGCTGCTTCTTCTCTCCGGTGTTGCTGTTTCGTGGCTAGTCCTATGCTTACTTGCTTGCTCCCTTGAGAGATCGTATGCCTGTCTCCCTGTCGGATCGTGGGCTCTCGGGGGGTTTTATAGTCCAACCCCCCGGGGGTACAATGGTAAGGTTACAAGTCGGTGGGTCCATATAGTCGGTGCCTGGGGACCCAGGCTGGGTCCCGCTGAGGGCTTGTGTTTCGCTGGGTTCCCCTAGGTGCGGGCCCCGCATGCCTAGGGGGACTGTGCATCATCTTGTCGATCGTCAGGGCGTGGCCGAGTCGAGTCGCGTACAGTGCTCCCCGTTAGGTTGCCGCTTGCTGTCGTCAGCGGCGAGGGCGGGGGCACTGTAGCCACGCTGGCCCTGGTCAGCGGGTAGGTGAGGGGCACTGTTGCCACGTTCCTGCTGACCAGAGGCATGGGCGGGGCACTGTTGCCTCGGTCATCGTTGATTGAAGTCTCGTCGCATCGTATGGCCTGGATGGGACGGGAGCTGACCCGTGGCTGGATTGCGTAGCACAATGGGTGGCGCTGGCTTGTTGAGGAGGCTTTGGTCGTGCCGGGTTCGGCCGTCTTGCGCTAGTTGTTGGGGCCGAGTCGACGTGTCTTGCCGGGTTGGCTAGTCTGGTCGGCTTGCGGGGCTTGGCCGGGTCGAGCGACCCGGCCCAACGCGCGTCGGTATTGAGGGGCGGTGCCAGCCCCGTTATTTTTTGAAGAGGATCCGGGTTCCGTTGCCTGCTCGGGGTCCATCCCCCCGACACGGGGTTTTTGTTATTTGTTAAGGATTCAACCCAGATCACTAATTAAGGGGTCTTATTTGCAAAGTTCACTCCCACCTTCCAGGTTGCGCCATTTGTCACAACTTGTGAGTTTTGCTTTTTTGTAGATTCGTTTATTCAAAACGATTTATCTCTTAAACGGTGCGTTCAAATCTTGAACCATTTTTACATTGGATTACTCGCATCGAGATCTTCAAAACTAGATCCCATGTTGATAGGTTTTGATGAATTATTTTACACAAAAAACCAGACAAAGAAAACCAAACTGGGAGCACATTTTTTTTCTTTTCGAGAGGCACGGCTGTGCCTCTCGCAGAAGCAAACCAGTTCTTCTCGCGCAAGAAAGAAAAGAAAACGCGTTTTTTAATTTCCGAGAGGCACAACTAAAAGCAAATTTGTGCCTCCACGAGAAACAATATGTGCCTCTCAGGAATGGAGAAAAGGAATTTTCTTTTTCTATTTCCGAGTAGGAAATCCGTGTCTCCACCAGAAGAAAAGCTGTATTTCTCGCTGAAGAAAAAAAGCAAAATAATTTTTTTAATCTTTTTCATTAGAAAAACACGTTTTTTCGTGCATTTGTTTTTCTAAAACCTAAGAAAGGGAAAACAAAAAAACCAAAAAAAGCATCTAAATGCTGAAAACATGTACAGAAAAATAAAAAAAAATCCGGCGAAAGCGTCAGCACGCGACAGTGACGGTGGCTTAGTGGCGCCCTCGCACCCCATCAAAGGTGATCCTTGCGGGGATTCTTATATATACCAATATAAAAAGACCCAAAAGGGCAGATTCAATTAATCTCGATCATCAAATCATGACAATTCGACGACCTAGACTGCTTCAATGTCGAGCACTCAACACGTTTAGCGTGCAGTTAATTTCATGCCAAAAGTAATGCTAATCACATAATAACACGAAAATAATATCTGCTTAATATACGCATGCACATAATATACTTCCAAATTAACGTGCATTGCACGTACACATTGACTAGTATTTCCTAAGGAGCACTCATTGATCAGTTTTTTATTTTGAGAAACACTCGTTTTTTTTACAAAAATTGAGAGGCACTCGCTTTTCAGTTGTTCTCGGATTCAGCCGAGTGAGACAGGACGGCCCAAGAGTCACTGACGGTCCATGAGTCAGCCGATGCCAGGCCGAAACGCCCAGCGAAACCGACCCCAAATCGAATCCACCCTTCTCTCCCCGCCGCGGCGCCGCTCCCCCCTCGCCCTAGCAACTCCTCTGGCGGCCGGCGAGCGAGCAGAGATGAACGCCGCTGCTCCCGCCTCCCCTCTCAGCTTCTTACTCTACCTCAATCTTCCGGCGGGGAATTCCGGATTCCAGTGACAAGGGGCGCATCGGCGATCTTTGGAGCGCGGCTGCGACAGAGCTCGTCGCTCCTCTTCCATGGCCACCAATGGCGTAGGCCCCTTTACTCGTCGAACGCTCGCTCAGGGTGCTCCGTTCCTCAGCCGGTGAGCCCCCGTCTCTTCCACGGCAGCGGCACAGGGCGCATCTTGAGCTTCATTTCTCTTCCACAAGTGGCACAAGCAACATGTTTTCTAGGGTTTTGTTTCCCCGCCAGGTCCATTCTTCCCCATAAATCTGTAAGCCCTTGAGACATCCGGAAGTTTCTTTGTCTGTAAATTAGTTAAGCAGTACAAATTAAGTAGTCTGGTAGATTTGAAAGAAAGAAATTGCAGATTTGGAAAGGAGGAACATCCAAGTTAAGCAGATTTGATTTGTCTTTCTGTTCTGAACAGGGTACTGAAAGGAGGAAAATTACTCTGGCCAGTGAAAGAAGCCAGTATCCGGTGTGGGTTGTTCGATCTACTAGAGGTAATTTGGTCTTCTGTTGTGCACACCATCAATTTCGTTGGTGTATATGTTCTACTTCAAATATGTATAGCTGGACCCTGTTAAAGTGATCTTTTGGTTTGCTGTCTCGTGTAATTGAAGAATATGGGAGAAGGAATTGGACACCGACTGTGTAGGCACTAGCCAATGCTTGTTGTCACAGTAGCATATATCCGTGGGGAGAGGAGACCAAGAGAATACATCATAAGTCATTGCCTTGCCATGGAATATTAAAAACTTGCTGACTGCCTGTTCATATCATGGTATCCACAAGAACCTGCCTAACCTGTATCTTTTAGCATGCTCCACACAAATAGATAAATTAATTCCTCTAAGTATGCTTCTCCTGCTATCAGTTACTGAATAATTATACCACCATGTGTGTGGAGTGTCTTGTAGTGCTCCACACAAATAGATAACTTATTTTCTATGAGTATGCTTCTCCTTTTATCAGCTCCTGGAGAATTATAATGATGCCGCGTGCTTTATTTGCAAGAATTACATGTCTTAAGCAAGAACTTATTAGATCGAGATGATTGCATATAAGAAGATCAATCTTGCCTCTTCTGCAGTCTGGTAGATTTTGAAAGAAACGAATTGCGGATTTTATTTGAACAAAGAGATGAAGCCAGAAAGGTAAATTTCTCGAGTTATACAAAATGTTCGCCTTGTGTTGGAGGCATTTGACACAAGTCTTTGTTGTTGTACTCTAAGCTGGATTCTTTGACGTTCTCTGAATTTCATTTATCTGCATACTAAATAGTTTTTGCTCCTGGCTTGCTCAGCGTGCTCTGTTCCTCAGCTGGCGAGTCCCCCTCCAGTGCATTCTTCTGCATAAATCTGTAAGCCCTTGAGACAACCGGAAGTTTCTTTGCTTGTAAATTAATCACAATTAAGCAGTCTGGTTGATTTGGAAAGAAAGAAATTGCAGGTTTGGAAAGGAGGAACATCCAAATTAAGCAGATTTGACTTTCTGTTCTGAACAGGGTACTGAAAGGAGGAAAATTACTCTAGCCAGTGAAAGAAGCCAGTATTCGGCGTGGGTTGTTCGATCTGCTACAGGTAATTTGGTCTTCTGTTGTGCACACCATCAATTTTCGTTGGTGTATATGTTCTACTTCAAATATGTATAGCTAGCCCCTGTTAAAGTGATCTTTTGATTTGCGTGTGCGTGCACCTTACCTGAACTAGGTCACCCCATGTTTTCTTCAAGCTCAAGTTCATCACTTCTTGTTTTGTTTTTCGATTTGACCTCAAGATTATTTGCTATTTCTCTTTATCTTCTTGTGCAGCAGGATTCGATTCGGTATAACACCATCACCAATGCAGACGACAAGGGGTTCATCGTGCCAGGCACCTCGGCGTTGCTTCCGTGAGATGGTGGCAGCGGCTACAGAAAGAGCTACGGTGAGTTCCTCTCCTCGCCTCCAGTGGTTGCTCTGTGCTCGGCGTGGCCATCGTGCCATGGTTATGTCTGGTTATGCTGCTACAGTACGCCCTTGCATAACGATGGTGCTACTGTTTGTTTGTTTATTTCTCTGCCTTGCTGCCACTAGCCTGCCTGATAGAAACTTGCTGAATATATATGTCTTTGAGCAGGAACTGATAGAATATATATAGCTCATGTTCATGTTGATTCCATCCCACTCAAAGTCTGAAACACTTCTTCTTCTTCGCACTCAACAACTAGGCAGCACACGCGAATATATATGCATATATATGTATATAGTTTCCCACTACACACATGGAGCAGTCTTGTTCGTTTCAGGATGTAGTATCATCACTTTATTTGTTCCCTGCCTGCCTCCATGATATTCTGACTGCATATATGTGGTCTGTGTACCATCCATGATATGCACTTGCATCCTCAACTCATGTTGGTATTGTTTTATATCCAAGGATGCCTTCCTACTCCTGCTAGTTTAGTTGTCGGGTGGCCTTGTTTCCATGATGATGAAATTCCAAATATCTGGCTGTGGTGTGCTGCTCGCTTTGACACTCATTTTATACACTACAAATTATTCATACAACATGGAGGGCCGGTGCGGGTGCTGTGGACACTCATTTTATGTCACTTCATTCAATTAAGAAAGGCATTTTCGACAGCGTCAAAGTAAGAAGTCATCTCAACAAGAGTGGTGCCAGAATAACCATAGCGTTCAATAGAGGAAAGCGGCACGGAAGCCGTAGTATGTTGAGTTGGAGGCGGTGCGTTGCCAATAGAAGGAGGCGTGGTAGTCGAGGGAGATGGCGAATTAGAAGAATCCACAACACGTGGACGACCAATGTGGTAAGAAGAGGATGAGGGGGAATCACCAGAGAAGCCTCACGGGACGAGCGAGGTTTGAGGTAGCCTCATGTAATGAACGAGGTGAGGAAGCCACATGTGACAATGGTATGGAGTCTAGAATATTAGTATGGGAAGACACGGTGGGATGGGTGGATGAGGACAATGCATGGGTGATAGGTGTATCTGCAAAAGTGAGGAAAGTAATATCGTCAATGGGAGGATGGACGTGGATTGAAAGGATGAGACTCATCAAAAGCCACATCCCGAGAAATGAGCATCCCATGACCAACATGATCCTAATAAGTGACATTCAATAGACTGGGCAACCAGTTTGGTGAGGGGGGGGGGCAAAAAGAAAAGGTAGCAACCGCAACCAAACAAAAGAAGCGTTGAGTAGCCATGAGAATGACCAAAAAGACGCTTGGGAGAACAAGATCAAAAGGACGTTGAGAGACCGTCTCACTATGAGGATGACGTAATCGTGTTTACCAAGCTGGCAAACCTGACAGTTTAAAGACAACACCCGAGGCAGATACAAGAAAATAACGTTCAAAGGTGAGGGACGAGAGCCATACAATTGACCGACGATGATGCCACATAGAGTCGGTAGCCAAGGAAACAGACGAAGAAAAGGTAGCAACCGCAACCAAACAAATGAAGTGTTGAGTAGTCACGAGAACGACTAAAAAGACGCTCGAGAGAAATGTCACCCTGCAGAGTAGAGGAAGGGTGAATATTGATGAGATGTGTGGAAGTAGGAACAATCTCAACCCAAAAGTGAGGTGGAAGAGAGGTGACAATCATCGACGCACGAGCTGCCTCAAGAAAGTGACAATGCTTGCGCTCATCAACACCATTTTGAGCATGAGCACTAGGAGAAGAGAACTGACCAAGTGCGCCCTGCTCAGCGAGGAATCCCACAACAAATGAGAGACACACTCACTAGCAGAATCTGCAGGGAAGACACCGCTAGGAGTGGAAAACTGGGTATGAACTATGGCGATAAACTTCTTACAGATAAGATCTCACTACAAGAAGATACAAAATATATCCATGTGTGTCGAGAGTAATCATCTATAAACATAATATAGTAGCGTTGGCCTCCTTTTGAGGCGAAGGAAGCTGGACCCCAAACATCAGAGTGAACAAGATTGAAAGGACGTTGAGACACCGCCTCGCTATGAGTATAAAGTAATCGAACCTGTTTACCAAGCTGACAAACCTGATAGTTTAAAGACACAACACCCGAGACAGATCCAAGAAAACCACGTCGAACTAAGGACGAGGGATGAGAGCCCTACAAGTGACCCACAATGATGCCACAGAGCCGGTAGCCGAGGAAACATAGGTGAAGAGGGTAGCTGCGGTGGTAGCAAGGCAGGTGAAGCCATTCAAGCTCTCGGAGGACCTGGGAGTCACTACACTGAGGGCCAACACAAAGTAGAGCACACGTGTGATGATCCTAATCTAAACAAGAGCCGAAGACGAGGATGACTACTCCTGAGTCAACAATCTTACACTTGAAATGAGCTATATGGTAAGTCAAGGAACATGACAACAAAGTGCTAATAGTACCTAGACCATCGAATGGGAGGGAAGTACCATCAGCAGTAAGAACATGAACATGAGAGTCTAAAGGTTTGAATGGAGGACAAACCGGAAGAAGCATGAGTCATATTAAAAGACTCTCCAATATCAAGGATCCATGGAAAGATGTGCTTCTAGCCTAGAAATGAGTTCAGTGCTCAACCTCATGGTAGCACACTTATATGATAAATTTTGGACATTTCTAATAACAAGAAGCCTTACTCCTATTTTGGCATTTTGGCCAGAGGTGGCTAGGCTAGTAGGTGCCAAGGTGGCCGTGGAAAGAAAATCGAGCTTGAACATACCTGATGTATAAGGAGAAAGATGATTTTGACCCTTCCTTGGTTATGACTTTGGTACGAAGCCACCTCACAAGAGGTTATGATTGCAGGCAACCCCATGTCAGTCAAGGACCCGCCCTTGGCGCCAGGGGAAAGAAAGTGACAAGTCTTATAGAATACCATGAGGGAAAACTGGGATGAGTAGCTCAGCTTAGGGTTCCTATTTGCAAGTTCAAGTGAGAAAGGCAAAGGATGGCGAGGGCGTGCTGCTCCTGACATCATTTTCATTGCTTCCTCATACCTCCCTATTTGCAAGTTCATGTGAAGAAAATACAGGATGGCAAGGGCGTGCCGCTCTTGTCAGCGTTTTCATTGCATCCCCATAACTCTCATGCACTCTCAGTTTCTTGCCGATCCGACTTAGCGTTCTTCCCCTGTTTGTGGGTTGTGTGTCACGGACTTGGTTCCGCATTCCATGTTCCTTTGTTGGTCGTCCTTGGCCTTGGCGACAGGTAGCGTCGTGCTCCTGGGCGCTATGCGTCCTCGCGTAAGACGGAGATGGTGCCGACTGCTCATGCTCTTGCTCCGCCAGTGGTGGTGCCTGAGCTTGTGGCTATTTGGGCAACCTGCATGGGAGCACAGGATGTAGGAACAAGGCAGCACACAAAGCAACTTGCAGACATGTGAAGGATGCCTTGCCGGACTGGCAGGCAGTGGAGAGTACGTGGGAGGTGTGGGGGAAGGGTGAAAATGCTGTTGAGAGCAGACTGTCATTGCCGTTAGTCTTTGGACTTAGAGCCGAGCGAAGAAGGGATGGCGATAAGGAAGCGAGGAAGACAGGAAGAGGGCATATGCCCGTGTGTTGACCATGTGTCGACCATGACAGTGTACGATTGTGGGTAGATCCGATGTCTACACATGGATCTGCTACTTGTGATGGCATGGCATGGTTGTTGTGGAGTGAGGTGCCATCGTAGTCACGGCCATGTCATGGCATGGCACTCTGCCATCGTAGTCATGGTCATATTTTGTTGAAAACCACGGGCCACACGACGAGCTTTGTAACGCTTAGGAGAACCACCAGTCTTAACATTGTAGACCCACTTACAAGTGACAGATAAGGAGAAAGGAAAATGAGATTCCATGTGTCGATGCACTCACGAGCAGCAATTTCTTATGCCATCGCATGTTGCAGTTCGAGGTGAACAACACCGTCATGAGCATTCATCTTGAGAAGAATGGCGCCAGAATAACCATAGTATACAATAGGGGGAAGCGGGTGAGCGCAGAAGCCATATTAGGTTGAGTTGGAGACGGTGCGTGGCCAATAGAAGGAGGCATGGTAGTCGAGGGAGATAGTGCATCAGAAGAATCCACAACAAGTGGATGACCAATGTGGTAAATATAAGAGGATGGAGAGGGAATCATTGGAGAAGCCACAAGGAACGAGCGTGGTGAGGTTGCCCAAGGTAACAAATGAGGTGGGGAAGCCAACATGTGACAATGGCATGGTGTCTACAAGAGTAGTATGGGAAGACATGATGGGATGGGTGGACGAGGGCAACACATGAGTGATAGTTGTATCAGGAAAAGTGAGGAAAGGAACATCCTCAATGGGAGGATGGGCGTCCAGAGAAATGCGTATTTGACGACCGACAGAATCCCAACATTGATATATGTTGTGCTCGTCATTGTGAAGACATTCAACTGATTGAGCAGTTAGTTTGGTGCGTTCACGGGGGGGGGGGGGGGGATGCGTATTTGATGACGGTCAGAATCCCAACATTGATATCTGCTGTGCTCATCATTGTGAAGACATTCAACTGACTGAGCAGTTAGTTTGGTGCATTCACCGGGGGAGGGGGGGCAAGAACATAGCAACGACAACCAAACAACGAAGCACTGAGTCATGAGAACAACCAAAATGATGCTCGATAGAAATGTCACCCTGCAAAGCAGAGGAAGGTTGAATGTTGATGAGATAGGTGGAAGTAGGAACAACCTCAACCCAAAAGTGAGGCGGAAGAGCCGCGATGATCATCAATTCACGAGCCGCCTCAAGAAAATGATGATGCTTGTGCTCATCAACACCATTCTGAACATGAGCACTAGGAGAGCAAGTGTGTCCTGCTCAGCAAGGAATCCATGCAACAAATGAGAGGTACAGTCATGAGCAGAATCTGCGTGGAAGACACAAATAGGAGTGGAAAACTGGGTCAAGCATGGTGGCATGGCATGGAAGACACAATCATGAGCAGTCATGGCGGCAAACTTCTTACAAAGAAATCATCTATAAACATATTATAGTAAAGAATGGCCTCTTTTCGAGGCAAATGGAGTTTTATCCCAAACATTAGAGTGAACAAGATCGAAAGGGCGTTGAGAAACTGTCTCGCGATGAGGATGCAATAACGAAACTGTTTACCAAGCAGACAACCTGCAGTCTAAAGACCCAATGCCGGATGAGAGACGAGAGACAGAAGTGACCAAGACAATGATGCGATAGAGAGGGACGAGAGACATAAGTGACCAAGACAATGATACGATAGAGAGCTGGTAGTCAAAGTAACAGAGGTGAAGAGATTGGCACCAAGTAGAGTACCCGTGTGACGGTCCTAATATACAACCAGTCAACAATCTAACCACCTAAAATGAGTTACATGGTAAGTGAAGGAAGGTGAGCAAAAGAAGGAACATGACAAGGCAAAGTGATAAGAGTGCCTCAACTATCGAATGGGAGGGAAGTACCATCAACAGGACAAACTGGAAGAATCATGAGTTGTATGAAAATATGCTCCAATCAAAGGATCCATGGAAATATACCCAACTGTACAAAAAATGGTCTTAGTACCAGAAGAATCAAATAGCAAAACCTACAAAACCGCTGATGGAGAACCAAAAGAAGCATCTAACATACACTGAAGTCTCATAATCTTCGGCATATTCAGTGGTTTAACTGAAGAGGTCGACGAAGAAGCACCGGGCGATGAAAAACTAGAAGCAATAAGTAGGTGTCGAAGTTGTCCAAGCTCCTGCACAGTGAAGGATACCGCTGAAGTGGTCGACGTAGAATCACCAAAAGAGGAGTGGCTGCCACCACCACCTATGTGAGCCGCAAGAGGAGGCGGTGTAGCACGACAAATACCAATGGTAGAAGTCGATGGAGGAGACAGTGTCGTAGGCACACAAACACCAAGCGCGTGGGAGGGATGTGCATCAACACTATCGATGAAAGCCATGAGGGGAGTCTGTGTAGAGCGACCATCACCATCTACAAAGGTTGCGAGAGGTGTCACTATGGAGCCACCATCATTGCCTGTAAAAACAATTGGGGGAAGCAACCTCATAGGTGGAGGAACACTGCACCAGCAAACGACACGTGTGTGAGGTGGGGTCAGTGTAGGTAATAACTAAGAAATCACCGGACAACAAGGAAGATACTATGTCCAATGAAGTCATTGTACCTGTTTCTTTGTTCTACTCTTTTCTTTTACAGAACAGTCTTAGAGAGCGGCAGAGCATGGAAGAGCAGTATATAGGGCACACACGGTGCCCTAGAGAAGCCAGTCGGTGGAACGGGTTGCCGGGGCTAAGGTTTGGCGGTGAAGTCCGGCGTTGAGGTCCTGTGTGTAGCAAAAGGAGTGGAGACCGTGACCTGCAACAGAGGACGTCTCAAATATTGCGCCTCCTGGAGCTGCGGGGCGCCGGCCTCCCGGGGACGGCGTTGAGGTGCTAACCTTCTGTACATGGCAACGAGGCGCGACCTCCTGAAATTGCAGGTGATGACGGCCTAGGGTCTACAACATTAGTATGGGAAGACATGGTGGGATGGGTGGTGGAGGACAATACATGGGTGATTGGTGTTATTGGGAAAAGTAAGGAAAGAAATTTAACTCCTAAAGTATGAGAGGGTCGCCAGGTAGCCTCGTTGCTCCCGTGAAATTATTCATTGAAGTCGGCCCGCGGCCACTGTAGCTAGAAAAAAAATCGGTATGAAGCGGTCCCTACCTGGCCATGAGCCCCGCGGTCGACTCCACTCCTCTTTGCCTCATTGCCCTCTCTCTCTCTCTCTCTCTCTCTCTCTCTCTCTCTCTCTCTCTCCTTGCAGTTTCTGGAATTGGGAGTGCAAGAAGCGGCGAGCGGTTCCGGAGGTGACAGGCAGCAATAGAAGTTCATCTAGCATGGTTCGAATCAATTAAAGGTAAAACTCACCTTCATAACGTTTGTTTTGTTTTGTGCTACTACTTTTGGAAGAAATGCAGCCTTCTTGCTCCCCCTATCTATTATTCTTCATGTTATAGTATATAGATTGTTATAATGTGTTCCTAATTTACTTCCCTATATTTTTCATATTGATCTATGAGATCTAGTCAGCAGGATCTTTAAATGAATTATTTGTTTTCTTCTATGAGATTTGGTCTAATAAATTACCCCGCTGCAGACCTGAGATTCAGTGGTAGAAGCTGCAGACAACCATTGCCGGCAAGGCACAAGAGGTTTCTACGGTCAGATCTACATTGAGGCGAGGCCATGTCAAAGAAAACACCACTAGTTATGTGTTTGCAGCCACCTCTGCTACATTTTGTTGTATCATATTTGAGGTTCAGTTTCATGCTGGTTGCAATTTCTTACGGATTGGTGTATTTTATTGTAGGTAGTAAGATCATAAGATACTAATGGGGCTCCCTGTAATCCCAAAGTGCACTGGCCAGTGGATGATATTTTTTACAAAATCTTCGAGGTGCTTAATTTTCTATATCGAAAACGACTGCTGGTAAAGTGCAAATATGATATTTTTGCTTATTGGATACATTATTTTCCAAGTTCTTTCAGAGATCTAATAATGAGGTTCCAAGCACTAACAACCCAACAAAGGCTGCTTTAAACTTTAATATATATTCACAGAGTTTGTCTGCTTGCTTCAAAATTGAAATGAGACTTTTGCTTGCTGATAAAATCCTTCAATTGGTAATATATTTCCCTTCATTGCATGCTTATTGTTCTTTCACAAAAGAATGTTTTACATTTCCGAAGATTACTAAGTTAATAAGATGGTGGTAACCGTTGGTAAAATTAGCGAGTCGTTCCCTCTTTTCATCTTCTCAGTATTTCTGCTACTGTTGGCCTTATTTATTCACATGTTTATTTAGTTTGTACCTTTGAACATGTGCAGGTTCCATCCAACCTGTATGGGAATGATCATTGAGCAGGCCAAAAAGTTAGATAATTTCCTGTGCTCGGATTGTGCTAAAGAAAACGACACAAAGAGACCTTCAAATTCACACCAGAGTTCACCATGTTATGATTCTAGGCCAGTGATTTATTTCCCTTTTCTTGACTCTACTGTTTATTAATATTCTGCTTGCGGATATATATATATATATGCCTTTATCTTTTCTTTTTAAATTTAGTTTCAGCAATTTTATTTCCAAAGCTGGTGGTTCTTGCCTTTGTTTTTTCAATATTCCTGGGAAAATGTTTGGTGTTTGACTAAACAAGTACTCATGTGTAGTTAAAATTTGCTGTCATGAGTTCCTAAAAATCTATGCTGTGTACAGTGCCTTTTTAAGAAGATTATTATATTATTTTTGCAGAACATTAGTTAGTCCTTGCCAAGCAATCTTACATATGTTGGCAATATTAAATACTTGTCCGTCCCATATCAAGTGTCGCTCAAACAGATGTATCTAGCAGAGTATGTTGTTATGGTCATATTAAATGTTTAGTTGGAAAACCAAGTTTGGACCTTATGATATTATCGAATAACTGAAGCCCTGACAAGAGTAACTTATAGAATGTGGGGACAATTTGTGATCTGCTGGATAGCAATAATCAGTAATAGGATCTTCTTTGTAGACCATCATGCCTGTTGACGCTTGATATTGTCATCCATCAGCATGTTGTCAGTTCGTATTTCACAGTGAAGATGAGCTTAATATAATATATAGCTTATTCAGCACATATACTGTGTATAGTGCATGAGAAGAACTACACTATTTAACCGTATGATTTAAATTGTGTTTGATGCTGTATCATGGGAGCGTTACCTGCAATCTAGGTATCAGCGAGAAGGAAGTCGGGAATTGTATTGTCGTTTGCTCGTGTCAAAGTAGCCCTTCTGTGTTTAGCTGTTCCTTGTAGGAAACATTCCCCTGTGTTCCCCGTGTGAATGATGATGATAGCTTGACTGTTGTAGTTTCATAATTTAGATGTGTCAAAGAGTCATATGAACTGGTTCAATGAGTATTTTATAAGTTCTGCTATTTTCTTAAAGAAAATTTAGTATGCAAGTTAAGAAGCTCCACTGCTGTTTGTGTGCCTGCTTTATGTCTTTTTATCAAGCGCCAATACACATGCATCAGCCACTGAGATGTTTACCATTGTGGCAGTGTTTTGTGTGCCCGCTTGATTTTTAATAGCCGCAATTTTATTTGCCATTCCAACTATCTGTTGGAAAAGAGAGCAAGGGGGTATAGAAGAAATCTCCAAGCAATTATTGATTAATGCTTTTCGTTTTCTCTCTGGATTTGCATAGTGATTTCCATCTGTTTTTTGTTTGCTTGGTGCCCAGGTGGTGTTCATTACTAGGTTCAAAGTATGCTCAGATTATCTTTCAAATCATGATGGCTTTTTTTATCAGCCTGTGTTTAGGTACACTGGAGATGAAGTTCAATCACCTGTACAAACTTCTATTGAGTAAGCTCATTGTTAATTATATAGATTTAAAGTGACTTTTTCTATTCTTGTAAACCAGAGGGTTGTTCCAATTATAAATGTATTAGAACGTCTTTTGGCTGCTATCAAATGCTTAGTTGCTCTTCATAATAGATGCATATAGGACTACATATTATTGAGATATTAGTTCCTAACTTGCTGTGGTGGTTCCCTGTACTGTGCCATCACAAGCACTTGCACAAGAGGAGTTATTGAGACCAACAAGACAAAAGAGAACGGATATCATTGCCCATTGAGGATGTTTGGTTCGAATTCCCCAATTGGCATTCACACAAACAGAGAGTTGTCTGCACTGTCCCCAATCGGCTATATTTTGAGCAACCTGGCAGGCAAGAATATTATAGTTTTCTGCACTGTCTCTCAGTAGATGTTGTCTGATTTATTTTATTTTATTTTTCTGGCATGAGGCATACATGCTATTTGAGATGTGATTCTCCTGCCCTTAGAAGCATGCGGTTTGTCCTGATTTTCTGTATGCTCTTTGTTCTCCACAGATTGTACTTAAACAAACTTAATTAAATCGAGAAAATAAGTTATCCTCGGGAATCTCCTGATCTATATAGGATACCTGGTATATACTTCAATTGCCCGTGTGATTATATTTATCAATGTTAGAAATATTTTTCATTCATCAAAGGGAGATTTTCGGATGCAGACTAAACTGTTTGTCAGAGATTATACTTAGATAGACTTGATAAAATTGAGCAAAATAAGTTACCATTGCAAATCTCCTGATCGACATGCTATTTGCCAATGGTCGTCGTGCTTCAGTAGTAGTTAGTGCAGTAGCAAGGTAGGAGTTTCTTATATGTGCGAAAATATTCAATCCACAATATATCATATCAATGGACAGAGATGCATCAATTCTTTTTCGTTATTGATTTTCATATTTATGTAGGTCGTGAGTGCGGTTGTAAATTATGCACTTCTCTTGGTGGTTACGAGCCTTCATCTCTACAAAAAGCATGCAGTGAGGAGCCATGTCTACAAAAGAGTAAAATTCACTAGTTGTCATTGTATTTGTCTAGCTGCTTCGCTTTAGTCCCTGTACTTAAGAACTTAGTCAATACGGTCACTATATACTCATCTTGGTGATTATACGGTCACCATCAAAACGTACAGCTTTGCGCGTGAGTGATCGCATGCACTAGCCAACTGAGCGCGGAACAAGTACTGATGTTGAGCAGAGCTTTAGTATTTTATACAAGAAAGAACACACACATGCAATGCGACGGGTATGCTTTTTTCATTTTAGAACCGCTAGTGTACGCTCACTATAAAGTACTCATGATTTGGTTTTTTTGTACAGGTTATATCAAAATATATTTCATAATGAATTTTTAACCACATCTACAAATACTTGTGTATTTATTTTTAGCTTTTTTTACCCTAACTTTTTTATTTTTTATTTTTTTAAATGTTGAGCCTGAGAGCCAAAAAGCCTCCCTCGTTTATTAACAATTTAGCATACTATAAACATAATCATCTTAATAATAAAAAAACGATAGATAATGAGAAAAAAACTAAATAGATGAGAGCAGAGACTACAGGAGGTTAAACATTCCCGTATTATTCTCTTGATTAATACTGTTCATTGCTATTTCTTTTAAGATAACAAAATGTGGGCTGCGTGCCCCTAAAAATAAGTGTGCTGCCTGCCCTCAAAGAAAAAGTGAGCTGCGTGCGTGCGTGTGTAAGCACAGGTATAGAAGATGTACGCTCTGTAAAAAACACAAAGCTTGCTGGGTTCAGGTGGTTAGCGCGAGTGCATCTGCCGTTGAGTGGCAGGAACCCCTGCTCACGCATGATTTTATCTTTATTATTTTCCTCTATTCACTGACATGTGGGACCCGCGTGGAGGTGGGAATTGACCGGTCAACATAGAGAAAATACAAAGCTGTACGTTTTGACAGTGACCGTCTAATCACCAAGATGAGTATATAATGACCGTATTGATTAAGTTCTTAAGTACAGGGACTAAAGAGAATCAGCAAGACAAGTAGGATGACCATCGATGAATTTTACTCTCTACAAAAATATGCAATGAGGTTGCTTGCTTCCCAGTTTGCTCAACAAGATTTAAACCATTCCATTATGATTCGGTAGAGATCGTTTGAATTGGAGAGACGCTAGCTAACTTTCGCAAAGCATGCAAACAAGCAATAGCCCGGGAAATATCTGAAACATTATTCTTTTTGACAAAAATAACTGTTGGAAATGTTTTAAATGTTTGATCGTTCAAAGCAACAATTTAATACATTCGCAAAAAAAAAAAACAATTTAGTAGGCCCCAAGAAGAAACAAAATAATAAGCATAGGTATAGTCTAAGGTCACAAAATTCTAGTGATATCCTCCTTGGTTATTTCTGAGTTGTAGAGTCTTTTTACCTGCAAAAAAAGAGTCGAGCCTTTAAGAACGGTTAAACTGACAAAAATAGTAAGCATGAAGACCTGAAAATGAAGTCCCGTCAGTCGTAGAGGATGATTAAGAGTGCTTTTCTAAAAAATGGTTGTTGGCTCTCTGCTCCCGTGCAACTGCGACGCCCTTCCTCCTTGCCGGCAAGGCGGCTCCGGCCCATATCCCATCGTTGTGGGCGGCGCAGGCGGGCTGGTGCGGGGTTGTCCGGCAAGCTCCCTAGGACCGGTAGGGAGCCGTGTTTGGGCGCTCTGGGGGGGGGGGGGGGGCTCTGACTCGGAGGAGTGTCACAAAAATTTACATTGATATCCTCCCCTGGTTATTTCTTGTTGAGAAAAATTCACTACAGGTCCTGATACTTGTCGCGTTGGCCGCATTTCTCCCCGTACTTGCAAATACCTGAAATACAGTCCTACAACTTGTCTCGGGGTTTATCTATGGTCCAAAATACCGTTTGCTCTATGTATCTGCTGATCTGGCTGTTGACTTGCGCGTCCACGCGGGCTTTGACCGCCACCTCACCACCGTACGCCCTGGGCCGCTCGATTCTGGGGAATGCGGGGGGGGGGGGGGGCTGGTTGCAAAATCACCAGGGAATGAAACATTACCCACCTGGTCGGACCCGACCAGACCGAGTCGCTCTGCTCCCCTGCTCTGCTCCGCTCCGCTTCGTCGGTGCTGCCGAGGTGCCTCGCCGGGCGTTACCCACTTGTCTCAGGTGCGACGCCTGCCATGAGCTCGTCGTCGGACGCCGAGCCACCGCCGTCTGCTCCGTTTGGTAGGGGACTACATGACGTTCCTCTCGCTCCCTCCCGTCGTCAGGATCATGCCTCGCCGCCGCTGTATGGTACGTCGCCGTCGTCACCACCTTCTCTGCCCGATCTGTCCGTTTTAGCTCCGGGAAAGAATGCGCGTCCTACTCAATTGCGCATACGGGTGAGGGTTTAGGGTTCTTGGCCCTCTTTTTTGTCAGGGATGGGGTGCGCATGGTAGGGTTTTAGCCGTGGATGGTGAAGTTAGTGGCAGATCCAAATTAGGGTTTCATGAGGCCTTTTGGTAGGTTCTTTGTAGATGAACTATGGTTGTACAGAGGTGATTAAGGTTTTGATTGCTCGAATTGTTAGGCAAAGGATATGCCCTTTTTTTTGGCCGTAAATGTTAGCTTAAATTAGGTTACATGCATCGAACATATGTTGTTTTGTTAATGAGATGACGATTTGTTTGCCAGATCCCCTAAAAGAACAGGCTTTTGGACGTGAAAGATCATACATTTGTTACTTGATATGCCATAAATTCCATCATTTTGTTGTGCAAATGTCTGAACTTTCACTGTCCGAACCTGTCTAAATTATCTATTTCTGAACCTGTTTGAAAATTGACATTTTGGTTAGATTGGTGCAGTTATACTGAGCTATTTGTAGCAAAGATGCTTTCAAATACATAGCTGAACATGTAGTTTTGGTTAGGTTGGGTCATGTCTTCAAGTGGCTGAACATTTTTGTCTGAACATTGACAGTTTTGTTATTACTGTCTGAACATTTTTTGTCTGAACATTGACAGTTTTGTTAGACTGGTGCAGTTACATTGTGTCAATTTCCTACCTCAGATGGTCTCAAATAGCATGGTTGTGTCATTGTGAAGTTGCATTGTCTCTTCCCCTATGTTATTACTGTCTGTCTGAACATGTTGTCATTTCATTTTGCTTTGCAGGCCCCCTAAGCAACCACTTCTCTGTTGAGGTCATACATGGTGGCTATTTCCTATGTGCAGGCAAGCATAGGGGTTATCACAAGGGCCACTCCATTTGGTATGACTATTGTGATCTAGATAATTGGACATCTACAGTTGTTGCCAGTCTGGTGGAGGAAATTGGGTATGCGTTTGAGGGCAGGATAAGGGCTTACTGGTGTGTTCCTGGACCGACAGTTTATAAGAATGGCTTAAGAGAAATTAAGTTAGGGGACAACACAATGACAGAAAACATGAAGGATTGTGTTCTCAATGGGAACCATTTCCAGCAGATATTTCTTAATCATGATGACAGTATGAGGTCATATATTTCCCCGTTCCAGTTCATTCTGATGATGAGGATCCTCCTCAAGCCAAATTCAGTGGCCTGAGGCCTAAGAAGGAGCAAGTGCAAGAGGAGAAGTCACATCAATTGCCAGTGCAAGAGGATCATTCTGACCAAGTGCAAGAGGAAAATGGTGATCAAGTGCAAGTGTTACAGGAGTAGGCTGAGCAAGATCAATTGTATGATGCAGAAAGTGAGGAAGAGTCAGAAGAAGAGTACATACCAGGTCCTCCTCAACCGGGAGAATATATTCATACATTTCAATTTGAGTTCAGGGGCAGAAGGAAAACATGTAGGGTTTTAAACATGGATGCAGAAGATGGAATTGGTGATTCAGCAATGAGATCTTCAACAATTCATGATTTTGATGAAGATTTCAATCCAGAACTTGTCGATTCAGATATTGATCTGCAAGATGATGATGACTTGTTTGACAGAAATGTTGATTGTGATAAAGGTAAAGGTTTAGCAGTCCAAGAACAACCTTATGATCCTGTTGAAGATCTGGACCTGTGTTTGCCTTCTTCTGGTGAAGATAAGGTTAAGCTCAATTTCAAATGTTTCAGAGAAGAAGACCTGTCTAAACTAGAGTTCCATGTGGGACAGACATATGCAAGTGTTGAGTTACTGAGGAAAGCTATCAAAGAGTACAGCTGTAGGGAAAGGGTTGACATTAAGTGCCCCAGAAATGATAGGAAAAGACTGCAAGCCATTTGTGTAGAACATTGCCCTTGGTCTTTGTTTGCATCATTTGATTGCAGAACAAAATGCTTGATGGTCAAGAAATACAACCCAAAGCATACCCGCATAAAGAAATGGTCTGTGAAGTCATTCACTGCTCCATTCATGGCAGGAAAATATATTGATTCTTTCAGAGCAGATGAAAACATGAACATGAATTTTTTTGCAAGGGTGGTTCAGAAGGACTGGAACATGACAGCTACAAGGAGCAAACTTAGAAGGGCTAAGAGACTAGTGAAGAAGATCCTTGAAGGGGATGAGTTTGAGTAGTACAACATCATGTGGGATTATGCACAAGAAATCAGAACATCAAACCTAGGTAGCTCTTTCTATGTGGGTGTCAATGATAGCATATTTGGAAGTTGCTATTTCTCTCTGGATGCCTGCAAAAGGGGTTTCATGCAAGCCTGCAGGCCTGTCATATGTTTAGATGGATGTCACCTGAAGAGCAAGTATGGAGGTGTTATGCCGTGTGCTGTTGGGATGGATCCCAATGACCGCATTTACCCTCTGGCATTTGCAGCTGTGGAGGTAGAGGACACTGATACATGGAAATGGTTTTTGTCAAACCTGAAGAGTGACTTGGGAATACTCAATACAGAGCCATGGACTATTATGTCAGACAAGCAAAAGGGGCTGATCAAGGGAGCGAGACAACACTTTCCTGATTCAGAGCACAGACATTGTGTCAGGCATATATGGCAGAATTTTCAGCAAACACACAAAGGAGATGTACTGAAGAACCAGTTATGGAAGTGTGCAAGGAGCATAACACCTGAACTGTGGGCTGCAAACATGGAGGAACTAAAGGCCATGAGCTTGGAAGCGTACACATGTCTTGAGCAACTACCACCAAACACTTGGGTTAGGGGTTTCCAAAGAGATTTGCCTAAGTGTGATATCCTTCTGAACAACAACTGTGAGGTTTTCAACAAATATATCCCTGAGGCTAGGGAGATTTTGATCAGATCAATGGTTGAGAAGATCAAAACCCAGCTCGTGGTCAGATTCTACAATAAAAGAAAGGAGGCAGAGAACTGGCCTGGCTCTATATGCCCAAAAATAAGGAAAAGAGTTGAAAAGAATATTGTGCTGTCAGCTACATGCATGGTTTCAGGGGCTGGTGATGGCATTTTCCAGGTTGACAACAAGAACAGGACATACATTGTTGACATCAATGAAGAGAGTTGTACATGCAAGAGGTGGGATCTTAGTGGAGTTCCATGTCACCATGCAATTGCATGCTGCAGACATGAAAGAATTGACCCTGAGACTTTGGTGCACTCCTGCTACAGTATTGAGGCATTCAAGCTAGCATACCAACCCATTATCAAGCCTTGCAGAGATAGGAGAGAGTGGGAGAAGATGAATGGGTGTGAAATCAAGCTACCTATCTATGAAAAAAAAGTAGGGAGGCCTTCAAACAAGAGTAGGAGAAAGCAACCTTATGAGATTGAGAAGAAAGATGGAACCAAGGTAATGACCAGACAAGGAGTTAAAATAACATGCTCCTACCGCCATGAACAGGGCCATAATATCAAAGGATGCAATGTGAGAAAGGCTGGCATTTTGCCAAAGAAACAAGTGAGAAGGGGGCCAAGGGCTATACCTGATGATGTGTCAGATGATGACCAACAAGCTGCTAGCCAAGTACCACATGCTGCTCAAGAAGAAGGCCAACTCCCACAGCAGGAAGTCAATCTAACACAAGATGGTGGCCAACTCACATAGGATGAGGTTAATCTAGCAGAAGATGATGCCCAAGTACCACAGCAGGAGGTCAATGTAACACAAGATGATGGCCAACTCACACAGGAGGAGGTCCAGGCTGCTCAAGATGCTGCTCAAGAAGATGAAGAATATGATACACCAGTTGTATTTTAGGCAAGTGTAAGATCTTTTGTCCACTTCTTATCAGCTATGTCCAATTGAAAGCACAACTGCTCCCTGGGTGGTTTTGGTAATTAATGTCAACATATCTCTTGTTGGACTAACACTTTTACCTAGTATGTTTCAGATAAGTTCAACAATGGAGTGGCATGGACTAGAGGACGTGGAACCCCTTCAAGATGCTAAGGACAAAGGATTGGCTCAAGCTTCAAGATCAAGACTCTACATTTTCTATTTTAGTGATCCAAGATCACATTGAGTCTATAGGAAAAGCCAATACTATCAAGAGGGGATGAAGTGTTGCTTAATGGCTTGCTTGCTCAAAGTGCTTAGTGATATGCTCCAAAATCCTCAACTACCTTCCCAAATCCACATATGACCTAAACCAAAAGTCAAACTCGGCCCCACCGATTTTTTCTATCCGGCGCCACCGAGTTTCAGATGTCATAGCCACTGCCACAAACCCTAGCAAATCGGTTTCACCGATAGGGATCTCGGTCTCACCGAGATGGGATTGTAATCTCTCTGTGTATGTCCATTACCAAAATCGGTCTCACCGAGTTTGAGCAATCGGTACTACCGAGATTACAATGCAAACTTTCTGGTTAGCCTATTACCAAAATCGGTCCCTCCAAGTTTGTGTAATCGGTCTCACCGAGTTTGCCTGACCAACTCTCTGGTTAGCTTATTACCAAAATCGGTCCCACCGAGTTTGTGTAATCGGTCACACCGAGACTACGTTATGCCCTAACCCTAACCATATCGGTCCTACCGAGTTGCATCTCAGTCCCACCGAAAATCCTAACGGTCACTAGGTTTGCTAAATCGGCCGACCGAGTTTAACTATTCGGTCCCACCGAGTTTGGCTAATCGTGTGTAACGGTTAGATTTTTTGTGGAGGCTATATATACCCCTTCATCCACTCTTCATTCATGGAGAGAGCCATCAGAACATACCTACACTTCCAATACACATTTTCTGAGAAAGAACTACCTACTCATGTGTTGAGGTCAAGATATTGCATTCCAACCATATGAATCTTGATATCTAGCCTTCCCCAAGTTGCTTTCCACTCAAATCTTCTTTCCACCAAATCCAAATCCTGTGAGAGAGAGTTGAGTGTTGGGGAGACTATCATTTGAAGCACAAGAGCAAGGAGTTCATCATCAACACACCATTTGTTACTTCTTGGAGAGTGGTGTCTCCTAGAATGGCTAGGTGTCACTTGGGAGCCTCCGACAAGATTGTGGAGTTGAACCAAGGAGTTTGTAAGGGCAAGGAGATCGCCTACTTCGTGAAGATCTACCGCTAGTGAGGCAAGCCCTTCGTGGGCGATGGCCATGGTGGGATAGACAAGGTTGCTTCTTCGTGGAACCTTCGTGGGTGGAGCCCCCCGTGGACTCGCGCAACCGTTACCCTCTGTGGGTTGAAGTCTCCATCAACGTGGATGTACGATAGCACCACCTATCGGAACCACGACAAAAACATCCGTGTCTCCAATTGCGTTTGAATACTCCAAACCCTTCCCTTTACATTCTTGTAAGTTGCATGCTTTACTTTCCGCTGCTCATATACTCATTGCATGCTTGCTTGATATGTATTGTGTTTGTTAAACTTGTTCTTAAACTCCAATTAAACTTAAGAATATTAAAAACTGCAACTTTTGTCACTTAGTGCCTAATCACCCCCCTCTAGACACCTCTTCTCGACCCTTTCAATTGGTATCAGAGCTTTGGTCTCCATTGCCTTGGTTTAAACACCATTGGAGGAAGATGGATGTGTCTACTTTGGGGAGTCTTAGACATAGAGTGCCTATTCTTGATGGAGAGTATTTTCATGAGTGAAAAAAATGAAATGCTTGAGATTTTCAATGAATATCACTTGAACAAGTACATTGCTAGCCCTTGTGCACCTCATATTGATCCCTTGCATCTCACACCCGAAGAAGATCTTGACATGATTCGCAATCTTAGAACCATCAATCTTATCATAAGAGGATTGCCCAAAAATTTGATTGCTAGTTTGCCTACTCTTGTTTGTGCCTATACTATATGGAAATTTCTTGAGGAACGATTTCTGGATTATTCCTTGAAAAATTTAGACGAAATTCTCCATAAATCTATTGCTTTGAGTAAGATGAACTCTAGTGATCCTAGCTTTGGTGATTGTCTATTTGAGCTTACCAATCTCATGCGTGCCATAGGAAATGTTGGGATCATTAGTGATACCATATCCGAAGCTATTAGAATTCATAAAGGTGACCATTGTGATGATCATTTGTCTAATGAATTACCTTCTATAGGAATTGATCAATCACAAAATGATGTTGAACATGGATACTATGATGAGGATGATGATAGTGACTATGATCTCGATGATGCGATGAGACACTTTGGTCTTATGGAAAATCTTCGCGGCTACATGGCTGGAGGAAAGGAATGGGTCCTATATAGTGGATGTACTGATCATATGACCGGAGATAAAAACATGTTCCGTGAGCTTGCTGGAAACGACGGCCCTCGAAAGTATGTCACTTCTGGTGATAATTCAAAGGGTAAGATGGTTGGCCTTGGTAAGGTGGCCATCTCACATGATAGCTCCATACAAAATGTCATGCTCGTTGAATCTCTTGGATACAATTTACTTTCAGTTTCCAGACTTGCTGATTTCGGTTTCAATGTCTTATTCACTGAAGTAGATTGCCAAGTGTTTCGTAGAGACAATCATAAAATGGTCTTTACTGGTATACGTAGAGGATATCTTTACATTGTTGATTTCACTAAAAAGGCTCAACCTAGAACTTGCTTAATTGCTAAATCTTCTAAAGGCTGGTTGTGGCATAGAAGACTAGGTCATGTTGGTATGCGAAATCTTGATAAGCTTATTAAAGGTGATCATATCCTTGGAATAAAAGATGTCATACAAGGATAGACTTTGTAGTGCTTGTCAAGCAGGAAAAAAAGTTGGAGGAAGTCACCGCGCGAAGAACATCATGACCACAAGAAGACCACTCGAGCTACTTCATGTGGATCTCTTTGGTCCAAATGCCTACAAGAGTCTCGGTGGTAACTCATTTGGTCTAGTCATAGTTGATGATTTTTCAAGATTTATGTGAGTGTTCTTTCTTGATGACAAATCGAAGGTCCAGAAGATCTTCAAAAACTTCGCTAGGAAGGCCCAAAATCAATTTGACGTAAAGATCAAGAAGGTTTGGAGCGACAACGGAACGGAGTTCAAGAACGCAAATGTGACACCTTTCTTGACGAAGAAGGGATTTCACACGAGTTCTCGGCTACGTACACACCTCAACAAAATGGAGTTGTTGAAAGGAAGAACGGGACTCTTATCGAGATGGCAAGAATGATGCTTGATGAGTACAAAATGCCAAAGCACTTTTGGGCGGAAGCGGTTGAGACAGCTTGTCATGCAACAAATCGCTTGTATCTTCACAAGCTACTCGGCAAGACGGCATACGAGCTCCTCACCGGTAACAAACCCCAAGTTGGATACTTTAGAGTATTCGGCTCAAAGTGCTACATTCTTGATAAGCATCGTCGTTCTAAATTTGCTCCTAAATCTCATGAAGGTTTCCTACTTGGTTATGGCTCAAACTCTCACACTTACCGTGTCTACAACAATTTCACCCGAAAGGTTGAAGAGACGGTAGATGTGAAGTTTGATGAATCTAACGGCTCGCAAGTAGAGCAATTTCCAATTGATGTAGGACACAAAGACCCTTCGGAAGCAATTCAAAACTTGTCCATTGGCAAGATTCGTCCAACGGAAGTGAAGGAGAGTACCTCGTCCGTCCAAGTGGAAGCTTCTACCTCACGACAAGGTGAACCAAGAGTTGATACGGAAGCATCCACAAGTGGGACACGCCAAGATGAAGAAAACGAGGAAGTACACCAAGATGAACATCAACAACCTCCTTCTCCACCACGACAAGAGAACGGCAACGTCAACAATGAAGAAGCACAAGATGAAGAGTATGTTCCACCCCGACCCAAGCAAAAGCTTTCACGAGTTTAAGCAAGAATTGCCAAAGATCATCCCGTTGAGCAAATCTACAATGATATCCAAACCGGGAGAATCACTCGCTCTAAAACTCGTTTAGCTAACTTTTGTTAACATTACTCATTCATATCTAGCATTGAACCTATGAAGGTTGAAGAAGCATTGGAGGATCCAGACTGGATAAACGCTATGCATGAAGAGCTACACAACTTTGAGAGAAATCAAGTGTGGACATTGGTCGAGAAGCCCGACAACAACCACAACATCGTTGGTACCAAATAGGTGTTTCGCAACAAGCAAGATGAAGATGGACAAGTGGTTCGCAACAAAGCACGTCTCGTCGCCCAAGGCTACACACAAGTTGAAGGTATGGACAATGGTGAGACATATGCTCCCGTTGCTAGACTTGAGTCCATTCGCATCTTACTTGCTTATGCTAATCACCATGATATCACCTTGTACCAAATGGACATTAAAAGTGCTTTTCTAAATGGAAAAATTGAGGAGGAAGTTTATGTTAAGAAACTTCCCGGCTTCCTCAATCCTAAGAAACCTAATCATGTTTACAAACTTCACAAAGCCCTTTATGGTCTTAAACAAGCTCCTAGAGCATGCAGGGCCGGCCCTGAGGGGGGGGGGGGGCAGGGGGGCGGCCGCCCCGGGCCCCCAAGATCGAGGGCCCCCCCTCCAAAAGGTGTATACATATATAGGCTATGACCCAACCTATCTACGGATTGGACTGTTGGGCCTCACGCAGCAGGAAGGGAGCCAGCGATCGATTTCCTAGTTACTACGTGCACGGCGAAAAAAAAGGAAACTGATAGATCCCTTCCGATTCATACCTTGGTTAGTAACTGCATGTCAAAAAAAGGAACAGATTGATCCCTTCCTATTCTGTCATGCACGCATTTAACACAATGGTTCCCAATTTCTCAGAGGCCGCCAAGGCTTCGTCTCTTCGCGACTGCGAGTTCGGCGCTCCTTTTCCCTTTTCTTCTAAAAAATCGAATTTTCCTCCCTAATTCAGATCGACCGCCAATTTCAATTCCGTGGAGGCCATCCGAACCCCGCTTTGCTCTTCGTCCATCAACAATTCAACCATCCGAGGTATGTCTTTCTCATATTAAGGTTCCTAGTCTCCTAGCTAGATGAATAGCCGACACATATGTACTGTTCAACAGTTATCCATTGATGCAGTTTTATTTATTTTCAGCATTATGTCTTGTCATCTGTATGAAAGTATCCATCCGGTAGCAATGAAAGGAGAAGGAAGAAAGCTGTGGATGATTTAGTTCAATCACAGTGCGGAAATATTCATAATTGTTTCAAAGAGAGTTGGCGATAGTTGTCATAAAGGAAGGGAAACCAACTAATGGCAATTCAGAATTTGATCAGCCAGAAGAAAATGTGGACACCAACATCAATGATAACAACGTAAGTGGCTCTAAGCATGTAGGTAACTCATCGGACGCACATGCACAGTCCGCTAGTGATGATGATGAACAACCAGTTTATATTGATGATATTTATGAAAAAAATTGGGATAATCTTATAAAGAAAGAAACATCTTAGTTGAGAAAGGGTCCATGAGAGAGGACAAAAAATGGCATACCGAGGATGCAGGAAGATGCTTTTCATATGCTCATTATCATAGGATATTAAGAAATGGGGAGGAACATGATACAAAATGACTAGTTTATTCGAAAGATGTCGACAAAGTTTTTTTGCTTCTGATGTAAGATCTAAGTCTAGAATTAGTAGATGTTTATTCAAAATATGCCATCAATGTTTTTGGCTTCTACAGTTCTACTGTAAGATCTTCAACTATACCATTAGCAAGAATCAGAGATCCTTAGCACATGATAGATTAGAATTTTTTTTGAGTAATATGTATAAATTATTAGATATATATACTAATTTTGGAAACATTTAAGTGTTATTGGTAATATTTCATATATATGCATACTATTTTTTCTTGTTATGACGACTACATTAAGGGCCCCAGGTTTTAGTCTCGCCCCGGGCCCCCAAAATGTCAGGACCGGCCCTGAGAGCATGGTATAAATGCTTGACCAAGTTCCTTCTTGAAAAAGGCTTTGAAATTGGTAAAATTGATTCTACTCTTTTTACTAAAAGGGTTAATGGAGAAATATTTGTGTGCCAAATTTATGTTGATGATACCATATTTGGTTCAACTAACCCTCATTTTAGTGAAAAGTTTGGAAAGCTAATGTCGGAGAAGTTTGAGATGTCTATGATGAGTGAACTCAAATTCTTTCTCAGTTTGCAACTCAAGCAAACTAAGGAAGGTACCTTTGTCTCTCAAACGAAGTACACCAAGGACTTATTCAAGAAGTTCAATATGCAAGAATGCAAAGGTATGACTACACCCATGCCTACTAGTGGAGATTTTGATTTGACCAAAGATGGTGAAACGGTTGATCAAAAGGTTTATCGCTCTATGATTGGTTCATTGTTATATCTATGTGCCTCTCGTCCCGATATTATGCTAAGTGTGTGCATGTGTGCACGATATCAAGCTGCTCCTAAAGAATGTCATCTTAAGGCTGTGAAAAGGATAGTGAGATACCTAATCCATACACCAAATTTTGGCATTTGGTATCCTAAGAGGTCCTCTTTTGATGTTGTTGGCTACTCCGATTCGGACTATGCCGGAGACAAGGTTGATAGAAAATCCACTTCGGGTACTTGTCAATTCCTTGGTAGATCTCTTGTGTCTTGGTCTTTCAAGATACAAAACTCGGTATCCTTATCCACCGCCGAAGCGGAATACATTGCTACTGGTTCATGTTGTGCTCAGTTACTTTGGATGACCCAAACTCTTAAAGATTATGGGATATATGTGAAACATGTTCCATTGCTATGTGACAATGAAAGTGCTATTAAGATTGCTCACAATCCCGTGCAACATTCTCGAACTAAGAATATTGAAGTTCGTCATCATTTCATTCGAGATCATGTTGCAAAAGGGGACATTAACCTTAAGCATGTTCGCACCGATAAGAAATTGGCAGATATATTCACTAAACCACTTGATGAGAAAGTGTTTTGCAGGTTGAGAGGTGAATTGAACATCATTGATGCTTCAAACTTGGAGTAGGAACTCCATTTGATACATGCGGGGCATGAGCCTATGACTAATCCTTGATATTTCTCTTATGATGCCATTCATATGTCTTGGATATATTTGTACCTTGCATGTTATCTAACCCGTGTAGGTTTTTGGATGGATCTAAATCTATGAGATTGCCACTCACTCACACCTTGAGCAATTTCTATATCACCAAGTCTCTACACAATGGTGGTTGAAGACAAGGAAGCATGAAACCATTCAAACATATCCTTTGACAAATTCTATGATTAAATCTTATAATTGTCATTTTGGATACACAAGTGCTCTTCCTTGCAAGACTAACCCATGTAGGTAGATGAACTCAAACTCCAAGTGGTGCTCCCAACTCTTGATGAACTACATCAACCTTGAGCAACCCACACAAGTTCAACTACATGATCAAGATCAACACCACCACCCAAGGTATGTTATTCCATCTTAGAGAAGCTTTACTCCAAGTCATGAGCCAAAGCAACTCGACAAGATGTGAATACATCAAGATGCTTAAACGAAAAATGGTAGCCCATTTTGAGCTTAAACGATGAGTATGACCTATGATCAAGTGCTCTCACTTGACTCCTAAGTCAATATACTCTAACATAGGTGACTTTGTCGTCGACCATCTCTAGATGAAGTTCTCTTGTGTCTCTCTGTGCTTTTGTCTCTTGCATATTTGTTTCCCCTTTCAAAACAAAAAAACTTCATCTAGATCTTTTAGTTTCTTATCTTTCCTTTTTTGTTCTGCATTTTCTGCATCCAATTCATTGCAAATCTTTCAGTTAATTCCTTGCATATCCTTGTGAGATCTTACTTGTCTAGTGAGCTGAGGTGACAAGTGGTTTCACTCTAATGAACTCGGTCACACCGGTTTGTTCTCTTCGGCCCAACCGAAATCTTTCGATGCAACCAAAGCACACAACTCGGAGTCACCGATTCCACGACAGGAAAACCAACTTGCCACTTATTCCTAATTTATGCTTGCTCCAGCTCCACTCAATGATTCTTGTCCTCTACCAGCATCATATGTAACACCCCGGATGTAACTTGCCATATTTGTAACTCCAACTCTTGCCATTTTCGGCATTGTGATATGATATTCCCTCCGTGGTTGGGTTTTCCTCCTTTTGTATTTTGTTCATGTCATGCATTTCATATCATGTCATCATGTGCATTGCATTCGCATACGTGTTCGTCTCATGCATCCGAGCATTTTCCCCGTTGTCCGTTTTGCAATCCGGCGCTCCTATGTCCCCCGGCGTCCCCTTTTACCTTTTTCCGTGTGTGGGTATTAAACCTTCTCGGAATGGACCGAGGTTTGTCAAGCGGCCTGGGTATAGCACCGGTAGACCGCCTGTCAAGTTTCGGGTCATTCGGAGGTCGTTTGATACTCCAACGGTTAACCGGGTAACCGTGAAAGCCTCTTTTGGGTTGCAGCCCAAACCCCCTCCAAAACAGCCCAACAACCCATCTAAGACACTCCCATGTCCATCGCCGTTCGATCACGATCGTGTGGCCGCAAACCGCACTCCATTTGGAGCCTCGTAGCTCCTCCTACCTATAAATATGTGCCCCCTCCTCCATTTTCGGGTCCCTAACCCTAGCCCCGCTCCTTCCGCCGCCGCCGGACGAAGACCCGCCGCCGCCCGCAGCTAATCAGGGCGCGCACGTGGGCAGTCGCGCCCACTTCGCCGTCCTCCATCGCGCGGGCCCGCCGGGCCCAGCCGCGGCCCTCCCGCGCCCGGCTCGGGCCGTGCCTCCACGCCCGAGCGCCCGAGCCCCTCGCCGCGCGCTCGCGCTGCCCCGCCGGAATCGCCGCGCCCGCCGCCTCCCGCGGTCGCCGCCGCGCCGGGATACTCCGCCGCCCGCGGATCCCGCGCCTCCCGCGCCGCTCCCCGCCGTCCCACGCCGCCGCGCCGGATCCGGCCCCGCCGTCTCCAGATCCGGCCGCCCGGCCTCTCCTCCGACCTCCTCGCCGCCCCGCTTCTTCTCCGGCGATGTTCCGGCCGCCGTCTCGGTTCGCGTGCCAGCGAACCCTAGGGTTGACTTCTTCCCCCTCCTAAATCCACTAAGTGCTAGTAATTTTGTCTCATGTTCAACACATCATACCTCTGCATCCGTAGCTCCGTTTCGTGCGTATAATATGTCAGATTGTTCGTTTCGATGGATACATCATTTCATCTCATTGCATCATTTGCATTTGAGCTCATCTTGATGCCCTAAATGCTGTTGGAAGAGGGCTATGTGATGTTAGTTCCAGTTTATTATCAGAACATGTACTTTTGTCATTTTTGCCATGATTGATGTGTGCACCCTATGAAGTTTAGCTCTACATGTGTTTTGTAATATGCCATGCTATCTTTCCAGAGGTTTATGCCATGTATTTTTGTGATCTCTGTGGTGACTAGCACAAGCATGCAAACTAGGGTACATAATGTTGCTGATTCCAGAGACTTAGTATTTTCACTGTCATTCCTTGCTGTTATTTTTATGCCATGTGTTCATGTTGTTTCAGAGAGATCTATGGCTCTTTTGAGCATGATCAGTAAGGGAGTTTTGAACATATGGATGTTCTCTATCCATCCATGCCTTGTAGTTTATCATGCAATGCTCTGTAGTGAGTGCATCGAGCTCACGAACATGCCTACTTGTTATCTGTTTTTGACATGTCCAGTTTTCTGCTAAGTCTGGAATCTGTAACGAAACTTGCTTATTTGACATGGGTGTTATCATATTTTTGGATCCTTTCTGGATTATGGTCAGTAAGGGACTTTCGTTAAGTGCTTTGAGTAGAGTTTTGCAATGCCATATTTTGCTATGTTATGTTCCTGCAGCAGGTTGTTACCTTGCTCTGAACATGGCTTCCTGATGTTAATTTCTGGCATGTTAGTATTTTCACTAAGTCTGTGAAGCTGTTATATTTTGTACTTTTGCCATGCTTGTTTGAACCTGTTGTGGTGTGATGTAGCGATAGCTCAGTGTTCATCTTTTGTCAAACATCTTGAGTAGTTCACTGTCATATGCTTTGTTGCTATGTTTGGGTGCAGTAGATTAATTTCTTGTTGCATGCTAAGTAGCATCATGCTGTTAATGGCAGATTCTTGTCATTCTTGTTTTGCTTGTCATTTGCAAACCGTGCATCCGATTCCGGTGATCTTTATATCGATTTCAACCGAAATCATCTCATCTTTCCAGTGGCATACTTGGTTTGCCAAGATTATTCCCGGTTCATCTTTTCCCTTCCAGAGCACGCATATGCATTGCATACCACATCTCGCATATCATGCCATGTTTTGCATCATGTTGCTTGCGCATTGCATCGTGATTGATGGTTGTCCCCTTTGCTTGTGTTCTTGCCTTGGTTAGAGCCGGGAGACGAGTACGTGAACGAGGAACCTGTTGAGAATGCTTACGAGGATCAAGCTTTCGACAACTCTGAGAACCTTGCATGCAAGATGACCATACCCTCGAAATCACTTCTATCTTTGCTTGCTAGATGCTCGCTCTTTTGCTATGCCTATGCTGCGATACCTACCACTTGCTATATCATGCCACCCATATTGCCATGTCAGCCTCTAACCATCCATGTCCTAGCAAACCGTTGATTGGCTATGTTACAACTTTGCTCAGCCCCTCTTATAGCGTTGTTAGTTGCAGGTGAAGATGAAGTTTGTTCCATGTTGGAACATGATTATTTTGGGATATCACAATATCTCTTATTTTAATTAATGCATCTATATACTCGGTAAAGGGTGGAAGGCTCGGCCTTATGCCTGGTGTTTTGTTCCACTCTTGCCACCCTAGTTTCCGTCATACCGGTGTTATGTTCCTTGATATTGCGTTCCTTACACGGTTGGGTGATTTATGGGACCCCCTTGACAGTTCGCTTTGAATAAGACTCCTCCAGCAAGGCCCAACATTGGTTTTACCATTTGACCACCTACCACCTTTTTCCCATGGGTTTTCGCGAGCCCAAGGGTCATCTTTATTTTAGCCCCCCGGACCAGTGCTCCTTCGAGTGCTGGCCCGAACTGAGCTGCCTGCGGGGCCACCTTGTGGAAACTCGAGGCTTGGTTTTACTCGTAGCTAGTCTCATCCGGATGTGCCCTAAGACCGAGATATGTGCAGCTCCTATCAGGATTTGTCGGCACGATCGGGCGGCTTTGCTGGTCTTGTTTTATTACTGTCAAAATGTCTTGTAGTCCGGGATTCCGAGACTGATCGGGTCTTCCCGGTAGAAGGAATATCCTTCGTTGACCGTGAGAGATTATAATGGGCTAAGTTGGGACACCCCTGCAGGGTATTATCTTTCGAAAGCCGTGCCCGCGGTTATGAGGCAGATGGGAATTTGTTAATGTCCGGTTGTAGAAAACCCGAAGTTGACCTTAATTAAAACACATCAACCGAGTGTGTAACCGTGATGGTCTCTTCTCGGCGGAGTCCGGGAAGTGAACACGGTGTTGGAGTTATGCATGACATAAGTAGTTTCAGGATCACTTCTTGATCACTATTAGCTTCACGACCGTGCCTTGCTTCTCTTCTCGCTCTCTTTTGCGTTGTTAGCCACCATATATGCTAGCCGCTTGCTGCAGCTCCACCTCATTACACCATCCTTCCTATAAGCTTAAATAGTCTTGATCTCGCGGGTGTGAGATTGCTGAGTCCCCGTGACTCACAGATTCTACCAATACAGTTTCAGGTGCCAATGATGCCAGTGCAGATGATGCAACCGAGCTCACGTGGGAGTTCGACGAGGAACGTGGTCGTTACTATGTGTCTTTTCCGGATGATCAGTAGTGGAGCCCAGTCGGGTTGATTCGGGGATCTGTGTAGCATTTGGGGTACTCTTCTTTCATTTTGGTTCCGTAGTCGGACCTTGAGTGTATTTTGGATGATGGATGTTTATTTATGTATTGTGTGAAGTGGCGACTGTAAGCCAACTATGTATCTCTTTCCCTTATTTATTACATGGGTTGTGTGAAGATTACCTCACTTGCGACACTGCTTTCAATGCGGTTATGCCTCTAAGTCGTGCTTCGACACGTGGGAGATATAGCCGCATCGAGGGCGTTACAAGTTGGTAATCAGAGCCTTCCCCGACCTTAGGAGCCCCCACTGATTGATCGTTTTTAGTGGCCGAGTTGTGTCTAGAAAAATGTTTTGAGTCATTTAGGAATTATATATCGGTGAGTTTAGGAATTCTTTTTACTTCCCAGTCTCCTCATCGCTCTGGTAAGGCATCCTGACGTAGAGTTTTGACTCTTCTCTTCTCAAATTTCACTAAAAATTTTTTTAGGATCACGCGGGTATCTTAGAATCGTTCCGATGGTTTTATGATGACAACATTGTCTTGGTGCCTCCTGTCACCAGGGGTTTGGTGGAGGTGTCCCGGGAGTTGAGCTCCGAGGTGTTGTCGTCATAATTTTATCGCTGCAGTTCTGGAATACCTGAGTTTAGTACGCCGACATCGAAAATCTCTTTTGTACAGTTGTTGGTGAGATAACCCTGATAGCCCAGTACTGAGGCGAGTGCGGGAGTATTGCCATGACTCGTATAACGGATGTTTTTCGAAGGTTGAGGTAGACGATTTCCGAGGATTTCTTGGTTATGTGTTGAAGGATGGATACAGCTGGATCTAGGTATTGTTAGTTTGGGTGATATATTTTGTGTCCCCTGTATCCCCAACACCTGATTGCATAACCAGAAAGTTTCAGGAGTTTATAAGTGGGAATTCATGTAGCTCTAGTATTTCTTCCCGCAGATATTTGGTTCGTGATTGGGTAATCCTTACCAAGTATTTGTTCACATCCGTACCTTGTTGATTTTATTCCATACCTTTTTTCTAAGTGGCTTCTCAACTTATGGAAGTGTGATGCTTTACTTTGGAATTCATTCGTTCATTCTCGTTCGAATGTTTATTGTGAAGACTATATGTTGCAATTTCGATACTTTGATTCAACTTGAATATATCTCTTTCAAGATGCTAACAGATGTCACCCTCTCTTCAGGATGGCTCCGCCAACACGTCAGAATCCGCAACGCAATGAAGGAAGTCAGGCTAACCCTCCGCCACCACCTCCGCCTCCGGAGGCATGGCAAGCCCTGATGACTGCCACAAATGCCAACGCTCAGATACTGATTCAGCTCTTGCAAGATCGCAACCAAGGGCAAGGTAATCAAGGAAATCAAGGCCAAGGCAACAATCAGCCGCACTTCGTTACCCTCAATCAGTTCCTTGCTAATCAGCCAAAGACCTTCAGCTTCTGTGTCGAGGCCACAGACGCCGATGATTGGGTCGTGGACATCAGCAAGCATTTCGAATGCAGTAATGTCAAACCTGAGGACTTTGTCAAGTTTGCCTCTTTTCAACTCAAAGATCAAGCTGCTGAATGGTTCCAACAATACAAAGATTCCAGAGGAGGTCGTGTGATTACCTGGGATGATTTCCGTCGTGACTTCAAAGCTCATCACATTCCAGAAAGTGTTGTTGAGAGTAAGCGTGAGGAGTTCCGCAATCTCAAGCAAGGCAACATGTCTGTGTATCAATACAACACTCAGTTCCAGAAGCTCTCTCGCTTTGCTAAGCAGGACATCCCTGATGAGAAGAGTATGATCTACCAATTCAGGCGTGGTCTCAGAGAAGATTTGCAACTAGCTCTCGTGCTTTTTAAGCCAACAAAGTATGATGAATTCTATAACATGGCACTGAAACAAGAGGCTGCTCAGCTCAAGTGTGAGGCTTCTAAGAAGAGAGTCAGAGACGCAGTTCAGTCTTCTTCTTCCTCACTTGTGGCATCTAACCAACAAAAGTTTTGGTTGCCTCCTCCTCCTCCGTTCCGTCAGCCTTACCAGCAGAAGAACAAAGGTGGCAATGGATCTTCCCACCCACCCAACCCTGGCTACCATAACAAGTCTCAGAATCAAGCTCCAAGGCCAAGTGCTCCTTATCATCGTCCGCTCTCAGAGGTGACTTGCAACAAATGTCAGGAGAAAGGTCACTATGCGAACAAGTGCTTCAATCAAAGGCGCCTTCCGCCTCCTCCTCCTGTGAGATCTTCCAGCAATGCAGTGGTCAAGCATAATTCCAAGCATGCCAAGGTGAACATGATGAATGCAGCTCAAGCGGAGGAATCTACTGATGTGATCATGGGTAATCTCTATGTTAATGATATTCTTGCAAAAGTCTTATTTGATACTGGTGCATCGCATTGTTTCATGTCAAGACCGTTTTTTACCAAGCATGATTTCACTTCGGAATATTTGGATAGACCTCTAGCAATTGTTTCCCCGGGCAAGCACATGAGTTCTAGTTTGCTGGTTCCGAATGTCGGTATCAAGATGGGCGACTATAGATTCTTGGCTAAACCAATTGTTCTTGGTGACTCTGATATTGATCTTATTCTTGGGATGGACTGGCTTTCTAAGCACAAGGCTCAACTTGATTGTGCTGCCAGGGAAATTCAATTGACTCACTCTTCTGACGATGTGATCATCTATGCCGCTCGTGATGAGACCATTCGGTTGTTTTCTCTCAATGAGAAGGGTGAATTAGATGCTATCTCTCAAATTCCAGTCGTTTGTGAGTACCAAGATGTCTTTCCAGAAGAGCTCCCGGGTATGCCTCCCCACCGGCCAGTTGAATTCGTTATTGATCTTGAGCCTGGCACGGAACCCGTTTGCAAGCGTCCATACAAGCTTGGACCAAAAGAGTTGAAGGAATTGAAGAAACAACTCGATGAACAAGAGCGTCTGGGTTTGATCAGACCGAGTTCTTCTCCTTGGGGTTGTGGAGGTCTTTTTGTCCAGAAGAAGGATGGCACGGACCGACTTTGTGTCGATTACCGTCCATTGAACAAGAAGACAATCAAGAACAAGTACCCACTTCCCAACATAAATGAATTATTCGAGCAACTCAAAGGTGCTAAAGTGTTCTCCAAGCTTGACCTTCGTATGGGTTATCATCAAATTCGCATTCATGAAGAAGATATTCCCAAGACAACATTCAGAACAAGCTTTGGTTCTTATGAATATACTGTCATGTCATTCGGCCTTGTCAATGCTCCTCCAACATTCTCTCGCATGATGAATTTCATCTTCAACCCCTACACCAATGAATTCATCTTGGTCTATCTCGATGATATTTTGGTCTTCTCCAAGAATAAGGAGGATCATGCCAAACATTTGCGATTGGTGCTCGACAAGCTCAGAGAGTATCAATTCTATGCGAAGTTCTCCAAATGTGAATTTGGCTTGATGAAGTTCTTTATCTTGGTCATATCATCTCTGCCAAGGGCATCGCTGTTAATCCTGAGAGGGTGTTTGCAGTTGTGAATTGGGAACCTCCTCAGAATGTCAAGCAGCTTCGCAGTTTTCTTGGACTTGCAAGCTATTGCCGAAGATTCGTTGAGAATTTCTCAAAGATTGCTAAGCCTCTTTCCAACCTCCTCCAAAAGCATGTGAAGTATGTCTGGTCTCCTGAATGTGACGTTGCTTTCAACACTATCAAAGAGAAACTCGTCACTGCTCCAGTTTTGACTCCTCCTGACGAATCCAAGCCTTGTGAAGTTTTCTGTGATGCTTCTCTTCAAGGTCTCGGTGCTGTGTTAATGCAAGAGAAGAAAGTTGTGGCTTATACCTCTCGGCAATTGAAGCCCAACGAAAAGAACTACCCCACTCATGATCTTGAGTTGGCGGCAGTTGTCCATGCATTAATAACATGGAGACATCTCTTGTTGGGAAGGAAAGTGGACATATTCACCGATCACAAGAGTCTCAAGTACATCTTCACTCAACCCAACCTCAACCTCAGGTAGACTCGATGGGTCGAAATGATTCAAGAGTATAATCCAAGTATTGAATATACTCCAGGCAAGGCCAATGTGATTGCAGATGCATTGAGCAGGAAGGCTTATTGCAACAGTTTAATACTCAAGCCTTTCCAACCAGACCTTTGTGAAGCTTTCCGCAAGTTGAATCTTCAAGTTGTCCCTCAAGGCTTTCTTGCCAACCTCATAGTCTCTCCTACTTTGGAAGATCAAATTCGTGAGGCTCAGCTCCTGGATACCATGGTGAAGAAAGTGAAACGTGGTATTGACAAAGGCATTTCCAAATACAAGTGCTATTGAGTTGATGACATAGATACTCTTTTCTTCGAGGACCGGATTGTGGTTCCTAAGGGTGATCTATGCAGAGTCACTATGAATGAGGCACACAACTCTCTTCTATCCATTCATCCTAGAAGTACAAAGATGTACCATGACCTCAAGCAGTCTTATTGGTGGACTCGAATGAAGCGAGAAATTGATCAATTCGTGAATGAATGTGATGTCTGCAGAAGGGTGAAAGCAGAACACCAACGACCAGCTGGTCTACTCCAACCTCTTGCTATTCCAGAGTGGAAGTTTGATCATATTGAAATGGACTTCGTGACTGGATTTCCTAAGTCCAAGCGTGCACTACTAGGAAAAGGGCTATAGATAGGATTGATACTAATGGCGCACCCGGTAAGCAGTGCGCCACTAGTATATACTAATGGCGCACCTGTTGGTGATACGCCATTAGTGTGGAAGACACTAATGGCGCACCGTAAACAGGGTGCGCCACTAGTATGAATTATTTTTTTCCATTTTCCCATACATACTAATGGCGCATCTGGTCCATAATGCGCCATTACTAGTTATAACTACTAATGGCGCACCAAGCAGACAGTGCGCCATTACTATAAATTTTGTTTTATTCTTTTTTTTGCAAAACTACTAATGGCGCATCTTCTCATAGTGCGCCATTACTAGTTTAAACTAGTAATGGCGCACTCTGGGGAGATGCGCCATTAGTATATATACTTATTTTTTTTACTTTTTTGCAAAGCTACTAATGGCGCACCACCTGCTGGTGCGCCATTAGTAACCAGGGTTACTAATGGCGCATTTGCCTGTGGTGCGCCATTAGTAACCTGGGACCCCAACAAGATATTTTGGACAACACGACTATCTCGGTTACGGATATCTCGCGGGGCAGGTAGTCCACGGATTTTCTGGATGCGTAAGGTGCATGGATGACACAACGTATCGCCAGCTAGATAGAGATCCCGGGTCTTCGAAAACCGTGTTCATGGGACATCGAAGGTGGCTTCGTGACGATGACCCATGGAGGAAACACAAGGATCTGTTTGATGGTGAAACCGAACCCCGAAAACGCCCGTGTACGAGGAGCGGCGAGGAAATAGACAAGCTGTTGAAAAGTTGGAAAGACTGCCCACTGCCGGGAAAGAAGCGAAAGGCGCCAGAGCCGCTGCTGAAGGTATGGAAAACGAGGTCTGTTTTCTGGGACTTGCCGTACTGGAAGATCCACCGTGTGCCTCACAGTCTTGATGTCATGCATATCACGAAGAACGTGTGCGAGAGTCTGCTTGGTACCCTGCTCAACATGCCAGAGAGGACCAAAGAGGGGCCGAAAGCAAGGGTAGACTTGAAATCAATGGGCATCAGGCAGGAGCTTCACGCTATATATGATGATGATGATGATGATGATGATGATGATGATGATGATGATGATGATGAGGCGAAGCAGGACACAGAAAGTCGTCGCAAAGGCAAAAAGGCCAAGAAGACCGGAAATGACTACCCTCCCGCGTTCTTCACTCTAAGTTCAGCGGGATGAAGTCTCATGACTGTCACGTGCTGATGACGCAGATACTTCCAGTTGCAATCCGTGGGATCATGGACGCGCACGTCCGTGAAATGCTATTTGGCCTATGCAACTTCTTCGACGTCATCTCTCGGAAGTCGATTGGCGTGAGGCAACTCAGAAGGCTATAGGAAGAGATCGTGGTGATACTATGCGAGCTTGAGATGTACTTCCCGCCTGCATTCTTCGACGTTATGGTGCATCTGTTGGTCCATATAGTGGAGGATATCATCCAACTCGGGCCGACGTTCCTGCACAGCATGATGCCGTTCGAAAGGATGAATGGTGTCATCAAAGGATACGTTCGCAACATGTCACGTCCAGAGGGAAGCATAGCCAGGGGCTTCCTGACCGAAGAGTGCATCTCGTACTGCACGAATTATCTAGGCATCGAGAACCCCGTTGGTCTTCTCGTCAACAGGCACCTCGGCAGGCTCGCTGGATGGGGTCACCGTGAGGGTCGCCGCGAAATGCATGTCGACTTCGAGGGTCGACTCGCCGACTTTGAAAGAGCAAACCTAGTCGCGCTACAACACATAGACGTGGTCGATCCTTGGGTGGTAGAGCACAAAACCTTTATTAAGAAGACGTACAATGACCGAGGCCAACAGAGGATGGACGGAGATATACTCAAAGAGCACAACTCATGTTTCACGCGTTGGTTCAAGCAGAAGCTTCTGTCGTACCCTTTACATGAGGATTCTTCCGCGGAAGAACTCCATTTGCGAAAAAGAAGGGCAAGAAGATTGTGAACAGATAGCTAGCTAAGATCGATTGTATTTAAATCGTAGACTTCATTTCTCGATTGTATTTCATGGGCACTTTTTGAACTATCATGAATATTTTTTAATTTCATGGACACTCGCCGCCGCCGCCCTCGATTCCCCTACTCAACCGCCGCCGCCGACCCCCCGCACCCCTCCCCTACTGAACCGCCGCCGCCGACCCCCCGCACCCTCCCCTACTCAACCGCCGCCGCCGACCCCCCGCACCCCTCCCCTACTGAACCGCCGCCGCCGACCCCCCGCACCCCTCCCCTACTGAACCGCCGCCGCCGACCCCCCGCACCCCTCCCCTACTGAACCACCGCCGCCGACCCCCTGCACCCCTCCCCTACTGAACCGCTTCCGCCGACCCCCCGCACCCCTCCCCTACTCAACCGCCGCCGCCGACCCCCCGCACCCCTCCCCTACTCAACCGCCGCCGCCGACCCCCCGCACTGGCCCCCCGCACCGTCCCCCGCTCCACCGACATTATTGTTTGATGATATTTTTTAAAAATTATTACTGTCTTATAAAAAAAATATTACTGTTATGATTTAAACAAGTTTGAACATATTTAAACACAAATAAGTATCAAACAACATTTTAAATGAATTTTTTTGTGGAGCCTGGGAATCAAACCCAGGACCTCCTGGTGTGAGAACTGGCTGCTGACCAGTCGAGCTAGTAGAGTGAGCTTGATGTGGTTCAGGTCAGGTTGAATATAACCTGTTGGCTTGAGCAGAAAAAAAAGTACTAATGGCGCACCAGGGTGAGGTGCGCCATTAGTGTGTATGTACTTATGGCGCACCGGGGGTTGGTGCGTCATTAGTATTGTGCCGCCCCCCATCCATAGTTCCTCCCCGGCGGCCCACCTCTCTCCCTCGCCCTCGATCCCCTCTCTCTCCCTCGCCCTCACCCTCGATCCCCTTCCCCGACGCCGCTGCCCCGCCGCCTTCTCGACGCCGCCCCGACGCCGCTGCCCCGCCGCCTTGACGCCGCCCCGACGCCGCTGCCCCGCCGCCTGCCCTGCCCCCCATCGTCGTCTTCGAGGAAGGGCTCGGGGAAGCAAGAAGGCACCACGGCCTCCTCGACGCCCCCGCCCGCCGCCTTCTCGACGCCGCCCCGACGCCGCTGCCCCACCGCCTCGACGCCGCCCCGACGCCGCTGCCCCGCCGCCTGCCCTGCCCCCCATCGTCGTCTTCGAGGAAGGGATCGGGGAAGCAAGAAGGCACCGCGGCCTCCTCGACGCCACCGCCCGCCGCCTTCTCGACGCGCCGCCGCCCGCCGCCTTCTCGACGTCGGCACCCACCCCCCCTCCCACAGGTGATTCCTCACCCTAGTTCTTATCAGTTGCGCTACTGCTGCTGGATTTCACTACAGAGATACCACTCCCTAGTTCTTCATCTGATGAAATCCTTAAAATTGCCTTGACCTGCCTGTTACTCAACTCATAACTGCTTGGGTTCAACACAACACATTACTATCTTGCCACTGCAAATTACATGGTCTAAATCATACTTTTCTGCAATTGTTATATTTTTCTTATATGTAACCTACAGGTACATGGCACAAAACATTGTTTCTGTGAACAAACTGCCCATGAGCTTGATTTTCATCGTATAGAATACAATTTTGTATGCATCCTGTTTATTCAGTATCCCCTTTGGTGTAGTTCATTATCATTTCTTTGGCTGCCAGATTACACAACAAGAGTTTACTGAGATGGCATGGCAATCGATTGTTTTGGCACCTGAAGTCGCCAAAGAAAGCAAACACCCACTCCCTAGTTTTGACACAAGAAGTTACTTCTATTGATAGACTATGTAATTAAGAAGTGAGCCATAGTGATGCTCTGCTCTGCTTAATGTGATGCCTTGTGATCCGGTTGGGCTGGTAGATGTAGCAGTAGAATGGTCACATGTGCTTCAACCATCTGCTGTTAAACGAGACATTACTGTCAAATGTAGCCTGGGTATTATTGTGGACATCTGCTCTGCTTAAAAATGTCACCTTGGATCATTCATGTGCTTTTTATTGTTTGCGGGAATGGATCATTCATTTTTGAACTGAATGAATGTACTGGATTATGGTGGTCCAGTTTTGTTGCCATTTTTAGTTGGTAATGTGCTGACAGAGCAGGAGAAACCTTGTCTGTTTACTCTGCAAATGACGTCTTGCGCTTTTTATCTCTAGCCTAAGACTGTACTCTTGGCAGGATGATCTGCAGCCTGCATTTACAAGATGGCTGCATAAATAATTTTAAGTGACACATTAATATTAGTTTTCTACTAGTATAATTTTAAGTGACACATTTTTGTGTTTGCATGTTCTGTTGGTCACCCGCGGTGTCCATCTTGTTTACCTAGAGATTAGGGTTCCATTTCATTAATTTCTTGGCAGCGGTTATTTGGAAACAATGTGATGTCTTAAATTCTGCTGTGAAGTTAGTTTTGTTTGTGTATATCACAGGCTTGCATTGCAATTGCTAAAAAAAGGTGAACTTCCGACTGGAAATATCGTTGACATCCTAGATTCCGTTAAATGAGAAGAGTTTAGGATGCTGATGTTTAAGTATATAGAACCAGAAAACATTTTATTTGTCTGACTGATGGGTCATCAAAACTGTCAATCAATATGAATGTGGTTGCTCCATGATTAGCTCTGCTCATTCTCGGATGATAATAACTTGTATTACTGTGTGGGAACAACATCTGTTTTACCCGAGGAGAATGATCCGACAAAGGTAATAGTTAGAAGAGCTTTATGTTTCCTCATTGCATATCTACTGCATGCCTGTTGGTAGTAACAGTTGTTAGTTGATGATTAGCTTATGCTGTGCTTGCCTGTTCTTGTTCTTATTCCAGGAGGAGTTTCAGGAGTTTGCGGAGAAGACCAAGACGCTGCCGGACACCACCACCAACGAGAGCAATCTCTGCCCCTACAGCCTCTACAAGCAGGCCACCGTCGGCCCCGTCAACACCGGTACATGCATTCACATTTTACGCGCCTTTTTCTTTTCATCTTCCTACTAGTTTTAGTAGTAACAAGTGTAATATCCATGTTAGCATGATTATATAGTTGTATACTGTTAATTTTAGTGTCAGTGTTCATATTAGATGTATATAGTTGTTGAAGAATGAACTTCTTGCACTACTGTTAAAGCCTAAATATATTGTTGTTGTTACTTTTATGTATACATATTGTTGGTCCATTTCATCCATGATGTCTTTTGGGCAGGTACCCCGAGAGGCCCTTGAGTTTGCCGGAATGTCGATTAACTTCTGTTCCGGCGAATTCGGGCACTCCATATGTCTTGTTTTCATCAAAGGTCATGCTGAAATTTTCTGTGAATTTTAGCATGACTTTGCTAAAAATAGGACATATGGGGTACTCGCGACTAATGCCTGTTATCATGCATGTTTTATGATCTGTTGTAAGGGTACTAATTGGTCTCTTCTGCTGCTTATCAAAGATGGCGGGAAGCAGCCACCGCCGCTCTGCGACACCGCAGTACGAGTTGGATGCTTCCGAGTTCTTCACTATCATACTTGAGACTTCAGTATCATCCATGACGCAGGTATATAAAATGAGAGATATCCCCTAGCTTCACCCATCTCATTATGATATCTGTTGTTTGCCTACATCACTCATTGTCCCAAACTGCAGAGGCTGCCTGACAGTTTTAAGAACATGCTGATGGGTGAAGATCCGCCAAATAATGTGAAGGTGCGACAGGCCGGCAGCGGGTTTCGCAGGCTGTGGGATGTGGAGTTGGTGATCAAGGAGGGCCACATGTACTTGTCTCGTGGGTGGGAGAAGTTCTACCGTGCCTACGACCTGCGGCTGGGGTACTTCCTTCTCTTCAGGTACGACGACGACACCACCACGCTCATCGTGAAGGTGTTCAACGCGACTATGTGTCGCATGCGCTACGCTGAAGATTATGATGCCGGTACGTTCTGCCTCTTGTTATTCCTCTACATTTGTCTTTGTCTCACATTGATTGTTAACGGTCATTGTTGCATTTGGACAGGTAATGGGAGCAGCAGCAGCGACAATGGCTACAGCCAAAGCAGTAGCGACCATGGCTGTAGCGAAAGCAGCAGCGACCATGGCTGTAGCGAAAGCAGCAGCGATTCTGGCAGCAGCATAGACAACAAGAAGGATGATCCGGACTGGAGTGCGGGAGAAGAGGATAAGAGTGGGGATGAGGAGCTGCAGGATGACGATGGGCATCAGGCTGAGGATGACCTAGCGCTGGTGGTGGCTGACCAAGGGCAAGAGATGGTGGTGGCTGACCATGGGCAAGAGATGGAGGTGGCTGAGAATGACCTAGCGATGGTCGTGCATGAAGGTGGCCTCGCGATGGTGGTGGTGCTTGACAATGACCACGCACCGGTGGTGGCGCCGGCGATCCCACAGCTGGGCGACATGACCATGCCAATTGATGTAGAAGACTACATCCCACTGCCTCCACCGCCTCCACCGCCTCGCCGCTCTTGGCGCATCAGGCTGAGGAAGGAGAAGGAGAACAATGCATGAGAACTGAATTTTGTATCAATGTGAAACTTTTGTGAATTGATGGATAACGGTGTTGGATGAACAATGTGAAACTTTTGTAATATGTAACGATGGAACTATGTGTTGGCTATGTATGTATATATGATGGAACTTGTGTGTTGGCTATGTATGTTATATGGATGCTTGTTGTATATATATGTGTTGGATATCTCATAGGTGAAATAGTGACCTGAGATTAAAAAAAATTAAAAAAATTGTTACTAATGGCGCACTACCATGTGGTGCGCCATTAGTATGCCGAGGTTACTAATGGCGCATCAGGTTGTGGTGCGCCATTAGTATGCCAAAGCACCTGGCTATACATGGCCCCTGGGAGGCATACTAATGGCGCACCGTGCCCTACACTAATGGCGCACTGGTGGTGCGCCATTAGTATACCAGATACTAATGGCGCACCAGTGGTGCGCCATTAGTAAATATTACTAATGGCGTGCTAGTAATGGCGCACCTCTAATGCGCCATTAATGGCCAAATTAGGTGCGCCATTAGTAGCCCTTTTTCTAGTAGTGGTGGAAATGATGTTATCTTCGTCGTCATCGACAAGCTCACTAAAGTGGCTCATTTTCTTCCTATCAAAGAGTCTATCACAGCAGCACAGCTGGCAGAGCTCTACACCTCCAGAATTGTCTCCTTGCACAGCATTCCACAATTGATTTCTTCAGACCGTGGCAGCATCTTTACATCCAAGTTTTGGGATTCTTTTCAGAAGGCCATGGGCACCAATATTCGCTTCAGCACAGCTTTCCATCCTCAAACTAGTGGGCAAGTCGAGCGTGTCAACCAAATTCTTGAAGATATGCTCAGAGCTTGTGTTATCTCTTTCGGCATGAAGTGGGAGGATTGTCTTCCATATGCTGAGTTCTCTTACAACAACAGCTTCCAAGCCAGCTCGGGCAAAGCCCCATTCGAGATTCTCTATGGCAGAAAGTGCCATACTCCTCTCAATTGGTCAGAAACCGGTGAACGCCAACTGCTTGGCAATGATTTGATCTCAGAGGCTGAGGAGATGTGCAAAGTCATTCGTGAGAATCTCAAAGCCGCGCAATCGCGGCAGAAGAGCTATTATGATAGCAAACACCGTGATTTGGCATTCGAGATCGGAGATCATGTCTACCTCCGCGTCTCTCCAATGAAAGGAACTCGTCGCTTCGGTATCAAGGGGAAACTTGCCCCTAGATACGTGGGTCCTTTCAAGATCATCGGCAAAAGAGGCGATCTCGCCTATCAACTTGAGCTTCCCCCCAACTTTGCAAATGTGCACAATGTGTTCCACGTGTCACAGCTTCGCAAGTGCTTCAAGACGCCTGAGCGCACCATCAACTTCGAAGAGATTGATCTTCAAGAAGATTTGTCCTATCGTGAGCATCCCGTTGCTATTCTCGAAGAAGCTGAGCGCAAGACTCGCAATAAGTCTATCAAATTCCTGAAAGTGAAGTGGTCACACCATTCTGACCGAGAAGCCACCTGGGAACGCGAGGACCACCTCCGTTCCGAATATCCGGAGTTCTTTCAGTCCCAGATCTCGGGACGAGATCCTCTCGTAGTGGTGGAGTGTTGTAACACCCCGGATGTAACTTGCCATATTTGTAACTCCAACTCTTGCCATTTTCGGCATTGTGATATGATATTCCCTCCGTGGTTGGGTTTTCCTCCTTTTGTATTTTGTTCATGTCATGCATTTCATATCATGTCATCATGTGCATTGCATTCGCATACGTGTTCGTCTCATGCATCCGAGCATTTCCCCCGTTGTCCGTTTTGCAATCCGGCGCTCCTATGTCCCCCGGCGTCCCCTTTTACCTTTTTCCATGTGTGGGTATTAAACCTTCTCGGAATGGACCGAGGTTTGTCAAGCGGCCTTGGTATAGCACCGGTAGACCGCCTTTCAAGTTTCGGGTCATTCGGAGGTCGTTTGATACTCCAACGGTTAACCGGGTAACCGTGAAAGCCTCTTTTGGGTTGCAGCCCAAACCCCCTCCAAAACAGCCCAACAACCCATCTAAGACACTCCCAAGTCCATCGCCGTTTGATCACGATCGTGTGGCCGCAAACCGCACTCCATTTGGAGCCTCCTAGCTCCTCCTACCTATAAATATGTGCCCACTCCTCCATTTTCGGGTCCCTAACCCTAGCCCCGCTCCTTCCGCCGCCGCCGGACGAAGACCCGCCGCCGCCCGCGGCCAATCAGGGAGCGCCACGTGGGCAGTCGCGCCCACTACGCCGTCCTCCACCGCGCGGGCCCGCCGGGCCCAGCCGCAGCCCTCCCGCGCCCGGCTCGGGCCGCGCCCCCGCGCCCGAGCGCCCGAGCCCCTCGCCGCGCGCTCGCGCCGCCGCGCCGGAATCGCCGCGCCCGCCGCCTCCCGCGGTCGCCGCCGCGCCGGGATTCGCCGCCGCCCGCGGATCCCGTGCCTCCCGCGCCGCTCCCCGCCGTCGCGCGCCGCCACCCCGGATCCGGCCCCGCCGTCTCCAGATCCGGCCGCCCGGCCTCTCCTCCGACCTCTTCGCCGCCCCGCTTCTTCTCCGGCGACGTTCCGGCCGCCGTCTCGGTTCGCGTGCCAGCGAACCCTAGGGTTGACTTCTTCCCCCTCCTAAATCCACCAAGTCCCAGTAATTTTGCCTCATGTTCAACGCATCATACCTCTGCATACGTAGCTCTGTTTCGTGCGTATAATATGTCAAATTGTTCGTCTCGATGAGTACATCATTTCAACTCATTGCATCATTTTCATTTGAGCTCATCTTGATGCCCGAAATGCTGTTGGAAGAGGGCTATGTGATGTTAGTTCCAGTTTATTATCAGAACATGTACTTTTGTCATTTTTGCCATGATTGATGTGTGCAACCTATGAAGTTGAGCTCTACATGTGTTTTGTAATATGCCATGCTATCTTTCCAGTGGTTTATGCCATGTATTTTTGTGATCTCTGTGGTGACTAGCACAAGCATGCAAACTAGGGTACATAATGTTGCTGATTCCAGGGACTTAGTATTTTCACTAAGTCATTCCCTGCTGTTATTTTTATGCCATGTGTTCATGTTGTTTCAGAGAGATCTATGGCTCTTTTGAGCATGATCAGTAAGGGAGTTTTGAACATATGGATGTTCTCTATCCATCCATGCCTTTGTTGCATTTATGGAGTGCAATAGCTTGAGTCAATCGAGCTCTACTTTTGCTATAAAATGTTTCCTGGTAGGTTGTGTACTCACTACAAGAAATATGTCAACTTATGACCTTCTGTCAGTGACCCTCGAAGAATTGGTCATAAATTTATGACCATTTCAGACCAATTGGTCAAAAGCTGTTCGGGGGGCTCCAAACCCTAAACCATTGCGTCCATTTTTGTCAGAAAGGTCGTAATTTCCTCACACGAAAAGGTCATAAAGCAAACAGCGCTAGTCCGCTGCCTTATTTCTAGTTGTTAACGACCAATATAGATGGTCATGGCCTTGTAAATTGTGGTGGGTTGCTATGACTAGGCGCCACCTCATCAGTTTTGCCTATGTGGCATGTCCATGTGGCAGTTTTTGCCCTAGGTTGTGAAGCAACCTATATTTCTGTCATTCCCAAAATTCCCAAAAAATCTCATAAATTCTTTGGGTCATATCTTCGTCAAATATGTAAAAACCTTCCTTGCCTAGTTCAAAAATAATTCAAAAATATTCATTTTCCTATTCTGTTCAGAGTAACAGTTTGTGAAGGAAGTACCACTTTCGCATGTCCAAATAGTATCCATTTTCTACAGTGCTTTCCTATGCCCAAATAACCATCCTCCACCAAATGCTAGCTCAATCCATTCATTCTTTGAGCCGAGCTTCAACATTCGTATTTATGTCCAGTGTGGTGGTTTGGAAAGCAAGTACCAGCTAGGCTCCTCCTTTTGAGCTGAAAATTTGTGAAGACGGTCTTCTTAGTAACTGATCATCCTCAGCCAAAACTCACGCCCATTAGCCATGTACATTTCCTGTACCGCTAATCAAACACTTGGCTGCTAATTCATGTTTGAGCACCGATCGGTCTCCTCGTGAGAATCTTATGTTGTAATTTTCTTCCTAGCACCTACATGGGGAGTGCCCAACCCACTAGACATGTCTAGGCCACCCAGAACACATGGCAACGCCACGGTCACGCGGTGACCACGCGGCGGGCATGCGAGCTTACGCGCTCCAGAGTTGGGGCCCTCGGCCACCGCCCAAACCTCGACGTATCGCCACCAAACCATGTATTTATGATTAAATAGGTACTTATGTAACTAGAAATTATTTTTGGAAAAAATAAATAGCAAACTATGAGGCAGCTGGCGTTCAAATTTGACCCGCTTCCAGCTGAATCGGCGGGAATTTGTCTTTTTCACGAGAGGTGGATCAAAACTTTTTGCACCCAACCATTTTGTCAATTGTGCATTAAATATGGCCTAGTATTTTATAAAAATGATTTGGTCCAATTTTGCAACAATTATTTGGTAGTTCCTTCACAAAAAAACCTCCTTTCGGGCACTCGAAAAATGGAAAATGGTTTTTTCGTCCAACGAAAATGAAAACTTCCTTAGGCAACATTGTTTGCTATTCCAATATGCACCCTTGTGCACAATATGAGATCATTTGAACAAACTATGCCATGAATGTGGCCATAAGATTGATCATTTGGCTTGAAAGCCAGGAATCTTCACACTTGATAGCTCATTTCTGAGAACACTTTTTTTAAAATAATTACCGTATTACAAGTTTATTATTTTTCCTAGAAACTTGGTCACATATAATGACACAATGCGAAGGTTTTCCAATTTTTTGATTTTTTTTGAATTTTTTATGCCCGTTTCAAAATGCGGTCAAAACGGCGGGATTGACCGTTCCTAGCTAGTGGTTGAATCTTGGAATTTTATTGGTGTTTCTCTGATTAAATAGGTACTTATGTAACTATAAATGATTTTTGGAAAAAATAAATAGCAAACTATGAGGCAACTGCAGTTCAAATTTGACCCGCTTCCAGCTGAATCAGCGGGAATTTGTCTTTTTCACGAGAGGTGGATCAAATTTTTTTACACCCAACCATTTTGTCAATTGTGCATTAAATATGGCCTAGTATTTTATAAAAATGATTTCGTCCAATTTTGCAACAATTATTTGGTAGTTCCTTCACAAAAAAACCTCCTTTCGGGCACTCGAAAAATGGAAAATGAAAAAATAATTTAAAAGAACTGATTTCTCATAACTCTTTAAAAAATATTTATCTTATTTCAATTTATGATTATTCCTGAAAACAATAGTCAAATTTGCTGACACAATAAAACGTTTTTTTCTTCAAATTTGCAGGTCATAATAAAATAGCTAACACGATTTAGCACATAATTTTAGTCGATTATGACCAATTTAAATGGTCAAAATATCATACCTATATACTGCGTTCTGATTGGTCCAGGGCCTCTCACGCGGATCATGGATAAATCACCGTCGAATCCCCTGGATCCAACGGCCCGCACCAAACATGGATGTGTCCCCGAAACCCTAGCTCTGTCCCGTGGTCATTATCCATCCACCCCCCGCCTCCTTTCTTTCACTCACTCTCTGCTCCTCCTCTCCCCTTCCAGATCCGGTGGAGCTCCTCTCGATCCCCTCCCCTTCCTCCCCGCCAGCCGCCGCACCCATTCTCTCTAGATCCAATCCCTTCCTTCGCCCTCCTCGTCCACCGTCCCCTTCCTCCGCCGCTCAAGGCCTCCGCCTCACCCGCCCTCGCCATTGCCTCCTCAGCAGGGCTCCTCTCGATCCCCTCCCCTTCCAGATCCAGCCGCCGCCCCCCGTCCACCGTCCCCTTCCTCCACCCGCCCTCGCCATTGCCTCCTCCGTGGGGTTGCCCTTCTTGGCGTCCGCTTCCGCGGCGTCGAGGGTGGCGCCGCCGCGGCCAGGAGGGTCTCGCTCCGCGGGGCCGCACCCGCGACCTGGCCTCCCCCGCACCCTTCCTCACTGCATCGCCACCCCAACCCCCTCCCTTCCTCTCCCCGACGCTCCCCTCGCTCCGGGCCTTCATCCTCTCCGGCCAGATCAACCGGGCGCGGCCCCTACCCTAGGCAGGGAGGGCACACAGGAAGGGGCGGCGGCGGAAGCGCATCCCCAATATCTAGTCCGTCAAGCACCGTGTCGAAGTCTCTCCTTCGAGGAGCTCTATGTGCGGGTGTGCGGAGGCGCTCGTGAGGGCGGTGGTGGCCTTCTTCGACGCCTTCCTCGTCGACTGCTTCCTCTTCTGGTTCCGCCGCCGCAGCCGCCGCCCCGGCCCCGACAGCCCCGCCTCCGCCCACCGGGTAAGCCAACCCTACCTCTCCCTCTCCCTCCCCGCGTCCGGCTCCTCTGTTCGTTCTTTCTTCGATCCCAGGCGGTGATGTTCTTATTTTTTGGTGCGTTCGTGTCTGTGCAGGATCCGCTCGTGCCCAAGGACTGGACAGGGGAGGCGCTCCCGGCCTCGGACGAAGAGAAAGGTGCCCTGGTGTGCTGTGTACCTGCTTGCTTGAATTCTCTTGTCTGAATTCATGTCTGAACAGTGTGTGTGGAACAGATTCTTGTCTGAATTCTCTTCTTGTGGTAGTATGAACTTGCTTGCAGTATCCTGCTTGCAGTATCTTGGAGTATCACCTTGGAGCATCTGGTTAGAGTAGCATCTTGCAACACATTCGATTACTCCAGTACTGATAGTTACAGTGGCATCTTGCAAAATGGAGTAGTTAGAGTAGCATCTTCGATTAACTAAATTGATGATAGCTGTTGTTAAGTTGGGACTTGCAAGCAGTAGTTCCCTCTTCTTATCTCTTCTTGCTTGCAGTAGTTTAATTTATGATTTGTCTTTGGTGGAGTATTTCTTGAACTGTGTTGTATTCCTGTGACTAAATAGTGAATCCAGTTACAACAAAGCATGCCAGTTACAATAAAGCTCCCTGTAACCTTTTGTTTTATTGGTCAAACACGATAGCAGCGATGCCGAGGGAGCTCCCCTACACACGTTTCTTGAAATGATTTTTATTCTAAGCATTTTTGTCATACTCAATAAGCTAGTTCCTGAATCAGATTTGTTAATGAAATGTTTCTTTAGCATGCTATAGTTAATTAGTTGGCAAGTGTGATGTCCATTCGCCTGATTTCGTCGCCTGATTCCAAACGCCTCCTCTGTTTTTTGCAGGTCTGGCAGCACCACCGCGTCGACGACGAAGGTGGTGACCGCGGCGGCGAGTGGCGCGAGTTGGTGGCTGCGGGATTGGACGGCACGGCTCATATATGTGCTTCTGACTAATCCAGCTTCTTTTGGTCTAGCTGGGCATTACTTTCGGTTAATTAGCTTTCGGCTCATATATGTGCTCTCTATGATACTGATGGTTCCCTAGCTAATAGTATGATGGTTTAATCCCCTAAGCATTGATGCATCCCATATCACCATGGCTATTGTTTGCTGTCAAGATTTGCTTAGCCTGAATACATGGTTATGTTTTTTGTGTACTGCTATCCTGTTGTCTCTGTTGGATGGACAGCATCTCAGTACAAGTACTTGCTAGGTTTTACCTGTTCATGCAAATCTTGTTTTGTGTTGCAAGTCGTTTTAGTACTACCTAATTAAGTCATCTACTGTCATGTGCCTGCACAATGTTTCCTCCTTATATCACCTTTAATCCAAGGCAAAATCTGGACCAACGGGTACCTATTGCACTAATGGGTGATTAGTACGCTGACAGAGATATTTTGAAATAGGAATTCTAAAGCGCATACTATTCAGAGCAGAACGGTAATTTCCTTAATGAAGTAGGTGACTGTAATTTGTATAATAACCACACATGCTACTTTAATTAATGTTTCCACTTTTCTTTGATGAAATGGTTTAGTTTTGATTAATAACTCATTGGATTTTAAATATGGTAGTAAGAAGTTGCAACAGCGCTATGTGGCGTTTGCACAAATTCCATGATTTTCTAGCATAGCAGGTGCTGGGACTTGTCAAACAAGAGCTTAGTTTCCATAGAAGTATACTCAGTTATATGAGATACTTGGTTGGCATAGTAAACCAAACCATGTTACTGATAATTTTTTTGTTCCTTCTCAGGACTGCTCCCGTGTGGTGGCCTCCTTGAGACTTGGGACTTAGCAGCAGAATCTAATTAATTATACTGATTTTTTTGTTCTTCCAGAATCTTGGCACTTTGCTTGTCTATGGATCATCTTGCACTTGAGAGCTGGCAGGAGGTCATTATTCCGTTGCTGCCTCATCACTTACCTCCAGTTCTGAATTTATACGCATGTTCATGAATAATCGCTTCAGTTATTTGTTCTTCTGAAAACTTCAGTATGCAAGTACCTATTCCTGGTACAGCAAGTACCAGTTCTTGAGCATTTGCACAGTTTTCATTATTTGTTCTTCTGAAAATTTGCTCTAGTGTGAATCATAGTAGTATGCACTAGCAGCAATCTGTCAATGTTTGATTCAAGTTTACTCTCGTTATAATGTAATGTGTAGTTGTTGTTTCAAACTGTTTTGCTACAAGTACCATAATTTGCATTGAAGATATTGTATTCTGTTGCTGTATCATTGTTTAACAAAACCACAGCATGATTCTCACATGAGATATCCACATGTTTCTGTGCTGTTTCTTTCCAGCATGATGCTCTCGTTATAATGTATTCCATTGCTGTTTTGCTACAAGCTGTGTGTTGATTTGATAACAGGAGTTTCCTTGTCCTGGTCCTATACTGCATTTTAACTCCTATGTTTCTGTGCGCGTGTGTTTAATTGATGTTGTTTCAACTTTGAACTGCTTCTGCATATGGCCTATACTGCAATTGAGATTTAAATTTGTGGTTGTTCCTCTTTTACAGATGCTCAAGTGTGAAGTGTGAAGCAAGTGTGAAGCCATGAAGTGTGAAGCCGTCAAGTTCTACTTAGTGAAGAGTAGCATATTGTTAGCATATATGTGTTGTAAAGATTGTAATAGATTTATTCAGTGGTATATTTGATGAAATTTATGTGTTCTTTTTTATTATGTATGTGATCTGAAAACTTGTGAAATGGAAACTTGATCAATGGGTCCACTTATGAAAATAATCTGTCAAATTTGTACATTTCTGATATGTGGGACCAATTTGAGAGATGATCATGACAAGTGGGACCCATCTGACTAGTGGGACCAGCTTGAATATATAATGGCTGAAAATAGAAAAGCAATAAATAATAAAAGGCCACGGCCCAACAATAAAAAAGGCTACAACGTTGGGCTTGGCCCATGAAGCGGACCAGAATTAACAAGGAAAAAAATCCTAAAAGGCTGAATTAATGGGCTCGGCCCATGTAAAACGCCGAATCGGACCGGGCTCATTCTAAGTATCGACCTTTTCAATTCGTCGCAATTTTGCCACGTCAGATTGCCACGTCGGATCCGACGTGGCCTGGGCAGACAGCCAGTGACCAAAACAAAAGGTCATGGGTTCCACGACCTTTTGTTTTGGTCGTAAACGTCTACGACCTTATCCCGAAGAAGGTCGCTATAGTCAGTTTACGACCGCCAGCTTTTGACCTTCTGTTTTTGGTCACAAAAAGGTCGTAAATGGAAATTTGTGACCTTTCAGTGACCAATAGTGGAGGTCACAAGTTGACATATTTCTTGTAGTGACTTGTTATTCGATTTTGCCAAGCTTGTTGTAGTTGATCCTTGCATGCTATGATGTTATTCTTGACATGTATAGCTTCTATGCCATGTCTTCTTGATGGGTGTATGCTTAGTTTATCATGCAATGCTCTGTAGTTAGTGCATCGAGCTCACGAACATGCCTACTTGTTATCTGTTTTTGACATGTCCAGTTTTCTGCCAAGTCAGTAAGGGACTTTTGTTAAGTGCTTTGAGTAGATTCATGCCATGCCATATTTTGCCATGTTTTGTTCCTGTAGCAGGTTGTTTCCTTGCTCTGAACATGGCTTCCTGATGTTAATTTCTGGCATGTTAGTATTTTCACCAAGTCTGTGAAGCTGTTATATTTTGTACTTTTGCCATGCTTGTTTGAACCTGTTGTGGTGTGATTTAGCCGTAGCTCAGTGTTCATCTTTTGTCAAGCATCTTGAGTAGCTCACTGTCATATGCTTTGTTGCTATGTTTGGGTGCAGTAGCTTAATTTCTTGTTGCATGCTAAGTAGCATCATGCTGTTAATGGCAGATTCTTGTCATTCTTGTTTTGCTTGTCATTTGCAAACCGTGCATCCGATTCCGGTGATCTTTATATCGATTTCAACCAAAATCATCTAATCTTTCCAGTGGCATACTTGGTTTGCCAAGATTATTCCTGGTTCATCTTTTCCCTTCCGGAGCACGCATATGCATTGCATACCACATCTCGCATATCATGCCATGTTTTGCATCATGTTGCTTGCGCATTGCATCATGATTGATGGTTGTCCCCTTTGCTTGTGTTCTTTCCTTGGTTAGAGCCGGGAGACGAGTACGTGAACAAGGAACCTGTTGAGAACGCTTACGAGGATCAAGCTTTCGACAACTCTGAGAACCTTGCAGGCAAGATGACCATACCCTCGAAATCACTTCTATCTTTGCTTGCTAGATGCTCGCTCTTTTGCTAGGCCTATGCTGCGATACCTACCACTTGCTATATCTTGCCACCCATATTGCCATGTCAGCCTCTAACCATCCATGTCCTAGCAAACTGTTGATTGGCTATGTTACCGCTTTGCTCAGCCCCTCTTATAGCGTTGTTAGTTGCAGGTGAAGATGAAGTTTGTTCCATGTTGGAACATGATTATTTTGGGATATCACAATATCTCTTATTTTAATTAATGCATCTATATACTCGGTAAAGGGTGGAAGGATCGGCCTTATGCCTGGTGTTTTGTTCCACTCTTGCCACCCTAGTTTCCGTCATACCGGTGTTATGTTCCTTGATATTGCGTTCCTTACACGGTTGGGTGATTTATGGGACCCCCTTGACAGTTCGCTTTGAATAAGACTCCTCCAGCAAGGCCCAACATTGGTTTTACCATTTGACCACCTACCACCTTTTTCCCTTGGGTTTTCGCGAGCCCAAGGGTCATCTTTATTTTAGCCCCCCCGGACCAGTGCTCCTTCGAGTGCTGGCCCAAACTGAGCTGCCTGCGGGTCCACCTTGTGGAAACTCGAGGCTTGGTTTTACTCGTAGCTAGTCTCATCCGGATGTGCCCTGAGACCGAGATATGTGCAGCTCCTATCAGGATTTGTCGGCACGATCGGGCGGCTTTGCTGGTCTTGTTTTATTACTGTCGAAATGTCTTGTAGTCCGGGATTCCGAGACTGATCGGGTCTTCCTGGTAGAAGGAATATCCTTCGTTGACCGTGAGAGCTTATAATGGGCTAAGTTGGGACACCCCTGCAGGGTATTATCTTTCGAAAGCCATGCCCGCGGTTATGAGGCAGATGGGAATTTGTTAATGTCCGGTTGTAGAAAACCCAAAGTTGACCTTAATTAAAACACATCAACCGAGTGTGTAACCGTGATGGTCTCTTCTCGGCGGAGTCCGGGAAGTGAACACGGTGTTGGAGTTATGCATGACATAAGTAGTTTCAGGATCACTTCTTGATCACTATTAGCTTCACGACCGTGCCTTGCTTCTCTTCTCGCTCTCTTTTGCGTTGTTAGCCACCATATATGCTAGTCGCTTGCTGCAGCTCCACCTCATTACACCATCCTTCCTATAAGCTTAAATAGTCTTGATCTCGCGGGTGTGAGATTGCTGAGTCCCCGTGACTCATAGATTCTACCAATACAGTTTCAGGTGCCAATGATGCCAGTGCAGATGATGCAACCGAGCTCACGTGGGAGTTCGACGAGGAACGTGGTCGTTACTATGTGTCTTTTCCGGATGATCAGTAGTGGAGCCCAGCCGGGTTGATTCGGGGATCTGTGTAGCATTTGGGGTACTCTTCTTTCATTTTGGTTCCGTAGTCGGATCTTGAGTGTATTTTGGATGATGGATGTTTATTTATGTATTGTGTGAAGTGGCGACTGTAAGCCAACTATGTATCTCTTTCCCTTATTTATTACATGCGTTGTGTGAAGATTACCTCACTTGCGACATTTCTTTCAATGCGGTTTTGCCTCTAAGTCGTGCTTCGACACGTGGGAGATATAGCCGCATCGAGGGTGTTACATCATATTAGACATGCTGCTTTGCTCTGTGACTCGAGGACCAACCCATTTGTATCACATGTCCAGAAGAGCCCTTCTTGGAAATTGATGTCAAAGAGGGAGAGAGAGATCACATCAAAGCTTAAACTTTCTTATAGGGGGAGAAAGAGAGAATACTCAGGGGGAGAGAGTTTCTCAACAAGGAGACAGTAATATCATCAAAGACCCCAGATGCTTGGTGTTCAAGAGGAGAGATGTCACATGTCTTTAAGAGGGGAAAGACATGTTTGTTTGCTTGCTTTAGCTCAAGCTCTGTTGTTTCTTTTCTGTTGCTCTGATTTTCTGTTCCCTATCTTCTCCCAATATCTCATGTTAGATTCAGGGGGAGCAAGACATCTAAGGGAAGGAAATCTCTGATTTTATTGCATATCTTTACCTTTGGGGACATGTCTATATCCAATGTGGTACTTAGTACTCACTCTACATGTCATCCCAGTCTTGGTTCTCTTGTGGTTTCTCTTGTTTTCTCTGGTCAGTAGGTGTATCTGTGTTATTTAACCTTGTTTGCGCAGGTTCATCCCATCCTAAGCCAACTCAAGACAGTCATGTGAATGAGAAGTTCTTGCTGATGTACATACTGTTTGCAAGAAGGACTCATGAGCATGAAGGTACATTTCTCACATTCACATCATTTGCTCTGATGCATATAGCCAAGGTACATGTAACACATTGCTTACTCTGTCATGTTTACGCATTCACATGCTCCTATATTCAATATTCACATGATTGCATACATGTAGGGGGAGCCTATGCATGTTACATGTCTTTCCAAAGCTTTACTTGCTATTCTCTATATCTTTATCTAAAGCTTTGATGTATGTTGTCATCAATTACCAAAAAGGGGGAGATTGAAAGCACAAGTGCTCCTTGGGTGGTTTTGGTAATTAATGTCAACATATCTCTTGTTTGACTAACACTTTTACCTAGTATGTTTCAGATAAGTTCAACAATGGAGTGGCATGGACTAGAGGATGTGGAACCCCTTCAAGATGCTAAGGACAAAGGATTGGCTCAAGCTTCAAGATCAAGACTCTACATTTTCTATTTTAGTGATCCAAGATCACATTGAGTCTATAGGAAAAGCCAATACTATCAAGAGGGGATGAGGTGTTGCTTAATGGCTTGCTTGCTCAAAGTGCTTAGTGATATGCTCCAAAACCCTCAACTACCTTCCCACATCCACATATGACCTAAACCAAAAGTCAAACTCGGCCCCACCGATTCTTTCTATCTGGCGCCACCGAGTTTCAGATGTCATAGCCACTGCCACAAACCCTAGCAAATCGGTTTCACCGATAGGGATCTCGGTCTCACCGAGATGGGATTGTAATCTCTCTGTGTATATCCATTACCAAAATCGGTCTCACCGAGTTTGAGAAATCGGTACTACCGAGATTACAATGCAAACTTTCTGGTTACACGACTAGGGAAAAGCCTAGCAGCAGCGAGGGTTTTGGGCCTCTCAGTAGCGCGGGTAGGCGCGCTACTGATAAGGCGCTACAGCTAATGCTTAGCAGTAGCGCCTACAGGAACTCGCTACTGCTATATCTACTTAGTAGTAGCGCTTGCCTAGTCAAGCGCTGCTGCTAATTACTAGTAGCGCTTTCAAAAACAATCGCTACTACTATCATTCCCTATTCCATTTCTCTTGAATTTTAGGTCGTATTCATATACCTGTATACAATTTTTCATACAGTAGCAATTCAGAGATTGTTTTTATATCATAATGAGTTATTAAATCACTAGGTGAAAGAACCTTGGATTAGTTTCAAGTGCATGGATCCAAAGTAACCAATGGTCACTTTGGATCCATCCATTTGAAACTAATCTACGGTTCTTTCACCCAGTGATATAATAAATATCATCATCATCATCATCATCATCATCATATCATTAACAACTTATATATCATCATCATCATCATCATATCATTGGTCACTAGTCGTAATCACAAGTACTCCTCACATCTTCAACTCTAACACATTGTATCACATAATAAACATATTGTACCTCATAGGACCTACTACATTCTCTTAGGACCTACTATATTTTCTAAGGTAAAATAGCAAAAAACAAGATAGCCCCTGGCTCTCCATTATGGAGAATGCAGATTATCCTGTCTCCAATTCTTGCCTTTCGCTTAATGTTGCTTCCAAGAACCTCCTTACGAATGTCCAAACATTTTTTCCACTCTTTGATTAGCATGTGTTCACCGGTTTCAGAAATTCGATATGAACAGGTGAGATCCGTAGGATGACCTGGCTGTAGGTTCATAACTGCAAGGCGACCATTCTGATACATCAGATGAGGCACACAATCCATCGGCATTTCCTGTTGAAAAACAAAGTAATAACTTCGTAGTTAGCAATGATGTACTAGTTTTAGAAGTATGCAAAAGATGCACGAATGTCGTAATAGTAAAATATCTTACCAGGGTATCTCCATAGAAGTTATCGTGGTTCAACACGTGCACTAGTGGCACGTATTCACCATAATTTGGAGGAGTTCGATAATAGGTATTGTAATTCTCAAAAAAGTACAATAAGCAATCAGATGATTTTTCTCCTTATAAGTTAATTCGGAGCCCTCAGTGTAGTGGGTTTTGTCTACCATCTTCTGCACACTCTTTGAAGATTCAAAATAAGCTGTCAATGGAAATAAGCTGTCAACAATTTTGAAATAAACAATATAAATTAGTTAATAACTATGTTTGAGAAACTCACATTGCGGAAGTGTATCAACAAGGACCCAAATGTCCATATTGTCTTGCTCGATGTCAGGATAACCAAGATCCATGGTGACCATCATACCCTCATAAAAACCATACATTTTGAAAAGTGTTTCCTAATTTTGGCAACCAAAATGGGTTACGCTCTGAGAATTGTATAGATTTACTTCAAAATCGATATCATGATGGGTCCTTAGGTGTATTTTCTTTGTTTGAAAATTTTCATGGTCTTCAAAACCCATCCTCTCCAACACATAGCATCTTGCATGGCATGGGATAAGCTAGTCGAATTGTAAAAGATGAAAATTAGACGTTGAAATAGTTGAAGTCATGCTTAATTACGAAAAAAAACACTTGTCGTTGTTGCGTACCGTTTCAACATCGAAGGTCTCCTCGAGCTTAATGCTGAAGCGCCGATCTCCATCCAGCTCAACGAACCTGTCGCACATACCTCGATCATCGTGGCACCAGCTGCAGTCCCCCGGGAGACTGTCATCGTCCGAGTACGACATTTCCTACGTTCATAATTCAAAGATTAAACTTGTACATATTCTAGCACAAGTCATGTCAGAATTCACGGAAAAATCCGGCATGACCTTTGCTAAAAAAGGACATATCGAGCGCCTGAAATTTGCCGGAACGGAAATTAATCAACACTCCGGTAAAAAATAGGACACTCGGAGGTGTAACCAAAACATGAAATAATTGCTTAACTAAAAAATAACAACAAATATGGCATGTTCAACTAGTTCTATTAATTCAGCTAGTTCTTACTATACTAGTTATTAATTTACTTACTATACTAGTTATTAATTTACTTACTATACTAGTTCAACTAAAACTTAACTAGTTCAACTAAAACTTAACTAGTTCAACTAAAACTAAACTAGTTCTATTAATTCAACTAGTTCTTACTAAATATCAACTTACTATAAATAGAAAGAAACTAGCACATCTACTACTACTAATTAACATCTAACTACTACATCTACTACTAATTAACATGTACTACTGATAATTATACAACTAGTTTACCATCACTACTAGTAATTAATATCCACTACTTCTAAAAATCATTATCTATGAACCCTAAATTAACATCTACTACTACTAAAATCATCTACTAACTAAGCAAAGAGAGAGGGGGTGGGGGAGGGGTGGGGGGCTTACAGAGGGAGAGACGGTGGCGGGAAGGTGCTCGGCGACGGAGGGGCGGCGGGCTCGGTCGATGGCGGCGGTCCTGGGCGGCGGGCTCGGGAGGGCGGCGGTCCTGGGCGGTGGGCTCGGGAGGGCGGCGGTCCTGGGCGGCGGGCTCGGTCGAGGGCGGCGGCGGTGAGGTCGAGGGCGGCGACAGTGTGCGTCGAGAGCGGCGGCGGTGAGGTTGAGGGCGGGCGGCGGCGGTGGCGGTGAGGGCAAGCGCTCGGGCTCGGGTGGGGGAGTAGGAATAGACCGGTGGGGGGGGGGGAAGAGGACTTAGCGAAATTTTGATGCGGGGGAGGGGGGTGGTTAACTCGAACTAGCAGTAGCGCACGTACGGAAAACGCGCTGTAGCTACAGCGCGTTTTAAGGAAAAGCGCTGCTACTAATTCTTTAGCAGTAGTGCGTCCACGGGAAGGGCGCTACTACTATATCTAGCCTGGAGGCAACACCGTGGCAATTATAGTAGTAGTGCTCTTTTCACCTAGAGCGCTACTGCTACTCAGTCATTAGCAGCGCTCTTTTCTAAAGCTCGCTGCTGCTAATTAGCAGCAACGCCTGTTTTTTGACCGCGCTGCTGCTAAGATTCTGTGTATAAGGTTTTCCCTAGTAGTGTTAGCCTATTACCAAAATCGGTCAATCCGAGTTTGTGTAATCAATCTCACCGAGTTTGTCTGACCAACTCTCTGGTTAGCTTATTACCAAAATCGGTCCCACCGAGTTTGTGTAATCGGTCACACCGAGACTACGTTATGCCCTAACCCTAACCATATCGGTCCTACCGAGTTGCATCTCAGTCCCACCGAAAATCCTAACGGTCACTAGGTTTGCTAAATCGGTCCGACCGAGTTTAACTATTCGGTCCCATCGAGTTTGGCTAATCGTGTGTAACGGTTAGATTTTGTGTGGAGGCTATATATACCCCTCCACCCACTCTTCATTCGTGGAGAGAGCCATCAGAACATACCTACACTTCCAATACACATTTTCTGAGCGAGAACCGCCTACTCATGTGTTGAGGTCAAGATATTCCATTCCAACCATATTAATCTTGATCTCTAGCCTTCCCCAAGTTGCTTTCCACTCAAATCTTCTTTCCACCAAATCCAAATCCTGTGAGAGAGAGTTGAGTGCTGGGGAGACTATCATTTGGAGCACAAGAGCAAGGAGTTCATCATCAACACACCATTTGTTACTTCTTGGAGAGTGGTGTCTCCTAGATTGGCTAGGTGTCACTTGGGAGCCTCCAACAAGATTGTGGAGTTGAACCAAGGAGTTTGTAAGGGCAAGGAGATCGCCTACTTCGTGAAGATCTACCGCTAGTGAGGCAAGTCCTTCGTGGGCGACGACCATGATGGAGTAGACAAGGTTGCTTTTTCGTGGACCCTTCGTGGGTGGAGCCCTCCGTGGACTAGCACAACTGTTACCCTCCGTGGGTTGAAGTCTCCATCAACGTGGATGTACGATAGCACCACCTATCGGAACCACGACAAAAACATCCGTGTGTCCAACTGCGTTTGAATACTCCAAACCCTTCCCTTTACATTCTTGCAAGTTGCATGCTTTACTTTCCGCTGCTCATATACTCATTGCATGCTTGCTTGATATGTATTGTGTTTGTTAAACTTGTGCTTAAACTCCACTTAAACTTAAGAATATTAAAAACCGCAACTTTTGGCACTTAGTGTCTGATCACCCCCCTCTAGACACCTCTTCTCGACCCTTTCACCAATCAATTAAAATGTAGAACGCTTCATAGGATACTAGGATGCTTATCAGTTGTGTCCACCTCTTGTCTTTGAACAGGTGCATGACTTTGGATGTACAATGCTTCACAGGATGCAGCAAGCTAGACCACTACCTAGAGAATACAATGAAACCACTATGCCAGATTCAGCATTTGTCTCTATGGCAGCTAATTCTCAAGCTACAACACATACAACAGCAGCTACAACAGCTACAATTGATGGGAGCCTGACCATGAAGCTGTTGAAGATGAAGAAGGACAAAGAAAGGCAGATGGCAGCCAGAAGAGATGCAGCATTGGAGGCCATGAATGAGTTGGCAGAGAAAAGAGCAGAGGAGGCAGAAGCAAAAAGGCCAGAAATTGCTCTCAGGAAAGCAGAGTAGGCAGCAAGAAGAAGAAGAGCAGCAAAAGACAAGAAGGCTGAGGAAACAACAGCAAAGCAACACGCAACAGCAGCAAGGAAAGCTGCATTGCAACAAGAGAAGGAAGAAAAAGCAATTGAAGCAATTGCAGCTAAAGCAGAGGCAACACTTAAGAGAAAAGAAGAACAAGAAGCAAAGAGAGCAGAGCCAGCACTGAAGAGGAAGGAAGATCAAGAAGCAAAGAGGAAACAACAAGAAGAGGCCAAGATAAGAAGAGTTGAGGAGAAGAAGCAAGCAGGGCCAAGTGGACATGTGCCCAAGAAGCAGAAAAGAGTCAATATGTTTGATGAGTTTAGATAAATCAGTGCCGTTGCACTTGCAGTCATCTGTTTTTTGTCAAAAACTTCAATATGAGTGCTTGAAACTATTCAAATGTACCATCCATTCAGTGTTTGAAACTATTGAAATGTAGTTCAATCATTGGCTCATTCAGTTAACTGCATTTTCACTAAAATTTATGCAAGTTAGTACTCATCTCAGCTGAATGTTCGGACTGAAATTTATGCAAGTTAGTACTCATCCCAGGTGTAGTGCACTAAACTGTAATGAAAATTAATTTTTGATTGAAAAAAGACAAAAAATGGTCGGCTTGAATGTAACTAGGTGTAGTACTAACTTGTACTGAAAATGAATTTTTGATTCAAAAAAAAAACAAAAAATGGTTGGCCTGGGGCTCGAACCCAGGCCTGTGGTATGGTGAGATGCGTGCAATGCGAGTGGGATAATACTAGTAGTTTGATCAAATGCTACTTAACACACCCCTTATTATTTCGTGGTGGCCCTCAGGTCCAGCGTTCGTTGCACATTATGTACGGTGACCGTGCGCTGCGTTGTCGGCGTGCCGTTTCGGTTTCTCCTCCTCTGTCTTTAAGCCCACCCACCCGTCACTCTCCACTCTCCACTCACCACTCGCCACAGTCCACCCACATGCCCTCGGTTTGTGACGCCCAAATAATTAAGCTACAGTAATTCTCTGCTAATGATGCCACGTCACTTCGATTACTGTTGCTAATCTCATGTTAGTTCGAAACTGATTCTGATTCAAATCCAAAATCAAGCAAAAAACATTAGTTTTCAAATATTAAAACTAAAATGTTCGAAGTGAACCGAATATTGCATAGGTAATTACGGTGGAGAAACAAAACTTTTATAAAATGTTTAAATATTCAAATGGTAATAAAACAGTAGCAAAAACTATTATTTAAATATTTTTAAATAATAAATAGTTACGAAACTATTTTATTTAGGTGCCAAAGTTATTGTGGCAGAGGTATATTTAGTATTGCAAATTTGAGTGTTAATTATATATTTTACAAACAAAAATAAATTGGGAAATAAAATAAAAACAGTAAAAGTATAATAAACAAAAATAGAACAAAAAAAGTAAAAGAAAAAGAAAACCCCCTGACTCCCACTGGGCCTTAGCCCACCCAACCACTTGGCACACCAGCCGACCCAGCTAGCCCACCTAACCCCAACCGATCGGCTTCTTCGCCCTATTCCTCCGACGAGTCGCTACAGGGGCTCGTCCTGCCCGAACCACCTCGCCGGCGTCGAGGGCGAGCAGATAAGGGCCGCCCCCTGCCCCCTCGGTCCTCTCCCACCCCTGCACTCACCCACTCCTCTCCCCTTCCTCTCCCTTTTGCTTTTCCCCTGTCCCCTCCTCCAGATCCACTCATGGACGCCCATGCCGTCGCCGTTTTTTCGCCGCCCGCATTGCCAACAGCCTCCCCGTGTCAAGCCGGCAGGTCCACGGGCTCCGTCGGCTTCTCCTCCTTCGACTACACTACTGTATCGAGCCGGGGAGCCGCTCCATCGTCGTCGTCGCCTTCGTCTTCGCCGTCGGTCGTCACCGCTGCCCCGTCGTGGATCCGTGCTCCGGCGCCTCCCCGAGCCTCCCGAACGCGCCATCGACCTCCGCTGTGAGCCCCATGCCGATTCCCCTCATCTCCCGTTCGATTCGTCGCCGTACGAGCCGGTGCCCGCAATGACCGCTGCTCAGCATCCGCGTACGTGCTCCTACTGTTCCTTGCGATGCTTTTGCTGCTTGTTGCTTTGTTGCTTTGCTGCTTGCTGCCACTGTAGCCGGCCCACTCGCGACCGCATCCAACTAAGCTTGCCGCGCCTCCCCGTCGCTGCTGCTGGCTTCGCCCGACGCTGCCTAGCGCCAGACGCCCGCCCCTGCTACCCCTGCTCGGCTCCGCCCGGCCTGCCGATCCTATGCTCCCACGCCCCCCTTCAGCGCACGCACGCCCACGTGAGGGCGCTCCCGTGCCGTGCCTGGGCCCCGTCCCCGCTCGCCACCACCGCCGCCTCCCGCTGCTTCGTTGCTGCTGCGTGCGGCCACTGCTGCTATTGCCTGCACTAGGCCCTACGTGCCCCGCCTTCTGCCGTTGTCGCTGCCGCCGGCGGCCGCCTCTTCCCACGACCGCGCGCACCGCTCGGCCCCTTGGCCTCGCCGCAGCCCTGCGCGCTACTCCCGCGACTGTTGCCGCCGTCCGCTCCCCTGCAGCCGCCTCACTCGCGCGCCTCCACCCGCGTCCATTGCCGATGCTCGCCGGAGCTTCGCCCTGCGTGCCCACCGGAGCTCCGCTCCGGCGCCGCTCGCCGCACGCCGCCCCGCACCAGCTGCTGATGGCCATGGCCGAGCGGCCATGCGTGCGTGCGTGCGTTCTTTGTGCGCGTGCTGTGTAGGTGTGTGTGTGTGTGTGTGTGTGTGTATGGTTAGGATTAGTTTAAGGGCTAACATAAATTAATTGAAGGCCAAACCCCCTACTAATTGCCCTGTTGTAACAATGATAGATGGGGTCCACTGCTGTGTATAAATGTTAAATCTGTGTTGAAATTAATAGTGAGAATGACATGTGGGTCCCAGATGCACTATTCATACCATTGACTAGTCAACAGTTGACTGGATCAATTGGTCTCCTGGCCCCACAGGACATGAGCTGTGGCTGGCCTCTACTGTGTACACATAGCGATTTTCTATTTAAATTTTCGAATTAAATAATTTCAATAATTCTAAGAAACTTTGAAAATTAATATAAAATAACTCGTAACTCGGATGAAAATACTTTATACATGAAAGTTGCTTAGAACGATGAGACGAATCCGAATACGCACTCTGTTCGCCCGCCACACGTCCCTAGCACAGCGAACATGCAACAATCCACCTCCGGTCCGTTTGTCTGAAAACACAAAACACCGGGAAAACTTTCCCGGTTGTTTTCCCCCTTCGCCGGTATCACCTATCCCTGCGTTAGCTCACCCACCGCGTATTGCCTTGTTATATTTCGTGATGCTATTGTTTGCTCTGTTATTTATTTGTTTCCCCTTCGTTGCTTCTTTTCGGTAGACTCCGGTACCGCGATAGACCCCGAGACCATTGATGCTTCGGTGTTCGACTATGGCTACGCTTCCAAAGATTCCTTTCATCTGCAGAGCTTTCAGGCAAGCCCCCCCCTTGATCACCAGATATCGCATATTCCTTCTCTCTACTGCTTGCATTAGAGTAGTGTAGCATGTTACTACTTTTGGTTAACCCTATTCTGCTGCATAGCCTGTCATTGTTGCTACAGTTGTTACCCTTACCTGCAATCCTAAATGCTTAGAATAGGATGCTAGTATTCCATCAGTGGCCCTACCTTCTTGTCCGTCTGCCGTGCTATACTACCGGGCCGTGATCACTCGGGAGGTGATCACGGGGATATACTTACATACATACTATATGATACATGTGGTGACTAAAGTCGGGTCGGCTCGTAGAGTACACGCAAGTGATTCTGTTGTGGGGGCAGAAAGGATAGGTGGCTCCATCCAGGTAGTGGTGGGCCTGAGTTCCCGACGGCCCCGACTGTTACTTTGTGGCAGAGCGACAGGGCAGGTTGAGACCACCTAGGAGAGAGGTGGGCCTGGCCCTGGTCGACGTCTGCGGTTACTTCAAAATAACATGCTTAACGAGATCTTGGTATTTGATCTGAGTCTGGCCACTGGCCTATACGCACTAACCAACTATGCGGGGACAGTTATGGGCACTCGACGTCGTGGTATCAGCCGAAGCCTTCTTAACATCAGCGACTGAGCGGCGCGCGCCAGATTGGACCATAAGCCTGTGCTTGTATTAAGGGGGCTAGGTCTGCTTCCGGCCGCGTTCGCAACGTGCAGGTGTGCAATGGGCGATGGGCCCAGACCCCTACGTGCATAGGATTTAGACCGGCGTGCTGACCTCTCTGTTGTCCCTAGGTGGGGCTGCGACCTGTTGATCTTCCGAGGTCGGGCATGACCTAGGAAAGTGTGTCCGGCCAGAGGGATCGAGCGTGTTGGGTAATGTGGTGCATACCTGTAGGGAAGTTTATCTATTCGAATAGCCGTGATCCTCGGTAACAGGATAGCCCGGAGTTGTACCTTGACCTTATGACAACTAGAACCGGATACTTAATAAAACACACCCTTCCAAGTGCCAGATATAACCCGGTGATTGCTCTCACACAGGGCGACGAGGAGAGGATCGCTGGGTAGGATTATGCTATGCGATGATACTTGGTGAACTTACCATCTACTCTCTTCTACATGCTGCAAGATGGAGGCTGCCAAAAGCGTAGTCTTCGATAGGACTAGCTACCCCCCTCTTATTCTGGCATTCTGCAGTTCAGTCCACCGATATTGCCCCTTTACACAGATACCCATGCATATGTAGTGTAGATCCTTGCTTGCGAGTACTTTGGATGAGTACTCACGGTTGCTTTGCTCCCTCTTTTTCCCCTTTTCCTCTTCTTCTCGGACGTCGCAACCAGATGCTGGAGTTCAGGAACTAGATGCCACCATCGACGACGACCCCTACTGCACCGAGGGTGCCTACTACTACGTTCAGGCCACCGACGACCAGGAGTAGTCACTACAAAAAAAGACACATTAGTGACATCTTGGGCCGAACGAGTTTTTTTCCTGTCATACTTATGACACTTCTATGACGATAATTGTGACAAAACCCGGTATCATCATAGATGTGGTGGGGTCCTACTTCTATGACAAAAAATGATGACAGAAAATGGGCTTTTCATCCTGGGCTGGCCGAAGAAGCAACTGGATGACATTCGTTGGGCCGTCCATGATGGAAAAAACCATGGTAGAAGCGAGGGCGAGGAAAATATCGGGGTGTTCCCGGTTACGGTGGGTGGTCGGGGCCGAGCGATGCGCGTTTCTCTCGTACATGCACACGCGTGGGTGTGAGGCGTTGGGCTCTAACTGAACCCGAGCGAGGCGTTGGGCTCTAACTGAACCCGAGCGATTGCACTGCAGGCTACGCGTTACTGAACCCGAGCGATCGATCAATGGCTATTAACTGAACCCGATCGAGCGATTCCTTCGCTACTGCTGCTAACTGAAGCCGATCGATGCTGCCTCTGGATGAACAGTGAGCGTTGCGGGGGGGGGGGGGGGGGGGGTTCGATGAACAGTTCCCGGTGGGGGTGGATGAACAGGACCCCGTGGTGTTGCCTCTGGATGAACAGGACCACGATCGATCGAGCCGGTTGGGGATAGATGAACAGGACCCCATGGAGGGCAGGATGAACCGGACCACCCCGTGGAGGGCTAGATGAACAGTAGATGGTGGAGGGCTGGAGCCTGTGGAGGGGTGGTTGAACAGGAGCCCATGGAGAGGGCTGGTTGAACAGTAGCTGGTGGAGTAGCGCGTGGTGGAGGCTAGATGAACAGGAGCCCGTGGATGAACAGTCGCAGGTGGAGGCTGGAGGAGGTCGATAGTGGATGAATAGTAGCCCGTGGAGGCTGGAGGGGGTCGACGGTGGAGATGAACAGTATCTCGTGGAGTCCCGTTTTGCAGTACGCCACACCCCTCCCGATGAACATGACCCCCGTTTCGACCGTAGCGCTCCAACACAAGTCCGTTCCCTCCATTTTGCGGTACGCCACACCCCTCCCGATCAACAGGACCCCCGTTTCGACCGTAGGAGGTCCGTTTCCTCCGTTTTGCGGTACGCCAGACCCCTCCCGATGAATAGGATCCCGTTTCGAACGTGGCCGGTCAAACACAAGGCCGTTTTCTCTGTTCTGCGGTACGCCAGGCCTCGTTAACATCAGCTGTTCCGTCCAAGCCCTCCCGATGAACACGACGACGCATTCCGTTCCGACCCAGCCGGTTGGCTCCCCATGAACACGACGATGACGCTGTTTCTCCGTTCCGACCCAGCCATGTACACGAGCCCTGGTCGTACGTATGCGCGAGTAGGCGTTCGAGACCCTGCCCGTATGTACATACATGGCCGTATTTTCTTTCTTGCAAACTGGCCGCTGTACGTACGTGTACATGCTACATGCGCGCCTCTACTACGACACATGCGCGCCTCTACATCGACCAGTATGTACGTACACGTTCTCGACCAGAATGACAACGCTACATATGCTTCGACCAGGTGGGTCCCTACTGTCAGGCACTTCCTTGCGTGCGAAGATGTAGCTGGTGGGTCCCAGTAGTCAGGGGGGCGAATCGTTTTTTTTGTTTTTGCCCGGACGCACTTCCTTGCGTGCGAAGATGTAGTTGGTGAGTCGCAGCAGTCAGCGGGAAACGTTTTTTTCAAGAAACACGGTGGCCCGTATGGTGGGTCCCCGCTGTCAGGTGGAGGAATAATTATATTGCTCATAATAAGGAGGCACTTCCTTGGTGCGGCCGTGGACCCAGCTGTCAGCCTCTCCACGCACAGTCCATGTCCGATGGAAGACGTTCCTTGACCACGTTGACCATGCCGCTCCGAGAGCACCAGGGCGGTGGACGATGGCGAGGCCTAGGAAGGGGACGACGCGGAGCCGGGGAAGACGCGGCAGTGGATGCCCACGCGTAGACGAGTACGAGGGTTCACTGGTTCACTGCGGTGTGAGGCTGCCGTTGCCGCAGAATAACAGGGGGTGTGGGTGAGTAGAGGGATGGCCTGGCCAGCGGTGGGAATAGTATGGGCGGCGAGGCCTCCGGGGCAGCATAGCCGACCACGGGAGGCAGGAGCATGCGTCACGACCGGCGCTGCTTTGGGTGGCTGGAGAAACAAGACTAGAGGTTGAAGAAGCACTACGGCCGTTGGATGGACAACATACGGTCACTGGAGATAGAATCGTTCATGTTGACTAAGTTGACAAAGCACTCCGTCCCCATCAACTTAGTAGGCCCACAAGTCAGCCTCCCACCAAGGTGGGTCCCAACTAGCAGGGGGAGTATTCATTTTTTTGTGCGTAATAAGGAGGCACCTCCGGTGGGTCCGAGCTGACAGCAGGGGGAACGTGTTTTTCGTGAAATGCGTTGGCCCGTCCGGTGGGTCCCAGCAGTCAAGGGGAAACGTTTTTTTGCCAAATACGGTGGCCCGTCCGGTGGGTCCCCACTTTCAGGTGGAGGAATAATTATTTTCCGCGTAATAAGGAGGCACTTCCTTGCGGCTGCCATGGACCCAGCTGTCAGCCTCTCCACGTACAGTACTTTTCCGATGGAAATCGTTCCTTGACCATGTTGACCACGCCGCACCGAGAGCACCAGGGCGGTGGACGACGGGGAGGCCTAGGAAGGGGATGACGCGGAGCCGGGGAAGACGCGGCAGTGGATGCCCATGCGGAGAGGAGTACGAGGGTTCACTGGTTCGGCTGTGGTGTGAGGCTACCGTCGCCGCAGAATAACAGGGGGTGTGGGTGAGTGGAGGGATGCCCTGGCCAGCGGTGGGAGTAGTAGGGGGCGGTGAGGCCTGTGCAGCAGCACAGCCGACCATGGGAGGCAAGAGCAGGCGACACGATCGGCGCTAATTTGGGCGGCTGGAGCAAGAAGACCAGAGGTTGAAGAAGCACGACGGCCGTTGGATGAACATCGTACGGTCACTGCAGCTAGAATCATTTATATTGACTAAGTCGACAAAGCCCTTGGTACACGTCAACTTAATAGGCCCACAGGCCAGCTTCCAAAACGATGCGTCCCAGATGTCAGGGGAGGAATCATTTTTTGGGCGGGTGAAGCTAGAATATCCGAGATTGAAGAAGAAGCACGGCATCCGTTGGATGGACATCCAACCGCCACTGCTGCTAGAAGCATGTGTTGACTATAAGTTGACAAAGCCTTGCATACGCGTCAACTCCTTTTTTTTGAGGGGACGCGTCAAACTTAGTAAGGCCACAAGTGTGTGGCAGAGAACTTATATCTCATTTGAGATTTGTAAGAATGTGCAGCCATATTTTGAATTCTAATGGAATTTACTACAACCCATTTACAGTTTGTTAAAAGTACAACCCATTTCAACCAACCGTTCAAAACAGAATTCAATAAAATTTCCCACATTTTGATGGGATCCGAAATATTTTTATCCCGAAATTTCTAGTTAGATTAAATACATTTATATTACGTAAAATTCCAATGAAACGTTACGCTCGCAACAATTAATGAAATTAAAATTTTTAATATCCAAAAATAATATTTAATAAAGTAATTACGTGTTTGGTGCATTTTTTATAATTACTGCCCAGTTTTTATAATTACATCCCATTTATTATTTCTTAAAGCCCATTTTCTTGTTAAGCCTAATGCATCCCCCCTAGGAAAGATTTGCAGCCCAGCGGGGCAGAGAATGACAACTTGACCTTGCCTGTGTATTCCTAAAAAAAGTATAGCTGGGCTAGCCATTTTTAGCTTGAAAAAAAATTAATATCTGGGCTGGATATCTGGCCTGGGCTAGACGGGCCACAACCCGCCCAGTTAATAGCTGCAGCGATGTTTTCGTTGTTTTTCAGAAGAGAAAAATTAATATATGGGCTAAACATCGCTCAAGCAAAACTCTGCAGTGCTCACACCTCAAAAACACAAATACTGCTCGAGCTGCTTGCTCCCAGCTGTCGGCCACTTCTTTTGCAATTCTCTCTTTTATTGACTACATAGGTTGACAATGGTGTGGAACCGTGATGTCAGGAAACCAGGAGGAAGCAATTTTTTTTATAGTTTTATATACTAATAAGGAGGCACTTGTTGTCATCCTCTCCAAGTAAAGTCATCTCCTATTCCTCATGTCCGTTGACCATGTTGACAACGCGAGAGGGCGAGCGCAACAACTCGAAGGACGACAGAGAGTGCCTCGCGGGCCCTATGGATGGTCTGATACATCGTCCGCTGCTCATTTGGGAAGCCAGGATCATAGGGCCACATGTCCGCGACGGCATTGCCGTTCGCTTGTTTATCGGTGCTCATTGAGGAGACGGAGGTTGCAGCACAGGTCCTCCTATGCTGGTAGCTCTTCCGCCATTAGGGCATTGAAGTGCGGCCGCACCTGCTCTATGGTGAACACATCATGAACCGGCTTGGACAGTGGCGCCGGCTCCTGGTCGGAAGCTACGTCCATCGTCTGATTATCGTCGCTCAACCCGGCGAGGTAGCTGGCGAGCCAGCATGTCCGGCTGCTGGACCGACCCGCTGCCAAGCACGATTCTGACTGCCCTGGCCCACCCAGACCGCCTCCCTTACCCGCGCGCGCTTTCCACCCAAAATGGTCAGCGGCGCCCGCCTCGTTTCTCGGTGCATGCGATTGCTCCGCCTTCGAACGACACAAGTGTCGTCCGTCTGTCCTTCTGTCACCCACATTAATGATATGCGATTCCCGAGGCGGCTACTCCGGCGCCACACGTCCGTCCCTCCGCCACCCACCATTGCTATATAAACTGTTGCGCCGGCCATAGCCGCAGTCATCCGCGTCCGTTACTATTCTCCTTTCCACACCACTACTGCCCACCATGGCTTCCTCGCGCTCCAGCGCTCTTCAGGACGGGAAGACGATGGACCACAAGGAGATGGCAGCCATTGCTGCTGGCTGGCCAGCCGGCAGCCCGAGGATGACGACGTCCCAATGGAGAACATGGTAGTCGACGATCGGTGAGGCTCGTGCCCAATATATGGACATGGTGAGGCAGAAGCGTGAGGAGTAGTTCCGAGAGGCGCAGGCCGACGCCGCCTACAACCACCATCTCCTCTAGGAGCACCTGCAGGTAGAGGAGCAGATCACCAAGGAGCGGGCGGAGCAGGAGGCGCTGCTCGACTCGTGCCGCTCCGCCCGCGAGGGCCGCCTCGAGCGCTGGCGGTACCACATGCGGGTGGTGGAGGCTGCGGCCGCCTACAAAGAGGGCGATGAAGCGGGCGAGGCGCTGTTTGGCGAGACCGAGGAGGAGGCAGAGGACAATGCCGTCTTTGATGAGTCCCCGCTTCGCTGGCGTCGACGAGGCCCTGCTCCGCCGAGGCCCCATGGCGCCAACAATGAGGCAGAGGACACTGCCGGCTCCGCCGAGGCTCCACCCTGTCGGCAACGAGGGGGAGGTTTTTCCCCTGCTCCATCAAGGCACCACCCGCCGACAACGAGATAGAGGACATCACCGGCTCCGCCAAGGCCCCGCCCTGCTGCCAACGAGGCCGCTCCACACAGAAAACGAGGAAGAGTAGAACACGGTAGGTCGCCGCCGCTCGGGTCCAAGTAAGGCCACCGCTGCTACCCTCCGGTTGCTGGCACTGAGCTGTACATCATGGAGCAATTCTATGATTACCGGATGATTGAAGAGCGCTCCATGGTTGAGCAAGCTCATGAGATACAGTCATTTGCTAGAGAACTTGAGCACTTCAGTTGTATGCTACCGGACAAGTTTGTTGCTGGAGGTATCATCACTAACCTTCCTCCTTCATGGATCTCATTGGCACTCTTGATGTGGAAGAAAAGGCGAGAGCAAAGGACACACGTTCTCGAGGAATTAAGGGAGGATCTAGTGCCAATCTGGTACAGAAGAAGAACTTCCAGCCCCACAAGTTCAAGAACAAGGGCAAGTTTGATGGTAAAGCAAAGTTTGATGGGAAGAACAAGGCTGTGCAACACACGGACTTCAAGAAGAAGAATGACAAGAAGAAAGGTGTTTGTCATGTGGGGATCTTGATCATTGGGCTCCTAGTTACCCTAATCGCTATGACAAGCTAGGCGAGTTGACCACTGACGGCAGGTTAGCTTCTTGGCGGCGACGTGGAGTCGGAGAGCTATGTTGGAGAAGGACGCTGCTTCTACTTAACTGCTGGTGCAGTTGGCTGACTGACAAGTGGGCCCAACAGGCATCTGGGCCACATGTTAGTTATGCAACTGCACCTGCAGTTAAGTCACTGAAGCTTCTGTTCGGCTCAGCAGGACACAGGTGGGTAGCTTCGGTTAATTAATTATACCTCCAGCGCACCCCTTTTTAGTTGAAGAATGTATGAAATGTAATGAAATCCGGCATATTTATATGAAATCCGACCGTGTATGAATGAATTTATTTCGATTAGTTCAAATTCTTGTATCACTGGCATTGGATGAACATGCAAAACAATACGTACTAGCATTATTCCCAGGGTGATCACCTCGTTTGCAGCAGTTTCACTTGTACTCCCTCCGGTCCTTTCTAGTTTGCATACAAGTTTTGTCTGCAGCCAAAGATCTCTACTTTGACCAATCTTATAGAAAAAAGTATGCACTTTCACAACGTGCGAAGTAAAAAGGAACAGAAGGAGTACAAAGAGTTTGAGTAGCTTTTTAGCGTTCCTGTACATTGCAATCAAACACACAGACCTGGCAATTCATAGAGAACATTCAAAACAATCGATGATTATGCATCTCAGCGATTCACATGTCGGAGCCAATATTTACTTCACAACTAAAGAATAAAGAAAAAATGGATCGACGCCGCTGACAGCAAAGGGCATCCCATTCGAAAATATCAAACACATGTCTTCTTGCTAAAATTAATGAGCAAAATTTGACAAGGTTTTCCCATTCCAAAATATCAAATGCCTACGATTGTGGAATGGGCAGGGTTTTCCATCAGTTCGGACATTGACATGGCACCTCGTGCTAAATAAACCAGCTGTTCTTTTTTGTGCAGTTCCACCAAAACCAACCAAATTCACGCGTAGCTTGTATGATTTCGCCCTTATATGTTGCAACACCTTGAACTTATCAGCACCTCCTTTCTTGTGGTAGAAATGAATGATTCAATGTATTCATGAATATTTTGAGCAGTTCCCATTGAAATCAAGCTGAGCACCCTGTTTGCACAAATACAAAAAAGTGATTATTATAAAGCAAACTGTACTATGAGTTGACAGTAAAAACAGGCACCGACATGGTCCATGTAGAGCACACTTTTCGAAAAATGGAACTCACCGGAAAGAATCCTAGAACAACATTGTACTCGCGCATCACAGCAAGAAAATGGAGATTTGTCAGTCCTTCTGAGTTGAAGTTAATTTGGTCTTGTGGGGGGTAATGTAACCATCCTTCAACTGCTCCTTCTAATGAGAAGATAGACAAGGCTTCTTCATCCTGGCATAATCGGAACTAGTCACTTCACATACTCCATATTCTTCTTCAGAGGAGGATGATCCTGTTGTGCAAAGACAAGAGGATAACTAAATGCTAGCATCCCTATTTGCTCAAAAAAAGGAAATGAAATATTTAAAACAACACAGATGAAGCACTTCTCAAGGACAATACCACTTTTTGATGACAGTATCTAAACAGTTGCACAACACCAATAGAGATGACAAAGCTCAATCATATGGATGAAATCAGTGGGCGAGTACCAACCTTTGTCAGGAGGCTTATTGTGTAGAGCATACAGATGAAGCACTTCTCCGGAACCATCTGTAGCTATCTACTGTGGTGGCCATGCTTACTATATACTCCTCGATTAGATTAATGTTTCCAACATCTTCTTGTGCAGTTCCACTAAAATATATGGTATCTTCAAAGAAGATCCCTGTTTGCACAAGTAGAGATAATTACGTATTACATTAAGAGTGGCATCAAATCAGTGGCAAAACAATTGACCGTTCCAGCCATAGCAATAAATTAAGATGCAAAACTATATCATAACTTATATCATCACAGTTCCAGTGCTTCATTACAGCACCAGGAGTTGATTTTTGTTTTTCTTCCGCTTTTTCTTCCCCTTCATCACTTGGTTCAATAACAGACAAGCTTCGCCTTCAATGTAAGATTTGGCATGTCAATTAGGTTGCACAAGTATAGCACTAAACAATGACATTAATTTTCTGATGAAAGTGGCAAAATACAGGCCAACAGTGGTGAAATATCCTTATCTTACCTCAATGGGATATTGCAGTGCACATACAAATTGGAAGTCTTGTCTCCATTTGTGCAGTTCACTAAAATCAAGCAACATTACCGTACAAGTAGCACACCATATGAAACCACACTGCAGAATCATGTCAAAGAAGGCTAGTACTGACCTCTCATGACGCGGAATTCAAACAACTCACGAGAAGAAGATCTGAACCAAATTTTCCAACACGGATAGGAAGTAAGATCTCCTCTTGTGCAGTTCCACTAAGATCAAGAAATAAACCAACGTTGTCGGTGTGACATTTTGGTTGAACTGCACAAAACACTCTTAAAACAAAAGTGTTTTGTGCAGTGCAACAAAAGGTCACAGTGGCAACGAGGTGAAGTAGATAGCCCTGTTTACACAGAGGTGCAAAGGAAACAACTAGTGGTCAATAACGGTGGATGACACAAAAGCCAACAAAAAGAAGCATCTACCTTACCTAAATGGGAAAGAAAGCAAGACAATAGCATTTCTCAAACGGTGGCATTGATTAATATTAATAGAGAGATTATATTAACAATAAAATTCATTAAACATGTAATTTGCTTTTAATTGTGGCATTGCATCAATTTTCCAACGGCATTATTAGAGGGTGCTTGTTTACAGGGACATTTTGGTGGAGGGACTAAAAAAACTCCGTGTCAGTCCTATCTAAACCAAACAGGAGGGACTTTTAGGGACTAAAAGTGGGCATTTCGGACTAAAGAAAGAAGACCCCGAGGGAGAGTCTTTTTTGGGACTTTGTCCAACAGTTGCCCCTGCCACGCATCGCATCTTGTCTCTATTAGTTCGTTACTAGGGGTAACATGGTCTTTTAGCATGTCATTTAATAACCTCTAGTCCATGTTTAGTCCCTGGAACCAAGCTGGTAGGGACGAGGGAGTTTTTAACCAAACAAGGCCTTAGATTAACAATAGCCAAAGAGTTGCATGGGACAGTGGATGCACCAGCACCATGTGCATCTACCGATGTATTAGGGTGATGCACAGTCTGTTGCAACAAAGAACAAACAACCAAGGAGCATATTTGTGTTGGTCCCAGTTTTGTTATCTTTAGACACCTTTCCCTATGTGAGCGCAGCAAATCTAGTCCTGCTCAAACTCTACAACCTTGTCCCCCAAAACAAAAGATCAGTTCGTTACAGATGTGCGTACTGCGTTTGTCATTGTTTTCCCTTTTCGACCAACGTAGGTGCTGGATAGCCAGTCTGTACTAGTACTTTCCCCACTTCCTTTCCTCTGTGAACCACGTCCTAGATTTATGCTATACAACTTTTCCCACTACTTTCCCCCATTCCTGTCCTCTTTGAACCACGTCTTAGATTCATGCGATACAACTTTCCCCACTACTTTCTCCCTTCCTTTCCTTTTTGAACCACATCCTAGATTCATGCTATACAACTTTTCCCACTACCTTCCCCCATTCCTTTCCTCTTTGAACCACGTCCTAGATTCATGGTATACAACTTTCCCCACTACTTTCCTGTTTGATCCAACACCTAGATTCGAGTGCAGAAGCGGAAAAAGCCCACATGCAGCTAGAGCAATGCATGTGGAATAAGTAAATCATACCTTACAAGAAGACCAGCAGTGAGGGGAGAGAGAGAGAGGCCAACGAAGTGTTGTTTAGATCCGGAGAGGGTGAGAGAGTGTGAAGAGAGCAACTACAAGCGCTGAGGCTCCAGCGTGTATATATATACTGGAGAGAGTGCGAAGAGTGCAAACCCTAGAAAACAAGCGCCGAGGCTGCAACTTATACGTGATGAGGTGATTATACTGTCACTACGAGATCGTATAGCTCCGTATCCATCCATTTTGACCAGTCAAAGAATCCTCCTGGCACGAATTATTCTCAGGTGTAGTTATCCAACCCGAGACCTCAAATTTGATGAGCGAACAGGCTAACCAGCTACACAACCCTCCCGTTATGTTCAACGAGAGAAAAATAACCTTTTATACATTCCTGAATTCGTGTGACAAGCATGCCACGTTTTTGTGTGTGTGGGAGTCATTAGGATTTAAATCATAATCGTGTCATGTGGCTTTGGTGGTAAGACTATCCACAGTGGTGCAGAAACAATGCAGCCTTAGTCACCTTACCTCTCTCCATGTAGTACGTTGGGTCCCACCAGTTAGAGGGTGAAACAAACAAATTAATAAGAAAAATTAAAAGTGCCAGCGGTGTATCTTACCTCACACATCTCGCTACTGCTCGGGAACACTGTCCAATTGATTCCTCTATTCGGTCACGTACTATTTTAAGTGACTCCTTATTATAACATGCACACAATTTTGGGCACTTGTATTCGACCTAAGTCAGTGTGCCACTGTATCTCGTACGACTCCCTCCGTCTAGGTGTAATAAGTCACGTTAGAAGGTGCAGCGGGACCAAGGTGCAAGCAGATTGGAGGAGAAGGAGAAACTTGACCGGTCATTCCTCCAATCAAAGCCCTGATTTCTGTCTCTAAACGCAATAATTAATCCAAACAACTAAGAGATGCCGTTTTAGCTACCATGCAGAGCCACGTATTAAATCGCACGCAAATCGACTTTGATTTCTTGACTGATCAACACGTAGTTGCGCTCCATGCATTGGGTTTCCGGGGGAGATAACAAGGCAGAGTTAGGAGCGTTTTGTTACATTGCTTACGCTGGTCATAGTGGTGAGTAACTTGGACTAGTACAACATGCATATGTTACTAGTGTATGTTACTACTACGCGAAGTTTGCCGTCGGAAGCAAGCCGATCTGGCTCTCCTGAGCTAGCAAGGTTTTTCTAGCCCACCCAAGCTAGCTGGCCCACAAAAGCTAACATATTTTAACAGTTACAAACACCTAACCTTGCCTGGCTATGCTATAAGCTATTCTTGCTAAGGATCCAAACGCTCCCTAAGTAACAACACTCACTAGCAACGAGGCCAGGAGGGGATTGAGATGCGAAGTTAATGGACGATGCCTAAACATTTTGGGAATATCTTATTTCTATAGGATGACTTAACACCTAGACGGAGGGATTACTACTCCTCAGTCCAGGTTTGATCGAATATTCATCACCTCTTCTCTACTTGTACGTACTCCATTTGTATCTCACTTACTGTGGCTTCGCACTCGCACGATTTTCCTATTCTATGAACCTGTGTGTGCGTGCGTGTGTGTGTGTGTGTGTTTAACAACATGTGTGTTAGAGAGAGCGACAGATCGACCTTCTCCTACACAGAGATGGTGTGTAGTGTACCATTTTAGCCGCCAGAGTCGGTGCATCCTCTCGTTTTCGGGCGTCCGGTAGGGACAGGCGGACAACTGCCACACCCGCTCCTGACCAGCCTGGCCCACCCAAAGCCCCTCCATCGCTCGCGTTCGCTTCCTGCCTGAAACGGTTAGTGCCGCAATCATGCCCGGGCAGAGCGGAAGCAACCTCTCACTGGCGCCTGCGTTGAAGGGAGAAGCGGATTCAAGAGTGATGGTTGCTTCGTCCGTCCAACTTACTGTTGGGTCTATGTGATTTGACGGCTCATTGGTCATTATTACTGAGGTGGTAGGACTGCTGGATGTCCCACGCTTTCGGCGAAAGGAGGTACTACTAGATTACATTTTTCTCCATTCTTACGGCGGAGGAGTGCAAGAGAAGTGAAAACACGCAGGCTCAGTGATTACATGGCCCACCTCACACTATCACCATATTTTCTGGACACCGTGCGACACCTAACTCTTTACATAGTACTCCCTCTGTTCCTAAATATAAGTCTTTGTAGAGATTCCACTAGGTGGAGTACATACGGAACAAAATGAATGAATCTACACTTAAAATGCATCTATATACAACCATATGTGGTTCATGGTGAAATCTATACAAAGACTTATATTTAGGAACGGAGGAAGTACTTGTATAGTACGTACTATAATTTATCAGCGAGATAGTACAGTGCTATGAAGCTTCCAGCTTCTGTTACATGTATCTTAGTAGTAGTAGATGTGCTAGTTTCTTTCTATTTATAGTAAGTTTATATTTAGTCAAAACTAGTTCAATTAATAGAACTAGTTTAGTTTTAGTTGAACTAGTAAATCTTTAGTTGAACTATTATAGTAAGTAAATTAATAACTAGTATAGTAAGTAAATTAATAACTAGTATAGTAAGAACTAGTTGAATTAATAGAACTAGTTGAATTAATAGAACTAGTTGAACATGCCATATTTGTTGTTATTTTTTAGTTTAAGCAATTATTTCATGTTTTGGTTACACCTCCGAGTGTCCTATTTTTTGCCGGAGTGTTGATTAATTTCCGTTCCGGCAAATTTCAGGCGCTCGATATGTCCTTTTTTAGCAAAGGTCATGCCGGATTTTTCCGTGAATTCTGACATGACTTGTGCTAGAATATGTACGAGTTTAATCTTTGAATTATGAACGTAGGAAATGTCGTACTCGGACGACGACAGTCTCCCAGGGGAGTGCAGCTAGTGCCACGATGATCAAGGTATGTGCGACAGGTTCGTTGAGCTGGATGGGGATCGGCGCTTCAGCATTACGCTCGAGGAGACCTTCGATGTTGAAACGGTACGCAACAACGACAAGTGTTTTTTTCGTAATTAAGCATGACTTCAACTATTTCAACGTCTAATTTTCATCTTTTACAATTCGACTAGCTTATCCCATGCCATGCAAGACGCTATGTGTTGGAGAGGATGGGTTTTGAAGACCATGAAAATTTTCAAACAAAGAAAATACACCTAAGGACCCATCATGATATCGATTTTGAAGTAAATCTGTACAATTCTCAGAGCGTAACCCATTTTGGTTGCCAAAATTGGGAAGCACTTTGCAAAATGTATGGTTTTTATGAGGGTATGATGGTCACCATGGATCTTGGTGATCCTGACATCGAGCAAGACAATATGGACATTTGGGTCCTTGTTGATACACTTCCGATTCTACCGTAATGTGAGTTTCTCAAACATAGTTATTAACTAATTTATATTGTTTATTTCAAAATTGTTGACAGCTTATTTCCATTGACAGCTTATTTTGAATCTTCAAAGAGTGTGCAGAAGATGGTAGACAAAACCCACTACACTGAGGGCTCCGAATTAACTTATAAGGAGAAAAATCATCTGATTGCTTATTGTACTTTTTTTGAGAATTACAATACCTATTATCGAACTCCTCCAAATTATGGTGAATACGTGCCACTAGTGCACGTGTTGAACCACGATAACTTCTATGGAGATACCCTGGTAAGATATTTTACTATTATGACATCCGTGCATCTTTTGCATGCTTCTAAAACTAGTACATCATTTCTAACTACGAAGTTATTACTTTGTTTTTCAACAGGAAATGCCGATGGATTGTGTGCCTCATCTGATGTATCAGAATGGTCGCCTTGCAGTTATGAACCTACAGCCAGGTCATCCTACGGATCTCACCTGTGCATATCGAATTTCTGAAACCAGTGAACACATGCTAATCAAAGAGTGGAAAAAATGTTTGGACATTCGTAAGGAGGTTCTTGGAAGCAACATTAAGCGAAAGGCAAGAATTGAAGACAGCATAATCTGCATTCTCCATAATGGAGAGCGAGGGGCTATCTTGTTTTTTGCTATTTTACCTTAGAAAATATAGTAGGTCCTAAGAGAATGTAGTAGGTCCTATGAGGTACAATATGTTTATTATGTGATACAATGTGTTAGAGTTGAAGATGTGAGGAGTACTTGTGATTAGGACTAGTGACCAATGATATGAGGATGATGATGATGATATATAAGTTGTTAATGATATGATGATGATATTTATTATATCATTGGGTGAAAGAACCGCGGATTAGTTTCAAATGGATGGATCCAAAGTGACCATTGGTTACTTTGGATCCATGCACTTGAAACTAATCCAACGTTCTTTCACCTAGTGATTTAATAACTCATTATGATATAAAAACAATATCTAAATTGCAACTGTATGAAAAATTGTATACAGGTATATGAATACGACCTAAAATTCAAGAGAAATGGAATAGGGAATGATAGTAGTAGCGATTGTTTTCGAAAGCGCTACTAGTAATTAGCAGCAGCGCTTGACTAGGCAAGCGCTACTACTAAGTAGATATAGCAGTAGCGAGTTCCTGTAGGCGCTACTGCTAAGCATTAGCTATAGCGCCTTATCAGTAGCGCGCCTACCCGCGCTACTGAGAGGCCCAAAACCCTCGCTGCTGCTAGGCTTTTCCCTAGTAGTGACTACTCATGCAGTCCCTAGCCATTGAAACAGAGACAGCTAAAGAAAAAAATGATCCATGCAGTCCCTAGCCCTTTAGCCATAAACCCTAACTAGGATTTAATTTCCTGGCAACATCGGCGCTTCCAAAGAAATGAAGTTTGCAACCCTTTGACCATCGGATCATTTTGTGCGGTTTCACCAAAATCGAGATGAGCATCCTTGTGGCAAAGAAATTGAAGAAGCGTGATTAGAATAAGATTACTGGGACTAGTTGATGAGACATAAAATCATCACAAATACAGGACGTAGAAGCCAGTAGAGGTATGTGCGGGGCAAAGAAGTAGAGAAATATCCACATGGAGTGATGTGGGCAGCTGGAGCAGTGGTGCAAGCCGGCTGTAAAGGGCGTTGTACCTGAGGGATGTCGGGACGTAGGTCAACCTAGAGGAGGGAGGCAGGAGGAGGCAACTACCCACATCGCGGCAGTGAGTGATAGACGAAGGCAACCTCACCGGCTTTGTGAGAGAGAATGGCGGGGACCCCTGATCGGGACGTGCCGACAGTGGGTTTTTGCCGTCGGCGACGGCGACCGCATCTACACTAAGAATCCACCCCTTCCCCCGGCGGACGTCATCCGCCGGGATGTTAGAGATGTGGCCACAATGGTTTTGTGCGAGAGAGTGTGAAAACTGAAGAGAGCAACCCCAGCAAGCAACCGTGTAGGCTCGTCCTTCCTATGTATATACTGGAGCGCTTTCCTTTTCTCTCCATATGAACCTATTTATATTGCGTACGTGCCACTAAAGAAGAAGAAAACTTTATTTATAAATGAAGCGGCACCTACTACTCGTTCTCCTATAAACCTTGCGCTTGGCATCTCCAAACTATTAACCTTGCCATTGGCTCTTCGCCTCTTCGGGAAGTCGAGCAATAATGGTACTGCAGTATATATCGTTCTGGCTATATGAGACCGAATGAATTGCTGCACGTCCACCACGTGGCAGGGGTCGAGGGGCGAGGGAAAGTGCGTACTATTACGTCCGTTTCAATATGGACTACATACGGAGCAAAATGAGTGAATCTACACCCTAAAATATGTCTATATACATCAGTGTTTGGAGTATGTACTAGTAGTTCATATTGAAATCTACTAAAGGACATATATTCCAAACAATATGATAATCTCTCTAACCAAGGTAGGGACGAGGAGTAAACGGAGGGAGTACTAGTAAAATTTCCTCGTCCTATGAGCCACCGCGCGCGTGGGCGAGGGAGCGGGCTTAAGGCATAGTAAGCAAGCTTCACCTCATCCTACGAGCCACCGCGCCCATGGGCGGGGGAGACGGCGTACTAAGCAAGCTTCTCCTCGTTCTGCAAGTTGACTGGACATATCAAAGTACTCCAGTGAATAGATCCTTGCCTCTAAGGTAGGCCCCACATGGTTTGCCTCTTTTTTAACATAACGCGTCAAGTCGCAATTTGTTTGTTCACCCGTGGTAGACGATCCTCCCTCTATATAGTGGACAACCAGTACACGTGTCAAGTTACCATGTGGGCTGCCTTTTCGTACATAAATGAACTCCACCGTACCCGCGTGGGTATGGTTGGGAAAGAGACGGGAGTATGTGTGTCGTGCGTGCACCTCTTCTCTTCGTGCACGTCCCCCACCTACGTGGGTGTGTGTGAGAGATACAAACCTAGACAAATGGCTTGTGCGTTCGTGAGTGTTTTTTGTTTGGGGGGGGAGATTGATTTCGTGAATGTATTTCTGGGAATATGTGTCGATGACATCTCAAACAAAATTTTGCATGCAATGTGTGTGAAATGGAGGCCTATCCATATCATATATAGAGGGTCGGGTGATCCACGAGAAGAGAGGGAGGGGTCATAGCTATCGATAGAGTCGAAGAGAGGATCAAGTGGGTGGGTGCGAGATCGATGAAGAGAGCCATCGAAATTGTGTGTGTGTGTGTGTGCAAGTCAAAGACATAGGGCAACTGACCTAGCTACCGGAACGTCAGAGGGCACAGGTCAAGTTGGTGTGTGGTAGGGAGACAATACTAGAGCGCTCGATGTATCGGTGTGTGTGTGTGTGTGTGTGTGTGTGCGAGGGGGTGGGGGGAGGGGTAGGCAGAGGCCTAACTATAGATGTAGAACGACTCGTATATGTGTTGAGAAGGAGAGACCCAGCTATGTCTTGAGGGAGAGCGGTCGACGTCCATACATAACTGAAGGACCGGAAATAGGATGGGACAGAGAGAGAGGGAGGGAGAGGGGTAGAGTGATGGATGGGTGATGGACTTGCTTCTCGAAGATGGTGGGAGAGGCCTACTAGACAAACTGAGGGTGGAACTGCAATATTATCAATAAGAGTGGGGATGTGTTTCTGTGTGTGCTTGTGCGTGATAGATCTGTCGGGACACATCCACGGATGATGAAGGGGAAACATGTGTTTGGTAAGCAAACCTAACTAGACCGGGAGATCAATTGTTGTTTGTCGGAGGAAGGGAGAGACACAACTAATGAGGTAGATCGATCGACGCGTGGGGAAAATGAGTTATAAGGACCTAGCTAGCTATATGTATAGCGGGAGATCGGTCGGTGTACGTCCATTTGTTAGAGGCAAATAAGGCCCGACGAGAAGGATAGACAAAGAGAATGGAGCTAGGAGGTGGTGCGAGAGGCCCAGCTACTAGCTAGATAGGGGGAGGAGTGTGCGGTTGTGAGATCGATGAATACAGGGGCGAGAGTTTACACGTGTGTGGGACCGTATGAGAGACACGAGGCAAGGACACATAAAGGAGGAGATTGAAGGTGCGTGTGTATGTTGTAGGCAGATATCGCAGGAGAGGTTTATCGATCGGTGTGTGTCGGAAAGGAGTTGTGGAGACTGTGGGAGAACGACCTAAAGAAAAAAATGAATGTGCGCAATGGATATAATGCTGAGGGAGGGGGAGGGCGAGGAGGGCGTGCGCATGCACGAGAAAAAGTTAGTGGTAGCTACAAAGGTTAGAGGATTGTGTGGTTGTAAGAGACTAACAAAGATCATAATTTGATATGAAAGTGGATTCATATATTTGAACAGGAGATCATAGTGTTTTAAACATATGCATGCATGAATATAGCGGTGATACGCGTGTTGTGGTTTTGCACATGTTATACCATAATGTGATAATGCATGGCGTTTGCAACTCAAAGCTAAATGTCGAACAATCTAAACTACACTATACATCGAACAATCTCACGTTTTATTTGAATTTGTGATAATGTGTGGCGTTTGGATCTTACAACTAAATATCGAACAATCTAAACAATACTATATATCGAACATTCTCACATTTTATTTGAATTTGTGGTAATGCGTGGTGTTTGCAACTCACATATAAATACTTGTAGGCGTAGGGGGCGGGGCACCATACATAATGTGATAAACACATTATACATATGAGACATGGTTTAGTTTGTGAAGATCTAGCTAGAGCTTGAAATGTACTATGATTTGAAATCAACATAAAGTGGATTCAAAAAATCGAGTTTGAGTTCATATAGTACACATAGTTCATATGTAACTTGAGACTAACCATGTGGTGTGCTGTGAAGATAATACACAAACGATGGTTTAACTTGCAATAGTGACGATTATAGATCTTATTAAAATAGAGAAATGAATTCAAATGCTTTGACTTCACAACAATCATTATTGTAGATCTTATTCAAATAGAGAAACGAATTCAAATTTAGTTCATATTGAAGCAGTAGTATATACGTTTGGAATACACTAAAACGTTCATTTGAGTACTAGGTTGCATGCATTATACACGTAGCGAAATATTTTAATTGAACATAACATGAATTCAAAGTTTTGAACGACATTTGTAGTGCGAATTGATTTGGTACAGTACACGTTAGGCTTGTCCGGAAATCTCAACCCACGCCTTGTTAGCCCGAAATATTTAAGATATATCTTTGTCTCATTGTGCTCCAACAACTCCCTCCATCTCAACCCACGCCTTGCTATTCCAAAATTAGAACGCGCGCAAAAAATCCCACCTCCTGTAAAATCCCGACACGCGAAATGCCCGAGATACCCCTGAACCGAAAGAACCACCTCAAATCGATGGGGGTACTTTTGTAACTTACCCCACATTTCGGACAAGCGCGTCCCTAAGACATGGTTCCCCACTCCCATCCCATCCGCCCACCCATTCGTACGCCGAGGCCGGGAAAACCCGCGAAGCCCCACACCCTCCTCCGTCCACCACCCAGCCGGAGCCTCTTCCCCGACAACGTCGTCCACAGCAGCACCTCAACGTCCCTCATCCACTGTACCGGATGAGTATCCTTCGTCGATCTGGTCATCCCGCCGGTTCAGCCACCCCGTCCCCCACCTCCAAGGAGATGCCCCGATGTTCCCCTCGTCTTTCGCGCCACCTCCATTCCCACACCGCCGTCTTCACCTGCACCACCGGAAGAGCATCATCATCACCGTTTCCTCGGATGAAGCTGCGGTCTAATTGGCGCCACCAAAGAGGTTGTACACTAATCGCCGCATTTTCTTCTTGATTCGATCTCACGGTGCTGCCGGCACTCGGTCCCGAGCCGACATGGCGCGGATCCATCCACGGGGCGTCACCGGCCACTCCCTCCACGGTGTCGCTCCCTCGGCGGCGACGTCCACATCAGTAGGAGTTGTTGCTGCTTTAGCTCCCGCTCGCGCTGCTGCTCTGCTCTTGCTCTCGGTCCCCTGCCTGGTCTGCTCTTGCTCGCGCTGCTGCTCTCGCTCTTGCTCTTGCTTGCGATGTTGCTCCAATTTAGCTACACTTCAGTCGACTGAATCGACTTTTGGGTCAGTCTATTTCCAGGGGGTGGGGGGGGTCGCCGGAGTTAAGGAAGAACCAACCGCAGCGGGGAGGGGGGCTCGCCGGAGAGGTACCCCACTATCTATCTTAGGGTTCAGGGTGGGGGCAGTGGTCGCCGGCGGTGGTGGGGCGGTTGCGTGGGGATCCCCGGAGAAAAAGCTCGGCACGGGGGGCCAACAGGGATGGCCGCGGCGGCGGCGGACCAGCGGTGGGGAGTGTTTTTGGGGCGGGCGGGGCGGCGCACCGCCGGCCACGGGTGGCAGGGGGCGGCTGTTTGGCCGGTGGTGGCTGGCGGCTCAAGGGGGTGGAGGTTGAAGATGAACTGTAGGCCCTTGATTTCGTATCCAACGGCTGCAAAATCGACTGACCAAAGATGAAAAAGTCAGTCGACTAACGTGTAGCCTCACCTCTAGTGCGTTCAGTTTCGACAGTAAAATTCAGTTTCGACAGCAAAATTCAGTTTCGACAGTAAAGTTCAGTTTCGACAGTTAAATTCAGTTTCTATAGTTAAGTTCAGAGATGAGCGGCTGATGTATACATCTAGCACTGTGTGGTTATGTATTTTACGTCATCTATAGGAGATGCTATTAGAATTCCACTTAGGTTAACATTGTCTCTCTTGTCCCGCTTCAGCCTCGGCTTCGTACAACTCACCGGAGCTGCTCCAACGACGAAACCCTCCATCACAGCGGAGCAGTACCTCGGGCTCCATCTCAAGACACCTAAGATCTTCTTCCCCTCCTCCGACAGCCAAGTCAGCCAGAGCATCCTCACCGGCCAACCCAATCATGCTGAGATCGACATGGCTTCGCCAAAGAGGTTGTACACTTGTTGCATATATTTTTTACTCTACCTGTTATATATATTGTCCACTGAGCACACGGAGTAACGGGAAATACGATCATTTTATCCTACTATATGACAAGCAGTGAGGTACCAGGCAACTTAGCTATCCGTGATGGACTCTCTTGAACGCCATCATTATTTATCTCTGCGCATTTGAGCCGTGCATTTGTCGATGGTCCTGGGAGTTGAGCTAGTAGGGCAGTGGCGTGGGTCCAAAGTAATAGAAGTAACACAAAAACATATTCTTAGTGTAGGCTTTTCCTTGCTCAAGCCTGCCTACTGGAATCGCCAGTGCTTGAAAGGAAAAGTGAATGAAAAACATAGGAATTGGAAAGTCCCGTATGGTACTACTTTTCATGAATTTGGTGCAAAGGAAAACTGTAGGATTTGTTCCTTTAGTGTCTCCTTGAAAGAAAACCGTAGGAATTTTAATTTCCACTTGTCCTCATTTTCAAATTCCTATTCATGAAGCACAAGAATAAGTGATAGTAGCATAATAGCATTATAACCGTTCATTTTCTTGTGGTTTGACTTAATCTCACCATGCTTCTTTGCATCATGTTATCTTCCAATTCTTGTGAACCAAACACCCAGATTGGCAGAAATCCTCTGTTTTTAAATTCTCTGTTTTGCACATGCATTCCTATCCTATTCCTGTCTATTTCCTATCCCTGCATTGTTAGAATCCTCAAATTCAAATAAGCCCTTACACAATTACTTCTATTACAAATATGTGTCAAAGAAAATCTTGTGTGGTTTGTCCTGCTCCTGCGGTGATGTGTTCCACCCCAGCTTAGCTGCTCCAACAAAGGAAGGGTTCACCACAGTAGGGATCCGCTCTTCAAACTGTCTTTCGCCGCCTCAGATCTTCTTCCCCGCCGCCGGCAGCCACGACAACTGCATTACCATCATCAACTGAGCAGATGACCTTGAGGACTACACAGGTCCACAAGAGAGGTCACACTCTTCCGTGTTTGCTTACATTATGCATCGCTTAATATGATGACATGCTACTTTATCATCATGTTCACCTACTAGACTCTGAGTCAGGTCCAAACTTATGCTGAAACCTGAGTTTTTAAATGGTTGTGGGGTACATATTGGGGCAGCAATAAGTACTATCTGTCTACTATCTGGTTAATCTCGAGTGTCTACTATGAGTTTCATGTTGGGTGCAAACAAACATTAAAGGAGCCATTATCTGTATTTTTAACTAAAGCTATTATCTGCCTGCTATCATTGGTTTTGGGTCTATCCACAGTTTGCTACCATCACTCTGGATTTGTGCATGCACTCCTTACATAATCTCACTATGTTTTATTCCTATGCATGTCAGTTATTGTACACAATGGAACTGAACATTTAGAGCAAAAGAGACGAGCCTTGCATGGCAATAAAATTTCATGCAGACATCGCTCCATGGTGGGCGCAAAGGCAACCCCCCTCCACCCATTTCGGATCGTAATCAAGAGGAAGATAACTGTTCTGTGGGGGATCCAAAAGTAGAAGACCACTCCTATTTACCCCATGAGGTCTTCGCTCTAACTTGGCATGCTGATGTTGGTTATATCATGCATATGATGCCTTGCATTGCTTACTTTATACATCAAATATGTTAACTGCTTAGTTTAGACATGCTTTGTGTGAATGCCATCTGTTTAGTTTATTCATCATTTATGTGAATTATGCAATGTCATCTTGTTTAGCCATGCATCATATATGTGAACTTTGCAATGTCATCCTGCTTGGCCAGTCATCTTATATGTGAATTATATCAAGCCATCCTTTTTTTCGTTATGTATTACATTTGTCAACAATGTTAGTACATTCAACTACTCTTCGTGTGCATCAGCCATTTGACATGGTGATGGAAAATTCTAGAGAGAAAACAAGGTCTTCGGAGCAGACTATGCTATCTGACGAAGCGCATATCTTGCTGGTTACGGATAGCTCCCCAGAGGAGGATTCAGAGACAGATGACCAGTCCTATTTCCCCCCCGAGGTGTATGCTCTAATTAACTTGGCAGGGTTATGTTGCTCATATCATGCGTATGGTGTCTTGCATTGCAATGTCATTTGATTAGTTTAGACATGCTTTGTGTGAATGCCACCTGTTTAGTGTCTAATTACCATATATGTGAATTATGCATTGCCATCTTGTTGCAAGACATTATATATGTGAATTATGCAATGCTATCTTGTTGCAAAGGCATTATATATGTGAATTATGCAATGCCATGCTATTGAGCCAATCATCATGTATGTGAATTATATCATGCTATCATTTTTTTGTATTACGTGTTCCATTTGTCGATAATGTTTGTATATTCAACTACTCTTCTTGTGCATCAGCCATTTGAAGCGGTGATGGAAGTATCTGGAATGAAAACAAGGTATTCAGAGCAGACAATGCTACCTGCTGAAGCAGACATCTTGCTGGATACAGAGAGCTCCTCAGAGGAGGATTCAGAGACTGATGACCAGTCCTATTTCCCCCCTAAGGTCTATGCTCAAACTTGGCAGGGTTATACTCCCTCCGTTCGGAATTACTTGGCAGAAATGAATGTATCTAGACATATTTTAGTTCTAGATACATCCATTTCCGAGACAAGTAATTCCGAACGGAGGGAGTATTACCCATGTCATGCATGTTGTCTTGCATTGCTTAGTTTTTACATCATATATGGAATTGCCATCTTCTTACTTGCTTACTATATAAATCATATATTTGAACTATATCATGCCATCATGTTTACATACACAACATCTATCTGAATTATGGCATGGCAACCTATTTAATAAAGACATAATATAGTTATATCATCTCATCCCATTTAGTGTTTACAGCCATCATATTTTCAATTATGTCATTCTATCCGGGAATTATATCATGCTATCATGTTTCCATGGGCGGCATGTATGTGAATTATGGCATGCCAACCTATTTAATAAACACATTATATAGTTATATCATGTCATCCTGTTTACATAGTCATCATATTTTGAACTATGTCTTTCCATCTTTTTTAGTTAGCCATCATAATGTGAAATTGTATCATGCTATCCTGTTTAGTTAGCCATCATATATGTGAAATTGTGTCATGCTATCCTATTTGGTTAGAAAACATAAATGTGAATTATTTCATGCCCTCTTTTACTCCCCACTATCCATTGCACCTGTCTATCATACAATGTCTGTACATTCAATTACTTTTCTTGTTTATTAGCCTTTTGAATTGGAGAGGGTGATGCAGTATCTAAGGGAGTAACAACACGGTCTTCAGAAAAGATAGTGCTGCCAGTTGCTGCAGATAGAACCACGGTTGTACTTGCCTAAGAACCAGCCCCACCACACACATAACCCAGACTCTCGCAGATTGTACCCCTACCCAATTGGACAGAGAACCAGCTACACCCCTTCTTACCCCAACCCCAGCAGATAGTAACCCAGTTCCAGTTGACACAGCACCGTCTCCACCACAAAGCACCCAAACACGAGCAGTTAGTAAGGGAACTGCAGTGCCCAAAGCACGAGTGTCGGTGTCAAAACCGGTGGATCTCGGGTAGGGGGTCTCGAACTGTGCGTCTAGGCGGATGGTAACAGGAGACAAGGGACACAATGTTTTTACCCAGGTTCGGGCCCTCTCGGTGGAGGTAAAACCCTATTCCTGCTTGATTAATATTGATGATATGGGTAGTACAAGAGTAGATCTACCACGAGATCAGAGAGGCTAAACCCTAGAAGCTAGCCTATGGTATGATTGTTGTTCTGTCCTATGGACTAAAACCCTCCGGTTTATATAGATACCGGAGAGGGCTAGGGTTACACATAGTCGGTTACAATGGGAGGAGATCTACATATCCGTATTGCCAAGCTTGCCTTCCATGCCAAGGAAAGTCCCATCCGGACACGGGACGAAGTCTTCAATCTTGTATCTTCATAGTCCAATAGTCCGGCCAAAGGTTATAGTCCGGATGTCCGGATACCCCTTAATCCAGGACTCCCTTAGTAGCCCCTGAACCAGGCTTCAATGACGAAGAGTCCGGCGCGCAGATTGTCTTCGGCATTGCAAGGCGGGTTCCTCCTCCGAATACTTCATAGAAGATTTTGAACACCAGGATAGTGTCCGGCTCTGCAAAATAAGTTCCACATATTGCCATAGAGAGAATAGTATTTACACAAATCTAATATGCTGATGTATTCCGCAGCGTGACATCACACCACGGCCAAGCCTTTATTCGAATCGTTTTACTGTCCCACCTCAGCGCGTTTAGCGAGGCAGTTTTCTTGGCACGTCTTGTCGAAACAGAGATCGTGTCCCTTATTCCGGGATTCTCATCAATACGGGCGTGGGTAACCCAACCGTGCCATTGATTACGGCGCTTTGGAGATAAGCGAGTTTTACCAGGCTGGTGGGGACGCGCAGTTTCGTCCGCCCATATAAGGGGATAAGGATCCACCTTTTCACCTACGCCTTCTTCCTCCTTTGCTCATCCATTTTCGCGCACCCGAGCTCCGGCGCCCAAGCCTGCATTCCCCACATCAACCTTCTCTAGCCATGTCCGGAGCGGGAGGCAAGTGGATGGTCTCCTCCGTCACGGAGGGAGACGTCAAAAAGTTGAGGAGAGCCAGATACCTGCCCGACAACATCGCGCACCGGCTCCCCGATGAGGGGCAGCTCATCCCCACCCCCAGGCCCCATGAGAGGGTCGTTTTCCTTACCCATTTCCTTCGCGGACTGGGATTCCCCCTTCATTCGTTTGTCCGGGGGCTCATGTTCTACTACGTCCTGGACTTCCACGATCTGGTCCCAAACTTCATCCTCAACATGTCGGCTTTTACCGTCATGTGCGAGGCCTTCCTCTGCATCCGGCCCCACTTCGGCTTATGGCTGAAGACCTTCAACGTCAAGCCAAAGGTTGTGGGCGGCCGCCAGGCGGAGTGCGGAGGCGCCATGGTGGGCAAGATGCCCAACGTCCTATGGCTCGAGGGCTCCTTCGTGGAGACCATAAAGGGGTGGCAATCGGGGTGGTTCTACATCACCGAGCCGCGTGACCCTAAATGGGTCGCAGCCCCCGAGTTCCGATCCGGAGCCCCTACGCAGGTCACCTCCTGGAAAGAGAAGGGTCTGCTATGGGGTAGTGCTGAGGAGGTGACCGGACTCCAAATGTGTGTCCGGAACCTGGTGAGCAAGAAGCTCAAGCTAGTCAATGTAGTCCAGGTTATGCTCATCCACCGGATCCTCCCGTGTCAGCAATGGGCTTTCAATTTATGGGAGTTCGACTCAGCCCAGCAGCGAACTCTGAGCCGGCTCTTCGACACAACATACGAAGATGCCTGGAAGGTGTTGTTCAAGGGTGCCGAGGCTCCTGCTTCCGCCACTGAGGATCGTGGATTTTCCACGCAGCACTAAGCTAACGCGGTAAGCTATTTTGCCTCTTACAGGATACTTGTCTTTCATAGTTTGACTCTATGTGGGATCTAAACTCCCTTACCTTTGACAGGATTGGCAGGAGACGTGCAGGCAGATCAGCTGTCGGGCTCCTTTGCCCGGAGACCTAGCAGACGCTCGCTTGGCAAAACTGCTGGTTCCGGCACCTTACGTGGTACCGGAGAAGAAGGCCACGGGAACCCGGAAGAGTTCCCGGCGCCCGGCGGAGTAGGACTCATCATCTGATGCCTCCGAGGTGGACTCCTCCCACGAAGATGGGGAGGAGGAAAGAGAGGTCTCTCCCCCAGCGGGGGGAGAGAAGAAAAGGAAGGTCGCCCCAACTGGGGAGGCCGGAAGGTCCAAGAAAGGAAGGACCCTCCCTCCGGACTACTCCACCAATGCCGACGACGGCGAAGAGGAGTGGCCGCACAGGGCCAAGCCCCTGGCAAAATCGTAAGTGTTCGGATACCAGAATGACTCATGGCGTTCCTTTATTGCATAGCTTTTCCTGACACCAAATATAATTATGCAGTCCGGCCCGAGGCCGGCTCGACGTATCTTCGAGCGGCTCTTGGATTCGTCGGATGTGAATAGCTTTTCACTTCCGGCCGCTACCTCCCCTCCCCCCACGGACGACGCCGACGTGTTGTCCCAAAAGGTTCCAAGCCAGGGGGAGGTGGTCCTGGAGGCGCCGCAAGGCGACCTCCCGGACTCCAGGTGCAAAGGGGACAAAACCCCCAGGGGCTCCAAGTCCGGCCCTAGACAGACACCGCATCGGAACCTTCAAAGGTTCCGGAGTCCGGCAGGCGGCCCCCTAAGAAGAAGGGCAAGCCTACGACGACGGTGACCTCCGTCCAACCGGAGGCGCCGGATAACTTGTTGGAGGTGCTTAACGGCGCCTCCATCAACGAGGAGCACCGCACTATTATGAGTGCGGTGATTCAGAAGGTTCAATTCGCCAAGAGTGGGCTGACCGAAGCCTGTGCCAGCCTGTTGACAGGCTTTGAGGTATGTAAAAAATATGTGAAAATATTACCGCATAGACAGTAGCCCCTGATGCTTTGTTTGGAATTCGGAAAGAAAAGCCGAATAGAGGATCTAATAACATTCACAGGAGTATAACAATATTAAGTCAATATGCGTATGCAGGCTTCGCTGCTAGCCTCTGCCGCACTTACTGCGGAGGTGGATGCGCTGAAGCAGAGCCTTGAGTGGTCCGAGCAAGAGCTCGGCCTTGCCAAGAAGGAGCTCGGGGAAAAAGAAGGTAAGTAATACCTTGTGGAGTATAATATAAAAAGATGCAGTTGCAAAAAATGACAGGATCGCTATTGGTGTCATAGGGGCCGCGACTGAGGTGGCGACCCTTAGGCAAGCGTTGTCCGAGGCCGAAAAGAGGGCAGCCACGGAGCGCACCGAGCGGGAGAAGCATGAGGCGCGGGTTGGCGAGGTGCAGCAAGAGCTCCAGGCTCTCGTGAAAAAACGCAAGAGTTTGGAGCTTGACTCAAAGACGCGAGAGTCCGAGCTCGCGACGGCCCTTGAAAACGCCAAGGCCGAAGCCCAGAAAGCCCTCCAGGAAGTTGAGGCGATGAAGATGATAGCGGTGGGTAAGGCATTCTTTATGCAAAGCAAGAACGTGAAAGTGAATTACTTGTTACTTACCCGAGTTCGGAGCTCTCCAGGAGCATTCGCAGATTTGCCCCGTCGCGTGTCAGATGTTGCCGCTTTCTACCGAGCCGAGGAGGGCAGCTCGACGGAGAAGGTGTTCTGGTCTCAGTACGCTAAGGCTGGACACCCGGTGCCTTTGAGTGACCAGTTGAAGCAACTGGTCGAGCTCCAGAAGGTGGCCGAATAGGCCATGAAGGGCTTTATAGTTCGGCTGTGGCCTGGAGAGGCCCTGCCTGGGAGCTATTTCGGGCTGGTGAGGCGGCTGGTGGATGCCTGTCCACGGCTTGAAGTCATCAAGCGCTCCGTCTGCATTGAGGGTGCCCGTAGGGCGCTTGCCCGTGCTAAAGTGCACTGGGGCAAATTGGATGCTGTGAAGCTTGTGAAGGACGGGCCGCCGCCGGGCAAGGAGCATCGCCACCCCGAGATGTACTATGAGGGCGTCCTGAAGGGCGCCCGCCTTATGGAGGAGGAATGTTCGAAAGATGTAATATTTGAGTGAAACTTGTTCGCTTTATCCTGTGCGCTGAAAACTTGTTCATGTGCGCTATGCAACGCATGTTTAATTTAAAATATTACCTTCTATGCGGCCGTTTATTAAATTTGAGAGATGGCGAGTAGTCGGCTTCTGCCCCCATGCCACGAGTGCTGGGGTGTTCGGGATAAACCTGAGCACTCTTTTTCCCATTCTTGGGTCCTTCGAGGGAGATGCTCAGCACAACGATCAAGGCAATCGGACTATAATGCGTTATCACTCTCACTTAGCCAGAGAATTCTATAATTTTAAATTTCGGCGAAGCCCCTAGTGTTCGGAAGACCGAGTTCGGGGCGCTATACACGCCTAGGCCGGACAAAGCCGACTCCTCGCTCTAAGCGGCATAAGTCTTTAGGGACTCGAAACCTCCCAAACAGCGACTAGCTCTCGCCCTATCATGACAGCCAGTTTTAGCTTTCTCTACTGAGGTGCTTAGCCCAGCTCAACTGGGGCACAATCGCAGTAGTTCTCCCAGCGCTACCTTAGCCGATATAGCGGAACGTAAGGTACCAAAACATGGGAGCTAGGCAAACCCAACTATTGACCAAAGACATGATTCGGAGTTGATGCATATAATGCTATAAGTTCGGAGGGCCGAACTTGTGAAAGTGTTCGAACTTCTCACGCCGTATTATGGGGTGTTTGAGCCCCTGGCGTATTGACCGTACCAAAGTGTACGGGTGCTAAATGTCATGAGTGAACATATATATTGAAAAAGAAATGAATAGAGAATGCAGTAATGAGCTGAAGCTAAGCATTGTTTATTTTGAAATGTTGCTGTAAAAGCAGAACGATACAAATAGTGCAATAAGCAAGAGATGGGACTATTTGACATATCCCCCTCTAGGGGCGAGCCGCAAGACGATATGTAAGACAGGTATTTTGCTCGTTATAGAGACCACCTGGGAATTCGACGTAGCTTTCTGCCTCCTTGGTTGTTGCATCGTGTGTTCGGCTATTGTATTGCCGGACAGGCCTTCCGGATGATGGAGTCCTGAAAGTAAGAAAAAATGATGAAATTAGGAGCCCCTAGTGCGGTTGAGCCGCATTTAGGGCATGCCGTGGCCGTGCCCCTCCCCATGTGCCCATGGAATTTTCAGAGTGTAGTTATGTACGCGTGGTACTAATTTCGCAGTTTTGCGAGGGCTGGGGTTGGGGCCGTATTGCTACGCTTGCTCGAAACGTGCCAGGCGGTCTTGTTGTAGGTTACTTCGGGCGCGCTTGACGGTGTCCAGACGTTTAATAGCCGGACTGGAAAATTGCCTTGAGAGGCTGCTTTGTACTTTCGCTGCCAGGGCCGTCGTGTGCTCCTCCGTTCGGAGAGAGCGTTCGGTGTTTCCATTGACCATAATGACTCCTCGAGGGCCTGGCATCTTGAGCTTGAGGTATGCGTAGTGCGGCACCGCATTGAACTTTGCAAATGCGGTTCGTCCGAGCAGTGCGTGATAGCCACTGCGGAACGGGACTATGTCGAAGATTAACTCCTCACTTCGAAAATTATCCGGGGATCCGAAGACCATCTCAAGTGTAACTGAGCCTGTACAGTTGGCCTCTACACCTGGTATGATGCCTTTAAAGGTCGTCTTTGTGGGTTTAATCCTTGAAGGATCTATGCCCATTTTCCGCACTGTATCCTGATAAAGCAGGTTCAGGCTGCTGCTACCGTCCATAAGGACTCTAGTGAGGTGAAATCCGTCAATTATTGGGTCAAGAACCAATGCGGCGAATCTGCCATGACGGAAGCTAGTGGGGTGGTCCCTTTGATCAAAAGTGATCGGGCAGGAGGACCATCGGTTGAACTTTGGGGCGACTGGCTCCAACGCGTATACGTCCCTTAACGCACGCTTCCGCTCTCGCTTGGGGATGTGGGTTGCGTATATCATGTTCACCGTCCGCACTTATGGGGGGAAGCCCTTCTGTCCACTATTGTTCGGTGGCCGGGGCTCTTCGTCCTCGTCGCTGTGCAGCCCCTTGTCTCTATTTTCGGTATTTAACTTACCGGCCTGCTTGAACACCCAACAATCCCTGTTGGTGTGATTGGCTGGCTTTTCGGGGGTGCCATATATCTGGCACGAGCGATCGAGTATTCGGTCCAAACTGGACGGGCCCGGAGTATTTCTTTTGAATGGCTTTTTCCGCTGACTGGGTTTAGAGCCTCTGAATCCGGCACTAACTGATGTATCCTCTGCATTGTCGCTGTTAATGCGGCGCTTGTGCTTGTTGCGACGCGACCTGCCATTGCTGTCCTTGGTATCCGAATTACCAGGGCTTTTGGTCATGTTATTGCTACGAGCCAGCCAGCTGTCTTCTCCCGCGCAAAAGTGGTTCATGAGTGTCATGAGGGCTGCCACAGATTTCGGCTTTTCCTGTCCTAGGTGCAGGGCTAGCCACTCATCACGGATGTTATGCTTGAAGGCTGCTAGAGCCTCTGCGTCCGGATAGTCGACGATTTGGTTTTTCTTGGTTAGGAACCGTGTCCAGAATTGTCTGGCCGATTCTTTTGGCTGCTGAATTATGTGGCTCAGGTCATCAGCGTCTGGGGGTCGCACATAGGTGCCCTGGAAATTGTCGAGGAATGTGGCTTCCAGGTCCTCCCAACAACCAATTGATTCTGCTGGCAAGCTGTTAAGCCAATGCCGAGCTGGTCCTTTAAGCTTGAGTGGGAGGTATTTGATGGCGTGTAGATCATCGCCGCGGGCCATGTGGATATGAAGGAGATAGTCCTCGATCCATACCGCAGGATCTGTTGTGCCATCGTATGATTCAATGTTTACGGGTTTGAAACCCTCTAGGATTTGATGATCCATTACTTCATCTGTGAAGCATAGTGGGTGTGCGGCCCCTCTGTACTGGGCTATATCATGACGTAGCTCAAATGAGCTTTGTCTACTATGTTCGGCCCGGCCGGACTTACTAGATCCGACATGACGGTTATCGTCTCGTGTCGTGGGGCGCCCATGCGATCCGTAGATCAATCTTGTTTGCCTTGCCTTGTCCTCCAACATATCGCGCACGTCTGGCGCATTTCCCCGTGCCTTGGTATGTTATGAGCGACGCCGGGGTGCGGCTTGAGTGGAGGGCCGAGAGGCCTCTCTGTCGCGGCCGCGAGGTGGCCGATCAGCCGCCTCATGCGCTGGTGATGTAGGTTTAAGTGCTTCCTCCTCCAATCGGGGTAGCAACCTGCGCTTTGGGTAGCTCTTGGAGGGGCGTTCGAGTTCGTATTCCTCGGCCGCAAGGATTTCAGTCCATCTGTCGGCTAGCAAATCTTGATCAGCTCTAAGCTGTTGCTGTTTTTCCTTAAGGCTACTTGTTGTGGCCATAAGCCTGCGCTTAAAGCGCTCTTGTTCGACGGGATCCTCTGGCACGACAAATTCGTCGTCGCCGAGGCTCGCCTCATCCTCGGAGGGAGGCATGTAGTTATCATCCTCTTCCCCTCTGTCTGCCGCTCTCTCAGGAGGGCTGGCTGAAGGAAATATGCCCTAGAGGCAATAATAAAGTTATTATTTATTTCCTTATATCATGATAAATGTTTATTATTCATGCTAGAATTGTATTAACCGGAAACATAATACATGTGTGGATATATAGAAAAACAGAGTGTCACTAGTATGCATCTACTTGACTAGCTTGTTAATCAAAGATGGTTAAGTTTCCTAACCATAGACAAAGGAGTTCTCATTTGATTAACAAGGTCACATCATTAGTTGAATGATCTGATTGACATGACCCATTCCATTAGCTTAGCACCCGATCGTTTAGTATGCTGCTATTGCTTTTATCCATGACTTATACATGTTCCTATGACTATGACATTATGCAACTCCCATTTACCGTAGGAACACTTTGTGTGCTACCAAACGTCACAACGTAACTGGGTGATTATAAAGGTGCTCTACAGGTGTCTCCGAAAGTATTTGTTGGGTTGGCGTATTTCAAGATTGGGATTTGTCAGTCCGAATGTCGGAGAGGTATCTCAGGGCCTTCTCGGTAATGCACATCACATAAGCCTTGCAAGCATTGCAACTAATGAGTTAGTTGCGGGATGATGTATTACGAAACGAGTAAAGAGACTTGCCGGTAACGAGATTGAACTAGGTATTGGATACCGACGATCGAATCTCGGGCAAGTAACATACCGATGACAAAAGGAACGACGTATGTTGTTATGCGGTCTGACTGATAAATATCTTCGTAGAATATGTAGGAGCCAATATGGGCATCCAGGTCCCGCTATTGGTTATTGACCGGAGAGGTGTCTCGGTCATGTCTACATTGTTCTCGAACCGTAGGGTCCGCACGCTTAAGGTTACGATGACAGTTATTATGAGTTTATGCATTTTGATGTACCGAAGGAGTTCGGAGTCCCGGATGTGATCACGGACATGACGAGGAGTCTCGGAATGGTCGAGACGTAAAGATTGATATATTGGACGGCTATGTTCGGGCATCGGAATGGTTCTGAGTGGTTTCGGATAATACCGGAGTGCCAGAGGGGTTACCGGAAACCCCCGGGGAAGTATGGGCCTTATTGGGCCGCGAGGGGAGAGAGAGGGCCGCGCCAGGAGGTGGCACGCGCCCCCCCAATGGGCAGTCCGAATTGGACAAGGAGGGGGGGCGCGGGCCCCCTATCCCTCTCCCTCTCCCTCTCTTTCCTTCCCCCTTCCTCCCTCCTAGTTGGACTAGGATAGGGGAGTCCTACTCCTACTAGGAGGAGGACTCCCCCCTCCCTTGGCGCGCCTCTAGGCCGGCCGGCCCTCCCCCCTTGCTCCTTTATATACGGGGGCAAGGGGGCACCCTAGAACACACAAGTTGATCCTTGAGATCGTTCCTTAGCCGTGTGCGGTGCCCCCCTCCACCATATTCCACCTCGGTCATATTGTCGCAGTGTTTAGGCGAAGCCCTGCGTCGGTAGTTCATCAAGATCGTCACCACGCCGTTGTGCTGACGGAACTCATCCCCGGAGGTTTTGCTGGATCGAGACCCGGGGACGTCATCGAGCTGTACGTGTGTCAAGAACTCGGAGGCGCCGGAGTAACGGCGCTTGGATCGGTCGGATCGCGAGGAGGACGTACGACTACTTCCTCTACGTTGTGTCAACGCTTCCGCTTCGGTCTACGAGGGTACGTAGACAACACTCTCCCCTCTCGTTGCTATGCATCATCATGATCTTGCGTGTGCGTAGGAATTTTTTTTAAATTACTACGTTCCCCAACAGTGGTATCAGAGCCTAGGTTTTTATGGTTTGATGTTATGCACGAGTAGAACACAAGTGAGTTGTGGGCGATATAAGTCATACTGCCTACCAGCATGTCATACTTTGGTTCGGCGGTATTGTTGGATGAAGCAGCCCGGACCGACATTACACGTACGCTTACGCGAGACTGGTTCTACCGCCGTGCTTTGCACATAGGTGGCTGGCGGGTGTCAGTTTCTCCAACTTTAGTTGAACCGAGTATGGCTACGCCCGGTCCTTGAGAAGGTTAAAACGGAGTCTATTTGACAAACTATCGTTGTGGTTTTGATGCGTAGGTGAGATTGGTTCTTGCTTAAGCCCATAGCAGCCACGTAAAACTTGCAACAAACAAAGTAGAGGACGTCTAACTTGTTTTTGCCGGGCATGTTGTGATGTGATATGGTCAAGGCATGATGCTAAATTTTATTGTATGAGATGATCATGTTTTGTAACCGAGTTATCGGCAACCGGCAGGAGCCGTATGGTTGTCGCTTTATTGTATGCAATGCAATCGCCCTGTAATGCTTTACTTTATCACTAAGCGGTAGCGATAGTCGTAGAAGCATAAGATTGGCGAGACGACAACGATGCTACGATGGAGATCAAGGTGTCACGCTGGTGACGATGGTGATCATGACGGTGCTTCGGAGATGGAGATCACAAGCACAAGATGATGATGGCCATATCATATCACTTATATTGATTGCATTTGATGTTTATCTTTTTATGCATGTTATCTTGCTTTGATTGACGGTAGCATTATAAGATGATCTCTCACTAAATTATCAAGAAGTGTTCTCCCCGAGTATGCACCGTTGCCAAAGTTCGTCGTGCCCAGACACCACGTGATGATCGGGTGTGATAAGCTCGACGTCCATCTACAACGGGTGCAAGCCAGTTTTTGCACACACAGAATACTCGGGTTATACTTGACGAGCCTAGCATATGCAGATATGGCGTCGGAACACGGAGACCGAAAGGTCGAGCCTGAATCATATAGTAGATATGATCAACATGATGATGTTCACCATTGAGAACTAATCCATTTCACGTGATGATCGGTTGTGGTTCAGTTTGATTTGGATCACGTGATCACTTAGAAGATTAGAGGGATGTCTATCTAAGTGGGAGTTCTTAAGTAATATGATTAGTTGAACTTTAATTTATCATGAACTTAGTCCTGGTAGTATTAGCATATCTATGTTGTAGATCAATAGCTCGCGTTGTTGCTTCCCTGTGTTTATTTTGATATGTTCCTAGAGAAAATTGTGTTGAAAGATGTTAGTAGCAATGATGCGGATTGGATCCGTGATCTGAGGTTTATCCTCATTGCTGCACAGAAGAATTATGTCCTTGATGCACCGCTAGGTGACAGACCTATTGCAGGAGCAGATGCAGATGTTATGAACGTTTGGCTAGATCAATATGATGACTACTAGATAGTTTAGTGCACCATGCTTAACGGCTTAGAATCGGGACTTCAAAGACGTTTTGAACGTCATGGACCATATGAGATGTTCCAGGAGTTGAAGTTAATATTTCAAGCAAATACCCGAGTTGAGAGATATGAAGTCTCCAACAAGTTCTATAGCTAAAAGATGGAGGAGAATCACTCAACTAGTGAGCATGTGCTCAGATTGTCTGAGTACTACAATCGCTTGAATCAAGTGGGAGTTAATCTTCCAGATAAGATAGTGATTGACAGAATTCTCTAGTCACCATCACCAAGTTAGTAGAACTTCGTGATGAACTATAATATGCAAGGGATGACAAAAAAAATTCCCAACCTCTTCGCGATGGTAGAATCGGCAAAGGTAGAAATTAAGAAAAACATCAAGTGTTGATGGTTGACAAGACCACTAGTTTCAAAAGAAAGGGCAAAGGAAAGAAGGGGAACTTCAAGAAGAAGGGCAAGCAAGTTGCTATTCAAGTGAAGAAACCCAAGTCTGGTCCTAAGCCTGAGACTAAGTGCTTCTACTGCAAAGGGACCGGTCACTGGAAGCGGAACTACCCCAAGTATTTGGTGGATAAGAAAGGATGGCAAAGTAAACAAAGGTATATTTGATATACATGTTATTGATGTGTACTTTACTAGTGTTCATAGCAACCCCTCAGTATTTGATACTAGTTCAGTTGCTAAGATTAGTAACTCGAAACGGGAGTTGCAGAATGAACAGAGACTAGTTAAGGGTGAAGTGATGATGAGAGTTGGAAGTGGTTCCAAGATTGATATGATCATCATCGCACACTCCCTATACTTTCGGGATTAGTGTTGAACCTAAATAAGTGTTATTTGGTGTTTACGCTGAGCATAAATATGATTTGATCATGTTTATTGCAATACGATTTTTCATTTACGTTAGAGAACAATTGTTGTTCTGTTTACATGAATAGAACCTTTTGTGGTCATACACACCAACAAAAATGGTTTGTTGGATCTTGATCGTAGTGATACACATATTCATAATATTGAAGCCAAAAAGATGCAAAGTTAATAATGATAGTGCAACTTATTTGTGGCACTGCCGTTTAGGTCATATTGGTGTAAAGCGCATGAAGAAACTCCATGCTGATGGACTTTTGGAATCACTTGATTATGAATCACTTGATGCTTGCGAACCATGCCTCTTGGGCAAGATGACTAAAACGCCGTTCTCCGGAACAATGAAGCAAGCAACAGATTTGTTGGAAATCATACATACTGATGTATGTGGTCCGATGAATATTAAGGCTCGCGACAAGTATCATTATTTTCTGACCTTCACAGATGATTTGAGCAGATATGGGTATATCTACTTGATGAAACATAAGTCTAAAACATTTGAAAAGTTCAAAGAATTTTAGAGTAAAGTGGAAAATCATCGTGACAAGAAAATAAGGTTTCTACGATCTGATCGCGGAGACAAATATTTGAGTTACGAGTTTTGTCTTCAATTAAAACAATGTGGAATAGTTTCACAAATTCATGCCACCTGGAACACCACAGCATAATGGTGTGTCCGAACGTCATAACCGTACTTTATTGGATATAGTACAATCTATGATGTTTCTTACCGATTTACCAATATCGTTTTGGGATCATGCATTAGAGACAGCTGCATTCACGTTAAAAGGGGCACCATCTAAGTCCGTTGAGACGACACAATATGAACTATGGTTTGGCAAGAAACCAAAGTTGTCGTTTCTTAAAGTTTGGGGTTGCGATGCTTATGTGAAAAAATTTCATCCTGATAAGCTCAAACCCAAATCGGAGAAATGTGTCTTCATAGGATACCCAAAGGAGACTGTTGGGTACACCTTCTATCACAGATCCGAATGCAAGACTTTTGTTGCTAAATTCGGAAACTTTCTAGAGAAGGAGTTTCTCTCAAAAGAAGTGAGTGGGAGGAAAGTAGAAAACTTGATAAGGTAATTGTACCTTCTCCCTTATTGGAAAGTAGTTCATCACAGAAATCTGTTCTTGTGACTACTACACCAATTAGTGAGGAAGCTAATGATGATGATCATGTAACTTCAGATCAAGTAACTACCGAATCTCGTAGGTAAACCAGAGTGAGATCCGCACCAGAGTGGTACGGTAATCCTGTTCTGGAAGTCATGTTACTAGACCTTGACGAACTTGCGAACTATGAGGAAGCGATGATGAGCCCAGATTCCGCGAAATGGCTTGAGGCCATGAAATCTGAGATATGATCCATGTATGAGAACAAAGTTTGGACTTTGGTTGACTTGCCCGATGATCGGCAAGCAATTAAGAATAAATGGATCTTCAAGAGGAAGACGGACGCTGATAGTAGTGTTACGATCTACAAAGCTAGAATTGTCGCAAAAGGTTTTCGACAAGTTCAAAGTGTTGACTATGATGAGAGTTTCTCACTCGTATCTATGCTTAAGTCTGTCCGAATCATGTTAGCAATTGCCGCATTTTATGAAATCTGGCAAATGGATAAACAAAACTGCATTCCCTAATGGAGTTATTAAAGAAGAGTTGTATATGATGCAACTAGAAGGTTTTGTCAATCCTAAAAGTGCTAACAAAAATATGCAAGCTCCAACGATCCATCTATGGACTGGTGCAAACATCTCGGAGTTGGAATATACGCTTTGATAAGTTGATCAAAGCATATAGTTTTATACAGACTTGCGATGAAGCCTGTATTTACAAGAAAGTGAGTGGGAGCACTACAGCATTTCTGATAAGTATATGTGAATGACATATTGTTGATCGGAAATAATGTAGAATTATTCTGCAAAGCATAAAGGAGTGTCTGAAAGGAGTTTTTCAAAGAAAGACCTCGGTGAAACTGCTTACATATTGAACATCAAGATCTATAGAGATAGATGAAGATGCTTGATAAGTTTTTTCAATGAGTACATACCTTAACAAGATTTTGAAGTAGTTCAAAATGGAACAGTCAAAGAAAGAGTTCTTGCCTGTGTTACAAGGTGTGAAATTGAGTAAGACTCAAAACCCGACCACGGCAGAAGATAGAAAGAGAATGAAAGTCATTCCCTATGCCTCAGCCATAGGTTCTATAAAGTATGCCATGCTGTGTACCAGATCTATTGTATACCCTACACTGAGTTAAGCAAGGGAGTACAATGGTGATCTAGGAGTAGATCACTGGACAACGGTCAGAATTATCCTTAGTGGAATAAGGATATGTTTCTCGATTTTGGACGTGACAAAAGGTTCGTCGTAAAGGGTTACGTCGATGCAAGTTTTGACACCGATCTGGATGACTCTAAGTCTCGATCTAGGTACATATTGAAAGTGGGAGCAATTAGCTAGAGTAGCTCCGTGCAGAGCATTGTTGACTAAGATTCTCTCACAAGCAAAACATGATCACACCTTAGTACTCTTTGGGTGTTAATCACATAGCGATGTGAACTAGATTACTGAATCTAGTAAACCCTTTTGGATGTTGGTCACATGGCGATGTGAACTATGGGTGTTAATCACATGGTGATGTGAACTATTGCTGTTAAATCACATGGCGATGTGAACTAGATTATTGACTCTAGTGCAAGTGGGAGACTGAAGGAAATATGCCCTAGAGGCAATAATAAAGTTATTATTTATTTCCTTATATCATGATCAATGTTTATTATTCATGCTAGAATTGTGTTAACCGGAAACATAATACATGTGTGGATATATAGACAAACAGAGTGTCACTAGTATGCCTCTACTTGACTAGCTTGTTAATCAAAGATGGTTAAGTTTCCTAAACATAGACAAAGGAGTTGTCATTTGATTAACAAGGTCACATCATTAGTTGAATGATCTGATTGACATGACCCATTCCATTAGCTTAGCACCCGATCGTTTAGTATGCTGCTATTGCTTTTATCCATAACATGTTCCTATGACTATGAGATTATGCAACTCCCGTTTACCGTAGGAACACTTTGTGTGCTACCAAACGTCACAACATAACTGGGTGATTATAAAGGTGCTCTACAGGTGTCTCCGAAAGTATTTGTTGGGTTGGCGTATTTCAAGATTGGGATTTGTCACTCCGAATGTCGGAGAGGTATCTCAGGGCCTTCTCGGTAATGCACATCACATAAGCCTTGCAAGCATTGCAACTAATGAGTTAGTTGCGGGATGATGTATTATGGAACGAGTAAAGAGACTTGCCGGTAACGAGATTGAACTAGGTATTGGATACCGACGATCGAATCTCGGGCAAGTAACATACCGATGACAAAAGGAACGACGTATGTTGTTATGCGGTCTGACCGATAAAGATCTTCGTAGAATATGTAGGAGCCAATATGGGCATCCAGGTCCCGCTATTGGTTATTGACCGGAGAGGTGTCTCGGTCATGTCTACATTGTTCTCGAACCGTAGGGTCCGCACGCTTAAGGTTACGATGACAGTTATTATGAGTTTATGCATTTTGATGTACCGAAGGAGTTCGGAGTCCCGGATGTGATCACGGACATGACGAGGAGTCTCGGAATGGTCGAGATGTAAAGATTGATATATTGGACGGCTATGTTCGGACATCGGAATGGTTCCGAGTGGTTTCGGATAATACCGGAGTGCCGGAGGGGTTACCGGAACCCCCCGGGGAAGTATGGGCCTTATTGGGCCGCGAGGGGAGAGAGAGGGCCGCGCCAGGAGGTGGCGCGCAACCCCCCCCATGGGCAGTCCGAATTGGACAAGGAGGGGGGGCGCAGCCCCCCTTTCCCTCTCCCTCTCCCTCTCTTTCCTTCCCCCTTCCTCCCTCCTAGTTGGACTAGGAAAGGGGAGTCCTACTCCTACTAGGAGGAGGACTCCCCCCTCCCTTGGCGCGCCTCTAGGCCGGCCGGCCCTCCCCCCTTGGTCCTTTATATACGGGGGCAAGGGGGCACCCTAGAACACACAAGTTGATCCTTGGGATCGTTCCTTAGCCGTGTGCGGTGCCCCCCTCCACCATATTCCACCTCGGTCATATTGTCGCAGTGTTTAGGCGAAGCCCTGCGTCGGTAGTTCATCAAGATCGTCACCACGCCGTTGTGCCGACGGAAGTAATCCCCGGAGGTTTTGCTGGATCGAGACCCGGGGACGTCATCGAGCTGTACGTGTGTCAAGAACTCGGAGGCGCCGGAGTAACGGCGCTTGGATCGGTCGGATCGTGAGGAGGACGTACGACTACTTCCTCTATGTTGTGTCAACGCTTCCGCTTCGGTCTACGAGGGTACGTAGACAACACTCTCCCCTCTCGTTGCTATGCATCACCATGATCTCGCGTGTGCGTAGGAATTTTTTTGAAATTACTACGTTCCCCAACACTGGCTTCTCCATCCTCCTGCGCTAAGTCTTGCTGGAGGGAGTTGTCTTCAGAACTGTCCGGGGTGTTATTATCTCTCGTGCCGGTATGACCGTTTTTGCTTTGGCGAGACTTAGAGCGGCGCCGCTGACGCCGGCGCTTGGGTTGCTTCTTGGAGGGGTCATCCCCCGTTGTTCCGTTGCCATTGCCTTCTTTGGGTGTATCCACCATATATATGGCATATGACAAGGTGGCTTTCCAGTGCCCTATAGGCACTGGTTCATGTTCGTCTCCTACATCGTCGTCCATACCATCGATGTCTTCGGTGTCGAAGTCTAGCATGTCGGTTAAATCATCGACAGTGGCTACGAAGTGGGTGGTGGGTGGGCATCGAATTTCTTCATCGTCCGCATCCCAATCCTGTTGGCCATTATTCGGCGAGGACTCTCCTGACAAAGAGAGAGACCTTAGTGAATTCAGAATATCGCCGAAGGGCGAGTGCTGAAAGATATCCACGGCGGTGAATTCCATGATCGGCGCCCAATCGGATTCGATTGGCAGGGGCACAGAGGGTTCGGAGTCCGGATAAGAGTCCGGCACCTTGGAGTCACGGGCTTCGCAGAGGATAAGGCTGGTGTTCGGCTCGATCGCCGTTGAGACTGCAGCCCCCGAGGCGGTGTCTAGCCACCCGTCCTCGATCGGCGCAGTTGACTCCGAGCTGAGGGTCGGAGCTAACGCAGGTGCGGCCTCCAGGACACTGTTCGGTGGCAGAGTTAGGTCATGCCCATCGAATCCGTTGAAGATCAAGTCTCCACGGATGTCAGCCGTGTAGTTCAAGCTTCCAAATCTGACCTGATGGCCGGGGGTGTAGCTTTCAATCTGCTCTAGATGGCCAAGAGAATTGGCCCACAGTGCAAAGCCGCCGAATACGAAGATCTGTCTGGGGAGAAAAGTCTCACCCTGGACCGCATCGCTGTTGATGATCGGAGGAGCCATCGGGCCTAAAGATGACGACACAGAGGAACTCTCAATGAAAGCACCAATGTCGGTGTCAAAACCGGCGGATCTCGGGTAGGGGGTCCCGAACTGTGCGTCTAGGCGGATGGTAAGAGGAGACAAGGGACACAATGTTTTTACCCATGTTCGGGCCCTCTCGATGGAGGTAAAACCCTACTCCTGCTTGATTAATATTGATGATATGGGTAGTACAAGAGTAGATCTACCACGAGATCAGAGAGGCTAAACCCTAGAAGCTAGCCTATTGTATGATTGTTGTTCTGTCCTATGGACTAAAACCCTCCGGTTTATATAGACATCGGAGAGGGATAGGGTTACATAGAGTCGGTTACAATGGGAGGAGATCTACATATCCGTATTGCCAAGCTTGCGTTCCACACCAAGGAAAGTCCCATCCGAACACGGGACGAAGTCTTCAATCTTGTATCTTCATAGTCCAACAGTCCGGCCAAAGGTTATAGTCCGGCTGTCCGGATACCCCTTAATCCAGGACTCCCTCAACGAGGACCACCACTCCGAATCCCAACTCAACGCTTAAAGGAGAAGAAGAATTGTTCTCAGGTCAGGTTATGTAGCTATGGTTCATACTCCTTTGCTCTTGCAGCACTGTATTTACTCAGACCAACTATTTTCAATTTTGAAGGATGGAATTGAAACTCCAATGGCGCAACAGGTATGTTTTAAACTTGTTTCTTTAACTGGTTTGCAGTTGTAACTTGCTCTATATTGATTTCAGTTTCAATTGAATAAACAGTTATGTTCTCATGTCATGCACATTACAAGTGTCTCTATAGTTTCCCACACTTATATTCTGTCTATTCTGCTTTGTCTTGAACAAATATTATTTGAACTGTGTCTCTATCTTGATTTGGCAACAAAAACTAGAATGATATAGACCATAAAGTGACCATGGTACATAGATATATGTTTGTTTCATGTTGTTATCCTGTGCACTTTACTACTGAACTGATTTACCAAAATGAGTTTCATATACAACATGGTAAACCTGTGACGTGTCTGCTTGTTTCTCTTTTAGAATGCGGACAAAATATTGGAGAACAATACCTCGTTATGCAATGGTGAAGGAAGTAAGGCAGATAAGGTTCAAGATAGTGAGACATCCCTGTTGGTCTCCAAGAAAGCTGATAAAAACTACCTTGACGAGAGTGAGAGAACCCATAAGTCCTGTCTTGATGTAGTGTTCGAGTTACTGGCCACTACTGCTGGCACAAGCTCTTCAAACTCGCTACCTGAATCAGTTCGTCTTATTTAGTCTCAGCTTCAAGTTGAAAGACATCGATCAAATGTGTTGCGACAGGAAGCTGAAGGACTGAGGAAGTCCCTGCAGAATTCAGATGCATACTTTCTGGTGCAACAGCAAGCGCTAGAGGATTTAAGCGCCAAACAAGAGAAAGTTAATAAGCTTGCTAAGCATCTTGCCAGCATTATGGGTACCCAAGATATTGTTTCTTGAGATCTTCTGAAGTGGTTTCAGTTCTAGACTTGTTTTGCTGCGGCTTTTATTTACACTGGTCGCCAACTTTGACAACCAGTGTATATGATATGCTGCTTTGTTCCCTATATTTGCACTAGTGGCGAACTTTGATGCCCAGTGGATGTAATATCTTATATTTACTAATCGGAAGCACCAATGGAGCCATCACGTTAATCCTAAGAAACAATTACCATGAGTCGTTAGATCTATTTTAAGAGGAAACACAGCCGCTAGATACAACTCAATGTCTCCCACGTTTTCCACAAAAAAGAGGACTCCATGTCTCCCACGCTTTCCATGAAAAAGGACTCCGTGTCTCTTAAGAAACAATAACCGTGAGTCATTTTACATATTTAGTTTTCTTCATGAATTCGGTTCAATGTCTCCCACGCTTTCCACACAAAAAAAAGACTCCATGTCAACCACGTTCACAACCAATCTCTGTGTGCAGCCTTCTCATATCTTTCCTTCGTCCTTGATTTCCATCCAGCGCAGCGGCTTATCCCTAGGTTGCCGCCCTCGAGTCTCGATCTGTACGTTTCCTAGAGTACCGTCCTCAGATGACTCAACGAAGCTGCTCCCGGAGCGCCACATCCAGCCTCCAGATCGAGAAGCAGCAGTTTGGGTCATGCCATCGGCATCATCGTCATCACCAGTTTTCAGTTCCATCCCCGATTCTTCCACGGTGCTGCTCCATCGGCGGGAGCATCACCTACCGCCTCTAGATCAAGAAGCCATAGTTTTCTAAGTCCAACAGGTGCCCTGTCCTCCAAGGCTCCAATGCATCCACCGTTCCACGACGCTGCGCCACAAGGAGTCCACGAGCGTCACCTCCAGTCTCCAGATTGAAAGCTACCGATTGGTTGTACCAGTGTCATCGACGTACCAAGCTAATGCAGTGCAGACTGTTGCTCTCACGTTCACACAGTAGGCAATGTGCAGCTGCATCCTTCCAGTGATGATCTTTCGGATCTAACTAATACACTGAAATTTTTGCTTTTATAATATCTTCATGTTAGTTTTTGTTGGATGCCCTTGCCAGATCATGCGATCAGCCTCCACGGAGTTGAATTCAATGTCTTTTTGACCGATTTTTGCTCCATGTCTATCAAATGTGCAAGTTGCTATAGCTTTTTTTCCTCCATTGTTTTCATAAACCTGTATTGGCTGATCCAAAGTTTCCTTCTTGCAGATTTTAATTTTATCCTGGTACTCTACATAGCAGCACACTGGAGTTGATTGAGAGTTCTCTAATATATTATTTCGTTTTGTAGAGTATTATTCTGGTATGTGAGAAAAGCCATTATGGAATAGGGTAATGAAGAGATTTTGTCCATAAAATATCCATGCACATTGATTCGTCCTACCTGCAACATCCATGGCGTTTCACTAATTGCATGGAGAACATAGTATTGTAATGATTCTTTTTTTTTGCCGGTGAGTATTGTATATTGTAATGATTCAGCCTTTGGGACGTTATCATTAAGTGTGAGAGATACATGGTAAGTGCAGATGGTAATCTGCTGCTATTAACTCTACTTATTGTTTAATATTTCCCAAATCTCCAACGGGTTTTTGACTTCTGTATACCTTGAATTTCATACGGTATTCTAGATGATGGAATTGTTCTGCTGGGGGAGTTATTACAGAGTTGACATCAAAACCATTACAAGTCCTGGACAGGAGGTGATGTTCTTTTTTTCCAGTTTTTTATGTATATATATGAATTTATTTGTAAGAGACCGCTATATTAAAAGCGCTGTTTGAACCTGTTGGTACTTTATAAGGATATCGGCAGCATGCCAGTGCAAAGGCAATCAGGACGCCTCTCCATCCCATTGTCACCTTTCCACAAACTGCAGGTTTTGATGTTGGAAAGCCGACTTCATTAAAAGTCTAGGTTATTCATGTTTTATTCTACAGCTTGGTGAATTATTTATAGATATTTTTTCTGTTTTGTTATGCTAGCCTTATTGGTGAATCCAATGGCATACTCACACTATGTCTTTTATCCGAATCTCCACCAACCATTTATACTGTTTGTTTAAAGCTTCATGAGTCATGACGCAATACTCAAAGTAATCCAGATTAATGTACCATTTGTTTGTTTCCGCATCTTACCACGGATTCTTTTTGCTGTCTCCATTACCGCGGTTTAAATCTGTCTAACTGTGTGTATGCATAAACTTCCACAATATGATGCAAAGAATTACTTGCAAATAGGTTGCCATATGTGCAACATGTATATTGTGGCTATGTTGTAATAATTTATCGATACTTGGCATTTTTTGTCAAGATGCCTTTAGGTACCACTCTAGCTGAATAGTGCCCATCGTGCTTAATGTTCTTGCCAACTGATTTTTTTTCTATCAGATTATGTCCGAGTTTTATTGCTTTTGGGGCTGCTTGATTTCTCAATCGTGGGAGCAAGCGTTGAACCGGGTCATATATCGACGTGTCATGTGTGTGACATGCCAAACAAAATAGTATAATGACCATCTAAAGGCTGCTACCATTTATTGAAATAAAACAGAATCATTTAAAGAGAATTTGTGATGTAGCAATACTTAGGAGGCAATCTCTAATATTTGGAATTGCATAATTGAGAGGAATCGACTCACCTATATACATGAAATTAAAATATAAATATTGAAATAATCATGTATTTGATCTACATTTTTTCTTAGTATATTATTCCATGCAAGATGTTTTGTAGGAAAAAGGGATATTAAATTCGACAATCTTTCAAATCATCTGATAATTATGTTATGGGTCAAAATATGAAAAAAAAAATCATGTGTCAGGTTTTACTTTATGTTTAATTAGAGGCATCGGTAGTTAATCTACTGTTTAATTTCATTTCTGGATTAGGGAACAACTAGACTCGATGAAAGTTGTTTGTTCTTTGTTTTTATTCACGGAATAGCCAAGGAATTGTGTAGAAACACCGGAAAGAGGAGGTTTCTAAGCAGCATAGCCCGTAAATATAATTTGTGGGATTCCATCAAGCACATGTTCTATAGCCTCCATCATGTAGTTTATTTCCTTTGTTTCAAGTATGTATACCTATGTATAATGCTAGACCGTGCTGATGCACAGGTTGCTGACTAGTGTGTAATAGCCGTGATAGCCTAGCGTAAGTTGCTTGCTTATTTATTTCCTTATTGTCTTGTTTATTTATTTGCTTGTAGTCAGTGATGTTCTTTTTCCGCGGTTTGCTAGTGGCCGCAATAACCTATTTTTTAAAACTAGGCCACAATAACCATGGGCTACATATTTACTATAGTGACACTGGGCCTTCTACAGGCCGTAGAAACAATGGGCCTTCTACAGGGCGTAGAAACAATGGGCCTTCTATGGGCCATATCATCAATGGGCCTTCTACGAGCCGTATCATCAATGGGCCTTATACGGGCCGTATGATCGATTGCCCAAACATGGGCCAATAACATACCGCTTTATGGCCGTAAACGGGGTAGAGTTGGAATCATCCGTTCATGGGCCGACCATAATGGTCCGTCGTTAATCGGCCGTATTTGATGACGCTATGAAAATGGCTCAACGTATTAACGGGCCACAAACGGGCCGACTGTAAGCACGGGCTGAATTTGGCCCACAAGCAGAAAATGACAGTAACGGGCCGTAAGTAACCGAATGCTGGAAATGAGCCCAAGAATAAATGGGCCCCGAGAAGGCCGAAAGATAACATGGGCTGGAAACGGCCAAACGGAATAATGGGCCATTAATGGGTATAAAGTGATACATTGTTCATTACGGGCCAGTTTTACCACGGGCCGTTAATGGGCCAAGGGTTACTAAGGGCCTCATATGGGCCAAAAGATGTCATGGGCCATACATGGGCCGGAAGTTAAAACGGGCTGGAATTATATTGGACGGCCCAGATGATGCTACTGGGCCTAATTCGGATAGGCCGTAAACGGGCCCTGGGTTAGCAGGCTGTAAATGGGCTATATGTGAACAAGCCATTAACAGGCTTGCCGTGGGCCGGCCCGCCACCTTTTGACCAAGTCAAACGAGTCGGCCTTTTCACAGGAATGGGCCTCTGTTGGGTCGTGCCACGTGTCGACGTACCATAGGCGCTTTGGGTCCAATGAGTGGATGACATCTGTCCCAACGGTGAGCTGACACGTGTTTCCTCCAGCCAATGATGATTTTACACGTGGAAAATCCCCATTGGTCGGGGCTGTTAACGGGTTATCGGATCCAAAACTGGACCCGATAGCTTAACGGCGTTCCGTTACGGTGGATGCCACGTATCGGTCACCCTTGAAGAAAGCACTTCTGTGACGTGCGATTTATCGTCATGGAAGTGGACACTTCCGTGATAATAATTTTGGTTATGTCGTGGAACATTCTATGACAGCACAGATATGACTATCTTGATTCTTTCATAAATTTGTCATGGATGTACATGCATGACAGAAAACGTGACCTACTGTGACAAACACGTATCATCACGGAAGTGTATTCTTTTTGTAGTGACTTTAGGAGGAACCCAGGCAGGAGGACTGCGCCTCTTTCGATCTGTATCCCAGTTTGTGCTAGCCATCTTATGGCAACTTCTTTAACTTGTCTGTACTCAGATACTATTGCTTCCGCTGCCTCGTCTATGATCAAGCACTTGTATTCGAGCCCTCGAGGCCCCTGGCTTGTAAGATGATGCTTGTATGACTTATTTTATTTTTAGAGTTGTGTTGTGATATCTTCCCGTGAGTCCCTGTTCTTGATCGTACACGTTTGCGTGTATGATTAGTGTACGATTGAATCGGGGGCTTCACACGTTTTCTCCCCGCTCAGCCAAGAAACCCTCGCCGCCGACCGCCGTCGCCGCCGACATGGAGAACATGAAGGAAATATGCCCTAGAGGCAATAATAAAGTTATTATTTATTTCCTTATATATCATGATAAATGTTTATTATTCATTCTAGAATTGTATTAACCGGAAACATAATACATGTGTGGATACATAGACAAACAGAGTATCACTAGTATGCCTCTACTTGACTAGCTTGTTAATCAAAGATGGTTAAGTTTCCTAACCATAGACAAGGAGTTGTCATTTGATTAACAAGGTCACATCATTAGTTGAATGATCTGATTGACATGACCCATTCCATTAGCTTAGCACCCGATCGTTTAGTATGTTGCTATTGCTTTCTTCATGACTTATACATGTTCCTATGACTATGAGATTATGCAACTCCCGTTTACCGTAGGAACACTTTGTGTGCCACCAAACGTCACAACGTAACTGGGTGATTATAAAGGTGCTCTACAGGTGTCTCCGAGAGTATTTGTTGGGTTGGCGTATTTCGAGATTAGGATTTGTCACTCCGAATGTCGGAGAGGTATCTCAGGGCCTTCTCGGTAATACACATCATACAATCCTTGCAAGCATTGCAACTAATAAGTTAGTTGCGAGATGATGTATTACAGAACGAGTAAAGAGACTTGTCGGTAACGAGATTGAACTAGATATTGGATACCGACGATCGAATCTCGGGCAAGTAATATACCGATGACAAAGGGAACAACGTATGTTGTTATGCGGTCTGACCGATAAAGATCTTCGTAGAATGTGTAGGAGCCAATATGGGCATCCAGGTCCTGCTGTTGGTTATTGACCAGAGATTTGTCTCAGTCATGTCTACACTGTTCTCGAACCGTAGGGTCCGCACGCTTAAAGTTACGATGACAGTTATTATGAGTTTATGTATTTTGATGTACCGAAGTTAGTTCGGAGTCCCGGATGTGACCACGGACATGACGAGGAGTCTCGAAATGGTCGAGACATAAAGATTGATATATTGAACGGCTATATTCGGACACCAGAATGGTTTCGAGTGGTTTCGGAGAAAACCGGAGTGCCGGAGGGTTACCGGACCCCCCCCCCTGGAGAATAATGGGCCATATGGGCCTTAGTGGAGAGAGAGAGGGGCAGCCAGGGTGGGCCGCGCGCCCCCTCCCCCTCTGGTCCGAATTGGACTAGGAGAGGGGGGGCGGCGCCCCCCTTTCCTTCTCCCTCTCCCCCTTCCTTTCCCCCTCCTAGTAGGAGTAGGAAAGAGGGGAATCCTACTCCTACTAGGAGGAGGATTCCTCCTCCTGGCGCGCCCAACTAGGGCCGGCCGGCCTCCCCCCTTGCTCCTTTATATACGGGGGCAGGGGGCACCCTAGGACACATAAGTTGATCTTCGTGATCGTTCCTTAGCCGTGTGCGGTGCCCCCCTCCACCATATTCCACCTCGGTCATATCGTTGCGGTGCTTAGGCGAAGCCCTGCATCGGTAGTACATCAAGATCGTCACCACGCCGTCGTGCTGACGGAACTCGTCCCCGAAGCTTTGCTGGATCGGAGCCCGGGGAACGTCATCGAGCTGTACGTGTGTCAAGAACTTGGAGGCGCCGGAGTAATGGTGCTTGGATCGGTCGGATCGGGAAGACGTACGACTACTTCCTCTATGTTGCGTCAACGCTTCCGCTTCGGTCTAAGAGGGTACGTAGACAACACTCTCCCCTCTCGTTGCTATGCATCACCATGATCTTGCGTGTGCGTAGGAAATTTTTTGAAATTACTACGTTCCCCAACAGTGGCATCCGAGCCTAGGTTTTTATGGTATGATGTTTTGCACGAGTAGAACACAAGTGAGTCGTGGACGATACAAGTCATACTTCCTACCAGCATGTCATACTTTGGTTCGGCGGTATTGTTGGATGAAGCGGCCCGGACCGACATTACGCGTACGCTTACGCGAGACTGGTTCTACCGCCGTGCTTTGCACACAGGTGGCTAGCGGGTGTCAGTTTATCCAACTTTAGTTGAACCGAGCATGGCTACGCCCAGTCCTTGAGAAGGTTAAAACGGAGTCTATTTGACAAACTATCGTTGTGGTTTTGATGCATAGGTGAGATTGGTTCTTGCTTAAGCCCGTAGTAGCCACGTAAAACTTGCAACAAACAAAGTAGAGGACGTCTAACTTGTTTTTGCAGGGCATGTTGTGATGTGATATGGTCAAGGCATGATACTAAATTTTATTGTATGAGATGATCATGTTTTGTAACCGAGTTATCGGCAACCGGCAGGAGCCGTATGGTTGTCGCTTTATTGTATGTAATGCAATCGCCCTGTAATGCTTTACTTTATCACTAAGCGGTAGTGATAGTCGTAGAAGCATAAGATTGGCGAGACGACAACGATGCTACGATGGAGATCATGGTGTCGCGCCGGTGACGATGGTGATCATGACGGTGCTGCAGAGATGGAGATCACAAGCACAAGATGATGATGACCATATCATATCACTTATATTGATTGCATGTGATGTTTATCTTTTTATGCATCTTATCTTGCTTTGATTGACGGTAGCATTATAAGATGATCTCTCACTAAATTATCAAGAAGTGTTCTCCCCGAGTATGCACCGTTGCCAAAGTTCGTCTTGCCCAGACACCACGTGATGATCGGGTGTGATAAGCTCTACGTCCATCTACAACGGGTGCAAGCCAGTTTTTGCACACGCAGAATACTCGGGTTAGACTTGACGAGCCTAGCATATGCAGATATGGCCTCGGAACACGGAGACCGAAAGGTCGAGCGTGAATCATATAGTAGATATGATCAACATAATGATGTTCACTATTGAGAACTAATCCATTTCACGTGATGATTGGTTATGGTTTAGTTTGATTTGGATCACGTGATCACTTAGAAGATTAGACGGATGTCTATCTAAGTGGGAGTTCTTAGTAATATGATTAATTGAACTTAAATTTATCATGAACTTAGTCCTTGATAGTATCTTGCTTGTTTATGTTGATTGTAGATAGATGGCTCGTGCTGTTGTTCCGTTGAATTTTAATGCGTTCTTTGAGAAAGCAAAGTTGAAAGATGATGGTAGCAATTACACGGACTGGGTCCGTAACTTGAGGGTTATCCTCATTGCTACACAGAAGAATTACGTCCTGGAAGCACCGCTGGGTGCCAGGCCTGCTGCTGGAGCAACGCCAGATGTTATGAACGTCTGGCAGAGCAAAGCTGATGACTACTCGATAGTTCAGTGTGCCATGCTTTACGGCTTAGAACCGGGACTTCAACGACGTTTTGAACACCATGGAGCATATGAGATGTTCCAGGAGTTGAAGTTAATATTCCAACAGAATGCCCGCATTGAGAGATATGAAGTCTCCAATAAGTTCTATAGCTGCAAGATGGAGGAGAATGGTTCTGTCAGTGAGCATGTACTCAAAATGTCTGGGTATTATAATCACTTGATTCAACTGGGAGTTAATCTTCCGGATGATTGTGTCATTGACAGAATTCTCCAATCACTTCCACCAGGCTACAAAGGCTTCGTGATGAACTATAATATGCAAGGGATGGATAAGACAATTCCCGACCTCTTCGCAATGCTAAAGGCTGCGGAGGTAGAAATCAAGAAGGAGCATCAAGTGTTGATGGTCAACAAGACCACTAGTTTCAAGAAAAAGGGCAAAGGGAAGAAGAAGGGGAACTTCAAGAAGAACAGCAAACAAGTTGCTGCTCAAGAGAAGAAACCCAAGTCTGGACCTAAGCCTGAAACTGAGTGCTTCTACTACAAGCAGACTGGTCACTGGAAGCAGAACTGCCCCAAGTATTTGGCGGACAAGAAGGATGGCAAGGTGAACAAAGGTATATGTGATATACATGTTATTGATGTGTACCTTACTAGAGCTCGCAGTAGCACCTGGGTATTTGATACTGGTTCTGTTGCTAATATTTGCAACTCAAAACAGGGACTACGGATTAAGCGAACACTGGCAAAGGACGAGGTGACGATGCGCGTGGGAAATGGTTCCAAAGTCGATGTGATCGCAGTCGGCACGCTACCTCTACGTCTACCTTCGGGATTAGTTTTAGACCTGAATAATTGTTATTAGGTGCCAACGTTGAGCATGAAAATTATATCTGGATCTTGTTTGATGCGAGACGGTTATTCATTTAAATCAGAGAGTAATGGTTATTCTATTTATATGAGTAATATCTTTTATGGTCATGCACCTTTGAAGAGTGGTCTATTTTTAATGAATCTCGATAGTAGTGATACACATATTCATAATGTTGAAACAAAAAGATGCAGAGTTGATAATGATAGTGCAACTTATTTGTGGCACTGTCGTTTAGGTCATATCGGTGTAAAGCGCATGAAGAAACTCCATACTGATGGACTTTTGGAGCCACTTGATTATGAATCACTTGGTACTTGCGAACCGTGCCTCATGGGCAAGATGACTAAAACACCGTTCTCCGGTACTATGGAGAGAGCAACAGATTTGTTGGAAATCATACATACAGATGTATGTGGTCCAATGAATGTTGAGGCTCGTGGCGGATATCATTATTTTCTCACCTTCACAGATGATTTAAGCAGATATGGGTATATCTACTTAATGAAACACAAGTCTGAAACATTTGAAAAGTTCAAAGAATTTCAGAGTGAAGTTGAAAATCATCGTAACAAGAAAATAAAATTTCTACAATCTGATCGTGGAGGAGAATATTTGAGTTACGAGTTTGGTCTACATTTGAAACAATGCGGAATAGTTTCGCAACTCACGCCACCCGGAACACCACAACGCAATGGTGTGTCCGAACCTCGTAATCGCACTTTACTTGATATGGTGCGATCTATGATGTCTCTTACAGATTTACCGCTATCGTTTTGGGGTTATACTCTAGAGACGGCCGCATTCACGTTAAATAGGACACCATCGAAATCCGTTGAGACAACACCTTATGAACTATGGTTTAGCAAGAAACCAAAGTTGTCGTTTCTTAAAGTTTGGGGCTGCGATGCTTATGTGAAAAAACTTCAACCTGATAAGCTCGAACCCAAATTGGAGAAATGTGTCTTCATAGGATACCCAAAGGAAACTGTTGGGTACACCTTCTATCACAGATCCGAAGGCAAGACATTTGTTGCTAAAAATGGATCCTTTCTAGAGAAGGAGTTTCTCTCGAAAGAAGTGAGTGGGAGGAAAGTAGAACTTGATGAGGTAACTATACCTACTCCCTTATTGGAAAGTAGTGCACCACAGAAATCTGTTTCTGTAAAACCTACACCAATTAGTGAGGAAGCTAATGATATTGATCATGAAACTTTAGATCAAGTTACTACAGAACCTCGTAGATCAAGCAGAGTAAGATCCGTGCCAGAGTGGTACGGCAATCCTGTTCTGGAAGTCATGATGCTAGATCATGACGAACCTACGAACTATGAAGAAGCGATGGTGAGCCCAGATTCCGCAAAATGGCTAGAATCCATGAAATCTGAGATGGGATCCATGTATGATAACAAAGTATGGACTTTGGTTGACTTGCCCGATGGTCGGCAAGCAATAGAGAATAAATGGATCTTTAAGAAGAAGACTGACGCTGACGGTAATGTTACTGTCTACAAAGCTCGACTTGTCGCAAAAGGTTTTCGACAAGTTCAAGGGATTGACTACGATGAGACCTTCTCACCCATAGTGATGCTTAAGTCTGTCCGAATCATGTTAGCAATTGCCGCATTTTATGATTATGAAATTTGGCAAATGGATGTAAAGACCGCATTCCTGAATGGATTTCTGGAAGAAGAGTTGTATATGATGCAACCAGAAGGTTTTATCGATCCAAAGGGAGCTAACAAAGTGTGCAAGCTCCAGCGATCCATTTATGGACTGGTGCAAGCCTCTCGGAGTTGGAATAAACGCTTTGATAGTGTGATCAAAGCATTTGGGTTTGTACAGACTTTTGGAGAAGCCTGTATTTACAAGAAAGTGAGTGGGAGCTCTGTAGCATTTCTGATATTATATGTAGATGACATATTACTAATTGTAAATGATATAGAATTTCTGGATAGCATAAAGGGATACTTGAATAAGAGTTTTTCAATGAAAGACCTCGGTGAAGCTGCTTACATATTGGGCATTAAGATCTATAGAGATAGATCAAGACGCTTAATTGGACTTTCACAAAGCACATACCTTGACAAAGTTTTAAAAAAGTTCAAAATGGATCAAGCAAAGAAAGGGTTCTTGCCTGTGTTACAAGGTGTGAAGTTGAGTAAGACTCAATGCTCGACCACTGCATAAGATAGAGAGAAGATGAAAGATGTTCCCTATGCTTCAGCCATAGGCTCTATCATGTATGCAATGTTGTGTACCAGACCTGATGTGTGCCTTGCTATAAGTTTGGCAGGGAGGTACCAAAGTAATCCAGGAGTGGATCACTGGACAGCGGTCAAGAATATCCTGAAGTACCTGAAAAGGACTAAGGAAATGTTTCTCGTGTATGGAGGTGACAAAGAGCTCGTCGTAAACGGTTACGTTGATGCAAGCTTTGACACTGATCCGGACGATTCTAAATCGCAAACCGGATACGTATTTACATTAAACGATGGAGCTGTCAGTTGGTGCAGTTCTAAACAAAGCATCGTGGCGGGATCTACATGTGAAGCGGAGTACATAGCTGCTTCGGAAGCGGCGAATGAAGGAGTCTGGATGAAGGAGTTCATATCCGATCTAGGTGTCATACCTAGTGCATCGGGTCCAATGAAAATCTTTTGTGACAATACTGGTGCAATTGCCTTGGCAAAGGAATCCAGATTTCACAAGAGAACCAAGCACATCAAGAGACGCTTCAATTCCATCCGGGATTTAGTCCAGGTGGGAGACATAGAGATTTGGAAGATACATACGGATATGAATGTAGCAGACCCGTTGACTAAGCCTCTTCCACGAGCAAAACATGATCAGCACCAAGACTCCATGGGTGTTAGAATCATTACTGTGTAATCTAGATTATTGACTCTAGTGCAAGTGGGAGACTGAAGGAAATATACCCTAGAGGCAATAATAAAGTTATTATTTATTTCCTTATATATCATGATAAATGTTTATTATTCATGCTAGAATTGTATTAACCGGAAACATAATACATGTGTGGATACATAGACAAACAGAGTGTCACTAGTATGCCTCTACTTGACTAGCTTGTTAATCAAAGATGGTTAAGTTTCCTAACCATAGACAAGGAGTTGGCATTTGATTAACAAGGCCACATCATTAGTTGAATGATCTGATTGACATGACCCATTCCATTAGCTTAGCACCCGATCGTTTAGTATGTTGCTATTGCTTTCTTCATGACTTATACATGTTCCTATGACTATGAGATTATGCAACTCCCGTTTGCCGGAGGAACACTTTGTGTGCTACCAAACGTCACAACGTAACTGGGTGATTATAAAGGAGCTCTACAGGTGTCTCCAAAGGTAGATGTTGGGTTGGCGTATTTCGAGATTAGGATTTGTCACTCCGATTGTCGGAGAGGTATCTCTGGGCCCTCTCGGTAATGCACATCACATAAGCCTTGCAAGCATTGCAACTAATGAGTTAGTTGCGAGATGATGTATTACGGAATGAGTAAAGAGAGTTGCGGGTAACGAGATTGAACTAGGTATTGAGATACCGACGATCGAATCTCGGGCAAGTAACATACCGATGACAAAGGGAACAACGTATGTTGTTATGCGGTCTGACCGATAAAGATCTTCGTAGAATGTGTAGGAGCCAATATGGGCATCCAGGTCCCGCTGTTGGTTATTGACCAGAGATTTGTCTCAGACATGTCTACACTGTTCTCGAACCGTAGGGTCCGCACGCTTAAAGTTACGATGACAGTTATTATGAATTTATGTATTTTGATGTGCCGAAGTTAGTTCGGAGTCCCGGATGTGATCACGGACATGACGAGGAGTCTCGAAATGGTCGAGACATAAAGATTGATATATTGAACGGCTCTATTCGGACACCGGAATGGTTTCGAGTGGTTTCGGAGAAAACCGGAGTGCCGGAGGGTTACCGGAACCCCCCCGGGAGAATAATGGGCCATATGGGCCTTAGTGGAGAGAGAGAGAGGGGCAGCCAGGGTGGGTCGCGCGCCCCCTCCCCCTCTGGTCCGAATTGGACTAGGAAAGGGGGGGGCGCCCCCCCCCTTTCCTTCTCCCTCTCCCCCTTCCTTTCCCCCTCCTAGTAGGAGTAGGAAAGAGGGGAATCCTACTCCTACTAGGAGGAGGATTCCTCCTCCTGGCGCGCCCAACTAGGGCCGGCCGGCCTCCCCCCTTGCTCCTTTATATACGGGGGTAGGGGGGCACCCTAGGACACATAAGTTGATCTTCGTGATCGTTCCTTAGCCGTGTGCGGTGCCCCCCTCCACCATATTCCACCTCGGTCATATCGTTGCGGTGCTTAGGCGAAGCCCTGCGTGGGTAGTACATCAAGATCGTCACCACGCCGTCGTGCTGACGGAACTCGTCCCCGAAGCTTTGCTGGATCGGAGCCCGAGGAACGTCATCGAGCTGTACGTGTGTCAAGAACTCGGAGGCGCCGGAGTAACGGCGCTTGGATCGGTCGGATCGGGAAGACGTACGACTACTTCCTCTATGTTGCGTTAACGCTTCCGCTTCGGTCTACGAGGGTACGTAGACAAGACTCTCCCCTCTCGTTGCTATGCATCACCATGATCTTGCGTGTGCGTAGGAAATTTTTTGAAATTACTACGTTCCCCAACAGAACAGCCCCGCCTGGCAGAGGGTCATCGATGACCTCGCCGGCGACGACAAGGCGATGTGCGCGGACCTGACGGAGATCGGGAAGTGGTTCCCGAGCATTGCCATGCTGCGTCACCACGCGCGTGGCCTCCTCAAGGTGATGACCGATGACGAGCTGGACCGAGCATGCACCGACCGCTTCGGTATCCATCCTGCGCTCGTCCTCTGCTTCGCGATGCAAGAGACGCGCTCCCACGACCCGAGCCAGCGAGCCCAGTGGTGGATGTACCGGTCCGCCACTGCGCCGCCGCAGCCGGTTCCGTCGCGCGTTGGTTCACGAGCAGAGCGCGTCCACAACGTCGACCTGGCCGTCCCCGCGCCTGTCAACATGGCCTACTGGGACCACTACCAGCCCGATCTCCTCGGGCGCGACGACGTCTTCGATTACATCTGTTGGACTCGGAGTACGACTCTGGCTCCGATGACGACTCTGGCTACGCCACCGACTTGTCTTGGTCTACTGGGAGCCGGACATATCGATGGTTGTCATCTCTGACGACGAGATGGGGGAGCCGGAGGAGCTGGAGGAGCCGAAGGTCCAGATGGTGGCGCCAGTCCTCGACGCGAAGGAGGGTGATAAGAAGCGCCCGATCGACATCGACCTGCTTCTAGAGGTGGCAGAGAACAACAAGAAGAAGGAGGTTGCAGAGGTTGCAGTCATGGTCAAGCAGGAGGTTGCAGAGAACAAGAAGAAGGAGGTGGTCTTGGCACTTGAAGCACATGCAGAGGTGGCAGAGAACAAGAAGAAGAGGAAGATGCCTGAAGAAGGTGCAGCTGAGGTTCGCCAGTCAGAGCGCCTGAAGAAGATCAACAACTGAAATGTGGGCTGAAGAAGTGAAGAAGGTGGTTAGTTAGGTATGCTGAAAGTATACTATTTTCAGCATATAAGTTATAAGTAGAGATGTTTGGTTAGGTGTGCTTGTAAGTCAATTATTACTGTCTGCTGGTCTTCTTTTGGTAATGTGATGTTATGGCTACTGCTGAACTTTATATTTGTGGACAAGTACTATGAAATGCATCTTCAGTTGTCAGTTACTATGTTGAGCAACTGTTGTTGTCATTGTTGCTGTCTTCTTCAGTTGTTGTCAGTTAATATGTTCGGCAATTGTTTCAGTCTTGCTGTCATTGTTAGGTATGCTGAATGTTGTCAGCTAACTGAGTGTTGATGTTTAACTGGATGTTGTCAAATTTCAGTTAAGCATTTTTGTCTTTATAAACATCAACTAAATGAATTTTGCAGTTATATGTCATTCTATATTTAGTTAGTCATCTCCAACTGGAAATTTGTTATCTATGCATATGTGGTTAGCTGCTGCATAAACAAATTCACTTGAATACCAAAACCATCAAACTGGAAATTGAGCACCTAGTACAACATCAGTTCAATCAAATTCATTAAGCATCTAGTGCAACATCAGTACAACATGAAATTAGTTAAATCATTCAACATGTAGTACAACATCTGCTCAATCAAAATCATCCAGCATCCCCTTAAGATTCCTTATCTTCTCCTTGGTGTCCTTTTTGTGCTTGAACAAGTCACCAATCATGTATTCAAGCTTTCTCTTCTCTTGCTTTAATTTATCCCTCTCTCCAATGACTTGGTCCCTCTCCTGCATCAGTTGATCTCTCTCTTTTTCTGCCTTAGCCCTGAATACCTAATGAATGCTTGTTACTGTTTTGCCATTCGTCTTCCTCTTCTCAAGCTCTTCCATAAGATCAGCCATAGCAATTTGTGTGCTACCTAATTGGCTAATTCCCTGCTCCTTCTCAGCCACCATATTAGCAAAATCAAGTTTGAAACTGCTAAGCTCTTTTTCCAACTTCTTCTTCTTTTCCATAATCTTCAAGTTTTCCTCAGCATTCAGAACATTTTGTCTCAGATTCTGTTTTGTCTCCTCTTCATACACGCTCCATATCCTAGCTAGGCTCATCTTCATAGCATCAGGCCATTCAGGGTCAACCCACTCCACATAGGTGCATCTAGGTACTTCCTATGAATTTAAGACAAACATAAATTCAGTTAACTAATCAAGAAATTCAGTTAACTACACATAGCACTTCAACACATAGCACTTTAATTGCATACAAATTGACTACTAAAAAATAACTAAAATTAGAGCTTTTGAAACTTTTGACAGTGTGAATGAATTTGTACTAACCTTCTGGGCACAAGTTAGGAACCTCCTGCCAGTATCAACTGATTCAAATGCCACAACCTTCTCACACAAAGTTCCATGCTGACATGTAAAACTAGGCAAATCTGTGGCCAGGCCTCTCCATGCCTCACCGAAGATTGTGGCAGGAGCCTAAAACAAATTCAGATTGGATTCAGAATGAAGAAAGAAACCCTAGCTGTTGGTAACCCTAGTAGGAGATGACCCTAGTAGGAGATGAGGAGGAGATGACAAACCTTGCTGGTAACCGAGTCGTCTCCAGAAGAGCTAGGGAGACCATCCCACGACACCATGGTTGACGCTGGAGGAAGAAGAGAAGAAGATGGATCTGGTGGTGGAAGAACAGAGAAGAGAGATACTTGTGGCTGGGGAGGAAGCAAAGGTGGATTTGGTGGTTGTGGACGAAAGGCAAACGTACAATGCAAGTTGTAGGGTGCCAGTGTGCATGGGTGTAACTTCATTTAAGTTACCCGAATCTTTGTTCAGTTAAGTTCAGTTACATTTTGGCCATGTCAATCAAGCTCATTTAACTGAATCTTTTTTCAGTTAAGTTCAGTTAAATGATTTGTTCTCCATATAATGATTTATCAACATCTTAAACATAAAATTTTGGCTATATTGTAATACATGTTGGCTCAGAAAAGACAAAGACAAAGTTCAGCTCAGAGAGCTTAGAGAAGACATAGTTAACTGATATTTTTCAGTTAGGTTCAGCTCAGAAAAAACAAAGTTAACTGAATATTGACAACAAATTGGAAGATTCAACATTGACACTGAAGCCTTCATATTACTTGATAGATACATATCCATTACAACCATACAGCCAAAATAACATCATATCCATTACAACCGTAGATACATATTCAGCTGAGGCACCCACTAATTTATCAACATCTCACTTCTTCACAATGAAGATGAAAGACATCACACAAAGCACCACAACACTAGCCATAAGAAGCTTTGGCACTAGCAGGATCTCTCTACCTAATCCAAGAAGCATAGCAACTTGCTACTTGATAGCAAGGTTTTTCTCACTAGGGCTGTCAAAATTTACCCAACAAGGTTTTTCTCACTAGGGCTGTCAAAATTTACCCTACCTGCAATGCCTCTTCCAACCAAGGCCCTTCCAGCTAAGTTTCTTCCTGCCATCCACTCAGTCATCTTCCTCTCAAGATCTTCCCTCCTGTCCTCAGCTGCACCAATTGCATCTACAGTAGCATTACCAACAAGAACCCTAGTTTCAACCAGATGCTGCACATATTCCATCTCCTAGCGCCAGAAATCACAGGTGACCTACAACCAAAGCAATGCAATGTGTGAAAATGACTGAAAAAGTTCAGTTAACATGAAAACATGCTCAGTTAAGTACTAAAATTCAGTTAACCAGAGCAGATTCATGGCTACTGAGCACATTCAAGACTTCTAAGCACATCATGGCTACTGAACATTCAGTTATCCTGTTAACTTCTAAGCACATCACTGCTAGTTAACCCATCATGGCTACTGAGCACAACATGGCTACTGAACATGGCAGATCCATGAATCGAACAGAAAAAGACTAAAGATTACATTGTCGTGGGTGCACTTGTAGAAAACCCAACCATCGTGATCATCGGTGCTAGAGCGGTAGCACTTGACAGGTTCGCCACAATCGGGGCATCCGACCAGTGGCACCTCAAAAGAGCGGCCACGCAGACCAGAGCGCAGACCGGAGTGGGAGGATCTCGCAGATGACATGTCGTCGGCGAGAGGTGGCAGCAGATCCAAGCGGTGGTGGCTTCGGCGATGGCGGCGGAGGCGGCGACAGCGACTAGGGTTCGAGACGGGAGAGGAGAGGGGAGAGGTGCGGTGGGTGCGGCGACGGCGGCGGAGGCAGCGACAACGACTAGGGTTCGAGACGGGAGAGGAGAGGGGAGAGGTGCGGTGGCTGGGGCGACGGCGGCGGAGGCGGCGATGGCGACTAGGGTTCGAGACGGGAGAGGAGAGGGAAGAGGGGCGGTGGGTGTGGAGAGGTGCGGTGCGGTGTGGTCGGTCCGACCAGGTGTGGCGGCCAGGTGAGGCGCAGTCCGACTAGGCGGGGGATGAACGTAAATTCGTCGTTTTTGCAAAAAAAAAAACCCAGCATTCCCCCACCCAGGGCGTCTGGTGATGAGCTGGTGGTCAAAGCCCGCATGGACGCGCCAGTCAACCGCCAAATCAGCAGGTACATAGAGGAAATGGTATTTTGGACCGTAGATGACCACCTGAGACAAGTTGTAGAGGAAATGGTATTTTGGACCGTAGATGACCACCTGAGACAAGTTGTAGGACTGTATTTTGGGTATTTGCAAGTACGAGGAGAAATGCGGCCAATGCGACAAGTATGAGGACCTGTAGTGGATTTTTCTCTTTCTTGTTTGTATAGTCTTTGGAGAAGAACACTTAAACTGACAAAGGTTGTAAACATGAAGAGCTGAAAAATGAAGTCCCGCCAGGGGTTGGTTATCATCTCATTTCCAGGCTAACTTTTTTCTTCTTCAGTGACAAATGGGAAAGAGCTGAACGACTGTAAACGATAGAGTAGATCGGCACTGGATAGATTATTAACAGATGGATCCTCCTGGTCATCTCCTTAACCCTGATGACTACCTGACAAACTCCATTCCACCAACTTGGAGTTTTAGACATACATACAACACTTACTTTGACTTCTCGTAGAGTCTTAGTTAACCTAATGATTATGAAGAAACTAAACATCATCGATGCTGTCGCCACCTTATACAGACGCAACAATCATTGTCAGATCAAGCAAGGAATGCAAGATGGACACTCCAGGTCCTATTCTTGGATGACCATATCATGGACCAAAGCAGAAACACTTAGTGGCCAACTTTTGAGTTGCGTCATAACCTCGCACCATCTTGAATCCTCTAAAACATCAGCCTGGCCTGCAGGCTCCAACATTCATACCGGCACTAGTCTGACCATGGCGGCTATGCGCTTGAGTTTGCAGCGCAGCCTTGTTCCAGCGCCCCCTACTCGGCCCCTTTATCAACACCTACACAACATCTCAAAGTTTGAATATGTTCAAATTGTTGAAATTCAAGAGCTTGCGAGGAAAGCAGAACAAACAATATGCCCTAGTATCAGGCAGCAGCACTAAGTAAACTGTAATATTCAGGCTTATGGCAAACCACACAATAAATGGAGGATCAACCTTCGGAAGTTTTTTACCCATTGTCCCCTTGGTACAATATTGACCGCAACGGAATTTGAAATATGTTTTATGTTTTCAACACGTCACTTGCAAAAAGGCATGCAAACATATATAAATGAATCCTTAGAAACAGTTGAGCCACAAAAAAAATCGGTAGCTCTGTGTTCCATTTCAACACTAATATTAGTTAGTATGGAATAACAAATTTCTAACTTCGGTCACTGAAGGAAAAAAAGCTGAGAGATCCCAGTAGCCACAGTCAACAAACTATGGGTGCCCTCAGTGATCCTACAAAAATGATTGGTTGCATCTGACATGTGCTTTAAAGGACTGTGAATCTGAGACAGAGGCAGGTGAAAGTTTGAACTGTTTAAAAAATGTGGGTGCACCGACTCCAATTGATCTAGACCACAAGCTGGTTCACTCTCTAAGCGCAAGATGATCAGCTCTTCTTGATATATGAATGACACGTGCATTGAGCAAACAAATTTGGAATGATTCCTTCAGAAACTAATCAGCATCATTCCAGTTTTCTTCATATCATTATCATATACAGGAGATCAAACGGTGTGGCTCAGCGTCTTAGCTGCAAATATACCAGTTATGCAGATTTATTCCAAATCAACATCATAAGATAAATTTGTACGTGTAAAGTCCCACTGACCAGAATGAATGTTTCCAAGGTGAAAATGATTATACACCCGTATCCCTTCTTCATTAAATTGACTATAAACCCCATGTCTCAAAAATAATTGCTACAGTCCAGTTTTCTTTACGGTTTCACGACCACTCAGGAATGCTAATCATAGTGTGTAAGATCCTTCTTTTCTTTTACTTGTTCAATTACCTTAAAATAGCAATTAGAATGAACAAACAAACAAACAGATCACACTTATGCTCCTGAGCTAACCTTGCCAAAAGAACAGAAAAGGTAAAGTACCAAGTCATTTAAAAGAAGAGTTGGCAACCTTAATAATGAACTGTCATGCATCAAACAAGAATTGTGATAAAAATGATATAACCTGGATGTGACAGAAAGTTTACCACTTGATACCGTTGGTGATGACAACAACGACGGAGGGAAGTTAGTATATGCGTAGCCCAAATGTTGACCACACACTCTCTCAAGCTGGAATGTTTGGACATCCAGCGTCAAAACGCCTGGATCAGGCAATGAGCTATGCAGCTGATACAAGAACAAGTACCTCTCCGTTGAACCAATGATGTAGTACCCATAACCCAATGATATTGTTTTCTCCTCCTGCCACTGGCTCAAACTCCCACCATCATTTTGCATAATGCTATAACTGAACTTGGATCCCCCATGAGCATTCACGAACACCCCAGGCCTGCCTTCCCCAGCCTCCACCATGGCCATAGCAAAACCGTCAGGTGGGGGTTCAGCAATGGAGAACTCCATCCTCCGGGTGTCCAGCACCAGCATTTTAGCTTCTGCCATGTAGCCCGCCATCCAGTAAAAGCAGCCATACGCATATTGGCGTGTGTTGAGAGGTGTAGCCATCTCCAAACTTGGCAAGCCAGCAAATAAATCACTCCAACTCGGGGATGGAACAACTCCCCATTGTCCAGTGCTAGAAGAGAAGACAAAGGTGAACAGTCTGAATTTGCACTGCGCCATCCAGATAACTCTGAATGACGTCTCTTCCACAGTTGCTGCCACCTCGTCGCCGGCTGGTACAAGGAAGGTTTCGTACCATTTTATCGTGGATGGGTCCTCCAATGAAGCGGCTTGCTCGTCGGGGAATGGGGGAAGCAGGAGGTACCGCCGGTACAAGGGGTCACACACCACCATTTCGCGGTACTGCCGGCCGGGCTTCTTAAGGAGGACGCGGCCGTCGCGGACGTCCAGGACCTCCCAGTCGCGGGCGGGGCCGGGTAGGAAGGAGAAGGAGAAGTCGGCGGCGAGGGCGACAGCGTTGGCTGCGGGGGCGGAAGGATAAGGCGGGATCACGGGGTGGAAGACTCGGTCATCGACGAAGCCGAGGAGGGGCGGGCGGTGGAGCTTGCGGAAACGCCGGAGGAAGGTGCGGCTGGCGACGAGGCAGTAGAATGAGGCGCAGGCGGCGGAGGCGCGTACCAGGTCGGTTGGCGTTGGCAGCCGGAGGAAGATCTCCGCCACGAGCTCGTCGGGGATCGGCAGCGTTGCCGTCTCCTGCAGGCCGTGTCGCGGCAGGAGCGGACGAGCACGGGGCTCAAGGACGGCCGGATCGATGGGAGGGGCAGCGCTGGCCTGGCCATGGTCCGCCGCGCCGTCGCCCATCCTGCCGCCGGGGGACGAGGAGAACAAGAGTGGGGATTTGGGGGAACAAGACGAGCGAGGTGTCTCATCTGAAGAATTGGTTTCAGAGTATATGCATTTTACTGTGGCTCGGCTTTTTTTTTAACAGTTCGGGATCAGAGAATACGTGTACAAATATGAATATCTCAGCTAAAAAGATGAATACCTCTAAAAGAAAGCTAAAAATTATGAATCGTCTATCTTTTTACGGCAAAAATAACCCGTCTAGCTAAGCTCAAGAAAAATGTTGTTCACACTAAGCTCAAGAAAAACTCATGGGCAGCAGGACAAGGCCGGGCAGGGTTTTGGGGCAGGCTTTGCAATGCCCGACCTCGGAAATGCCAAGCCTGATCCCAACCCAATCGAGCAATATGAAGGGTGACTATTTTCGTATTTCAAAAGAATAAGTAAATCACTTTCCGAATAATATGAAAAATTGTACTTGGTTTAAACTCAAAAAAGAATTTGAGAAGCGCACCTACTGCTCAAATTTGAGTAGCCAAAACCCAATCCCAGTAAAAGATTTTCTCGAGCGACTCCTCCCTCTCGCCCATGCCAACGTGAACCATGTCGTCGTCCTTCTCTTTGCTGGCACCTAAAGCTCCCGCTGTGAGGAATGGAGGCCCACGCCCCTCCCCCACTTCTCCACCAACATGTTACACGTGTCCCCGTACCACACTCTCATCTCCACATGTCTTGCTAATACATGCCCACGCACCCCGCTTTGATGAGGCACGCCACCCCCACTCCCAGCTCCACCACACCACGGCGACAGCTGCTCACTTGCCTCGTCGGCATTGTATGCACACGCCCTACCTCGGTGATACGGCCCCCCCTGTGCCCATGTGATCGCGCGCCCGCCCTGCTCCATGTCACCAGCATCTTCCCGCTTGTTGCGCCACTGCTCACTAACATCTCCCCACACCCGCCTCTCGGCGTCTACCTCAAGACCATGTGTGTGTGTGGGCTTGTGTGTGTGGTGATCATGAGTTTGGTGCGTGTGTGACGTTGGCACTGCAATATGTTGTAACTTGCTACCACTCTTCGCTGTGAAATGCTACTGTGTATTGCATTGTGAGTGTTTGACGAAATGCCTAAACCAAATATAGGCTATACGCTATAGAGAGTTAAGTTAGAGCATTTCTAGCCGAACCCCTAAAATTTAGCCCCTCAAACGCTCCTTCAAGACTTAACTTCTTAATTTTAAGAAAAATAAAAACGGTTCCTAGCGAAACTCCTAAAACTAAACTCTCCAATTTTTTAACGCAAATTCATTTATTTAGGCCATCGAGTTAAAGCTTCATTTCTTAAACTACTTCATAAAATGGTATTTTGAGCACATATTTACCAGTTCATCACCAGGAGAACTAATCAAAACAAAATGACAAGAACAATTACACACTTCAACAGCAACACGCCTTTCTTGACTGCTACAACAAGTGCAATCAACACTTTCTACATCTCCCTATGTTCATTCCTTACACCTTTTTCGTTCTATGTTGACTTATCTAGCTTGTCCGCTTGTTTTTTCTCTGCCTCCTCATGAACAAACTTGCACATTCACTAGTAGAAAAAGGGTCAAATGTCAAGCACATTAGTGCCGGTTTGCTTTTGAGCCGGCACTAATGTGTGCATTAGTGCCGGTTCCAACGGCTAGCCCGCCGCTTTCATTAGTACCGGTTCGTGGCCGACCTTTAGCACCGGTTCAAGCCATGAACCGGTACTAAAGTGATTGGTGGCAGGATGTTGTCAGTCCGGAGCCCCTCCAGCACGTTTAGTACCAGTTCGTGGCACGAACCGGTGCTAAAGGTCATCCTACATAAACCCTTCGTCCACCCGAGCTCGCTCTGTTCTTCCCCTTTCCCCTCTCCTCTCTGTTCTTCCCCTCTTCCTCTCGAACTCATCACACATTTTGCCCAAATTTTGTCAAGATTTGAAGGCCCCCATCCATTCAAATGATCACAAAGGTTAGCAACTTTGTCCTTTCATCTCTCATTGCTAGATTAGCTCTTGCAATGCTTTGTATAGTGATTAATTTGTGAGTTTAGTAATTTGGGAGGAAATATATGTGCTAGTATTTTATTTATATGCAATTTGAGTTCAAAAATAACACTTAGTTTGCATATGTAGGTGTGGTTTACTTAGTGCCTTCTAAATCTCCGTCGTAACCACAGTCGATCGCCCGCACCGTTCCGTCGCCGGCACCACCTTGTGGTGAGCCTCTTGTTCATGAATGTTTTACATTACCAAATTGATGTTTGTGTGATTTGGATATATAGTTACATGTATAATTATCTTACCCGTATGTTGTTTGTTATACATAGTGCCATGGTTTTGATATCCGTCCACGTCGGCCCTCGTCCTTGTTATGATTCGGATGTGGTATATTCTCTTTTAAAACTAGTTGTTGCATTTCGTGTTTATGAAAAATTATGCCCATCAAGTTGACATAGATATTTTTGTCTAGGAGGTTTGTGAACCGGAAATTCCAACCGACCCTATTGCCGAGAGGTTAAATATAGTTGAAAGAGAAAACGAGTATTTGAAAGAAAAATTGAAAAGAATTGAGGGGGAGAAGATGGAATTGGAGTTGCATGTTGCCGATGTCGTCGATGATCACAAGATCAAGATGGAGAAAATGCGCTTGAATATTAGAAAGATTAGAAAATATGCCATTGATAGTGAGGCTTGGTATCATTATGCTGTTGGATCAATTGTTACCTTAGTTGCGATCTTGATCGCATTTGTTGTTGCATTTAAATTCTTTAGCTAGAGAGTTATTTGTTTGTTGCATTTAAGTCTTGTATGAACTTTATGTATTAACTTGTATTAATTTGGTCTTTTCGGTGTTGTGTAATGAAGACGAGCCGACAGTGGATGTACGATGACCGATGCTCTCTCGAGTTCATTAATGGCGTGCAAACTTTTCTGCTTGCGGCTGAGGCAAACAAGCGGGCGGATGGTTTTATGCCTTGTCCATGTTTTGTCTGTAAGAATGATCAAAATTACTCTACGTCAAGAACCATTCACGTCCACTTGTTTAAGTCCGGTTTCATGCCCCACTATAATGTTTGGACCACGCACGGAGAAAGAGGGGTTATGATGGAAGACAATGAAGAAGAAGAGGACGACGACAACTATCCTGGCCATGGGTTCCCTGAATACGATGATACAACAATGGGGAAAGAAGCTGAGCCGGCAATGCGGGAAGAAGCTGAAGAAGAGGCATCAGATGAGCCCGCTGATGATTTAGGTCGGGCCATTGCCGATGCAAAGAGAAACTGCGCAAGTGATTTCGAGAAGAAGAAGTTGCAGCGCATGTTAGAGGATCACAAGATATTGTTGTACCCGAATTGCCAAGCTAACAAGAAAAAGTTGGGCACCACACTGGAATTGCTGCAATGGAAGGCAGAGAATGGTGTATCTGACAAGGTATTTGGAAAGTTGCTGGTAATGATAAAGAATATGCTTCCAAAGGACAACGAATTGCCCGAGAGTACGTATGAAGCAAAGAAGCTTGTCTGCCCTCTAGGGTTAGAGGTGCAGAAGATACATGCATGCCCTAATGACTGCATCCTCTACCGCGGTGAGTACGAGGATCTGAACGCTTGCCCGGTATGCGGTGCATTGCGCTATAAGATCAGGCACGATGACCCTGGTGATGTCGAGGGCGAGTGCCCCAGGAAGAAGATTCCTGCCAAGGTGATGTGGTATGCTCCTATAATACCACGGTTGAAATGTTTGTTCCAAAACAAAGAGCATGCCAAGGCGATGCGATGGCATAGAGAAGACCGTAAGAAAGACGGAAGTTGAGAGTACCCGCTGACGGGTCGCAGTGGAGAAAAATCGAGAGAAAGTACGGAAGGAGTTTGCAGATGACGCAAGGGACGTATGGTTTGGTCTAAGCGCAGATGGCATTAATCCTTTTGGGGAGCAGAGCAGCAACCATAGCACCTGGCCTGTGACTCTATGTTTGTATAACCTTCCTCCTTGGTTGTGCATGAAGCGGAAGTTCATTATGTTGCCAGTGCTCATCCAAGGCCCAAAGCAACCCGGCAACGACATTGATGTGTACCTAAGGCCATTAGTTGAAGAACTCTTACAGCTGTGGAATGGAACAGGTGTACGTGCGTGGGATGAGCACATGGGGGAAGAATTTGACCTAAAGGCCTTGCTGTTTGTGACCATCAATGATTGGCCTGCTCATAGTAACCTTTCAGGACAGACAAACAAGGGATACCGCGCATGCACGCACTGTTTGGATGATACCGACAGTATATATTTGGACAATTGTTGGAAGAATGTGTACCTAGGACATCGTCAATTTCTTCCGAGCAGGCATCCCGTAAGAAAGAAAGGCAAGCATTTCAAAGGTGAGGGGGATCACCGGACGAAGCCTCGCCACCGTACTGGTGCTGATGTACATGATATGGTCAAGGATTTGAAGGTAGTCTTTGGAAAGGGTCCTGGCGGACAACCTGTTCCGAATGACACTGACGGAAGCGCATCCAAGTGGAAGAAGAAATCTATATTTTGGGACCTGCCCTATTGGAAAGACCTAGAGGTCCGCTCTGCAATCGATGTGATGCATGTGACGAAGAATCTTTGTGTTACCCTGCTTTGCTTCTTGGGCGCGTATGGAAATACAAAAGATACGCCTGAGGCACGGGAGGACCAGCAACGTATGCATGGAAAAGACGGCATACATTAGGGTCATGCCAGCCATGCTCTTACCAAAGAAGAGAAGGAAATCTTCTTTGAATGCCTTCTCAGTATTAAGGTACCGTCTGGCTTCTCATCGAATATAAAGGGAATAATAAACATGACAGAGAAAAAGTTTCAGAACCTAAAGTCTCATGACTACCACGTAATTATGATGCAACTGCTTCCGGTTGCATTGAGGGGGCTTCTACCGGATAACGTTCGATTAGCCATTGTGAAGCTATGTGCATTCCTCAATGCAATCTCTCAAAAGGTAATCGATCCAGAAATCATACCAAGGTTAGAGAATGATTTGGTGCAATGTCTTGTCAGTTTCGAGTTGGTGTTCCCACCATCCTTCTTCAACATCATGACGCACGTCCTAGTTCACCTATGCGAAGAGATTAACATTTTGGGTCATGTATTTCTACATAATATGTTCCCCTTTGAGAGGTTCATGGGAGTCTTAAAGAAATATGTTCATAACCGTGCTAGGCCAGAAGGAAGCATCTCCAAGGGCCATGAAAATGAGGAGGTGATTGAGTTTTGTATTGACTTTATTCCTGACCTTAAGTCGATTGGTGTTCCTGAATCACGGCACAAGGGCAGAATGGATGGAAAAGGCACGCTAGGAGGGGATCAAATAATATGTATGGACGTACATTCTCTCACTGAAGCACACTACACAGTTCTACAGAATTCCGCCTTGGTGGCTCCGTATATGGACGAACACAAGAATTTTCTACGCTCCAAACACCAGGAGTGGACTGATGACTGGATTACACGTGAACAAACCGGGAGTTTCGCCGGCTGGTTGCAGACACGTACCATGCATGACGCCTCTATTGAAGATGACTTGTACTCGCTATCCCAGTTACCATCTTCGAATATAATGACTTTCAAAGGGTACGACATAAATGGTAATACATTTTACACGATCGCCCAAGATAAGAAGAGCACAAACCAAAACAGTGTTGTCCGCTTTGATGCAACAACCAAGACGGGAAAGGAAACATATTATGGTTACATAGAGGAGATATGGGAACTTGACTATGGACACGGTTTGAAGGTCCCTTTGTTTCGGTGCAAATGGGTCAATATGACACGAGGCGGGGTAACGTAAGACCCGCAGTATGGAATGACAACAGCGGATCTCAACAATCTTGCGTATGCAGACGAACCATTCATCCTATCTAATGATGTGGCACAGGTTTTCTACGTGAAGGACATGTCTACCAAGCCGAGAAAAAGAAAAGATAAGAAAGGGAATGCATCATACGATGAGCCAAAGCGCCACATAGTTCTTTCTGGGAAAAGAAACATCGTGGGAGTGGATGACAAGACAGACATGTCAGAAGATTATGAAAAGTTTGATGAAATTTCTCCATTCAGAGTGAATATTGACCCGAGCATCTAGTTAAATGATGAAGATTTTCCATGGCTACAACGCAAAGGGACAGACGCGAAGAAAAAGTTTCACACCAAAAGATCTGGGATGTGATCGGCTTCACTATCATCACTTTCTTCTGTGTTTCACACCCAGGAGGGTATCTCTGTAATAGTTAAGGTAGTTATGTGTTTTGGCATTTGAAACGCGAAGAAATTTTATGTGCAAACAAATTCTTTCATGCATTTACTGATTTTTTCAGCTAAATGACCCTAAAATTGAAAAGCATTTCAAAAGAACTCAAAAAAGGTTGAAAGTTGGCATCGTATCATAATTTCACCCACATAGCATGTGCAAAAAAGTTGAGAGGGTTACCGCAAAAACTGGATGCACTTCGTGTACAAAATGGACAATCTCTTTCGAAGTATCAGGGCTTCGGACGAAGGCATTTCATTTTTTAAATAACCTAAGCATTACCAAATTGAATATAATGATAAAACACACTAATATTAAACATAAGAAAAAAGAATCACTGAAAAATCTATTTTCAAAGTTAAGTTATTCACAAACTAGTGATTCACACAAATTTCAAGTAATTCAAAATGTAAACTATTCAAATTTGTAAACTACCCACATTAATAGAGAGTTTGTATTTTTTGTACCTAAAGCAAAAATATTCACAAATAAACTATAAATATAGCAAAAAACAACTCAAAATAAATAAAGCAAAAAAATAAGAAAATAAAAAAGGCCGCCTACTGCACACAGCGGCCTGCATACGACTAGAAACCCAACCTGTAGTTGGGCAAGGATGCAGGCCCGCAAGCCCAGTAGGCCCACAGGCAGAGTGGGAGAGGTAGGCCCTGAAGGCCTGCTATTGAGAGGAGCTCAATGCAGTACCCGCACCGGGGCTTATAAACAGGTCCTGGTGCTGCTCAACTAGCGAGGTGGGACTAAACTTCTGCGCCCCTCGCCTGGCAGCGCACACCCTTTAATACCGGGTCGTAGCTCCAACCGGTACTAAAGGGGGGTCTTTAGTACCGGTTGGTGCTACCACCCGGAGGTGGGCGCTTCCCGCCGCTTCGCCTGGCCAAAACAGACCTTTAGTACCGGTTGGTGGCTCCAACCGGTACTAAAGGTGTGTTCTATATAACAGGGTTGTCAGAATCGCGATTCTATTATACAATTCTATGACTTTACGATCCAAACTAACCCCTCTGATTCTACGATTTTAGTTCATAGAATCTACGATTCTACGATCCTGATAGTGAAGATTCTACGATTTGCGATCCTACCATCGGAGCTCCGATCCGATTCAAAATCACGATTCTGACAACCTTGCTATATAAGAAAACCCTTCAAAAAATTTCGACAGTTTCATTCTCCCTCTGCTTTCTTCTCCTCTGTCCCGTCACCGCCGCCCCTCGTCGCCGCCCCCGTCGCCGTCCCGTCGCCTCCCCGTCCCCGTCCCCGTCGCCGCGCCCCGCCCCGTCGCCGCGCCCCGCCACGGCCTCCTGTCATCCCCGCCCGGCCCGTCCCCGTCGTTCCCGTCGCCGCGCCCCGACCCGTCGCCGTCGCCGCCCCTCGTCGCCGCGCCTCGCCTGTGAGCTCCTATGCCCTGCAGCCGCCATGTCCACACACACACACATACTGATATTTAGTTATAGAAATATTTATAGAAATGTTAGTTATATAAATTTTTTATTTATAGAAATATTAGGAAGTGTTAGTTATATAGAAATGTTATAAATATTTCTGTTTTTTAGTTATAGAAATATTTATAGAAATGTTATAATTTTTTCTATTTTTTAGTTATAGAAATATTTATAGAAATGTTAGCAATTTTTCTGTTTTTTAGTTATAGAAATATTTGAAATGTTAGTTATATAGAAATGTTATAAATTTTTATGTTTTTTAGTTATATATATAGAAATGTTATAAATTTTAGAGTTAGTTTTAGCTAGATGAATTAGATTAATGTCAAATTGTTAGAATTTGCATATAGAATTTTAGTTATTACAATCCAATCACATTTAAAAAATGTTACTTTTTGCGGGCATATAGTATTTATTCTCGACGATGCCCGGCCCGCATCCTCGTCGTCGCCTCGTTCGCCACGACGTCCGGCTGACCCATGTCCGGGACTAGGCTCCGTCGGGCTGGCACTGGGAGGTGGTACCTGGAGGGGGCGCCGCTTGGTGAGGAACACAGCCTCGGGTCCCGTCGTCGACCCTGATCTCCTTTGGTGGCGTTCATGTGGGCCACATTCGGTGCAGAGGGAGCCGGCCCCGCCGGAGGTGGTGCGTCGTCGTGTTAGGGAGGAGGACGAGCACGTCAATCGCTACATGGCTGCTATGAACGTCAGGTTCTCCAATACCTGGCAGGTTCTTTGGGCAGATGACCAGAGATATGATCCTGTGATGGTTCCTTCTCTTTGGGTGTTCACCGCTCGTGCCCCAGGAACCGCGAGTGGCCTAGATTCTTCTGTAGTATTCGATCTTTATTAGCTACCTAGCTAGTGATGTATTCGATATATAATATTCGAGACGATGTATTCGAGATTATATATATTATTCAAGACGATGCATATTATGTACTATATATGATTAAGTTTTTCCTTATTGATTGCATCCATGCATTGTAATTTGAATAATAAATTGTTTTATATTTCTTCTGTATTAGTTAAGTAAAAGCTATGGCGGACAATACCGGCAGAGAGAGAAGAGGAATTGTTCGAAATCATACGCAACCCTCGCAGGCTAGATGATCTGAATGAAACAGATGACGGCTTCCAATATCTGAACAATACCAGGGAGGGTGATGAAAACGTATTCGATCTCGATGACCGAGCTGATGAAGTCATGAACTATGATTATGATTATGATGACGCAGACAATGTTTATGATGACACAGACAATGTTGATCTTGAAATAACAAAGACTATCGGCGAGGTATATTTATATAAGCAGGCATCTGATGATCGTCACATGTTTTTTTATTTGAAGATATATATATTAACGAATCGATCTTTCTTCTTTCAGCCCTCCAGATCGAGCAAATCTGCTTCTACAGACAGCAGGACAAAGCGAGGCCCGGGCAAAAAGTTGAAGGAGGGTATAAAGTACAACATCGACTCCATCAAAGCTAATGGCGAACCCCTCACGCCTAAGAACATTGCGAACAAGTGGACTCGTCACTGCAGAGTTCTTGTGAAGGACCAACTCCCGATCTCCATTCAAGAATGGAAAGAGCCAAAAACTAAATGTCCAGATGTTACTTGGGTCGACGACAGAGCAAAACAAAATCTTTGGGAATCTCTGATGGAACATTTCACCCTACCAGATTATTTCACTGATGCAGATGTGCAGAAATTCAAGGAAGATGGACCCGAAGACAGGCCTGGTTTCAAAGAAGGCAAGTCTAAAAGGAGCAGAACAAAAGTTACTTGACGCAATAGAAGATGTTAAAAAGGGGGTGTTCACGCCGTCAGCCGTCTTCGCCACCTCAGCAATCGCAAAAGAGACACGCCGCAGCTATGGTGCGTAGCGGTATGAGTCGAGGTAGTACAAGAAGTACAAGCGGAGACAAGAACCGATATAAATATGGTCCAAGCAGCCTCGCTCCTCTTCCTCAAAGGCCTTACGACATGACCGAGGAGCAAAACAATGCCATAGTGTGGGCCGAAGTGGACGCCCATTTTGGACCAAAACCGGCAACGCCGCCGAGGGAGAAAGTGCCTGAGGAAAAGATTGACCACTTCATTCGTATGGCTAGACCACCAGCTCCCAAGCCTGTTGACTCGGGCTATGAGCGCCAAATCAGGAAGGCACATTGAGCACGACTACAGAAAGAAGCGAGCTCGAGCTCGAGCCAACAAGCAACTGTCAAAAAATGCGGGAAAATCGTTCCCCAGCTGGGAGAACAGGCGGCCCAATCGATCCCCCCGCTTGTTGTGCCAACAACACGTGCGCGCGCCCAATATTATTGTGGGCGAAACAGTTTACGTTCCCGAGGTGGGCAATGTGGTAATAACCGAGGAGCATATAATGCAGGCTAAAATTCTCAAGATCACTGTTGGACAACTCCTCGATATCGAGCCCATGTCTCCGCTTAGAGAGGAGGAAATAAAACGGAAATGTGTTCGGGGCCAACCTTTGGTCGAGCCAGATGAGGTCAAGAACCTCCCAACGAGAATGTATGAATTGCATCAATGGTACATGAACATTACCAAGATTTCCAATCGAGAGTCCCTCATGGTGAAAATCAAGGAAGATCATTACTTCCATAAGAAAGCTCTGGCCGTTGAGTATTCAGAACTATTTCAGTTATTCAATCAAGATGCACTCGACAAATCTATCGTCAGTTGCTATTGTCTGTAAGTGATTTATTTCTGTAGTTTAAGTCTCAAGCTAGCGCTAGTGCTCATTGATTGATCATTAATTACCTGTAATTATATATCCTCACTATATATTCTTTTTTGTGGTATTATGCAGGATGAAGATGTATGAAATGAAAAAAGGTGGACGCTATAGCATTGGGTTCATTGACCCAAATACCGTTAATGAATACACATGGAAATTGGATGTGAAGCCCCGATTCAATCGTACAATAATCATGCACGCAAATGTGTACGATCAAGGACTCACGGGAAGATATCACAACACAACTCTAAAAACGTAAATAAGTCATACAAGCATCATAATACAAGCCAGGGCCTCGAGGGCTCGAATACAAGTGCTCGATCATAGACGAGTCAGCGGAAGAGACAATATCTGAGTACAGACATAAGTTAAACAAGTTTCCATAAGATGGCTAGCACAAACGGGGATACAGATCGAACGAGGCGCAGGCCTCCTGCCTGGGATCCTCCTAACTACTGGTCGTCGTTAGCGGGCTGCACGTAGTAGTAGGCACCTCCGGTGTAGTAGGAGTCGTCGTTGACGGTGGCGTCTGGCTCCTGGACTCCATAGTCTGGTCGCAGCAATCGGGTAGAGAAATGGGGAAAAGGGGAAACAAGGCAACCGTGAGTACTCATCCAAAGTACTCGCAAGCAAAGAGCTACACTACATATGCATGGATATATATATGTGTAAAGGGCTATATCGGTGGACTGAACTGCAGAATGCCAGAATAAGAGGGGGATAGCTAATCTTGTCGAAGACTACGCTTCTGGCAGCCTCCGTCTTGCAGCATATAGAAGAGAGTAGATTGAAGTCCTCCAAGTAGCATCGCATAGCATAACCCTACCCGGCAATCCCCTCCTCGATGCCCTGTTAGAGAGCGATCACCGGGTTGTATCTGGCACTTGGAAGGGTGTGTTTTATTAAGTATCTGGTTCTAGTTGTCATAAGGTCAAGGTACAACTCCAAGTCGTCCTGTTACCGAAGATCACGGCTATTCGAATAGATTTACTTCCCTGCAGGGGTGCACCACATAACCCAACACGCTTGATCCCATTTGGCCGGACACACTTTCCTGGGTCATGCCCGGCTCGGAAGATCAACACGTCGCAGCCCTACCTAGGCACAACAGAGAGGTCAGCACGCCGGTCTAAACCTAAGCGCACAGGGGTCTGGGCCCATCACCCTTAGCACACCTACATGTTGCGAACGCGGTCAGAAGCAGACCTAGCCTAGCAGGCGTTCTAGTCCAAACTGGCGCGCGCCACTCAGTCGCTGACGTCACGAAGGCTTTGGCTGATACCACGACGCCGAGTGCCCATATCTTTCCCGCGTAGTTTGTTAGTGCGTATAGGATCAACGACCCAACTCAGATCAAATACCAAGATCTCGTTAAGCGTGTTAAGTATCCGCGAATGGCGAACAGGGCCAGGCCCACCTCTCTCCTAGGTGGTCGCAACCTGCCCTGTCGCTCCGCCTCAAAGATCCACTCGCGGGTACTCCTACGAGCCGACCCGTCTTTGGTCACCACATGTATCATGTATAAAGTATATAGTATATACCCGTGATCACCTCCCGAGTGATCACGGCCCGATAGTATAGCACAACAGAAGGACAAGAATGTAGGGCCACTGATGGAAAACTAGCATCATATACTAGGCACGTAGGATTGCAGGTAAAGGTAACAACAGTAGTAACAAGGACAGCCTATGCATCAGGATAGGATAAACAGAAAGCAGTAACATGCTACACTACTCTAATGCAAGCAGTAGAGAGTAGAGTAGGCGATATCTGGTGATCAAGGGGGGGATTGCCTGGTTGCTCTGGCAAGAAGGATGGGTGGTCGTCGATGTAGTCGATCTCGGGGGTATCGGCAGCGGTCTCGGGGTCTACCGAAAAGAAGTAACAGAGGGGGAACACAACAAATAATAGAGCAATAAAAGCATCACAAAGCATAACGAGGCAATACGCGGTGCTAGGTATGCCCTAACGCGGTAGGAGGTGATACCGACGAAGGGGGGAAACATCCGGGAAAGTATCCCCGGTGTTTCGCGTTTTTTGACAGTTGGACCGGAGTGGGAAAGTTGCGAGTTTGATATGTTAGGGGTGTGCGACGGATGAATGGGCTGCGTATCCGGGTTTGTCTCGTCGTTCCGAGCAACTTTCATGTAGAAAACGATTTCATCTAAGCTACGGTTTATTTTATATGATTTTCTAAAGTTTTAAATCATTTTTAGAATTTATCTAATTAATTTAATCCAACATTATCCAGAATAGTGTTTGCTGACGTCATCATGATGTCAGCAGTTAACAGATGTGTTGACTGGTCAAACTGACGTGTGGGCCCAATGGGACCCACCTGTCATACACTGTTAGGTTAATTAGGGTTTAGGTTAAACTAATTACTGTTTAATTAAACTAACAGGTTAATTAGATTAATTAAATAGGATTAATTAACTTAATTATTTTAATTTAATTTAATTAATTAAATTTATTATTATTTTTATTATTTTTTATATCTTTTTTTAATGTTCTAGGGGCTGGGCCCCACATGTCATTAGGCCAGGGGGCATAGTGGGTTCGGTGTTAGCGGGCGCCTGGAGCGGGCGCTGGGCACCCGCCCAGGTCGACAGGGAGGGAACGGCGTTGGGCGCCTGCAGCCACAGCGACAAGCGACAGCAGCGGCACAGGGGGCCAAGGCTGCGCGTCGGCGAGCCGCGGCAAGGCCGCCGCGGGACGGAAACGGCAGCGGGCGGCGCATGCGCGCGCGCACACGGCGGGGAGAAGCAGCAGACAGAGCATCGCCGGCGGGCGCAGTCGTGGGTGCGTTCAGGGGCGTCGGGGCGCACGCTCTTCGTGAGCGCGGGTGCGAGGAGCGCGTCGGGCGAGCGCATCGCGGCACGGTGGGGCGTCGGGGGCGCCCGCGGCAGGGTAACAACGACGCAGACTGGGTGCAGTCGTGTCGCGGTGACCAAGCCCACCAGCCGGAGTCCGGACGGCGCATATGGCAGCCTACGGCGGTGAATCAAGGAGGGGAGAGGGGGAATAGCCACGGGAGCTCACTCCGGAGCTGCTGACGTGCTCAGATGCGCCGCGGGCGACCAGAGTGTGCAGATCGAGCGGCGACGCAGGCGACGTGGTCGGAGGGGATGGATCGAGGGCGACGCTTCCGGAGCGCTCCGGCTTGACCTGGTTCACGTCGACGATGTAGACGAGGTGGGGTGGCGCCTGAACTTGAGGGGGCGGCGGAGGGCGGCGCCGTTCGGGGGAGGTGCCGACGTCGGGGTCGAGCGACTCCGGGCTCGGGCGATCTGACGAGGAAGAGGGCGAGGAGGTGCTCCGGCGATGGGGTGGCTCTGGCAAAGCAGAGGCGGGACGAGGCGGCGACGGTGTGCGGCGGTGGCGTCAGGGACGATGTGGTCGGGGTGGTTTGCCCCCATCTAGAAATCGGGGGGAGTGGGGGGAGAGAGCGAGAGAGAGTGGGGGTCGGGCGTAGTGGGGGAGAGGGGCTAGGGTTTTTGGCGCCCGGGGGGAGTAGTAGCGGGCGCGGTTGGGCCGGCCTGGCGGCCCAGTAGCCTGCTGGGCCGAGGCCCAGCTTGGGGGGGTCCTTTTACATTGTTGTGTTTTTATTTTAGTCATGTTTAGTCTTTTTTATTTATTTTTCTCTTTACTGTTTTATTTTTATTTTAGAGCCCTTTTGCATTTTCTAAAAATGAGTTTTCTTCACAACAATTACCTATGTAATACTTGGCACTAACAGAACATTTTTGTTTTAATGTTTGAAAACATTTATTATTTGCCAAATTTTGAATTTGAATTTTAATCGGTTTCGAACTAACGCTAGATTAGCAACAGTAATCGAAGTGACGTGACATCATTAGTAGAGGTTACTGTAGCTTGATTATCCGGGCATCACAATTCTCCTCTACTACAAGAAATCTCGTCCCGAGATTTAAGAGGGGAAGTAAGGGGGAAGGGATTTGGTTACGAAATTCTAACGGGTCTTCTCGGTGTTGGTTGTTCTTCTCGAAGAGGGCACCATGATGTCTTTATTTCTCTGCTCCAGGCCATCATGATGAAGTCGGCTTCCTTTCTTCGGGAAATCCATCGTACTTACGAAAGAATAAAGGGTGGGTATATTCCGTAGAACGGACCTCTTCAAGGTTGACTATCTGGTAGCTAACATCGGGGAAGGTGGCAGAAAGTAACTCTCGAACTACAACTTAAGAAAATATCGAGAGTAAGGTAAGGAAGTACCGTGAGAAGTTTCAAGCGGGTAGGCAATCGTTCGTTGCCTGAAACAGAGTGTCAGAGGGGTTCAAAGCAACGGAAACAAGTATTGTGTTTAATACCAGAATTGAGGATCACACGGAAGTTGGCTCGTGAATTACATACGAGGCCAGGTGCGAGGAACAACCTTAAGAACAGGGGGTGTATAGGAGAGTCAGGTTTCGATCCTGTGGAACTGTGGGTTATGGGCCCACCATGTGGTTAAAAGTAGGAAGGGCGTTGACATCTGGCACGGTCATGATAGCAAGACAGGTCAGAGGGTAGCCTATCAGTTATGTTGGCAACAATGTCGATACCAAGGGCGAGGGACGAAGAGAACCATTTTCCTGCTCATTGAACGAGGCGGACCATTAGGCAAAGTTCTCATCCATCGGTGGCTACCGAAATGTCATCAATTATAGTAATAGGGTCTTACTGGTAGATTTGTACCATGAGGTGCTTACCTAAGCAGGGAATTACCACTTCTCAGTTAAGTAGATTACAAGAAAGTTTGAACAAAACAACGGAAAGGAAAATGTGTTTAAACACATATATCAGGGGTATATCCTTCCCAAAGTCAAGCAGAGGATGATATCTAAGACAGGATATAAAGTAGAAAAACCCTTTAGATAAGAGAGAAATTTCATGACATTACCCATGCAACGGTGTTTGGGTAATTTGAACAAGAACATTTAGCATTGGGCTACAAATGTTCTTATTGTAAAATCGGAGTACCAGAGACACCCTTTGAGATAGCATTGACATGGGCTTCAAACAAAGTTCAAACTCTGGATACACGAAGGATCCATCAAGAACAACTTGTAGAATAAGTCTTACAATTTCCTTATGAAAGAATGGATAGCATTGCTAAAAGAAAAATTGTAACAATAGGTCCTCCGGCCAGGTGTGCTGGGAATGACATCACCTTACCGGGTCATAAAAGAACATTGTTATTACCCTTGGAAATATATTCCAACCATCATATCTGACCGGGATTCAGATCTAGTCGGTGTTAGCATACCTCCGACTCAGGGTGCCTGAGAAGAAAAGGTGTAACACACATTGACGAGATAATAATGTAAGATTCTTGGAAATGAGCTATGGAAGCGAGTTCCAAAACAAGAGTTCATCATTTAACCAAGGAGAGGACGAGGAGGTGGCTGAGGGACTCAGCGACAATTCCTCGAGATTTACAAAAGGATGGATTTCCACAACTATGTGAATAAGGAGATAACATTTGTCAGATCAGATGACATAATGAGGTATGCTCGAGGAAACATACACAATTAAACATTGGTTGAAAGGTGCACCCGAAATATGGGGTTAGGTAGCATGATCAATCTTAGAATGGTGGTTCAACAACCAATAGGCTAAGAATGAAGTATCGATCATTAACTTCAAAGCAGTAGGGTTGCTAGAAGTGCAGAATCCAAACAACATCGTTCACTTGTGGGTACCCCGGTTGGAATCAACACGAGGACCAAGAAAGAATGGTGATGGTGAGAAGTATCATTATAGCAGGAATTCTTAAGAGGTGGAGCAATCCTCACAACATTCTTGACATCAAAGATGGTAATACTCCGCGGTAGAACATAACATAAGTTGGATAGCAAGGAACTCAAGGTACAACACAAAACAAGAACAAGTTTTGTGTTGGAGGGAATGCAATAATGTTGTCAATGATAACCCAACTCATCAAGGGCAAAGGATGCTATTTCTCATCAAGAATTCGATAGATATCTTGGAAGACCTCAGAATGTTGATGATGATCACGAAACATTTGTCGAGAGGTTCTGAGAAGATGTAACTGAACGGCGATGGCATCAAGTCAACGGAATGATGAAGCAAAAAGTTATTTGAACCATGGGTACGACACAAACTCGAAATCAAGCTTGCTGTTCAAAGAAAAACAATATGACGAAGAAGATCGATTGTAAGATTAGCTCATCGTCGAAATTTGTGCTCCGGGAAGAAGGACCTGGTAGCACAGTTAAAATTTAGCATCATAATGATATAGCCAATCAGGCTAGGAATGACATGATCGAGTACAAACTCGCAAGTAAAGAAGATTACTAAGAGTTGTTTAATCGCGACGCGGACTCGATTCAGTTTCGATGTACTTGAGTTTTTAATAACTCAAAGCCCGTGAAAAACTATATTCAGTGAGAATGTAGTACTTGATGAAGAACTCATAAGAAGTTATGCAGTTCCGTGATAATCTCGAGATATCAGGGGGGTAATACTCGACGACAGATCAAAGTAGAGGTTGGTCCGGGGTATTGCTCTACAGAAGACAAGTGCTTAAACTTGCACGAGAAATGGTATTTAAAGGAGAACATGATCGGAAACACGCTTGCAAAGGCCAGATCCCAGATATAAGATGAAGTTATACCCGAGGAATAATTAATTTAAGAGAAGCTTTCACGATAAGATCTACATCGTGTCCATGGGCATGAACACAAAGTTCAAGGTCGACTCCCACTTTTCCAATGTATAAACTTTCATTCACTTCTCGTTTTCGACGAAGTTGCAGTGTTGAAATTTTATCTGGCATAACACCAGTACAGTATGACCCGTAGAAGTTTCTGGGTTTACACAAATTAGAAAAGGTATAGGTTCAACACATCGATGCATCTTAGAATCATATACCACAATCTTTAGGAGTAATTTAACTCAAGCTCGAAGGCAGAGCATGGTCGAGAAAGCAGATGATACAATTTACCAAAGGCATTATGTATCCGAGAATAGGCTCGCAAGGTTATTGAATATGAAGGGCGTTGTCAGATAAAATCCAACAAAGGATCTGGTGGTCCATAAGGGATCTGATGTGAGCATCGGTACTCAACCAGAAAAAGAAAGAATGCAAGGAGATCATATGATAGAAACAACTGACTAATTCAAAGCTCAATCGCAAAGGATTTATGATTTCCAATTCAAGGGATCAAAAGAAAATGCTCTGATTAAGGAGGGAATAGTTGAATAGACTTAGGGGTACAACCGACGACAATTTGATTGGTCGAGATCCTGCACATGTCGAAAATGACGTCTGAGCCGGAAAGATGAATTCTAGGATCTGATTAAGGATTGCAACATTCTCAACATATTGAATCAAGGGACCCAAGATGATAAAGGCAAAGGACATCCATGAATATTGCTAGTCATTTGGAATTAACCAAAATGCAGGCAGACAAGCATTTCAAGAGCCATAGGCTAATGAGGCTTCTCAAAAGATCGGATAGTATTTCGAAGAATTTTGTGAAACACATGAACAACTGGGAATGAGCGGATACTCGATAAGTGCGAGGAATTATCCGTAGGGGTATTCATGCGGCAAGATCTGTAAGGCAGTAGGCACAAAATATTATCGGGACAACAGAGAGGATTTCAGGGTATCTTGTAATAACAAGACCAACTGGGGATGAATATAAGAAATGACAACTGCAAGTAGTTATCCATCAGGGTTGACAGTGGAAGGGGAATTGCAAACGCGACGACACAAGTTCTCGGGTTAACAGCGGAGAGTATCTTCAGGATCTTCACGTGCAGCAGACGATCATCAGAAATAAGGGGCTCTCCAGGTGAAAATGATAAAGAGATCCTAATGTTAGATTTAGTAAAATCATTTAACCCGAATAGAAGAGAGATCAGAGTCCCAGAGTATAGATGAGGAATAAAAGATCCTAATATCACCCAATGGAGACGTGGGCCCATGGGCCGCACAGCAATGTCAGTAAAACAATTTTCAGCGACTAGACTCAACTTCGGCCAAGGAGTTGGAAAGGGGGATTCCTACAGGCAGTTGGCTCTGATACCAACTTGTGACGCCCCGATTCAATCATGCAATAATCATGCACGCAAACATGTACGATCAAGATCAGGGACTCACGGGAAGATAACACAACACAACTCTAAAAACATAAATAAGTCATACAAGCATCATAATACAAGCCAGGGGCCTCGAGGGCTCGAATACAAGTGCCCGATCATAGACGAGTCAGCGGAAGCGACAATATCTGAGTACAGACATAAGTTAAACAAGTTGTCATAAGATGGCTAGCACAAACGGGGATACAGATCGAACGAGGCGAAGACCTCCTGCCTGGGATTCTCCTAACTACTGGTCGTCATCAGCGGGCTACACGTAGTAGTAGGCACCTCCGGTGTAGTAGGAGTCGTCGTCGACGGTGGCGTCTGGCTCCTGGACTCCATAGTCTGGTCGCAGCAATCGGGTAGAGAAATGGGGAAAAGGGGAAACAAGGCAACCGTGAGTACTCATCCAAAGTACTCTCAAGCAAGGAGCTACACTACATATGCATGGATATATGTGTAAAGGGCCATATCAGTGGACTGAACTGCAGAATGCCAGAATAAGAGGGGGATAGCTAATCCTCTCGAAGACTATGTTTCTGGCAGCCTCCGTCTTGCAGCATATAGAAGAGAGTAGACTGAAGTCCTCCAAGTAGCATCGCATAGCATAACCCTACCCGGCAATCCCCTCCTCGATGCCCTGTTACAGAGCAATCACCGGGTTGTATCTGGCACTTGGAAGGGTGTGTTTTATTAAGTATCCGGTTCTAGTTGTCATAAGGTCAAGGTACAACTCCCAGTCGTCCTGTTACCGAAGATCACGGTTATTCAAATAGATTTACTTTCCTGCAGGGGTGCACCACATAACCCAACACGATTGATCCCATTTGGCCGGAGACACTTTCCTGGGTCATGCCCGGCCTCGGAAAATCAACACGTCGCAGCCCTATCTAGGCACAACAGAGAGGTCAGCACGCCGGTCTAAACCTAAGCGCAGAGGGGTCTAGGCCCATCGCCCGTAGCGAACGCGGCCGGAAGCAGACCTAGCCTAGCAGGCGTTCCAGTCCAATCCGGGGCGCGCCACTCAGTCGCTGACGTCACGAAGGCTTCGGCTGATACCACGACGCCGAGTGCCCATATCTTTCCCGCGTTGTTGGTTAGTGCGTATAGGATCAACGACCCAACTCAGATCAAATACCAAGATCTCGTTAAGCGTGTTAAGTATCCGCGAACGCCGAACAGGGCCAGGCCCACTTCTCTCCTAGGTGGTCGCAACCTGCCCTGTCACTCCGCCTCAAAGATCCACTCGCGGGTACTCCTACGAGCCGAACCGTCTTTGGTCACCACATGTATCATGTATAAAGTATATAGTATATACCCGTGATCACCTCCCGAGTGATCACGGCCCGATAGTATAGCACAGCAGACGGACAAGAATGTAGGGCCACTGATGGAAAACTAGCATCCTATACTAGGCATGTAGGATTGCCACTACAAGAAATATGTCAACTTATGACCTTATGTGAGTGACCCTCGAAGAATTGGTCATAAATTTATGACCATTTTAGACCAATTGGTCAAAAGCTGTCTGGGGGGCTCCAAACCCTAAACCATTGCGACGATTTTGGTCAGAAAGGTCATAATTTCCTTACACGAAATGGTCATAAAGCAAACAGCGCTAGTCCGTTGCCTTATTTCTAGTTGTTAACGACCAATATAGATGGTCATAGCCTTGTAAATAGTGGTGGGTTGCGATGACTAGGCGCCATCTCATCAGTTTTGCCTATGTGTCATGTCCATGTGGCAGTTTTTTCCCTAGGTTGTGAAGCAACCTATATTTCTGTCATGGCCAAAATTCCCAAACAAATCTCATAAATTCTTTGGGTCATATCTTCGTCAAATATGTAAAAACCTTCCTTGCCTAGTTCAAAAATAATTCAAAAATATTCATTTTCCTATTCTGTTCAGAACAACAGTTTGTGAAGGAAGTACCACTTTGGCATGTCCAAATAGCATCCATTTTCTACAGTCCTTTCCTATGCCCAAATAACCATCCTCCACCAAATGCCAGCTCAATCCATTCATTATTTTGAGTCGAGCTTCAACATTCGTATTTATGTCCAGTGTGGTGGTTTGCAAAGCAAGTACCATCTAGGCTCCTCCTTTTGAGCTGAAAATTTGTGAAGACGGTCTTCTTAGTAACTGATCATCCTCAGCCAAAACTCACGCCCATTGGCCATGTGCATTTCCCGTACCGCAAATCAAACACTTGGCTGGTTATTCATGTTTGAGCATCGATCGGTCTCCTCGTGAGAATCTTATGTTGTGATTTTCTTCCTAGCACCTACCTGGGGAGTGCCCAACCCACTAGAGATACCTCGGCCGCCCAGAACACATGGCAACGCCACGGTCACGCGGTGACCACGCGGCGGGCATGCGAGTTTACGCGCTCTAGAGTTGGGGCCCTCGGCCACCGCCCAAACCTCGACGTATCGCCACCAAACCATGTATTTATGATTAAATAGGTACTTATGTAAATAGAAATGATTTTTGGAAAAAATAAATAGCAAACTATAAGGCATCTGCAGTTCAAATTTGACCCGCTTCCAACTGAATTGACGGAAATTTTTCTTTTTCACGAGAGGTCGATAAAAACTTTTTGCACCCAACCATTATGTCAATTGTGCATTAAATATGTCCTAGTATTTTATAAAATTGATTTGGTCCAATTTTGCAACAATTATTTGGTAGTCCTTCACAAAAAAAACCTCCTTTCGGGCACTCGAAAAATGGAAAATGGTTTTTTCGTCCAACGAAAATGAAAACTTCCTTAGGCAACATTGTTTGCCATTCCAATATGCACTCTTGTGCACAATATGAGATCATTTGAACAAACTATGCCACGAATGTGGCCATAAGATTGATCATTTGGCTTGAAAGCCATGAATCTTCAGAGATGATAGCTCATTTCTGAGAACACTTTTTTAAAATAATTGCCGTATTACAAGTTTGTTATTTTTCCTGGAAACTTGGCCACATATAATGACATAATGTGAAGGTTTCCCAATTTTTTGAAATTTTTTGAATTTTTTATGCCTGTTTCAAAATGCGGTCAAAACGGCGGGAATGACCGTTCCTAGCTAGTGGTTGAATCTTGGAATTTTTTTGGTGTTTCTCTGATTAAATAGATACTTATGTACCTAGAAATGATTTTTGGAAAAAATAAATAGCAAACTATGAGGCAGCTGCAGTTCAAATTTGACCCGCTTCCAACTGAATCGACGGAAATTTGTCTTTTTCACGAGAGGTGGATCAAAACTTTTTACACCCAACCATTTGGTCAATTGTGCATTAAATATGTCCTAGTATTTTAGAAAAATGATTTGGACCAATTTTGGAACAATTATTTGATAGTTCCTTCACAAAAAAACCTCCTTTCGGGCACTCGGAAAATGAAAAATGGTTTTTTCGTCCAAAGAAAATGAAAACTTCCTTAGGCAACATTGTTTGCCATTCCAATATGCACCCTTGTGCACAATATGAGATCATTTGAACAAACTATGCCACGAATGTGGCCATAAGATTGATCATTTAACTTGAAAACCCTGAATCTTCACGCGTGATAGCTCATTTCTGAGAACACTTTTTAAAAATAATTGCAGTATTACAAGTTTATTATTTTTCCTGGAAACTTGGTCACATATAATGACACAATGCGAAGGTTTCCCAATTTTTTAATTTTTTTTGAATTTTTTATGCCCGTTTCAAAATGCGGTCAAAACGGCGGGCTTGACCGTTCCTAGCTAGTAGTTGAATCTTGCAAAACTTTTGTTGTTTCTCTGATTAAATAGATACTTATGTACTTAGAAATGATTTTTGGAAAAAATAAAGAGCAAACCATAAGGTAGCTGCAGTTCAAATTTGACCCGCTTCCAGCTGAATCGGCGGGAATTTGTCTTTTTCACGAGTGGTGTATAGAACCTTTTGACAACCAACAATTTTGTCAATTGTACGTTAAATATGCATTAGTATTTTCTAAAAATTATGCGGTACAATTTTGCAACAAATACATGTTAGGTTATTCAAAAAAAATCATTTTGGGCACTCGAAAAATGGAAAATGGCTCTTTGTGCAATGAAAATGAAACCCCCCAAATCAACATTATTTGTCATCCTAAGATACACACATGTGCACAATATTGATTGATTTTAACAAACTATAAGTGGTTAATATGTTGAATGTCTGCCCTGAATAAGAGGATAAAAACTGTAAGCAAAACAAAAGAATTTTTTTACACAGCCTTAATTCTGATTGGTTGAGGTAGCTATGGCATGGATCGATGACATGGCGGAGATCCGTCCATCCATACAGCCATCCACCGTCCATCCAACCCACTGATCCAGATCCTACCCTACCCTGCGCTTCTCTCCCCAATCCAACCCATCTCTCCCCCTCCCCGCCGCCTCCCCTCACCTTCTCTCCTCGATCCAGATCCACACGCCGCCCCTCATCTCCCTCGACGCCTCCCATCCCCACCGACGACCTCGATGCCCTTCTCCCCTCCCCTCCCGTGCGGACGCACGCAACCATGGGAGCAGCAGCACCTTCGTCCGTCTCCCCGGCGCGCGCGAGCAGCTGGAGGAGGTCTTGAGTGGGCGGCGATTGCCATAGGAGGCAGAGATGGGGTCGAGGACCAAGGGGTGCTACGGATGGCTCATCGTGGCACTAGTGCTGGCGCTCGTCGGAGCCGCCCGCCCGGCTCCGCCGCTGACCTCGCCATCTTCTCCACTCTGACCACAACGCGGCGGGCGGATCCAGGCCATGCGAGCGAGACGGTGGCCAGATCCTCGACGGGGAGGACACGCAGCGGTCCCTGCCGGCCAAATCAGGTTCGTCTCCTCCCGCAGCTGAGTCATTTTACTGGGGATTTGCCTCCCACGACCACGACCTCTGACCCCTTCTCATTGATTTGCTCGGGCGGCCGCCTCTCCCACCATCGACGGTAGGGTGACGACCAAGGAGGAGGACGAGTACTGCCGCTTCAAGTTCAACTCGGCGGAGGGTGATGACGTGTACGTGGTTTTTTGTCGTGGCCACTGCCCTGGCTCAGGTAATTTCTGCCCCTTTTTGAAGATACACGAGCCCTGATTTGGGATGGAGAAGAGTGGCACGACACCATACCTGGTGATCTGCTGGAGCTATGCACTGGAATACTGAGTCTTGTATGTTTGTTGTACCACAGTTCTCAGCTTTAAAATTAGCAGTAGGATATTGGCTTGCAAGAATCTGATGGACCTAGTAGTGCATAAAACCTTGCGTGCCATCAACACAAGCTTTAGAACACCGGGAAAAATATTTGCATGTGAAGAAAACTTGAGTATGCTAGCACATACCCTGGCTCAGATGAGTACTCCTTGCTGCATCTTTGTTGATAGTTTCTGTGCAAATTTTTCTTGGTGTGCCTGATAGTTATAGCTAGGCTGCAGTTGATTTGATATGACCATGCGGTGATCATTTGTCTGTTGTCACAGATATTTCATAGTCTGATTTGGACATTTATTGTACGTGATTCAACATCACCATTGATTTGTATTGTTTCACAGAGTTAATGTGGCTTGACGATGCTGCTGAACACTAAATTAACATGTCCCTGCATCTTACTGTCAACAATTTGTGCATGACTTGCCTTGGTGATGTAGTTTTACTTGCTGTGTATGCTTGCTTAGTTGTTCACCGGGCCGCTCTCTTGTATCGTTTGAGTGCGCCAATTAGTTCGGCCAGCCTCTATGATTTATTCTGATAGCTTCTGGTTGTTATAGGTTTTGGTTATACATGCACATTTGGGTCTTAATTCCTGCCTATTTTCTCTGAAAAAACTAAGACATGTTTGAGCTGACAACTTCCAGCGGATGTTTATTATACTATTGAGTTGAATTCATGTACTGCTAGCTGCATGATGCTATAGTCTAGATACATAATGCAAAGTATGTTGTATTTACACACTTACATCCAACTGCAGTAGCAGCATGGGCGAGTTGAGGTGGAGGACAGAGAGGCTGTGTCGTGCGGGTTCTGATCATGGTATAGCAGCACACTTTCCAGTGTCGATCTGAGCAAACGATGATGCAAGGCTGCTCCTCCTTGTACTGCATGTCTTCATCGACTTGAATTTTTGACAGGGAGATATTTAAAGCCTTCACTTGTTCATTGTGTCATCTGTTGATTACTTTTTCTATTATTTTCTTGCAAAGCATGTAATGGTTTGGAGTAGTTGACCATGGCCTGATGGAACATTCATGTTGTTAGCATTTCTACATCTACACTATTACAGCAGCTTGTTGATCAAGCGCTTCTTTCTATCTAAATGTGTGCACAGAAGTTCAGTTACCTTCTAAAAAATTATTGGTGCACTATCTATCTATATATATATACACTATGTATATATACACACACACACACACACACACACACACACACACTATTACAGCAGCTTGTTGATCAAGCGCTTCTTTCTATCTATATATATACATACACTATCTAAATTGTTTGCAACGGGATTATGCACATGAGGCAGGACTATACAAGTGAATTGTCACAGTAAGGTCCTTCCATGGATTTCATGTGGCTCCTTGAGTTGTAAGATGCAGCTCCAACATTGAATATATTTTGAATGCTTCCAAAGATACTCTCTGTTACGTTTACTTCAATATATACATGCATGTTACTGATAGAAGCTGGCTGTAGGAATCCGTACACATATATACTCTCTTGTACAGTACATTGCTAGATCACTCACTAGGCATTATGTAATACTACTAGGAGATATGGGTGAGGGACTAAAAGGATGATACGCTTCCATGAATTTATTTGTAAGAAGTTTTTCTTGGCTGTGTACAAATCAGCCCAAATGAATTTATGTTCTTTTTACTTCCAGAGTTATAGTGCACTCATACTGTCATCACATTGTGTGTTCTTGCTACATATACCTCTCTATTTGCTTAGGCAGACAACTACTTATGTAATATGCAAACAACAGCAACAGAGCTAGTGATGCTAATTCTACCTCTTGTTACAGAATCAGAATTCCTCTTGTTGCACAGGACAACTCCGTTTCCTCTTGTTACAGAATTGGAATTCCTCTGCTTCTTATGCTACTCTGCTAGAACTCTGCTTTTCTACTTGTCATATTGAATATACATGTTCTAAACATTATACAGTACTTTCGTTGTTAACTCCAAACAACTTGGGATCTTCTCTTCTGCATGCAGCAGCTGGCTTACCAGTACGCCGCCAAGGGGGCATGCCTTGCCCTGGTAGCAAGGAGGGAGTGGAGCCTGTGGCAGGTCGCCGACCGCGCCTTCGAGGTCGGCGCGTCGGACGTGATCATTCTCCTCGGGGACGTCGCAGACCCAGACGACTACAACAGATTTGTTCAGGCCACAATCGACCACTACGGCCAATGTAAGTCAGCCCCTCTCTGTTACAACTAACCTGGTTTAACATATTTCTTCCACAAGCAGTCATTCATTTGGGTGTAAGATAGTTGACATTTACACTTGTATATGTTTATCAGAATATTGATACTTTGCATGCTATGAGTAAAATGCTTCATTTTCTTTCGTCACCTTTCTTGTATGAATGATTATCTCATTTTAACTTGCTGGAGAATGAAAGCATTGTACTAGCTAGATTTGTCTTATCATTCTAAATAACTTGTTTGTTTTTTGATTGGTTTGTTCATAATATATTGGCCCCATTTTTTTTGATTCTTCTCTTCTGGTTCATGTAACAGGGCAACCATGGAAGGCATGCAACCGTGGAAGGCATGTTGATAGTTCATATTGTCATTCTGTTAGTCCAGTGTAATGAAGGTCATGGCCTAGTCAAGTATGGTCGCCCATTGAGTCGTGCATATGTTTAATATGATTGGAGCAGGGACCCAGTTTGTGCCGATTGTCACTGCATATGTTTAACAGTGATTCTACTTGTATATGTGTTATTACACTAGTAGAATTTGTACCTGGAGCAGGATCCCAATATTTGTAGAGATTGTAACATTGATTGTCATTGTATACAGATTGATTCTGGTTGCTGTTACTTGAAGTATTTCTTATGTTTTATGTATGTGCTGATTTAAATATTGATTATTTCTTTACTATCAAATCGAAATCAGAAGAAAAAGGCATTGACAAAAGGTGCCCACTTACTAGAACTTGACCATTGGGACCCATCTAACTAGAGGATTTTTTTTGAAAAAAGAAAAATAAAACTATCTAGCCGAAAAGGCCACGGCCCAAAAATGAGAAGGCTTAATTGCTGGGCTTGGCCCATCTACCTAGCCAAAATTAATATGAGAAAAAAACACAAATAGGCTGAATTGTTGGGCTAGGCCCATGTAGAAAACCGAATTGGACCGGGCTGAATCTTGTGCCACATCAGCTTGCCACGCTGGATGCCTGCGTGGCCTGGGGAGGTTGCTAGTGACCAAAACGCCACGGTAGGAATATTTTGGTCGTAAACGTCTTTGACCATTCCAGAAGAAAGGTCGCTATAGTCAGTTTACGACCGCCAGCTTTTGACCTTCTGTTTTTGGTCACAAAAAGGTCGTAAATGGAAATTTGTGACCTTTCAGTGACCAATAGTGGTGGTCACAAGTTGACATATTTCTTGTAGTGTGCAGGTAAAGGTAACAACAGTAGTAACAAGGACAAGCTATGCATCAGGATAGGATAAACGGAAGCAGTAACATGCTACACTACTCTAATGCAAGCAGTAGAGAGTAGAGTAGGCGATATCTGGTGATCAAGGGGGGGGGCTTGCCTGGTTGCTCTGGCAAGAAGGAGGGGTGGTCGTCGATGTAATCGATCTCGGGGGTATCGGCAGCGGTCTCGGGGTCTACCGGAAAGAAGTAACGGAGGGGGAACACAATAAATAATAGAGTAATAAAAGCATCACAAAGCATAACGAGGCAATACGCGGTGCTAGGTATGCCGTAACGCGGTAGGAGGTGATACCGACGAAGGGGGAAACATCCGGGAAAGTATCCCCGGTGTTTCGCGTTTTCGAACAGTTGGACCGGAGTGGGAAAGTTGCGAGTTTGATATGTTAGGGGTGTGTGGCGGACGAACGGGCTGCGTATCAGGGTTCATCTTGTCGTTCTGAGCAACTTTCATGTAGAAAACATTTTCATTTGAGCTACGGTTTATTTTATATGATTTTCTAAAGTTTTAAATCATTTTTAGAATTTATCTAATTAATTTAATCCAACATTATCCTGACGTCAGCAGTCAAAAGATGTGTTGACTGGTCAAACTGACGTGTGGGCCCAATGGGACCCACCTGTCATACACTGTTAGGTTAATTAGGGTTTAGGTTAAACTAATTACTGTTTAATTAAACTAACAGGTTAATTAGATTAATTGAATAGGATTAATTAACTTAATTAATTTAATTCAATTAATTAATTAAATTTATTTTTATTTTTATTTTTATTTTTATTTTTATTATTTTTTATATTTTTTTTAATGTTCTAGGGGTTGGGCCCCACATGTCATTGGGTCAGGGGGGCATAGTGGGTTCGGTGTTAGCGGGTGCCTGGAGCGGGCGCTGGGCACCCACCCAGGTCGACAGGGAGGGAACGGCGCTGGGCGCCGTCAGCCACAGCGACGAGCAACAGCAGCGGCACAGAGGGCCAAGGCTGCGCGTCGGTGAGCCGCGGCAAGGCCGCCGCGGGACGGAAACGGCAGTGGGCGGCACGTGCGCGCGCGCACACGGCGGGGAGCAGCAGCAGACAGAGCATCGCCGGCGGGCGCGGTCGTGGGTGCGTTCAGGGGCGTTAGGGCGCACGCTCTTCATGAGCGCGGGTGCGAGGAGCGCGTCGGGCGAGCGCATCGCGGTGCGGTGGGCGTCGAGGGCGCCCGCAGCAGGGTAACGGTGACGCAGGCTGGGTGCAGTCGTGGTCACGGTGACCGAGCCCACTAGCCGGAGACCGGACGACGCATATGGCACCTACGGTGGTGAATCGAGGAGGGGGGAGGGGGAGTAGCCACGGGAGCTCACCCCGGAGCTGTTGGCGTGCTCAGACGCGTCGGGGGCGACCAGAGTGTGCAAATCGAGCGGTGACGCAGGCGACGTGGTCGGAGGGGATGGATCGAGGGTGACGGCTCCGGAGCGCTCCGGCTTGACCTGGTTCACGTCGACGATGTAGACGAGGTGGGGTGGCGCCTGGACTTGAGGGGGCGGCGGAGGGCGGCGCCGTTCGGGGGAGGTGCCGACATCGGGGTCGAGCGACTCCGGGCTCGGGCGATCCGACGAGGAAGAGGGCGAGGAGGTGCTCCGGCGACGGGGTGGCTCTGGCGAAGCAGAGGCGGGACAAGGCGGCGACGGTGTGCGGCGGCGGCGTCAGGGACGATGTGGTCGGGGTGGTTTGCCCCGATCTAGAAATCAGGGGGAGTGGGGGGAGAGAGCGAGAGAGAGTGGGGGTCGGGCGTAGTGGGGAAGAGGGGCTAGGGTTTCTGGCGCCCGGGGGGGAGTAGTAGCGGGCGCGGTTGGGCCGGCTTGGCGGCCCAGTAGCCTGCTGGGCCGAGGCCCAGCTAGGGGGTCCTTTTACTTTGTTTTGTTTTTGTTTTAATCATGTTTAGTCTTTTATTTTTTTTCTCTTTACTGTTTTATTTTTATTTTAGAGCCCTTTTGCATTTTCTAAAAATGAGTTTCCTTCACAACAATTACCTACGTAATATTTGGCACTAACAGAACATTTTTGTTTTAATGTTTGAAAATTTTTATTATTTGCCAAATTTTGAATTTGAATTTTAATCGGTTTCGAACTAACGCGAGATTAGCAACAGTAATCGAAGTGACGTGACATCATTAGCAGTGGTTACTGTAGCTTGATTATCCGGGCATCACATTGGAATACTGTAAACAAGATATAGAGAAAAGCACGCTAGAGTTCTTGAAGCACCTCAATAGAAATGAAGATATACTACTTCCTTAAAACTTCGAGTGAGTCACATTGTCTTGTACTACAAATTCTGTTTTTGCTTACTAGCTAGATGTTAATAAGTGTATAGGGTTTAGGGTTATAGTTGATTAGTGTTATGCACATGCCTGCTTAATTTATACATGCAAACGTATGCGCATGCAGGTTCCACTGGATCTTGTTAGACTTTAAAGTTGACGAAGGAAAAGTTGAAGTACTAGACTCACTACTTAAAAAAGATAGTGACTACAACATCGTGAAGGGGATAGTCAACAGGTAATTTCAATCATTATTAACTATATCTTGGCCTATTTAGTTCGTCATTTCCTGATATGAACTATTTCTAATAACCCCTTTATTAATTTTCTTGGCCGGTGGGCAGGGCTTGGGCAAAGTACATCAAGGTGACTCCAGGAAAATGGCGACAAAAGCTATTTTGGTATCGAACCAAGGTAAGTAATTAAGTAGCTAGTACTAGCTAGCTACCTACCATCTCTTTAATTCTTGTTTTAGTACCATTAATTAACTATCATGCTTGATTAATCATTATCTGATTCAATTCCATTCTCGTAAAGGCCCTGAAGCAGGCGCCGGGGAATGATCTGTGTGCATACTACGTTTGCGAGAACATTCACATGATGGCGTCCGAAAGGAGCAGATCTGATAGACAATAATGGGTACGTTTCACATAACACTATTCACAATTTTTACATGATTATCAATATTGATCTCCTTCTTAACAGTTCCATGACGTGCGGGAGAAGCTCCTAACAACGGAGCGCATACGAGCACTTCAAGAGGAAATAGCAGGATTTTTACTCGACCAGGTCATAGATCCCAAAGGAGAATACTATTAACCGCTACCGCCCCATGAACCACTTGTCATCGTGCTCCGAAGGCACCAAGGAAACATGTAGGAGAAATTGTATATATATACATGTGTATGTGTGAATAATTAATGGTGGTGGTTGTGAGACATTCCCTGATATATATTTATATATATGCGGTTCTACGAGAAAATCTATTTATATATATGCATAACGTGTACAATATGTAGTATCGTAAAATACCAGCAAACAAAAAAGAATTAAATGGAAAACACGAAATTAATGGGAAAAAAACCAAAACCCTCCCAAACATTTAGTACCGGTTGGTGTTACCAACCGGTACTAATGGTCTACCAGCACCCGGGCCTGGCTCGTGCCACGTGGTTGCACTTTTGCGCCGGTTCGTGCCGAACCGGTAGTAAGGGGGGGGGGGGGCTTTAGTCTCCATCCTTTATTGCCGGTTGCAGAACCGACACTAAAGGCCCTTACGAACCGGCACTAAAGCCCTGTTCTGCACTAGTGATTGCATCCTCTGTAATATCATCTCTGGAGCTAGTGCATCAATATTCAGTAGACCTCTCTGAACCAATAGATCATTGTATTCTTCTCAATACCAAAAAGTTGTAACCTTTCCGCATAATATTAAGCCAATATTCGGCTATAATGAGTGGATTTTTGCATCACTCTCTAGATTCTATTCTAGAACAGAAATCCCTCATATAAAATCCATTTAGAAAATTTTCATTTCCACAATGCATAGTTTTCTAATTTTACCCATTTTACCAAGTTCATTGCACAACTTTTAGTTTTTACTAGTTTCCCTCTGTTTTGTTGCCTTTGTACATGTATTGGTATTTCCATGTACATGGCACATAGAAAAGGAACAAGTGGAGCCAAATTGAAGGAGTTTGAGTCATCAGATTAATGCCCTTTGGAGAGTTAGAGATTTTGACATTTTCCAAAGTGTCTGATGTGAACATCTAGTTCCATGGGTGTATTGGGCCTCCTGATATGGATCCAACAAGCCCAAGAACACCTAAATCACATACGTATGAAGAAATGGCGACCAAAGTATGAAATTGCACGCACAGACTTCAAAAGGAAAGACAACGCCTGGTACGACTGTTATAGGTCATAGCGCTCATACCAGCCTCATCGTTGTGAAATTAGCCATAACTTACACGTTTCTTCACCAATCTCGTCTCGTCTTGTTCCTATGTGATCCCTGGCGACCAAGGGAGGTATTGGGACATGATTTGGCTCTCCTAGAGCCCTTGGATGAAGGGTTAGGTGGAGGATCAAGACTCGTGGAGTCCACCTATATATTCACCTTCAACCCTGGCGGCCGACATTCATCATCAATAAGTCCCATATGCCCCGCCACGTGTCGTCACACCTCCACTGCAGCCGCAAGACCGTCTCCACTATAAAGGAAGGGTCAAGAAATGGAAGAAGGAAGAGGGAGACTCCAAAAACGCCCGGAGCCAACGGCAATGTTCTCGGTGTGAATCGCTCCGGGCGTTGTATAAACCGGCCTGGGTACGAGTAGCAACCGATAGAATATATTATTTCCAACTACGGTCTGGGTACGAGTGTAGCTACGTTCCGCTCCCGGTGTGAATCAACATCCTATTGGGATAATTTATCAAAAGTGTTACGACTAGCTGCTGCAGGACATCAAGTTTACATTGCTTGAAAATGAAGAACACCGGCACAGTATTGCACATACTTTGTCCTTTTCACACTTGTAGGAGACCCAATCTGGATGTTTCTCCGTCGTGGAGACCCGTCACAACACCAACATCGACAGTGGTCGCATTTTATGAGCGATAGAGGCGAGCCAACGGGTTGTAGTGCGAAGGCTGAGCCCAGCCGAGCGGTTGATGAGGATCTGGATATACTTGGTTAAGGAAGGTAGTGCAGCACATCTGCAGATACTGTAGAATGGACAAGAGTGTTGGCTTCAACAACCACTTGGGAAGATTATCAGGTGCTCAAGACGCGTCAATCGTCATCTCGATGCACCAGCTTAGGGACCAGCTGGTTCTCTAGGGGAGGGTGTTGGGCGTCACCTGACCAAGAAGGCGTAATCGGATGACCAACAAGGCGGCAAGCTTGAATCCTATTTGGCGCTTAAGGCGCTGAACTTTATTATTAGTACGCAGCGCCTAGGTGCACGTTACAATGGGCTGGCCCATTTAAGCATACTCGAGCCTGACGTGTGTCCCAGTTTAGAAAGCTTCTAGGATTGGCTTTTTCCGGTTTTTTATCTTTTCATATTTTCCAATCTCTTTCCTTCTTTATTTATATTTATTTTTCCTTTTCCCTTTTTCAAATTAATGAACTTTTTTCAAATCCGTGATTTTTTTCATTTTTTCTGTGAATTTTTTTGCTATTTAGGAACTTTTTCAAATCTAATGAACTTCTTTTTTTCAAATTTGAGAACTTTTTCATTTTGTGAACCTTTTCAAATTTAGAAAATTTCAAGTCTTGAACATTTTCAAATTCATGAACTTTTCTGTTTTCAAATTTCATGTACTTTTTTCAATTTTGAGAAGGGTTTTTTTGATTCTTTTTAAACTCATGATTTTGGCCCCAAATTTCATGACCTTTTCTCCTCCAAATCCACGAATTTTTTTTGAAGTTGTGCACTTTTTCCAAACTCAAAAACATTTTTCAATTTTCAATTTTAAATTTTTTGAACTTTTTCAAAAAGTCAACTTGTCAATAGTCAACCAGAAGATCGGTCAAACCAGACGAGTGAGCTGGGGTAGTTGGGCTGGTTCATAGTTTGTGCATGTGAGCGTCAGTTGAGGTTGTTGGCGCCACAAGCGCCGTATGGACTGAGCTTTAGTGACTTAACTGCACCTGTCTTTAGGTGTATGACATATGGGCCAGCCACCTGTTGGGCCCACCTGTCATAGACTCAAAGGCAGGTGTAGTAAGTCACTAAAGCTGCATCCGTGCGAGGTCTTGGCGGCAAGCGGCGCATAATTCAAATAGAGGCGCTGGGCTGAATGGCGTTGCGTGATGGCCATTTGGGCCACATGTCGTGTAAGTGGACCTTGCGGATATATAAGCAACAGTCAAGTGCTGTAAGTGGGTATACTCCCCCTAAAAAAAATGTAAGTGGATATATCGATGAAAATGAAACTAGTCTGGACCTCCCATTCTCTGTTATCCTCTCTGTCTCCATCTTCTAGCCAGATAATTGCCGGAGTTGAGATCCCCAGCTCGCCAACCAACCTTACCACGGCGAGGATGTGACATAATGCACCTCAACCTGCATTGTCCTGTACAACCTGTGGACAACTAATGTAAATCACTTGTACCAGAACATGAAGCTGGCAATATATCCTGCAGTTTTTACCAGGGCAAGTCAATTGTATTACTACTTGCACGTATTGTGCATACCAAAATTCTTTTTATGTGCACAAGCTGCTAAAGCTCTCTTTTGCCATGAAATAAATTTGTTAGTAGCCCCATGATCTTCGTTAACATACTGATCCTTTACTTACCTCATTTGGCAAATGCACCGATGGTTGTCAGATCAAAGGCACAAAGATAAACTCCGCTTATATACCAAATGAAGAAGGCATACTTGTTACTATTTGCAAAGTGGATTGAAATACATAGCCAGACAAAGGTTCTAAACATGAAGACGTCAGTCCTAAGAAAAATTAAGTCATAGTAGACTTTTATCGTCTCATCTGTAGGCTAACTTTTTTTTTCTCTCTTCAGTGACATCAAAAAATCTGAAATGTCTGTAAACCATGGATTAGATCAGTGTTGCAAGTCGGAGTTCTTAATAGATCCTGGCTTGTTCTCCATAATTGCGAATACCTGACAAGCTTCATTCCACAAAGCTGAATTGTAACAGTGACAGGTACGAGGATGGACAGATCGCACTTGCTTTGACTTCTTACAGGGTCCTAGTTAACCTAATGACTCCGAAGATATTATACACCGTTAATGCTCTCTCTAACTTATATGACAAACAAACGCAACAAACATTGCTGGGTTAAGGAACACAAGATAGAACACTCCAGGTTTCCCCCTTCAGGATGACCATACTACAGAGACCAAAAACAGAGGCAACTTAGTGGTAAAGCGTTGATTTGCATGGCAACCTCAGCAACATCTGTAATCATCATCAACACATCAGCCAGGCCTCCAGCATTTGCATCAACACTATTCTGACCAAGCTGAATATGCGCTTCAGCATGCACCGCAGCCTTTGCTTGTTCCAGCATCTACTCATCCTCGTTCTCAACACCTGCCCAATATTTCAAAATCAGGAGTCTTCGACATCTGAAAGATTGTGAGCAAAGAGGAACAAAACGACAGCCGACAAGTAACACTCAGGTAAATTGCTTGCAGAAAAAACACGGGAAGAAGCAGAACGCAGAAGAAATCAACCTTTGGAACTCTTCTTACCCATGGTTCAATTGTTTTATCGACGTCGAAGTCTCAAACACTCGCTTTTATGCGTTAACCAGTGTAGTTAGCTGTCAAACTTAAAATACATGGCAGGAAAAAGGAATGTCAAAGTGAATCCTAAAAGAAGGAACGGTGAATCCTGTTGCAAGACTCAACACAAACTATGTGTGTCCTCTGTTATCCTACGAAAATTGATTGCTTGAATTTGGCATGTGCCTTGATTCAAGGGCTGAGATTGAGGCACGTGCTTTCCAAACAGACATTGGTGCCCAATTGATTTAAGAATTAAGATCAAACCTGTATCTGAGCACAAGCTGACATGCCATCATTGCTACTTTGAATGGCAAGTCCACAGAGGAAAAACCTATTCAAACACCTCAGTTTTGGTCATGTCATATAGTACATCAGATGCATTAGTGGTAGCAACGACTGAGGCTCTTATTTGCAACCGTACTACTCCTTCTGTTTCGAAATAAGGGTCAACTAAAACCACTACCCTTATTTTGGAGCAGAGGGAGTAGTTATACAGATTTATGTCAAATCAACATCCTGAGAAAACTTTATATGTGTAAAGGTTAAAATAAAGTGCCTCTCTGCATCCTTATATCTATCCATATAAAAGCAGACAAGATAAGGCATACTTGACTGGAATAAATGTTTCCTAGGTGAAACAATCCAAAGGTGAACGGGAATGTAGGCTTGTACTAGTTCTCCATTATCTCGAATTCTTGATCGTACAAACCATTTGTCCAAGATAATTGCCACCATTTAGTGTGTTTTACAATTCCATGAGGCCACCAGAATGCTACTTACAGTGCAAGATCTTTTCATTTAATTATCTAGTAACCTTAAAATGGCAAATAGATTAAACAAACAGATCGCAGATATGCTCCTGAGTTTGGTTAGCATACCCACAAGCACAGAATAAGTAACACACTTAAATCGTGTAACAAAGAATTGACGATCACAATAATAAACTACTCCCTCCGTCCCATAATATAAGAACGTTTTTGAAACTACACTAGTGTCAAAAACGTTCTTATATTATGGGACAGAGGGAGTATCAAGCATCAGACAAGCTGTGTGATTAAAAAGAGATAACAAGGATGCGGCAGAAAGTTTACCACTTGATATTGTCGGTAATGAAAACAATGATGGTGGGAAGTTGATATATGCATACAACTTAAGGAAATCACACTGATGTGTAACATGGCACACCTTCTCAAGTTGGAATGTTTGGATATCCAGTGTGTAACAACCTGGTTCAGACGATGAGCTTTTGCCCTGATACAGGAGCAAGTACCTCTTCATTGAACCTATCAACAAGCAGTAAGAACCTAGTGAGATTGTCTGCACGCACTGCCACTGGCTGAAACTCCCACCATTGTTTCGTCTACTGCTATAATAACTGAGGTCATAATCATATCTACGACCCCGTGCAAGCACATACATCCCAGACCTGCCTTCCCCTGCCTCCACCATGGTTATATCTTGAGCATATCTTGCTTCTGGTGGGGGTTTAACAATGCGGAACTCCATCCTTCGGGTGTCAAGCACCAACATTTTTATTTCACTATTCAGTTTTTGCATCCAGTAAAAGCAGCCATACGCGTAATGGCGTGAGTCCAAGACTTGCTCCGGTTCTAACAACTCAGGAAATAAATCACTCAAACTCTGTGGTGGAACAGCTCGCCATTGCCCGGTGCTCGAAGAGAAGACAAAGGTGAACAACTTAGACTTGCACTGCGCCATGAAGATCACTCTGAATGACATCCCTTTTGTAGCTGCTGTCTCCTCGTCCTGGTCGCTGGGAGGGACAAGGAAGTTATCGCACCATCGCCCCATTGCTAATGGGCGCGGATCCTCCACCGAAGCTCTTAGCTTGTGCGGAATTGCCGGAAGCAGGAGGTATCGCCGGTGCAAGGGGTCGCAGACCACCATGTCCTTGAAGACGGTGTGTTCTCGGAGGAGGTTACTGTCGAGAAGGATGCGGCCGTCGCGGACGTCCCGGACCATCCAGCAGATAGCGGGGACGGGAAGGAAGGAGAAGTCGAAGGCGCTGGCGTCTATCGCGGTGCGGTGCGGCGCTACAACGGGACGGAAGACCATGCATCTCTCCAGGAAACCGAGGAGAGGCGGGTCGTGGAGCTTGCGGAAGCGCCGGACGAAGGAGCGGTCGGCAATGACGCATCGGAAGGAGACGCTGGCGGCGGAGGCACGGACGAGATCGGCTGGGGTAGGCAGCCGGAGGAAAATATCCTCCAGGAGTTCGTCCGGGATCGGCAGCGAGGGCGAGGCCACCTCCTGAGTATGACGGGACTCGAGGATTGGCTGATCAGGGCGAGGACCCGTGCTGCTCTGGCACTTGTCCGTCGCGCCACCGCCCATCGGGCCGCCGGAGGATGAGAAGCTACCTCGAAAACCCTAGTTTGGACGAGGACTCGGTGGACCGAAGGGGAGGACTCTCGTTGCAATTTGTAACTTCTGGGGACTCTATCGGGTGAGATTGAATTTGTTTTGGGTCCCGATAACTGCCACACGTGTGGCAGTTAGGGGGTATGTGCCGCACGCCCCGTGTGGCATCGACACAGACCCGCCCGCACGAGCACGTCCGGGCGCGCCCTGCCACAGCCCGCACGTTCGGTGTGCAGCGCGATCGCCCGCACGAGCACGTCCGGGGCAAGCGACCACGCGGCCCGCACGACCCGTCTCGACCGTCGCACCTCCCCGCCTGTGAGCCACACGCCGCGCGTGGCAGTAACCATGCATCCCGCCGCAACTGGCATGGTCCGGACCCTCTTTCATGTTCATTTAACTGCAGTTGCCATGTTGTTGAACTACAGTTGCCATGTCTGACAACTGCAGTTGCCATGGTTGCTCAACTGCAGTTGCCATCTCAGGTCGAAGTGCCGGATGTCATTTTTTGGCAACTGCAGTAATTGCCATGTATGGTGTGGTCTACTATGATTACCATGATTTGAAAACTTCAGGAGTTGCCACCTACTAACACTAGACAGTTGCCATGTAGCACTGCAAAAACATGGCAAAAACATGTTCGGGTAAAAAGAGAGTTGCCATGTACCCTAGGGCAGTTGCCATGTACCCCTGCAAAAACACATGGCAACTGATAGCTTTTGGTGTGTGGGAGAGGAGATGGCAGTTGCCATGTTCTTCTTACAAGTACACTAGGCCAGTTGCCATGTACCCTGCAAAAACACATGGCAACTGATAGCTTTTGGTGTGTGGGAGAAGAGACGGCAGTTGCCATGTTCTGCTTACAAGCACACTAGGGCAGTTGCCATGTACCCTGCAAAAACACATGGCAACTGATAGTTTTTGGTGTGTGGGAGAGGAGATGGCAGTTGCCATGTTCTGCTTACAAGCACACTAGGCCAGTTGCCATGTACCCTGCAAAAACACATGGCAACTAATAGGGCAGTTGCCATCTGCTTACAATCACAAATAGGGCAGTTGCCATGTACCCTTCAAAAACATGGCAAATGATAGCTTGGGTGTGGGGAGTGGGAAAATGGGCAGTTTTGGGAGATCGGGAACAGAAGTGGTGCGCGGCGTGCGGACGCGATAGCAGTTCCATCGCACACCCCGACTGGCGACTGTTGACTGCGGAGAAAAACCGGCGTGCGGGCGAACTCCCTCATATGCCACACACACGAGTTGTCCTACGTGGCACACAAAAACTGCCTTTTCATGCCAAGATTCGTGCAAAAGGCGTTGGACGGCGATGAAGGCGTGTGGGCGAGTTGGCTAACGTCCACACGTGTGGACATTAGTGTTTCCGTTTGTTTTAGGACAAGCATCACGCTTTATTACGAAACAGTCTGGGCTAAATCGCCCAAAACAGATTCAGCTACGTACACAAGCAGGAACATTATCGTGTAAAACAATAACTACTCCACTAGGGAGAGATATATCTTCTTTTTTATAAACATCATCCTCCTTTACTCAATTGTCACTAGGGTTGTGTCGTTTACAATCAAAGGTATCATATTAACAGGAGGTGAATCCAACCAAACACTAGAAGAAGAGAATATAGCTATTCTAGCCAACTCACAAGCCACCATATTGTTCTCTCTATTACAATGATCATAGATTACATGATTAAAATCTAAAGACATAAAGTAGCAATCGTCGAAAATAACACTTGCCACTGAAGAAGAGTAGCCCTCCATCAACGCTTACGGCAGGCAAATTCACACGAGGTAAACCAAAGCCTCGCCTGGACCTTGACGTCTTCAATCACCTAGGCTTCTCTTGAGAAATTTGGGGTACGCCTATTGAGGGCTTGCTCGACCAGCAAGGCATCAGTTTCAATCACCGGTCAAACCACAACAAGCTCAGCCGCCACGTCGATGGCCTTCTCCACTGCTCTCAGTTATGTACCAAAGGCATCAATGGCATGCTCAACACGCCCCACTCTGGCAGCAATCACCTCGCCCTCGCTGTTCCTGGCAATCACTCCCATATGAGCTCCATCCACATCGAATTTTAAAACATCTGAGGGTGATACAAGAGAGCTTTGACAAGTTTTTAAACATTCGATTGAAGATCTTTTTTTGCGAAAAGGACCCCAGATTTATTAAGGATTTTTAATGATACAATGAACCCCAACAAAGAAAGAAATTACACCCGGGTCCCTATGGAGCCGACCAAGACACAAACACTGCCCCGACTTGAGGGCGCGCCGCTCCCTCCCAGAGCCGACGTGATCTTGGAATCTACGGATGGATTTTCTACGAACGGGGAAGTCTTCAAGCTTATGCCCTTCCGAACCAGCGCGTTAGAGATGTGGCAGACCGCAAGCATCACCGGCAACACCTCATCTTCTCCCTCACCAACGGAGAAGAGGAAGACGAATCTGGATCCAGTCCTGCACAAAGCACAACCAACGCCAACAACTCCTCACCTCCAACCCGAACCATCGGCAGACCAATCCACTCGGCTACATCAACGGATCTGGCACCACTAGCACCACCCCATTGAACCAACAACAACACCGGAAGAGAGGCGTCGTCGGAGATAGAGATCGAACAGAGGAAGAAAAACTACTCCAATGCTGCCGCCACGCCTAAAGGACGAACCGCCGGATGGTAACCCTAGCTACAACCTACCTACGGCTGTACACAAGTCTAGTCGGTAGATTAGGCCCTACTCCACTTCACCCCGACGCCGGCGAGGCCGCGAAAGGAGGTAGGAGGCGCTGATCCGCCGGCGTAACACGGTGAGCCGATGGTTTCGCTCAGAAACCGCCCCCCCCCCCCCCCCCCCCCCGAGATTGGTGACTAATCAATCTTAGATTTAATGGAGAGATCACTAGTATATTAGTTTTGAGCTTGAATAGTTGAAGGAAAACATATAAGCAATAGCTCATTAACTCTCAGAAATATTTTGGTTGTCTGAGGACTTGAAATAATAGTCAGGAACATAAATTAAAATAAGTGTACGTAGTTTTGACAATTGACACTCAAATATATATGTAGTCCCTCCATTTTTATTTTTATTACACCTCGTATTAGGTTTGTCTGAATTCAAACATTATAATGTTTGACCAAGTTTATAAGAAATAATATGATGCAAAAAAATATTCAATGGTGATGTTATTGATTGGGCATTGTATATGTTAATAATTTTTTTCTATAAACTTGATCAAAGTTTATAAGGTTTTACTGCAAATCATGAAGGGAGTACCAAATTGATAATAAATAATTTCAAGTGATGGGTGATCCCATGTTTTGTCGATTCTTTACATTGAAAATGGGGAGCGAAGAGCTCCTCAATTCAAAAAAGACTGATCCCATGAGCTTACCTGTATTCACCTTATTTTTTAGCGTCTAGAGTTGATCTATACACATGAGATTTATGTGAAGGGTTAACAAAGAGTCTGGATGACCACGCCGCTCTCAGGGGACGTCTCAAACGAACCCCTAGCTCTTGCCTCAGCAACGCCACCGAAGGCTTCACAACGCTGCAATAGAGTCAATGCTCTGGGAGACGGGGCGGTTCACTAGGAAGATACAGCAAGATCATAGTTACTTTGAGTTCTGACAGGTACAGAGATGGGCACAGTACTTGCTTTGAATTCTTCAACACGCCAATGGAAGAGAAGAATCACCACCACCTCGCTGATACACTGACACCCGGAGCCCATTCGTCTCTGCTCCGAGGATTCAGGTTCGATAAGCAGACATGTATACAACAAGATCATAGTTACTTTGAATTCTGACAGTTTTCATTGACATACTGATCCTTTATGGACCTTAGTTGGCAAATGCACCGATCATTGTCAGATCAAAGGCACCCGAGATAAACTCCACCTACATACTAAAAAGAACTGAAATTAAGAAGTCATATTTGTAGTTTGCAATGCGGATTGAATTAAGGTTGTAAACATGAAGATGTCAGTCCTAAGAAAAATTAAGTCATGGTAGACTTGATGGTCTCATCTCTATGCTAACTTTTTTTTTTCTCTCCAGTGACGTTGGAAAATCTAAATTGACTGTAAACCATAGAGTAGATCAGTGTTGCAAGTCGGAGTTTTAATAGATCACAACCTGTTCTCTATAATTCAGAAAACCTGACAAGCTTCATTCGCAAAGTTGAATTGTAACAATGACAGATACGAGGATGGACAGATCACACTTGCTTTGACTTTACAGGGTCTTAGTTACCTAATTACTCTGAAGATACTATTCATCGTAAATGCTCTCACTACCTTATCCGACAAACAAGCGCAAGAGTCATTGTCAGGTTAAGGAACACACGATAGAACACTCCAGGTTAACCCTTCAGGATGACTATAGTACTTACTAAAACAGAGGCGAAAGCAGATGACCTTAGTGGTCAAACATTGATTTGCATCGCAACCTCGGCACCATCTCTAATCCTCAACACATCAGCCAGACCTCCAGCATTTGCATCAGTACTATTCTGACGAAGCTGACTATGCGCTTGGGCATGCAGCGCGGCCTTGTTCCAGCATCTCAGCGCGGCCTTGTTCCAGCATCTCCACAGCCTCGCTGTCAACGCCTGCCCAATATCCAAAATTTAGGAGTACTCCAGTTGCAACATTCAAAAGCTTGTGAGCAAACCGGAACGAAATGACAGGCAACATTTGGTAAATTGCTTGCAGAAAAAAAACATGGGACGAAGACGCGAAGCACATCACACAACCTTAATTAGGAACTAATTTTACACATGGTCCAATTGGTTTATCACCCTCAGAGTCTCAAACACTCACATTTATGCGTTCGCCAGTATAGTTAATTAACAGCCCAAGTTAAAATACATAGCAGGAAAAAGGTATGTCAAAGTGAATCCTAAAAGAACTTAAAAGTTGTAAACAAATATTGAATTCCTATTGCAAAACTTAATGAGTTACCTATAGTACTCATCACTAAATCAAGGACAAAAGAATCAGGGACTTCAGTAGCAACACTCAACAAACTATGTGTGTCGACATCCTCTGTCATTCTACGAAAATTGATTGCTAGCATTTGGAATGTGCCTTGATTGAAGGGCTGAGATAGAGGAACTCCATTTTGTCTAAACAAACATTGGGCCCAATTGATTTCAAATCAAACGTGCACCTAAGCACTAGCTGACAAGCTGTCATTGCCATCTGAATGGCAAGTCCACAGAGCAAAACAATATTCAGGTTCCTCTTCACCTCAATTTTGCTCACATCATATACAGGAGATGTGTTAGTGTTGCAACGAGTGAGCCTCTTATTTGCAACCATGCTAGCTATGCAGATTTATGTCAAATTAACATCATGAGAAAAAAATTATAGGTGAAAAGCTGACAAAAAAGTGCTTCTCTGCATAGATTTAAAAAACAGAATGTAAAGGTCATATCTGTATCAATAGAAAAGCAGGCAAGGTAAGGCATGTCTGACTGGAATGAATCCAAAGGAGAACTGGTTGTAGACCATTTGTTCAAAATAATTCATGTCCATGAGGCCTCCGTAATAACGCTACTTATATATAGTGTGCCATATCCTTTGTTGTAATTATCTACTTATCTAGTAACCTCAAGTTGGCAAATATAGATTTAACAAACAAATAAATTGCAATTATGCTGCTCAGTTTGAGTAGCCTTGCCGCAAGCACAGAAGAATTAACAACAACCAAATCATGTAAAGAAGAATTGCCAATGATAATAATGAACTACATCAAGCATCAGACAAGTTGTGTGATAAAAAAAAACAGATAGCTAGGATGGAGCAGAATATATACCACTTGATATTGTTGGTAATGACAACAATAATGGTGGGAAGTTGACATATGGGTGCAACTTGTATAAGTCAGGGTGTCTAACATGGCACGCCTTCTCAAGCTGGAACGTTTGTATATCCAGCGTGAAATAACCTGGCTCAAGCGATGAGGTTCCTGGCAGATACAGGAGCAAGTACCCCTCCATTGAACCTACGAAGGAGCACAGAGAACCCAATGAGATTGTCTTCTCGCACTGCCACTGGCTTAAACTCCCATCATGGTTTCGCCTAATGCTATAATAGATGATGTCATGTGTGCCATATTGACGCACAAACATCCCAGGCCTGCCTCCTCCTGCCTCCACCGTGATTATATCATGAGTATATGCACTCTTGGATTCATCTGGGGGGTTAACAATGGAGAACTCCATCCTCCGGATGTCGAGCACCAGTATTTTAATTTCTCTATTCAGATTTGCTATCCGGTAAAAGCAGCCATACGCGTATTGTCGTGAGTTGGAGATTCTCGGGACAATCGGCCTTAACAGTCCAGGAAATAAACCGCTCAAACTCTGTGATGGAACGGCTCGCCATTGGCCCGTGCTGGAAGAGAAGACAAAGATGAACAGCTTAAATTTGCACTGCATCATGAAGACCATTCTGAATGACGTCTCTTTCATAGCTATTGCCTCCTCCTCATCATCGCTGGAAGGGATGAGGAAGGTATGGCAATAGCGCCTCCATTTTACCGGGAAGGGATCCTCCACGGAGGCTCTTAGGTTGTCAGGGATTGGGGGAAGCAGGACGTATCGCCGGTGCAAGGGGTCAGCATACCGCAATCTCCATGAAGACGGTTTTATCTCGGGGGTAACTGTCGAGAAGGATGCGGCCGTCGCGGGTGTCTTGGATGATCCAGCAGTCGGTGGGGGCCGGGAGGAAGGAGAAGTTGAGCGCGATGTTGCTGGCTGCCGGCGCGGAGGAGTGAGGCCGGAGTGCACGGTGGAAGATTCGGCCATCGTCGAATTAGCCGAGAAGGGGCGAGGCGTGGAGCCTGCGGTACTGCCAGAGGAAGGAGCGGTCAGCAATGAGGCGTCGGAAGGAGATGCAGGCGGTGGAGGAAAGGACAAGATCGGCTGATGTGAGAAGCCAGAGGAAGATTTCCGCCAGGAGCTTGTCGGGGATCGGCAGCGACGACATCTCATATAAGCCTCGCCGGAGCGGAAGCGACTAGCACGGTGCTCGCGTTGGTGTTCCGGGCGAGGATCCACGCCTCCGGCCATGGGAAACCCTTGTTTGGTTGGTTCAACACGGGAGCGAGGACTGTCTGGATAATATTTTTGTGGAGGGCGAACAGAGCAATTTGTCGCTGCAATTTTAACGTTTCAGAGGGCCTTCCTGCAACCTGTACAACTATGAAGATGGATATCCCCACCAGGAGCAGCCTTGATGGTATACATAGCTTTCTTACTCTTCTTATCTGCGCTCAAAGGATTTGAACTAGCTAAAGTTTCAGTATTGCAGAGACCCTTGTCTTTTGTGTTAACCCGCCTCGTGTCTCTCGATTCCGATCAACCCCGTTCAAGTTACTATCTAGTGTTGCGTTGGCCTCACGACAAGTCCTCGCATTAGGACATATGCCGTGACAAATCCACGACATTTAGCGCCCATCTTAGACCCGCGCACAGTGATATTGAGTTTTTGAAGGGATCTCTTCCCGGAATCGAGAGGTTCGCAGTTTTTCGGATAAAGAGAAGCCGATTTGGAAGAATCTGCATCACTAATGAACAATCGAGCGCGCGAGCAAAATTGGGGCGAGAACTAAGGTTGCGTGTCTGTACGCCGCTGCAAGTCGCCAAGTTAACAGAAGTTTTCGTTGCGGATTCGATCTAAGCCCGCTGCTCGTATCTGGGTCAGAGGCCGCGACACCGATTCCAAGCAGAAGTCCAAGTCGTCGTATCCGAGATGGGCACAATACCAGACTGGCTGTAGCGTGACCGCTATCCGCTCGTGCCTAGGATAGCCATGGGTCCTGACACAGACCTCTACGTTTTTTGTCCGTAGTGCAAGCCCCGTGGTGAAAAAGTATGGATAAAAGATGTCGCCTACCTCGGCCTTAGAGCATCTCCAACAGCCGCATCAAAAAACGCACGTGCGGTAAACTGAGTTTTTAGTGCGCGCGGGACGTTTGGGCGCGATCCAGTGGTGGCGGGAAAGTCACGCGCGCAGGAACCATTTGCGCGCGCAAGGGAAAAGGCTACAACTCGCGCGCTATTTTTGGCGCACCGCTTCCGGCGCGCCTTTAAATTGCGGCGCTCGCCACGCGCCTATTCCACACGCTTCTCTTCCTCTTCCGCTGCCATGCGCACCTCCATCGCTTTCTCGTTTGCTTCTGCTGCCACGCGTGCTACCGCTCCGGCGCCCCGCCACCGACGCGCCACCATGCCGCCGCGCCGCCGAGGAGCGTCGGGCTACCGCGGCGTCCGCCAGCGCCCCAACGGCGGGTTCTACTCTGAGATACGGTCCGGCCAACTCCGGCTCGGCCTTGGCACCTTCGAGACGGCGCACGAGGCCGCCCGCGCGTAAGACGCGGCGGCGTGGCGCCTAGGCAGGCCGCGCCCGCAGATGAACTTCCAGGACGTGGACACACTCCAGCAGGCGCTGGACGTCGCCTCGCCGCCTCGTCTTACCACGGCACAAGACCGTTCTGAGCACGCTGAGCGGCAGCGCCGCCTCCTCGTCGCCCAGGAGGACGAGCGGGTCATGGCGGACTGGCGCCGGCACCACCCGAAGGACGTCACCTACGAGCAAGCCTACTGGGCAAGGCCCCGCGACGAGCGGTTGGACAGGCGTCGGCGGAAGGCCCTGGCGCTATCGCAGTGCAAAATCATTGAGAATGGTGGGCAGACGATCTTTACGTCTGATGATGATCGTTGGGAGGACATGTGGCTCGATACCTCAAACTAGACCAGCGAGGATGGCGATGATGATGACGACGACACTGAGAATAGGCTGTAGTTGCGTATGTAGTTGCACTATCTAGTATTTTTTTATGTCGTTGCACTATCTAATAGTTTTTATCTATCTATGCTATGGAACTATGTAAAATATCTACGTATCGTTTTTTCTATCTATGAATTTTATTACCGTTTTATTAAAAAAAATGTACGCAATGTTTAGCACGCGCTGCATTTTAGCACGGCTGCTGGAGCTACGCGCGCTTAATTTTGACGCGTCTGCTGGAGCCAGCGCTACCGGCCGCGCCAAACTAAACGAACGGCGCGCGGCAAATGCGTTTTTTGCTCGCGGCGTGTTGCGGGACTGTTGGAGATGCTGTTATTGATTGACAGAAGTACTTGCACGGTCTCCAAAGCTCAGAATCGCGTGACACAAAAAATACTACTTGACCAGAAGTGAATCGAAGACACGGTGGATATACATGAGTACTAATTGATGGCTACTAGTAATGTGAAAGACAGCGTTGTCTGTTGGCCGGAGAGCTGCCCCATGCCGTCCGTGTTGAGCCGCGTCAGGCCGTTCGCGAGCCTCTGCCGCAAAAACCACTACGGCTGCCTCTGCCATTGAGGGCCCTTGCCTTGCCTAGCCGGGGGCTTCCTTGAGCCGCTGCTGCTCTCCGCCTGTGTCGTGGTCCGGAGCTTCTGAGCCAGCCTATATTGCTGATGAGTTGTCGCTCCGGGTTACCACCGTTGTCGCGCCCATTGAGCCGCTTGGAGAAGCCACCTCCACTATAATCGGCCATGCTTCCTCCTCTGCCTTGCCGGGAGCTTCCTCAAGCCGCCTCGCTTCGCCACGGATGAGCCGCCTGCTTTGGAGCTACTCCATTGACCCGTCGGCTTGGCCCTGAGTCACCTATGCCTGCTGCATTTGCTTCTCCGCCGGCTCACCATGGCTACGAGTCGCCGCCTCCTAGCTGTCTCGTTTTCAAGGATAAAAGGGACTGTGTTGAAAATTTATTTACGGATGCCCCTTATGGATCTTCGGTCATCCGAACAAATCAGGTGATATCTATCTAAGTTTGTTTTATTATCACATATTGTTTTTGTCAAAAACAGTTTATCTTTGCCTTGGTCTGCAATATTGTTTATGCAGGACAATTATTCGTTGCAAGAGCGATGGTGGTGTCATGGATGTATAGCTCGCGCCATCATTATCATGCGCTAGCATCTGACCGTGTCATGATGCTCAACAAATATATGTGCAAACCGTCGTTTTACGGCCCAACTTACATCAATATGACGTGGTTGATTCGCCCGTCCGCACGGCTTACCGCGCCTGCGAATGCATCGCCCGTCCGCGCTGCCTTACAATGCCGCGGCCGGCTCATCTGTCTGCTCCCGCAGCCGACTCGGCCGTGATTGATTTCAGCTTCACCGTGGTGATCATCAATTCCGCGATGGATAATTTCTGGCCTAACATATCGGGTGAAATCAATCCAGTATATTTTTTATAGGACATATTGCTTTCTTTAAAAGAGCAATTACTCTGGCTTGCAAGTTCTCTAATGCAGGACAAGTTGTCTAGTGCAAAAGGGGACCGTTACATCACTGAGCTGTTGAATGACTCATACCGGGAGTATATAATAGTCAAATATGGAGAATCTTAAGCCAACTCCTCGAGTCGTATTAAGACTCGGGGGCTACATGGACATGGCTCAGTAAATATTACCGTTTAAGCAAATTCAAGAACCCCGGGTTATTGGAAGGAAGATAACCCGGTCCCGAAGGCTACTGCCATATTGATGAAAATTTAAAGGCCGTCAGAAAATTTCCGGCTTAAAATGAAGGATTCCAGTTTAAAATCCGGTTCAAGAGAAATCTGTCTCTCACAAAGCATCACTACAAAAAAAAAATATACTTTCGTGATGATACGTGTTTGTCACAGTAGGTCGCGTTTTCTGTCATGCATGTACATCCATGACAAATTTATGACAGAATCAAGATAGTCATACCTATGCTGTCGTAGAAGTGTTTCATGACATTGTCAAAATTATCATCACGGAAGTGTCCACTTCCATGACGATAAATCGCGCGTCACAGAAGTGCTTTCGTTAAGGGTGACCGACACGTGGCATCCACCGTAACGGAACGCCGTTAAGCTATCGGGTCGGGTTTTGCATCCGATAACCCGTTAACAGCCCCGACCAATGGGAAATTTTGACGTGTTAAATTCTTTTTGGCCGGACGAAACACGTGTCAGCTCGTCAGTGGGTCAGATAGGCGCCTATGATACGTCGACACGTGACACGGCCCAACAGAGGCCCATTCCTGTGAAAAGGCCGGCCTGTTTGACTTGGTCAAAAGGTGGCGGGCCGGCCCATGGAAAGCATGTTAACGGCCTGTTCGCATATAGCCCATTTATAGCCCGCTAATCCAAGGCCCATTACGCCCTATTCGAATTAGGCCTAGTAGCGTCATCTGAGCCATCCAATATGATTCCAGCATGTCGTGGTTTTGTCACGGCAGATGTCCTAGCCAAAGGACTTAGTCGTGGAGCCATCGCAACGGGTTAACTCGAAGGGGTTAAAGCGGACACAAGGACACAGAGGGTTTATACTAGTTCGGCCCCTTCGATGAAGGTAAAAGCCTACGTCTAGTTGTGATGGAATTGATGGGGATTTCGAGGATTAGGGAGCAAACAAGCTTCGCCTAAGTCTTGAGTTGTGATTGTCTGTCCTTGAACCGCTGTCGGGTCGTCCCCTTATATACACGGGTGACGCCCGTCGGTTCACAGAGTCCCAATCTCCGGTTCATATTCGTGCCCGGGTTGGTCTCTCCTTATTCCTAACTTATAATACAAGTTTACATACAAAGCCGGTTTACGGCCACAAGTGTTAAACCGACTACGGCCTTGGGCCCTCATCTATCTTCTTGGGCTTTAACGCTCTGGGGCTACTGATGAAGTTAACCCGGTCCTGGTAGGCCGGTTTACGCCCAGTAGTAATATCCCCAACATTAGGCCCCAGATTGATTTGAACGTATTCATGTCAATCCTTAGCAGAAATCTTCATCTTTATCACCTTCTGGTAATGGTTGAACCGTCTTGACGTCATCTTCTCCACTTGCTGTTAAACCGGGGTGATGTCATCTGTCATAAAGAAAGTATTCATAATACCTCATCATTTTAATAAGGCTGCGAAAATCGAGGCGACAGCTTCGTTCGGTGGCCCCTGGTTTGTCGCACCTGACACATATCCTTTTGCCTTATAAATAGGACCGAAGGGTCATTTCCTTTTTCCCCCTTCCTGCCTTCTCATCTTTGTTTTCCTCGTCGTCAGCTTCGAAGCTCCGCCGCCGCCGTCGCCTTCAACCTCGACCTTGGCCGCTGCATCGACCTGAACGCACCAGAAAACTGTGGTGCTCTTCCGCACTTTCCTCAACTCTGGTAAGTCCTCTGTTCCTTTTAACCTAGATTTGTTCTAGGGTTCTCTGTTCTTGAGATGTTCATCGATAGCTCCTGCTCGTGTATTAGCCTCCGTATGGATCTGTAAAACTTTATCCTGAATGCCATGTAGCTTTCCGCGTCCACCTATAGTCTCGTGTTTAAAGTCCGTGGATCTCATTTGTATATCTACCCATTGATTCACTTCCGCCCTGCTTTGAAGCCTTTGAATATTTCTTCTGTTTTTCTGAAGCTACCTTAGATCCATTGCTATAATGAAACTTTTGTGAAACCTGTTTCTGCATACTTAGCCATTTCGGAACCTCAAATTCCTTCAATATTTAGATCAGGCGGTTTAGCTTCCCGTAGGAAAAGTCAATAAACCGGCATATACCATTAGTCCCCTTATTGAACCGCTAGGATCCCTTAGCCATAGTCCATCGCTTTACGGAGCTTCGGTTTGAATATAGTTATCCTTGGTTTAATCCCGATCATATCAGTGTATATATTGTACCCAACACAATCTCAAACCGGGATTGCTTATTTTGTAGACTCCATCATGGCCAAGCAAGTATTTGAGTGCAACTGGGCTCCTTCTCGTGTTACAGAGACACAACTGAATAACTTAGTCTTGACTGGCGCTTTGAGCAGCAAAAATACCATCCACTGGAGGGTCCCAGGCAAAGAATGTCCTCCCACACCTCAAGAAGGAGAGGTTGTAGTTTTTGCGGATCACTTAGCCCGAGGCTTTAATCCACCAGGTTCGAAATTTTATCGGGACATCTTGGCCAACTTCCAGCTTCGTCCGCAAGACACCGGCCCCAATTCTGTCACCAATATATGTCATTTCCAAGTGCTCTCCGAGGTGTTCTTTCAAGAGGAACCTTCAGTCGAGTTATTCCGAGATTTGTTCCATCTAAACCGTCGCACAGAATTTACTGATGGTTCTAACATGGAACTGGGTGGCATGGCGATTCAAAAGCGGAAAGAGGTCACGTATCCTCACGCAAAGCTGCACAGCCATCCCCAAGAATGGAATTAATCGTGGTTCTATTGCAAAGACACCTCTCCTGCCAATGAAAATCCCTTGCCCGGTTATCGTCCGGAACGGCTTAGCAACACACACCCCTTTCCACAGAGGTTGACGGCCAAAGAGAGGAGTAAATATGCTCCCCAACTGTCCAAGCTCAGAGCCTTTATGGCCAACGGTTTAACAGGAGTGGATCTCGCTCGTTGCTGGATATCCTGGAGCATACTGCCTCTCAGCCAACGCTCCGGTTTAATGTGTGAATATACGGGCAGTGTTAATGACCCTCTGCGGCATGTAAACATCCAGCTTACTGACGAAGAAGTCACCGAAGCTGTGAAGAAAATTCTGAACGAACCGGAATACGTCTGTGCTCAAACCGGCCTGCTTCCTTTCTATGCTACCAACAAACCGCCAGCTGTAAGTCTGAATTTTTCCCTTTCATTAATTCTGATGATGTTACATCTGCTTAATACTTGATACCAATATCTGTGAAATCAGGGTGATGATCTGTTTTGGAGCAAGAAGCTTTCGCAGGAGAAGGCAGACAAACCGGAGAGACCGACCCGTCCAAAGACAAAGGTCCTTAAGAAACCTGCTCAGAAAAGGAAAACCACTGCATCTTCTGATCCGCCTGCTGATGATGATGTGAGTAATCCAGACCTTGAGGTAAAATTCGATTTACTTGGCTTTCTTTTACACGCCTTATTGATGATAACACTTGTCAGGATGATGCCGAAGCTAGCCATGCTGATGATGCAGAGGTAATTATTCTCTCTTCTGACTCGAACTCTTTGCCTTCACTAAAAATTCATCAGGAAATCCGGAAAGTTAAATTTTCTCATCCACTTGCTCATTTGGATCCCAAATTTCTTATGAAGACCCAACAGCATGAAGTGCGCCGCACAACTCGGCATAGCGGCCAGGTAGTTACCTCCGCCGGTTTACCGAACAATCCTGTTCGGAGACGCCAATCAGAGGTCCCTAATTTGCTTGTTAGTACTTGTTCTAAAGCGGGCTGTTTTCGTCAACCGCTTAACCCATCTGACTCCGATTATCAGGTTACCTCCCATTCATCCTCCGGCGAGTCCACAGGTACTCAGCTGCCACCGCTTAAAACCGTGCTTGGGTAAGCTTACATTTATCATAACTTTCTTGATTTTGTAGCTTTCAACATATACTGTTTTTGATTTTGTTGTTCCTCTCAGGGCCAAACCGAGGCCGAGCAAGAAGGCTCGCCTGGACAAAGCGGCCAAAGAAGAAACTGTCCCTAAACCGGGCGCCGCTCCAGATGTTGAGGCAGCCGTTCATGAATATATGCCAAATGACCCGCCAGCGCAAGATGAGGTCTTTATTGCTGAAGAGAGGCCTGTTGATGCTTCTGGTCCTGCTGACCATCCTGGAAGTCCCGTCCGGAATGAAAAATCCACAAGTCCATCCAAAGCTACTGACAAACCGACAGCCACAGTGCAAACCGGTGATGCCCAGGATGATGAAGTTGTCATCACTGGTATTGGTCACACCGAACCCAGCAATCCTGTCGCTTTGTCCAGACACACTGCCAAGGATGAATTTGCTGCAATGGGCAAGGGCAAGTGGAACGTCGACTTGGCGACTTATGCTGCACTGAGTGCTCAAGATCTTCATTCTGGTTATCTGAACCGTCTATACACCAGTCGCGACAATGAAGCTGGCCTAGTGAACATGATGACGGAAAAAATTGAGGTAATTTTCATATGCATCTTCCTGCTTGTCTATCTTTTATCCTTGCTGCCTTCCCTAGCCCCCAAGGGTTGGTTTGTAATCTTCTTTCAAACCGGAACTTTGTAAAACAGAAGAGCGCATACTTTCAGAATTCACCGATGTAGCCCCCAAGGGTCGGTTCAACTTAATGTAGTTGAACCGGGACTTAATAATATAAGCATGAAAAACTTCAAATTTCACTGATAACTGTTTGAGCAAATAGCCATTAGCCCCCAAGTGCCAAGTTGAATACTTGTATTGAGCTTCGGACTTTGCAATCAGTTGATAGTTGTAGATTAAATAAGCATTAGCCCCCAAGTGCCAAGCGCATAACTCGTTATGTGGTTGGTACTTTAATATCCATACCGTTTTTTAAACCATATAACTGTCTGAATGCAGGCTGAGCTAAAGACCAAGGAAAATCAACTCGCCGATCTTCAGGAGAACTTAAAATCTCAACAAGCTGAAACCTCCAAAGCCAAAGAGGAGTTGACCAGCGCTTTAAGCGTCATGGAACAGCTGAAGCAGGGCTTTAAGAAAGATCGGGCGGATTGGGCCATTGAGAAAATTGCTTTGACCAAAAAGATTGAAACTGCTGAAGCTGCCCTTAAACCGGTGACAGATGAACTGACCAGCGTAAAGCGACAAGTGCATGCAATGACTACTGCCATCTTTGGTAAGCATTCCTTGACTCCTGTGATAATTTTGGTCTTCCTATGATAGGTCTGGTTTGTGAATTGTTCCATCATACTGCAGGCACCCGCATTAGCCACTTGGGGTCAGATGTCCGAATGAAATTGAAGGCTGCCTACACGTTAATCGAACAGCTGTACACTGGAGCGCAGCGGATCATCTCGACTGCGTCGCATAACAATCCTGCACCCATGTTGATCCAAGATACTCTTAAGAGATTGTCAATGCTTCCCGCCCGGATTGAAGAGCTGAAGAAGTCTGCTGCTCGAACTAGTGCCATCAACGCTTTAATCCGAGCAAAAGCATGGGTGCCCGACTTCGATCCTGTGGAGGCAGCTCAGGGCTATCCTAGTTTGAAGGAAGACGGATCAGAATTCAGTGAAGATGATCTGAGAGCCATAAACCGGGCGGTGCGCCCTCTGGCTTGCCAATTAGTAGAAGAGGCAAATTTGACGCATTATCAAGCCCAGTACAATAACCAGAACAAGCGAGTGGCTGCACCAGTTCCCGAAGCGGAAAATCTGATCCCGCCAATCCGTAAGCATACTTATGCTCTTGATATTGAACCGTCTTCGCTGATCCATGATGAAGCTGTTTTTCAAGTTTTAATGGGAATCGACTGGACCACTGTTGACTTCCAGCCGCTGGGTAGGGCAGAAGACGCTGAAGCGACGCAGGACGACCCGCGATCATCAGACCAAGGTGGTGACCAAGATTGAACCGGAGATCGGTTTAATAGGCTGCCTTGTGATACTTTGCCAGAAAACAGTGATCTTATTTGGGCACCATGTTGCCTTGTAATAGGATAGCCAATACTTTTGCTTCTGAGATGCCTTCGTGCATCTGAACCGATACTTTTGGTTGAAAGATCAAAACTGCCAATCTATACCACCTGCAATCATAAAATCTTGAACTACCAGGGCGGTTGTACCACCAGCCGGTTTATAAACTTCATATATATACATGCAAGGAGATTGACATATATGACCAAATTTTGTGATACAAAATACCTGCCATCATTGGGCATGGAGTAGGCTTAGCCAATCTTGACACGGCGGTTTGATAAACCTGCACCGTCATGGGAGAAAACAGCTCCTGTATATACAATGCTGGTTTACTATGTAAACCATGCTTGGTCATAATGAACAATTTGTTACTCCAAAAAAGGATGTTAACAAAAAAAATCAAACCGGGCAAATAACCTCAGGTTAAAAAATGGACCGTGTACCGCCAAATTAGCAGTTTGAAACGGTGTAAAATGTGTGTCGGTTTAAAAACGCAATCAAGATAAAACAGTAGTTTAAAAAAATATTGAAGCAAAGGCAATGATAAAGCCGTTTGCAAAAAAGGGGCTTTACTGAGCCGATCAGATGGTGTTACCGTGGTCGGACACGACCAAGCTCCCAATAGGTGTAGCTATGGTTCAAGTCAGCCAGGTCCCCAAATGAAACCGTGGCATTACGCCGATCAAGTGGCATGGCAATGGTTCGGGTTCGACCAAGCCCCCAAGTGATTCTATGGCCTTTAGGCCGATCAAGAGGCGTGACTGATTCAGACTTGACCATGTCCCCAAGTGATCTGGTGGCTTTCGCCTATCAAAAGGTGTTGCATCGGTTCGGACACGACCGAGCCCCCAAGGGATCTGGTGGCTTTCGCCTATCAAAAGGTGTTGCATCGGTAAACCGGAAGCCGCTTTGAGACAGAACAACCCCATGTAACCACACATGATATAAAAGAACGAATACCCCGCTTTAGGCTGAGGGCCCGGTTTATTGTATTTATAATATGTACATTGTCATAATATATACATAAGCAGAGCCAATGGCTCAAGTATAGTAAGGCCGAAGATGAGCTATGTTCCACGGCCTATTGGTCTCCTCTTCTGATTTGCATGAGTCTTTTCGCTCTCGAACATCGATTAGATAGTATGACCCATTGTGCAGATTCTTGCTGACCACGAAAGGTCCCTCCCAAGGCGGGGATAACTTATGCATACCGGTTTGATCTAGAATGAGCCGAAGCACCAAATCTCCTTCTTGAAAGGTTCTGGTTCTGACTCAACGACTGTGATAGCGACGAAGATCCTGTTGGTAAATTGCTGAGCGGGCAGCTGCTATGTCTCGCTCTTCATCCAACCGGTCCAAAGCGTCTTGTCGAGCTGTCTCGTTGTCTGCTTCAACATAAGACGCCACACGAGGTGAATCGTGACGGATGTCACTAGGGAGAACCGCCTCCGCTCCATAGACCATGAAGAACGGTGTGTATCATGTTGATCTGTTGGGTGTGGTATTAATGCTCCATAATACAGATGTCAACTCTTCTACCCAACAACCCGTCGTCCTTTGCAGAGGAACCATAAGCCGCGGTTTGATGCCTCTCAAGATCTCCTGATTAGCTCTTTCTGCTTGACCATTGGACTGTGGGTGCGCCACTGATGAAACGTCAAGGCGGATGTGCTCCCGTTCACAAAACTCCTTCATGGCTCCTTTGGACAAATTGGTACCATTATCTGTGATGATACTGTGTGGAAACCCAAACCGGAAAATCACTTTTTTGATGAACTGAACCGCCGTGGCTGCATCACACTTGCTGACAGGCTCCGCCTCCACCCACTTTGTAAATTTATCAACCGCCACCAGGAGGTGTGTCTTCTTATCCATGGACCTTTCGAAAGGCCCAACCATATCTAGCCCCCAAGTTGCAAACGACCAAGTGATTGGAATCATCCTCAATTCTTGAGCCGGTACATGAGCGCGTCTTGAGAACTTTTGGCAGCCATCACATCGTCTGACCAGATCCTCCGCATCAGCATGGGCAGTTAGCCAATAGAAACAGTGGCGAAACGCCTTGGCCACCAAAGACTTTGAAACGGCGTGATGACCACAATCCCCTTCGTGGATCTCACGCAAAATTTCACAGCCTTCGTCAGGAGATACACAACGTTGAAACGCTCCTGATACACTGCGATGGTGCAACTCGCCATTGATAATTGTCATGGATTTGGACCGCCGTATTATTTGTCTGGCCAGAGTCTCATCCTCCGGTAACTCGCCCCGGTTCATGTATGCCAGGTAAGGAAGCGTCCAATCCGGAATGACGTGAAGAGCTGCCACCAATTGAGCCTCCGGGTTAGGAACAGCCAAATCCGCTTCACCTGGGAGCTTGACCGATGGGTTGTGCAACACATCAAGAAAAACATTAGGCGGGACCGGTTTACGCTGGGAGCCCAACCGGCTCAGGGCGTCCGCCGCCTCATTCTTTCGTCGGTCCACGTGGTCCACCTGATATCCCTTGAAATGACCCGCAACAATATCCACCTCATGACGATATGCAGCCATGAGTGGGTCTTTAGAATCCCAAGTGCTAGACACTTGTTGAGCCACTAGATCCGAGTCACCGAAGCACTTAACCCGGCTTAGATTCATATCCTTAGCCATGCGGAGACCATGGAGCAAAGCTTCATACTCAGCTGCATTGTTAGTACAAGGGAACATTAAGCGGGGAACATAACAGAACTTGTCACCTCGTGGGGAAGTTAATACGACTCCAGCCCCGGAGCCCTCCAATTGCCATGATCCGTCAAAATGGATGGTCCAATATGTGTGATCCGGCTTCTCTTCAGGGGCCTGCAGCTCTGTCCAGTCATTGATGAAATCGACCAGCGCTTGGGACTTCACCGCCGTCCAAGGCACGTATCTTAAACCGTGCGGTCCAAGCTCTATAGCCCACTTGGCAATCCGGCCCGTCGCCTCCCGGTTCTGGATGATATCACTCAAGGGGGCAAAACTGACTACTCTGATAGGATGCCCTTGGAAGTACTGCTTCAGCTTCCGGCTTGCCATAAAAACTCCATATACCAGCTTCTGCCAATGCGGATACCTTTGTTTGGATTCAATAAGCACCTCGCTGATATAATAAACCGGACGCTGAACCGGATACTCCTTGCCTGCCTCCTTCCGCTCCACCACAATGGCCACGCTGACCGCGCGAGCATTAGCAGCAACATACAGCAACAATGGCTCCTTATCAATGGGAGCGGCGAGCACGGGCGGATTGGCCAATTGCCGCTTTAAGTCTTCGAATGCCTGATCAGCAGCAGAACTCCAGACAAATTGATCCGTCTTTTTCAACATATGATATAAGGGGATTGCTTTCTCACCAAGGCGGCTGATAAACCGACTCAACGCGGCAATCTGGCCAGCCAATCGTTGAACATCATTGATACACTTCGGTTTAGCCAAGGAGGTGATGGCCGTAATCTTCTCCGGATTAGCCTCGATTCCCCTGTTGGACACCAGAAAACCCAACAACTTGCCTGCCGGTACACCGAAGACACATTTGGCCGGATTGAGCATCATCTTATATGTCCTCAGGTTATCAAAGGTCTCCTTCAAATCGTAAACCAAAGTTTCCTTCTTCCTTGACTTAACCACAATATCATCCACATAGGCATGTACGTTGCGGCCAATCTGCTTATGAAGACAATTTTGCACACACCGTTGATAGGTCGCCTGGGCACTCTTGAGCCCAAAAGGCATAGATACATAGCAAAAGGCTCCCAAGGGAGTTATGAACGCTGTCTTCTCCTGGTCCTTAATTGCCATCTTGATCTGATGATAGCCGGAATATGCATCCAAAAAACTTAAACGCTCGCAACCCGCCGTAGCATCAATAATTTGATCAATACGGGGGAGGGCAAAAGGATCTGCTGGACAAGCTTTATTAAGATCAGTGTAATCCACACACATGCGCCAGGTGCCGTTTTTCTTAAGGACCAGCACCGGATTAGCAAGCCACTCAGGGTGGTAAACCTCAACAATGAAGCCAGCTGCCAGGAGCCTGGCCACTTCTTCTCCAATAGTTTTGCGTCTTTCCTCGTTGAACCGGCGGAGAAACTGTTTCACCGGTTTGTATTTAGGATCCACATTAAGAGTGTGCTCAGCGAGTCGCCTCAGTACACCTGGCATGTCAGAAGGCTTACATGCAAAGATGTCCCGATTCTCACGGATGAACTCGATGAGCGCGCTTTCCTATTTCGGATCCAAATTGGCACTGATGTTGAACTGCTTGGACGAATCGCCAGGTATGAAGTCAACGAGCTTAGTCTTAGCCGCTGATGTGAATTTCAGGGCCGGATCATGCTCCGTGGTAGGTTTCTTCAAAGGAGTCATATCCGCCGGATCAACATTGTCCTTGTAATACTTCAGCTCCTCGGTGGCACAAACCGATTCTGCGTAAGTCGCATCTCCTTCTTCGCATTCCAAAGCGACCTTACGACTTCCGTGAACCATTATGGTTCCATTATGACCCGGCATCTTGAGCTGCAAGTACACATAACAGGGCCGTGCCATGAACTTGGCATAGGCCGGTTGCCCAAACAGGGCGTGATACGGGCTTTGGATTTTTACCACCTCAAGCGTCAGCGTCTCTGATCTGGAATCATGATCATCTCCAAAGGCCACTTCCAGCGCTATCTTACCCACGGGGTATGCTGACTTGCCAGGTACCACACCATGGAAAACCGTATTCGACGGTCGGAGATCTTTGTCTGTTAGTCCCATACGACGGAAGGTCTCGTAATACAGGATATTAATACTGCTACCCCCATCCATGAGTACCTTGGTGAACTTATAACCTCCCACCTGAGGCGCCACCACCAGAGCCAGCTGACCCGGATTGTCAACCCGGGGCGGGTGATCCTGTCTACTCCATATGATTGGCTGCTCTGACGAGCGTAGATATCGTGGTACGGCCGGTTCAACAGAATTAACTGCCCGCTTCTGGACCTTCCGGTCTCACTTGTCCAAGCTAGTGGTGAATACGTGATATTGCCCACTATTCAATTGCTTCAGATTGCTCTGATAACCCGACTGCTGCTGTTGCTGATTGTAACCTCCCTGGTTATTCTGATTGTTCTGATTGTTACCTCCGCCCGGATTACCACTAAATCCTGAACCGGAGTTTCCTCCACCGGAACCCGGCCCGGAACCACCGCCGGAGCTGGGATCATACCGGAAAGCATTAGAGCTCTTGAACTCCTGCATAATGTAGCAGTCCTTCCAAAGGTGGTTTGCTGGCACCTCCTTCGTCCCATGCATTGGACAGGGCTGGTTCAACAGATAATTCAGTCGGTCCGGATTAGGACTAGGTGCTCCACTGCGGTTCTGCGATTTACCCTTGCGTCGCTGGCCCTTGTCCTGTGTATTGGTGTTGGCCACAAAGTCCATGTTGCCATCCGCTTTACGCTTGCCTCCGCCGCCATTACCTGCTGAGTGATGTTGCTGACCCTTGGAGTTGTCGTTCCTCCTTCCCTTCCCTGTCTTTTCATCGTCAGACTCGGGATCCTTGGTACTATCAGAATCAGCATACTTTACCAAAGCGGCCATAAGAGTCCCCATGTCAGTGCAATGGCGCTTCATTAGTCCTAACTTCAACCTTAGGGGTCCAAACCGGCAATTGCCCTCCAAGGTTATGACTGTCGTGTCAGCATTGATGCGGTCTGATGAGTGTAGAATTTGTGAGACCCGGCGTACCCAATGAGTGGTTGATTCTCCTTCTTCCTGGACACAGGCAGGTAAATCTACTATCGACATGGGCTGCTTACATGTGTCTTTGAAGTTATTGATAAACCGGGCCCGTAACTGGGCCCATGAACTGATAGAATTGGGCGGCAGGCTCTTCAACCAGGTATGGGCCGTTCCTTCAAGCATCATGGTGAAATACTTTGCGCATGCTGCCTCATCCACATCAAGCATCTTCATGGCCATCTCATAGCTCTCCACCCATGTCTCTGGGGGTTGATCCACCGTATAGTTCGGTACCTTGCGCGGGCCCTTGAAATCTTTTGGCAGGCGCACATTGCGTAAAGCGGGAACAAGGCAAGGTACCCCCAATGCGTTAGAATTAAGCCCAGGCTCAACCGAAGTGGTCGGACGAACCGGCGTAAGCTGACGAGCTTGATGCTGCGTCGCTAACTCGGCCTCCCTGCGCGCTCGGGCCCGGTCCACCACCTCCTGGGCGTTGTCAACACCACCGGCCGGATTGTTGCCACGGGGCGCTCCACGCCGTGCATTAATTGACACAGCTGGTTCCTCCATATGCCTGCTATAACTCTGGCTTGGATGTGGGGTAGAATGAATCCAGTCACGGCTGTATGAATACGCTTCCTGTTGGACCAAAGCCGTCCAAAGGAGCTCCTTGACCTGGCGCGTCTCTCTCGCCTGTAATGAATCACCTTCGACTGGAATAGCCTCCAACCGTGCCGCGGCTGCGACAAGGTTATCCAGCGGGTTGGAGTAATGACCCGGAGGTGTGGGCACAGCCTGCGGTACACCACTATTATGACGGGGCAGATCTATCAAGCAAGGCTGGACCGGCTCGCCTGTCGCAGGCACCTCCGCCCGGTTTACCGCCGGCGGATTACTGGCTCCCGCTCCAGGGGTGTTGAAAAGGTCCCTTGCTTCGAAAACCGAGGGCAAACGAGATCGGTATTTCCTCCTCATGACTTCCTGTGATGCGCTCTGGTCCAGCATGAGTTTATAAGCTTGTGCATCCAAAGCGGCCCGCTCCGCAGTCATCCTGACCTCTTCAGCTGCCAAATCCGCTTTGGCCTGAGTGATCTGCTCCCTCACCTTTGCAATCTCTGCGTTGCGGGCGTCTTGATCCGTCGGGTTAGCTTCTGTCATGAGCGCAGCCAACGCATCGAACAGATCTGATAAAACTTGAGCCGGCGGGCGCACATGGCCTCCTGCCCCGGCAGCCGTTGCCGCTGCTGAACCGGAGACCATCGCTGCGGCAGTTGATGAATGAATCGCTGCTTGCGTACCGGCCATGAATATTCCAACCCGGTTGGGCAAATCAGAGGGGTACGGAATACTATCGCCATCGGAACAGCCCCCGATCCGGCCATCTTGTAGCTGATACAAAGACTCAATTTCTCCGGTTGACGACTCGTCGCCAGAGTAAACGACGGTTTCACCACCAGATCCTGATCCATCCTCATAGCTTCCTCCATGGATGACTCCCACGAAGGCACGCTTCACGGCTGGCTTAACCCGGGCAGGCCGCGCACGCTGAGCTGTCTCGATGAGGTCGGTGCAGATGTCCAGCTCATGGCCCGGTTCACCGATTTTGCCGATGAAAACGTGTATGCCGCCAAAGGGGACCCGGTACCCGTACTTGATCGAGCCGGCCTCGGGGCCCCAGCCTTCATCGTCGATGTAGATCTTGCTGCGACGACTCTTGGTCATCCGGCCCACAGCGTATCCCTTGAGTCCTTCGAAGTGGCCCTCCAAGAATTTGAAACCATCATGCGATAGCTCCACGGTGGGCGCCAACCGTCGTGGTTTTGTCACGGCAGATGTCCTAGCCAAAGGACTTAGTCGTGGAGCCATCGCAACGGGTTAACTCGAAGGGGTTAAAGCGGACACAAGGACACAGAGGGTTTATACTAGTTCGGCCCCTTCGATGAAGGTAAAAGCCTACGTCTAGTTGTGATGGAATTGATGGGGGTTTCGAGGATTAAGGAGCAAACAAGCTTCGCCTAAGTCTCGAGTTGTGATTGTCTGTCCTTGAACCGCTGTGGGGTCGTCCCCTTATATACACGGGTGACGCCCGTCGGTTGACAGAGTCCCAATCTCCGGTTCATATTCGTGCCCGGGTTGGTCTCTCCTTATTCCTAACTTATAATACAAGTTTACATACAAAGCCGGTTTACGGCCACAAGTGTTAAACCGACTACGGCCTTGGGCCCTCATCTATCTTCATGGGCTTTAACGCTCTGGGGCTACTGACGAAGTTAACCCGGCCCTGGTAGGCCGGTTTACGCCCAGTAGTAATATCCCCAACACAGCCCGTTTTCACTTCTGGCCCATGTATGGCCCATGACGTCTTTCGGCCCATATGAGACCCTATGTAACTCTTGGCCTATTAACGGCCCGTGGTGAAACTAGCCCATAATGAATAGTGTATCACTTTACACCCATCAACGGCCCATGGTGAAACTGGCCGGCAATGAACAGTGTATCACTTTACACCCATTAACGGCCCGTGGTGAAACTGGCCCGTAATGAACAGTGTATCACTTTATACCCATTAACAGCCCGTTATTCCGTTGGGCCGTTTCCAGCCCATGTTATCTTTCGCCCTTCTCAGAGCCCATTTATTCTTGGGCTCATTTCCAGCATTCGTTTACTTACAGACCGTTACTGTCATTTTCTGCTTGTGGGCCAAATTCAGCCCGTGGTTACAGTCGGCCCGTTTGTGGTCTGTTAATACGTTGGGCCGATTTCATAGCGTCATCAAATATGGCCTATTAACGATGGCCCGTTATGGTTGGCCCATGAACGGACGATTCCAACTCTAGCCCGTTTATGGTCATTATGCGGTTTGTTTGGCCCATGTTTGGCCAATCGATTATACGACCCGTATAAGGCCCATTGATAATACGGCCCGCAGAAGGCCCATTGTTTCTACAGCCCGTAGAAGGCCCATTGTTTCTATGGCCCGTAGAAGGCCCACTGTTTCTACGGCCAGTAGGAGGCCCAGTGTCACTGCAGTAAATATTAGCCCATGGTTATTGTGGCCTAGTTTTAAAAAATAGGTTATTGCAGCCACTAGCTAACCGCGGAAAAAGAACTGCAATGACTACAAGCAAACAAATAAACAAGACAACAAGGAAATAAATAAGCAAGCAACTAACGCTAGGCTATCACGGCTATTACACATATAACATCCACTGGGAATCAAAGTTCGCCACCAGTGCAAATATAGGGAACAAAGCAGCATATCATATACACTGGTTGTCAAAGTTGGCGACCAACGCAAATAAATGCCGCAACAAAACAAATCCAGAAGTGAAACCACTTCAGAAGATCTCAAGAGACAATATCCTGGGTACCCATAATGCTGGCAAGATGCTTAGCAAGCTTATTAACTTTCTCTTGTTTGGCGCTTAAATCCTCCAGCGCTTGCTGTTGCACCAGAAAATATGCATCTGAATTCTGCAGGGACTTCCTCAGTCCTTCAGCTTCCTGTCGCAGCATATCTGATCGATGACTTTCAACTTCAAGTTGAGACTCAAGAAGATGAACTGATTCAGGCAGCGATTTCAAAGAGCTTGTGCCAGCAGTAGTGGCCAGTAACTCGAACACTACATCAAGACATGATTTTTGGGTTCCCTCGCTGTCGTCAAGATAGTTTTTATCAGCTTCCTTGGAGACCAACAGGGATGTCTCACTATCTTGAACCTTATCTGCATTACTTCCTTTACCATTGGATAACGCGGTATTGTTCTCCAATATTTTGTCCGCATTCTAAAAGAGAAACAAGCAGACACATCACATGTTTACCATGTTGTATATGAAACTCATTTTGGTAAATGAGTTCAGTAGTAAAGTGGACAGGATAACAGCATGAAACAAACATATATCTATGTACCATGGTCACTTTATGGTCTATATCATTATAGTTTTTGTTGCCAAATCAAGATAGAGACACAGTTCAAATAATATTTGTTCAAGACAAAGCAGAATAGACAGAATATAAGTGTGGGTAACTATAGAGCAATAACAACACTTGTAATGTGCATGACATGAGAACATAACTGTTTATTCAATTGAAACTGAAATCAACATAGAGCAGGTTACAACAGCAAACCAGTTAAAGAAACAGGTTTAAAACATACATGTTGCGCCATTGGAGTTTCAATTCCATCCTTCAAATTTGAAAATAGTTGGTATGAGTAAATACAGTCATGCAAGAGCAAAGGAGTATGAACCATAGCTATAGAACCTGACCTGAGAACAAATCTTCTTCTCCTTTAAGCGTTGAGTTGGGATTCAGAGTGGTGGTCCTCATGCTTTGGGCACTGCTGTTCTCTTACTAACTGCTCGTGTTTGGATGCTCTGTGGTGGAGACGGTGCTGTGTCAACTGGAACTAGGTTACTATCTGCCAGGGTTGGGGTTAGAAGGGGTGTAGCTGGTTCTCTGTCCAACTGGGTAGGGGTACAATCTGCGAGAGTCTGGGTTATGTGTGGTGGATCTGGTCCTTGGGCAAGTACAACTGTGGTTCTATCTGCATCAATTGGTAGCACTATCTTTTCTGAAGACCGTGTTGTTACTCCCTTAGATACTGTCATCATGCTCTCCAATTCAAATAGCTGATAAACAAGAAAAGTAATTGAAAGTATAGACATTGTATGATAGACAGGTGCAATGGATAGTGGGGAATAAAAGAGGGCATGAAATAATTCATATTTATGTTGTCTAACCAAACAGGATAGCATGACACAATTTCACATATATGATGGCTAACTAAACAGGCTAGCATGACACAATTTCACATTATGATGGCTAACTAAAAAAGATGGAAAGACATAGTTCAAAATATGAGACTATGTAAACAGGATGACATGACATAACTATATAATGTGTTTATTAAATAGGTTGGCATGCCATAATTCACATACATTCACGGATAGAATGCCATAATTCAAAATATGATGACTGTAAACACTAAACAGGATGAGATGATAGAACTATATGATGTCTTTATTAAATGGGTTGCCATGCCACAGTTCAGATAGATGATGTGTATGTACTATGTAAACATGATGGCATGATATAATTCAAATTTATGATTTATATAGTAAGCAAGTAAGCAGATGGCAATCCATATATGATGTAAAAACTAAACAATGCAAGACAACATGCATGACATGGGTAATATAACCCTGCCAAGTTTGAGCATAGACCTCAAGGGGAAAATAGGACTGGTCATCAGTCTCTGAATCCTCCTCTGAGGAGCTCTCTGTAACCAGCAAGATGTCTGCTTCAGCAGGTAGCATTGTCTGCTCTGAATACCTTGTTTTCACTCCAGATACTTCCATCACTGCTTCAAATGGCTGATGTACAGGAAGAGTAGTTGAATATACAAACGTTGTCGACAAATGGAACACGTAATACAAAAAAATGATAGCATGATATAATTCACATACATGATGATTGGCTAAACAGCATGGCATTGCATAATTCACATATATAATGCCTTTGCAACAAGATAGCATTGTATAATTCACATATATAATGTCTTGCAACAAGATGGCAATGCATAATTCACATATATGATAATTAGACACTGAACAGGTGGCATTCACACAAAGCATGTCTAAACTAATCAAATGACATAGCAAGGCGAGACACCATACGCACGATATGAGCAAACATAACCCTGCCAAGTTAGAGCATACACCACGGGGGGGGGGGGGGGGAGAGGATTGGTCATCTGTCTCTGAATCCTCCTCTGAGGAGCTATCCGTAACCAGCGAGATATGCGCTTCGTCAGATAGCATAGTCTGCTCTGAAGACCTTGTTTTCACTCTAGAATTTGCCATCACCGTGTCAAATGGCTGATGCACACAAAGAGCAGTTGAATGTAATAACATTGTTGACAAATGTAATATGTAACAAAAAAAAGGATGACCTGATATAATTTACATATAAGATGACTGGCTAAGCAGGATGGCATTGCAAAATTCACATACATGATGCCTGGCTAAACAAGATGGCGTTGCATAATTTACATAAACGATGAATAAACTAAACAGATGGCATTCGCACAAAGGATGTCTAAACTAAGCAGATGACATATTTGATGTATAAAGTAAGCAACGCAAGACACCATATGCATGATATAACCAACATCAGCATGCCAAGTTAGAGCGAAGACCTCAGGGGGTAAATAGGAGTTGTCCTCTCCTTCTGAATCCCCCTCAGAACAGATATCTTCCTCTCGATTACAATCCGAAATGCAGGGAGGGGAGGCTGCCTTTGCGCCTATCATGCAGCGACGTCTGCATGAAATTTTATTGCCACGCAAAGCTCGTCTCTTTTTCTCTACATGTTCAGTTCCATTGTTTACAATAACTGTCATGCATAGGAATAAAACATAGTGAAATTATGTAAGGAGTGCATGCAGAAATCCGGAGTGATGGTAGCAACCTGTGGATAGACCCAAAACCAATAATAGCAGGCAGATAATGGCTTCAGTTAAAAAATACAGATAATGGCCTCTTTACTGTTTGTTTCCCACCCAACATGAAACTCATGGTAGACACCAGAGATTAGCCAGATAGTAGATAGATACTATAGATAGCGGCCCCGATATGTACCCCACAACCATTTAAAATATCAAGTTTGACCATTAGTTTGGAGCTGACTCAGAGTCTAATCAGTGAACAGGACGATAAAGTAGCATGTAATATTAAGCGATGCATAACGTAAGCAGACACAAAAGAGTGTGACCTCTCTTGCGGACCCGTGTAGTCCTCGAGGTCATCTGCTCGGTTGATGATGGTAGTGCAGTTTTCATGGCTGCCAGTGGCGGGGAAGAAGATCTGAGGCGGTGAAAGACAGTCTGGAGGCCGGTTCCCTGCTGTGCTGGACCCTTCTGTCGTTGGAGCAACTGAGTTGGGGTGGACGACGGCGCAGCAGGAGCGGGACAAACCACGCAAGGTTTTCTTTGACAACTATCTTTAAGAGAAGTAATTCTGTAAGGGCTCGTTTGAATTGGAGGATTCCAACAATGCAGGGATAGGAAATAGACAGGAATAGGATAGGAACGCACGTGCAAAATAGAGAATTTAAAAACACAGGATTTTTGCCAATCTGGGTGTTTGATTCAAAACAATTGGAAGATCACAGGATGCAAAGAAGCATGGTGAGATTAAGTCAAACCACAAGAAAATGTACAGTTATAATGCTATTATGCTACTATCTCTTAGTCTTGTGCTTCATGAATAGGAATTTGAAATGGAGGACAAGTGAAAATTAAAATTCCTACGTTTTTTCTTTCAAGGAGGCACTAAAGGAACACATCCGTGTGCTCAGTGGACAATATATATAACATGTAGAGTAAAAAAGAGATGCAACAAGTGTACAACCTCTTTGGCGAAGCCATGTCGATCTCAGCGTGATTGGGTTTGCCGGTGAGGATGCTCCGGCTGACTTGGCTATCGGAGGAGGGGAAGAAGATCTTAGGCGTTTGGAGATGGAGCCCGAGGTACTGCTCCGCTATGATGGAGGGTTTCGTCGTTGGAGCAGCTCCGATGAGTTTACGACACCGAGGCTGAAGCAGGACAAGAGAGACAACGATCAACGTTAACCTGAGTTGAATTCTAATAGCATCTCCAATACATGACGTAAAATACATAACCAGAAAGTGCTAGATGTAAAATACATCAGCCGCTCATCTCTGAACTTAACTGTTGAAACTGAATTTAACTGTCGAAACTGAACTTAACTGTCGAAACTAAACTCAACTGTCGAAACTGAACTTAACTGTCGAAACTGAATTTTGCTGTCGAAACTGAATTTTGCTGTCGAAACTGAACGCACTAGCAAGGTGAGGCTACACGTCAGTCAACTGACTTTTTCATCTCTCGTCAGTCGATTTTGCAGCCGTTGGATACGAAATCAAGGGCCTGCGGTTCATCTTCAACCTCCACCCCCTGAGCCGGCCAAACAGCAGCCCCCCGCCACCGGCGGCCGGTGGTGCGCCGCCCCGTCCGCCCCGAAAACACTCCCCACCGCCGGTCCGCTGCCGCCCCGGCCATCCCTCTAGCCCCCCAGTGCCGAGCTTTTTCTTCGGTGATCCCCACGCCACCGCCCCGCCAATGCCCCGCCACCACCGGCGACCACCGCCCCCATCCTAAACCCTAAGATAGATAGTGGGGTACCTCTCCGGCGAGCCCCCTCCCCACTGCGGCTGGTTCTTCCTTCATCCCGGCAGCATCAGAGTGAAGTGTAGCTAAATCGGAGCAGCATCGCAAGCAACAGCAAGAGCGAGAGTAGCAGCGCGAGCAAGAGCAATAGCAAGAGTAGACCAGGCAGGAGACCGAGAGCAAGAGCAGAGCAGCAGCGCGAGCGAGAGCTAAAGCAGCAGCAGGTCCTACTGATGTGAACATCGCCGCCGAGGGAGCGATGCCGTGGAGGAAGTGGCCGACGACGCCACCGTGGATGGAGCTGCGCCGTGTCGGCTCGGGACCGAGCGCCGGCAGCACCGTGAGATCGAATCAAGAAGAAAATGCGGCGATTAGTGTACAACCTCTTTGGTGGCACCGATTAGGCCGCAGCTTCATCCGAGGAAACGGTGATGATGATGCTCTTCCGGTGGTGCAGGTGAAGACGGCGGTGTGGGAATGGAGGTGGCGCGAAAGATGAGGGGAACGTCCGGGCAGTTCCTTGGAGGTGGAGGACGGGGTGGCTGAACCGGCGGGACGATGAGATCAACGACGGATCCTCATCCGGTACGGTGGATGAGGGACGTCGAGGTGTTGCTGTGGACGACGTCGTCGGGGAAGAGGCTCCGGCAGGGTGGCGGATGGAGCAGGGTGTGGGGTTTCGTCGCGGGTTTTCGCGGCCTCGGTGTACGAATGGGTGGGTGGATGGGATGGCAGTGGGGAACCATGGCTTAGAGACGCGCTTGTCCGAAATGTGGGGTAAGTTACGAAAGTACCCCCACCGATTTGAGGCGGTTCTTTCGGTTCAGGGGTACCATGGGCATTTCGCGTGTCGCGATTTCACAGGAGGTGGGAGTTTTCGCGCGCGTTGTAATTTCGGAATAGCAAGGTGCGGGTTGAGATGGAGGGAGTTGTCGGAGCACAACGAGACAAAGATATATCTTAAATATTTCGGGTTAACAAGGTGTGGGTTGAAATTTCCAGACAAGCCTAACATGTACTGTCCCAAATCAATGCGCCCTACAAATGTCATTCAAAACATTGAATTCATGTTATGTTCAATTAAAATATTTCGCTACGTGTATAATTCATGCAATCTACTACTCAAATGAACGTTTTAGTGCATTCCAAACGTATATACTACCGCTTCAATATGAACTAAATTTGAATTCATTTCTCTATTTGAATAAGATCTATAGTAATGATTGTTGTGAAGTCAAAGCATTTGAATTCGTTTCTCTGTTTTAATAAGATCTACAATCATCATTATTGTCAAGTTAAACCATCGTTTGTGTATTATCTTCACAGCACACCACATGATTAGTCTCGAGTTACATATGAACTATGTGTACTATATGAACTCGAAATAGATTTTTTGAATCCACTTTATTTTGATTTCAAATCACATTACATTTCTAGCTCTAGCTAGATCTTCATAATCTAAACCATGTCTCATATGTATAATGTGTTTATCACATTATGTATGGTGCCCCGCCCCCTACGCCTACAAGTATTTAGATGTGAGTTGCAAACACCACACACATTACCACAAATTCAAATAAAATGTGAGAATGTTCGATATATAGTATTGTTTAGATTGTTCGATATTTAGTTGTAAGCTGCAAACGCCACACATTATCACAAATTCAAATAAAATGTGAGATTGTTTGATGTATAGTATGGTTTAGATTGTTCGGCATTTAGCTGTGAGTTGCAAACGCCATGCATTATCACATTATTGGTATAAGATGTGCACATCACGTGTATCACCGCTATATTCATGCATGCAATGTTTAAAACACTATGATCTCCTATTCAAATATATGAATCCGCTTTCATATCAAATTATGATCTTTGTTAGTCTCTTACACCCACACAATCCTCTAACCTTTGTAGCTACCAATAACTTTCTCTCGTGCATGCACACGCCCTACTCGCCCTCCCCCTCCCTCGACATTCTATCCACCGGGCACATTGATTTTTTTTCTTTAGGTCGTTCTCCCAGAGTCTCCACAACTCCTTTCCGATACACACCGATCGATAAACCTCTCCAGCGATGCCTGCCTACAACATACAAACACACCTTCAATCTCCTCCTTTATGTGTCCTTGCCTCGTGTCTCTCATACGGTCAGACACACGTGTAAACTCTCGCCCCTCTTTTCATCGCTCTCACAACCGCACACTCCTCCCCCTATCTAGCTAGTAGTTGGGCCTCTCGCACCACCTCCTAGCTCCATTTCTCTGTCTATCCGTCTCGCTGGGCCATATTTGCCTCTAACAAATGGACGTACACCGACCGATCTCTCGCTATACATATAGCTAGCTAGGTCCTTATAACTCGTTTTTACCCACACGTCAATCAATCTACCTCATTAGTTGTGTCTCTCCCTTCCTTCGACAAACAACAACTGATCTACCGATCTAGATAGGTTTGCTTACCAAACACATGGTTCCCCTTCATCATCCATGGATGCGTCCCGACAGATCTATCACACACATGCACACACAGAAACACATCCCCACTCTTATTGATAACATTGCAGTTTCACCCTCAGTTTTTCTAGTAGGCCTCTCCCACCATCTTCGAGAAGCAACTCCATCACCCATCCAACACTCTACCCTTATCCCTCCCTCTCCCTCCCTCTCTCTCTCTCCTCTCTCTCTCCTCTCTCTCTCTCTCTGTCCCATCATATTTCCCGTCCTTCAGTTATGTATGGATGTCGACCGATCTACCTCAAGACATAGCTGGGTCTCTCCTTCTCAACACATATACGATTCGTTCTACCTCTATAGTTAGGCCTCTGCCTACCCCTCCCACCACCCCCTCCCCCCACACACACCGATACATCGAGCGCTCTAGTCATGTCTCCCTGCCACGCAAAAACTTGGCGTGTGCCCTCTAACGTTCCGGTAGGCTAGTCGCCCTATATCTTTGACTTGTACATACACACAATTTCGATGGCTCTCTTCATCGATCTCGCTCCCACCCACTTGATCCTCTCTTCGACTCTATCGATAGCTATGACCCCTCCCTCTCTTCTCGTGGATTGCCCGACCCTCTATGTATGATATGGATAGGCCTCCATTTCACACACATTGCATGCAAAATTTTTTTTGAGATGTCATCGACACATATTCCCACAAATAATTCACGAAATCAACCCCCCACCCCACCCCCACCCCAAAACAAAAAACACTCACGAACGCGGTTTGTATCTCTCACACACACCCACGTAGGTGGGGGACGTGCACGAAGAGAAGAGGTGCATGCACGGTGCACGTACTCCCGTCTCTTTCCCAACCACACCCGCGCGGGTACACGGTGGAGCTCATTTCTATACGAAAAAGGCAGCTCACGTGGTAATTTGGCACGTGTACTAGTTGTCCACTTGGTGGAGGGAGGATCGTCTACCACGGGTGAACAAACAAATTGCGACTTGACGTGTTATGTTAAAAAAAGAGGCAAACCATGTGGGGCCTACCTTAGAGGCAATGCTCTATACACTGGAGTACTTTTGATGTGTCCCGTCAACTCGCAGAATGAGGAAAAGCTTGCTTAGTACGCCGTCTCCCCCGCCCACGGGCGCGGTGGCTCGCAGGATGAGGTGAAGCTTGCTTACTACGCCTTACACCCGCTCCCTCGCCCATGCACGCGGTGGCTCGCAGGACGAGGAGAAAAATTTACTACTCCCTCCATTTACTCCTCGTCCCTACTACCTTGGTTATAGAGATTATATCATATTGTTTGGAATATATATGTCCTTTAGTAGATTTCAATATGAACTACTAGTACATACTCCAAACACTGATGTATATAGACGTATTTTAGAGAGTAGATTCACTCATTTTGTTCCGTATATAGCACTCTCCCTCGCCCCTCGACCCTCGCCCACGTGGTGGATGTGCAGCAATTCATTCGGTTCATTCGGTCTCATATAGCCAGAACGATATATACTGCACTACCATTATTGCTCGACTTCCCGAAGAGGCGAAGAGCCAACCGCAAGGTTAATATTTTGGAGATGCCAAGCGCAAGGTTATAGGAGAATGAGTAGTAGGTGCCGCGTCATTTATAAATAAAGTTTTTTTTCTTCAGTGGCACGTACGCAATATGATAGGTTCATATGGAGAGAAAAGGAAACCGCTCCACTATATACATAGTCAGGACGGGCCAGCCTACATGGTTGCTTGCTGGGGTTGCTCTCTTCACACTCTCTCACACAAAACGACTGTGGCCACATCTCTAACGTCCCGGCGGACCACATCCTCTTGGGGAAGGGGTGGATCCTTAGTGTAGATGCGGTGGCCGTGGCCGATGGCAAAAACCCACTGTCGGCACGTCCCGATCAAGGGTCCCCGCCGTTCTCTCTCACAAAGCCGGTGAGGTTGCCTTCGTCCCTTGCTCACTGCCGCGACGTGGGCAGTTGCAGCCTCCCGCCGCCCTCCTCAAGGTTGAGCTACGTCCCTTAGGTACAACTCCCTTTACAGCCGGCTTGCACCACTGCTCCAGCTGCCCACATCACTCCCTGTGGATATTTCTCTACTTCTTTGCCCCGCACATACCTCTACTGGCTTCTACGTATTGTATTTGTGATGAGTTTATGTCTCATCAACTAGTCCCAGTAATCTTATTCTAATCATGCTTGTTCAATTTCTTTGCCACAGGGATGCTCATCTTGATTTTGGTGAAACTGCACAAAATGATCCGATGGTCAAAAGGTTGCAAACTTCATTTATTAGGAAGCTTGAACATTGCCAGCAAATTGAAGCCTGGTCAGGGTTCACGGTTCAAGGGCTAGGGACTGCATGGATCATTTTTTTCTTTAGCTGCCTCTGTTCCAAAATAAGTGTCAACTTTAGTAGTAGTACAACTTTGTACTAAAGTTTGCACAAAGTTGGGAAACTTATTTTGGAACGGAGGGAGTACATATTTGCTATGATATGTCAATCATTGAGATGCAATAGCATGCATGTTAGTCTCCTTTGTATTTGATGAAATGTTGCAACGGGCAACCTTGGACGCAAGATACATGTAACAGAAGCTGGAAGCTTCATAGCATTGTACAAAATTATCTCGCTAATAAATTACAGTACGTACTATACTAGTACTACCTCCGTTCCTAAATATAAGTCTTTGTAGAGATTTCACCATGAACCACATGCCGATGTATATAGATGCATTTTAAGTGTAGATTCATTCATTTTGTTCCGTATGTAGTGGAATCTCTACAAGGACTTACTATCTACTAGTAATAGCTAGCCCCCACTACTAGGAATTCTCTATCCTCTCCTTGAGCCACGTCATTAAAATTGATGTAGCCGTTAGATGAAGTAAATCATTTCATAATAGCCGTCTGATCTAGACATCGAGAGGCTCCGCACTAAGCCACATGCAAGCATGCAGAAATACCGTGCCACATGCATGTGAGTGGGTTTTAAATCACATCAACATGTCTGCATGCAAGCATGCACCGGTAGCATGCATGTAAGTGAGCTTTTAAGTCCCATTAACATGTCAAAAAGAAAAATATAATCCCATTATGCAGTAGGAGTTGGCTGATCTTTTTTCCTTACGTGGGATGATCTAAATGATGATGGGAGTTTATTTAGTTTGGCTACCACATTTGTCATGCGGTTATGGAGTTTTTTTTTGTTCTATGAAATTGATAATTTTGCGCAGAGAGATATACCGCCGTTTCGCGCCAACGCGCGGGGACTCATCTAGTAATATTTAGGAACGGAGGGAGTACTATGTAAAGAGTTAGGTGTCGCACGGTGATAGTGTGAGGTAGGCCATGTAATCACTGAGCCTGCGTGTTTTCACTGCTCTTGCACGCCTCCGCTGTAAGAATGGAGAAAATTGTAATCTAGTAGTAGTATACCTCCTTTCGCCGAAAGCGTGGGACATCCAGCAGTCCTACCACCTCAGTAATAAAGACCAATGAGCCGTCAAATCACATAGACCTAGCAGTAAGTTGGACGGACGAAGCAACCATCACTCTTGCGCCAGTGAGAGGTCGCGTCCGCTCTGCCCGGGCATGAATGCGGCACCGATTCTTTGGAGCGGCGCTGACCGTTCGGGCAGGAAGCGCGCGCGGGCGATGGAGGGGCTTTGGGTGGGCCAGGCTGGTCAGGAGCGGGCGTGGCAGCTGTCCGCATGTCCCTATCAGACACGCCCGGAAACGAGAGGATGCACCGACTCTCGTGGCTAAAATCGTACACTACACAACATCTCTCTGTAGGAGTAGGTCGATCTGTTGCTCTCTCTAACACACACATGGTGTTAAACACACACACACACACACACACACACACACACACACACATGCGCGCGTGCGCGCGCACGCACACGCACACAGCTTGGTCCCGTTGCACCTTCTAACGTGACTTATTACACCTAGACGGAGGGAGTAGTAAGTATACGAGATACGGTGGCACACTGACTTAAGTCGAATACAAGTGCCCAAAATTTGTGTGCATGTTATAATAAGGATTCACTTAAAATAGTACGTGAGCAAACAGAGGGATCAATTGGACCGTGTTCCCGAGCAGTAGCGGGATGTGTGAGGTAAGATACACCGCTGGCGCTTTTAATTTTTCTTATTAATTTGTTTGTTTCACCCTCTGACTGGTGGGACCCAACATACTACGTGGAGAGAGGTAAGGTGACTAAGGCTGCATTATTTCTGCACCACTGTGGATAGTCTTACCACCAAAGCCACATGACACGATTATGATTGAAATCCCAATGACTCCCACACACACAAAAAAACACGGCATGCTTGTCACACGAATGCAGGAATGTATAAAAGGTTATTTCTCTATCGTTGAACATAACGGGAGGGTTGTGTAGCTGGTTAGCCTGTTCGCTCATCAAACTTGAGGTCTCGGGTTCGATAACTACACTTGAGCATAATTTGTGCCAGGAGGATTCTTTGATTGGTCAAAATGTTTTCTAGGGTTTGCACGCTTCACACTCTTTCTCCAGTATATATATACACGCTGGAGCCTCATCGCTTGTAGTTGCTCTCTTCACACTCTCTCGCCCTCTCCAGATCTAATCAAGACTTCGTTGGCCTCTCTCTCTCTCTCCCCTAACTGCTGCTCAAAGAGCCGGCGGGATCCGTCCGACGAGAAGGGAAGGAGGCTTAACGTTGTCACCGTCGGCGAGGGACTACCGGTGCAGCTGTTCACTTTCCACCCAGCAGCGGCGCGGGAGGGCCTCTGACCCCTTCTTCTTCGCCGCCGTCCCGTCACCCACCGAACCACGCCCCAAGAACCTTAAGGTATAATTTACTTACTCCACATGCATTGCTCTAGCTGCATGTATACCATGAATCTAGGACGTGGTTCAAAGAGGAAAGGAGTGGGGGAAAGTAGTGGGAAAAGTTGTATATAGCATGAATCTAGGATGTGGTTCAAAGAGGAAATGAAGGGGGAAAGTTGTATAGCATTAATCTAGGACGTGGTTCAAAGAGGAAATGAATGGGGGAAAGTAGTGGGGAAAGTTGTATCAATAAATCTAGGACGTGGTTCAAAGAGGAAAGGAAGGGACGAAAGTACTAGTTCAAAAAGGAAAGGAAGGGACAAGGCTGTAGAGTTTGAGCAGGACTAGATTTGCTGCGCTCACATAGGGAAAGGCGTCTAAAGATAACAAAACTCGGACCAACACAAATATGCTCCATGGTTGTTTGTTCTTTGTTGCAACAGACTGTGCATGACCACAGTACATCGGTAGATGCACATGGTGCTGGTGCGTCCACTGTCCCGTGCAATTCATTAGCTGTTGTTAATCTAAGGACCTGTTTGGTTAAAAACTCCCTAGTCCCTACCTGCTGGGTTCCAGGGACTAAACATGGACTAGAGGTTATTAAATGACATGCTAAAAGACCATGTTACCCCTAGTAATGAACTAATAGAGACAAGGTGCGATGCGTGGCAGGGGCAACTGTTGAAAAAAGTCCCAAAAAGACTCCATCGGGGTCTTCTTTCTTTTGTCCCAAATGCCCACTTTTAGTCCCTAAAAGTCCCTCCTCGTTGGTTTAGATGGGACTGACACGGAGTTTTTTTAGTCCCTACACTAAAATGTCCCTGTAAACAAACACCCTCTAATAATGCCGCTGTAAAATTGATGCAATGCCACAGTTAAAAGCAAATTACATGTTTAACGAATTTTATTGTTAATATAATCTCCATGTTAATATTAATCAATGCCACCGTTTGAGAAATGCTACTGTCTTGCTTTCTTTCCCATTTAGATAAGATAGATGCTTCTTTTTGTTGGCTTCTGTGTCATCCACCATTATTGACCACTAATTGTTTCCTTTGCACCTCTGTGTAAACAGGGTTATCTGCTTCACCTCGTTGCCATTGTGACCTTTTGTTGCACTGCACAAAACACTTTTGTTTTAAGAGTGTTTTGTGCAGTTCAACCAAAATATCACACCGACAACGTTGCTTGATTGCTTGATCTTAGTGGAACTGCACAAGAGGAGATCTTACTTCCTATCCGTTAAGGCGAATTTGGTTCAGATCTTCTTCTTGTGAGTTGTTTGAATTCCGCATCATGAGAGGTCAGTACTAGCCTTCTTTCACATGATTCTGCAGTGTCCATTCATATGTTGTGCTACTTGTACGATAATGTTGCTTGATTTTAGTGAACTGCACAAATGGAGACAAGACTTCCAATCTGCATGTGCACCGTAATATCCCATTGAGGTAAGATAAGGATATTTCACAACTGCTAGCCTGTATTTTGCCACTTTCATCAAAAAATTAAGTTTAGTACTATACTTGTGCTCCCTAATTGACATGCCAAATCTTATATTGAAGGCGAAGCTTGTTTGTTATTGAACCAAGTGATGAAGGGGAAGAACATGGGGAAGAAAAACAAAAATCAACTCCCGATGTTGTAACGAAGAACTGGAACTGTGATGACACAAGTAATGATATAGTTTTGCATCTTAATTTATTGCTATGGCTCGAATGAGCAATTGTTTTGCCACTGATTTGATGCCACTCTTAATGTAATATGTAATTATCTCTACTTGTGCAAACAGGGATCTTCTTTGAAGATACCATATATTTTAGTGGAACTGCACAAGAAGATGTAGGAAACATTAAACTAATCGAGGAGTATATAGTAAGCTTGGCCACCACCGTAGATAGCAACAGGTGGTTCCGGAGAATTGCTTCATCTGTATGCTCTACACAATTAGCCTCCTGACAAAGGTTGGTACTCGCCCACTGATTTCATCCATATGATTGAGCTTTGTCATCTCTATTGGTGTTGTGCTACTATTTAGATACTGTCATGAAAAAGTGGTATTGTCCTTGAGAAGTGCTTCATCTGTGATGTTTTAAATATTTTCTTTCCTTTTTTTTCGAGCAAACAGTGATGCTAGCATTTAGTAGTCCTCTTGTCTTTGCACAACAGGATCATCTTCTTCTGAAGAAGAATATGGAGTACGTGAAGTGACTAGTTCCGATTATGCCAGGATGAAGAAGCCATGTCTATCTTTTCATCAGAAGGAGAAGTTGAAGGATGGTTACATTACTCCCCACAAGACCAAACTAACTTCAGCTCAGAAGGACTGACAAAATCTCCATTTTTTTGCTGTGATGCGCGAGTACAATGTTGTTCTAGGATTCTTTCTAGTGAGTTCCATTTTTCTAAAAGTGTGCTCTACATGGACCATGTATGTCCATGTTGAAACTGTCAATTCATAGTACAGTTTGCTCTATACTAATCACTTTTTTGTATTTGTGCAAACAGGGGTGCTCAGCTTGATTTCAATGGGAACTGCACAAAATGTTCATGAATACATCGAATCATTCATTTCCACCACAAGAAAGGAGGTGCCGATAAGTTCGGGGCGTTGCAACATATAAGGGCGAAATCATACAAGCTACGCGCGAATTTGGTTGATTTTGGTGGAACTGCAAAAAAGAACAGCTGGTTTATTTAGCACGAGGTGCCATGTCAATGTCCGAACTGATGGCAAACCCTGCCCATTCCACAATCGTAGGCATTTGATATTTTGGAATGGGACAACCTTGTCAAATTTTTCTCATTGATTTTAGCAAGACATGCGTTTGATATTTTCGAATGGGACGCCCTTTGCTGTCAGCAGCGTCGATCAATTTTTTCTTTATTCTTTAGCTGTGAAGTAAATATTGCCTCTGACATGTGAGTCGCTGAGATGCATAATCATCGATTGTTTTGAATGTTCTCTATGGATTGCCAGGCCTGTGTGTTTGATTGCAATGTACAGAAACGCTAAAAAGCTGCTCAAACTCTTTGTACTCCTTCTGTTCCTTTTTACTTCGCACATTGTGAAAGTGCATACTTTTTTGTATAAGATAGGTCAAAGTAGAGATACTTTGACTGCAGACAAAACTTGTATGCAGACTAGAAAGGACCGGAGGGATCACCCTAGGAATAATGCTAGTACGTATTGTTTTGCATGTTCATCCAATGCCAGTGATACAGGAATTCGAACTAATCGAAATGAATTCATTCATACGCTGTCGGATTTCATATAAACATGCCGGATTTCATTACATTTCATACATTCTTCAACTAAAAAGGGGTGCGCTGGAGGTATAATTAATTAACCAAAGCTACCCACCTGTGTCCCGCTGAGCCGAACAGAAGCTTCAGTGACTTAACTGCAGGTGCGGTTGCGTAACTGACATGTGGCCCAGATGCTTGTTGGGCCCACGTGTCAGTCAGCCAACTGCACCAGCAGTTAAGTAGAAGCAGCGTCCTTCTCCAACATAGCTCTCCGACTCCACGTCGCCACCAAGAAGCTAACCGGCCGTCAGTGGTCAACCCGCCTAGCTTGTCATAGCGATTAGGGCAACTAGGAGCCCAATGATCAGGATCACCACATGACAAACACCTTTCTTCTTGTCATTCTTCCTCTTGAAGTTCGTGCATTGCACAGCCTTGTTCTTCCCATCAAACTTTGCTTTACCATCAAACTTGCCCTTGTTCTTGAACTTATGGGGCTGGAAGTTCTTCTGTACCATATTGGCACTAGATCCTCCCTCAATTCCTCAAGCATGTCTGTCCTTTGCTCTCGCCTTTTCTTCCACATCAAGAGTGCCAATGAGATCCACGAAGGAGGAAGCTTGGTGACGGAGGTATAATTAATTAACCGAAGGTACCCACCTGTGTACCGCTGAGCCGAACAGAAGCTTCAGTGACTAAACTGCAGGTGCAGTTGCGTAACTGACATGTGGCCTGTTGGGTCCACTTGTCAGTCAGCCAACTGCACCAGCAGTTAAGTAGAAGCAGCATTATTCTCCAACAGAACTCCTCGACCCGACGTCGCCGCCAAGAAGCTAACCGGCTGTCAATGGTCAACCCGCCTAGCTTGGCTTCAACAGGAGGGTAGCAGCGGTGGCTTTACTTGGATCCGAGCGGCGGCGACCTACCGTGTTCTACTCTTCCTCGTTTTTTGTGTGGCGCTGACTCGTTGGCAGTGGGGCGGGGCCTCGGCGGAGCCAGCGATGTCCTCTGTCTCGTTGTCGGCGGGCGGCGCCTCAGCGGAACGGTGGAAATCCTCCAAGCGTTGCCGGCAGGGTGGGGCCTCGGCTGAGCCGGCGATGTCCTCTGCCTCGTTGTTGGCGGGGCGGGGCCTCGGCGGAGCCGGCGGTGTCCTCTACCTCGTTGTTGGCGCCGCGGGGCCTCGGCGGAGCAGGGCCTCGTCGACGCCAGCGGAGCGGGGACTCGTCGGAGTCGGCATTGTCCTCTGCCTCGTCCTCGGTCTTGCCAAACAATGCCTCGCCCGCTTCATCGCCCTCTCTGCTAGCCTGTTTGTAGGCGGCCGCAGCCTCCGCCACCCGCATGCGGTACCGCAACCGCTCGAGGCGGCCCTTGCGGGCGGAGCGGTACGAGTCGAGCAGCGCCTCCTGCTCCACCCGCTCCGTGGCGATCTGCTCCTCCGCCTGCAGGTGCTCCTGGAGGAGATGGTGGTTGTAGGCGGCGTCGGTCTGCGCCTCCTGGAACTACTCCTGACGCATCTGCCTCACACTATCCATATATTGGTCACGGGCCTCGCCGACGATCATGGTGTAATGCACCGGCGAGGATGGCGCGGAGGAGGGGGTTGGCGCCGGATCGTCGACTACCATGTTCTCCATTGGGACGTCGTCGTCCTCCAGCTGCCTGCCGGCCAGCCGGTCGGCAGTAATGGCTGCCATCTCCTTGTGGTCCGTCGTCCGCCCGTCCCGAAGAGCGCTGGAGCGCGAGGAAGCCATGGTGGGCAGTAGTTGTGTGGACAGGAGAAAGGGAACGGATGCGGATGACTGCGGCTATGGCCGGGCAGCAGTTTATATAGCAATGGTGGGCGGGCGGAGGGACGGACGTGTGGCGCCGGAGTAGCCGCCTTGGCAACCGTGTATGATTAATGTGGGCGGCAGATGGACGGACGGACGGCACTTGTGTCATTTGAAGGCGGAGCAATCACCTGCACCGGGAAGCGGGGTGGGCGACACTGACTGTTTCGGGCAGAAAGCGCGCGCGGGCGAGATGACTTTACTTGGAGAGGATGACAATGGGGACCCACCAGGTCCATAGCCTCACATACGCAAGTGCCTCCTTATTATATATATATATATATATATATGTATGTATGTATGTATGTATGTATGTATGTATGTATGTATGTATGTATGTATGTATGTATGTATGTATGTATGTATGTATGTATGTATGTATGTATGTATGTATAAAACTATACTCCCTCCGTTTAGGTGAATAAGTCGTATTAGAAGGTGCATCACGACCTAGGTGCAAGCGGATTGGTGGAAAAGAAGAATATTTCTCTCTTCTAAACACAACATTTAATCACAGCAGTTAAGAGGATGCCTTATTAGCTACCCATGCAGGCCATCGTAATTCATAGCATGCAAAGCGCTTTTATTTCTTGCCTAATAACCGCATGGACGTGCTGCATGCATTGGTCCTTGCCCGAGCCAAAAAAGGGAGGAAAGGAGTTTCCACGGGAGACAACGAGGCAGAGGTGGAAGCACTCGTTGGAGTAACTTATTTTGTGTCCCCCTGGTTTCCTGACATCACGGCCCCACACCATTGTCAAACTATGTAATAGTCAATAAACGAGAGAATTGCACAAGAAGCGGCCGACAGCTGGGGCCAAGCAGCTCGAGCAGTATTTGTGTTTTGAGGTGTGAGGACTGCAGAGTTTTTCGATGTTTAGCCTAGATATTAATTTTTCTCCTCTGAACAACAACGAAAACATCGCTGCGGGTATTAACTGGGCGGGTTGTGGCCCGTCTAGCCCAGGCCAGATATCCAGCCCAGATATTAATTTTTTTCAAGCTGAAAATGGCTAGCCCAGCTATACTTTTTTTTAGGAATACCCAAGCAAGGTCAAGTTGTTATTCTCCGCCCCGCTGGGCTGCAAATCTTTCCTAGGAGGGATGCATTAGGCTTAACAAGAAAATGGGCTTTAAGAAATAATAAATGGGATGTAATTATAAAAACTGGGCAGTAACTATAAAAAATGCACCAAACACGTGATTACTTTATAAAATATTATTTTTGGATATTTAAAATTTTAATTTCATTAATTGTTGCAAGCGCAATGTTTCGTTGGATTTTTACGTAATATAAATTTATATTGAAATTGTAGTTAATCTGACTAGAAATTTCGGGATAAAAATATTTCGGATCCCATCAAAATGTGGGAAATTTTATTGAATTATGTTTTGAACGGTTGCTTGAAATGGGTTGTACTTTTAACGAACTGTAAATGGGATGTAGTAAATTCCATTAGAATTCCAAAATGGGCTACACATTCTTACAAATCTCAAATGGGCTATAAGTTCTCTGCCACACACTTCTGGCCTTACTAAGTTGACGTGTCCCCTAAAAAACCAGAGTTGACGCGTATGCAAGGCTTTGTCAACTTATAGTCAACACAGGTTCTAGCAGCAGTGGTCGTTGGATGTCCATC